>CM068373.1:111608846-114596346 GCA_034769895.1 Magicicada septendecula
ATCTTGCGACTTCGTTATAATGTCATACACGACATGTTTCGGGAAACATGTTCCTATCTTCAGGTTTAAAACCTCTCGCTCTCACATGAAGAACTTGTCAACGCAAATAAAAAACTTTGACTAACATCATTAAAACACGCTACATTAATAAAATGTCACAACGCACCGCGCTAAGAATCAGTGCGCACTGTTCGGGTTCATAATCGCAACTGTTGATTTCTCATTTGTCTGTAATCTGATAAACATGTTGTAACGCAGTATCGTACAAGCTGTTCGAGTTAAACGACAATTGATCGTTGAGCACTAGGTTTTTTTTGTGTTCTCGATGCTTTGTAGATTTTGAACTCTTCTAAAAGCGCTCATAATTCGCCCTTTGTTGCAAATTTGCAACGGTTTCAAATTTTTGGGCCCAACTAGTGTATCCGTGGTTATTATTGATCAAATGTAACGCGAAGTTGGAGGTAGTATATCTAATGCTGCCCTTCTGGTATGTGTTCACTAAATCTATCTTTAAATTTTCTCACTGTCTGGCCAATGTAAAACATGTCACAATCATCGCACACAATTTTATACACACCCGAGTTATTTTCAAGTTCTGAACGTTTATTAGGTCTGAAGAAATTCTGTAAGTTATTCGTGGTTTTAAAAAGTACATTAATGTTTAGTTTTTTAAATACGTTTTTATAATGTGTGGAAGTAGATTAGTATATTCAGTCGCGATGGAAGCGTTCTCTGTATTATTAGATTTAATCACTTTATTTGCTTTGGATTTGTGTTTACGTATTAGTTTGTATCTAATATATTCTTTTTTGTATATTCTTAGTTTTGTATGGATATTCTTTATATCCATTCCTTACGCAATGAATTTGACAGTGTTTATCTCTTCTTTCAGGTCTTCTTGGCTTAGTGGGAACGACAATAATCTGTGTACGAAAGCATTGAAGGAAGCCAATTTTTGCGTGTGTGGGTGATATGAATCTGCATGAATAACCATGTCTGTAGTTGTGGGTTTTCTGTATATCCCAAATTTAAAAGAATTGGTGCATTTCTTGATGCATACGTCCATACAATTTTTAAGCTATTATATTTCTCTGTCTCCCTAGTAAATTTAATGTTCCGTTTATGTTGTTCATGTGTTTGAGCATTATATCGATTTGTCCTAAATTTGTGCCGTTGAATATTATAAAGGTGTCATCAATGTATCGGGTGTATGAAATGATAAGTTCATTATGGTGATTCCCAAATGTTCATTATGGTGCCTTTGTGTGGTATATGTTTTATTAGTGTCATGTTGGTTATGTGTGGGAATTCATGTAAGATCAACAACAAATCCATAAGTGCAATCAAGACAAAAAAAAATTATGTGTCAGGAATTTTGGTTAAAGAAGAAATTAAACAGCTTTATATTAAGAAATAAGTTTAAATCGTATGGTATATCGAGCGCTTTTAGAAGTTTTAAATACATTGCACCCGGGCTATTATCAACAATGTTATCGGAACCGTAAATACACAGATAACTAACACAACAAAAGTCATCATAGCCACGCACAATAAGAAATTCACTAAATTACAACGCGAACAACATACACACAGGCACATCAAATGTAAACATGTTTTCCACAAACGAGTAGACAATCATGCTAAAATGACATTCAACGAAGATGAGATAAAGTTATTATCAAAAGGATTAAATTATAACCTACCCAATTTTAATAAAATAAAAATAATTTAGTACGAGAAGTAACAAACGCCGAAGCCGCTCTAAAATACATTAAAAATCAAGGAACACAACAGGAGGCACGTTCCATAATCAACAACAAGCTAACACGACTACTAAAAATCAGTAACAACGATATAGTGCCTTCAAAATACAAAGAGGAATTTAAGACAGCAAAAAGTATCAAACAAAAACTCGAATTAAATGAAGCAGTAATAACAAAAGCCGACAAAGGCAATACATTGGTTATCATGTATAATTCAGATTACATAAAAAAGGGTTACGAGTTCATTACCTGCAACAACATTAAACGCCTAAAGAACGACCCCACTACAAAATACACAAAACGATTAAACTCCGTTATTAATGAATGCATAACGTTTGACAAAGACACTAGACACCAGATTAAACAGATGAAACCGCGGGCCCCCATATTCACTGGCTTGCCCAAAATACACAAAGAACACATGCCCATACGACCCTTAGTTAATTACACATCTGCGCCTAGTTATATAATAGCTAAAAAACTACAACTCATTTTAAAAAATAGTATCAAACTAACGAACGTTCATAGCGTAAAGAATAGCCTGGAATTTATAAACATAAGGAACGTCAATTTTGACCCGAACTATTAACTAGTCTCGTTTGACATTACCAATTTATACACTAACATACCGGTAAATGAGACTATAAACATACTTCAAACCAACTTGATTAATGCCGCAGTATTAAGCCAACAGCAAATTCAAGAACTATTGTCATTGTTACGAGTCATATTACAACAAAATTATTTTACTTTTGATAACAAGTTTTCGAGCAGAAAGAAGGATTAGCGATGGGTTCCCCGCTCAGTGGTCTATTGGCAGAAATATACCTTAATTATTACAAAAATAAATATCTTTTGTCTGCTCATAACAAATTGCACGAACTTATCATTTCATACACCTGATACGTTGATGACACCTTTATAATATTCAACGGCACAAATAGACAAATCGATATAATGCTCAAACACATGAACAACATAAACGGAAACATTAAATTTACTATGGAGACAGAGAAATATAATAGCTTAAATTTTATGGACGTATGCATCAAGAAATGCACCGATTATTTTAAATTTGGGATATACAGAAAACCCACAACTACAGACATGGTTATTCATGCAGATTCATTTCACCCACACACACAAAAATTGGCTTCCTTCAATGCTTTCATACACAGATTATTGTCTATCCCACTAAGCCAAGAAGACCTGAAGGAAGAGATAAACACTGTCAAATTCATTGCCGTAAGGAATGGATATAAAGACACAATTGTAGACAAACTAATACATAAACACAAATCCAAAACAAATAAAGTGATTAAATCTAATAATACAGAGAACGCTTTCATCGTGACTGAATATACTAATCTACTTCCACACATTATAAAAAACATATTTAAAAAGCTAAACATTAATGTACTTTTTAAAACCACGAATAACTTACGGAATTTCTTCAGACATAATAAACGTTCATAACTTGAAAATAACTCGGGTGTGTATAAAATTGTGTGCGATGATTGTGACATGTTTTACATTGGCCAGACAGTGAGAAAATTTAAAGATAGATTTAGTGAACGCATACCGAAGGGCAGCATGAGATATACTACCTCCAACTTTGCGTTACATTTGATCAATAATAACCACGGATACACTAGTTGGGCCAAAAATTTGAAACCGTTGCAAATTTGCAACAAAGGGCGAATTATGAGCGCTTTAGAAGAGTTCGAAATCTACAAAGCATCGAGAACACAAAAAAACCTAGTGCTCAACGATCAATTGTCGTTTAACTCAAACAGCTTGTACGATACTGCGTTACATGTTTATCAGATTACAGACAAATGAGAAATCAACAGTTGCGATTATGAACCCGAACAGTGCGCACTGATTCTTCGCGTGGTACGTTATGACATTTTATTAATGTAGTGTGTTTTAATGATGTTAGTCAAAGTTTTTTATTTGCGTTGACAAGTTCTTCATGTGAGAGCGAGAAGTTTTAAACCTGAAGATGGGAACATGTTTCCCGAAACATGTCGTGTATGACATTATAACGAAGTTGCAAGATGGAAAGGAAATAAGGTAAACTATAAGTTTTATTTCAATAACGCGACTTGGAGACCATAAATCACAAATTATGAAGAAACTAATACCTGAACAGATACAAATCAATACAAAACATGACAGAATTTTCAAAGCACTCAACATTGACAATACACAAAATACTAATATATACACCACGATAACACATAATAATACCAATTTAAAGTGCCAAAGGCCTACAGGAAACCACAATGACAACCAACCATCACACAACTACTTAACAAGATTCAAAATTAGGAAGGCTGAGGATGGGAACACAAAGCATTCCGAAACATGTTCCAAATAAGGAAAAAACTACACCTTGAGGCAAAGTCATTATAAATATTAAATATATTGTATACATCAAGAAATAAACTGTAGCAAAAAGTGTGTGTGTGTGTGTGTGTGTGTGTGTGTGTGTGTGTGTGTGTGTGTGTGTGTGTGTGTGTGTGTGTGTGTGTGTGTGTGTGTGTGTGTGTGTGTGTGTGTGTCACAGGACAAATGGTGCCAATCGTGTAACTCTTTATTTTTTGGTGACCCTAAAAAAGGGCCATGTGGTGACAACACTTGTCATGTTTGTTCCGGCCGAACTGCGCTGAGATGTTCGGTGGCTGTGCCCGCTGTTCGTGGTGGTGTACTTCAGTCCTCCTCTTCTTTCGGCCTCGGTTTGTAGAGCCTGCTGCCGGCCCAGCTGGTTTGTCACAGGGCAAAGAATGCAAAGAATGTCTGTTCTACTCTTCTTCCTGTTCCTTCTGGCTGGGTTCGACGTCATCCTATAGAGGAGTGGTGATAAAGTGCGTCCGATGGAGTGCCAAAAACTTCTAGCGGCGCTCTTTTTATGCCCTGACTGGGATCCCTGATTGGCCCACTGCGAATTCGTCAGGTGTCACGTTTTGAAATTGATTAAGTTGAATAACAGTGTTAATACATTTGCTGTAAAAATAAAAATAAACCTTTTATTACATTAACTTAAAAAGTAACCTTACAGTCATCTTTTTGAAAAGGATTATGTGAATAAGAAAATTAAATATTACTAAAATAATGTAGTGATATTTACTTTGAGTGTAAACTTAAAAAAGTAACAATACAGTTGTACTTTATGAGTCTTTTTGATAAACATTAAGTGAATAAGAGTACTAAACATTCTTAAAATAATATATATAAAATACTGAAATACAAATATACACATAACGCATTTTTCCTCATTGTATCTCACTCGCGCCATAATTATCGTACAATAAAATATCGAATAACCATAATTATTGTTTTTCATGTGAACGGTGACTATGTTAGTTTTTGTTTATTCATATCAAACTTAGATCGGAAGGGAAACAGCATTTCCATCAAAAATTGTCTAGTGCCATAATTATCATACAATAAAATATTGAATACCCATATTTTTTGAATTTCCATATTTTCTAAAATATAGGCTAAAAATCACATTTTTAAATTTCAGAGCTCTCTTTTGCAAGCATAATTTGAAATTTATTCCATACTTACCGAAATTAAATAAATTTTTAGAGTAATTCAAGAAGAACAATGATAGAAGAAAAACGAAGAAGAATTCCAGAAATATTACCAAATATTTAGTCCCAAAATAAAGAAAACCTTATATAACACATTCCTATGCACTATATGAAAATACAAAAATATTTAGAAAATAAGTTTATAATATATATCTCACAGCTCGATTTGCTCGTCCACCTGCACGTACGCGGACAAATAACACGTATGTCTTCTCTGGCATACCTGGGCCAGATAAGTAACAAGGGCACACAATATATACTACACACATAAACAACACTCTTCCACCCCCCCCACCGGACTGCTTGCCCCCGGGGGTGGGTTAAAAGGTTGGCTATCTCTCTGGCTGGGGTGGGGCATGAGTTCTGTCACGGCCGGAGAGTGCAACAGGTCTATGACCTAATGCCTGAAGTGGAAAAGAAGAAGAAGATAAAATATACCAATATTTATTCTTCTTTAATTTCATTTCTAACTGTGTCATATTCCAATGATTTTTTGGATAAGACTAATGTGTATGCTATTACGTTCTCATTCAGAGTTACTGCATTTTGAAAATCTATAGTAATTAATATATTACTTTTAGATTGAAATATTTTCTGGATGTCTAGTAGTATCAGTAACATACATTAGCCTATTGGATACTAATTCCTTAGGAGTATAATACATTTCATTATTTTTATAAAATACCTTTTTATAATCCTCAAACATTTCATACATAATAGCGTAGTTCGCATCAGTAAAATTTAAATTCTGAAGCTCATTTGGATAACGTCCATTTAATTTTACTCTGATATTCTTTACATTTAAAGTATCAAATTTACTTGCATTTTTCAATTGAATATTTGGTTGATCAGACTGAAAGCTCACTATAATAAATCTTGATTTAATAATATTTCTGTAAATATTTTTAATATCAAAAGTAAATGTAGTTCCCACTACACCACGCTTTTCAATTAACTGGTAATTTCTAAATCTAAAATTTACTCTTTTCCCACTAGAATTTAACTTCTCCAACTCATTAATAAGTTGTATTTTACTTGTCGATTTGAATTCAATAATGGGTACTCTACATATAAACTAATCAATTGTTATCTTTCCTGCATCAGGAATTGTATTACTATCTTGAGCTTTCGATCTAAAGATAGCATCATTATCTTCCGCTCTCGTAAAAGACAATAAAAAACCTTCTTTATAGATTGGTATATTAATATCTTCAAAAAATCCTAATCCAGGATGACCTGGATTTCCACATACAAAAAACTTGCATTCCTTTTATAATACTCAAGAAAATAAGAATGGAATAAAATTATCAATCAATTTTACATCCTTATAAGTTTCAGCATATTCAGTTCCATCAGCTTTAGTTAACTTCCCTGATATAAAATATTGAAATTTAGAAGAACAAAACCCATCTCCAAAATCAATATTAAACTCAATCTTCTTATTAGCATTATTAAAATTCAGAGTGCTCGTAGGATAGAAATTTGTATATTCTGCCCTAACGATATCATTCAAATATCTAGGATAGTTCGCCGTTTATATAAAGAAAAAATTACCTAAATTAGTTTATCAAATATTTAACTTTATCAAGTACATTAACTTTTAACAGATTGACTTATTTTAGAATTACATAAACAATATTTAGCAGATAATCTCTTCACTCCATTCTTAGTTTTTATTATATTTTCATCTTTAGAAGACGTCTTCTGCTTTCATTTAATGCAATAGATTAATTCCATTTAATATAAATAAAATTAATTAATCTCCCCATTTTAAAGAAACTTCATCTAAATGGGCAATCTTCTGATTTATTTTATTAACTTCATCATCCAATTGTTGCTTGATAGCACAATCATATTTATCAATAGCAGGTGAAAGTCTCACTAAACATTTGTCATTAAAACTAATATATCTAGTATCAATATCAATAGTTTCATTCAGTTTAATGTATTTCGATAAATCTGCCATTACATTATGAATTTTAGAATCCATATCGCTTATTAGATTACTTTTATATACTGTTAATATGGTATTAAGTTTTGAATCTAACTCCCCAAACATCTTTATCATTTTATCATCGAAGTCAGAGTTGAATTCTTTTAAATTTTTATCACATAACTTTTGAACTTTATCATTCATATCAATGTTTAACTTATCAATATTATCAATGTTATTATTTAGTTTTGAGTTACATATTTCAGTGTGTAATTCATCATAGTTCTCTTTAATCAATCTTGCATTACTACTAATTCAATATTTAATTTATTAACACTGTCATTAATCAGTTTTGTGTTATTATGTATTTGGATACTCAATTCATCATAAATTTCTTTAATCAATTTTCCATTATTACTAATATCACTATTCAATTTATTAGTATTTTTTAATGACACATCTACATTATTATATGTGTTCTGTACATTATTATTCATATCATTAATCGCCATATTTAATTTTTTATTCACATCAGAAGGTAATTGATCAAGTTCTTCAATTTTCATTGTTTTAAACTTATTATTAATCTTGGAAGTCAACTTACTAATATTGTTAGTCATGTTCGCATTCAACTTTAAATCACCTTCCTTTATATCCATGGTTAATTCTCTACAATATTATTAATTTTGTTATCTAGCTCTGACTCTTTATGCTTAAACTCATTATCTAAAGTTTTATTCGAATGTATTACTTTATGACATATTTTATTATCTATAGTTTCAAGGCACGTCCTTTTAAATTCATCAAGTTCCTCTAATTGATCACTTATATTTTTCTCCTTTTCTCCAAAAATTTTAGCTTCTTCATTCAAACGAATGCTCAAATAATTCTTAACATCTTAGAGTTTGTATTTGTTTATCAACTTTTAAATTAAACTCCTTATCGTTAACATGTTCATCAAATTGAGTATCTATATCTACTAATTTGCTCATCAAATGAGATTTAACTTCAGAAATACTTTCATTTAGAGCTTGAATTTTACTCTCAAATTCTCCTTTATGAACAATATCTTCAATAATCTGATTACCAAAAATTTCAAACTGAAAAATATGTTGTGAATCCCTATTTATTATAGAACAAATTATTTAAAATATTCTCGAAAGAGAGGCCAGGAATTCCAGAACCGAACATTCGATGGAGACAACCAATCAGAGCTCAAGTTTGTGGCTACACCCAAGCCTCGCTCAGTCCGCCAGTCGAAAAAAGATCTCGCAACCACGCGGGTGTGTTAACACGCGGTTGTATAGAAATAGTGCTCGCGAGCAAATGTAAGGTCGGCCGACTAAAATGTTATTTATTTAATGTGAAACAGTATCGAAACATGTAATCAGCAGCGATTTACAGCAGTGTTAAATTTTAAAACAGTTTAAAAACGATTTTCGGAACGTAAAGTGAAAAAAGTGAATCTACAGTAGACGCCACAACATGGATTCTCCGCTAAAAGGATGAGTAACTAATCTAAGAAATTGGTCAAATATAAAAACATTTCAATGTCAAAATTACCAATGCAGATACCAATTATAATGAGAGGGAGTAAATAAAACGGGGGGTATCAACAAATGTAGAGAATGAGAGAGTGTGTGTGTGGGATAAAGGGGAAAATAAAACGTAAAAGTACTGGTTTGTAAGTAGGGGTTATTATAGTAAAATATTATATAATAGAAGTCAGTAGAAAGAACTTATAAATGTAAGAGAAAGAAAGAAAGAGATGAAATTTGACTAAAATAAAATAAGATGTTTCTTTTTATAAACTTGCGTTAGTAATTATTACGCTGCTCAAAACCCAGTAACCTAATTCTATAGATCACGAGTTCGCCCATACAACCTTGGAATGACGTAGAAGGTAAGTGAAAAAAGGGAAAGAATAATATATTTCTATGTGTTATAAAAAGTGAAGAGTTACATCATCTTCATCATCACTAGCAGAATATTCAAAAGGTTTCTCACAAATATGACATACTTCAGCGATCTGAAATTCAAATTCCTCTTCTTCTGTTAAGTTCATTGATAACTGATTACTCAAACTAAATTTCTTAGCAATTATTTTAGAAATCTTTGATGACTCTTCAAATAACTTGTCGGGAACTTTTTCTAATTCTTCTTCGGAATTAGCTCTATAACATATTGGTTTAAAGTATTCATTATTAATTCTTGAAACTAAATATATAGTGAACCCATATGGTTTATGTAAATGAGAATTTGCTAAAGATTTTTCTTTCAAATGTCCTTATATCTTTTAATGACATTGGAAATTCATATCCTGAAAATATATACAGTAATCATTTATATATTTTACATATTGTTTAACTCTTTTAGGATGATTTAAAGTTTTATTGTTATGAACATCTGTAGATAATCTGATAGAATATATGAAGGAAATCATCTTTATTCTCAAAATTTATACAAACTTTCTTATTTTTAATCTCATCTGGTAATTGATGTGACCCTGCATTTAAACAATTATGTTTATTTAATCTTAAAATTAGCTGTTCGGATTTTGATAAAGTCCATCTAGAACCTGTATTAGGTTGATTTAAAATTTCTCTAAGTTCTAGCTTTTAAAATTGATTTGTAAGAAAGTCATAGATATTTATTGAGATTCTCCTGCAACTAATTTTCTTTCATATTTGCATTCTAAAGATAATTGACCTTGTATACTTTTATTGTCCTTGAACATTTCCTCAATCAAACTTTTTTAATTCACTTCTATGAAATGCTAAATAATCTGGAATATCATTAATACATTATCAGAGGATGTAAGAATATATTCTTTAAAATACTCTTTCTTAGATTTCTTGACTTCAGCATTTTCATGTAAAGTTTTCTTATCATTGATATTTTTAGTTTTCTTTTGAATCCCTTCTATAAGCTCATTTATAGATTTATTAGTTACACCTACAGAATGCTTAATAGGTAAACCTTGAATATATTTAAAATAATTCAATCCTAAATTTGATGGCTTATCAGATATTTTAATCAATCTATTTTTAAGTTGTTCCCTGTTTAATTCTTCTAAATTTCTTACAGATAATTTCTGTCCTATGTCTCTTAATTTCTTCTCATAATATAAATTAAAATCATTCTTATTTGCATTAAATGAATGCTTTAACTCTTTAAGCTGCTTCTTATTAAGTTTTTCATAATTGTAAATATTATTATTACCCCACTTTTTTAATTCATCAAACTCTCAAACTCTTTAAGCTTGATATTGGAAATCTTAATATGTTTCTGCGATCAAAAATGTCTGTCATAATTTTTTCTAGTGATTTCAGTATCACATACTACACAATGAACTTTGTCACTTGCCATTTTAATTTGTTTGAAAGCTTGTATTTATTTTTCTTTTGTAAGGCATCTATTTAGTATGAAAATAATTTAATGAAAAAAGTAAACTTTATGGTGCTTTTTAAATTCAACTTAAATTTTTGAAAGTGTCTATTTAATGGGAATATTTTCTAACAAATTTGAAGTCTTCTGGAAAGTTTCTATTTAATAGAAATATTTTTTAACAGGAAAAGTAAACATTATGTTGCTTTTAAATTCAACTTAAATTTTCCTTAATTTGAATTAATCTTTTATGAATTTTTGTAGTTAAGTGTTAGAATGAGAAGAGTTAGTCTCAATTAATTTTCCACAATCACATAATAATTGGTTTTCCCAATTTCTTATGAGTGCATTCCTTGCAACAATTCCTAGTTTTCTCGTTATAATATATTTATCTCTGTAAAAGTTAGAAATTTCCTTTTCCTCTTTACATAGATTTCCATATTTTATGTTCTTTAATATCAATTGGATCTGGATTCTGATAACATTTTATTCTATATTCTTTGTAACAGTCCTTACAATAATAATTCAGTCCGTCTTTACAGTTTTTGATTTTATGAAAATTGGTTATATCCATGAACGATCTGCATCGATTACAAATTTTCTTTTTTATCATTCTCCATAGCTGTTTCCATACTATGTAGATAGAAAAATTTTTAGTTATTAAAGAACTGAATTCTTTATTTTTAAATTCTAATCCCTTATCAGTGTGTAATAAATTAGGTGATTTATGTCCCACTTTAATAGAATCTTTTATAATATGCTCGAAAGCTCTAGAAACATCAATTCCTTTTTTCTTTTTTAATGGTCTCGACCAAGCATACTGTATTTGGAAAATGTATCTATAACGTTTAAAAAATATATATAGCCATCATTATCATTTGAGTAATTTGACATTATTACTAAATCACCTGCCTATAAGTCGTCTGTAGCGAGTGTTATTATTTTTCGTTTTGGAATGTTTTCTCTAATAGGAGCGTGAATTTCCTTTGCTTTGATTTTAGAGTCTTCTTTACATAATTCTTTTTTTTATTAATCTGTTTAATTTCTTCTTCCAGGCTTTTAATCAATTTGCTTTTATCAGTTTTACAAATAGCGCCAGCTATTCTGTATAATCCTTTAGTCTGAACTATTTTAGATACTACATTCTTCGTCGTCTTTTTACATTTGTGACAATGAATCAGATCATTCAATGATAAACTCATTTAATTAAAGTTAACATAATTATGTTTACCGTTTGCATTCACAGAATGCGAAATATAATTATATTAAATTTTTGTTCTAAATTTTTTTCTATAGAAATAGTGAACTGGAAAATGGATTCCTCAATTCCTGTATTTAATCAGATTGGAGAATGTGCCCGTAAAGAAATTAAGAATATTAAAGAATTGTAATTGAATAAAAAAATATAAGATTGAACGATTTGAGAAAAATTTAGTTTAAAACTAAATTTGGACCTTCAATTGGGCATCTAGAAGAATATAAAGTTCATTTGCCTAAAAGATTTGTTAATAAACTAGATGATAAAACTATTAAAGATTTAAATAAAAATAATAATTTAAACTTGATCTATAAGGGATTGAAAGATGATAAATATCCACTTGTAGAAATTAAAACTGATTAAACTTTTTAATAAATTCTTTAATTCTGAATGTTCTCTCTGAACAAATTCCATAAGTCTATAAAAATATCATAGGTAAAGAAAGCTATGAGCGAGTTAGAAATAATGCTCATGAATGTGATTTTTCGTTAATTCTGAAGTAAATTTTGGATGTTTTTAAAAATATGTTAGGTGACGAGAGCACTAAATGTGGTTGTTTTATGGAGTGTTTACTTAGACGTTTTTATGCCACTTTGGTCCATTTTTTATACAAATTCTGGTTGTCACCAAAAGTGGCTTAGGATCGGCGTATTTATATCCACTTATTTATTATGTATATATAATATTTAAAATTTATATTTACTTTACCTCAAGATGTTATTTTTCCCTTATTTGGAATATGTTTCAGGACCCATAGTGTTCCCATCATCAGCCTTTTTAATTTTGAATCTTGTGATGATGGCTATTAAACAATTAAAATTAAAAAATTTATTCTCTGTCACTCAAGTGATAAGAGTCTTAATATTTTAGTTACACTTTTGTCGTTTGTAGTTTGTTAGCTTGAAAGATGGCTGCCTAATGTTTGTGTGGCCAAAATTCAGTTTGTTTAAATATTGTCACTGATGGCAAAAGTCAGTATTAAATTCTTATATTGGAAAATATTATTTTACCTTGATGCTAATTAATAAAAATTTGTTATTAATAAATTGCCTTTTATCAAATTGCATTTGACACACAATGTTTTTCCTCCAAACCTTACTTGTATCTTTCTGTGTATGTGTATACCAAGATGGCTCAGAGTGAATTATTGCTCTATACTGATTATAATTTAGAGTTTTGTTTGCATATCTTTGTAACATATTTTCACAAAATAGAAGTGAACATTTTTCTTGTTTGTAGGATGTTTTAGCAGTTTTTATAAAAGAAGAAGTGGACATAGAAGAACCAGAAACTGAACCATATCTGGAACAGGTACTGTTCAAATGACTTTAACTTGATTCAGTACCATAGATAATAAGTGTACTGTATCATTGGATTTTGTTGTCCATGACTTGTCCATTGATTAACTAATTATAAGTATAATACTACTGACTCGGAACACTAAGTTTTTTATTGGTAAAAATGTAAAATTTTTACCTTATAGTCTGAACCAGTTTTTGCTTATTACAAGCTTCGTCGAAAACAAGGTCAAACAACTAGATACTGATACTCTTGAACAACAAGAAATATACAAACACATAAAAACGACATCCTAAACGAACAGACAATTCAAATCACATGTACTATTCGAACATATCACACTGCGCACACACGGCAGCACTGTCACCAAGACGGACAGCCCTCCTAGTGGCAGCCTCTGATGAAGCTTGTAATAAGCGAAAACTGGTTTACATTTTTACCAATAAAAAACGTAGTGTTCCGAGTCAGTAGTATTATACTTGTACTATATCACTTTTGTGTGATTAGAATAGAATTATGATCATTTTGAGGCATTCTGCTTTAAACTCGTGATTCTTAATATGTAAGCTATACACAAAACAAGGTTTTATTGCAGTATTCCCTAACCAATGACATAGATGCCTCCAATAGCTTTGTTTGTGACCCTCATAAGAAAGTTTTATTTTTGTGACAGTAACTATTTACCCCAACTTTGGCGTGCTTATTTCCTAAACTGCTAAGTGCCATGTTATGGACGAGGTCTTTCAATGTTTCCACCATTTTCAAGTCTTAGTGGAAACACTGAAAGGCCTCGTCCAGAACATGGCACTTAGGAGTTTAGCAAATAACCACAATGAAGTTGGAGTTACGGAGACTGCTAATTTAAATAACATCATTAACAATAACTATTTAGATGTAGAGGGATTCATCAGTTCTTGGTTTCTTTTCTTTTGGTCACATTTCCCGTGGGGCATTAGGTCCATGACAGTTCCACACTTTCAGGTAGACATTTTGACTATAATTGTGTGGTAGTCTTCTTCCCTGGCAACATACTTGCACATGAAATGGCTTGTTGTATTTGGACTCTTGGCCAGTCATATTCTTTTTCTTTACCACTACAGCCCAGTGTGAGCCCTGGCTTCCAACACCAATCTTCCCCAGTGTCTCCTATCCATTGCCATCTCAGTGTAACCATTCACATAAATTCTTCTTAGATCTTCCAGCACTTCATCCAACCATCTTATCCTAGGTCAGCACTTCTTTCTGCTTTTATAGACTTGCACCCTCAAGATTTTATTTAGCATACGCTGATGATCCATCCACTCTAGATGACTTAGCCATTATATTAGTCAAATCTTTATGAATCCTACAATGCCCTCATGTTTGAATAGCTTGTCTGTCTCCTGGGCATGTCTTATTTTCCATTCGTGATCTTCTTTAACAAAGCCATAAACATGTCATACATTCTTTCTTTCATACCTTGTTAGCGTTTCTTGTTCCTTTTTTGTTAACACTTACCTGGCTGAGCGATTCTGGATCTGTTCATCCGTCATGTCTGGCCATTTTTCACACTTTTTGACATAGTACATAATCAACAATATACTTATAAACTTGTGTAATTCAAGCTTTATTTATGTATTTTGTTTGTTTGTAAATTCAGATATTCCCTAAAACACTGTACAAAAGTAAACTTATATCTAAAATAACATTTTTTCTTTGTTATTATGAAGTTGCTATGTTTTTGCATATAAAAAATGTTTAAATATTATTACAATGTTACTATAACACAACATTTCGTCACAAAACTACTGAAATGTGTCTTCTGAATATTCACTAATATCATTAGTATACAAACACAACTTCAGTTACATTCACTAAATTTTTTTTTGTATGGTATGTCTTCAAGTACTAACGTCACAGAGGCCAACATCACATTTCTCACATTGATAAAGAGTGTCTTTTCTTCCAGCTTTCCCTGTAGTTGGCATTTTAGTTGTGAGCAAACAACGCATTTTCTTTGTTTTTTTGCTTTCCCATCTGAAACAGATACTTTCTGGAAAATGCCTTTCAGTCAGCTGTACAATTTTTGATGAACTTATCTGTTCATTTTCAGGAAATACTTGAGCCGACATCTGAACTAGTTCTGTAGCATCTAGCTTCATAAAGTCTCTGATAGTTATTTTTTTATTATTTTTTTTTATTATAAATGATGCATGAATTTGCTGTCATCATGAGGATAATTTGAAATGCCAGCTCCCACCACCATTTAAATGTTTTATGGTCAAAAGCACTATATGATAAACGTTGGTCAATCAGATCCACTCCTGCCTTATTTTTATTATAATCAATCACAGCAGATGTTTTACCTATTTTATTTGTTTCGTCCACCATTTCAGTGCTGTGACGAGTTGAAACCGACATGTCCCTTTTGTCTTTCCACCATAGAACCAAGATGGTACCATCTTTTCTAAAAATTTAATCTTCTCTCTTTACTATAGCAGTTTTTATTTTCTTTGGAATGCCTTTTTTGTTTTTCATAACAGTTCCAACAATGTTAGTCTTCACGGTTTTAAGCTTTTCTGCTAAACTGTTGCTAGTGTAGAATCTGTTGGTATACACTGTGTTATCTTTTCCTTGAAGACTGTCTAATAAGATAATAACAACTGCTGCCCCACCCTGCTGTTGTCAGCATTATCATTTTTGCCATAGTAAATTTCAAAAATTCCATACAAAAGGTGTCTCTGAATCAGCCAGAATGTACAGCTTGATTCCATACTTATTTGGTTTGCTTGGCGTGTAAACTTTGAAGCTTACTTGATCTCGGATTGCGCACATGCTTTCATCAATTGTTAGAGCTTCACCAGGCTGGAAACATTCTTGACACTTACTGTTTTCATGATCAAGGAAGGGTCTGACCTTGAACTGAGCATCAAAACCATCTTGCCCTTAATTTTTTTCTTTTGAATTATCGTTCAAATGGAAAAAAGAAAGGATAAGTTCGAACCTATCCCTGGACATAACAGGAGGGCAAAAGTTGAACTATAAACCGAGTCTGTACTCCAATGACCTCTGACTGATGGTCACTGGCCGACACAGTGTGGAGAAAATGATTATGATTGATTACTACAATCAAGATCGTTACTAGTAGTGTATTGAACAAGTGTAGTAATCTGCAAAGTTATGAATCATATACATATGATACAACTGGGAATATTTTATTATCACTTACTGCAATGTATCACATCCAATTGCCTATTTATTATTTAACTCATTCAGAGATAAAAAATATTTTTATGAAAATTGTGATTATTAATAAAGAGAGAAATAATTTTTATATGTTAGCTAGTAAGTAATTTTGTTTTTGGTTTACAGTGTGCATTACAAAATGTAAATACTATTGTTGTAAAGGAAGAAAATATAGAAGAAACGGGAGAACAGTATACACAAGTGGAGGTAAGTTGTGACTGCAGTAAAAGTAGACTTTATGAAGAGCAGGAAATGTGTATTATGTGCACACCTAGGTAGATCCACATTGTCATTACTAAGTCTGTGAATCAACAGTGTATATAGGTAAATCTATGTTATCCAACAGTAGGTGTCCAAAAATTATCTGTACTGAGTATAGGCATTCTTACAATGGTCTCACTGACCGTCATATGGTACAGTGGAAAACAAAATAAAGACACCAGTTAAGTCACTGATCACCAGTTTTTGTAAATCACAATTAACATTTTTAAATCAACAAATTATTCAGCAAGATCATACTCATGCAATAAATTCAGTTAAATTTGTCCACACACAATAATAATGTCAACTAATAGAGTCCCGCACAAAAATAACTTTTCACTAGTAACCACTTGAACTCACTGAATAATCACCTGATATAAACTAAACTGACTTCCAAGCGGCAGGTGTTGGCTGTTTATAGTCTGGAGTTTTCCATAATATGCGTCCTTAACAAGCACTTGAAAATTCTAGAGGGTACTTTAGTGTGACCTTGGCAGAAACACGCACTGGCTGAGCTAGTTGAGAAGCTTGTAGAACGACACTGTCGACTGTATAAGAATGTTCCATATTCCATAACTCTGCCCCTTCTTAAGCCTGTTTGTCTTAAACTGAGAAACCATCTTTGAAGTAATACTTGGCCAGGCAATCTAGGTGGACGACCTTGAATTTTCACTGTCCTTCCTATTGAATCTGATAAACAACATTGTTAATTCTCTTTTTAACAGTGCAAGGTCCTTCCCAGTTAGTTTGAAGTTTAGGTGAGCAACCACGATGGCGCTTTGAGTTGTACAACCAAACCTGATCTCCTTCTTGGAAACCCACACCATTGCTGCGAATGTCATACTGAATTTTTATTTTATCACTGACTATCTTCAACCGTCCTCTTATCAGGCAATTCATTTCTTGCAGTTGGTTTTCTAATTGCGAGGAATAGTTCTGTGGCTCTTCGAATTCAGTCTCATGTCATCCTGACATCAAGTACCCAAGAATACAAGTCTTCCGCTCAACCACGAGTTTTGCTGGAATCACTCCCATTGATCATGTGCTGAGGACCTAAACACCGTTAGCAGGTCCAAGTATGTTTGGTTCTCGTCAACAACCTCTTGTGTAACTTCATCTTCAGCAACTTTTCCCCCGGGTGTTTCCATTAACTCAGGAAGAAGCCAAAGCCTTTCCTTGACACCTATAGTTGGATTTACAATTAATTTTTTTATCGTTATACAGATTGTCACTTCCTCTGCTAAGTTTCTTTCAATTTCTGCCTGCAATAGGAAGGGTTCCTCTTGATTACACCTGTTGACTTTTTTTTTGGCCAGTGCCACTTGCTTGATCGAATGGTTGGCAGACCCAGTCATTTTAGCCATGCAAATCTTTGTCTTCTCTTGGGCAACCTTCAGGACATTCTTTCTTAAGTCCACAATGAATCCATGTTTATTCATAATCTCCATGTCAAGAATCACTTCATCGACAATGTCTGCAATGAGCATCTGGTGGCTAAATTTGTGGAGACTCAGGCGTACTCGTACGTCTACCTTTACTAATACTTTGACAGGACTTACAGTCACAGTGTATTATACAAGAGCTAATTTGAGGCTGGCGGTTGCTGACTAAGTCAGGGTGCACAGTGGACACTGTTGTGCCTGTGTCAACTGTAAATGATGTTGGTTTACCGTCCATAAATCCATTAACGATCAAATTTCCAATGGTCTTATGTAGCGTAGAAACTGTATGCTATTCTGGGGCTTTAATTCTTTAATTCTTCAATTGGTGCAATCACTCTCTTCTATCAGTATTTTCTTCTCCCGACAGTCTACCTGTATATGACCACGTTTCCCACAGTTGTAACACTTCAGTCTTCTGTCTTTTTCGTACTACCTACATGCATTCTAAAAGTTGATCATTCAAAGAATTAAGTCCAGATGAAATTAAACCTCAGTCTATATTCAAAGGACATCAAATTATGGCCATTCATATTGTAGGTGAAACGGGCTTCTATTCTGTGCTGTTTTATAATAAGAAAATCAAGCTCAGGTATGGGTGATTGCCATCTATAAATGAATTTGAAAACTATAATGATTACAAGAAAAGTTACTCAACTCCCCCCCCCCCGAATGTCTTGGTAATAGATAATACACCATATCACAATGTCCAAATAATGAGGGCGGAGACATGCTTAAGGTTGAACTATTATGAGTTAACAAAGCAGAGTAAGTACAGCATGTTCTGTAAATCTTTAATTAAATTTTAGCTATAAAGGAACATAGTGTTATCTACGGAATGTATTGTGTATCATCGCAATGAAACTCAACTGAATTTATCTGAACTGAAACAAATAATTGTATAGTGTCCTATAATACAACTTTTAAAGTGAAAAATGTTATGTGTCTGTGAGAATAAAATTTCCTAAATCAGGCAAGACGATAGAAAAAACGTAATCACAACAAGAAGGTAATAGAAATATGTTGAACTATATTGAGTCTTTTATTATTAACGTAATTATTAAATTAGAAAATTCTTCCAATTGTATGGAAAACAGGGACAACAAAGTATAACAATGCTCTATCCAGTTGTATAAATATGGGAAAAAATATTACGTTATTATCTAACATAGCAACAAGTGAAGCAATATTTAAAGGTAGGATTTATTTTGTTAATACTATTTTATTATTAGGCCTACTATTTGTTTAGCGTATTTTATTTTTATTACTTCTTTCATAGGTATTTAATAAACACAGAATTAAAAATGTATGAAAATTTTATGCTCTAGCTTTATGGAATATGTGTAAGGAAAGATAAAATGAAATAATAATTTATTATTATGGAAAGGTATAAAATAATTTTGTGTAAAGGATGATTGAGATTTGCAATAGAGCATTGGTTCCAATGGGTTCCAATGTTTACTATTAGTTTACACCTATAATAACGTAAGCCTAACATTTAGCACTAGTATTTACCTGTTTCAGGAGCATATAGGTAAGTGCATGCACATAGGACAAATCAAATGTTAAAATGTCCAATAAAGGAGAGAGTTTTAATGAACTATTGTGTATATGACATGATTGTACTCCGTCCACTGTTGAGAGGTCTTCAGCGTGTAGACAAGCTGTAATCAGTAGACACTCACATCATAAATTGATTGTATACATTAACAAGCTTGCAATCACCTCATATGAAATGTCTCATTAATAACAAGAAACCAGTGCCCTTATGTACATGACATATTTGGTAATTCACAGGCATATGAACAAACCCGTCTTGATCACTACAAGAACATAAAAATTTTGCAAATGTACTAGTGGAGACCACTCAAAAGGTTAAAAACTTATAATTTACTGTGTATCTTATATGTGTATGCATTGTTTATTTGCTAATGTCTTTCCTGTATAATTGTGTAAAATAAGACTGCCTGAAGAAGGTCATCAGCTATGTGTCTAAAGATAGGCCATAGGACCTCCATCAAACTTGACAGTGGTTTTTGAGACTTACCTTTTCACATCTGTTAGGCTGAACGCAGACAGTAGGTTATGGAGTGGATGTTACAAAATCAATATAGTTTATATGCAAAATATATTTTTTATTTGTATTTATGTAAAATTATTGTTGATGTTTTCCTGCTTACTCTCGAACAGTTGTGACATTAAAATGATGAAAAATTAATATAAATCAGCTCAAACTATAAAGCACTTACTTAAACGAGTATACAAGTTACTATAACAGAGCCAAGTGAAATCAATAAGACTTCAAAATTATATGCCAAAGAATTTTTCTGTGTTAAAATATACTATTTCTCTATGTTCTTATGCAGAAAATACCTTGTATAAGTCTATCGAGATGTAAATTATCACAAATGAAGTAATAATATTTAAAGGAGAATAAATTATCCATGTAGAACAGTAAACGAAACAGATCATAAAACAAAACCTCAAATATATCACACAAACCAAGTAAAACCAACTAAGTGACATAATTAAAAACTGACTAAATTTATGAATGAATAAAAACTAATAGAAACCAGCTAATGTAATCCAATAAAACTAACAAAATGAAAACCCATTGAAACCAAGTAAATCAGTGCTTTTATTTGTAAATGTGGCTACTGTCTTGTTTTGTACAACCCTGTTAGTTACTTATATAATAGAAACTATGAAATTTCTATTCAATTTTTAATTTATATCTGTTTTATAACAAGTGCGTACTTTTATTTTATCACTAAATTTGTTTAAAAAGAAACTGATTTGACTTCATTTTCCCATTTCATCTGCATTCATTTATCTGTTAATGTATTCATTTTCCCATCCATAGGTAGACTTAGTTGTCCAATAACTGCATAGCTGTCTACCTGTGGTGACAGGTAGATTCAATGCATCCCCACCTCTTCTTGCTCTAAGGTTTGCACTATTTGTCTGAATAGCAGCTTGCACCTAATAAACTGCAGGTAACACATCTGGTATAATAATGAACAACTGCGTATGTATGCACCCAAAATTGTACTGCAGATGACATGTCTTTATTCCCTGCAAGAACTAATATAAGATTGGAGTCTGACATGAGAGAGTATAATCTCATATTGTGATTTTCTCCTCACGAATGCATATTCTACTGTTCTGTATATTAAAACTGGAATTTTTCATTATTAAGTACATTTTAACATCTTCAGATTGGAAGTTTACCAAAAGAGAATTCTCTTTGTTGTCAAAACAAATCTCCGATGAATATTTATGTAGTGCTTCTGTAATAAACTAAAAAATAACCTCTATTAAAAAATGATATCACTATAAATCATTGAAGCTTGTGTGAGTCACAGATTGTTCACTCAAACTATAAATACACTATATTCCAATATAAATAAATGAACAGTCAGTTAAAATTGTTAATGTATAGAATTTTAGCAGTCAAATTAATAGATTTTGTAAATATATAAGTAGATACAAAATGGAGCCATTTGAAAAATTTAACTCTTAAGTAAACCCTCTACTAGTACTGTCTCCACCATATTTTTTCCCTTAACATTTTAATCCCTAGAGACTGGGATCATCCTCACAACCTGCAAGCGGTGGTTGAACGGGGATTTGTTAGGTCTTACAACTGCCATTTACAGACAGCCTGAGTGGAGAGTTTTTACTTGACAGAAATCATCCATCGCTTAGGAGCTTTAGAAACTCACTTGCATGCATCATATACGTAAGAATATAGTAAAAAGAGAGGCGTGAAATGGGTTTCAAGCTCGGTAAATGAAATGACTAGTAATTAAATACAATATTAATCATGAGAAAATGTTGGATCTAAATGCTGTCCAATATTTATTACAGTCTGAAGTAAATACCATATAATATTAACTTCTTAGATTTCGTTGTCCATGACGTGTTTGTTGATTAACTAAATATAATTATACCACTGCCAATCAAAACACAAAGATTTTTATTGGTAAAAACAAAAGTTGTACCTTGAATCATGAGCCAGTTTTCGCTTATTATCACCTTCAGAGACTGCCACTGGAAGCACTGTCCGCCGTGTTCTTGGCGACATTATCGACTTTTGAAGGATTGATGTTGTGTGTGTCGGGTGTGATATGTTGAATAATGCATGTGATTTGAATTGTGTCTGTTCATTTAGGATTATGTTCAGAGTTTCTGTTATTTCTGTGATAAGTTCTTCTGGTGTGTTGTTCTGTTTGAGTTTAATTTAATAAGTTTAAAAACATAATCACAAAACAAAATTACTTCACATACAATAATAAATTTTACACACAGAATGACGGTCTACCCATGGGCTCACCTATATCCAGGATATTAGCAGAGGTCTTTCTCTAAAACTTATAAAAAACAAGAATCCTCACATAAAATACTATATTGGCACAGATATGTTGACAACATCATAATTCTATACAGGGGAAACAAAAGACAATGTGAACAGTTACTAACCCACATAAACAAAATACACAAAAACATAATCTTCACTGCCAAATACGAACACAATAGCATAAACTTCCTAGACCTCTCCATCATAAAATTAGAACACAGACATAAATTCAGTGTATACAGAAAACCCACTACAACTGACACACTAATACACAACTCCTCCAATCACCCAATGCAACACAAAGTAGCTGCCTTCAGAACTATGATACACAGACTTAAAAACATCCCACTAGATGAAAAAGATTACAAAGACGAACTAAGCACAATAAAATATCTAGCAGAATCCAACAGATTCATCAGAACAATAGTCAATAAACTCCTACACAAAATACAAAACAAACAACAGACAAAGACGGAAAACAACAAATTCATAACACTAACATACATCAATAACCACAGTGAAAAAATAGCCCACAAATTCAAAAAAGCAGGATACAGAATTGCATACAAAACTACAAACAAAACAACACACATACAAAGCACAACACAAATTTGATCTACCTGGTGTTTACAAACTAAATTTCTCAGATTGCGACAAATTCTGCATAGCCCACACAGGACGTAGCTTCAAACAAAGACACATTGAACACACAAAGCCACTACAATCCATTATCGAATCCATTTTTGCAAACCACCTCATTGAAGCAAACCACACATACAAAAACATCGACAACAACATGGATATTCTACACGTACACACAAAAGGCCAAAAACTAGACACTCTTGAACAATTGGAAATATACAAACACATAAAAATGACATCCTAAATGAACAGACACAATTCAAATCACACGCATATTTCGAACATATCACACCCCACACACAACATCGATCCTTCAAAAGTTGACACCGTCAACCAAGAACAAGACGGACAGCGCTCCCAGTGGCACCTCTGATGAAGTGTATAATAAGCGAAAACTGGATCAGACTACAAGGTAAAACTTTTACATTGTTACCAGTAAAAACTTTGTGTTCCAAGTTGGTAGTGGTATAATTACATTTAGTAAAACATTAAAATTAAATATTTACTGTAATCACTAATGGACAGCTAGACAAAACCAATTCACATCATAAATATATGAAAACTTGAATTTGGATTTATTGACAGTGTCAGTTTATGTATTTATTATAATTCTGTACTTTATAATTTCCAGTTGTGTCCAGTAACAGCCGATGACACCTTTGAAGAAGTAGGTAGACTTCAGAAATTTGAAGAATATTCAAATAGTTCAGAGCAAAGTGAATGTGAGTCATTGCCTTCATCTGTGATATTGGAGCAAAAGAGATCAGTTAAAACAAAGAGGACATATCAGTGTGGTGTTTGCAACAAAACATTTGGTGATTCAGGAAATCTCTGGAATCATAAATTAATCCATGCTGATGTCAAGAGATATCAGTGTGATGCATGTAACAAGAGCTTTACACAGTCTGGTAGTCTTATAAGACACAAGTTAATTCATGCTGGTATTAAGAAGTACCAGTGTGATATCTGTAACATTGCCTTTACTGAGTCAGGAAATCTCTCAAAACACAAATTATCCCACGCCGGTGTGAAGAAATACCAATGTGACATTTGTAGCAAAGCCTTTACACGCTTAATTAGGCTCTCAAATCACAAATTAACCCACGCTGGCATTAAGAAGTATCAGTGTGACATTTGTAACAAAACGTTTTATGACTCAAGGAATCTCTCAAATCATAAGTTAGTCCATGCAGGTATTAAGAAGTATCAGTGTCAAATTTGTAACAAAACTTTTTCTCATTCAAGCAGTCTCTCATCACACAAAAGCAAACATTCTGGCATTAGGAAGTACAAATGTGATATTTGTAAGAAAACGTTTAGTCGGTCGGGAATTCTCTCAAAACACAAATTAATCCATGCTGGAATTAAAAATTATCACTGTGATATTTGCAACAAATCTTTTATTGAGTCAGGGAATCTGTCAAAACACAAACTAATCCATGCCAATATTAAGAAGTAGTTGGATGATATTTGGTAAATAAAACTTATTTCTCATGTTCAATTAGTCTCACAAAAAATTAATATATGCTGCTAATAAAATCAATACTCATTCAATTATGTCTCTCAAATCACAAACTAAACTATATAACCTAGGAAATAAACATTAACAAGTCAGTGGATATATGGAAAAAAGTAGTCAAAATGCCCTGCATGCTGGTATTATAAGTAAAATGTTATATAATTAGGAAATTCAAATCCTTTAACATTTAGTTAATTTCTCAAAACAATTGATGTATTTTTTTACATATAATAAATATATAAACATTAAGATTATGTGTTGTTATTCAGTAAATGATATAGAGGGAGGTAGAACTTCCTATATCATTGCAAATTTAATAGTTTTTTAAGACATGATTTTAGAAGCTATTTTGCTTAGCAAGTTACTTTTTGGTAGCATTTGCTCCTTAGTATGAGTTTGACATTAATCTTGATATCAGATGAAAAGTAATTTCCAAAAATTATATACAATATGAACTCGTGACATTAGTCAATTATTTATCAAATTAGTCAGAAATTACAAAGGAAAATTATGTCAAAAAGGAAAGTTAGTTTTAACTATTTTTCAACTCTCAATTCCCCTTTCTCATCAGTATATACACCATAATTTAAATGTTTTATTTTTGTTTATGAGTAAATTATATATTTGTACTAAATTTCATTGACAAGATTAGGGCATAGTATCAACAATGTGTCCCATTGTTTAATAATACTAATAAAATTGTATGATAGTTCACAGAATCCCCACAGTGAAATGAACTTTTTTTCTTGCTTAGTGGCACATAGAAGGTGGTTGTGGGTGGGGTTAAACCTCTTCTCAGGGGTATAACGAAAGAAATGTTAATATTTTTAAATATGAACATAAAAATGGTAGTATATATAAGTTAAATTATATAATTGGGCTAATTAACTATGTGAATATGGATATTTTTAATTGCAGTACTTTACAGCCATCTTTTAAGTACAAAATCACATTGTATAAAATATTGCAAGTTCTCTGATGGTTGGTTTAAAACTTTATCCTAGTTTTTAAGGTTGTGTATTCTTAATGATTAGGAGTCTTTTATATATGTCTATATGGTTGTATGTTTTTCTGATCTGTATTTAATATTACAGATTTTCCAATTTTTTAAAAATTGTTTTCTCACAAAACAAATCAGCAGTTTTAATCTTAAAAAGTATCCATTATTCTGTACATACACAAACCAAAGCCCAAATGCAGTATATAGTACCATGATTTAATAACATTCTGAAGCCTCTTATCAGTGAACTGTTTATAACTGTTTATATGGAAACTTCAATAAAATGTAAACCAATCATGTGTGCTCACCCTGTATTGCAATTTTGAAATGTTCATTTTGAGAGCCTTGGTGCCCAGTTTAGAATGTTTTTGATTCATGTATGTGGCAAAATGAGGAGACTGATAAGTGAAGTACTCCATTTGCTGAAAATATTTAGAGACTCATACTAAGGTAAGTTTTCCAAAAGTTCTTACACGACATTTGACACATACAGCATCTCCAAAAGGAAGGGGAAATTTATGAACTTTCTTGATATTGTCCATTTTATTTATGTCATCTTTATTGCTACATGATGGGTAGTTTTTTATTTTTCTAATGTAACCCATATCTTTCTACATTTACCTTCTTAATTACAAGAAAATAAATGAAGTTTCAAAAATGTTTGTAGTTCCTGTGTGACTAGTAATATAATTTAAGCTTTTTTAAAATGAAGTTGCAGGTTAATTTATATTATTATTGACACAGATACTTTTTTGTATGTAGCATAAGTGTTTGATACTGTTGTACTGTCAGTTGAGTTTTATTCGCATACTTTTTAATTCTGATGTATTAGATATATGAAATCATTTTACAACACTTTAATTACAATTATGGTTTTGTCAGTAAAAGGTTAGTAGTACATCTTATTATTAAACCTTTTTGCATTCATGTAAACTACAGTAAGTACTGAATGAGTGAAGTAAGTTCTCAGTGTTAACTCGACTGTTTGGTATGTGTATGTCTGTCGTTCTGTTTGGGGGTGTATCTCACAATAACTTTTTAACACATGAACTGATTTTTCATTAAAATTTGCATACGTCCCCATACTTTTACTCTACAGAACCATATTTTTTTAGATCAATCCTCCCAAAATAAGGGGGGTGGGAGGAAAAAATATGAAGGGTCCAAATTTTGAAAAATCACAAAATTTCATGTGAAGTATCAAATTAAAAAAAATGTGAAATTAGTGTTCATATTTCAGAATTTCATAATTTTGGATCACCAGGATACCAGAAAGCAGGGGAAAATTTTGATAAAATCACAAAAATTCATGTGGCATATTAAATACAAGGAATTTTTAACAAAATCTGAATCAAGATTAATATGTCATAAATATTTCTATATTTTGGAATTCAGGTTGTAAAATTTGAAGTAAACATTTGATAAAATTGCAAATCCCATGTGGGATATCAAATAAAAATAATGTTAACCAAAACCTGCATTTAGTAGTTGCAAAATGTAAATTACAAAAGTTTTCATCTCCAGGGTTCAAAAATAGGTCAAAATTTCTGAAAAAATGTAAATCCACCTGGATTTAAAACTAAAGGGAATCTGAAATGTTTAACATTTATTCTATGATTGCTCTACAATTTTGTTACTTTAGTAACCAAAAAATAGTAAGGTAATCGGGATTTTCATCATTTTTCTGGTAATTAAAAGATTATCTAACATCAAATTTTATCTAATTATAAATGTGCTTTGTTCAAAATAGTGTTCTTCAGCTCAGGAAGTACACACTAATATAAAATGTTTAAATCAGTTTTATTAATTTATATTGTTGGTGCTTAGTAATAATTCTTTGGATTTGTGTTAATAAAGAGGAATATTTTCAATTAGGTCACAGACTGATACCCGTCTTGACTTTTAACATTCTACTCTGTTTCAGGTGCTTTTTAAACCTTTTACTCCTTTTAATTTCACCTGACCTACCCATTCCACTCCACATTTATTTCAGCATTTTCACCTACTATGTGAGCTGACAAAGAGTATTAAGTTTTACGTTGTATTGTGTTATGTATGACAGGTTTACACCACCTAATATCTCTTGTTATTGTATTCTATAACTTAATAACACTTAACTATAACTTACCTATAAATAAAAAATAATTTTTAAATTTTTTTATTGTAAAAATTAATAGTTGATCATTTTTTGGTATCGTTCAAAAAAGTTATCAAATAATCTTCAACTTTAGGCCTTGTATTAAAATTAAAAACTACCAGGATGTTGGGTCGAGTTGGCTTGCTTACAACTTGGTTCATTTTCTATATGTTTCAGTCACCCACAAAATGTTAGGTGGGCGAAACATTTAGAAAATAACTCAAGTTGTAAGCAATTGACTATGGCCCAACAGCCCAGTAGTTTTTAATTTTAATAATGTTGACTCTGGCCGTGACAGCCTTCACAGTAGAGTTAGATTTATTAGCTAATTTGTTATTACCATTATTACTGTTACTAATAGTATTTTCAGCCATCACTAAAGTATTTTTTACTACTAAGTCTTCCTGAGTACCCATCATCACTCTCACTTGAGTAAGACATTTACTTTTTATATAAATAGTTATTGATTACTAAAATATCACAGGCTGAATCTTCTAACAATTGGAGTATTGATGTTCAGTTACCAGAATTTTATTTAAATCACACATTATTAAGAATAAACATGTTATTCGTAATAAAACAGACAACACAGACAATGTCACTTAGAGATTAGTACAGCTGAATTTTTAAGATGGTTGTAAACAAATCGATATCAGCTGATGTAATTTTACTTTCGCACAAATAGTTTCTTAAAGTCACCAGAGAGTGCAGCACTCAACAGAATATTGGTATGTGCCTGCCAGTGGATAGCAAATGATATTTTTATGGCAGGGCTGCCCTGCCCAAGGAGCGGTAAGGGTTAATAATACATGAAATATTTCTTTGCTTCCAAATGATATTTTTTAATTCAATAAAAATCACAGCTTGTGTTTCCTAATGTACAGTAATTTAAAAGAAGTTACAAGTGGAAAATATAAAGTTGTTTTACACTGAAAAATAATTTATCAACATTAAAAAAATAATTTACCTAACAATTATATCATAATGTCAATTTTTTGTTTATAGTTCTATGACTGTTGGAAGTTTTGTGTATGCTTGTAATTATTATTATTTTTTTTGCATTACCAGTACCTGTTACAATCAACAAATAATAACAACTTATTAGTAGTGTTCTCCTGTGGATTACTTTAATAGAGTGTCTACATTGGTCATAAATTGTTTATGTTTATAACATTATTATTTATTAAATTATCTATTGGAGTATTAAGTGTTGTATTAATGTTTGAGTTATTTAATGTGTTTTTCTGTTGAATATATATATTGTTGAGTGAATTGAGATCTTTAAAATGACAGAATAAATTATTAAATAATTTTGACAGAATGCCAGTGAAAAAAATAGTTGAAATTTTTAACAATACTTCTGTAAAACAGTA
The DNA here is from genome assembly GCA_034769895.1 of Magicicada septendecula. Taxonomy (NCBI): domain Eukaryota; kingdom Metazoa; phylum Arthropoda; class Insecta; order Hemiptera; family Cicadidae; genus Magicicada; species Magicicada septendecula. Next base: position 111,638,045 of record CM068373.1, read on the forward strand.
TCATTGTTATGATAATAGTTCTGTAGTTATAACATATCTAAGGTATACTCTGTTATAACAAATAATAAAGTTACATTAATTGCAAAACAACATATATATAACCAATTAAACATTTAATGTTTACACTCCTCTATTTTTCTGCAATAGATTTTTTTCTAATTGGTTGTATAAATAATCAATTTGGAGAATTGATGTTATTATCGCTGCCCTGTATTGTGTATGTACCTGACCAATATATGTATGTAGATGAGAAGCTAGCTGATGTTTCCACATCATTGTGGCAGTGTCAGTAGTTTGCAGAGGTTCACAATTTTTTGTTAACGTTTTCAATGTGGAGTTATTATTTTGTTAAAATATGAGTGGTGTTTTGTCAATTGTTAAACCCTTTAAACTTTTAATTAAAAAATGTGTATAAATTCTGTTGTGTACCCCATTTAGGGGGGTGCACAACGTGATAACACCTGATTACCATCTCCTGTGTAGTTATTTCAACAGTTTGTTCCCCAGAGGTATGTATAATACACATATTCTGGTAAACATTTCTTTTATTTATAAGTTTTGTTGCGTATGTGTATACAAATATATTCTGGATTTACTTTATTTTTTAATTCTTGAGTACATAACATACTTGTTTTATACATAGCTTCCTTAAAAATAATCTAACCTAACCTAACCCAACCCAGCCACACATAGAAATTAAAAGAAAGAATATATGTAAATTGATTGCTTTCTTTGTAAATGTCTGAAAATTATCTTCTTCTTCTCTTCCAGGATTAGGTTATACAAACCTGTTCCGGTACCCATCTCATCCTCGGACGACCCACGTCTCTTATACCCTTGAAATTATTATACAGTAATCAAGTATTTGTACTTCTGCAGGTTATATCCTTATTCCCTATAAGGAAATCTTTATTCCTGCAATACCACTTAGATTTTGAGTCACAGAATTCTCCTGAATTAAAGTTCTTTCAGTCTGAACACAAAAATCAATAACGACACTGTAGCAATGCACAATACCAAATTTTGTAATTTTCACCAGTTAGATACTAATTTGTAATATAATCTGAACACAACCTAACCAAAGAAGCTAGAAGCTAAATGCAAACTCTTAAGCTTTCATGGCCGGCTTTAACAGTGTTGAAACTGCTATTACTAGCTAGGCTGTTAGGCCACGGTGCACAGTTGTTGTAGTTGACAAATGTTTCCGCCCCACCATCGTTGGCTAAGATTGGCACAGTGTACACCAGTTCTCCCTAGAGATGAGGTAGAAACTATACATAGTCAGGCAAAATACATATATTATTTTTTAATTCATTCAAAGTTTTTTTATTTTGATTAGTAATTTTTAATGTTTCTATTTATTGATGTGTAGTAAATTACTACTTGGTTTCCACATTTTCTGATACTCATTGTGCATCACTTTCATTTTACATAGATTGTGATCAAAATCACAGCTTGTGTTTCCTAATGTACTGTAATTTAAAAGAAGTTTCACTATATAATTTAAAAGAAATTTCAACTCTCATAGTGGACCCAACTGTGTAACAGCCGAGCTAATAATAGCAATTTCAACAAAGAATCCAAACATCATGCATTGGCTGTTACATTTATCATTCAGAGCTACGAATCCACTTCTCCCCAACTAACAAATTTATGTACTGAATTGTATAATGTTCAAGGAGTTTAGCGATGATGGTATGAAGATAATATCACCTTCCCAGTTACTATTCGAAAAGGATGTACTGTATCTACATTACTACCTTCCTTCAAAGGGTTAAACAGTACTGGAGCACGATAAAATTTTGACTCTTGGTAACTTGGCACTGTATGACAGGCTTCGTGTAGCCTTTTCTGTTATTTATAGTACTATACGAGTTTGTTAAAAATTTTATTCTCCTTATGTGAATCATAGTAACTTGACTTAATAGCTATTGCTTCTTTTATAGTGAACTGAATTTAATTATTCACATACAGTATAATTATTTTTATTTATCTTTTTATGTGACATGCATAATATTGATTACATATCTAAAATATTCTGTAGATTACATCCATATTATTATATGTACTGGACTTTCTTAGGAGACACAGATCCTTCTTCTGAGGTCAGTTTTTAACTCATTTTGATTTAAATGCTTCATGATAATATTTGAAGGAACAGGTGGTGGCTGATTCTGTGATATGGATTTTTGTGTTTACATTGTTACAAAATCACATGGAGTGTGGCCTTCAAATAGTAGAAATAAATTACTTGAATACAGAGCATTCATTATTTACAGTTTTAACACCAGTTTCAAGAAGTAAAAATACTTGTGTACAACAGTCTTGAAGTTTATACAATTGTCCAACGCACACTAATGTACCAAACAATAAATATCACTGAACTAAAACTGTTACAATAAATAATCCAAGTCACCAATTACAGAAGTCTACACACAGTTATCACTTTAGATTAAACCACTGTCAAACACATATTTATGCTGTATTCCAAATCACAATATCTAACTAACACTTCAGACCAATTTGATTCATAGCCTCAGACTGACTGGCTCTGTGATGTGGTTGCTGTATTTGTAGTTGACATGAACTGCGCAATACTTTTGAGAAAGTTCCACAACATTATAGCAAAACTGAAAAAGTGCTAGGGTTGTATCAGCTCCAGAACCTGTGAGAACGTTCCACCTGCTGCATACATAATACAAGTCCACCAACACAATGCTACTGCGCCAATTGCACAACTCCTGTCATAGCAACATTGTAATACCTGCTATTACACATTAATCTTTTCTGGACAAACAAATGCTATATTGAATATCATGTTTTTATCATAGTCACATGATGATAATATATTACACATTATTTAAAATTTCTATGCTTCAATTCTAGTTTGCAATTTAATCATAAGAGTTATACAATTTATTTTAGTTATGCATTATTTTTGTGGTGGTGTTGAGCAGGTTTCTTATGTTTGTGTTGTTTTAGGTTACTTTTTTATTTGCAAGGATTCTTGATTATTATTATTAGCACACTTATTTATTATAATATTAGAAGCATTTCAATTAAAGATACTTGTAAATTGTACTAATGAAAGTCAGGTAAACTTTGACATGTATGAGTGTTTTGTTGTTTTGTATTGAAGACGTTTGTATATTTTAAATTTTACTTCAGTTTTGCTTCATACATTAATAATGGGAAAAATTAATTTTAAGTTTTTTTAAAATAAAAGATTAGATTTCAGTCTAGTTTTGATATAATGAACAATCGTCGGACAACTCAAAAAAAAGTAGTCTTTTGCCAGCTCAATAGGCAATCTTCACAGCTTGAATATGATGTAACCAACAGGATGATGTGAACCAAATTGTCTATTTTCTGTGGTTTCTAAAGATGGTTTGATTACTCTACAAGTTGTAGAACTCTACTGTAACTGTTACTATGCTATTTGACACAAGCTTTGGGCCAACAAATTACATAAGAAAACTGCCTTCATAGTTTGAACATTCTTGTTAGGACATATAGCCTTTGCTACTGTAGGCAACTGCTGCTCGTGCTTCTTTTGAAACTTGTTGAGACTTGATTATTTAGTTAAAATACTTCATGACAACAAAGTTCTTTGATGTTTCCCTTGTACAATACAACCAAGGAGTAAACACGATGCAGCAGGCCCTTGGACACGTTATTAGTACAGTAATCAATCTGTCACCTCATCCCATTAAGTGTTTGAATCGACTATAGTCCAATGTTTGTTTGTTTTTACACTACAATTCTTATATAATTAAAAACACTTAAAATTATATACTCTCTGTAACCAAGTGTACCAGATGATATCCAGGTCCAGTTGTTTATTATGCACATTTTATACACTTTTATGAACTGTGTTTACTTCATTTCTATGTTTGTTTTAAAGTATTTACTTTCTGTATATTTTTAAACAGTAATACCAATATAATTTGATGATGAACGGAGAACTCCCACATGGCCCTTAAGTAGCAGGAGCAACATTTTTACTAAATGAGAACATGCTGACTGAATCATTTGCATTTCATAAGGGAGTTAAGCAAGGTGATGGGTTACCGCTCACCCTCTTTATTAGCCTATTACGCTACACTACGTCATTAACGACATAGATCAGCGAGGAACAATATTAAAGAAAGAAGCCAAATATGTTATTATGCTTATGATGTTGTGACAACAGCCAGATCAAGACAATGGCTAGTTGAGATATACAAGTAACTGAATCAAAAATCCGCTGAAATGGGACTGGATGTAAATATCGACAAAAGTAATACATGCTAATTTCTGCATAGAGGATAATTTATTTGATGCAGTTAATAGGATCAGATACCTAGGGAATATGAGATAATGAAGGGTCCATAAACACGATACATGACAGCGTACAAATAGGAAATAGGACATATGCCAACAGTAAGTAGACTATTGAGAAACCATCGATGTATAATAACACTGGATTGCCGGCTGCATGTACTGAATTCGGTCCGCTCAACTCTACGCTCGCCCCACCACATTAAGGCAAAAGCCACTTCGCCTGCATACTCGCAGTGTTATCTTAATATTAGTTTAACCAATTTGATCGTCGCATAAACAATATTGTTATGAAAATTGTGTATTTTATATTAATCAGATTAAACGGAACACCTGATACTAATTTAAAAATAATGTAAATATAAATTTAATTTCTGTTGTTCATAATAGAAGCTCGTACACTTTTTGTCATTGGTACAGATCTATAAACAACAAACAAGTTACCGGTAACATTAAAGTTATGCATACATATTTTCGCTAACTATACTGGTTTGTTAGGGTGTAATAATTACCTCTTTTTTGTAGTAGTTTGTTTTTATTTTGTCAATAAAATAAAGGAAACTGACTAAACAAGAATACAAATGAAAACGAAATTGCTTATTACATAGCTTTACATTTTTTTACATTGATGAATATGTACAAAAAAAATCTTAGTTTACAGCCTATCTGCATATAATTACAACGTATCTTACTATTGCTAATCAAAATATATTACATTTGATATAAAACTACATTTGCTATGAATAACGTATTGCAATTCTGGGCTAAACATTGCTAAATAGAACTAACTTATTTAATTTTTGACGCACACCAAGTTTCAAAAACAGCAGATGATGTCTTTTCTTTAGCTATACTAAAACATACAATTTTGTAAAATAAACGATGGTACCTATTAACATTACTAATCTAATTTCATGAGTGTCTTCGCCATAATCATTGTGAGAAGTATGGCCTTTAAATATGTTATTAGTAAAGGTCCTACACGCTAAGCTAATAATCTTTTTAGTGTCCAAATTGTTTTTGTCAATGTTTTGTTTATTTTTAAAAAGGGAGTACATAAATTTTACTATCCTGATTACATCTGAGGAAGCCCTGACCAAATTTCCTTTTGAAATATAATCAACAAAATGGGTGTAAGGGCTAAGGTTGCTATCATCGGCTATCAGCAGTCTTATACATTCTTCACATTTCAACTTAGAACTAATTTTTCTGACAATAAATCCAGACAAGTAGAAAAGAATATTATCTTTATAATACGAGTTTTTATTTTCCAGCAAACATTTTAACGTTTTTAATGGGTTCTTCATAGACGCTGACAGAGTTTAGGTCCACTGTTTCTTCTGCTTCTGCAAAACTCATAACAGAGTTTTGAAATGTCATGTCAAAACTCAAACAGTTGCTTTTGTCAGGTGCTTTAACGCCGTTCCTGAACATAAGTTTCCTCAAGGCCCATTGGAACTGCTTGACTTTAGATTGTTATTATGTCCCCCTCGAGATCTTAAACAGGAAAATAACAGTTCCAATTGATCTTGAGAAAACTTATAAGTCAAAATACACTTGAATTGTAAACTATTTAATAATCTGTTTGACAGAATCTTTATTGCGTTTATATTCATAATAAATCCAAGTGCAAATGTTTTCCTAGGATGCCGCAGAATCTGAATATTTTCAATTTTTAACGTCGTTAAATATGCCAGAAAATTATCTAACATTTTATTGTCATTTTCTAAATTCTTCTTCTTTATTGGTTGTTTGAAATGCTGCCCAAATGGGTCCCATCTATTAAAATAATCGAATAGCCTGTCTATAACTCTAATATATTCCACTGTTGGTTTAGCACCAATAAAATCAGGATGTTGTTTATACATCAAAAATTCTATGGCGTCAGCTACGCTGGCACTTAAGGTTTGGGCCGCAATTTTCACGTTCATTTTTCTGTTGCCATAATGTATGTTCTTACCGATCTACTAATGGTGGTTGTTTTGTGTTTAGTTTAAATAAAAGTTTATAATTGTTTAATAGTTGTTTAAAGGTATTCGCTGATGTCATTCCCTTCACTTACCATGTATTTTTAGAATGCAGTCTTCTAAAGTAGTCCCTGTAATATAACTTCACAACACAAGACAAGTAATATAATATTTTACTGATGAAAATTAAATATAGGTTGTAATCAAAAGTCCTGTAAGTGATACCGATTCAAAATTCAAAACTCTGGCGCTGTACACTGTACTACCACCTTCTGATAAAATGACTGCTCTTGATCTACTTGTTTTTTAAAATAAAGACTGATTGTAGATAAGTAAATTGTAGGTTTATTAACATCAAATTAATGGAATACAATCAAAAAATTCCTTCAAACAATTGATAATCACAAATAAAAATAACTGATTCTAATACAGAGATTCTTGCTTCTCAAGGTCGGTAACACTGTTTGTTTTGAAGTTACAAATTATTAACCAAATAGGGTTAACTTTATTTTTATATTGTTACCAAAATCGTGTGTTCTTTTAGACTACAAGATATGAATTGGAAAACGCTTAAGTCTTTTTGTTATGCATTAACAGAAAAGTGTTTACAAAATAAAATAGTGAATGAGATCATATAAAGGTAATATATCATATATGGTACCCCTGTTGTATGGAGTACAGGTTAAAATGTCGTATGTACGATAATTAACTCAACAGTTGTTGTTTTAAATTATTCTCTCTCTCTCTCTCTTTTAGAATTATTAATAAGTAATTATCATTAACGATCCATCAATTTAAAATAGTTACTCATGTGGTAAGATATGGAGGTTAGTTTGTACCTTTTCAAGTCACTTATTGACAGTAATTATTGATATTATATATTAAAAAACTTGCAATAACATTTAAACATACATTAATAACCTATTTTTTTATCATTAATTAACGTTAATAACGTTCTTGAACATAATTACTATAATCATTAACCTTCGTTACAGGTTAGTCAAATCAGCATCTAACCTTGAAAATCGTCAAAAGTTAGGTAACTATTAAAATTTGTTTAATAGTTTTTTAATTATGATTAATCATTTATTAAATTAAAATAAATACAAGGAACATTATTTAATAAGTGGGTTAATTAATAAAATAGCATCTTTGAGTCAGGTAGTTCCATACTTGACTCAAGTATGACAACAAAAAATATTTTTGGTTATTAGAAATGCATAAAAATTGTTAAAATCGTTTAATTAGTTTTGTACTCCCTTTCTATTTCACATATCATGCCGATATTATACACTGGCATGAGTATCATTGTTCACCACACTATTCACTCACTCGAAGGATCATAACCTTGATTCAGTTTTATGGTTATGTTTACTTCCGATGCTTAACTAGGAGGGTCGCGCACAAATTATAACAATGCTCTGCTGCGACGGTCCGTAACCTTTCACTCTGAATGACAAAAACTAAGTGTTGCCGCTCCGGACAAATTCTACTTCGAATGTGTCGGGATTAGCTCTTCTGATTGGCTGATAATTCTGTACTCTCATCCCCCAAACACCTTTTCACAAATTAATTTTTCTAAAATTTTACAATTCGACTTTGGGTCGGAGAGTATTTATGATGTCAGCAATTTGTTTGCAATTGATGCATATAATTTATTTTGCTGATAACTTTTTTAATACTGTTTTAGTTGGAAAACTAACAATTTTATTAACTCTCGGACGCTCAGCTCTACAATTAAAGTTCAAACAAGCCATAAATCCGTCCATTGATAAATAAGTTAGCTCCTCCACTATGCACTTATTGTGGATCTTATTTATAATATAAGTCCTTCCACTTTTTTTCAATAAATAATTATTACTAACACTGTTTTATAGCAATTAGAGTCATTTCCTCTTATTATCTAATCACAGATTATTGTTTGTTAACAAATTTATATTCATGCACTGTTCCAAACGATTAGGCATGGTATGCCGGTGCATTATTTCTTATTATTATACAAAATGATTTATCCTAATACAATTATTCCCATGGTACATTGTTCCTTAATAATTAATACATATTTATTCAAAGTTTTACTTCTCAAACTGGTTTTGTTCATGTGTACTGTTTGTTTATAATATTACATGTTTGGGCTTTTGATATTTTGATACTTATTTTATATGATTATTTATTAATTAACAATGTATTCCTTTCGTGTAATTTGACTGTTGGTGAGGTTTATTGTGTGTCTTGTTACTATTATTCTCACTGTTGTGTTATATGTCCTGAATTAATTGTAATTATGGTGCTTGCAGCTACTTTCGGTTGACATGTATAATTGGTTTACATTATAATTCAATAATTTTCTGTTTTTAAATACAGTAAATGGTTCTCAAAGTAGTATTGGCTATTTGTCTCACTACTGGTATACTCCTTTGTTCTTAAGAATCTGTTTTAATAGAGCTTTTTGTGTAATAATGAGGCGTCACCTCTGCCTTGTTGTTCTGGCCATTCTTTGTTTACTAATTATTAAGTAAATCTTGGTGCTGTTTACTTCTTATTGGTGTTGTTTGTTCCTTATAAACTCTGTTTTGATTGTCGTATAATAGAAATATACTTGTGTGTGCTTTTATTATAGTTACTTTTGATTTTACATTGTATATGTTGATCAGTTGAGGTTATGTTAATCCATTGTTGGCTTGGTATAATATATGCCTTTGAATGTCTTTCATTCACAATTTCTATTTACATATTCTACTAACAAATCTCATTACTATATCTTCAAAACAGTATTATCCTTATTTTACTAATATTATATTTTAATTGATACACATTATTAATTATTTATTTATCATCAACATGTACTATGTGATTACTTTTTGTAATGCACATTAGGACTGAGTTACTTACTCTAAATTGTCATAATTACTTTCATTTATACACAAATAACTATGCTATGTGTTGTTTCATGTTATTGGTATAAAAACTTGTTCATTTCATAATCATTATCTTTCATAATCAGTCAGAAACAATTATTCTTTCATAATCAGTCAGAAAAAATTATTCTGATACAGTCTTATTTCTCTAGCTATTTTGAGAAGTTATTTTGTTTCTATCAGAAATTCTGGTGTGGTCTTATGTTTTATACAGTCTTATCTGTGTTTCACAGATCACACACTAAATGTTTGTTTTTTCATGAAGATTACTGTTCATTCTACTTGTCACTGGTTCCAAAAAATATGACACTTTATATTGTTAGTGTTCATTGGGTTTGGGGCGTGTGATAGTATTTTATGCACTTATAAACGACGCATTGTTATTGTTTGTGTTTGTTTATCACTAGTAAAATTTCCTTCTTCATGTTATCCACTCTTCTTAAACGTCTCTTCCTCTTCTTATCTTGACATTAAAATGCTCATGGGTTTCTGCTATCATATGTGTCCTCTTCTTGGGAAACCATTCTTCATTCATGGGTATGTCCCCTCATTCATTTTGTATGAGTCTGGTCCTTGTGTATTTTTCTTCTCATTATATATATTTTCTCTCACTTATTGTATGTGTATCCTCTTCTCCTCAGTTTATATTCTTCTTTGTAGAAATACCCTAATCATTCATAGGTTTGTATTGTATGTTTTCTTCTTATGGTAGTTTATTCCTCACTCATAGATATGGTTTCCTCTTCTTTTAGTTACGTTTCCCTCACTCATAGGTCCTATTGGGTCTTGTTTTCTGACTTAGTATTTTAATTAATTTTTCTTCTTTTTCGTTATATCTGATGATCCATTTAGTCTTAACTTCTTTCTTTCTTTTATTGTTATCTATTTATTGATATATTGTGGTTTTTTATAATTGAGCGTTACTCTTTCTCTTTTTAGATCTTAATTATATTAATCAAGACATGCATATGTTATATTCTTAGGTTTTGGGGTGTTAGTTATATTTTCTATGTAACGATGGTTTTGTTACGTTACATATGCCTTCCTATAAAATTGATTAATTCTGAATTCCTTTACTAATTTTATGAAGAATTTATCAATTGTAGTACTTTTTTCTCCACACTGAATCTTCTGTTTCTCCTCGTATCCTTCCATTTCTTCTTCTATGAATCATATTTTCTTCTTTCCATATTGTATTGGTCTGCCCTAGATTATTTAATTTCCCTAACTATTTTCCCTAACACTTTAGCTGGGGCAGATCAGAGCGGCTCCTGTAGCTTACAACTCTGCTGGCCATACTAATATCAAATAAAATCAGAGGCAAATCTTCTCTGTACAAAATATAAATGATTGCTGGAATTATTCATCAGTCATATCGTGACATTATAATAACAGTAGTCAAACTTCCGACTAATAATAAACATTCTGGGATTATTTTCATGCGCTTGCGGTTTATACATTATTATATTCTTCTCTCATTGATTCATCAATACATAATCTTCATATTTTTCATAGGATAAACTTAGTTCACAGGTTTCCCTTGGTATTCTCACTTGATTTTCTTCTTTATTCTAGTATCATTCTTCATTCTTTATTATCAATTATTTCTTCTTGCGGTGGCTCATTTTATCATTACATATTATTCTTTGTTGTTTTACCCACAAAATTGTCATAATTCACATAATATATTCTTGTTTGGTTTTGCTGTTATGTCTTATTCATCGCATATCCACTCAATAATAAAATTTCTGCACCTTGATCTTCCTCCTTCTTCTCTAATATCATCACATATCGTCTCTTCTTGTAATAATAGTATTGTATGGGTAAGATGTTGTTTACTTAGTTGACTGACTCTTGGAAATTATTTTAGTGCCATAGGTCTTGGGTGTCCATCTCGTATGGTATATTTTTCTTTCTTTTAATAGTACGGGTAATATTGGCACTTTATTATACATATTTTCATTATATTATTATGTTATCAATTTATCAATACCCAATTTCCTATTTATATTCATCATTTTCATATTAAAATCATCACTATAATTTTCAATAATTCACAATATAATCACACTTCAATATATCTCTTTAATGAAGCTTGGTTGTATATACCCTTTACTCTTTTGGTAATAGGGTCTTGTAACTCATAGGTATTGTTCAAGTTATTTTTGTTATAGTATATGGGCCCGTGTAAAGCAGTAATAACTTTCTTGCAATGCCTTCAGTAGCACTTGGGAGCTCTCTATTTCTCAATAACACTTTGTCTCCCACTTTGTATGTTATTATTTTGGGTTGTAGCTGTTTGTATTTTACTTTTAGTTTTTTCTGTTCGTTCCCCTGCATTGTTAAAAAATTTCAGTTTATTAAATTCGTATTCATTCCCCGGAGGAAAATTGATCATCTCCGTGATTTCTCTGGGTAGTTTCTTTTCGAACATTACGGTATATGGTGTTTCATTGATTGACTGGTGGTGTGCCACGTTAATGAAATCTTCAGCTGGGGATAAATACTCCTCCCATTTCCGCTGTTGTCTATGGCAATATGTTCTCAAGATTCTTCCTACTTCTCTGAGGACTCTTTCAGCAGGATTGCTGTTCGGATTGTTTAGGATCCATAGTTGTTAAGATTTCCTCCATATCTTCCGCCGATGTTGCCTTTTTCTCTTCCATCCTCGGTTCTTCCTCAGGCTCTGCTACTCGCTTCCTCGACGTTGCTCTTCTGTGCATCTTCGCAATCACGTATTGTATCTGCTTAATCGAATTAGGTTTGTTTAATTTTTATTTTTATAGTTTTAATTAGGTTTAAACGGCCTAATTCGTGCTCAGACGTTGGGCGCCACTCTCTTACCGATCTACTAATGGTGGTTGTTTTGTGTTTAGTTTAAATAAAAGTTTATAATTGTTTAATAGTTGTTTAAAGGTATTCGCTGATGTCGTTCCCTTCACTTACCATGTATTTGTAGAATGCAGTCTTCTAAAGTAGTCCCTGTAATATAACTTCACAACACAAGACAAGTAATATAATATTTCACTGATGAAAATTGAATATAGGTTGTAATCAAAAGTCCTGTAAGTGATACCGATTCAAAATTCAAAACTCTTGCGCTGTACACTGTACTGCCACCTTCTGATAAAATGACTGCTCTTGATCTACTTGTTTTTTAAAATAAAGACTGATTGTAGATAAGTAAATTGTAGGTTTATTAACATCAAATTAATGGAATACAACCAAAAAATTCCTTCAAACAATTGATAATCACAAATAAAAATAACTGATTCTAATACAGAGCTTCTTGCTTCTCAAGGTCGGTAACACTGTTTGTTTTGAAGTTAAAAATTATTAACCAAATAGGGTTAACTTTATTTTTATATTGTTACCAAAATCGTGTGTTCTTTTAGACTACAAGATACAAATTGGAAAATGCTCAAGTCTTTTTGTTATGCATTAACAGAAAAGTGTTTACAAAATAAAATAGCGAGTGAGATCATATAAAGGTAAAATATCGTATATGGTACCCCTGTTGTATGGAGTACAGGTTAAAATGTCGTATGTACGATAATTAACTCAACAGTTGTTGTTTTAAATTATTCTCTCTCTCTCTCTCTTTTAGAATTATTAATAAGTAATTATCATTAAGGATCCATCAATTTAAAATTTATTCAAGTACTTGTTCTTGTTATCTTGTCAATCAAAATAATTCAAAATAGTTACTCATTTGGTAAGATATGGAGGTTAGTTTGTACCTCTTCAAGTCACTTATTGACAGTAATTATTGATATTATATATTAAAAAACTTGCAATAACATTTAAACATACATTAATAACCTATTTTTTTTATCATTAATTAACTTTAATAACGTTCTTGAACATAATTACTATAATCATTAACCTTCGTTACAGGTTAGTCAAATCAGCATCTAACCTTGAAAATCGTCAAAAGTTAGTTAACTATTAAAATTTGTTTAATAGTTTTTTAATTATGATTAATCATTTATTCAATTAAAATAAATACAAGGAACGTTATTTAATAAGTGGGTTAATTAATAAAATAGCATCTTTGAGTCAGGTAGTTCCATGCTTGACTCAAGTATGACAGCAACAAATATTTTTGGTTATTAGAAATTCATAAAAATTGTTAAAATTGTTTAATTAGTTTTGTACTCCCTTTCTATTTCACATATCATGTCGATATTATACACTGGCATGAGTATCATTGTTCACCACACTGTATTCACTCACTCGAAGGATCATAACCTTGATTCAGTTTTATGGTTATGTTTACTTCCGATGCTTAACTAGGAGGGTCACGCACAAATTATAACAATACTCTGCTGCGACGGTCCGTAACCTTTCACTCTGAATGACAAAAACTAAGTGTTGCCGCTCCGGACAAATTCTACTTCGAATCTGTCGGGATTAGCTCTTCTGATTGGCTGATAATTCTATACTCTCGTCCCCCAAACACCTCTTCAGAAATTAATTTTCTAAAATTTTACAATTCGACTTTGGGTTGGAGAGTATTTATGACGTCAGCAATTTGTTTGCAATTGATGCATATAATTTATTTTGCTGATAACTTTTTTAATACTGTTTTAGTTGGAAAACTAACAATTTTATTAACTCTCGGATGCTCAGCTCTACAATTAAAGTTCAAACAAGCCATAAATCCGTCCATTGATAAATAAGTTAGCTCCTCCACTATGCACTTATTGTGTATCTTATTTATAATATAAGTCCTTCCACTTTTTTTTCAATAAATAATTATTACTAACACTGTCTTATAGCAATTAGAGTCATTTCCTCTTATTATCTAATCACAAATTATTGTTTGTTAGCAAATTTATATTCATGCACTGTTCCAAACGCTTAGGCATGGTATGCCGGTGCATTATTTCTTATTATTATACAAAATGATTTATCCTAATACAATTATTCCCATGGTACATTGTTCCTTAATAATTAATACATATTTATTCAAAGTTTTACTTCTCAAACTGGTTTTGTTCATGTGTACTGTTTGTTACAATATTACATGTTTGGGCTTTTGATATTTTGATACTTATTTTATATGATTATTGATTAATTAACAATGTATTCCTTTCTTGTAATTTGACTGTTGGTGAGGTTTATTGTGTGTCATGTTGCTATTATTCTCACTGTTGTGTTATATGTCCTGAATTAATTGTAATTATGGTGCTTGCAGCTACTTTCGGTTGACATGTATTATTGGTTTACATTATAATTCAATAATTTTCTGTTTTTAAATACAGTAAATGGTTCTCAAAGTAGTATTGGCTATTTGTCTCACTACTGGTATACTCCTTTGTTCTTAAGAATCTGTTTTAATAGAGCTTTTTGTGTAATTATGAGGCGTCACCTCTGCCTTGTTGTTCTGGCCATTCTTTGTTTACTAATTATTAAGTAAATCTTGGTGCTGTTTACTTCTTATTGGTGTTAGTTTGTTCCTTATAAACTCTATTTTGATTGGTGTATAATAGAAATATACTTGTGTGTGTTTTTATTATAGTTACTTTTAATTTTACATTGTATATGTTGATCAGTTGAGTTTATGTTAATCCATTGTTGGCTTGGTATAATATATGCCTTTGAATGTCTTTCATTCACAATTTCTATTTACATATTCTACTAACAAATCTCATTACTATATCTTCAAAACAGTATTATCCTTATTTTACTAATATTATATTTTAATTGATACACATTATTAATTATTTATTTATCATCAACATGTACTATGTGATTACTTTTTGTAATGCACATTAGGACTGAGTTACTTACTCTAAATTGTCATAATTACTTTCATTTATACACATAAATAACTATGTTATGTATTGTTTCATGTTATTGGTATAAAAACTTGTTCATTTCATAATCATTATCTTTCATAATCAGTCAGAACATTATCTTTCATAATCAGTCAGAAACAATTATTCTGATACAGTCTTATTTCTCTAGCTATTTTGAGAAGTTATTTTGTTTCTATCAGAAATTCTGGTGTGGTCTTATGTTTTATACAGTCTTATCTGTGTTTCACAGATCACACACTAAATGTTTGTTTTTTCATGAAGATTACTGTTCATTCTACTTGTCACTGGTTCCAAAAAATATGACACTTTATATTGTTAGTGTTCATTGGGTTTGGGGCGTGTGATAGTATTTTATGCACTTATAAACGACGCATTGTTATTGTTTGTGTTTGTTTATCACTAGTAAAATTTCCTTCTTCATGTTATCCACTCTTCTTAAACGTCTCTTCCTCTTCTTATCTTGACATTAAAATGCTCATGGGTTTCTGCTATCATATGTGTCCTCTTCTTGGAAAACCATTCTTCATTCATGGGTATGTCCCCTCGTTCATTTTGTATGGGTCTGGTCCTTGTGTATTTTTCTTCTCATTACATATATTTTCTCTCACTTATTGTATGTGTATCCTCTTCTCCTCAGTTTGTATTCTTCTTTGTAGAAATACCCTACTCATTCATAGGTTTGTATTGTATGTTTTCTTCTTATGGTAGTTTATTCCTCACTCATAGATATGGTTTCCTCTTCTTTTAGTTACGTTTCCCTCACTCATAGGTCCTATTGGGTCTTGTTTTCTGACTTAGTATTTTAATTCATTTTTCTTCTTTTTCATTATATCTGATGATCCATTTAGTCTTAACTTCTTTCTTTCTTTTATTGTTATCTATTTATTGATATATTGTGGTTTTTTATAATTGAGCGTTACTCTTTCTCTTATTAGGTCTTAATTATATTAGTCAAGACATGCATATGTTATATTCTTAGGTTTTGGGGTGTTAGTTATATTTTCTATGTAACGATGATTTTGTTACGTTACAATGTGTATGTCTGAAAGGCTATTGGCAAACTTTAATCCTTGTTCTTTTTGTAAAGTGTTTAGCCGCTGAATATATTTAAAGTCTATCACACCATCTGTAGATAGTAAAGTACCTTTATCTGCTAATGTGTTATGAGCCAGTTTAATCATATGGCTAGCATCTAGCATTACACAAACTGTTACATTTTCTTTGTTTATTTTCACATTGAAAAAAGGCTTTTCCGGCAATTCGCAACCAGGTTTTGTAAGAGCGTTTTTATTTGTACTAGTACCATAAAATGTTACATTATGTACACGGATACCTGATTCGTATAATTTAATAATGCACATTTTTATTAGTTTGGACAAAATTTCTGAACTAATCTTATCAATAAAAAAAATCCAACGCCACATTTGAAATTTCCTCATAGTGCAACTATCTGAAGGACTAGTGCTTCACTAGCTAATGTTTCGTGTTCATTTACTTTTATATCATTACCCAAATTCACATACCCAAAATTCTTCCCCTCTCGTGGATCGTAGATTACTTGTTTCCTTATGCTCATACCATCAAAAACCAATGTAACATGTTGTAAATGTGGCTTGCTTTGAGCGTTTTCTTTTAAATATATAAAAATCTCTTCTAAACAACCGGGTGAGCAATTAAAATTAAAAAGCCACCTCCTTAATGTTGATGTGTTAGGTAACTGAAAGTTTAGATTTCTCAAATAGTTATAAGCTTTGGGACTGTAGAAATAAACGGTTAAAGCAAACTCCTTCATTTTGTCTGAATAAAACCTCTTAAACTTACTTCTATTATTATTGCTAAAGTTATTAATAATAATTTTTAACGGAAAACCAGAAAAATTGTCTTCTAAAATTTCTAGTTACCTTTCAGAATTTAATTTTTTCTTTAAAACTAAAATAATATCTTTCATGGATTTAATTTTAGCATCCCTTCTGTGTAAACGCTGTTGCAGTATTTTCACCTTCCGGCAGAGAAATTTTTCAATAGGCGATACACACAACTGAAAAATAAAAATCAGGACTTAATTTTATGCTGTTTATTCATTGGCAATAACAACGTTCTTTAATAATGGTCCTTCTTTTTTTGTCAGAGGATTTGAAAGATGCACGGGGAAGTCAAAGAGCGTTGGCACAGCATCGCTTTTCAACAGTTCATAATTACAGTTGGGTCTGAACTGATACTGGTCTTTAGCAAAATGTTTGCTACAAAGTGACGTATGTTTTGAAGGAACAAAATTTTTTCTTTTTGTAGCTCTAATCCACTTCTTTCGTAGCTCTTGATCTTGTGGAAATCTGGAAGAAATAATGTTATTATAGTACTGTCTTCCTTATTTTTAATACTGTACTTTACGTAAAATAATGAAAAACCACAGTTTTTTCGTAGACATTTGCATTTCTTATATTATGGTATGTTGATAATATAATAATGCTATCAGACAATACACTGTAATAGACAATTCACAGTTTATATGAAAAAGAATACAACGTTAAAAAAATAATAATTTATAATTAATTTAATCAGTAATTAATTTGTAGAGATTTGAAAAATGAATGTTTTATATTAGTCTAATAAAAGTTATAAAGGAATTAAACGAAATACAGTACTTACCTATAAAATGATATTCCACTGTTCTTCTTGTATCTGTTAGTGCAGTTGTAAGCAGCACAGGAAGTTACCATTATGCAAAACTAATAATCACAGTAATCAAAATTACATACAATTAAATAATAAAAATTACATAACAGTTTCGCTAATAAACACGGAAAAATTTCCGAACTGAATTAAGTATGTAGTTAACAAAACACAGAAGCACGGCTGCATACAATGTGTAAACTTGTGCTTAGTCACGGCTTCTTGCCTTATTGTGGTGGGGGGCTGCTGCTTACCCGGCAGACCGTTTTTTGCGCTTTTACTCCCACCTAGCACGCTATCCAGTGTTATTATACATCGATGTGAGAAACAAACTTATTAGTTGTACCAAAAAAATACAAATATATGAGACACTTATCAGACTGGTTGTTACTTACAGAGGCATGACATGGAAAAACACTAAGAAGGTTTGAAAGAAAGATAGTAAGACATGTTTATAACCCGGTTAAAGATGATGAATGTAGAATGAGAAATAACCAGGAGATAGATGATCTACTGAAGCATGAGGGCATTGTAAGATTCATAAAAGGCTCATTGAATACAATGGCTAGGTTACAATAATGGATGTATGATCAGTGTATGCCACAGAAAATCCTAAGCTTGCAAGTCTATATAAACAGAAAGAGGGGCCAACTTAGGATAAGATGGTTGTATGATGTGCTGGAAGATCTAAGAATGGATGTGAGGGCAAGGGATAGATGACATTGGAGAAGATTAGTGTTGGAAGCCAGGGCTCATGTTGCGTGTACTGCTAAAGAAGAACATTTTACTAATGGCCTTTTCTCTATATTTCATTCAACGCGTTTCAGGACATATGCCCCATCATCAGGATATCCCTTGTTGAAGTTCGTCGATCGTTAAAATATTAAAAACACTGTACACACAATTCTACACATAACAATAAATATAATATAAACAAAAACACATAAAATACCCAGATTTTAGACACACACGATATCAGTGGTGCGCACCACGACATGCTATAGTCGACTCACATGTCGTGGTGCGCACCACCGATATCGTGTGTGTCTAAAATCTGGGTATTTTATGTGTTTTTATGTTTATATTATATTTATTGTTATGTGTAGAATTGTGTGTACAGTGTTTTTAATATTTTAACGATCGATGAACTTCAACAAGGGATATCCTGATGATGGGGCATATGTCCTGAAACGCGTTGAATGAAATATAGAGAAAAGGCCACCAGACGGACAAGAAAAAGGTAAACTATTTTACTAATTATATACTATAAGTGGCTTGGATACCGAAAAACATGGATCTTTTACTAATGGGTTATTAAATACTTGCATGGGAGCAGACAAATGGCATGGTAGTACGGCGTGTTGGGGAGGAAACAGTGAATGAAAATAGGATGAATTTTATGCTCAGAATCTCTCACTGAACAAATCCAGAACAGATACTTTGAATACCAAGATGTCTATTAACATAAATGAACTTAAACCAACCAACCAGAAGACTTAAGTCTCCCATAATTTACATATATAGAGGATGTTAAGAGTTAATTGAGTCATGGACCATATGCCACAACAGGGAAATTCAGTGTTTCCACATAAAATGCCAAACTTAACAAACTATATACCTATACAATACTAGCATTGTAGTCTGAATTACAGTAAAGAAGCTCAAACAACATAACTTTTTTCCTATTTAAACTTCCCAGAACACTTTGGTCACATATTGTAACGGGACAGAAGTATGGGATTTAGTTTATTCTATGGAGTCACCCCCCACTGAGCTCCGGCTTTAATAAGCAAAGCGTACTTTTTGAACCACCCAGTTGTCAGTTAGAGCAACAAGCCAGGCAAGGTGCGACGAAATCTGTAGCATCGGAATATGTCCGAGCGTGTGTGTGCCGATTTTGACATTGTGAAGAGCATGTACCGTTTCCCTGGTCGCCGGCTACGAGATTACGATAAATCACGAGAATCTGCGAGAAATGCACTCACCCAATGAGAAGGCAAGTTGCCACTCTCGGGATAAAGCTGGCCATCTTGAAAACGAGGTAGTCGGCGTCTAAACTCGAAACCGCGCAGTTGCATTGGCAAGAAACAGCATTCAGAACAATGTTGACCGACCGGCCGAAAATGTGTCTGTAACTACACGGAAATCATGGTAGTGTGAAATAGCGTCAACGAAAAGACAGTGTTAAAATTAAAAACCTGAGAAACCACTTTCGGAACATTTACGCAAAACAGTGGCGGAACCAGTGAGCACGTGCAGTAAGAATACATAATTTAAATATATTTACCCAACAACTAGAAAGAATTTCATTTTAAATTGGTAAAAATAGTCCATTATAATGGGAGTGGGAAGATAAAAAAGGGGTGACAAGTATGAAAGAGTGAATGAGTAACGTGCTGGGTTGCCTTAATAGATATATTTAATATTTGTTAAGACATCTAAGTTAAGATATATAATTCATTAATTCTTGTTTTATGTTTGAGAAAATTATGCATTATGTAGAATCAAAAATTATGTAGAACAGTGTTTATAAACCACGTCCGGGAAATGTATAAGAAATAAGACGAAACCAATTTGTAGTTAAAAACTTAAAAAGAAACGAAAAAATGATGAATTTAATTAATAAACTAAGCTGATTAACGTAGTAAATGAGAGTAATTATTACGCCGCAAAACCCAGCAACCACTTTTACAAGTCGTGAGTTCGTGCAAAAATCCTGGACCCGAGAAAGGTAAGAATAAAAATATAAAAAGGGGAAACTTGAATGTTTGGGTGTTCTTACTCGTTTTAACCAATTATTAAAAAGGAAGTATTGTAACAATATCTGATAACCACTTGGCAGAGAAACAACTACTGCCTAATTAACATTTAACAAGAATTAAGCTGCTAGGAATTTATTTTATTTACTAAACAGATAAACAAATATGCAGAACATTTATTAATATAAATAAAGGTAATTATGGCCTTTCTAATTGTTAGTGTACTGACAAAAACGTAAACAAACATAACCTAAATACACTTCTTAGTAGTTATTCAGAGGTTACGCGTTATTGTACATTATTATTATGTCACACGTCTTCCAAAAAGCCGACGATTAAAGGAAAAATTCGCTGCTGTGCAGAATTTTCGTTTTATTAAGTTTTTTCAATTAATACTCAAGAATAGCTTTTCATATATGTACGGTTTCTTTATCGTTCTTACCTTATTGTTATTTCGTCTCTACTTTGTGTTATTTTTATTTATCTCATTTTACTTTAAAATTACGAGGAACAATGAAATGTCTAAATGAATTCATATCAAATTTTTAGAAGGTTGTTAACCTAAAATGACACAATTTGTAATTTGTAGGCCAGTAAATAATGGAATTTAACTCAGCTATTATCATGGATGTTTATATACTAACTGGATGCCCGACTGCCAACCCTGTATGCTTGCGAGAGCTGAAGCAAGTGTGACGTCACGCCGCCATCTTTAACCCGGGCAAGAGATCTCAAGCCCACAGTTCTACCTATACAACTGGTACATAATTGTGCCATTGAAAAAGCGCTTTTTTCAATAGGATACAACAATACCTGCTAATTTGCTGGCCGAACTTTATTTATGGGAAATGTACAGGTCTCGAATGGAGTGAGATACTCTTTAAATATTGTCGGAAACATCTCGCGGCTAACCGGGTGAAGACGTCCGAAGTGTTCCAAACAGGAATTACGCGACAATTAATTATTTTTTGATGATAAATACATACTACGGTACGTCCTGAATAATACGATTTTTTGTCAAACCCATCAGCCCGAATGGTAATTCTCACTTACCTGTTAAATCTTTTGCTATTTCCACTCGTAATCAAAGAATTTATTAGCCTACACTGTCGGATCATAGTGTTATGGGAACGTAAAATGAAATTTAAAAACAAAAGTTTCTCAACGAAGAATTAGAAATAAAAGGCTGTATTTCCAACTTTCATTATTATTAGGGCTACTTATCTGTATGAAACGGTACCGGTACTCACCAGGAACTCGCGAGTTCAAATCTGGGGGAGGTAGATCGATGTAAAAGTTTGGAAAATTCTATAGCGATAAATGAAATTATAAATCTTGAGAAACTTGTGCTTAAAAATGTGCCAGTACTGCATACCACCAGAAAAAGCCATTATTAACTGATGTTGTTGTTGTTATTATTATTATTATATTATTATTATCATCAATCTATATAAAATAAGCTGCTTTCTTCCTTTCAAAAATGATATTCAAAATAAAACAAGAAAAACACACAGAAATTTTACAATATATTTTACAGCAAGAAGTACAGAGAAAATTTACAAACCATGAGCTATGTTCTTCTCAATGTGCCACAAAAATGACAGCTTTGACTTGAAAATCAATAGTCACAACTTACCAAAAAGCGAATGTACAAAATACCTGGATGCACACATGGACAACAAATTTCATAAAACTACTGGCCAACAGTATCCATTCAAACCCCACAGACAAGTATTTTGCTCCACTAGTGAGCTTCCTCAGTGTTTACAAATACAATGAAAACTATTCCTGCATTGCTCCACTCAAAGGCAAGATTAATTATTATTAAATGGATGCTTATGTAAAGTGAGTTTACATTTGTTAAATTTTACAGAAAACCCTTCCACACATTTAGATTATTACTATTGTTATAGCTTGATGAGATAAATTCTTGGATTTCGTTGTTCATGACGTGTCCGTTACTTAACTAAATATCACTATAATATTGACGACTCGGAACACTAAGTTTTTTATAAGTAAAAGCGTAAAGTTTTACCTTACAGCCTAAACCGGCTTTCACGTATAGAAGGCTTCATCAGAGGCTGTCGTTAGTAGCGCTGTTCATCTTGTTGTTGGCGACGAGATAGTGTTTCGAAAGATCGAAGCTGTGTGTGTGTGGTGAGATGTGTTCGAATAATGCGTGCGATTATTAAATCAAACAACAACAAGATGAACAGCGCTACTAACGACAGCCTCTGATGAAACCTTCTATAGGTGAAAGCCGGTTTAGGCTGTAAGGTAAAACTTTACGTTTTTACTTATAAAAAACTTAGTGTTCCGAGTCGTCAATATTATAGTGATATTTACTTGATGAGATGTCAGGTTAGGTTCCCAATCAGAACCTTGGATATGCCCCTTGCTGTAATGGCCCAATCGCCCATCTTTTCCAGCCCTGCCTAAGTGCCTTACAATTACATATTATTAAATAAAATTAACTTGCTGAGCTTGTGGCGATTGCTAACAGGTTTTATAATGTCTTCGGTACAAATTTTTCCAAATGAAAGCAATCTGATTTTTAAATATCTTTCACTGACAGCTCGGATTAATTGAAGTTTATGGGGGACATCTAACCCTATTTCCACATCTGGACAGTTGGTGGAATTGGGAAATACCTTTACATCTAGTGCAAATTTACTATGTAGTTACATTATGAGCAATTATTTTGTTAAAAAATGGAATGCTACCATTCCTCAAGGTCTTTACAAGCTGAAATTCTTTTTCTGTGGCAGATACTACCTTGAAAACACTAGCTGATGCATGTAACAGACCACCATTATTATTATTGTCAGTGAGTATGTAACGGTACGAAATTGTAGGGCCAAGATAACATTTTAAAATTATATTCTCCATGCAGTCATTGTTCACCCTTGTAGAACCCCGAGTTAGTCAACCAGATAGGCTGTGTTTATTACAGAATAAAACGTCTATGTTTTGTCTCCGTACTCAAGCAACGTAGACCGATTGTGAAATAACACCTAATTTCGCATCAGCCGTGAATCACGAAAGAAAGTAATGTAACTGCATATTGCGCCAGGCGGCAAAATATTGCTAAACCCTGTGCCTAAGTTATAGCGCTCTTTTAACAACACCAATGGGAGAGCAGACTCAAGATCACGTGACCAGCTCTGTATGCTCAGCTTTAGCGAACTAACGCCAGTTCCATTGCAACTCACGGCTTAGCGGCCAGATAATCAGCAGACAGTTACCAGAACAAAAACGGTAGCCTCGGACGAGTTCTTGGTAGGCCGAAAAATACAAAAGTAGGCCTACCAAGTAATATAAAATGTACAAATAGTAAAGTGACGAGTAAATGGCGTAAGGTAATAATAAACTGTGTTTGGAGTGGAGAGTGATTAGTGACAACAGTTCCGGACAATATCGGGTACAACGTTTGGATATTACGCAAATAGGTAACAAGTGTAAAGACAGTTTCATTTGGCCAAAACATTATAATTAATAAAGAGCTCATTAATTAAATAGGAAGTTTTAAAAAGAAATGTAAATTGAGTGAGTGTGTGTATGGGTTATCAAAAGTACTGGCTCAACTAGAAAGATGTAGTAGTAGTCTATACAAAATTATTGGACTAAAATTAGTAAACATTTTAAATATAAAGAAAACGTAATAATCAATGATAGAGTATTTAATTAAAATAATAAAAAGAGTAATTAAAAGGTTCATTCTTCTATAAACATGTGTTAGTGTAGTTATTTCGCCGTAAACCATTTCCTAGTTTTCTGTGTTGACAACTCGTCTAACGAAATTTGGGATTTTCTGAGTTTTAAGGGTGGTCAGATAGCGGGATTATGTTACGATTTTTATAAGGCCAAGAGTGTTCAAAGTTTACATGTAAAACTAAAAAACATGTTGGCGACCTGGGTAATTTAATAAGGTAAGTTTTACGGGGACCATGACGGTAAGTAAAATTCTGGCAGCGGTGAGTATTTTATGATGAGTGTATTATTAGTTAAAAGGGTAGAAGGCGAGTACCTTCACAAGTACTGAATAAGAATGTTTATGGCAATAACTGTGATCTGTTTCTTCCTCTAACAACATGCTACCACAATTGGAACAAGCAATACTACATAATAACTTCCTCACAACATATCCACACATGTAAAATAAGATATTATCTTTAACTTCAGTCAATTTTGGACTCATCACTTTTTCTACAGCAGTAGTACACAGTTTACACAGCTGTTGTGAGTAGTACCAAAAGTTATAAGAGTGGGGATACGCCATGACATATGTATAGCGGGGCATGTGAGTGAGTCACAGGGCGATCGCCATAAGAGCAACACGCTCACGATGTATTCACTATTGTAGCTGTATAATAAATCTTTTTATTATATTTAATAACCGTGTAACTGTACATTTATTCACACATATAACATGGCGCTGCGGCTTTGAAGAACTAAAGTGCGTAAAATATATAGTGGAGTTATTCAGTTTGAATACAGTGTGTGAGTTGCGTAGTGTAATTGTGAAAATGTCTATTACCTCACCGAGTCAACAAAACATGCAGAAAAAATGTGAACTAACTGAGTTCAGAGACAAATGCGCATGAGCGTCTCACCCAACCAAGCAGTTTACAGTCATACTCAAAAGTTTGTCATTTGAATGTATGTACTCCCAGCGGTGAATATCGTGAGGTCTAATATTTGCGCTTGTTCGTGTTACAGAGTTTGTCATTTGTATTTATATTTACTAATTGTGAGTATCATTGATCTGGGGTATAATTAATATTTGTGTGTGTGTTCGTGTTACAGAGTTTGTCATTTGAATTTATATTTACTAACTGAGAGTATCGTAGCATTGATCTGCGGTATAATTAATATTTGTGCGTGTTCGTGTTACAGAGATTTTTCATTTGAATTTATATTTACTAATTGTGAGTATCATTGATCTGCGGTAGAATTAATATTTGTGTGTGTGTGTTCGTGTTACAGAGTTTGTCATTTGAATTTATATTTACTAACTGAGAGTATCGTAGCATTGATCTGCGGTATAATTAATATTTGTGCGTGTTCGTGTTACAGAGTTTATTCATTTGAATTTATATTTACTAATTGTGAGTATCATTGATCTGCGGTAGAATTACTATTTGTGTGTGTGTGTTCGTGTTACAGAGTTTGTCATTTGATTTTATATTTACTAACTGAGAGTATCGTAGCATTGATCTGCGGTATAATTAATATTTGTGCGTGTTCGTGTTACAGAGTTTATTCATTTGAATTTATATTTACTAATTTTGTGAGTATTGTGAGTGTAATTTTTATACTGTTCTTTTTATACAGCTTAATTTCCAGACTTCAACACCACACTTTTAAAATTCATTAACTGTAGAATTGAAAGATGACAAGTAACAAACAAAGGCCTACAATTCGCAGTCAAGGACGCCAAATAGTTGGGCGAGTTATTGAATTTTTTGATGAAGAAAAGAACAGTGGTTGTTATAAGTACCCAATAAATAACACGACAAAGCGAGCAGCAGCTGCAACAGGAAAGTCAGAAACCACCATTTGTAAGATACGGAAAGAGATAAAAGTGTCAAAATCTACTGGTAGAAAACTGAGCACTCCTGGAAAGACACGTCAGCAGAGTACAAGAAAAATTGTTTTAGATGATTTTGATTTATGTGCAGTCCGCCGTACGATACAGAATTTTTATACTATTAAAAAGCAGGTTCCTACGTTGCAATCGGTTCTTTCTGAATTAAAAAGTGACATACATTTTGAAGGAGGCAAGGAAACTTTACGCAGAATTATACATAAGCTTGGATTCCGATTTAAAAAATGTAAAAATAAAAGAAGTATATTGATGGAGAGAAACGAAACAGTTGCATGGCGAGCAAGATACCTACGAAAGATTAGGAGGAATGACACCTGTGACAATAAGCGACCTGTTATTTTTCTCGACGAGACATTCATCCATCCCACTTACACAGTGA
The DNA here is from genome assembly GCA_034769895.1 of Magicicada septendecula. Lineage (NCBI taxonomy): Eukaryota > Metazoa > Arthropoda > Insecta > Hemiptera > Cicadidae > Magicicada > Magicicada septendecula. The sequence goes on from CM068373.1 coordinate 111,664,491, forward strand.
ACAAGTGTTGGCAGGATCCTACGACTAGTGGAGTTTTAAAAAATAATAGTACTGGACAACGCTGGATTATTGTTCTGCAGGTTGGGAGAAAGGTTTCATTCCTGAAGCCTTTCTTATGTTCAAGTCACAAACTACAAGTGGAGACTACCACCACGAGATGAACTTTGAAAATTTTTCCCGGTGGGTTAAGGAAAAACTGTTGCCAAACCTTCCAGAAAAGTCTTTAGTTGTTATGGACAATGCACCATACCACAGTGTACAAGAAAACAAACCGCCGACTACAGCTTCTCGAAAAGCGGAAATCCAGGAATGGCTAAGAAAAATGGGAGTCAGTTTTTCAGAAGATATGACGAAAAGTGAATTATTGGAAATAGTTCGTTTTCGAAAGCCATCACCAACGTATAAAGTAGATACGATTTTTAAAGAAAAAGGGCACGAAGTGATAAGATTACCTCCATACCACTGTAACCTGAATGCCATTGAGTACGTATGGAACATAGTTAAGGGACAAGTAGCAAAATTCAACGTCGATCAGAAAGCAGGTGATATTAAAAACCTCACCGAAAATGTTATTGCTTCTATTTCAGAAAGTGACTGGAAGAAAGCTATACAGCATGTAAAAAGTGAGGAAGATAAATACTGGGAAACTGATGCTTTGATGGAAGACGAAATAGAGAAGATTATAATATCGGTTGGGGGAGAAGAATCTTCTGACACTTCCACTGATACAGACGACGACAGTGAATGCTTTAGTAATTTATCGGATGGATGTGAAATGTCTGGTGTTGAAGAATTAGAATAGAATGCCACTTAATATGAAAACTATATCAGTGCTTTCACAACATTAAAATTTGTGTTGAGAGAAGTGAATTTGAGTGAATAGTCCAACTATTTTTTTTTTCCTACTAATTATTGACAATGTTATGTTTTTCCGGTACAAATTAGCATGTGCGTTTTAATTTATTTCTCGCGGTATTATGTTTTAAAAAATAAGACAAAGTTATAGTTTTAGTGATATAATTGTTTGAAAGACACGTGAATGCAACTTCTCAAGATACGCTTCTAAAAATTTCATCAAGGTAAGATTTTTTCCATTATTTATTAAAAGGTAATTTAATTCATAACCACGAATCAGTAGTGATAATAATTCTGTCTTTAATACTAACGAATAACACACAATAATTAGTATATGGGCATTAGCCAAACTGAGAATTACAGAAAACGTAAAAAGCAAAGTGTCATTACTTCATTGTTTACATCGAGTTCCAAATAAATACAATTATGACTTACTCAGTGATACTGATCATTGTTGTTTCGTACGTAAAACCTGTTCTGTTGGAGACAGAACAAAATCAGTCATTTTGTTTGAAATATTTCTCTTATATATCCTACCATAAAAACTTAATTAGTTTTTTTGTAACTCAAATCAGTTAGTTTTTGTAACTATTAACTGTAACTTTAACTTAGTTAGTTTGTTTGGACAGTAACTTTAACTTTGATCAGTTAACAATTATTATGATCTTTCCCAAGTCTGTTTATAAACTTGCTAATTGAATAGAAATTAAATTCACTTGTTCCACATAATTTCACTCGTTTATAGAACTACTATTTGTAATAGCAAAACCTTTCTCTACCAGCTAACTATTCATGTTGTAATTCGAAAAAGCATGAGCAAAAGTAACATAAATTTATACATGTATGAAGAGTACAAAAAAAATTAAACATTGAATAGCCTTATTGACATATTAAGCTCCAAACTGAAGTAACAATAATCCATTTATGTTGATCAACAACAGAGACACAACTAGTTATGGTTTACAGGTCAATACCTAATTGAAATTGTGGAGTTTATTGCTCATATTGTTTATGTTTATGGTCAAAGTAATTTAATAATTTATGAAACGGTGTAGAATAACAATTTTGACACCATATGCGTACAGTTTAAGTATTAAAATGCTCTAACTTTAATTTTTGCACGAGTAAATTATCTAGTCACGTATGAGTTTTACTTTGACTGTACAAACGTCAAGCAGCGTAGGGAAACGTACTGAACCCCCACGCAACTGGCAGTGCCAGTGCTGCTACGCTTCCCCTCTCCAGATTCTATGTTAACGGAGCCATGTAGTACTACTGCTGCAGGTACAGGAACGACAACGACGTTTACAACCACGTCTACGTCATTAACGGGCTTGAAACCACCAAGTTGTTTACAAAAGTTAACTACTGAAGGATGGACAAAGTGGAAACAGCTTTTTGAAATATATAGTATTGCATCAGGTACTAATAAAATGGCCGATGATGTACAAGTGGCCGTATTTTTGCATTGCATAGGTGAAGAATGTGTAGACGTGTATAATACGTTGGGATTAACCGACGATGAAAAAAACAGTTACGATACAGTACTGCAGAAATTTGAGGAGCACTTTGTGCCTATCAAAAATGAGAGTGTTAGTTCGCACATGTTTTTCACGAGAAATCAGCAGCCTGGTGAGTCGTTTGATGCATATTTGACTGAATTGAAGAAATTAAGTGCGGATTGTAATTTTAGTACTTTGAGAGAGCGTTTGATAAGAGATCGCATTGTTGCCGGCATTTTAGACAAACGAGTCAAAGATAGGTTATTACGTGAAAGTGAGTTAACGTTAGTAAAAACTGTTAAAATTTGTAAAAGTGCTGAATTATCGGATCAGCATGTTAAAAAACTCGAGCCTACAAAGGAAGTTGCTAGCATAAAAAAACAGCTGAGTAGCGGCAATTCCAAGACTCATGACGGTGACGCAGGCAACAACATGAGCAGAGTTCAACAGACAAAGATGACATCATCATCATCTTCTTCTACGACACGAGAGCCGGATGCTTCAAGACAACAGGTGACCGCATGCCAACGGTGCGGATACAATCATCGTTTTAAGAATTGTCCAGCGTTTATGAAGGACTGTATAAACTGTGGTAAGACAGGACATTTTGCAAAAATGTGTAAAAATAAGCGTTCAATAAAAGTTGTAAATGTGGCGTCTGAGGCTGAATGTGAGTATTTTGATGAATTTTTTTGTGACTGGATTAGTGTGGATGCTATCAGTGCACGAGACGAATGGATACAACATGTAAATATTTTAGATTCTAAGAAAACAGTTGCTTTTAAAATTGACACTGGAGCTCAATGTAATATAATACGTATTGACTTATGTAGAAAATTGAATATAACTGAATGCCTGAAATCTAATGTAATTTTGAAAAATTATAGTCAAGAAAAAATGAAAACTATTGGTAAAGTAAGCTTAAATTGCAAAGTAGGCAATATTGAACAACGAGTAGAGTTTGAAATTTTTGATGGTAAAAGTGTACCTATTTTAGGTTTAAAGAGTTCCATTGATTTTAATTTGATACAAAGAGTCCAGCCTGAAGACGAAGCTATATATGACATTTTAAATGCTTTTTCAGTAAACACAGCTAATGATATTATAAAGAAATATGCAGATGTTTTTAATGGTTATGGTAGAATAAAAGATTTTCAATATAAAATAGAATTACAAGAAGGAAGTGTAGGTAAAGTAGAACCGTGTAGACATGTTCCTTTTAAATTGATTAATAAATTGAAATATGAAATAAATAGAATGGAAGCTGTTGGTATTATATCGAAAATTAAAAAACCAACTGATTTTGTAAATTCATTAGTAGTTGTTGGTAAAACAGATGGGCAATAAGAATTTGTTTGGACCCACAATATTTAAATTCTTGCATAAAAAGAGAACATATTCAGCTTCCTACAATTGATGAAATTGCAGCAAAGGTAAAAAACGCAAAATATTTTACAAAGTTGGATGCAAATAAAGCATTCTGGCAAGTTGAATTGTCAGAAGATAGTAAAGAGTTAACTACTTTTAATACTCCATTTGGGAGATATTATTTTAACAGAATGCCTTACGGTATAAGCTCTAGTCCTGAAGTATTTTATAGAGTTTTTAATCAAATTTTTGAAGATATTGAAAATGTAGGCATATATGCCGATGATATGTTAATTTGGGCTGAGACTAAAGACCAATTATTAAAAATTATGGATAAAGTTTTTAAAAGAGCCAGAGAATATGGTATTAAATTTAATGCAGATAAAAGTGCTTTTATTGTAACGAAAGTTAAGTATTTAGGTCATATACTTTCCGCAGATGGAATTGAAATTGATACAGAAAAAGTTGAGGCAATTGAAAAAATGCAAATACCAAAAAATAAAAGAGAATTACTAACATTCTTAGGGACAATAAATTATGTATCAAAGTTTATACCAAATGCTGCACAATTAACTAGTAGTTTAAGACAACTAACAAAGAAAGATGTGCCATTTGTGTGGGGTACTGCACAGCAAACGTCATTTTTAAAGCTTAAAGAGGCGTTATGTAAACCTCCAGTTTTAACATATTTTGAGATAAATAAACCCATAACATTGAGTGTTGATGCTTCCAGTGAGGGACTTGGATGTGTATTGATACAAGATGGAAGACCAGTGGCATATGGTTCCCGTGCTTTAACAGAGACTGAAGTAATGTACAGTCAAATTGAAAAAGAGTGCTTAGCAGTTGTTTTTGGTTGTCATAAATTCAATCAATATTTGTTTGGTCAAAAATTTGTCGTAGAGACTGACCATAATCCACTGATCTCGATCTTTAAAAACCAATGAATAAAATCCCTCCAAGATTACAAAGGATGAGAATAAGTTTACATAATTTTGATTTAGAACTTAAGTATGTACCAGGTAAAAAATTATTACTGGCTGATCATTTGAGCAGAATTTATTTGCAAACTACAGAGTCCTCTGATGAAGAAAAAATTAAAGCATATGTTATGATGGTTGAGAAAAGTCTTAGTGTATCTGATATAAGAATGAATGAATTAAAAAATGAAACTAGCAACGATAAAGAACTGCAAGAAGTTCTAAAATATGTAAAAGATGGATGGCCTGTAAACAAATCATCCGTTTCTGAAACTGTCAAACCATATTTTTCTTTCAAAGAAGAACTTTCAGAGTGTAAGGGTTTATTGTTGAAAAATACTTGTATAGTTGTACCAAAATCCATGAGAAAAGTAATGCTTGCTAAAATACATTATGCTCATTTTTGTAGTGAAAAATGCAAAATGTTAGCTAGAAAAACATTGTTTTGGCCAGGCATGTCGAAGCAAATTGATGACTTGGTAAGCAATTGTGATATTTGTTGTAGTTATCAAAGGGATAATAGTAAAGAACCAATGATTGAAAAACCAATACCAAAAAATCCTTGGGAAATTGTAGCTTCTGATATTTTGTATTTACTTGGTAAAAGGTTTATAATTGTAGTAGATACGTATAGTAAATTTGTTGATTTGCAACATTTAAGTGATTTAAGCGCAGAGTCTACTATGCAGTCTTTAAAGGAGTTTTTTGCACGATATGGGGTACCTAAAGTTTTATATTCAGATTCAGGTACTCAATACACGAGTTTTAAATTTAAAAAATTTTCAGATCAATGGGGTTTTAAACATGTGATAACTACTCCAAACCATCACCAGTCAAATGGTGTAGCAGAGAGACATATACAGACTCTCAAACATATTTTGAAAAAAATTATTCAGGATGGAAAGGATAAAGAAATGGCTCTATTACAATAAAGAAATATGCCTATTGATAATAGTGGCATTATGCCAGCAGAATTAATGTATGGTAGGAAAGTAAGAAACATAATACCAAATTCAAATGAAGGCAAAGTAGAGTCAAATAAATTTAGTACTATTTTGCAAGAACGTCAAAATAAACAAAAGTTCTATTATAATAAAGGTTCGAAAGCTCTTACAGAATTTAATGTGGGAGATAAAGTTAAAATTCATGATGAAGGAAAGGCAACCTTACCTCATCAAAGTGGTATTATTATTGAAAAACATCAAAATCCTAGATCTTATAAAGTAAAAACAGAGCAAAATACTATTGTAACAAGTAATCGAAAAGATCTATCCAAAGGTACACAATTTAATGAAATCCAATATAGTTTAGATATACCATTTGAAGAGCCCAAGCAAAGAAGAGTTTCGAACAATACAAATACTGTAAATAATAATGTGAATAATGCAAATAATATCTGTAATAATAATCCTATTGTTAATGTGACTGCGAATGATGCTCCGGTAATTACGACTAGATCAGGTCGTACGATAAAGAAACCAGAGTACCTAAAAGGTTATGTATGTTTAATAAATGTTATGTAATAATATTGTAATTTAATTTTGAAAAACTAGAAGAGGGGAGATGTTGTGAGTAGTACCAAAAGTTATAAGAGTGGGGATACGCCATGACATATGTATAGCGGGGCATGTGAGTGAGTCACAGGGCGATCGCCATAAGAGCAACACGCTCACGATGTATTCACTATTGTAGCTGTATAATAAATCTTTTTATTATATTTAATAGCCGTGTAACTGTACATTTATTCACACATATAACAACAGCAGTCTAAATACTGTTTTGACTGAGTAGCGTTAGCATAGCTTTCTGCGGAAAGAAGTGGCGAACATCATCTGTTCCACCTAAGTTCAAATACAGAACCCACAGAGTCACTATTAAGAGCTTGGCAATTTTCAAATGGAGACCAAGTAATCGAGTTTTTCTGCAAAATTTGTTTCATCGCACATACAAATTGTTAAACATTTGGATTATTATTGCAACCTGACCTCTGCCTAACAACTGAAAAAAATATCTCCAAATGGTCTTGGCTGAAGTTATACAGCAACATATACTTAAAAACTGATGTTGGTGCTCTTAGCAACTGTTTTGCAACATCAAATACTGATTTCACAGATACAGCTAAACCTATCAAAAATGTCTTCCTACCAGAATGGCATAGTAATGTACCAGACAAATCCCTCAGTTGAAACAAATAATTTATGTTCTCAATCATAATTTTCTCCAAGTATCCCATATTACTCACTGTAAGAGATGCCTTGAAACCTCTACCAAATGGACTTCTAGCATTCAAAAAGTCAAGAATTCTATCCATCACTCTAGTGAACACAACTGTTTCTTTACTATCTTCAAATTCATCCACACCACAGTCTGAAAGAAATTCAATGGCATTTGCTACAGATGCACTAAAAGTTTGAGCAGCAAGTTTGACATTCATAATGTTCTTTTTCCACTCAGTATGTTTGTGACCAAGTTTGTTAGCAATTTTCAATGATAACTGATCTTGAATGTTAACCAAATGCTGAAAATAGCACCACATAATTTTACCACTGGGAGAAACAAAACTTCCATATGTACCCAATGCATTCCTTGCAAGTTTCAAGTTGTGACATCCATCAGGTACAAACCACACATTACAATCTTCGGTGGGATGCTTGAAGAAGGGCTTTATATCATGATAGTTGCTCTTGAAAAGATCACAACCCAACTGACACAGAGTGTCATAGTTTGTAGCAGTACCATCACAAGTGACACTCCAAACCCGTACTCCTGCACCACTAGCTAAAGTTAATGCTGTTCGTACTAACTGTGCCTGAATGGTAGCATTAACCTTATTAACAAAAAAGTAACCAATGGGCCACTTCCACTTCCCTTTTAATGCCACAAGCACTTCTGAAGCTGTTGCTTCAGATCCTTCAAGTCTCAGTTCATTGCCATAATCACAAAATCGTACATATTTATTATTCTTTACATCACATATGATCTGCTTTCGTATTGACATACTGTCAAGGACCAGGTTGCAGTCACTGTCATCCAATGGCAGCTTCCTCAACTCTGTGAAGACATCTGTCAGAAAACCTGGCTCTGCATCTGTAGATGAAGTCCAGTTTCTTACAGAAGTTGGATGTGGCAGGGACAGTTTTGATCTGAAATAATAAGGAATTACATAAGTAAGCTTAGCGATAATGTAAAAAAAAATCATTAGGCCTAGATCTTAGCAGAATATACATAAAAATCAAACATATTCTGTATGATGGAATTATTACCTGCAAAATCTATATGCCTTAGGCGAGTAATACATTAAGGTGAAGGCAAACTGCTTCAGTTCCCTGCTGTATCGGCGCCCTTTGAAAGCACGTCCCTGATTTATAAGTTCATTTTTTAACAAATCTCTCAAGATTCCATCAAAATGGTGTTCAATCATTTGTTTGGGATCGTTTTCAAGAAGACCCCTTTTTGTCAGTTCATCAAGAAGCTGTTTCAAACTTGATATTTTTTTCACCTTTCTTCTTAGATTCTGCTTCAGTACCTTGATTTTATTTCTGAGGACAGCTTTTGTTGGACTAGACACACGAGTTGGCAATAATGGACTAGTTCTTGTTAAAGGTTGAGCTTAATAAAGTTTAAGACTGTGAGTGTTATATATATTTATTAATGAACAAATAAATATTAGATTACATTATGTATTACCGACTCTAATCAACAGTACCGAACAAGACAACTTCCGACATAAGGTATCGATACATTACATAAACATCAATACCCATATCAATGTCAATAACTAACACCCCCTCTCGATTTATAGTTTTGTTTACAAAATAATAAATCGTTAAAACATAATCCTAATCCTAGTAACTCAAAATGAGTTGTTATACTTCAAACAACATTAAATTTCATTACACTACTTAGTTACAGCTCAAACCCCCTTTCACAAAAGAAAAACTTAAGTTTCTTACACCTAAACCTAACACTTACACAAAAATTGCATTGATATAAAGCATTCATTGGTTATATAACATTATCAAGTTACATTATTAGCATACAACAACAACACAAATCCAAATGCACATAACCTACAAATTAACAAATATTTCATTGTTTATAATTTTATTTTTAATCACCTAACCTAGATAATTAACAAATTATTCTCATTAATTATTGCTACAAAAATGACACTTAGTACCATTAACTTTACCAAACCAAACAAAAATTACATAAAAAAAAATATAAACTACTTATTGTTCAAAGCTGCATTCTATGAATAATAAATTTGTCTTTACACAATGGTTCAGTCAACATATCAGCTACATTAAAGTCTGTACTCACATATTCTACATCAATTTCTTTTTTAATATACAAGTCTTTAATAAATGAGCTCTAATATCAATGTGCTTACCTCGTTTAGAGTTCTCAAAAGTTTTAATCATAGATATTGCACTACAGTTATCTACTTTAATAATAGCTGGTTGATTATATCTTTCACCAAACTCGCACAGTATTCCTTTTAAATTTACAGTCTCTTGAGCTGCTGCACAATACTTAGCTTCCATGGTTGACAATGAGACACAAGTCTGTTTTTTGGAAAACCATGAAATTGGATTCTAACCATCGAAAGCTATAAATCCACTTACACTTTCTCTTGAAGTCTTATTACTAGCCCAATCAGCATCACTGAAGCACTATAACGTGAATGTAGATCACGTAAGCCTATATTATGTAATTAACGTAATTAATCATTTAATGTATGTTTTTAGTTATTATTAAGCAAATTAAATGTGTTGATAAAAAGACTGAGGCAAAATAACGTCTCACAGAAATATTGTAAGTTGGCGACAGTCTGGCGGCAACAGAATAAAAGCCCATTGTACAATAAACAGCTTTCTATAGTCATAAAGAAGAAAATGCTTTGTTCGCGAAAAATCATAAAACTGTTGAGTCCCGTTAGATTTTGACGAACGACAACCTTGGGAAAAACAATGGATCAGGCGATAAAAAAAGAGAAACTTTGGTGAAAGTCGCGTCGCTTGGTGTAGCAGTCGGACACGTGGCGAAACTCCCACGTTCCCCACACTAAACACCAATGCGAAGAAGCGTGACTTTGAAGCGCGAGTTTTTTAAGGTTCCTGAATGGACGAATTTAAAGTTCCCGGCAAGGAAATCAGTCATGAGCCTATCGGAATTATTTGAGTAGAACAGATGGGAAAAGAGAAATAGTGAGCCCTATAAATAATACCCCGTGTACTAGCTGTAAGTTTTTTAGTCTTCTTTTTCTCTTAGTATGTGTTAAAGACGCTCTTAGTATATTTTAACTTCGTTTTTAATAAGTTTTTAAAGTGTTAAAGTATATTAGCTTGATTAACCAACATGTAAAGTAATATATCGGAGTGTACAGAAAACTATTCGTGTATTTTAGAATCTCGTTATGAATTAAAGAAACTATCAAAATACTTTATTAAGTCTTGAAGTATTTGAGTGCGTGTTGGTCGAGGAACGCGACGGTCGTTGTTTGTACGGCAAAGACAAGCATGAGAGGAGTCTTCATTGCGAGTGAATCATTTAATTAGTGGGTACAGCAAGTAAGAAGCAGTTGTATTTAAATCAGTGAACTCGAAGTAATTACTAACACAGTATATTTTGTCTTGTGTGCGAAAGTCGAGTGGAGTATTTAATCAGAGTTCCGATGTGTGTAAAGAATCGATGAAAGTAATTGTGAATGGAATTAAAGCAAAGTATGGTGCGAAGTGAAATTGTGATATATGTTCACTCAAGGCATTGTCGGCAGATGGAATGGATAATCCTGAACACAAGTAACAGTTTCATTGTACTTATGTATTAACTAATATTCTATGTAGTCGTATCGTCTATATCCCTAAACATCCCGTTTCATTCTAAAAGAACCGACGAGCAGTTGGATGCTAGTAATATTATTCTACCCTTTATGACTTTAGAAACGCTCAATTTAATTAATGTAAATTAGGATTGACAAATTCAGAGTTGTATTAAATATATATGATGGTTGTCAGAAGTCAATATCTTGTTAATATTAAGGCATTGAATATATACATATATATATTGTCTTACAAGAATTAGTAATAATTAAAAGTTATTAGCATCTCAACTGCAGAGTTTTTATTCAAAAAACCCCCTGAGATCACATAACATCTCTGACGCCCAGCATCTAATACCTTTTAAACCAAATATTATTACATTAAATAAGATAAACTTAATTACTTACAAATTATACACGTAAAAGTTATATTTGCCGCACCAATAAGTGGGGCTAGTCACGAGAGTTAATAGTATTTGGCGCATCCAAACGTGGAGCACAATTCCACTTTAGTAATATTTGGCGCAGAACGTGGAGCAAACCCACGATAAGTAATATTTGGCGCCTAGAACGTGGAGCAAACCCACGATAAGTAATAGCACTGCAAACTTGAATTATTTTCTTTTTCAAATTTTAATTCCAAATCCTTAGTATTACTCAAATATCTCAATACTCGCTTTGCTGCTTTCCAGGTTTGATCCATTGGCTTGTCCAAAACATGACTCAAGCATGAGACGGCGAATGACAAATCTGGTCTTGTTGTTACAGCGATATACATTAGACTACATACCATACGGCGATATGGAACACTTAAATTCAAATCAGTTTCTTCAATTTGAAAACCAACTTCCATTGGTGTGACCACACTGCGACAATTCTTCATATTAAATTCATTCAGCACACTGTCAATTATTTTACTTTGAGTTACCATAACACCATCTTTATTTCTACGAATTTGTATGCCTAGAAAACAATTGGCTTCTCCCAAATCTTTAACTTTAAAATTCTCAAACAGAATTTGTATTAGTTTATTTACATTAACAAGATTACCTGTTATGATAGCATCATCAACAAACAATAATAAGTACACATTATTTGAACAATATAGACAACAATCATATTTTGATCTACGAAAACCACTTTGTTCCATAATTTGATTAAATTTGTCATTCCAGCATTTAGGAGCAACTTTTAAACCATATAATGCACGGTTTAATTTAAAAGTGTCTTCTGATGTTTTAACACCTTTCGGTCTTTTAATATAGACATCTGATTGCAGCACTCCATTTAAAAATGCTGTAGGTACATCTACTTGTCTTAACACCCAGTCATTGTTAGCTGCTTGAGACAGAAATATTCTAAGTGTTGACATTCTGCATACTGGAGCATATATATACCTTGTCATTTTCATCAAATGGTACCTGAAATCCTCTTGCTACTAATCTCGCCTTCTTTGTCCCATCTTCTTTGATTTTAAAGATCCACTTTGTATCAATTGCTACTTGTCCATCGGGTAATTTAGTAGGAGTCCATGTACCGAGTCTCTCGTGAGTCTAATTCAGAACTTATAGCATCCTTCCAGTCTTCTGATTTAATTGCTTCTTCGTACGTTTGAGGTTCCTCTGTCCGCGTTAACATACAGTAGGCTGTATACAATTCAAAATCTTGTAAATAAGAAGGTGCTGTTATTTTTCTTCCTGATCTTGTAGTTATACTTTCATCATCATCTAAAGTTTGCATTTTTCTTGCTTCTGACTCGCCTTCAGTTATACTAGTCTCTTCTTTAATTTCGGCCTTGCTTTCATCAGCTGTCGACTCACTTTCAGGGTTACTCGAGTCTGGTGCCAGTGTGTTAAATCCAAGATCTTGGTAATGTATTATGTTCTCATCAAATCTTACATCTCTGGAGCGAATTACCTTTTTATTTTCTGGTAACCACAATCTGTATCCTCCACCACAATAACCAATCATAACTGCTTTCTCTGCTCTCGGATTGAGCTTTCTATTTTTAGGTAGTAGTGTGTACCATGCTCTACAACCAAAGATTTTCAGTTTAGATAAATCGTTCCTGCCATGCCATGTAAGCAATGGAGTTTTGCCTTTTTCAAGAGTTACAGTTGGTGATCTGTTTAATTCATAAGCACTACATCTTAAAGCTTCTCCCCATAATGGTTTAGGTACACTTGAATCTATCAATTTAGTTCTAACCATATTCAGCAAAGTACGGTTCATCCTCTCTGATTTACCATTCATTTGTGGGCTGTAGCTCATGGTATATTCTAATTTAATTCCTTTAGATCTTGCAAAAGTTTTAAAATTATTTGAAATGAACTCCCCTCCATTGTCCATTCTCAAAAGTTTAAGAAATGTTCCATGCTGTCTTTCTAATTCAGCAATATACTCTACAAGATTTTCTCCTGCCTCATCTTTTGTCTTCAATAAACGTACGACCACAAACTGTGAAAAATCATCTATTATTACTTGAAAATATTTTTCATCATCTATAGTAGCTGGACTAACTGGCCCACAAATGTCAGAATGAATTAGTTCACCTATGTAATTGGAAGTTTTAAATTTCTTATAGAAAGGCAGTCTTGTTGCTTTTCTTCCATGCACGGAGCACATTTATCTTTTATTTGAGGCAAACCAAGTTGTCTCAATCCCTCGTTGCTTAGGTGACCTAAACGCCGATGCCAAGTATTTTCAGAGATAACTGACTGTCCAAAATTACATTGTTCACTTTCAAGCATATCACCCTTCAATAGATATAAACCTTTTTCATATTCACTACAAATTTTGAAATTCTTTCGTTTTATTACTAGATGTTTTTCATCAAAAATTATTTGATAACCTTTGGAAACTAATTTGCTAATGGCCAACAGGTTGTGTTTCAACCCAGGCACGACTAATGCCTCAACACTGATCACCCTATTCTGGCAAAATAAGCGCAACACTCCCTTCGTAGAAGATTTCATTTCATCTCCGTTAGCAATGAAAATAGTCACTTCATGATCTAATTTTTCAACATGGGTCATTTTACTTACAAGTTCTTCTTTCACCATGTGATTACTTGCTCCTGAATCAATAATAAAAATATCACTGCTAGCTAATTTAATATTAGTGTTCTTATTATTATTTATGGCCACAAAGGTAATTTCAGATGAAGTTTTGGCCACTTCACTGTTAACATTATTAAAATGCAAAAATCTACCCTTACCTCCTCGGCTATAACCTCTAGGTCCTCTTCCACGACCACGAGAATTTTTCTTTGGACAATGAGCAATAAAATGACGCTTATCACCACAATTATAGCAACCACTGCCAGTACTGGCTGCTTTGAAGCTTACTTCCATCGAATCACTTTTAACACTATTATTATTACTATTACATTTTGTTTTAATTTTCATTTCCTCATCTAACAACCGAGATTTGACAAAATCTATTTAATGTCAGGCAATGTCTCTAGACCAGTTATAACTGTATCATACTCTTTTGATAAAGACAATAATAAATGACATACATTGTCTGAGTCATCGATCTTCGAACCTAGGTCTTCTAGTTCTCTAATAATTTAATCAAATTTTAAGAAATGGTCTTCTAACTTATCTCTATATCCACATTTGAGATTAAACAATTTTCTCCACAATGTCAACTTCGAAAACGTACTTGAACGGACAAATATAGCTTGAAGAGCAATCAACATGTCTTTCGCAGTTTTTGTGTCTTTAATTATGTCCAGATGTTTATCTGAAACCCCTTGTATAATTATTGCTTTTGCTTTCGCACCATTAATGATAAACTCTTTCTTCTTAGTGGTGTCGGTAGGCGGGTCCATATCCAAGACATCAATTATTTGTTCCTTGTCCAATACCGATCTGATACGGAATTTCCAGTTGTTAAAATTATTGCCCCATAGCAATAAACATTAATATTATTAATATTGGAACATCAATATTAAAGCCCGACATGATTCCAGTTACTGAGAAATTCACAATTACACGATAACCAAATTGTAGGTTAACCACGTGCAACACTTTTATCCGAAAAACTACGACTACGCACAAATTTTCGCGACTACTTTTACGTTTCTGGGCCCATAACCTGTTAAAGGTTGAGCTTAATAAAGTTTTAAGACTGCGAGTGTTATATACATTTATTAATGAACAAACAAACATAAGATTACATTATGTATTACCGACTCTAATCAACAGTACCGAACAAGACAACTTCCGAAATATGGTATCGATACATTACATAAACATCGATACCCATATCAATGTCAATAACTAACAGTTCTTGCCTTTTTAACAGGAGGCTCTTCTACATATTCAACATCAGTGGTACAACTGGTCGATGGAAGTGAGGTTGGTTCTCTTCGTTTCCTCAACCTTTCTCTAGGTGGTGGTTTTTGAAGATGAGGAGGGAAACCTTTAAATACAGATGGTACTGCATCCTTCTTTAAATAAGGCACGTTTATATTTGGCCTAATCTCATAGCATTCTGCGAGGAAATGTTCACTGCAGAGTCTGCTGTATTTTGTGGGTTTGAAGTTCTCTCTTCGAACTGCATGCACCCAAGCATTCAGCCTTTCTTTATCATTCAAAGGAAATCTGAAATAAACGAAAAGATTCAGCATGAACATATTTATTGGTTATAAGGAGGTGGATGACAAAAAATCGCTGCAAAACAAAACATGCCACTTACGCAAAAAACTGCAAGTTCTCTTCTTTTTCCGTCAATTTGTGCAACCTACACCACAACAAGAGTCAGGCATTTTATCTTCTTTTCGAAGTCATAAGTCAAGCAAGCATTAAATCAATTTACACTTCAAAAGGTCCGCACAAATCAACCTAACTCCACGTCTGTTTACCTTTTTTTGCCCGCTTTAAATATGGCTGCCGTGATCTCAGATTTGCTTCACTAGAGAGCGCCCTGTCGGGCATCCAGTTACATTAACATCCATGGCTATTATACAGGGGGGGGGGGCATTCCGGCTTCCCGCGCTAACCTAGCGATCAGCTGTTTTTGCCGCGTGACGTCGACTGGTGGAAGAAATACGCGCGAGTCTTGATTTACCATGCAATCTTACCTGAGACAATGTCCTACTTAGCATCTCTCTGCTGTTTACACGAAATATTAACAATAATTGTAATGAGCTATTCATATAGAAAAAGGATTAAACAACAAGATTAAATGGTTTGCGGCAAAAAATAATGGTAAAATTTATTTCTACATTTAATAGAAAAGTAAGCAAGTCTGTCCACATATAACATTGACAAAATGGCACAAGATGTAAAATTAAGTCGGAAAGGAGGCGATATTATATATATATATATATATATATATCATTTTTTATAATTCGTTAATTTTATATTAATAGAATTATTTCGATTGTTATTAATTTACTTAGAAACCTCTGATGATACTGATATTTTTCAGTGAAACGTGCGTCAGGTGTTAAAAAGAATATACGAAATTATACTACTTGCAGAAGAAACAAATTGAAAACATCACAAATTTTATATATATATATAATATGCCTGCGTGGGTGGGTGCGCGTACGTGCACACGCGTGCGCACATGAGTGCGTGTATAAACATTTCTATGTAGTATAATATATTTGAAACAAGCTTCCAATTATTGTAATTATAATCAATATCATAATCATTTTCTTTACCTACATTTTCATTGTTATTTCATTGTTACTAGTTTCAGTTAAAAACTGAAGCTAGTACTTTAGTTGTAAACATAAATACTTTTATCAACGAAATGAAAATGGTTATTTAGTTGATACATACCTTCATAGGTGACTTAAATTTTTGAAGACGAAGCTACCCAGAGCCGACTCTTTGTTGCTGCATACTTTTCAAGTGACTTGAGTTTGAGCTGTTTGTTCAGATGGCGGATTCTGATGAATTAGAGGTCTGTTTGCCAAGTGGAAGCAACCCATGTATTATGATTTTGATGTGACCATGACAGATGTATTGCTTAAAAGCATTATCAGTGCCGTTGAGAGCAGTAATATTCATGTAGCGGCTGTGACGTGTGATATGGGGGGAAAGAATTCAAAAGTCTGAAAGGAATTAGATGTAAACACAGAAAAAAATTTCTTCATTAACCCGACTACAAACGATAAGGTGTGGGTTTTCTGTGACGTACCTCATCTTTTGAAGCTGCTTAGAAATCATTTTCTAGACCATGGGTTGTTACTTTGCGACGGCACTGAGCTTAAAAAAGATACAATCGAAAATCTGTTACAGCAACAGAAAGGAGAATTGACGATTTTACCCAATATTAGTCAGATACACCTTAACGTAACTGGTCGATCTCGTCAAAATGTAAGACTTGCTGCACAATTGTTTTCTAATCGTACAGCAAAGGCGCTGAAGTATGTTGCAAATAAAGAGCGCGAAAGCAGCTTCATCGAACTGGTAAACGATGCATTTGATGTTTTAAACTCAAGACTTCCAAAAGACCAGAAAACGCCCCTCAGAAGTGGGTACGGCATGAATTTAAGGAGCCAAGAAAATACTTTAAAAAGGTTTTTGGAAGTAATAACTAACATGGGAGTAGCAAGTAAAAAAGTTTACTACCTTTTCAGAAAGGTTTCATTATATCTTTAAATTCATTGTTCGGCCTTTATGAACAAATGACAATGATTCATGGGGTGACGTACATTTTGACCGCTAGATTCAATCAAGATTGCCTTGAAAACTTTTTTTCACGAATTCGGGGATTAGGCGTCTTTTATAATAATCCCACTCCCTTTGAAGTGCGCAACAGAATTCGGCTCTTACTTTTAACGGGTAGCACGGACGATTACCGTTATCTGGAAGTGCGTCTGTGGCTGAGGATGGTAGCATTCATTCCACCGAAGTTATGGAATCAAATGACTCTGACGAGGATTTCATCCAGTTTGTTACCAATGAACTATGCATAGACATAGTTGAACGTACGTTAATGCCAAGTTCTCCGAATAATGACACCGACGAAGCAGAATTGTTAAAAACAGAGGACTTGGCCCCGTCTGCAAGTGACAACGATGTTCCTCAAGATGCCTTAAAATATCTGGCCAGGTACATCGCATTCAAGTGCCGCTTTATTGATGAAAGTCTAGGTGTGAGAGGCGAAACATTGGGTCTTTCCGGGGAACTTAGTCATGACTGGATATCGATTATATCAAAGAGGGGGCTTACCCATCCGTCAGACGAGTGGTTACAAAAACTGATTCAGTTTGAGATAGTTTTTACTTCTTTCCACGGACGTACAGTATCAAAACAAGTGAAAGTTATCTCTTATTTGGCCACCTTACTCAAATCTAAATTTCCAGAGGTGAACGAGAAAGTCATTTGTCTGTACGTCAGGACAAGAACATTCATCAGAATCCGCCATCTGAACAAACAGCTCAAACTCAAGTCACTTGAAAAGTATGCAGCAACAAAGAGTCGGCTCTGGGTAGCTTCGTCTTCAAAAATTTAAGTCACCTATGAAGGTATGTATCAACTAAATAACCATTTTCATTTCGTTGATAAAAGTATTTATGTTTACAACTAAACGTACTAGCTTCAGTTTTTAACTGAAACTAGTAACAATGAAATAACAATGAAAATGTAGATAAAGAAAATGATTATGATATTGATTATAATTATAATAATTGGAAGCTTGTTTCAAATATATTATACTACATAGAAATGTTTATACACGCACTCATGTGCGCACGCGTGTGCACGTACGCGCACCCACCCACGCAGGCATATTATATATATATATAAAATTTGTGATGTTTTCAATTTGTTTCTTCTGCAAGTAGTATAATTTCGTATATTCTTTTTAACACCTGACGCACGTTTCACTGAAAAATATCAGTATCATCAGAGGTTTCTAAGTAAATTAATAACAATCGAAATAATTCTATTAATATAAAATTAACGAATTATAAAAAATGATATATATATATAATATCGCCTCCTTTCCGACTTAATTTTACATCTTGTGCCATTTTGTCAATGTTATATGTGGACAGACTTGCTTACTTTTCTATTAAATGTAGAAATAGATTTTACCATTATTTTTTGCCGCAAACCATTTAATCTTGTTGTTTAATCCTTTTTCTATATGAATAGCTCATTACAATTATTGTTAATATTTCGTGTAAACAGCAGGGAGATGCTAAGTAGGACATTGTCTCAGGTAAGATTGCATGGTAAATCAAGACTCGCGCGTATTTCTTACACCAGTTCACGTCACAGCAAAGCAACCAATGGGAGCGTAATTGGCCGGAGTGGCCTACCTTATATTCTAGTTACATTGGCTATTATACGTTTTGGGTTATGTCCTTTAGAACTTTTGGAAATCAGACATCTATTAATTTATATTTTTCGTTAAACTTTGATGTTATTTCTCGGTCCATTATGAAATGTAATTAAATCAAATTAATAATAACAATATTTAAAATAATAATTGCTAATGATTTTTGAATGTATTATGTAAGCGAGGAATAAACTAAACTAAAAATTCGTTATGTCAAATGATGCTAAAGTTGAGTTGTGTGGAATATGGATATGTTCTATTTTTTGACAAGTTCTATGTTGTTTTTAACAGAAGTGTTGTTGGTTAGGTTTATATGTTTTCTGATTAGCTTATCTAGGTGTTTGGCGATTTTGTGGGATGGTGCTTGTGTGTTATTTATCAAAGGTCTAATGGGTATATTGGGTTTGTGTATTTTCGGTAATGCGTTTAATTTTGGGGGGGTTTGGTTTAATTTGTTTTAGGTATTTTATGTTTTCTTTTTGTATTATGTATTTTGCATTATTTATGAATTTGTTAATTTGTTTTTGGTATTTTTACAGATTACCAAAAGACTGTTACAGATTACCAATGCCTTGATGCATTCTGCATTTATACCTCACTGAGGAAGGAGCAAACCACTCCGAAAAGTACATAGAACTTGTCAAAAAATAGAACATATCTATATTCCACACAACTCAACTTTAGCATCATTTGACATAACGATTTATACACCAATGTACCCGTCAGAGACACCATACAAACACTTGAACAATTACTAAAACAAAACAACACACCTGAAACACACTACAAGAAATCATCACACTCACTAAAATAATCACAGAACAAAATTCTTCACGTACAATAACAAAATACACACACAAACAGACGGACTACCCATGGGTTCCCCCATATTGGGCATACTAGCTGAAATATTCATACACCACACAGAACAAGAGCATATAACACATAACAATAAATACACTAACAAAATTATATATTGGGACAGATACGTAGACGACATATTATTATTATACAATGGCAATACAAGACAAGTAGAAAATTTCCACAAATATATAAACAAGATACACCCAAAATTAAAATTCACAATAGAAAGAGAAAAAAACAACAGTATAAACTTTCTAGACTTAACAATCAACAAAACAAACAATACGCACACATATAAAATCTACAGAAAACCAACCACAACTGACATGGTCATACACAACACATCAAATCATCCAACACAACATAAACATGCAGCCTTCAACCATATGCTACATAGACTCACAAAAATACCCCGAAATAAACAAGACTACAATGAAGAACTTAACACAATAAAATACATAGCAATAAAAAACGGATGCAACCCTGAATTAATAAACAAATTACATAGAAAAATCCTATACAAAAACAACAAAAAATACAAATAACACACAACAAAACAAATACATCACACTCACATACTACAACTCTTACACACACAAAATTCCCAACACATTCAGAAAACACAATTACAAAATAGCATACAGAACTAACAACACCATCAAGAGACGCATTAATGACACAAACAAAGACATAGACATATACAACAAAACAGGCATATATAAATTAAACTGCAACGATTGTAATAAATTCTATATAGGCCAGACAGGAAGATCATTTTACTTCAGATTCTCTGAACGAACAAAACCTTTATACAACTTACAATCCACATTTGCCACACACATCCAAACAGAAAACCACAGTTACACCAATATAAAAAACAATCTTGAAATTTTACACTACATACCCAAAAGTCGCAAACTCAACACCGCAGAACAATACAAAATATACAAACACAACCAAACAACATACTCAATGAACAATTACAATTTAAATCCAACACACTATTCGACACAATAATACACAAAGCATACAATTCAGAATCCCGCGCCAACCCCCTTCCATTTCCACACACCCCCACACACAACCGGTCACCAAAAAACCATTACAGATTACCAACGCCTTGATGCATTCTGCATTTATACCTCACTGAGGAAGGAGCAAACCACTCTGAAACATACGTTTGAGGATATAACAAAAAGTAAGTTTTTTCACAAGTGAAAGTGCATTAAATTATTAATTGTTAAAGTGCTGTGAAAGAAGTGATGATAATTCAAAATAATAGTAAAAAAGCTAATAGAAAAATTAAAAGAATCTATTAACTTTAAAGGCAGCAGTACCAGCCTAAAAATTATCTTGAAGGAAATAGGCTTTAGGTGGGTAAACACTAAAAATAATCGACCTGTGTTAACAGAAATTCACAAAATAAGAGCTATGAGAATACATTATTTACAAAAAACAAAAAAAAATTTAGAGAAGAAGGCAGAACCGTAGTAGGCAGAATCAGAACGAAACATATATTGATAGCAGCCACACACTTCCGTACACCTGGAATGATCAGATACAGCCTGGTGGCTATGCTGTTCCAGTTGTGAAAGGACAAAGATTAATTATTGTTCACACTGGCAGTCAATACGAGTTTGTTCCAAACGCACTGCTGATTTTTAAATCTAACCAAAAGACAGGAGATTACCACGATAACATGAACGCTGACAACTACAGACGTTGGATTGAAGAAAAATTGGTCCCGAATTTGCCCGCCAACAGTGTGTTGGTAATTGACAATGACAGCTATCATAATGTACAGCTAGAAAAAACACCTACTACTTGTGTATTTTATGGTGGCCGGCAACCTTGGTGAAAGTGATATGCACACAACCTTGTTTTTGCCAGTGTAATGGCACATCTCACTGAGTGCGTAAGTGTTGATGCGTTTTCAAAAACATTTAGGCTACCGTGAAACATTTACTGTATAGGTCTGTATTTCATTTAATTATTATTTTTAATACAAAAAAAAACATATCGTACGCTACGAAAACTTCATCAAGTTCTTAAGGCTAGTGTAAACTTTCAAGGTAGCTTATCATGTTTAAGAAAAGTTATTATAAACTTAGATTTTAAATGGAAGAAGATTAGAAATAATAGAAGTGTATTAAATGAACGTCAAGAGACAAGGGCAAAAAGAATTGAATATCTCATGAAAATAAAACAACTCAGAATAGAAAAACGACCAATACTAGTAATTTGTTATTATTTACATTGTGAAACAAATAACATTGTTCTGGTATTATGAATACATATTTGATACAATTTCGAGTAATACTGAGTAAAATTACAAATAGTAGTTAGTTGAATGAAATCCGGAAATGTCAACAATGTGTAAAACCCAAACTGTAATAATTAAATACTTAAGGGCACCCTTAAAGCCGGCTGTAGCAACAGTAAAAAGATGGACGTTTTTGAAATGTAGTGTTACAACTGAGCACACCGAGTCTCCCCACTACCCTAACTTCTTGCCCAGCTATGGAGCAGCCACCGTAAAGTAACGCGATTGTATGTCTAATTCTACGAAACGTGATATGCAAGACTGGCTAACACGACACCCAATACCGCTCCATCCTGATATGGTTAAAGCAGAACTTTATGAAGTTGTTAAAATGTATAAATCAAACTTTAAAACATACTTAATAGATCAAATTCTGCAAAGCAGAGGACATTTAGTTTGAAGGCTTCCCCCTTTTACCACCCTGAACTAAATCCTATAGAGATGATGTGGTCAGAAATTAAGCGAGGTGTTGCTGAAAAAAATGTAATGTTTAATTTAAATAATGTGAAAAACTGTGTGAAGAAAAAATTTCAACTGTGACTGCTGACGATTGGGAAAAAAGATGCAAACATGTAGAAAGCATTGAAAAAGAATATCTGGAAAAGGAAGCTATTGTTGTAGACCGCTTCATAATTCATCGTGGAGGAGAGAGCAGTTCAGACAGTTCCGATGATTTTGCTGAAGAGGAAGATGGTAATATCTCTGGAATAGAGGTATTGCCTGACAGCGACTGAAAACTTCCTTCAAACGTAAGTACTGTACAATAGTTTTTGTAGTTAAATAACTCCAATATTATTTTTTAAATGTAGTACAAAATTTTATATTTAATTAAATATAATAATTAATATTTGCTCAATTATTCTTGTTTATATTTTTGATTATTATTAATAATAAATAAAACTTTTCTTACAAGAATATATATTTTTGTATTTTTTGAATATATAACACTTTTTCGATAGTATAAATTATCATCATCAAAACTATGATGATGATAGTTTATACTGTCGAAACAGTGCCTTATTAAAAAAGTACAAAAAATATATTCTTGTAAAAAAAGTTGTATTTATTGTTAATAATATTACAAAAATAATTAAATATGAATAACTCAAAATGTTCTCGAATTTATAATTTTAAAATAAATTTAGGTTATGTATATTAAAAACAATGCAAATAACAAATATATCAAAAACTGTAAATGACTGTTTTCAAAGTAATGAGTACTATGCAGTACTATGTTACACATACTAAGTAACATCAGTGATGTTAAGTAACAAAATAGATTAGTTAAAATGTAAATAGATTTCTGGAAAGAACATCATAAGCGTGCAAGTTTTGTTTTGAAGGGACTGTACGTGTTAGAGAGACACTGTTATCGCATACTCTCCTCTCCCGAGTACTTTTTGAGTGGGGGTAATTCCATACATTGGGTCTGCACTGATGACTGTTCAGGAATCACTGGCATGCCTATACAAATACTAGGCGTATCACGAGGAACACTAGGTACACAAGGAACAACTAGTATTTTAGGAACAACTAGTATCAGGAATATTTCGAGTACGAATTAGTACGAAGCCACTTTTTGGTCCTGAATACTTCATTCTGCGCAAAGAGATGAATTTTTTTTAATAAATGAACAAAATTCATACTGATGTTACATTTATTCTCGTGTGTTATGCAGATATATAATACAGATTATAATAAATTATATATTATACTAGTCACCAACTTGGTAAATTTTGAAAAACAAATTATATTGTGTTATAACCTACAGAGTGGCTGATAATAGTTGATAGGCCGCTAAGAGCAGATATCTAATGAAATTTTACTTCAAACTGTTTAGGTTATGTTTTTATAAGGGTAATCAGTTAAAATCATGTTTATTCTCATTCACTCTTGCAGCTTACTGTTATGTTGTTATTATGTTTTTGATGTTTTTTTTTCACATTATTTGTTGTACTATACATTATACTTTTGTTAATGTGATTTTAACTTCACTGTACATCTCACGTAAATGATGAGATTGTTGTAACAGACATTTATGCACTCATTAAACCTTTACTGATCTGATAAGGCTACCCTAAAAACAAGGTGTTTTCATAAATTTGTTTCTTTTATCTAAACTGCTGATTTTGAATTTTTGTCTCTATCACTTACTTATCATTTGACTAATAGTAGTTTCCACTTAGTAAAGAAATAAAAATGAACTCCATAACAGATAACACATTTAGGTGTAAATGGTCAAACTGCAGCCTACGATAAATACAGGATCTGATGAAGATAAGAATTTACTAAACTTATTAAGAGGCCATCAGTAAAACAAGGTAATAAGAAGAGAAAGCTACAAGTTTATCTGAATTTCTTGGAGACTGTAAAACATTCATGATTGATTTATAATATGGCTGGAAGTTTCCATTATTTGCCCAACTTGTGCTTTTGCCAGGATCTATCAGTTGCACAGTTGATCTACTAGCAGTGGTTCCCAACCTTTCGGGACTCATGTACTACTTCGGTCTTCCGCATTCTTATCGAGTACTACCTGATAAGAAAATAAAATAAGATAAGAGGAGATATCTAATGAAATTTTACCGCAAACTGTTTAGGTTGTGTTTTTATAAGGGTAATCGCTTTAAATCATGTTTAGTCACATTCACTTTTGTAGCTTACTGTTATGTTTTTATTATATGTTTCTGATGTTTTTTTCACATTATTTGTTGTGCTATTCTAAATGTCATTGTCTGAGTTTCGCAACTGATTTGTCTAACCAATGTTAGTTTATTTACTCGTAGTGAAAACTTAAATTAGTATTCCCAAAGGGAGATAGGCCTATAAATTCTCTTGTTTCTTATTTTCTTTTAAACAGTAATAGTTTAATAAAGTCACAGTGTAAAGTAACACTATTAATACTTTTAGTTTCAATTTATTTCTTATAACATATTATATAATATAGGTTATGTAATATCTTCAAATAAATACACTGCAAGTAGGTTTATTAATACATTAATAGGTGTATCTAGGTGAAAATAAACCTACTTGCAGTGTATTTATTCGAAGATAATACATAGGAGACCTGCAGGAAACTCAATGAGTTACTTACAAAGGAATAATATAGGTTATGTATAATTATTATAAACAGGTATTTGTACCTGTTATTTTTGTGGAACGGTATTTCATACCTATTATTTTAAAATAACAGTTTAGCCCACCTCTAGTTACTACATAACAACTGGACTAGCGTTTACGCAGAGACATAGCGCGTTGGCTAAGCCGCAAATCTGGCATGGTGGGGTGCTTAGCTGATTATGGTACGAATTCTAACGAAGACGTCCAAACATTTTACCGCACTTATTATAGCCTTAAGTACTGAGTGTAAGTATACTGTAGGTGGTTAAATGTAAGAATTGTTTTATTTTGTTAGCACAAAATAAGTGATATTCAAACGTAGGTAGACTTTCTGAATTTCTGTAGGTAAAAAACGGATCTTGAGTGTTTTACGGCAGCCAATACAATTCCGTATTTTTACTTCTTTAATATCAGGGGAAGCGATCCTTACAAAAATATGCACAATAAAATATATATTAGAAATCCTTACTGAGATTGATTGATTACAAACAGTGTTTATAAAAACATTATTTAATGAAGAAATTTGTGTTAGTGGTTGAAATCACAAGTGGTGTGCAATATTGATCATTCAGATTGGAAAAACATTATTGTGATCATCCAAAAAATCGATTTTGAAATTCCAGTAGAAATAATTGTTTTGAGGATATTTATTTGATGTATTGATTTTGTTTTAGCATAATATGTACAAATGTGTAGCAAACGTGCATTCGTCTCTCTCTCTCTCTCTCTCTCTCTCTCTCTCTCTCTCCCTCTCACCCCCTCTTGCTCACACGTGTGCACACACACAACACATACTATTGCATACACGCACATGCACACTATAATAAATGTAATTTAGTAAGTGGCTTAGCAGTAGAGTAAAAATTACTGAATTAAACATAAAATGTAATATAAAAATTGAAAACATAAATGCAATTAAAAGTAACAAAACAATTTAAAATTATAAGAATAATTTGTTCATAAAAACTTTAAAAGTTAGTTATGTCAGATCAGAAGTAAGGTTTAGTTAAGTTAAGGAAGTAAGGTCTTCTCCTCCCCGTCGCGGGTCTTCACCAGCACGTGCCTCCAGGCAGGCATTAGGTCATACCTCTTCTGGCAACAAGGTCCTCCAAACCATCGGTAACGCCACCTCTGTATGCCCCTTCCTGATGTTGGAGTTGAAAAGGAGTCAACTCAGAGCTCTGGTTGACTCCAGACCAGCAAGGTCCATCATTTCATCCAGAGTGTGCGATGATCTTGAAAACCAAGATTTACTGAAAGGGTCTGATGAGTCCTCAATAGTGTGCTGGACGGCATCTCGGGAAATTCTGCCCATCTCCAGGGTAGTTTCCTTTAAATTCAAAATCGAGGGATTTTCTTGGGCGTGGAGCTTTTTGGTTTCTCCAGCTCTGGGAGTAGATTGTATTATTGGTGCCGATTTCATCTTATGAGTGGTCTTGTCCTGGAGATCTAAGAGCACCAATGTTATTTTAAATTTAATCGGGGAGTCGTGATTCATTTCCTTGGATATCAGGGAACTAGGGAGCATATCCAAGAGATAGAGTGCCGTGACACATCTAGAGACCATCTCAATCCGTCCCAGCAGTCCGTCTTACGTCAGTTGTGTGAGCAGTTCCCTTCTGTATTGACTCCTACCCTTGGGCTCACACATCTCTTGGAGTATAAAATCCGCCTCACGGACTCCAAGGTGGTACGCTCCCACCCTTACAAGTTTGCCCCTCTGAAAATGACCATTCTGAGAGAGAAGGTTCAAGAATTATTAGATTAAGGGGTTATTGAACCTTCTAGATCCAGCTATGCCAGTCCAGTGTTCCTTGTACCTAAGCCTGGAGGTAAGCACCGGATGGTTGTCGATTATCGCAAATTAAACACTAATATTGAAGTTGATTCTGTTCCCCTTCCAGATCTGCATTCGGCATTCGATTTGTTCAGTAAGGCGAGGTATTTCACCATCATTGACCTCAACTCTGCATATCACCAGATTCCGCTTGCAAAAGAAAGTAGGCCCTATACGGCATTCTGTGTTCTGTGAAATCTGTATCAGTACACACGAGTTCCCATGGGCTACGCAAACCCTCACCCGTCTACTTGACACCGTTTTTCACGCGGTCAAGTTTAATTTTGTGTTCAATTATCTAGACGACTAGCTCGTGTACAGTGAGAACTTTGAGGAACATATGGGTCATCTACATGAGGTGATGTGCAGGTTGAGGAGTGCTGGGCTTGCTGTAAACCCGAAAAATGTCAAGTTTGCCCAAACCCAAATTTCTTTTCTGGGGCACCTTATTTCACACCATCAGATCAGCACACCTCGCTGGAAGTTGAAGACGAAATGAGACAGAACCACTCATTCTGCGGACCCACCATGGTACAGAAATTATACCAGTTGCGGATCGCAAAATCTAACCTTCGGCATGCTGTTTTCATGACGCGTGCACAGCTGACACAGTTGACTGGCTTACTTGATTCCATCGCCCAGCGGCCACGCTCTTTGGTGGCACGGCGTTCAAATCACGCCGGGAAAATTCAAACCCCGGCACAATATACGTGGTCTGTTTGTGTGTGGAGGGGGTACACAATTTAATTTGATAAATGTACTTAGTAATCTAGTTAAAAAATATAGCGAATAAAATATATGAAATAAGTTAGGTTAAGTAAATAAAATTTTATAAGCACTGTTTACTCAGCTGTCATTATAACTCGTATTAATTTTTAAAACTGTCTGAGTACTTTTACATGTAAAAATGTAAATTTTACTATTTCCGTTTGTCTTTGATAAATGTAGCATAGCAAATCACATAAAAAGTATGCTCTCACATCAATAATAAATGAATTATCTTATTTATCCAAGTTTCTCCAAGTGACATTGGTGCAAATGCCACTGTTCACAACTGGCAGAACACTGTACTGTGTGTGTGCGCGCGCACGCACCCGCGCACATGACATTTAAGCAAGAAACGGGATATGTGTAAGTTGCATTGGAGAAAGATTTTGCCAGGCTCCTAGTACTATCTATTATAGTGTAATTATAGTGTACTTTTATTATCATTTATGCATTGTACGGGTACCCTATTATACACATTTCACAATTACTCTTTTGAAACACTGTCACTATTCTAAGATCTTTCAAGCAAAGATACACATGTCCATCCAAGTTGTGAATAACTCATTAACCAGTAAACAATTGACAAAATGTTCCAATCAATTATGTTTTAAATTAAAATCAATAGAGACAAACTGATATTTAAATTAAATTATAAAAAAATTAGTGTTCCAAGTCAAGTATTTATAATCAATGGACAACAAAATCCAGGAATTAAAATTACATTAAGGTACTACATGAAAATTGAAATTTTTATTACTAAATAGAATAATATAATAAATATTAAAATATGATTACGTTAAGGTAATATTTATTATTAGGAAAAATCGTTACAAGAAATAGTTTATACTATACTAGCAACACTTGTGCGCTTGCTGCACGTGCCAACCAACTAAATTTCTTATAAAACCGCCAATATCTCGAAAACGAAAAAGCCGATTTTATTGAAACAAAAACCAAAATAAAATTTGGAATATTCTGTAAATTTCACTTGCTGACACCATATATCTCTCATAAAACAAAAGTTTGTCGCATGCCGACAATTTCACTACATGCAAATTAGAAAAGAAACTTCATGACGTGGAACCATCTGAAGATTCTGTTTTTGAACTATCGGTTAAAATTTATGCCTAAAACCATCCTCAAACTTCAAGGCACACGGTGGTGAAAGAATTTTAAAAATCAGATCAGCAGTTACTGAAGTTATCTCGGGGAATGAAACACATTCACATTCTCTTGCGCTCTCCGCCCCATCGTGCCAGATTTGCGGCTTGGCTAACGTGCTATGTCTTTGTGCAGCGCTAGTTGGGTAATGAAGTTGCCTGAGCAGTTTCACAATAGGCAGTCTGCAGACTTAAGTTACGGCGTTTTTGTAAAACGAAAAAAACGAACTGTTCTTTTAAA
Organism: Magicicada septendecula; assembly: GCA_034769895.1. Classification (NCBI taxonomy): domain Eukaryota; kingdom Metazoa; phylum Arthropoda; class Insecta; order Hemiptera; family Cicadidae; genus Magicicada; species Magicicada septendecula. Next base: position 111,693,643 of record CM068373.1, read on the forward strand.
AAAAAAACAACAGGTTGCTGTTGCTATTTACATTTACTGATTTTGCCATTATATTGTAAAAACGTTTTGTTTTGAGCAGTTCAATAACTTTCAGGATCTTGAGGCTTTTTGTATGGCACTGTCAATTCCATGTATACCACTTGTCTCGGTACCACGCGCATGTGACATGCTTACTATTTCTCACTTGGTACCACGCGCATGCGCGCTAACTGTTTTTCTCTCCCACTCTAGATAACTTACAAACCGTATCCCGGTACTACCTCACGACAATTTGTGGAGGTTATGTCTTAGATTCAAAATCTAATTTAACCTTTTGGGTTTTTAAAATTAATTAGTCTTAACTAAAATTTCCTCAGATAGTGTACATTAAAAGGCTGTATGTATTGGAAGTACCAGACTTAAAACCTTGTTCCCATTTATCGCACATGATTACGGTACAGGGACGATTTTACGTAAATACAATGTATAACCAAACAAGTGCATTAAAACCCTCTTTTAAACATAATGCAATAAAAAGCAATGTGCAGTTTCTGTTAACACGCAAATGATTAATATTAATAATGGGTTACAGTGGAATTTTTTGTTACTACGTCAATTAATGCAAATAAAATTGGAGAATCACGTAAAAATATTAAAGAATGCTTGTATATTGTAACGAGAAGACTCTTATGTCGTCTTTTTATGTGTGTATATTGTGTGTTCGCCTCACACGTTGTAGTCGTTACTTTAGGTTTATGCTGACGATGTCCATCGCGATCACACGATTTACCAGTACACGCGAGTGGGAACCTTACCTGTTCTTTTTTATGTGGTTATATTTCCCGGGTGGCGCCAAATTGTTTAATCTGAAAACAATTAAAAAATAGGACTATCGAGCGTTCGTTCTATGACGGTATGGTGAATTCAAATTACTCCCGCCACGTGCGAGTTTATTAATCTTGCTGGTAGTTCGCCGAGTTTCCGATGTCGAGCGCTTACCGTCACTTCCACTCGTCGCTAAAATACACAAATCATATAATGCACTTTCCTATGAAATAAAGAACAGTGGTTACAACTCTGTACTAGTTTATTAACTTGTGATTAGTTGTTATTCATTATTATACAAAATTATATATTGTTATTAAACAAATTTGCTCCGGCAGTAAAAGACAATTATATCCCAAGGTAGGCGAAGTCGATTCTGAACGATTTATTTAGACGTGGCGTCTACTGAATGTTTATTATTAATTTCGCTCAATGAATCTGGATTCTTGTGGTTTACGAAAAAATATCAATTTGGTTACAATAAAGTACACTACCTTACATTACTGGTACTTATATACTATAAGGTGTAATTACAATTTGTTCCTGAAGTGTTAAAAAGTGTACGTCAAAAGTTAGTAATTTCTTTACAGGTTATTTTCTAGTTTCATATAAGTTTAGTGTTTTATTTTTAATTAATCCTTGAAAGAAATTAGATCATCAGTTTATAGTGAGAGTTAAAAGTGTTGTGAGAAAAATTAAAAAAGAATTTATTCCATAAATTCGGGTAACTCAGCAATACTTATCAAATCTGTTGAATTAAGGTGTAGCGTCATTCAGTTGAAATAGGTTGGGTCATCGTTAGTCATCAATCTTCCATAATTTTTGAATTTAATTACGCCTGGCGTCTTTTTCAGATAAGTTGATCGAAATTTATTAATTTGGAATTTAATATTGTGGTCTGTGGCCTTGGTTGAATGGACTAGTTCTTCATGAGACTGCTTGGTTCTTCATGTTAGTAATTTTAGTTACTTTTTATTGTTTTAAATTAAAATTTGAGTCATTTACGGCTTGGCGTCTATTCGTCTTGAGATTCAATAATGGACTAACAGTTTCTAACGGAATATTCATAAATAACATTTGGTTGTTATGGCAACAGATTGCCTCTCATTGGCTATTCATAACTTCAGCCCATTGTTATAATATTTGAATTTTTATTCAAAATGACTAAATATCTTCTGATTGCTATTATTCTTCTGTCTTCTTATCAATGTATGAGATATTATCACCACTGTTCGTATTTTCTTTCAAAGATCATTTTGACATCCCTCAAAGCTGGGTTTGCTTGTGTATTAAAGTTTTGACAATAACGTTCATATTATGTAATTACATTTCTTTCTTATTTTATGTCCTTAATTTAACTTTTACATCTTAATATGATCCACTAATTATCATTAATTAGTTACTTGCCCTGGATTTGCTAATATAATAGTTAATTTCTTACAATTTGTTGTTTTTGGTTTTATACAGTTAGGCATTTCATAGGCCTAAGTAGTAATTGGCTATATTTTCTTATTTTATACTAATTAAATATTATTTTACCTTTATGCATGTTTTGTTTTGTGTCACAAATGATTTGTTTACTTTTTGGATTGATTTGGGTCTGTTTTATAATAATTGTATGTTTCCATTATTTTACAAAATCATGGTTTGTCTATTACTTTCTAACTGGCTTGTTCAGTATTATTAAGTTTGTAAGAATTTATCTCTTTACTTTATAACTTGTCTACTATTTACTATTATTTAATAAAACATAACACAACATTTAGGTTTATGGTCTGTATACCTCCTTCAGCCATATTCCTTCTTATAAACTTAATTGAACAAATCTTTTAACAGTTACTATACTAACCTTGTTTATATTTTGTTTATTCTTATTTATTTTTTGGTGACTAACATTATCACACCATTTACTTTATCTAACTAATTATCCCTTTGAACATAGGATGTTTTACTTATTTTGCTTTTCTATTCTTTAGTATATTTTTTCTTTTCTAATCTTTACAATCAAACCATGGTAACACTAATACTGTTAACTTACATAATTATTTTTATTTTGTACAATAATATTTAACATGTACTTACCGCACGGTTCAATGCAGCATCCGGTTTGCCACGTGGCTCTATAACCAACATTAATTTTCTTATCTGGGTCCAGGTATCGTTAAGCGAGAAACAGAAACAGCTGGGATTGTTGAAATAATGATTTGCACACCATGTATATACAACAAAACTTTAGTTTTAATATTTCTCAAGTATCATGATCAACATTACAAAATACAAAATCAAAATGGAGTCTTATACCCCAACAAGATGGCGGCTTTGCAGTTCCGCTCCACCAGTTATTAATTACTTTTCATTATTTCTTCTGGTATGTAATTAGACACAAGAACATTTAATATACTGCAGTTGTGATTGAAATTATTTACTCAGTTTCATCTTATATTTTAAACATAAACCAATGCCTCAGTTTGGTAAATGCCGGCATTCTCTCTCTCTCTCTCTCTCTCTCTCTCTCTCTCACGCTCTCTCATTGCATATTTTATCAACGGTACATTTTTATTTTATTTATTATAATTTTGAGCTCGATTTTATAAAAGATTATTATTGTAAATTTCGACTTTCCTGAATTAGTAGGAGTGTTTCAACTTAGACGTTCTCCATGGCAGCCAGGTGGTCGGTGTACTTTCCAGTTTTGTCTGTCCTCTGTGCACTGAGTTTACATTATGCTGTTTATTGCCTTAGAAACACTGGCTACTTGTAATTACATTTTATTTACTACTCAAAAAACACTTTGGCTGGCAGAACTTCGCCAGCGAATTTTTGGCGTGTTAGCACTTTGAAGGTATGCTGCAGACTGAGAACGAACAACTAGTGCCGTTTGCGCATGTGGAAGGGTTATCCCGTCATCGTTCTATTGTTTAAAGCGGATGACGCCATTGTTCTGCGTCACAGTTGTTACGTTTTTACATGATTAATGACGTTTCAACATTGTTTTCAACTGGATTTGTCCAAATATGTGTGTCGGACATCACGTACGCCATGACCTTGGAGTTGAGTTGTACTGGCAAAACTGCGTCGTGTGTAATACATTGGGTAAAGTTAACCTAACCACTTTTAAATATATAGAAACACAATAAAATTATTTCTCCTGTACCAATGAATCCTAAGATGGACTTTTGTACCGTCACAAATCCCCCTCAATGAGAGGTTTTATGTCGAAACATAAAAACTCTCATTGACTCATTCACACTTCCTAAAGGGACCAGCCCAGATATGGCGCCACAACCCCCTGTAGTGTTTACATAAAAAAGAAGTATGATAACGTAACCTTGGTCCAATGATGATGACAGTACCTGCATGACCTTACTGGACTTCTCAGGTGAGATCCCAACACCGCAAGGCCATTTAGGCATTCAACGTTCCTGCTCTGACACGCAGGCCAGCTCAGGACCGCCGTCACAGCATCATCAAACGCTGAAACATTGAGTACAAAAATTAAAACAGTGGCCTTATATAATCCCATATCCATAACTGATATGTCTCCCCTTAGCTACATTGGTTTATGTTCAGAGGCATTGGTTTTCTTACCTCTAAGTCTTCAAATGACAAACAACAAGATTTAAGACAGAATGTCCTTCTCCTTTTACATTCCTACCTTTACCACAACTGGACTCCAGTCAACACCACTTTACTCTTTTCACCACAAGAGAAACAAAACTATATATCCTTATACTAAGATCATAACACGTAAAACAATTTCTTAAATTTTCAAAAGCAACAACTATCTATCTCTGTCATATAAAATTCAAAACATAACTTTTATCATGGCAAACCAACTAACTTTTAAAATTTTATCTATCAGCTTTCCTGATTTCAATATTTCTTTAAGCAGCATCATCATTATATTTTATTCAACACCATTATCGACATCATATACTTAATACTTAATATCTGTTACCATTGCTACCCCTGTAGCAACCTCCTAACCACACACTCTATTACCATCACCTTTTAACTTCTTCATTTACTATTCCTTAAACCATTTAAATTCATCATTCAAATTCCTTTTGTACAACATTTTAAAGAAGTAATTAATCTTCAAATATTCAATTAAAACAATTTAACAACACAAAGTTACTTTAATTACCTTGGTGGACTTCACAATTCTTCTCATTATTTATTTAATTAAAAATATTATAATTATTATTAAATCAATTTCACTATAAATCCCTATTACATACATGGTTTACATAAAATACATATAATACACAACACAATGTAATACCCAAATACCTTTAACATTAACACACAACAAAAATATACAATTCAACTTATTATTTTATCATTGACCATTAATCAGTTCATAATACAATCCATTTCCAAAACTACACTGTCCACATAATTAAATGTTCATTACACAATAAAACAATTTATCCACCATCATCAAATAATAATCTTATCTTAGGTCTACATACATTGTTTATTATTGAATCTCTTATATTAGTATCATAAATGTACATACTATTCAATTTTTTTAATTTTCCACAATCTCATATAATTTGTCATGATTGGGTATGTTCCTGTCACCTTTAGTATTGTCTGTCACACTCCAGTAAGCATATTATCATCTTTTATAACATCATCTACTGCTCCTATATCAATGCAAGGTAAAATTTCAATATAATTATACATCATCTCTACACCTAACCTTTCCACAAATTCTCTATAATTCCTATTTACTTTAAAAATCTCTCTCTCGCTATCTACACACAACTCTCTCTCTAAATATCTCTCACCATAACACCATATCATACTCTCTCTCTCAATATATGCAGGAGACTCTACAACTTTATTATCGCACCACCTATCAGGTGCACAAAAAATCCAGGGACAACTATTTGCAGACCTTTTGTCTTCCAAATACACTAGTGAAGCCTTTTCTTCACCCCCTGCAACCCCTCTACCTGTAAATTCTCTCTATACTTTCTCTCTAATTCATCAACACTTTTTATCACTTCATTATTGAATTCTAGTCCCATTATACTTTTATCACCACTCTCAATATTCACATAATTATTTTCTAACACCATATTTTTACTTCTATTATCATAATTCTCACCAGTACTTACCTTGTTGTCTTTATTTTCATTTAATTTATTTGATTCTCTACTATTCTCTACTCCCGTATTCATGTTCAACTTATCAAGTATGTTACTCACTCTGTTCATCTGTTTATCAAACGCCTGATCTATCGCTTCTAAGAATTGCTCTTGCATATTTTCACAATGTATATTTATTTCATTAATTCGTCTATCAAAATTAAAATTTTGTTTTTTAATTTCATTCTTTACTTCATTAAATTTCTCATCTAGGTTTCTTCTCAAAATTATCGAACTTCTCATCAAGTTTATCAAACTTTGCATTTTGTTTATTAAAAAGCAATTTCATCATCTTGAGCATATCATTATCTTCAGCCTTTTTACTCGTGACTGGTGTTGAGTGAACACCTTCACTCATGATTTGTGATTCAGTTACGCTTATCTGGCTTTCATCTACACTGTCAGTGATGCTGACATTTTCATGATTGTCTGCCATTCTCATAAAATTTTTGTCAAAATCTCTTTATTTTAAATTGTTGCTTTATACAGATCTATTTACTAACAACATAACCTCTTAATCACGTGTTATGTTCTATCTTACTTCGCTACCCAACCTGTTTCTGTATTCTGGCTTATCTATATAATTAGGATTTTATATAAAGTCCCTGTTCGGGCGCCCTGTTAACTTACATAATTATTTTTATTTTGTACAATAATATTTAAGATGTACTTACCGCACGGTTCAATGCAGCACCGGTTTGCCACGTGGCTCTATAACCAGCATTAATTTTCTTATCTGGGTCCAGGTATCGTTAAGCGAGAAACAGAAACAGCTGGGATTGTCGAAATAATGATTTGCACACCATGTATATACAACAAAACTTTAGTTTTAATATTTCTCAAGTATCATGATCAACGTTACAAAATACAAAATCAAAACGGAGTCTTATACCCCAACAAGATGGCGGCTTTGCAGTTCCGCTCCACTAGTTATTAATTACTTTTCATTATTTCTTTCTGGTATGTAATTAGACACAAGAACATTTAATATACTGCAGTTATGATTGAAATTATTTACTCAGTTTCATCTTATATTTTAAACATAAACCAATGCCTCAGTTTGGTAAATGCCGGCATTCTCTCTCTCTCTCTCTCTCTCACATTGCATATTTTATCAACTCAACGGTACATTTTTATTTTATTTATTATAATTTTGAGCTCGATTTTATAAAAGATTATTATTGTAAATTTCGACTTTCCTGAATTAGTAGGAGTGTTTCAACTCAGACGTTCTCCATGGCAGCCAGGTAGTCGGTGTACTTTCCAGTTTTGTCTGTCCTCTGTGCACTGAGTTTACATTATGCTGTTTATTGCCTTAGAAACACTGGCTACTTGTAATTACATTTTATTTACTACTCAAAAAACACTTTGGCTGGCAGAACTTCGCCAGCGAATTTTTGGCGTGTTAGCACTTTGAAGGTATGCTGCAGACTGAGAACGAACAACTAGTGCTGTTTGCGCATGTGGAAGGGTTATCCCGTCATCGTTCTATTGTTTAAAGCGGATGACGCCATTATTCTGCGTCACAGTTGTTACGTTTTTACATGATTAATGACGTTTCAACATTGTTTTCAACTGGCTTTGTCCAAATATGTGTGTCGGACATCACGTACGCCATGACCTTGGAGTTGAGTTGTACTGGCAAAACTGCGTCGTGTGTAATACATTGGGGAAAGTTAACCTAACCACTTTTAAATATATAGAAACACAATAAAATTATTTCTCCTGTATCAATGAATCCTAAGACGGACTTTTGTACCGTCACAATAGTTTGACTCTCCCTGTGATTTTTTCCCTGAATACCATTGTATTCCTAATCTACAATCACTCTTAATCATAATGACAACAATATTCTTATTTTCTAGCACTTTTCACCGTTAAACAGTAGTGTTTATCACTGGTTTTTAGGTGTCTATACCTTTCAGTAGGGTTTTCTATTTATTTTGGGGGTTTACACTGGCACTTTGCACTTTTTTATAGTACAGTATTTGAGTGTTACTAGTGGGTGTTCCCTAACATTAAATTCTCTTTTCTCACTTAATTATGTTCACTATCTATCTATTTCTCACTTCATAATGGTTAGTTATACTGTTACCAAGTTTTATATCATTATAGAATTATTTATAACATTTAATCTCTATTTATTTGGTTAGTGTACTTTGGTTGTCTTTACTTTATTTGATTTTAATAATTATCATTTATATTTATTATTTATTTGATACTAATAACTATCATTTGATTTTACTATTTATCCTTTCCTTTCCTTTATGATTTGTTTGTGTCTTTCTACATCTTCTCATTTGATTTCATTTATATTTTGTTTGTTTCCTTTTCATTTACCTTCTCATTTGATTTCATTTTATTTCCTTTTATTGAGTCAATCACTTGGGTTGGGTCATAGTCGTTTGTCGCGTCATAGTCATTTTATTTTCATTAGTTTAAACATTTAATATAGTTGATCCATAGTTTTTTCCCTGGTATTGGGGTGGCTTTTTTGTGTTGTAACAATATTACATACAAAATTATTACAGTACGGACCTTTGTTAATGAATAGAAACAAATAGGACTCTATACTTTAGTATGTACAAATAAAATTCACCTTTTTTCAAATACGCTATCTATTGTTTTTTCACACTCTTAAAAAAAGGTCATTAACAACATACATTTTGAGAAAACATGTTTACAAATCATAGCTTGCCATTAGTTACTTGCGAAGAAAACAGATATAACATTTCCAAACAAGAAATCTTCAATTCTCTCCCTATTTGTTTTATAAAAACTAGAGTTTCTACTGCAGGTTTTAAGTCCATTAACTACTTAATTTAATATACATATTAGTGATAAACTGAACTTTCAATTGTGAACACTTACGTTTCTTAATGTCCTCATACATTTCAGTGTGGTGTACACCTTCTTCAGCGAGTTTTAAATACAGAATGTCATGAAACAGTTGTAACGGATTTTTTCACAGGTTGGTGGAATGTGTGGGAGGTTTTTGTCGGGAGGGGGTTGGCGCTGGGATTCAAATTATAGTTTAGTTTGTGTATGATTGTGGCAAATAGTACGTGTGATTTAAAGTGTAGTTGGTCATTTAGTATGTTGTTTGATTGTAGTGTATGGTGTTTATATATTTCATACTGTTCAGCTGTGTTGAGTTTCATACTTTTTGGTAGGAAAATACTCGAAGTCTAATGAGCAATTTGACCTAACCTGAATTACTACATCTAAGAATAATTCATTAGGCCATTTAGCTTTATTTATACATTTAATACATCTTAATTAGTATACTAACAGTACTGCTCTGTCTCACAGTAACATAACACATTACACTAACTCAAAAGAATTGCTTGTTTTCAGTTTAAGAAAGTTGAAATTGTGTATTTATTTTCTTTTCCATTCACTTTTTGTTAAACGTGCTTTACATTAATATGTGTATGCTTACTATATTGAAATCCAATGTTCACTATCCAATAGTTAAAAATTTTGTAGAATTGTGAAATTAGTAACACTATGTACTAATGTGTGATTATCAATCTATATTATCAATTGAATTTCTGAATTCCTTTGACTCATTAATAAATTTGACTAATTTGTTTTTTTATGTCTATTGAATGATTTCTTATTAGTTTTTAATCTTTGTGGTTTCACTATTCATTTATAAACATTGGACTATTAATCATTCTACATTTTATTCATCAACAGTACTGTAAACACTACAGTCTTGTAATTTTGGAGATGGGTACCTTTTTATAGAAAGATTTGTTTCAGAGACTGTTCTCATCCTTGAACTTCAGTTACTTTATTTGCAAAAGATATGTATACTTTGCTCGTATACTTCTATCTGCTTGAATATTTGCTACCAGAAAATTAATCAACTTGGCTGATGAGATTAGCAAACAAACAGGATATTGATTGTAACTTGTCACAATATGACTATAAAAAGTATAAATTCAGGGTAATTGTAAATGGTAGGGAGATTTTAGTTTTCAGACATTCAGTATTGTCTACATTGTCAATACATCATCTGTTGAACTTTCCTTCAAAACTGCAGAGTGCTGTTGGACTTCTAACATAAAAATATATTCTAATTTGTAACTGAAGTTTACATGTTAAAAAATATTGTGAAACGGTTTTGCATGACTTTAGGAGTATACTGATTTTGTGGACGGAAACAATCTGAAACTGCACCAAAACAATATAAAATCAAAAATAACAATCTTTATTAACTTTTTGTAATGTTTTGTAAAGGTATTTTAATATAGTCTCAAGCTAGGCCTATACTACATTTACAATTATCCCACAAAAATGTCCCATTGCGGTAAATATAAATGTGATTTTGGAGTAATTGTAAATGCTGTTATTCAAATACTATTATTTGATGTTTGTAATGCTGTTTGTTTAGTACTATTAAATATCAGAATTGATCAAATCTAGACATTATTATGAGCTTTCCATGCTTAAAACATATTCTACTAAAAATAAAAATAATTAAATTATTAAAAAAACTATGTAAAAAATTTCCAAATAATTTGTTACGCCTATGTATGTTAGTGTAGAACAGATGTGGAAAATATATTTCTGCCATCTGATAAATAGTCAGGTGTATTGTGATGTTAGTGCTTAAGTGGGTGCTTAATTGTTACCAAGTCACTTAACTTATAAAATTCAACCCCTTGATAAATGTGTTTTTGTCCCTGTAAATATTTCTTGGGAGAAAAAATTGATAAGCTTTGGCAAAAGAAATAAAAACACACACAGATTGAAAGGCAAGGAGTTTGTCGATTGTCAAAATGTGAATTTTCTACACTATTAGCCCAAGTGTGTAGAGAAAGCATGATTAGTAAAAGTGTCATAGGTAATTTTTATAACAACAGGAATTTTTAAATTGATGGAAGAAAGTTTACAGAATCTGCTTTCAGTCCTAAAGAACTAAATGAGTATAAGACGAGTAGGGCTATTATACAGATTTAATGTTCAGTACACCTACAAGCAACTCTATTGGTGATGTAGCCATGTCATCTATACCAGGCAAACCTGCTTCTCAGATAAGTACTCCACCAAGTAAGATTATTGAGAAGACGCTTATAAAATACCACAACAAAAATCAACTCCAGAAACACCAGCTGCAATCATAAAAATATTTATGTCAGAAATTAGCAAACTCAAAGATCTATGATGTCTACAGAACTCAATATAAAAAAAAAGGAAAGAAAAATACCTCACTTGAAACAAGAAAGATAAGGAGAAGTTTAAATAACAGAAGAGTCCTGGCAAAAGTTAAAGAAGCTGAAGACAATAGCAAGAAAAAAAGCTTGGAAATAATCAAGAAGAAATGTCTAGGAACTGAAAAAACAAATCTAAGATGGAAAGTGTATTATGATCATAAAGTAGTAAAGAAATCTGAACAAGATTCTGAATAACATTCTATTTATTGTGATGACTGATGATAACAAAGATTCATTTGCAATAAGTGTTTTGAAAGGCAATACAATGGAAGTAATATATGAAATACCAGAATGACAAAAGATCATAAAATGACCATAAAAAATCATGATGTTAAGTTTAAAAATTATTTCAAGGACTATTATTACAACTCTCTTTATCTTCTTAACTTTGTACCAACTTGCATACAAAATTGTATTAAATTGCTATGTTTTAAGTTCAGTTAAAATGTTTTGGAATAAACATGGCTACAGTAATTTAATGTCTTATTGTACTGTTCCTAGTACATTATGTAAATTGTTCTATAGAAATGTATTAAGAAAAATTGAGAAGAAAATATATAAAGAAAAAATTTTAGGGTAATTGAAAATATGAAGGATTGAATTAAGCCCGTAAACGCACCTCATAACAAAAATTTGTGGGAGGGCGGCAAATTTATACTGCCTACGGGCGACAAAATGGTAAATCCGCCTCTGATGTACATACTTATAAAAGTGTGTGTGCCATGGAATGGCATGTTTTTACTATGATCATTAATTTTAAAGGCTATAGTACATGTCCGTTAAAAACTTGTTGTATTTTACATAAATCGTTTAATATATATTCATCAAATAAATTTATAGCCAAAAAGTGATAAGTGAAGGGATGATTACATCAAACAATGTGTATATAACGTATTTTCATTTATTATGTCAGGATAATACAGGGTCCAGCATAAAAACCTCCCCTATTGAAATAGGTAATTACAAACAAACAGAGAAAGATACAGAAAAAATATTTTTATTTATGAATAACATACACTATGCCATTTTACATTAATGTTTTTTAAAAATTATCTCCATTAAATGGCGGCCTCCATTATTGACACACTGACGAAGCCATTCCCGAAATTTTCCATAGCTCTTCATGTCATTTCTGGCAGAATGTTAGCAACTTCCTGGGTGATTACCTCCTTAAGAGCTTCCATGGTCCTAGGGCGATGTTTGTACACTTGTGCCTTTAAATATCCCCAAAGGAAATAATCACAAGGCGTCAAATCTGGCGACCTTGGGGGCCAGGCAATGTCACCATGCAAGGAGAGCAGACGCCCAGGAAACAATTCTCTCAGAATTTCTCGAGAACGCCGAGCAGTGTGGGCTGTAGCTCCGTCTTGTTGGAACCAGACTTCTCCTTCATGGTCCTCAATGAATTGGTTAAACTTGGGCCGGAGGAAAGTTTCTAACATGTGACAGTAGCGATTGGAATTAACCGTTACTGCCTGGCCATCTTCTTCAAAAAAGTACGGACCCCACACACCAAATTCGGCAACGCCACACCAAACAGTAACATGAGGGCTGTGAAGTGGTCGCTGGTGAAGTTCTCGAGGGTTACCTTCAGCCCAGTACCGAAAATTTTGCTTATTTACAGTGCCTGCCAAGTGGAAGTGAGCCTCCTCAGAAAAAATCACAACAGCTGTAGGGGGAATGTTCTGAAGAATGTCTTCACACAAAGCTCTGCGAGTTTCAAAATCTCTTATGTTTAGTTCTTGTGTAACCATCATTTTGTAGGGATGCATGTTGAGATTGCTGTGCAGGATTCTTCTTACACTCCGATCAGACAGGCCCAGGGAAGCTGCGTGTTTCACTGCTGAACGCTTTGGAGATTGCAGGACGGAAGCTCTCACACGTGCCACATTGTCCGGCGTTGTTACGGTCCGAGGTCGGCCAGGAGATTTTCTTTTTAATGCTGAACCTGTTGCTCTAAAGTTCAATACCCAAACATGAATTGATTTTCTATCCAGAACGGACTCATGTTGGCCAAGTGCGAACCGAATACGAAATACACGCTGTATAGTAATCACAGAACTACCATTACGAATAAATTCCTCAACAACAAAAGCGCAATGCTCACCAAGCCAAGCCATTGTGCTCACTGAAAACACCATGTACACCACTAGCAATCGATACCCCCTCCACAGCCATACCCCCACCACCACTCGTCCAGTGGCCTCTCCAAATGGAGGAGGTCTTTATGCCGGACCCTGTATTAGTGAAATGATAATATTCTGCCACTACTGTATTACAGTATACAAATATAGTGAAATATCTTGGCACAGTACTATATAATAAATTTGGATAATTCACAATATTGAAGGTTAGAAAGATCGTTACACACATAACATTCAACAAAACATGTCTCAACAAATCAATCACACCAAAATATGCACAAATCAAAATCAAACACAACAATCACGCCGCTCTAATAACACAAAACATTGCACAAAAGACATACATAAAAGAATCCATAAAACAGTTATACAAGAAAAAAGACGGTCTCAACCGCAAAGCACTGACGCTACACCTACAGATCACCAACATATACGGACACAATTACATGACTGAACTAATACATCACACAAATGAATGGACAAAAAAACAAATACATAACATACAGACAAAACACGAGAGAAAAATTAAAAACCTGACACCAATCAGCACAAATATAATTCCTTCACACAAATTCTACCCACGTACAGTAAACCTCACGAACATCACAATCACTAAAAAAGAACAAACACTCCGTGATAAACATAATCTACATTACAAACAAAACAACCAAGCACTAACAAAACTCATAGTCGACACTGAAACAAATATACAAAACACAGCACCAGAACATCAAGACACACTAAGACATAACGTAAACAATATAATAGGAGCACATAAGACACTGTGACGTACTGATCGATCACATTTATTATTATTACCAAAATTCAAATTAGTTGTTACTTACCGTTACAATAACTCTTACAGGGTCACAGGATTCGATCACATGTACCTAGATACAAACATGGTCTATGGGTTATGCAAAGTACTGACACAACTCATTTTGGAAGAGAATTAATATTTTTCTTTTATTTTTTTAAATCATTCAAATTTCAACAAATTTTTACCATGTTTTTGTATTTAAAATAGCTTCATAATTTTTCTTTGTCTGGTGATTCATTACATATACTATCTTATTCTACTAGCTTACCTTATATTCATATACACATACAGACAGAGCCCAGCCTGCATATTTAAACACCCACTCAAACACACACACACAATTTATTTCCCCTTAAACATTTTATAATAAAATTCTCAGCCCTTAACTTGAAACCCCGGCCACGTGCTCGCGCTCGCACTCATCGTTTTTTTGTAAATGTTTGGCTTCTCACTGTCCGAAAATTACTTTACTTATTGCTTCATTCTGGATTGACGTCGGTCACCAACTTTTTCTACTGTTATTACACTCTTTACGGGGAAAACTGAAAAAAACTTTGAAGAGAGCTTACTCAGCTCCTTGCCGGCCGGCAACTATAGTGGAACTGCGCAATGTGCTTGATTGAACTGGCGGAAGCGGCGATTCAATGCCACCAAGTTTTAGTCGCCGTATACTGTTGATTTGCTGAGGCATATTCAGTTTATGCATGGACTATAGCTGGTATATGTGTGTACCAGAGGACAATATTGGACTTGGCTCCGCTGACGTCACCAACAGTAGGCGGAGTTTAACGTTGTTTTCCGGTAGCCGGTCACTTGGAGCTACTAACTTTTCGTCCCATCGCCATGTTTGCATCAACTTTGGTGTTTTTCACGGCGTCACTCCCGAGCCCCGCCCGGCTGGGTTGCGTACGGGCGTCGAAACACATGTACAGAGTTCTGCGAATTTTTAGGGTGGCGCGAATTCTCTGCCGCATTCCTCGACAACAACCTGCGTCTTATTGCTTTGTTTCACTGTTCTGTTATACTGACAAATACGTTGCACAATAATACAGTTATTTCGCAATATTTTATAAGGCTCCCGACCGAAAATGAAATGAATAAAAATATATAAATGCCCCAAACGGTTAAAATAAAAACACCCAAAAATTGACCCGCTACAATACCCCCTCGATGAGAATTCTGCTGTTCACGACAGAAGAAATCTCATCGATAACCCCGAAGAGGACCGGTGAGGAACTGGTGCCAACAACCCCCTGGTTCTTAATCTCATGGGTACACGACCCCCCTGGCTCAGCGACCATGGACTCATCTGAACGAGATCACTGGACTTCTCCGTAAGAGATCCCAACACCGAGAAATCGAACAGACTCACACCACAGCGCGCCTCGCCTTCTAACATGCTACCCCCAAAAATCCTCAATCCCTGGCTAAAATTATCCCAGCTCCTCCGCCGATATGTTTCCCCTTTTTGCAAGCTGGGCTGCCTTTAGCAGATACTGGGCTCACACACACTCACGTTACAGGTTACCATAACACATAAAAAATAAAACTTTCTTTTAAAATTTATCAAAAATTTAAAAAAAAATCCAAAATTCAAAAAAAATAATATTTTATCAAAAATTCTCTTCCTTGTTTTTCTAAATTTTTGTTTCACATGACAACCTAGACATTTCTACTAATCTAAACACATCCTTACTCTAACATGAGAACCACTTATAGTCTACCAATACAATGCAATACAATAAAATAAACATGGTTAATGCACACATAATAAAATAATCATTACTCAAAAATATTCACTCGCTGGCAGGCGAAAAAACACGTTTTTTTATTTTTTTTTAATTTTCAAAATTTTAAAATTCAAAAAAAAAATTATTCATTAAATATTTATTAAATTTATTTATTAAATAACATTTATTAAAATTATTCAAATATTGGTTTGAATTAATCAAACAAACAAATTAAAATTGGATTCCTACTATACAAGCTTAGTAGGTGTATGACCTCATCAGCTGATCTTAACTAGGTCAAGTCCCAGATCCTTGACCTACATATGTTATATATAAGTTCTGAAAACACATTGAACATCTGTAATATCCTAACTTTGAAATACAAACATACTAACAAAATATTTAAAACCAACAATATATTAATATAATAATCAATTTGACATTTAAATTATTTAAAATAAACAATTCTTGACTTTACATCATCTTCAAATTTTATCAAAATTCTGTCACTGGTTGAAAAAAATAAACAATTGTATATTCTTTATCATGAATCTCTCTTTTTGCTTAACAATCTTACTCTTCATTTAACAATCTCGCTATACTTTACTGTGGGTGATGTAAATTATTTATTCTCATTTACTGAATTAGATCTGTATACATATATGAACTTTCTCCCTCTGACTCTAATATTAATCAACTTCAATTATCATGACACCCATCTCTACCAAAATCTCTACTAATCAGGACACTCTAAACCCCTACTTATCATTTAACACAATTCGCCGCCTTCTCCCATTATAAAATACTCTCTAACCCTTTGTATATAGGATACGTGTTTCCCCGCCCCCAAAACTCAATTCCCTTATTTGGCGGCCCGGATTCTACCTAAGGCGGCCCCTTCCCCACTAAAGTCTATCCCTATCCCGTCCCAACCCTTGTTGCGGACTCCCCAAATACACTACCCCCTAATATAAAATTGCCATCCCCAAAATTCTCAATCTCATTACATTACTACAAATACACAAAATAACCTCATTAACTATAAAAACAACAATATGTCACTCAAAATCTACATAAAGTCTCCATTACCACTGTGTCAACATTAATACTTACCAACTCTGTTACATCACATCAACTCAAAAACAACATTACATCATATTCATCTCTATCATTTCACATTCAACTTTTAATTCAATTTGGACAGGTCTACATGTCCCATAAAACATTTATCACCCATGAATTATCTTTTATTAATTTGCATAAATTATTGTTATTTTATTTCTCATATTCTTTTTATCTTTACTTCAAAATATCTGTAGTACATTAAACATTAATTACTTGTAACATTTACAAACCAATATACCAATGACATGGTATTGCTGATCAGCTGATATCCTAAAATAATAAAAACACATCTCAAAATTGAACAAATTACATGGAATATACATATTTATTTTTATTTATTCTCACTTCTCACCTCATTGTTTCCCCTTTTTTCTGATTCTGATGCTTATGTTAACCTGCCAGACGATTTAATTATTGGCTTAGGAAAAAACATACACACATCATGAAATTAACTATTTTTACAATACCTATATCTAACATACAACAAGTAAACACTACATTTAAAAACGCATAATGAACACCTTATTTTTAAATATCTAAGCAGCTAGTTACCTGAACAGAGCACAAGCAGTTTTATTTGAATTAAACTTTGAATAAGCAAAAACTTTTATGTCATAAACTTTAAATTCGTGACTCCTTTGCGTCACCTCCCAGCCACACAGACTATTTCAGATTATGGTGGACTGTGGCGCCCATTCGCTTCCACAGAGACTGTATATTTTGGAGCAGGTTTTACCTCTCCGTGTCTCTGCTTCCGCTATTAAGTTTTAAAGTAGTGAACATCATCATGTTCTTGTTCTATAATCATGCACCCTTAAAACGGTTCTGCCACCGGTCTTGCTACCCCCAAGCGGGCAGGGTGGCAGCTGCTGTTCCATAGTTCCGGAGAGATTTCCTCTAATGTCCCCCCATTGAATTTCAAATATATACCAATTTCAAGTCAGCTATGGTCAAGGGACTTGATATGACCATAGCTGGCCGCTAGTCAAAACCACGGTTAGTGCTGGTAAGACAGTAACTGCCCGAAAAGTCGAGGAAATCTAAACTTTCATTTCACTGCCTGTTTCACATCAATCTCATTATGTGCGACACGTTATTTAGTATTGTGTGTAAAATTTTTTATTTACACGGATAAGGTGTGCCGCACATTTATCGCCAGTTTGGCCTCCGATGGAGGTAACACTCACTGTTACCCCCAACCCATTTCGCTATCTAAGAGAGCACAGGCCACTCCCTCAATAGCCACTTACTAGCTAACTAATAGAATTTTTATATACAACATTCTAATGTGACATCTTCATCCATCATCAATCATTAATCATCCTTCATAACTTTCTACAATTAGATTACTTAAAATTAATTTTCAAATTCATTATTAATATTTATTTTTCATCATATCTCAGTTATTATTACCCTTTAAATCATTATCTCAAGTTATTTTCATTATTGAAGTTAAAATTCGTTCCATTAAGTTAAACATTTGTGTACATTTTATTATATTTGACTTGTATCATAAAAATTTTATACTTACAGTCCATAATTCATATACTGACCTACACAACTATATACACCATACACCACTACTCCAAGTAACCTCTGAAACATTTAACAAAAAGTTATTTCAAATCAACAACTTATCATTTAATTACCAACTTCACTTCTCGTTAAACCATTTAAATTCATCAGAAAATTCAATTATATAATCTTTGAATTAATCAAAATATTTAAAACATTTCAAATTATTTTAATTAAATTAATTAAACATTTACAATTAGCCAATTACTGTTTTCAAAATTAATTCGGTTATTTATTTAAATTGCAAATATTAATATTATTATTACAACAATCAACTACACACACATTGTTTACTTAACATTCTACAATACACACAAATAAATTTACTAAACATTTATTTACAAATCTGCATCCTTATTTATTTAGTCATATCACACTTCAATGTTCAAAGGTTGCGAGGTCACAAAACCATAAAACAATATATATAAAATTGTCCATTGATTGTTTATAGTTTAGCCTCCATCGTTCCAAATTAACCTTGGTTCTACATAACACTTTTCGATTTCGTTAACACACATACTGATACTTTGTGTGTCATAAACCCAAAAATCAAAGTCATCCGTCTTACCAAAATAATCATGAAACAAGTCATCATTCAGTATTTCTGTTAAGTCTCCAGTAGTAATTACATTCATTATCGGGTCAGTTACTTTTTCATCAATTAAATTATTCTTGTTTAAATACACTTCTAATATTTCTTTCAACTCACCATAATCTCTCTTTAATTCATATAATTCTATCTCTCTCTCAACACACAATTCTCTATTTAAATCTCTCTCATCATAACACCGTCCCATACTTATAAAATCATTCCACACAGAGGGTATAATATCATACAAATAAAATAAACAACTCCAATCTTCTACTAGTACGGGACCCTTGCCCTTCAAAAACACTTGTGACCACATTAACTCATCATAGATAATAAAAGGAAAATTTGCCCTCTGTCCCCACTCTACTACAACATTATTTTTCCTCTCTCTCTCTCTAACTCACTGACACACATTAACATTTCATAATCACTACATTCTGCAATTTCATCAGTACTCTCATTATTTATTTTTACCGTATCAGTCTCTGATACTAGCTCTTCAAACACATTAATATTCTCGGTATTACGTACATTATTTTCGCCATTATTGTCATTATTTGTTAACTCTTTATCTGGTATTACATTTTTGTATTTGTCATTACAATTTTCATTGGTTTTATTTTTCTCTGGTTTCATCACAACTACTTCCATTCTCTCCACACTCTGTTCTAATTTATTTAAACTATTCTTTATTGTTTCGTTATTATTTTCAAAACATTTATTGATCTCACTAATATGGTTCTTTAACTCACTGAAATTGCTTTCGCATTTTATTTTCTGTTCGTGTATTTCGCTTTTCAACTCATGGAATTTAACATTCTGCTCATCGAATTTAACACATAACATTGCATTCATGCCACACAAATATCTCATTACATCACTATTCTCAGATTGAGTATTTCTATTAGTCGAGATTGGGGTTATTTGAATCCCCGAATCTTCATTTATTTTACTTTGATTTGTTATACTCATTCCTGCTTCATTCTGACTCACACTTGGAGTCGAGTGTGTTTCATAGTTACTAACGTTTGAGTCGTCGAAATTTTCGACGCTATTTTCATTTATTTTATTCTCGTTATCTGACATTTTGTATTACTGATATAAATTAAATTATATAAATTGCTTAAATAGAATAATTAATTAAATAAATACTTAAATTTTGTAATATACTGTCAGGTTGCTAAGCTAACCTAGAACACGTTTGTATCTCTGTCGATGCGGAATTCAATTAATTAATTATAATTAATTCAATTCGTGCCTGTTCCGTGGCGCCAATTGTGACGTACTGATCGATCACATTTATTATTATTACCAAAATTCAAATTAGTTGTTACTTACCGTTACAATAACTCTTACAGGGTCACAGGATTCGATCACATGTACCTAGATACAAACATGGTCTATGGGTTATGCAAAGTACTGACACAACTCATTTTGGAAGAGAATTAATATTTTTCTTTTATTTTTTTTAATCATTCAAATTTCAACAAATTTTTACCATGTTTTTGTATTTAAAATAGCTTCATAATTTTTCTTTGTCTGGTGATTCGTTACATATACTATCTTATTCTACTAGCTTACCTTATATTCATATACACATACAGACAGAGCCCAGCCTGCATATTTAAACACCCACTCAAACACACACACACAATTTATTTCCCCTTAAACATTTTATAATAAAATTCTCAGCCCTTAACTTGAAACCCCGGCCACGTGCTCGCGCTCGCACTCATCGTTTTTTTGTAAATGTTTGGCTTCTCACTGTCCGAAAATTACTTTACTTATTGCTTCATTCTGGATTGACGTCGGTCACCAACTTTTTCTACTGTTATTACACTCTTTACGGGGAAAACTGAAAAAAACTTTGAAGAGAGCTTACTCAGCTCCTTGCCGGCCGGCGACTATAGTGGAACTGCGCAATGTGCTTGATTGAACTGGCGGAAGCGGCGATTCAATGCCACCAAGTTTTAGTCGCCGTATACTGTTGATTTGCTGAGTCATATTCAGTTTATGCATGGACTATAGCTGGTATATGTGTGGTACCAGAGGACAATATTGGACTTGGCTCCGCTGACGTCACCAACAGTAGGCGGAGTTTAACGTTGTTTTCCGGTAGCCGGTCACTTGGAGCTACTAACTTTTCGTCCCATCGCCATGTTTGCATCAACTTTGGTGTTTTTCACGGCGTCACTCCCGAGCCCCGCCCGGCTGGGTTGCGTACGGGCGTCGAAACACTTGTACAGAGTTCTGCGAATTTTTAGGGTGGCGCGAATTCTCTGCCGCATTCCTCGACAACAACCTGCGTCTTATTGCTTTGTTTCACTGTTCTGTTATACTGACAAATACGTTGCACAATAATACAGTTATTTCGCAATATTTTATAAGGCTCCCGACCGAAAATGAAATGAATAAAAATATATAAATGCCCCAAACGGTTAAAATAAAAACACCCAAAAATTGACCCGCTACAACACCAGACAATAAGAACCACAATTCAAAAATACACACACCCATCAAACTGAGAGAAAAGGCACACAAACACAACATCACATTAGTAAAAGCAGACAAAGGCAACACGACTTTACTGAATCATCTCCACAAACGACCTACACAACAAAGTACAAAACTTCATGGAACAAAACAACATCACAGAACTAAAACATGATCCCACCTACAGATACCAAAACACCGTAAAACAACTAATCAACAAAGCCAAACTCATAATGACAAACAAACAAAAGCGCTACATGAGACAAATCTGACCATCAGCCCCTACCCTCCAAGCGCTTCGCAAAATCCATAAAGAAGAAATTCCGAAAAAAAAAACTAGTCACTCTAGAACAATTGGAAATATACAAACACGAAAACAAATAAAAACGACATCCTAAACGAACAGACACAATTCAAATTGCACACATTATTCGAACATATCTCACCCCACACACACAACATCGATCTTTCGAAATTTGATTCCGTCGCCCACAACAGGACGGACAGCGCTACCAGTGGCAACCTCCGAAGAAGCTTTTTAAAAGTGAAAACCGGTTCAGGTTGTAAGGTAAAGCTTTTACGTTTTTGCCTATAAAAGGTTTTGTGTTCCAAGTCATAGTGAAATAATTATATTTAGTTGGATAATAGGCTCATTTCAAATAGAAAGGAAAGCTGGTATAATCAGACATGACAAATTTGTATTAGTTTTTTTGAGAATTTATTCCTATCAAACTGCAATAAACATATTTTCAAACCTTTATGGATGTGTGTCATGGAATTTACAGGTTGCACCAAAAGAAACAATTAAAATATATCTTTACAATTAAACAAAAATTGGTCTTGTAATATGAGTCACTAATACAGCAGGAACTATCAGTTAATTGCTATTACAAAATGCCTTATTCCTTTCTCATGATGATCAGATTTTGCTATACACCTGCATAAATAAAGCTTGATTATAAAAATTATTAAAATGCTTAACTCTCAACACAAAGTACCTATTTAAACTATTCAACATGAAAAGTTCATCATGTCACATATTCTAGGAACAAGGTAAGTTTTTGGAATAGTGTTTTAGCTGAATTTATATACTAGGAGGACACTGAACATTTGTTTGTGTGTGTAACTCTGGTTAATCAAAGAGAATTATTTGTGTATAATAAAATTCAAATTTAGTAATACAAATCTACTTCCATAAAGGCCTGGAATGCTATGCATTAAAGAATTTTAACTAAATTTATATGAGGAAAACTGGTTTACATACATTATTTCTGAAAATAATAATCCTGAAATGTAATCAGTGCTTACATCAAGTTAAGTGCAATAATTAAATAGATTCTTCAACTTGCACATTGCAAACTTCAGATGCTAAGCCTTTATGTTACTTTATTTTTAAGTTAACATCAATTTATGTTCAGCAACGATAAAAAGAACATGTTATGGCATTTGACAAAGCGCACAGTGAGTGGAAGCTGGCTTAAATGAAGGTAAACATTTTATCTAATAATTAGTGCCCCATGTTATTAAACATGTGCAATAAATATTATAAAAAGAAGGATATTTGCATCAAGTAGTATTATTGTTTAATGAACATTCTATCTAGATCAAATTATGTGTATACAGTTCTGGAAAAATTAGATAGGCATAACATTTTGTTTGTTTATTTAACTGTATTATGTTTGGAAATATCCCAAAGTAAATTTAACATTAATCATATCAATCAACGGGACCAGTCCAGTTTTTTAAGGCTAGGAGAATCCTTGAAATGTTTGGAGCATCACTAGGTCATGATGGATCTAACCGTAAAATTTCAGTTTGCTGTGAAAATGGCAGATTTGAGTAGTCACTTGATAAAGGATGGTGTAAAAGCAACAATTCTTTCAGAATTATAGCCCTGTCAGTCTGCAAATAACTAACACTCCTTTAGACCTTCAGCAGATTTAAACTTTTCTTATTCGTGTTAGGACTGTATCATGTAAAACTGCTGGAAGTATGGAATACAAGGATAAATCGAGCATTGTACATTTTTAGGTTAGGTACACTTTACAAAACCTTTTCATCAGATGTTCAAAAGAGCAAGCTTGTAATTTTTTTTTTTTTATATATAAGCACTTTAGTAAGGTTTCTCAGCAACAGTTACTGGATGTCACAGTTTGTTTCTAGGATATGTTTTATAAAGTAGTGGAAACTTGCTACTTGAATTCTGTGTTTCTTTGACCTCCTATTCTAAAGTAATCTTTCAGCTTTTTTAAGGGATTCAAAGATACCTCTACTAGGAATAAATCTCCATCTTAATAAAGTGCTACAGATAAGTATGGATGGATCTAATCCTAAATGGAAATTTTAAAAACAGTTCAGAATACTGTGACTCTGAGAACACAAGGTGATAAAATGTAAAAAAGGGAGAAGTAACTATGGATAAACGCAAAATCCATGGTGTTATTGTGAATCAGTAGTAGTATACTTAGAAGGTTTTCAGTTTAACGAGTTGGTGTTTCACCTTTTCTTAATTCTTAACCTCATATTATGAGTACCTACAAATTTAGGCCTACTTATTAGTAAATTTACTAATGAAAAGTCTTTTTAAAAAGAGCTCTCAGTTTCTCAACAGTTATTTTATGATGGGGTCGAAATGTTAAGGAATCAAATATATTGCAACTCACCGTCTGCGGCTTTTTATCAAACAGATAAACAGATATTGCAGACGGTGAGTTGCAATATATTTGATTGAACAACACGTGGCTTGGTATTAAAATTGGGATTTATTCCTTTTAAACATGAAATGTTAAGGATAACAATTGAAAATGTAATAACAAACAATTGAGTTTTTTACAAAACTATTAGTCCTGTAAAGAGAAGAACTTGTAAGAAATGAAAATTTGCAAGATGTGTCCATGTTAACAGCAAAGACGACTATTTACTGAAGCTCTAAGAACAGTCATATGATAATGACAATGTATCAGAATAATCAACAACTTATTAAGGCACACTGTAAGGAGGTATGCTGTATGTAATCACTTTGCACACATCATTCCAGAAGTCTGTTATAAAAACAATTATAATCAAACTGCTGTTTGAACAGTACTAATAATGCAGCATGGCAAAATTTAAACCATTTTTGGAA
This sequence comes from Magicicada septendecula, assembly GCA_034769895.1. Lineage (NCBI taxonomy): Eukaryota > Metazoa > Arthropoda > Insecta > Hemiptera > Cicadidae > Magicicada > Magicicada septendecula. The sequence goes on from CM068373.1 coordinate 111,718,434, forward strand.
GCAATTACTAGTACCTGTTCTTTGACAACAAATTATAAATATAATTTCCTTTAATTTTGTTAGTGTTCTTTGCCATTCATTATTTATTTTCTTACTATCAGGAAAAGTTCTGATGAAGTTTCTGTACATGTCATTTTTGGTCTCTCTCTCTCCCTCTCTCTATCTCTCTCTCTCTCTCTCTCACTCCCCCTCCTCTCATTTTTATTTATTGACATATATAAAAAAACTGACACTCCTCTGTATGTGTCCACATTGCATAAAATTAAAAAAACTTGTGCATGTATAAAATATATAAACTCTGAAAACATTTGTTCTAATACAGAATTAAAATTTAGTAAAGAAAAAAGGAATTGTATGTGTGCATGTTTTAATGATAATTAGTTAATGGACACATCATGGACAACAAAATCCAAGAATTTAGAAATGAATAATGAAAACACAAAGATTAAAAACTAATAAGAAATCATTCAATAGACACAAAGAAACAAATTAGTAAAATTTATTAATGAGTCAAAGGAATTCAGAAATTCAACTGATAATCAGACATTAGTACATAGTGTTACTAATTTCACAATTCCACAAAATTTTTAACTATTGGATAGTGAACATTGGATTTCAATATAGTAAGCGTACACATATTAATGTAGGTCGTTTCACAAAAGTGAATGGAAAAGAAAAGAAATACACAATTTCAACTTTCTTAAACTCAAAACAAGAAATTCTTTTGAGTTAGTGTAATGTATTGTGTTACTGTAAGACAGAGCAGTGCTGTTAGTGTACTAATTAAGATACATTAATTGTATAAATAAACTAAATACTACTATTTCATTAACGACTCAGAACACAAAGTTTTTTTATGAGTAAAAACATAAAGTTTTACCTTACAACCTGAACCGGTTTTCACTTTTAAAAAGCTTTTTCAGAGGATGCCGCTGGTAGCGCTGTCTGTCCTGTTGTGGGCGACGGAATCGAATTTCGAAAGATCGATGTTGTGTGTGTGGGGTGAGATATGTTCGAATAATGCGTGCCATTTGAATTGTGTCTGTTCGTTTAGGATGTCGTTTTTATTTGTTTTCGTGTGTTTGTATATTTCCAATTGTTCTAGAGTGTCTAGTTTTCGGCCTTTTGTGTGTACATGTAGAATGTTCATGTTATTGTCGATGTTTTTGTATGTGTGGTTTGCTTCAATGAGGTGGTTTGCAAACGCGGATTCTGTAGTGGAGTGGAGTGCCTTTGTGTGTTCAATGTATCTTTGTTTGAAGCTACGTCCTGTCTGGCCTATGTAGAATTTGTTGCAATTTGAGCAATTTAGCTTTAAGTAATTAGAAGCCTTTAAATAATAATAAACAAATATGTTATAATGATTGTTAATGTTCAGCTGGATACAGCAATATTAAATAATAATATGTTAATTTCAATAAGATTATTATGTTCAAAATAGAAATTAAGGAGAGTTGAATCAATGTTAAAAAATACTAAAATAGAATCTGCAAAATGTAGCAGAAGACATTTGAAAACAATGCAATATTTAAGATAGGCTTTCATTAGAATAGATTTTATTAATGAAAGATATATCTAAACTGGCCTCTATTCATATCAAAATAACCAGAAAGGAATGAGCAATACGATGCTAGAAATAGAATCAAAATTGTAATTAGTATAACTGAGATATAAACGTAAATATAATAAATTTTTGTGAATTTTGGATGGTTACGAGTAACACCAACAATAATTAGAAACCCATGCTTAAAACAATTATGTAAGTTCTTGGATTTCGTTGTCCATGACGTGTCCGTTACTTAACTAAATATCACTATAATATTGACGACTCGGAACACTAAGTTTTTTATAAGTAAAAATGTAAAGTTTTACCTTACAGCCTAAACCGGCTTTCACCTATAGAAGGCTTCATCAGAGGCTGTCGTAAGTAGCGCTGTTCGTCTTGTTGTTGGCGACGAGATAGTTTTTCGAAAGATCGAAGCTGTGTGTGTGTGGTGAGATGTGTTCGAATAATGCATGCGATTTGAATTGTGTCTGTTTGTTTAGGATGTCGTTTTTATTTGTTTTTGTGTGTTTGTATATTTCTAATTGTTCTAGAGTGTCTAGTTTTCGGCCTTTTGTGTGTACGTGTAGTATGTTCATGTTATTGTCGATGTTTTTATATGTGTGGTTTGCTTCAATGAGGTGGTTTGCGAAGGTAGATTCTGTAGTGGTGTGGAGTGCTTTTGTGTGTTCAATGTATCTCTGTTTGAAGCTACGTCCTGTCTGGCCTATGTAGAATTTATTGTAATTTGAACAATTTAGCTTATATACACCGGGTAGATCGAATTTGTTTTGTGCTTAGGGTATGCGTTTTGATAGTGTGTGTTCTGTTTTGTTAGTAGTTTTGTAAGCAATTCTGTATCCTGCTTTTTTGAATTTGTGGGCTATTTTTTCAGTTTGTTTGTTGATGTATGTTGTAACGTCACAAAATGTTCCATACTCTTAAAACGACCAGAAGGGTGAAGATAATACCAAATTAATTATGAATAAGAATCAAGTCTAGGTAACGATGAAGTACATAATCGAATTAAAATCATAAACCATCGAAGAATGGGAAGGAATAAAACATCCAAATGAACAGGAGTAAATCTACTATCAGCATAAAATGACAATACAACATAACCAGACAATTTGACAGAGTTGAATTGACAAAGACAAGTTCCCAAATAGATTGTTTAAGTGAGCATAACAAATCATTAATTACTAAGTAAAACACCATAAGTAGTATAAGGTGAAAGAAATAATATTTATAACATGTATTAGAATGTAAACAGCACATTAGCTGAGTAATAGCAAAGTATTAATTCAAATAACAAACAAAAGGAAATGTATTATTGATAATCATGAACTATGAAAGAATTATAATACATGAACCATTCAAATAAGGTTAACAGTATAATCTCAATGTCAGATCAACCTTCAAAGAAGGGTATGCTAAGGCATAATGAATAATGATAATAGAATAAATAATGAGAGAACAAATTGTAGATGTTCTAATAATAATATGATATCAAGGTAATCAACAATGAAAAAACTATATGTATTTAAAAATGTTATAAAAGTGTAACTTATTGTAGAAAGATGTATTATCAGTAAAGGTAAACAAAACCTTATTATGAATTGTGTAAACTAGGAGACTGGCATAAGATGAGTTTAGATGACTCAATGAATATTAAATAATATGATAAAAAACTCAAATAATGACTCACAACTACTTATGTGGAGTCCATAATGAAAAGAAACTCGAAATGATAGACAAACCAATGATGACCAAACAGATTATGAAAATCATAATCATGTATAATAAAGAGTATAGGAGAATGTAGATAAAATGATAATGAAAAAGGTGTAAGACACCATGCAATGTCTAGTATGATAAGTATAGGAATTAAGAATAATGTTGAATAAGTAATAATGAAGTAAAGAAGCCTTTAAATAATAATAAACAAATATGTTATAATGATTGTTAATGTTCAGCTGGATACAGCAATATTAAATAATAATATGTTAATTTCAATAAGATTATTATGTTCAAAATAGAAATTAAGGAGAGTTGAATCAATGTTAAAAAATATTAAAATAGAATCTGCAAAATGTAGCAGAAGACATTTGAAAACAATGCAATATTTAAGATAGGCTTTCATTAGAATAGATTTTATTAATGAAAGATATATCTAAACTGGCCTCTATTCATATCAAAATAACCAGAAAGGAATGAGCAATACGATGCTAGAAATAGAATCAAAATTGTAATTAGTATAACTGAGATATAAACGTAAATATAATAAATTTTTGTGAATTTTGGATGGTTACGAGTAACACCAACAATAATTAGAAACCCATGCTTAAAACAATTATGTAAGTTCTTGGATTTCGTTGTCCATGACGTGTCCGTTACTTAACTAAATATCACTATAATATTGACGACTCGGAACACTAAGTTTTTTATAAGTAAAAATGTAAAGTTTTACCTTACAGCCTAAACCGGCTTTCACCTATAGAAGGCTTCATCAGAGGCTGTCGTAAGTAGCGCTGTTCGTCTTGTTGTTGGCGACGAGATAGTTTTTCGAAAGATCGAAGCTGTGTGTGTGTGGTGAGATGTGTTCGAATAATGCATGCGATTTGAATTGTGTCTGTTTGTTTAGGATGTCGTTTTTATTTGTTTTTGTGTGTTTGTATATTTCTAATTGTTCTAGAGTGTCTAGTTTTCGGCCTTTTGTGTGTACGTGTAGTATGTTCATGTTATTGTCGATGTTTTTATATGTGTGATTTGCTTCAATGAGGTGGTTTGCGAAGGTAGATTCTGTAGTGGTGTGGAGTGCTTTTGTGTGTTCAATGTATCTCTGTTTGAAGCTACGTCCTGTCTGGCCTATGTAGAATTTATTGCAATTTGAACAATTTAGCTTATATACACCAGGTAGATCGAATTTGTTTTGTGCTTAGGGTATGCGTTTTGATAGTGTGTGTTCTGTTTTGTTAGTAGTTTTGTAAGCAATTCTGTATCCTGCTTTTTTGAATTTGTGGGCAATTTTTTCTGTTTGTTTGTTGATGTATGTTAGTGTTATGAATTTGTTGTTTTCTGTCTTTGTCTGTTGTTTGTTTTGTGTTTTGTGTAGGAGTTTACTGACTATTGTTCTGTCATAACCGTTAGATTCTGCTAGATATTTTATCGTGTTTAGTTCGTCTTTGTAGTCTATTTCATCTAAGGGGATGTTGTTAAGTCTATGTATCATGGTTCTAAAAGCAGCTAGTTTGTGTTGTATTGGGTGATTGGAGGTGTTGTGTATTTATTGTTATAAGTAAAGTAGTTTTGTTTTGTGATAATGTTCAGAGTTTCTGTTAAATACTACACACAGAACGATGGCCTACCCATGGGCTCCCCCATATCTAGCATTCTAGCAGAAGTCTTCCTCCAACACTTAAATGAACAATTACATTATAAATCACATACACTATTCGATACACTGATCCATACACACAATTCGAACCTCAGCGCCAATCCCTTCCCACCATCAACCCCCACCACACACAACTAATTCCGTAACGGTTATTCTGGAATCGACATTCAGTATACTCCCACTGAAGAAGAGGTACATCGCCTTGAAACGTTTGGGAAAGTGACAACGTATAGTAAGTTCATAAGTGAAAGTTTTATATATATAATTAAATTAATAAGTGAACGAAGAGGATGAATCAACAAGATAATTGTCTTGTTTGTTCATCATCTCCTTTCACAGCACTGCACTTAATATAATATTGAAACTTTCTCTTGTGAAAACTTGACGAAGGCGAATACGACGCCGAAACGCGTTCAACGAAAAAGACAAGTAAGTTTTCACAAGAGAAAGTTTCAATATTATATTAAGTAATATAATATGATACCCAACAAGATACAGGTACAATTATGTATATTAAATTAAGTATAGTTTGTGGACTTAAAACCTGCAGTAGAAACTTCAGTTTTTATAAAGCAAATAGGGAGAGAAATGAAGATTTCATGTTTGGAAATGTTATATCTGTTTTCTTCACAAGTAACTAATGGCTGGTTATGATTTGTAATCATGTTTTCTCGTAATGTATGTTGTTAATGACCTCTTTTTAAGAGTATGAAAAAACAATAGATACCGGTAGCGGTATTTGAAAAGAGTCCTATTTGTTTCTATCCATTAACAGAGGTCCGTCCTGTAATAATTTTGTGTCTAATATACAAGCATTCTTTAATATTTTTACGTGATTCTCCAATTTTATTTGGATTAATTCAGACTGTAGTAACAAAAATTCCACTGTAACCCATTATTAATACTTAATCATTTGCGTGTTAACAGAAACTGTACATTGCTTTTTATTGCATTATGTTGAAAAGAGGATTTTAATGCACTTGTTTGGTTATACATTTTATTTACGTAAAATCATCTCTGTACCGTAATTATATGCGATAAATGTGAACTAGGTTTTAATTCCGGTATTTCCAATAAACACAGCCTTTAATGTTTTATACAGCCTTTTATCCCCTTTTAATGTACACTAACTAAGGAAATTTTAGTTAAGTCTAATTAATTTTAAAAATCTAAAAGGTTAAGTTAGATTGTTAAACATACACACAAACTCCAAAAATCGTCTCTGTACCGTAATCATGTGCGATAAATGGAAACTAGGTTTTAAGTTTCTGTACTTCCAATAAATACAGCCTTTTAATGTACACCACATTAAAAGGTTAAGTCAAATTTTTAATCGTAGACACAACCTTCAATAATTGTCATAGTATCTAGTTGACTAGTTGAGATGTGTCGTTCAGGATTGAACGAATCATTTAGGTGATCGACTGATCGAATCGATCTTTTAAAAGAGGAGTCGGTCAATAAGACCGACACTGGAAACTAGCTGAGTTAGTTCGCACAATATCCGCTAGGTGCCTCTCGACAACTTTCAACTCAATCTCGAGCTCGGTCTCGTCTCGGTCAGTAGGTGATTCAATCTCGGTCAGTAGATGATTCGATCAGTTGACGATTCGATCTCGGTCATTTCAATCACTTACTGATTCGATCAGTGATCGAGTTACCGCAGGAAGTTTACAGTAGATATCTCTAGCTTTCATTTCAATCTCAACTCGGTCATTTCGATCAGTTAGCTAAGTTACCCTCATTGCGGTTGCGGTTCGAAACATTGCGCGCTACGCTTTCTTTGTCTCGCTCTTTTGTGTTATCGCGTTAGTAGGAGTTAGAGGAGTAAATTGAATATTTTACTAGTGGACTATTTTAATTAATTAATAAGTTACTTAACAGTTTTGTATTTTATTGTGACAGACCAAATCTGTATAAACAATTGATTACTGTGAAGTTATCCTCCCCTTCACAAGACACTAATATTATTTTAATATAATAAACATTAACAAGTGTTTTTTAATTCACTGTTGAAATTCTTCGACAAGCAAATTTAAGGTAGGCTATACTGTTTTGATACAATAAGCGTGGTAAGACTCTCTTGGTATAATTATATAAGAATACGATTCTTTCCTAAATATCCCAAACTTCTTAATTAAGCTTTAATTCTGTTGCGATCGCTGCCACAGCGTGTTAAGGGGCTCGGTCACAACGAAAATTAAGAAAGAAGCGTTGTTGTCTACTTGTTTGTGGTAATGTCACAAGCATAATTAAACAATAGAGTGCAGTGGCGGCTCGTCCATAAGAGCACGTGAACCCCCTATAAAAATAATTATACGATATAAATTATACATCTTTATTGACGCAGTACTAAAATGGCTTATCTTCAGTAAGTTTAAAAGAGCGGACAATGAAAAACAGCGTAGAGTGCGCCAAGTGAAGTTAAGTGTAATGATGCGCCAGTGGCTGGGAGCGGATTGAATGCGCCGCTCTCGATGCTGTACACACGGGATGTACGACAGACGGGCGAGTCCATTTGCTAGCGGTAGGGGGGGAAACATGTTTACAAGCGGCTTAATGGAGAATACCGAAGAGCTGCCTCTGACACAGCTCAGCTCAGAACGTAGTTCCACGGCTGTAGAGTATTTACAAATCTCGAAAAATAAATTGAATTCATTAGAAAATTTAATTACACCATATTTAAATAGTCAATCAAAACATTTAAAACATATCAAATTGTTTTAATTAAATTAATTACTGGAAAATATAAGTTTCATTTCTACCAAAACAATTACAATTAGCCAATTACTGTTATCAGAATTAATTCTGTTTATTTATTTAAATTGCAAAATATTAATCTTATTATTACAACAATTATCTACCTACATACACTGTTCCTTTAACCCTTTACAACACATACAATTGAATTCACTACATATTTATTTACAAATCTGATTCATTATTTATTCAGTTATCATATTTCAATGTCCAACTTAGCTAGGTCAAAACCCATAAAACAAAATATTTAACTGTCCTTTTATTGTTTTATAGTTTAGCCTCCATCGTCATAGATTAATCTTGGTTTTATATAACATTGTTCAATTTCATTACCCCACAAAGTACTGTTTTGTGTGTTGTAACCATAAAACCCAAATTCATTCATTTTACCAAAATAATTATAAAACCAGTCAACGTTAAGTACATCTGTTAAGTCTCCATCAATAATTATATTCATTGTCCAGTCATTGATTTTATCATTCATTATAACATAAGGTAAGTTATTATTATTTAAAACTGTATCCTTAAAATAATCTTCACTCTCTATTTTAACAAGTAAGTATTTCATATCACTTAGCATCTCTTTCAACTCATTATAATCTCTCATTAGTTTATATAATTCTATCTCTTTATCAATACACAACTCTCTATCAAAACATCTTTCATCATCATGACTCCCGTCACTACCCCCCTGAACTATCTCACTCCATGCAAAGGGCCACACAAAATACTTATTACATCTCCTGGCTTTACCAGCTAAATCACAAAAAACTAAAGGACCATTTTGAGACACCATGTCTCCCACATAACTACTGGAGGAAACTCTGTCCTCATTAAACATCGGTGAAACCTCTGTTTCACCATAAACTTGGGGAATATTTGCCCTTTGCCCATCTAAATTTTCATTACACACGCTCGCTAACTGACAAACATTTGTTTATACTACTTTCTTGTCACATACCACTTCCACTATATTCTCAGAATTGCAATTAACATCATCACTACTCAATACTTTACTATCTACCACATTGTTAATTCTATTCTCATTTTCGACCTTATTGTCATCGTTTGTAAATTTTTTATTATCATTATTATTTTTACTTACTGACTCTACTATTTTCTCAATGTCTCGTTTCAATTCGTTACAACAACTTTCGTATTTCATTTGTACCTCATCAATGTCAAATTTAAGCACATCAAATTTACAATTAAATTCACTTTTAATTTCGGTCTTAATTTCATTCAATTTGTTATTCTGTGTATCTAATTTCTCATTTACACTACTTTTAAATTCTTGCATTTCGTTTTTCTGTTCATCTAACTTTACATCAAATTTATTAAAACTGGTACAAAGAAATTGGATCATTTTCATCATATCTTGATCCTCAGATTTTTTAATCGGGACTGGTGTTAAATGAAGTACGTCATCCATAATTTTCGACTCAGTTCCGGTTAATTCTATATTTATTTGGCTCTCTGTTTCAATGTCAGTTAAGCTGACTTCTTCATTATTAGTTGTACACTCCCTACTCAAATTTGGGGTTGTTTGAATCCCCGAATCTTCAGTTACATTGTTTTGGTCTGTTACATTAATTTCTATTTTATTTTGACTCGCACTTGGAGTCGAACGTACCTCAAAATCACTCATGTTTGACTCATTAAGATTTTCTACACTAATTGTCTCAGTTACGTTATTTTCGTTATCTGACATTCTTATTTTTATAATTGATACTTGCTTGTTCATATAATACAATCAACATGTAATATACTGTACAGCTAATTTTGCGTGAATGACGCACTGTATTCCACTAACCTAAACACGCGTTTGCATCCTTGTAGATATGGATTTTAATTAATTAATTTAAATTCGTGCCTGTCACGGGCGCCAATGTTATGTTCAAATCCATTTTAAAATATATAAGAATACAAAAACACAATTTCCACCTACCTGCAAAACTTCTATTCGGGTCCAGAATTCGATCATATGTACGTCGGATGCAAACCTGTGTTAAGGTTCTCGAAATAAATAACTCTACACATCTTTATGAAGAGAAATGATTAGGTTTTTATTGATCAACTATTGCAATTTTAAATTTTTGTTTATCAAATACATTTACTTACATGCTTTTCAAAGGTTGTGCAATTCTTGCTTATACATCTTATTTTCTAGACTTACATAATATTACTTACAACTTAGGTAGCCCAGCCTGCTCACGCACTCTCACATTCTAAAAAATAAAACCCCCTTTGTTTATATTACACATTTTTTATTATACACTGTCCATTGTCGCGCTTCCAGCCGAACACGTGCTTTTGTCGCCCGATTCCGCGGCCCGTTATTTAACTGTGTTTGTGTACCACTCCGCCGCACCAGTTTATTACATCGTTAATTTCTCGAGTCCCGGTCGGTATTAACGATATTGTTGTTTTGCTCACATCTCGTAAAACTACACCGACCGGGACACCGACGAAACTGTAAGCGTCTATCACTTGAGTCGGCTTCTCGTGGACTGCCTAATGTAGACTGTCTAATGTGGACGGCCAGCGGGCGGAAGCTGTGATTCACTGCCACCGGATCTCGTCGCCGTTCATAGCTGATTTGTTGTGTTCGTTAGCTATGACCATGATACATAGTGGTAGTTTCTATAGTGAGTGCCGACGATATTTGGCACTGCTAGACTGACGTCACCAAAAGGAGGCGGTCCTTAACTCCGTTTCCTGTAGGTCGGCTTGTGGATCTCACAAATTGTTCGCTCCTGCGCCATTTTTTTACAGCGTCTGTTGGTTTTCTTGGCGTCCCAACAGCGCGCATACTTGAGTCGTTGCGTACAAGCACATGACCACACACAAGCAGAGTTCTGAGGAATAGAGGGTGGTGCATACCTTGGTACTAATTTCACAACGGAATATTGCGTCGCTGCTTTGTTACACTGTTCTACTTGCCACGTGTTCTGGTTTGTTGGAAAATAAAACTTTCACAATATTTTTTACAAAAATCCCGAAATGAAATAAAATGAAATACCCCATATTTTTGACACGTTACAGTACCTCGAAAGAAATTCAAAATGAATTGTTAGATTGTATGCTTTTTATATGTCAAGAAAACATAATAGAAGAAATAAAAACTGCACAGTATGTTTCTTTGATTGCGGACGAAACATCAGACATCTCGTCTGTATTTCAGTTAGTTATAGTTTTCCGCTATGTTTTAGCTAATGGCCAACCAGTTGAAAGATTTTGGAAATTTGATAACCCTGAAGGGCACGACGCAGAATCTATAGCCAAATGTATTTGTACCAGTTTAGATTATGTTGTGCAAAATCCAGAAAAACTCGTATCTCAAAGCTATGACGGTGCGAATGTAATGAGTGGCCACCATGCTGGCGTGCAGACCATAGTGCAACAAACCTATAAACATGCTTTTTTCGTTCACTGTTATGCTCATCAGTTGAACTTGATTGTAGCTCAAGCAACAAGCCAAAACCAAGATGTCAGAATTTTTTTTCGGACTTAAGTGATATAACAAATTTTTTTTTTCGAATTCCCCTCAGAGAGTGGCTGTTTTGGACAAGATAGTTGGCAAACGAATACCTCGGGCCTCAGCTACAAGGTGGAATTTTAAGAGCAGAACTGTTAATACTGTTTTTGAGTACAGAGAGGAATTAATTGAATGTATGGAGGAAATGCAATCAACCTCTAAGCAACCAACCACCATAATTAAAGCTGGTGCTCTAGCTCGTCTCCTCAGAGATAATAAGTTTATATTTTGGCTTTCTATTTTTCACAGATTAATGCCACATGTGGATATTTTGTACAACCAATTACAGCTAACTTACACTGATGCTGTGAGAACTAAAGCCAATGTTGACCACTTCGTCAAAGCCATTGATAAGGAAAGAGCTAACATGGACAAAGTGACAGAGCTGGTTAATCAGTACCCAGAAAATGCACCTAAACGATCGAGGCTTGAAGAAGATTTTTACTTAAGTAGAACAGTGGCTGCCAAGGAAACCTGTGACATTATTACAACGCAAATAAAAACAAGATTTTCATTCACAACATCTTGCTCAGCTGTATCTCTTTTTGAATCACAAAAGTTTGAAGAGTTTGAACAGAAATTCCCCAAGAAATTGCTTGAAGATACAGTAAATGTGTATTCATTTCTTGAAAAAAATCGTCTCAAGACAGAGCTTGAAATCATTTACAAAAGAACTGATTTCAGAAACATGCGTGGTGCTGTTAGTCTTTTACAGTTTTTTATTGAAAACAACTTATTGTCATCATTTTCTGAAAGTTATAAACTGTTATTAATTATTGCAACAATACCAATGACGACTGCTGAAGCTGAAAGGTGTTTTTCAACCCTAAAACGGATAAAGACATTTTTGCGGTCTACGATGTGTCAAGAGAGGCTTACAGCTTTAGCCATGCTTGCAATCGAGAAGGAAGTGATTTCTAACATCCATAATTTCAATGAAAGAGTTATTGATGTTTTTGTGTCAAGAAAAGATAGAAGGATGGACTTTGTTTACAAAAACTGTACTTAAAGAAAATATTTGTCTAAGCTACCATCCAAGTAAATTTGTGTAAGTAAATACTAGACCTTACCATCATATGCAGCAGCTTTGATTATTTTCCTTTTTCTGTGTGTTTAATAATCTAATCTAATAATTGAGAGCATGAGGCCTTGTGACTAACTATCTAAATATTTAACACTTAAAACAAGCTTTCTGTTTTGCGTTTATTTTACTACTTTAAAATTAAATGAAAATAATTGTTTTAGTAAAAAAGAACAATTAGCATATTATAACAAGTATGATCAATAAAGTAATCCTTTATTATTAAGTTGTGAAATAGTTAAAGTACAGTAATATCTATAATAACATTTCGTTTCAAAATTAATACATTACATCAAGGTATAGCAGCGCCTAAATTATATGAATATTGCAAGCAACACACAAGTATTTGACACAGTGTATCTCAAAAACTGCAAATTATTAATTGTGAACCCCCTGTAGATGTACTCACGAGCCGCCACTGATAGAGTGTATTGAATAGACAGAAAACAACCCTATCAGCCTGACGTTCCCAAGGAGACCTAACCTAACGGTAACCCGTCCATTGTCTGTTGACGGATTAGGTTTATGTGGAACAAACTTTCTCCAACATCGACTTAGTGAACGATTTTGGCTAGCCTTCCAATTAACTCGTTAATTTTTAATTGTTAACAAAAAACTTTAACGATTAATGATTGAAATTGAACATTTTATAATTTAACGATTAAGTTAAAAAGTTAACCAATTTTTTAACGATTAATTTAATTGTTAATTTTTTCTAATCGTAAATCCCAAGTCTGCTCTACTCAATACTGATACAGCTTTCAGTACAGACTTTTTAGAGAACAACCACTGTACATGTGGAAGACTTTGTAAATGTGGTCATCTAACATATAATAATATACATACAAATTTGTAGAGAGCAGTGGTTCCCAAAGTGAGGTTCGCGACAATGTTTTATGGGGTCCACCGACACTTTTAAGAAAAAAAAGAATATACCGTAATTTTCTCCGATTTTTTATGGTCAAAAATCTAAATTTTTGAATCTTAAAACAATTAGTAGATGATTTCAGTATTTTTTGTTCAAACTAATTGTAATTGTAAAAGTAATTTCAAACTAATGGTTTTAATTATGTCTTTAAATCATGTCCTGTAGCAGATCTGTTTGTCAGCCGAACTGACTTAGAGCGCTGCATCAACACAGAACTGATCGCGCTGTTCTAGTGATTCTAGTCTACATATAAGCACTGTATCTCGCATACAAGCACTGTATCTAAGGAAAACGTTTTTCCGTGTAGCTGGTTTTATGGCTAAGTAGTTGCATTTCAACACATGTGACTGTAAAGATAGAGCCGAGTTTGGCAAAGTTAAGAAATAAATTTTATGTCGAGAGTGACTTAATATTGAAATTATCAGACATTAAACCTAATATTGCAGAGCTAATTTTTCAGAAGCAGCTTCATTGTTCACATTTAACTGTGTTTGATATCACTAATATTATAATTTTGCAAGTTAAGAGAATTTTGATTTTAATACATTTTAATTAAAACATAAGAGTTTGAATCATATTTGCTGTTTGTTTTATTTCATAACTCAGACGGGGTCCATGAAATTTTTAATTTTTTTTTTTGGGAGGGGAGGTCTGCGGACTGAAAAGTTTGGGAACCGCTGGTTTAGAGGATTTGTACACCAATATAAGAAGAAAGTTACTGTAATTATCAACTTAGGTCTGGAAATGTCTCATTTCCAGCCTGGCCACTGTTTTGTGTAATGTAAGTAAAAATTTATATTTCAAGAAGTAATTGTGATATGTTAATGAAATTTGGTATGTGTTTACATAACAATTATTTTTTTATCTCAAATTTTAAAATAGGAGCCGCTTTAATTTTTTGATCACTAATATCTGTTGTGTAAATTTCAACTTTATCAAATTATAGTTTATTAAGTGAAGTGTTGAGCATTTTATTATGATTACAGTGGCAACATGTTCTTTTTTAAACATACTCACATTTTTATTAAAAAGGAGTGAATTGTGAGTATAAAAATTTACTTCCTAGAGTGTTGCAGAATTGAAAACCATTCAGATAATATTTCATTGCCTCTTGGTCATACTTCCTCACAGTCATAAAATTATTTTTTCCTTTTTAATTTCTAAACGTACACAATCCCAATCAAGGTGGTGTCACAAAAATGTATTGCTTTTATATCAGATCCTGTGAAAACTTGTATTGGTAGATGTAATAATACAGTTTTAAATTATATCAAAATGACTATATTGTGTGTGTCTATATTGTGTGTGTGTCTTTCAGAATGGAACCAAAAAGGAGTGACATATGGCTCCATTTTAATCAAAAAGAGGATGGGAAAGCAGAATGCCGTTACTGTAAGACCATTATAAGCACCAAAGGGGGTGCATCAGGCAATTTTCAGAGGCATCTTAAGAAGAAGCACATTACAGTAGATGTCCCTTCTTCACTTCCATACCAACGTTTAGAGCAGAGACCAGGGACATCAAGATTTCCTTCGTCTTTGGTCAGTACTGGTGTCACAGTTTCGGAATGTATTGCTTCTTCTTCAACCGCAGCCCCAGCACAAATTATTTCTCCCCAGCCAACAATCTCTTCATCATTGGCACCTCCAAGTTCTGAGGTGCAAGCACCTATTTCAAAATTTATTGATATAGTAAGGCCCATTTCTCTAAATAAAGTGAAAAATATAAATGATCAGCTGCTGAAAATGATAATAAAAGAGTATTATCCACTTAGTATTGTTGAAGACCAGGAGTTTAAACATTTTTGTTCATTTATTATGTCCAAACTATTCACTGCCTTCAAAGAAAACATTAATCAGCAGCACAATGCCAATGATGTTTAGGGAAATGGTTGATACTATAAAAAATAGGTTAAATAATAGTGTGGCTGTAGCACTTACAACGGACACATGGACATCTTGCAACAACGAAAACTTTATAGCTGTTACAGCACATTTTGTAAATGACCAAAGTGTCTTAAATTCTCTTCTGTTAAGCTGTGAACAGTTTTCAGTATCCCATTCAACAGTCAACATTGCCACTAAAATTAAAGACATTTGTAAAGAATGGGGTATTATAAACAAAGTTGCTGCAGTAGTGACAGACAATGCTCTTAACATGGTGGCTGCAATACGGCAACTACATTTTCAACACCTACCATGTTTTGCACACACTCTAAATTTAATTGTTCAGAATGGCATTAAAAAAATTGACAGTATTCTTGAAAAATGCAAAATTATTGTTCAGTTCTTTAAGCATAGTGCTGTTAGCTTGGCAAAGCTTGAAGAAATTCAAAAGCAGATGGATTTACCAGTGTTAAAACTGAAACAAAGTGTTCCAACTAGGTGGAATTCAACTTACGATATGCTGGAGTGGCTATTAAAAACCAAAGACCCACTCATTTCTACTCTCGCCCTGCTGCAAGGAGATGAAAAACAATTAAGTAACAGACAGTGGGCTATTATTCAGCAGGCTGTTGACAGTTTTAAAAGTTTTCTATGAAATGACCACTGAAATCTGTTCAGAAAAATCTGTCAGCTTATCAAAGACATTTGTACTCAAAAATATCCTCAAACAGAGAGTGGAACAGTATTTAACAGCAACAGTAGAGCCTGAAATTCAGGAAATGAATTTAGAATTACTGCGACAATTAAATATACACACTAGGGATCAGGACACTTCCCAAATAGAGCTAGTAGCTCAAGCTACATTTCTTGACCCTAGATTTAAAAAATCTGGTTTTGGGGGAAATTAAAATGCTTTTAGGGCCACTTATACCTCTGTCGTAGAAAAATTAAATAGTGTGTGTGTGGAAGAAGATTGCAGCATGTCTGAAGTCACACCATCATCAACTCCCAAAACAACTCTCTGGGATGCATTTGATGAGAAGGTGCACCAGCTAGCAGCAGTTAGTAATCCAAAGGCAGCAGCAATTGTTGAAGTAGACAAGTTTTTAGCTGAGCCATTGCTGAAGAAGACTTTAAATCCCCTGGAATGGTGGAACCAACGCAGAGGAGTGTATCCGCGATTATATAAAGTTGTTCTGAAGCGGCTGTGTATACCAGCAACTTCAGTTCCTTGCGAACGAATTTTTTCAAAAGCTGGGAACACTTTAACAAAAAAGAAGTCGACTGACTTCAAAAAATTTATCTATGATAATGTTTTTGAATCATAATCTTGAATAAGAGTTTATTTTTTAATTGGTGAATTAAATTTTTCTTGTAGTTTTTAATAAATTTTGGTATTGTATAATTAGAGGTAGTTTTTGAATTTGAGGTCAGTTTAGTTTACTTTTTCCTGTAAATTATTATTTTCATTTTAAGTGTATTATATGTATATATTAATATGTATATATTATTTGTATTTTTTAATTCATATTTTTGAATATTAAGTTTTAATATTTCCAAATATTATGACATTTTGAATTTGTTAGGATTTAGTAAAGTCTTATATTTTCATTTGTAAATTGTTCATTACTTGTGTTAGCAATTATACAGACACACACGCATCCCGTGTGGAGTTGCTAGTCTCCCATCGGGCGCCTCCCCAGGTGGCGGATAGGGGAATGCTCACCAGATATGGTGGGTACCGAGGAAATAAAATACCCGGGACGGACCAAAGCTAGCAGCTGCTGCCTTGTAGTTGAGTATTGGTTTATCAAAGGCTAAAGGAAGTAAACCTTGATTAAAAATTGCCTGGTCCTCCAGGTTGGAGGTTAATGCAATGGGCCAACTCCCCATTCTTTTGAAAAAATGAAAATTTTAAAAACCAAATAGATTGCAGCCGGATCACTTCTGTAATCTTTGGCTCTGGAAAATGTGTAAACATTGTACAGCTGGAATAATAATAATATAATCTGACATGTATGACAGTGTCAAACCTGTTGGATAAGTTTGCATTTTTATTTGTGTGTTATACAAGTTTTGACTAGATATTAATAATTATTAATGTGACTGAGAATTTATTAAAATGATTATACTGTCTATACAAAGTGAATAACAAAAAAAACAAGCCTGTGACCATTTTTTGTTCTTTTTAATATTGTTGGAAATTTTTCATGAACGGCATCCAATCCTGTAATGAAAATTAGTGTTTATAAGAAGATAATTGATACTGAATTTGTTATTGATAAATAAAAGTTAAAAGATAAATAAAGCAGTTACTTTCAATTTTTTGTTTGTGTCTTGAATAAGATGGGATTAATCAGGATCATAGTATCATTTCAACAAGAATACAACAGAATAAAATAAATTTAATTTAATTTGCCTTTTTATAATGTTTGTTTTATACTGTTTATATTGTGTTATACTATACTACATATTAATATGTTAAGTTAAGTTATTGGTCATTATTAATCATTTATGTCTAACATGTGGTTAATGTTTTACTCATCTATAATCTGTGCAATGCCCATGACTGCCACAGGCTGTCATATGTGATCTTACACAAAATCTACTGGTGGCTATTGTAGCATGACAGATAAGCCCATAAAAATGAATGGTGAATTGATCATTAAAATAATATAATAACATGTTTAAATCCGAAGAAAGCAATATAATAAAGAATTAATTCAGAACAACCGTGCAGTACAATCATTGAATTAAAATATAAGTTCATATAAAATAAATGTTACAAGTGATGAATCATCAAAACCAATTTTAATAATTAAAGGTGAAAAAATATTACCCAGGAAGGTAAGGAGTAGATAAGGAAGAAACCCAGAACATAACTAAACCCACAACGAAAGTTAGGAGTAGATAAGGAAGAAACCCAGAACAAGGCAAGATCCACCATAAAAGGTGATGCGTTTGAAGAAACAAGAAGAGTAGGTGAAGAAGGAACCCAAAAACCCGATGACATCCACTAGAAGATGAAGAAAATACAATTATAAGAAACCAGAAGAAAAGAAGACATCGATGAAGAAACAAGAAGAAGACAGCATCCACAAGAAGGAATGCTCTTGTAAAAAACACCCATACCCCAAAATAAATAAAAATAATAATAATAAAAAAGTATAACAAAGTATTAATGCAAAAATCCACATGTACAATAGATATAAGACCAAAAAAGTGTATAGAGTAAGAGTTGAAAGTGGACCAAGGTGAAATAATAATATAATACCAAAGAACAAATCTTCATTGTAACCTACAATAGATCTCTTGATTTTAGTAAGACTATATAACCATTTAGAAATAGAATCAAGGAATGTAAAGAGAACCAGTGCAAGTTTTAGTATTATAAAAATGAACCTTATGTTTCATCATTGGCATTCACAAACTATGTAAATAATGAAATAATACAACTTTTAAGTGACTTAATTTCTGTACAGAGGTAATATAATACATGTGTTAACAAAGAACTGCCAATCTGTTTAAATGACATTCATTTAAATGATTAATAAAACAAAAGCAGACACAGAATAAAAAGTGAAGTGACAGGGTACAATTACCCAAAACCCAATTAAAAACAGTTAAAAACTGCTAATAAAACTTAGTATAAGGAATATAGAGAATAAGAGTATAGTAAATAAGGTTTTGTTTATGTAGCATAAGATATTTAAAAATGTATTAGGAATAAGAAAATTTAAACAGTTCAGAACCACTAACATTCTTTAATTGTAAAATATTTGTTACAGGTATTAATAATTAAGTAAGATGTTAGAATGGAAAAACATTCTTTATAAATAATATTTGTTATGTATTATTATTAAGCTTTGAGTATAAAAAATGTCTGATTTGTTGAAGACAACTATTATTTGGAATTATTTGTTATATGTTGATAGTATGAAACAAATACTAATTGTTATTTTGTTTAATAGAAGAAAATGTTTAATTTATGTTACAATGTCAAAAAGTCAGAGAGGGTATAACTCAATATGTATTATTTATAAAAATTTGTAGGTAAAAACTGTTAGGAATCTAGGCCAAATGTTAAAAACTGAACATCATCAAAACTGAGAAACTAAGTACTTAAATACATTTAAACTGAAGGGATTTAGATAAGGTAAACCAGAAACAAAGCCATGTAATTAGAAATATAACTAAGAAAGATTTTATAAAATTATAGCCAGAATTATTGATAAAAATGGAAATGACAGAACTCAAAAATTTGGAGAGGGGGTCATATATTCCAACATAATATTTTAAAACTTAACCAATTCATCTAATTGCAAGAAATTAAGGGAATATAAACCTTTTATTATAATATGAGATTTAATAATCATAAATATAACTTGATAATGGCAGAATTTGGAAAACAACAGGAAGCTAGACCTTAAAATTTAGAATATACAAAATGAAGGAAAAATTATCAATTTTAGATCAAAAACTTAATAAAACGGCATTATTTGGTATCAAAATACGCCGAATGAACTGAAGGATAAAATTAAGTAACAACTAGCTAATAAATTTGAAGAATAACCAAAGTATAATCAGTTATATAATGTAACTTTATTACATGCACAGGATGCAAAATAAAATTCGAACAATGGAAGGAATAATATTACTTTGGCTAAGGTTTTAGTCGGAGATGAAGGAAGTAAGTTTAGTTAATTATTGAACGTTGTACGGGACACTTGACATGAGCATTAAATCATATTAACCTAGTTACGAATACCGTAATGGCGAATAATTGAATGATTCGAAAGTGAAAATCGCGAGTTTCAGTAAAAATTTTAAAGCCATACACAGTGAAATAAACAGATACCAACACCGAACTAACATTATACACCACAGAACACCAGTGGAAATAACATTTAAACCAAATAAAACAGTATTAAAACTTAACCAACATATGACATAACCGACAAAAGTGGAATTGACTTATAACTACACCAATTTTCTGAATACAACACCAAAACTGAACCAGAGACACTACACCAACACCAGAAGTAAGATTTGCAGACACCAGGACGTAAATTCACAAGGAAAACATCTTTATTTGAACATCAAAACTGCGAGGTGACGATTTCCAACTTCAACGGCGGCCATTACTGATTTCCAACAACCCAACTGAACACAGCCATCTACTGCAGCTGGACGGTTCGCAACCTATTTACTTATTTCTATACTTTAAATCAAATATATGTACTGTTATAATTAAGAATTTACCTTGTAATGTTATACTTTTCAATCTTTCCCCTATTTCTCTGACTTTCCCTAACATAGCTGTTCAAAGAACCTTTATATAAAAAATTTGTAATAACAAAACGATACCCTGAGAATCGATTTACATATCGACAAGAGTCAAAATACCTAATTGTTAATAAAATTATTAATACATTTCATATTTAAACAGTTTTTCATTTCTAAATATAGCCATTTAACAATACCTTAATAAACAGAAATTACTATAAGAATTTCACCACCAGAAGGAAGATAACCTCCAAACCGAAAATAAACAAGGATCGATTGCTATTGGAGACAATCCTATAAGTGGCTGGAGTTTTTTAACAAATACCCAAAAGCCTATAAAACATTCAAATTAAGTGATAAACATTTCGGAACATCACGAAACTTAATTAATTAATGGTTCTTAATTAATTAGTTAATAAAAAAAAATAATTTAATTAAAAAAATTTTTTAATAAACAATTTCATGTTTACACGAACACATTTAATATATATTTTAGTAACACACATATATACAACGTTTAGTTACACTATGTACGCCCAAAAAGCAGTTTGTACAATCCTTTTGAATGTTAACTGTAATGTTGTCCACTCATTAAATAGAAGAAGTTTTTTGTTTGATATAATTGATACACACAATTGGTGTCATTCTGTGTTGTTTGTTGTTCATATTTATAGATTATATAATTTGAAATCTAGGCTATGATACAGTGCCAAAATATTGTTAGGCAATAAATATTTACAAATTTTTTCATGACAGGAAAATATAAATGAAATTCCTTATTTTGGTACAAAAGGTGTTATCATAATTGTATTTAAGTATACATTAGACTTTTTAAAAAATAAGAAAATGTGGCTTTGTTTAAATGACAGTAAGTGTTTATTAATGATGTGTATATGTTTCATACATTTTCAGAGACAAATTTCTGTTCATTATTTTAATGTTTATATCATTTTCATTGAACACAAATTAAGTAAAGTATTAACTTTCAAAGAACCTTAAAAAATGCCTAGTTTCTGGTATTAATAGTCTTGTAATAGGCTGTCACTAAAGTATTAGAAACTTAGTTTTTTATACGTTTTAGTTACATACTAGCTGTTTGTAATATTACACCTGAATATTTGACTTTTAATAAGTATTTTAATATAATTTTATTGTCTATGTCTATATGGCGTTCTGTCAGATCGTACAACAATTTTGTACTCATTAGTCAAATTCTCTCCAAAGTTGTTTTCAACACTTGTATTATTTTAACTTGTACTAAATTATTATGTTGGTGCAACAGCCTTTGAAGTACCCGTTTATAAAGCCTTTGGAGATATTTATAAAGTAGGCTACCTGTTAAATCAAAAATGCTAAATTCTATTTTAAGTGTTGCTGTGTTAGAAACATTGTATAACACATCAAACGATATGTTTTGTTTCTCAACCATGGCTTTTATTTATTTCAGCAGTAAACTAAAAACCAAAAACCGTTGTCACCTAACCTCACAAATGAAAACAACACGTATTTTCGCTTTGCATTAATAGGACAATTTACAATTAGTACACTTCTTCTTTTCCACATTCTAATATATCAATACAATCGCATATTATATAAAACATCGAAAATGTACTGCAGAAATGGATAAATGTACAGTTCCGATACCGCTAAATAGCTTTTGCTTATTTACTTGTTACTATGGTAATTAATTCTGGTCTCCATGGTATTGTTGACATCTTTAGTAGTAGTTTTTAATATATTTCATTACATATTCGTTGCATCATCAGAAATACATATAAACATAAATTTTATAATCATTTAAGACAATTACAAAATATATAGACGTATCGGTATACAAAATTACAAAATATATCGATACAATCAGATATTAAAAACTGCAGGAATGGATAAAGGTACAGTTCTGATGCCGCTAAATATCATTTGTTTATTTATTTGTTACTATGGTAATTAATTCTGGTCTCCATGGATTGTTGACATCTTTATACACATCAACAAAAAGGCCCTAAATCGTGCAAACGGGGCAAAATATCAAATTCCAAGTTAGACAGTATTTTTCGCCTTGTGTCAAAGGTACCTGTGCAAAATTTGGTGGCAATTGGTATAACAGTGTGGATTTGTATTCAGTACCCATAAATCCTCAGACTTTGAGTTTTATATATATAGATGTGACTAACTGGTATACTTTTAAATAATAGCAAAAGTAACTTACAAATGGCAGTAAAAGAAATAGTACCTTTGATAAAAATATTTAATATTTATTATGAAATATTAAAATTTATATTATATTTCTATAAAAAAT
Source organism: Magicicada septendecula (assembly GCA_034769895.1). Taxonomy (NCBI): domain Eukaryota; kingdom Metazoa; phylum Arthropoda; class Insecta; order Hemiptera; family Cicadidae; genus Magicicada; species Magicicada septendecula. The sequence goes on from CM068373.1 coordinate 111,741,152, forward strand.
ATTTCTATTTTTTATAGAAATGTTTACAGTATTAATTGAAGACTTGTTGGGCACTTGGTGAAACATATAAATAAAAACATTTAAATAAACACAAACACTGGATAGTTGCACAATAATTTATTCCTAAACTCTGACAATTGTTTCAGCCAACTAGACTATTCTCAGGGGGGCTGGTAAGAAGAATTAGATACAAAGAATGTGTTAGAGAGTAAACATGTGTTAAGTGTGTTAGAAGATGCGGAGGAGCTAGTACAGGGAAGGTGAAGTGACTGTAAAAACCAAATATAATACGAATGCAAATTGTAAAATTATTTAAACTAAATGGCTGCTTTTAACAAAGGCGAAGTAAAGACTTCTGTCTATTCATTTATGTTTTTTATACTACAGTGTTATATTCTGATGAAAAAACAGTAGCTAAGAAGGAAGACAAATATTGTTAATTATATGAAGTGTAAAATATATGTGTATAGATGGCTGTAGCAAACTGTGTTTTTGTAGTTAATAAATTGTCTTTCAACAGTTTTTGTTCTAAAATCAATGCGTAAAAACTCCAACAACCCATTGTAACTCCATCCCCTTTGTTAAAAATTATTATAACTGATTCCAAAATAAATGATTCTTCTCTGTTATTATGTAGACATTATTGCCTTTAAAATACTTGTTTATTTATCAGGTCTTATGAGGGGGTTATTTAAGAAGTGGTGCAAACGCCTATGCAAAAATATTGCAAGGTGTTGGTTGTGTATTTGTCCCACATCCAGTAAGTGAAGCTTGCCAGTGTTTCATTACTTTTTGTGCACCAAAATTATAATATTCTTTCAAATAGTATTACTTCAGCAACCAACTTATTCACATTTTTTAACCACTTAAAAAATTGGTTATGTCACTGAAGGTCATTAACATTTTATTTTTTTATGTGGGAACATTTTGATAAGAACAAGTGTTAATTTATAAAAAGGAAAACTATAAAGTTACTTTGGTTGTAAATATTGAGTCAGACAGGCCTCCGGTAATTTTAATACTCAGGTAAGTAATGGATTACAAAATCCAAGAATAAAACATTTCGCTGTCAAAGGCAAGAAAAAATATTGATTCCAAGGTTTTTAATGAAGACGCAGAAAGAATAAAGTTGAAATAATCAATATCTAAAGTAATTTCACTTTGTTTGTAGGCCCTAATCATAAAATTGCTTATAGGGTAAGATTAGTAGGCTACAGAAATACTACCAAGTTCTATCAGTAGTAAGAGATATTATATCCTCACTCCTCAACTAACCATTTAAATCTCTGTAATTTCGTTGACTGGGTCAATATATCCCATCAAATAGGTTATAAAGATAATAGCGGAAAGTAGGCGTGAAAACTTGCGACAGCGACTGTGACTCACTCTGGTGGCTCGCAGTGTACACTAAAAACCGGGCATCAACAGCTGTGAAGTATTAAATGTCAAATGTTAATAATATTTAATTATTTAAAGGAAATATGGCTGGAAGAGGCAGTATTTGCACTATATATGGTGTAGCATGACAGATAATGCCAAGGATTCTGAATGGTAAAATGATCATGAAAATAAAATAAAAACATTGTTAAATCCGAGAAAGCAAAATAAAGAATTAATTAAGAACCACCGTGAAGTACAATCATAGATTAAAGCAAAAGTTCATTTAAAACCAATGTTACAATGAGTGATGAATCATCAAAATAAATGCTAAACTAAAGTTGAAAAAAGGCAATACCCAGGTAGGATAGGAGTAGGTAAGGAAGAGACCCAGAACAAGACAAGATCCACTATAAAAGGTGATACATTTATAAGAAACAAGAAGAGTAGATGAGGAAGAAACACAAAACATGATGACATCCACAAGAAGATGAAGGAAATAATTTTATAAGAAACAAGAAGAATATAAGGAATCAATGAAGAAAACCAGAACAAGACAGCATCCACAAGAAGAAGGAGTGCTCTTATAAAAACCCCAAACCCCAAAAGAAACTAACAAAAATATTGATAAATGAAAGTATAACAAACTATCAAATGTAGAAACCACATGTAAAATAGATGTAAGCCAAAAAGTGAATTAAGTAAGAATTGAAAGTGAACCAATGTGAAATAGTTATATAATACCAAAAAACAAACCTTCATTATCTTCTATAAATAGATTTCTTGATTTTAATAAAACTATAAAACTATTTAGAAATAAAATCCAAGAATGAAAAGGGGATCAGTGCAAGTTTTTGTGTTATAATAAATAAACCTTGTGTTAATGTTGCAATTCACAAACTAAGTAAATTGTGAAATATTACAACTTTGAAGTGCTTATATCGTGTCCATGAATAATGTAAATAAAGTATTATCATGACAGGTAATACATGTGTTTTTAAATAACTGCCACTCTTAATTATACAACATTCAGTAGAATGAACCAAAATAAAACAAGAGCAGGCTATATATAAAAAGTGAAGTGACAAGGTATCATTACCCCCAAATCCAACAAAAAAACAGATAAAAACTGATAATAGAACCTAGTGTAAGAAATATAGTATAAGATTATGATAATTATGTTTTGTTTATGTAAAATAAGTTACTAGAGATAATCAATTTTAAAATGTCAGAATCAAATAACATTCATTATTTGTGAAATATTTATTATGTGTTATTGATAATAATTAAGTTATAAGACGTCAGACATTCTGTATTTATAAGATATTTATTGTGTATTACAAAAAATAATTAAGTATAAAATGTCTGAGTTTGGAAGACCAATGTTAATTTGAATTATATGTTATGTATTTAGAGTATAAATTATATACTCATTATTCTTTTGTTAAAATAAGAAAATATTAATTAATGTAATAATAGCAAAGAAAGTCAGAGAGGGTATAAAGCAACATGTATTATTTAAAAAACTTTGTATGTAAAAACTGTTAGAAATCTAGGCCAAATGTTAAAAACTAAACAGCATCAAAATTGATGAAATAAGTACAGAATAACAATTAAACTGAAGGAATTTATATAAGGTAAATCAGTAATAAAGTCATGTAATTGGAAATATAGTTAAGAAAGATTTTGTAAAAAGATAGCCAGAATTATTGTTAAAAATGCAAATGTAAAAACTCAAAATTCAGATAGGGGAGTCATATATTACTGTATAATATTTTAAAACATAACCAATTAATCTAATTACAAGAAATTAAGGGAAGATAAACCTTTTATTACAATCTGAGATTTAATACAATCATTAATATAACTTCTAAGATGGCAACATTTTTGGAAAAGGACAGGAAGTGATTTTTAAAACTTACAATTTTCAAAATGAGGTAAAAAATACCATTTTGATCAAAAACTTAATAAAACTACATTATTTGGTATCAAATTAAGCAGAATGAACTGAAGAAGAAGATTATGTATTTAGTAATTAATAAATTTAAATAATAACAAAAATATAATCAGTTATATAATGTAAAATTCTCACATGCACAGGATGCAAATAATTTTGAAACAATGGATTGAATAATATTAATTTGGCTAAGACTTTAGTCGAAGACGGAGGAAGTAATTTAGTTCATTATTAGAGATCGTGAAGCACGCTTGACGAGCTATTAAGCAATTTTTAACCTAATTGCTGATACATCAATGGCGCATATTTTCTAAGCCTAGTTTGACGAATAACGCGAGTTTTGTGAAAATACATTTTTAACACAAATACAGTGAAACAAACATCATCCAACATTAAAACAACTTCAAATAAGAACAGAACAAAGTGAATACACCAACTAAACGATTAAAACAATAATTAAACACCACGAAACGGAAAGTGCAATTTTCGACCCATACACTAAAGTGGAACTTAACTATTTACAACACATTTTATCAAAGTGGTACACTAACACTCAACAAGGAACACTCCACCAACATTTAAAGGAAGAATCGCAGCCACAGGAACGAAAAATCGTAGGGAAAGCAGTTTTATTAGAAGACGAAACAGCGAGGCGTGTTCATCTTACGTCTGGACGAGCAGCGGCTAGGGATAAACGATACCTATCGATATGAGTATGGTATCGATACTTTTTTTTGATACCAAGTATTTCGGTATCGATACCAATGTTTTGGATACGAGTACTGGTATCGATACCAGAGGTCCGGTATCGGAAAAAATACTCAAACGAAATTTTTTTTATTTTAATAATTATAATTAAAAAGATTAATTCAGTTTTTAAAACCTACTGAGGAACACGAATACCACGTTGAAACGTCTGGGTAATAGTAAAAATAAGTGTTCATAGTGAAAGTTAAATATATATATAATGTTAAAAAAGTGAATGAAGAGGATGTATCAACAAGATAATTAAAAAGAATGTACCTTGCTAAAAACAGGGAGAAAAATGTGATAATAATTTAAGTTTTAACTTCTTAAGTGTTAAGTGGCCCAAGAGTCAATGTTTATGTTGGCAACGGCTGACGAATTCCGGAATTTGCATAACCTTCCTATGCTGTTAGCGCTACGCTTTTGTTGTTTTGTTAGTTATTTTGTTTCTTGGCTTCAGGTTTATTCATAGTTCAGACTTCAGTTCCTACTCTTTATTTTTACCACTGAGAATTGTGACTACTGTTTTAGTGTTTGTTTTGTTGAGTTTTAAATAATGTCACCTCCTAAGAGCAAGGTGTGGGGGTATTTTGCTAAAGTGGACGGAACTGTCGCAGAATGCAAGACTTGCGGAAAGAAGATAAAGTATAGTGGAAACACATCCAACCTCTTCAAACATCTAAAGGTAAATCATGCCCGCATACATTCAGAATTAGAAGATCGAGTGAAGCAACCAACTTTGCCTGAGAAGCGGCCAAAATTAGGCGAATGCTCAAGTTTACCTTCTACTTCTAGTTCTACCGAATCTCGTAGTCATGATGATGATCAACAAATTATTAAGCCTATAGTAGAAGCTTTCCAAAAGGCCTCATCGTTTCAAGATGGTGGTGCTAAATACCATGCGATTACACAGGCAATTTTATACTTTATCTGTAGAGATATGAGACCATTCGCTACAGTGGATGGCTGTGGGTTTAGGAAATTAATGAAGGTGGTCTCTCCTTTGTATGTTGTTCCGTCAGGAACAACTCTAAAAAGAAAAATGAATGAAAAATATGAAATGTGCGCTCTCCGAGTGAAAGTCGGTCTCACAAGGATAAGTCATTTCTGTTTAACCACCGATATTTGGACAGACACCATGAACGAACGTGCCTACTTAGGGGTTACTCTTCACTATTTGGATGATGGAAGTATAAATCATAAGACTACTAATTTAGGTGTCGTTCCATTACAAAAAGCACATACAGGAGAGAACATTTCAGATGCTTTGAATAATCTAATGAGTGAATGGGATATACCAAAAGAAAAAATTTCAAATGTTGTGACCGATAATGGTGCAAATATGGTATCTGCCATCAACTTGTTTATTGGAAAAAATAGGCACATTGCCTGCTTCGCCCACACGATTAATTTAGTGGTTGAGTCTTCTCTGAAAAACATTAATGCTCTTCCATCCATTCAAAAAGTTAGGGCCATCGTGAAATGGGTGAAGAATAGCGTGAAGGTTTCTGATAAATTTCGTCTGCTTCAATCGACGCATGAAATTTCTGAAGGAGAACATAAAAAACTTATCCTGGATGTAGCAACGAGGTGGAACTCAACATATTATATGTTGCAACGGTTTTTAGAAATGGTTTCGACCATTAGTCAACTTGCTATTGAGGACATGTCTGCTCCAGAAATGCCAACTAATCGGGAGTTAATCGACATCAAAAATATTTTATTACTTCTCCAGCCATTTGAATATGTGACAAGGGAGGCATCAGGGGAAAAATACACGACGTTGTCAACAATTATTCCAATGGTAAATATATTGATCAAACAGCTGGAAAAGATTACAATTTCCGAATCCGATTCAGCATCAAGAATCGAAGAGGCCAAGAAAGCAGTGATCCGAGAGGTTCAAAAAAGGTTTGAACATATAGAGAATAATTTGAATATGGCAGTTGCTACTATCTTGGATCCAAGATTCAAAAACCTTCACTTTAAGGATGCACAAGCTTGTGCTAAAGTAATCAGTTTTTTGCGCAAGAAGGTAAAAGCAGCTACCATAGATGCTGCACACTCAGCCAGTTCGTCAGACGAAGAAAAAACATCTGATTTCGACTTTTGGGAGATCCACAAGGAGTTGGTCCATGGGAAACGAAGCCAGCGCAAAGACGAGTCCGATGACGAACTTTCTCGTTATCTGAATAATCCTACATCCCCACTGAAAACAGACCCGTTAAAGGAGTGGGATGATATGAAGAACATATTCCCTGGTTTATACAAAAATGCCAGAGTTGTGTTAATGTTTGTGGCGACGTCCGTGCCATGTGAACGCCTCTTTTCAAAAACTGGTTTCATATTGAACCAGTCGAGAAATAGGTTGTCTCCCAAACATTTAGGGCGTTTGTCATTTTTAAGTGGCCTTGATGAAGAAGAGTGGGGCCTTTAGTGTTTCTTTTTTTTAGTTTCGTTGTTTAGTTTTTCTTTTATGTACAACTAAAAACATATAATTTTAATTTTTTATTTAATGTTAAAGTTTTTTAAAAAATAATTTCTTTATAGTAATAGTAGTAGTAATTTTTATTATTATAATTACCATGTTTTTTATTCTTTTATTTAATAATGTGTAAAATTTTTAATTGTGTATTTTCTTATTTTTGTATTTCTTTTTGAGGGAAATAAATTTAAAAAAAATGTACAAAAATGTTTATTGTAATATATTATTGGGTTTATTGAAAATGGTGTTTTTTGTTTGTTTTTTAAATCCCCAACATTTTAATGCGTTTGTGGTTAGCGCTAAATTTACTCATATGAGTACAATAATACTTGCAAGTATCGGCTTCTTTTTTTCGATACTGCTCAGGTATCGATACTTTCATTTAAGTATTGTAATGAGTATAAGTATCGATACTTTCATGGTATCGTTTATCCCTAGCAGCGGCCATCACTGATTTCCCACAATCCAACGCGACACAGTCTACTCAACAGAACGGTTTGACAGCATCTTACTTAACATTATATATTGAATGAAATATGTATTTTAATTTTTAAGTGGATATATTTTGTAATGTTATACTTTTAATCCTTAACCCTTTTCCTCTGACTATCTCTGAAATAACTGTTAGAAGAACCCGATATTAAATAATTGTACACTATTGATACCCTGAGGATCGATTTATAAATCGATAGAGAGTCTATAAAATAAATATTTGTTAATAAACTTCAGTAATTACTACAAAATTGAATCTCCTTTATTCCTATTTAATAATTAGTATAAAATATAACTTTAATAGAACAGAAACGACCAGAATTTCACCACTAAGAAGGAAGATAACCTCCAAATAGGAAAGTACACCTATCGATTGTTATTGGAGACAATCTTATTAACTGGCGAGAGGATTTTAAAATACGTAAACAGAGTTAAATTAATTAAAACAATTAACAAAAAATTCGGACCACAGAACATAATTAATTAATTAAATTTAATTAATTAAAAACAAAAAAAAATTTACAAACAAAAATTTTTTTCACACTAACATTTATAAATTAACAAATTTATTTAAAATGTTACAAATTGGCGACCAACTGAGGGGCTTTAATTAGTGATTGACAGGCCACTATAATTTGCCCAATTACTGATTTAAGCTTGGCAGCAGTTATAAATTCAGAAAAAAGGGAAAATGCAACGACGAGCAACGTCAAAGAAATGGGCGGCGGAGGCCGAAAAGGAAATTGAAATCAATATGGAAGACAAAGAGGTGATGCCAGTGGAAGATGTGGAAAGGTTATTACCACCAGTGGAACCGAAACAACCCGCACCACCAGCGGAACAACCTGAGATGCCAACGCAAACAGGGGAGGTCAATCCCAGGAGAAAGAGCTAGAGAGACCTCAAACAACAGAAGAGACAAAGTTGGACAAAATGATGGAAATGTTCCTACAAGAATTCAAATCCACGAAGGAAGAATTGAGTAGAGAAATAAGGGAGAACAGAAAGGAATCGAAAAAGGAAAACCAGTCCACAAAGGAAGATAACCAAACCTTAAGTAAAAAGATGGAAGGAATAAATAAAAACATAGATTCTAAGATGGAGGAGAACGGGAAGAAATTAGAAGATTTGAAGGAAGACAACCAGTCCCTGAGTAAGAAAATTAATGAAACAAATAAGAAGATGGAAGAAGAAATGGGGAAGAAGTTAGAAGAATTGAAGGAAGACAACCAGTTGTTAAAGGAAGAATTCAAATCAACCAAGGAAGAATTTAAAGCAACTAAGGAAGAATTGATTAACAAAATTGAGAATACCAAAAAGAGAATTGAAGAAAACAGTAAGAAGTTGGGGGAGAAGTTGGAAGAATTAAGAGAGGATAACCAACTATTAAGAGAAGAATTAAGGGAGGTTAACCAATAAAACCTGGACAAGTTAGACGAAAGGATGGAGTTGTTAAGAGAAGAAATGAACAAGGAACTCAACGATAATAAGAAATCTATAAATAAAAAATTGGAAGAAGAAACCATAATGATAAACCAACAAATCAGGGAAATTGACGGAAAATGTAACCAAACCGAGAGGGAAGTACAAGAATTCAAGGAAGTGGTAAACATCAAGTTTACTAATATTGAAGAGCATAGTAGCAGGAAAGTGGAAGAACAACGGAAGGAAACTCAGGAAGAATTCGGGAGAGTACGGAGCCAAGTCGCGGAACGGTGCGACGGAATGGAAGAGGCTGTGACCAATATCACGGGTCAAGTACAGCAGAGCCAAGAAGAAATGGAAGTCTTGAGAAATCGACCCACTAATTTTACCGGGATACCCATCAATGAAAACCAGGAATGGCTGAATTTCCGGCAGTACAAGAGAAAACCAATGGAGTTCTTGGCCCGGATAGAAGAATACTTTGCAAACATAGAGGGAGCAGATGGAGTAATAACCGGGAGATATTGGACGAGTCGTTCAGGGAAATGACCGATAACTGGTGGATGGCAAACCGAAGTGAGATTGCGGACTACCAAGAGTTCAGGAACCTGTTTAAAGCTAAATAATGGTCAGAAACAACTCAGAACCTGATACGAGATAATATTTGCCATGGACGATACTGGGCCCAACTAGGTAGCACCATGACAGCCTATTTCTTAGGGAAGGTGTGTCTGGCAAAACATCTAGAACCGGCAATACCTGAAGAATGCCTAGTGAACAAGCTATCCTATCACTACGACGAAGATATTATCAGAGCAAGGAGAGATAGCCAGATTAGAACAGTGCAGGCCATGACCGAGTTACTGGAAAGCTACGAAAACGAAGAATACTACCGTCAGAGTAGAAGGAGGAACGATAGACCAGAGATGAGAAGTAACCAGTACCCTAGTAACGGTAATAACTATCAAGGAAACCGCAACCAGCAAAATAGTTACAACAACAATAACAACCCGCCGAACAATAATAATAACTTCACTATCAATCAAAATTGTAATAGGAATAACAACCAATACCCAAATAACTTTAATAATTATTATCAACCCCCTAACAATTCCTATAGTCAGAGAAACCCCTACCCGGGTAATAATGAACGGTATTATCAAAAAAATAGGAATTACAATACTAACTATAACAATAATAACAGAGTTTCCCGTCCACGAGTTAATTTTATAAGAGCCGAAGATCGAGGGCCAAGAAGATACAACCGTCATTGAAGGAATAGTTTCCACGATGGGGATCGCCGGCGAAGAACGTGATGGTCCAAGGTATGAACAACATCGAAGGAGTACCAGTCTAGATGATCCTGGCCGACAACAAAACAGAGAACAAACATTCGAACAGGATACAGAGCAGCAGGAACCGACGCAAGGTTTCCAAAACGACGCCTCGGTCAATCCGAATGCCAACGATGAAAACAATAACTTAAACGGGAGGAGGCAGTGATAAACTATCACGACCCGTTACTGCTCCTATCTCCTGGGTATAAAAACGAGTTGCAGCAAAAGGCAACCGAATCAAAAAACATCACCATCATTAGCAACAACTACTTGAAGAACATAAGAACTGAACTATTGGAGGAAAACGAAACGAGCCTCGATAGTCAGAACAATGAAATATTGTATATAAAAGCGGAAGTAGAAGGAATACCCGCAAAAATCATGATTGATACCGGTGCTAATATCTCAATAATAAATGTAATTGAACTGGAAAGAATCCAGAAAGAGTGTGGTAAAACTTTGCCTATGTTACCAGTAAATAATATTGTCTTAATAGGTGCAACTGGCCGCCAGAACAAAACTATTAGAAAACAAGTTTCCGTAAATGTTGTTAGCCGTGGTATAGCTTTGAATATGGTATTTTTGATCGCCACCGAACTGCCATTCAATATATTGGTAGGTTGCGATATTTTAAGAAGGAACTCCGCCATTATCGATCTGAACCAAGAAAAAGTATCACTATTTTCATATGGAATAATGTGGACAGCAGATTTAGTAGGAGGCGAGAATATACTTCCCAGTAATATACACCAACAACTTCGTAAGATAAATTTTGTAGAGAACAGCTCCCTGAATAAACCGATAATATATAATAACGGAGAAGAGGATTTATGGTCAGTGAAGATACAAGAAATACGGGACTTCCAGTGCGGAACCACCAACAAGAAAATACCCATACACCAAGCAAATCGTTTAATAAGAGTGTACGAAAAATACAAATCAGTATTCTCAGATGAACCGGGTAAAGTCAAGAACTACCAGTGTAAACTTGAGTTTAAGGAAAACGTGGAATTTAACCGGAGGTCATACCCAATCGCGCATTCACTGAAGGAGGCCGTGAGAATGGAAATTAATAAGATGATCAGCAGTGACATAATTGAGATTAGTCAATCTCCATACACTAGTCCAATCATTGCTGTTCCCAAGAAAAACGGACAAGTCCGGCTTTGTTTGGATGCGCGCGAGCTAAATAAAACTATTGTTAATGACCGAACATCACCCGGTGAGATAGAGGAGAAATTGAAACAATTTCACGGCACCAAGTTTATCAGTACATGGGACACTGTGTGTGGTTACTGGCAAATGGCGTTGCATCCACAGAGTCGTCAGTATGTAGCGTTCATTTTCGAAGGGCGCAATTACCATTTCAAGAGATAGCCCTTCAGACTTGTAAATTCAGTAGCCATCTTTGTGGCCTGTATGGACCAAATACTTGGACAGGAAGCACTCCAATTTACCACAGTCTATGTAGACGATCTGCTGATTACTTCAGAAACCTGGGAGGAACACTGTTACAGAGTAGAACATGTACTCGAGAAGTTAGCACAGAATAATATAACTCTGAAATTGGAGAAATCCAAATTCATTGCTCAAGAAGTACAGTTCTTAGGTTTTAACCTAGACGATAGAGGTATAACCCCATCATCAGAAAAAGTGGAGGCGATTCAGAAGTTCCCTAAACCAAAGAACAGGAAACATTTACAATCTTTCCTCGGACTCTGTAACTATTACAGAAAGTTTCAACACCAATATTCTGAGCTGACAGCCAAGTTTCAACCACAATTGTCTGCAAAGAACAAATGGACCTGGGGTGAAGAACAGGATGTTACTTTCCAACGGATCAAAGAAAAGTTCTTAGAGAGTGTTATACTTCGTCACCCGGATTTTAAGAAACCTATCTTTTTGAATTGTGATGCTAGCAACATCAGCTGAGGAACAACTTTATATCAGGAAGATGAGGAGGGTCACCATCTGGTGATAAGCTTTGCTAGTCGTACCCTGAATCAATGCGAGAAGAATTATAATGTGACTGAGAAAGAATTCCTCAGCGTAGTATTCGCATGTTGCAAATTCCGGACATATATTCTCGGGTATCCAGTTACCATCCGCACTGATCATAAATCCATCTCATTTCTATGTAGGTGCAAGTTGAGTCACGGCCGATTGGCTAGATGGGTATTCGCCCTACAAGAATACAACCTACAATGGGAGTATATTCCAGGGAAAAAGAATGTTGTAGCCGATGTATTGTCATGCATTAATTTGGAAGACCAGACCCTCGAGGGAGAGAAGAGAGCTTAGTCAAAATCTACAACCTGATTATAGCAAGATCCGATTTAGAAGCTTTATTGATAAACATCTGCATCCACCAACAGTCTGACCCTAAACTAAAAAACATTATTAATCGATTGGAAGCAGACGATGACACAGTTTCTAAATATTACCATATTAACAAGGGTATACTATTCGTTAAAACAGCTTTGAATAAAGAAACGTGGAAGGTTATTATTCCGAACCACATCGAGAAAGAAATTATAATCGATTACCATATAAGGTATGGTCATATGGGAGCGCTTAAGGTGATACAGGCTTTAGATGAGAATTGTAAAATAAAAAACATTAACCGAAAGGTAAGAAATTACTTAAATTCATGTAATATTTGCCAGTGTGTTAAAGTTAACAACGAAAAGAAGGAAGGTATAATGATACTGATAACATCTAAAGCGAAACTGGAAAAAGTGTTTTTAGACATATGCAGACCATTTCCCCATAGTGGCGGTCGACACAGATACAAATACTTAATCATAGTTAAGGACCATTTTACAAAGTACGTAAAGCTATATCCGGTTAATCGGGCAACCACAGTAAAAGTTCTTGGGGTCATAACGGAGTTGTATGTGCCAGAAATAGGTAAACCATCTTCAATCATTACTGACCATGGTACACAGTTTAAAGGGAGAAGATGGCGAGACACATTATTATCACTTGGAATTAAAACATATAAGACGTCAGTCTACCACCCAAGTAGTAATCCGGCAGAGAGGGTACTGAGAGAAGTGGGGAGAATCTTGCGAACGTACTGTCACAACCAACAGAAAAAGTGGCAAGAGTACTTAGCAGCCACAGAGAAGTTCTTAAATTTTGCTCACCATCCAGCTGTAGGAATTACCCCTTACTCCGCCATGTATGAGAAACCAACCCCCCGAGAGATTGAAGAAATAATAGAGTTCCCGACGAACGATGGTCGTAAGTTTGACCAGGTGAAGTTCTATAACAAGGTGGCCGAATACCAAGAGAAATGGCAAGCCAAATATCAAAAGGCAATCGGACGAGTAATAACTTATAAAGAGGGAGAAAAAGTTCTGTTAAAAAACCGAGAACTACCCAGCACCCTAGAAGGGATAACAAAAAAACTATTGTTACTATATACTGGACCATATGTCATTGCCAAAAATAATAACAACAATACGTACGAACTGAAAGAAATAGTTTCTGGAAAAGTCAAAGGAGTATACAACCAAGCCTCCATAAAGAAATATTACGAAGATTGAAGTTACAATATTTTGTATAAAATTATCAAAATTCTAAAAGAATAGTAAGATCAACTTATCACTAATTTGAAAGAAAAATTTGAGACTAATTAAAAAGAAGAAAAGGAATTTAGATAAAACACCTAAATCCTAAAATATGTAAGACCAACTTACACAAACAATTTTGAAAGAAAATAATTTGGAAATATTAAAGAAATAAAAAGAAGAGAATTTTGTATTATAAAATATCAAAATTCCAAAATACAAGTTAGACCAACTTACACAAGTAATTTAAAAAAAAACAATTTGGAAATAAATGAATGAAAAAGAAGAATTTGAATTTAGAATAAAAACATCAAAATCCTAAAAAATGTAAGACCAGCTTACACAAACAATTTTGAAAGAAAACAATTTGGAATTAAATAAAAAGAAGAATTTGAATTTTGGAAAATTACCAAAATTCTAAAAATAATAGTAAGACCAGCTTACACAAATAATTTGAAAGAAAATACTAGGAATTATAAGAATGAAGAAAAAGAATTTGAATTTTGAGAAAACAAACCATCAAAATTCTAAAATGTAAATAAGATCAACTTATACAAATAACTTTGAAGAAAAAATATTGAGACTAAAGATAAAGAAGAGAATTTTGAATAAAATAAACGGAAGAAAATGAATTTTGTATAAAACTAACAAAATTCTAAAGATAAATAAGATACACTTATAAATAAATTTAGAAGAAAATAATGTGATTAATTAAGAAAAAGAATTAAAAATAATCCAGAATAAATGTGAATATCAAACATTTGAAGGAGTAGAGAAGAAAAACAAAAAAAGTGTGATATACAAGAGAAGGCAATAATTTGGAAACAGAGAGAAGAATCTGTTATAAAAAAAAAGAGAGAGAGAGAAACAATAATATAATAAGAACAACCGATGACTAACTATTAATGAAAATATTATGGAAACAGATAATCAAGAAAGATGATTATAATATTACTCAGTTCTGAAAAAACAAAGAAGGACAACTCATACCAATCCTTGGATTTCGTTGTCCATGACGTGTCCGTTACTTAACTAAATATCACTATAATATTGACGACTCGGAACACAAAGTTTTTTATAAGTAAAAACGTAAAGTTTTACCTTACAGCCTAAACCGGCTTTCACCTATAGAAGGCTTCATCAGAGGCTCATCGGAGCCTCTGATGAAGCCTTCTATAGGTGAAAGCCGGTTTAGGCTGTAAGGTAAAACTTTACATTTTTACTTATAAAAAACTTTGTGTTCCGAGTCGTCAATATTATAGTGATATTTAGTCATACCAATCATATGAAGAAAATGATTTTGACAAGAAAATAATAAGGCATTTATGAAACGCAAAGAGAAACAAGTACTACATGAAATATAATGTTAATAAATTAATTTTAATGAATGCAAAAGTGGATTAATAACTTTCTGAGAGAAAAGAAAGAAAAATACATTTAAATAATATGATCATAATAACAACTTGAATATCAATTACAAAGAAACCAATTGAAAAAACTAACTGATATAAAATAATACCATTCAAATAATTAATAAGAACCAAAGAGAAAATAATATATATAAAAAAGTATGCTCTCAATGTAAATAACCAGAAGAAGATATAATGAGAATTCAGATAAAGAAGGAAAAGTTACACTATAACTAGTAACTAACATATTAACAAAAGTTTCCATCCATAATAAAAATGAATATATCAGACGAGCTAAAAGTTAGAAGAATATATAATGAGAATAATAAATATTAAGAGGAATAACTAAGATAGAAAGTGTGAGATAATCTGAGAAACAACGAAGTGAAGTATCCAAAGATATTTTTATTAGTCGACAATGAGACTATTCTTGGATTTCATTGTCCATGACGTGTCCGTTACTTAACTAAATATCACTATAATATTGACGACTCTGATCACTAAGTTTTTTATAAGTAAAAACGTAAAGTTTTACCTTACAGCCTAAACCGGCTTTCACCTATAGAGCCTCTGATGAAGCCTTCTATAGGTGAAAGCCAGTTTAGGCTGTAAGGTAAAACTTTACGTTTTTACTTATAAAAAACTTAGTGTTCAGAGTCGTCAATATTATAGTGATATTTAATCAGACTATACTATATGTAATTTTTATTCGATGACTGTCTGTAGATAATTCCAGCAGCATTATGTTTTTGAGCAGAGATGATTTGCCTCTGGACACAATTTGAAGTTATGTATGGCCAGCAGAGTATATGTAGCCACAAGTGCCTCTCTGAACTCCCCCAGCTCACATGTTAGGGAACGTTAGGGAATTAATATCCCAGGGATAAAACTCGAAGTTTAGAAAAGAAAGTATATAATAATAATAATAATATATCTCAGAAAACACTAACTATCCAAGAAGAATCAAAAGTCAGATAAGTTACTATAAAGTTTATTAAGCTCAAATATGAAAAAGTCGATAAAGAAATGGAGAGAAAAATGAAGAATAAAAAATAATAAAATTATCATAAGCTATTATTTCATCCATAATCAAGTCTGAAATAATCACTTCTGGAGGAGAGCAATCTGTAGCATGACAGATAATGCCAAGGATTCTGAATGGTAAAATGATCATGAAAATAAAATAAAAACATTTTTAAATCCGAGAAAGCAAAATAAAGAATTAATTAAGAACCACCGTGAAGTACAATCATAGATTAAAGCAAAAGTTCATTTAAAACCAATGTTACAATGAGTGATGAATCATCAAAATAAATGCTAAACTAAAGTTGAAAAAAGGCAATACCCAGGTAGGATAGGAGTAGGTAAGGAAGAGACCCAAAACAAGACAAGATCCACCATAAAAGGTGATACATTTATAAGAAACAAAAAGAGTAGATGAGGAAGAAACCCAAAACATGATGACATCCACAAGAAGATGAAGGAAATAATTTTATAAGAAACAAGAAGAATATAAGGAATCAATGAAGAAAACCAGAACAAGACAGCATCCACAAGAAGAAGGAGTGCTCTTATAAAAAACCCCAAACCCCAAAAGAAACTAATAAAAATAATGATAAATGAAAGTATAACAAACTATCAAATGTAGAAACCACATGTAAAATAGATGTAAGCCAAAAAGTGTATTAAGTAAGAATTGAAAGTGAACCAATGTGAAATAGTTATATAATACCAAAAAACAAACCTTCATTATATTCTATAAATAGATTTCTTGATTTTAATAAAAACTATAAAACTATTTAGAAATAAAATCCAAGAATGAAAAGGGGATCAGTGCAAGTTTTTGTGTTATAACAAATAAACCTTGTGTTAATGTTGCAATTCACAAACTAAGTAAATTGTGAAATATTACAACTTTGAAGTGCTTATATCGTGTCCATGAATAATGTAAATAAAGTATTATCATGACAGGTAATACATGTGTTTTTAAATAACTGCCACTCTTAATTATACAACGTTCAGTAGACTGAACCAAAATAAAACAAGAGCAGGCTATATATAAAAAGTGAAGTGACAAGGTATCATTACCCCCAAATCCAACAAAAAAACAGATAAAAACTGATAATAGAACCTAGTGTAAGAAATATAGTATAAGATTATGATAATTATGTTTTGTTTATGTTATAACATAAAGAAATTATTGGGTGTTGTTTAAATTGTTTGTGTTGTAATCTGTGTCAGGCGTTACCTCCGCGCACTTTTGTTACTTACTCTGTTGACTGGATCCTCTGCAGTGATGTAGTCCTGTAACACAACTTAAAACTATGCTTTTTGTGGGCGCCACTTGGAAACGTTTGTTCCATGAAAAATTAAATGTGATTGACAAAATTTTTAAATCTACGAAAAAAAATTTAAACAAGTCAGTTTAGCTTGGAAAAATCAGTTAAGTTTAATGGTTCTTTAAAAACAACAAACAAATCGTCTGAAGGACTATCATTCATAAAAATTATAAAATTGCAGAGAAAAAATTTACAAGTTATTATTATTGACAATTTTTTATATGTCCAATCAAGTATCGGCTAGTATTTCAGATTTTGACTCAGTTGAAAAGCATGAGTTTAATATGTGAAAAAACTTTACTCTCAGGACGTGACTCCTTTGAACTACCAAGACATATCAATTAGACGCCTTACAAGAAAAAAAACTAAGTGATTTGAAGGTGTATGTGTGGCGTGTAAAGTACAACTGTGTGATAAATGTAACCAGGTAACAAATGACTTTAATTTTGGTAACTCACGTTCCAATGGTTGTTTATTCTCTCACTGGACACTTCCTTCGGGTAGTTTCTCAATCTCGCCTCTTCAGGTGTACACTGAATCTATTTAAAGTCAAATTTTGCGATCATTACTTTTTCCGCACTTTTTGTCAAAACGTTTGGCAGTAAAATCTCGTTCAAACGCCGCCACTACGAATCATCTGTTTAGCGTTGATTCAGAAATCTGCCACCGCAGCGCTGATTCCCATGCAGTGTTGAGGAAGGCTAAGCTGTATTGTTTGTTTACGTTCGGGGGAATTATTTGTCACGTTAGTCAGTCAATGCGAACACAGCAGAATTCGTTCTCTATTTAAATGTTGGGATCCTCCTGGGCCGTCGATGTTCTGGCTGCGTGATTTCTATTAAAATTTGCCGTATCGCTGCTCTATTTCAGCGATACTTTTTGGCGACTCTCGTTGAGGTTAAGTCAGTCGGTTATGTCTATGTACGGGAAAAGCCTTCCTGCCGTGTCTTGTCGATTTCTCGCCTCTCGGTTTCGCCTTAGCTGCGTTGATCAGTGTTGTGTGAGATGCATCAGTTCTGGAGTTCAATCTTCAAGTGTTTTTTTGGTCGAATTTGGTCTCGCTTTTATACTAAATCGGGATGACTGTTTTCGTCGACTTCCGGTATATTTGTGTAAAAATTCTTTCTAGATTGTTCGAGAATAAACGAAATGGAATGTCATAGAACAATTTTCACTTCCGTAGAAGCTTTTAGAACGAATTTCTTATTCTTCATACAATGGATATTTCAAAATTTACACTGGTATTTATCAAACAGTTTCACATTAGTACTTACAATTTGTATGCCATTAATGTATTTAGATTCCTTGTTTTTTACTGAATCTAGCGATACTAAATATGATTGGTATCTAATTAACTTAAGTCTAATAAACATTACAATTTACAACCCTCACCTTGAGTTGTAGTCATTAAAAACTCAATATTTATAACAAAAATTGTTGTGGAGTTATAAAGTTCCCTTTACAAGCTGGACATCTACTACTACTACTCTCCTACAACAAAATAAACAAATTTTAACATCAATAAAACACAAATAAATACAATTTTATATGGCCTCTGCTCATGGCCTATATTCTTGTCAGTTTTCTAATACAATGATTAGTCTTTTTCCTTAATATATGTATTATTTCACCACTATACACACAGAGTTTATTATTTTGTCTATCTTTTGTGATACCTGGTTACTTTGTACATATATTATATTTATCACAAGATGACATAGCATCATTGATTGTCTTGAGATGTCATTTTTTATGGTGTGACAAATCTCACTCTAATTAGTTAAATTCTTTTAGAATTGACTTTACTTTCAACTGAGTTTGTTTCTTATTAAGGTATTCTGATGTATTGTACCTTCCTATCTTATTTTTGTTAGTATTATGTAAGTATTTTGCCAGATATGATTATTTTTGTACTGGATAATTGGCTTCAGCCATACATGGTATAAGTAAATATTTTGCTGACTTGACTATTACAATGTTAAAGTTGGTCAGGTATATTAGTATAGTTGCTTTATATCATATTACAGCTTTCTAATACAGTTTGGTTGCATTTTGGCAACATTAAATTCATAAATTATACAATATTAGATGCCTGTTACATGTTTTTAGTTAACACTGTTTTTGGCTATTTTGGCTGCTTTTTATTCATTTGACAGCTTCCTTTATTTAAGATAAATTGTTCACTATTGTCTGCTTGACAATTACATATAGTTTTTATTTAAATCTGATAATAATTGATTTTTTCATGAAATCTTGGTGTATGGTCTCAAATCCAACACATTAATATTTTTTTGTCATTGCAAATATACAATTTTTATTCTAACTTAAACTCTTTCTAAGAGTTCTGACATTATTTCTCTCTCTTATAGTGTCTTATGGTTTTTTCACTCTTATTCACTTTAATAATATATATGGGGTTTTGTCTTAGTCATAGTTTGGTCGTTTTTTCGAGTTGATAGAAATAATTATTATACAAAATTACACAATTTTTTGGGACTACTTGGGTTCGATACTGTTCACTTCACTTTCCTCTTATGCTAACTTACTATATAAATGATTTCTTTTTATGGAACGTTCTGTGACGTTACAATGTAAAATAAGTTACTAGAGATAATCAATTTTAAAATGTCAGAATCAAATAACATTCATTATTTGTGAAATATTTATTATGTGTTATTGATAATAATTAAGTTATAAGATGTCAGACATTCTGTATTTATAAGATATTTATTGTGTATTACAAAAAATAATTAAGTATAAAATGTCTGAGTTTGGAAGACCAATGTTAATTTGAATTATGTGTTATGTATTTAGAGTATAAATTATATACTCATTATTCTTTTGTTAAAATAAGAAAATATTAATTAATGTAATAATAGCAAAGAAAGTCAGAGAGGGTATAAACCAACATGTATTATTTAAAAACCTTTGTATGTAAAAACTGTTAGAAATCTAGGCCAAATGTTAAAAACTAAACAGCATCAAAATTGATGAAATAAGTACAGAATAACAATTAAACTGAAGGAATTTATATAAGGTAAATCAGTAATAAAGTCATGTAATTGGAAATATAGTTAAGAAAGATTTTGTAAAAAGATAGCCAGAATTATTGTTAAAAATTCAAATGTAAAAACTCAAAATTCAGATAGGGGAGTCATATATTACTGTATAATATTTTAAAACATAACCAATTAATCTAATTACAAGTAATTAAGGGAAGATAAACCTTTTATTACAATCTGAGATTTAATACAATCATTAATATAACTTTTTTCTTCCTATTGTTTAAATTAGCAGCCATCCTTACTATTTCTTTTATGAATTTGCTAACTGCTATAATTTTTTATTGTTCGCCTAAGCTTTTCGTCATTACTGACAAAAAGTAATGACGAAAAGCTTAGTCGAACAATAAAAAATTATAGCAGTTAGCAAATTCATAAAAGAAATATTAATATAACTTGTAAGATGGCAACATTTTTGGAAAAGGACAGGAAGTGATTTTTAAAACTTACAATTTTCAAAATGAGGTAAAAAATACCATTTTGATCAAAAACTTAATAAAACTACATTATTTGGTATCAAATTAAGCAGAATGAACTGAAGAAGAAGATTATGTATTTAGTAATTAATAAATTTAAATAATAACAAAAATATAATCAGTTATATAATGTAAAATTCTCACATGCACAGGATGCAAATAATTTTGAAACAATGGATTGAATAATATTAATTTGGCTAAGACTTTAGTCGAAGACGGAGGAAGTAATTTAGTTCATTATTAGAGATCGTGAAGCACGCTTGACGAGCTATTAAGCAATTTTTAACCTAATTGCTGATACATCAATGGCGCATATTTTCTAAGCCTAGTTTGACGAATAACGCGAGTTTTGTGAAAATACATTTTTAACACAAATACAGTGAAACAAACATCATCCAACATTAAAACAACTTCAAATAAGAACAGAACAAAGTGAATACACCAACTAAACGATTAAAACAATAATTAAACACCACGAAACGGAAAGTGCAATTTTCGACCCATACACTAAAGTGGAACTTAACTATTTACAACACATTTTATCAAAGTGGTACACTAACACTCAACAAGGAACACTCCACCAACATTTAAAGGAAGAATCGCAGCCACAGGAACGAAAAATCGTAGGGAAAGCAGTTTTATTAGAAGACGAAACAGCGAGGCGTGTTCATCTTACGTCTGGACGAGCAGCGGCCTTCACTGATTTCCCACAATCCAACGCGACACAGTCTACTCAACAGAACGGTTTGACAGCATCTTACTTAACATTATATATTGAATGAAATATGTATTTTAATTTTTAAGTGGATATATTTTGTAATGTTATACTTTTAATCCTTAACCCTTTTTCTCTGACTATCTCTGAAATAACTGTTAGAAGAACCCGATATTAAATAATTGTACACTATTGATACCCTGAGAATCGATTTATAAATCGATAGAGAGTCTATAAAATAAATATTTGTTAATAAACTTCAGTAATTACTACAAAATTGAATCTCCTTTATTCCTATTTAATAATTAGTATAAAATATAACTTTAATAGAACAGAAACGACCAGAATTTCACCACTAAGAAGGAAGATAACCTCCAAATAGGAAAGTACACCTATCGATTGTTATTGGAGACAATCTTATTAACTGGCGAGAGGATTTTAAAATACGTAAACAGAGTTAAATTAATTAAAACAATTAACAAAAAATTCGGACCACAGAACATAATTAATTAATTAAATTTAATTAATTAAAAGCAAAAAAATTTTAAAAAACAAAAATTTTTTTTACACTAACATTTATAAATTAACAAATTTATTTAAAATGTTACAAATTGGCGACCAACTGAGGGGCTTTAATTAGTGATTGACAGGCCACTATAATTTGCCCAATTACTGATTTAAGCTTGGCAGCAGTTATAAATTCAGAAAAAAGGGAAAATGCAACGACGAGGAACTTCAAAGAAACGGGCGGCGGAGGCCGAAAAGGAAATTGAAATCAATATGGAAGACAAAGAGGTGATGCCAGTGGAAGATGTGGAAAGGTTATTACCACCAGCGGAACCGAAACAACCCGCACCACCAGAGGAACAACCTGAGATGCCAACGCAAACAGGGGAGGTCAATCTCCAGGAGAAAGAGCTAGAGAGACCTCAAACAACAGAAGAGACAAAGTTGGACAAAAAGATGGAAATGTTCCTACAAGAATTCAAATCCACGAAGGAAGAATTGAGTAGAGAAATAAGGGAGAACAGAAAGGAATCGAAAAAGGAAAACCAGTCCACAAAGGAAGATAACCAAACCTTAAGTAAAAAGATGGAAGGAATAAATAAAAACATAGATTCTAAGATGGAGGAGAACGGGAAGAAATTAGAAGATTTGAAGGAAGACAACCAGTCCCTGAGTAAGAAAATTGATGAAACAAATAAGAAGATGGAAGAAGAAATGGGGAAGAAGTTAGAAGAATTGAAGGAAGACAACCAGTTGTTAAAGGAAGAATTCAAATCAACCAAGGAAGAATTTAAAGCAACTAAGGAAGAATTGATTAACAAAATTGAGAATACCAAAAAGAGAATTGAAGAAAACAGTAAGAAGTTGGGGAGAAGTTGGAAGAATTAAGAGAGGATAACCAACTATTAAGAGAAGAATTAAGGGAGGTTAGCCAATAAAACCTGGACAAGTTAGACGAAAGGATGGAGTTGTTAAGAGAAGAAATGAACAAGGAACTCAACGATAATAAGAAATCTATAAATAAAAAATTGGAAGAAGAAACCATAATGATAAACCAACAAATCAGGGAAATTGACGGAAAATGTAACCAAACCGAGAGGGAAGTACAAGAATTCAAGGAAGTGGTAAACATCAAGTTTACTAATATTGAAGAGCATAGTAGCAGGAAAGTGGAAGAACAACGGAAGGAAACTCAGGAAGAATTCGGGAGAGTACGGAGCCAAGTCGCGGAACAGTGTGACGGAATGGAAGAGGCTGTGACCAATATCACGGGTCAAGTACAGCAGAGCCAAGAAGAAATGGAAGTCTTGAGAAATCGACCCACTAATTTTACCGGGATACCCATCAATGAAAACCAGGAATGGCTGAATTTCCGGCAGTACAAGAGAAAACCAATGGAGTTCTTGGCCCGGATAGAAGAATACTTCGCCAAACATAGAGGGAGCAGATGGAGTAATAACCGGGAGATATTGGACGAGTCGTTCAGGGAAATGACCGATAACTGGTGGATGGCAAACCGAAGCGAGATTGCGGACTACCAAGAGTTCAGGAACCTGTTTAAAGCTAAATACTGGTCAGAAACAACTCAGAACCTGATACGAGATAATATTTGCCATGGACGATACTGGCCCAACTAGGTAGCACCATGACAGCCTATTTCTTAGGGAAGGTGTGTCTGGCAAAACATCTAGAACCGGCAATACCTGAAGAATGCCTAGAGAACAAGCTATCCTATCACTACGACGAAGATATTATCAGGGCAAGGAGAGGTAGCCAGATTAGAACAGTGCAGGCCATGACCGAGTTACTGGAAAGCTACGAAAACGAAGAATACTACCGTCAGAGTAGAAGGAGGAACGATAGACCAGAGATGAGAAGTAACCAGTACCCTAGTAATGGTAATAACTATCAAGGAAACCGCAACCAGCAAAATAGTTACAACAGCAATAACAACCCGCCGAACAATAATAATAACTTCAATATCAATCAAAATAGTAATAGGAATAACAACCAATACCCAAATAACTTTAATAATTATTATCAACCCCCTAACAATTCCTATAGTCAGAGAAACCCCTACCCGGGTAATAATGAACGGTATTATCAAAAAAATAGGAATTACAATACTAACTATAACAATAATAACAGAGTTTCCCGTCCACGAGTTAATTTTATAAGAGCCGAAGATCGAGGGCCAAGAAGATACAACCGTCATTGAAGGAATAGTTTCCACGATGGGGATCGCCGGCGAAGAACGTGATGGTCCAAGGTATGAACAACATCGAAGGAGTACCAGTCTAGATGATCCTGGCCGACAACAAAACAGAGAACAAACATTCGAACAGGATACAGAGCAGCAGGAACCGACGCAAGGTTTCCAAAACGACGCCTCGGTCAATCCGAATGCCAACGATGAAAACAATAACTTAAACGGGAGGAGGCAGTGATAAACTATCACGACCCGTTACTGCTCCTATCTCCTGGGTATAAAAACGAGTTGCAGCAAAAGGCAACCGAATCAAAAAACATCACCATCATTAGCAACAACTACTTGAAGAACATAAGAACTGAACTATTGGAGGAAAACGAAACGAGCCTCGATAGTCAGAACAATGAAATATTGTATATAAAAGCGGAAGTAGAAGGAATACCCGCAAAAATCATGATTGATACCGGTGCTAATATCTCAATAATAAATGTAATTGAACTGGAAAGAATCCAGAAAGAGTGTGGTAAAACTTTGCCTATGTTACCAGTAAATAATATTGTCTTAATAGGTGCAACTGGCCGCCAGAACAAAACTATTAGAAAACAAGTTTCCGTAAATGTTGTTAGCCGTGGTATAGCTTTGAATATGGTATTTTTGATCGCCACCGAACTGCCATTCAATATATTGGTAGGTTGCGATATTTTAAGAAGGAACTCCGCCATTATCGATCTGAACCAAGAAAAAGTATCACTATTTTCATATGGAATAATGTGGACAGCAGATTTAGTAGGAGGCGAGAATATACTTCCCAGTAATATACACCAACAACTTCGTAAGATAAATTTTGTAGAGAACAGCTCCCTGAATAAACCGATAATATATAATAACGGAGAAGAGGATTTATGGTCAGTGAAGATACAAGAAATACGGGACTTCCAGTGCGGAACCACCAACAAGAAAATACCCATACACCAAGCAAATCGTTTAATAAGAGTGTACGAAAAATACAAATCAGTATTCTCAGATGAACCGGGTAAAGTCAAGAACTACCAGTGTAAACTTGAGTTTAAGGAAAACGTGGAATTTAACCGGAAGTCATACCCAATCGCGCATTCACTGAAGGAGGCCGTGAGAACGGAAATTAATAAGATGATCAGCAGTGACATAATTGAGATTAGTCAATCTCCATACACTAGTCCAATCATTGCTGTTCCCAAGAAAAACGGACAAGTCCGGCTTTGTTTGGATGCGCGCGAGCTAAATAAAACTATTGTTAATGACCGAACATCACCCGGTGAGATAGAGGAGATATTGAAACGATTTCACGGCACCAAGTTTATCAGTACATGGGACACTGTGTGTGGTTACTGGCAAATGGCGTTGCATCCACAGAGTCGTCAGTATGTGGCGTTCATTTTCGAAGGGCGCAATTACCAGTTCAAGAGATTGCCCTTCGGACTTGTAAATTCAGTAGCCATCTTTGTGGCCTGTACGGACCAAATACTTGGACAGGAAGCACTCCAATTTACCACAGTCTATGTAGACGATCTGCTGATTACTTCAGAAACCTGGGAGGAACACTGTTACAGAGTAGAACATGTACTCGAGAAGTTAGCAAGCACAGAATAATATAACTCTGAAATTGGAGAAATCCAAATTCATTGCTCAAGAAGTACAGTTCTTAGGTTTTAACCTAGACGATAGAGGTATAACCCCATCATCAGAAAAAGTGGAGGCGATTCAGAAGTTCCCTAAACCAAAGAACAGGAAACATTTACAATCTTTCCTCGGACTCTGTAACTATTACAGAAAGTTTCAACACCAATATTCTGAGCTGACAGCCAAGTTTCAACCACAATTGTCTGCAAAGAACAAATGGACCTGGGGTGAAGAACAGGATGTTACTTTCCAACGGATCAAAGAAAAGTTCTTAGAGAGTGTTATACTTCGTCACCCGGATTTTAAGAAACCTATCTTTTTGAATTGTGATGCTAGCAACATCAGCTTAGGAACAACTTTATATCAGGAAGATGAGGAGGGTCACCATCTGGTGATAAGCTTTGCTAGTCGTACCCTGAATCAATGCGAGAAGAATTATAATGTGACTGAGAAAGAATTCCTTAGCGTAGTATTCGCATGTTGCAAATTCCGGACATATATTCTCGGGTATCCAGTTACCATCCGCACTGATCATAAATCCATCTCATTTCTATGTAGGTGCAAGTTGAGTCACGGCCGATTGGCTAGATGGGTACTCGCCCTACAAGAATACAACCTACAATGGGAGTATATTCCAGGGAAAAAGAATGTTGTAGCCGATGTATTGTCACGCATTAATTTGGAAGACCAGACCTTCGAGGGAGAGAAGGAGAGCTTAGTCAAAATCTACAACCTGATTATAGCAAGATCCGATTTAGAAGCTTTATTGATAAACATCTGCATCCACCAACAGTCTGACCCTAAACTAAAAAACATTATTAATCGATTGGAAGCAGACGATGACACAGTTTCTAAATATTACCATATTAACAAGGGTATACTATTCGTTAAAACAGCTTTCAATAAAGAAACGTGGAAGGTGATTATTCCGAACCACATCGAGAAAGAAATTATAATCGATTACCATATAAGGTATGGTCATATGGGAGCGCTTAAGGTGATACAGGCTTTAGATGAGAATTGTAAAATAAAAAACATTAACTGAAAGGTAAGAAATTACTTAAAATCATGTAATATTTGCCAGTGTGTTAAAGTTAACAACGAAAAGAAGGAAGGTATAATGATACCGATAACATCTAAAGCGAAACTGGAAAAAGTGTTTTTAGATATATGCGGACCATTTCCCTATAGTGGCGGTCGACACAGATACAAATACTTAATCATAGTTATGGACCATTTTACAAAGTACGTAAAGCTATATCCGGTTAATCGGGCAACCACAGTAAAAGTTCTTGGGGTCATAACGGAGTTGTATGTGCCAGAAATAGGTAAACCATCTTCAATCATTACTGACCATGGTACACAGTTTAAAGGGAGAAGATGGCGAGACACATTATTATCACTTGGAATTAAAACATATAAGACGTCAGTCTACCACCCAAGTAGTAATCCGGCAGAGAGGGTACTGAGAGAAGTGGGGAGAATCTTGCGAACGTACTGTCACAACCAACAGAAAAAGTGGCAAGAGTACTTAGCAGCCACAGAGAAGTTCTTAAATTTTGCTCACCATCCAGCTGTAGGAATTACCCCTTACTCCGCCATGTATGAGAAACCAACCCCCCGAGAGATTGAAGAAATAATAGAGTTCCCGACGAACGATGGTCGTAAGTTTGACCAGGTGAAGTTCTATAACAAGGTGGCCGAATACCAAGAGAAATGGCAAGCCAAATATCAAAAGGCAATCGGACGAGTAATAACTTATAAAGAGGGAGAAAAAGTTCTGTTAAAAAACCGAGAACTACCCAGCACCCTAGAAGGGATAACAAAAAAACTATTGTTACTATATACTGGACCATATGTCGTTGCCAAAAATAATAACAACAATACGTACGAACTGAAAGAAATATTCTTGGATTTCGTTGTCCATGACGTCCATTTACGTGTCCGTTACTTAACGAAATATCACTATAATATTGACGACTCGGAACACAAAGTTTTTTATAAGTAAAAACGTAAAGTTTTACCTTACAGCCTAAACCGGCTTTCACCTATAGAAGGCTTCATCAGAGGCTGTCGTTAGTAGCGCTCCTCGTCTTGTTGTTGGCGACGAGAAAGTGTTTCGAAAGATTGAAGCTGTGTGTGTGTGGTGAGATGTGTTCGGACACATCTCACCACACACACACAGCTTCAATCTTTCGGAACACTTTCTCGTCGCCAACAACAAGACGAGCAGCGCTACTAACGACAGCCTCTGATGAAGCCTTCTATAGGTGAAAGCCGGTTTAGGCTGTAAGGTAAAACTTTACGTTTTTACTTATAAAAAACTTTGTGTTCCGAGTCGTCAATATTATAGTGATATTTAGTTAAGTAACGGACACGTCATGGACAACGAAATCCAAGAATTTAACTCAGCAAGACGAGCCAACGTCCAAGCGTACAAGTTCACAACTTTGAAGGTTAGAAAGATTGTAGCTCACATAAATTTCAACAAAACATGCATAAACAATTCACTAACACCTAAATATGCCCAAATCAAAATTAAACATAACAACCAGGCCGCCCGAATAACACAAAACATCGCACAAAGAACATACATAAAAGAATCAATTAAACAACTATATAAGAAAAAAGACGCTCTTAACCGCAAAGCATTAACACTACACCTACATATCGCCAACACATACGGACACAATTACATGACTGAACTAATACATCACACAAATGAATGGACAAAAAAACAAATACATATCATACAGACAAAACACGACAGAAAAATAAAAAACCTGACACCAATCAAAACAGATATAATTCCCTCGCACAAATTCTACCCACGTACAGTAAACCTCACGAACGTCACACTCACAAAAAACGAACAAACACTCCTTGATAAAGGCCTAAAACATAACAACCAAACACTAACAAAGCTCATAATTGACACAGAAACAAATATACAAAACACAGCACCAGAACATCAAGACACATTAAGACATAATATAAACAACACAATAGGAGTACATAAGACACCAGACAACAACAACCACAACTCAGAAATACACACAGCCATCAAACTGAGGGAAAAGGCACACAAACACAACATCAAATTTGTAAAAGCTGACAAAGGCAACACGACTGTAATTATCCCCACAGACAACCTACACAAAAAAGTACAAGACTTCATAGAACAGAACAACATCACAGAACTAAAACACGACCCCACCGACAGATACCAAAACTCAGTAAAACAAATAGTCAACAAAGCCAAACACATTATGACACATAAACAAAAGCCCTACATGAAACAAATCCGACCATCAGCACCTACACTCCAAGCGCTTCCCAAAATCCATAAAGAAGACATTCCGATCCGCCCCATTATCAACTACCGTAATGCCCCTGCACACAAACTGGCAAAATATCTAGACAAAATTATTAGACAACACACACAAATAGACAACATTGCAGTAAAAAACAACACTGACCTAGCAACAAAAATAAAAGACATACACATCCCCCATAACGCCACATTAGCCTCCTTTGACATTAAAAACCTGTACACAAACATCCCCATCTCTGAAACAATCACCATCCTACAAAACAAACTCAAACAGAACAACACACCAGACGAACTTATCAATGAAATAACAGAAACTCTGAACATTATCACAAAACAAAACTACTTTACTTATAACAATAAATACTACACACAGAACGACGGCCTACCCATGGGCTCCCCCATATCCAGCATTCTAGCAGAAGTCTTCCTCCAACACTTAGAAAAAACAAAAATACTCACAAACAATGACAGACACTCACATAAAATACTATATTGGCACAGATACGTTGATGACATTCTAATACTATACAGGGGAAACAAAAGACAATGTGAACAGTTACTAACGCACATAAACAAAATACGTAAAAACATAACCTTCACTGCCGAATACGAACACAACAATACCATAAACTTCTTAGACCTCTCCATCACAAAACTAGAACACAGGCACAAATTCAGTATATACAGAAAACCAACTACAACTGACACACTAATACACAACACCTCCAATCACCCAATACAACACAAACTAGCTGCTTTTAGAACCATGATACATAGACTTAACAACATCCCCTTAGATGAAATAGACTACAAAGACGAACTAAACACGATAAAATATCTAGCAGAATCTAACGGTTATGACAGAACAATAGTCAGTAAACTCCTACACAAAACACAAAACAAACAACAGACAAAGACAGAAAACAACAAATTCATAACACTAACATACATCAACAAACAAACAGAAAAAATTGCCCACAAATTCAAAAAAGCAGGATACAGAATAGCTTACAAAACTACTAACAAAACAGAACACACACTATCAAAACGCATGCCCAAAGCACAAAACAAATTCGATCTACCCGGTGTATATAAACTAAATTGTTCAAATTGCAGTAAATTCTACATAGGCCAGACAGGACGTAGCTTCAAACAGAGATACATTGAACACACAAAAGCACTCCACACCACTACAGAATCTACCTTCGCAAACCACCTCATTGAAGCAAACCACACATATAAAAACATCGACAATAACATGAACATACTACACGTACACACAAAAGGCCGAAAACTAGACACTCTAGAACAATTAGAAATATACAAACACACAAAAACAAATAAAAACGACATCCTAAACGAACAGACACAATTCAAATCGCACGCATTATTCGAACACATCTCACCACACACACACAGCTTCAATCTTTCGAAACACTTTCTCGTCGCCAACAACAAGACGAGCAGCGCTACTAACGACAGCCTCTGATGAAGCCTTCTATAGGTGAAAGCCGGTTTAGGTGTAAGGTAAAACTTTACGTTTTTACTTATAAAAAACTTTGTGTTCCGAGTCGTCAATATTATAGTGATATTTAGTGAAAGAAATAGTTTCTGGAAAAGTCAAAGGAGTATACAACCAAGCCTCCATAAAGAAATATTACGAAGATTGAAGTTACAATATTTTGTATAAAATTATCAAAATTCTAAAAGAATAGTAAGATCAACTTATCACTAATTTGAAAGAAAAATTTGAGACTAATTAAAAAGAATAAAAGGAATTTAGATAAAACACCTAAATCCTAAAATATGTAAGACCAACTTACGCAAACAATTTTGAAAGAAAATAATTTGGAAATATTAAAGAAATAAAAAGAAGAGAATTTTGTATTACAAAATATCAAAATTCCAAAATACAAGTTAGACCAACTTACACAAGTAATTTAAAAAGAAACAATTTGGAAATAAATGAATGAAAAAGAAGAATTTGAATTTAGAATAAAAACATCAACATCCTAAAAAATGTAAGACCAGCTTACACAAACAATTTTGAAAGAAAACAATTTGGAATTAAATAAAAAGAATTTGAATTTTGGAAAATTACCAAAATTATAAAAATAATAGTAAGACCAGCTTACACAAATAATTTGAAAGAAAATACTAGGAATTATAAGAATGAAGAAAAAGAATTTGAATTTTGAGAAAACAAAACATCAAAATTCTAAAATGTAAATAAGATCAACTTATACAAATAACTTTGAAGAAAAAATATTGAGACTAAAGATAAACAAGAGAATTTTAAATAAAATAAACGGAAGAAAATGAATTTTGTATAAAACTAACAAAATTCTAAAGATAAATAAGATACACTTATAAATAAATTTAGAAGAAAATAATGTGATTAATTAAGAAAAAGAATTAAAAATAATCCAGAATAAATGTGAATATCAAACATTTGAAGGAGTAGAGAAGAAAAACAAAAAAAGTGTGATATACAAGAGAAGGCAATAATTTGGAAACAGAGAGAAGAATCTGTTATAAAAAAAAAAAGAGAGAGAGAAACAATAATATAATAAGAACAACCGATGACTAACTATTAATGAAAATATTATGGAAACAGATAATCAAGAAAGATGATTATAATATTACTCAGTTCTGAAAAAACAAAGAAGGACAACCCATACCAATCATATGAAGAAAATGATTTTGACAAGAAAATAATAAGGCATTTATGAAACGCAAAGAGAAACAAGTACTACATGAAATATAATGTTAATAAATTAATTTTAATGAATGCAAAAGCGGATTAATAACTTTCTGAGAGAAAAGAAAGAAAAATGTATTTAAATAATATGATCATAATAACAACTTGAATATCAATTACAAAGAAACCAATTGAAAAAACTAACTGATATAAAATAAAACCATTCAAATAATTAATAAGAACAAAAGAGAAAATAATATATATAAAAAAGTATGCTCTCAATGTAAATAACCAGAAGACGATATAATGAGAATTCAGATAAAGAAGGAAAAGTTACACTATAACTAGTAACTAACATATTAACAAAAGTTTCCATCCATAATAAAAATGAATATATCAGACAAGCTATAAGTTAGAAGAATATATAATGAGAATAATAAATATTAAGAGGAATAACTAAGATAGAAAGTGTGAGATAATCTGAGAAACAACGAAGTGAAGTATCCAAAGATATTTTTATTATGAAAAGAAAAGAAAAGAAAAGAAAAGAAAAAAAAGTATATAATAATAATAATATATCTCAGAAAACACTAACTATCCAAGAAGAATCAAGTCAGATAAGTTACTATAAAGTTTATTAAGCTCAAATATGAAAAAGTCGATAAAGAAATGGAGAGAAAAATGAAGAATAAAAAATAATAAAATTATCATAAGCAATTATTTCATCCATAATCAAGTCTGAAATAATCACTTCTGGAGGAGAGCAATCTGTAGCATGACAGATAATGCCAAGGATTCTGAATGGTAAAATGATCATGAAAATAAAATAAAAACATTGTTAAATCCGAGAAAGCAAAATAAAGAATTAATTAAGAACCACCGTGAAGTACAATCATAGATTAAAGCAAAAGTTCATTTAAAACCAATGTTACAATGAGTGATGAATCATCAAAATAAATGCTAAACTAAAGTTGAAAAAAGGCAATACCCAGGTAGGATAGGAGTAGGTAAGGAAGAGACCCAAAACAAGACAAGATCCACCATAAAAGGTGATACATTTATAAGAAACAAAAAGAGTAGATGAGGAAGAAACCCAAAACATGATGACATCCACAAGAAGATGAAGGAAATAATTTTATAAGAAACAAGAAGAATATAAGGAATCAATGAAGAAAACCAGAACAAGACAGCATCCACAAGAAGAAGGAGTGCTCTTATAAAAAACCCCAAACCCCAAAAGAAACTAATAAAAATAATGATAAATGAAAGTATAACAAACTATCAAATGTAGAAACCACATGTAAAATAGATGTAAGCCAAAAAGTGTATTAAGTAAGAATTGAAAGTGAACCAATGTGAAATAGTTATATAATACCAAAAAACAAACCTTCATTATATTCTATAAATAGATTTCTTGATTTTAATAAAAACTATAAAACTATTTAGAAATAAAATCCAAGAATGAAAAGGGGGTCAGTGCAAGTTTTTGTGTTATAATAAATAAACCTTGTGTTAATGTTGCAATTCACAAACTAAGTAAATTGTGAAATATTACAACTTTGAAGTGCTTATATCGTGTCCATGAATAATGTAAATAAAGTATTATCATGACAGGTAATACATGTGTTTTTAAATAACTGCCACTCTTAATTATACAACATTCAGTAGAATGAACCAAAATAAAACAAGAGCAGGCTATATATAAAAAGTGAAGTGACAAGGTATCATTACCCCCAAATCCAACAAAAAAACAGATAAAAACTGATAATAGAACCTAGTGTAAGAAATATAGTATAAGATTATGATAATTATGTTTTGTTTATGTAAAATAAGTTACTAGAGATAATCAATTTTAAATGTCAGAATCAGATAACATTCATTATTTGTGAAATATTTATTATGTGTTATTGATAATAATTAAGTTATAAGATGTCAGACATTCTGTATTTATAAGATATTTATTGTGTATTACAAAAAATAATTAAGTATAAAATGTCTGAGTTTGGAAGACCAATGTTAATTTGAATTATATGTTATGTATTTAGAGTATAAATTATATACTCATTATTCTTTTGTTAAAATAAGAAAATATTAATTAATGTAATAATAGCAAAGAAAGTCAGAGAGGGTATAAACCAACATGTATTATTTAAAAAACTTTGTATGTAAAAACTGTTAGAAATCTAGGCCAAATGTTAAAAACTAAACAGCATCAAAATTGATGAAATAAGTACAGAATAACAATTAAACTGAAGTAATTTTTATAAGGTAAATCAGTAATAAAGTCATGTAATTGGAAATATAGTTAAGAAAGATTTTGTAAAAAGATAGCCAGAATTATTGTTAAAAATTCAAATGTAAAAACTCAAAATTCAGATAGGGGAGTCATATATTACTGTATAATATTTTAAAACATAACCAATTAATCTAATTACAAGAAATTAAGGGAAGATAAACCTTTTATTACAATCTGAGATTTAATACAATCATTAATATAACTTTTTTCTTCCTACTGTTTAAATTAGCAGCCATCCTTACTATTTCTTTTATGAATTTGCTAACTGCTATAATTTTTTATTGTTCGCCTAAGCTTTTCGTCATTACTGACAAAAAGTAATGACGAAAAGCTTAGTCGAACAATAAAAAATTATAGCAGTTAGCAAATTCATAAAAGAAATATTAATATAACTTGTAAGATGGCAACATTTTTGGAAAAGGACAGGAAGTGATTTTTAAAACTTACAATTTTCAAAATGAGGTAAAAAATACCATTTTGATCAAAAACTTAATAAAACTACATTATTTGGTATCAAATTAAGCAGAATGAACTGAAGAAGAAGATTATGTATTTAGTAATTAATAAATTTAAATAATAACAAAAATATAATCAGTTATATAATGTAAAATTCTCACATGCACAGGATGCAAATAATTTTGAAACAATGGATTGAATAATATTAATTTGGCTAAGACTTTAGTCGAAGACGGAGGAAGTAATTTAGTTCATTATTAGAGATCGTGAAGCACGCTTGACGAGCTATTAAGCAATTTTTAACCTAATTGCTGATACATCAATGGCGCATATTTTCTAAGCCTAGTTTGACGAATAACGCGAGTTTTGTGAAAATACATTTTTAACACAAATACAGTGAAACAAACATCATCCAACATTAAAACAACTTCAAATAAGAACAGAACAAAGTGAATACACCAACTAAACGATTAAAACAATAATTAAACACCACGAAACGGAAAGTGCAATTTTCGACCCATACACTAAAGTGGAACATAACTATTTACAACACATTTTATCAAAGTGGTACACTAACACTCAACAAGGAACACTCCACCAACATTTAAAGGAAGAATCGCAGCCACAGGAACGAAAAATCGTAGGGAAAGCAGTTTTATTAGAAGACGAAACAGCGAGGCGTGTTCATCTTACGTCTGGACGAGCAGCGGCCATCACTGATTTCCCACAATCCAACGCGACACAGTCTACTCAACAGAACGGTTTGACAGCATCTTACTTAACATTATATATTGAATGAAATATGTATTTTAATTTTTAAGTGGATATATTTTGTAATGTTATACTTTTAATCCTTAACCCTTTTCCTCTGACTATCTCTGAAATAACAGTTAGAAGAACCCGATATTAAATAATTGTACACTATTGATACCCTGAGGATCGATTTATAAATCGATAGAGAGTCTATAAAATAAATATTTGTTAATAAACTTCAGTAATTACTACAAAATTGAATCTCCTTTATTCCTATTTAATAATTAGTATAAAATATAACTTTAATAGAACAGAAACGACAAGAATTTCACCACTAAGAAGGAAGATAACCTCCAAATAGGAAAGTACACCTATCGATTGTTATTGGAGACAATCTTATTAACTGGCGAAAGGATTTTAAAATACGTAAACAGAGTTAAATTAATTAAAACAATTAACAAAAAATTCGGACCACAGAACATAATTAATTAATTAAATTTAATTAATTAAAAACAAAAAAATTTTACAAACAAACATTTTTTTACACTAACATTTATAAATTAACAAATTTATTTAAAATGTTACAAATTGGCGACCAACTGAGGGGCTTTAATTAGTGATTGACAGGCCACTATAATTTGCCCAATTACTGATTTAAGCTTGGCAGCAGTTATAAATTCAGAAAAAAGGGAAAATGCAACGACGAGCAACGTCAAAGAAATGGGCGGCGGAGGCCGAAAAGGAAATTGAAATCAATATGGAAGACAAAGAGGTGATGCCAGTGGAAGATGTGGAAAGGTTATTACCACCAGTGGAACCGAAACAACCCGCACCACCAGAGGAACAACCTGATATGCCAACGCAAACAGGGGAGGTCAATCCCAGGAGAAAGAGCTAGAGAGACCTCAAACAACAGAAGAGACAAAGTTGGACAAAATGATGGAAATGTTCCTACAAGAATTCAAATCCACGAAGGAAGAATTGAGTAGAGAAATAAGGGAGAACAGAAAGGAATCGAAAAAGGAAAACCAGTCCACAAAGGAAGATAACCAAACCTTAAGTAAAAAGATGGAAGGAATAAATAAAAACATAGATTCTAAGATGGAGGAAAACGGGAAGAAATTAGAAGATTTGAAGGAAGACAACCAGTCCCTGAGTAAGAAAATTAATGAAAGAAATAAGAAGATGGAAGAAGAAATGGGGAAGAAGTTAGAAGAATTGAAGGAAGACAACCAGTTGTTAAAGGAAGAATTCAAATCAACCAAGGAAGAATTTAAAGCAACTAAGGAAGAATTGATTAACAAAATTGAGAATACCAAAAAGAGAATTGAAGAAAACAGTAAGAAGTTGGGGGAGAAGTTGGAAGAATTAAGAGAGGATAACCAACTATTAAGAGAAGAATTAAGGGAGGTTAACCAATAAAACCTGGACAAGTTAGACGAAAGGATGGAGTTGTTAAGAGAAGAAATGAACAAGGAACTCAACGATAATAAGAAATCTATAAATAAAAAATTGGAAGAAGAAACCATAATGATAAACCAACAAATCAGGGAAATTGACGGAAAATGTAACCAAACCGAGAGGGAAGTACAAGAATTCAAGGAAGTGGTAAACATCAAGTTTACTAATATTGAAGAGCATAGTAGCAGGAAAGTGGAAGAACAACGGAAGGAAACTCAGGAAGAATTCGGGAGAGTACGGAGCCAAGTCGCGGAACGGTGTGACAGAATGGAAGAGGCTGTGACCAATATCACGGGTCAAGTACAGCAGAGCCAAGAAGAAATGGAAGTCTTGAGAAATCGACCCACTAATTTTACCGGGATACCCATCAATGAAAACCAGGAATGGCTGAATTTCCGGCAGTACAAGAGAAAACCAATGGAGTTCTTGGCCCGGATAGAAGAATACTTCGCCAAACATAGAGGGAGCAGATGGAGTAATAACCGGGAGATATTGGACGAGTCGTTCAGGGAAATGACCGATAACTGGTGGATGGCAAACCGAAGTGAGATTGCGGACTACCAAGAGTTCAGGAAACTGTTTAAAGCTAAATACTGGTCAGAAACAACTCAGAACCTGATACGAGATAATATTTGCCATGGACGATACTGGGCCCAACTAGGTAGCACCATGACAGCCTATTTCTTAGGGAAGGTGTGTCTGGCAAAACATCTAGAACCGGCAATACCTGAAGAATGCCTAGTGAACAAGCTATCCTATCACTACGACGAAGATATTATCAGAGCAAGGAGAGATAGCCAGATTAGAACAGTGCAGGCCATGACCGAGTTACTGGAAAGCTACGAAAACGAAGAATACTACCGTCAGAGTAGAAGGAGGAACGATAGACCAGAGATGAGAAGTAACCAGTACCCTAGTAACGGTAATAACTATCAAGGAAACCGCAACCAGCAAAATAGTTACAACAACAATAACAACCCGCCGAACAATAATAATAACTTCAATATCAATCAAAATTGTAATAGGAATAACAACCAATACCCAAATAACTTTAATAATTATTATCAACCCCCTAACAATTCCTATAGTCAGAGAAACCCCTACCCGGGTAATAATGAACGGTATTATCAAAAAAATAGGAATTACAATACTAACTATAACAATAATAACAGAGTTTCCCGTCCATGAGTTAATTTTATAAGAGCCGAAGATCGAGGGCCAAGAAGATACAACCGTTTTTGAAGGAATAGTTTCCACGATGGGGATCGCCGGCGAAGAACGTGATGGTCCGAGGTATGAACAACATCGAAGGAGTACCAGTCTAGATGATCCTGGCCGACAACAACACAGAGAACAAACATTCGAACAGGATACAGAGCAGCAGGAACTGACGCAAGGTTTCCAAAACGACGCCTCGGTCAATCCGAATGCCAACGATGAAAACAATAATTTAAATGGGAGGAGGCAGTGATAAACTATCACGACCCGTTACTGCTCCTATCTCCTGGGTATAAAAACGAGTTGCAGCAAAAGGCAACCGAATCAAGAAACATCACCATCATTAGCAACAACTACTTGAAGAACATAAGAACTGAACTATTGGAGGAAAACGAAACGAGCCTCGATAGTCAGAACAATGAAATATTGTATATAAAAGCGGAAGTAGAAGGAATCCCCGCAAAAATCATGATTGATACCGGTGCTAATATCTCAATAATAAATGTAATTGAACTGGAAAGAATCCAGAAAGAGTGTGGTAAAACTTTGCCTATGTTACCAGTAAATAATATTGTCTTAATAGGTGCAACTGGCCGCCAGAACAAAACTATTAGAAAACAAGTTTCCGTAAATGTTGTTAGCCGTGGTATAGCTTTGAATATGGTATTTTTGATCGCCACCGAACTGCCATTCAATATATTGGTAGGTTGCGATATTTTAAGAAGGAACTCCGCCATTATCGATCTGAACCAAGAAAAAGTATCACTATTTTCATATGGAATAATGTGGACAGCAGATTTAGTAGGAGGCGAGAATATACTTCCCAGTAATATACACCAACAACTTCGTAAGATAAATTTTGTAGAGAACAGCTCCCTGAATAAACCGATAATATATAATAACGGAGAAGAGGATTTATGGTCAGTGAAGATACAAGAAATACGGGACTTCCAGTGCGGAACCACCAACAAGAAAATACCCATACACCAAGCAAATCGTTTAATAAGAGTGTACGAAAAATACAAATCAGTATTCTCAGATGAACCGGGTAAAGTCAAGAACTACCAGTGTAAACTTGAGTTTAAGGAAAACGTGGAATTTAACCGGAGGTCATACCCAATCGCGCATTCACTGAAGGAGGCCGTGAGAATGGAAATTAATAAGATGATCAGCAGTGACATAATTGAGATTAGTCAATCTCCATACACTAGTCCAATCATTGCTGTTCCCAAGAAAAACGGACAAGTCCGGCTTTGTTTGGATGCGCGCGAGCTAAATAAAACTATTGTTAATGACCGAACATCACCCGGTGAGATAGAGAAGATATTGAAACAATTTCACGGCACCAAGTTTATCAGTACATGGGACACTGTGTGTGGTTACTGGCAAATGGCGTTGCATCCACAGAGTCGTCAGTATGTAGCGTTCATTTTCGAAGGGCGCAATTACGATTTCAAGAGATAGCCCTTCAGACTTGTAAATTCAGTAGCCATCTTTGTGGCCTGTATGGACCAAATACTTGGACAGGAAGCACACCAATTTACCACAGTCTATGTAGACGATCTGCTGATTACTTCAGAAACCTGGGAGGAACACTGTTACAGAGTAGAACATGTACTCGAGAAGTTAGCACAGAATAATATAACTCTGAAATTGGAGAAATCCAAATTCATTGCTCAAGAAGTACAGTTCTTAGGTTTTAACCTAGACGATAGAGGTATAACCCCATCATCAGAAAAAGTGGAGGCGATTCAGAAGTTCCCTAAACCAAAGAACAGGAAACATTTACAATCTTTCCTCGGACTCTGTAACTATTACAGAAAGTTTCAACACCAATATTCTGAGCTGACAGCCAAATTTCAACCACAATTGTCTGCAAAGAACAAATGGACCTGGGGTGAAGAACAGGATGTTACTTTCCAACGGATCAAAGAAAAGTTCTTAGAGAGTGTTATACTTCGTCACCCGGATTTTAAGAAACCTATCTTTTTGAATTGTGATGCTAGCAACATCAGCTGAGGAACAACTTTATATCAGGAAGATGAGGAGGGTCACCATCTGGTGATAAGCTTTGCTAGTCGTACCCTGAATCAATGCGAGAAGAATTATAATGTGACTGAGAAAGAATTCCTCAGCGTAGTATTCGCATGTAGCAAATTCCGGACATATATTCTCGGGTATCCAGTTACCATCCGCACTGATCATAAATCCATCTCATTTCTATGTAGGTGCAAGTTGAGTCACGGCCGATTGGCTAGATGGGTATTCGCCCTACAAGAATACAACCTACAATGGGAGTATATTCCAGGGAAAAAGAATGTTGTAGCCGATGTATTGTCACGCATTAATTTGGAAGACCAGACCTTCGAGGGAGAGAAGGAGAGCTTAGTCAAAATCTACAACCTGATTATAGCAAGATCCGATTTAGAAGCTTTATTGATAAACATCTGCATCCACCAACAGTCTGACCCTAAACTAAAAAACATTATTAATCGATTGGAAGCAGACGATGACACAGTTTCTAAATATTACCATATTAACAAGGGTATACTATTCATTAAAACAGCTTTGAATAAAGAAACGTGGAAAGTGATTATTCCGAACCACATCGAGAAAGAAATTATAATCGATTACCATATAAGGTATGGTCATATGGGAGCGCTTAAGGTGATACAGGCTTTAGATGAGAATTGTAAAATAAAAAACATTAACCGAAAGGTAAGAAATTACTTAAATTCATGTAATATTTGCCAGTGTGTTAAAGTTAACAACGAAAAGAAGGAAGGTATAATGATACTGATAACATCTAAAGCGAAACTGGAAAAAGTGTTTTTAGACATATGCAGACCATTTCCCCATAGTGGCGGTCGACACAGATACAAATACTTAATCATAGTTAAGGACCATTTTACAAAGTACGTAAAGCTATATCCGGTTAATCGGGCAACCACAGTAAAAGTTCTTGGGGTCATAACGGAGTTGTATGTGCCAGAAATAGGTAAACCATCTTCAATCATTACTGACCATGGTACACAGTTTAAAGGGAGAAGATGGCGAGACACATTATTATCACTTGGAATTAAAACATATAAGACGTCAGTCTACCACCCAAGTAGTAATCCGGCAGAGAGGGTACTGAGAGAAGTGGGGAGAATCTTGCGAACGTACTGTCACAACCAACAGAAAAAGTGGCAAGAGTACTTAGCAGCCACAGAGAAGTTCTTAAATTTTGCTCACCATCCAGCTGTAGGAATTACCCCTTACTCCGCCATGTATGAGAAACCAACCCCCCGAGAGATTGAAGAAATAATAGAGTTCCCGACGAACGATGGTCGTAAGTTTGACCAGGTGAAGTTCTATAACAAGGTGGCCGAATACCAAGAGAAATGGCAAGCCAAATATCAAAAGGCAATCGGACGAGTAATAACTTATAAAGAGGGAGAAAAAGTTCTGTTAAAAAACCGAGAACTACCCAGCACCCTAGAAGGGATAACAAAAAAACTATTGTTACTATATACTGGACCATATGTCATTGCCAAAAATAATAACAACAATACGTACGAACTGAAAGAAATAGTTTCTGGAAAAGTCAAAGGAGTATACAACCAAGCCTCCATAAAGAAATATTACGAAGATTGAAGTTACAATATTTTGTATAAAATTATCAAAATTCTAAAAGAATAGTAAGATCAACTTATCACTAATTTGAAAGAAAAATTTGAGACTAATTAAAAAGAAGAAAAGGAATTTAGATAAAACACCTAAATCCTAAAATATGTAAGACCAACTTACACAAACAATTTTGAAAGAAAATAATTTGGAAATATTAAAGAAATAAAAAGAAGAGAATTTTGTATTATAAAATATCAAAATTCCAAAATACAAGTTAGACCAACTTACACAAGTAATTTAAAAAAAAACAATTTGGAAATAAATGAATGAAAAAGAAGAATTTGAATTTAGAATAAAAACATCAAAATCCTAAAAAATGTAAGACCAGCTTACACAAACAATTTTGAAAGAAAACAATTTGGAATTAAATAAAAAGAAGAATTTGAATTTTGGAAAATTACTAAAATTCTAAAAATAATAGTAAGACCAGCTTACACAAATAATTTGAAAGAAAATACTAGGAATTATAAGAATGAAGAAAAAGAATTTGAATTTTGAGAAAACAAACCATCAAAATTCTAAAATGTAAATAAGATCAACTTATACAAATAACTTTGAAGAAAAAATATTGAGACTAAAGATAAAGAAGAGAATTTTGAATAAAATAAACGGAAGAAAATAAATTTTGTATAAAACTAACAAAATTCTAAAGATAAATAAGATACACTTATAAATAAATTTAGAAGAAAATAATGTGATTAATTAAGAAAAAGAATTAAAAATAATCCAGAATAAATATGAATATCAAACATTTGAAGGAGTAGAGAAGAAAAACAAAAAAAGTGTGATATACAAGAGAAGGCAATAATTTGGAAACAGAGAGAAGAATCTGTTATAAAAAAAAAGAGAGAGAGAGAAACAATAATATAATAAGAACAACCGATGACTAACTATTAATGAAAATATTATGGAAACAGATAATCAAGAAAGATGATTATAATATTACTCAGTTCTGAAAAAACAAAGAAGGACAACTCATACCAATCATATGAAGAAAATGATTTTGACAAGAAAATAATAAGGCATTTATGAAACGCAAAGAGAAACAAGTACTACATGAAATATAATGTTAATAAATTAATTTTAATGAATGCAAAAGTGGATTAATAACTTTCTGAGAGAAAAGAAAGAAAATACATTTAAATAATATGATCATAATAACAAATTGAATATCAATTACAAAGAAACCAATTGAAAAAACTAACTGATATAAAATAATACCATTCAAATAATTAATAAGAACCAAAGAGAAAATAATATATATAAAAAAGTATGCTCTCAATGTAAATAACCAGAAGAAGATATAATGAGAATTCAGATAAAGAAGGAAAAATTACACTATAACTAGTAACTAACATATTAACAAAAGTTTCCATCCATAATAAAAATGAATATATCAGACGAGCTGAAAGTTAGAAGAATATATAATGAGAATAATAAATATTAAGAGGAATAACTAAGATAGAAAGTGTGAGATAATCTGAGAAACAACGAAGTGAAGTATCCAAAGATATTTTTATTAGTCGACAATGAGACTATTCTTGGATATCATTGTCCATTACGTGTCCGTTACTTAACTAAATATCAGTATAATATTGACGACTCTGAACACTAAGTTTTTTATAAGTAAAAACGTAGAGTTTTACCTTACAGCCTAAACCGGCTTTCACCTATAGAGCCTCTGATGAAGCCTTCTATAGGTGAAAGCCAGTTTAGGCTGTAAGGTAAAACTTTACGTTTTTACTTATAAAAAACTTAGTGTTCAGAGTCGTCAATATTATAGTGATATTTAATCAGACTATACTATATGTAATTTTTATTCGATGACTGTCTGTAGATAATTCCAGCAGCATTATGTTTTTGAGCAGAGATGA
The DNA here is from genome assembly GCA_034769895.1 of Magicicada septendecula. Lineage (NCBI taxonomy): Eukaryota > Metazoa > Arthropoda > Insecta > Hemiptera > Cicadidae > Magicicada > Magicicada septendecula. Next base: position 111,784,688 of record CM068373.1, read on the forward strand.
TTTGCCTCTGGACACAATTTGAAGTTATGTATGGCCAGCAGAGTATATGTAGCCACAAGTGCCTCTCTGAACTGCCCCAGCTCACATGTTAGGGAACGTTAGGGAATTAATATCCCAGGGATAAAACTCGAAGTTTAGAAAAGAAAGTATATAATAATAATAATAATATATCTCAGAAAACACTAACTATCCAAGAAGAATCAAAAGTCAGATAAGTTACTATAAAGTTTATTAAGCTCAAATATGAAAAAGTCGATAAAGAAATGGAGAGAAAAATGAAGAATAAAAAATAATAAAATTATCATAAGCAATTATTTCATCCATAATCAAGTCTGAAATAATCACTTCTGGAGGAGAGCAATCTGTAGCATGACAGATAATGCCAAGGAGTCTGAATGGTAAAATGATCATGAAAATAAAATAAAAACATTTTTAAATCCGAGAAAGCAAAATAAAGAATTAATTAAGAACCACCGTGAAGTACAATCATAGATTAAAGCAAAAGTTCATTTAAAACCAATGTTACAATGAGTGATGAATCATCAAAATAAATGCTAAACTAAAGTTAAAAAAAGGCAATACCCAGGTAGGATAGGAGTAGGTAAGGAAGAGACCCAAAACAAGACAAGATCCACCATAAAAGGTGATACATTTATAAGAAACAAAAAGAGTAGATGAGGAAGAAACCCAAAACATGATGACATCCACAAGAAGATGAAGGAAATAATTTTATAAGAAACAAGAAGAATATAAGGAATCAATGAAGAAAACCAGAACAAGACAGCATCCACAAGAAGAAGGAGTGCTCTTATAAAAAACCCCAAACCCCAAAAGAAACTAATAAAAATAATGATAAATGAAAGTATAACAAACTATCAAATGTAGAAACCACATGTAAAATAGATGTAAGCCAAAAAGTGTATTAAGTAAGAATTGAAAGTGAACCAATGTGAAATAGTTATATAATACCAAAAAACAAACCTTCATTATATTCTATAAATAGATTTCTTGATTTTAATAAAAACTATAAAACTATTTAGAAATAAAATCCAAGAATGAAAAGGGGGTCAGTGCAAGTTTTTGTGTTATAATAAATAAACCTTGTGTTAATGTTGCAATTCACAAACTAAGTAAATTGTGAAATATTACAACTTTGAAGTGCTTATATCGTGTCCATGAATAATGTAAATAAAGTATTATCATGACAGGTAATACATGTGTTTTTAAATAACTGCCACTCTTAATTATACAACATTCAGTAGACTGAACCAAAATAAAACAAGAGCAGGCTATATATAAAAAGTGAAGTGACAAGGTATCATTACCCCCAAATCCAACAAAAAAACAGATACAAACTGATAATAGAACCTAGTGTAAGAAATATAGTATAAGATTATGATAATTATGTTTTGTTTATGTAAAATAAGTTACTAGAGATAATCAATTTTAAAATGTCAGAATCAAATAACATTCATTATTTGTGAAATATTTATTATGTGTTACTGATAATAATTAAGTTATAAGATGTCAGACATTCTGTATTTATAAGATATTTATAGTGTATTACAAAAAATAATTAAGTATAAAATGTCTGAGTTTGGAAGACCAATGTTAATTTGAATTATGTGTTATGTATTTAGAGTATAAATTATATACTCATTATTCTTTTGTTAAAATAAGAAAATATTAATTAATGTAATAATAGCAAAGAAAGTCAGAGAGGGTATAAACCAACATGTATTATTTAAAAAACTTTGTATGTAAAAACAGTAAATGTAAAACAGGAATAACTAAGATAGAAAGTGTGAGATAATCTGAGAAACAACGAAGTGAAGTATCCAATGATATTTTTATTATGAAAAGAAAAGAAAAGAAAAGAAAAGAAAGTATATAATAATAATAATATATCTCAGAAAACACTAACTATCCAAGAAGAATCAAGTCAGATAAGTTACTATAAAGTTTATTAAGCTCAAATATGAAAAAGTCGATAAAGAAATGGAGAGAAAAATGAAGAATAAAAAATAATAAAATTATCATAAGCAATTATTTCATCCATAATCAAGTCTGAAATAATCACTTCTGGAGGAGAGCAATCTGTAGCATGACAGATAATGCCAAGGATTCTGAATGGTAAAATGATCATGAAAATAAAATAAAAACATTGTTAAATCCGAGAAAGCAAAATAAAGAATTAATTAAGAACCACCGTGAAGTACAATCATAGATTAAAGCAAAAGTTCATTTAAAACCAATGTTACAATGAGTGATGAATCATCAAAATAAATGCTAAACTAAAGTTGAAAAAAGGCAATACCCAGGTAGGATAGGAGTAGGTAAGGAAGAGACCCAAAACAAGACAAGATCCACCATAAAAGGTGATACATTTATAAGAAACAAAAAGAGTAGATGAGGAAGAAACCCAAAACATGATGACATCCACAAGAAGATGAAGGAAATAATTTTATAAGAAACAAGAAGAATATAAGGAATCAATGAAGAAAACCAGAACAAGACAGCATCCACAAGAAGAAGGAGTGCTCTTATAAAAAACCCCAAACCCCAAAGAAACTAATAAAAATAATGATAAATGAAAGTATAACAAACTATCAAATGTAGAAACCACATGTAAAATAGATGTAAGCCAAAAAGTGTATTAAGTAAGAATTGAAAGTGAACCAATGTGAAATAGTTATATAATACCAAAAAACAAACCTTCATTATATTCTATAAATAGATTTCTTGATTTTAATAAAAACTATAAAACTATTTAGAAATAAAATCCAAGAATGAAAAGGGGGTCAGTGTAAGTTTTTGTGTTATAATAAATAAACCTTGTGTTAATGTTGCAATTCACAAACTAAGTAAATTGTGAAATATTACAACTTTGAAGTGCTTATATCGTGTCCATGAATAATGTAAATAAAGTATTATCATGACAGGTAATACATGTGTTTTTAAATAACTGCCACTCTTAATTATACAACATTCAGTAGAATGAACCAAAATAAAACAAGAGCAGGCTATATATAAAAAGTGAAGTGACAAGGTATCATTACCCCCAAATCCAACAAAAAAACAGATAAAAACTGATAATAGAACCTAGTGTAAGAAATATAGTATAAGATTATGATAATTATGTTTTGTTTATGTAAAATAAGTTACTAGAGATAATCAATTTTAAAATGTCAGAATCAAATAACATTCGTTATTTGTGAAATATTTATTATGTGTTATTGATAATAATTAAGTTATAAGACGTCAGACATTCTGTATTTATAAGATATTTATTGTGTATTACAAAAAATAATTAAGTATAAAATGTCTGAGTTTGGAAGACCAATGTTAATTTGAATTATATGTTATGTATTTAGAGTATAAATTATATACTCATTATTCTTTTGTTAAAATAAGAAAATATTAATTAATGTAATAATAGCAAAGAAAGTCAGAGAGGGTATAAACCAGCATGTATTATTTAAAAAACTTTGTATGTAAAAACTGTTAGAAATCTAGGCCAAATGTTAAAAACTAAACAGCATCAAAATTGATGAAATAAGTACAGAATAACAATTAAACTGAAGGAATTTATATAAGGTAAATCAGTAATAAAGTCATGTAATTGGAAATATAGTTAAGAAAGATTTTGTAAAAAGATAGCCAGAATTATTGTTAAAAATTCAAATGTAAAAACTCAAAATTCAGATAGGGGAGTCATATATTACTGTATAATATTTTAAAACATAACCAATTAATCTAATTACAAGAAATTAAGGGAAGATAAACCTTTTATTACAATCTGAGATTTAATACAATCATTAATATAACTTTTTTCTTCCTATTGTTTAAATTAGCAGCCATCCTTACTATTTCTTTTATGAATTTGCTAACTGCTATAATTTTTTATTGTTTGCCTAAGCTTTTCGTCATTACTGACAAAAAGTAATGACGAAAAGCTTAGTCGAACAATAAAAAATTATAGCAGTTAGCAAATTCATAAAAGAAATATTAATATAACTTGTAAGATGGCAACATTTTTGGAAAAGGACAGGAAGTGATTTTTAAAACTTACAATTTTCAAAATGAGGTAAAAAATACCATTTTGATCAAAAACTTAATAAAACTACATTATTTGGTATCAAATTAAGCAGAATGAACTGAAGAAGAAGATTATGTATTTAGTAATTAATAAATTTAAATAATAACAAAAATATAATCAGTTATATAATGTAAAATTCTCACATGCACAGGATGCAAATAATTTTGAAACAATGGATTGAATAATATTAATTTGGCTAAGACTTTAGTCGAAGACGGAGGAAGTAATTTAGTTCATTATTAGAGATCGTGAAGCACGCTTGACGAGCTATTAAGCAATTTTTAACCTAATTGCTGATACATCAATGGCGCATATTTTCTAAGCCTAGTTTGACGAATAACGCGAGTTTTGTGAAAATACATTTTTAACACAAATACAGTGAAACAAACATCATCCAACATTAAAACAACTTCAAATAAGAACAGAACAAAGTGAATACACCAACTAAACGATTAAAACAATAATTAAACACCACGAAACGGAAAGTGCAATTTTCGACCCATACACTAAAGTGGAACATAACTATTTACAACACATTTTATCAAAGTGGTACACTAACACTCAACAAGGAACACTCCACCAACATTTAAAGGAAGAATCGCAGCCACAGGAACGAAAAATCGTAGGGAAAGCAGTTTTATTAGAAGACGAAACAGCGAGGCGTGTTCATCTTACGTCTGGACGAGCAGCGGCCATCACTGATTTCCGACAATCCAACGCGACACAGTCTACTCAACAGAACGGTTTGACAGCATCTTACTTAACATTATATATTGAATGAAATATGTATTTTAATTTTTAAGTGGATATATTTTGTAATGTTATACTTTTAATCCTTAACCCTTTTCCTCTGACTATCTCTGAAATAACAGTTAGAAGAACCCGATATTAAATAATTGTACACTATTGATACCCTGAGGATCGATTTATAAATCGATAGAGAGTCTATAAAATAAATATTTGTTAATAAACTTCAGTAATTACTACAAAATTGAATCTCCTTTATTCCTATTTAATAATTAGTATAAAATATAACTTTAATAGAACAGAAGCGACCAGAATTTCACCACTAAGAAGGAAGATAACCTCCAAATAGGAAAGTACACCTGTTGATTGTTATTGGAGACAATCTTATTAACTGGCGAGAGGATTTTAAAATACGTAAACGGTGTTAAATTAATTAAAACAATTAACAAAAAATTCGGACCACAGAACATAATTAATTAATTAAATTTAATTAATTTAAAAAAAATATATTTTACAAACAAAAATTTTTTTTATACTAACATTTATAAATTAACAAATTTATTTAAAATGTTACATTGGTTGCAATAATTACAGACAGCGAAGTGCGTCAAGGTCTTTCTACAGATTTCCGAAAAATAAAGAAATGTAAGTATGAGTTCAAATGTTAGGTTACGTTTCTATATGTTTACACAACTTCAGTTTATATAGAATACTTGATTTTACGGCAGTAGAAAATGATGTACTAATTGATATTACTGATTTTATTAGATGCAAGCAGTGGGTTATTCGGAGCAGACCTGGATGATATATTCAAAAGAGATGGACCAGAACATTTGAACAAAAGTTACGTTGTATGTTCAGATCATTTTGTACAGAAAGACTTTAGAAACAAGAATTTATTAAGTCAGGGGTAAGTATTTCGAACACATCAGAATTTGAGAGTATAAAAGATTGCCTTATTACATTTTAATTTATCTTTTCAGAGTTTGGCCTGGATTTATCTCCTCAGTTTTGCCTTCTGCGAAGGAAATCAATCCTAGGAGAAGCCCAAAGAAAAGGAAGAGAGAAGAGGAACTGGAGTCAGAAACAACAGTGGGTGGTGAAATCGAAGTGGTGAGTAATGACACCTTCAAAGTTAAGGAAGAGTGCACAAAGTGCCCACAAATGGCAAAAAAGTGCAGAGCATTGCAAAAAACAGTGTCCAGATATAAGAAACAGAATTGTGTGTTAAAAGCTAGGCTAAGTATTTTGAATCAGAAGAAAATGAGAAGTAAAACTGCAGAAATCAATATTCTTAGTGATTGTGCAGGTAATTTTTGTAGTGATGTAGCAGATAACTTTATAAAACTTCAGGCTAAACTTAAGGACAGAAAGGCTCAGGGAAGGAAATACTCAGAATAAGATAAGAGTTTTGCTTTGGCCCTTCATTTCTGTTCTCCAAAATCATACAGGTTCTTGGAGACATACTTTTGTTTACCTACTACTAGGTCATTGAGAAGTTGGCTACAAAATTCAGAGGTAAAGCCTGGTATGAATGGCATGGTTCTTGATTACATGTGTACAGTAGGCTAAGTTATTTTTGAATGTATATAGTTGTCACTTTTCATGCCTTATCTGAAAATTGCAGACAGTATCACATGTAAGTGTAAGTGGTTTTGGTCTAGCTGTAGGCCTAAAATTGATGTTACTTTTCATGCCTTATCTCGTGACTAATAAAATGTTATAACCCCAGACCAAGCATTTTGTACTTGAAAACCTGTTCCATAATTCCTTTAAAACTTAAAAGCAATACGTTTTCTTATACAAGTGAAATTTCGAGATCTCTGGTTCAAGTATTATGTCATAGCAGCCGACAGCTGTTAGTTGTTATAACCGCGAGCCGCTAGATAGCGCTAGAGACGCTGTCTCGCGGAAAGCTATGCATTTTCGAAAGTTTCCGCTATTATCTTTATAACCTATTTGATCCCATCATGGCAATCTTTGTCTTTCTAAATATCACTATAATATTGACGACTCGGAACACAAAGTTTTTTATAAGTAAAAACGTAAAGTTTTACCTTACAGCCTAAACCGGCTTTCACCTATAGAAGGCTTCATCAGAGGCTGTCGTTAGTAGCGCTCCTCGTCTTGTTGTTGGCGACGAGAAAGTGTTTCGAAAGATTGAAGCTGTGTGTGTGTGGTGAGATGTGTTCGAATAATGCGTGCGATTTGAATTGTGTCTGTTCGTTTAGGATGTCGTTTTTATTTGTTTTTGTGTGTTTGTATATTTCTAATTGTTCTAGAGTGTCTAGTTTTCGGCCTTTTGTGTGTACGTGTAGTATGTTCATGTTATTGTCGATGTTTTTATATGTGTGGTTTGCTTCAATGAGGTGGTTTGCGAAGGTAGATTCTGTAGTGGTGTGGAGTGCTTTTGTGTGTTCAATGTATCTCTGTTTGAAGCTACGTCCTGTCTGGCCTATGTAGAATTTACTGCAATTTGAACAATTTAGTTTATATACACCGGGTAGATCGAATTTGTTTTGTGCTTTGGGCATGCGTTTTGATAGTGTGTGTTCTGTTTTGTTAGTAGTTTTGTAAGCGATTCTGTATCCTGCTTTTTTGAATTTGTGGGCAATTTTTTCTGTTTGTTTGTTGATGTATGTTAGTGTTATGAATTTGTTGTTTTCTGTCTTTGTCTGTTGTTTGTTTTGTGTTTTGTGTAGGAGTTTACATTATGTGAGAAATAACATTATCACAAAACAAAACTACTTTACTTATAACAATAAATACTACACACAGAACGATGGCCTACCCATGGGCTCCCCCATATCCAGCATTCTAGCAGAAGTCTTCCTCCAACACTTAGAAAAAACAAAAATACTCACAAACAATGACAGACACTCACATAAAATACTATATTGGCACAGATACGTTGATGACATTCTAATACTATACAGGGGAAACAAAAGACAATGTGAACAGTTACTAACGCACATAAACAAAATACATAAAAACATAACCTTCACTGCCGAATACGAACACAACAATACCATAAACTTCTTAGACCTCTCCATCACAAAACTAGAACACAGGCACAAATTCAGTATATACAGAAAACCAACTACAACTGACACACTAATACACAACACCTCCAATCACCCAATACAACACAAACTAGCTGCTTTTAGAACCATGATACATAGACTTAACAACATCCCCTTAGATGAAATAGACTACAAAGACGAACTAAACACGATAAAATATCTAGCAGAATCTAACGGTTATGACAGAACAATAGTCAGTAAACTCCTACACAAAACACAAAACAAACAACAGACAAAGACAGAAAACAACAAATTCATAACACTAACATACATCAACAAACAAACAGAAAAAATTGCCCACAAATTCAAAAAAGCAGGATACAGAATCGCTTACAAAACTACTAACAAAACAGAACACACACTATCAAAACGCATGCCCAAAGCACAAAACAAATTCGATCTACCCGGTGTATATAAACTAAATTGTTCAAATTGCAGTAAATTCTACATAGGCCAGACAGGACGTAGCTTCAAACAGAGATACATTGAACACACAAAAGCACTCCACACCACTACAGAATCTACCTTCGCAAACCACCTCATTGAAGCAAACCACACATATAAAAACATCGACAATAACATGAACATACTACACGTACACACAAAAGGCCGAAAACTAGACACTCTAGAACAATTAGAAATATACAAACACACAAAAACAAATAAAAACGACATCCTAAACGAACAGACACAATTCAAATCGCACGCATTATTCGAACACATCTCACCACACACACACAGCTTCAATCTTTCGAAACACTTTCTCGTCGCCAACAACAAGACGAGGAGCGCTACTAACGACAGCCTCTGATGAAGCCTTCTATAGGTGAAAGCCGGTTTAGGCTGTAAGGTAAAACTTTACGTTTTTACTTATAAAAAACTTTGTGTTCCGAGTCGTCAATATTATAGTGATATTTAGTTAAGTAACGGACACGTCATGGACAACGAAATCCAAGAACTTTGTCTTTCGTTTCAATCTCGCTCACTTACTGATTTGAATTTCGAATCAATGAACAGGTTACCGCGAGCGAACTCCGCTAGATGCCTTCTGCTTTCATTTCAATCTTGGCCAGTGACGTCAGTGATTCGATCAGTCGCCATATTTGTCTCGTTCCCATCTCGGTCACTTACTGATTCGATCAGTGATCGAGATAACGCAAGCAGATTCCGCTAGATGCCTCTGGTTGTCATTCAACCTTGGCCAGTGATTCGATCTGTGACGTCAGTGATTCGATCAGTCGCCATGGTTGTCTCGTTCCCATCTCGGTCACTTACTGATTCGATCAGTGATCGAGATAACGCAAGCAGTCTCTGCTAGATGGCTCTGGCATTTCCGTCATTTCATTCAATTTCGAGTCGAATAGTCGCATGGCAAAATGAAAAGCGATACGTATTGTTTAAATAAAATAAACATTAATTTTTCGTAATTGTGGATCTTTTTATTCATCTGTATTTATGAAATTAAAAAAAGACGGAACAGATGAATCTCGCTGTTTGTTTTCAATATAAAAATATATTTTGGGGGTGTGTATAATCATTCAACTATTAGAAATTTATATAATAACTGAAATAATACAGTCCTGTTAGCGAATCTAATATGATCGAATTTATGTAGGTACTTTATTGATGTAAAGAGTACAAATAACTGAAGTTAAGTGAACTCGTTAAATACTGATCGAATCATTTCACTGATTGAGATGTACTGATCGAGTTCACTAAAGTGATCGAATTCGCCCATCTCTAGTATCTAGTATCGCACGAATAGTTGTAGTACCGTAAGTTTTGTATGTTGGTTGGAAGGGGTAGGCAGACAATGCGCATGCGCGTGGTACTTGTGAAAATCAAGACAGTATACACAGAATAATTGACAGTGCCGTACAAAAAGCCTCAAGATCCACTGTTCATTTTAGTATTTTTCATATACTGGATTTTTTTACATATGGATGGTTATGTAACTTAAACAATGGCATTAAGTCAATATTTCTCTTATTTACCAGTATCTTAAAAGGCATAAAACCCATATTTGTTTTAAATTGTTTCATCAAAACTCATGGGGAATATCTGAATAATATTTTTATAGTAACTGAAATAAAACTGAATGTAGCCTAATTCTGCGCTAAACAGAACGATGACAGTACAATAATCGAACGCAAGTCAACGAACGTTGCAGTAAAAACGAACAGTTTACTCGTAACAGCTCAACAAACGTTGTAATGAAAACCAACAGTTCAATAAAAACAGTTTACGCCAAACAGCTCCACTGAAAACGAACTGTTTATTCCGAACAAAGAACTGTACTAGAACGGTTGCGTTGTCTGTCAATACTGTTGTCGTCAATTTGTCAACGCCATGTTCGTTTTTAAAACGGAGAACAGTTATTTCCGCGGAAAATAACAGTTCGTTGTTCGTTCGGTTTTTTTTTCAGAAAACTATTTTTCCAAACAGTTGTACCAGAAGGAGGGAAGATATAAGGTATTAGTATTAAATTCTTGCATTATACTTTCCAACTACTGACTGCTTACTACACACACAGGTTCAATAAAAATGTCATCAGACTTCACAGTCTACCAGTACCATAAATTTTTTTACAATGTTGAAATGCCAGTAGACAGCAATTTTTACTGTACTTTATAGTTTCTAATGGAACTGTGTATAAATTGATGATCTGTTGTTCACCTTATGTTGGTGTTCCAGTTAAGCCACCAATGCAATGCTGCTATGTTTGTTCTGCACAAATCCACAACCATACTGAAATTACAGGTTATACGAGCTACAATAATGACCACGTTGCATTATTACTGAATTTGCCCCATACGTTGTATAACTGCATTTAATTATTTCCAGTACATTTCTAACACTTATGCTTGTTAAATCCATATACTGTATTCATGGATTTCGTTGTCCATGACGTGTCCGTTAATTAATTAAGTATAGCCTCTGAAGAAGCTTTTTAAAAGCGAAAACTGGTTCAGGCTATAAGGTAAAACTTTTACGTTTTTACCCATAAAAAACTTTGTGTTCCGAGTCGGTAGTGATTTAATTTATACTTGCCATATATTCAATTATTATGTTTAGAGCTACCAGTCACCTAGTCATGCACGGTTAGTCTGGACCTGACAGCTGTTTTTCCAGTTGATTGGTTTTTCTGTGATCTTCACAAAAAACAGAGTTTTGTTGAAAAAAAACGAGTTCTGTCACAATAAAGGGAGACATGTATTTGTTGGCACAACAGGGCCAACCTCCCATACTTGGAGTTGATTTTTTTTTACATAGATTTCACAATAAGAGAAAGGTTAGTAGTTAGGTTAGTTTGTATTTTAACCTAACAACGCCAATTGTACCTTACGTCAAAAAAACTACCTTATTTACCGTGCACGCAGCTAAATTAGACGTGGATTCCATGTAGAAAATGAAAAAACAGCGGTTTACAATATTTGGACCCCATAATTGTTTTTTGCAAAAAAATTACAAAATTTTGACCTGTAGTTTATGTAGAAACATAAAAAAACGTGGTTTTTGCAAGTTATGTGGCTGCCAGAGCTCAGGTTGCCACTGCTAACTATTACTGTTCGAACTATTATCTATTATTTTCTAATATGTTTCTTTACGCAGATGTGATATGTTACAGAGTTACTGTAATAATACAGACTGTGATTTTCTAACAGATACGATTTTCCTTCTCAGCTTTCCCATCAGCTTCAACTTTATGAACTTGCTGAAATATAATTATAAAAACTTGCAAATTTGCATGCATTTGATTTCCGTATAATAATAAATGTTTCAGTTTAATGTTTACAAGGTTATATGTAAATTATTTTTTGGGATGGATTTATATTGTAACTTCGCACATCTTCATTTAATGAGCAGTGTGGGAACTAAATGTGTGACCTCACTAGGAGTATTTATAGATCCCTTAAATTTTCCTATTTAATTTTTTCAGGGGAAAGAAAATTAAAAAGAATTGAACTGATGTGTCAAATTATTTTATTGAATTTTGACTGATGTGTAACACATCCTTGCTTTCCCAGCTGATTGTTTTGATGTGTGATTTATAAATAAGGATCTCAAAAATTATATATTTTTTTTTCAATAAATGTGTCTGTTCTAATAGATAGGGAACAAATTGGATATAGGCTCTATAGTTAATAATACTATTAATGCAAAAATCAAGACTCATTTCACATAATTGCACTTTTTCGCAAATCGCACTGTTTAACGCTGTTCGCGCTGTTTCACGGCGATAAAATATTGTCTAATTTAATGACATGAGATGTGCAATTATCATGATGCTCACACCACTAGTGTAATTATGATGCTTTAAAAATCGCACTGAATTCGCACTGATTGTCCGAATTACGTAAAATTCGCACGACACTTGTGTCTGATTTTTACACATTTTTAGAAGTTTTTACCTTCTCACTAACATTTATGGTTTGCTTAAAAATAAATATTTTCTTAATTTAGCATTGACTTGGGGGGGTGAGATTGCAACTTTCAGGATCAGACAGGCTTCACGCACACACATTATTTACTTGTATACACACATGCAGTGGTAATCGCGTGATGTTTAACTGTTGGTTCCTGCTTGAAAGCCAGCTTCCAATCTCACACCTGCTTGTCTATTATATATTATTGAAATTAACTTAAATATTTATAATATATGATGTATGCACATTACAGCCTTTGCTTGTATTGTCGCATTATTCCTCTACTTGGGAAAAACATTTTTAATAAATTTATTTATTAAAATATTTTTTCTATCATCAGACATCTTATATTTTTATATTTCATATTACTTATATATACAATTTTTTTTATTTGTATTTATACATTACTATCCATGATAATGAATATTAATTGTTCAAGTTCCCTTAGTTGGAGGGTAACAAGTCTAGTTTCTATCTGTCCTCTCTACGAGTTAATAACAATGCATAAGCGTAGCTGCTTCTTCCCATTGTTGTCCTTCAGTCTGGTTCTACTGACCTATTTATTTATATATTTTCTTACGTATAAAACCTTCTACATGAACTTGCATTCTTGCACTGATAAACATTTTGCATCTTAACATATTATGCCATTCTTCAATCTGAAATTTTACATTATCTTAATTATACATTCCTACCTTCGTTCCTTAACTCATTTCTTACATGAACATTCTTTATCTTTCTTACATTACTTATATACTACATTAACCTTCATTACCTTCTATTACATTTCTTTAACATTACCTTTCTGATCGCTAATAATTTCCTTCATCCTTACCTGACATACACTTGCGTAACAGAATACTCTTTTAGCTTTGTAGTGTGTCGCATGATCGGTTACAGATGAACTGCCTTAGAAAACAACGATATTTTTCTCGAAGTCCTTAATCCTAAGTAGTCTCTGCCCTTTGACTTTTCACTCTCGCTTTCTTCTGTGTCCTTGTATCTCCATTAAGTGTGAAGTTTTCGCTTGATCAGCCGTTCTGACAATTATAACATTGATTGCTCATCTTAACCATTTCTTCATATTAATAACACATCAATAATAACATTCCTTATCATTTCTTACATATTTCTTTACACATTTCATTCCTTGCCATTTATAATACATTTCCTAACTTTCTTTGAACATACTTTTATTTAGCATAACATTCTTTATTATTTAATTCCTTATTTCTTTCCACTAACATTTCTTTTTATTTGCAATCATAACCTTAATAAATAACATTTCTTAATTATACTCTCTTATCTTATTATTAATAATTAATAGTAATATTATTTTTCATTTAAAAATAATTATTCATTCCATTCGGGTATTGAGTTCTGAATTCGGTGTGTTGTTTGCTCTTACACCCTTCTTATTATAACAATTGTATTGTCCGTCGTCTACCGGACGTATATTGTTCCTTTGTAGCATAGTCGTCGTGCTTACTATTGTTCTCACCCCCGTGTAAACAACGTCCGCATTCCATTGTATTACTGCGACGTTTGTTCTTATCGTAGAAGTCATCTGTTCGTCGCTGGGTTGAACTGTTGCTGCCTTTATCGCATGATCCACTTGTTTATAGGGTGAAAACTTTATTCTCCCTCTCTTTCTCTCGTAACAGTCACATTCCATCGCAACAGTTTGCTCGTGGCCCATATAAACAGTTGAACCTATTTTCGTGCGTCTTTTATGATAATGCTCACCGTAGTTCTCATACTTACAGTTATAATTATCGTTACTATAATTATCGTCCGTATATCTAACATCATACTTCGCACAAGTTTGCGTAGCGTTTCGTATAGTATGACGTTTTTCGTTACAGTGATAATTATTGTGCTTCACACGTGTTTTTATCTTATGTGATCTACTAGCGTGTGTGTGTGTGTCTCACAATTGGGATATCGCTATTAATAAGGTATGCGTATTAGAATCGTCAATTCTTTCTACTAATTCCTCTTTTGCTTTTCTTTCTTCTCTTAATTTTTCTGTCTGTTTTGTAAAAAATTCGGTTAACTCTTCTATTTGCGTTCTAATATTATTTTCTTTTACTTTTTCTGTTTGTTTGTTCTCTACTTCACCAAATACAGCTTGCATCATAGCTTGAAGTGCCTCTCCCATCCTTAAACTTCCCGATATTGCCATGTTGAATATTATTATTAAAATATTTATTTATAATATTGAAGAATATTATTTTTATGGAACCGACTTATTAATTTTTATTTATTTATTGTTTCGTTATTATTATTTTTTTATTCTTATTTACTTATATTACAATTACACCTTTACAATGATATTATTTCATTGAGCGCCAGTTGTGTCTTAGTACACAACAATTAACATAACATACAGTTAATGTTTAATATAAATAATTATTATTACATATATTTTTCATTTAACACACCTTTATTTTTAGAGCAACCATTTAGCTAAAAAAAATTTTAATAGTCAAATGGTGGGGATCATGCCACACGTTCATGGGTGCCAAAATGTAACAAATTCTATTTTATATAATTTAATTTGTACATTAATTTAACTCATACACTTTATATAACATTACTAACAACGTGTACGTGTATAATTAGGGCTTCAGGTGTAATTATAATAAGAGTAACTCTTTTTTTTTAGGAATCGCAATATGTTTCATTTATTACTTTAAACAAACATAAAAAATAATAATATAAAAATAATGATCAATACGCCATATGATATCCATTATCTATGGTTTCAAAGTGTCTTAACTTGTCATATTATCATCACAAACATATATCTTAAATTCTAGATATTATATTATTAATTGTATTTAAAAACTTTCCTTCATTATATTATGATTTCTTGACTACTCAGTCTAAATGTGTGCTTTCTTTAAAAATTGTTAATACATTCTTATTCTATATTTTCTTTATACCTTTTTATGGGTTTAAAATCATTTTAACACAATTAATTGAGTATTTTCAATGACTGTACTTTATGTGCTTTTACTAAGAAAAAATTAAATAAATTAATTACTTGTTCATTTTCCCAGCAATGACTTAACTTATCGTTTCATTGACTGTACGTTCATTAAAGAAAAATAATTAAATAATTTCTATTACACATGAATTACATTGATTTTATCTCTATCTACATACTTATTATTTACTCTTACAAAAATGTTTTGTTTTTGTTTTTCTCTTTTTTTATTAAAGTCTTTTAATGCCTTTCTCTTTGATAATTATGTATTGGTTTGTCGTCACCTTAAATTCTGCAGAGTTGTCCCATGTCCTCCAGTGATTCCTTCGGTTCGATCCTCCTGGATGTCCTCTTGTCCTCACTGCTCGTCCTCCCGTCTCTCGTCCTTCATGGTACATTGGCTGCTGTAGACTATGATGACATGTTGCTCTGGATCTGTAGCTGTTATTATAGAAACGTCTCTAGTCCTCTGCATCTCATTCCTCTGCTAGTCGTGCTCTCGTACTCTGTCAGGAGTTGATGTTCTTAGCTGGCGACTGCTTGTAGACGTCCGACGATTTCTTCGTTACGATACTTTTTTATTATTGTTTTCATTAATACTTTAAATTAAAACATTGCTGTAATACTTTATAAGTTAAGCTACAAAATCATACTGATGTTAGATTTAGCGTCTGACTTTGTCCAAAGTAGTTAAAAAATTCGCGTCTCGGCATAATTCGCGGATGGGCATAGCGTACCGCCGCGACTGTGGTTTGTTAGAAGAGAGAGTTCGTCTCTCCTGGGCTTCTATTTATATCCACCCAGAAAACTGAGCTGTCAATTCAGGAATCAGCCTGTCGAAAACTGTCCATGGCGTGATAGCCCCCACTCTTGTCTCATTTCACATAATTGCACTTTTTTGCAAATCGCACTGTTTAACACAGATTTCACGGCGATAAAATATTGTCTAATTTAATGACTTATGAGATGTGCAATTATCATGATGCTCACACCACTAGTGTAATTATGATGCTTTAAAAATCACGCTGAATTCGCACTGATTGTCCGAATTACTTAAAATTCGCACTGCACTTGTGTCTGATTTTTACACATTTTTAGAAGTTTTTACCTTCTCACTAACATTTATGGTTTGCTTAAAAATAAATATTTTCTTAATTTAGCATTGACTTGGGGGGGGGGTGAGATTGCAACTTTCAGGATCAGACAGGCTTCACGCACACACATTATTTACTTGTATACACACATGCAGTGGTAATCGCGTGATGTTTAACTGTTGGTTCCTGCTTGAAAGCCAGCTTCCAATCTCACACCTGCTCGTCTATTATATATTATTGAAATTAACTTAAATATTTATAATATATTATGTATGCGCATTACAGCCTTTGCTTGTATTGTCGCAGTATTTGTGTTATAGGTTATGTTGTACACAGTATTTTATGTAACAAGTGTTTGTAGTAGGGATTGATATAATAATAATAATATTTCATTTGACTAAATAATTAACAGGATGTAATTGTGAATTTTATAAGGAAATTAGATGAATTGAAATTGTTTTGAATGATGTAATTAAAGTAACTTAACAATTTTTGAAAAATGATGGAATTAAATTAATTTGAGATGGGTTAATTAATTTAAAAGATGTGAAACTTTGATAATAAATTTGAGAAATTTATTTTGAATTGAATTGTATAATAAATGATAAATAATTAAACGTAAGAGGTGTTAATGCATTGAGATTACAGGCAGTATGGATTGTATAATAGGTTATATTATGTGTATGTACATTGTATTTTAGGTACTTAACATTGATAATTCTTATTGAGTACATGATAATAATGATAATTGATGAAGTGATTAACAGTATACAATTATTAACATTTTATAATGTAATGGTAAAGATATTATAATCAAAATAATTACTGTGTTGTGTGCATACATGGCAGTTTGTGTAAGCAATGTTTACAGTTTTGAGTGAGTTGATAACAATATTTTATTTTGATAAAGTAATTGACATTATTGAAATTTTTTAATGTAATTGAAGTAATTTAAATTATTGCAAATCACGTAATTGAATTAATTTGAGGTAATTAATTTAAATTAATGGAAAGATGGATTTAAATGAATTTAAAATGTGGTAAAAGTTGGATTTTGGGTGATGATTTTTTAATAAAACAGTAATTGATTTCAGTAAACGGGTGTTAGAATTAGGTAATGAAATTAAACCAGTCAGGGTTAGTTTTGCATGGGTATTAGACGACATAAGAATTTCTGGAGGTAAAGTGAGATAGACACGTGTCAGTAGGGGGGACACAGAAGGGAGAGTGATTGTGTGTAGAGAGAAAGGGAGTGATGAAAGTGGAGAGTAAATAGGTGAGAGCAGGGTACATATATTTTGTAGTGATGGTGGTGTGGTAAGGAGTCCTCAATGCAAGGCGTTGTGGCGGGAGGTGAATAGTTTTAAAGAGTTTTATTTGAATAATTGTCAGTATGTAATTATGAATGTTGATATGAACATTAAATTCATGCAAATTAAATTCATTTAAAAGATAGAAATCTTGGTAATCAATTTGAAAATTTTTGATTTGAAGTGGATAATAAATGGTAGACAATTAAAATTAAATGATTAAAATGTTGAATCAATAGAAATTGAAATTAAAAGTTGTGTAATGGTAGGAAATTTTATTCAGATTCAAGTGTGAAAGATTTATGTTAATGTAACAATGGTAATGTTTATTTTGAGTTTTTATTATGTTGATTATGTAATTGTGTGGGTATATATAAAACATGTAGGCTATAGTATGTTTTTAAATGCGATTCACCACATTTCGGGCGGTCCCGGCCTTACCAGCCCAGACCGTGGTTTTGGTTTAAAACCAGCTATGGGCAGACTTATTGTACACTGACCATGGTTTGTTGTTTTGAAATTGGTATAACATAGAAATTTAATGGGGAACAAAAGGGGAATCTAAGAATTTTGTTTTTGGAACACGGCTATACACCTATATATGGGTGGTAGACCGAATAGGGGCGTATCAATAAGTGTATTAGTAGGGATAGTGGTACCCTGAAGGTTATGTAACGCCAAAGCAAGGATGGGGGTGAAAGAAAAGAAAAAAGTGTTCACCCCTTCCGCCTCAGTCCTTGTGGAGGCAACTGGGCGCTACAGTCCAGGGGGGGGCCATACTGTGTGTGGAAGAAGGTTTTTAAATTGTTAATAAATAAGTTCCTATTGAAAAAGAAATAAAATAAAATTGATGATTGTTGTAATGGTGCTGGGAATAGTGAAGTAGTGGAGTAGATTGTTTGATTAATTGGAGTTATTTTGGAGTTTAAATTTTTTTAATTTGTTTGTTGTGGCTAACCTAAATGGTGAATGTGTATTGTATAAGTTACAGAAGTAAAAATAAATATTGTTTATTTAAGTAGATCATTGAGATAAAACCAGTACTTTGTGAAAGACAAACCAGTACGACTAAGGGGAACCAAATCAGTTGAGGATATAGTATAGTGAAAGGCCAGTTATTGATGTTTTAATGAATTGTTTCAGAGTCTGGTGATTCAGCGGCCGCAATCACCAGACTAGGGGGGTAAGTTACCCATGATTTTAATAAGGATTTACGGGGGGGTCAATGGTGCCATATCCTTGGTGATCCTCTTAGAGTTTTTAGGCAATGAGAGTTTTTCTGTTTCGACAGAAACCCTCTCATGGGGGGGGGTATTGTAACGGAACAAAGCAAGAGTGTTTTTAATTTTATAATTTTGATTTTAACTATTTGTATGTAACTTTTTGAAACACCCTATGGTTGAAACCGTACGAGGCAAGAGTCAGGTACAAAAGAAATTATAACGTTGGAATGTGTGTGCGAGCACGCGTGTGTGCCGCCTTTTGCAACATGTGCTCAGAGGACACAAAAGGGCATGGGAAAGTATGTAATCTCCGACCAAAAATTCATAACGGAAGTAAGGCGAATTATTCCCGCTTGCCGCATTTCAACCAATCACAGAATGAGGTGAGAGCGCATGGCCAACGCCTAACGCTTGGCAGGCATGCAACCAAGCACGCACGAGGTTCGCAGTTGTTCACCACTCGTCAACCAGCATAGTCGGTAGCTCAGCAACAGTATCAGTGAAATAGTGACGGGAGGCCAGTGCGTGTGAGTACGCCCGGCCTACCCCAAAATTATATTCGAACGAGACTGCGAAGAAAGTAAAATGAATTTGCTAAATACAGAAACTTGAAAAAAACAGTGATAGCTGTTGTGTGGTAGGGACAGTGTAAGTGAACGTGAAGATGGCAGAACAATTGGAATGGCAAGGAGAAAGTTAAGTACTGTGAATATGTTGGCCAACAAAGTCTTAAATATTTAAATAATTGAAAATTAAGAAAAGGGGGTGAAAGAGAAATGTAAAGAGCGTGAGTGTGTATGTGTGTGTGTGAGGAAATTTGAAAAAAGATGTCAAAAGTAAAAGTACGGTACTGGTTTGTTAGGTAGAATAAAACTTTTTAACTTTTATGTGATAGAGTTAAGAATAAATAAGAAACAAATAATATTTCATAAAGAAAAGAGAAAGAAAGAAAGTATTTGAAAAGTGTTTGAAATAAAAGAGTTGGTTTAAATAGCATAAAAATGTGTTAATCTAATTATTACGTTACACCCGTAACCTGAGTTCTGCATCTAGAATTCGTCTAAACGAAACGTGTTGAATCTTCTGATCTAAGGGCGTTATATGATCAAAATTAAGTAAGTGTAAGTATTTTGGTTTCGTTGTATATCCTTAAAACATTGTGGCGACCTTGTTAGCGAGTTTGGAATCTTCTGGGGAGTTTTTATATAAAAGGTAAGTTTAACGGAATCTGGGTAAGTGAATTATGGGGCATATTAAAAGGTAGAAAGTTTGTGCCTCCACAAAAGGAGGGGGTAATGTTCCCCCTTCATTGTGATGCGGTTGTGGCAGCAGTCCCCGTTCCAGGTATTTTTTTGTCTGTGGTCTACATATAGATTCAAAATGGTGTGCACCAGATTATGTCACAACGCTAAGTGTTGTAAAGTTTTTTTGTGACTTCTCTCAAAGGATTGATGTTTTTCTTCATGACCTTATGATGAAGATTTATATGGAAATGTGTCATTGTAAACATTTAAAAAAAAAGTCATAAGACAGGGCATAATCAAGTGACTGCTAGTATTTATGTCATGTTTTTGATAGTTCCTATACATTTCAGATATTGGATATCTTACAGACTATTTTAACTTTCTGTACTGCTGCACGGAATAAGTCGGTTGTATTCATGCCAAACCAGGTCCTTAAATTTCTCAGCCATGAGACTTTTGGTTGCCCAACTTCTCTCTTTCCAAGTACTTTTCCCTGTAGTATGGACTGAAATAAGTAAAATCTGTTAATTTCCTATGAGATGTCCCAGATACTGAAGCTTTCTGATCTTCACTGTGCATGTTAATAACTTCCCTTTCTTTCTTCATATTTCTAAGAACTTCAACATATGTGCTGTCCATGAAATGCTAAAGCCACATTTTGAAAAATAGTATTTATGTAGTTGTATATAATTTGTTAGTTGTAATCGATCCAGTTAGTGAAGGTTATGTTTTGTAGTTGGCCAATGTCTGTATACAGTATACATTTTGCTCTTTTCTTTACGTTTACATTCAAGTTCTAGCAGGGACGACTGAGGCCTATCTATTTATACAATTTGAAGTATATCCTCATATGAAAGTGGATCAAAAGATGTTTTGTCAATGGCTCATTAACTGTATCATTCATCTTAGTTTATTATTGAAATAAATAATAATACTTTTATAATGAGCCACTACTTATATAACTACAAGAACAACGTGCAACATACGGCCTACTGAACATACATTTTACACTTTTCCAGTCACTTCACCCAGCGAAGCCTGAATGCAGTGTTACTGTCCCTACCAAGTCATTCAGCATTATCACAGCGACACCATGAATTGTAACAAGGAAGGTCTTAACTAATTGTTTGTGAAGACTGAGTAAAGCAAGTTGGGAGATTCAGGCACTGTATTTAAAGTTTCATTCTAATAAAAAACAAATTTATGTAAGTTCCTAATAGCTTTTTTGTACTTTAATCTTTAGGTGTTGCAACCAATCTAGAATATACACACCCATTGACACACACATACACATGATGCTGAAGAGTTCTAGTTGAATTATTAAATTCTTGGATTTCGTTGTCCATGACATGTCCGTTAGTTAACTAAATATAATTAAATCACTACTGACTCAGAACACGAAGTTTTTTATGGGTGAAAACGTAAAAGTTTTACCTTATAGCATGAACCAGCGGGAGCCTCTGAAGAAGCTTTTTAAAAGCGAAAACTGGTTCAGGCTATTGTAACGGGACAAACTAAGAGGGTTTTAATTTCATGATTTTTATTGTAACAATCTGTAGTAAACCATGCTAGGCAACACTTTATAAACACCCAGTGTGTGACTTTTGTGAACACCCGGTAGCCAACTCAGTGCGATGCTGTGCAAGGTACAACAGAAATTAGAACATTGGAATGTGTAAGAATGCGCGTGTGCCGCCTTTTGCGACGTAAAATTTGCCCACATGGTCTCCTTCCCATCTTCCACGAGATATCGAGAAAGGCGCGAGACATTCACCAGCCAACCAGAGAGCAAGTTGATGGCAACAGGAGGTACACAGAGGGTATTCTCGCCATTTTGGACGCTGCAGTTGGCTAAAATTCTTCAGACCGCGCAGTCAGATAAAATAGTACTCGCGAGCAAATGTAAGGTCGGCCGACTAAGATGTTACTTTATTAGTGTGAAACTGTATCCAATTATGTAATCGGAACAATCTACCTCAATATTGAAGTTTAAAACAGTTTAAAAAACAATTTTCGGAATGTTAAGTGAAAAAGAAAGTGAATCAACAGTAGTGGCGAAACACCACAGGGACAACTACAACAGGGATGAGTACCTAAGATAATAAATTAACTAACTTTCACAGCATTTACAACTTTTAAATGGGTGATCAATAAGATAAATAAATAAAAGAGCTCAGTAAACGGGGATTATTAAAGTATGAATATGTAAAAGAATGAGAGCGTGTGTGTCATGAAAGCACTGGTTTGTCTATAAAAAGAAGATACCTAAAAAACTAGTTATGTAAGATTGATAGATGAAAAAATTATAAGTTAAAAAGTTTAGAGTGACGCAACATCATGTTGCCCAATCGTTTGTGAAATAATCAAAACAGAAAGTTAGAACAACATAAAGAAGTTAAAATTTGAAAACAAAATAAAATAAGCTTGGTTTAGCAGAAAAATTTGTTAGTAATTATTACGCAGCAAAACCCAGTAACCTACTTCTATAGTTCACAGGTTCGTCCATAGAACCCTGGGTAATCGACAGGTAAATGAGAAAAAAAAAGTGCAGGAAAATATTTCTCTATATATTAAAATAAAAAGAATAGTTACATTTTACATTTTTAGCCATGAAAAACTATGTGTTCCGAGTCGGTAGTGATTTAATTATATTTAGTGAATTATTAAATTAAAGCAACACTGTTGCCTTCTTCTGACTCTTAACTTTAGTGATGGTGGTGGTGATTCCAGCCTCACTCTTCTTCTTTCCTAATATCTCCTAGCTTCATCATTTTGTTATTAATCTAATCGTCATAATTTTTTGTATGACTGGTATTATGTGCACGTTTTCAAATTTCACAGTTATGACTATTAGTTACAACTTTTTTTCCAGTTCAAAACAAGGTTTATTTTGCTTAGAACCAAACATTTCTCTGACTTCACACAGAGGATGAGTATTGGAGAATGCATGAGAAAAATAAGGCTTATGTTAAAACAAAACAAAGAATTCCTGTTACACTAACATAATATTTTTATTTCAGTGAAACTGATTGTTTATTTCCAGATTGAAATATCAGAGTCAGGTGTTGCCATGATGGAAGAGCCACACAGAGTGTTTTTGCCTATTCCAGATAAAAATGCAGTAATTGAAGAATTTTATGAAGAAAATGTGCCAGATGATAAACTTTTGGATGAGGTATTTGACTAATCATTTTTCTTCGTCTGGTTGACTGACATGTAAATACTTTCTTATTACATTGTAGAATTATCAAGTATACGAATGACATCCACTCATTCAGAGGGAAAGACACACGGACACCTGACATCTGTTCAGATTGCACTGTGTGTGGGTGGGTTGATCTTCTTCCATTTGTTTAAACCTTGAATTATACAGGTTACTGATAAATAACAGTAGGGATTCAGGGACTTAATTCCAAAAACAAAAGTATTTCGGTATAAAAAATTACTTACCTTTGTCTTCAAATTGTTTCTCTGAAAATGTACAGTAAATACAAGAGTAACTAATTAGCACATATTATTTTTGATTGTGTAGCATTTATAGTACTAAAATGAAAATTGAAAAATGAAAAACTTGACATTTCAAGAGAAATTCATAAGTACCTAGGTGTTCGAAAAATTTTATATATTTACCTGGGTAAATACCCAGGGTATTTACACTGGAGTTAAAGGACACAGATACTTTGCACCACTGCTCCTGAGATGAACGTTCATCTGGGCTAAGATAAAACCTTTCTGAATTGAAAATTATTGGTTCTGTAATATTTTATAAAATAATTATATTATAGTAATAAGAATTTGGTTACAAATTTGTCAAACAAACAAAAGTGAACTTGGTATATTATTGCACCATTTAGTCAAACAAACTATATTTGTTGCATCTGTAATGGTGGAATGGTATTTTGGGTGAATACAGTTAATAATATTCTACTCATAATTAAACTGTTTAGAAAAGTTGTTGAAAATGAATAGTATTGTTATGATGGCTATAGTTAAGTACAGAAAATTATGAGTAGATAAGTTCAGATCACTTACCACGTGCTGAATGGATGTGACATAAAGGGAGTTGCTGAGGTCACTACATTTCTTGGAACCAGTACTTCAGTTTGTGTATAGTACTAGACACTCCCTGAGCTGCAGAACTTGCCTACTATGTTGAAAATAGTATATTTATTGTTACATAAATTTTGATATTAGATAATTTTTCATTTATCAAAAAAATTCCAAAAATCCGATTACTATTTTTTGTTTAGTAAAGTAACAATAACAGTTGTAATCGTAGAATCAATACAATTTTTGCAAATTTTTCATTTTCACAGGATGTACTGCCTATTGTAAATTGTGTCATAGAAGAGGAACTTCATGTGAAACAAGAGTTGAACATTGAACACGATAAACAGTTTGTTGATCAGGTAAAATACATAATACATTTATGCGTCATTTTTAATATTAAGATTACCATAATAAACAGAAAGTCACCACAAATCAGAGAAAGTCCATGTAAAAAAGATGGTTGGATGACATTTAGAGACTGGCTGAGATTGCGTAGTGAGATGATGAAATGTCCCTTCCTTGGCCTAGACATCGTGTATGCTAGTCATAAATGTATGTGAATTTTCTTGATACACTCAGTTCTATGCAGTAGAAAAACAGTTTGTTGAAGTTCTTTCTTAACACAATAATGACCATGTTATGGTCTACTACTTCTGCATCTGTCATATCATGTCCACATTGCTACAAACCGTTCCATATCAATTTTTATGTAGTTGTCATGGTAACCATGTCACTGAAGATGGTACATATCATGTCTTCCCAGCATGTTAATTCCTGTTTACACATTTTGGTCACTGTTCATCCCCTCTTGGTGCTTTGGAGCAATAGTTTAAAATATTGTTGAATTATGAAGAGGCACACAAAAGTTTTTGAAATCGGCATTTCTTGCATAAAAGGAGTACAGTATAGAATTGTGCCAGTGGATGCCTCCACCAATGTTCCTAAAGAAGGTGCAGTCTAGTTTTTGTCATTGCCATGGAAAGTCTTTTTTTCTTGCGTTGTGTGTAAGAGGGGGTACCCAAAAATAACCGGAATAGCGCTGCGATTGGCGGAGCTTACGTAGTACGCATTTCTCCCGCTAGGCAAGCGTAGCACAACTCGTTTCGAGTTCAGTGCCGTCATTATTGTCGCCTGGGAAGGTTGTGTCCGGTCACAGTAATTCGTTTTGTAAAAGCAGTTTCGCTTGCTTCTCGTTTTTTGTCATGGCAGATTTAAATGAACTGCTGCTGTGAAATTTTGCTTCCTGCTTAGGAAAAACGCCGCAGAAACTGTTGTGATGTTGAAAACAGCTTACAAGGATAGTGCTATGGGAAAAACTCAAGTGTACCAATGGTTTTCTCGTTTCAAAGAAGATGAAATGTCAATTGATGACAAACCTCGTTCTGGACGCCCGTCAACTTCCAGAATTGACGAAAATGTTGAAAAAGTTCATGCAATCGTGCTTGAAGACTGACAACGGACCATTGAAGAGATTAGTAAGTTATCTGGAATAACTTGGAGCTTGGTTCAGCGAACTTTGTCAGAAGATTTGGGGATGAGAAGGGTCACTGCAAAATTTGTGCCTCGGGTCCTGACTGAACAGCAAAAAGAGAATTGAGTTGAAACATGCCGTGTATTGAAAGACCAGTTCCGAACCGACCCAGATTTTTTCCAAGGTCATTACTGGTGACGAGTCATGGTGCTATGGTTACCACCCCGAAATTAAACAACAGTCAACCCAGTGGAAAACTTCATTGTCGCCTCGCCCAAAAAAACCTCGTCAAGTGAAATCAAACATCAAGACGATGCTCATTTGTTTTTTCGATGTGAGAGGGGTAGTGCATTCTGATTCGTCCCACCAGGTCAGACTATTAATCAAGCTTTCTATTTGGAGGTTTTAAAAAGATTGCGTAACAATGTGCGACAAAAAAGGCCCGATTTGTGGCAGACGAGGGACTGGTTTTTCCACCATGACAATCCACCTGCTCACGCAGCCATTTCAGTGCACCAGTTTTTAGCAAAAAACATGACTCCCTTGCCCCACGCCCCTTACTCACCTGACTTCGCTCCGTGTGATTTCTTCTTGTTTCTGCGAATGAAGAGGGACATGAAAGGACAACGATGTGACGACGTGGAAGCGGTAAAGAAAAAAACGAGGCAGGAGCTGTCGGCCATCACAACAGACGAGTTTGAAAAATGTTTCCAGGAATGGGATCGCAGATTGGACAAATGTATTAAGTGTAATGGAGAGTACTTTGAAGGTGATAAGGTTGTTTTGTAAAAAAAATTAAACACATACATAGCTTTAAAAAAAAAAATCCGGTTATTTTTGGGTACCCCCTCGTATGTTTGCATCAAGTTTAGGTTTGAAGTGTTTTGTAATTGGCAACATGATTGATCTGAATGAGCAAAGAGTTTGTGTTGAATTGTTAAATTTTGTTTTAAACTTGGTAAGACACCAGTGGAAACAGTAAATGCTGAAACAAGTGGGTGATAGTTTTGCTACAGGCAGATTAAATCATATGAGTAGTTTAAGCATTTCAGAGATAGCAAAACATCTGTTTGAAGATGGCAGACATTTTGGGCGCCTTTCATCTGGTATCACTGATGCAAACATTGTCAAAGTTCATGAAGATTGTTAGCAAACAATTCACGTTTGTAAAGTTTAGGTTAGCATTATAGAACTTACCAATCAATTTTGTTGGATAAACTTGGAATGCATTGTATTTCAGCAAATTTTCATTGTGCATGATAACAATTGATCAAAAAGAATATCGAGTTCCTGTGTGCAGAGAGTTCAAAAAAACACTGAAAAAATAACCCAAACTTGATTTCACAGATCAATCCTGGTGATGAAATATGGGTTTATGATACCTTGTAGAAACAAAACAGCAGTAATCTTAGTTTTGGAAGTTACCAAGTTCACTAAGACCAGAAAAAGCATGCCAGATGTGGACACCAACATCACGTCAGATATAGACCAACATGTTCACTTGTAGACTTTTGTGGTCAGAACACAAAACTTTTAATAAACAATACCTTTTTGATTGATGACAATGTTTTATTGCTGCTGTTATGAACACCAAACATTGCCCCCAAACTATGATGTAACTCCCTCAGTAGTAAATATTTGAATGCCCTGAGAATGCCATATCACAGAATGGATGAAATGTTTGGTATTCACAATAACACTAATAAAATGTGGTTGTCAAGTGAAGAAACTGTGGTGGTTATTAAAAGTTGATGTCAATTTTTTCGTGTGCCAAAGGTATTATCACAAAGATTGCACAGCAATTCTACTACTATATTTTGAGGCAGCTTCAAGAACAGTTTGATGAAATGTTTTGAGATGTGTTCCAACCAAACATCATCGGTTGTTGAATCATGTCAGATTATTCATCAGTCATTGTGTGCCAGCTTTTAACTTGCTAGGAGCATGACTACCATTTTGTGACTTCTTATTGTTCCTAATAATGAAACTGGAGCTCAACGGGAAACAAAAGATATTCGAATATTATGTGTACTTGTTAATATAATGGTATCTGATGACTCATACTAGTATGTGGCAGGCTGCTTGTACACAGATCAATCTGTATTGATCATTAGCATAGATTTGGCATATTAGCATTGTAACTATATTTTTTACTACTCACTTTTTTTTCACTTTTACTTTACAAACAATCAGCTGTAGCTTGCGTCTATTTTTTTGGATGCCATCTTGAACTATTGCCAACTGCGTATGAACAAATACTTACCCAAGGTTCGTTTGATCGTGTTAATGAGAGAGAGAATGGTTATTTGAAATAAATAATTCATTTACTTATTTCCAATGAATTAAGTTTTATTTGTTATTATTTCAATTCTTATTTTTCCATCAATTACTTTATTAAAAAAAACTTTCAATTCATTTACTTCACATCACAAACAACATATTCTTTCTTCCTCCCTTACCTGTTATGAATTTAACAATAAACAATACCTTGATTATATGATTATATAGACATAATGAAAAAATAGAAAAAATTGTATATACATTGAAAATAACAAAAAAATTAAACACAAACTTAAATTTACTTTTACCGCAAACCAGCGCTTCTTATTAGGTAATTTCCATTCACACACACACACACACTCGTACACACCCCATGCCCTTGTGAGATCTCAAATAAAATTAGAAGACATGATTTTTTAAATTTTGTTTAAGCTTTTTGAAATTTTGTTTTACCCCTCCCCAATGTTACTTAGCTGAATTTTTTATTCCACGCGTGGAGTCATTCATGTGGTATCTGGTGGTTCCTGTCACTAAACTCGCCGAAACTGTTTTAAAACTGTTGCTTCATTTTCTTTTTGCACACTCGACACTGGTATGTAACAGTATTAACCTTTTACCATTAAAAAATAATATAAAACACTGCTGCCAACATATTACTTACCTTCCGAAATTTACCTTTTAAACACCAAAAAACTTCAGGGCTGCCACCAATATCTTTAAAGGACAGATATGGAAACCTTTACACTGTACCTTAATTAAAACACTGGACAATTTTGCAATCTGACTTCCCACAATTCAGAAAATTCCCCGGAACGTTAGACGAATTTTTCAGCACAGAATATTAGGAAAAGGTTCACGGCGAAATAACTACGCTAACACATGGTTATATTGAAACAAACCTTATTTATTATAGCATTACTTTCTATTTTTTCTGTATACCTATATTTCTAATAATTAGATGCTAATAAATCTTCTTTATATGAACCAGTACCTTTTATAACACACACACACACTCTCATTCGGTTTACATTTATTTCTGATAACCCCCCATTTAATTATCGAGCTCTTTAATTTAAATATTCCACCCCTTTGGCCAATATATATGTATATATTTTGTTACAACACAAAAAGCCACCCCAATACCAGGGAAAAAACTATGAATCAACTTTGTTTAACTAATGAAAATAAAATGACTATGACGAGACAAATGACTATGACCCAACCCAAGTGATTGACTCAATAAAGAAAATAAAATGAGAAGGTATATGGAAAAGACACAAACAAATAATAAAGAACAGAAAAGGAGAAATATTAAATTCAAATGATGATGAAAAAGAATCAAACAAATAATAAATGTAAATGATAAATATTAAAATCAAATAAAGTAATGTCAACTAAAGTACACTAACCACAGAAATAGATATTAAATGTTATGAATAACTATATAATGATATGAAACTTGTTAACAGTATAACTGATAATTGTGAATAAAACAATAAAAAACCCAGAAGTGAGAGATAGATAGGGAGTGAAGCTGATTAAGTGAGAAAAGTGGCAGTGTGAACCCAAAATAAATAGAAAACCTTACAGATAGGTATAGATACCTAAAACCAGTGATTAACACGACAGTTTAATGGTGAAAAGTGCCAGAGAATAAGAATATTATTGTTATTAGAATTAAGAGTGATTGTAGATTAGGAATACAATGGTATTCAGGGTAAACATCCTACAATGATTAAAAATATTAGTGTTACAATGGTAGGTAGAGAGAAAATATATAGTAAAGAATATAAGTGCAAAATAAGTAAAACGTCCTATGTTCAAAGGGATAATTAGTAAGATAAAATAAATGGTGTTATAATGTTAGTCACCAAAATAGTTAAGAATAAACTAAATATAAACAAGAGTAGCATAGTAACTGTTAAAGGATTTGTTCAATTAAGTTTATGAGAAGGAATATGGCTGAAAAAAGTATACAGACCATAAACCTGAATTTTGTGTTATGTTTTATAAGTAATAGTAAATAATAGACAAGTTATAAAAAATGGCAATGTAGATAAGTAAAGAGATAAATTCTGACAAACATAATAACACAGGAACAGAAATTAGAGAATAATAGACAGGCCATGATTTGGTAAAGTAATAAGAACATACAATTATTATAAAACAGCCCAAATCAATTCAAAAAGTAAACAAGTCATTTGTGACACAAAGCAAAACATGTGTAAATGTAAAATAATCTTTAATTCGTGTAAAATAAGAAAATATAGCCAATGACTACTTAGGCCTGTAAAATGCCTAACTATATAAATCTAAATTCAACAAAATGTAAGAAATTAACTATTGTATTAGAAAATCCAGGGCAAGTAACTAATTAAATACAATTAGTGAATCATGTTAAGATATAAAAGTTAAATTAAAAACATAAAATAAGAAAGAAATGTAATTAGATAATATTAACATTATTGTCAAAACTTTAATACATAAACAAACCCAGCTTTGTGGGATGTCAAAATGATCTTTGAAAGAAAATATAAACAGTTGTGATAATATCTCATACATAGATAAGAAGACAGAAGAATAATAGTAATCAGAAGATATTTAGTCATTTTGAATTAAAATTCAAATATTATAACAATGGGCATAAGATATGAATAGCCAATGAGAGACAGACAGTTGCCATAACAACCGATTGTTATTTATTATTATTCCGTTAAAAACTGTTTAGTTCATTATTGAAGCTCAAGACCTATAGACGCCAAACCGTAATCGACTCAATTTTAATTTAAAACAGTAAAAAAGCAATCAAAATTTATAACATGAAGACGCAAGAAGTCTGATGAGGAACCAGTCCATTCAACCGAGGCCACAGACCAGATTATTAAATTCTAAATTAATTATTTAGACCAACATATCCGAAAAAGACGCCAGGCGTAATTAAATTCATAAATGATGGAAGATTGATGACCAAAAGGACCCAACCTATTTCGAACTGAGTAACTCTTCACCTTAATTCAACAAATTTGATAAGTATTGCTGAATTACCCGAATTTATGGAATAAATTCTTATTAACTTTTTCTCACAACACAATTAACTCTCACTACGAACTGATAATCAAATTTATTTCAAGGATTAATGAAAAATAAAACACGAAACTTGTATGAAACCAGAAAATAACCTGGGTAAAAATTACGAATTTTTAACACACACTTTTTAACACTTCAGGAACAAATTGTATTTAAACCTAATAAGTACCATCAATGTAAGGTAGTGTACTTTATTAGAATAATATTAATATTTTTTTGTAACCAAAAGAACTCAGATTTAAATGAATGATAGAAAAATAAACATTTGTCGGCGCCATGTCGATGTAAATTCGTTCTAGATCACCGTTCGCCAACCTGAGAAATATTGCCTTTTTATTGCCGGAGCAACTTTGTTTAATAACCATATATAATTTTGTATAATATTGAATAACAGCTAATTACAAGTTAATAAACTAGTACAGAGTTGTAACCACCGTTCTTTATTTCATGGTAAATTGCATTATATGATTTGTGTACTTTAGCGACGAGCGAAATTGATGGCAAGCGCTAGACGTCGGAAACTCTGCGAACTACCAGCGACATTAATAAACCCGCAAATTGCGGGTGTAATTCGAATCAGCCATACCGTCTAGAACGACCGCTCGATAGTCATATTTTTTAATTGTTTTTAGTTTAAAAAATTTGGCACCATCCGGGAATTACAATAACATATTAAAGGACAGGTAAGGTTCACACTCGCGAGATATTGTACTGGTTGTGACGTACTGATCGATCACATTTATTATTATTACCAAATTTCAAATTAGTTGTTACTTACCGTTACGATAACTCTTACAGGGTCACAGGATTCGATCACATGTACCTAGATACAAACATGGTCTATGGGTTATGCAAAGTACTGACACAACTCATTTTGGAAGAGAATTTAACTTTTAATTTTATTTTTTAAATCATTCAAATTTCAACAAATTTTTACCATGTTTTTGTATATAAAATAGCTTCATAATTTTTCTTTGTCTGGTGATTCGTTACATATACTATCTTATTCTACTAGCTTACCTTATATTCATATACAAATACAGACAGAGCCCAGCCTGCATATTTAAACACCCACTCAAACACACACACACAATTTATTTCCCCTTAAACATTTTATAATAAAATTCTCAGCCCTTAACTTGAAACCCCGGCCACGTGCTCGCGCGCGTACTCATCGTTTTTAGTAAATGTTTGGCTTCTCAATGTCCGAAAATTACTTTACTTATTGCTTCATTCTGGATTGATGTCGGTCACCAACTTTTTCTACTGTTATTGCACTCTTTACGGGGAAAACTGAAAAAAACTTTGAAGAGAGCTTACTCAGCTCCTTGCCGGCCGGCAACTATAGTGGAACTGCCCAATGTGCTTGATTGAGCTGGCGGAAGCGGCGATTCAATGCCACCAGGTTTTAGTCGCCGTATACTGTTGATTTGTTGAGGCATATTCAGTTTATGCATGGACTATAGCTGGTATATGTGTGGTACCAGAGGACAATATTGGACTTGGCTCCGCTGACGTCACCAACAGTAGGCGGAGTTTAACGCTGTTTTCCGGTAGCCGGTCACTTGGAGCTACTAACTTTTCGTCCCATCGCCATGTTTGCCTCAACTTTGGTGTTTTTCACGGCGTCACTCCCGAGCCCCGCCCGGCTGGGTTGCGTACGGGCGTCGAAACACATGTACAGAGTTCTGCGAATTTTTAGGGTGGCGCGAATTCTCTGCCGCATTCCTCGACAACAATCTGCGTCTTATTGCTTGGTTTCACTGTTCTGTTATACTGACAAATACGTTGCACAATAATACAGTTATTTCGCAATATTTTATAAGGCTCCCGACCGAAAATGAAATGAATAAAAATATATAAATGCCCCAAACGGTTAAAAAATAAAAACACCCAAAAATTGACCCGCTACAATACCCCCTCGATGAGAATTCTGCTGTTCACGACAGAAGAAATCTCATCGATAACCCCGAAGAGGACCGGAGAGGAACTGGTGCCAACAACCCCCTGGTTCTTAATCTCATGGGTACACGACCCCCCTGGCTCAGCGACTATGGACTCATCTGAACGAGATCACTGGACTTCTCCGTAAGAGATCCCAACACCGAGAAATCGAACAGACTCGCACCACAGCGCGCCTCGCCTTCTAACATGCTACCCCCAAAAATCCTCAATCCCTGGCTAAAATTATCCCAGCTCCTCCGCCGATATGTTTCCCCTTTTTTGCAAGCTGGGCTGCCTTTAGCAGATACTGGGCTCACACACACTAACATTACATATTGCCATAACACACTAAAAAATAAAAAATTTCTCTTAAAATTTATTAAAAATTTAAAAAAATTCAAAATTCAAAAAAAAATAATATTTTATCAAAAAATTCTCTTCCTTGTTTTTCTAAATTTTTGTTTCAAATGACTTAACCTAGACATTTCTGCTAATCTAAACACATCCTTACTCTAACATGAGAACCACTTATAGTCTACCAATACAATACAATACAATAAAATACATGGTTAATGCACATATAATAAAAGAATCATTATCTAACAATTTGCATTCGCTGGCAGGTGAAAAATCGTTTTTTTTTTTTTTTCCCCAAAAAAATTAAAAATTTTTCGAAATTTTTAAAATTCAAAAAAAAAAATTATTCATTAAATATTTATTAAATTTATTTATTAAATAACATTTATTAGAATTATTCAAATATTGGTTTGAATTAATCAAACAAACAAATTAAAATTGGATTCCTACTATACAAGCTTAGTAGGTGTATGACCTGTATGACCTCATCAGCTGATCTTAACTAGGTCAAGTCCAAGATCCTTGACCTACATATGTTATATATAAGTTCTGAAGACACATTGAACATTTGTAATATCCTAACTTGAAATACAAAACATAATAAAACAAAATATTTAAAACGAACAAATATTTAATATAAATAATCATCAACTTAATATTTAAATTATTTAAAACAAACAATTCTGGACTTTACATTATTTTCAATTCTATCAAGATTCTGTCACTGGTTTGAAAAAATGAACATTGTATCCTTATTATAAATCTCTCTTTCTTTTCAACAATCTTACTTTGATCTACTGTGGGTGATGTAAATTATTTATTCTCATTAACTGTATTAGATCGGTGTGCATATATAAACTTTCTCCCTCTGACTCTAATATTAATCTTTTACTACATGACACCCCTCTCTATCAAAATCTCTACTAATCAGGACACTCTAAACCCCAACTTATCATCTAACACAATTCGCCGCCTTCTCCCATTATAAAATACTCTCTAACCCTTTGTATATAGGATACGTGTTTCCCCGCCCCCAAAACTCAATTCCCTTATTTGGCGGCCCGGATTCTACCTAAGGCGGCCCCTTCCCCACTAATATCTATCCCTATCCCGTCCCAACCCTTGTTGCGGACTCCCCAAATACACTACCCCCTAATACAAAATTGCCATCCCCAAAATTCTCAATCTCATTACATTACTACAAATACACAAAATAACCTCATTAACTATAAAAACAACAATATGTCACTCAAAATCTACATAAAGTCTCCATTACCACTGTGTCAACATTAATACTTCACCAACTCTGTTACATCACATCAACTCAAAAACAACATTACATCATATTCATCTCTATCATTTCACATTCAACTTTTAATTCAATTTGGACAGGTCTACGTGTCCCATAAAACATTTATCACCCATGAATTATCTTTTATT
This sequence comes from Magicicada septendecula, assembly GCA_034769895.1. Classification (NCBI taxonomy): domain Eukaryota; kingdom Metazoa; phylum Arthropoda; class Insecta; order Hemiptera; family Cicadidae; genus Magicicada; species Magicicada septendecula. The sequence continues at coordinate 111,819,536 of CM068373.1, forward strand.
AATTTGCATAAATTATTGTTATTTTATTTCTCATATTCTTTTTATCTTTACTTCAAAATATCTGTAGTACATTAAACATTAATTACTTGTAACATTTACAAACCAATATACCAGTGACATGGTATTGCTGATCAGCTGATATCCTAACATAATAAAAACACATCTCAAAATTGAACAAATTACATGGAATATACATATTTATTTTTATTTATTCTCACTTCTCACCTCATTGTTTCCCCTTTTTTCTGATTCTGATGCTTATGTTAACCTGCCAGACGATTTAATTATTGGCTTAGGAAAAAACATACACGCATCATGAAATTAACTATTTTTACAATACCTATATCTAACATACAACAAGTAAACACTACATTTAAAAACGCATAATGAACACCTTATTTTTAAATATCTAAGCAGCTAGTTACCTGAACAGAGCACAAGCAGTTTTATTTGAATTAAACTTTGAATAAGCAACAACTTTTATGTCATAAACTTTAAATTCGTGACTCCTTTGCGTCACCTCCCAGCCACACACACTATTTCAGATTATGGTGGACTGTGGCGCCCATTCGCTTCCACAGAGACTGTATATTTTGGAGCAGGTTTTACCTCTCCGTGTCTCTGCTTCCGTTATTAAGTTTTAAAGTAGTGAACATCATCATGTTCTTGTTCTATAATCATGCACCCTTAAAACGGTTCTGCCACCGGTCTTGCTACCCCCAAGCGGGCAGAGTGGCAGCCGCTGTTCCATAGTGCTGGAGATTTCCTCTAATGTCCCCCCATTGAATTTCAAATATATACCAATTTCAAGTCAGCTATGGTCAAGGGACTTGATATGACCATAGCTAGCCGCTAGCCAAAACCACGGTTAGTGCTGGTAAGACAGTAACCGCCCGAAAAGTCGAGGAAATCTAAACTTTCATTTCACTGCCTGTTTCACATCAATCTCATTATGTGCGACATGGTCATTTAGTAAGGTGTGTAAAATTTTTACTTTACACGGATAAGGTGTGCCGCACATGTATCGCCAGTTTGGCCTCCGATGGAGGTAACACTCACTGTTACCCCCAACCCATTTCGCTATCTAAGAGAGCACAGGCCACCCCCTTAATAGCCACTTAATAACTACCTAATTACTTAATAAATGAAATTAATCTTTCTACAAATGCAGTTCAACACCCCATTGTTATTATCACTTCATTGAGCACCAAACTACCCCCCAAAGTCATCCCCACTTCTTGTATTGACAACAAGTTTTTATTTTGTTACACATCGTTTCAAAACGTTCCCATTCTCACTGATACTAAAACTCGACAATTATATTTGGTCACTTAATTCTAAAATTTATTTAAATTTAAAATTATACACATCCAAAATGTTTTTTTTAATTCTATTTACACTGGAGGCTGACTAACATTCTCAAATCGAGATTAATGCTAGTAAGACAGTAACCACCAGAAAAGTCGGGTTTCGCCACAAGGCAAACTGGGGGGCAAAACAGAGCCACTACGTGAATTCACGTCCCCCCTCTACACCACACTCAACCTTCTCCCCTACCATTTATTCAAACCCGCTTTCTATTTTCCCCCCCACCACCTTGCCACAAAATTCGTCTTTTCAGACTAAACAGAACTACGACCAATGGCTAATTTTAATTTTGCCATTGGCCCAAAAATATTTAAATTTGTATGCACTGCCTTTTATTTAATGCAGCCTCTATTATATACAAACACTCTAAGGCAGTGCAGGTACGTGACAGGCACACAGATCCGCTGCACCATGAGTGTATTAAAAAATTTTAAGTCGAGTCACGTACCTGTTGGGGTCCCCCTCCCCGTTCAAATATATGTGGTTAAATTTCTATTTTGTACCAATTTTGGTGGAGCCGGACCATCGTTGTTTTCACTGCCCGAAGGAAGATCCTGCCAACCATGGCCCGCCTCCGAGTTCCAAATTCCACGGCCAGGACTGGTAAGATCGTGGCCGCCCGAAAATGGGGGAGGAGCCCTTCTAAAAACATAAAAGAATAATTAAATAACATTCATACCTTTACAATTTAATAAACTCCTTATGTTGACCAAAATAATTTCAAATTTGTAGCGTTGTGCGTACCTACTATCTCCCTGGTTTCTCTATTCTGTAACACATATGAATTTTTCATTTTTATTTCCACTACCTCGTACGGCCCCTCGTACAATAAGAAAAACTTCTTGATCTCCTTATCTTGTGCACTTGATAAGTCATGTCGTCGTACCAATACCAGCTGTCCAACCTCGTACTGCGTCCACTTACCTTTCATGTCATGTTTCTGTTTTCTCCTCTCCCCTTTCGTCAACAAACTTTCATTGGCTAGTCTTAGTTTAACATCGTTACCAATAGTGTTGGTTTCCGATGGATATTCAATTAATTGTTCCAGAATCCTCTGTGGACGTTTTCCTCTTATTAGCTCATAAGGCGTGAACCCCGTCGACTCGTGGGTGGTGCAGTTTAGCCAGTTTTCAATCTTCTGCACATAGAGTGGCCACTCGCTATGTTTGGCATGGCAGTATGTTCGAAAAATTCTGCCCAACTCCCTCATGACTCTCTCAGCCTGATTTGACTGTGGATGATATACGGCGGTGTGCTTTGGGATAATACCTTCCCATCCAAGAGTCTGGCGCCATCTTCCGCTGATGAACTGCGGCCCATGGTCGGATAATATCACCTTCGGCTTTCCCACGTTGATCATGTAGTCGCGTGTGATTTTCTCGCTCAGCACCTTACTTGTTGCTCGCTTTACACTATATAGCCTGACATATTTGGAAAAAGTATCAAGTACAACAAAAATATGCATCACTCCACCCCTACCTTTCGGCAATGGGCCGTACAAATCTACAGCTACTAAATCGAATGGTTTTTCTACTTTAATATAATTTAGTTCTCCCTCTAACCTATAATTTACAACTTTGGATTTTTGACATAACTCGCAAACTCTAAGTATTCTTCGGACTCGTTTCTCCATGTTCTTAAATAAACAAGATTCCTTTAATACATTCACACACTTCCGTGCCCCAAAATGCCCGTATCTAAAGTGACAGTCCCACACTATTTTCTCTATCAACCCTTCAGGTATGACTAGCCTCCAATCCCTCTCTCTCCCCTCTACTTTTTTAAACAAACTCCCTTTAAACACTTGAAAATAGTGCTTATACCCCAATTCGTCTACATCTGATTCTAGGTTGGTAATTATTTTGTTTAATTTACTATCAGCTCTTTGCATTACATTTATATCTTTTAATTCCTCCCCAAAAAGTTTATCTTCCTGGGATAGTCTATAAATTTCTATCTCTTTAATATCTCTACCTGTTCTATTTCTGTCTGTGTCTACTCGTGATAGTGTGTCTGGCACCCTGTTCTCTACACCCTTGATATATTCCCAAGAAAAATTATACTCTTGAAGAGCTAACACCCACCTGGTTATCCGGCTGTGTGTGAGTTTACAAGTATTGAGGAACGATAGCGCTTTATGGTCCGTCCTGATGATGGTTCTGTTACCCAGCAGATACGTTCGGAACTTCCTCACGGCGAACACTATACTGAGGAGCTCCTTCTCTGTGGTAGTATAATTGCGCTCAGCGGCTAGCAACGCCCGGCTGGCGAAGGCGATGGTTTTATGTTCCTTCTCCTCGTCCTCTTGGTAAAGTTCTGCTCCCAACGCTATGTTACTAGCATCTGTCTGTAAATAAAATTTGTCATTAAAATTGGGATGATTCATTAGTATCATGTCTGCGAACTTAATTTTGATGTCATTGAACGCTGCTCTTTCGTTGTCGCCCCATCTCCATTGCTTGTTCTTTTGCAACACTGCGCTGAGTCGGGCCGTCGTCTGTGCGTAGTTCCTCTGAAACTTCCTGTAAAAATTACAAAGACCAAGAAAACTTTGCAACTGCTTTATATTTTTTGGCTCCGGGAATGTCAAGATGGATTCTACTTTATCCGGGTTAGCACGTATTCCTGTAGGTGTTATTATGAAACCTAAAAAATGTATTTCGGTTTGCAAGAATTTTGATTTGTCCCAATTCACTGTCAAACCCCCCTGATATAACTTCTCCAATACATATTCCAAATGCTCTACATGCTCTTCAAATGTTCTAGAAGCTATTAGTATGTCGTCTACGTATATGGTTAGAAAATCTAAGTTATGTGGTTGCAAAATTTCGTCGAGACACTTAATAAAACTAGCTACACTGGTGTCAAACCAAACGGCAAACGCTTAAATTGATAGTTTTTTCCGTTGAACAAGAACGCTGTATATTTTCTACTATTTACTGCCAACGGGACTTGCCAATATCCGGCGGTCAGGTCTAAAGAAGTCATGTATTTCACACCACTAAATTTCTGAAAAATCTCTTCTATCGCTTCGGGTGACTCCCGGTCTGGAATGATTATTTGATTGATTTTGCGGGCATCTAGACATAACCTCACTCTCCCATCTTTTTTGATTACTACTACTAAAGGGTTGGAATAAGTTGATACCGACCTTTCTATCATATCCCCCGCTAACATCCTATCTAATTCTGATTGTACAGCCTCCCTTTTCGAATATGGTACCGGATAACTACGTTGGACATATGGCGCATGCTCCCTCACCTTTAATTCACATTCATAACCTTTTGCCCTTCCTGGTTCCCCGGCAAACACTCCCCACACTGGACAAGAAGAGAGTTCCAGAGAGCGATACGACGCTGGACAAGAGGAGAGTTCCAGAGACCGATACGACGCTGGACAAGAGGAGAGTTCCAGAGACCGATACGACGCTGGACAAGAGGAGAGTTCCAGAGAGCGATACGACGCTGGACAAGAGGAGAGTTCCAGAGAGAGACAGCCGACGCTGGACAAGAGGAGAAGAGAGACAGCCGATGCTGGAGGCGAGACGAGGACGAACACCGATGGAACAAAAATGATCGAGTATGATTGACGACAATAAGGTGATAGACAACTTATTCATATCTTAATCATACAAAGAATTCAAAGACAGTTAAAGACATTAATATTTTATTAAAAAAATAAGAGCAATGTTTCTTGTATAGTAGAGTTAAAATCATAGATGTTTAAGAAATACGATTAACGTAACAAGAGCTCAAATTCATATAATATAAAATGATTACAAAGCATTTAAATTAGTATTTGAGAAAACAGTACTGAGAAACAATAACTATTAATATTTTGAGTACGTTACAATATAGAAAAAAGATTTAAAAATTGATTTTGAAACATATTAATAGACTGAGTAGTCTGAAAATGAGATTTTTCTTTCATATAATAATTAGTAGCATAGAATATTTAGTCAGTAAGGATGTATATATCTTAAGCCTTACGGCATAATAACAAATAATAACTAATGTTTTAAAATCGAAGTCAGTGCCATGTGCACATATTTTTTTATAGTATCAAATAAATTTTAATTACCGTTTCAAGTTACATAGAGTTCTTATTGCAGATACACCTGACACCCAATTTAAATGTTATATTGTTTAAAGAATTTGTCAATCTTGAACGTGAGATCGTTCACGCCTATTTATGTGTATGTAACGTTGCATAAATTTGGTGCTCCAAGATCGTGGGGTTCCACAAATTTAAATTATAATAAATTTGCAAATTTGTTACGTTGCAATATATATTCAGGGTACTTAACTGTCCACGCTATCCAAAATGGTTCCACCGTCTTTCAGTTCACTTTCACTCTACCTTTCACTGATATTGTTTTAATTCTTCACATTTACATGTTATGTAGATTGCACTGAAACTTTTCTTCCTGGTTTTCTTCTCTGACACTGTTACATATTTCGGTAGACCTTGGCTGACCTTGGCCTCGTTTCACGTCGGTCTACCGAAATTACGAGGCTGAGTTACATTTACGACTGTACTGTTTAATGAGTGGTGTCCAACTGCTCGGCGACGACTGTGTGAACTTCGTGCGCGTGGTTGCCTACCTGCCAGGCGTTAGGCGTTGTCGTCAACTCGTACTGTGATTGATTGTTTCCATCACATGTTCGGCTGTGGAATTTCTTTTACTTTCCCACGTGGTCACTTCTACGCCGCAAAAGGTGACACCCACGTGCGCTTGTACACATTCCAAGGCGCTAATGGCTTTTGTGCCTCACCCGGACTGGTACGGTGCTGACTACCGGGTGTTCAAAAAAGTCAAGCTTTCGTGATCAAAATGTTGCTCATCGTGGGTTACTGCAGATGGTTACAATTATTATGGAATTAACATAAACCACCCGGTTTGTCCCGTTACAGGTAGTTATTTTCCGATCCATATTTTTATTACATTCTTTCTACTTTTTGGCGTTACATAAACTTCATTATATATTAATATAAAAACTATTTTCTTTTACACTTTACATTTTACGTATTTGGGCGCGCCCATACTTTAACCGCGGAACCTTTTTGTGACCGATCGGCACAAGAGTGTAATTTCAACTGGGTATAAATGAAACTGGGGCGAGCAAACTGCCCGCATCCGTCGTTACTAGCTGTTGGTTGGTGACTGACTTTATACACCAAGCGTGGACAGCTGATGCCGTCGTGGCGAGTTAGCGGACACTCCCGTGACGTATTTTGGGCTCAGCTTATGACGTCTTGTAGCGTGACTTCAAAATGCAAAGTTCAGAGTTCGTTTCACTAAAAATAACTGTCTCCCTGCCATTAGATCGTTAGATCCCGTGACGCTAATAATTTTTCCCCAAAAAATTTACCAATAAAATTACCCACATTCACAAAATATCCCTGGACGGTATTACCTGTACCGTTACAATACCCCCTCAATGAGAGGTTTTATGGCGAAGCATAAAAACTCTCATTGACACTCACATACTTCCTAAAGGGATCAGTCCAGATATGGCGCCATAACCCCTTTTACATTTTACTAAAACTCATGGGTAACTTACCCCCCTGATCCAGTGACTGTGGCCGCACCTGAATGACCTTACTGGACTTGCCTCTCGAGATCCCAACACCGCAAGGCTAGTCAGGCACTTGATGCCCCTGCTCTGATGCGCAGGCCAGCACAGGACTGCCGCCACAGCATCACCAGATACTGAAACATTAAATCAGAAACATTAAATGACACCCCAACCTAACCCCAACCCCAACCAAACCAAACCATACCCCCAACTGACCCAACCCAACCCCAACTGACCCCAACTGACTTTCCTTACCTAATACCATATCCCCAACTGATCTGGTCTCCCCTTAGCTGTGCTGGTTTGCGTTAAGAAGCACTGTTTTTTGTTAATTTCACAGGGGCATACACTTAACTTCTAATACACATATATTCCTAAACCTAACCTAATACATCTTAAACCTTTTAGACCAACATTGTGTATGCCCCTCTCTCGTTAATTCTTATCCCAAATTCAAAATATTTCCCTGATTCCCATCAGAATTTAAATAACCACTTCCCATTACACATTACAAATATCTTTTATTACCCAAATCACATCTCAAAAATATTTAAATTCATTCCTAAAATTCCTCTTAGACACATTTAAATCGACTACATCGTCACAAATTATCTCCTTATATCTTTCTCAAAAATTGTTAATTATCTCCATAATACTCTTCAAAACAACATAAAATCATATAATTACATCCTAAGATCAATTATACATTCTATATTATCAACATAATTCCATTTAACCGGTTTATTTTATCCCATTAATAATAATCATCAACTTCCTCCTTCCACACACGCTATTGCCCCCCTGGACTGTAGCGCCCAGTTGCCTCCACAAGGACTGAGGTGGAAGGGGTGAACATTTTTTCTTTTATTTCACCCCCATCCTTGCTTTGGCGTTACATAACCTTTAGGGTCCTAGTACCCCTACTTATAAACTTATTGATACGCCCCTATTTGGTCTACCACCCATACATAGGTATGTAGCCGTGTTCCAAAAACAAAATTCTTAGATTCCCCTTTTGTTCCCCGTTAAATTTCTATGTTACACACATTTCAAAGGCAACCAACCATGGTCAGTGTACAATAAGTCTGCACATAGCTGGTTGTAAACCAAAACCACGGTCTGGGCTGGTAAGGGCAGGACCGCCCGAAATGTGGGGAATCGCATTTAAAACATACAATACATGTTTCATATCTCTACCCAATTACATACTACTCAGTTAGACACTTTATGCTTCTCATAATCAGCATAATACAACGTAATAAACACTCAAATTGAACATTAACATTATTACATTAACATAAATCTTTCATTTTTAAATTTGCCTCAAAATTACAAACATTACCACTTTAATTTCAATTTTCCCTGATTAAACATTTTAACTGTTTATCTTGCATTATCACTTCAACTTTGACTTTCTGCTGAACCTTTTAATAATCAACCTTTAATTATTTATCATTTATTATACAATTAAATTCTCCAAAAAATTTAAATTTATTACCAACATCCCTCTTTTCAATCAAATTAATTACCTCAAATTAATTTAATTACATAATTTAAAACATCTTACATTCATAGTACTTTACTTTCATAATAAACTTCATTTATGGCAAAATATTATTGTTGTTATCAACTCAATCATAACTGTACACCCTGATCATACAATGTACCTCCCAATAACATAACCTTAACACAATACATTTAACATCAACACAAAAGTATATACAATCTACATTATTATCTGTTATTGTTTACCACAAATCATTTCATAATTCAGTCCATTTCAAAACCCACTACACTCACATAATTAAATGTTCATGAACAATAAATATCTACCCTCCATCATCAAACAATAATCTTATCTTACATATACACAATTCATTTTTAATTAAGTACTTTTTGTTACTACCATCAATATAACAACTATTTGCTTTTTCCAATGGTTCCATTACCCCATAACAATGGTTTACAGGATTACTCCACATTATTATCAAATCATATATCATGTTAGCTTTAGTATTTCTATTCCAGTCTCCGTAAGTAATTTTTTGTCAATCCCAGGTAAGTTATGATCTCATCATCATCACAGTTATCTACTATTACACCAGTTACACTGTAAGGTAAGTGCTTGTGATCATCATTTTTATCTACTACTTCTGTGTTAATTACTTCACAAGGTAAGCCTTTTATATAATCAACTCTCTCACTATTTATTCTCTATTAACTCTTTATGATCTCTACTCAACTTGAATAATTCTATTTCTCTCTCATTCTCCAAATCACCTTCCCACACCCATTTCACATTTTCTCTCTCCATCCATGCAGAGGGCACTACAACATCATAAAAACACCTCCTGGCTCTTCCAGGAGCATCACAAAAACTTAAAGGACCATTTTGAGACCTTTCGTCTCCGATTAAGGGACACTTGCCCTCCAAAAACACCTGTGAAAACCTAGTTTCACAATATACCCGGGGAAAATTTACCCTCTGCCCCACTTCCACAAAATAACTCTTCGTACTCCTTTTCTAACTCATGAACACTGACTACTACCCCCTCACAACCCCCTACTCCCATTACTCTCTCATTATCACTATTAATTTTTCTCTATCACCCTTAGATACCCCATTTTCAACTATCTTACCACTATCACTTGTTAACTCATTATTATAATTATCACTTACCTCGTTAATTATTTTTTCGTTATTATTCGTCCATCATATCACCATTATAATTATCACCCGTATTGACACCAATGTCGTCTGTTACTTCGTTATTTTCATTTATACTACACTTACATGTATCTATTCTCCACATTCCCATCCTCTCAGTACTTCGTTCTAACTCGTTAAATTTAATTTCAAATGTCTCAGTATTTTTCTCAAAACGTTTATTAATTTGCTTTATTTCATTTCTAATTTCATTAAAATTGCTTTCATTTTTTGTATTATGTTCATTTAATTTATCATTCATTTTAGTGTTTACTTCATCAAAACGACTATTTTATCAAAATTTCTTTCACTTTTAATGCTTTGTTCGGTTAACATCGCTTGTATCATTTTCAGCATTTCATTCTCATCGGATTTTTTACTTTGGATCGGCGTTGATTGCTTTTCAACGTCATCCATTATTACCGACTCTATTATGCTTATTTCTATATTTGATTGACTTTCTGTATTAATGTTAGGTTGACTTCGTCGTTATTTCTCTCCATTGTATTTATGTTATTATTTAATTCTTATTTATAATAAAAAAAATAAAATAAACCTCCGCTCAACAGTCCGTTAAGGACCAAGGCGTACCGCGCGGCTTTTGTGTTAGTGTGACGGTGTATGGCTAGTACTACGCGCCACCAGCCGCTAGTTGCGGTATTCACAGCCAGGAGGTGGCGCTGTTATCTCAGCGCCTACTCAGTTTTCCTCACGACGCTGAGTGCACGCCGTACGGAACCTCCGCCGGGAATTGAACCCGGGACCACGAGCGCATCAATCGCCCGCGTTAGCCACTAGACCACCTGGAGGCTCACATTAAAGTTTCTTCATATTATAAAGTAATTACCCTCTTATGGACAGTCTCAACAATAAAATTCATGGGAGAATATCTCAACCGTTCAAAATAAATACAGGTGTAAGACAGAGTGATGGTTTATCCCCAATTCTTTTCAACTGTGTCCTGGAGAAAGTAGTGAGAATTTGGAATGAAAAATTAAAGGAATGCAAAATATCACCGATCATGTTGGGAAGAAGGAACAAACATATTGAAATAAACTGTTTGGCATTCGCAGATGACTTTGCTATACTTTCTGAACATCTTACATCTGCAGTAAGACAAGTTAATTTTTTTAGATGACATAGCCAATAGAACAGGCTTAAGAATTTCTGCAGAAAAAAACAAATTTCTCACGAACTTTTTTAATGCACCAAAATTCTTGCTAACAGATATTGGTCAAATAGAGAGGTTTCGAAAATTTAAGTATCTAGGGGAAATAATTCAAGAGAATGGTTTAGAAAAATCTGCGATAGGAGAAAGGATTCATAAAATGGAAAGAGCATACGGTATAACTAAAGATATTTACAATAAAAAGTGCATTATTTATAATACTTGTACACAACTCATATCCTCTAACCTTACAACATGCGTCTATTTAGACCTAACTAAAAATTGTATTTATTTACTTCCAATAACCCGCTCTGCTCTCCAAAACAGACCCACGTTTACATAAATGAATTTTATGCAAACATCCCTGTTCGGGCACCATTGTAACTATATTTCTTACTACTTACTTTTTTTTTCACTTTTACTTTACAAACAATCAGCTGTAGCTTGCGTCTATTTTTACAGGCGCCATCTTGAACTATTGCCAACTGCATATGAACAAATACTTACAAGGTTCGTTTGAGCGTGTTAATGAGAGAGAGAATGGTTATTCGAAATAAATAATTCATTTACTTATTTCCAATTAATTAAGTTTTATTTGTTATTATTTCAATTCTTATTTTTCCATCAGTTACTTTATTAAAAAAAAAACTTTCAATTCATTTACTTCCCATCACAAACAACATATTCTTTCTTCCTCCCTTACCTGTTATGAATTTAACAATAAACAATACCTTGATTATATAGACATAATGAAAAAATAGAAAAAATTGTATATAAATTCAAAATAACAAAAAAATTAAACAAACTTAAATTTACTTTTACCGCAAACCAGCGCTTCTTATTAGGTAATTTCCATTCACACACACACTCGTACACACCCTATGCCCTTGTGAGATCTCAAATAAAATTAGAAGATATGATTTTTTTGAATTTTTTTAAGCTTTTTGAAATTTTGTTTTATCCCTCCCCAGTGTTACTTAGCTGAATTTTTTATTCCACGCGCGGAGTCATTCATATGGTATCTGGTGGTTCCTGTCACTAAACTCGCCGAAACTGTTTTAAAACTTGCTTCATTTTCTTTTTGCACACTCGACACTGGTAGTTATTTTCCGAACCATATTTTTATTACATTCTTTCTACTTTTTGGCATTACATAAACTTCATTATATATTAATATAAAAACTGTTTTCTTTTACACTTTACATTTTACGTATTTGGGCGCGCCCATACTTTTATCCGCGGAACCTTTTTGTGACCGATCGGCACAAGAATGTAATTTCAACTGGGTATAAATGAAACTGGGGTGAGCAAACTGCCCGCGTCGGTCGTCACTAGCTGTTGGTTGGCGACTGACTTTATACACCAAGCGTGGTTAGCTGACGCCGTCCTGGCGAGTTAGCGGACACTCCCACATTCCTACGTGATGTATTTTGGGCTCGGCTTATGACGTCGTGTAGCATGACTTCAAAATGCAAAGTTCTGAGTTCGTTTCACTAAAAATAACTGTCTCCCTGCTGTTAGATCGCCGACCTTGATGCTAATAATTTTTCCCCATAAAATTTACCAATAAAATTACCCACATTCACAAAATATCCCTGGACGGTATTACCTGTACCGTTACAGCATGTTGCTGTAAAACATACCTCTCCATAAGTGTGTTTATCCTGAATTGGTAAATATTCTCTGTAGTAGAATATCGCCAGACAATCTAGATGGACAACCTGAAGCTACAACATATTTCAAAATGTATGATGGTACAAGCTACATCATTGTTTATCTCCTCAGTTAATGTGCAGTTTTTCAGAGCTATACCAACAGTGTTTTTTTACCTACCACTACTAGTCAAATTTTCTTCAAAACCAGCACTATTCTACAGATGTTGCCCAGTTTTTCTCTTTGTCACTTTCTGTCTAATTTAACATGTTCAGTGGTAATCATGTTTTTGCTCCCTGTTGTGAAGAAACAGAATTCGTTGGGTCGTCACTCACATTTGATAGATGGTATGTGATAGTTATATCATTATCCCAATTAAACTACTATAACCAAAACCAAACTAATTACCAGAAGATGGAAACCACCAAGTCCATATAGGCGAGCCCCCAAGTACAGGTTAGGTTGGAGTCAGGTGACAAATAAAAACACTAAAAATAGCACTGTAAATTATAATTCACCTATACGTTTTAACAAACAAACGCTTTTTGAGAAAAATTTTTACCAAACACACAAGGTGTAGTTGACTGCATTCAGCATCCCCATTTTACAAGGTAGACCATTGAATAAAGATTTTTACTGGACAAAAATCCTCCAGACACGAAATTTGGTAGAAAGTTAGGTTTTGGGGTCACTTCAATGGGGGAAAAAAATTGGACACTCCAGCTCACCGCTGGGCCCCCCCTGGGGGGGTTAAAAGGTGGAGCAAAATGGTTTGTTGTAAATATCTCAAAAACTTAGCAAGATATCAAAAAAAGTTAAATGCAAAAGTTGTAGCTGACCAAATTTCCCATCAAAATGGTCCTTAGTAATTTTTTTGTCAGACGCACTGGGACAGAGATATGAGCGCTCAAAGTTGAGACATTTTTTTGCAATTTTTCGTATAAGGCATTTTTACGAGAAAAAAAAACTTGCATTTTTTTTAGTTTAGGCCGATTTTTGTATAGTAAAAAGCGCTAAATATGGGTATGTAAGTGTTTGTACATGTAATACCAAGTATTTGGATGTAAATTTTTGCATGTATATATTTATGCACACGTATACACACACACTACAACTACAAAAACGTGCATTTTTGAACGTAAGCGTTTTTAGTTGTATACATGTATATACACACACATATATGTGTAGAAATATTTTCATGCATATATATTATACTTGTCTAAATCCAAAAATGCACATCTATACGCATGGATTAGTCAGTATATGCATGTAACGCGTACATATGTGTGCATAAATATATACATGCAAAAATTTACATCCAAATACTTGGTATTACATGTACAAACACTTACATACCCATATTTAGCGCTTTTTACTATACAAAAATCGGCCTAAACTCAAAAAAATGCAAGTTTTTTTTTTCGTAAAAATGCCTTATACAAAAAATTGCAAAAAAAAGGTCTCAACTTTGAGCGCTCATATCTCTGTCCCAGTGCGTCTGACAAAAAAATTACTAAGGACCATTTTGATGGGAAATTTGGTCAGCTACAACTTTTGTATTTAACTTTTTTTGATATCTTGCTTAGTTTTTGAGATATTTACAACAAACAGTTTTGCCCCACCTTCTAACCCCCCCCCAGGGGGGCCCAGCGGTGAGCTGGAGTGTCTGATTTTTTCCCCCATTGAAGTGACCCCAAAACCTAACTTTCTACCAAATTTCGTGTCTGGAGGATTTTTGTCCAGATTTTCACAAAATCTGCCTTTATTCAATGGTCTAAGGTCTAAGTATAAAAAATTGGAGGATCAATATACTGCTGTAAAACTAAAATGAAAATATTGCCCTTAAATAAGCAGTGATCCGTGAATTATTGCCACAATGGAAAAATAAATTGAATACTTCAAAGTAAAATTTATATCTTTTAACATGACTTAAATTAGATTGAAGGCAAAGTTTTACAGGGTTCCGACAGACCTGGAAAGTCAGGGAATGTCAGGGAAATTCACTGTCTGTCAGGGAAAAACAATAGAACTGGTGAAAAGTCAGGGGAATTTCATAAACCATAAAAATACCGTAATTGTTTATGGTTTTATACAGTGTGGAAATTTATATAGAAAAAAGTGTTATAAGATGGGGAAAGAACTTTATTTTTTAATGTAATATACATACTTTATGTTAGTATATTACATTTTATATGTAAGGTAGGTTTGAACATATTTGAATTTCCCTCTCTTTTGTCAGGTGGCACTGCTTTATTATATCACTAGGTTGGCAGTAATGCAGTGTCCCTCCTTCCTACAGGAAACTCATGTTTTTTACTGAAATACTGTTCCACAAGATGGCTTGAAAATTTACAGTGTATTGATAGAGATTTAAAGATCATTGATGATTTCATTAAGTACATTAACAGGGAAAAACTCGTCAATAGCAATCCATGTAAGTCCATTCAAACTCACATAAAGAATAATTTTTTAAAGTGTAAATTGGCATTTTTCAAAGTGATATCTAGTGAGCGCGGGCCATGCTTGAGAGGAGATTTCAAAGGTCATCGCCACTTTTGGGCCATATCTGTATTCATATTTACTTGATTTGATGAGAAGTGTAATGGCTTGTTGTATCAAATTCCATTGCTTACAGTCAGCAGCAGATACTTAAAGTAAACTTGTTTCCATTGACCTGAATGACTGAAAATTTAAAAGAAACAAAGAAAATTGATATAGGACTTGAAACATCTAAATTGTTGAAAGTGGTTAAAGGAGTGATTGAGGTAGATATTATGAAATTTAGGAAGGAATGCCTAATATTAAAATACAAAGCTGTTAGAGATCTGGCATCATTTGAACATGTTATTATAAGTAATTGGTCAAGTATTGGAAAGAACAGAATCAGTGTTTTTTACTTGAAGTTCTGTGCGAGAAAAACAAGATTACTGAAGTGGTTGCTGAAAAAGCTAAACAACAGTATTCTGTGCTCTGTAATGAGGCCAGTGGTGTATTAAAAGACACTTTTGATTCTTTTAATGACCATATCAGTGACAAAGAGAAAACTGAAATTTGACTGGACGATTTCTATTCATCTTTTTTATAAAAAATCCCAAGTATTATGAACTGTGGGAAGTTGTTAAATTGCCTCTAATTGTTTCACATGGTAATGTCTCTGTTGAGTCAGGGTCTTCAGTAAACAAATGCATATTAACACTTACCTGGCTGAGCGATTCTGGGTCTGTCCATCCGTCATGACTGGCCATTTTTCACACTTTTTGACATAGTACATAATCAACAACGTACTTATAAGTAATTCAAGCTTTATTTTTTTTTGTAAATTTAACTATTCTCTCTAACACTATATAAAAGTGAAACTTATATTTTAAATAACATTTTTTCTACATCATTATAAAGTTTCCATGTTGTTGCAAATAAAAAAAGTTGAAATATTATTACAATTAGGCTATAACACATCTTGTCACAAAACTACTGAAACATGTCTTCTGAGTATTCACTAATATTGTTTGTACACTATATACACAACTTTGTATACATTCACTAAACATTTTTTTTGGTATGGTATGTTTGGAAGGAACCTTATCACAAGTAGACCAAACATTTCCATTTTTATCTATTCTTGGTCTTTTTCTGCCATTAGTGTTTGCTGTTCGATTTTCTGGCTCATTATAATCTGCATCTGAATCTGAAACGAGAAAATAACTTGTTTCAGGCCAAGTTAATACAAGAAAAACGAAATAAAATGAATGAAGAGGTTAGAAAAGTGTAAACAAAAGCTTACCTGATGTTTCATTACAATCGGGAATAATTTCCGGATCACTGTCATTTTCTGAGAACACCTCTACACTACTTTCAGAACAAATACTATCACTATCAACGTTTAGTAACTCCACAATCTCATTTTCACTCAGATATTTCTTGTTTACAAACGCCATTCTAACGATAACACTTACGCACTCGACTACAAAAACCATGTGGTATAATACAAAGCATACGCGAATAGAAATGTATATACTTCTGCGATCTAGGTGCAGAACTGTGAACTACTAATGTCAGTCGATGATTGCACATCGTCAAAAAGCGTAAATCAATGGCTTTCGCCGTGTAAAACAATCCTATATGCAAAGACGTACACTTACGTCTCTCGTCAAAACTCAGAAGTTATGTAAGCCATACATGGACGTCTTTCGCCAGCAAAGTGCTAACAGAAAATAAAAAAGAGGATAGTATTGTTGCTCAAGGCATTGTATATGATGCTCTTAAGTATTACGGTGGCTAAAAAATGTTAAAATAACAAAAAATGCTTACTGCTGTAAAATCTGCCAGGAAAAAATATGAACAGTATCAAGAGAAAGTAAAAGAGAATAAGAAATACCAAGAAAACAGTGGCCCAGACCTTCTAAAAATAAAAATGAATTTAAAAAGTTACAAGATCAGAGAAAAGTTTCTCAAATGAAACAGCAAATAGAGGAAGAAGAAATCAGTTTGAAAATGAGGGGCTTAGAAGATTCTTTAAGTAAACAATAACTAGTGTTTCTGTGAATAATCATTACATATTAATTTGTTTCTCTGTGTACTGAAAGTTAAGTGAAGCTTTCCTGTCTATGTTAAATAAGACATTTTTTGTTGTGTATAATCAAAACAATGTTTACTTTTTGATATTTACATGTTAAGTATATGTTTCCATGTTTAATAATACTTTGTGTTTAATATCTTACATTTAATATAAATGTATTTTAGGCCTAGTTAATAAAAAAAATTATTTTAAAAATGTGTGTAATCTTTCTGAACTTTCAACACATCAGTGAAATTTCTTGAAACTGTCAGGGAAATTAATTTTGAAAATTTTGTGGGAACCCTGTTTTATAAACAAACACATTCAAATTGAATTTAAAGAACTAATCCAGCATGACAAATTACAAAGTATGCCCATCTATCAACTTATCATTTCTATAATTTTAAATCAATTTAATGCCAGAATAAAAAATAGTCCATCTAAATTTACAATGCACGTAACACTGAATTTCTTAGCATTTGTTCAAAAATTCCCCAAAGAAATCATCCCAGATGTCTTTAGACAGAATCTTTTTTTTATAAAACATTAAAGTCATACAATTTTTACAGTGGATTCAAAAACAAATTTTTACACAATATATATCAACAAGTTTACAAAGAGTACATTTTACATATTAACACTTATCATATGAATATTCCTCATCTCACAGTACGTTTCTGTTTATACTTCAGGTAGCCAATGAAACCTTGAAAATATAAGTAGGCATAAGCTACATATATTTACAAATGACTAGTACTGCAAATGTTTCCTTTACATTTATTACCCAAAGGCCGAAAATTCAATTTACAATGCATGGCCAGGTGAATTTCTTTATTCACAAATTAAACAACACGTTCACCCATGAGGTGAATGACGCTGCAGGTTACACGCCTAACTTATCCTCTTATATTGTTGTCATCCAGTGATAAACGTCTTTACTTTCTCTTCCGAACCCAAGCCTACTACCGCACTGTTCGTTCACAGATGATTTTACATGACTCTGAACATTTTATGCGGCGTTAGCCAATGTTTTATCTGCACTGTAAATGTAACGGGTCAACTACATCATGGCGTCCCTCGAGAGAAGATCCCGATGATGATTTCCTACAGGTTCAAGGCCACAGCCTTCTTGATCATACTGTTTTGATGTTCCTTATGACAGCATTATCCCTTTGTATATCTGTCTCGCAATTAATTTATAAATTTTAATCGTTATAATTTTGCCTCCTCTAAAATTAGCTATACATATTAAATACTTTTGACAGTTTTGTCGAAATGCATATATTCACCCATCACATCTGCTGGCTAAATCGACCTTGCCACTGGCGCGAATATTTGAACTTGACATGGTGGGCACTTTGTACCGTCATACTGTAAATGCAAAGATATATGTCCGTTTTCAAATGTATCGCTGCACAGTAATGATACATTTGGTGTAATTCTGAGTTTTACGGATCCTGTCATCTGACAGCGGTATTTTAAACTATGTTCTATATAAGTTTTGTTGGACCTTTTTGTAACCAATGTAATCAAGGTGCCATGTATTGTAAACAGTTGATGTGGGCTTCCGTTCATTTTTGTATATATGGACATGATAGCTGGTGTTGTGTTGCATATTTGTTGTGTAACTATTTGGAATTTTTGAAAGATCTTGGTGTCAATAAATATATATACCTGTGTAAGTTTTATTGGACTCTTGACCGTTTTTCATGATGGAAAAATAATAACTGAGGAGAGTGTTTTAGAACTTTTATTAAATGAATTGTCAGTCTTGCCTGGAAGTGAGGGTAACTACATTGATATTGAGAAAAGTGACAATAGTGATAAGAAATATTGTATGATTGTATGAAATTAATGAAATGAAATAATTTTATGTAATGATGTACTGTTATATATCTTCACCAAGTTACCAAAAATATTCAGTTCCTTCATAAACTGAGTATATTCCTTTGTGCTCAACTTTAGTAGTCCATTGTAAAGTCTGGTCACAACTTCCTTCAGGTTTGTCAGATGTTCCACTGATGATACTCTATTAACATTAATGTAAAAATACACAGAACAAGATTTTTATGTCAGGCTTTTTAGCATAACATCCACTAGTCTTTGTAACTTAGGATAAGTAACCACTAGAGGACACTTATTTGAGCATATCCTTAAACCAACAATACTGGTATTTTTCTTATCTTGATGAATTCCCATTTGCCAATATACACTATCCAGTTCCTCACAGCATGTTAAATGTTTTGTTATGTGTGTGTGTGTTTTCTTGTAATTAACACTTGATATTCTTGCAGTATTTGTATGTTGTTTTATTTTATTAAATAATAAGTTACTTCGCCAAGTGCATTTTCTTTCATTTCATAGCAGTTATAATTAATTTTGTAATGATAGCTGCTAACATCTTTGTTTTTGGTTGTAGAGTTCATTACAAGGCTTGAATACTATTATAAAAGATGAAATTATTTTAGAAGAATCTGAAAAACAGAACACACAAGAGGTAAGTTTTATAGTTGCAGTTAAAGTAGTTGATATTTATAAGAGTAGAAAGCCTTTTTATGCATAGTGTGTATATTATGAGGTCTGTCCAGAAAGTATCCAGCCATGCAGTATGTTGGGAAAAAAGGCTTACTTAGCACAATGGAGCCATGTCAGAGCACTCTCCTTGCGATTTTATACACTTATCCCAGCTTCCCTTCTGCTTTTTCAAACAGTCTACAAAGTAGTCTTTCAGAATCACCATCAGCTGGCTTGGTGCATTCATATAAACTGCACCATATATATGAAACACACACACATTGAATTGGTAGTCATTAGATTACTGGATTTTGAAAAAAAAATAGCACTATAAGAACAAGTCATTCTGTTTATTAATAGAACAACATGATAAAATTAATCATACAATCAGTGCATTGTACAAAGTACATGTGAAAAGGAATAAAGTGAATATAAACAAAGACGAAATAAGCACTGTTTATTTGTTTAGGTACAGGAAAAAATGCACTTGGCGTACACAGGTTACCTTATTGTATTAATCAGAACGGTGACTGTTTTGTCAACCACATGTCCAACAAACAACTCGTGACTAACAGTATACATCAATCCCTGTCTCTCTGTCTCTGTGTCTCAAGACTTCAGTGTACACACACTTTGTATTGCTGATAAACCAGTAAATACCTAAATGGTAGGTAAATGGTATACTGAATATATGATACTGTTACGGCATCACAGAACAATCTACGTATTTATCGAACGTTCTAGAGAGATCCAGAATGTAAGCGTGTGGCGTACGTGCTTGTAGATGCATTTCGGGAGAATCTTCTCGACTGTGCCGGGCCTCGCTCAGGCGCTCAGATTGTGTCAAGGCCGCAGTTAATTATATAGTTCATACGCACACTACGACGCAATTAGGAATCGTCTAGATATTCGACTAGCTATAAATACTGGTACTCAGCGACGTTCAGTTTAGTATTAGGCGAATTTTTGACTGTGCGGTTCGAGAGTATTAGTGCGATATATTTACAGAGCGGTTCGAGTTATTACTGTGTACGTTCAAGTAGTTATTAGTGAAGTGTTGCGTTTTATATTCGGATGGTATAATTGTAATACAATTGAGTTTTAATATTAGTGGACATTTTATTGCGTGTGAACAATTTTCATTTGATTTCTTGTAGACACTGTGTTGTTAATTACAAACTGTTTAACTGTAAAAATTAAAGGTGTGATTAGTGACTTAATTGTTGTCTTGTACTTATTTTGTTTCAACTGTACCTACGATGATCGAGTAGACGTCGTAACAGTGGTGTCAGAACTGGGATAAAACGATTAACAGTGGAAACAGTGGACACTTTGTACAAGACGAGTGTGATTCGTAATTAATCGGTAAACATGGATTCCAGTCAGATGATGGAAGCTTTACAAACACTGCTGTGGCAGACACAGGAAGAAACAGAAAAACGACAGGATGAAAAATGCAGGCAGGAAAGAGAAGAGGCTGAGGAACGTCAGAAAGCACTAATGCTAGAAACAGAAGAAAGAAAAAAAGAAGAACAAAGACAAGAAAGGGAAGAAACAGAGGAACGATGTAAGCAGGAAGCAGAGGAACGTAAACGTGAAACAGAAGACATCAAGGAGTTAATACAGGAGCAGAAACAGATGCAAGAACATAGTACCGCAGAATTGGGTCTCCTACGAGGTGAGCTTAATAAACAAGTTATTAAAATATCGGAGGTACAAGAATCAGTGACATTAAAAATAGCTGAAGTAGAAAAATCTGTCTTGACTGTGGAAGAAGCTATGTCAACAAAAATATCTGCAGTAGAAAACTCAATGGCAAACATAAGAGAACAAATTAAAAGTGAAGTTGAACAGTGCATGAAGATTCAACCAAAACAAATTTCTGAACAGACTGTACCAGTGATAAAGACAGAAAAAGACACAGAAAATAAGTTAATAGAGAAAGTCACTTTGCCTGCAGTAGGGACAGTTCATGTCAAAGCTCCAACCTTTGACGGAAGCAGTCACTGGGCAACGTACCTCCGCCAATTTGAAGCTGCTGCATGCGCAAATAATTGGACTAAGAAAGACAAGGCTGTTTCACTCGTTCTTGCATTAAAAGGACCTGCAGGAGAATTACTACAGAAAGTGCCACCTGACAGCCAGAACATCAATGCCGAGTTGATAAAAAGTCTAGAATTACGCTACGGTGATAAACATTTGCGAGAGGTTTACTACGCTCAGTTGAGAACAAGACGACAACGTTCCGGGCAGAGTCTTCAAGAGTTTGAAGCAAGTTTCGACAGATTGATTAGATTGGCCTATCCTGAAGCACCAGAAGACTTCCAAATAAGGTTTGCGGTCCAGACATTTATTGATGACATTGTGAACTTCAGCAAGTGTTACGAATGGCAAGACACCGAAATAGCTCAGAAGCTCTTGTTCACGCCCTAGAGTTTGAAGCTGCCAAGTCAGTGTCCCGCTACATTAATGGGTTTGTGCCATCACATTGCAGTCAGAAGATCACTGTGTCACATTGCCGTTTCGATGGGTGCAGAAAAACAATGTTGTTGGACAAACAATTCAAAAGTTCAAGAGAGTTGCAATGATTTGAAAAAGACAGAAGACCAAAATATTACAACTGTGGAAAACTTGGTCATCTACAGGTAGACTGTTGGGAGAAGAAGATACCGAGAGAAGAGAGTGATCGCACCAATTGGAGAAGTAAAGCCCCAGAACAGCACACAGTTTCCACGCTACATAAGACCAGTGGAAACCTGATTGTTAATGGATCTGCAGAAGGTAAACCAACATCATTTACAGTTGACACGGGCGCAACAGTGTCGTCCATTGTGTGCCCTGACTTAGCAACCGCCAGCCTCTAATTAGCTCTTGTACAATGCAGACTGTGACTGGAAGCCACGTCAAGGTGGTAGGAAAGGTAGACGTGCGTGTACGCCTGGGTCTTCTCGAGTTTAGCCACCAAATGCTCGTTACAGACATTGTCGATGAAGTGATTCTTGGCATGGACATTATGAATGCCTACGGATTCGTTGTGGACTTAAGAGAGAATATCCTGAAGGTTGGCCAAGAGAAGATAAAGCTTTGCATGGCTAAAATGACAGGGTCTACCAACCATTCGGTTAAGCGAGTGGCATTAGTCGAAGAAAAAGTCAACAAGTCTGGTCAAGAGGAACCCTCCCTCCCTGTTGCAAGCGGAAATGGAGGAAGAACTAGCAGAGGAAGTACAAATAAGTATAACGACAAAAGAAGTGATTGGAAAGCCAACTGTGGGTGTCGAGACAAAACTCTTGCTCGTTCCTGAGCTGATAGAAGCGCCCGAGGGCAAAGTGGCTGAAGATGAGGTTACGCAAGAGGTTGTTGATGAGAACCAAACAAACTTGGATCAGGCAGTGGTATTTAGGTCATCAGTACATGACGCAATGGGAGTGATTCCAGCGAAATTAGTGGTTGCGCGAAAGACTCGCATTCCTGGGAACGTGATGTTCGGGTCACACGAGACTGAATTCGAAGAACGGGAAAATTATCCTTCGCAAGGATGTCCACCTAGATCACCTGGTCGAGTATTCAGAGGCGGTTTGCCAGTTCGGGATGAACAGGCTTAAAGAGGGAGTAGTGTTACGGCATCACAGAATAATCTACGTGTTTATCTAATGTTCCAGAGAGATCCAGAATGTAAGCGTGTGGCGTACGTGCTTGCAGACGCATTTTGCGAGAATCTTCTCGACTGTGCCGGGCTTCGCTCAGGCGCTCAGACTGTGTCAAGGCTGCAGTTAATTACATAGTTCATACGCACGCTATGACGCAATTAGGAATCGTCTATATATTCGACTAGCTATAAATACCAGTACTGAACGACGTTCAGTTTAGTATTAGACGAATTTTTAACTGTGCGGTTCGAGAGTATTAGTGCAATATATATTTAAAGAGTGGTTCGAGTTATTACTATGTACGTTCAAGTAGTTATTAATGAAGTGTTGCGTTTTATATTCGGACGGTATAATTGTAATACAATTGAGTTTTAATATTAGTGGACATTTTATTGCATGTGAACAATTTTCATTTGATTTCTTGTAGACACTGTGTTGTTAATTACGAACTGTTTAACTGTAAAAATTAAAGGTGTGATTAGTGACTTAATTGTTGTTTTGTACTTATTTTGTTTCAACTGTACCTACGACGATCGAGTAGACCATCGTAACAATACTATAAAATGGACCTATTGTTAAGGAACAGAATTCGGGCCGCCACTCGCTCTTGACAGACCGTGTGAGAGCCATATCATTATCCCCATTAAACCAAGCTCTAATGCAAACCAAACTGCTTACCAGAAGAAGGACACCACCAAGTCTGTATAGGTGAGCCCCTGAGTACAGGTTAGGTTGGGGTCAGGTGACAAATAAAAACAACTTAAAATAGCATTATAATTTTTATTTACTTTTGTCAATATTCTGTAGTTTTTGTATTTTGTTATTCATTCCATGGCACTAAAAATCTTTTAGTACATTCAATTGTTATTGAATAAAATATAAAAAATCCAGTAAAAAACTTTTAATTGAGACCAAAGATTTAGCAACTTAAACTTTAGAAAATAAATGCACAATTGTAACACAACATATTAGTGGAAAACATTTTATCATTATCATTATTAAATCCATTATTTAGAGTAAAATCTAAGTGTCTTAAACTATTTTGTTTTAATATTTCATATATTTCTATTTATGAAAACACTTATAAAAATGTAACTTCCAATGTTGCCTTGTTTTTTACAGGAAATCTATTACTTACAAAATATGTTCATGATTTAATACATATTATGGTCTTAATTTTTAATACTTTTGAATGAGAATAAATTTCATTGGGGAGGGGCCATCATACATGGCCACTAAAGGCCTACTAATTTGTATCTATGTTTGGATGATTTAATAAATACTACTTAACTGAACATTAACACTACACAATGATAAAGACATGTAGCATTTCTAACCTTTAACTTGTGTCTCCTCAACAAATGTTAAAATTTATTTCATGTAACAAATTACCATTACATCTAACCTAATTACAGAGACGCTCACAATAGGGTGGATCGAAAAAAATAATTATTTTTTTTTTCAAACGCTATAGTGCTTAAAAGTGTCCTGTGGTATGCAGAAAGAAAATGACAAAGAAAAAAAATATCGGCTGATATCTTCTGTTCGCGCATCACCGCTAAAGTTTGTAAAAATTGACAAAATCAGATATTCTTCAAAATTTTTTTTTACAATTACCATAATTATTTTAAAAATGCTATAGCACGTTTTGTTTAGTTGTGGGTCCCAATAGTATATTTCACCAAAGAAATAGTTGATATTTTAGTATTAACCGTTCGCGCAGTAGGCTCGAAAATCGCCTGGTTGAGGCTATTTTACCGCTCGCCGCAGTTCACGTCCGGCCACCGTGCCCCACTCATGTACCTCTTTCGACTGAACATTACTTGTTACAACCTGTGTGTGTGTTTTGTGCCCCTGAGTTCAATCTGCCACTGGCATTAGAGCGTTGTTTTAGTGACGTTATCGTACTGTAGTGCATTTTCGAGCTTAAGTGCGGTTGTGTTTTCGTGGTTTTGTGATGATGTTGAGTGATTGCTAATATAATGAATACTTCAAAAGTTAGCATAATAACTAGAAAAGATTTTGAATGTCCTATATTTGGTAATCCAAGAGATTTATTAGGAAATAGGCTACTAACGCATGAAGATGTTCTCCGCTGCTGCTTTCAAGAGAGATTTAACTTATCATGTGAAACTAATAATAAGAGGGTAAGTTTCTCAAAAGTTGCCGCTATAGTAGCAAATAAAGTTAAGTGTTTGTACGACAAATCATCCATCCCAACTGTGATACAGAGTAGTTCAGCTTCAGCTTATTAATGCTTACCATGATTCATATTATAAGCTCAGAAAGTCATACTGCTGTGACAAAGATAAAACAACATACAAAGAAAAAATTGTGCAGTTTAAGATAAACGCATCCTCCCTGTTTGACATTGCCGCATGTAAATGTATTATCAATATAGAATGTACATGCAAAAAAACTCCAGACACATGTAAATGTCCATTATCAGTTGACTGTATTTGTGAAAAAGAAAAGAAAATTCCTGTAATAGAGTTACGATTTATGTTTATGCAAAGGAAATATGGATTAGCAAAAATTGGCCCACTGCACCTAAAGGAAACTCAAAGAAATAAGGAAAAACTAAAGCGAAAAATGCGATATACTCCACAAATCGAGTCCTCAGCGTCAAACGAACAACAGGAAGTCACCTTAAACATGGAAGATTCAGATTTGAAGCATTCAAATCGTCCACCTAATATTTCTGAGGATGACGATTCTGATTCTGAATTTGAACCAGAACCTAGTACATCATCTGCGAAACCACAGTGGCAAATGCGAATCAAATTAAAAGCCACAGCTTTAAATAGTGATCGCTATTGTGTGTCTGATCGCGCAACTCCTGCCATCGCTTCGAGTGTACTACAAGACATAGGTTTAATTACGGAATCAGGTACTTCACACGTAGTGGACAAATGTAAAATTCGAAGGGAGAAAAGCTTAGTTAGAACTGGTTTGCAAAGTAAAGAGACAACAGAAATCTGTGGCCTTTATTTTGATGGCAGAAAGGATGATATATTATTTGTAGAAAAATTTAACACAAAGCACTTTCGAAGGGGCAAAAAAGAAGAACATTATTCATTAATTAGTGAACCGGGATCAAATTACATAGGTCATGTTTCTCCCAGTACCAGTTCAGCTTCTGACATAGCTATCAGTATAATATCTTATATTTCACAGATTGGAACTGGATGGAAAAATGGCGTAATTCATCAAATTGAATTACATGTGGGAAGCCATTAGTTCTGGGTCGTTTTGTCACTACAAAACAGGCGAAGAGCTGCACATCAAAAGTTGAAAAAACCGATATTTTGTCCGTTTTTCAATAGATTGTGCGAACGGTTAATACTAAAATATCAACTATTTCTTTGCTGAAATATACTATTGGGACCCTCAACTAAACAAAACGCGCTATAGCATTTTTAAAATAATTATGGTAGTTGTAAAAAAAATTTTTAAAAATATCTGATTTTGTCAATTTTTACAAACTTTAGCGGTGATGCGCGAACGGAAGATATCAACCGATATTTTTTTTCTTTATGTCATTTTGTTTCTACATACCACAGGACACTTTTAAGCACTATAGCGTTTGAAAAAAAAAATAATTATTTTTTTCGACCCACCCTAGCTCACAAATCCCATAGTATTTTATGTGAAAGATAAGGATTAAAGACTAATCATTAAAAACTAGGATTCATACTTACACCCTTTTAAGGGGTACGTATTACACAATATGTAAATACTTGTTTAAATAAATATTTAAATATTCTTTAACTTCATAACTTATTTGTTTATTTGTTAATAACCATCATTGTAAATCAGAGCAGTACTTTCTTACGTTCTCTCTCTCTCTCCTCCCTTACCCCCCTTTCCACTCTCTCTCATCTCTCACACACTCTGAAACAGTTACCAAGTCTTCACTTCATCACTTCACGCTGCCGTCCTCTGCAGCTCTCTTATTAAACACCAAAACATTTCTCGTTTCACTACCCACCCACATTGCGTGTTCCCCGAGACTGCTTTGTCTACATCACACGGCCAACAAGTGCGCGGTTAAGTCTGTAGTTGCCCGTGGGCACTGAAATGCTATACATGAGTACTTTTCAATAGGTACATGGTGACTGACTCACTTGCTTTGTATTACACAAGCATCTGTTACAAAACTGCACACAAAAACCAGTTTTTTCCGGTCATAGCCGAGCGTCGCTTTGTCTTGTCTGACGTAACATTTGTTGATCTTATATACATTATTACGCACAACTATTGTCTCAGCCAAGCCCACATATACAATCCAAGATATTTCATAATACGCGATAATCATAACAAAATGTACTGTTACACTATAACAGTATTTATATAAATTATTTTAAATTTAAATAATAATTTTATTTTGAAATGAATAAAAATTTAGTGAATGTAATTATTAAACAAAAATTAATTTATAAAAATTGTTTTTGGTAAAAGGATAATGAAAAAAAGTATAAGTAATGGTAACCATTTTTTATTGTAAATTAGTTAGTTTGTAAGAATGAATTTTTACAATTTTTAGCCATGATGAATTTTTATAAGAGAACTGTGATCCTAAAATATGATCTGATTTAGTTATATTAAATTATAATGTGTAGAACTATTGTTCGAGGGAAATAATAAATATTACTATACTACAATTCAGGAGCTTGGGAGTAGAAAGGGCGAATATCAAAATCATGGTGTTGGGAAATCGCGTTTAAAGTTTGTGAATACTCTCAGGATAGAAAGCGCAAATATATATTTCAGTATTGTAACATGACATAAGGTAGCGAAGATTCAATTGTATTTAATTATAAAATAAACAGCTGAAGATAAGAGTAAGAGGCAAAAACTTATAAACTTAAAGATCAATAACCCAGTAACCCAATAAATGACAAACGACTATTAACCTGACAGTGACTTGACACAATATATCGGATAGAAACAAAGGAACCAAGAGACAGTGAAGAAGAAGTTTAAAACCTAAGTACAATCAAGTCATCCCAAAAAAGTGAACAGAATATTGTAAATTTAATAATGAATTGATGTCTGTAGTATATGAGATGTAACTAGGACAATAAGATTAATGGAGGGTAATAGTATCACATGTATCTTGTTTTTAAAAGAATGTACTTGTATAATATAATGTAGGGGGTTAGAAGCTAACCATACCCCAAACCATTTGTAATGATAATGGCCAAAGACAATAAACAATACTTTGAGCCAAAACAAAAGCAATATTAGAATGATGACCAAAAGTGATCAGTGTGATTTGGAGGTAACTTAGTTATTCATGACCATAATCACACAGTGATATAAAGTAATTAGACAACCCTTGAATAAACAAGTGAATAAGCCCAAAAGTGTGTGTAAAACTAAATAAGTAGTGAAGTGATAGGTATAGAATAATGAAACAAAGTGAGCAGGGTAGTAATTAAAGAAACTTTCTAATGAAAGGAAAAGTGCAGTGGGGGTGTAGAACAAAATATTATGTAAGCCAACTATGTTAAACAGATAAACAATTTTTGATAAACTGTGCATTAGTAGGTAAGATTGAACTAATTGTAATATTATTAATTTAGGTAATAAGATATCAGGATTATATAGTAAGGTAAGAATTAAGGTATTAGAATGAATAGCAAATTAAGAAGGACAGACACTGTATTTAAGTGAAGGGAATAGTGGATAAGACATATTATGTAAGGAACAGTTTATCAATAGTGTTATAAGAGTTTTGTTAGTGTTCAGAAAATCATAGCATAGAGTAAATTATAGGGTAAGCAAAATAACAGTAGTTAAAAGTTATTTCAGGCTAGAACCTGATGAGGAATATTTCATAGTAAGAATTAGAATTAGGGATACTGATGTTTATTGTTTGTTTTGTTTATAAATTGTATTAGAATTACCAGAAATGTTAGTAAGAAATGTTAGATGGAAGTAGAATGGAATATAGGCTCTAGGCCAAACTGTTGAATATAAATTTATTAATCTGAGAACAAATAATAATCCAAAGTTAAGGCAGAATGTGCCAAATGATTAAACCATGTAAGTGAATATTCATAGTACCAAAGTATGTGATTAACAACTAATTTTGAATAAAATATATGTAAGATATAAATATGGAAAATAGTAAAAATGTAATTAGCTATTCAAGAGTGGGCATGAGGGATATCAAAATGTTCATCATGAAAAATTAGGAAGAATGGTGCTAATGTAATAACTCTAGCTATTAGTATAAAGTAGTAATCTTCAGTTGAAGATATTTTGGTAAAAATAGACGAAAAAAGACGATAAATCATAACAATGACCTAAGTTAATAACCAATGAAAATTAGCATAATTTATTAAGTAACCATAGCAACAAGAAAAATAACGCCAAAAAACCGTTAGATTTTCAGTAGTCATTATTAACCAACGCCAGAGAGTGGACCGAGGAGCTCTCATATTAAAATTAAAATTGTTATTCTTCAAGTAATTTTGAAACTAATTAAAACCAGTGGAAGACAATGACAACAGTACAGGGAATCCTGAACGAAACTTTATTTATAAAAATTAAATAACAAACCGTAGTGATCCGAAGAAGACGAAACGACGCCGTGACGAAGAGAGACGACCACGGACACTAAATGAAGATCAGTGGAACATCCTGAAAGAAGAAGACGACATCAACTGAAGAAATACGAGGCCTGAGTCAGCGAGGAGAAGCGCCGAGACGAGGGAAACAGACGACGGGAGAGTAGAAGAAGACGACAGCCCAGGAGTTATCCATAGAAGAAGACGACATCAGGATCTTCAGCAACAATTAACCGATGAGTATAAACATTATCCCTTAAATCGAATTCACTATTTTTGGTCTGAATTAAATATAACTATTTCAAATCACTGATCACTATTCCGAGTCAAAATAAATGCTTATTTAAATTCACTATTTAACTTTAATCAATTAACAATTATTAAGAAAGTAAAATATAATAAAATAATTGATGAACCTTTCGATAACTGAACTTTGACAACGAAACCTAACCCAAAATTGCTTTACAAGTTTTCATTGGTGATTACTTAATTAAATGTAATGAGATATCGAGTTATTTATGTAATTAGTCTTAAGAATTGTTATAACTTTGTGTGTGTTAGCCGTAAGTATATATTTCTGTAGCCGAAAGGACTTAACACCCCTGAGATAAAACGATATATTTACTGTAAACTAACATTACTGACGGATTGTATACAAACTGAACTGAGCCAATACCAACCGCACAATTGTAATAGCCGGTGCGGAAAACAAATTTTGATGTATAATAAATCAAGTGAAATATTCTAAAGGATTAATAAATGTTCTCAATCTGCAATTCTGTATGTTTGATTCAGTTAATTTAGAATAACGACTAATAATTATTGAAGTGAAGGTGTTAAACCGAGACGCAAGCTGGGTCATACTGCAGAAAGCTGTGCGCCAATCAGGTGGCGAGGCGGCAACATTTGAATGCAGCAGAGCAAAATACGGTTTACCCGTACACAACTGAGAAGATACATTTTTACACATTTAACACCAAACAACATTTAAACTTTAATTTTTACAAACCCACAACGAGATTTTTTACAAAGTGGCTTCCATTGCGGGGCTTGAACGGTAGCGGCCACACCACCCAAACTTTGTTTTATTACAAAGTGGCGCGCCAACTAGTAGGGCTAGAATAGGTAAGGAAACATACCTTTAAACTTTACAGATTCTAGCGGCGACTACGGAAATGGAACGGGAAAAAATCGGCACAAGACAGACGAAGCTACGCGAAAAGGAGGAGGAAGAGGAAGCAAGGAGATTAGAAAAGGAGATTGAGAAAGTTGCCAGAATGGAGGAAAAGGAAATAACTTCAGTAGAAGATGTAGAAGAATTACTGACTCCCATGGAAATAGATAAACCCACACAACGGGAGGAAGCCAGAACAGGCATGGACTTGCTGCAATTATGGGAAAAACTAGACAAGAAATTTGAGTCAATAGATGACAATTTCAAGAAAATGGACAAAAATAACGAGGAGTTGAAAAAGGAGATGAATGAAAAACTGGACAGCACCATGAAAGAAATGAAGGAGGATAATAAAAAATTATTACAACAAAATAATGAGAAGATGGAGAAGAAATTGGACAGCACTAAAGAAGATTTAAGGAAAACCATTAATGGAAATAACGAGAAATTAAGACAGGAAATGAAGGAAGAGAACAAGATAATCAGTGAGAAAATAGAGAGAAGTAATGAGAAAACCAATGAAGCCCTGAGACTAATGAAAAAAGATATAGAAACACTGAACCACAAAATCGATAGTAACAGTGAAACTATACAACGACAATTAATAGCGTATCGTAAAGAACTAAAACAGACAAAAATGGAGACGAATCAGAGATGGGAAGAAACAAATTACAAAACTGATCAGATCAAGGAAACATTGAATAAGGGTTTCAAGAAGGTGAATGAAACACTAGAAAGAGTTTCTGAAGGTATTAAAGAAACATTGAACGAGAACGGGAAACCGGGAAATAAGAAAATAGAAGATAGTAGGAAGGAAATAAAAACTACAGAAGACAAAAGCATACTATTACCTGCAAATAAAAATAGCAGCCACAAGGAGAATATCCAAATCATGGAGGTGACGACTAAGAAGAGGCATCCAAGGAAACTCATAAATTCCAGAGAAGAATTGGAGATGATGAAGAATGGACTGTTTGAGATGTTTAATGTACTAATTAACGACCAGAATGAATTCATGAATTTTAGAAATAACAGAAGGAACTTACTAGAACCTTTAGGAAGGAACCACTACAAAATAGTGGGTAACAGAATAAGAAGGAGAAGACACTTAATGGACATGCATAATCCTATATCAACGATAGCATCTACAATGGAAATAGCATTGACCTATTCGTTGTATAAACAAAACAATGAAATGATTGCAATAGCAATGGAAACAAGTGAAAATGGTATGCCAGAACCATTTAAATACAAAATAATAGCAAGAGAATGGACAAGAACAGAAGTCATACTGAAAACGACAGCAATCCAAACGGGAGCAGCTCATATAATCATGGATCATGGCTAAACCAAGTGTGGAGGAACACTGAGAGATGGGACTGATTTTAAGTAAAACGACCAGGCAAACCAATTAATGTAGATAAATGAGAAGGTTAACTTATAAGAAAAAAGGAGTGTATATAACAGGGTCCATTGTATAATAAAATAAATACCCTATCTCATATTGAAAGATAATAAAAATAATACCTATGTCATAAGTGAAATCACAACTAAAAAGATAAAAGGGACTTATAACCAGTCTTCTTTAAAAAAGTATTATGAACCAGTGTCAGAAAATTAAAGAGAATTTTGTAAGTAACTATTATCAAAATTCAAAAATAAATGTAAGCGCAACTTACAATAAGTATTTGATTGGAACTATTATTATTATAAATGAAAGGGAATTTAGAAGAAAGATAAGCTAAATTCAAAACAAGGTAAGGCTAAACTTACGACCAAGTGTGAAACAAAATGTGTAAACACAAGTAAATTTGAAAATGTATAATGAAATATCATAAAAATTGAGATATAAAATAATTAAATGTTACACAAATAATGATGACGCACATAACATCATTAACCAATCCTATCACAAAAAGGGGATAAATAAAAATTAATGTTTCACAAAAGAAGAGACCAAAACAATCAAATAAAAAATAACACTGGCAGATTAACTGAACTATCAATGAAAAAATATAAGTGAGCCAAAACCAGCGGCAATGTTAATTAAATATCAATGAGCATTAAAGTGATGACAAATAGAATCACTACCATATAAAATAAGTTCATAAAACAATACAAAATGCCTATTAAATATCGCCACAAGCTTAAAACAAAGGAATCCAAATAAGTTATTGAGATGAAAAGTCATGAGTTGTATGAAAGAAAGAATAATTAATCCCAAAAGTGTTTTATTATATTAATATCATGTGAGTCGGAAATGAACGACTATTATTATAATTATTAGGAATATTATTATGTGATGATTTTATGTTGAGATACGTCCAACATATGTTATTGAGCAGATAGGCAAGGCCTCTGAACTCGAAATGTGTATAAATGGATAGCAGAGTAATAGAGCCACACGTGCCCTCTGACTATTACCAATTTATATGAAGGAGAGAGAAGAAAAATTTTAGGGAAATAGTACATAAAGGGGAATAATAAAGAAAGAAAATAATACCAATTATTATATTATGAACCATGACTTAATAAAGAATGAATACAGAAGAAGTAGCGATGATGAATTCCTGAATAATAACAACTTGATAAAATGAACTATATTGATGATTTCAGAAAAAATCTAATAATCTTTGTTTCGAAATAATCAATTTTGGTGGCGATGCATTATGTAACATGACATAAGGTAGCAAAGATTCAATTGTATTTAATTATAAAATAAACAGCTGAAGATAAGAGTAAGAGGCAAAAACTTATAAACTTAAAGATCAATAACCCAGTAACCCAATAAATGACAAACGACTATTAACCTGACAGTGACTTGACACAATAGATCGGATAGAAACAAAGGAACCAAGAGACAGTGAAGAAGAAGTTTAAAACCTAAGTACAATCAAGTCATCCCAAAAAAGTGAACAGAATATTGTAAATTTAATAATGAATTGATGTCTGTAGTATATGAGATGTAACTAGGACAATAAGATTAATGGAGGGTAATAGTATCACATGTATCTTGTTTTTACAAGAATGTACTTGTATAATATAATGTAGGGGGTTAGAAGCTAACCATACCCCAAACCATTTGTAATGATAATGGCCAAAGACAATAAACAATACTTTGAGCCAAAACAAAAGCAATATTAGAATGATGACCAAAAGTGATCAGTGTGATTTGGAGGTAACTTAGTTATTCATGACCATAATCACACAGTGATATAAAGTAATTAGACAACCCGTGAATAAACAAGTGAATAAGCCCAAAAGTGTGTGTAAAACTAAATAAGTAGTGAAGTGATAGGTATAGAATAATGAAACAAAGTGAGCAGGGTAGTAATTAAAGAAACTTTCTAATGAAAGGAAAAGTGCAGTGGGGGTGTAGAACAAAATATTATGTAAGCCAACTATGTTAAACAGATAAACAATTTTTGATAAACTGTGCATTAGTAGGTAAGATTGAACTAATTGTAATATTATTAATTTAGGTAATAAGATATCAGGATTATATAGTAAGGTAAGAATTAAGGTATTAGAATGAATAGCAAATTAAGAAGGACAGACACTGTATTTAAGTGAAGGGAATAGTGGATAAGACATATCATGTAAGGAACAGTTTATCAATAGTGTTATAAGAGTTTTGTTAGTGTTCAGAAAATCATAGCATAGAGTAAATTATAGGGTAAGCAAAATAACAGTAGTTAAAAGTTATTTCAGGCTAGAACCTGATGAGGAATATTTCATAGTAAGAATTAGAATTAGGGATACTGATGTTTATTGTTTGTTTTGTTTATAAATTGTATTAGAATTACCAGAAATGTTAGTAAGAAATGTTAGATGGAAGTAGAATGGAATATAGGCTCTAGGCCAAACTGTTGAATATAAATTTATTAATCTGAGAACAAATAATAATCCAAAGTTAAGGCAGAATGTGCCAAATGATTAAACCATGTAAGTGAGTATTCATAGTACCAAAGAATGTGATTAACAACTAATTTTGAATAAAATATATGTAAGATATAAATATGGAAAATAGTAAAAATGTAATTACCTATTCAAGAGTGGGCATGAGAGATATCAAAATGTTCATCATGAAAAATTAGGAAGAATGGTGCTAATGTAATAACTCTAGCTATTAGTATAAAGTAGTAATCTTCAGTTGAAGATATTTTGGTAAAAATAGACGAAAAAAGACGATAAATCATAACAATGACCTAAGTTAATAACCAATTAAAATTAGCATAATTTATTAAGTAACCATAGCAACAAGAAAAATAACGCCAAAAAACCGTTAGATTTTCAGTAGTCATTATTAACCAACGCCAGAGAGTGGACCGAGGAGCTCTCATATTAAAATTAAAATTGTTATTCTTCAAGTAATTTTGAAACTAATTAAAACCAGTGGAAGACAATGACAACAGTACAGGGAATCCTGAATGAAACTTTATTTATAAAAATTAAATAACAAACCGTAGTGATCCGAAGAAGACGAAACGACGCCGTGACGAAGAGAGACGACCACGGACACTAAATGAAGATCAGTGGAACATCCTGAAAGAAGAAGACATCAACTGAAGAAATACGAGGCCTGAGTCAGCGAGGAGAAGCGCCGAGACGAGGGAAACAGACGACGGGAGAGTAGAAGAAGACGACAGCCCAGGAGTTATCCATAGAAGAAGACGACATCAGGATCTTCAGCAACAATTAACCGATGAGTATAAACATTATCCCTTAAATCGAATTCACTATTTTTGTTCTGAATTAAATATAACTATTTCAAATCACTGATCACTATTCCGAGTCAAAATAAATGCTTATTTAAATTCACTATTTAACTTTAATCAATTAACAATTATTAAGAAAGTAAAATATAATAAAATAATTGATGAACCTTTCGATAACTGAACTTTGACAACGAAACCTAACCCAAAATTGCTTTACAAGTTTTCATTGGTGATTACTTAATTAAATGTAATGAGATATCGAGTTATTTATGTAATTAGTCTTAAGAATTGTTATAACTTTGTGTGTGTTAGCCGTAAGTATATATTTCTGTAGCCGAAAGGACTTAACACCCCTGAGATAAAACGATATATTTACTGTAAACTAACATTACTGACGGATTGTATACAAACTGAACTGAGCCAATACCAACCGCACAATTGTAATAGCCGGTGCGGAAAACAAATTTTCATGTATAATAAATCAAGTGAAATATTCTAAAGGATTAATAAATGTTCTCAATCTGCAATTCTGTATGTTTGATTCAGTTAATTTAGAATAACGACTAATAATTATTGAAGTGAAGGCGTTAAAGCGAGACGCAAGCTGGGTCATACTGCAGAAAGCTGTGCGCCAATCAGGTGGCGAGGCGGCAACATTTGAATGCAGCAGAGCAAAATACGGTTTACCCGTACACGACTGAGAAGATACATTTTTACACGTTTAACACCAAACAACATTTAAACTTTAATTTTTACAAACCCACAACGAGATTTTTTACAAAGTGGCTTCCATTGCGGGGCTTGAACGGTAGCGGCCACACCACCCAAACTTTGTTTTATTACAAAGTGGCGCGCCAACTAGTAGGGCTAGAATAGGTAAGGAAACATACCTTTAAACTTTACAGATTCTAGCGGTGACTACGGAAATGGAACGGGAAAAAATCGGCACAAGACAGACGAAGCTACGCGAAAAGGAGGAGGAAGAGGAAGCAAGGAGATTAGAAAAGGAGATTGAGAAAGTTGCCAGAATGGAGGAAAAGGAAATAACTTCAGTAGAAGATGTAGAAGAATTACTGACTCCCATGGAAATAGATAAACCCACACAACGGGAGGAAGCCAGAACAGGCATGGACTTGCTGCAATTATGGGAAAAACTAGACAAGAAATTTGAGTCAATAGATGACAATTTCAAGAAAATGGACAAAAATAACGAGGAGTTGAAAAAGGAGATGAATGAAAAACTGGACAGCACCATGAAAGAAATGAAGGAGGATAATAAAAAATTATTACAACAAAATAATGAGAAGATGGAGAAGAAATTGGACAGCACTAAAGAAGATTTAAGGAAAACCATTAATGGAAATAACGAGAAATTAAGACAGGAAATGAAGGAAGAGAACAAGATAATCAGTGAGAAAATAGAGAGAAGTAATGAGAAAACCAATGAAGCCCTGAGACTAATGAAAAAAGATATAGAAACACTGAACCACAAAATCGATAGTAACAGTGAAACTATACAACGACAATTAATAGCATATCGTAAAGAACTAAAACAGACAAAAATGGAGACGAATCAGAGATGGGAAGAAACAAATTACAAAACTGATCAGATCAAGGAAACATTGAATAAGGGTTTCAAGAAGGTGAATGAAACACTAGAAAGAGTTTCTGAAGGTATTAAAGAAACATTGAACGAGAACGGGAAACCGGGAAATAAGAAAATAGAAGATAGTAGGAAGGAAATAAAAACTACAGAAGACAAAAGCATACTATTACCTGCAAATAAAAATAGCAGCCACAAGGAGAATATCCAAATCATGGAGGTGACGACTAAGAAGAGGCATCCAAGGAAACTCATAAATTCCAGAGAAGAATTGGAGATGATGAAGAATGGACTGTTTGAGATGTTTAATGTACTAATTAACGACCAGAATGAATTCATGAATTTTAGAAATAACAGAAGGAACTTACTAGAACCTTTAGGAAGGAACCACTACAAAATAGTGGGTAACAGAATAAGAAGGAGAAGACACTTAATGGACATGCATAATCCTATATCAACGATAGCATCTACAATGGAAATAGCATTGACCTATTCGTTGTATAAACAAAACAATGAAATGATTGCAATAGCAATGGAAACAAGTGAAAATGGTATGCCAGAACCATTTAAATACAAAATAATAGCAAGAGAATGGACAAGAACAGAAGTCATACTGAAAACGACAGCAATCCAAACGGGAGCAGCTCATATAATCATGGATCATGGCTAAACCAAGTGTGGAGGAACACTGAGAGATGGGACTGATTTTAAGTAAAACGACCAGGCAAACCAATTAATGTAGATAAATGAGAAGGTTAACTTATAAGAAAAAAGGAGTGTATATAACAGGGTCCATTGTATAATAAAATAAATACCCTATCTCATATTGAAAGATAATAAAAATAATACCTATGTCATAAGTGAAATCACAACTAAAAAGATAAAAGGGACTTATAACCAGTCTTCTTTAAAAAAGTATTATGAACCAGTGTCAGAAAATTAAAGAGAATTTTGTAAGTAACTATTATCAAAATTCAAAAATAAATGTAAGCGCAACTTACAATAAGTATTTGATTGGAACTATTATTATTATAAATGAAAGGGAATTTAGAAGAAAGATAAGCTAAATTCAAAACAAGGTAAGGCTAAACTTACGACCAAGTGTGAAACAAAATGTGTAAACACAAGTAAATTTGAAAATGTATAATGAAATATCATAAAAATTGAGATATAAAATAATTAAATGTTACACAAATAATGATGACGCACATAACATCATTAACCAATCCTATCACAAAAAGGGGATAAATAAAAATTAATGTTTCACAAAAGAAGAGACCAAAACAATCAAATAAAAAATAACACTGGCAGATTAACTGAACTATCAATGAAAAAATATAAGTGAGCCAAAACCAGCGGCAATGTTAATTAAATATCAATGAGCATTAAAGTGATGACAAATAGAATCACTACCATATAAAATAAGTTCATAAAACAATACAAAATGCCTATTAAATATCGCCACAAGCTTAAAACAAAGGAATCCAAATAAGTTATTGAGATGAAAAGTCATGAGTTGTATGAAAGAAAGAATAATTAATCCCAAAAGTGTTTTATTATATTAATATCATGTGAGTCGGAAATGAACGACTATTATTATAATTATTAGGAATATTATTATGTGATGATTTTATGTTGAGATACGTCCAACATATGTTATTGAGCAGATAGGCAAGGCCTCTGAACTCGAAATGTGTATAAATGGATAGCAGAGTAATAGAGCCACACGTGCCCTCTGACTATTACCAATTTATATGAAGGAGAGAGAAGAAAAATTTTAGGGAAATAGTACATAAAGGGGAATAATAAAGAAAGAAAATAATACCAATTATTATATTATGAACCATGACTTAATAAAGAATGAATACAGAAGAAGTAGCGATGATGAATTCCTGAATAATAACAACTTGATAAAATGAACTATATTGATGATTTCAGAAAAAATCTAATAATCTTTGTTTCGAAATAATCAATTTTGGTGGCGATGCATTATGTAACATGACATAAGGTAG
This sequence comes from Magicicada septendecula, assembly GCA_034769895.1. NCBI lineage: Eukaryota > Metazoa > Arthropoda > Insecta > Hemiptera > Cicadidae > Magicicada > Magicicada septendecula. Next base: position 111,858,815 of record CM068373.1, read on the forward strand.
CAAAGATTCAATTGTATTTAATTATAAAATAAACAGCTGAAGATAAGAGTAAGAGGCAAAAACTTATAAACTTAAAGATCAATAACCCAGTAACCCAATAAATGACAAACGACTATTAACCTGACAGTGACTTGACACAATAGATCGGATAGAAACAAAGGAACCAAGAGACAGTGAAGAAGAAGTTTAAAACCTAAGTACAATCAAGTCATCCCAAAAAAGTGAACAGAATATTGTAAATTTAATAATGAATTGATGTCTGTAGTATATGAGATGTAACTAGGACAATAAGATTAATGGAGGGTAATAGTATCACATGTATCTTGTTTTTACAAGAATGTACTTGTATAATATAATGTAGGGGGTTAGAAGCTAACCATACCCCAAACCATTTGTAATGATAATGGCCAAAGACAATAAACAATACTTTGAGCCAAAACAAAAGCAATATTAGAATGATGACCAAAAGTGATCAGTGTGATTTGGAGGTAACTTAGTTATTCATGACCATAATCACACAGTGATATAAAGTAATTAGACAACCCGTGAATAAACAAGTGAATAAGCCCAAAAGTGTGTGTAAAACTAAATAAGTAGTGAAGTGATAGGTATAGAATAATGAAACAAAGTGAGCAGGGTAGTAATTAAAGAAACTTTCTAATGAAAGGAAAAGTGCAGTGGGGGTGTAGAACAAAATATTATGTAAGCCAACTATGTTAAACAGATAAACAATTTTTGATAAACTGTGCATTAGTAGGTAAGATTGAACTAATTGTAATATTATTAATTTAGGTAATAAGATATCAGGATTATATAGTAAGGTAAGAATTAAGGTATTAGAATGAATAGCAAATTAAGAAGGACAGACACTGTATTTAAGTGAAGGGAATAGTGGATAAGACATATCATGTAAGGAACAGTTTATCAATAGTGTTATAAGAGTTTTGTTAGTGTTCAGAAAATCATAGCATAGAGTAAATTATAGGGTAAGCAAAATAACAGTAGTTAAAAGTTATTTCAGGCTAGAACCTGATGAGGAATATTTCATAGTAAGAATTAGAATTAGGGATACTGATGTTTATTGTTTGTTTTGTTTATAAATTGTATTAGAATTACCAGAAATGTTAGTAAGAAATGTTAGATGGAAGTAGAATGGAATATAGGCTCTAGGCCAAACTGTTGAATATAAATTTATTAATCTGAGAACAAATAATAATCCAAAGTTAAGGCAGAATGTGCCAAATGATTAAACCATGTAAGTGAGTATTCATAGTACCAAAGTATGTGATTAACAACTAATTTTGAATAAAATATATGTAAGATATAAATATGGAAAATAGTAAAAATGTAATTAGCTATTCAAGAGTGGGCATGAGGGATATCAAAATGTTCATCATGAAAAATTAGGAAGAATGGTGCTAATGTAATAACTCTAGCTATTAGTATAAAGTAGTAATCTTCAGTTGAAGATATTTTGGTAAAAATAGACGAAAAAAGACGATAAATCATAACAATGACCTAAGTTAATAACCAATGAAAATTAGCATAATTTATTAAGTAACCATAGCAACAAGAAAAATAACGCCAAAAAACCGTTAGATTTTCAGTAGTCATTATTAACCAACGCCAGAGAGTGGACCGAGGAGCTCTCATATTAAAATTAAAATTGTTATTCTTCAAGTAATTTTGAAACTAATTAAAACCAGTGGAAGACAATGACAACAGTACAGGGAATCCTGAACGAAACTTTATTTATAAAAATTAAATAACAAACCGTAGTGATCCGAAGAAGACGAAACGACGCCGTGACGAAGAGAGACGACCACGGACACTAAATGAAGATCAGTGGAACATCCTGAAAGAAGAAGACGACATCAACTGAAGAAATACGAGGCCTGAGTCAGCGAGGAGAAGCGCCGAGACGAGGGAAACAGATGACGGGAGAGTAGAAGAAGACGACAGCCCAGGAGTTATCCATAGAAGAAGACGACATCAGGATCTTCAGCAACAATTAACCGATGAGTATAAACATTATCCCTTAAATCGAATTCACTATTTTTGTTCTGAATTAAATATAACTATTTCAAATCACTGATCACTATTCCGAGTCAAAATAAATGCTTATTTAAATTCACTATTTAACTTTAATCAATTAACAATTATTAAGAAAGTAAAATATAATAAAATAATTGATGAACCTTTCGATAACTGAACTTTGACAACGAAACCTAACCCAAAATTGCTTTACAAGTTTTCATTGGTGATTACTTAATTAAATGTAATGAGATATCGAGTTATTTATGTAATTAGTCTTAAGAATTGTTATAACTTTGTGTGTGTTAGCCGTAAGTATATATTTCTGTAGCCGAAAGGACTTAACACCCCTGAGATAAAACGATATATTTACTGTAAACTAACATTACTGACGGATTGTATACAAACTGAACTGAGCCAATACCAACCGCACAATTGTAATAGCCGGTGCGGAAAACAAATTTTCATGTATAATAAATCAAGTGAAATATTCTAAAGGATTAATAAATGTTCTCAATCTGCAATTCTGTATGTTTGATTCAGTTAATTTAGAATAACGACTAATAATTATTGAAGTGAAGGCGTTAAAGCGAGACGCAAGCTGGGTCATACTGCAGAAAGCTGTGCGCCAATCAGGTGGCGAGGCGGCAACATTTGAATGCAGCAGAGCAAAATACGGTTTACCCGTACACGACTGAGAAGATACATTTTTACACGTTTAACACCAAACAACATTTAAACTTTAATTTTTACAAACCCACAACGAGATTTTTTACAAAGTGGCTTCCATTGCGGGGCTTGAACGGTAGCGGCCACACCACCCAAACTTTGTTTTATTACAAAGTGGCGCGCCAACTAGTAGGGCTAGAATAGGTAAGGAAACATACCTTTAAACTTTACAGATTCTAGCGGTGACTACGGAAATGGAACGGGAAAAAATCGGCACAAGACAGACGAAGCTACGCGAAAAGGAGGAGGAAGAGGAAGCAAGGAGATTAGAAAAGGAGATTGAGAAAGTTGCCAGAATGGAGGAAAAGGAAATAACTTCAGTAGAAGATGTAGAAGAATTACTGACTCCCATGGAAATAGATAAACCCACACAACGGGAGGAAGCCAGAACAGGCATGGACTTGCTGCAATTATGGGAAAAACTAGACAAGAAATTTGAGTCAATAGATGACAATTTCAAGAAAATGGACAAAAATAACGAGGAGTTGAAAAAGGAGATGAATGAAAAACTGGACAGCACCATGAAAGAAATGAAGGAGGATAATAAAAAATTATTACAACAAAATAATGAGAAGATGGAGAAGAAATTGGACAGCACTAAAGAAGATTTAAGGAAAACCATTAATGGAAATAACGAGAAATTAAGACAGGAAATGAAGGAAGAGAACAAGATAATCAGTGAGAAAATAGAGAGAAGTAATGAGAAAACCAATGAAGCCCTGAGACTAATGAAAAAAGATATAGAAACACTGAACCACAAAATCGATAGTAACAGTGAAACTATACAACGACAATTAATAGCGTATCGTAAAGAACTAAAACAGACAAAAATGGAGACGAATCAGAGATGGGAAGAAACAAATTACAAAACTGATCAGATCAAGGAAACATTGAATAAGGGTTTCAAGAAGGTGAATGAAACACTAGAAAGAGTTTCTGAAGGTATTAAAGAAACATTGAACGAGAACGGGAAACCGGGAAATAAGAAAATAGAAGATAGTAGGAAGGAAATAAAAACTACAGAAGACAAAAGCATACTATTACCTGCAAATAAAAATAGCAGCCACAAGGAGAATATCCAAATCATGGAGGTGACGACTAAGAAGAGGCATCCAAGGAAACTCATAAATTCCAGAGAAGAATTGGAGATGATGAAGAATGGACTGTTTGAGATGTTTAATGTACTAATTAACGACCAGAATGAATTCATGAATTTTAGAAATAACAGAAGGAACTTACTAGAACCTTTAGGAAGGAACCACTACAAAATAGTGGGTAACAGAATAAGAAGGAGAAGACACTTAATGGACATGCATAATCCTATATCAACGATAGCATCTACAATGGAAATAGCATTGACCTATTCGTTGTATAAACAAAACAATGAAATGATTGCAATAGCAATGGAAACAAGTGAAAATGGTATGCCAGAACCATTTAAATACAAAATAATAGCAAGAGAATGGACAAGAACAGAAGTCATACTGAAAACGACAGCAATCCAAACGGGAGCAGCTCATATAATCATGGATCATGGCTAAACCAAGTGTGGAGGAACACTGAGAGATGGGACTGATTTTAAGTAAAACGACCAGGCAAACCAATTAATGTAGATAAATGAGAAGGTTAACTTATAAGAAAAAAGGAGTGTATATAACAGGGTCCATTGTATAATAAAATAAATACCCTATCTCATATTGAAAGATAATAAAAATAATACCTATGTCATAAGTGAAATCACAACTAAAAAGATAAAAGGGACTTATAACCAGTCTTCTTTAAAAAAGTATTATGAACCAGTGTCAGAAAATTAAAGAGAATTTTGTAAGTAACTATTATCAAAATTCAAAAATAAATGTAAGCGCAACTTACAATAAGTATTTGATTGGAACTATTATTATTATAAATGAAAGGGAATTTAGAAGAAAGATAAGCTAAATTCAAAACAAGGTAAGGCTAAACTTACGACCAAGTGTGAAACAAAATGTGTAAACACAAGTAAATTTGAAAATGTATAATGAAATATCATAAAAATTGAGATATAAAATAATTAAATGTTACACAAATAATGATGACGCACATAACATCATTAACCAATCCTATCACAAAAAGGGGATAAATAAAAATTAATGTTTCACAAAAGAAGAGACCAAAACAATCAAATAAAAAATAACACTGGCAGATTAACTGAACTATCAATGAAAAAATATAAGTGAGCCAAAACCAGCGGCAATGTTAATTAAATATCAATGAGCATTAAAGTGATGACAAATAGAATCACTACCATATAAAATAAGTTCATAAAACAATACAAAATGCCTATTAAATATCGCCACAAGCTTAAAACAAAGGAATCCAAATAAGTTATTGAGATGAAAAGTCATGAGTTGTATGAAAGAAAGAATAATTAATCCCAAAAGTGTTTTATTATATTAATATCATGTGAGTCGGAAATGAACAACTATTATTATAATTATTAGGAATATTATTATGTGATGATTTTATGTTGAGATACGTCCAACATATGTTATTGAGCAGATAGGCAAGGCCTCTGAACTCAAAATGTGTATAAATGGATAGCAGAGTAATAGAGCCACACGTGCCCTCTGACTATTACCAATTTATATGAAGGAGAGAGAAGAAAAATTTTAGGGAAATAGTACATAAAGGGGAATAATAAAGAAAGAAAATAATACCAATTATTATATTATGAACCATGACTTAATAAAGAATGAATACAGAAGAAGTAGCGATGATGAATTCCTGAATAATAACAACTTGATAAAATGAACTATATTGATGATTTCAGAAAAAATCTAATAATCTTTGTTTCGAAATAATCAATTTTGGTGGCGATGCATTATGTAACATGACATAAGGTAGCGAAGATTCAATTGTATTTAATTATAAAATAAACAGCTGAAGATAAGAGTAAGAGGCAAAAACTTATAAACTTAAAGATCAATAACCCAGTAACCCAATAAATGACAAACGACTATTAACCTGACAGTGACTTGACACAATAGATCGGATAGAAACAAAGGAACCAAGAGACAGTGAAGAAGAAGTTTAAAACCTAAGTACAATCAAGTCATCCCAAAAAAGTGAACAGAATATTGTAAATTTAATAATGAATTGATGTCTGTAGTATATGAGATGTAACTAGGACAATAAGATTAATGGAGGGTAATAGTATCACATGTATCTTGTTTTTAAAAGAATGTACTTGTATAATATAATGTAGGGGGTTAGAAGCTAACCATACCCCAAACCATTTGTAATGATAATGGCCAAAGACAATAAACAATACTTTGAGCCAAAACAAAAGCAATATTAGAATGATGACCAAAAGTGATCAGTGTGATTTGGAGGTAACTTAGTTATTCATGACCATAATCACACAGTGATATAAAGTAATTAGACAACCCGTGAATAAACAAGTGAATAAGCCCAAAAGTGTGTGTAAAACTAAATAAGTAGTGAAGTGATAGGTATAGAATAATGAAACAAAGTGAGCAGGGTAGTAATTAAAGAAACTTTCTAATGAAAGGAAAAGTGCAGTGGGGGTGTAGAACAAAATATTATGTAAGCCAACTATGTTAAACAGATAAACAATTTTTGATAAACTGTGCATTAGTAGGTAAGATTGAACTAATTGTAATATTATTAATTTAGGTAATAAGATATCAGGATTATATAGTAAGGTAAGAATTAAGGTATTAGAATGAATAGCAAATTAAGAAGGACAGACACTGTATTTAAGTGAAGGGAATAGTGGATAAGACATATCATGTAAGGAACAGTTTATCAATAGTGTTATAAGAGTTTTGTTAGTGTTCAGAAAATCATAGCATAGAGTAAATTATAGGGTAAGCAAAATAACAGTAGTTAAAAGTTATTTCAGGCTAGAACCTGATGAGGAATATTTCATAGTAAGAATTAGAATTAGGGATACTGATGTTTATTGTTTGTTTTGTTTATAAATTGTATTAGAATTACCAGAAATGTTAGTAAGAAATGTTAGATGGAAGTAGAATGGAATATAGGCTCTAGGCCAAACTGTTGAATATAAATTTATTAATCTGAGAACAAATAATAATCCAAAGTTAAGGCAGAATGTGCCAAATGATTAAACCATGTAAGTGAGTATTCATAGTACCAAAGTATGTGATTAACAACTAATTTTGAATAAAATGTATGTAAGATATAAATATGGAAAATAGTAAAAATGTAATTAGCTATTCAAGAGTGGGCATGAGGGATATCAAAATGTTCATCATGAAAAATTAGGAAGAATGGTGCTAATGTAATAACTCTAGCTATTAGTATAAAGTAGTAATCTTCAGTTGAAGATATTTTGGTAAAAATAGACGAAAAAAGACGATAAATCATAACAATGACCTAAGTTAATAACCAATGAAAATTAGCATAATTTATTAAGTAACCATAGCAACAAGAAAAATAACGCCAAAAAACCGTTAGATTTTCAGTAGTCATTATTAACCAACGCCAGAGAGTGGACCGAGGAGCTCTCATATTAAAATTAAAATTGTTATTCTTCAAGTAATTTTGAAACTAATTAAAACCAGTGGAAGACAATGACAACAGTACAGGGAATCCTGAACGAAACTTTATTTATAAAAATTAAATAACAAACCGTAGTGATCCGAAGAAGACGAAACGACGCCGTGACGAAGAGAGACGACCACGGACACTAAATGAAGATCAGTGGAACATCCTGAAAGAAGAAGACGACATCAACTGAAGAAATACGAGGCCTGAGTCAGCGAGGAGAAGCGCCGAGACGAGGGAAACAGATGACGGGAGAGTAGAAGAAGACGACAGCCCAGGAGTTATCCATAGAAGAAGACGACATCAGGATCTTCAGCAACAATTAACCGATGAGTATAAACATTATCCCTTAAATCGAATTCACTATTTTTGTTCTGAATTAAATATAACTATTTCAAATCACTGATCACTATTCCGAGTCAAAATAAATGCTTATTTAAATTCACTATTTAACTTTAATCAATTAACAATTATTAAGAAAGTAAAATATAATAAAATAATTGATGAACCTTTCGATAACTGAACTTTGACAACGAAACCTAACCCAAAATTGCTTTACAAGTTTTCATTGGTGATTACTTAATTAAATGTAATGAGATATCGAGTTATTTATGTAATTAGTCTTAAGAATTGTTATAACTTTGTGTGTGTTAGCCGTAAGTATATATTTCTGTAGCCGAAAGGACTTAACACCCCTGAGATAAAACGATATATTTACTGTAAACTAACATTACTGACGGATTGTATACAAACTGAACTGAGCCAATACCAACCGCACAATTGTAATAGCCGGTGCGGAAAACAAATTTTCATGTATAATAAATCAAGTGAAATATTCTAAAGGATTAATAAATGTTCTCAATCTGCAATTCTGTATGTTTGATTCAGTTAATTTAGAATAACGACTAATAATTATTGAAGTGAAGGCGTTAAAGCGAGACGCAAGCTGGGTCATACTGCAGAAAGCTGTGCGCCAATCAGGTGGCGAGGCGGCAACATTTGAATGCAGCAGAGCAAAATACGGTTTACCCGTACACGACTGAGAAGATACATTTTTACACGTTTAACACCAAACAACATTTAAACTTTAATTTTTACAAACCCACAACAAAATTTTTTACAAAGTGGCTTCCATTGCGGGGCTTGAACGGTAGCGGCCACACCACCCAAACTTTGTTTTATTACAAAGTGGCGCGCCAACTAGTAGGGCTAGAATAGGTAAGGAAACATACCTTTAAACTTTACAGATTCTAGCGGTGACTACGGAAATGGAACGGGAAAAAATCGGCACAAGACAGACGAAGCTACACGAAAAGGAGGAGGAAGAGGAAGCAAGGAGATTAGAAAAGGAGATTGAGAAAGTTGCCAGAATGGAGGAAAAGGAAATAACTTCAGTAGAAGATGTAGAAGAATTACTGACTCCCATGGAAATAGATAAACCCACACAACGGGAGGAAGCCAGAACAGGCATGGACTTGCTGCAATTATGGGAAAAACTAGACAAGAAATTTGAGTCAATAGATGACAATTTCAAGAAAATGGACAAAAATAACGAGGAGTTGAAAAAGGAGATGAATGAAAAACTGGACAGCACCATGAAAGAAATGAAGGAGGATAATAAAAAATTATTACAACAAAATAATGAGAAGATGGAGAAGAAATTGGACAGCACTAAAGAAGATTTAAGGAAAACCATTAATGGAAATAACGAGAAATTAAGACAGGAAATGAAGGAAGAGAACAAGATAATCAGTGAGAAAATAGAGAGAAGTAATGAGAAAACCAATGAAGCCCTGAGACTAATGAAAAAAGATATAGAAACACTGAACCACAAAATCGATAGTAACAGTGAAACTATACAACGACAATTAATAGCGTATCGTAAAGAACTAAAACAGACAAAAATGGAGACGAATCAGAGATGGGAAGAAACAAATTACAAAACTGATCAGATCAAGGAAACATTGAATAAGGGTTTCAAGAAGGTGAATGAAACACTAGAAAGAGTTTCTGAAGGTATTAAAGAAACATTGAACGAGAACGGGAAACCGGGAAATAAGAAAATAGAAGATAGTAGGAAGGAAATAAAAACTACAGAAGACAAAAGCATACTATTACCTGCAAATAAAAATAGCAGCCACAAGGAGAATATCCAAATCATGGAGGTGACGACTAAGAAGAGGCATCCAAGGAAACTCATAAATTCCAGAGAAGAATTGGAGATGATGAAGAATGGACTGTTTGAGATGTTTAATGTACTAATTAACGACCAGAATGAATTCATGAATTTTAGAAATAACAGAAGGAGCTTACTAGAACCTTTAGGAAGGAACCACTACAAAATAGTGGGTAACAGAATAAGAAGGAGAAGACACTTAATGGACATGCATAATCCTATATCAACGATAGCATCTACAATGGAAATAGCATTGACCTATTCGTTGTATAAACAAAACAATGAAATGATTGCAATAGCAATGGAAACAAGTGAAAATGGTATGCCAGAACCATTTAAATACAAAATAATAGCAAGAGAATGGACAAGAACAGAAGTCATACTGAAAACGACAGCAATCCAAACGGGAGCAGCTCATATAATCATGGATCATGGCTAAACCAAGTGTGGAGGAACACTGAGAGATGGGACTGATTTTAAGTAAAACGACCAGGCAAACCAATTAATGTAGATAAATGAGAAGGTTAACTTATAAGAAAAAAGGAGTGTATATAACAGGGTCCATTGTATAATAAAATAAATACCCTATCTCATATTGAAAGATAATAAAAATAATACCTATGTCATAAGTGAAATCACAACTAAAAAGATAAAAGGGACTTATAACCAGTCTTCTTTAAAAAAGTATTATGAACCAGTGTCAGAAAATTAAAGAGAATTTTGTAAGTAACTATTATCAAAATTCAAAAATAAATGTAAGCGCAACTTACAATAAGTATTTGATTGGAACTATTATTATTATAAATGAAAGGGAATTTAGAAGAAAGATAAGCTAAATTCAAAACAAGGTAAGGCTAAACTTACGACCAAGTGTGAAACAAAATGTGTAAACACAAGTAAATTTGAAAATGTATAATGAAATATCATAAAAATTGAGATATAAAATAATTAAATGTTACACAAATAATGATGACGCACATAACATCATTAACCAATCCTATCACAAAAAGGGGATAAATAAAAATTAATGTTTCACAAAAGAAGAGACCAAAACAATCAAATAAAAAATAACACTGGCAGATTAACTGAACTATCAATGAAAAAATATAAGTGAGCCAAAACCAGCGGCAATGTTAATTAAATATCAATGAGCATTAAAGTGATGACAAATAGAATCACTACCATATAAAATAAGTTCATAAAACAATACAAAATGCCTATTAAATATCGCCACAAGCTTAAAACAAAGGAATCCAAATAAGTTATTGAGATGAAAAGTCATGAGTTGTATGAAAGAAAGAATAATTAATCCCAAAAGTGTTTTATTATATTAATATCATGTGAGTCGGAAATGAACAACTATTATTATAATTATTAGGAATATTATTATGTGATGATTTTATGTTGAGATACGTCCAACATATGTTATTGAGCAGATAGGCAAGGCCTCTGAACTCAAAATGTGTATAAATGGATAGCAGAGTAATAGAGCCACACGTGCCCTCTGACTATTACCAATTTATATGAAGGAGAGAGAAGAAAAATTTTAGGGAAATAGTACATAAAGGGGAATAATAAAGAAAGAAAATAATACCAATTATTATATTATGAACCATGACTTAATAAAGAATGAATACAGAAGAAGTAGCGATGATGAATTCCTGAATAATAACAACTTGATAAAATGAACTATATTGATGATTTCAGAAAAAATCTAATAATCTTTGTTTCGAAATAATCAATTTTGGTGGCGATGCATTATGTAACATGACATAAGGTAGCGAAGATTCAATTGTATTTAATTATAAAATAAACAGCTGAAGATAAGAGTAAGAGGCAAAAACTTATAAACTTAAAGATCAATAACCCAGTAACCCAATAAATGACAAACGACTATTAACCTGACAGTGACTTGACACAATAGATCGGATAGAAACAAAGGAACCAAGAGACAGTGAAGAAGAAGTTTAAAACCTAAGTACAATCAAGTCATCCCAAAAAAGTGAACAGAATATTGTAAATTTAATAATGAATTGATGTCTGTAGTATATGAGATGTAACTAGGACAATAAGATTAATGGAGGGTAATAGTATCACATGTATCTTGTTTTTAAAAGAATGTACTTGTATAATATAATGTAGGGGGTTAGAAGCTAACCATACCCCAAACCATTTGTAATGATAATGGCCAAAGACAATAAACAATACTTTGAGCCAAAACAAAAGCAATATTAGAATGATGACCAAAAGTGATCAGTGTGATTTGGAGGTAACTTAGTTATTCATGACCATAATCACACAGTGATATAAAGTAATTAGACAACCCGTGAATAAACAAGTGAATAAGCCCAAAAGTGTGTGTAAAACTAAATAAGTAGTGAAGTGATAGGTATAGAATAATGAAACAAAGTGAGCAGGGTAGTAATTAAAGAAACTTTCTAATGAAAGGAAAAGTGCAGTGGGGGTGTAGAACAAAATATTATGTAAGCCAACTATGTTAAACAGATAAACAATTTTTGATAAACTGTGCATTAGTAGGTAAGATTGAACTAATTGTAATATTATTAATTTAGGTAATAAGATATCAGGATTATATAGTAAGGTAAGAATTAAGGTATTAGAATGAATAGCAAATTAAGAAGGACAGACACTGTATTTAAGTGAAGGGAATAGTGGATAAGACATATCATGTAAGGAACAGTTTATCAATAGTGTTATAAGAGTTTTGTTAGTGTTCAGAAAATCATAGCATAGAGTAAATTATAGGGTAAGCAAAGTAACAGTAGTTAAAAGTTATTTCAGGCTAGAACCTGATGAGGAATATTTCATAGTAAGAATTAGAATTAGGGATACTGATGTTTATTGTTTGTTTTGTTTATAATTGTATTAGAATTACCAGAAATGTTAGTAAGAAATGTTAGATGGAAGTAGAATGGAATATAGGCTCTAGGCCAAACTGTTGAATATAAATTTATTAATCTGAGAACAAATAATAATCCAAAGTTAAGGCAGAATGTGCCAAATGATTAAACCATGTAAGTGAGTATTCATAGTACCAAAGTATGTGATTAACAACTAATTTTGAATAAACTATATGTAAGATATAAATATGGAAAATAGTAAAAATGTAATTAGCTATTCAAGAGTGGGCATGAGGGATATCAAAATGTTCATCATGAAAAATTAGGAAGAATGGTGCTAATGTAATAACTCTAGCTATTATTATAAAGTAGTAATCTTCAGTTGAAGATATTTTGGTAAAAATAGACGAAAAAAGACGATAAATCATAACAATGACCTAAGTTAATAACCAATGAAAATTAGCATAATTTATTAAGTAACCATAGCAACAAGAAAAATAACGCCAAAAAACCGTTAGATTTTCAGTAGTCATTATTAACCAACGCCAGAGAGTGGACCGAGGAGCTCTCATATTAAAATTAAAATTGTTATTCTTCAAGTAATTTTGAAACTAATTAAAACCAGTGGAAGACAATGACAACAGTACAGGGAATCCTGAACGAAACTTTATTTATAAAAATTAAATAACAAACCGTAGTGATCCGAAGAAGACGAAACGACGCCGTGACGAAGAGAGACGACCACGGACACTAAATGAAGATCAGTGGAACATCCTGAAAGAAGAAGACGGCATCAACTGAAGAAATACGAGGCCTGAGTCAGCGAGGAGGAGCGCCGAGACGAGGGAAACAGACGACGGGAGAGTAGAAGAAGACGACAGCCCAGGAGTTATCCATAGAAGAAGACGACATCAGGATCTTCAGCAACAATTAACCGATGAGTATAAACATTATCCCTTAAATCGAATTCACTATTTTTGGTCTGAATTAAATATAACTATTTCAAATCACTGATCACTATTCCGAGTCAAAATAAATGCTTATTTAAATTCACTATTTAACTTTAATCAATTAACAATTATTAAGAAAGTAAAATATAATAAAATAATTGATGAACCTTTCGATAACTGAACTTTGACAACGAAACCTAACCCAAAATTGCTTTACAAGTTTTCATTGGTGATTACTTAATTAAATGTAATGAGATATCGAGTTATTTATGTAGTCTTAAGAATTGTTATAACTTTGTGTGTGTTAGCCGTAAGTATATATTTCTGTAGCCGAAAGGACTTAACACCCCTGAGATAAAACGATATATTTACTGTAAACTAACATTACTGACGGATTGTATACAAACTGAACTGAGCCAATACCAACCGCACAATTGTAATAGCCGGTGCGGAAAACAAATTTTCATGTATAATAAATCAAGTGAAATATTCTAAAGGATTAATAAATGTTCTCAATCTGCAATTCTGTATGTTTGATTCAGTTAATTTAGAATAACGACTAATAATTATTGAAGTGAAGGCGTTAAAGCGAGACGCAAGCTGGGTCATACTGCAGAAAGCTGTGCGCCAATCAGGTGGCGAGGCGGCAACATTTGAATGCAGCAGAGCAAAATACGGTTTACCCGTACACGACTGAGAAGATACATTTTTACACGTTTAACACCAAACAACATTTAAACTTTAATTTTTACAAACCCACAACAAAATTTTTTACAAAGTGGCTTCCATTGCGGGGCTTGAACGGTAGCGGCCACACCACCCAAACTTTGTTTTATTACAAAGTGGCGCGCCAACTAGTAGGGCTAGAATAGGTAAGGAAACATACCTTTAAACTTTACAGATTCTAGCGGTGACTACGGAAATGGAACGGGAAAAAATCGGCACAAGACAGACGAAGCTACGCGAAAAGGAGGAGGAAGAGGAAGCAAGGAGATTAGAAAAGGAGATTGAGAAAGTTGCCAGAATGGAGGAAAAGGAAATAACTTCAGTAGAAGATGTAGAAGAATTACTGACTCCCATGGAAATAGATAAACCCACACAACGGGAGGAAGCCAGAACAGGCATGGACTTGCTGCAATTATGGGAAAAACTAGACAAGAAATTTGAGTCAATAGATGACAATTTCAAGAAAATGGACAAAAATAACGAGGAGTTGAAAAAGGAGATGAATGAAAAACTGGACAGCACCATGAAAGAAATGAAGGAGGATAATAAAAAATTATTACAACAAAATAATGAGAAGATGGAGAAGAAATTGGACAGCACTAAAGAAGATTTAAGGAAAACCATTAATGGAAATAACGAGAAATTAAGACAGGAAATGAAGGAAGAGAACAAGATAATCAGTGAGAAAATAGAGAGAAGTAATGAGAAAACCAATGAAGCCCTGAGACTAATGAAAAAAGATATAGAAACACTGAACCACAAAATCGATAGTAACAGTGAAACTATACAACGACAATTAATAGCGTATCGTAAAGAACTAAAACAGACAAAAATGGAGACGAATCAGAGATGGGAAGAAACAAATTACAAAACTGATCAGATCAAGGAAACATTGAATAAGGGTTTCAAGAAGGTGAATGAAACACTAGAAAGAGTTTCTAAAGGTATTAAAGAAACATTGAACGAGAACGGGAAACCGGGAAATAAGAAAATAGAAGATAGTAGGAAGGAAATAAAAACTACAGAAGACAAAAGCATACTATTACCTGCAAATAAAAATAGCAGCCACAAGGAGAATATCCAAATCATGGAGGTGACGACTAAGAAGAGGCATCCAAGGAAACTCATAAATTCCAGAGAAGAATTGGAGATGATGAAGAATGGACTGTTTGAGATGTTTAATGTACTAATTAACGACCAGAATGAATTCATGAATTTTAGAAATAACAGAAGGAACTTACTAGAACCTTTAGGAAGGAACCACTACAAAATAGTGGGTAACAGAATAAGAAGGAGAAGACACTTAATGGACATGCATAATCCTATATCAACGATAGCATCTACAATGGAAATAGCATTGACCTATTCGTTGTATAAACAAAACAATGAAATGATTGCAATAGCAATGGAAACAAGTGAAAATGGTATGCCAGAACCATTTAAATACAAAATAATAGCAAGAGAATGGACAAGAACAGAAGTCATACTGAAAACGACAGCAATCCAAACGGGAGCAGCTCATATAATCATGGATCATGGCTAAACCAAGTGTGGAGGAACACTGAGAGATGGGACTGATTTTAAGTAAAACGACCAGGCAAACCAATTAATGTAGATAAATGAGAAGGTTAACTTATAAGAAAAAAGGAGTGTATATAACAGGGTCCATTGTATAATAAAATAAATACCCTATCTCATATTGAAAGATAATAAAAATAATACCTATGTCATAAGTGAAATCACAACTAAAAAGATAAAAGGGACTTATAACCAGTCTTCTTTAAAAAAGTATTATGAACCAGTGTCAGAAAATTAAAGAGAATTTTGTAAGTAACTATTATCAAAATTCAAAAATAAATGTAAGCGCAACTTACAATAAGTATTTGATTGGAACTATTATTATTATAAATGAAAGGGAATTTAGAAGAAAGATAAGCTAAATTCAAAACAAGGTAAGGCTAAACTTACGACCAAGTGTGAAACAAAATGTGTAAACACAAGTAAATTTGAAAATGTATAATGAAATATCATAAAAATTGAGATATAAAATAATTAAATGTTACACAAATAATGATGACGCACATAACATCATTAACCAATCCTATCACAAAAAGGGGATAAATAAAAATTAATGTTTCACAAAAGAAGAGACCAAAACAATCAAATAAAAAATAACACTGGCAGATTAACTGAACTATCAATGAAAAAATATAAGTGAGCCAAAACCAGCGGCAATGTTAATTAAATATCAATGAGCATTAAAGTGATGACAAATAGAATCACTACCATATAAAATAAGTTCATAAAACAATACAAAATGCCTATTAAATATCGCCACAAGCTTAAAACAAAGGAATCCAAATAAGTTATTGAGATGAAAAGTCATGAGTTGTATGAAAGAAAGAATAATTAATCCCAAAAGTGTTTTATTATATTAATATCATGTGAGTCGGAAATGAACAACTATTATTATAATTATTAGGAATATTATTATGTGATGATTTTATGTTGAGATACGTCCAACATATGTTATTGAGCAGATAGGCAAGGCCTCTGAACTCAAAATGTGTATAAATGGATAGCAGAGTAATAGAGCCACACGTGCCCTCTGACTATTACCAATTTATATGAAGGAGAGAGAAGAAAAATTTTAGGGAAATAGTACATAAAGGGGAATAATAAAGAAAGAAAATAATACCAATTATTATATTATGAACCATGACTTAATAAAGAATGAATACAGAAGAAGTAGCGATGATGAATTCCTGAATAATAACAACTTGATAAAATGAACTATATTGATGATTTCAGAAAAAATCTAATAATCTTTGTTTCGAAATAATCAATTTTGGTGGCGATGCATTATGTAACATGACATAAGGTAGCGAAGATTCAATTGTATTTAATTATAAAATAAACAGCTGAAGATAAGAGTAAGAGGCAAAAACTTATAAACTTAAAGATCAATAACCCAGTAACCCAATAAATGACAAACGACTATTAACCTGACAGTGACTTGACACAATAGATCGGATAGAAACAAAGGAACCAAGAGACAGTGAAGAAGAAGTTTAAAACCTAAGTACAATCAAGTCATCCCAAAAAAGTGAACAGAATATTGTAAATTTAATAATGAATTGATGTCTGTAGTATATGAGATGTAACTAGGACAATAAGATTAATGGAGGGTAATAGTATCACATGTATCTTGTTTTTAAAAGAATGTACTTGTATAATATAATGTAGGGGGTTAGAAGCTAACCATACCCCAAACCATTTGTAATGATAATGGCCAAAGACAATAAACAATACTTTGAGCCAAAACAAAAGCAATATTAGAATGATGACCAAAAGTGATCAGTGTGATTTGGAGGTAACTTAGTTATTCATGACCATAATCACACAGTGATATAAAGTAATTAGACAACCCGTGAATAAACAAGTGAATAAGCCCAAAAGTGTGTGTAAAACTAAATAAGTAGTGAAGTGATAGGTATAGAATAATGAAACAAAGTGAGCAGGGTAGTAATTAAAGAAACTTTCTAATGAAAGGAAAAGTGCAGTGGGGGTGTAGAACAAAATATTATGTAAGCCAACTATGTTAAACAGATAAACAATTTTTGATAAACTGTGCATTAGTAGGTAAATATAATAGATATTTACCATATATCCGTCGTGCGACTTCGTTTTTCTCGCCTTATTTTGACGCGTTTCGGCAACGAATTGCCATCTTCAGAATCTTAATCACTCATATGAGATCGTTAAAAAAAGGTCTGTGAGTTTCCAATATCGTAAAAGTGCACTTTTACCGTAATGATTTTAGTGTTTTTAATTTTTTAACGATCTCATATGAGTGATTAAGATTCTGAAGATGGCAATTCGTTGCCGAAACGCGTCAAAATAAGGCGAGAAAAACGAAGTCGCACGACGGATATATGGTAAATATCTATTATATTAATATAAGCGACTTGGAGACAACTAACCTAAAATGTATTATATTAGTAGGTAAGATTGAACTAATTGTAATATTATTAATTTAGGTAATAAGATATCAGGATTATATAGTAAGGTAAGAATTAAGGTATTAGAATGAATAGCAAATTAAGAAGGACAGACACTGTATTTAAGTGAAGGGAATAGTGGATAAGACATATCATGTAAGGAACAGTTTATCAATAGTGTTATAAGAGTTTTGTTAGTGTTCAGAAAATCATAGCATAGAGTAAATTATAGGGTAAGCAAAGTAACAGTAGTTAAAAGTTATTTCAGGCTAGAACCTGATGAGGAATGTTGTTTTGTTTGTTTTGTTTATAATTGTATTAGAATTACCAGAAATGTTAGATGGAAGTAGAATGGAATATAGGCTCTAGGCCAAACTGTTGAATATAAATTTATTAATCTGAGAACAAATAATAATCCAAAGTTAAGGCAGAATGTGCCAAATGATTAAACCATGTAAGTGAGTATTCATAGTACCAAAGTATGTGATTAACAACTAATTTTGAATAAACTATATGTAAGATATAAATATGGAAAATAGTAAAAATGTAATTAGCTATTCAAGAGTGGGCATGAGGGATATCAAAATGTTCATCATGAAAAATTAGGAAGAATGGTGCTAATGTAATAACTCTAGCTATTAGTATAAAGTAGTAATCTTCAGTTGAAGATATTTTGGTAAAAATAGACGAAAAAAGACGATAAATCATAACAATGACCTAAGTTAATAACCAATGAAAATTAGCATAATTTATTAAGTAACCATAGCAACAAGAAAAATAACGCCAAAAAACCGTTAGATTTTCAGTAGTCATTATTAACCAACGCCAGAGAGTGGACCGAGGAGCTCTCATATTAAAATTCTTATTCTTCAAGTAATTTTGAAACTAATTAAAACCAGTGGAAGACAATGACAACAGTACAGGGAATCCTGAACGAAACTTTATTTATAAAAATTAAATAACAAACCGTAGTGATCCGAAGAAGACGAAACGACGCCGTGACGAAGAGAGACGACCACGGACACTAAATGAAGATCAGTGGAACATCCTGAAAGAAGAAGACGGCATCAACTGAAGAAATACGAGGCCTGAGTCAGCGAGGAGGAGCGCCGAGACGAGGGAAACAGACGACGGGAGAGTAGAAGAAGACGACAGCCCAGGAGTTATCCATAGAAGAAGACGACATCAGGATCTTCAGCAACAATTAACCGATGAGTATAAACATTATCCCTTAAATCGAATTCACTATTTTTGGTCTGAATTAAATATAACTATTTCAAATCACTGATCACTATTCCGAGTCAAAATAAATGCTTATTTAAATTCACTATTTAACTTTAATCAATTAACAATTATTAAGAAAGTAAAATATAATAAAATAATTGATGAACCTTTCGATAACTGAACTTTGACAACGAAACCTAACCCAAAATTGCTTTACAAGTTTTCATTGGTGATTACTTAATTAAATGTAATGAGATATCGAGTTATTTATGTAATTAGTCTTAAGAATTGTTATAACTTTGTGTGTGTTAGCCGTAAGTATATATTTCTGTAGCCGAAAGGACTTAACACCCCTGAGATAAAACGATATATTTACTGTAAACTAACATTACTGACGGATTGTATACAAACTGAACTGAGCCAATACCAACCGCACAATTGTAATAGCCGGTGCGGAAAACAAATTTTCATGTATAATAAATCAAGTGAAATATTCTAAAGGATTAATAAATGTTCTCAATCTGCAATTCTGTATGTTTGATTCAGTTAATTTAGAATAACGACTAATAATTATTGAAGTGAAGGCGTTAAAGCGAGACGCAAGCTGGGTCATACTGCAGAAAGCTGTGCGCCAATCAGGTGGCGAGGCAGCAACATTTGAATGCAGCAGAGCAAAATACGGTTTACCCGTACACGACTGAGAAGATACATTTTTACACGTTTAACACCAAACAACATTTAAACTTTAATTTTTACAAACCCACAACGAGATTTTTTACAAAGTGGCTTCCATTGCGGGGCTTGAACGGTAGCGGCCACACCACCCAAACTTTGTTTTATTACAAAGTGGTGCGCCAACTAGTAGGGCTAAAATAGGTAAGGAAACATACCTTTAAACTTTACAGATTCTAGCGGTGACTACGGAAATGGAACGGGAAAAAATCGGCACAAGACAGACGAAGCTACGCGAAAAGGAGGAGGAAGAGGAAGCAAGGAGATTAGAAAAGGAGATTGAGAAAGTTGCCAGAATGGAGGAAAAGGAAATAACTTCAGTGGAAGATGTAGAAGAATTACTGACTCCCATGGAAATAGATAAACCCACACAACGGGAGGAAGCCAGAACAGGCATGGACTTGCTGCAATTATGGGAAAAACTAGACAAGAAATTTGAGTCAATAGATGACAATTTCAAGAAAATGGACAAAAATAATGAGGAGTTGAAAAAGGAGATGAATGAAAAACTGGACAGCACCATGAAAGAAATGAAGGAGGATAATAAAAAATTATTACAACAAAATAATGAGAAGATGGAGAAGAAATTGGACAGCACTAAAGAAGATTTAAGGAAAACCATTAATGGAAATAACGAGAAATTAAGACAGGAAATGAAGGAAGAGAACAAGATAATCAGTGAGAAAATAGAGAGAAGTAATGAGAAAACCAATGAAGCCCTGAGACTAATGAAAAAAGATATAGAAACACTGAACCACAAAATCGATAGTAACAGTGAAACTATACAACGACAATTAATAGCGTATCGTAAAGAACTAAAACAGACAAAAATGGAGACGAATCAGAGATGGGAAGAAACAAATTACAAAACTGATCAGATCAAGGAAACATTGAATAAGGGTTTCAAGAAGGTGAATGAAACACTAGAAAGAGTTTCTGAAGGTATTAAAGAAACATTGAACGAGAACGGGAAACCGGGAAATAAGAAAATAGAAGATAGTAGGAAGGAAATAAAAACTACAGAAGACAAAAGCATACTATTACCTGCAAATAAAAATAGCAGCCACAAGGAGAATATCCAAATCATGGAGGTGACGACTAAGAAGAGGCATCCAAGGAAACTCATAAATTCCAGAGAAGAATTGGAGATGATGAAGAATGGACTGTTTGAGATGTTTAATGTACTAATTAACGACCAGAATGAATTCATGAATTTTAGAAATAACAGAAGGAACTTACTAGAACCTTTAGGAAGGAACCACTACAAAATAGTGGGTAACAGAATAAGAAGGAGAAGACACTTAATGGACATGCATAATCCTATATCAACGATAGCATCTACAATGGAAATAGCATTGACCTATTCGTTGTATAAACAAAACAATGAAATGATTGCAATAGCAATGGAAACAAGTGAAAATGGTATGCCAGAACCATTTAAATACAAAATAATAGCAAGAGAATGGACAAGAACAGAAGTCATACTGAAAACGACAGCAATCCAAACGGGAGCAGCTCATATAATCATGGATCATGGCTAAACCAAGTGTGGAGGAACACTGAGAGATGGGACTGATTTTAAGTAAAACGACCAGGCAAACCAATTAATGTAGATAAATGAGAAGGTTAACTTATAAGAAAAAAGGAGTGTATATAACAGGGTCCATTGTATAATAAAATAAATACCCTATCTCATATTGAAAGATAATAAAAATAATACCTATGTCATAAGTGAAATCACAACTAAAAAGATAAAAGGGACTTATAACCAGTCTTCTTTAAAAAAGTATTATGAACCAGTGTCAGAAAATTAAAGAGAATTTTGTAAGTAACTATTATCAAAATTCAAAAATAAATGTAAGCGCAACTTACAATAAGTATTTGATTGGAACTATTATTATTATAAATGAAAGGGAATTTAGAAGAAAGATAAGCTAAATTCAAAACAAGGTAAGGCTAAACTTACGACCAAGTGTGAAACAAAATGTGTAAACACAAGTAAATTTGAAAATGTATAATGAAATATCATAAAAATTGAGATATAAAATAATTAAATGTTACACAAATAATGATGACGCACATAACATCATTAACCAATCCTATCACAAAAAGGGGATAAATAAAAATTAATGTTTCACAAAAGAAGAGACCAAAACAATCAAATAAAAAATAACACTGGCAGATTAACTGAACTATCAATGAAAAAATATAAGTGAGCCAAAACCAGCGGCAATGTTAATTAAATATCAATGAGCATTAAAGTGATGACAAATAGAATCACTACCATATAAAATAAGTTCATAAAACAATACAAAATGCCTATTAAATATCGCCACAAGCTTAAAACAAAGGAATCCAAATAAGTTATTGAGATGAAAAGTCATGAGTTGTATGAAAGAAAGAATAATTAATCCCAAAAGTGTTTTATTATATTAATATCATGTGAGTCGGAAATGAACGACTATTATTATAATTATTAGGAATATTATTATGTGATGATTTTATGTTGAGATACGTCCAACATATGTTATTGAGCAGATAGGCAAGGCCTCTGAACTCAAAATGTGTATAAATGGATAGCAGAGTAATAGAGCCACACGTGCCCTCTGACTATTACCAATTTATATGAAGGAGAGAGAAGAAAAATTTTAGGGAAATAGAACATAAAGGGGAATAATAAAGAAAGAAAATAATACCAATTATTATATTATGAACCATGACTTAATAAAGAATGAATACAGAAGAAGTAGCGATGGATGAATTCCTGAATAATAACAACTTGATAAAATGAACTATATTGATGATTTCAGAAAAAATCTAATAATCTTTGTTTCGAAATAATCAATTTTGGTGGCGATGCATTATGTAACATGACATAAGGTAGCGAAAATTCAATTGTATTTAATTATAAAATAAACAGCTGAAGATAAGAGTAAGAGGCAAAAACTTATAAACTTAAAGATCAATAACCCAGTAACCCAATAAATGACAAACGACTATTAACCTGACAGTGACTTGACACAATAGATCGGATAGAAACAAAGGAACCAAGAGACAGTGAAGAAGAAGTTTAAAACCTAAGTACAATCAAGTCATCCCAAAAAAGTGAACAGAATATTGTAAATTTAATAATGAATTGATGTCTGTAGTATATGAGATGTAACTAGGACAATAAGATTAATGGAGGGTAATAGTATCACATGTATCTTGTTTTTACAAGAATGTACTTGTATAATATAATGTAGGGGGTTAGAAGCTAACCATACCCCAAACCATTTGTAATGATAATGGCCAAAGACAATAAGCAATACTTTGAGCCAAAACAAAAGCAATATTAGAATGATGACCAAAAGTGATCAGTGTGATTTGGAGGTAACTTAGTTATTCATGACCATAATCACACAGTGATATAAAGTAATTAGACAACCCTTGAATAAACAAGTGAATAAGCCCAAAAGTGTGTGTAAAACTAAATAAGTAGTGAAGTGATAGGTATAGAATAATGAAACAAAGTGAGCAGGGTAGTAATTAAAGAAACTTTCTAATGAAAGGAAAAGTGCAGTGGGGGTGTAGAACAAAATATTATGTAAGCCAACTATGTTAAACAGATAAACAATTTTTGATAAACTGTGCATTAGTAGGTAAGATTGAACTAATTGTAATATTATTAATTTAGGTAATAAGATATCAGGATTATATAGTAAGGTAAGAATTAAGGTATTAGAATGAATAGCAAATTAAGAAGGACAGACACTGTATTTAAGTGAAGGGAATAGTGGATAAGACATATCATGTAAGGAACAGTTTATCAATAGTGTTATAAGAGTTTTGTTAGTGTTCAGAAAATCATAGCATAGAGTAAATTATAGGGTAAGCAAAATAACAGTAGTTAAAAGTTATTTCAGGCTAGAACCTGATGAGGAATATTTCATAGTAAGAATTAGAATTAGGGATACTGATGTTTATTGTTTGTTTTGTTTATAAATTGTATTAGAATTACCAGAAATGTTAGTAAGAAATGTTAGATGGAAGTAGAATGGAATATAGGCTCTAGGCCAAACTGTTGAATATAAATTTATTAATCTGAGAACAAATAATAATCCAAAGTTAAGGCAGAATGTGCCAAATGATTAAACCATGTAAGTGAGTATTCATAGTACCAAAGTATGTGATTAACAACTAATTTTGAATAAAATATATGTAAGATATAAATATGGAAAATAGTAAAAATGTAATTAGCTATTCAAGAGTGGGCATGAGGGATATCAAAATGTTCATCATGAAAAATTAGGAAGAATGGTGCTAATGTAATAACTCTAGCTATTAGTATAAAGTAGTAATCTTCAGTTGAAGATATTTTGGTAAAAATAGACGAAAAAAGACGATAAATCATAACAATGACCTAAGTTAATAACCAATGAAAATTAGCATAATTTATTAAGTAACCATAGCAACAAGAAAAATAACGCCAAAAAACCGTTAGATTTTCAGTAGTCATTATTAACCAATGCCAGAGAGTGGACCGAGGAGCTCTCATATTAAAATTAAAATTGTTATTCTTCAAGTAATTTTGAAACTAATTAAAACCAGTGGAAGACAATGACAACAGTACAGGGAATCCTGAACGAAACTTTATTTATAAAAATTAAATAACAAACCGTAGTGATCCGAAGAAGACGAAACGACGCCGTGACGAAGAGAGACGACCACGGACACTAAATGAAGATCAGTGGAACATCCTGAAAGAAGAAGACGACATCAACTGAAGAAATACGAGGCCTGAGTCAGCGAGGAGAAGCGCCGAGACGAGGGAAACAGACGACGGGAGAGTAGAAGAAGACGACAGCCCAGGAGTTATCCATAGAAGAAGGCGACATCAGGATCTTCAGCAACAATTAACCGATGAGTATAAACATTATCCCTTAAATCGAATTCACTATTTTTGGTCTGAATTAAATATAACTATTTCAAATCACTGATCACTATTCCGAGTCAAAATAAATGCTTATTTAAATTCACTATTTAACTTTAATCAATTAACAATTATTAAGAAAGTAAAATATAATAAAATAATTGATGAACCTTTCGATAACTGAACTTTGACAACGAAACCTAACCCAAAATTGCTTTACAAGTTTTCATTGGTGATTACTTAATTAAATGTAATGAGATATCGAGTTATTTATGTAATTAGTCTTAAGAATTGTTATAACTTTGTGTGTGTTAGCCGTAAGTATATATTTCTGTACCCGAAAGGACTTAACACCCCTGAGATAAAACGATATATTTACTGTAAACTAACATTACTGACGGATTGTATACAAACTGAACTGAGCCAATACCAACCGCACAATTGTAATAGCCGGTGCGGAAAACAAATTTTGATGTATAATAAATCAAGTGAAATATTCTAAAGGATTAATAAATGTTCTCAATCTGCAATTCTGTATGTTTGATTCAGTTAATTTAGAATAACGACTAATAATTATTGAAGTGAAGGTGTTAAAGCGAGACGCAAGCTGGGTCATACTGCAGAAAGCTGTGCGCCAATCAGGTGGCGAGGCGGCAACATTTGAATGCAGCAGAGCAAAATACGGTTTAACCGTAAACGACAGAGCAGTTACATATTGACACGATCAACACTAAATAACATTATACATTAAATTTTTACAAACCCACAAAGAGTGTTATTACAGTATCAAAAAACGTAGATTCTAATTAGTTTACACTTTTATTTTTAAATAATTAATGATAAGTAAAATAAAAAAAATAATATAAAAACAAAAACTTTTAAGATTATTCTAAAATTTAAATTAATCGAACGAAAATTCAAAATCTTGATGACTGGTATACTTAGCACTAGATATTAATATCAAATTCTTATCACATTACATACTACTGTGTAAAAAATGTAGTATTGAGCATTGCACGTCAGTTTAGGTATTGATAACTTGCTGAAGATCTAAATTTTTTCTTTCCATTTTATAAAAAAATCACACTCACACTCACTGTTGTAATGACATTGTTATAATAAGACACTATTAGAATAACTAAGAAATAAGGTATGCAGTATAAGAAAGAACAAACTAATCACATCAAAATAACAATCACACTGACCAAACTTTTCATAGACCTGTCAGGTCAAGTATAACTATGACTAAGCATGGTGGAGAAAGGGTGAACCTAAGCAAAAATCATGCCAACGTGTGGCACCATGCAGTATATTCACCCTTTCTCCTCCAATATTACAGTACTAAGCTCTCAGCTGGTTTTATGCAGTCCATACATTTCAATGCTGTTTACAAAATATTAAGGACGAATATATACGTGATAGTGGTTATACTGTGTTCTTAACATGTCAGAAAATAGGATTTTGTAAAAAAAAAAAAAATCAATTTTTTTTTTCGCTCTTTCTCCTCCAAGCTCCTGAATTCAACAATTACAATTTGAAGTTTGGTCATTTTAAGTTACCTACTGAGTAGCATAGACAAAAACAAGCAAATAAAATAATTCTAACGTATCCAGTGAAGATTTAATTAAAGAATTACATGAGAACATAACCAAGATTGATGGAAATACCACAGGTGGGATATCAGGTAAACCCTCTGCTTGGACTATCTCATAATAACATCATAATATTTTTTGCTAGACATTTTGATCCCTAGAGTGTGGGATCAGAATCTAAAACACGTAAAAAAATGTACAGTAAAATCTTACCACAATGATGCATGTAAATCTTACGATATAATAATCGTAATTGTGTATATTTCACCAGTATTCTGTTTTATATCTCTTTTATTGTAAATTTTATATAGTTTAGCTTCTAATGATGATCCCAGATTCTAGGGATCGATAAGTCAAGTAAAAAATTTTTCCAGTGAAGGGTTTGTGGGGATCAGTCAAAAATATAACAAATTTTAACTTAATGTGTTGATGTTTCAACAATGTTTATCATCATAATCAGGACCTGTGTATGAATACAAAAGAAATGTCAAATACAACAGAACAGTTATTTGAGTTAACGTGTTTGTGTATGTGAGTGAGTGAGTGAGTGAGTGAGTGTGTGTGTGTGTGTGTGTGTGTGTGTGTGTGTGTGTGTGTGTGTGTGTGTGTGCATATCATTGTATATGTGAACGAGTTGAGATAGTTTGTTTTACATCATCAAAGAAATGTTTTCTTTAAAGACAACGAGAAAATTATAATATCACAGAACTTATACAATTTAAATTACACTAATGTAATGGTATTTGTAATTAATTATAAAAGCAGTAATCAAAAATTAAATATTAGAATTGGTACAGAAAACGTTTATACATATAGCAGTCAACATATAGCATAGTAAAATGTATTATAGCTAAATGCAGATTATAGGGATGTTCAATTATGTAATTATTAAAAGTTATTTTTATCATGTTTCACTCACTACTGGTATTAAAAACACCGTCATTAATTTAGAAAATTCTAAATTACACAATGACTGTAGAACTTTACGAACTTACATTGTGAAGTTATGAATGTATTAACACAAATACAAATACATTATTTATTTAATTCCACCTACCTTTTAACTGTTTTCTCGGGCCAGGA
The DNA here is from genome assembly GCA_034769895.1 of Magicicada septendecula. Lineage (NCBI taxonomy): Eukaryota > Metazoa > Arthropoda > Insecta > Hemiptera > Cicadidae > Magicicada > Magicicada septendecula. The sequence continues at coordinate 111,886,407 of CM068373.1, forward strand.
TCTTGTCACACGAACGTAGAAGCAAGCATGGTTTTCAGGTTATATAAATCACTTACGCAACTCATTATTTGAAGAGAATTAAAATTTTTTAATATGTACTTACTTCCATTTTGTATTGTTATTCTTTTCCAATAAAAGATCAAGACAAGTTAAAGTTTCCTTACATTTTTCGGCAAAACATCTTATATGGACAAAGTTAAAAACCTACATCTTATATTAACACATTAATTATTCATCTACTACTTACATAAACAGCCCAGTCTGCCAGCATTCTCACATTCACTCTTAAAACCCCTTTTTAATATAAACCCGCCCCATTTTATGTAAAATTAATTACCATAATATTTTCAATTTGAAACGTTACGTGTGTGGCGTCGATTTCCCCGACCACGTGGTGCGTCTCCCAAAGTCTTTCATTCTCCGGATGTTCACAGGGTTTATAATATTTAGTACCATTCAATATTCACTCTTCGTCACTGGAGGCACTGTTATACATGTTTTTGTAGAATCACATAGGTGTTTTGTCGGCCGACTTAAGAAAAAATATGAAGATTTGCCCGGGCAGAGAACTGATGGTTGCCACGCGTGGCCTATGTTGCTAGTCAACTGGGAAGAGAATTATCACTATGCCTCCCTCCAAACACTCGGACAGAGCGGAAGTTTCAATGCCTCATGATCGGACCGTCCGTCGCTGTTCATTAAACACATTGCTTTTTAGTGTTGGGGACGTGGATGACATTTGTTGAGCACTGGTTGACGTCACAAAAGAGGTTGGACTTATACCCACATCCGCCACCTAGGACCATGAGGCGAACAGAAATATTGTCGTCAAGCCATGTTTGTTTTACTACCGTGGCGTCGTCTGAGCACATGCTGGTGTAGTGCGTTTGGACGCAGGTGTCACACAAACGTTAATTTCTAAGAATTGACGCCTGGCACATTCCTTGGCAAATGTTTCACAACAGTTATTGCGTACATGTTTCTTTGTTCGCACAATGCATTTATTCAAACACGTGGCCGTATACACGGATGGAAAATGAATTTAGAATATTTTATAATAAATCCCCAAACTTAATAAAATAAACCCCCCCCCAATGAGATATCTTCTGCCGAAACAGAAGAAATCTCATTGCTAAAACCCCTAAGAGGACCGGTGAGGATATGGTGCCAACAACCCCCTTTAGCTCTTATACTTCATGGGTAAACAACCCCCCTGGCTCCGGCGACTATGGCCGCATCTGAACGAGATCACTGGACTTCTCTGTACGAGATCCCAACACCATAAAATCGAACAGACGCGCACCGCAGCGCACCTCACCTTCTAACATGCAACCCCCAAAATCCAAATCCCTGGTCTTATATCATGCCAGATCCTCAGCCGATATGTTCCCCCTTATCATGCACACTGGGCTGCCTTTAGCAGTTACTGGGCTTGTACACACACTTATTGCTACATCCTATCAAATCTTGTTATCAAATTTAGGAGTTTCCTTTAAATTGAAACCAAATCTATATTACCATTAATCTCAAAATCAAAATACAAATCTTTTATCTGAATTGAATAATTCTCTTCGTTATTAGTGATAATTCGAAAAACAAATAAATTGAACTTTTACTTAAAACATGAACTTCCTTACCCTAACATTGGATTAGACATATATCCTAAACAATACAATTCAATAAAAAACAGTACTAATACACACAAACAATAATGTAATCAAAATTCAAAACATCAATTAGATGGCAGGCACAAAATAATTTTTTTTTTTCAAAAAAAATTTAAATTTATTAAAATATATTTTTTCTCAATATTAAAATTATTTAAATTTATTAAGAAACAAAATTGGCATCACTTCATTGCCAAAACTGGTCTAGTATACAACATCACCCATCAGCTGATCAAACTGGGTCAAGTCAACAACCTTGACCTACATAAGTTACATCAGAAAATACATTAAACATCTCTAACATTGTTTTACCTTCAAACATAATAAAATAAGACATTTAAAATTACCAAAGTATTATTATAATTAACAATAAAATTGATATTTAAATTACTCAAAATTATACCTTTTACAACTTTACACTTTCAAATTCTATTAAAATTGTCACTTGTTTCAATCAAAATTTTATATTTTTACTATAAATCTCTTTCTTTATTATTCTCATTCTCCATTACTTTGGGTGATTTAATTATTCATAATAACTTGATTGTATCAACGTGGTATGCATACATTTATAATCTTTACCTCTTTGACTCTAATATCACTAACAGCTTTAACTAAACATGACACCCATCTCTATCAAAAACATCTATCAAACACTATCTAAACCCAACTTACTACTCAACTCAATTTGCATCATTCTACTCTTATAAAAAAAAAATACTCTCTAACCCTTTGTACTCAGGATGTGTGTTCCCCCCCCCAAAAGCTCATTCCCTTATGTCGGTCCCTGGATTCTACCTAAGGCAACCCTTTCCGGCGCTAAACGGTCCCTTCCCGTCCCAACCACTTTTGTTGCGGACTCCTACACTACACTATCCCCTCTTACAAAATTCCCATCACTAATTACCATTCTCATTACATCACTTCAATTACAACAAAATATCATCATTTACTTATTACATCAATATATCAATCAATACTCTACATATATTCCCCATATCTACTGTGTCACTATCCATATTTCTCAAATTCTACATCACATTTATTCATAACAATATTTATTCATCTCTATTACCACTTTAAACTTAACTTGGACTGATCTACATGTCCCAACAAAATATTAATCACCCAAAATCTACCTTTTACTATCTTTTACAAATCATTTAAAATTCTCAACTATATCAAATTACTTTCCTCATCTAAAATAAAATCTTTAACACATTGAAATCACTATTCAAACATTAGCTATCTTGGAAATTTACAAATAATTCATAAGTGACATTCTACAGCGGATCAGCTGATTTTCTTAGCAAGGTGAATGACCTTACTACAAACACATTTCAAAATTACACAAATTACATGAAATACATATTTTTATCAATCCTTATCTCTAACACAATAACGTAATACATTTATAAAACAGAATAAACACAGTATAATGAACATGTGAACACCTGTTTACCAAATCATAATACAAGCGTTTAATTAGTGCAAAAGTGAGTAATCATCTTTAACGTTATGAAATTTAAATTCGATGCTCACCTGAGCAACCCCCCAACCACACACACTATTGTTTTGTTCTGTTGGACTGTGGCGCCCATGTGCATCCACAAGGACGGCATAGTTGGAGGAATTGAACATCTCCTTGTCCTTGCTTCGGCGTTACATTTGAAAGGTTTAGATATCAACATATCTTTGGTATATAATTATGCGCCCTTAATGCGGGTCTACCACCTGGCTTTGCTGTCCCTACTCGGACAGAGTGGCAGCCACTGTTCCATAGTTTCCGAGATTTCCCCTAGTTTCACCCCCCATCAATTTCTAGTATAAACCAATTTCAAGCCAGCTATGGTCAAGGGACTTAAATTATGGCCATAGCTGACCGCTAGCCAAAACCACGATTAGTGCTGGTAAGGCAGTAATCGCCCGAAAAGTCGGGGAAATCATCTTTACCTTCAGGCATGTTACACTCGTCATTATCTGCACGGCACGAAAAATCTATCAGTATACAATATAAGTTGTATAAAAGGTTGTGCCGTGCATTTTACACCATGTTGGCCTCCGATGGGGGTAACACTCTATTACCCCCAACACTTTCCGCTATCTACTGTGGCACATGCCACCACAGCAATAGCCCACTAATAGGTAAATTAAATCTTTCTACATTTGCAGTTTCTACACTCCATTATTATATCACTTCTATGGGCACCAATCTACCCCCAAAATTACCCACATCTCTTGTATGACAACAAGTTTTATTTTATTTAACACACTTTAACAGGTTCCAAACTTTCACTGGTACTAAGAACTTTACAATTATTTGGTCACTTATTTATTAAAATTGATATAAATTTAAAATTATAAACATTCCAAAGTATTTTTGGTATCTATTTACACTGGAGGCTGACTTTATCCTTAACACTATGTGGGTTGGTAAGGCCGAGATCGCCCGAAAAGTCGGGGTTTTGCTGCAAAGAGAATAGGGACACGGTAAACCTACTTCGTGAATCCACGTCCTCTTACTAACACAAAACCCATTACTTACAATCTCCCATTTATTCTACCCTGCCATCTACCTCACCCCCACATCCCCCTTGCAACAAAATTCGTCTTTTCAGACCACACTGAAACTATTGTCAATGGCTAATTTTAGTTTCGCCATTGACACTGAAATTTTAACTTGTATGCACCGCCTTTTATTTAGGTACAGCCTCCATTATGTACAAACACTCTAAGGCAGTGCAGGCACGTGACAGGTACACCTGACCGCTGCACCATGAGTGTATGAGAAAAAATCATGTATGTCACGTACCTTAAGGGGTCCCCCTCCCCGTTCAAATGTGGTGTAGATTTCTACTTTTAACCAATTTTGGTGGAGCCGGACCATCGTTGCGTTCACCACCCGAAGGAAGATCCTCCAACCATGGCCCGTCTCCAAGTTCCGAAAACCACGGCCAGGACTGGTAAGATCATGACCGCCCGAAAATGGGAGAGAGTACCTTCTGTAAACATAAAACATCATTTTAAATACTATCTATAGAATTCAACCATTTAAAGTGACCGATATACCTTCAAGTTCGTCGCATTTTGTGTACCTACTATTTCCTTCGTTGTTGGATTCCGTAACACATACGCATTTTGCATCTTTATTTCTACAACTTCATAGGGCCCTTCATATAACAAGAAAAACTTCTTTATTTCTTTATCATGGGCACTTGACAAATCATGCCTCTTTACTAACACTAATTGTCCTACCTCATATTTGGTCCATTTACCCTTCGCATCGTGTCTCTGCTTCCTCCGTTCTCCTTTTGTAAGTAAATTTTCATTTGCTAATCTAATCTTCATCTTTACGTCCATAATTTGATTTTCTGGTGGGTATTCAAAGAGTTGTTCCAATATCCTGGGTGGCCTTGTTCCTCTGATCAATTCACGCGGCGTAAATCCGGTGGATTCATGGGTGGTACAATTCAGCCACTCCTCTACTTTCTTAACGTAGGATGGCCATTCTGTGTGCTTGGCGTGACAATACGCCCAAAATATCCTACCAATCTCTCTCATCACCCGTTCTGCTTGGTTCGACTGTGGATGGTACACTGCCTATGCTTGGGTATGATGCCTTCCCATCCAAGCGTCTGTCGCCATTTGCCGCTTATTAACTGTGGTCCATGGTCAGATAAAATTATTTTTGGTTTTCCTACATTAATCATGTAATCTCTTACTATTTTTTCGCTGAGCACTTTGCTCGTCGCTCTCTTAATACTATACAACTTAACAAATTTCGAGAAAGTGTCTAAAACTACAAATACATACAACACACCACCTCTACCTCTGGGTAATGGCCCATACAAATCAACTGCAACTAAATCAAATGGTCTCTCGGCTTTTATATAATTTATCTCACCTGCTACTTTATAGTTCACTACTTTCGACTTCTGGCACAAATCACACACTCTTAACACTCTTCTAACTCTCCTCTCCATATTCTTAAATATACATGATTCCTTTAAGACATTAGCACACTTTCTTGCCCCAAAATGCCCATACCTTATATGACAATCCCAAATAATTTTATCTACCAACCCTTCTGGTAAAACTAACCTCCAATCACGCTCCCCCTTCTACTTTTTTAAACAGTATCCCTTGATATACTTGAAAACGTGTACTGTATTCAGATCCATCTACATCCGTTTCTAAACTAACCATTATTTTACCCAATTTACTTTCAGATCTTTGCATATTCTTAATATCACTTAACTCCTCACCAAAAATTCTATCTTCTCTAGTTAATCTAAAAATTTCTATCTCTTTAAGGTCCCTACCTGTTTTATTTTCTATAAAATCGACCCTGGAAAGTGTGTCTGGTACTTTATTATCTGACCCCTTTATATACTCCCAGGAAAAGTTATATTCTTGTAAAGCTAATACCCACCTGGTCAGAAGACTATGCGTTAATTTACACGAACTCAGAAATGATAGTGCCTTGTGGTCCGTTCGGATTACCGTTTCGTTTCCCAGGATGTATGTCCGGAATTTCCCCACGGCGAACACAATGCTTAAAAGTTCCTTCTCAGTGGTGGTATAATTTTTCTCAGCAGACAGCAGCGACCTACTGGCGAAGGCGATGGTAAGATGTTCCTTATCACAGCCCTCCTGGTAGAGCTCCGCCCCTAAAGCTACGTTGCTTGCATCTGTCTGTAAATAAAAGGTTGTATTAAAATCAGGATGATTCGTCATAAGCATATGGCTAAATTTTCCCTTAATTTCGTTGAATGTGTTGTGTTCTGTATCTCCCCATTTCCACTGCGTGTTCTTCTGGAGTACTGCACTTAGTTTCGATGTTGTGTGTGCGTAATTTTCTTGGAACTTCCTATAGAAATTGCATAAACCTAAAAAACTTTGCAATTGTTTAATGTTTTTTGGTTCTGGGAAGCGCATAATAGCTTCTACTTTGTCTGGGTTGGCTAATATTCCCTCTTGTGTAATAATAAAACCTAAGAAGTGTATTTCTGTTTGTAAAAACTTAGATTTATCCCAATTAACTGTCAGACCCCCTTTTTGTAACTTATCTAACACATATTCTATATGCTCTAAATGTTCATTAAATGTTCTGGATGCTATCAGTATGTCATCTACGTACACTGTTAAAAAATCTAAATCTTTAGGTTGTAATATCTTATCCAAACATTTAATAAAACTAGCAACACTGGTGTTTAATCCAAATGGTAGACGTTTGAACTGATAATTCTTACCGTTAAAAAGAAAAGCAGTATATCTTCTACTCTCTACTGCTAACGGCACCTGCCAATATCCTGCTGTTAAGTCTAATGATGTCATGTACTTAACACCACTAAATTTCTGTAAAATTTCATTAATTGGTTCCGGTGACTCCCAGTCAGGTATAATAATTTGATTTATCTTTCTAGCATCTAGACATAGTCTTACCTTTCCATCCTTCTTAATCACTACGACTAACAGGTTTGAGTAAGGCGATATCGATCGTTCAATTATGTCTCCCCTCATCATCCGGTCTAATTCCTCCTGCACGGCTCTTCTCTTTGAGAACGGTACTGGATAACTCCTCTGCATGTAAGGTGAGTGTTCCCGAACCTTCAGCTCACATATGTAGTCCTTCGCTCTCCCTGGCGACTCATCAAACACATCTCTGAAACGCTCCACAACTGCCCACAACTCCTCTCGCTGGGTATTTCCTACAACTACACCTTCATTAAAAAATTTGTTGGCTCTATTTATCCACACACTCTCATCACTCACATGCATCTCTCCCTCGTCATTTTCCATACTCTCACTCTCTCGACACATATTTATTTTAGTTTCTATCTCTCCATCGCCTACCTGCTTGTGTATCATTTTTATTCCCGTAACTTTAGCTTCGTCTACGACTTTCTTAAACTTTACTGTGACCGGTTTACTCCCATTTTCAAATTTTACTATTTGTTTATTGAAATATATTACGGCCCCATTTCTCTCCAAAAAATCATTTCCTAATATTACATCTAAACTCAACTCCTTAACCACTAGGAATGTGTTTTCAAACTCAACTTCATTTATCAAAATATTTAATTGTACTTGTCTCGTAATTCTTTTACTTCTTACCCCAGTTACCCCCACTACTGTAACTCCCGCAGCTGGCAACGATGGTATATTCTTATTTATTTCTTTTACTTCTCCCATTACATTCTCAGAAATTACAGAGATCTCACTACCTGTATCAATCAATGTTTTGTAACTTTTACCTTCTATGTTGATTGTCACCTCCGTCAATCCGGTTTTGTGCTCCATCACCTTGTTGTCCTCTTCTTCCAATAATTCCTTCGCCATGTCCAATTTGATGATATTACTCCGGTATTCGTCTGTTACTTGGACCCGGTTCTCCGTTGACAATGGTTGGGCCCGATTCTCCATTGTCCTTCCTAGTTTACTGTGGAGGGACCCGCTGCGGCGTGGTTGTTTTCTCCTCTTCCTCGATTGTAATTTCCACCTCCTCTCGGCGCTCCTCTATGGTATTCTGCTCCTCTCGGCTGCTGATTTGGCTGGTGATGGATTCTCTCGTTACGTGTACACTCCCTGTTTTTATGACATATAAAACAAGTTGTTCTATTAGAATAGTTATCTACATTACAATCTCTACATCTCCAACTCTCGCCCCTATTATCAAAGTTTCCCCCACGTGCTCCTCTTTGAAAGTTCGGTGTTCCCCTATGCTGATGGTAATTATTGTTGTTTAGTCCTACTGGTGGGTTTGGACGCCTCCCTATGTCACGTTCACCGATATTTTGTAACATCTAACATGCTCTCTAGGTCATTTATGTTTCCGATTTCTCTCGTCATTAATGTAATTTGCACCTCTCTGGGCAGGTGTTTGCTAATATGTCTCACAAATGACCGGAACGGCAATGGCGGTTCTAGGTACTTGGCCTCATTATATATTGTCATCACGTACATAGTTAAGTGGTTATTGATTCTCCCAAAATTCCCAGTTCCCATTATTTTGCTACGTAAAATTTCTTGGTCCTCTTCTGACCAATACTTGTTCCGGAATGCTACCTCAAATTTCTCATAACTACTCCATTCGGTATTGTGTACTTCCGCCCATATTTCGGCATTACCCTTAAAACACTTCAAAATTTTCAGTAATTTAACCTCCCAACTACTACTATTAAATCGATTGAATTCCCTTACCCTATTCAAAAATTGCATCGGGTGTACTCTACGATTGTCACAATTAAATTGTTCTAGTTCTATGTCATCTTTTGCTTCGCGAGTATACACTACTCGCTCCGCAATACTATTTATATTTTGGCTGACGGCCACATGTAATTCATCTTTGATTTCTATGATATTCTGCTCTAACATGCTAAATTTGTTATCACATTTATTTGCATATTGGAGGTTATGTTTATTAATAACCCCCACACTCTCTTGTATAGATTGTTTACATGCACTTTCTACTTCCATTATCTTAATTTCTACATCATTATTATTTTCATTAATTTTAGTTACACATTTATTTTCTATTTCTATACACTGCTCTTCAACTTGAGTTTTAATTTGGTCTGCCATCTGTTCATTTACATTACTGATTTTACTTTCTACATTTAGTGTGATTTCACAAATTTTTTCATTGAACTTATCGTCTACTGATTCTAATATATGCTCTTTAATATTATTACAACGTGCATCAATTTCCTTAATGTGTTTATTAAAATCAAAATTCTGTTGTTTAATTTCATCTCTCATTAATTTTATCTCATTATTCTGTTTATTAAATTTATTATTAAAACTACTTTTAATCTCTTTGATTTCGTTTTTCTGTTCATGAATATCCATTGATATGGTTCGTAATATATTCATTATCTCATCATCTACTTTATTACATTTTGTTGAGGTGGGAGTTAACTGGACCCCCGAATCCTCTGTAATATTTGTTTCATTTGAATTATTTTTTGTTTTATTCTCCTGACTCACGTTTGGAGTCGAGTGGATTTCAAAATCGCTCATACTATTTGATTCATTACAATTTTCTATATTAGTCATTTTTTAATATGTACTTACTTCAATTTTGTATTGTTATTCTTTTCCAATAAAAGATCAAGACAAGTTAAAGTTTCCTTACATTTTTTGGCAAAACATCTTATATGGACAAAGTTAAAAACCTACATCTTATATTAACACATTAATTATTCATCTACTACTTACATAAACAGCCCAGTCTGCCAGCATTCTCACATTCACTCTTAAAACCCCTTTTTAATATAAACCCGCCCCATTTTATATAAAATTAATTACCATAATATTTTCAATTTGAAACGTTACGTGTGTGGCGTCGATTTCCCCGACCACGTGGTGCGTCTCCTAAAGTCTTTCATTCTCCGGATGTTCACAGGGTTTATAATATTTAGTACCATTCAATATTCACTCTTCGTCACTGGAGGCACTGTTATACATGTTTTTGTAGAATCACATAGGTGTTTTGTCGGCCGACTTAAGAAAAAATATGAAGATTTGCCCGGGCAGAGAACTGATGGTTGCCACGCGTGGCCTTATGTTGCTAGTCGACTGGGAAGAGAATTATCACTATGCCTTCCTCCAAACACTCGGACAGAGTGGAAGTTTCAGTGCCTCATGATCGGACCGTCCGTCGCTGTTCATTAAACACATTGCTTTTTAGTGTTGGGGACGTGGATGACATTTGTTAAGCACTGGTTGACGTCACAAAAGAGGTTGGACTTATACCCACATCCGCCACCTAGGACCATGAGGCGAACAGAAATATTGTCGTCAAGCCATGTTTGTTTTACTACCGTGGCATCGTCTGAGCACATGCTGGTGTAGTGCATTTGGACGCAGGTGTCACACAAACGTTAATTTCTAAGAATTGATGCCTGGCACATTCCTTGGCAAATGTTTCACAACAGTTATTGCGTACATGTTTCTTTGTTCGCACAATGCTTTTATTCAAACACGTGGCCGTATACACAGATGGAAAATGAATTTAGAATATTTTATAATAAATCCCCAAACTTAATAAAATAAAAACCCCTCCAAATTTGGCCCGTTACAATATCAGTGAATTTACATAATATTACAAACATTAGTTTATGGTAAACCTATCTATGGATAATACTTATAATCATACTGTTGTAAATTATAGTACAGAGTACTATAGAATATTGTAAAATTATGTATATGGCAAAAATCACACCCACTCTCTCGCCTATTCTCCCTCTACCTCTTATTCTCTCTCCCTCTCACTCTCACTTGCACTCGCTCTCTCCCTCTCACTTTGTCACTGTCTATGATGGAACTCTATAAAACCTCACCATCTCTATGATTATAATATATAATTACTATCCTCCTCATATACATTAGAGAATTATGTATCAAATAACAGTATAGATTTAGCAACTTATATTAAGAAGTTACAAAATATTACACACACAACATTATAGATAACCAATCTATTATATGAAAATGGTTATTACTTTATATATATATATATATATATATATAATTGTACAATGTTATTTACCTAGAACTTGGTCTATGGGTCATTCCATATGAAGTGATCCAATCCAAATTATCTTACCACTTCCTTTTCATTTGATTTTTTGCACATGTTTAATACTATAAGAGGGCGTCTTAAATACAAATTTTTGTTTTTCTCTTATCTACTTTTTGTTTTATTAGAGTTCAAAAATTAAAAAAAATGCAAATTTTGGCATTTGTGAGTATATATAAATGTCATGTTCTCAGGCTGTAATTGAGATATTAAAACCATTGTGCTCAGATTTTAATAGGCTTTAATTTGATATGAAACATCACAAGATTTGAGGAAGATGACATGTCAGGTCATGAGCCCAAAAATTTAAAAAGCAATTTCCAAAAAAAAACAACTTAAAATTTCCAAAAAAAATTGTATTTGTGCTTTGATATTTTGAAATTGTCCCTAAAAATTTTGAAGGGGATCTCAGTGGGATCTTATATTTTTAAAATTTCTGTTTACTGGTAGGCTACCGTACATTAAAAATATTTCTGTCTACTTATGAACTTCATACTTATTTATTGTTTTTCGATCAAAATTTAGAGGATTGTTTATTGGTAGACACATTTTAGTAGCAATATCAAATCTCAAAATTTTAAAAACTATATTACCAAAGTATTTAACACCAAATAAATCGCTATTAACTATTGCAATTATACAATAATAAAAAACCACCATATATAAAATAATTGACTTAGTATTAAATATCTTTTAGCAGTTATTTCTGACAGTAGTATTAAAAATCTTTTAGCACAGTTGTTTATGACAGTTTACCTTCTTCCGCAGATTATTTTGTGGCTAATCTTCTTTCCAGCATTTTGGTTGCATCAGACATCTCCTTTTGGGCTAAGGTGTAGGTTCGACCTGTCGCAGTTCTTGGTTGAAGCCTTGTTAAAACTTTATTTCTTGCCACTATGAGTATATCTTCTTTACTTGGATACACAAATGAGGGTGCTGGACCTGGGGGCTCCAAGATAGTGACCGTTACTTCTTCATTATCAAAGTCTTGGGACAGTACACAACCCAGCCACCACCTTTGATCATATTCACAAGTCACAAATCCAACCATTTCATCAATAGCTAAAGTTTTTGATCCTCCAATACTATGTTTACAATACTTATCACTCAATGAGTACACTTTTGCAATAATTTCAGTATGACATGTTGATGGAATGAAGCAGTGAAATTGTTCCATTCCATGAATCATTGTTGCTTCTGAGAAGCGAGATTTCAAGTTCTTTTCTTCCTCAAGGTGTTCCTGGCTTGTGCAAAAAAAATAACTGAATTGATGGAAGGTTTGAGTTGCTCCAGTTGAAAAGTTGGAGAGGTGTCATTATTTGGTCTTCATAAGGTCTCTGAAGGCTAGCCCTGGCTGCAAGAAGTTTGACTGTCCCTCCCAAACCATCGCAGATTCCTTTGCCATGAGCTGTGGCATAGAAATGCCACTCAGCATCCACCCCAAAATCCTGTTTATGATGAGAAAGGTTCGAGAAGTTTTTCTTGTTCTTATATTGTGCAGCTGACCCATCAGAAAAGTAGAAAATCTTTTGCAATGTAGGCATCAGTCTGCTTTTAAGTAATGTAATAAGTTTTCTTTGAAACCAGTGTACAGCTACTGTGTTATGTATCAAGCACTCAGAAATAAACACAAAACTTTTGTAGAAGATTTCATTTTCATCCCTGTAATAGACTGCAAAAGGATGTATAGTTGCTTGATCATTAGTCCAATGATAGGATTGAGCTTCATCCTGCAATACAAAAGAGTAGTTTTCTGAAAAGTCTAAACTGATTACAGCCTCATTTACTTTAATATTTTCTTTAAGATGGTTGTAGTATGCTGATTGCTGTTTAGCTATAAAAGAGTGTTTTTTCAATGTTTGTAGCTGTTCACAAAAAGAATCAACAAAATCGTCAGTACTTTTTACAGAAATTTCAAAATTGCATCTATCAACTGACACCCATTGCCTATATGTAACACTTTCTATAATTTCCTCTTCCAGTTTGTTCCTCAATTGTTCCTTTAACTGATCAGTCCCCGGACAGTTCTTTCATTCATCTAAATGGCAATCTGGAGTTGGAGGCAAACACATTATTTTTGCTAGGAATAGTTTATAATCGCTTAGATTTGATCCATCAGAATCTTTCAATTTTGCTCCACTTATCATTAACTTAACATTCTGATGAATGGTGCACAGACAAACAGAATGTGTTCCACTTGCACCTGCTAATACACAGGTTTTAGGGTGTAGTTCAGCAAATTTTGAGAACCCAATTTTTTCTGTTGGGTAATGTTTTTTTAATGGATCATATTGTTATGACGGTCTACTTAATCGTTGTAGTTACAGTGGAAAACAAAATACAAGACACTAATTAAATCACTAATCACCAGCTTTAATTTTCACAGTTAAACAGTTCGTAATTAACTCATACAATATTTCCATTTAGGTTTGTCCACACACACTAACAATGTCTATTAATGTCACACAATTATTAACATAATACTACTTCACTTCGACACACTCAATCCGCACTAGGAAAATTGCTCACGTCACTGAACTGACAATCCAGCTGCTATGGCTTTATATAGGGCCCCGCAGAAGTACAGTACAGCTTTCCCTCCTTAACTGAACGCCGGCCGCGTATCTCAAGTGTTCTTGGAACTCACTAGAATCACGTAGTTGAATGATGCAACAGTTGCCACACTGGACGAGGGGAGTGGAGAATGTTCTGGGTTGTTCGGTAGGCTTCTCGTAACACTGCCCCCACCTGTTCGTCCCGAACTGGCAAACCGTCTCTGAAGTAATACTTGGCCAGGCGATCTAGGTAGATGTCCTTGCTTGTTCTTTGGTTCTTGGAATTCAGTCTCATGTGATCCGAATGTCAAGTTCCCAGGAATACGAGTCTTCTGCGCAACCGCTAGTTTTGCTAGAATCACTCCCATTGCATCATGTATTGATGACCTAAACACCACTGGCTGATCCAAGTCTGTTTGGTTCTCGTCAACAACCTCTTGCGTAACTTCATCTTCAGCAACTTTTCCCCTGGGCGCTTCTATTAACTCACGAACAAACAAGGGATTTTCCTTGACACCCATAGTTAGCTTTCCAGTCACTTCTTTTGCCGTTTCACGTATTTGTACTTCCTCTGCTAGTTTTTGTTCCATTTCCGCCTGGAATAGAAAACGTTCCTCTTGACCAGACCTGTTGACTTCTTCTTCAGCCAATGCCACTTGCTTAATCGAATGGTTGGTAGACCTTGTCATTTTAGCCATGCAAAGCTTTATCTTCTCTTGGCCAGCCTTCAGGACATTCTCTCTTAAGTCCACAACGAATCCGTAGGCATTCGTAATGTCTGTGCCAAGAATCACGTCATCAACAATGTCTGCAACAAGCATTTGGTGGTTAAACTCGAGAAGACCCAGGCGTAAACGTACATCTATCTTTCCTAACACATTTACGGGACTTCCAGTCACAGCCTGTATTGTACAAGAGCTAATTTGAGGCCATCGGTTTCTAATTAAGTCAGGGCGGATAATAGCCACTGTAGCGCCCATGTCACCTGTAAATGATCTTCGTTTACCTTCCGCAGATCCATTAACAATCAGGTTTGCACTAATCTTATGTAGCGTGGAAACTGTGTGCTGTTCTGGGGCTTTACTTCTCCAATTGGTGCGATCACTCTCTTCTCTCGGCATTTTATTCTTCCAGTAGTCTACCTGTAGATGACCACGTTTCCCACAGTTGTAACACTTTGGTCTTCTGTCTTTATCCTTTGGTTCAAAAGATCGTTGTGGCACTGCTGACTTCTTAAACTGCTGATCTTGAATCGTCCCTTTATTCCATCTGCTATGATGATACTGTGGTATTGGATCCGTTTGGCTACAACGTCATGGCATACTTTGATTAATGTAGGTCGCCGACTTGGCAGCTTCAAAACGGAGAGCATGAACAAGAGCGTCTGATTTATTATCATGCAATGCCATTCTTAACACTTGTTGTAATTGACTATCTCTGATACCGTCAATAAACTGTTATCTTTCAAATTATATATTTATGTAATTGTATATTACAAATACACGATCACGGTCTTTAACATAATTATTGTGTTTAATAATGTTGGGAATTACCAACAGCTGATATTTCATTTATTCTACAGGCCAGGTTTCGTGTTAAGCGAACGAGGTTGTAGAACGGGAAGTGTTATCTGAAATAAATACTCTGAAATGGTTATATAAAAAAAAACTTATTATTAACAGAAGTTTTACATATATTTTTGACTCGACCATGCGCCAAACACGCCTCGGGGCGTAGTCCTATGTATCATTAAATACACAAACATATTGAAAATTGAACTTTGTAAATCTAAACATATAATAAACATATAGTAAAACAAACAAAACAACTTTAAGATATATGTGTATGTATGCACAACCCAGGCACTTAGAAATTATACACTCGCCCTCTCAATCTCTCTCTCTCTCATTCTGGTACAATTCTTTTTTAATGAGCTCATTTTATTAAAATTTTAAAGACTTGAAATTTAAATTGAATTTACTTTGAAAGTTTTATTTTGGTCATTTGAATTTTGATTTTGTATTAATGTTTGGAACGTTCTCACCAAATTTCCAGATGCGGTTTTACGTTCTCTCTGTACGGTAAACTTCGCTTACCGCGAGTTTACCAATTTCACTTCCCGGTCACATTTTATAGTTGTAGAGTCAGTACTGTATTTAAATAGTTATTTAACCACTTTTAGTGGTTCAAAAGTTAAAATTCACTATTCGTGAACGATTTGCCGGCCGGCTGCGATCACGTTCCCTGTTGAAATGACACAGAGTCTTTGTTCCATATTTCTGAGGTGGGGTGAATCTACGTCACTCGGCTATTGTCTGTTTGTTGACAGCATCGTGTTGTTTACAAAAACAAATTCCTGGCCGCTGACGTCATCAAGGATCGTCGCTTTTATCTCAACAAATGACATACTGTTTTTTGTGAGGCTTCACGTTTTTTGCTATGAATCGGTCAGAATCCTGGCAAATATTATATAGTCCACCACGGTATATTCATAAAGGTTATTAAATGTTTATTTAATTTTGACCAAATGAAGGAATACAATATTTATGGTTCTTTATACCATATTTAGGGTGATTAAAATTTGTACCATAATTGTACCATTACAAAACATAATGAGAGAAATCCAATTCCGGAAGTCCTTTGATTGTTCAGGATAAGCCAATTTGCCTTAAAATTTGCATATTCTATTTAAAGTTGCATTTAATTATAAAATTACAATTTCAATTAAACTTTCATTAATTAGACATCAATTTATTTATTTATAAAATTCATTTCAAATTATTATTAGTATTCATACTACATTATTATTATTTCATTATTCATTTTTCATTACCTCTCTACTCTGAACTTTCTACCTACCTAACTACCTAACCTTTCACCTTCTATCATTGTTTAGTCTGGGTGACTCCTGTATTCACTATACCTTTTACTTATTTTAATCTTACTCACCTTCTTCTAACTAACCACCAAATGTACCTATCATGACACCAATATCTCAATTATAAACACCTTTACTAATTTCATTAAAATCCTATGGCACCGCTCGTCTTTGCACAGAGATGGGTGTTCCCTAACTGGCTATATACATCCATAATATTTTGCCCTTCCAAAAAATTCGGCAAACATTCCCTTAAACTACACTAATACCTGCCACAACACTATACGTTGGCTACTCCTTATCACCTCACCCCCACTACAACATATCATTAATAACAAATATATGTTTATACCTTTACTTTATTCACCTTTACTAATAATCACTAACTACTGTGTCCCTAAATATCTAATAATTTCTTTGTATGATTTACTTCAGAAATTCTTAACTATCTAACTCCATTTTCATTAATTAAACTCACCTGCATTTTATCTATCCCCAGGCTCTATTCCTGTTTAAACATTCTACCTTACTGTAATCATTGACAATTGTCTTATAAATTCATCTCTCACCTACTCATAACAATACCTCTCAAAATTCAAATATATATTCTTATTTAATCATTTATCTAATTATTCATTAGGAATTACATTCATTACAAAGTAAATAATAATTGAACTTTCTATTAATTAATAATTTACTTCTGTTATAAAGGTAGCACAACTTTCTTTTGTACTATTTTAATTAAGTAATAAAGAATGATTACTCTTTAATTGTTATTCCATTATTTAAAAAAAATATTATTATTAAACATGTTAATTATTAAAATACATAATAATACATACTGGTGTACATAAAATATACCTGCAATACAACATCAAAATACACAAACACATTGATATATAAATACATTTAATACAATGAACAATATACACTCCAACTCATTATTTTGTTATATATCAAACTCAGTCCATAGCAGTCCAATTCAATGCCACTTTTCACATATATTTTTAATGTTCATTACACAATTGAAACACTCTATCCTCCATCGTTGAATAACATTCTTATCTTAGGTCTATTTAATTTATTATTTAATAAATAAATTTTATGATTAGCAATATTATATTCATTTTCATTTATAAAACTGTTATCAACCAAATATTTCAAGTCACGATCGAGTAGGGTTCCGTTTATCTCAGTAATATCATATGTCATTAATTGGTTATTTATTTTATAATTATCCTCATAATTTTCTACCACAGGTAAGTACTTAATACCATTATCATCATTTATTGTTATTTCAACTTCATTGTTACTATAAGGTAAGTATTCATAATTTACCTCCACCTTATCTACCCTAACCTTTCTACCAATTGTCTGTATTTTCTATTTACTTTAAAAAATTTTATTACTTTCTTTTTCTCACAATATCTCTCTATATTTTCTCTCTTAATACATTTCTCTCCATAACACCAAATTACACTCTCTCTCTCCAAATATGCAGGGGTCCCTAACATAAAATTATTGCACCACTTATTAGGTACACAAAAACACCAAGAAACCTTATTTGTAGACCTATCGTCTCCCAAATATACATTAAAGGAACTCTTGTCCTTATAAAAAATACATGAAGACTTGTCTTCACCCCCTAACACAACATCAAAAGAAAATTCTACCCCCTGCATCCTTTGTACAAAAATATTTTCTCCAAACTCTCTTTCTGACTCAATACACTCAAACACTTCATTTTCACTCATAATACTTTCATTATTATTTTCTAATATTATATTCTTACTACTTGTAATATTCTTACTATCTGTAAATTCATTATTCACATTATCATTTTTAATTACGTTATTAGTCAGTACTTCGTTTTTCGTACTGTTTTCCTTCTGGGTTTCTAATTGATTTAAATTCTTGTCTAGTTTTGTGATTACCTTGTCAAGCTGTTTAATGAGCTTATCGTGACCTATTTTAATTTCATTTTTTAGTTCATTGAACTTGATATCAAAACTATCAAACTTGTCACTTTGTTTATCAAATTTGTTATTCAAATTTGTAAATTTTTCATCAAATTTGTTTAATAAGAGCTGCATCATTGCAGCAGTACTGTCAGATTTAATTTCTGAACTAATAGGCATGGATGTAGAGACCTTCTCTGCTTCTACATATACAACAGATACAGGTGTATCTGCTTCGTCAATCTGACTAATTTGAGTTGGTTGAACATCCATTTCACTCATAACTATTTCGTCAGTGAAGCTGACTTTTTCAGTTTTATCTTCATTAGTATTCATGTTTGCAATTTATAATACAGTCATGCATCCAATAGTATAACCTAACTTCGTAAAATTTGGTTATGTTTAAAATTTCTTTATTACCTCAGATAACTCTTTCCATTCTCTTCGTAGGCTTACCCCACATAAAATTATATTATATAGAGTCCCTGTTCGCAGGCGACCATATGTTATCTTTCAAATTATATATTTATGTAATTGTATATTACAAATACACGATCACGGTCTTTAACATAATTATTGTGTTTAATAACGGGCGCCATGTTGGGAATTACCAACAGCTGATATTTCATTTATTCCACGGGCCAGGTTTCGTGTTAAGCGAACGAGGTTGTAGAACGGGAAGTGTTATCTGAAATAAATACTCTGAAATGGTTATATAAAAAAAAAACTTATTATTAACAGAAGTTTTACATATATTTTTGACTCGACCATGCGCCAAACACGCCTCGGGGCGTAGTCCTATGTATCATTAAATACACAAACATATTGAAAATTGAACTTTGTAAATCTAAACATATAATAAACATATAGTAAAACAAACAAAACAACTTTAAGATATATGTGTATGTATGCACAACCCAGGCACTTAGAAATTATACACTCGCCCTCTCAATCTCTCTCTCTCTCATTCTGGTACAATTCTTTTTTAATGAGCTCATTTTATTAAAATTTTAAAGACTTGAAATTTAAATTGAATTTACTTTGAAAGTTTTATTTTGGTCATTTGAATTTTGATTTTGTATTAATGTTTGGAACGTTCTCACCAAATTTCCAGATGCGGTTTTACGTTCTCTCTGTACGGTAAACTTCGCGTACCGCGAGTTTACCAATTTCACTTCCCGGTCACATTTTATAGTTGTAGATTCAGTACTGTATTTAAATAGTTATTTAACCACTTTTAGTGGTTCAAAAGTTAAAATTCACTATTCGTGAACGATTTGCCGGCCGGCTGCGATCACGTTCCCTGTTGAAATGACACAGAGTCTTTGTTCCATATTTCTGAGGTGGGGTGAATCTACGTCACTCGGCTATTGTCTGTTTGTTGACAGCATCGTGTTGTTTACAAAAACAAATTCCTGGCCGCTGACGTCATCAAGGATTGTCGCTTTTATCTCAACAAATGACATACTGTTTTTTGTGAGGCTTCACGTTTTTTTGCTATGAATCGGTCAGAATCCTGGCAAATATTATATAGTCCACTCACGGTATATTCATAAAGGTTATTAAATGTTTATTTAATTTTGACCAAATGAAGGAATACAATATTTATGATTCTTTATACCATATTTAGGGTGATTAAAATTTGTACCATAATTGTACCATTACAAAACATAATGAGAGAAATCCAATTCCGGAAGTCCTTTGATTGTTCAGGATAAGCCAATCTCGTCAGTCAGTCGACATTTGCTTCAAACTCCTGGAGGGTTTCCCTGGAACGCTGTCACCTCGCTTTAAGTTGTTCATGGTACACTTCGTACAAATGCTTGCCACCATACCGTAATTCCAGAGCTTTTGTTAATTCGGCATAGATGGTCTGATTTTCAGGTGGCACTTTCTGTATTAGTTCTGTGGCAGGCCCTTTAAAGCAAGGATTAGTGAAAGTCCTTTCTCTTCTTCCGTCCATTTATTTAAGTGAGTGGCAGCTTCAAATTGGTGAATATAAGTTCCCCAATGAGTGCTTCCATCAAATGTTGGGGCCTTTGTGTAAACTGGCCCTACTAGAGTTAGATTTCTCTGATATTTTGAATCTTCTTCAGCATTTATTAATGGTCTTTCATTATCAACTATTTCTTTTACTAAATGTTCGACTTCCTTTTTAATTTGTTTTATTAAATTTGTAATAGAATCTTCTAAACTTGAAATATTTGTTTTCACAGATTTTTCTATTTCAGATATTCTGTCAACTTGTTTGTTCAGCTCACCTCGTAACAGGACAAATTTTGCGGTGGTATCCTCTTGTACGAATGTCTTAACGTCGTCTGCTTGAGGAAAATTGCTCACGTGACTGAACTGACAATCCAGCTGCTATGGCTTTATATAGGGCCCTGCAGAGGTACAGTACAGCTTCCCTCCTTAACTGAACGCCGGCCGCGTAATTCAAGTTTCTTGGAACTCACTAGAATCACATAGTTGAATGATGCAACAGCTGCCACACTGGACGAGGGGAATGGAGAATGTTCTGGGTTGTTCGGTAGGCTTCTCGTAACAATATGTTTCTTTCAGGTTACTCAAAATCAATCTCTTCTGAACATGGTCACGAGTATTATGGTCTGTTTCAAGGACACAAAGTCTTTTTTACCCGGCATGACTCGTCTTACATCATCGCTATTATAAAGTTTTTTTACTTTTTCTGTGACTGAATCATTGAGTGATTTTCCTGGCTTTCGATCAGGAGTTGACAAAATTCCCTTTTCCTTCACTAGAGCTTTAGCTCTTCTAGCCATTCTGTTGCTTACCATGAATTCATTTTCAATTTTGTTACATGACCAACTCATAGGAAGAAGAGTCAAGATTTGAAATTTTTCACTCCTGCTTTGTGTCTGCTCAAATTTCTTCTTCAGTTGTAGAAGAATTTCTTAATCGGGATCATTATCTTCACTTTCAGAACTTCCAGTATTATTTACC
Organism: Magicicada septendecula; assembly: GCA_034769895.1. Lineage (NCBI taxonomy): Eukaryota > Metazoa > Arthropoda > Insecta > Hemiptera > Cicadidae > Magicicada > Magicicada septendecula. The sequence continues at coordinate 111,908,012 of CM068373.1, forward strand.
AGTTTTGCAACTAGATTCTTGTTCACTTTCTCAAGTTTTCTTTTGCAGAATGCAGGACTACACATTCGCTTTTTTACAATTGGTGATTCCTCAATACATGAAAGAGATTTATTTAAATAGTCAATAAACATATTACAGTCAATGAACTCTTTATCTGCTGAAGTACCTGCCTCACACTCTTCACTCTTTTCCATTGGTTCTTTCACCTTCCTTTGTGAGCTGTTTTCTCTACAACTATCACAGATCTTCATGCCAGGTTTAATGGATCTGTTCAGTTCAATCATCCAATTTTGCACTGGCCTTAATTTGTTTGTAGTTTTATGACCATCTTTCTCAAATGGATTACAACAATATATACAGTACAGTACAGTCACTGAAGCTGAAAAAAAATAGGAATTTCAAATTAAGTGGCTTCTACGAGATTTTTTTGCATAGGGCTAGATAAAAAGGTAAGAAAGAACTTAAAAAAAAAAGTTTACAAAAATTCAGTCGCGGGTTTTCAAAAAAGGGAGGGGGAAGGTACAAAACATTCATTTTTCGTGATTATCTTAAAAAATATTAAGTTTATGAGAAAAATACAAATACTAAAAAGTAAGAGCATAAAATTCTGCATAAAAAAGATTAACATTTTTTTGTCAGGGCGATAATTTTAGTAGAAAAGTTAATTCAAAGTTGGCCAAATTTTTCACAAGGTGGATTTTCACATAAAATATATGCGTATATCACTTGTATTGTAGAACCTTTTTATTTTCAAAAATTAATTAAGAAGTTGCTATAATTTCAAAAAATAAACCCTACACGTGCTCCGAAATAAAATAACAGTCGATCCGGCAATGGTTTACACATCAACACTTACAACGTACAAGCTTGTGTGTCGGCTCATCGTGCATCTGTATGGTGCATGTGCCAGCTGTCCTCGCTCTCCCTAAAATTCTTCAACTTTCAGGGTCTGTTCTTTTTATGCACATGCACGGATATAAATTCTCACTATGTAGAAGAGAAACCTCAAATATTGTAGTTTTACGTACAATAGTTACATTTTAATATTTTTTTTTAGTTTTTAACTATTAATATTAATACGCGCAATGGACATATTTTTACATTTATTAAAAGTTACATTTATTTAAATTCAACTAAATTTTAACAATTATTTACACCACAGTCTTATAGAAGACACTTTGACCAATACTTGTTCATAATTTTGTTAAAAAATATTTATTTTGAAAATTTCTGTAGAAATTTTAAGTTAAGAAAATGATGTATACATGCGAACTCAAAAAAATGATAAAATTTAAAACTCACTCATTTTATGCCAATAAATCAATACTAATTTTTATTATTTTTTTCGAAGACTATATATGTAAAGTTCATATTGTGAAGTTTTTTTTAATGTAAATACATTTGTTATAAATTGTTAATATGTTTATGCATTAGTTGAAAAAAATAAAAACAAAAAAGTTATTACTTTATTTTAAGTATTTATTAATAATTTAATTATTTTCTTTTCATTTTACATAAAAGTACAAACATTTAGCTTTAAAATGCTTTTTGATTTTTGTCTCTACGACTATTATAACGGATTTTATTCAAATTTGTATGTTGCAATGTCTGAAAAATTAGTCTTCCTGCTCATTGGGGTGGACTCGGACAATCAATTTTTTCTAATATTTCAATTCCATTTTTCTCACAAAGTATTGGCCTCACAAAAAAAATGATAAATAGCTTTATGTAGAGAATTTAATGCTCTTTAATTTTTGTAATTTGTCTTTTTTTCGTAAATTTGTTATTTTTCAAGATAATAAAAAAAAAACTAATTTTTTGTACCATCACCCTCCTTTTTTGAAAAACCGTGACGGAATTTATGTAAACTTTTTTTTAAATTTTTCTCACCCTTTTATGTAGCCTTATGCAAAAAAAAAAACTCGTAAAGCCACTTAATTGAATTTTTTTCCTTCAGTGTCTGTACTCATATTAAAAGACATTATACCCCCTTGTTTTGTCCAGCCATGGCTTATGGTAGAATTTAGTGATTACAGTTCATAGGCTACACTCTTTAAGCGTCACAACATACAAATAAAATTAAACAGAAAACATAAGTCACTCCTTCATATTTACATCTTCTTGGCACTAGACTAGTTGAAATTGTCACTATCACTCACACCAACTGAAAACAGACTGTGGTTCAGCTTCAAGTGATCTATTACTGCGGGTTCAAACATGTACAGACATGCCCAGGCATGCAAGACCCTATCATTCAGTATGAGAGACCTGAAATGACAGTAAAATCAATTGTCAATATTAAAAATGTATCAAACCAGAAATATTTCTGAATATTTGTTTTTATACTTAACTGCAATATATGAAAAATCAACAATCTTTATAGCCTACATTATTACAACCGATAATAAAAATAATTAAAAGTAAATGATCCCATTGAGATCCCAACTTCAAAATTTGTAAGAATAATCTTACTTAATTAATTTATGTAAAGGTTCTCAATTGAAATTAATGTCTACTTTCTTCAGAAAGCTTCCAAGAAACGCTAAAACGTCGATATCTCCAAACCCGATGTTAGGAGAATTTCAGTTAGATCATGTAGCTATTTCTCGAAGAAATATAAAGGAAATTATGAATGTGAAAGTAATAAGAAATGGCGAATTTGATTCTGATCACTACTTGTCTAAAATTAAACTCAAACTCCTACCTAATAAAGTTCATCGAAAATGACAAAAGCTATTAAAGTATAATACAGACAGACTTGCCATAACGGAAGATTCAACAAGAAAATATCAAGAGGAAATTAAAATAGTTGAGCATGGTAACTGGCAAGAGTTATCTACAGAAATCAGTAATGCAGCAAAGGTAACATTTGGTTTAGTTAAAAATAAAAGGCCAGTATGGTGGAATGAATTGTGTGAAGAAGCATTAGCAGAGAGAGCAAAACATTGGGAAAAGTGGAAATGCTCAGGGAAACCTGAACACTACGAGCAATTTAAGCAGCAAAGAAAGGAAGCAGCAAGGATAATAAGGGCACTAAAAGATCTTTTGAAAAATTAAAACTTGTTGAAATGCAGGAAAATTTTATAAAAAATAATTGTCGAGATTTCTCTCAGACTTTTAAAAATAAACTAAAGGGTTACCAATCAGCAAGTGTTTGTTTTAAAAGTGAAAGTGGTAGAACTGGCCTAAGCAATGCGGAAAATTGTGAAATACTTGCAAAATATTTTGATCAACTTTTAAATTGCCCGGCACTGATTCAGAGGTTAGAACTGTCAGACATTTATGAAAATTTAGAAGAAGTTACGAAAACCTCAGACTATCGAAGAAATTGAAGAAGTAATTAAAACTTTGAGAAATAATAAAGCTAGTGGAGAAGACCCCATATCAGCTGAACTTTTGAAATGATCTCCAATTAATTTTTGAAGAAATTTGGAAAACAGAAAAAATCCCAGAAGAATGGAAGGTGGCCTTAATACATCCACTGCATAAGAAGGGTGATAAGCAAGAGGTTAATAACTACAGAGGAATATCTTTACTTCCAGTTGCATATCAAATATTTTCAAAGATTCTATTGAAGAGAGTAGAAAAAACATTGGATAGCCATTTGCGTGAATATCAGGGTGGCTTTAGGAAAGGGCAGATCCTGTCTAGAACAAATATTCACTCTGAAGTCAATAATCCGTCACAGGCTACTGAATTCAAAGGAGATCGTAGTAACATTTGTTGATTTTAAAAAGGCCTTTGATTCTGTTGACAGATAAACTATAGATAAAATAATCCGAGAATTTGATGTTAAGTCTAAATTGGCAAATGTAATCCGTGAAACCCTTATGGACAGTCTCAAAAGTAAAATTCATGGGAGAAATATCTCAACCATTCACAATAAATACAAGTGTAAGACAGGGTGATGGTTTATCGCCAATTTTTTTTTAACTGTGTCCTGGAGAAAGTAGTGAGAATTTGGAATGAAAAATTAAAGGAATCCAAAATATCGCCAATCATGTTGGGAAGAAGGAACAAACGTATTGAAATAAACTGTTTGGTATTCGCAGATGGCTTTGCTACTCTTTCTGAACATCTGACATCTGCAGTAACACAAGTTAATTTTTTAGAGGACATAGCCAGTATAACAGGCTTAAGAATTTCTGCAGAAAAACCAAATTTTTCACAAACATTAAAAATCCACCAAAATTCATGGTAACAAATATTGGTCGAATAGAGAGGGTTTGAAAATTTAAGTATCTAGGAGAGATAATTCAAGAGAATGGCTTGGAAAAATCTGGTATAGAAGAAAGGCTTCATAAGATGGAAAGGGCATATGGTATAACTAAAGATATTTATAATAAAAAGTGCGTATCTAAAAATGCGAAAATAAGGCGTTACAGTACAGTAGTGAAGCCAGAATGCCTATATGCAAGTGAATGTCTAGCACTCAATTATAATTTAGACAAACTAGAAATATTGGAAAGACGAATTATTAGGAAAATATTAGGCCCATGAAAAACTTCAGAAGGTTGGAAATTAAGAAGTAATATTGAAATATATCAAAGTATAGAAAATATAACAGAAACAATGAAAAAAAGACTATTATTTTTTGGATATTTATATAGAATGGATGACAATAGGTTGACAAAGAAAATCTTCAAATATCTGTGGGGGAAGAAGTCAACATCAAGTTGGATTAACCCTTCAGTCGGACCATCTTTTTTTGTCGCCTAACCGGACCATGGGTATCGCATACCCATATATAGGAAAACCGCCGAATTTTCTCTAGTTTTTCTATCTTTTACACTTTTTTGACAATTAACTTTTATTTTTATTTATTTTCTTATATTATTCTGGTGTTTTGGTTCATATCTTCATAAATTTTATTTTGATTATTATTCATTTTTCAATTTTATTTATTAATTTTCCATGCCTTACAGGAACTTTTTAGTGGATATAAATTCATGACCAAGATTGTGTAAAAAAAGCTTTTATTTCCATTTCAAAGTGGATAGGTAATATGTAAAAAACATTTTTTCAAAAATAAAATCTCATAACAGGTAGTGATAATAACAGTAGGTATAAACAAAAAATATACACTAACCAGACTATGGGTACATCATACCCAGTAGGTTTTAGGAGATCTCTACTTACGTTGATAAGTTTGTGATAGGCGGCACCGGTCCACTCTGCATGACCTTCAGGTCCCAACTGAAGCTGTCAAGAGCTGCCAGCCCCGTAGTACCGACACCAGCCGCCCCCAATGCTGAGAATGCATACACTGTGGGTATCGCATACCCATGGTCCGGCAGAAGGGTTAAAGAAGTCCAAAAGATTTAGAACAAAATAATATACATGCAGAAGAAGCAATTGAAGGAGAAGTTTTTCGGGCAAAAGTGTTAAAAATGGAGGGAGTCCAGGTTAGGAGCAGGGGGTATATAGAAAAAAATTTGGGGGGCTGGCTATCCTGGAAAATTGTGAGTATTCTCAGGGGATTGTCACCACAAAATACCCAGAAATATCAACCAATATCTTAGCTTTTACGCCCTAAGAGCATATAACTTTGTGTAATTATTTTAGATAAGAGTTAATTGTAAAATTCTAAGTTTATATAGCCTACAATTAGTGGCAATACAAACAAAGCTGTAAAATACAACACATAAATAAAATTTTATACTTAATGAATTTTTCTATTATAGCCTATGGAGTATGAATGGCAAATATCTAAATACTTGTCAATTTATTAAGCAGAAAGGTAAACAGTTAAATTTTTTACAAATTTATAGTTTATTTCTCAAAAGTACAGCGGAATACAGTGTCCTGTTAAACCAAGTCCAAATTAGATGGATACACAACTTAACATATTCAACAAACTTGCGTTATAGATTAAAACAACTAAAGAACAAAATCAAGTTTTCTTGGAAGGCTTGCAAATTTGTCTGTAACTTTTTCGTCGCTAATATAAATGTCACGATGAATGGAAAGTAGTGCCAGACCATTTAATCTGTTTTCTGATGTAGTATTCCTCAAATATGTCTTTAAATCTTCTAAGGCTGGAGAAAGTTCTTTCTGCAGTAGCAACGGAAACAGGCAATACATCTAAAATCTTTAAAAGAATGTGTGTGTGAAACCATTTCAATTTTAATATGGTTTATAACAGGCAATAAGATAAGATTACGGTACAACCAAATTTACAATTATTTTATGCTTTTACCAAAACACACTTTCTTAATTTTTTTATTGGCTTATTTTTTGGGGAAGGGGCTGAAGCCCCCTCAGCCCCCTTATATACGCCCCTGGGTAGGAGAGAGAAAATGCAGTTTCAAAGTGGACTGAAGACAGGAAGAAGAGACACAGTGAGAAGATGAAAGACTATTGGAAACAAAGGAAAGAACTAAGAGTAAAGAATTGAAATTGCATCTGGCCCTCAGATGGCCAATACAAAAAAATATACAACAGCAACGTATGAGTCTGTGTTTTGTTTATGTTTACCATGAAACCAAAACTAAAATAAAATAATTATTACCTAACTGTAGTTTTCTCCCTGTGCCTAAAGGTGTTACATCACTTATGTTGCTAACAGAGTCACTGCATCCTGAACCAAATTTATTACCAGTTGTTCCACAGTGTCTTCTAATATTATTTCATTGCTCAATAGTTCATCAATCACTTTCTTTATGTGCATAACTGCTTTTTCCCAGTCATTTTTAGTAACATTCATAATGCTCTTGTCTATCAATTTTCCTAGTTTTGTTTTTACAAAAGTCTTTTTTCTTCCAGCTTACCCCTTTAGTCATGCCCAAATTAACTAAATGGAATTAAAGTGACAGTGATATATAACAAACTTACTACTTTATGGCCATGTTCTTCCACTACTTAGTTATATATCCCAGAAATTGGGGTTTACAACCTGACACCAGCTCCAGCATCTCTGCTTGTTTCATCTTGACAGTGATAGAAGTGTTATATTGGTGAAGCCACTGAATAATTTTTCCCTTATGTGGAGCCAATGTCGGAGCTTTGTTGTATATAATCAAGTGATAAGGGACATTACCCATTACATTAGTTAATGAGACTGTGAGTTTATTAATAACGAATCTGTGAACCACTTGGAAAAAGTTTACAGAATTAATTTCTTTTTGGAAGTCGCTCATTTTCTATGATTTAAAGGAATAAAAACAGTTAAGTGTGAAACCTTTGAATGTCCCAGCATGTACAGTAATATAACTACCCTTCCTCTTAAAGGTACTTCCATTGAGTACCTTTATCCTTCCCCCAGTATCATTTGTCCAGACTTTGTAAACTGTGACCTATATTTACCCATGTTTCATCTAACTAGACTATATGTTCAATAGATGTAGTTAGAATTTCTCGTAGAAATCTACAATCTAAAGCAACTACACATACACTTTCCATGAGAACTTTTCTGCCTGAAATGTTTGAAAAATTTAAAACCAATATTTTGCATTACTTTTCTAACAGGTGATTGACTACCATTAAATGATCTCAACTGCTGCCAGTGATTTGTGAAGTTCATTTATTGTTAAGTGCTCTTTTCTACCAGAGTAGCAATAAATGTGCTGTCAAATTGCATCTTCTTGGAAAGAATGTAACTTTGGAACTCTTTTGTCTATACTTCTGTTTTGATTAGGGGTTTGAAACTTGTATTCTATATCACTAATATGAGTGAGAAGATTGTCTTTCTCTTTTCCTACATATACTATCAGTTTCTTTCCTACATTTTCATGTAGCAGCTGAATGCTCTAAACCTGTATTAACAGAAATTAACAGCCCTCTATTTACCTTTGTTTCTCAAGATATTCATGCAGTGAACAGATAAGTTGTCTTGTCCGTCCATTAAATACTTTCTTTTTTTTCTTGTCTTGTATATAGCTTGGGATCGGATGTAGCTGAATGGAATATGATGATATGGTGAATTTTAAACCTGTTAAATTTCAACCACATCAGACAAAAGCAGACACACTGCTATTTTATTTAGTAAACACACGTGCATAAGCATAAACAATGGAAGAAGTACGGGCTGACAATGCTGTGCTGAATCACTTCGTGCAATCAGACTGCACTAAACACCACTTCTCCACTTCCTTGCAGACAACTGTTAGTACCTCTCCTGAAAAAATTCTGTAATAGTCGGCTATTTAACAGGGCATTGCTTTTCTCTGAAATTGATCGTTGCGTGAACTTGTGTCAGTGTGATTGTGCCTAGCTCTGCCCAGCATACTTACAGGATAAGTAGCGGTTAGTTTTATATAATTCTTTAATAGTTGTTTATTCTTGTGATGGTTCATTCTTTTTAGTACTTGACATGTTTAATCAATATATTTGGGATAGTATGATATGAAAATGTATGACTGTCTGTGATAACTCAGTATAATCAGAATAATGATCAGTTGTAGCCGGCTACTGTTATTTAGTAACTGTGGAAACTACTTCTTTAAGGTGATGTGTTTTTGCGTGAAAATCATATGGACTCTTAAACAGGCTTCGATTTATTTTAACAATTTCAGACTATAGCTATTTTACTCTGTTGTATCCAGAACTCTCAGTTTTCAAGGTATTTTTAAAAATTTGCAGTAATTTGAAAATACAAGCTTTGTAACATGCATATACAACGAGCAAAATAAAGTTGGAAATAACAAAAATAGTAGATTTTGTGTTACTAGAAAAGTTTAATAATGTTGAATTTTATCATCGACGTTTAAACAAAAAAATAGAATACCTAGGTGGGTTGTTATTTCATTAAAAGGCAATAAAAGTACACCACGAATAATCATAGATGAGATGGTTTATCAAAACAAAGACACCATGCCTGAAACATTTACTATAATGTAGAAATGAGCTTACGAAGAATGCATGGTTTTGTTGCCTTGGATTCCTACAAAAACTGATGGGACTGTATTGAAATTATACTGTGCCAGTGTAAAAGAAGTAGAGAACGGATCTGAATATCATCAAAACTGATAATGAAAACTACTTAATTGAATGTTAGGATCTGATTTATTTTTGTGATTCTGCTGCTTGCAACATATATGGTCTTGGCTTGTGTACGACTGGAAATTTTAACACACTGAGCACACTTAAGTTAAGTCATTTTCTGTCTGTTGACTGTGATAAGATAGCAGCTGCTCTGACAATAGTTGTTGAACTGCTTCCACTGAATTCACCATAGTGTAGTGCACTGATTTACAAATTTTGAACAATATTGTGATTTTTCCAATAATTGTATGTAAACCTAGATCAATATTTACTACAGTGTATTACTACAAAAATAATTTCAGTGTACTGTTTTTTATAATAATCTCTTCCACTTTTTTCTTTTGTTAATAAGAGCAAAATAAACATAAGATGTCATAAGTGAATATGAGAAAAAATTCTTGAAAATAATATCATCTAAACCAAAATATCAGGCTGTATTTTTATAGAAACACTAAATATCTTAAAAGAAAATTTATTAGAGAATAATAAATTAAATATACAGACGATAAACGAGTTAATTGGTTTACTTGAAACTATCTTAGAACAAAATTACTTTGCTTTCAATAACCAATTTTTCATTCAGGACGATGGATTGGCCATGGGTTCACCTCTCTCTGGTCTATTGGCTGACGTTTACTTGAATTTTTATGAAAACTCTCATTTGCTCTCACATAACAAATGCAAAAATGATATAATATTTTATGCACGTTATGTAGACGATACCTTTCTAATTTTCAATGGTACTGTACGACAGATCGAAAACCTAAAACATATGAATAATATTAATAAAAACATTCAATTCACGTTGGAAACTGAAGTGGATAATAAATTGAATTTTTTAGATTTGTCTGTCACTAAACACGTAAATAAATTGAAATTTAATATTTATAGAAAACCGACTATCACTGATGTGACAATACATGCTGACTCTTATCATCCATTTTCGCAAAAGTTGGCAGCTTATAATTACTTTATCCGCAGATTGTTGGCAGTACCTCTCAGTGATGATGATTACCGTGAGGAGGTGAATACCATTAAACATATAGCTTTAGCTAATGTTTACCAAAACACGTTGATTGATAATCTCATCAAGAAACATAAAATTCGAAAATCCAAGCCCCCAATAGATAAGGATGCAAAAATAACTTTTATTTCTACCGCATACACAAATATAATGCAAAAGATTCTAACCTCCACATTTAATAAATTGAATATTACTGCTACCTTCAAAACAAACAATAGTCTATTAAAAATACTACGTCATAGAAAACCCATACCTTTAGAAAAGAAATCCGGCATATATAAATTATCATGTAACGACTGCAACAGTTTTTACATTGGTCAAACGGGGGGAGGTTTCCTCAAACGATTTAAGGAACACACACCAAAACGTCACCTAAATAATCTCACTTTGTTAAATAATATCAAGTCCAACTTTGCCCGCCACTTAATCTTACACAATCATAATTATACTGATTTTAAATCTAATTTAATACCCCTACATGTGTGCAACAAAGGCCGTTACATGGACGCAATAGAGGAGTTCGAAATATACAAAGCATATAATAACATAAACAGCCAAGACTTCATATTGAATGACCACTTAAATTTTAAATCCAACCCGCTATACGATACAGCTTTGAACCTGCTTAGGCGTAATCACTCAGATAATAGTTCAGTGTCCGATCGGCTTCGTCATGGTGCGCACCATTTAGGAAGCAAGTGAATTACGTAGTGGACAATTATGTGTAACATGTGTTTTTAACGTTTAACGACCTCAATAGAGCGATTTTATCTGATGATGGAACAGATGTTCCGAAACGCGTCATTTTAATCGACGTAACAAAGTCACACGACGGATATAAGGTGATTTATTTATAATAATTTACTGTTCATACGTGACTTGGATACCAGAACTAATATGCATTTTAAATTGTATTTTTATAGTTTATAACAGCCAAATATATGATAAAATTAAAAAATAAGTAACTAAAAATTGCATATACACAAAGAGAATAACTTTCTTTTCTAATTCCCATGAATTTAAACAACATGGAGACCAGTGAAAACATAGATACTCATGGCTTAGCAACCAACTGTTATTATTTATATAAAATGATTTAATCAGTGCTGCAGTAGGTTAAAACAAGGCTAAATTGCAAAATATATTCTGTATACTTTCTGAGGTGTATTAAGACAAAATATTTTCAAGAAGGTGACACAATGTTAAAAAATTTCAGTGTATGTTAGTATACTAAGCACACTTGCAAGACTATGTTACTTATTTCTCCAAGTATGGAAATTCATTCAAAAATATATGTATGTGTAAAACACACACACATTAAGTTGAGTATATTTATGATAATTAGTAATGCAATAAATTGTATAGTAATAAGATAGGATAAAGTTAATACTGTTAGGCTGAAAGGAGGTTCATAGGTAGAACATGATTTAATCATTTCTTTTGTTTGGAAGTACTAATCAGTAATCATTTATTATTATAGTTGTATACTCATTTGTTCCAGTTATATTCATTGACATCCATAAATTATGTTCATGAAGAAATGGCAGAGGAATGTGATATTTCAATGGAAACGTGTGCTCAACGAGACAATTTGTCACATGACTTAGCACATGCCAACATTAGGAAGCACCAGTGTGATGTCTGTGCGAAATCCTTTACTCAGGCAAGCCATTTGTCACAACATAAATTAATACACGCTGGCATTAAGAAGCACCAGTGTGATGTTTGTGCGAAATCTTTTACTCAGACACGCCATTTGTCACAACATAAATTAATACATGCTGGGATTAAGAACTACCAGTGTGATATTTGTAAAAAAACATTTACTCAGTTAAACAGTTTGACAAGACATAAATTAATACATGCTGGCATTAAGAAGCACCAGTGTGATGTTTGTGCAAAATCCTTTACACGGGCAAGCCATTTGTCACGACATAAATTAATACATGTTGGGATTAAAAACTACCAGTGTGATATTTGTAAACAAACATTTACTCAGTTAAACAGTTTTACAAACCATAAATTAATGCATGCTGGCATTAAGAAGCACCAGTGTGATGTTTGTGCAAAATTCTTTAAACGGGCAAGCAACTTGTCACGACATAAATTAATACATTTTGGGATTAAAAACTACCAGTGTGATATTTGTGCAAAATCTTTTAGTTGGGCAAGCAATTTGTCACGACATAAGTTAATGCATGCTGGGATTAAAAACTACCAGTGTGATGTTTGTGCAAAATCTTTTACTCAGGGAAGCCATTTGTCACAACATAAATTAATACATGCTGGCATTAAGAAGCACCAGTGTGATGTTTGTGCAAAATCTTTTACTCATGCACACCATTTGACACAACATAAATTAATACATGCTGGGATTAAGAACTACCAGTGTAATATTTGTATAAAAACCTTTACTCATGCACACAGTTTGTCATATCATAAATTATTACATGGCATTAAAAAGTAGCAGTACAATGTTCATACAAAAACATTTCCTGTTTTTGTAAAGAAAATATTGATCATTTATAAGTGATACAAAGCAATCATTATTTTTATTTCATTTTCATGAAAATACAGATTGATTTGTACTAGTAATCAGAATTTTACCAAGTAAGATCAGAGTAAAATTGAAAGAGTAACCACAAGGTTCCCACTGACCTGGAAAGTCAGGGAAGGGCTTGTAAATTTGCTAAAGTCTGGGAAATACAATAAAACTGTTGAAAAGTCAGGGGAATTTGTTTCATAAGCCATTAAAACCCCGTAATTGTTTATAGTAGTGTACTACATTTTATATGTAAGGTAGGTTTGAGCATATTTGATTTTCCCTTTTTTATCAGGTGTCACTGCTTTATCATGTCACTAGGTTGGCAGTAATGCATTGTTCCTTCTTCCTTCATATGTTTCCCTTCAGATTAGTTAGTTGCTTTCTTGCGAGTGCAATCCTTGCTTGAGGACATTTCAAAGTTCATCGCCACTTGGGGCATATCTGTATTTAAATTTACTTGATTTGATGAGAAGTTGTGTCAAATCCCATTGCTTACAGTCAGCAGATACTGGCCATAAACTTGTTTCCATTGACCTGAATGACTTCAAGAATTCAATAAAAACCAATTGATTTAGGATTTGAAACACTAAGTTTTTAAAAGAGGTCAAAGGAGTGACTGAGCTAATTATTATGAAATTTAAGAAGAAATGCCTAAAATTTCTTATTAATCTATTAAATAAATCAAGGAAAGAAGTCCATTAAAATGTAAAGCTGGATCATTTGATGCAATAATTATAATTAATTGGTCAAGTATTGTAAAGAACAGAATCAATGTTTTACTTGAAGTTCTGTATGAGAAAAACAGGCTTACTGAAGTGGTTGTTGAAAAAGCTAAACAGCAGTTTTCTGTTTGGTGTATTAAAAGACACTTTGGATTCTTTTTAATGACCATATCAATGACAAAGAGGAAACTGAAATCAGTTTGGATGATTTCTATTTATATTCTTAATACAAAAGCGCAAATATTATGACATGTCGAAAATTGTTAAATTGGCTCTAATTGTTTCACATGGTAATGCCTCTGTTGAGTCAGGGTTTTCAGTAAACAAATGCCTATTAACTGAAAATGAAAAAGATGATAGTATGGTTGATCAGTGCATTATATATGATGCTCTTAAATATTATGGTGGCTTAAAAAATGTTAAAATCACTCAAAAATGCTTACTGCTGTATGATCTGCAAAAAAAAAAAATTATGAAGAGACAGTAGAAGAGAATAAGAGATACCAAGAAAGCAATAGCCCTGAGCTTTTAAAAATAAAAAATGAAATTAAAAAGTTACAAGATCAGTGAAAAGTTTCTCAAATGAAACAGTACATAGAAGAAGAAACCAGTTTGAAAATTAGGCACTTAGAAGATTCTTTAAATAAGAAATAACTAGTGTTCCTGTAAATAATAGTACAGTTTGTGCCTTATTAACTAAATTAGTAGTAGGCTTTCTTTGTGCTTTTGGAGTAAACTTTCCACACACAGAAAAGTTGTTGGTGTGGTTCATATACCCACGAGTTTTACCACTTGCCATTATAATATAGTAATAACTGTAAATTTAAAAATGTTTCACTAGCTCAGAGCTCACAGAAAATAATAACTCAGATAAACACAAATTAGGGTAATTCAAACATAAAGTAAGAAAAGTGTTACCAAGTAGGATTCAAATGGACTAAACAGTTAGGCTGCGTGAACTCTGCAGGTAATTCTGGTACATTTAGTGAGAAACACAATTGTCCTGCCATGTTGTAACAGTTTTCATAATTTCTTGCATTACCATCAAATGATAAGTGTAGTTAGTATAACTACTCATTTTATTTTATATATTTCATCTTAAAGAGAATCAGGTTACATATAAAACACAAAAAAATGTATTACAAAACCTGAAAAATGGTGAAGTACTTAAAAACCTTATGTGGTACAGCATTTAAAGAACAGATTCGTTTTCCACATCCAAAAATACATGAGAATCGATTTATCCCTTACGAGATGGGATAAACTAGAGTAATACCACATACCAAATGGCTGTTAACTAGAATAATTACATATTAATTTGTTTCTCTGCATATTGAAAGGGAAGTGAAGCTATCCTGTCTATGTTAAATAAGACATTTTTTGGTTTGTAAAATCAAAGCAATATTTACTTTTTGATATTTAAATGTTAAGTATATGTTTTCATGTTTAATAATACTCTAATTGTGTTCTGTCTTACGTTTAATATAAATGTATTGTAGGCCTAGATAATAAAAAAATAATTATTTTTAAAATGTGTGTAATCTTTCTGAGCTTTCCACATGTCAGGGAAATGTATTTTGAATATTTTGTGGGAACCCTGAACCAGCTTTGTAAAAACATAATCTAAACATATATCTTGATTATTTCTGTTTCACTAAACCGTATAGTTTTTTATTATGTACTTATTCTTGTGTGTGTAACCATCTCAAGACCTTCAGTAACCTATGTGAATGATGAATATCATAGCAAAGAAACCAATGGTGAACACCAAGAGGTAGAACAAATAGATACCTTAATTAAAGAGTATCCAGACATATTTAGCGAACGTCCTACACAAACTAATGTATATGAATATCGAATCAAGGTCACTGATACGTCAAAATTCGTAAGGAGGACATATCCAATTCCCATGACGTATGAATAACAAATCGAGAAGGAAATAAAAAGAATGCTGGACAGTGACATCATAGAACAATCAAACAATGACTTCTTAAACCCGTTAGTTGTGGGGAAAAAATGATGAAATTCGACTATGTTTGGATATGAGGAACTTGAATAATGTTCACAAAATGCGAAGGAGCTCCAGTTTTTGGCAGATTTTCATTCTAGAAAAAGATAGGAAATATACTCCATTTTCGTATAAAAATAAATGCTACCAGCATAGGATAGTACCTTTTGGTTTTAGCACCAGCCTAGCAGTCATTGTAAAATGTTTGGAATTGCATTAGATCCGGAAGTAGAACTGTACACCATGATTTTTGTTGGTAACATATTGGTCATATCTAAAACATTAGAAGAACATATAATCAATTTACACTATTTTTGAGAAATTTCGGCAAACACATCTCATTAAATTTAAATAAATGTGAATTTATGAGATCGTCTATAAATTTTTGGGACACATTGTATCTGAGAAAGGAAGCCAACGACATCCGTGCAAGGTAAACAGTATCACAGAGTTCCCAATACCAAGAAATGTGAAAGGGTTGAGAGCATTCCTAGAATTAATGGGATACTATAGATGATTTTTTCCATTTAATGGAGAAGAGATCAAACTACTATTAGAGCTTACAAGGAAGAATGTGAAGCGGAAGTGGGAACAGCATCACATAAATGCATTCAACAAGGTCAAGAGACTGTTTGTGGAAATAATTATGCTACACCATCCAGGTGTAGGAAAGTATATCATCTACTTGGACGCCAACGACTATGCAATAGTTGTAGTTTGTACTCTACAAAGAAGATTCAAGAGGAGAACTTTGAGTCACCGCCTATGCAAGCAGAGTGTCCAAAAGTGCCAAGAAGCATTACTGTACTTTGGAGAAGGAGATATTGGCCATTGTATATGCATTGAAACAATTCTGATATTACATTTATGGAATGCACTTTGAAATCCACACGGATCATCAAGCTCTATCATTCCTACTAAAGGTAAGTCCACGCTATGGGTTTTTGTTGCGGGGCTGTTCCGATTCTTTGATGCGCTACATCTGGGAGCTGCCCCGTTACAAAGAATCGAGTCCACACTTGGAGGCTAGTTCCGAACAGCATGTCTAGGGAGACAGCTCTTGCGGGATTATCAGTGTCGTTTTTGCTTTTAAACTGTTCGAAAAGTAATATTAGAAAACGGAGATGGTGGAGGCGTCAATTATTTCAATCATCTAACCAGCCAGCCTGTACAATTACTTTTCTCTTACACTGTGTTTAATTTATTGTGTTTACAAAATTCAGCCTCGTCACTCAACTCAGCTGCCATCTTGTATTAGTACCAACCATAAATAAATTTTTGTTACCAGGGTTCGGATCAGCGAACTGGAAGAACAGAATTAGGTTGTTTTCAAGAAATGAATCGTTTTTTCTTCTACAGATAACATTACCCTTTATTCTTATTCATAACCTCTATACATTGAACCCTTCTTAAAAGAATGAAAATCACATTATTTATTCGGCCATGAGGCGCAACTCATGAAAATCAAGTTAGCATTAATTACTACCATTATTTTTATTCTTTAACAAAATAGCATTCATAGTAAAATCATCAATTTGAATTATACGTATATATATCGCAACCCAGCACTTCTTAATTATATATTCCGTACATTCACACAGACACGCACACTTCCAGACGGTACATATTTTCCATTTTTAAACCCGCAGATTTTCTTTGAATAAATACATGGATTATTTAATTGTCCAATTTAATTAATAGGTATATCTAATATGGAATTTATTTATATTTGTGAAAATTTTTATTTTTTCCATCACTCTGTTACTTATCTGACATCCTTCCCACGACTCCAACTGTTGCACGCACTCCCGATTTTTCCGTATATTTCACGTTTTCCTTTTATTTTAACGTTTGTCTTCAAATTAATATATGGTTTATCTCACTTGTTTAAAATTTTGTTATTTACATTTTGTACGTGCGGGCGCCCGTGATTTCGTTCCAGAACTTTTATGGCTGTACAGCACGAAGGAAGATGGTCGACTGGGGCGAAATTTACTGTCTTAATTTCTGAAGTAGAGGGGAATCACGTGATGTCAATCTTTTGTTCTTTCGAGTTTACAGTCAATTTTGACGGGACTCTTAACTTGAATCTACATTCCAGCATCGACATGAACCTGGGTTTGGCTCTGACGTCATATGGTGTGACTTCTGAATTACATAATTTACTGGTCATGTATCTAAAAATAACTGTTCCTCTTGCGTTCTGGAGGTGACCTTGATACTATTTCCTTTACTTGCCTGCGTCGTTATAATTTAGAAAGAAAATTTATATTTATTATGTCGTGAACTCTTTTCACCAAATTACCCCGGGTAGACCTATACTGTCCCGTTACAGCCCACGATCTTCTTGATACTCTGAGATTCGAGGACGGAATGGTGTTCAGAAATTTTGTGAGGATGCCACCCGTTGATTTTGAGGAACTTTTACAAATGGTTGGTGCCTGAATTTCAAAACAAAACTTGACATTTAGAGAATCTGTTTCCCCTTCCGTGAGACTCGCAGCCACTTTCCGATATCTTGCCAGTAGAGATTCCTTCACCAGTCTCACGTATACATTCAAGGTGTCGAAACAAATTATATCCGTTTTTTGTTCCCGAGCTGTGTGAAGCCATCATAAGCATTTTGAAACCATACATCAAGGTAAGTAAAAACTTGTTGAATGCAATAAAAATGATGTATTTAGTAATATTAGTATGTAATTAGTACATAATATAACAGATCTTGAACACATCTATATGACAAAACAGAAATAGGCAGTAAGTAAAAAAAGGGAAGAAACTCAACGAATTAATATTGAATGACAATTAAACAAAATTATTAATGATAGGAAAATCGATTAATCACAATGGATACCTATTCATTTTCACATTTAAATCTTTTTTCGGAGAAGAAGAAACAAAGCAGAGATTCGTTTGAAAGCACATCTAAACAAATAATGAATAACACAAAATGTGGCTTTTTCATAGAGGGAACTAGAGTAATCTCTACAGTGCAATGAAACGGTTGAAAAACACCATCATGAATGAGCATCTGAAGCATTGAAGATCTGCACAAATGAACTCAACATGTAAGCACCTTCGTTGAGGGAACCGCTATCAGAGTTGTGCGACAAAATTGTTAAATCACTGTGGTGACTACTTTCAGAATGGTGAGGAGTGTTCATATTCACTGAGGCTGTGGTGTAATAGCTTTGTTGATAAGTAGAGCTTTGAGTGGCATACAAACCTTTTTGCAAGTTGAACAATACTTCACTTATATGCTGTTTTGCCAAAGTTACCTCCATGTACGACCTGTTGCTGCTTCGCAATAAGTCAGCGACGAATTCTCCAAAAATAGTGGAGCCATCCCTTTTCGTCACAGCTTCACTGAGAGATTTCATGCACTGTAAAGCTTCAGTGGTAAATTCATTGGAATGTTTGTGCTTTCGAACGCAAAGGCGGTACTTGAAAGTGGTTATTCGTCGTAACCTGACCTGGTGGGGTTTCTTCATCATTCAGTCGTTCGTTAGATCCAGATGTAGTTGGTGTGGCTATGTTGGTACTGGCCAGTGACCAATGGCATAATATTACGCCGCTAGTGGACTTGGTATTTTGACAGATGGTGTACATTTATGCCCCTCACTTTTCAATGCTTTCAAACGCTTCGCATTGTACTATTACGCCACAGAACAAATGGAGAAGTTTTACTTGGCATTTTAGTTTTTGTTTCTGCCATCAGGTTCCAGCACTGACTGATGAAAATAGATTTTAGGAAATAATTTGTACAGTTGGCAAGCATCGTGACTTTGTTTACATTTTGCGTGTTCAAGGCAGGGTTGCCAGGTGTGGGGATTTTTCCCCACAGTAGCGAATTTTGTAGCCTCAAAATGGTAAATGGGGAAATGGTGGGGATTTATGTAAATGTGGCAAATTGGTGGCGATTTCAAATAATGCAGATGTGACCAAACTGCAGTACAGAAATCCAGCAAAATTTACAAATCTACAAAATATTTATGTAGGTGCTATAAGAGCACCGTGATTTTGGAAAGTAAAAATCCAAATCTATCACTTGAAGAAATAAATTTCAGAGTAAATTACTGAAAGTTTTATGTTGAATGTACACACCAAATTTACAGCCGATTTCCTTTTAACAGTGACTATGTTCAAAACCTAAGACATCTAGAATTTCTAGATAGGAAAAAATTAAAGACTTTCAGTCACTGGCTTCAGCAGCACAAGCAGTCTTTGAGAAAAGTACAGTATTGAAATAAACATGGTAAATCTAGTCTGGGAATAGAGAGTTCTTAGGAATACAAATATTAACACTGGTACAGATGAAAGTTTATAAAGCTTTTAGAGAGAAGATAAAATACAAAGAACGCGAATTATACTGAAGCTTTTCCAACTTAAATAATTTTGTGGGTAATCTACTTACTTTACTACAGTGTAGTGGGTGTGTTGAAAGGATTTTTAGTGCAATCAATATTAATAAAAACAAAATCAGAGGTAAATTGGCTACTGAGACACTCTCTGGCCAGTTGCAAATGAAAAACGTTCAACCAAACAAAATAAATCCTGTTTAAAATGTATAAATGATTAAATGATGGTGAAACACAGCAACTGTATGTATATGAACTATATGTATAGGTGTGAATGAGTTGTGACGGTAGCGATATGCGAACATCTGCTCTCCGTTACCAGCGGCCGAGACGTGACCAACTACGTGCTCGGAGCGAGCCAATCCGGCATCAGCAGCCGCCGAGACGTGACCAACTTCGTGTTCGGAGCTAGCCAATCAGCGATGCCGGTTAGTTAATAAAACCCGGGCCGGCAGAAAATTTTGAGCACTCTTCATCGCCACGCCATCGGACGCACTTCATCTCCTCTCCTCTCTCGGACGACATCGGGGCGGAGTCAGCCGGAAGGAACAGCCGAAGAATAGGACCGCCACCGTTCTTGCGTCTTCGCACTCCCGTTCCGCGCCAGCGATGGATTTCGCTGGGCCGGCAGCCGACTCTACAACCGGTGCCGAAAGAAGAGGAGGACTGCAGTACGCCACGATCAGCGGGCGCAGCCGCCGAACATCTCAGCGCGGCACGACCAACATCAGCTTTCTCGCCACTCGGTCCTTTTTAGGGCCACCAAAATAACTAGAGTGTACGATTGGCGCCATTTGTCATGCGGCAAGCATTTTGTCCGGTGACAAGTGGCGCCCAACGTGGGGCGACGATCATCTTGGGGATGCAAGATCCAGCCACGCCAGCGAGCTACCAGCCGGCACACCAATCAACATGGCGCCCAACAGACACCTCCACAACATCCGGAGAAGAGCAGTAGGCTGGGTACCGGAGAGCATTCAAGACCCGGGGGAGTTGTGACGGTAGCGATATGCGAACATCTACTCTCCGTTACCAGCGGCCGAGACGTGACCAACTACGTGCTCGGAGCGAGCCAATCCGGCATCAGCAGCCGCCGAGACGTGACCAACTTCGTGTTCGGAGCTAGCCAATCAGCGATGCCGGTTAGTTAATAAAACCCGGGCCGGCAGAAAATTTTGAGCACTCTTCATCGCCACGCCATCGGACGCACTTCATCTCCTCTCCTCTCTCGGACGACATCGGGGTGGAGTCAGCCGGAAGGAACAGCCGAAGAATAGGACCGCCGCCGTTCTTGCGTCTTCGCACTCCCGTTCCGCGCCAGCGATGGATTTCGCTGGGCCGGCAGCCGACTCTACAACCGGTGCCGAAAGAAGAGGAGGACTGCAGTACGCCACGATCAGCGGGCGCAGCCGCCGAACATCTCAGCGCGGCACGACCAACATCAGCTTTCTCGCCACTCGGTCCTTTTTAGGGCCACCAAAAACGATAGTGTGTACGATTGGCGCCAGTTGTCATGCGGCAAGCCTTTTGTCCGGTGACAAGTGGCGCCCAACGTGGGGCGACGATCATCTTGCGGATGCAAGATCCAGCCACGCCAGCGAGCTACCAGCCAGCACACCAATCAACATGGCGCCCAACAGACACCTCCACAACATCTGGAGAAGAGCAGTAGGCTGGCTACCGGAGAGCATTCAAGACCCGGGGGAGTTGTGATGGTAGCGATATGCGAACATCTGCTCTCCGGTACCAGCGGTGGACACAGCGAGCCAATCCAACAACGTGCTCGGAGCGAGCCAACCAGCGATCCCGGTTAGTGCATAAAACCCGGGCCGGCAGAAAATTTTACGCACTCTTCATCGCCACGCCATCGAACGCACTTCATCTCCTCTCCTCTCTCGGACGACATCGGGGCGGAGTCAGCCGGAAGGAACAGCCGAAGAATAGAACCGCCGCCGTTCTTGCGTCTTCGCACTCCCGTTCCGCGCCAGCGATGGATTTCGCTGGGCCGGCAGCCGACTCTACAACCGGTGCCGAAAGAAGAGGAGGACTGCAGTACGCCACGATCAGCGGGCGCAGCCGCCGAACATCTCAGCGCGGCACGACCAACATCAGCTTTCTCGCCACTCGGTCCTTTTTAGGGCCACCAAAATAACTAGAGTGTACGATTGGCGCCATTTGTCATGCGGCAAGCATTTTGTCCGGTGACAGAGTGTAAATTGTTTTTATGAATTAAACTATTGGAAAGTTGTTAAATAAAGTGTAATTTGTAAATATTGACTCAAGCCTATAAGGAAGTTCATGAAAACGATTTCAAAAAGTACTGAGGCTGACCTCAGCAGGTGAGAACATTTTCTTTGATCGTACTTAAACAACAAGTTTTTAATATTTCTATAATTCTTGTAATAGTATTCAAACATTTAGAATATACTCAAGAGTCAATAAAATGAGACATTCTGCATAAAGTACACGAATTTGTGGCAGTGGGGATTTCGATGGCAAAGTGGGGAAATTTTGGGTAGCCATGTGGGGAAAAGAGAACTAATTGACCTGGCAACACTGGTTCAAGGTGGAAGTTGCGGTTTTTGTGTACGTGAGGTTTGCGGGTTTTCTGAGGTTATTTCGTGTTTATTCTGTGTGTTACTGATGTAGTGAGTATGTTTGTTTTAATTACTATATTATTAGTTACAAAATGGATAAACAATATTTGACAGAAGAAGAAGTCAAAGACTTGCTTGATGAAAGTGATGACACTTTTGACGACAGATTCGGATCCTGATTTTTTAATTCATAGTGACCATGGTGAGTACGCTTTATTTTTATACATTATTTTAGAGTAAACAATTGTATACATGCAGAAAGGTTACACTCACATAATTAGTGCTGAGTTTTATAAATTACCATAAATTGTTATGCTCTCAACTTGAAGATTACCTACAAATGCCAGTACAGTCATAATGCTTTTTACGGTCATAATAATTTTTGTTTTAAAAATAATTTTTGTTGCTAAAGACAATAACTGAATTATAAACAAAACAATATGAGTAAACTCTGACCTAATGTAATTATTTTAGTTCAAATAATAAGATTTTAAAGAATTTTTTGCTTAAAATTGCACAAAACATTGTATTTTTAAACAGCTTTAGTTGCAATATATAAAATCAATAATAAAAATGTTAAGAATATTTTCACAAGAGGAAAGTCTGGGACAATGTGTGGTATAATTATTTTTGTAGTATTAAATTGTATAGGGATTTATGAATGTTTAAACAACAGTGCTTTATAAAAAAAACTGCTGGTCGTAGGGGATGGTCTATGTACAAACACCATGGTACTCAAAGTGTTAAACCCACCTGGGGAATATATACAGCAATATATATATTTGCAATTTACCCAGGACAGTTTTTTTTATAATTTTTTAAATAATTAGTGTAAAGAGACTAGGATAAATAGTTTTAAAAATTTAGTGTGTAAAAGTACAGATGTGGACACATGGTAGCCTATCCAAATGATACACCTACCAGCAGAATTGTTTACAGTGTAAGTCATTGTCTGTGTGTGGGAACCTGCATTGCTGCAGGTTTAGGGGAGATGTCTTGTGTACTACGATGGTGGAGACATATGAATTGTTGGTTTTTACTATTAAATTAGGTATTGACATGATTAAAAAAATAAAAAATAAATATGTTTTTTACCTGTGACAAAAGACAGATCACAATTCTAAAAACACCATTAGAATAAGGATATTTAAACGTGTACGGTGATGCAAAATTATTGCAGAAAAGTGCAATAAAAACATCATACAAATTAAAAGTTAATTACTACCACAATTAGCTACTAATTAACAAGTGTGTTATATGTAAATGATGAGTGAAAAATTATGAAGACAATGCAACCACTCGCCTAAAGATCACGTTTTTGGTTATCGCAAATACAGACTAAAAAGTGATCAGTTAAAAAGAGACGCTATACACGAATTAACAAAACTGAACAATATCTGACATGTCAGAATTGCTGTCTACTATAAATACCTCCAGCAATTTTTGACGAGAATCAGACTCAAGGAATCTTCACTCGAGAACAATATGTCTGTATGCTAATCATCAGACTCAAGAAATCTTCACACGAGGTCACTGTGTCCATCTGGTAATCAACTTGAACTCATCATCATCATGACAACTGCAATACACCACGTTTGATGGAAGAGCACAGGACCACCATCAACAACAGGCTGCAGAATACTGAGGAATGTTTGTGAAGGTATACAATCAGTCATCATCGTCATTGGCATCATTCAGGAGATGCACAGACACACACTGCAACTGTAACTTCAACAATACGCAAGTGACAAATGAACAATTATATTTTCATGTTAAACAAAGAACTCATAAAGAACAGAATATGAGCTAAATTAATACAAATACTTAAATGTAAATAGTGTAAATATTCAAAGTAAAAGACATGATTGTAAGTTGATGTTAAAAACAATTTCACTCTGTTTGGTACTGTACCTTTATCCATTCCTGCAGTTAAGTTGGATATTTTGATTATGCGATTGTTAGGCTTTGATCTGTAGTAAATATCACTCATAATTTTATGTAGGAGAAAGAATTATATAAATTTTAATTCTGTACATTACAAAATAGTTGGCTGGCGATTGCAGTTGGTGTTCTTAGTCTTTTTTTAATGAAACATTATTGTAGCAGTAGTATATCACAGTTGCATACCTGTGACACCAAAAGTTGATATTGTTAGGTTAACATGAGAACTCAAATTACACATAGAAAGTGATATGTTTGTAATGTAAAACTCGTTTTTGTCAGAAACTATGAAAAAACCCAACTCGAAAGTAAGGCGGGGTGGCCCAAGGGGCACCTCTTGCCTATTACTATACATGTCACTTCTTTTGTGACAGAACTCCTTTTTTATTTGTATTCCAACAAGTACGTGTTTCTGTGGCTAACAAAAAAAAAAGTCCATTATGTATAATATGTAAAACTGTAATTATTCAAATAATTAGCATATTAAGAGAAAAAATAAGAAAAAACAAGAAGCCCCAATACTATCTTTACTTACCTTACTTACCAGAAGATTCCCAAAAGCCCTTGAGTTGCCACCAACATTTTTACAGACGGAATGTGGAAAGTGTATCAACTTTCCCCATGAAAACAATTTAAAACAACAACTTTCCATTATCAGAAGATTCTCAAATTCATTAGACGAACTCGTTGAGCACAGAGTATAGGTTAGGTAGATGACATAAAATAACAACACAATCATTATAATTCATACAAATTTATTAATTGATATTACTAATTTGTTCATTGATATGACTGATATAAAATATTCCACAAATGATAATGAGACATTTTATAAAATATATCGTCCTTTTGTAGCGGGGCATTTTTGGGCATACCGGGGGTAATAACAGAATTTGTATTATTTTTGTATAAATAATAAATAACTTGTTGAGTGATAGGAAAATTTTGTGACCGAGAGGTAAATTTGTTATTGTGGAAGCGATCGCAACGTGGCAGCATTGACTGTGACAATTATTTAATGATATTCATATAAACAGTTTAATAACAGCCAACAACTGTACCAAGGACAATGACGAACACGAAAAACGTAAACACGTTATGTAACAACAAATGACATAATCGTGTCAGGCGATGTGTTGCGTCAGCAAATTATATAACGATGTGTGTCACCAGTTTTGTCAACAAGCCCAAAACAGTCCACTGGCGCAAGGATACAAACTGTAAACCAATAAGAATTGAACGAACAACAGCCGCTTCACAAAGTAGCGCCTGTAAATCTTCCCAGTAACAGTTCATCACCACTCGCGAGTGGTAGCTATACTAAGTGCGGGACCGCAAAACCAATAGAATGTGAATAATATATTTCAAAATGTGGCTAAACATTCAAAATTCTTATTAAAATGTGATTAACAGTTTTATCCATAATATAACAATTCGGAAATCATGTAATAAAGTGAAAGTGCGCACTGAAAACGATGTGACGTCGTCGGGACTAAAATTCGGACTCGAGGCAGATAAGTCTTACACAACATTACCAAAATTTATTATCTTTGTCAGGAATTCAAAACACATGGGGAAGATTAAAACAAAATGGGAGTCTAAGGGGAAAATTTTAAAATGGATTGAATGTGAGAGTGTGTGAGGGGTTTTGTTTAATTATATATATATCATGAAGTGCTGGTTTCCGTTCGAAAATTAATCTTAGGTTTATTGTATATTCTAGTTTGAAATTGCTTAAGCAAAATGATCATTTTTACTAATACTTAAACATACTAAAATTGCGAAAGTAAAAAAGTATGAGGGAGAGAGGAAATTTGGTGTTTTGTATCAACAATATAACTTGATGATGTTTTCTTTTCTTTTTTGAAATTAATAAAGTAATAGTGATTATAACATTCAATGTGAAGTAATAGTTATTTCAGACAACCATGTGGTTTCCAACACGTCTAACGAGATCCTGGACATGATGAGTTTAAGTTGGTACTCAACAATATGGCTGCTACTCCAGCCTAAAGTATAAAAGTTTTACAAAGTGTAATAATAAATTTAAATAAAAAAGACGATTAATTATTAATATAACAGTGGCGCCCTTACAGCTGGACCGTTTGCATAAATTAAATTATGCAAATGTGGACCTGTTGAAGAAATGATATGGTTGTTTGGAATGTGTATTTACGTATGTACGTAAATTAGACGTAGACATGAGGTTATGTTTTGATAGTGTTATGGATGTAGTGAATTATTTGTCGAATTATATAAGGAGTATTATGAGGTAATATACATAATAATTGGTATGTATGATAATTATTAAATAGTATAAAGAGTATTATAATAAAATCTTTTAAAATGGCTGAGATACAAGAAAATGAGATGATCAAGATGATGAAATTACTTTTTAATGAACAGAAAAACGATATGCAAGAGTTATTAAAAAATCAGAATAAAGAGTTGAAACATGAAATACAAGAAATGAATAAACATTTAGAAAGCACTAACGAAATAATAAGAAACAGTTTAAATAAGTTAGAACAGAAGTTCGAGAAATTAGGTGACAATGTTTTAAGTAAGACAAAATGTAAAAATGACGAAATAGTAGACAATTTTGAGAGTATAGTGGGGGTGAAGAATAATGTAGAAGCAAATGATGAAAATATAATAACAAAGAGTACTGATGAAGTTTTAGAATGCGATAATGAAATGTTAATGAGTGTTTATGAAATAGAAAGAGAGTGGAAGAATAATGTAGTAATTAAATGGGGACAGAGGGCAAATTTTCCCCTTATTGTTTATAATGATGATGATGATTTAATGTTGTTTTTTCAGGGCAAGAGACCCTTATTGTTAAATGAAGTAATGTTGTATAATGTTGTACCCTCTGTCCGTAATAATTGTGAGAGTGTGATGTGGTGCTATGAAGAAAGAGAGTTATATGTTGAGAATGAAATAGAAATATATAAGTTAGAAAGAAAGTATGATGAATTGAGAAAATTACTAGAAGGGGTGATGATGAATCATGTGAAATACTTATCTGTTGAAGGAGAGACAGAGAATAATTTTGATAATATCTTACCTGACTATAATGACTTACCTGACGTAGTAGTTGAGGAATACAAAAATGAGAAAATAATTTACCTGACGTTAACAAATGACACTGATATAGACTGGACAATCCTAACCTATGGTAACAAGATTTATAGTGGTACAATGGATGAAATAGAGTTGATAGATTATTATGATAGTAATGATTATCATAATTTGTATGTTGATAAAAATGATGAATGTTACAAATACACTAGATATATATATGACGATGGAGGATGAGCGAAAAGATCAGTGTTGGGACATTTTTAAATATTGTAAATTATTGGTAATGACCTTGCTGATTTGGACATCTGAAGTGAGATACACTTGAACAGTTTTGACGCATATTTTGTAAATAATATTGAATTCATGTGTGTATTATGAAATGTTAGATAAGTAATGTGTATATGTTTTAGAAAATGTTGTGTTAATAATAATAATATTAATATTTTAGCACTCTAATTAAATAACAAAATAATTATGAAGACAATAGTTAATGATTTGTAGAATGTTGATAATAATTGAGATATGTTATTTTAATAATCAAATGAATATTCAATTTTAGTAATCAATAGAAGTAAATAATTTGAGATCTTTAGATATTGTGATTGAATGTTATGTGTTTGAATCTTATAATGAATGTAAATTGTGTGATGAGATTTTAATTTAATAATCATGAATAAATAAATAAATGTTAAATGGTTTATTTTGTGGAATTTTGTGGAACATAATGATTAAACATATATGTTAATAATAAATTTTAAGGAAATTTTGAAAAGCTGATTGCAACACAGGATAAATAAATAATGATGATAAACAAAAAGAGTTAATGAAAAATTTTAAATAATGTTTATAAATTTTTAGATAAATTAGTTAAAAGAGAATTGTTTGTTCAATGTATATTTGTGTATTATGTTATGTAATGTATTATACAAGTGTGTGTGGCTGGGAGGTTATCCAAGGGGATAACGTATTAAAAATTTGATATATTTTAATTAATAATGATGATTTGCTACTCAATAATTTTGTTTGAATTTCAAAAATAGATGCACTAAATACTTCTTATATTGTGTTATTATGTCTTATTGTGTTGATTGCATTAGTATGTTAGGAATAAGTATTATAAAAATATAATAATATGTTTTCAATGTGTTTATAGATTTTAAAATAAAATGAAAAATAGTTGTAATAAGTAAAATTTTCAATAGGTTGTAAAAGATAGAAATGGGTGATAGTAATTAGTTGAATAAAATGTTGGAGTCAATTCAAGTTGAATTTTGTGGGACATATAGATCTATTCAAATCGAAGTAAGAGTTAAAGTAATAGTGGAAATGAAAATAATGCAATGTTGTTTTGAGTTAATGTATGTTATAGAATTTTGAGAAGTATAAGTGGAGACACAGTAGAAATGGAGAATTTATGTAGAGTTTTGAGCGATATGTTGTTTATTTGTTGATGTTAATTTGTTGTAGTTGTAGTGAAGTTATGAGAGTGAGATTTTTTGGGGATGGCAATTTTGTAGTAGTGGTAGTGTATTTGGGGAGTCCGCAACAAGGGTTGGGACGGGATAGGGACCGATTGGCGCCGGAAAGGGTTACCTAGGGGGAGTCCAGGGACCAACATAAGGGAATGAGTTTTGGGAAGGAAACACGTATCCTATGTACAAAGGGTTAGAGAGTATTTTTTTTTATATATAAGAGTAGAAGGTGGCGATTGGAGTTAAAGTAGTAAGTAGTTAGAGGTAGAGAAGGGTTAGTAAAATTTTGATAGAGGGGTGTCATACTAGTTAGAGATTTTGTAAGGGAACGTTAGAGTAATAAAAGGGGTAAGATTATGAGTAAATGCCAAGTGGATAAAGTAAATTATAATGAATAACGTAGAATCACCCAAAGTAATGAAATGGAATAATGATGGCCATAATTGAAAAAAAAAAAAAAAAAAAAAAAAAAAAAAAAAATTTTGTAATTTTGAGAAACGAATTAATAAGAGTAAATCAAGTTTAAAAGTAATTTTCTGATTTTATATGCCAATTTAATGTGTGTAACATTTTAAATACCAATTGTTTATTTTAATGTGAATTAGAAGTGTATTATATTTTCTTATGTTATATTGTGTTTGTTAGTTTAAGAGAATTTTATGAAGTTAACTATTTTAAATGCATTTTTAAATTGGGGATGAGAGAAATGTAATATGGTAATGGGAAATGTTAATAAGTCAGTCGTCTGTTTGCTTAAATTCTGATGGGAATCAGGGCAATGATTTTGAATTTTGGGGTAAAGTTGATAAGGGTAAGTAGATGGAATTTTAAGAGGGGTATATATATATTGTTGGTAAATATGTTATGATATATACATGTTAGCGATAAATGAAAAACAAAACCAGTGCTTCTTAGCGCAAACCAGCACCGCTAGGGGGAAACAGATCAGTTGGGGATATGGTGTTGTATAAGGCCACTATTTAATATTTTGATTTGTTGTTTCAGTGTTTGGTGATGCTGTGGCGGCGGACCTGAGCTGGCCTGCGCGTCAGAGCAGGGGCGTGGAGTATCTGTCTGACTCTACGGTGTTGGGATCTCGAGAGAGAAGTCCAGTATTGTCATGCAGATGCGGTCACAGTCACCGGACCAAGGGTGAGTTGATTATTCTTTTGCGTAAACCATACAGGGGGTTGTGGCGACATATCCTGGCTGATCCCTTTAGCAAGTATGAATGTGTCAATGAGATTTTTTATGCTTCGGCATAAAATATCTCATTGAGGGGGTATTGTAGCGGGGCATTTTTGGGCATACCGGGGGTAATAACAGAATTTGTATTATTTTTTTATAAATAATAAATAACTTGTTGAGTGATAGGAAAATTTTGTGACCGAGAGGTAAATTTGTTATTGTGGAAGCGATCGCAACGTGGCAGCATTGACTGTGACAATTATTTAATGATATTCATATAAACAGTTTAATAACAGCCAACAACTGTACCAAGGACAATGACGAACACGAAAAACGTAAACACGTTATGTAACAACAAATGACATAATCGTGTCAGGCGATGTGTTGCGTCAGCAAATTATATAACGATGTGTGTCACCAGTTTTGTCATCAAGCCCAAAACAGTCCACTGGCGCAAGGATACAAACTGTAAACCAATAAGAATTGAACGAACAACAGCCGCTTCACAAAGTAGCGCCTGTAAATCTTCCCAGTAACAGTTCATCACCA
Organism: Magicicada septendecula; assembly: GCA_034769895.1. Taxonomy (NCBI): domain Eukaryota; kingdom Metazoa; phylum Arthropoda; class Insecta; order Hemiptera; family Cicadidae; genus Magicicada; species Magicicada septendecula. The sequence goes on from CM068373.1 coordinate 111,938,485, forward strand.
CTCGCGAGTGGTAGCTATACTAAGTGCGGGACCGCAAAACCAATAGAATGTGAATAATATATTTCAAAATGTGGCTAAACATTCAAAATTCTTATTAAAATGTGATTAACAGTTTTATCCATAATATAACAATTCGGAAATCATGTAATAAAGTGAAAGTGCGCACTGAAAATGATGTGACGTCGTCGGGACTAAAATTCGGACTCGAGGCAGATAAGTCTTACACAACATTACCAAAATTTATTATCTTTGTCAGGAATTCAAAACACATGGGGAAGATTAAAACAAAATGGGAGTCTAAGGGGAAAATTTTAAAATGGATTGAATGTGAGAGTGTGTGAGGGGTTTTGTTTAATTATATATATATCATGAAGTGCTGGTTTCCGTTCGAAAATTAATCTTAGGTTTATTGTATATTCTAGTTTGAAATTGCTTAAGCAAAATGATCATTTTTACTAATACTTAAACATACTAAAATTGCGAAAGTAAAAAAGTATGAGGGAGAGAGGAAATTTGGTGTTTTGTATCAACAATATAACTTGATGATGTTTTCTTTTCTTTTTTGAAATTAATAAAGTAATAGTGATTATAACATTCAATGTGAAGTAATAGTTATTTCAGACAACCATGTGGTTTCCAACACGTCTAACGAGATCCTGGACATGATGAGTTTAAGTTGGTACTCAACAATATGGCTGCTACTCCAGCCTAAAGTATAAAAGTTTTACAAAGTGTAATAATAAATTTAAATAAAAAAGACGATTAATTATTAATATAACACTTTATAAGGTAACTTATGTGAACGGTTATCTTATGTGGTGCAATCACCATCTACATGAATTTTGAAAAAAACTACATTGTAATTATCAATAAAATATATCTTAAGTAACTCAATATAAATATATTAAATTATATCAATATATATAAACCAATACAAATCAGTACCTTTTAAACTCTTACTTCTCTCTCTCTCTCTCTCTCTCTCTCCTCTCACCCCCCCTTTTTCACTATCTTGCTCTCATACACTCTCTGTGACTATATATAGTTTAGTTAATCGTTTTTAGTTTATGTGTATTTTTTATTTGGCCAAAAACTATCCCGACATCGTTTTATTTTTTACTACTTATCTGTTTTTTTTGTATTCCTTTCTCTTGCAAGCACCATGTGACCGATATTAATTCACACTTAGCCGAGTCCCTGTTCTTTTAACGTGTGGACTGTCCAACTGTGAAACTTTATTAACAAATGTAATTACATTTCACCCGAGGCACTGCTAGCACTGTTTCTCACTCCGCTATATGTTTACCGAGGCACGGCCTTCTTGAAACACTGCTGTTGCCCCTGCCGTCTGTAGTGATCGGTGTCAAGATTGTGACTGTTAATACTTTTAATTACATTTTTACCTCATGATACCAACTTTGTGTATGAGACACGGTCAGCTCTCTCTGTTGTTTTTTTCCGCGACTGCCTGAGGCTACGCAAAAGCATCCTACCACCGCTCCTGTGCTATACCAGTTATTTCCACTCTTCTGTGAGAAAATTGTCTAGTGAGACTGGTCCAATGCTCCTTTAGCATGTGAAAACGACTCTCAAGCACATACAGCTGCCGAATATTTAGGCACTTGACCAACAAATGACAATATTTCCCAAGCCAAAAGTCATGTACACAAAATTCCAAGCGGTCTGATGTTTCTCGCCATGAAAATCTGTTTTTGCAATGCTTAAGGAAATGTACAAAACAAATGTTGTCATTCCTCAATACATTGTTTTTTGTATTTTCCATTAACCATAAACATGTAATTAGAAGTATAATACTACTGACTTGGAACTCAAAGTTTTTATTGGCAGACTTTTAGACAAAATCATCAGTCAGCACACACAACTAGACAAAAATATTGCAGTCACCAACACAGACCTTGTAACAATAATAAAAGACATAGTCCTACACCCCACCCCATAATGTCACACTAGCCTTCTTTGACATTAAAAACCTGTACACAAACATCCCTATCTCCAAAACAATCACCATCCTACAAGACAAACTCAAACAGAACATCACACCAGAAGAACTAATCACAGAAATAACAAAAACTCAACATAATCACAAAACAAAACTACTTCACATATAACAGTAAATTTACTACACAGAATGACAGACTACCCACAGGCTCACCCATATCCACCATATTAGCAGAAGTCTGTCTCCAACACTTAGAAAAAACAAATCCTCACAAACAATGACAGACACATAAAATACTATATTAGCACAGATACGTTGACGATATAATAATTCTATACAAGGGAAAGAAAAGACAATGCAAACAGCTAGTAAACCACATAAACAAAATACACAAAAACATACCCTTCACTGCTGAATACGAGTACAACAATAGCATAAACTTCCTGGACCTCACTATCACAAAATTTGAACACGGACACAAATTCAGTATATACAGAAAACCTCCACTACAACTGACACACTAATAAACAACTCCGCCAATCACCCAATACAACACAAACTAGCTGTCTTCAGAACAATGATACACAGACTAAACAACATCCCACTAGATGAAAAAGACTACAAAGATGAACTAAACATGATAAAATATCTAGTAGAAAGCAATGGACACAACAGAATAATAGTCAATAAACTCCTACACAAAACAAACAACAGACAAAGACAGAAAACAACAAGTTCATAACACTAAAATATCAATAACCACATTGAAAAAATAACCCACAAATTCAAAAAAGCATGATACAGAATCGCATACAAAACTACCAACAAAACAACACACTGTCAAAAAACAAACACTAAGAACAAAACAAATTTGAACTACCTGGTGTTTACCAAATTAACTGCTCAGGATGCAATAAATTCTACATAGGCCAGACAGGATGGTGCTTCAAACAGAGATACATTGAACACACAAAGGCATTACACTCCATCACCAAATCCACCTTTGCAAACCACCTCATTGAATCAAACTGCACATACACAAATACAGTAAAACCTGCCTTAGCGGCCACCCTTGTATCACCGTAAAATGTGGCCGTTTAATAAATGGGTTGGGGGATAATAACAATACAGCATATTAAGTACAGATTATCTACTATATCATTTTATTATGTACCGTACTTGCATTTGTATGCTGCAGTTGTACTTCCTATTTACAGTATATTTACAGTGAAATTACTTGTGAAAAATAGTTTTTTAATGTAGTTTGTTTTGCACTAACAGTTTTCTTTTTAATTGCATAATTTTCGACCAAACAATAAAGTTTACTACAGTGTTCCACAGCATTCTCCCCACATTCCTTATCGAGAGTAACGTAAATATCTTTGATCCGCTTAAGAGATTGTAACACTTCTTTTAAACACATTAGAGGTTCATTAATTCCTTCTTCTTCACTCTGTACGTCATCGTCACCCGTTTCTGCAAAAAGCAAAAAAAATACTGTATTGTAAAAGTGTATATCCCGAATAGTGCAGATTTTAATTGACCGTTTCAAAAAGTTTTGATTGTAAATACAGAAGTTTTTCTCACTTACCTTTGTAATCTTCCGAAAACCGATCCTCCCAGTTGCCCTTGAGACCATCACAGCATTGTAGATTCTCCATTTCCACGTTTTCATCATATGGTAGTCCAGCAAGTGTCTGAAGTTCTTGCAAAATTTCATGTAATGGTTGCGCCTGTAGATCACCGTCGCTAACGTGAATGCCACATTATGTAAAACACTTTTTAATGGTGGTACCAGCAACCCCTCATTCCAGACTGTCTTGATCCAGGATACCGCATCGAGGACAGTGATCTTCTTCGCCAGGTCAAATGCTGAATTGCTGTCATCCATATGGGACACAATGGACCGAAGAACACAATTTTTCGATAAACAAGTTTAAATGTTTGAATTATTCCTTGGTCCAGTGGCTGAAGATGAGATGTCGTGTTTGGTGGAATAAACAACAGTCTGACATTGGACAGTGATGTAACTGAATGACATGTCGCATTATCCAATAATAAAATTATGCGGCAATTTTTGTTTAGCATTTTTTTTATTAAATTCTTGTAACCAGTCTTCAAAAATTCTGGATGTCATCCACGCTTTTTTGTTAGCATGCCAACTAATGCCCAGTAATGTTTTCTCCATATTCTTGAAACACCTCGGTTTTAACGATTTGCCGATAACTAATGGCGTTCTTTTTCACCAGCAGCACTACAGCATAACATAATCGTTAGTCTTTCTTTAGCTATTTTTTCCACCTTTACACGCTTCATTTTCTAGTGTTAATGATTTATTTGGTATACCTCTAAATTATAATCCAGTCTCATCAACATTATAAATGTCACTTAATTCGTAATCTGCCAGAATAGGCCTACTTGGTAACCTGTCATTCCAGTCATTGACTTCGTTAACAGGTACATTCGCCCCTTCACCTGAAATTGTTTTGAACGATATGCTGTGCTTCTTTCTAAAACACTCCAACTACCCATTGCTAGCTACAAAATTTTCGACTTTAATTTCTGTAGCAATTTCGAGTGCTTTCTCCCATAACATACTTCCACTAACCGGGAGTTTTTTTGAGTGAACACATTTAAACCACTCGTAAATAATTTCGTTTACTTGTGTACACTTTAATTCTCGCTTTCTTTTTATTCCCCGATTCATATTGGATTCCCACTCTTTTAAAATATGGTCTTTATTTTTTATTATGTTGTTAATCTGTGTTCTTCCGTATTTAAAAACGTCGGCAAGTTTCCTTGCTGAAACACCTTTATCGCTTTCAAAAGTAACATTTCGCTTAGCCTCTAAATTCAAACACACTCTTCCTTTGTTACTCATTATTTACACATTGTTACACTACTAAGCTACCGTTATTGTTTAACTACTGTTAAATTATACTACAAATTATGAGAACACCTCTTATTAATTGATGACTCGTTGGGCATCTCTTAGAACACCTCTTAATCACACACGGATTGTTTACGCTTAATTCAACGTTATGAAGGTTTCAACAGTTCGGAACTGATAAACGTTCACGTATAAACTGATCGCTGACTACTGTTTCAACGTTGTCGAAACTTCAGTGGTGTACTGTGTACAAATAACATTTTGTAAATTTAAAAATTATGCAGATACATATGGGTAATCGTTTCAGTTCGGTAGATATAAACTTTACTTAAGTAAACACCGACTCGGTGTTAGTTTCGGAAACTAGAATGAACATTTCATTCCAGCAAACTGAGTCAGACTACCTGCGCGCGTGTACCGGTGCCTGCCACCACTGTACGTGCTCTCATCTAAACACTGATGACTGTGTCGTGCCGGCATACACTGTATGCATAACCTTAGAAATCTGTATTGCCAAACTACAGTGTTTTGTTTGCTGTAGACTACCGAATTCCAGATGATTAAACATCTCGATGGCCGTTTAAACAAGTGAAAGATCCCGTTAGGGACTGACCGCTGGCCGAGGGAAGAGGTGACCGTTTAATGGAGAGGAAATTTACATTGATCTTACGAGAAATAAAATCCGTTCCTCAGAAAAGTGGCCATTCATAGAGGTGGCCGTTAGGTAGGTCAGGTTTCACTGTATTAAAAGCAACATGGATATTCTACGTGTACACACAAAAGGTCGAAAACTAGACACTCTTGAATAACTAGAAATATGCAAATTATACAAACACATAAAAACGATATCCTAAACGAACAGACACAATTTAAATCAGACGTACTATTCGAACATATCACATAGCACACACACAACATCGATCTTTCGAATGATGGCGTCGTCACCAAGAACAAGATGGACAGTACTCCTAGTAGCAGCTTCTGATGAAGCTTACTGAAAACTGGTTCAGGCTACAAGGTAAACATTTTATATTTTTACCAATAAAAACTTTGTGTTCCGAAACAGTAGTATTATACTTATAATTAGTTTATCAATGGACACGTCATGGACAACAAAATACAAGAACATAAATATTTATATTTTTCAGTTTACATTTGCTGCTGTAGTTTTGTTAATTTGTCAACTCAAAATCGTTAGGTTCTTTATTTTATGTATTACTGTGTTATAAGCATTGTATATACACATTAAATGTTATGTTTTCCTCAACCATGTGTTTTATTTATTTCAGCACTAAACTAAAAACCAAAAACCATTGCCACCTAAATTCACAAATGAAAACAACACATATTTTCGCTTTGCATTAAGAAATAGGACAATTTACAATTAGTACACTTCTTTTCCACATCGTAATATATCAATACAATCGCATATTAAAAACATCAAAAATGTACTGCAGGAAAGGATAAAGGTACAGTGCTTCTGTTTAATTTAAAAATTGGTGGATTTCGTTGTCCATGACGTGTCCGTTAATTAACTAAATGTAATTATTTCACTACGACTCGGAACACAAAACTTTTTATGGGTAAAAACGTAAAAGTTTTACCTTATATCCTGAAAGCTTTATACAGTAGTATTAGGCTAAATAGACATGAAGCAACGCGCATGTTGTAGTGGGGAGAAGGCAGGAGCGGTGTAAGCTACTAGGAGGAAAATGTCTACTAACGCAGTTGAAAATATCGGCCTACTCTCTCAATTGTCAATGAGATGCATGTGTGAGATGTGTAATCTATTTTGAGACGGATTAACATTTTATACCTATTGTGCCGAAGTTACGCATCTAATTAAAGATGAAAGAAAAGTAAAATTTACGTTTTTCCCTGTAAAAGTACTAAAATTTAAAAACTGATCGCTTATAATGACAGCTGAAATAAAGCAGTTATACTTCCTTGTCTATTCACAATAATTTACTTTTTATTAGTTTTATAACTTTATTTACTTAAATTTTGTATTATCTATGCATTCTTATATGCTTTCAATTGTTTATTTTTAATTTGTAACGTTTTTATGGGTTTATTGTTTTCTACATTTCATTAGCTACATTTTTAACTATATTACCAAATGTACCCAACTAAGTTTTATAGCTCTACCACACACACACACACACACACACACACACACACACACACACACACACACACACACACACACACACACACATGTAACTTACTATTTACTAACTTACCAAACTTTTTACTAATCAATTATTCTATAATTTTCAAATTGAATTGTTTTGTTATTCTTTTAATTGTTTTTAAGGTTTTTACAGTTTAGTACGTTTTATATTTAATTCACTACTTTTTTACTAAATACTAAAAATTTGGTTGTAGGTAACTTCTTATATTTTTATATCTTTATATTTTTCAGTTTACATTTGCTGCTGTAGTTTTGTTAATTTGTCAACTCAAAATCGTTAGGTTCTTTATTTTATGTATTACTGTGTTATAAGCATTGTATATACACATTAAATGTTATGTTTTCCTCAACCATGTGTTTTATTTATTTCAGCACTAAACTAAAAACCAAAAACCATTGCCACCTAAATTCACAAATAAAAACAACACACATTTTTGCTTTGCATTAAGAAATAGGACAATTTACAATTAGTACACTTCTCTTCTTCTTTTCCACATCGTAATATAATCAATACAATCGCATATTAAAAACATCAAAAATGTACTGCGGGAAAGGATAAAGGTACAGTTGCTTCTGTTTAATTTAAAAATTGGGTGTATCATTACAAAAAAATTATTATTATTAAGGTAAATATTATTTTTATTAAAGTATTAACAGCAACTGTTCAATTTTTATTTGGAAAAGTTAATATTATTTTTATAAATGAGTTGCTATGATTTAAAATTTTAATAATGATTCAAAGTCAGATACCCAAACAATACAAGACAATTTTATAATTCGTTCATCATGTATGTTTAGATATTTATGACTATATATGTTATTAATGTGCGCTGAATAGCAAAGATGTGTTATGTGTTCAGAGTGAACCTTTTAAAAGAGAGTATTTTGAATTTTGTAGTTTTAAATTTTCTTTGTAATATTTAATAAACTGTTGAGTGATTCTTTTACTATGTTTTAATTAATTATTTCATGTCATCAAAGTCTCACGCCTCTATTTAAAAATAAATTTATTGTGCAACCACATATACTTAACGCAGTGAACACACAAAAATCCTACAACCTAGCCAGTGTTTAACACTATACAGTTGCGTTGAGTACTGTACGCACATCACTTTTGCTGACGAGACGCCTGAGGAGTGGGAGGGGTCTACTGAATGATAGTGTGTGCTTGTGTTGGTGCGGCATTACTGGTTCTGTAAACATTGTTCAGACATTAGTTGTAATTTTGTGTGCATATTGGATTGAACGTTCGTACATTATATGTAAGTGTAATTTATTGAATATTTTGTTAGTTTTTTTTTTATTCGCTACAAGAAATACCTTGTGAGAGACAGTCAAGTAATATCGAAACTGTTTAAACCGTATTTTAAATGTGTAGTATTACAGTGATGCGTGCAGTAGAATGGCATACGTCACCACATTCCTTGTTTGGTTGCAAAGGTGTACTGCTGATAGTACATGGACAGAAGTATATTCATTTTATAATACTTGTAACATTGATACATAATATCTTCAAATAAATACACTGCAAGTAGGTTTATTTTCACCTGACGCATGTTTCACAGAAATTATTCTGCATCTTCAGAGGTTTGTTTGAATTGTAATTGAATGATTCGCTTATTACTATTTGTGTTCCAAAACAATTATCATTAAACAATCTTCTTAATTTCACATTTTAGAAACACACACACACAACTTATTTAACATATGTTAGCATCTACCACCACCTTTTTCTTCACAGTCCGTGATTTTGGTTTGAAGGCCTCTGCTGTTCAACAGAAGTATCTGTCATATTTCTAGCGGAGTTAAGGACTACAGTTTTTTTTTTATAGTGGTTATGTTTATTCAATATTTACTAAGGTCTTATTATTTCAGGCTCTATAAGAATATGGTGAAACAATTTCAATTATTTTCTTTGATGGGTCCTATGATACATCCATTTCAGCTAATTTCCATTTCTAAACAATGTATGGACATTTTCAATTACAGCTTCTCTGCTAACACCCCATTTCAACCGCTCTTAATCTTACTCTATCTCTTATATATATATATATATATATATATATATATATATTACAGCATTATTTTTATACACTTACGTTTTACACATACGCTATTACTCGTATGCGCGCACTTACCCATGTCTTTTGGTCGTTGATTGAGTGTGGATAAGTGCGTGAATAACGTTATACGTTTTAATTTACAAGTAAAGAGTACAGAGGATTGAGTTCTGGTTGTGAAATTAGTACGACTGTTTCAAGAAAAGCATACTCATTTGATTTATTCAAAAATTGCAAATTGTCATGTTATTTAAATTGTTCAATGTGGGTTTCTTGTTATATGAACCCTTATATTCAATCCGAATATAATATACTCATAATGTGTTTAACTCTGATTTCTTATACTTCTAAGACATAGTATATACACACATACATTATATATGACCTGAAATAGTACACAGACATGTACATATAACACATATAAATATAATAGGAAACGTAATTAATACGTATAACATTTAAATATTGATCTAGTCTTTACAAGTGTGGTTTCCAATGTATACCACATAAATGAAACTTTTAATTAATTCAAATATTAATTAAAATATTAATAGAGAATCTTCTTTACATTAATTGATTCTAATTTTAATGTCTCCATTAATTAATCATTACGTAAATCTCATATTTAAAAATTACTCATTTAATTAATTGCAAAATATAATAAACTATGGTTCTTTCTTGACCATTCAATTATGAGATTATTTATTATGATATTCTCTATTCTCATTTATATTTCTAACAATTATTTATTCAGTGTTCCAATTAAAAAAATATATTAATGTTCTGTAAACTTGGATATGGAAACTAGAGCTTTTGGTGATAGACTTCAGGGTCATTTATAATATTAAATAAATGTTCGAGTTCACCTGCATTTTTCCTGCACCCATTTAAATTGTTGTTACCGTCATCCGGACTCTCGAGTTTGATGATCCTCTTCGGTATCAGCTCCTCTTGTCTCTACGTCGTTGAATTCCTCGCTCCGTCTCCTGGATGCTGAGTTCTGAAGTCGACCTCTAGTCTTGATGATAAATGGCTGGATGTAGCTGCTTGGGCTGTCCCTGCATCCTCTCGTAGATGTCTAGTTCCTCTCCTCTTCTTTCTTGTCCCTCGTAGCTGTCTAGAAATTCTACGTAGTTACGACTCTTGTAGCTTCATTAATACAGTCTTTTATTAAAATCACTCGTTCTTTCATAACTGTACCGACGTAATGCCGGTTCCATCGCACTTCAGTATATTGACTACTGTTCAAAACATTACTACAACTTTGTAAAGTTTACGGTGTCGAGATGCGTGGATTCCTCTTACTATTATGTGAGATAGCGAGAAAAAGTGTGTCGCGCGCAGGGGTTTTATACTTCTGCCCATTGCAATTCCTGTTGGAAACTGTTTCTGGCGAACGGTTTCTAGCCAGCGTGTCGGTTTCATCATCACTTTCAACCTACGCATCTTTTTATGAAGTGCACACTTTTTTATAAATATTATTACACCAATGGTTAGGTATAATATTAAACCTTGTCTATGCAAATTATAGATGTTACGCTGAGCAAATTATGGCAGCTATGGCAAAATTTCACGCGGTGTCTGAACCGTTCCCACGATTAATGACCACTTAACGCCAAATTGAAGCGCCAGGCGTCAGCTATGTATTCACATATGTCGCTGATTCGTGTGACATACAATCCTAAAAAAACTGTGTGAAATCTTCCACCCTCGTTTGCATAATTTAACCTGTCTGTTATTTATACATGTACACATACACACACACGCAGACTGATACACAGGCGACCGCATGTCGTTCTGATGTCACCGCTGCCGGTCTCTGCGTGTTAATTGCTCCCCTTCGTTACGTTTTAAAAACCAACAAAGCCATGTGTTTCCATATATATGCTTACGCACAATATTTGATTTATTTAAATTTAATGAAGAAATTTGTGTTAGTGGTTGAAATCACAATCAGAATGATCACTGTTGGACACCACTATATAAAAATTATCCCGATTAGCGCTTTCAAGCTTCACAGCCCATCGTCAGATAGGAATAGACAGGAAATATGTGAAAACAAACCCTTCACCCCTCTCCCCCACCCTGCTCACACACAACAAGCTATAATATAAATGACCCTTCCCCACCCCCTAAACCCTGTCCCACCATCTGTACAGTTACATATTTTTATAGCAAATTCCTTGTGTTTCAGTGTTGTGTGTGTGTGTGTGTGTGTGTGTGTGTGTGTGTGTGTGTGTGTGTGTGTGTGTGTGTGTGTGTGTGTGTGTGCATCCTTTTAAACTTGCCCTCTTCCACTCCACACACGTGGGTCAGTCACACACCCTTATTTTAAAACATCCAATTAGTACTATGCAATATAATTCATAATCTTATCTATCTGTCCTCTATCATTTACTTTATATCACAGTAAATAAAGTTATTAAGTTAATAAACGATAATAATATGGGAGAATACAGGTATAAAAAGCAGTTGATGAAAGTAATTAAAGAATGTGTCATTCAGAACTATTTTAGGTTTAATAACAAGTTTTATATACAGAAAAAAGGTTTACTTATGGGGTCTTCATTATCCCCTATTCTTGCTGAAATATACATGAATGATTTTGAAAAGCAATTAATAACTTCCACTAAGTATAAAGACAATATAAAATTATGGTCTAGATACGTTGATGATGTATTAGTAATTTGGGAAGGAAGCATAGAAGAAGTGCATGAGTTTATAAATGAGGTAAATAATAAGGATAAAAACTTACAATTTAAAAAGGAGATAGGAGGTAGGTAAGAAAATAAATTACTTAGATTTAAACATAGAAATTAAAGATAATGAGAAACTATAGTTTGGGATATAATTATACCAAGAGAGTCTTACCACCCATATAGATATAAAATGGCGGCAATCAATTCATTTTGTTACAGAGTTCAGAAGTGTTTAAAAGAGACCAAATCAAAAGATAGGGGGTTAAAAATGATAAAGGGAATTGTAAGGAATAATAATTATAACACCAACATAGTGGATAAAGTTATGAAAAGGGTTAACATACAAAAAGCTAAAATAGAACCAGAAGAAAAGAATTATGCAGGGTCATTGACATACATAGGTTCACATACTAGAAAAATTATAAAATGTTTTAATAAATATGGAGTAGATATAGCTATTAAAAAATGTGAAACGGTATTTGATAAGATAAGGAATAAGGATATAGAAAAAATTCCAGTATTACAGAAAAGCAGAATCTATAAATTAAAATGTAAAGACTGCAACAAAGTGTACCTAGGTGAGACAGGACGAAAATTCGTATGCAGGTTGTCTGACCACAAACATGGAGAAGGTAATAGAACAACCAATTCGTTATATGCAAGACATTTCATAGAAGACAACCATAAGTTTGTTAATCCTTTGGAAGAATACGAAATTGTAAAAGTAGTAAATAACACAGTTGAAAGGAAGCTTAGAGAGGAGTTAGAAATATTGAAAGAAAGAGAAAAGGGTTAGACAATTTAATTAATATTAAAATTAAATTTGATAATGAAGAAATATTTTATAACATGATTAAGAAAGTAAATGATAGAGGACAGATAGATAAGATTAAGAATTATATTGCATAGTACTAATTGGATGTTTTAAAATAAGGGTGGGTGACTGACCCACGTGTGTGGAGAGGAAGAGGGTAAGTTTAAAAGGATGCACACACACACACACACACAAAACACTGAAACACAAGGAATTTGCTAGAAAAATATGTAACTGTACAGATGGTGGGACAGGGTTTAGGGGTGGGGAAGGGTCATTTATATTATAGCTTGTTGTGTGTGAGCAGGGTGGTGGAGAGGGGTGAAGGGTTTGTTTTCACATATTTCCTGTCTTTTCCGATCTGACGATGGGCTGTGAAACTTGAAAGCGCTAATCGGGATAATTTTTATATAGTGGTGTGCAACAGTGATCAATCTGATTGTGCTTTTACCACTAACACAAATTTCTTCATTAAACGTCTGTTAAGATGTGCACTCGACTACAGGTAATGGACAACAACAATGAGGTAATAAACGACAACAATAAGGTAAGTAAAGTTTTTAAATATCTTAAGTTAAAAGTTAAATTGAAGAGGGTTTTAAGTAAAATATGGTTTAATAAACAATGTCTGGATAATAATGTCATCCCAGAGTACGCTCAAGTTAAAATTAAAAATAAGAACAGTGTAGCCAAAAAAGTAAAAGAACAAAGCGAGAAGTTGTGTATAAAACTGGAAATAAGGTCACTCTACGGCTTAATCAATAGATATAATAGGGAATTATATGACAGACACATAGAATTGTTAAGAATATACTCGTATGAGAGTTAAAAGAAATATTATATAATTTTGTTTTGGGGTATGTAGAAAAGAAATTGGAAAATAAAAATAAAAAAATGGTAGATAAGTTAAATAAATTAATAAGAAAGAACGAAGTAAAAAAGGAACACCTCTCTAAGAATAACTATGAAAAAAGAGTAATAAACCTTACAGAGGTAAATTTCAATACAGAAGAAAAAGAAATGTTAGCAAAAGGCTTAAAATACGCACCGCCACCAGAATTAAATCAAGAAAAAACGATTATTGAATGCGAAAGCATAATACAAAAACTAGGAAATGAAAATGATAAAAAAAGAATAAGGAAGTAGGGAATGTAGTAGATAAAATATTTAAGAAAAGTATGTATAATTCAAAAAATGAACAAAAAATCAAATCAACTGTAACTAAACTAAAGAATAAAATAAAGAAGAATGATATTATAGTTACGAAGGCGGACAAAGGAAATACAATGGTACTACTGAGAAAGGACGAATACATAAAGAAAACAGAAGAATTTATAAGGGAAGGACCATACGAGGAAATAAAGTATGATTATACAAGTAAGTACCAGTCAAGGATAAAACAAATGATGAAACAGATAACATTTATAGAAGAAAATAAGAAAAAGTATTTATTGGAAAGTAATCCAACAGCACCAACTTTTAAAAGTCAGGTTAAGATACATAAACAAGGAAAACCAATTAGACCGATTGTTTCTTTTATTAATGCACCTATTTATAAATTATCAAAGGAAGTTAGCAGAGTACTGAAAGAGAAATATGAATTTGGGACAAAATACAACATAGAGAATAAGGTAAAATTGATAGAAAAATTAGAAAATATTAGGATTAATGTAAATACAAAATTGATATCACTGGATGTTAAGGACATGTTTACCAATGTCACAATAAATAAAGTTATTAAGTTAATAAACGATAATAATATGGGAGAATACAGGTATAAAAAGCAGTTGATGAAAGTAATTAAAGAATGTGTAAATCAGAACTATTTTCGGTTTAATAACAAGTTTTATATACAGAAAAAAGGTTTACCTATCCCTTCATTATCCCCTATTCTTGCTGAAATATACATGAATGATTTTGAAAAGCAATTAATAACTTCCACTAAGTATAAAGACAATATAAAATTATGGTCTAGATACGTTGATGATGTATTAGTAATTTGGGAAGGAAGCATAGAAGAAGTGCATGAGTTTATAAATGAGGTAAATAATAAGGATAAAAACTTACAATTTAAAGAGGAGATAGGAGGTAAGAAAATAAATTACTTAGATTTAAACATAGAAATTAAAGATAATGAGAAACTACAGTTTGGGATATTTAGGAAAGAGTCGTATTCTGATATAATTATACCAAGAGATTCTTACCACCCATATAGATATAAAATGGCGGCAATCAATTCATTTTGTTACAGAGTTCAGAAGTGTTTAAAAGAGACCGAATCAAAAGATAGGGGGTTAAAAATGATAAAGGGAATTGTAAGGAATAATAATTATAACACCAACATAGTGGATAAAGTTATGAAAAGGGTTAGCATACAAAAAGCTAAAATAGAACCAGAAGAAAAGAATTATGCAGGGTCATTGACATACATAGGTTCACATACTAGAAAAATTATAAAATGTTTTAATAAATATGGAGTAGATATAGCTATTAAAAAATGTGAAACGGTATTTGATAAGATAAGGAATAAGGATATAGAAAAAATTCCAGTATTACAGAAAAGCAGAATTTATAAATTAAAATGTAAAGACTGCAACAAAGTGTACCTAGGTGAGACAGGACGAAAATTCGTATGCAGGTTGTCTGACCACAAACGTGGAGAAGGTAATAGAACAACCAATTCGTTATATGCAAGACATTTCATAGAAGACAACCATAAGTTTGTTAATCCTTTGGAAGAATACGAAATTGTAAAAGTAGTAAATAACACAGTTGAAAGGAAGCTTAGAGAGGAGTTAGAAATATTGAAAGAAAGAGAAAAGGGTTAGACAATTTAATTAATATTAAAATTAAATTTGATAATGAAGAAATATTTTATAACATGATTAAGAAAGTAAATGATAGAGGACAGATAGATAAGATTAAGAATTATATTGCATAGTACTAATTGGATGTTTTAAAATAAGGGTGGGTGACTGACCCACGTGTGTGGAGAGGAAGAGGGTAAGTTTAAAAGGATGCACACACACACACACACACAAAACACTGAAACACAAGGAATTTGCTAGAAAAATATGTAACTGTACAGATGGTGGGACAGGGTTTAGGGGTGGGGAAGGGTCATTTATATTATAGCTTGTTGTGTGTGAGCAGGGTGGTGGAGAGGGGTGAAGGGTTTGTTTTCACATATTTCCTGTCTTTTCCGATCTGACGATGGGCTGTGAAACTTGAAAGCGCTAATCTGGATAATTTTTATATAGTGGTGTGCAACAGTGATCAATCTGATTGTGCTTTTACCACTAACACAAATTTCTTCATTAAACGTCTGTTAAGATGTGCACTCGACTACAGGTAATGGACAACAACAATGAGGTAATAAACGACAACAATAAGGTAAGTAAAGTTTTTAAATATCTTAAGTTAAAAGTTAAATTGAAGAGGGTTTTAAGTAAAATATGGTTTAATAAACAATGTCTGGATAATAATGTCATCCCAGAGTACGCTCAAGTTAAAATTAAAAATAAGAACAGTGTAGCCAAAAAAGTAAAAGAACAAAGCGAGAAGTTGTGTATAAAACTGGAAATAAGGTCACTCTACGGCTTAATCAATAGATATAATAGGGAATTATATGACAGACACATAGAATTGTTAAGAATATACTCGTATGTAGAGTTAAAAGAAATATTATATAATTTTGTTTTGGGGTATGTAGAAAAGAAATTGGAAAATAAAAATAAAAAAATGGTAGATAAGTTAAATAAATTAATAAGAAAGAACGAAGTAAAAAAGGAACACCTCTCTAAGAATAACTATGAAAAAAGAGTAATAAACCTTACAGAGGTAAATTTCAATACAGAAGAAAAAGAAATGTTAGCAAAAGGCTTAAAATACGCACCGCCACCAGAATTAAATCAAGAAAAAACGATTATTGAATGCGAAAGCATAATACAAAAACTAGGAAATGAAAATGATAAAAAAAGAATAAGGAAGTAGGGAATGTAGTAGATAAAATATTTAAGAAAAGTATGTATAATTCAAAAAATGAACAAAAAATCAAATCAACTGTAACTAAACTAAAGAATAAAATAAAGAAGAATGATATTATAGTTACGAAGGTGGACAAAGGAAATACAATGGTACTACTGAGAAAGGACGAATACATAAAGAAAACAGAAGAATTTATAAGGGAAGGACCATACGAGGAAATAAAGTATGATTATACAAGTAAGTACCAGTCAAGGATAAAACAAATGATGAAACAGATAACATTTATAGAAGAAAATAAGAAAAAGTATTTATTGGAAAGTAATCCAACAGCACCAACTTTTAAAAGTCAGGTTAAGATACATAAACAAGGAAAACCAATTAGACCGATTGTTTCTTTTATTAATGCACCTATTTATAAATTATCAAAGGAAGTTAGCAGAGTACTGAAAGAGAAATATGAATTTGGGACAAAATACAACATAGAGAATAAGGTAAAATTGATAGAAAAATTAGAAAATATTAGGATTAATGTAAATACAAAATTGATATCACTGGATGTTAAGGACATGTTTACCAATGTCACAATAAATAAAGTTATTAAGTTAATAAACGATAATAATATGGGAGAATACAGGTATAAAAAGCAGTTGATGAAAGTAATTAAAGAATGTGTAAATCAGAACTATTTTCGGTTTAATAACAAGTTTTATATACAGAAAAAAGGTTTACCTATCCCTTCATTATCCCCTATTCTTGCTGAAATATACATGAATGATTTTGAAAAGCAATTAATAACTTCCACTAAGTATAAAGACAATATAAAATTATGGTCTAGATACGTTGATGATGTATTAGTAATTTGGGAAGGAAGCATAGAAGAAGTGCATGAGTTTATAAATGAGGTAAATAATAAGGATAAAAACTTACAATTTAAAGAGGAGATAGGAGGTAAGAAAATAAATTACTTAGATTTAAACATAGAAATTAAAGATAATGAGAAACTACAGTTTGGGATATTTAGGAAAGAGTCGTATTCTGATATAATTATACCAAGAGATTCTTACCACCCATATAGATATAAAATGGCGGCAATCAATTCATTTTGTTACAGAGTTCAGAAGTGTTTAAAAGAGACCGAATCAAAAGATAGGGGGTTAAAAATGATAAAGGGAATTGTAAGGAATAATAATTATAACACCAACATAGTGGATAAAGTTATGAAAAGGGTTAGCATACAAAAAGCTAAAATAGAACCAGAAGAAAAGAATTATGCAGGGTCATTGACATACATAGGTTCACATACTAGAAAAATTATAAAATGTTTTAATAAATATGGAGTAGATATAGCTATTAAAAAATGTGAAACGGTATTTGATAAGATAAGGAATAAGGATATAGAAAAAATTCCAGTATTACAGAAAAGCAGAATTTATAAATTAAAATGTAAAGACTGCAACAAAGTGTACCTAGGTGAGACAGGACGAAAATTCGTATGCAGGTTGTCTGACCACAAACGTGGAGAAGGTAATAGAACAACCAATTCGTTATATGCAAGACATTTCATAGAAGACAACCATAAGTTTGTTAATCCTTTGGAAGAATACGAAATTGTAAAAGTAGTAAATAACACAGTTGAAAGGAAGCTTAGAGAGGAGTTAGAAATATTGAAAGAAAGAGAAAAGGGTTAGACAATTTAATTAATATTAAAATTAAATTTGATAATGAAGAAATATTTTATAACATGATTAAGAAAGTAAATGATAGAGGACAGATAGATAAGATTAAGAATTATATTGCATAGTACTAATTGGATGTTTTAAAATAAGGGTGGGTGACTGACCCACGTGTGTGGAGAGGAAGAGGGTAAGTTTAAAAGGATGCACACACACACACACACACAAAACACTGAAACGCAAGGAATTTGCTAGAAAAATATGTAACTGTACAGATGGTGGGACAGGGTTTAGGGGTGGGGAAGGGTCATTTATATTATAGCTTGTTGTGTGTGAGCAGGGTGGTGGAGAGGGGTGAAGGGTTTGTTTTCACATATTTCCTGTCTTTTCCGATCTGACGATGGGCTGTGAAACTTGAAAGCGCTAATCGGGATAATTTTTATATAGTGGTGTGCAACAGTGATCAATCTGATTGTGCTTTTACCACTAACACAAATTTCTTCATTAAACGTCTGTTAAGATGTGCACTCGACTACAGGTAATGGACAACAACAATGAGGTAATAAACGACAACAATAAGGTAAGTAAAGTTTTTAAATATCTTAAGTTAAAAGTTAAATTGAAGAGGGTTTTAAGTAAAATATGGTTTAATAAACAATGTCTGGATAATAATGTCATCCCAGAGTACGCTCAAGTTAAAATTAAAAATAAGAACAGTGTAGCCAAAAAAGTAAAAGAACAAAGCGAGAAGTTGTGTATAAAACTGGAAATAAGGTCACTCTACGGCTTAATCAATAGATATAATAGGGAATTATATGACAGACACATAGAATTGTTAAGAATATACTCGTATGAGAGTTAAAAGAAATATTATATAATTTTGTTTTGGGGTATGTAGAAAAGAAATTGGAAAATAAAAATAAAAAAATGGTAGATAAGTTAAATAAATTAATAAGAAAGAACGAAGTAAAAAAGGAACACCTCTCTAAGAATAAGTATGAAAAAAGAGTAATAAACCTTACAGAGGTAAATTTCAATACAGAAGAAAAAGAAATGTTAGCAAAAGGCTTAAAATACGCACCACCACCAGAATTAAATCAAGAAAAAACGATTATTGAATGCGAAAGCATAATACAAAAACTAGGAAATGAAAATGATAAAAAAAGAATAAGGAAGTAGGGAATGTAGTAGATAAAATATTTAAGAAAAGTATGTATAATTCAAAAAATGAACAAAAAATCAAATCAACTGTAACTAAACTAAAGAATAAAATAAAGAAGAATGATATTATAGTTACGAAGGCGGACAAAGGAAATACAATGGTACTACTGAGAAAGGACGAATACATAAAGAAAACAGAAGAATTTATAAGGGAAGGACCATACGAGGAAATAAAGTATGATTATACAAGTAAGTACCAGTCAAGGATAAAACAAATGATGAAACAGATAACATTTATAGAAGAAAATAAGAAAAAGTATTTATTGGAAAGTAATCCAACAGCACCAACTTTTAAAAGTCAGGTTAAGATACATAAACAAGGAAAACCAATTAGACCGATTGTTTCTTTTATTAATGCACCTATTTATAAATTATCAAAGGAAGTTAGCAGAGTACTGAAAGAGAAATATGAATTTGGGACAAAATACAACATAGAGAATAAGGTAAAATTGATAGAAAAATTAGAAAATATTAGGATTAATGTAAATACAAAATTGATATCACTGGATGTTAAGGACATGTTTACCAATGTCACAATAAATAAAGTTATTAAGTTAATAAACGATAATAATATGGGAGAATACAGGTATAAAAAGCAGTTGATGAAAGTAATTAAAGAATGTGTAAATCAGAACTATTTTCGGTTTAATAACAAGTTTTATATACAGAAAAAAGGTTTACCTATCCCTTCATTATCCCCTATTCTTGCTGAAATATACATGAATGATTTTGAAAAGCAATTAATAACTTCCACTAAGTATAAAGACAATATAAAATTATGGTCTAGATACGTTGATGATGTATTAGTAATTTGGGAAGGAAGCATAGAAGAAGTGCATGAGTTTATAAATGAGGTAAATAATAAGGATAAAAACTTACAATTTAAAGAGGAGATAGGAGGTAAGAAAATAAATTACTTAGATTTAAACATAGAAATTAAAGATAATGAGAAACTACAGTTTGGGATATTTAGGAAAGAGTCGTATTCTGATATAATTATACCAAGAGATTCTTACCACCCATATAGATATAAAATGGCGGCAATCAATTCATTTTGTTACAGAGTTCAGAAGTGTTTAAAAGAGACCGAATCAAAAGATAGGGGGTTAAAAATGATAAAGGGAATTGTAAGGAATAATAATTATAACACCAACATAGTGGATAAAGTTATAAAAAGGGTTAGCATACAAAAAGGTAAAATAGAACCAGAAGAAAAGAATTATGCAGGGTCATTGACATACATAGGTTCACATACTAGAAAAATTATAAAATGTTTTAATAAATATGGAGTAGATATAGCTATTAAAAAATGTGAAACGGTATTTGATAAGATAAGGAATAAGGATATAGAAAAAATTCCAGTATTACAGAAAAGCAGAATTTATAAATTAAAATGTAAAGACTGCAACAAAGTGTACCTAGGTGAGACAGGACGAAAATTCGTATGCAGGTTGTCTGACCACAAACGTGGAGAAGGTAATAGAACAACCAATTCGTTATATGCAAGACATTTCATAGAAGACAACCATAAGTTTGTTAATCCTTTGGAAGAATACGAAATTGTAAAAGTAGTAAATAACACAGTTGAAAGGAAGCTTAGAGAGGAGTTAGAAATATTGAAAGAAAGAGAAAAGGGTTAGACAATTTAATTAATATTAAAATTAAATTTGATAATGAAGAAATATTTTATAACATGATTAAGAAAGTAAATGATAGAGGACAGATAGATAAGATTAAGAATTATATTGCATAGTACTAATTGGATGTTTTAAAATAAGGGTGGGTGACTGACCCACGTGTGTGGAGAGGAAGAGGGTAAGTTTAAAAGGATGCACACACACACACACACACAAAACACTGAAACACAAGGAATTTGCTAGAAAAATATGTAACTGTACAGATGGTGGGACAGGGTTTAGGGGTGGGGAAGGGTCATTTATATTATAGCTTGTTGTGTGTGAGCAGGGTGGTGGAGAGGGGTGAAGGGTTTGTTTTCACATATTTCCTGTCTTTTCCGATCTGACGATGGGCTGTGAAACTTGAAAGCGCTAATCGGGATAATTTTTATATAGTGGTGTGCAACAGTGATCAATCTGATTGTGCTTTTACCACTAACACAAATTTCTTCATTAAACGTCTGTTAAGATGTGCACTCGACTACAGGTAATGGACAACAACAATGAGGTAATAAACGACAACAATAAGGTAAGTAAAGTTTTTAAATATCTTAAGTTAAAAGTTAAATTGAAGAGGGTTTTAAGTAAAATATGGTTTAATAAACAATGTCTGGATAATAATGTCATCCCAGAGTACGCTCAAGTTAAAATTAAAAATAAGAACAGTGTAGCCAAAAAAGTAAAAGAACAAAGCGAGAAGTTGTGTATAAAACTGGAAATAAGGTCACTCTACGGCTTAATCAATAGATATAATAGGGAATTATATGACAGACACATAGAATTGTTAAGAATATACTCGTATGTAGAGTTAAAAGAAATATTATATAATTTTGTTTTGGGGTATGTAGAAAAGAAATTGGAAAATAAAAATAAAAAAATGGTAGATAAGTTAAATAAATTAATAAGAAAGAACGAAGTAAAAAAGGAACACCTCTCTAAGAATAACTATGAAAAAAGAGTAATAAACCTTACAGAGGTAAATTTCAATACAGAAGAAAAAGAAATGTTAGCAAAAGGCTTAAAATACGCACCGCCACCAGAATTAAATCAAGAAAAAACGATTATTGAATGCGAAAGCATAATACAAAAACTAGGAAATGAAAATGATAAAAAAAGAATAAGGAAGTAGGGAATGAAGTAGATAAAATATTTAAGAAAAGTATGTATAATTCAAAAAATGAACAAAAAATCAAATCAACTATAACTAAACTAAAGAATAAAATAAAGAAGAATGATATTATAGTTACGAAGGCGGACAAAGGAAATACAATGGTACTACTGAGAAAGGACGAATACATAAAGAAAACAGAAGAATTTATAAGGGAAGGACCATACGAGGAAATAAAGTATGATTATACAAGTAAGTACCAGTCAAGGATAAAACAAATGATGAAACAGATAACATTTATAGAAGAAAATAAGAAAAAGTATTTATTGGAAAGTAATCCAACAGCACCAACTTTTAAAAGTCAGGTTAAGATACATAAACAAGGAAAACCAATTAGACCGATTGTTTCTTTTATTAATGCACCTATTTATAAATTATCAAAGGAAGTTAGCAGAGTACTGAAAGAGAAATATGAATTTGGGACAAAATACAACATAGAGAATAAGGTAAAATTGATAGAAAAATTAGAAAATATTAGGATTAATGTAAATACAAAATTGATATCACTGGATGTTAAGGACATGTTTACCAATGTCACAATAAATAAAGTTATTAAGTTAATAAACGATAATAATATGGGAGAATACAGGTATAAAAAGCAGTTGATGAAAGTAATTAAAGAATGTGTAAATCAGAACTATTTTCGGTTTAATAACAAGTTTTATATACAGAAAAAAGGTTTACCTATCCCTTCATTATCCCCTATTCTTGCTGAAATATACATGAATGATTTTGAAAAGCAATTAATAACTTCCACTAAGTATAAAGACAATATAAAATTATGGTCTAGATACGTTGATGATGTATTAGTAATTTGGGAAGGAAGCATAGAAGAAGTGCATGAGTTTATAAATGAGGTAAATAATAAGGATAAAAACTTACAATTTAAAGAGGAGATAGGAGGTAAGAAAATAAATTACTTAGATTTAAACATAGAAATTAAAGATAATGAGAAACTACAGTTTGGGATATTTAGGAAAGAGTCGTATTCTGATATAATTATACCAAGAGATTCTTACCACCCATATAGATATAAAATGGCGGCAATCAATTCATTTTGTTACAGAGTTCAGAAGTGTTTAAAAGAGACCGAATCAAAAGATAGGGGGTTAAAAATGATAAAGGGAATTGTAAGGAATAATAATTATAACACCAACATAGTGGATAAAGTTATGAAAAGGGTTAGCATACAAAAAGCTAAAATAGAACCAGAAGAAAAGAATTATGCAGGGTCATTGACATACATAGGTTCACATACTAGAAAAATTATAAAATGTTTTAATAAATATGGAGTAGATATAGCTATTAAAAAATGTGAAACGGTATTTGATAAGATAAGGAATAAGGATATAGAAAAAATTCCAGTATTACAGAAAAGCAGAATTTATAAATTAAAATGTAAAGACTGCAACAAAGTGTACCTAGGTGAGACAGGACGAAAATTCGTATGCAGGTTGTCTGACCACAAACGTGGAGAAGGTAATAGAACAACCAATTCGTTATATGCAAGACATTTCATAGAAGACAACCATAAGTTTGTTAATCCTTTGGAAGAATACGAAATTGTAAAAGTAGTAAATAACACAGTTGAAAGGAAGCTTAGAGAGGAGTTAGAAATATTGAAAGAAAGAGAAAAGGGTTAGACAATTTAATTAATATTAAAATTAAATTTGATAATGAAGAAATATTTTATAACATGATTAAGAAAGTAAATGATAGAGGACAGATAGATAAGATTAAGAATTATATTGCATAGTACTAATTGGATGTTTTAAAATAAGGGTGGGTGACTGACCCACGTGTGTGGAGAGGAAGAGGGTAAGTTTAAAAGGATGCACACACACACACACACACAAAACACTGAAACGCAAGGAATTTGCTAGAAAAATATGTAACTGTACAGATGGTGGGACAGGGTTTAGGGGTGGGGAAGGGTCATTTATATTATAGCTTGTTGTGTGTGAGCAGGGTGGTGGAGAGGGGTGAAGGGTTTGTTTTCACATATTTCCTGTCTTTTCCGATCTGACGATGGGCTGTGAAACTTGAAAGCGCTAATCGGGATAATTTTTATATAGTGGTGTGCAACAGTGATCAATCTGATTGTGCTTTTACCACTAACACAAATTTCTTCATTAAACGTCTGTTAAGATGTGCACTCGACTACAGGTAATGGACAACAACAATGAGGTAATAAACGACAACAATAAGGTAAGTAAAGTTTTTAAATATCTTAAGTTAAAAGTTAAATTGAAGAGGGTTTTAAGTAAAATATGGTTTAATAAACAATGTCTGGATAATAATGTCATCCCAGAGTACGCTCAAGTTAAAATTAAAAATAAGAACAGTGTAGCCAAAAAAGTAAAAGAACAAAGCGAGAAGTTGTGTATAAAACTGGAAATAAGGTCACTCTACGGCTTAATCAATAGATATAATAGGGAATTATATGACAGACACATAGAATTGTTAAGAATATACTCGTATGAGAGTTAAAAGAAATATTATATAATTTTGTTTTGGGGTATGTAGAAAAGAAATTGGAAAATAAAAATAAAAAAATGGTAGATAAGTTAAATAAATTAATAAGAAAGAACGAAGTAAAAAAGGAACACCTCTCTAAGAATAAGTATGAAAAAAGAGTAATAAACCTTACAGAGGTAAATTTCAATACAGAAGAAAAAGAAATGTTAGCAAAAGGCTTAAAATACGCACCACCACCAGAATTAAATCAAGAAAAAACGATTATTGAATGCGAAAGCATAATACAAAAACTAGGAAATGAAAATGATAAAAAAAGAATAAGGAAGTAGGGAATGTAGTAGATAAAATATTTAAGAAAAGTATGTATAATTCAAAAAATGAACAAAAAATCAAATCAACTGTAACTAAACTAAAGAATAAAATAAAGAAGAATGATATTATAGTTACGAAGGCGGACAAAGGAAATACAATGGTACTACTGAGAAAGGACGAATACATAAAGAAAACAGAAGAATTTATAAGGGAAGGACCATACGAGGAAATAAAGTATGATTATACAAGTAAGTACCAGTCAAGGATAAAACAAATGATGAAACAGATAACATTTATAGAAGAAAATAAGAAAAAGTATTTATTGGAAAGTAATCCAACAGCACCAACTTTTAAAAGTCAGGTTAAGATACATAAACAAGGAAAACCAATTAGACCGATTGTTTCTTTTATTAATGCACCTATTTATAAATTATCAAAGGAAGTTAGCAGAGTACTGAAAGAGAAATATGAATTTGGGACAAAATACAACATAGAGAATAAGGTAAAATTGATAGAAAAATTAGAAAATATTAGGATTAATGTAAATACAAAATTGATATCACTGGATGTTAAGGACATGTTTACCAATGTCACAATAAATAAAGTTATTAAGTTAATAAACGATAATAATATGGGAGAATACAGGTATAAAAAGCAGTTGATGAAAGTAATTAAAGAATGTGTAAATCAGAACTATTTTCGGTTTAATAACAAGTTTTATATACAGAAAAAAGGTTTACCTATCCCTTCATTATCCCCTATTCTTGCTGAAATATACATGAATGATTTTGAAAAGCAATTAATAACTTCCACTAAGTATAAAGACAATATAAAATTATGGTCTAGATACGTTGATGATGTATTAGTAATTTGGGAAGGAAGCATAGAAGAAGTGCATGAGTTTATAAATGAGGTAAATAATAAGGATAAAAACTTACAATTTAAAGAGGAGATAGGAGGTAAGAAAATAAATTACTTAGATTTAAACATAGAAATTAAAGATAATGAGAAACTACAGTTTGGGATATTTAGGAAAGAGTCGTATTCTGATATAATTATACCAAGAGATTCTTACCACCCATATAGATATAAAATGGCGGCAATCAATTCATTTTGTTACAGAGTTCAGAAGTGTTTAAAAGAGACCGAATCAAAAGATAGGGGGTTAAAAATGATAAAGGGAATTGTAAGGAATAATAATTATAACACCAACATAGTGGATAAAGTTATGAAAAGGGTTAGCATACAAAAAGCTAAAATAGAACCAGAAGAAAAGAATTATGCAGGGTCATTGACATACATAGGTTCACATACTAGAAAAATTATAAAATGTTTTAATAAATATGGAGTAGATATAGCTATTAAAAAATGTGAAACGGTATTTGATAAGATAAGGAATAAGGATATAGAAAAAATTCCAGTATTACAGAAAAGCAGAATTTATAAATTAAAATGTAAAGACTGCAACAAAGTGTACCTAGGTGAGACAGGACGAAAATTCGTATGCAGGTTGTCTGACCACAAACGTGGAGAAGGTAATAGAACAACCAATTCGTTATATGCAAGACATTTCATAGAAGACAACCATAAGTTTGTTAATCCTTTGGAAGAATACGAAATTGTAAAAGTAGTAAATAACACAGTTGAAAGGAAGCTTAGAGAGGAGTTAGAAATATTGAAAGAAAGAGAAAAGGGTTAGACAATTTAATTAATATTAAAATTAAATTTGATAATGAAGAAATATTTTATAACATGATTAAGAAAGTAAATGATAGAGGACAGATAGATAAGATTAAGAATTATATTGCATAGTACTAATTGGATGTTTTAAAATAAGGGTGGGTGACTGACCCACGTGTGTGGAGAGGAAGAGGGTAAGTTTAAAAGGATGCACACACACACACACACACAAAACACTGAAACACAAGGAATTTGCTAGAAAAATATGTAACTGTACAGATGGTGGGACAGGGTTTAGGGGTGGGGAAGGGTCATTTATATTATAGCTTGTTGTGTGTGAGCAGGGTGGTGGAGAGGGGTGAAGGGTTTGTTTTCACATATTTCCTGTCTTTTCCGATCTGACGATGGGCTGTGAAACTTGAAAGCGCTAATCGGGATAATTTTTATATAGTGGTGTGCAACAGTGATCAATCTGATTGTGCTTTTACCACTAACACAAATTTCTTCATTAAACGTCTGTTAAGATGTGCACTCGACTACAGGTAATGGACAACAACAATGAGGTAATAAACGACAACAATAAGGTAAGTAAAGTTTTTAAATATCTTAAGTTAAAAGTTAAATTGAAGAGGGTTTTAAGTAAAATATGGTTTAATAAACAATGTCTGGATAATAATGTCATCCCAGAGTACGCTCAAGTTAAAATTAAAAATAAGAACAGTGTAGCCAAAAAAGTAAAAGAACAAAGCGAGAAGTTGTGTATAAAACTGGAAATAAGGTCACTCTACGGCTTAATCAATAGATATAATAGGGAATTATATGACAGACACATAGAATTGTTAAGAATATACTCGTATGTAGAGTTAAAAGAAATATTATATAATTTTGTTTTGGGGTATGTAGAAAAGAAATTGGAAAATAAAAATAAAAAAATGGTAGATAAGTTAAATAAATTAATAAGAAAGAACGAAGTAAAAAAGGAACACCTCTCTAAGAATAACTATGAAAAAAGAGTAATAAACCTTACAGAGGTAAATTTCAATACAGAAGAAAAAGAAATGTTAGCAAAAGGCTTAAAATACGCACCGCCACCAGAATTAAATCAAGAAAAAACGATTATTGAATGCGAAAGCATAATACAAAAACTAGGAAATGAAAATGATAAAAAAAGAATAAGGAAGTAGGGAATGTAGTAGATAAAATATTTAAGAAAAGTATGTATAATTCAAAAAATGAACAAAAAATCAAATCAACTGTAACTAAACTAAAGAATAAAATAAAGAAGAATGATATTATAGTTACGAAGGCGGACAAAGGAAATACAATGGTACTACTGAGAAAGGACGAATACATAAAGAAAACAGAAGAATTTATAAGGGAAGGACCATACGAGGAAATAAAGTATGATTATACAAGTAAGTACCAGTCAAGGATAAAACAAATGATGAAACAGATAACATTTATAGAAGAAAATAAGAAAAAGTATTTATTGGAAAGTAATCCAACAGCACCAACTTTTAAAAGTCAGGTTAAGATACATAAACAAGGAAAACCAATTAGACCGATTGTTTCTTTTATTAATGCACCTATTTATAAATTATCAAAGGAAGTTAGCAGAGTACTGAAAGAGAAATATGAATTTGGGACAAAATACAACATAGAGAATAAGGTAAAATTGATAGAAAAATTAGAAAATATTAGGATTAATGTAAATACAAAATTGATATCACTGGATGTTAAGGACATGTTTACCAATGTCACAATAAATAAAGTTATTAAGTTAATAAACGATAATAATATGGGAGAATACAGGTATAAAAAGCAGTTGATGAAAGTAATTAAAGAATGTGTAAATCAGAACTATTTTCGGTTTAATAACAAGTTTTATATACAGAAAAAAGGTTTACCTATCCCTTCATTATCCCCTATTCTTGCTGAAATATACATGAATGATTTTGAAAAGCAATTAATAACTTCCACTAAGTATAAAGACAATATAAAATTATGGTCTAGATACGTTGATGATGTATTAGTAATTTGGGAAGGAAGCATAGAAGAAGTGCATGAGTTTATAAATGAGGTAAATAATAAGGATAAAAACTTACAATTTAAAGAGGAGATAGGAGGTAAGAAAATAAATTACTTAGATTTAAACATAGAAATTAAAGATAATGAGAAACTACAGTTTGGGATATTTAGGAAAGAGTCGTATTCTGATATAATTATACCAAGAGATTCTTACCACCCATATAGATATAAAATGGCGGCAATCAATTCATTTTGTTACAGAGTTCAGAAGTGTTTAAAAGAGACCGAATCAAAAGATAGGGGGTTAAAAATGATAAAGGGAATTGTAAGGAATAATAATTATAACACCAACATAGTGGATAAAGTTATGAAAAGGGTTAGCATACAAAAAGCTAAAATAGAACCAGAAGAAAAGAATTATGCAGGGTCATTGACATACATAGGTTCACATACTAGAAAAATTATAAAATGTTTTAATAAATATGGAGTAGATATAGCTATTAAAAAATGTGAAACGGTATTTGATAAGATAAGGAATAAGGATATAGAAAAAATTCCAGTATTACAGAAAAGCAGAATTTATAAATTAAAATGTAAAGACTGCAACAAAGTGTACCTAGGTGAGACAGGACGAAAATTCGTATGCAGGTTGTCTGACCACAAACGTGGAGAAGGTAATAGAACAACCAATTCGTTATATGCAAGACATTTCATAGAAGACAACCATAAGTTTGTTAATCCTTTGGAAGAATACGAAATTGTAAAAGTAGTAAATAACACAGTTGAAAGGAAGCTTAGAGAGGAGTTAGAAATATTGAAAGAAAGAGAAAAGGGTTAGACAATTTAATTAATATTAAAATTAAATTTGATAATGAAGAAATATTTTATAACATGATTAAGAAAGTAAATGATAGAGGACAGATAGATAAGATTAAGAATTATATTGCATAGTACTAATTGGATGTTTTAAAATAAGGGTGGGTGACTGACCCACGTGTGTGGAGAGGAAGAGGGTAAGTTTAAAAGGATGCATACACACACACACACAAAACACTGAAACACAAGGAATTTGCTAGAAAAATATGTAACTGTACAGATGGTGGGACAGGGTTTAGGGGTGGGGAAGGGTCATTTATATTATAGCTTGTTGTGTGTGAGCAGGGTGGTGGAGAGGGGTGAAGGGTTTGTTTTCACATATTTCCTGTCTTTTCCGATCTGACGATGGGCTGTGAAACTTGAAAGCGCTAATCGGGATAATTTTTATATAGTGGTGTGCAACAGTGATCAATCTGATTGTGCTTTTACCACTAACACAAATTTCTTCATTAAACGTCTGTTAAGATGTGCACTCGACTACAGGTAATGGACAACAACAATGAGGTAATAAACGACAACAATAAGGTAAGTAAAGTTTTTAAATATCTTAAGTTAAAAGTTAAATTGAAGAGGGTTTTAAGTAAAATATGGTTTAATAAACAATGTCTGGATAATAATGTCATCCCAGAGTACGCTCAAGTTAAAATTAAAAATAAGAACAGTGTAGCCAAAAAAGTAAAAGAACAAAGCGAGAAGTTGTGTATAAAACTGGAAATAAGGTCACTCTACGGCTTAATCAATAGATATAATAGGGAATTATATGACAGACACATAGAATTGTTAAGAATATACTCGTATGTAGAGTTAAAAGAAATATTATATAATTTTGTTTTGGGGTATGTAGAAAAGAAATTGGAAAATAAAAATAAAAAAATGGTAGATAAGTTAAATAAATTAATAAGAAAGAACGAAGTAAAAAAGGAACACCTCTCTAAGAATAACTATGAAAAAAGAGTAATAAACCTTACAGAGGTAAATTTCAATACAGAAGAAAAAGAAATGTTAGCAAAAGGCTTAAAATACGCACCGCCACCAGAATTAAATCAAGAAAAAACGATTATTGAATGCGAAAGCATAATACAAAAACTAGGAAATGAAAATGATAAAAAAAGAATAAGGAAGTAGGGAATGTAGTAGATAAAATATTTAAGAAAAGTATGTATAATTCAAAAAATGAACAAAAAATCAAATCAACTGTAACTAAACTAAAGAATAAAATAAAGAAGAATGATATTATAGTTACGAAGGCGGACAAAGGAAATACAATGGTACTACTGAGAAAGGACGAATACATAAAGAAAACAGAAGAATTTATAAGGGAAGGACCATACGAGGAAATAAAGTATGATTATACAAGTAAGTACCAGTCAAGGATAAAACAAATGATGAAACAGATAACATTTATAGAAGAAAATAAGAAAAAGTATTTATTGGAAAGTAATCCAACAGCACCAACTTTTAAAAGTCAGGTTAAGATACATAAACAAGGAAAACCAATTAGACCGATTGTTTCTTTTATTAATGCACCTATTTATAAATTATCAAAGGAAGTTAGCAGAGTACTGAAAGAGAAATATGAATTTGGGACAAAATACAACATAGAGAATAAGGTAAAATTGATAGAAAAATTAGAAAATATTAGGATTAATGTAAATACAAAATTGATATCACTGGATGTTAAGGACATGTTTACCAATGTCACAATAAATAAAGTTATTAAGTTAATAAACGATAATAATATGGGAGAATACAGGTATAAAAAGCAGTTGATGAAAGTAATTAAAGAATGTGTAAATCAGAACTATTTTCGGTTTAATAACAAGTTTTATATACAGAAAAAAGGTTTACCTATCCCTTCATTATCCCCTATTCTTGCTGAAATATACATGAATGATTTTGAAAAGCAATTAATAACTTCCACTAAGTATAAAGACAATATAAAATTATGGTCTAGATACGTTGATGATGTATTAGTAATTTGGGAAGGAAGCATAGAAGAAGTGCATGAGTTTATAAATGAGGTAAATAATAAGGATAAAAACTTACAATTTAAAGAGGAGATAGGAGGTAAGAAAATAAATTACTTAGATTTAAACATAGAAATTAAAGATAATGAGAAACTACAGTTTGGGATATTTAGGAAAGAGTCGTATTCTGATATAATTATACCAAGAGATTCTTACCACCCATATAGATATAAAATGGCGGCAATCAATTCATTTTGTTACAGAGTTCAGAAGTGTTTAAAAGAGACCGAATCAAAAGATAGGGGGTTAAAAATGATAAAGGGAATTGTAAGGAATAATAATTATAACACCAACATAGTGGATAAAGTTATGAAAAGGGTTAGCATACAAAAAGCTAAAATAGAACCAGAAGAAAAGAATTATGCAGGGTCATTGACATACATAGGTTCACATACTAGAAAAATTATAAAATGTTTTAATAAATATGGAGTAGATATAGCTATTAAAAAATGTGAAACGGTATTTGATAAGATAAGGAATAAGGATATAGAAAAAATTCCAGTATTACAGAAAAGCAGAATTTATAAATTAAAATGTAAAGACTGCAACAAAGTGTACCTAGGTGAGACAGGACGAAAATTCGTATGCAGGTTGTCTGACCACAAACGTGGAGAAGGTAATAGAACAACCAATTCGTTATATGCAAGACATTTCATAGAAGACAACCATAAGTTTGTTAATCCTTTGGAAGAATACGAAATTGTAAAAGTAGTAAATAACACAGTTGAAAGGAAGCTTAGAGAGGAGTTAGAAATATTGAAAGAAAGAGAAAAGGGTTAGACAATTTAATTAATATTAAAATTAAATTTGATAATGAAGAAATATTTTATAACATGATTAAGAAAGTAAATGATAGAGGACAGATAGATAAGATTAAGAATTATATTGCATAGTACTAATTGGATGTTTTAAAATAAGGGTGGGTGACTGACCCACGTGTGTGGAGAGGAAGAGGGTAAGTTTAAAAGGATGCACACACACACACACACACACAAAACACTGAAACGCAAGGAATTTGCTAGAAAAATATGTAACTGTACAGATGGTGGGACAGGGTTTAGGGGTGGGGAAGGGTCATTTATATTATAGCTTGTTGTGTGTGAGCAGGGTGGTGGAGAGGGGTGAAGGGTTTGTTTTCACATATTTCCTGTCTATTCCGATCTGACGATGGCCTGTGTAACGTGTCAATTTTGGGTCATTTTATTTTTTAGAGTATGGGGCATTTACATTTTTGTTTATTTCGTTTTTGTGTGGGATTTATAAAATTATTGTGCAACGTTATTTCATTACTACAGAAATCATGGTAAGCTGAACAGTTTGAGACAAAGGCGATACGCAATTTCCATTGTGTAACTAGGCAAAGGAATTTGCATCTCCACGAATTTCCAAGAACTATGTGAGAGTGTGGCAGTGCGCACCTATGCGTCCACCAAGCATGGGCGCCGACCCACGCGTTTGTGAAACTCAAAATGGCTAAAAGCAAGAAACTCTACGAGCACATGGTCGTGGAGCAGCAGGAAATAATGTCTTAAGTCCGGTCCCTTTTATGACGTCAGCCAATGCCTGGCTGAGATCGTAGGCTATATTCACTCCAAAAAACTACATGCATGGCATGGAACGAAGCTTCGACGACGAAGATCAAGGCAGTGCTTTCCGTAGAACGCATAAGATCATCTCAGCAGTACCTGTTACGTTATCGTTCCCAGTCTACATTAAGCAGAGACGCCATACAGTGCACGAGAAACCAAGTACAGCTACAGACGCTTATATTTTGTTTTCGGGCCCGGTTGGTCGAATTTTCACAAATGTAGGTAATTCGATAAGACCGACCGGGACCCAAGAAAGTCATTAACTCATCACAGTTAGAAATTTGTGACAGTGGAAAAGTGAAAACAAATTACGTACATGTGAATCGGGGACAAAACACGTGTTCGGCCGGCAACGCGGTAGTGGACGGTTATATCGTGACAATAAAGGAATGTGTAAAATTTAATAAAAACAAGGGGTAAAGTATTAACTTCTGTGAAAGCGTGTGTGAGCAGATTGGGCTGTCTTGAATAATATTTAAATCTATACCCGAAATCTATAATCTATAAATGTATATGTGAAAATTTGGTTTTTTATGTCCTTGTTTTATTTAATTAAAATTAGTTAATTTACTTCAAAACCATGTGTTAGACTAAGTTATTTCGTTATTACCACGTCCTCATTTCTGTGTTGAAAAATTCGTCTAACGGATCGGAATCTTTCTGAATTATTAATTGGGTGGGGTCAGATTGCTAAATTGTCCGTTTTATTAAGGTAAAGTGTAAAGGTCTCCATATCTGTCCTTCAAAGATATAGGTGGCGACTCTGGGCTTCTGATAAAATTTCTGCAACAGGTTAAGTCCTGGTAGTGAATCTTATTTATTTTATATTTTGGCTTATTTTTAACGTCACAGCGACGACCCTGCCAGGATGTTCGTATATAAATTTTATAGGAACTAGACCTGTTTTAATGCACAGAAAATGGGATGTGGTAATGACGAATTTATAAATATGATTTATCGTGTATAATTACGCACGTAGGTTAGGTTTGTGTTATGAGTTACAGTTAAGTACAAGATAAAAAATGGCAAATAATACCGAAGTCAGCTTCACTGGCGATAAAATAGAAAGTATAGCGACACCTGTCCAAAGTAAACAAGAGATAGATAAAGATGACAAAATTATGAATATGTTGCAGTTAATTTTGGAGCAACAAAGTATTAAATTTAATGAAGTACAAAGTGATTCTGACGCTAAATTTAATATCCAGAATAACAAATTTGATGAGTTGAAAAATGAGATTCAAGAATTAAATAAATATTTAGAAAGTACTAATGAAACAATAAGAACTAATTTGAATAAATTAGAACAGAGTGTGGAGAGAATGGGAGTACATGTGATGAATCCAGAGAAAAATAAAACAAACGAAAATTGTAATGACAAGTGTAGAAATATAATACCAGAGAAAGAGTTAATAAATGATAACAATAATGTTGAAAATAATGAGAATAATAATATTGAGTATAATAATGTGTTTGAAGAATTGGTATCAGAAAGTGATACGGTGAAACTAAATAATGAAAGTACTGATGAGTTGATGGAATGTGATAATGAAATGTTAATGTGTGTTAATGAGTTAGAGAGAGAGAGGAAAAATAATGTTGTAGTAGAGTGGGGACAGAGGGGAAATTTTCCCTTTATTATTTATGATGTTTATGATGACGATTTAATGTGGTCACAAGTGTTGTGGAAGGGCAAGAGTCCCGTAGTAATAGGTGAATTGAGGTGTTTATTTTTGTTGTGTATTGTTGTACCCTCTGTCGGTGATAATGATGTTGAAAGTGTGATTTGGTATGGTGATGAAAGAGATTTAAACAGAGAATTGTGTGTGGAGAACGTAACAGAATTATATAACTTAAATAGAAAGTATGAGGAATGGAAGGACAGTTTAATAGTATATTTGAGTAACAATGATTATAATGATTTGGTAAAAATAATTAACCCGATAGTGAATGAATTTAATGACGGAGACTTGACAAAAATACCTAATGTAGACCGGTTTAATGAGTATTTGAATAAGTTGAATGAATTTAGTTTGTATGGTTACAACACACAAAACAGTCATTTGTGTGGTGATAAAATTGAACGATGTTATATAAAAACAAGACTTATTTGGGACGATGGAGGGTAAACTATTAAAACAATAAAAGACAATATAAACATTGTGTTTAATGGTTTTCGACATGGCAAATTTGGACAATGAAGTGTGGGAAAACTGACCCGTTAATAACAAAGAGTTTGTAAATAAAAATATAGTGAA
Organism: Magicicada septendecula; assembly: GCA_034769895.1. Taxonomy (NCBI): domain Eukaryota; kingdom Metazoa; phylum Arthropoda; class Insecta; order Hemiptera; family Cicadidae; genus Magicicada; species Magicicada septendecula. Next base: position 111,974,075 of record CM068373.1, read on the forward strand.
TTTATTTGTGTGCATTGTGGAATGTTAAGTAAATAATGTGTGTACGTAAGATGATTGTTGTAATAATAATATTGAAATATTTGGAAGTTCAATAAATATCAGAATTAATTGTGAAAACAGTAATTGACTAATGGTAATTGTTTCGATAACTATATAATGTATATTTTCAGTAATTAATTAAATTAAACCAATTTGATATGCTTAAACATTTTGATTGCTTATTTAAATGTTAATTAATTAAAATTTTTAATGAATTTAATTTATTTTACGAGATGGAAATTTGGTAATGAATGATAAATTATTTGATGTAAACTAATATTTTTGTGAAATGTTTCAGAGGTGAGGTGAAAAGTATTGTGATATGGTGATTATGTTTTGTGGGTATATCGTGTTAAATGGATTGTAAGTAGAAAAATTTTATAATCATATGTAATAAAATGGGTACAGGTGTGATTGAGATTTTAATTCAGTAATAAGATGTTTATTGGAAATAATTGTGTTTGATAAAAATGAGAAGTAAAGTAATAATTTATGCAAGTTAAAAAGAAATAGTTTTGGGTGATAGATATTTTATGGGACATATAGATCTGTCCAAGTTGAAGTCAAAGTTAAAGAAATAGTAGAAATGAAGAATGTAATGTTGTTTTGAACTAATGTATGTTACAGAATTTTGAGAAGTATTGATGTTGACACAGTAGTAATGGAGACTTTATGTAGATTTTGAGTGATATATTTATGTTTATAATTAATGATGTTATTTTGTTGTATTTGTAGTAAGGTAATGAGATTGAGATTTTTGGGGATGGCAATTTTGTATTAGGGGGTAGTGTATTGGGGGAGTCCGCAACTTAATGATGTTGGGACGGGAATAGGTACCGATTTAGTGAGGAGGGGCCGCCTTAGGTGGAATCCAGGGGCCAAATAAGGGAATTGAGTTTTGGGTGGGGGAAACACGTATCCTATGTACAAAGGGTTAGAGAGTATTTTTTATGTTGAGAGAAGGTGGCGATTTGAGTTTCATGATAAGTTGGGGTTAGAGAGTGTCTTGATTAGTAGAGATTTTGATAGAGATGGGTGTCAGGGTAGTTGAAGCTGTGAGTTAGAGTTAAAGGGAGAAAGATTGTATATGTATACAGAAGTAGTACAGTCAATGAGAATAAATAATTTACATCACCCACAGTAGTGTAGAATCAGATGGTTAAATAAAGAGAGAGATTTATAATAAAGATATAAAATTTTCATTTTTTAAACCAGTGACAGAATTTGGAAATCATGTAAAATTAAGAATTGTTTATTTTAAATAATTTGAATGTCAACTTGTTTATTATTTATATTAATATTGTGTTTGTTTTAAATGTTTTATTTTATTGTTTTGTGTTTCAAATTAAATTGTTACAGATATTGAATGTATTTTCAGAAAGTATACATAACATATGTAGGTCAAGGGTCTTGAACTTGACCTAGTTTCGATCAGCTGATGAGGTCATACACATATTAAGATTGTATAGTAGGAAGTCAATTTGATTTGTTTGTTTAATCAATTTAAACCAAATTTTAAATAATGTTTAAATATAAAGGAAGCATCTTCATAAATTTAAATATTTTTTATTTTAAAAATTTTTTGGAAATCTTAATTTGTGAAAAAAAAAAAAATTCTTGATTTTTCGCCTGCCAGCGAATGAATATTTTAAGTGTTGATTATTTTATTATTTGTGTGTTAACCATGTTTATTTTATTGATTTATTTTGTATTGCATTGTATTGTTAGCCTCTAAGTGATTACATGCTAGGTTAAGGATGTGTTTTGAAATGTTTAACTTAAGTCATTTTAAAGAAAACAGAAAACCAGGAAGAGAATTTTTGAGTATATTATTTTGAATTTTGAATTTTTTAAAATTTTTCATAAATTTTAAAAGAATTTTTCAATTTTACAATACGTTATGTCAACATGTAATGTGAGTGTGTGGGTGAGCCCAGTATCTGCTAAAGGCAGCCCAGCTTGCATATAAGGGGAAACATATCGGTGGAGGATCTGGCATAATTTGAGCCAGGGATTGAGGATCTGGGGATAGCATGCTAAAAGGCGAGGTGTGGTGTGGTACTTGTCGGTTCGATTTCTCGGTGTTGGGATCTCTTACGGAGAAGTCCAGTGATCTCGTTCAGGTGAGTCCATAGTCGCTGAGCCAGGGGGGTAGTGTACCCATGTAGATTAAGAACAAGGGGGTTGTTGGCACCAGTTCCTCACCGGTCCTCTTCGGGGTTTATCGATGAGATTTCTTCTGTTGTGAACAGCAGAATTCTCATCGAGGGGGTATTGTAACGTGTCAATTTTGGGTCATTTTATTTTTTACAGTATGGGGCATTTACATTTTTGTTTATTTCGTTTTTGTGTGGGATTTATAAAATTATTGTGCAACGTTATTTCATTACTACAGAACTCATGGTAAGCTGAACAGTTTGAGACAAAGGCGATACGCAATTTCCATTGTGTAACTAGGCAAAGGAATTTGCATCTCCACGAATTTCCAAGAACTATGCGAGAGTGTGGCAGTGCGCACCTATGCATCCACCAAGCATGGGCGCCGACCCACGCATTTGTGAAACTCAAAATGGCTAAAAGCAAGAAACTCTACGAGCACATGGTCGTGGAACAGCAGGAAATAATGTCTTAAGTCCAGCCCCTTTTATGATGTCAGCCAATGCCTAGCTGAGATCGTAGGCTATATTCACTCCAAAAAACTACATGCATGGCATGGAACGAAGCTTCGACGACGAAGATCAAGGCAGTGCTTTCCGTAGAACGCATAAGATCATCTCAGCAGTACCTGTTATGTTATCGTTCCCAGTCTACATTAAGCAGAGACGCCATACAGTGCACGAGAAACCAAGTACAGCTACAGACGCTTATATTTTGTTTTCGGGCCCGGTTGGTCGAATTTTCACAAATGTAGGTAATTCGATAAGACCGACCGGGACCCAAGAAAGTCATTAACTCGTCACAGTTAGAAATTTGTGACAGTGGAAAAGTGAAAACAAATTACGTACATGTGAATCAGGGACAAAACACGTGTTCGGCCGGCAACGCGGTAGTGGACGGTTATATCGTGACAATAAAGGAATGTGTAAAATTTAATAAAAACAAGGGGTAAAGTATTAACTTGTGTGAAAGCGTGTGTGAGCAGATTGGGCTGTCTTGAATAATATTTAAATCTATACCCGAAATCTATAATCTATAAATGTATATGTGAAAATTTGCTTTTTTATGTCCTTGTTTTATTTAATTAAAATTAGTTAATTTACTTCAAAACCATGTGTTAGACTAAGTTATTTCGTTATTACCACGTCCTCATTTCTGTGTTGAAAAATTCATCTAACGGATCGGAATCTTTCTGAATTATTAATTGGGTGGGGTCAGATTGCTAAATTGTCCGTTTTATTAAGGTAAAGTGTAAAGGTCTCCATATCTGTCCTTCAAAGATATAGGTGGCGACTCTGGGCTTCTGATAAAATTTCTGCAACAGGTAAGTCCTGGTAGTGAATCTTATTTATTTCATATTTTGGCTTATTTTTAACGTCACAGCTGTGAAACTTGAAAGCGCTAATCGGGATAATTTTTATATAGTGGTGTGCAACAGTGATCATTCTGATTGTGATTTCAACCACTAACACAAATTTCTTCATTAAACGTCTGTTAAGATGTGCAATCGACTACAGGTAATGGACAACAACAATGAGGTAATAAACGACAACAATAAGGTAAGTAAAGTTTTTAAATATCTTAAGTTAAAAGTTAAATTGAAGAGGGTTTTAAGTAAAATATGGTTTAATAAACAATGTCTGGATAATAATGTCATCCCAAAGTACGCTCAAGTTAAAATTAAAAATAAGAACAGTGTAGCCAAAAAAGTAAAAGAACAAAGCGAGAAGTTGTGGATAAAACTGGAAGTAAGGTCACTCTACGGCTTAATCAATAGATATAATAGGGAATTATATGACAGACACATAGAATTGTTAAGAATATACTCGTATGTAGAGTTAGAAGAAATATTATATAATTTTGGTTTGGGGTACGTAGAAAAGAAATTGGAAAATAAAAATAAAAAAATGGTAGATAAGTTAAATAAATTAATAAGACAGAACGAAGTGAAAAAGGAACACCTCTCTAAGAATAACTATGAAAAAAGAGTAATAAACCTTACAGAGGTAAATTTCAATACAGAAGAAAAAGAAATGTTAGCAAAAGGCTTAAAATACGCACCGCCACCAGAATTATATCAAGAAAAAACGATTATTGAATGCGAAAGCATAATACAAAAACTAGGAAATGAAAATGATAAAAAAAGAATAAGGAAGTAGGGAATGATAAAAAAAGAATAAGGAAGTAGGGAATGTAGTAGATAAAATATTTAAGAAAAGTATGTATAATTCAAAAAATCAAATCAACTGTAACTAAACTAAAGAATAAAATAAAGAAGAATGATATTATAGTTACGAAGGCGGACAAAGGAAATACAATGGTACTACTGAGAAAGGACGAATACATAAAGAAAACGGAAGAATTTATAAGGGAAGGACCATACGAGGAAATAAAGTATGATTATACAAGTAAGTATCAGTCAAGTATAAAACAAATGATGAAACAGATAACATTTATAGAAGAAAATAAGAAAAAGTATTTATTGGAAAGTAATCCAACAGCACCAACTTTTAAAAGTCAGGTTAAGATACATAAACAAGGAAAACCAATTAGACCGATTGTTTCTTTTATTAATGCACCTATTTATACATTATCAAAGGAAGTTAGCAGAGTACTGAAAGAGAAATATGAATTTGGGACAAAATACAACATAGAGAATAATGTAAAATTGATAGAAAAATTAGAAAATATTAGGATTAATGTAAATACAAAATTGATATCACTGGATGTTAAGGACATGTTTACCAATATCACAGTAAATAAAGTTATTAAGTTAATAAACGATAATAATATGGGAGAATACAGGTGTAAAAAGCAGTTGATGAAGTGTGTGGTGGGGGTTGATGGTGGGAAGGGATTGGCGCTGAGGTTCGAATTATGTGTGTGGATCTGTGTGTCAGTGTGCTACACTAAATGCACTACCGAAATTACACAAACCCAATATTCCCATCAGACCACTTATAAACAACACACAAGCACCTGCACACAAAATAGCTAGACATTTAGATAAATTGATCAGAAATAGCATAAATTTAACAAACAACACCACTGTCAAAAATAATATAGATCTAGTGAATAAAACTCAACATGTACACATTCCCCACAATTCCACACTTGCTTCATTCGACATAACCAACCTATACACCAACGTTCCCATAAAAGAAACCATAATTACATTAGAACAATTACTAAAAATAAATAACACACCTGAAACACACATAAACGAGATCATCCATCTAACTAAAATTATCACAGATCAAAATTATTTCGCACACAATAGCATGTATTACACACAAACAGATGGACTACCCATGGGCTCCCCTATATCAGGTATACTAGCAGAAATATTCATACACACCATAGAACAGAAACACATACTGAACAACAACAAATACACCGATAAAATAATATATTGGCACAGGTATGTCGACGACATTTTACTCCTTTACAACGGCAACAAAAGACAAATAGAAAATTTCCACAAAAACACACACACATACAAATATACAGAAAACCCACCACATCAGACATGGTCATACACACACATCCAACCACCCAACTCAACACAAACATGCAGCTTTCAACTACATGCTCCATAGGCTCACGTCAATACCCCTAAACACACAGGACTACCAAGATGAATTAAACGCAATTAAATACATAGCAGTCAAAAACGGATACAACCCCGAATTAATAAATAAACTACACAAACGAATCCTCAACACAAAAAGAAATAAAACACATCTGACCAACAGCACAAAACCCAGTAAATACATAACACTTACATACTACAATTCCAATACACATAAAATTGCAAACACATTTAGGAAACAAAATTATAAAGTAGCTTACAGAACCAACAACACCATTAGAAAACATATAAACAATACTAACAAAGACATTGACACATACAGCAAAACAGGGGTTTACAAATTAAATTGCAATGATTGTCAACAATTCTACATCGGCCAGACGGGAAGATCTTTTTCTTCCAGGTTTTCTGAACATTTAAAAGCCCTCACCACAAACTACATACATTCCACATTTGCCACACATTTACATAACGAAAACCACAGCTACACAAACATAGAACACAACATGGAAATATTACACTACTTACCAAAAAGTAGAAAACTAAACACAGCTGAACAATTTGAAATATACAGATATCACACACTACAACCAAACAACATATTAAATGAACAGATACACTACAAATCACATACACTATTTGACACACTGATCCACACACATAATTCGAACCTCAGCGCCAATCCCTTCCCACCATCAACCCCCACCACACACTCCATTCCGTAACGGTTATTCTGTAATCGACAGTTAGTACTCAACCCACTGAAGAAGAGAAACAGCATCTTGAAACGTTTGGGAAGTGACAATAGTAAGTTCATAAGTGAAAGTATTATATATATTATTAAATTAATAAGTGAACGAAGAGGATGTAACAACAAGATAATTTTATGCTTTTACTTATAAAAAAACTAGTGTTCCGAGTCGTTAATTTAATAGTGGTATTTAACTAATATAATAATGTTAATATGTGATGTAAATATGTAATTTAAAATATAGAATGTAAAATCAGTAAAACTTCTCTAGTCCGACCCCCGGCTGGTCCGACCGCGGCTCAGGCACCGAGTTGTTGATGACTTACCAGCATGTTTACATACTTGTCACAGTTGTTTTGCTGCCTCAGTGAGCCGGCATCTAGTGTCTAGTGCGCAGTGTTGCCAGGTCTTCCGAAATTTCGGAAGACCTTCCGATTTTTTTTAATGTTCCAGAAAATACGAAATTTAGTGTAAATCTTCCGAATTTTTTTCCTACTCTCGTTGCAGTGCTGTCGCATTTCTAGAGTTTTGTTTTTGCATACGATATGACGTCAAATCTGGTGTTTCATTGCAACCGCAATTATAATTGTTTTCAATAAAAGTTTATAAGAGGTCTTGTCAAAAATTATAGTTCCTTCCTCCTGTCACAAACAATAATTATGACCACCCATACACAATGATGTAATAAGCATTTTGCAATATCCACTTATTGTACCATACAGTACTGCTATTCAAATAAGAGTGACTAATCGTTATAGTTTAGTCTCAAGCTGACAGAATCGCACTACATAACTGTACCTGAATAAACAGATACTGTAATGTCTAGCCTACACCAGGTCATAATAATGTCAAGTCGCCGTGATAAACATGAAAATAAATATCACTATAATATTGACGACTCGGAACACAAAGTTTGTTATAAGTAAAAACGTAAAGTTTTACCTTACAGCCTAAACCGGCTTTCACCTATAGAAGGCTTCATCAGAGGCTGTCGTTAGTAGCGCTGCTCGTCTTGTTGTTGGCGACGAGAAAGTGTTTCGAAAGATTGAAGCTGTGTGTGTGTGGTGAGGTAAAAGAACTCGGACAGTTTTTACACGAATTCAAAGATTGTTTTGCAGTTCGGGGACAGTCACTGGGAAGAACCTCTCTTGTGCAACATCGCGTCAATACCGGGGACACAACACCGATACGCCAACCTCCTCGAAGGCCTCCATTATCTAAACAAGAGGAGATGTCTCGGTTAGTACAGGACATGTTGACAGAGGGAGTAATTGAACCTTCGTCAAGTGCTTGGTCTTCTCCTGTAGTGCTGGTAGCGAAGAAGGATGGTGGATTGCGTTTCTGCGTAGACTACCGGAGGTTAAATGACGTTACAAAGAAAGACTGCTATCCATTACCTCGCGTTGACGATACACTCGACACGTTGTCCGGAGCACAGTGGTTTTCCACATTGGACCTGAAGAGTGGATATTGGCAAGTGGGTCTTCATCAAGAAGACAAGGAAAAGACCGCTTTCTCGACCCCAAGTGGCTTATTCCAATTTAACGTCATGCCATTTGGACTTTGTAATGCACCGGCAACATTTGAGAGATTGATGGACCTGATACTCCGAGGCCTGACGTGGAAAACTTGCCTTGTTTACTTAGACGATGTCATAGTGATCGGGAAGACTTTCGAAGATCATTTGGAAAACCTTAAAGAAGTTCTAACTAGAATTCACGGTGCACAACTGAAGCTGAGCCCGAAGAAGTGTTCTCTATTCCAGAAGGAAGTACAGTATTTGGGCCATCTGGTTTCGGCAGCGGGTGTTAGCATGGATCCTAATAAAGTAGACACCGTAAGAGACTGGCCAGTTCCGAAGTATAAACATGAAGTTCGGAGTTTATGTTTACACCGGATTCAAAGAAAACATGGAGCCAATACAAATATGTAATAAAGGTCATCTCCTAAACGCCCTAGAAGAGTTTGAAATATACAGGGCCTCCAAAATAAATGAAGAACAGTTACTCAACGATCAGCTGATGTTTAAATCCAATAAATTATATGATACCGCGTTGAAGATAAGCAGTGAAGCGCGAATACATGTTAGTTGACGATCAGAGGTCGACCGGTGCACCGAGTCACTTATAACGTTTTCATATGTTTATGTATATATGTTAATTTATTCATAGTGAGTTTTGTGCGTGTGGTGTTTATGTGTATAAACGTTTTAATCTTTTCGACGAACCCTATGTATTAGGGGAATAGCATTTTACTGTACCTGAGGATGGGGATTTAGTCCCTGAAACGCTTCGCTACTATTGCTAAACCACTACATGAGCTAACGGAAAATAAACGAAACTTCCAATGGTCGAGAGAGTGTGACCAAGCATTTAGAACGTTGAAGATTGCATTATGTTCGCAGCCAATTCTCGCTTTTCCAGCTTCCGAAGGAAAGTACATCGTAGACACAGACGCAAGCAATACTGGTCTAGGAGCAGTTTTGTCTCAAGTGAAGAACGAGTAATAGCGTATTACAGCAAGACGCTTTCTAAACCAGAGAGAAATTATTGTTACAAGAAGAGAGTTGTTGGCAATTGTCAGAGCTTTGGAGCACTTACATAAATACCTCTATGGGAGAGAGTTTTCACTACGTACCGACCATGCTGCACTTGCATGGCTCTTGGGATTTAAAAATCCAGAAGGACAGTTGGCAAGGTGGCTCGAACGTCTGCAAGAGTACAACTTCAAGGTACAACATCGGCGGGGGCGCCTCTATGGTAATGCAGATGGCTTATCACGAAGACCGTGCCCGGAAGACTGCCGACATTGCCACAGAAAGGAAGAACAAAACTCAAGCGAACATGTTCAAGCCATCAGTGTAGATTTCCTGGCTGATGGCTGGACAACACAAGACTGTCGACAAGAACAGATGACTGATGAAGACATTGGACCGATCTTGACAGCAAAAGAGGAAGGTCGCCGCCCGGATTGGCAAGATATCTGCCATGGTACCGAAGTGCTGAAGGGCTACTGGGCACAATGGGAATCTCTCAGCTTAGAAAACGGATTGCTGAAAAGGGCTTGGGAAAGTGCAGATGGACGAGATGTGGTCATGCAGTTGATAGTTCCCCGAAGTAAAGTGCAGTCTGTGTTGAACTGCATGATGGAACATCTGGAGGCCATCTTGGCGTTAACAAAACCCTTGACAAAATACGGAAGCGATTCTATTGGTTTCATCTTCGCCACGACGTAGAGGAATGGGTTCGGACGTGTGAAATATGTGCTGCAAGCAAGGGCCCACAAACCAGAAGCAGGAGAAAAATGAGACAGTATAACGTTGGACTACCTTTCGAGAGAATTGCCATAGACATTGCTGGACCATTCCCAGTTACTGACGATGGAAACCGGTACATCATGGTTGTAGGTGACTACTTTACTAAGTGGGTGGAAGCCTACACAACTCCAAATCAGGAGGTTACCACTTTGGCGAAGCAGTTAGTTCACAACTTCTGTTGCCGTTATGGAGCCCCTATGGAAATCCATACGGATCAAGGGAGAAATTTCGAATCAGGAGTGTTTAAAGAATTATGCCGTCTACTCGGAATTCGCAAGACCAGTACAACGCCTCTGCATCCTCAGTCAGACGGGATGGTTGAGAGGTTCAACAGGACACTTGAGCAGCATCTTTCGAAAGTTGTTGACGAGAACCAAACAGACTGGGACCAACATATACCACTATTCCTTATGGCGTATAGGTCATCAGTACACGACACAACCGGCATGACTCCAGCAAAATTGGTGTTTGGGCGGGAGATTCGTCTTCATGGGGACTTAATGTTTGGATCACCTGAGACTCAGTCCCAAGAGCCAAAGAACTATTCCTCGCAATTAGAAAACCAACTGCGAGAAATGAATCGCTTGGTAAGAGGACGGCTGAAGATTGCCAGTGATAAAATGAAAACTCGGTATGACATTCGCAGCAATAGTGTGGGTTTCCAAGAAGGAGATCAGGTCTGGTTGTTCAATCCAAAGCGCCGTCGTGGTCGCTCACCTAAGCTTCAGTCTAACTGGGAAGGACCCTACACTGTGAAAAAAGAATTAACGATGTTGTTTATCGGGTTCAACAGGAAGGACAGCGAAAGTTCAAGGTCGTCCACCTAGATCGCCTGGCTAAGTACAACTTTAGAGACGGTTTGCCAGTTCGGGACGAACAGGCTTAAGGAGGGGGGCTGTGCTACGACAGCACAGAACAATCTACGCGTTTATCTAATGTGCCAGAAGGATCTCGATGTAACGCGTGTGGCGTACGTGCTACTACACACATTTTGTGAGAATCTTCTCGACTGTGCCGGGCTTCGCTCGGGCGCTTGGCCTGTGTCAAGGCCGTAGTAATTACGTAGTTCATGAGAGATAAGACGCAGTTTGGAAGCTTCTGGTGTGTGAGCGTGACTATAAATACCGGTACTCAAACGACGTTCAGTTCAGTATGAGGCGAATTTTTGACTGTGCGGTTCGAGAGTATTAGTGCGATATATTTACAGAGCGGTACGAGTTATTACTGTGTACATTCAAGTAGTTATTAGTGAAGTGTTGCGTTTTATATTGGGATGGTATAATTGTAATACAATTGAGTTTTAATATTAGTGGACATTTTATTGCGTGTGAACAATTTTCATTTGATATGTTGTAGACACTGTGTTGTTAAATTCGACCTGTTTAACTGTAAAAAATAAAGGTGTGATTAGTGACTTAATTGTTGTCTTGTACTTATTTTGTTTCCACTGTACCTACGACGATCGAGTAGACCGTCGTAACAATATGTTATTAATTATTAAAACGTTATTAATTATTTATTCTCAGGGTGATAATGAGTAATATTTATACTAGCAGTGTATAAGACTTACACCTTCCAGCAAATCTTGAAGTGTTCCGCGAAACTACAGATTTACCGCGGCCAATAATCTTCCTATGAGGAAATCTTCTACTCACGTGAATAGCACTTTAATAATATAATATATTAGTTGTTCACCCAGCTTGGTTCTTGTCGAATAACTCGAAGAGTTCCAAGTCTTAGCGTTACTTTAGATTTATACTAGTTCATACAAGAAAAACTCTTGTAGAGGAACACACGTTCACTAGGCAAATGCTTTCGATGAACTGCCTGAAGTAAGCCAAACAACGGACGATTCTGACTGAAATTAGAGGCTTCTGATTGGTCAATCAGCTGCCCACATGGTTGATAGAACAAAAGATAGACGGGTTACAGGCGAATCTTTGTATAAGTTGGCGAGAGCCTGCATAGATTTTATCTCAAAATTTAATTACTCTTCCATAGATAAGAGTGAAAAGTTGAGGTTTTAATTATTAAAAAACCATATTTATAAAATAGCTGAGAACAACAGAGTACATATATTACCGGCAAAGTATGTAATCAGGCATTCTATAGAATACCTAGGCATTTTATACAATGCCTGAATCCAGCCGGCAAAGTATTAAATAAAACACATTTCATACATTGCCTAGGCATTGTATAGAATGCCTAACGTCTTTTAGGTAATGTATAGAAGACAATGTGTGCTCTATGGTTTCATGTCAAAACATGAATCCCCCCTCCGTCACCCCGTACCACTGTACGCGCCTACCTCCCGCTGATCTTCAGTAACGTCCGAGATGTCGCAACCACGTGCTGAGTCGTGCTAATGGCCGGGTTGCTTTAATGCGAGTTCGATTTGACGCTGACATATCTCATCTTCGAAGTTCTAGTACTAAAAACAGTGTTTTTCTCAGTGATGGTGACTATCGTAAGCTAATGTTGGACGTGCATGCTGCTAAGAAGAAAGAACAAAAGGACCTACGGGATTACTGGCTACTGAATAGGTACGATGTTATGCTTGTTGAAAATAAAATCAAACTAATTCATCCCCTCAAGTAAGGTGATAGTGCTATTCAGTTTTGTCAGTGATACGGAGTTGTTTGATGTACTGCATGAAGCCCACTTAGCGATAGGCCATGGAGGCAGAGACAGAATGTTAAAAGAACTTTCTATTAAGTATAAAAACATTACACGTCATGATGTTGAACTATACCTTCATTTGTGTGAACCTTGTCAAAAAAAGCAAAAAGGTGTAAAAAAGGGTATACTCGTAAAACCAATAATTTCATCCGAGTTTAACTCTCGTTGCCAGGTTGACCTCATCGATTTCCAATCCCAGCCAGACAGAGATTTTAAGTTTGTTATGGTTTATCAGGACCATTTAACCAAATTTTTTGTCCTTCGGCCCCTCAAAACAAAGACTTCTGAAGAAGTTGCGTACAACCTCATTGATAGTTTTTCGCTATTTGGAGCTCCGTCTATTTTAGTCTGATAACGGTAGAGAATTTTCTAATAAAATTGTAAATAATTTGAAAAAATATTGGCCTTCATTAAAAATTGTTCATGGTAAGCCCCGTCATTCACAAAGTCAGGACAGTGTCGAACAGGCAAATCAAGACAGTGAAAATATGACTGCAACTTGGATGCAAGATGAGAAAATCGACCAATGGAGTGAGGGCCTACGGTTTGTTCAGTTGATGAAAAATAGAGCCTTACACTTTGGCATCAAACGATCACCCTATGAAGCTCTCTTTGGATGTAAAGTTAAGGTAGGGCTTACTACATCCTCGATTCCCCATGATGTGTTACATACTCTTGAAAGTGAAGAAGATCTCGAAGAAGTCATCAACAATATACAGATACCGGCATAACTGAATCTATCGACCCTACTATGCCTAACCTAATCCAGGCAACAGAACATGCAAGCACTTCAACACTTCAACTGTAAGCATTGATCCTGTAGAGCATTCTAGTGCAGCCAAAACCACCGACCCAAATCACCCTTTAGACGAGCCCAAGAATCCCGGCCCAAATCCGACAACGGCATGCTGTGTTTGTTCAAACGAAACTTTTGGTTCTGAAAAGTGTGTAGAGTGCTGCAGAGATATGTATAGTACGTGTGGACATTTTTTGAACACTAGTGGCAATAGTGGAGATAAGTGTGATGATCTCCAAGAATGGCAAGAAGCTGTGTACTCTCTGCTTCAAAGCAAAAAATGCAACTGAAGAAAGAAAAAGATCAAAATCATTTTTAGAACTTCAGGCAAAAAAGATGAAATCTGATTCTGACAAAAAATTTCCTCCAGCTCCTGTGGGCGCATCTGTTCGTGTTCCAATTCCTGAAGTAGACAAGGGGCGGGGAGATTTTCGAAACATCCTAGCAATCGTCGTGAGTGTGACAGAAGACGGATTTTACAAACTGGGAACCACTAACGGATTGTTAAAGCAGTTGTACACAAGATCGCAGTTCACTGTATGCCCAAGACCGTTTTCATTTTGACCGTAGTAAGCTTATTTTACACTTTGCCTAAAGAATCACTGGCATTATATAGAATACCTAGGCAATGTACAGAATGCCTAGGAAAAGTATAAAAAACATTTGAAAATTATTGTATTATATACTTTGCCTAAAAACTCCAGGCATTGTATGAAATGCCTAGGTATTCTATAGAATGCCTGGATTACATACTTTGCCGGTAACATATAGAAAATGTAGCTATTTCCATAAATAATTCACTGTCCATGTTTCAAGCTGATGGGTTAATTAACACGGAAGCTATAGCGAATAAGGTTTATATCACGCGAACGCGCGCACATATTCACACACAAAGTACATGACATAAAAGAACAAAATTTTACAAAGAATGTGATATAACAAGAGTCCTTATCCATCACTAAATACAAAACTTATAGCAAATTGACAAAAAATTGTATAAATCCATTTTAAACCTGTTAATTTCCTTCATCCATGCTCTCATATACTTAATATAGATCACCATCCTGTGTTTTGTTGCAATATATATATATATATATATATATACATATTGTCACCGGACAAAAGGCTTGCCGCATGACAAATGGCGCCAATTGTACACTCTAGTGTTTTTGGTGGCCCTAAAAAGGACCTGTGGCGAGAAGGCTGATGTTAGTCGTGCCGCGCTGAGATGTTCAGCGGCTGCGCCCACTGTTCGTGGCGTACTGCAGCCCTCCTCTTCTTTCGGCTTTGGGTGTAGAGTCGGCTGCCGGCCCAGCGACGTCTATCGCTGGCGTGGAACTGGAGGGCGAAGACACAAGAACGCCGGTTCTATTCTTCGGCCGTTCCTTCCGGGTGACTCCACGTCGATGTCATCCGAGAGAGGAGAGGGGATGAAGTGCGTCCGATGGCGTGGCGATGAAGAGTGCCCAAAATTTTCTGCCGGCCTGGGTTTATGCACTAACCGGGATCGCTGATTGACTCGCTCCGAGAACGTAGTTGGTCACGTCTCAGCTGCTGATCCCTGATTGGCTCGCTGTGTCCGCCGCTGGTACAGGAGAGCAGATGTTCGCATATCGCTGCCATCACAATATAGATGTATATATTATAATGTAATTTTTTTTCTTATAAATGTAAATCTTAACGTTCAATGTAATT
The DNA here is from genome assembly GCA_034769895.1 of Magicicada septendecula. NCBI lineage: Eukaryota > Metazoa > Arthropoda > Insecta > Hemiptera > Cicadidae > Magicicada > Magicicada septendecula. The sequence goes on from CM068373.1 coordinate 111,989,100, forward strand.
AATATCCTGTAGAGCCCCAAGTTGTTGGTGCCAATTTTATGTAAAGTGAAATAAAAATTAACCCTTGTTCAGTCTTGTCTTAATTCTCGACAATAACATCAGATTGTCAAAATATCACGAGTTTATATATGTATGCGTGCGCGCACACGTGTGTATTCGCGCGTTTATGCCAGGTCATAAACTTAATAGCAATAATAAAATACTGGTAACGGAATATTTGCTAAGCTTAAAGCATTTTAAACTAATAAACACTAAATTAAGAGCTCATTACTTTTGTTCTTATAAAATTTACGTGAACACTGAAATATTTCTGGAGTATTTGTGTAAATATGTAATAAAGTAGGAGTAGTAATGCAAATACTTGTTAGACTGTTACATACAATTTATTGATCAAAATTAGGTTTATCAGAAAATGTAGATAATTTATCTAAAATGCATATTATTATTTTAAAATACCACTCGTTTTTACGCGGATATAAAGCATTCCCTTCTTTCGCTCATCAACCTGTCTGGTGTTTATAATCACATAACAGTTGCGACTACTTATGCAAGACCGCACACTGAATGAATATGAGTTTGTTTATTCGAACAGGACTGCATATTATGTCTTCAACTGCCTTGTGTGTGTATTATACAGAAGGCAGCTGATGTCTGTTATTACATAGTTATCCTTGACAGTACCACATCTGACAACAATTGCTGCATACCTTCATGAAACAATTTTGTTAGTCATCAGTACGAAAACTTTTACACATGACAATTGTAGTAAGCAATCCGAACGAACCAATTTCCCGGCCGTGAATTGATCACAGGACTTATCTGGATGTTATCGAAGAATATTTATTTTCAGGACAAAAATCTTGTAACAAATAGAATATCGTAAGAGTGTATACAACTATTAAAACTAGTTGTTACTCAGGTAACAAATAAAACTTTTCCATGAAAGATTACTGTCTATTATGAAGCCAAGATATTTCATTTGTTTAGTTTGTTCAGTCACCAAGCAGCTATACATGCTTGACATGATGATTCATAAAAAAAAATATGAAAATTCAACCTTGTCTCAAAAAGAAAACCATATTTTTTCACTTAAAACCATACTGTATTTTACTAAATCAATACTTTTTTTATCTAATTTGACAATCATTTAACTGGGAAATAAAAAATATATACAATAGTTATTTGTTTTTAATTTACTGTTTTACTAAACATCGTGCTATGGGTGACACCTCTCTGAAGAGTGCTCGGAAAGAAAAGTTGCGACAAGACTACTTTCCCAAACTTACTGTCTAGTGTAAATGGAGTTTCATACATCTGTCAGAATAAATTACGACATTAGATCACGCAAGCATGCAGTGAACACTTGCACTATCTCTCACGGTAAAAACTGCATCTTAGTGCAAACACCTACTGGATACTGCTTGTGTATTTTCTGTCAAAAGTTTCTCGCAATGTAAACGTAGCTTAACAGTTGCATATTCATTCACTAGCCTCTCCCTCTCCTCAGGCGTCTCGGCAGTAACGCTAATACACGTACTACGCATTTTTTTTACTCTATATCTCTCTCTGCCTTCTGGTCTCTCTCTCTCCCCTGTCTCACTCTAATAGAAATAAATTAAATTGCAAGTGACAATCAAATTTTTAATATTTTTACCCTGTCACTAACCCCTCTCACTCACTTTCTCTCTTTCCTTCCCTGTCGCTCGCTCACTCTCACTCTTTCCCACACCATGTGTCCTTTTGTTTTACCTCTCTCTAACCCTTCAACAGAAAGATATAACTTTTTAATATAAGTGTTATTCTCTCTCTCTCTCTCACACACACACACACACACACACACACACACACACATTATCTCTTTATTCACACAAAAATTAAACTGTTGTAAAGAATCAAATTTTCAACGTTTGTACCACGATAACTCTTCTTTCCATCTACCACTTTTTCTCTTTTAATTCAAGACTTGCACTATTGTAAAGCACATATCAAACGGTTTATAAAGAGAATAAAATCAAAAGTGGGGAAGGTAAGAGAAAGTAAAATGAGGTAAGTGGGAAAATGAACTGATAAGTCAACATGAGAATACGAGAGAAACGAAGCGAATCATTAAAAAAGGACATAATCTTTACCCACTTAGCACATTCTGCATGAAGCTTGGACTGCGTTTTGTCATTTGACCCTGTGCGTTTATGCTGTGACAGTGTTGCCATATCCACGGATTCCACAATGATTGCAAACTAAATGAAAAAAAGGTCCGCAGAATGTATACAGATGATTGTAGTTGTAACAGTACAATAATCTCCATGTCAGAATTATGGTATGAGTGGTAACAAATTATCAGATTTTATTGTATCACACACACACAAGCAACAGAGAACAATTTCCTTTGTGAAGAGACAACTACGCATATTCAAATAGATCACCAAGACTCCAAGGTCAGAAGCCGACGTGCAGAGATGAACGTACGACATGGCCATCCAAGTGGAAATAAATCGTAAATAGGCACTCTCATTGGTCCAGAAGACGGGACGTCATTGAAATAAGTGACGACCTAACAATGACATGACAACAGGACGGGAGCCAATTCCGAACAATAGACAATGACGTGGATGCACTAACACATACACAAAATATGTGCTTTGCATCTGCCCAGTTCCTTCCACTTCATCAAGATGTCTACACGCTAAATTTGTGGCTGGCACAGTTTCGCCAGTAAAAGTGTTCTTTTACTGATTTAAAATGTAATTAACAGTACAAGTAATGTAGCACAGTTAACAGCTACTTTAGATGTAATTAGATTCAGTGTAACAAGGAACAAAACAAAATTACGAGAGATGCCGAACAACTGGTCCATCAGGGAACATCGGAAGGAAGGCCGCAACTAACAATCAGGAAAGTGCAAACTAATTAACTGTTATTTTTGGGTGAAAATGAGCTCTAACTATAAATTCAAAATTTATAAAAGGTACCGATCATATAACATAGGGGGAAAGAGTGTGTGTGTGTGTGTGTGTGTAAGAATGTGTTTGTACTCATAAATTATTAATCAGCAAATTGAGGCATTGGTTTCTGTCATTTATTAAAAAGAAATAATAAAGAGAGAACTGCAGTCTCTTGGAGAGGTATGGTAACAAATCAGACATACCAACAATAACGAAATTGGTGTATTCAGTATTGATAGAGTCGTAGAAATCACGTAACTAGTAATGGTAAGACGCCATTTTACTGTATTGTAATGTAACTCAGAAAAGGTATAAAATTAAATTCAGCATATGTCCACACTAAAGTTGTTTAAATCATTGTCTTGTATACCTCTATTATTTCTGAATCTCGCTGTAACGAAACCCTGGACCCTAGAGAAGAAATGCAATTGGAATCTAAATCATGCACCAGAATCGAGAATTTATGGTAAGTAATGTTTGTTTTTCTTTTATCGTATGTTATTATCATAAATGTAATAACAAGTAGTGATTTAGAAATGCAGTAAAAAGAGTTAGGTAACAAATGGCGCCCGAACAGGGACTTTATATAAAATTACTTTATATAAATAAGCCAGATTCAGAGACATAGAGTGACGAGATAATTCAGAACCTAATAAGAGAGGTTATGAAGGTTATGTTGACAAAACAGAGTAAGCAGTAATTGTGTAACTAATTACAAGTAGAACGAAATAATAATCCCAACATATAAAGTACAAAAATGGCAGAAAATAATAGTAGTATGGAAATGGACAATACAGAAACAGAATCCATTTTATTGGAAAGACATGTTAGCTCAACACCTAAAACAGTTGAAAATAAAATCTCGTTAGAAGATTTATTCACGCTAATTAGCGACAAATTCGAACAACAGAATGTTAAATTCAGTACATTTAATGTAAAATTAAATAGTTTTGAGAATGAGCTCAAGAAGCAAAATACTTTACAAAATGTCAAATTAAATCAAGTAGAAGAGAAATTCGAAGAATTTGAAAATGAAATGTATAAACAAAATGTCGAAGTTAACAAGAAAATTAGTAAAATAGAGACACAGTATAATAATGTTAAAAGACAAACAGAAATTGTGAGCGAGCAAGTCCAAACTAAGATAAGTAATTTAGATGACAAAGTCAAACAAATCGATGAAACCGTTCAAAATCAAAGAGAAACCCAAAGTAGAGAAATAGAAAATAAATATGTAGAGACAGTAGAACAATTAGAAATTAAAACTAAGAATGAAGTAAACAAGCAGTTAGAATTGAGAAATCATATTTTACAAAATAAAGTAGAACAATGTGAATCAAATGTAGTAGACCTAACCAAAAATATTCAGACAATAGATAACACTATATCAAAACATGAAAACGATACAACAAACAAAATAAGTATGTTGCAGAATAGAGTTAAAGAAATAGATAGTTTAAGTGTGCAAAATTATAACGATGTGCATGATAGATATAACCTAGTTGAGAGTGATTTGGAGAAAATGAAAAATGAATTGCGGGGGGAGATTAACAAAAATTTAACGGGAAATACGGAAAGAGTTGTTATTACGAGAGATCTGTACAATGAAATAGAGTTAGAATTATTCAGTTACGAAAACCGCTCGATACACCCCATGCGATTTATTAATCAAACCAGGGAGTACCACCATTTTAGTAGTAGTAATTGGGAGATCCAGTTAACCAAAATAATCAGATGTTTTAAAGGTAGTGCCGCGGTATGGGCAGAAGCACACAGAATAGAGTGGGGTAACTATGAGATGTTTGAACAAGCTTTCAAAGGAAAGTATTGGCCAGAGGAGGAACAAGAAGCGTTGAGGAGTAAAATAATAGGTACGGGTAATTTTGGGAGCCATTCAAATAGTAACATAACAATATATGTGACACAGTTGTACAATGAAGTTAAATATTTAGAACCTCCAATTCCTTTTAAGTCTTTTGTAAGGTACGTTAGTAAGCATCTACCTCGAGAAGTCCAGATAACACTGATGACTAAAGAGATATCGAACTTAAGCGAACTTGAAAAAGTCCTTGATATTTTGCAGAATATTAGGGATAGGGAAGTGAATAGGCGACTAACACCGGGTAACTATAAATCGAACCAGGTAGAGTACACTTCACAAAGAAACAATTACTATGAACATGATGTGGTGAGTAGAGATAAACATTATAAACCAGGTGAGTGGAGATGTTACAGGTGTCAGCAGGAGAATTTCCCATTCCGGCGCCAGTGTTTCAAATGTAGAACGCGTAGAGAAGGACAACAGAGGAGAGACGAGACGAGACGAGATAAACCACAAAGCAGAGAGACACCCGACACTAGAGGAGCGGTAAGCAACCACCAGAGGCCAGATAAGGGACACCGAGGCCCCTCCACTAGCAGACACCAGGAAAACTAGAAACGACAGTGGTAGCCAGGACCCGACCACTGTTCAGGGAAACGCAGGAGGTCCAACCAGTCGAGGAGATACACAGCCACGTAATAAAAGCAGATATTGTTGCTGACCTGATGGAAGAAGAAAACAATGCCAACAGCGAGGTGAGAGCAGGACTGACAGAGATTCAGGTAACTGTAGGAAATAAGAATTTTAAAACATTGATAGATACGGGTAGCGAAATTTCCGTGATAGCAGAGAACATTTTAGCAGAATTAAGAGAGTTTAACAAAGATATTCCAATTTTGCCAGTAGCAGGAGTCACGGTAATAGGAGTCACGGGTGTACGCAGTAAGAGAGTCACTAAACAAATACATTTGAATTTTCTGATAGATAATGTAGAATTTGTAAACACATTTTTGGTAGTAAGAGGGTTAAGTTTAGATGTTATACTGGGTAATGATTTTTTGCAACGAACGAACGCTGTTATAAATTTTAGAGATAAGGTGATAGAGTTAGATGGGGGTGACCGGTCGGTAAGAGTAAAATTTGAGCACATAATAAGTAGAGTTAGAACGTGCGGGGTTAAAATACTACAGAAGGGGGTAAGTGAGAATAATTTAGGTACCAAGGTAAGTGCATGTATAGAGACAGAATATATGAGTGAGTTGGAGAGTGAAAAGAGTAATATTAATGATGCTGTATGGGAGTTAAGGGCGGATGAATTTTGTAGTGAAGGTGAGGTGGTAAGGAGTGGCCAGCGTGCAGCGTTATGGCAGGTGATAGTGAGGTATAGAGGAGTGTTTGCCGAGGTTCCAGGAAGGGCAAGAGAGTATGAATGTGTATTACAAATAAGAGAACACACACCGTTCTTGCAAAGGAGCTACCCCGTCCCTTACTCAAAAAGAAGCGCGGTGCAGAGAGAACTCGACAGGATGGTAGAAACAGGTATAATCGAACGGTCAGTATCGCATTATTCTAATCCACTCGTAGTAGTAATCAAGAAGGATGGACGCGTACGTTTGTGTCTAGATGCCAGAAGAATAAACCAGATCATAATTCCCGACAGAGAGTCACCAGAGCCTATCAACGAGATCTTCCAGAAGTTCAGTGGAGTAAAGTATATGACATCGTTGGATTTAACGGCAGGATATTGGCAAGTTCCGCTAGCAGAGGTTAGTAGGAAGTACACAGCATTCTTATTTAATGGTAAGAACTACCAGTTTCGACGTCTACCTTTCGGATTGAACACCAGTGTCGCCAGCTTTATAAAATGTTTAGATAAAATTTTGCGGCCCAAGGACTTAGACTTTTTGACGGTCTACGTGGACGATATTTTGATTGCATCCAGGACCTTCAAGGACCATTTAGAGCACTTGGAATATGTATTGGCTAAACTAGAGGCAGGAGGACTCACAGTGAATTGGGACAAATCAACATTTCTGCAGACACAGGTAAAATTTTTAGGATTTATTATCACGCCTGAAGGAATCTCAGCGAACCCCGACAAAGTCGAATCAATCATGCGTTTCCCTGAACCGAGGAATGTGAAACAATTACAAAGTTTCCTTGGGTTATGTAATTTCTACCGGAAATTTCAGCAGAACTATGCAGATTTAACCACAAGATTGAGCGCAGTACTCCAGAAAACCAAACAATGGAAATGGGGAGAGAAGGAGCGCACAGCATTTGAAGAAATAAAGAGGAAATTCAGTCAAATGGTAATGATGAATCACCCAGACTTCGAGAAAGTATTTTATTTACAAACGGATGCGAGCAATGTGGCCATCGGTGCAGAATTATACCAAGAAGGCGAGGACAAGGAGCATAAGGTAATAGCATTTGCAAGTAGATCATTAATTCAGGCAGAGAAGAACTATACGACAACGGAGAAGGAGTTATTGAGTATAGTGTTCGCCGTTGGAAAGTTTCGAACATACATTCTAGGAAATCGCACAGTAATTAGGACGGACCACAAAGCTTTATCATTTTTAAACACATGTAAACTTGCTCATAGCCGTCTAACCAGATGGGTACTGATATTACAGGAATATAATTTTGAGTGGGAATATATCAAGGGATCGGAAAACAAGATACCGGACACTCTGTCAAGGATAGACATGCTGCACAACAGAACAGGTAGAGATTTAAAGGAAATCGAGATTTTTAAGATCAGCCGAGAGGATAGAATTTTTGGAGCGGAGCTGAGAGACATCCGGACCATGCAACGAGCAGAGGACAAGTCAGGTAAGGTTATAGAGAGTTTAGAAAAGGAGGTAAGTGGATCAGAGTATAGTCAGTATTTTCAAGTTCATGATGGGTTATTGTTTAAGAGGATAGTAGGGGGTGAGCGTGTTTGGAAATTAGTAGTTCCAGAAGGGTTAGTTGATAAGGTTATTTGGGATTGTCATTTAAGGTATGGACATTTTGGAGCGAAGAAGTGTGTGAGTGTATTGAAAGAGTCATGTGTTTTTAGAAATATGGAGAGAAGGGTTAGAAAGTTGTTAAAGAGTTGTGATTTATGCCAGAAGTCAAAAGTGGTCAACTATAGAGTCGAAGGGGAGATGAATTTTATAAAAGTGGAGAAGCTATTTGATCTGGTTGCAGTGGATTTGTTCGGACCGTTACCAAAGGGTAGAGGCGGAGTGCAGTATGTGTTTGTAATGCTAGATACATTTTCCAAGTATGTGAGGCTGTATAGTATTAAAAGAGCTACCAGTCGGGTATTGAGTGAGAAAGTGACTAAAGATTACATGATACAAGTGGGTAAGCCGAAAATAATTTTATCGGATCATGGACCGCAATTCATCAGTGGTAGATGGCGTCAGACGTTAGGATGGGAAGGATTCATCACGAAGCATACGGCTGTGTACCATCCCCAGTCCAACCAGGCTGAGCGTGTAATGAGAGAGATAGGCAGGATCTTTAGAGCCTATTGTCACGCTAAACACAGTGAGTGGCCGTTGTATGTAAAGAAGGTAGAGAGTTGGCTGAACAGTACCACCCACGAGTCCACCGGCTATACACCTCACGAGCTGATCAAAGGGACACGTCCTCCGAGGATATTGGAACAGTTATTTGATTACCCATCTGAGAACACACCTATGGACGTGAGCATCAAGATTCGTTTGGCAAATGAGAACCTTTTGAGCAAAGGAGAAAGACGGAAGAATAGGCACGACACAAGAGGTAAGTGGATGAAATATGAAATAGGACAGTTGGTATTGGTGAAGAGGCATGATCTGTCGAATGCACAGGAGAAGGAAATTAAGAAGTTCTTTCTGCTGTACGAAGGGCCTTATGAGGTAATTGAAATCAAAATGCAGAATGCCTATGTACTACGGGATAGGGAGACTAAAGAAATAGTGGGTACACAAAATGCTAGCAATTTGAAGTTGTACTGAACAGCATAGAAATAACATTGGGTACCTGATTAGATGTGTGAATGAGAATTAATTGTGTATTGAAAAAAAAAATATATATATATATATATATATAGATGTGTATTCCAAGAACAAATCATTTCTTTGAAAATGTGAAGTAGAATATGTTAAAATTGTTATGATTGTAGAAATGAGTATTGTTGATTTCCATCTGAAAACAAAGAAATATGTGTATGTAAGGTAAGAAGAGCAGGTGATCCATTGTTGTCATTCCTATCTTGTTATAGCAGTGAATATAGTTGTGAAAAAAAGGTAAAGCTCGAACTTGTAAAGTGTCTATATGAAAATTTTAAATAATTAACGAACTTGTTTTTGAGCAAGAGTGAAGAGCATTTTGTAGTTAGGTGGTGTTAGTATATTATAAGTCAAAATTGGACTGTGAGAACAGCTGATGTCTGAGGAGTTAGAGTATAAGTAACAGGCTAGGACAGTAGTGACATGTACTACTGTAGCTAGTGAAATGGGTTGATGAGCAACACAGAGAATGCTGCCATCATCGGAGGCCTCATATGGGCGTAAATGCACGGTGCACTTTGAATGTCATTCATATTATATGTGGTTTTAATTGTGCATTGTATCAATATTGTAAAAGTAAAGCATGTAAATGAGATCAATTTCCCCGACTTTTCGGGCGATTACTGCCTTACCAGCACTAATCGTGGTTTTGGCGAGCGGTCAGCTATGGCCATTATTTAAGTCCCTTGACCATAGCTGTCTTGAAATTGGTGTAAAATGGAAATTAACAGGGGGGTATACCTAGGGGAAATTCCCCGGAACTGTGGAACAGCGGCTGCCACTCTGTTCAAAGAGGAACAGCAGAGCCAGGTGGTAGAACCGTTTAAGGGCGTGTGATCATATAGTTTTAGATATTATTATATCTTGTTTAAATGTGAAGCCAACACAAGGACAAAGGAGATGACAATTCCTCCACCATTACAGTCCTTGCAGAGGCACCCGAGCGCTACAGTTCGGTCTGGGGGGCAATAGAGTGTGTGGTTAGGAGGTCGTTACAGGGGTAATGATGATAACACATGTTGAAATATAGTAGATTTTAAAGTTGGAAGTCTAAAGTTACAAATGAAGTTAAAAAAATATTATAGTAAGCTGTCATTTACAAAATAGAAGAAGTGAATCTAAGTTGAGCAACGAAATTGAAATAATAAAGGTGTCTGCCATGATAAGTTGTAAGCTGAATTTGTAGAATTAATTAGGTGAAGGTATTTTGGGGGTATATTAAAGAATTGTTGATGTATTATGTTATGTGTAGCTATATATATATATTTTTCTCTTAGGGAGTAGATTGATTTTAGTGTGGATAAAAATCAGTTTTGAATTCTTGTTGTTTTGGAGAGATTAATTGAACAAGCCAATGCCTCAGACACAAACCAATGCATCTAAAAGGGAACATATCAGTTGTAGATATGTAAGTGTACTAGACCACTATTTTAAATTTTGTATGCAATGTTTCAGAGTTTTCTGGTGTTGTGACCGCAGTCCTGGGCTGGCTGGAGCGTCAGAACAGGAATGTAGAGTGCCTCATGGCCTTATGGTGTAGGGATCTCTCAGGAGAAGTCCAGTAAGGTCAGAGGGTGCGATCAGCATCATTGGACCAAGGGTAAGTAATGATAAATTTTTTTTGGTAACGTTACAGGGGGTTGTGGTGACATATCTGAACCGATCCTTTTAGAAAAGTGTGAATGAGTCAATGAAAGTTTTTATGTTTCAACATAAAATCTTTCCTTGAGGGGGTTTGTAACAGTACAATAATCTCCATGTCAGAATTATGGTATGAGTGGTAACAAATTATCAGATTTTATTGTATCACACACACACAAGCAACAGAGAACAATTTCCTTTGTGAAGAGACAACTACGCATATTCAAATAGATCACCAAGACTCCAAGGTCAGAAGCCGACGTGCAGAGATGAACGTACGACATGGCCATCCAAGTGGAAATAAATCGTAAATAGGCACTCTCATTGGTCCAGAAGACGGGACGTCATTGAAATAAGTGACGACCTAACAATGACATGACAACAGGACGGGAGCCAATTCCGAACAATAGACAATGACGTGGATGCACTAACACATACACAAAATATGTGCTTTGCATCTGCCCAGTTCCTTCCACTTCATCAAGATGTCTACACGCTAAATTTGTGGCTGGCACAGTTTCGCCAGTAAAAGTGTTCTTTTACTGATTTAAAATGTAATTAACAGTACAAGTAATGTAGCACAGTTAACGGCTACTTGAGATGTAATTAGATTCAGTGTAACAAGGAACAAAATAAAATTACGAGAGATGCCGAACAACTGGTCCATCAGGGAACATCGGAAGGAAGGCCGCAACTAACAATCAGGAAAGTGCAAACTAATTAACTGTTATTTTTGGGTGAAAATGAGCTCTAACTATAAATTCAAAATTTATAAAAGGTACCGATCATATAACATAGGGGGAAAGAGTGTGTGTGTGTGTGTGTGTAAGAATGTGTTTGTACTCATAAATTATTAATCAGCAAATTGAGGCATTGGTTTCTGTCATTTATTAAAAAGAAATAATAAAGAGAGAACTGCAGTCTCTTGGAGAGGTATGGTAACAAATCAGACATACCAACAATAACGAAATTGGTGTATTCAGTATTGATAGAGTCGTAGAAATCACGTAACTAGTAATGGTAAGACGCCATTTTACTGTATTGTAATGTAACTCAGAAAAGGTATAAAATTAAATTCAGCATATGTCCACACTAAAGTTGTTTAAATCATTGTCTCGTATACCTCTATTATTTCTGAATCTCGCTGTAACGAAACCCTGGACCCTAGAGAAGAAATGCAATTGGAATCTAAATCATGCACCAGAATCGAGAATTTATGGTAAGTAATGTTTGTTTTTCTTTTATCGTATGTTATTATCATAAATGTAATAACAAGTAGTGATTTAGAAATGCAGTAAAAAGAGTTAGGTAACATAGTACTATGTGGTGAACAAACCATGAACTAAGTATTGAATATCAATTTTCAAAAGTCTGTCAATTTGGCACCTGCAGGTAAAAATTTAAAATTTTGTGGTGCCAAATAATGAGTTGAAAGTTAAAAAAATTAAGATGTTTCATTAGCAATGTGCCCATACAGGATGTTTGTGGAATTTATAAACTTTTATTCCACAGAACACATTTTCTATAAGGGATTACATTTTAGCGTCCGAACTACATATACAGATGTCAAAATGTAACAGACGCCACAATGATGATAAAATTTGTTAAGACGGATGCACAAATGTCAGTAAAACATATATATAGTGTTATAACAAGCTAAATCCAGCTTTCCTAATTGTTTATGTGTTACTCTGACCAAGTTCAAGTTATTTATTTAATATTAGGTTGTCTCAAATCTGTAGCTGGTATTGTATCAAAGATCGATACTGGTTGTCGATGTGCAAGTACTAAAAATTATTTAAAATTAATTTAAAATTACTACTTTCTGTACATTTTGAATGGTGGGTAACAAGAATTCTGTTGGTAACATAGTACATAATTTACGAGAATAGTCACTAATGTGGCCTCTAATCACAGTCATTGTTCTGTTTGTACATACTCCAGTTGCAAGTAATGGACTGCGAGGGGGCACACTACTTTTTTCTTTGGCTTTGGATTTGAGTTCAGAGTTTGGGTTGTAATAATTATAGATCAAGACACTGTAACTAAATGTGACTCTTCTGTGAAAGTTTGAGAATTTTTTGATGTTCTTTTAATGTTATTTATGTTGAAATGGATTTTGGCAAGTACATTTTAGCAGTTATTTTCTCTATGTTAGCCGTCTTCATAACAACTCTGTCGAATTTTGTTGCTTCTCTGCTACAACGTTGTTGTAGGAAGAACTTGATAATGGTTGTGAAACCGAAAGGCCTCGTTCGAGGGAAAAGTGTATATAGCAGAGAAGCAACAAAATTCGACAAAGTTAGTACATTTTAGCTTTCTTATGAGCCCTTAAAATGTTTGTAATAGATTTGTTAATTTTATTAACTTCTTGCCAATCCTCTTCAGAGTAATCTCAAATCCAAATAAGCAACAGTAATGACAGATCCTGCTGAACATCATGGAAATAACACAATAATTTAATGCAAATAATTTATTTGTTAAGCATTATTCTTTCAAGTTAGTTACATGAATAGTCAATTACAGATTAAAAACACATCTACACATTTAGAGGACATATAAGTAATTATTTTTTGACAGTCTGTGCCGAGTTTTGAGAAAAACGCGGCGGTGTATCTCTATATCGCGGAATGAGTAAAATTTACGTATTGGACTGCGCGAAGTGTACGTAACAATTGCGTACGGTTGGACTTTGTGTTATGTGCTCTCTCCCCGCTGCCGACGCGTGCGCACTCTCGGTCGGAGATTAGGTTCTGTTTGTTTAATTGCCGGCTTGGACAGTTCGACTTTGGCTCTTGGCGCATTATCATCTGGTCCCCGGCTGACAGAGTAGATGTAAAAGTTTTTCGTCTTCCAACTACTTCTATGGATAGGTAGAAGCTTACGTGACCTCCGGGTTTCTGATGTAGACGGAAATCTGCCCCGCTCCGGAAGGACGGCCGAACAACTGCCTCAGATGCTGTAATTTCAAACACCTTCATCAGCTATGTCAGCCGGAAGGATGAACTAGATACACACAACGGAACCCTCTAACTCCACGCTACTAACCAGGTGAAATTTAACCTTATTAAACCTAAATCTTGTGGCCGATAGACTCTTTGAGACTCTCGTGTAGACGCTCCAGTTTGGACAATTATTTACGGACAATGGGTGTCATGTGTTATTTTGTAATTTGTAAGGCTTACGCCTCCTATATCAATATTATGTCTATCTCGTTCTGAGAGTGTAAACTCGGCCAGGGTCACGCGCCACCCGGGTCGAGGGGAGTTTCGGTAAATAGGGTTGGATCTAAATCTGTTTCTGTCTTAAGCATGCCTGGACGGATGTATCTGTCCACGTTGGGAAATTTATGTTTAATTGATCTTTTAGTTAATGTGGTTCATGTATTTTATTATTCATTAAAGATCTGGGAGATGTTTTAACCTGTGGTCGACTCCCGTAGGAGCCGTCCACTGCAGGTCTGTATGTGTCAGATTTTGCTGGATCTCGCCCGACGCCTGACCCGGCTGGTAGTCAAGTTTTTTTATGAACACTGTAAGCTGGTTTTTGTACCTTCATGACATAGATTCCGTTTTACAAAATTCTGTTCCACTGTTCAGCTAATTTGTACACTTTAAATTTTGCCATTGCCAGTTACATATTGTCACAGTTTGTATTTTACCATAGTAAATTTTGGAACGTTAACTTTTATTGCTCACTATACCAATTAATTAACCATTAAACAACACAAGATTAATCAGTATCAGTTATCAATATTCATGGTGGTCACGTTCCACTATTTTTACAAATTCTGTTTTGAAAATAAAAAGAAATATAAAATGCAGTTAGGCAACCGGGCATCCATGTTAACCTTGTGATGGCACTCTTCATCATTATCATTGACGTGATCCAAAATTGATAATTAAACATCGGCATGGGATTTGTGCGCAGGCCGCAAGGCTTACATAGAACATTCAGATTACTACTTATCTAATTAAAATTTTGGGGGCAGGTCTGCTCCACTTCTGGGGATATATTAATTGAGGTTTTTGGGGTGTAGTTAATTGTTAATTGAACATTAAGGTGGGCCGGATACTTGGTCAGAATAAAGGGGGTTGAGAGGGTATGATGAAAAATATGCGCTGCTAACTAGGTGAACATGTGATGTGCTACTTATATGTAAATGTCCTTCTATGTCAATTATATGTGTGTGTTTTGTCTTATATGATTGTTACATTGTTATGTTTCATTATGCATGTGTATATTTCTATATAATTATATCATGTTAGGAAATGTGTAATTACTTGCCGGTCGAGATTGTGTGCCATTTTACAATTGTATTATTATTATCATTTATGTGACATTCAACGATTTACTATTCAATGATTGTGCAGATATTTATTATTTATTCAATACTTATTGATGTTAATAATTTATTATTTATTGTTCAACTTTTGGCAATGCATATATTAATGGAATTATAACAACAATTAAGGGTTTTGGAAATGAGCGATTCTGATTGGGAAATACTTAATTATCTTGCCTTAAGGGCGCATACATTGTACAAGCAGAGCACAATAAATATTGTTGTTGTTATCTTAAGATCAGTGTTTCATTTGCAAGTCCCATCATACTGGACCCAGCACAATTTTGGATTCTCTAGGCTCTAGCCTAGTTCTAAATAACTTGTGGCCTCTCTTTCAAAAAAAAATATAAATAAGGAAATAAAAAATTAAATATAAATAAAAATAAATAAAAAGGTATAAAAAGGAAAGAGGGGTTACAAATGGTAGCAGAGAGCGTGGTTCATTCAAGTGTTGCACCCTTGGGTCCGTTGGTGTGATGGGGCTTGCAAACTCGGAAATAGTTTGGCAAATACAATAACATTTAATAATTGAATAATGTGGCACTATAATAGTTGACATAACAGGTAGGTGTATATATAGGTACTGTGTATGAATTATTGTTAGGTGTTTTGCATTGTAAACCTGATGCTGCCACGGGCATGTGTTGTAGTTGGGTTTTGTTGTTTTGAAATTGGACCTTGCCGGAGATCGCGTGGGAATGGGTTCCCTTATTTATTCTATGAAGGTAATAGCGTGTGCGGTTAGCGGGATGCGGTATGGCCCGACTGGAAGTCGGTACCGTCCGACTGCAATGGTGACAATTTCGTAGTCGAAATGTTGTATATTGTGGTTAGTGTTTGGTGCTGTGGATTGTATGTTGGTGTCAGTGTCTGATGTTGTTTCTTCTTCGCGTCTGGCGACTGACGGAGAGTTAGTCCTGGAGCGGGTCAGGTTTTCGCAGCGCTAGGAAACCCGGAGGTCCACTTGATGGAAGAGAGAGTACTCAAGTTTTTCTTTTTGTAGGTCATGTTTTGTGTTAGGTTTTTCGTAGGAATTTATATTTGTTGTTGTGTGTTTTGAATTGTGCAATTCTGGCGGCAGTATGCTATCAGAAATTGCCCCACCCTCTTTCAGGCGTTCTCCAGAAATTTCCGGTGGTGAATGGATTTGATGAGGACCAGCTGCTGGTTTTCTTGGACCTGGTCCTGCAGGTGGCAGATTTCCTGGGGGTGTCCGATGGGGAGGTCTTGTCTCTTATATACCCGTATTGCCGGGGCACGTTGGCTGAGCTGGTCACCAAAACTCTGCGTCGGGGTGACAGTGTTGATGCTTTCCATGGGGAGGTGTTGAACTTCTTCCTACCCATTCGACGTGTCCAGCTTAAGTTGGAAAAATTCTATCGCCTACAGGCCAACGGAGAGGCGTTAGGGGACTTCGTGCACGATATACGGAAAGCTGCCCGGGTGTTAAGGTTGGGGTTGCCCGAGACAGAAGTTATACAAGCGATTCTGGAAGGACTGACGCCCCAAGAGAGATCCCGTTTGATATTCACGGACCGTCCACGTTGTTTTGCCGACCTTGAACGGCTGTGTGTGGTTTCAAGAACGGTCCAGGAGGTTGATGAGTCCCGGGGAAGAGATGCTACAGATGTCCAGTACTCCAGTGGTTCATCAGGAAGAGCCAAAAAGGACAAACATGGTGGTTGGAGGAGAACACAGGAGACTGTCAGAAAGCCTGATATTCCGGAAGTAATGGAGGCTACAAGGGGGTGGCAAGTGAGAAGACGGTAACAACAGCTACAGCACAGGAAAACAAAGAAATACGAAATTAACAGGGGAAGGAGAAATTATGTTAGGGAACAAACATCGGCAAGTAGGGAGTCTGTAGTTAGGCGTTATTCTTATTTGCAGAAAAGTGAGAGTTTAAAAGTTCCAGATGAAGCGCAAGTGCCTAAGAGAGTAGTGGATGAAGAAGGTGAGGCAGAAGAAGAAAGGCGGAATAGCTTCTGTGGATCAATACAAGGCGACAAGAAAACGTCTGTTGATACTGAATTACCGGACTCAAAGAGGACGTCATGGTTGAATCCAGAGGCCGCAGAATTTGTTCCGGTATTTCCATCTCGGTTCGTGAGGGATCCAGATCCTGTAACATCATCATCGCCTACGCCGGGATATGAGAAGTCACTTGATGGTGTAGCTTTACCATCGCCAGTAGAAATTAATTTAGTCATTGCACATGAACCTGGACAGCTGGATTCCAGGGTGGAAAATGTTGATGACGTTGTAGTTGCTGAGAGTGGTCAAGGAGTGGAATCGACAGAAGAGGCAGAAGAGCGGTCTGCGGATGCTGCACATGAAGGTATAGTTGTAGGTGTTAGGGAGACTGTAGAGTCTGAAGTTGCAGATGGACACAGGGATGTCCGGGCTGCAAGTGTTTCTGAGGTTGTGGATGGACAAGGGGATGTCCATGCCGCAAGTGTGGTAGAAGTAGATGAGGTAGAAGTGGAGGAGAAATTTGGTGGCAGCGTTGTGGAGTGTGTGAGTGAGAATGATGTAGTGTGTGAAGATGTGCAGACGCCTTCTGTAAGTAGTGTTGAGGATTCCGACGAACGAAAAGAAGTTTCAAGTGGACCAGGTGAGCAGCTAGAGGATGAAGATGTGCAGTGTTCTGATGGTGGAAGTGGATGTGATGGCGATGATGTTGATGATGAACGTGTTGAGGAAAATGAGATTGGAGAAGAGGTTAGTGAAGAAGTTTGTGAAGCGGCTGGTGACCAGCGGGATGAAGAAATTGGTGAGGAGCTGAGGGCACATGTGGTTGAAGATGGCTCTGAGGAGCAACTGGAAGATGCTGAGGATATGCATTGTCGTGATGGTGAGTTGGATTATGGGGACGAAGAAGGGGAAATTGTAGTAGAAAAGGAAGAAATTGTAGCAGAGGAGTTAGATGATGAGCATAATCCAAAGCGGAGTCAAGGGAGTGAAGTAAGTTGCCTTGATCCTGATTCAGAGGAAACAGGTCAGTACAGCTCAACACGAAATAATTTCTCTGAGAGTGGTGTGCGAAAGCAACGAGTACCCAAAGTCCGTCACAGAAAGGTAAGAAGAAGAGGTTAACGGGTAGCGGGTAGATGTTCCCCACACTCCCAGTGGTGTTCATCTATTTCAGGGTTGCGTCCCTGCCCACGCGACCCTTGGTTTCCTCCATCCATTCATCCTTATTTCCGGAGGGAGCCATGTCCTCAACCTTACTCCTAGCTATTGACCCTTTAATGATCCTTGCCCCATTTCATCTTCCCGATTTTCCTACCCCTCCCCTTAGAAAAAAAAACCTACCAAGACGGACTTAAAGAGACTTGCCGGAAGTGAGTAGATTGTGGTCTTGGAGATCGTCAGTTTCCCCTGTTTTAAAAGTGAGATGGAAAGTGATAGTGGGCTGTTGTTTCCTTGTACATAGTGGTGGATTTTGATTTTTGGTTGTTGATGTTGAGGTTGTTCATTGTAGAGGTCGAGCCATGCCGCATTCTCCGGTTGTTCCTGGTGTTCTTTTTGTTGAGAGAGAAAGTTGTGTAGACGGCTGTAGAAAAGTAAACCCCCTCTAGTTATGGTGTATTCGAACGAGTAAGAGTTGAGATTGATGTTCGTGTGCCCTTGGTGCGGTCCTCTCTGTCTGGCTGAGCGGGGCCATCCGCCCTTGTGTAGGGAAGTGGCCAGCCATATGGCAAGGATGGAGATGCCTTGTGGGTGCATGTGGCTGGTCGGTCCAAGAGATGGACGAGGAGTAGTGCGGTCACTCACATACCAAGGTGGGAGATACCTTGTTTGGTCTTAGGACGGGAATGTGAGTGGGACCGGTGGGAGTAGGTGATGGTCACCGGAGAGGGTGACGTGTTGGGGCGGTCCCGTGGGGTTGGCATAGTGGAGAGGGTCGCATGGGGATGTCTGTTCTCCTGAGAGCAAGTGCTGCTGGGCCACCATAACCACGATGTCCACGAGCTTGTTTTGGGAAGTGGGGTACACTGCAGGGTATCCTTCCGGTGTTTAACGGTGAGGCAACCAAGATGCCCTTTTGGGGTGGGGGTGTGCCGAGTTTTGGGAAAAATGCGGCGGTGTACCTCTATATCGCGGAATGAGTAAAATTTACGTATTGGACTGCGCGAAGTGTACGTAACAATTGCATACGGTTGGACTTTGTGTTATGTGCTCTCTCCCCGCTGCCGACGCGTGCGCGCTCTCGGTCGGAGATTAGGTTCTGTTTGTTTAATTGCCGGCTTGGACAGTTCGACTTTGGCTCTTGGCGCATTATCATCTGGTCCCCGGCTGACAGAGTAGATGTAAAAGTTTTTCGTCTTCCAACTACTTCTATGGATAGGTAGAAGCTTACGTGACCTCCGGGTTTCTGATGTAGACGGAAATCTGCCCCGCTCCAGAAGGACGGCTGAACAACTGCCTCAGATGCTGTAATTTCAAACACCTTCGTCAGCTATGTCAGCCGGAAGGATGGACTAGATACACACAACGGAACCCTCTAACTCCACGCTACTAACCAGGTGAAATTTAACCTTATTAAACCTAAATCTTGTGGCCGATAGACTCTTTGAGACTCTCGTGTAGACGCTCCAGTTTGGACAATTATTTACGGACAATGGGTGTCATGTGTTATTTTGTAATTTGTAAGGCTTACGCCTCCTATATCAATATTATGTCTATCTCGTTCTGAGAGTGTAAACTCGGCCAGGGTCATGCGCCACCCGGGTCGAGGGGAGTTTCGGTAAATAGGGTTGGATCTAAATCTGTTTCTGTCTTAAGCATGCCTGGACGGATGTATCTGTCCACGTTGGGAAATTTATGTTTAATTGATCTTTTAGTTAATGTGGTTCATGTATTTTATTATTCATTAAAGATCAGGGAGATGTTTTAACCTGTGGTCGACTCCCGTAGGAGCCGTCCACTGCAGGTCTGTATGTGTCAGATTTTGCTGGATCTCGCCCGACGCCTGACCCGGCTGATAGTCAAGTTTTTTTATGAACACTGTAAGCTGGTTTTTGTACCTTCATGACATAGATTCCGTTTTACAAAATTCTGTTCCACTGTTCAGCTAATTTGTACACTTTAAATTTTGCCATTGCCAGTTACATATTGTCACAGTTTGTATTTTACCATAGTAAATTTTGGAACGTTAACTTTTATTGCTCACTATACCAATTAATTAACCATTAAACAACACAAGATTAATCAGTATCAGTTATCAATATTCATGGTGGTCACGTTCCACTATTTTTACAAATTCTGTTTTGAAAATAAAAAGAAATATAAAATGCAGTTAGGCAACCGGGCATCCATGTTAACCTTGTGATGGCACTCTTCATCATTATCATTGACGTGATCCAAAATTGATAATTAAACATCGGCATGGGATTTGTGCGCAGGCCGCAAGGCTTACATAGAACATTCAGATTACTACTTATCTAATTAAAATTTTGGGGGCAGGTCTGCTCCACTTCTGGGGATATATTAATTGAGGTTTTTGGGGTGTAGTTAATTGTTAATTGAACATTAAGGTGGGCCGGATACTTGGTCAGAATAAAGGGGGTTGAGAGGGTATGATGAAAAATATGCGCTGCTAACTAGGTGAACATGTGATGTGCTACTTATATGTAAATGTCCTTCTATGTCAATTATATGTGTGTGTTTTGTCTTATATGATTGTTACATTGTTATGTTTCATTATGCATGTGTATATTTCTATATAATTATATCATGTTAGGAAATGTGTAATTACTTGCCGGTCGAGATTGTGTGCCATTTTACAATTGTATTATTATTATCATTTATGTGACATTCAACGATTTACTATTCAATGATTGTGCAGATATTTATTATTTATTCAATACTTATTGATGTTAATAATTTATTATTTATTGTTCAACTTTTGGCAATGCATATATTAATGGAATTATAACAACAATTAAGGGTTTTGGAAATGAGCGATTCTGATTGGGAAATACTTAATTATCTTGCCTTAAGGGCGCATACATTGTACAAGCAGAGCACAATAAATATTGTTGTTGTTATCTTAAGATCAGTGTTTCATTTGCAAGTCCCATCATACTGGACCCAGCACAATTTTGGCTTCTCTAGGCTCTAGCCTAGTTCTAAATAACTTGTGGCCTCTCTTTCAAAAAAAAAATATAAATAAGGAAATAAAAAATTAAATATAAATAAAAATAAATAAAAAGGTATAAAAAGGAAAGAGGGGTTACAAATGGTAGCAGAGAGCGTGGTTCATTCAAGGGTTGCACCTTGGGTCCGTTGGTGTGATGGGGCTTGCAAACTCGGAAATAGTTTGGCAAATACAATAACATTTAATAATTGAATAATGTGGGACTATAATAGTTGACATAACAGGTAGGTGTATATATAGGTACTGTGTATGAATTAATGTTAGGTGTTTTGCATTGTAAACCTGATGCTGCCACGGGCATGTGTTGTAGTTGGGTTTTGTTGTTTTGAAATTGGACCTTGCCGGAGATCGCGTGGGAATGGGTTCCCTTATTTATTCTATGAAGGTAATAGCGCGTGCGGTTAGCGGGATGCGGTATGGCCCGACTGGAAGTCGGTACCGTCCGACTGCAATGGTGACAATGTCGTAGTCGAAATGTTGTATATTGTGGTTAGTGTTTGGTGCTGTGGATTGTATGTTGGTGTCAGTGTCTGATGTTGTTTCTTCTTCGAGTCTGGCGACTGACGGAGAGTTAGTCCTGGAGCGGGTCAGGTTTTCGCAGCGCTAGGAAACCCGGAGGTCCACTTGATGGAAGAGAGAGTACTCAAGTTTTTCTTTTTGTAGGTCATGTTTTGTGTTAGGTTTTTCGTAGGAATTTATATTTGTTGTTGTGTGTTTTGAATTGTGCAATTCTGGCGGCGGTATGCTATCAGAAATTGCCCCACCCTCTTTCAGGCGTTCTCCAGAAATTTCCGGTGGTGAATGGATTTGATGAGGACCAGCTGCTGGTTTTCTTGGACCTGGTCCTGCAGGTGGCAGATTTCCTGGGGGTGTCCGATGGGGAGGTCTTGTCTCTTATATACCCGTATTGCCGGGGCACGTTGGCTGAGCTGGTCACCAAAACTCTGCGTCGGGGTGACAGTGTTGATGCTTTCCATGGGGAGGTGTTGAACTTCTTCCTACCCATTCGACGACGTGTCCAGCTTAAGTTGGAAAAATTCTATCGCCTACAGGCCAACGGAGAGGCGTTAGGGGACTTCGTGCACGATATACGGAAAGCTGCCCGGGTGTTAAGGTTGGGGTTGCCCGAGACAGAAGTTATACAAGCGATTCTGGAAGGACTGACGCCCCAAGAGAGATCCCGTTTGATATTCACGGACCGTCCACGTTGTTTTGCCGACCTTGAACGGCTGTGTGTGGTTTCAAGAACGGTCCAGGAGGTTGATGAGTCCCGGGGAAGAGATGCTACAGATGTCCAGTACTCCAGTGGTTCATCAGGAAGAGCCAAAAAGGACAAACATGGTGGTTGGAGGAGAACACAGGAGACTGTCAGAAAGCCTGAATATTCCGGAAGTGATGGAGGCTACAAGGGGGTGGCAAGTGAGAAGACGGTAACAACAGCTACAGCACAGGAAAACAAAGAAATACGAAATTAACAGGGGAAGGAGAAATTATGTTAGGGAACAAACATCGGCAAGTAGGGAGCCTGTAGTTAGGCGTTATTCTTATTTGCAGAAAAGTGAGAGTTTAAAAGTTCCAGATGAAGCGCAAGTGCCTAAGAGAGTAGTGGATGAAGAAGGTGAGGCAGAAGAAGAAAGGCGGAATAGCTTCTGTGGATCAATACAAGGCGACAAGAAAACGTCTGTTGATACTGAATTACCGGACTCAAAGAGGACGTCATGGTTGAATCCAGAGGCCGCAGAATTTGTTCCGGTATTTCCATCTCGGTTCGTGAGGGATCCAGATCCTGTAACATCATCATCGCCTACGCCGGGATATGAGAAGTCACTTGATGGTGTAGCTTTACCATCGCCAGTAGAAATTAATTTAGTCATTGCACATGAACCTGGACAGCTGGATTCCAGGGTGGAAAATGTTGATGACGTTGTAGTTGCTGAGAGTGGTCAAGGAGTGGAATCGACAGAAGAGGCAGAAGAGCGGTCTGCGGATGCTGCACATGAAGGTATAGTTGTAGGTGTTAGGGAGACTGTAGAGTCTGAAGTTGCAGATGGACACAGGGATGTCCGGGCTGCAAGTGTTTCTGAGGTTGTGGATGGACAAGGGGATGTCCATGCCGCAAGTGTGGTAGAAGTAGATGAGGTAGAAGTGGAGGAGAAATTTGGTGGCAGCGTTGTGGAGTGTGTGAGTGAGAATGATGTAGTGTGTGAAGATGTGCAGACGCCTTCTGTAAGTAGTGTTGAGGATTCCGACGAACGAAAAGAAGTTTCAGGTGGACCAGGTGAGCAACTAGAGGATGAAGATGTGCAGTGTTCTGATGGTGAAAGTGGATGTGATGGCGATGATGTTGATGATGAACGTGTTGAGGAAAATGAGATTGGAGAAGAGGTTAGTGAAGAAGTTTGTGAAGCGGCTGGTGACCAGCGGGATGAAGAAATTGGTGAGAAGCTGAGGGCACATGTGGTTGAAGATGGCTCTGAGGAGCAACTGGAAGATGCTGAGGATATGCATTGTCGTGATGGTGAGTTGGATTATGGGGACGAAGAAGGGGAAATTGTAGTAGAAAAGGAAGAAATTGTAGCAGAGGAGTTAGATGATGAGCATAATCCAAAGCGGAGTCAAGGGAGTGAAGTAAGTTGCCTTGATCCTGATTCAGAGGAAACAGGTCAGTACAGCTCAACACGAAATAATTTCTCTGAGAGTGGTGTGCGAAAGCAACGAGTACCCAAAGTCCGTCACAGAAAGGTAAGAAGAAGAGGTTAACGGGTAGCGGGTAGATGTTCCCCACACTCCCAGTGGTGTTCATCTATTTCAGGGTTGCGTCCCTGCCCACGCGACCCTTGGTTTCCTCCATCCATTCATCCTTATTTCCGGAGGGAGCCATGTCCTCAACCTTACTCCTAGCTATTGACCCTTTAATGATCCTTGCCCCATTTCATCTTCCCGATTTTCCTACCCCTCCCCTTAGAAAAAAAAACCTACCAAGACGGACTTAAAGAGACTTGCCGGAAGTGAGTAGATTGTGGTCTTGGAGATCGTCAGTTTCCCCTGTTTTAAAAGTGAGATGGAAAGTGATAGTGGGCTGTTGTTTCCTTGTACATAGTGGTGGATTTTGATTTTTGGTTGTTGATGTTGAGGTTGTTCATTGTAGAGGTCGAGCCATGCCGCATTCTCCGGTTGTTCCTGGTGTTCTTTTTGTTGAGAGAGAAAGTTGTGTAGACGGCTGTAGAAAAGTAAACCCCCTCTAGTTATGGTGTATTCGAACGAGTAAGAGTTGAGATTGATGTTCGTGTGCCCTTGGTGCGGTCCTCTCTGTCTGGCTGAGCGGGGCCATCCGCCCTTGTGTAGGGAAGTGGCCAGCCATATGGCAAGGATGGAGATGCCTTGTGGGTGCATGTGGCTGGTCGGTCCAAGAGATGGACGAGGAGTAGTGCGGTCACTCACATACCAAGGTGGGAGATACCTTGTTTGGTCTTAGGACGGGAATGTGAGTGGGACCGGTGGGAGTAGGTGATGGTCACCGGAGAGGGTGACGTGTTGGGGCGGTCCCGTGGGGTTGGCATAGTGGAGAGGGTCGCATGGGGATGTCTGTTCTCCTGAGAGCAAGTGCTGCTGGGCCACCATAACCACGATGTCCACGAGCTTGTTTTGGGAAGTGGGGTACACTGCAGGGTACCCTTCCGGTGTTTAACCAAGATGCCCTTTTGGGGTGGGGGTGTGCCGAGTTTTGGGAAAAATGCGGCGGTGTACCTCTATATCGCGGAATGAGTAAAATTTACGTATTGGACTGCGCGAAGTGTACGTAACAATTGCATACGGTTGGACGTTGTGTTATGTGCTCTCTCCCCGCTGCCGACGCGTTCGCGCTCTCGGTCGGAGATTAGGTTCTGTTTGTTTAATTGCCGGCTTGGACAGTTCGACTTTGGCTCTTGGCGCATTATCATCTGGTCCCCGGCTGACAGAGTAGATGTAAAAGTTTTTCGTCTTCCAACTACTTCTATGGATAGGTAGAAGCTTACGTGACCTCCGGGTTTCTGATGTAGACGGAAATCTGCCCCGCTCCGGAAGGACGGCCAAACAACTGCCTCAGATGCTGTAATTTCAAACACCTTCATCAGCTATGTCAGCGGGAAGGATGGACTAGATACACACAACGGAACCCTCTAACTCCACGCTACTAACCAGGTGAAATTTAACCTTATTAAACCTAAATCTTGTGGCCGATAGACTCTTTGAGACTCTCTTGTAGACGCTCCAGTTTGGACAATTATTTACGGACAATGGGTGTCATGTGTTATTTTGTAATTTGTAAGGCTTACGCCTCCTATATCAATATTATGTCTATCTCGTTCTGAGAGTGTAAACTCGGCCAGGGTCACGCGCCACCCGGGTCGAGGGGAGTTTCGGTAAATAGGGTTGGATCTAAATCTGTTTCTGTCTTAAGCATGCCTGGACGGATGTATCTGTCCACGTTGGGAAATTTATGTTTAATTGATCTTTTAGTTAATGTGGTTCATGTATTTTATTATTCATTAAAGATCTGGGAGATGTTTTAACCTGTGGTCGACTCCCGTAGGAGCCGTCCACTGCAGGTCTGTATGTGTCAGATTTTGCTGGATCTCGCCCGACGCCTGACCCGGCTGGTAGTCAAGTTTTTTTATGAACACTGTAAGCTGGTTTTTGTACCTTCATGACATAGATTCCGTTTTACAAAATTCTGTTCCACTGTTCAGCTAATTTGTACACTTTAAATTTTGCCATTGCCAGTTACATATTGTCACAGTTTGTATTTTACCATAGTAAATTTTGGAACGTTAACTTTTATTGCTCACTATACCAATTAATTAACCATTAAACAACACAAGATTAATCAGTATCAGTTATCAATATTCATGGTGGTCACGTTCCACTATTTTTACAAATTCTGTTTTGAAAATAAAAAGAAATATAAAATGCAGTTAGGCAACCGGGCATCCATGTTAACCTTGTGATGGCACTCTTCATCATTATCATTGACGTGATCCAAAATTGATAATTAAACATCGGCATGGGATTTGTGCGCAGGCCGCAAGGCTTACATAGAACATTCAGATTACTACTTATCTAATTAAAATTTTGGGGGCAGGTCTGCTCCACTTCTGGGGATATATTAATTGAGGTTTTTGGGGTGTAGTTAATTGTTAATTGAACATTAAGGTGGGCCGGATACTTGGTCAGAATAAAGGGGGTTGAGAGGGTATGATGAAAAATATGCGCTGCTAACTAGGTGAACATGTGATGTGCTACTTATATGTAAATGTCCTTCTATGTCAATTATATGTGTGTGTTTTGTCTTATATGATTGTTACATTGTTATGTTTCATTATGCATGTGTATATTTCTATATAATTATATCATGTTAGGAAATGTGTAATTACTTGCCAGTCGAGATTGTGTGCCATTTTACAATTGTATTATTATTATCATTTATGTGACATTCAACAATTTACTATTCAATGATTGTGCAGATATTTATTATTTATTCAATACTTATTGATGTTAATAATTTATTATTTATTGTTCAACTTTTGGCAATGCATATATTAATGGAATTATAACAACAATTAAGGGTTTTGGAAATGAGCGATTCTGATTGGGAAATACTTAATTATCTTGCCTTAAGGGCGCATACATTGTACAAGCAGAGCACAATAAATATTGTTGTTGTTATCTTAAGATCAGTGTTTCATTTGCAAGTCCCATCATACTGGACCCAGCACAATTTTGGCTTCTCTAGGCTCTAGCCTAGTTCTAAATAACTTGTGGCCTCTCTTTCAAAAAAAAAAATATAAATAAGGAAATAAAAAATTAAATATAAATAAAAATAAATAAAAAGGTATAAAAAGGAAAGAGGGGTTACAAATGGTAGCAGAGAGCGTGGTTCATTCAAGGGTTGCACCCTTGGGTCCGTTGGTGTGATGGGGCTTGCAAACTCGGAAATAGTTTGGCAAATACAATAACATTTAATAATTGAATAATGTGGGACTATAATAGTTGACATAACAGGTAGGTGTATATATAGGTACTGTGTATGAATTAATGTTAGGTGTTTTGCATTGTAAACCTGATGCTGCCACGGGCATGTGTTGTAGTTGGGTTTTGTTGTTTTGAAATTGGACCTTGCCGGAGATCGCGTGGGAATGGGTTCCCTTATTTATTCTATGAAGGTAATAGCGCGTGCGGTTAGCGGGATGCGGTATGGCCCGACTGGAAGTCGGTACCGTCCGACTGCAATGGTGACAATGTCGTAGTCGAAATGTTGTATATTGTGGTTAGTGTTTGGTGCTGTGGATTGTATGTTGGTGTCAGTGTCTGATGTTGTTTCTTCTTCGAGTCTGGCGACTGACGGAGAGTTAGTCCTGGAGCGGGTCAGGTTTTCGCAGCGCTAGGAAACCCGGAGGTCCACTTGATGGAAGAGAGAGTACTCAAGTTTTTCTTTTTGTAGGTCATGTTTTGTGTTAGGTTTTTCGTAGGAATTTATATTTGTTGTTGTGTGTTTTGAATTGTGCAATTCTGGCGGCGGTATGCTATCAGAAATTGCCCCACCCTCTTTCAGGCGTTCTCCAGAAATTTCCGGTGGTGAATGGATTTGATGAGGACCAGCTGCTGGTTTTCTTGGACCTGGTCCTGCAGGTGGCAGATTTCCTGGGGGTGTCCGATGGGGAGGTCTTGTCTCTTATATACCCGTATTGCCGGGGCACGTTGGCTGAGCTGGTCACCAAAACTCTGCGTCGGGGTGACAGTGTTGATGCTTTCCATGGGGAGGTGTTGAACTTCTTCCTACCCATTCGACGACGTGTCCAGCTTAAGTTGGAAAAATTCTATCGCCTACAGGCCAACGGAGAGGCGTTAGGGGACTTCGTGCACGATATACGGAAAGCTGCCCGGGTGTTAAGGTTGGGGTTGCCCGAGACAGAAGTTATACAAGCGATTCTGGAAGGACTGACGCCCCAAGAGAGATCCCGTTTGATATTCACGGACCGTCCACGTTGTTTTGCCGACCTTGAACGGCTGTGTGTGGTTTCAAGAACGGTCCAGGAGGTTGATGAGTCCCGGGGAAGAGATGCTACAGATGTCCAGTACTCCAGTGGTTCATCAGGAAGAGCCAAAAAGGACAAACATGGTGGTTGGAGGAGAACACAGGAGACTGTCAGAAAGCCTGAATATTCCGGAAGTGATGGAGGCTACAAGGGGGTGGCAAGTGAGAAGACGGTAACAACAGCTACAGCACAGGAAAACAAAGAAATACGAAATTAACAGGGGAAGGAGAAATTATGTTAGGGAACAAACATCGGCAAGTAGGGAGCCTGTAGTTAGGCGTTATTCTTATTTGCAGAAAAGTGAGAGTTTAAAAGTTCCAGATGAAGCGCAAGTGCCTAAGAGAGTAGTGGATGAAGAAGGTGAGGCAGAAGAAGAAAGGCGGAATAGCTTCTGTGGATCAATACAAGGCGACAAGAAAACGTCTGTTGATACTGAATTACCGGACTCAAAGAGGACGTCATGGTTGAATCCAGAGGCCGCAGAATTTGTTCCGGTATTTCCATCTCGGTTCGTGAGGGATCCAGATCCTGTAACATCATCATCGCCTACGCCGGGATATGAGAAGTCACTTGATGGTGTAGCTTTACCATCGCCAGTAGAAATTAATTTAGTCATTGCACATGAACCTGGACAGCTGGATTCCAGGGTGGAAAATGTTGATGACATTGTAGTTGCTGAGAGTGGTCAAGGAGTGGAATCGACAGAAGAGGCAGAAGAGCGGTCTGCGGATGCTGCACATGAAGGTATAGTTGTAGGTGTTAGGGAGACTGTAGAGTCTGAAGTTGCAGATGGACACAGGGATGTCCGGGCTGCAAGTGTTTCTGAGGTTGTGGATGGACAAGGGGATGTCCATGCCGCAAGTGTGGTAGAAGTAGATGAGGTAGAAGTGGAGGAGAAATTTGGTGGCAGCGTTGTGGAGTGTGTGAGTGAGAATGATGTAGTGTGTGAAGATGTGCAGACGCCTTCTGTAAGTAGTGTTGAGGATTCCGACGAACGAAAAGAAGTTTCAGGTGGACCAGGTGAGCAACTAGAGGATGAAGATGTGCAGTGTTCTGATGGTGAAAGTGGATGTGATGGCGATGATGTTGATGATGAACGTGTTGAGGAAAATGAGATTGGAGAAGAGGTTAGTGAAGAAGTTTGTGAAGCGGCTGGTGACCAGCGGGATGAAGAAATTGGTGAGGAGCTGAGGGCACATGTGGTTGAAGATGGCTCTGAGGAGCAACTGGAAGATGCTGAGGATATGCATTGTCGTGATGGTGAGTTGGATTATGGGGACGAAGAAGGGGAAATTGTAGTAGAAAAGGAAGAAATTGTAGCAGAGGAGTTAGATGATGAGCATAATCCAAAGCGGAGTCAAGG
Organism: Magicicada septendecula; assembly: GCA_034769895.1. NCBI lineage: Eukaryota > Metazoa > Arthropoda > Insecta > Hemiptera > Cicadidae > Magicicada > Magicicada septendecula. The sequence continues at coordinate 112,018,501 of CM068373.1, forward strand.
GAGTGAAGTAAGTTGCCTTGATCCTGATTCAGAGGAAACAGGTCAGTACAGCTCAACACGAAATAATTTCTCTGAGAGTGGTGTGCGAAAGCAACGAGTACCCAAAGTCCGTCACAGAAAGGTAAGAAGAAGAGGTTAACGGGTAGCGGGTAGATGTTCCCCACACTCCCAGTGGTGTTCATCTATTTCAGGGTTGCGTCCCTGCCCACGCGACCCTTGGTTTCCTCCATCCATTCATCCTTATTTCCGGAGGGAGCCATGTCCTCAACCTTACTCCTAGCTATTGACCCTTTAATGATCCTTGCCCCATTTCATCTTCCCGATTTTCCTACCCCTCCCCTTAGAAAAAAAAACCTACCAAGACGGACTTAAAGAGACTTGCCGGAAGTGAGTAGATTGTGGTCTTGGAGATCGTCAGTTTCCCCTGTTTTAAAAGTGAGATGGAAAGTGATAGTGGGCTGTTGTTTCCTTGTACATAGTGGTGGATTTTGATTTTTGGTTGTTGATGTTGAGGTTGTTCATTGTAGAGGTCGAGCCATGCCGCATTCTCCGGTTGTTCCTGGTGTTCTTTTTGTTGAGAGAGAAAGTTGTGTAGACGGCTGTAGAAAAGTAAACCCCCTCTAGTTATGGTGTATTCGAACGAGTAAGAGTTGAGATTGATGTTCGTGTGCCCTTGGTGCGGTCCTCTCTGTCTGGCTGAGCGGGGCCATCCGCCCTTGTGTAGGGAAGTGGCCAGCCATATGGCAAGGATGGAGATGCCTTGTGGGTGCATGTGGCTGGTCGGTCCAAGAGATGGACGAGGAGTAGTGCGGTCACTCACATACCAAGGTGGGAGATACCTTGTTTGGTCTTAGGACGGGAATGTGAGTGGGACCGGTGGGAGTAGGTGATGGTCACCGGAGAGGGTGACGTGTTGGGGCGGTCCCGTGGGGTTGGCATAGTGGAGAGGGTCGCATGGGGATGTCTGTTCTCCTGAGAGCAAGTGCTGCTGGGCCACCATAACCACGATGTCCACGAGCTTGTTTTGGGAAGTGGGGTACACTGCAGGGTACCCTTCCGGTGTTTAACGGTGAGGCAACCAAGATGCCCTTTTGGGGTGGGGGTGTGCCGAGTATTGGGAAAAATGCGGCGGTGTACCTCTATATCGCGGAATGAGTAAAATTTACGTATTGGACTGCGCGAAGTGTACGTAACAATTGCATACGGTTGGACTTTGTGTTATGTGCTCTCTCCCCGCTGCCGACGCGTTCGCGCTCTCGGTCGGAGATTAGGTTCTGTTTGTTTAATTGCCGGCTTGGACAGTTCGACTTTGGCTCTTGGCGCATTATCATCTGGTCCCCGGCTGACAGAGTAGATGTAAAAGTTTTTCGTCTTCCAACTACTTCTATGGATAGGTAGAAGCTTACGTGACCTCCGGGTTTCTGATGTAGACGGAAATCTGCCCCGCTCCGGAAGGACGGCCAAACAACTGCCTCAGATGCTGTAATTTCAAACACCTTCATCAGCTATGTCAGCGGGAAGGATGGACTAGATACACACAACGGAACCCTCTAACTCCACGCTACTAACCAGGTGAAATTTAACCTTATTAAACCTAAATCTTGTGGCCGATAGACTCTTTGAGACTCTCTTGTAGACGCTCCAGTTTGGACAATTATTTACGGACAATGGGTGTCATGTGTTATTTTGTAATTTGTAAGGCTTACGCCTCCTATATCAATATTATGTCTATCTCGTTCTGAGAGTGTAAACTCGGCCAGGGTCACGCGCCACCCGGGTCGAGGGGAGTTTCGGTAAATAGGGTTGGATCTAAATCTGTTTCTGTCTTAAGCATGCCTGGACGGATCTATCTGTCCACGTTGGGAAATTTATGTTTAATTGATCTTTTAGTTAATGTGGTTCATGTATTTTATTATTCATTAAAGATCTGGGAGATGTTTTAACCTGTGGTCGACTCCCGTAGGAGCCGTCCACTGCAGGTCTGTATGTGTCAGATTTTGCTGGATCTCGCCCGACGCCTGACCCGGCTGGTAGTCAAGTTTTTTTATGAACACTGTAAGCTGGTTTTTGTACCTTCATGACATAGATTCCGTTTTACAAAATTCTGTTCCACTGTTCAGCTAATTTGTACACTTTAAATTTTGCCATTGCCAGTTACATATTGTCACAGTTTGTATTTTACCATAGTAAATTTTGGAACGTCAACTTTTATTGCTCACTATACCAATTAATTAACCATTAAACAACACAAGATTAATCAGTATCAGTTATCAATATTCATGGTGGTCACGTTCCACTATTTTTACAAATTCTGTTTTGAAAATAAAAAGAAATATAAAATGCAGTTAGGCAACCGGGCATCCATGTTAACCTTGTGATGGCACTCTTCATCATTATCATTGACGTGATCCAAAATTGATAATTAAACATCGGCATGGGATTTGTGCGCAGGCCGCAAGGCTTACATAGAACATTCAGATTACTACTTATCTAATTAAAATTTTGGGGGCAGGTCTGCTCCACTTCTGGGGATATATTAATTGAGGTTTTTGGGGTGTAGTTAATTGTTAATTGAACATTAAGGTGGGCCGGATACTTGGTCAGAATAAAGGGGGTTGAGAGGGTATGATGAAAAATATGCGCTGCTAACTAGGTGAACATGTGATGTGCTACTTATATGTAAATGTCCTTCTATGTCAATTATATGTGTGTGTTTTGTCTTATATGATTGTTACATTGTTATGTTTCATTATGCATGTGTATATTTCTATATAATTATATCATGTTAGGAAATGTGTAATTACTTGCCAGTCGAGATTGTGTGCCATTTTACAATTGTATTATTATTATCATTTATGTGACATTCAACAATTTACTATTCAATGATTGTGCAGATATTTATTATTTATTCAATACTTATTGATGTTAATAATTTATTATTTATTGTTCAACTTTTGGCAATGCATATATTAATGGAATTATAACAACAATTAAGGGTTTTGGAAATGAGCGATTCTGATTGGGAAATACTTAATTATCTTGCCTTAAGGGCGCATACATTGTACAAGCAGAGCACAATAAATATTGTTGTTGTTATCTTAAGATCAGTGTTTCATTTGCAAGTCCCATCATACTGGACCCAGCACAATTTTGGCTTCTCTAGGCTCTAGCCTAGTTCTAAATAACTTGTGGCCTCTCTTTCAAAAAAAAAAATATAAATAAGGAAATAAAAAATTAAATATAAATAAAAATAAATAAAAAGGTATAAAAAGGAAAGAGGGGTTACAAATGGTAGCAGAGAGCGTGGTTCATTCAAGGGTTGCACCCTTGGGTCCGTTGGTGTGATGGGGCTTGCAAACTCGGAAATAGTTTGGCAAATACAATAACATTTAATAATTGAATAATGTGGGACTATAATAGTTGACATAACAGGTAGGTGTATATATAGGTACTGTGTATGAATTAATGTTAGGTGTTTTGCATTGTAAACCTGATGCTGCCACGGGCATGTGTTGTAGTTGGGTTTTGTTGTTTTGAAATTGGACCTTGCCGGAGATCGCGTGGGAATGGGTTCCCTTATTTATTCTATGAAGGTAATAGCGCGTGCGGTTAGCGGGATGCGGTATGGCCCGACTGGAAGTCGGTACCGTCCGACTGCAATGGTGACAATGTCGTAGTCGAAATGTTGTATATTGTGGTTAGTGTTTGGTGCTGTGGATTGTATGTTGGTGTCAGTGTCTGATGTTGTTTCTTCTTCGAGTCTGGCGACTGACGGAGAGTTAGTCCTGGAGCGGGTCAGGTTTTCGCAGCGCTAGGAAACCCGGAGGTCCACTTGATGGAAGAGAGAGTACTCAAGTTTTTCTTTTTGTAGGTCATGTTTTGTGTTAGGTTTTTCGTAGGAATTTATATTTGTTGTTGTGTGTTTTGAATTGTGCAATTCTGGCGGCGGTATGCTATCAGAAATTGCCCCACCCTCTTTCAGGCGTTCTCCAGAAATTTCCGGTGGTGAATGGATTTGATGAGGACCAGCTGCTGGTTTTCTTGGACCTGGTCCTGCAGGTGGCAGATTTCCTGGGGGTGTCCGATGGGGAGGTCTTGTCTCTTATATACCCGTATTGCCGGGGCACGTTGGCTGAGCTGGTCACCAAAACTCTGCGTCGGGGTGACAGTGTTGATGCTTTCCATGGGGAGGTGTTGAACTTCTTCCTACCCATTCGACGACGTGTCCAGCTTAAGTTGGAAAAATTCTATCGCCTACAGGCCAACGGAGAGGCGTTAGGGGACTTCGTGCACGATATACGGAAAGCTGCCCGGGTGTTAAGGTTGGGGTTGCCCGAGACAGAAGTTATACAAGCGATTCTGGAAGGACTGACGCCCCAAGAGAGATCCCGTTTGATATTCACGGACCGTCCACGTTGTTTTGCCGACCTTGAACGGCTGTGTGTGGTTTCAAGAACGGTCCAGGAGGTTGATGAGTCCCGGGGAAGAGATGCTACAGATGTCCAGTACTCCAGTGGTTCATCAGGAAGAGCCAAAAAGGACAAACATGGTGGTTGGAGGAGAACACAGGAGACTGTCAGAAAGCCTGAATATTCCGGAAGTGATGGAGGCTACAAGGGGGTGGCAAGTGAGAAGACGGTAACAACAGCTACAGCACAGGAAAACAAAGAAATACGAAATTAACAGGGGAAGGAGAAATTATGTTAGGGAACAAACATCGGCAAGTAGGGAGCCTGTAGTTAGGCGTTATTCTTATTTGCAGAAAAGTGAGAGTTTAAAAGTTCCAGATGAAGCGCAAGTGCCTAAGAGAGTAGTGGATGAAGAAGGTGAGGCAGAAGAAGAAAGGCGGAATAGCTTCTGTGGATCAATACAAGGCGACAAGAAAACGTCTGTTGATACTGAATTACCGGACTCAAAGAGGACGTCATGGTTGAATCCAGAGGCCGCAGAATTTGTTCCGGTATTTCCATCTCGGTTCGTGAGGGATCCAGATCCTGTAACATCATCATCGCCTACGCCGGGATATGAGAAGTCACTTGATGGTGTAGCTTTACCATCGCCAGTAGAAATTAATTTAGTCATTGCACATGAACCTGGACAGCTGGATTCCAGGGTGGAAAATGTTGATGACGTTGTAGTTGCTGAGAGTGGTCAAGGAGTGGAATCGACAGAAGAGGCAGAAGAGCGGTCTGCGGATGCTGCACATGAAGGTATAGTTGTAGGTGTTAGGGAGACTGTAGAGTCTGAAGTTGCAGATGGACACAGGGATGTCCGGGCTGCAAGTGTTTCTGAGGTTGTGGATGGACAAGGGGATGTCCATGCCGCAAGTGTGGTAGAAGTAGATGAGGTAGAAGTGGAGGAGAAATTTGGTGGCAGCGTTGTGGAGTGTGTGAGTGAGAATGATGTAGTGTGTGAAGATGTGCAGACGCCTTCTGTAAGTAGTGTTGAGGATTCCGACGAACGAAAAGAAGTTTCAGGTGGACCAGGTGAGCAACTAGAGGATGAAGATGTGCAGTGTTCTGATGGTGAAAGTGGATGTGATGGCGATGATGTTGATGATGAACGTGTTGAGGAAAATGAGATTGGAGAAGAGGTTAGTGAAGAAGTTTGTGAAGCGGCTGGTGACCAGCGGGATGAAGAAATTGGTGAGGAGCTGAGGGCACATGTGGTTGAAGATGGCTCTGAGGAGCAACTGGAAGATGCTGAGGATATGCATTGTCGTGATGGTGAGTTGGATTATGGGGACGAAGAAGGGGAAATTGTAGTAGAAAAGGAAGAAATTGTAGCAGAGGAGTTAGATGATGAGCATAATCCAAAGCGGAGTCAAGGGAGTGAAGTAAGTTGCCTTGATCCTGATTCAGAGGAAACAGGTCAGTACAGCTCAACACGAAATAATTTCTCTGAGAGTGGTGTGCGAAAGCAACGAGTACCCAAAGTCCGTCACAGAAAGGTAAGAAGAAGAGGTTAACGGGTAGCGGGTAGATGTTCCCCACACTCCCAGTGGTGTTCATCTATTTCAGGGTTGCGTCCCTGCCCACGCGACCCTTGGTTTCCTCCATCCATTCATCCTTATTTCCGGAGGGAGCCATGTCCTCAACCTTACTCCTAGCTATTGACCCTTTAATGATCCTTGCCCCATTTCATCTTCCCGATTTTCCTACCCCTCCCCTTAGAAAAAAAAACCTACCAAGACGGACTTAAAGAGACTTGCCGGAAGTGAGTAGATTGTGGTCTTGGAGATCGTCAGTTTCCCCTGTTTTAAAAGTGAGATGGAAAGTGATAGTGGGCTGTTGTTTCCTTGTACATAGTGGTGGATTTTGATTTTTGGTTGTTGATGTTGAGGTTGTTCATTGTAGAGGTCGAGCCATGCCGCATTCTCCGGTTGTTCCTGGTGTTCTTTTTGTTGAGAGAGAAAGTTGTGTAGACGGCTGTAGAAAAGTAAACCCCCTCTAGTTATGGTGTATTCGAACGAGTAAGAGTTGAGATTGATGTTCGTGTGCCCTTGGTGCGGTCCTCTCTGTCTGGCTGAGCGGGGCCATCCGCCCTTGTGTAGGGAAGTGGCCAGCCATATGGCAAGGATGGAGATGCCTTGTGGGTGCATGTGGCTGGTCGGTCCAAGAGATGGACGAGGAGTAGTGCGGTCACTCACATACCAAGGTGGGAGATACCTTGTTTGGTCTTAGGACGGGAATGTGAGTGGGACCGGTGGGAGTAGGTGATGGTCACCGGAGAGGGTGACGTGTTGGGGCGGTCCCGTGGGGTTGGCATAGTGGAGAGGGTCGCATGGGGATGTCTGTTCTCCTGAGAGCAAGTGCTGCTGGGCCACCATAACCACGATGTCCACGAGCTTGTTTTGGGAAGTGGGGTACACTGCAGGGTACCCTTCCGGTGTTTAACGGTGAGGCAACCAAGATGCCCTTTTGGGGTGGGGGTGTGCCGAGTATTGGGAAAAATGCGGCGGTGTACCTCTATATCGCGGAATGAGTAAAATTTACGTATTGGACTGCGCGAAGTGTACGTAACAATTGCATACGGTTGGACTTTGTGTTATGTGCTCTCTCCCCGCTGCCGACGCGTGCGCGCTCTCGGTCGGAGATTAGGTTCTGTTTGTTTAATTGCCGGCTTGGACAGTTCGACTTTGGCTCTTGGCGCATTATCATCTGGTCCCCGGCTGACAGAGTAGATGTAAAAGTTTTTCGTCTTCCAACTACTTCTATGGATAGGTAGAAGCTTACGTGACCTCCGGGTTTCTGATGTAGACGGAAATCTGCCCCGCTCCAGAAGGACGGCTGAACAACTGCCTCAGATGCTGTAATTTCAAACACCTTCGTCAGCTATGTCAGCCGGAAGGATGGACTAGATACACACAACGGAACCCTCTAACTCCACGCTACTAACCAGGTGAAATTTAACCTTATTAAACCTAAATCTTGTGGCCGATAGACTCTTTGAGACTCTCGTGTAGACGCTCCAGTTTGGACAATTATTTACGGACAATGGGTGTCATTTGTTATTTTGTAATTTGTAAGGCTTACGCCTCCTATATCAATATTATGTCTATCTCGTTCTGAGAGTGTAAACTCGGCCAGGGTCATGCGCCACCCGGGTCGAGGGGAGTTTCGGTAAATAGGGTTGGATCTAAATCTGTTTCTGTCTTAAGCATGCCTGGACGGATGTATCTGTCCACGTTGGGAAATTTATGTTTAATTGATCTTTTAGTTAATGTGGTTCATGTATTTTATTATTCATTAAAGATCAGGGAGATGTTTTAACCTGTGGTCGACTCCCGTAGGAGCCGTCCACTGCAGGTCTGTATGTGTCAGATTTTGCTGGATCTCGCCCGACGCCTGACCCGGCTGATAGTCAAGTTTTTTTATGAACACTGTAAGCTGGTTTTTGTACCTTCATGACATAGATTCCGTTTTACAAAATTCTGTTCCACTGTTCAGCTAATTTGTACACTTTAAATTTTGCCATTGCCAGTTACATATTGTCACAGTTTGTATTTTACCATAGTAAATTTTGGAACGTTAACTTTTATTGCTCACTATACCAATTAATTAACCATTAAACAACACAAGATTAATCAGTATCAGTTATCAATATTCATGGTGGTCACGTTCCACTATTTTTACAAATTCTGTTTTGAAAATAAAAAGAAATATAAAATGCAGTTAGGCAACCGGGCATCCATGTTAACCTTGTGATGGCACTCTTCATCATTATCATTGACGTGATCCAAAATTGATAATTAAACATCGGCATGGGACTTGTGCGCAGGCCGCAAGGCTTACATAGAACATTCAGATTACTACTTATCTAATTAAAATTTTGGGGGCAGGTCTGCTCCACTTCTGGGGATATATTAATTGAGGTTTTTGGGGTGTAGTTAATTGTTAATTGAACATTAAGGTGGGCCGGATACTTGGTCAGAATAAAGGGGGTTGAGAGGGTATGATGAAAAATATGCGCTGCTAACTAGGTGAACATGTGATGTGCTACTTATATGTAAATGTCCTTCTATGTCAATTATATGTGTGTGTTTTGTCTTATATGATTGTTACATTGTTATGTTTCATTATGCATGTGTATATTTCTATATAATTATATCATGTTAGGAAATGTGTAATTACTTGCCGGTCGAGATTGTGTGCCATTTTACAATTGTATTATTATTATCATTTATGTGACATTCAACGATTTACTATTCAATGATTGTGCAGATATTTATTATTTATTCAATACTTATTGATGTTAATAATTTATTATTTATTGTTCAACTTTTGGCAATGCATATATTAATGGAATTATAACAACAATTAAGGGTTTTGGAAATGAGCGATTCTGATTGGGAAATACTTAATTATCTTGCCTTAAGGGCGCATACATTGTACAAGCAGAGCACAATAAATATTGTTGTTGTTATCTTAAGATCAGTGTTTCATTTGCAAGTCCCATCATACTGGACCCAGCACAATTTTGGCTTCTCTAGGCTCTAGCCTAGTTCTAAATAACTTGTGGCCTCTCTTTCAAAAAAAAAATATAAATAAGGAAATAAAAAATTAAATATAAATAAAAATAAATAAAAAGGTATAAAAAGGAAAGAGGGGTTACAAATGGTAGCAGAGAGCGTGGTTCATTCAAGGGTTGCACCCTTGGGTCCGTTGGTGTGATGGGGCTTGCAAACTCGGAAATAGTTTGGCAAATACAATAACATTTAATAATTGAATAATGTGGGACTATAATAGTTGACATAACAGGTAGGTGTATATATAGGTACTGTGTATGAATTAATGTTAGGTGTTTTGCATTGTAAACCTGATGCTGCCACGGGCATGTGTTGTAGTTGGGTTTTGTTGTTTTGAAATTGGACCTTGCCGGAGATCGCGTGGGAATGGGTTCCCTTATTTATTCTATGAAGGTAATAGCGCGTGCGGTTAGCGGGATGCGGTATGGCCCGACTGGAAGTCGGTACCGTCCGACTGCAATGGTGACAATGTCGTAGTCGAAATGTTGTATATTGTGGTTAGTGTTTGGTGCTGTGGATTGTATGTTGGTGTCAGTGTCTGATGTTGTTTCTTCTTCGAGTCTGGCGACTGACGGAGAGTTAGTCCTGGAGCGGGTCAGGTTTTCGCAGCGCTAGGAAACCCGGAGGTCCACTTGATGGAAGAGAGAGTACTCAAGTTTTTCTTTTTGTAGGTCATGTTTTGTGTTAGGTTTTTCGTAGGAATTTATATTTGTTGTTGTGTGTTTTGAATTGTGCAATTCTGGCGGCGGTATGCTATCAGAAATTGCCCCACCCTCTTTCAGGCGTTCTCCAGAAATTTCCGGTGGTGAATGGATTTGATGAGGACCAGCTGCTGGTTTTCTTGGACCTGGTCCTGCAGGTGGCAGATTTCCTGGGGGTGTCCGATGGGGAGGTCTTGTCTCTTATATACCCGTATTGCCGGGGCACGTTGGCTGAGCTGGTCACCAAAACTCTGCGTCGGGGTGACAGTGTTGATGCTTTCCATGGGGAGGTGTTGAACTTCTTCCTACCCATTCGACGACGTGTCCAGCTTAAGTTGGAAAAATTCTATCGCCTACAGGCCAACGGAGAGGCGTTAGGGGACTTCGTGCACGATATACGGAAAGCTGCCCGGGTGTTAAGGTTGGGGTTGCCCGAGACAGAAGTTATACAAGCGATTCTGGAAGGACTGACGCCCCAAGAGAGATCCCGTTTGATATTCACGGACCGTCCACGTTGTTTTGCCGACCTTGAACGGCTGTGTGTGGTTTCAAGAACGGTCCAGGAGGTTGATGAGTCCCGGGGAAGAGATGCTACAGATGTCCAGTACTCCAGTGGTTCATCAGGAAGAGCCAAAAAGGACAAACATGGTGGTTGGAGGAGAACACAGGAGACTGTCAGAAAGCCTGAATATTCCGGAAGTGATGGAGGCTACAAGGGGGTGGCAAGTGAGAAGACGGTAACAACAGCTACAGCACAGGAAAACAAAGAAATACGAAATTAACAGGGGAAGGAGAAATTATGTTAGGGAACAAACATCGGCAAGTAGGGAGCCTGTAGTTAGGCGTTATTCTTATTTGCAGAAAAGTGAGAGTTTAAAAGTTCCAGATGAAGCGCAAGTGCCTAAGAGAGTAGTGGATGAAGAAGGTGAGGCAGAAGAAGAAAGGCGGAATAGCTTCTGTGGATCAATACAAGGCGACAAGAAAACGTCTGTTGATACTGAATTACCGGACTCAAAGAGGACGTCATGGTTGAATCCAGAGGCCGCAGAATTTGTTCCGGTATTTCCATCTCGGTTCGTGAGGGATCCAGATCCTGTAACATCATCATCGCCTACGCCGGGATATGAGAAGTCACTTGATGGTGTAGCTTTACCATCGCCAGTAGAAATTAATTTAGTCATTGCACATGAACCTGGACAGCTGGATTCCAGGGTGGAAAATGTTGATGACGTTGTAGTTGCTGAGAGTGGTCAAGGAGTGGAATCGACAGAAGAGGCAGAAGAGCGGTCTGCGGATGCTGCACATGAAGGTATAGTTGTAGGTGTTAGGGAGACTGTAGAGTCTGAAGTTGCAGATGGACACAGGGATGTCCGGGCTGCAAGTGTTTCTGAGGTTGTGGATGGACAAGGGGATGTCCATGCCGCAAGTGTGGTAGAAGTAGATGAGGTAGAAGTGGAGGAGAAATTTGGTGGCAGCGTTGTGGAGTGTGTGAGTGAGAATGATGTAGTGTGTGAAGATGTGCAGACGCCTTCTGTAAGTAGTGTTGAGGATTCCGACGAACGAAAAGAAGTTTCAGGTGGACCAGGTGAGCAACTAGAGGATGAAGATGTGCAGTGTTCTGATGGTGAAAGTGGATGTGATGGCGATGATGTTGATGATGAACGTGTTGAGGAAAATGAGATTGGAGAAGAGGTTAGTGAAGAAGTTTGTGAAGCGGCTGGTGACCAGCGGGATGAAGAAATTGGTGAGGAGCTGAGGGCACATGTGGTTGAAGATGGCTCTGAGGAGCAACTGGAAGATGCTGAGGATATGCATTGTCGTGATGGTGAGTTGGATTATGGGGACGAAGAAGGGGAAATTGTAGTAGAAAAGGAAGAAATTGTAGCAGAGGAGTTAGATGATGAGCATAATCCAAAGCGGAGTCAAGGGAGTGAAGTAAGTTGCCTTGATCCTGATTCAGAGGAAACAGGTCAGTACAGCTCAACACGAAATAATTTCTCTGAGAGTGGTGTGCGAAAGCAACGAGTACCCAAAGTCCGTCACAGAAAGGTAAGAAGAAGAGGTTAACGGGTAGCGGGTAGATGTTCCCCACACTCCCAGTGGTGTTCATCTATTTCAGGGTTGCGTCCCTGCCCACGCGACCCTTGGTTTCCTCCATCCATTCATCCTTATTTCCGGAGGGAGCCATGTCCTCAACCTTACTCCTAGCTATTGACCCTTTAATGATCCTTGCCCCATTTCATCTTCCCGATTTTCCTACCCCTCCCCTTAGAAAAAAAAACCTACCAAGACGGACTTAAAGAGACTTGCCGGAAGTGAGTAGATTGTGGTCTTGGAGATCGTCAGTTTCCCCTGTTTTAAAAGTGAGATGGAAAGTGATAGTGGGCTGTTGTTTCCTTGTACATAGTGGTGGATTTTGATTTTTGGTTGTTGATGTTGAGGTTGTTCATTGTAGAGGTCGAGCCATGCCGCATTCTCCGGTTGTTCCTGGTGTTCTTTTTGTTGAGAGAGAAAGTTGTGTAGACGGCTGTAGAAAAGTAAACCCCCTCTAGTTATGGTGTATTCGAACGAGTAAGAGTTGAGATTGATGTTCGTGTGCCCTTGGTGCGGTCCTCTCTGTCTGGCTGAGCGGGGCCATCCGCCCTTGTGTAGGGAAGTGGCCAGCCATATGGCAAGGATGGAGATGCCTTGTGGGTGCATGTGGCTGGTCGGTCCAAGAGATGGACGAGGAGTAGTGCGGTCACTCACATACCAAGGTGGGAGATACCTTGTTTGGTCTTAGGACGGGAATGTGAGTGGGACCGGTGGGAGTAGGTGATGGTCACCGGAGAGGGTGACGTGTTGGGGCGGTCCCGTGGGGTTGGCATAGTGGAGAGGGTCGCATGGGGATGTCTGTTCTCCTGAGAGCAAGTGCTGCTGGGCCACCATAACCACGATGTCCACGAGCTTGTTTTGGGAAGTGGGGTACACTGCAGGGTACCCTTCCGGTGTTTAACCAAGATGCCCTTTTGGGGTGGGGGTGTGCCGAGTTTTGGGAAAAATGCGGCGGTGTACCTCTATATCGCGGAATGAGTAAAATTTACGTATTGGACTGCGCGAAGTGTACGTAACAATTGCATACGGTTGGACTTTGTGTTATGTGCTCTCTCCCCGCTGCCGACGCGTGCGCGCTCTCGGTCGGAGATTAGGTTCTGTTTGTTTAATTGCCGGCTTGGACAGTTCGACTTTGGCTCTTGGCGCATTATCATCTGGTCCCCGGCTGACAGAGTAGATGTAAAAGTTTTTCGTCTTCCAACTACTTCTATGGATAGGTAGAAGCTTACGTGACCTCCGGGTTTCTGATGTAGACGGAAATCTGCCCCGCTCCAGAAGGACGGCTGAACAACTGCCTCAGATGCTGTAATTTCAAACACCTTCGTCAGCTATGTCAGCCGGAAGGATGGACTAGATACACACAACGGAACCCTCTAACTCCACGCTACTAACCAGGTGAAATTTAACCTTATTAAACCTAAATCTTGTGGCCGATAGACTCTTTGAGACTCTCGTGTAGACGCTCCAGTTTGGACAATTATTTACGGACAATGGGTGTCATGTGTTATTTTGTAATTTGTAAGGCTTACGCCTCCTATATCAATATTATGTCTATCTCGTTCTGAGAGTGTAAACTCGGCCAGGGTCATGCGCCACCCGGGTCGAGGGGAGTTTCGGTAAATAGGGTTGGATCTAAATCTGTTTCTGTCTTAAGCATGCCTGGACGGATGTATCTGTCCACGTTGGGAAATTTATGTTTAATTGATCTTTTAGTTAATGTGGTTCATGTATTTTATTATTCATTAAAGATCAGGGAGATGTTTTAACCTGTGGTCGACTCCCGTAGGAGCCGTCCACTGCAGGTCTGTATGTGTCAGATTTTGCTGGATCTCGCCCGACGCCTGACCCGGCTGATAGTCAAGTTTTTTCATGAACACTGTAAGCTGGTTTTTGTACCTTCATGACATAGATTCCGTTTTACAAAATTCTGTTCCACTGTTCAGCTAATTTGTACACTTTAAATTTTGCCATTGCCAGTTACATATTGTCACAGTTTGTATTTTACCATAGTAAATTTTGGAACGTTAACTTTTATTGCTCACTATACCAATTAATTAACCATTAAACAACACAAGATTAATCAGTATCAGTTATCAATATTCATGGTGGTCACGTTCCACTATTTTTACAAATTCTGTTTTGAAAATAAAAAGAAATATAAAATGCAGTTAGGCAACCGGGCATCCATGTTAACCTTGTGATGGCACTCTTCATCATTATCATTGACGTGATCCAAAATTGATAATTAAACATCGGCATGGGATTTGTGCGCAGGCCGCAAGGCTTACATAGAACGTTCAGATTACTACTTATCTAATTAAAATTTTGGGGGCAGGTCTGCTCCACTTCTGGGGATATATTAATTGAGGTTTTTGGGGTGTAGTTAATTGTTAATTGAACATTAAGGTGGGCCGGATACTTGGTCAGAATAAAGGGGGTTGAGAGGGTTTGATGAAAAATATGCGCTGCTAACTAGGTGAACATGTGATGTGCTACTTATATGTAAATGTCCTTCTATGTCAATTATATGTGTGTGTTTTGTCTTATATGATTGTTACATTGTTATGTTTCATTATGCATGTGTATATTTCTATATAATTATATCATGTTAGGAAATGTGTAATTACTTGCCGGTCGAGATTGTGTGCCATTTTACAATTGTATTATTATTATCATTTATGTGACATTCAACGATTTACTATTCAATGATTGTGCAGATATTTATTATTTATTCAATACTTATTGATGTTAATAATTTATTATTTATTGTTCAACTTTTGGCAATGCATATATTAATGGAATTATAACAACAATTAAGGGTTTTGGAAATGAGCGATTCTGATTGGGAAATACTTAATTATCTTGCCTTAAGGGCGCATACATTGTACAAGCAGAGCACAATAAATATTGTTGTTGTTATCTTAAGATCAGTGTTTCATTTGCAAGTCCCATCATACTGGACCCAGCACAATTTTGGCTTCTCTAGGCTCTAGCCTAGTTCTAAATAACTTGTGGCCTCTCTTTCAAAAAAAAAAATATAAATAAGGAAATAAAAAATTAAATATAAATAAAAATAAATAAAAAGGTATAAAAAGGAAAGAGGGGTTACAAATGGTAGCAGAGAGCGTGGTTCATTCAAGGGTTGCACCCTTGGGTCCGTTGGTGTGATGGGGCTTGCAAACTCGGAAATAGTTTGGCAAATACAATAACATTTAATAATTGAATAATGTGGGACTATAATAGTTGACATAACAGGTAGGTGTATATATAGGTACTGTGTATGAATTAATGTTAGGTGTTTTGCATTGTAAACCTGATGCTGCCACGGGCATGTGTTGTAGTTGGGTTTTGTTGTTTTGAAATTGGACCTTGCCGGAGATCGCGTGGGAATGGGTTCCCTTATTTATTCTATGAAGGTAATAGCGCGTGCGGTTAGCGGGATGCGGTATGGCCCGACTGGAAGTCGGTACCGTCCGACTGCAATGGTGACAATGTCGTAGTCGAAATGTTGTATATTGTGGTTAGTGTTTGGTGCTGTGGATTGTATGTTGGTGTCAGTGTCTGATGTTGTTTCTTCTTCGAGTCTGGCGACTGACGGAGAGTTAGTCCTGGAGCGGGTCAGGTTTTCGCAGCGCTAGGAAACCCGGAGGTCCACTTGATGGAAGAGAGAGTACTCAAGTTTTTCTTTTTGTAGGTCATGTTTTGTGTTAGGTTTTTCGTAGGAATTTATATTTGTTGTTGTGTGTTTTGAATTGTGCAATTCTGGCGGCGGTATGCTATCAGAAATTGCCCCACCCTCTTTCAGGCGTTCTCCAGAAATTTCCGGTGGTGAATGGATTTGATGAGGACCAGCTGCTGGTTTTCTTGGACCTGGTCCTGCAGGTGGCAGATTTCCTGGGGGTGTCCGATGGGGAGGTCTTGTCTCTTATATACCCGTATTGCCGGGGCACGTTGGCTGAGCTGGTCACCAAAACTCTGCGTCGGGGTGACAGTGTTGATGCTTTCCATGGGGAGGTGTTGAACTTCTTCCTACCCATTCGACGACGTGTCCAGCTTAAGTTGGAAAAATTCTATCGCCTACAGGCCAACGGAGAGGCGTTAGGGGACTTCGTGCACGATATACGGAAAGCTGCCCGGGTGTTAAGGTTGGGGTTGCCCGAGACAGAAGTTATACAAGCGATTCTGGAAGGACTGACGCCCCAAGAGAGATCCCGTTTGATATTCACGGACCGTCCACGTTGTTTTGCCGACCTTGAACGGCTGTGTGTGGTTTCAAGAACGGTCCAGGAGGTTGATGAGTCCCGGGGAAGAGATGCTACAGATGTCCAGTACTCCAGTGGTTCATCAGGAAGAGCCAAAAAGGACAAACATGGTGGTTGGAGGAGAACACAGGAGACTGTCAGAAAGCCTGAATATTCCGGAAGTGATGGAGGCTACAAGGGGGTGGCAAGTGAGAAGACGGTAACAACAGCTACAGCACAGGAAAACAAAGAAATACGAAATTAACAGGGGAAGGAGAAATTATGTTAGGGAACAAACATCGGCAAGTAGGGAGCCTGTAGTTAGGCGTTATTCTTATTTGCAGAAAAGTGAGAGTTTAAAAGTTCCAGATGAAGCGCAAGTGCCTAAGAGAGTAGTGGATGAAGAAGGTGAGGCAGAAGAAGAAAGGCGGAATAGCTTCTGTGGATCAATACAAGGCGACAAGAAAACGTCTGTTGATACTGAATTACCGGACTCAAAGAGGACGTCATGGTTGAATCCAGAGGCCGCAGAATTTGTTCCGGTATTTCCATCTCGGTTCGTGAGGGATCCAGATCCTGTAACATCATCATCGCCTACGCCGGGATATGAGAAGTCACTTGATGGTGTAGCTTTACCATCGCCAGTAGAAATTAATTTAGTCATTGCACATGAACCTGGACAGCTGGATTCCAGGGTGGAAAATGTTGATGACGTTGTAGTTGCTGAGAGTGGTCAAGGAGTGGAATCGACAGAAGAGGCAGAAGAGCGGTCTGCGGATGCTGCACATGAAGGTATAGTTGTAGGTGTTAGGGAGACTGTAGAGTCTGAAGTTGCAGATGGACACAGGGATGTCCGGGCTGCAAGTGTTTCTGAGGTTGTGGATGGACAAGGGGATGTCCATGCCGCAAGTGTGGTAGAAGTAGATGAGGTAGAAGTGGAGGAGAAATTTGGTGGCAGCGTTGTGGAGTGTGTGAGTGAGAATGATGTAGTGTGTGAAGATGTGCAGACGCCTTCTGTAAGTAGTGTTGAGGATTCCGACGAACGAAAAGAAGTTTCAGGTGGACCAGGTGAGCAACTAGAGGATGAAGATGTGCAGTGTTCTGATGGTGAAAGTGGATGTGATGGCGATGATGTTGATGATGAACGTGTTGAGGAAAATGAGATTGGAGAAGAGGTTAGTGAAGAAGTTTGTGAAGCGGCTGGTGACCAGCGGGATGAAGAAATTGGTGAGGAGCTGAGGGCACATGTGGTTGAAGATGGCTCTGAGGAGCAACTGGAAGATGCTGAGGATATGCATTGTCGTGATGGTGAGTTGGATTATGGGGACGAAGAAGGGGAAATTGTAGTAGAAAAGGAAGAAATTGTAGCAGAGGAGTTAGATGATGAGCATAATCCAAAGCGGAGTCAAGGGAGTGAAGTAAGTTGCCTTGATCCTGATTCAGAGGAAACAGGTCAGTACAGCTCAACACGAAATAATTTCTCTGAGAGTGGTGTGCGAAAGCAACGAGTACCCAAAGTCCGTCACAGAAAGGTAAGAAGAAGAGGTTAACGGGTAGCGGGTAGATGTTCCCCACACTCCCAGTGGTGTTCATCTATTTCAGGGTTGCGTCCCTGCCCACGCGACCCTTGGTTTCCTCCATCCATTCATCCTTATTTCCGGAGGGAGCCATGTCCTCAACCTTACTCCTAGCTATTGACCCTTTAATGATCCTTGCCCCATTTCATCTTCCCGATTTTCCTACCCCTCCCCTTAGAAAAAAAACCTACCAAGACGGACTTAAAGAGACTTGCCGGAAGTGAGTAGATTGTGGTCTTGGAGATCGTCAGTTTCCCCTGTTTTAAAAGTGAGATGGAAAGTGATAGTGGGCTGTTGTTTCCTTGTACATAGTGGTGGATTTTGATTTCTGGTTGTTGATGTTGAGGTTGTTCATTGTAGAGGTCGAGCCATGCCGCATTCTCCGGTTGTTCCTGGTGTTCTTTTTGTTGAGAGAGAAAGTTGTGTAGACGGCTGTAGAAAAGTAAACCCCCTCTAGTTATGGTGTATTCGAACGAGTAAGAGTTGAGATTGATGTTCGTGTGCCCTTGGTGCGGTCCTCTCTGTCTGGCTGAGCGGGGCCATCCGCCCTTGTGTAGGGAAGTGGCCAGCCATATGGCAAGGATGGAGATGCCTTGTGGGTGCATGTGGCTGGTCGGTCCAAGAGATGGACGAGGAGTAGTGCGGTCACTCACATACCAAGGTGGGAGATACCTTGTTTGGTCTTAGGACGGGAATGTGAGTGGGACCGGTGGGAGTAGGTGATGGTCACCGGAGAGGGTGACGTGTTGGGGCGGTCCCGTGGGGTTGGCATAGTGGAGAGGGTCGCATGGGGATGTCTGTTCTCCTGAGAGCAAGTGCTGCTGGGCCACCATAACCACGATGTCCACGAGCTTGTTTTGGGAAGTGGGGTACACTGCAGGGTACCCTTCCGGTGTTTAACCAAGATGCCCTTTTGGGGTGGGGGTGTGCCGAGTTTTGGGAAAAATGCGGCGGTGTACCTCTATATCGCGGAATGAGTAAAATTTACGTATTGGACTGCGCGAAGTGTACGTAACAATTGCATACGGTTGGACTTTGTGTTATGTGCTCTCTCCCCGCTGCCGACGCGTGCGCGCTCTCGGTCGGAGATTAGGTTCTGTTTGTTTAATTGCCGGCTTGGACAGTTCGACTTTGGCTCTTGGCGCATTATCATCTGGTCCCCGGCTGACACAGTAGATGTAAAAGTTTTTCGTCTTCCAACTACTTCTATGGATAGGTAGAAGCTTACGTGACCTCCGGGTTTCTGATGTAGACGGAAATCTGCCCCGCTCCAGAAGGACGGCTGAACAACTGCCTCAGATGCTGTAATTTCAAACACCTTCGTCAGCTATGTCAGCCGGAAGGATGGACTAGATACACACAACGGAACCCTCTAACTCCACGCTACTAACCAGGTGAAATTTAACCTTATTAAACCTAAATCTTGTGGCCGATAGACTCTTTGAGACTCTCGTGTAGACGCTCCAGTTTGGACAATTATTTACGGACAATGGGTGTCATGTGTTATTTTGTAATTTGTAAGGCTTACGCCTCCTATATCAATATTATGTCTATCTCGTTCTGAGAGTGTAAACTCGGCCAGGGTCATGCGCCACCCGGGTCGAGGGGAGTTTCGGTAAATAGGGTTGGATCTAAATCTGTTTCTGTCTTAAGCATGCCTGGACGGATGTATCTGTCCACGTTGGGAAATTTATGTTTAATTGATCTTTTAGTTAATGTGGTTCATGTATTTTATTATTCATTAAAGATCAGGGAGATGTTTTAACCTGTGGTCGACTCCCGTAGGAGCCGTCCACTGCAGGTCTGTATGTGTCAGATTTTGCTGGATCTCGCCCGACGCCTGACCCGGCTGATAGTCAAGTTTTTTTATGAACACTGTAAGCTGGTTTTTGTACCTTCATGACATAGATTCCGTTTTACAAAATTCTGTTCCACTGTTCAGCTAATTTGTACACTTTAAATTTTGCCATTGCCAGTTACATATTGTCACAGTTTGTATTTTACCATAGTAAATTTTGGAACGTTAACTTTTATTGCTCACTATACCAATTAATTAACCATTAAACAACACAAGATTAATCAGTATCAGTTATCAATATTCATGGTGGTCACGTTCCACTATTTTTACAAATTCTGTTTTGAAAATAAAAAGAAATATAAAATGCAGTTAGGCAACCGGGCATCCATGTTAACCTTGTGATGGCACTCTTCATCATTATCATTGACGTGATCCAAAATTGATAATTAAACATCGGCATGGGATTTGTGCGCAGGCCGCAAGGCTTACATAGAACATTCAGATTACTACTTATCTAATTAAAATTTTGGGGGCAGGTCTGCTCCACTTCTGGGGATATATTAATTGAGGTTTTTGGGGTGTAGTTAATTGTTAATTGAACATTAAGGTGGGCCGGATACTTGGTCAGAATAAAGGGGGTTGAGAGGGTATGATGAAAAATATGCGCTGCTAACTAGGTGAACATGTGATGTGCTACTTATATGTAAATGTCCTTCTATGTCAATTATATGTGTGTGTTTTGTCTTATATGATTGTTACATTGTTATGTTTCATTATGCATGTGTATATTTCTATATAATTATATCATGTTAGGAAATGTGTAATTACTTGCCGGTCGAGATTGTGTGCCATTTTACAATTGTATTATTATTATCATTTATGTGACATTCAACGATTTACTATTCAATGATTGTGCAGATATTTATTATTTATTCAATACTTATTGATGTTAATAATTTATTATTTATTGTTCAACTTTTGGCAATGCATATATTAATGGAATTATAACAACAATTAAGGGTTTTGGAAATGAGCGATTCTGATTGGGAAATACTTAATTATCTTGCCTTAAGGGCGCATACATTGTACAAGCAGAGCACAATAAATATTGTTGTTGTTATCTTAAGATCAGTGTTTCATTTGCAAGTCCCATCATACTGGACCCAGCACAATTTTGGCTTCTCTAGGCTCTAGCCTAGTTCTAAATAACTTGTGGCCTCTCTTTCAAAAAAAAAATATAAATAAGGAAATAAAAAATTAAATATAAATAAAAATAAATAAAAAGGTATAAAAAGGAAAGAGGGGTTACAAATGGTAGCAGAGAGCGTGGTTCATTCAAGGGTTGCACCCTTGGGTCCGTTGGTGTGATGGGGCTTGCAAACTCGGAAATAGTTTGGCAAATACAATAACATTTAATAATTGAATAATGTGGGACTATAATAGTTGACATAACAGGTAGGTGTATATATAGGTACTGTGTATGAATTAATGTTAGGTGTTTTGCATTGTAAACCTGATGCTGCCACGGGCATGTGTTGTAGTTGGGTTTTGTTGTTTTGAAATTGGACCTTGCCGGAGATCGCGTGGGAATGGGTTCCCTTATTTATTCTATGAAGGTAATAGCGCGTGCGGTTAGCGGGATGCGGTATGGCCCGACTGGAAGTCGGTACCGTCCGACTGCAATGGTGACAATGTCGTAGTCGAAATGTTGTATATTGTGGTTAGTGTTTGGTGCTGTGGATTGTATGTTGGTGTCAGTGTCTGATGTTGTTTCTTCTTCGAGTCTGGCGACTGACGGAGAGTTAGTCCTGGAGCGGGTCAGGTTTTCGCAGCGCTAGGAAACCCGGAGGTCCACTTGATGGAAGAGAGAGTACTCAAGTTTTTCTTTTTGTAGGTCATGTTTTGTGTTAGGTTTTTCGTAGGAATTTATATTTGTTGTTGTGTGTTTTGAATTGTGCAATTCTGGCGGCGGTATGCTATCAGAAATTGCCCCACCCTCTTTCAGGCGTTCTCCAGAAATTTCCGGTGGTGAATGGATTTGATGAGGACCAGCTGCTGGTTTTCTTGGACCTGGTCCTGCAGGTGGCAGATTTCCTGGGGGTGTCCGATGGGGAGGTCTTGTCTCTTATATACCCGTATTGCCGGGGCACGTTGGCTGAGCTGGTCACCAAAACTCTGCGTCGGGGTGACAGTGTTGATGCTTTCCATGGGGAGGTGTTGAACTTCTTCCTACCCATTCGACGACGTGTCCAGCTTAAGTTGGAAAAATTCTATCGCCTACAGGCCAACGGAGAGGCGTTAGGGGACTTCGTGCACGATATACGGAAAGCTGCCCGGGTGTTAAGGTTGGGGTTGCCCGAGACAGAAGTTATACAAGCGATTCTGGAAGGACTGACGCCCCAAGAGAGATCCCGTTTGATATTCACGGACCGTCCACGTTGTTTTGCCGACCTTGAACGGCTGTGTGTGGTTTCAAGAACGGTCCAGGAGGTTGATGAGTCCCGGGGAAGAGATGCTACAGATGTCCAGTACTCCAGTGGTTCATCAGGAAGAGCCAAAAAGGACAAACATGGTGGTTGGAGGAGAACACAGGAGACTGTCAGAAAGCCTGAATATTCCGGAAGTGATGGAGGCTACAAGGGGGTGGCAAGTGAGAAGACGGTAACAACAGCTACAGCACAGGAAAACAAAGAAATACGAAATTAACAGGGGAAGGAGAAATTATGTTAGGGAACAAACATCGGCAAGTAGGGAGCCTGTAGTTAGGCGTTATTCTTATTTGCAGAAAAGTGAGAGTTTAAAAGTTCCAGATGAAGCGCAAGTGCCTAAGAGAGTAGTGGATGAAGAAGGTGAGGCAGAAGAAGAAAGGCGGAATAGCTTCTGTGGATCAATACAAGGCGACAAGAAAACGTCTGTTGATACTGAATTACCGGACTCAAAGAGGACGTCATGGTTGAATCCAGAGGCCGCAGAATTTGTTCCGGTATTTCCATCTCGGTTCGTGAGGGATCCAGATCCTGTAACATCATCATCGCCTACGCCGGGATATGAGAAGTCACTTGATGGTGTAGCTTTACCATCGCCAGTAGAAATTAATTTAGTCATTGCACATGAACCTGGACAGCTGGATTCCAGGGTGGAAAATGTTGATGACGTTGTAGTTGCTGAGAGTGGTCAAGGAGTGGAATCGACAGAAGAGGCAGAAGAGCGGTCTGCGGATGCTGCACATGAAGGTATAGTTGTAGGTGTTAGGGAGACTGTAGAGTCTGAAGTTGCAGATGGACACAGGGATGTCCGGGCTGCAAGTGTTTCTGAGGTTGTGGATGGACAAGGGGATGTCCATGCCGCAAGTGTGGTAGAAGTAGATGAGGTAGAAGTGGAGGAGAAATTTGGTGGCAGCGTTGTGGAGTGTGTGAGTGAGAATGATGTAGTGTGTGAAGATGTGCAGACGCCTTCTGTAAGTAGTGTTGAGGATTCCGACGAACGAAAAGAAGTTTCAGGTGGACCAGGTGAGCAACTAGAGGATGAAGATGTGCAGTGTTCTGATGGTGAAAGTGGATGTGATGGCGATGATGTTGATGATGAACGTGTTGAGGAAAATGAGATTGGAGAAGAGGTTAGTGAAGAAGTTTGTGAAGCGGCTGGTGACCAGCGGGATGAAGAAATTGGTGAGGAGCTGAGGGCACATGTGGTTGAAGATGGCTCTGAGGAGCAACTGGAAGATGCTGAGGATATGCATTGTCGTGATGGTGAGTTGGATTATGGGGACGAAGAAGGGGAAATTGTAGTAGAAAAGGAAGAAATTGTAGCAGAGGAGTTAGATGATGAGCATAATCCAAAGCGGAGTCAAGGGAGTGAAGTAAGTTGCCTTGATCCTGATTCAGAGGAAACAGGTCAGTACAGCTCAACACGAAATAATTTCTCTGAGAGTGGTGTGCGAAAGCAACGAGTACCCAAAGTCCGTCACAGAAAGGTAAGAAGAAGAGGTTAACGGGTAGCGGGTAGATGTTCCCCACACTCCCAGTGGTGTTCATCTATTTCAGGGTTGCGTCCCTGCCCACGCGACCCTTGGTTTCCTCCATCCATTCATCCTTATTTCCGGAGGGAGCCATGTCCTCAACCTTACTCCTAGCTATTGACCCTTTAATGATCCTTGCCCCATTTCATCTTCCCGATTTTCCTACCCCTCCCCTTAGAAAAAAAACCTACCAAGACGGACTTAAAGAGACTTGCCGGAAGTGAGTAGATTGTGGTCTTGGAGATCGTCAGTTTCCCCTGTTTTAAAAGTGAGATGGAAAGTGATAGTGGGCTGTTGTTTCCTTGTACATAGTGGTGGATTTTGATTTCTGGTTGTTGATGTTGAGGTTGTTCATTGTAGAGGTCGAGCCATGCCGCATTCTCCGGTTGTTCCTGGTGTTCTTTTTGTTGAGAGAGAAAGTTGTGTAGACGGCTGTAGAAAAGTAAACCCCCTCTAGTTATGGTGTATTCGAACGAGTAAGAGTTGAGATTGATGTTCGTGTGCCCTTGGTGCGGTCCTCTCTGTCTGGCTGAGCGGGGCCATCCGCCCTTGTGTAGGGAAGTGGCCAGCCATATGGCAAGGATGGAGATGCCTTGTGGGTGCATGTGGCTGGTCGGTCCAAGAGATGGACGAGGAGTAGTGCGGTCACTCACATACCAAGGTGGGAGATACCTTGTTTGGTCTTAGGACGGGAATGTGAGTGGGACCGGTGGGAGTAGGTGATGGTCACCGGAGAGGGTGACGTGTTGGGGCGGTCCCGTGGGGTTGGCATAGTGGAGAGGGTCGCATGGGGATGTCTGTTCTCCTGAGAGCAAGTGCTGCTGGGCCACCATAACCACGATGTCCACGAGCTTGTTTTGGGAAGTGGGGTACACTGCAGGGTACCCTTCCGGTGTTTAACCAAGATGCCCTTTTGGGGTGGGGGTGTGCCGAGTTTTGGGAAAAATGCGGCGGTGTACCTCTATATCGCGGAATGAGTAAAATTTACGTATTGGACTGCGCGAAGTGTACGTAACAATTGCATACGGTTGGACTTTGTGTTATGTGCTCTCTCCCCGCTGCCGACGCGTGCGCGCTCTCGGTCGGAGATTAGGTTCTGTTTGTTTAATTGCCGGCTTGGACAGTTCGACTTTGGCTCTTGGCGCATTATCATCTGGTCCCCGGCTGACACAGTAGATGTAAAAGTTTTTCGTCTTCCAACTACTTCTATGGATAGGTAGAAGCTTACGTGACCTCCGGGTTTCTGATGTAGACGGAAATCTGCCCCGCTCCAGAAGGACGGCTGAACAACTGCCTCAGATGCTGTAATTTCAAACACCTTCGTCAGCTATGTCAGCCGGAAGGATGGACTAGATACACACAACGGAACCCTCTAACTCCACGCTACTAACCAGGTGAAATTTAACCTTATTAAACCTAAATCTTGTGGCCGATAGACTCTTTGAGACTCTCGTGTAGACGCTCCAGTTTGGACAATTATTTACGGACAATGGGTGTCATGTGTTATTTTGTAATTTGTAAGGCTTACGCCTCCTATATCAATATTATGTCTATCTCGTTCTGAGAGTGTAAACTAGGCCAGGGTCATGCGCCACCCGGGTCGAGGGGAGTTTCGGTAAATAGGGTTGGATCTAAATCTGTTTCTGTCTTAAGCATGCCTGGACGGATGTATCTGTCCACGTTGGGAAATTTATGTTTAATTGATCTTTTAGTTAATGTGGTTCATGTATTTTATTATTCATTAAAGATCAGGGAGATGTTTTAACCTGTGGTCGACTCCCGTAGGAGCCGTCCACTGCAGGTCTGTATGTGTCAGATTTTGCTGGATCTCGCCCGACGCCTGACCCGGCTGATAGTCAAGTTTTTTTATGAACACTGTAAGCTGGTTTTTGTACCTTCATGACATAGATTCCGTTTTACAAAATTCTGTTCCACTGTTCAGCTAATTTGTACACTTTAAATTTTGCCATTGCCAGTTACATATTGTCACAGTTTGTATTTTACCATAGTAAATTTTGGAACGTTAACTTTTATTGCTCACTATACCAATTAATTAACCATTAAACAACACAAGATTAATCAGTATCAGTTATCAATATTCATGGTGGTCACGTTCCACTATTTTTACAAATTCTGTTTTGAAAATAAAAAGAAATATAAAATGCAGTTAGGCAACCGGGCATCCATGTTAACCTTGTGATGGCACTCTTCATCATTATCATTGACGTGATCCAAAATTGATAATTAAACATCGGCATGGGATTTGTGCGCAGGCCGCAAGGCTTACATAGAACATTCAGATTACTACTTATCTAATTAAAATTTTGGGGGCAGGTCTGCTCCACTTCTGGGGATATATTAATTGAGGTTTTTGGGGTGTAGTTAATTGTTAATTGAACATTAAGGTGGGCCGGATACTTGGTCAGAATAAAGGGGGTTGAGAGGGTATGATGAAAAATATGCGCTGCTAACTAGGTGAACATGTGATGTGCTACTTATATGTAAATGTCCTTCTATGTCAATTATATGTGTGTGTTTTGTCTTATATGATTGTTACATTGTTATGTTTCATTATGCATGTGTATATTTCTATATAATTATATCATGTTAGGAAATGTGTAATTACTTGCCGGTCGAGATTGTGTGCCATTTTACAATTGTATTATTATTATCATTTATGTGACATTCAACGATTTACTATTCAATGATTGTGCAGATATTTATTATTTATTCAATACTTATTGATGTTAATAATTTATTATTTATTGTTCAACTTTTGGCAATGCATATATTAATGGAATTATAACAACAATTAAGGGTTTTGGAAATGAGCGATTCTGATTGGGAAATACTTAATTATCTTGCCTTAAGGGCGCATACATTGTACAAGCAGAGCACAATAAATATTGTTGTTGTTATCTTAAGATCAGTGTTTCATTTGCAAGTCCCATCATACTGGACCCAGCACAATTTTGGCTTCTCTAGGCTCTAGCCTAGTTCTAAATAACTTGTGGCCTCTCTTTCAAAAAAAAAATATAAATAAGGAAATAAAAAATTAAATATAAATAAAAATAAATAAAAAGGTATAAAAAGGAAAGAGGGGTTACAAATGGTAGCAGAGAGCGTGGTTCATTCAAGGGTTGCACCCTTGGGTCCGTTGGTGTGATGGGGCTTGCAAACTCGGAAATAGTTTGGCAAATACAATAACATTTAATAATTGAATAATGTGGGACTATAATAGTTGACATAACAGGTAGGTGTATATATAGGTACTGTGTATGAATTAATGTTAGGTGTTTTGCATTGTAAACCTGATGCTGCCACGGGCATGTGTTGTAGTTGGGTTTTGTTGTTTTGAAATTGGACCTTGCCGGAGATCGCGTGGGAATGGGTTCCCTTATTTATTCTATGAAGGTAATAGCGCGTGCGGTTAGCGGGATGCGGTATGGCCCGACTGGAAGTCGGTACCGTCCGACTGCAATGGTGACAATGTCGTAGTCGAAATGTTGTATATTGTGGTTAGTGTTTGGTGCTGTGGATTGTATGTTGGTGTCAGTGTCTGATGTTGTTTCTTCTTCGAGTCTGGCGACTGACGGAGAGTTAGTCCTGGAGCGGGTCAGGTTTTCGCAGCGCTAGGAAACCCGGAGGTCCACTTGATGGAAGAGAGAGTACTCAAGTTTTTCTTTTTGTAGGTCATGTTTTGTGTTAGGTTTTTCGTAGGAATTTATATTTGTTGTTGTGTGTTTTGAATTGTGCAATTCTGGCGGCGGTATGCTATCAGAAATTGCCCCACCCTCTTTCAGGCGTTCTCCAGAAATTTCCGGTGGTGAATGGATTTGATGAGGACCAGCTGCTGGTTTTCTTGGACCTGGTCCTGCAGGTGGCAGATTTCCTGGGGGTGTCCGATGGGGAGGTCTTGTCTCTTATATACCCGTATTGCCGGGGCACGTTGGCTGAGCTGGTCACCAAAACTCTGCGTCGGGGTGACAGTGTTGATGCTTTCCATGGGGAGGTGTTGAACTTCTTCCTACCCATTCGACGACGTGTCCAGCTTAAGTTGGAAAAATTCTATCGCCTACAGGCCAACGGAGAGGCGTTAGGGGACTTCGTGCACGATATACGGAAAGCTGCCCGGGTGTTAAGGTTGGGGTTGCCCGAGACAGAAGTTATACAAGCGATTCTGGAAGGACTGACGCCCCAAGAGAGATCCCGTTTGATATTCACGGACCGTCCACGTTGTTTTGCCGACCTTGAACGGCTGTGTGTGGTTTCAAGAACGGTCCAGGAGGTTGATGAGTCCCGGGGAAGAGATGCTACAGATGTCCAGTACTCCAGTGGTTCATCAGGAAGAGCCAAAAAGGACAAACATGGTGGTTGGAGGAGAACACAGGAGACTGTCAGAAAGCCTGAA
Source organism: Magicicada septendecula (assembly GCA_034769895.1). Lineage (NCBI taxonomy): Eukaryota > Metazoa > Arthropoda > Insecta > Hemiptera > Cicadidae > Magicicada > Magicicada septendecula. The sequence goes on from CM068373.1 coordinate 112,046,369, forward strand.
TATTCCGGAAGTGATGGAGGCTACAAGGGGGTGGCAAGTGAGAAGACGGTAACAACAGCTACAGCACAGGAAAACAAAGAAATACGAAATTAACAGGGGAAGGAGAAATTATGTTAGGGAACAAACATCGGCAAGTAGGGAGCCTGTAGTTAGGCGTTATTCTTATTTGCAGAAAAGTGAGAGTTTAAAAGTTCCAGATGAAGCGCAAGTGCCTAAGAGAGTAGTGGATGAAGAAGGTGAGGCAGAAGAAGAAAGGCGGAATAGCTTCTGTGGATCAATACAAGGCGACAAGAAAACGTCTGTTGATACTGAATTACCGGACTCAAAGAGGACGTCATGGTTGAATCCAGAGGCCGCAGAATTTGTTCCGGTATTTCCATCTCGGTTCGTGAGGGATCCAGATCCTGTAACATCATCATCGCCTACGCCGGGATATGAGAAGTCACTTGATGGTGTAGCTTTACCATCGCCAGTAGAAATTAATTTAGTCATTGCACATGAACCTGGACAGCTGGATTCCAGGGTGGAAAATGTTGATGACGTTGTAGTTGCTGAGAGTGGTCAAGGAGTGGAATCGACAGAAGAGGCAGAAGAGCGGTCTGCGGATGCTGCACATGAAGGTATAGTTGTAGGTGTTAGGGAGACTGTAGAGTCTGAAGTTGCAGATGGACACAGGGATGTCCGGGCTGCAAGTGTTTCTGAGGTTGTGGATGGACAAGGGGATGTCCATGCCGCAAGTGTGGTAGAAGTAGATGAGGTAGAAGTGGAGGAGAAATTTGGTGGCAGCGTTGTGGAGTGTGTGAGTGAGAATGATGTAGTGTGTGAAGATGTGCAGACGCCTTCTGTAAGTAGTGTTGAGGATTCCGACGAACGAAAAGAAGTTTCAGGTGGACCAGGTGAGCAACTAGAGGATGAAGATGTGCAGTGTTCTGATGGTGAAAGTGGATGTGATGGCGATGATGTTGATGATGAACGTGTTGAGGAAAATGAGATTGGAGAAGAGGTTAGTGAAGAAGTTTGTGAAGCGGCTGGTGACCAGCGGGATGAAGAAATTGGTGAGGAGCTGAGGGCACATGTGGTTGAAGATGGCTCTGAGGAGCAACTGGAAGATGCTGAGGATATGCATTGTCGTGATGGTGAGTTGGATTATGGGGACGAAGAAGGGGAAATTGTAGTAGAAAAGGAAGAAATTGTAGCAGAGGAGTTAGATGATGAGCATAATCCAAAGCGGAGTCAAGGGAGTGAAGTAAGTTGCCTTGATCCTGATTCAGAGGAAACAGGTCAGTACAGCTCAACACGAAATAATTTCTCTGAGAGTGGTGTGCGAAAGCAACGAGTACCCAAAGTCCGTCACAGAAAGGTAAGAAGAAGAGGTTAACGGGTAGCGGGTAGATGTTCCCCACACTCCCAGTGGTGTTCATCTATTTCAGGGTTGCGTCCCTGCCCACGCGACCCTTGGTTTCCTCCATCCATTCATCCTTATTTCCGGAGGGAGCCATGTCCTCAACCTTACTCCTAGCTATTGACCCTTTAATGATCCTTGCCCCATTTCATCTTCCCGATTTTCCTACCCCTCCCCTTAGAAAAAAAAACCTACCAAGACGGACTTAAAGAGACTTGCCGGAAGTGAGTAGATTGTGGTCTTGGAGATCGTCAGTTTCCCCTGTTTTAAAAGTGAGATGGAAAGTGATAGTGGGCTGTTGTTTCCTTGTACATAGTGGTGGATTTTGATTTTTGGTTGTTGATGTTGAAGTTGTTCATTGTAGAGGTCGAGCCATGCCGCATTCTCCGGTTGTTCCTGGTGTTCTTTTTGTTGAGAGAGAAAGTTGTGTAGACGGCTGTAGAAAAGTAAACCCCCTCTAGTTATGGTGTATTCGAACGAGTAAGAGTTGAGATTGATGTTCGTGTGCCCTTGGTGCGGTCCTCTCTGTCTGGCTGAGCGGGGCCATCCGCCCTTGTGTAGGGAAGTGGCCAGCCATATGGCAAGGATGGAGATGCCTTGTGGGTGCATGTGGCTGGTCGGTCCAAGAGATGGACGAGGAGTAGTGCGGTCACTCACATACCAAGGTGGGAGATACCTTGTTTGGTCTTAGGACGGGAATGTGAGTGGGACCGGTGGGAGTAGGTGATGGTCACCGGAGAGGGTGACGTGTTGGGGCGGTCCCGTGGGGTTGGCATAGTGGAGAGGGTCGCATGGGGATGTCTGTTCTCCTGAGAGCAAGTGCTGCTGGGCCACCATAACCACGATGTCCACGAGCTTGTTTTGGGAAGTGGGGTACACTGCAGGGTACCCTTCCGGTGTTTAACGGTGAGGCAACCAAGATGCCCTTTTGGGGTGGGGGTGTGCCGAGTTTTGGGAAAAATGCGGCGGTGTACCTCTATATCGCGGAATGAGTAAAATTTACGTATTGGACTGCGCGAAGTGTACGTAACAATTGCATACGGTTGGACTTTGTGTTATGTGCTCTCTCCCCGCTGCCGACGCGTGCGCGCTCTCGGTCGGAGATTAGGTTCTGTTTGTTTAATTGCCGGCTTGGACAGTTCGACTTTGGCTCTTGGCGCATTATCATCTGGTCCCCGGCTGACAGAGTAGATGTAAAAGTTTTTCGTCTTCCAACTACTTCTATGGATAGGTAGAAGCTTACGTGACCTCCGGGTTTCTGATGTAGACGGAAATCTGCCCCGCTCCGGAAGGACGGCCAAACAACTGCCTCAGATGCTGTAATTTCAAACACCTTCATCAGCTATGTCAGCGGGAAGGATGGACTAGATACACACAACGGAACCCTCTAACTCCACGCTACTAACCAGGTGAAATTTAACCTTATTAAACCTAAATCTTGTGGCCGATAGACTCTTTGAGACTCTCGTGTAGACGCTCCAGTTTGGACAATTATTTACGGACAATGGGTGTCATGTGTTATTTTGTAATTTGTAAGGCTTACGCCTCCTATATCAATATTATGTCTATCTCGTTCTGAGAGTGTAAACTCGGCCAGGGTCACGCGCCACCCGGGTCGAGGGGAGTTTCGGTAAATAGGGTTGGATCTAAATCTGTTTCTGTCTTAAGCATGCCTGGACGGATCTATCTGTCCACGTTGGGAAATTTATGTTTAATTGATCTTTTAGTTAATGTGGTTCATGTATTTTATTATTCATTAAAGATCTGGGAGATGTTTTAACCTGTGGTCGACTCCCGTAGGAGCCGTCCACTGCAGGTCTGTATGTGTCAGATTTTGCTGGATCTCGCCCGACGCCTGACCCGGCTGGTAGTCAAGTTTTTTTATGAACACTGTAAGCTGGTTTTTGTACCTTCATGACATAGATTCCGTTTTACAAAATTCTGTTCCACTGTTCAGCTAATTTGTACACTTTAAATTTTGCCATTGCCAGTTACATATTGTCACAGTTTGTATTTTACCATAGTAAATTTTGGAACGTTAACTTTTATTGCTCACTATACCAATTAATTAACCATTAAACAACACAAGATTAATCAGTATCAGTTATCAATATTCATGGTGGTCACGTTCCACTATTTTTACAAATTCTGTTTTGAAAATAAAAAGAAATATAAAATGCAGTTAGGCAACCGGGCATCCATGTTAACCTTGTGATGGCACTCTTCATCATTATCATTGACGTGATCCAAAATTGATAATTAAACATCGGCATGGGATTTGTGCGCAGGCCGCAAGGCTTACATAGAACATTCAGATTACTACTTATCTAATTAAAATTTTGGGGGCAGGTCTGCTCCACTTCTGGGGATATATTAATTGAGGTTTTTGGGGTGTAGTTAATTGTTAATTGAACATTAAGGTGGGCCGGATACTTGGTCAGAATAAAGGGGGTTGAGAGGGTATGATGAAAAATATGCGCTGCTAACTAGGTGAACATGTGATGTGCTACTTATATGTAAATGTCCTTCTATGTCAATTATATGTGTGTGTTTTGTCTTATATGATTGTTACATTGTTATGTTTCATTATGCATGTGTATATTTCTATATAATTATATCATGTTAGGAAATGTGTAATTACTTGCCAGTCGAGATTGTGTGCCATTTTACAATTGTATTATTATTATCATTTATGTGACATTCAACAATTTACTATTCAATGATTGTGCAGATATTTATTATTTATTCAATACTTATTGATGTTAATAATTTATTATTTATTGTTCAACTTTTGGCAATGCATATATTAATGGAATTATAACAACAATTAAGGGTTTTGGAAATGAGCGATTCTGATTGGGAAATACTTAATTATCTTGCCTTAAGGGCGCATATGTTGTACAAGCAGAGCACAATAAATATTGTTGTTGTTATCTTAAGATCAGTGTTTCATTTGCAAGTCCCATCATACTGGACCCAGCACAATTTTGGCTTCTCTAGGCTCTAGCCTAGTTCTAAATAACTTGTGGCCTATCTTTCAAAAAAAAAATATAAATAAGGAAATAGAAAATTAAATATAAATAAAAATAAATAAAAAGGTATAAAAAGGAAACAGGGGTTACAAGTCTATCTAAAAGGTAAGGAAAGTAAAACTATAAATCATCTGTTTCTCTAGTGGTCATTACACACTTTTATATTATTACTTCCATCATCTGCTATTAGAAGAATTGATCTTTCTGGCAAATGGACGAGGCACAGAGACACAATGAGTTCTAGAAAAGCCTTTATACAGTTAAAAAATATTTGATTATATTGGTGAAATCCTATCATGAAGAAGACACAACAAGCATGGCTGGTACAAGAAAGAACAGCTTTGAAGAGATCATATTCAGTTATCTGTGACCAGAGAAGCTGTAATTGAAAAAGTCCATACATTGTTAGAAATGGAAATTAGCTGAAATGGATGTATCATAGGACCCATCAAAGAAAATAATTGAAATTGTTTCACCACCTTCTTATAGAGCCTGAAATAATAAGACCTTAGTAAATATTGAATAAACATAACCACTATAAAAAAAACTGTAGTCCTTAACTCCCCTAGAAATATGACAGATACTTCTGTTGAACAGCAGAGGCCTTCAAACCAAAATCACGGACTGTGAAGAAAAAGGTGGTGGTAGATGCTAACATATAACCCCTCTTTCCACTTTGTGCTTTTTATAAAAAAAAAATTAATCTTTTTTTTTTTTGAAAGAGAGGCCACTAGTTATTTAGAACTAGGTGGAAGGCCTAGAGAAGCAAAAAATGCGCTGGGTCCAGTGAGACGTGACTTGCAAATGAAACTCTGTTTTAAGACAACAATAACAAGTTTTATTAGAACCATTTTTCTTGTACAATTAATTCCCCTGAGGTGCAAATATAACAATAAGCTTAATAAATGAATAATCCCAATATATCAACAAATCAGTTTCAATAAGGCCATTTCAATTCATCCCATATATATATATATATATATATTGTAACGAATTAGTGGCGATCTGCCGTGCAAAATATGTACAATTTGTATATGTTATGTATAATTAGTGCATTCGCCTCGCACTGGGTCGTTACAGTAATGTTGTGGCTAGCGATGTTCGTAGCGTAGATATGATCACCTGTAATAAATATTTTTTAATGGGTGATAACTGAAAACATTTACATTTACAATGAAACAATTATAAATTCGCTCCAACTGATTACATGAGATCTTGCTTTCAGGGTCGGCGAAGTGATTTAGAAACCATTTAACCTTGCGTCGCTGTTTACGTTAGGCTTATTACAATTATTATTGGTTTCCTAAATCGTGGATCCTTTTGGCTATGAGTTAAAGAACTCCAATGGTTACAATAAAAATATAAATTACCTTAATCTAAGTGTACATAAAGAGTAAAGTGTGCTGTTACAATCTGTTGTGTGGTGCTGTAAAAGTGTTCTGTAAGTTCGTGTTTAAATCATAGGTTATATTAATGCTAACAAAGTTTCATTAAGTTTTAATTTGCTCAAATATTCTATGAAAGAGAAATATTGTTTCTATAGTGTGGTAATTTTACCTTTCAAAATTATTTAAAGTGATTAGGGTTGGTGGAAAATAAATAATTGGATAGTACTTAACACCTTAACGTGTCTAGGTGCCTTCGTAGTTTATTCGAGATAGGATTTGGCTGCATAAATTCAGTTTTCATGGATTTTGGGCTTCACTAAATGTGGCGTCTTTTTCGTCATGGGTTTTGACATTCTTTTCAAGGATAATTTCTATTTAATTGGTCTTGGGTCTTGAAATATCTGCTACAGTGGTCATCTGCTTCTTCGATGATCAAGTTCAGGAACTTTGAATAACTATTTGCATGATTTACACAGAAAAAACGCTCTTCCAAACTTTTTGCATCTGTATTGGCTTAATGACGCTTCACTTCTTGTTAATTTCCAACGGTATTTTCGTCTTCAACCGCCGTTTCCATAGTAACGGTATTATTCTGATTGGTTGATTTTGAGATGATGTATTGTTATCAAAATTCGAATTCTTCGTATATCTTCTGATTACTGTTATTCCTCCATCTTCCTTCCTGGTTATTAAATATTGTCACTATAGTATTTATTCTCATTCATAGATTATTTTGATACCCCACAAGCTTGGGTAATTTCAGATTTTAAGTTTTTACAATTATGTTAATGCTTGTTAATTACATTTCTTTTTCTATGATAACGCCTATTACAATATTTGGCGTTATAAATGATTTACAATTTATTCTTGGTGATTCCTTCACCTCAGATTTTCTAAATTCTTACTCAATTTGTTATAATCTTTGGTTGTTTGGTTCTGACAGTTAGGTTTTTTTCTAGGCCTGAGTAGCCATTATAGTAATTTACTTATTTCGTTCAAATCACATTTTGGTTCAGCCTATTGGGCTTTACTTTGTTATTTTTATTAGTTGTGTTGTGTTTTGAGTCTGTAGGTGTGTTGTTTACTGTTCAATATTGCTTTCTCTATTTCAATCTTTAAAACATAACATTAGGCTTATGGACTGCACATTTCATTCAGCCATATCCTATTCATAACATTAACATTAACAATTTTTTATAAGTTATTAGAGTTATTATTTTGATTAAGAAATATCATCACTCCTTTCTAACTTATCCTTATTTGCTAACTTTTTTTGTTTATAACACATATTATTTTTGTTGTGATAAACAACATCACTTTCTATTAAATTAATAACAGTCCCTTGTAACTTAGGTGTCTTTGTTAGTTTTTGATTTCTTACTCTCTAAACAATTTTTATATTCCCCCCATGGTAACACCTTCAATTTATTCTATTCTGGAATCCTCCCTTTTTACTTACTACCGGCTATAATTAATCTTAACTCTATTGAACATCTTTTTTTTTAAATAAAAAAGTCATCATCACTTCTAGTGTTTACTATACCTTATACTATTTTTCATCAGCTATTTATTCACTGTTCATTTCCAACCTTTATCTTACCTTCACTTGTAAATTATTTATTGTTAATTATAACTTCACTAGTGTCACACTTCACTTTGGGGGTTCTTACACCTACACTATTGCACTGTATCACTGTTTATATTATTTGTTTTATAGTGGGTGATCCCTATACTTATTTCTCTTTCATCTCCTTAATACTAATGACAATTAATACTTAATAATTAATACTTACTAACTAATAACAATCTTTATCTGTGGTTTAGGTTGCCTTTTTAATGGGTAGTAACCGTTATCTCTCCTTCCTCCGGATAACCATTGTTTCGGTTTCAATATTCTTGTTGGGTGCTTTATTACTTGTTTTGGTGAACCATTATTGGTTTTCACTTTGGCTTGTCTCCCTCCTTTTCGTTTTCCTTATTTGATTAATACGTTGGGTTTTTTCATCCGTTTCTTTGGGTATTTTGGGGTCGTTTAAACCCATAAACTTGTTTCCTTTTTGTTTGGGTTTATTACTTTCTTATTCTCGTTGTTTATTTGTGTGGTTCCCTTCTTTATTTGTGTCTTGTTGTTGGGTCAATCACTTGGGTTAGGTCAAAGTCGTCGTTTGTCGAGTCATATTCCTTATATTTTAATTAAAATCAATCAGTTTATTTGATAAGAAGTATTTTTACATTTATAAATATATTTTTTATCCCTGGTACTGGGTTGGCTATTTGTGTCGTGACATAATGCCTCTCCTTTAAAATTGATCATTTTGATAAAACACTAGCATAGTTTTTTATGAAATTATCAGTTATATATAATCTTTTTCCTTTTCTTTCTTGGTTGTTTCTCCATTCTTTATTTCTCTTCTTACTGAATTCATTCCATTTTATTTGGATCTGTTTTTTACTTTATTTCCATTGGTGTGTTCTCCCTTATACACAAATTTTTTCTAACTTTAGTAGCTGGTTTCTCCCATTACTACTCATTTTCGTGGTTCCCTTCTTTATTTGTGTCTTGTTGTTGGGTCAATCACTTGGGTTAGGTCAAAGTCGTCGTTTGTCGAGTCATATTCCTTATATTTTAATTAAAATCAATCAGTTTATTTGATAAGAAGTATTTTTACATTTATAAATATATTTTTTATCCCTGGTACTGGGTTGGCTATTTGTGTTGTGACAATATATATCAATCTGGTTCCTTAAATTATATGAATAAACACCCTATATCGGGCAACATCCTATAAATTATATAAATCCCCCCCTTGATAACACTTAACACTAACATCACTTATTAGAACATAGAGACACATATACATATAATATACATCACAATAAAACTCAAGTTCAACCTGGCAGACAGCCTGTATATTCTATAAAGCCCCCAAAGACTGTAATCATAAATTTAAGCTTCCAGCCACAGTTGGAATTAATTCATTTAAAAACCACAACCCCTTTACTCCATTAAAAATGAAACCAACAAAATATTTTTAAAAACCGAAAGGATAATGATGACTAAAAACTGCGAGATGAGAGTGGCATGGCAGCCCCTATGATTTCATGACATCTAAGAAGTTGCATATTATAAGTATATGAAAATCTTTAAATTTCTTTGAACTGTATACAAGTGGTAAAAACCCTTATCACTTAAGTTTAAACAACTGGCATAATTTTACAAAATGTTAAATCTTGTGTTACAAATATAGATGTATCCATATATCAGGAATTTGTTCTTTAATCATAATGATTTAATTAAACAGACAAGTCCAGCAAGCAAGTCAGAACCTAAGTTACAATAATCAGTACCACCAGTATAATTTTACAATCTCAAAAATTATTAGTATATGCCCACCAAAAAAATAAAATTTTAATATCATACATCTGTGTACAAATAAAGTACAGATTTACAGTAACAGCATGTTGTATTCTAGCAGCCATGGAAGTGCGCCAGCATGTGCCAGACCATATGAGACAGGTATCAGACCTGCATGAAACTGTACCAACGTGTGCCTAACTTGTGTCAAAAAAAAACTATGTGAATTTTTACATAGCCTGAAACCTGAAAAATAGCCTGAAAAACGAAACTCCCAACCCTTAAATGCCAAAAAAATAATAAAATATGAATCCCGTCCTGAACCAATAAACACATGACTTAAATTTAGATTGAAATTATAATAACTCTAAGGCCTTTGTATATAAAAAAAAATATATAACGGAGCAAAAAGAAGCTCTGGCACGCTCCCCCAGTGCAGCACACAATTACAATAATAGTACGTTATAGTTATAGAATAATTTTATGATTGTTATAATAATGTTCATAGTGAATGTCCTGTTGACACACCCTTGATCGGACTGTCTAGCAGTGTAAGCACTTAGTTTAAAATAACAATTTGTAACACGGATGTACTGCGGGCCAGGCCAACAAAAAATAATAATAGAGTTTATATCACCTCAATTGCAGCAGTAGAGTTACATCTTTACAGTTGGTTATCAAGCTCCCTCCTCAGAACAGACACGTGTCGGGTGTTTCATGACTGGTGAAGGCGTCAGTACACCAGCTGAGGCCACATCTCCGTCTAGGTGCGAGAACCCGGGAAGTCTCGAAAATTAGCCTGCCATCAAGACGAGAAGAAAATCACCCAAGAAGACTGTCCAAGGTAGGGAACTTGTTGATTCAATGAGAGCCGGTGTTGAACTGATTTGTACAGTGACAACGCAATAAACAGCAAACTTCGACGCGAGATGGCGCGCGCTGTCTCATCAGGCCTTCCCAATATCACCACTCTAACTGAACGTAATACTCGAGTTTATTATTATAAAAATAATTTATTATACCTTCGACCGCCGGGTTATGCAAACACCGGCACAATATGTTAAATAAGTTTTGTGTGTGTGTGTGGTTCTAAAATGTGAAGTTGAGAAGATTGTTTAATGATAATTTGTTTTAACACACACACACACAAACCTCTGAAGATACAGAATAATTTCTATGAAACATGCGTCAGGTGAAAATAAACCTACTTGCAGTGTATTTATTTGAAGATATTATGTATCAATGTTACAAGTATTATAAAATGAATATACTTCTGTCCATGTACTATCAGCAGTACACCTTTGCAACCAAACAAGGAATGTGGTGATGTATGCCATTCCACTGCACGCATCACTGTAATACTACACATTTAAAATATGTTTAAAACAGTTTCGATATTACTTGACTGTCTCTCACAAGGTATTTCTTGTAGTGAATAAAAAAAAACACTTTAACAAAATATTCAATAAATTACACTTACATAATATAATGTACGAACGTTCAGTCTAATATGCACACAAAATTACAACTAATATGTCTGAACAATGTTTACAGAACCAGTAATGCCGCACCAACACAAGCACACACTATCATTCAGTAGACCCCTCCCAATCCTCAGGCGTCTCGTCAGCAAAAGTGATGTGCGTACAGTACTCAACGCAACTGTATAGTGTTAAACACCGGCTAGGTCATAGGATTTTTGTGTGTTCACTGCGTTAAGTATATGTGGTTGCACAATAAATTTATTTTTAAATAGAGGCGTGAGACTTTGATGACATGAAATAATTAATTAAGACATAGTAAAAGAATCAATCAACAGTTTATTAAATGTTACAAAGAACATTTGAAACTAGAAAATTCAAAATATTCTCTTTTATAAGGTTCACTCTGAAAACATAACACATCTTTGCTATTCAGCGCACATTAATAACATATATAGTCATAAATATCTAAACATACATGATGAACGAATTATAAAATTTTCTTGTATTGTTTGGGTATCTGACTTTGAATCGTTATTAAAATTTGAAATCATAGCAACTCAATTATAAAAATAATATTAACTTTTCCAAATAAAAATTGAACAGTTGCTGTTAATATTTTAATAAAAATAATATTTACCTTAAGAATAATAATTTTGTTGTAACGATACACCCAATTTTTAACTAAATATAATTATTTCACTACGACTCGGAACACAAAACTTTTTATGGGTAAAAACGTAAAAGTTTTACCTTATATCCTGAACCAGTTTTCACTTTTACAGTAAAGTTTGCTAGACATGAATCAACCGTTTTCGTGCTAACAGCGCAGGTTATGTAATGCACATGCGTCAGCAGAGAAACAAAACTCAGTTGGCTTCCAGACAGCTGTGGAGATTATTATGTGCGTACTTTTCAAAAAACATCAGTATTCATCAAAATTTAGCGTTTAGTTTCATTTATGTAGTTTGCTTTTTTTCCGGTTTGTCGAGTGAAATGGATCAGTCTGGTTCACCGTCGACTTCTGTGCAAAGGAAAGTCATACATAGTCAGAGTCGGAAAATAATTTATAACGTTTACAAGTTTATGAAATCTGAAGGCAAAGAAACATCAGAAAGAAAATTACAGGAACAGGTAGCTCAGGCGTGTGGTGTGTCGCTAAGTAGTGTTTTTAGAATTATTAAAGAAGCATCCACGTATACGGGTGATACAAAATCTTTCAGCACTCCCCATAAAAAACGTCCAAGAAAAAGTAAAAACCGATATAGACGATTTTGACAAGTGTACTATTCGATGAATTATTCACGACTGTCACACAACGGAAGGGGAAAGACCAACATTAAAAGTTATTTTAAGAATTTTACGAGAACGAATTAATTATAATGGTAGTGTATCTAGTCTTAGACAAATTATTCGACAAATGGGATTTCGGTGAAAACGTGCTGAAAACAATAGAAAACTTTTAATAGAGAAACATGACATTATAAACATTATATATATATGAACTATTATGAGAATAAATTTTTATTGTCTGACTATAACCGATTCTATGATAAAATTGTTTCTTATACACGGTATGTAGACGACACCTTCATAGTATTTAATGGCACTCATAGACAGGTGGATATGTTTTTTAAATTTATTAATGAAATTAACCCACAACATAAAATTTACTATGGAAATGGAAACCAATAATGGCTTGAACTTCCTCGATGTATTGGTGTTAAAAAGAAACAACCATTTCGGTTTTAAAATATACCGAAAACCTACCACAACAGACATAGTTATAAATGCTAAATCGAATCATCCATACACACAAAAAATGGTGGCATTTAATGCACTAGCACATAGAATAATAAGCGTACCAATGAATACGGAGGATTATAAGGAAGAATATAACATAATAAAACACATAGCCTTGAAAAATGGATATAACACAGAAATTGTGGATAAAATGACACATAAACAATTACGGAAAATAAATGGTGACAATAATAAAGTTAAAAATACAACACAATATGTCTCAGCATTATATACAAACATACTCCCCCCCCAACATAATAAAAAATGAATTTAAAAAATTATATATAAATGTTTCATTCAAGACCATAAATAATCTAAAAAATATACTTAAGCCACGAAAACCAATAACTTTGGAGGAATGTTCAGGAATATATAGAATCCAGTGCAGTGAGTGCGATAAGTTCTATATCGGACAAATGGGGAGGAAATTTATCGAGAGATTTAAAGAACACCTACCAAAAAAGAAACCCCAAACCATCTCATCAAATTACGCACTCCACCTAATAAACGAAAACCATAATTACACCGGATTCAAAGAGAACATGAAGTCGATACATGTTTGTAATAAAGGTCATTTCCTGAATGGTTTAGAAGAGTTTGAAATATACAAGGCATCCAAAGTAAATAAAGAGCAGTTACTCAATGATCAGCTATCATTTAAATCCAATAAATTATATGATACCGCGTTGATGATAAGCAATGAAGCACGAACACGGGCTAGTTGACGATCGGAGGTCGACCGGTGCACTGAGTCGCTTTTAACGTGTTCATGTGTTTGTGTTATATGTTCATTTATTCAGTGATTTTTGTGCGTGTGTTTTTATGTATAAACATTTTAATCATTTCGACGACCCCTATGTATTAGGGGAATAATAAATTTTTTACTGTACCTGAAGATGGGGATTTAGTCCCTGAAACATGTTGTATGTAAAAATCTGAGATCACATAGTGGATTATACAAGTTAAACAATTCTTAAGTTAATTATAAACTTAAGAGTAGATTTTATAAGAAAAATACAGCAGTGCAGAGGAGAACGGCGGCCCATAGTGTACACGGACGAAATCTATTTTCACAGTTCAACGTCAGTTACAAAAACGTGGACAGACAGTGATAAAAGTGACCTAAAAACTCCAATAAATAAAGGACAGCGGGTGGTTGTAGTTCATGCTGGTGGTGAAACTGGGTTTGTATCCAATACTCTCTTAATGTTTAAATCGGGTTTCAAAAAAGGCGATTATCACAACGACATGAACTACGAAAATTATGAAAAGTGGGTGAGTGAAATGCTTATACCGAACTTGAATAAGAACAGTGTAGTAGTCATAGACAATGCCCCCTACCACAATGTACAATTAAATCCACCTCCAACATCATTAACAAAAAAGGGAGACATGATTAACTGGTTACAGAACCATAACATTCCTTGTAGTCCATCTATGTTAAAACCTGAGCTCTATGCACTAATCAAGCAAATAAACCAACATACAAAACTTTTAAAATAGATGCTATTTTGGCAAACCATGGACATTCCGTTTTACGACTTCCACCCTACCACCCAGATCTTAATCCTATTGAACTGATTTGGGCAACCGTGAAGGAGCGTGTTAAAAGAAAGAACGTGCATTTTTCTGTAGACAGTGTCATAAACTTAGCGAAAACAGAATTTGATTGTATTTCTCCCGCAGACTGGAGATCAAGATGTGACTACGTCATGAAAATTGAAAACAACTATGTGAGATCGGACCAAATAATGGATACTGTGACAGAGCGTTTAGAAATTAATATTGGACGGGATAGCAGCAGTGATAGTAACAGTGACATCTTGTATCTAGTTTTTCCAGTGGGGTGGAAGAACTAACCTAAATAATTGTAATTGCATGTAAGTAAATGAGCTCTATATTACTTAAATAGGTTTAGTCTAATTGTTGCATTAATATTGTCTCTCCTGTTATTTATGGATATTTTACATCTGCTTGTTTAAAAAAATACACACGCAGTATTTCGCATATGTTGTTGATGTTACTTACTCAAACAAATTAAGATGCCATAGCAATGTGGATCATATATTACTACGTTTTTTTTGTGAATCATAATGTGTGGGTGACATTCCAAAATGTACAACTATTGTTGATGTCTAGGCTCGACTTTGGAGAAACATTGCAACAGACACAACACGCCAAGTCACTGTTTACAAAATAATGGCAGTATTAAACATTTTATAACTGTGTGAAAGCTTTATTACATTGTCTCTTTCTGTAGTGTCTGACGCTTGTTTCGTCTTATGTCTGATGTTTCGTTTCGTCTTGTCCACGTTTACTGTCTGGTTGTGTCGTAATCGAAATCAAAAGTTACCTACAACCAAATTTTTAGTATTTAGTAAAAAGGTAGTGAATTAAATATAAAACGTACTAAACTGTAAAAACCTTAAAAACAATTAAAAGAATAACAAAACAATTCAATTTGAAAATTATAGAATAATTGATTAGTAAAAAGTTTGGTAAGTTAGTAAATAGTAAGTTATGTGTGTGTGTGTGTGTGTGTGTGTGGTAGAGCTATAAAACTTAGTTGGGTACATTTGGTAATATAGTTAAAAATGTAGCTAATGAAATGTAGAAAACAATAAACCCATAAAAACGTTACAAATTAAAAATAAACAATTGAAAGCATATAAGAATGCATAGACAATACAAAATTTAAGTAAATAAAGTTATAAAACTAATAAAAAGTAAATTATTGTGAATAGACAAGGAAGTATAACTGCCTTATTTCAGCTGTCATTATAAGCGATCAGTTTTTAAATTTTAGTACTTTTACAGGGAAAAACGTAAATTTTACTTTTCTTTCATCTTTAATTAGATGCGTAACTTTGGCACAATAGGTATAAAATGTTAATCCGTCCCAAAATAGATTACTCATCTCACACATGCGTCTCATTGACAATTGAGAGAGTAGGCCGATATTTTCAACTGCGTTAGTAGACATTTTCCTCCTAGTAGCTTCCACCGCTCCTGCCTTCTCCCCACTACAACATGCGCGTTGCTTCATGTCTATTTAGCCTAATACTACTGTATAAGCTTTCAGGATATAAGGTAAAACTTTTACGTTTTTACCCATTAAAAGTTTTGTGTTCCGAGTCGTAGTGAAATAATTATATTTAGTTAATTAACGGACACGTCATGGACAACGAAATCCACATTTTTTTAAATTAAACAGAAGCACTGTACCTTTATCCTTTCCTGCAGTACATTTTTGATGTTTTTAATATGCGATTGTATTGATATATTACGATGTGGAAAAGAAGTGTACTAATTGTAAATTGTCCTATTTCTTAATGCAAAGCGAAAATATGTGTTGTTTTCATTTGTGAATTTAGGTGGTAATGGTTTTTGGTTTTTAGTTTAGTGAATTAAACCCAGTTCCTTTAAACCCCATCTCAACTCAAGACGTAAATAAACCAGATGATACAGCTGCAATGATGCAGTTACTATTAAGCGAAATTAAAGGAATTAATAATAAATTCGATGAACAAAGTAACAAATTTGATGTAAAGTTTGACGAATTAAAGACCGAAATTAAAAGACGTAACGATAATCTAGATAAACAATGTGACAAAGTAATTAAAAAGTTGGATGAGAAGTTAATCCAAATAGAGGATCAGAAGGTGAGTAACAGTGATAATTTGAATAATGAGGTTACAGGTAGTAAGAATGATATGATATTAGAATACGATAATGAGAATATTGGGAGTGATAATGAAATGTCTGTGTGTGTTGAGTCAGAGAGAGAGCTGAGAGAAAGTATTTTTGTAAAAAGGATGCAGGGGGTAGAATTTTCCTTTGATGTTGTGGTAGGGGGTGAAGTCAAGTCTTCACGTATTTTTAATAAGGACGAGAGTTCCTTAAATTTATATTTGGGAGACAAAAGGTCTACAAATAGAGTTCCTTGGTGTTTTTGTGTACCTCATAGGTGGTGCAGTAATTATGAGTTAGTGACCCCTGCATATTTGGAGAGAGAGAGTGTAGCTTGGTGTTATGGTGAGAAATATATTGAGAGAGAGAAAAAGAGAGTAATAGAGATTTTTAAAGTAAATAGGAAGTATAGAGAATTTGTAGAAAGGTTAGAAGTAGAGATGGTAGATGATTATAATGAATACTTACCTTGTAGTAAAATTGAGATAGTAATAACAGTAGATGGTGAGAATAATGGTATCAAGCACTTACCTTGGGAAGTAACAGGTGTAGTAGTAGAAAATTATGATGATAATTATGATGACTATATGACTAACAAGATTATAACAGATGATACCGAGGTAGACCGAACCATACCCGATCGTGACTTGGTATATAATAAACCTATTGAGATTGTGAATGAATATAAAAAGTTTGATAAATATTATAATGATTATAATAATAAAATTTATTTACTAAACAATAAGATAAATAGACCTAAGATTAGAATGTTATTCAATGATGGAGGGTAGATTGTTTTATTGTGTAATGAACATTTAATATATGTGAAAAGTGATTTTGAATTGGACTGCATATGGACTGATTTTGATTAATGATAAAATAATGAGTTTGGATTGTATATTTTTAATTGCATTGATGTCAATGTATTTATGTATTTTGATGTTGCATATTACAGGTAAATTTTATGTACACCATGTATGTTTTAGTAATTGTTTTAATAAATAACAATTAACATGTTTTTGCTAGACAAGTGAAAGTAATAGTGAAAATTTTAAATAATTGAATAATAATTAAAGAGTGATTACTGAATTAATGTGGTACAAACGAAAGCTGTACTAAATTTATAATTGCAGTTGTAATGAAGTTAATTATTAATTTGTAATTAATAAAACATTTCTAATGAATAATAAATGATTAAGTAAGAATATCTATATATTTGAAGACTGAGATGTATTGTTATGAGTAGGTGAGAGATAAATTTTATAATGCAATTGTCAATGATTACAGTAAGGTAAAGTGTTTAAAAGGGGGTACAGCCTGGGTGTAAATAAAGGCAGGTGAGTTAGTTAATCAAAGTTAATGGGAGTTAGATAGATAAGAATTTTAAAGAAAATAATACAGAGAGAGTATTAGATATTTTAGGGACACAGTCGTTAGTGATTATTTGTAGAGGTGAGTAAAGTAAGGGTTAAACATATATTGTTGCTGAAGATATTTTGTAGTGGGGGTGAGGTGATAAGGAGTAGTCAACGTATAGCATTGTGGCAGGTAATAGCGTAGTTTAAGGGAGTGTTTGCCGATATTTTGGAAGGGCAAAATATTATGAATGTATATAGCCAGGTAGGGAACACCCATCTTAATAAAAAGACGCGCGGTGCCATAGGATTTATCGTCAAAATGAAATTAGTGAAAGGTGTTTATAATTGAGAAATAGGTGTCATGATAGGTAAATATGGTTGTTAGTTAGACGAAAGGTGAGTAAGAGTATAAAATAAGTAAAAGCATAGAGAATACAGGAGCCACCCAGACTAATCAATGACAAGAATGTGAAAGGTTAGGTAGAAAGTTCAGAGTATAGAGGTAATAAGAAATGAATTATGAAATAATAATAATGTAATATGAATATTATTAATAAATTTGAAATAAATTTTATAATAATTGATAAATAATTGATGGCTAATTAATGAAAGTTTAGAATTATTAATTAATTAATTGAAATTGTAACTTTTATAATTTAAATGCAAACTTAAAGATGTAGGATGTGTAAATCTTAATCAAGTTAAATGTGAATTGGTTGTTAACCATATTACAGTATTAACATAATGATGAGTGTACTATGTAATATGTATTATGTATTAGCATAGGAATTTGAACATGATGTATAGGAAATAGTGTGTGTGGAGGAGAAAGAGCAGTAAATATTATTAACAGCGCCAGTTTAATTAACTGTTAATAATAATAATATTAATTTTAATATTATATTTTTTTTTATAAAATGTTTTTCTCCCTGTTTGAGTAATTAATTTAAAGGGAGATTTTTGTAATTATATCCATAAATTTGGGATTTATATATATTTATTATATCCATGTATTTCATTTAGATATTTGCTTTTTCTATAATTATATTAATTATGAAAACAGAAAGGGTTAATTATTATCGATGGGAATCGAAAAGATTTTTAAAATAAAGGATAGTCCATGAAGAGAATGGCACTTCTATATAATTCTTGTTGATTTGAAGCAAACCCAGTGCTTCTTAACGCAAACCAGCACATAGCTAAGGGGAAACAGATCAGTTATGGATATAGTAATATACCAAGCCACTATTTTGATTTATTGTTTCAGTGTTTGGCGATGTTGTGATGGCGGTCCTGAGCTGGCCAGCGCGTCAGAGCAGGAGCGTTACGCGCCTGATTGGCCTTATGGTGTTGGGATCTCGAAGGAGAAGTCCAGTAAGGTCTTGCAGGTACTGTCATCATCATCGGACCACGGGTGAGTTATTGTATTTCTTTTCATATAAATTGTAAGGGGGTTGTGGCGACATATCCTGGCTGATCCCTTTAGGAAGTACGAATGTGTCAATGAAAGTTTTTATGCTTCGGCATAAAATCTTTCATTGAGGGGGTTTTGTGACGGTACAATTCTGGTACGATAATAATTTTGTAAATCTATCGTCCTAAAAACCATAATTATTGTATTTTTATTCTATAACCATTTATTTTGTAATAATAATCATTTTATTTCATAATCCCTATAAAGTTTTGGTGAATAAACTATAGAATATTTTAAACAACGCACTTTGGAGTTAACAGGATTTCGGTCGAATTCGCTGGAAAGCTACAAATGTCGCAAAAACTGTTTTTCACAGATAAGCAGTAAACATCCAAGCCCATGATTACATCAGACGCAAGGAATGCAAGACGCATTGTATGCAACTGGGCTGGGCTGCTGAAAAATGAGCCAGTGACATAGTTTTGCCCCACCTCCGCAATGTTTAACAAAGAAACTGTGTCATTTTTGCCTGGACCGTGAATTGGGCCGGTCGGCTATTCAGGGCCGGTGTATTCACTAAGTGTGTTTATGTAAATTTTACACCACCAAAAGTGGGTTAATAACTGTTAATAAAATAATAATAATGTTGGTACTGTAACTAAACTTGAGTGGGTGTCATTGGCCAAGTGAAACCGACAAGAATCTGGTAACGGTCCAGACTTCTACGTGCAGCCATAAAATCTGCCAAAGTGTGATCCGAGGGGGGACACTACAATTCGGGAGTGTGGGCCCTAAGACGATGTAAAGAATCAGATTTTGCACATGCAAGGATTCGAGTAGTGCGATGTCATCAACTCAAACTGGAAGCTAAGTATCAGCTACAACCTTTTGTTATCGAAGAAAATAGTAAAATGACCAATATTCAGTAAATGCATTTCAATAAAAATTATTCATAAAAATGAGCTCATAAAAAATAATAATTTTACCAGAGAGTGAGAGAGAGTGAGAGAAAGAGTGAATAACAAATACTATTTAATTTAAAAAGTGCTGGGTTGTGCAAGTTAATGTATATATATTATATTGTAAAGACAATCATTTTAATTAATAACAGCACTACTTAAGAAGATCCATTAATGATTCGACACTAGACAATAAGAGAGTTCCAGAGAGCGATACGACGCTGGACAAGAGGAGAGTTCCAGAGAGCGATACGACGTTGGACAAGAGGAGAGTTCCAGAGAGCGATACGACGCTGGACAAGAGGAGAGTTCCAGAGAGCGATACGATGTTGGACAAGAGGAGAGTACCAGAGAGAGATACAACGCTGGACAAGAGGAGAGTTCCAGAGGGAGACAGCCGACGCTGGACAAGAGGAGAAGAGAGACAGCCGACGCTGGAGGCGAGACGAGGACGGATACCGATGGAACAAAAAAATGTTTGAGTATGATTGACGACAATAAGGTGATAGACAACTTATTCATATCTTAATCATACAAAGAATTCAAAGACATTAATATTTTATTTAAAAATAAGATCAATGTTTCTTGTATAGTAGAGTTAAAATCATAGATGTAGAAATAGAAATTAGAAATACGATTAACGTAACAAGAGCTCAAATTAATATGATATAAAATAATTACAAAGCATTTAAATAAAAACAATTAGTATTTGAGAAAACAGTACTGAGAAACAATAACTATTAATATTTTGAGTACGTTACAATATAGAAAAAGATTTAAAAAAATTGATTTTGAAACATATTAATAGACTGAGTAGTCTGAAAATGAGATTTTTCTTTCATATAATAATTAGTAGCATAGAATATTTAGTCAGTAAGGATGTATATATCTTAAGCCTTACGGCATAATAACAAATAATAACTAATGTTTTAAAATCGAAGTCAGTGCCATGTGCACATATTTTTTTATAGTATTAAATAAATTTTAATTACCGTTTCAAGTTACATAGAGTTCTTATTGCAGATACACCTGACACCCAATTTAAATGTTATATTGTTTAAAGAATTTGTCAATCTTGAACGTGAGATCGTTCACGCCTATTTATGTGTATGTAACGTTGCATAAATTTGGTGCTCCAAGATCGTGGGGCTCCACAAATTTAAATTATATTAAATTTGCAATTTGTTACGTTGCAATATATATATATATATATATATATATATATATAAAACACATATTAAAATGTTAATAAATATAAATAACTGTGTAGGTATTTTGTCGCCACCTGGTGGAGAATAGATGTAATTGAATTTATGAGATTTATTTCATAAATAAATAGGGTAATGTCAGATGGTAAACCATTTAACAAAATATCATTATTTCAAATAACACTTTCCGCTACTAAAGTTCGCTTAAACGAATTCCTGCCCTTTTAAAGGTAAGTAAAACTTCACGTTTATATTTACGTTCTTGTATATCAAGATGGCGCCCGACCTTTGAAATTAAATACAATTATTGGCTAAGTGCAAAGTGTAAGGATATTATATTTTAATAAAAAGTAATATAACAACCTTTTTTCCCTTTTATTTATTGAATTGTATTATAGTACACACTAAAATTTTGTTAAAATTGAAAAATAATTTATTTTTAATATATTACTATGATCGGTGAGGTAAAACTCACAATTAGTATTAAGTATATAAATATTAATTCTAAGGACCAACCTATGTGCGGGCATTTATGCCCCCTATAGGTCCTTTATTGTATAATTTTTATTATATGTAAAGGAAAATTGGAAATAAATATTATTATTATTATTTAAATTATTTGTATGAGATTTAAACTTGATAATAAATAATAAATATAAAATGTACTTAGTTATGGAATCTTATGAATGTTATGTTGCAGAAGGTACATGGAGTTGTGTACGTGATGATATTGGTGATGAATTGTTTATAATTTTATGTCAGTAATAGGAAGCAGGTGTGTTGAGTGATGTTATGAATGTATGTATGAATTTTATAATGCAATTTAAATAAAGTAAAATGTTCAATGTTTAAATAGCAAAGTTTAAATGAAATGTTTGATGTTTAAAAGTCAAAAATTATGTGAATCTAAAAAAATATTAAACATGAAAATGTAATCAATTCATAAATAACCAAACATATAAGAGTTGACCATCCGTGAATTGTAGTAACGGTGTCAGAGTGAGCCTGATATGTCTTTTGGTAGTTTCCCCACATTTCGGGCAGTCACGGTTTCACCAGACCCTGACCGTGGATTTATGTAAGTAGATACTAAATTGGTGAACATTGAAATTGACAGGGGGGTAACTCGGGGAAACTACATAACTACGGAACAGCGGCTATTGTCGAAGGTGTCGATAGTGCCGTAATAAGGGTGTGTGAATCATTTTAGTAGGATTACTGGTGTCATCGGACATCAGTAATACCGAATTTTTATATAACGCTGAACCAAGAACGGTATAGGCAGCGTCTATACCTTATATATGTAAACTTCAGTTCTTGGGGATGCAAATGGACACCACAGTCCACCAGCAGGAAACAATAATGTGTGTGGAAAAGGAGCTGGTAGTTACAAGCCAGGGATATAAGGAGAGACTTTAAGTAAATGATGAAGTATGAGGGTAACTGAAAATTCAGTGAGAGGGTGATGACCTCTGTAAACAGTGGGCGGTCAGCTTATAACACAACTCTATAGAGAGAGTTGGGGGTTGACAATCCAAAGAGCTGTTCAGTAACTGTTGCTATGACTATGACTCAATGAGTAGCGATGTATGTCCCTATGAGAGCAAAAAGATTTTAAGTACTAGATTTAATGGTAAGGATTTTAAATCCACCAATATTTTATAATGATAACTATGTAGTTTTATTCTTGGATTTTGTTGTCCATGACGTGTCCGTTACTTAACTAAATATCACTATAATATTGACGACTCGGAACACTAAGTTTTTTATAAGTAAAAACGTAAAGTTTTACCTTACAGCCTAAACTGGCTACACGTACACACAAAAGGCCGAAAACTAGACACTCTAGAACAATTAGAAATATACAAACACACAAAAACAAATAAAAACGACATCCTAAACGAACAGACACAATTCAAATCGCACGCATTATTCGAACACATCTCACCACACACACACAGCTTCGATCTTTCGAAAAACTATCTCGTCGCCAACAACAAGACAAATAGCGCTACTTACGACAGCCTCTGATGAAGCCTTCTATAGGTGAAAGCCGGTTTAGGCTGTAAGGTAAAACTTTACGTTTTTACTTATAAAAAACTTAGTGTTCCGAGTCGTCAATATTATAGTGATATTTAGTTATGTAGTTTTGTGTATGTGTATTAACTGTATGCCATGTGTTAGGGATAAGGATTATAAAAATGTGTACTTTATATAACTGTTGAAATAT
Organism: Magicicada septendecula; assembly: GCA_034769895.1. Classification (NCBI taxonomy): domain Eukaryota; kingdom Metazoa; phylum Arthropoda; class Insecta; order Hemiptera; family Cicadidae; genus Magicicada; species Magicicada septendecula. Next base: position 112,069,689 of record CM068373.1, read on the forward strand.
ATCTATAGAAAAGTCATTCACCTGACCAGGAACATCAGCTGATTACTGGTGGGATATATGTAATACTTCACTGATTTGCAGATTTTTCAATGTAATTAAATGTTTGAATATAATTAATGTTTGAATAATATTGTCAATGTGTTTAAGAGATTTTGAATTAAATAGTAAAGTGAATTGAGATAGTTTGAATTTTCAAGAGTTAAAATGTAAAATGTGGTAAAGGTTAGAATTTGGGTGATTATTATTTCAATAGGACATTTAATCCGTCCAAGGTAACGTTAAAGGGGTGTTAAGCAGAATAAGATTCTGGGGAGTAAAAGTAATGTAGAAAATTGAGAATTAATAATGACACAGTAGCTATGGGGAAAATATGTAGAGTAATGAGTGATATGTGGAGATAATAAATAAATGGAGATATTTTGTAAATGAAAGTGAGGTAATAGAAGAGTAATTAGTTGATAAAGGAATTTTGTAAGGGGGTGGTGTGATAAGGAGTCCTCAACGAAAAGCGTTGTGGCGGGAGGGGAACCGATATGCGCCGGAAAAGGTTACCTAGGGAGAGTCCGGGAACCAAATAAGGGAATGAGCATGGGGAAGGCAACACACATCCTGAGTACAAAGGGGTAGAGAGTATTTTGTTATAAGGGTAGAATGATTAGAAATGAGTAGAGTAGTAAGTTAGAGGTAGAGAATGGTTGGTAGGTGTTTTGATAGAGGGGTGTCATACTAGATAAAGAATTTGTGAGTATTAGAGTCAGAAGGGGAGTAAGATTATATATAAATGCCAAACCAGTCACCCAAACTAATTGAGAATAAAAAATGCTAAAAGGAATCATAGTTGAAATGTGCAAATAATTGAAACCAGTAAAAGATTTTAATAGAATTTGAAAATAAATTAAAGCTGTAAAGTGTGTAATTTTGGTCAGTTAAATGTAAATTTTATTGTTTATTGTAAGATAATAATAACCATGTTAATTTTGAATGTTCTATTTTATTACGTTGTATTATGTTGGAAGGTAAAAATTATAACCATGTTTCATGTATTTTATGGTGTTGCTTTATGTAGCCTATATATGTCAAGGTCATTCACATGACCCAGAGAGATCAGCTGATGACTGATGTTAGAGACCGACTTTTTTTATAATTAATTCACACAAGTGTGTTGCCTAATTGAATTAAATGATTTTATTTTTTTTTTTTGAGATTGATAAAAGAGATATTTTGGTAAATTAAAATTTTTTTGAAAAAAAAAATAAAAAAAAAATTATTTTTTTATATCTGCCATATAGATGATGTTTGCGGTTCTCTGAGTATATTGTTGTGTATATGTATCATTAGTGTGTTTATTGAATTATATTGTTTAGTATGTATGTGTTATAAACAAATGTTAGGATAAGTGAATTTATGATTTAATAAGATGTTCAATTTATGTGCCTTTTATGATTGTTAGTAGTTAATGCCGAAGAATAGTAAATTCATATAAAAGATTTTTGGTATTTTAGGTGGAATTGATGATAAGATAACATTTTGATAATGGAAGTAGATTGATTTCGTTGAGCTAACAGAATTTAAATGATTTAAGTGGATTTGTTTAATTATTTTGAGTTGAAATTGTGACGTCTAATCAATGAATTAAGATGAAATAATACTGAGAGAAGTGATTAAAGTTTAAATATGACATGTTTTTACAAATTTTAAAGCAACAAAATAGTGCAGGATATTGTATTATTCAGTAATAATAAGTATGTGTACGCACCCAGTACTTGCCAAAGGCGGTCCAGTATGCATGGAAGGGGGAACATATCGGTTGAGGATTTGGTATGGTATAAGGCCAGGGTTTTGATCTTCGGGTGGAATGCTAAAAGGTTAGCTGTACTATGGTGAGTACCGGTCCGAGTTTATGGTGTTGGGATCTTGGATAGAGAAGTCCAGTAATCTCGTTCAGGTGCAGCCATAGTCGCCGAGCTAGGGGGGTAGTTTACCCATGAGGCGTTAAGAATTAACGGGGGTTGTTTGCACCATATCCTCACCAATCCTCTTAGGGGTTTAGCAATGAGAGTTCTTCTGTCTCGACAAAAGACCTCTCATTCGGGGGGTCTTGTAATGGGGCTAAAAGGAGGGGTTTTGTTTTATTGCAATTCATAAAATTATTTTCCATCTGTGTGGCGAGTCCCATGTTAAATAGCGTTGTACGCAAACCAAGAATCGCAGAGTGAAGTTTTGAAAGTAGTTGGGGCGTTGGAATGCGATGTATGTTTCTCAACGCAATTCAATTCCAAGAATTCCAGTGTTGTGTGACGCCTTCAAACTCGCGAACAACAGCACGCGCGCAGATGACGCTTACAGCTTCGAGCCACGCCAAACAAACATGGCTAATTTATAAAATTTGTTCGCCACGTGGTCGGGATGCTGATGGAAATACAACGAAAACCACGCCTATCCGAGCCACGAGACGAAAGGCAGTGCAATTTCGTCAACACCAATGCACATGGACAACACCATACTTAGTGTACCGTGACGAACAATTTAACACCAGGAGGCAGTGGTTTCCTATCCAGCAACCAGACGTGGTGGGGAATTTTTTCGCAGGAGTAAGAGAGTCGACAAGGAACAAATAAACGTAACGGACGCGAGTAGTGGCACGTGTACCGGCCGGGGCTAAAACTTTATATAAAATGTGAAAACCGTAAGCTCAGTTCGAACAAATACGCTTCCCGGCCGGGAGCTCAACGAACGGGTGCACACCAAATTTAAAATTTTATGTAAAAAGTGTTAAACATTACTTAAAAAAAAAAATGAACTGATATATAAGGAGGAATTCAGTGAAGTGAACAAGCAAAATTAACAATGTGGTGAATTAAAGAAAACCATTCGAACAAATACGCAGTGCGGCGCATGGTCATCAGAGGCGCCAAGGGTTATGTAATCAAGTGACACTTATATTAAAAAAAAAATAATAATTTCATTTTTTTGTTGGGCCCTAACTAATTAAAATGGGGTATTAAAACAGTATGAATGGAGTGTGGCAAACTGGGTCGTCTAAAATAGAAATAAGATAGTTATGTTCTTGTGTTAATCGATATATTTTTTTTGTAAAATGATTCAAAGTCTTGTTTGTATTTTGAGTAGTAAAATTAACAGGAAATGAGTTTGAGATAAAGAGATTTAAACTAGCAGAAATGAGTTCTCAACAAAATGAACTTTGAGTAAAAATTTAAAGAGAAGCAAATAAAATGTTAAAATTGATAAATAAACAGATTGGATTAATGCAGTAGAACAGCGTGGTTATTGTGTAACAAACCCACTAACCTCTCTTACAGACTGTGAGTTCATGTAAAAGGAACCTGGACCCATGAAAGGTAAGAGTTAACATAAAAAATATAATTTATGTCCGTTATTAATTGCGGTAAAGAGTAATACAGTACAGGGGAGGACTATGTCTTTTATTATTGTTACAAGGTCTGTGTTGGTGACTTACTGCAATGATTTTTACTGCAATATTTTTGTCTAGTTGTGTGTGCTGACTGATGATTTTGTCTAAAAGTCTGCCAATAAAAAGTTTGAGTTCCAAGTCAGTAGTATTATACTTATAATTACATGTTTACATGGTTAATGGAAAATACAAAAAACAATGTATTGAGGAATGACACCATTTGTTTTGTAATGGTAGATTTCCTTAACCATCGCAAAACAGATTTTCAATATAATGGTGAAACAGATTTTCATGGCGAGAAACATCAGACCGCTTGGAATTTAATGTACATGACTTTTGGCTTGGGATACGGCATAAATATACGGCAGCTGTATGTGCTCAAGTCGTTTTCACATGCTAAAGGAGCATTGCGCCAGTCTCACTAGACGATTTTCTCACAGAAGAGTGGAAATAACTGGTATAGCACGGGAGCAGTGGCAGGATGCTTTTGTGTAGCGTCAGGCAGTCGCGGAAAAAACAACAGAGAAAGCTGACCGTGTCTCATACACAAAGTTGGTATTGTGAGGTAAAAGTGTAATTAAAAGTATTAGCAGTCACAATCTTGACACCGAGCACTACAGACGGCAGGGGCAACAGCAGTGTTTCAAGAAGGCCGTACCTCGGTAAAAATGTAGCAGAGTGAGAAACAGTGCTAGCAGTGCCCTTGGGTGAAATGTAATTACAAACAAAGTGTAATTACATTGTTAATAAATATTCACAGTTTGACAGTCCACACGTTAAAAGTACAGGGACTCGGCTAAGTGCAAATTAATATCAGCCACATGGTGCTTGCAAGAGAAAGGAATACAAAAAAACAGATAAGTAGTAAAAAATAAAACAACGATGTGGGGATAGTTTTTGGCCAAATAAAAAATACACATAAACTAAAAACGATTTATTAAACTATATATGGGGACAGAGAGAGTGTGTGTGAGAGCAAGAGATTGAAATGGGGGGGGGGTTGAGAGAAGAGGGAGAGAAGTAAGAGTTTAAAAGGTACTGATTTGTATTGGTTTATATATATTGATATCACTTAATATAATATTTGTATTGAGTTATTTAAGATATAATGTTTTATTGATAATTACAACGTAGTTTTTTCAAAATTCATGTAGAAGGTGATTGCACCACATACGATAACCGTTCACATAAGTTACCTTATAAAGGACGATATATTTTATAAAACGTCTCATTATCATTTGTGGAATATCTTATAGCAGTCATATCAATGAACAAATTAGTAATATCAATTAATAAATTTGTATGAATTATAATGATTATGTGTTAAGTTATTTTATGTCATCTACCTAACCTATAATCTGTGCTGAACGAGTTTGTCTAATGAATTTGAGAATCTTCTGAGAATGGAAAGTTGTTTTAAATTGTTTTCATGGGGAAAGTTGATACGCTTTCCACATTCCGCCTGTAAAAATGTTGGTGGCGACTCAAGGGCTTTTGGGAATCTTCTGGTAAGTAAGTATTGGGGCTTCTTGTCTTTTCTTGTTTTTCCTCTTAATATGCTAATTATTTATTCAAATAAGTTTTACATATTATTCATAACGGACATTTTTTTTGGCTAGCCACAGAAATGCGTACTTGTTGGAATACAAATAAAAAAGAAGTTCTGCCACAAAAGAAGTGACATGTATAGTAATAGGCAAGAGGTGGCCCTTGGGCCACCCTGCCTTACTTTCAAGTTGGGTTTTTCATAGTTTCTGCCAAAAACGAGTTTTACATTATAAACGTATCACTTTCTATGTGTAATTTGAGTTCTCATGTTAACCTAACAATATCAACTTTTGGTGTCACAGGTATGCAACTGTGATATACTACTGCTACAATAATGTTTCAATAAAAAAAGACTAAGAACACCAACTGCAATTGCCAGCCAACTATTTTGTAACATACGGAATTAAAATTTATATAATTATTTCTCCTACATAAAATTATGTGTGATATTTACTACAGAACAAAGCCTAACAATCGCATAATCAAAATATCCAAAATAACTGCAGGAATGGATAAAGGCACAGTACCGAACAGAGTAAAATTATTTTTAACATCAACGTACAATCATGTCTTTTACTTTGAATATTTACACTATGTACATTTAAGTCTTTGTATTAATTTATCTCATATTCTGTTCTTTATGAGTTCTTTGTTTAACATGAAAATATAATTGTTCATTTGCCACTTGCGTATTGTTGAAGTTACAGTTGCATGTGTGTGTGTCTGTGCATCTCCTGAATGATGACAATGACGATGATGACTGATTGTATACCTTCACAAACATTCCTCAGTATTCTGTAGCCTGTTGTAGATGGTGGTCCTGTGCTCCTCCATCAAATGTGGTGTATTGCAGTTGTCATGATGATGATGAGTTCAAGTTGATTAGCAGATGAACATAGTGACCTTGTGTGAAGATTTCTTGAGTCTGATGATTAGCATACAGACATATTGTTCTCGAGTGAAGATTCCTTGACTCTGATTCTCGTCAAAAATTGCTGTAGGTATTTATAGTAGACAGCAATTCTGACATGTCAGATATTGTTTGGTTTTGTTAATTCGTGTATAGCGTCCCTTTTTAACTGATCACTTTTTAGTCTGTATTTGTGATAACCAAAAATGTGATCTTTAGGCGAGTGGTTGCATTGTTTTCGTAATTTTTCACTCATCATTTACATATAACACACTTGTTAATTAGTAGCTAATTGTGGTAGTAATTAACTTTTAATTTTTATGATGCCTTTATTGCACTTTTCTGCAATAATTTTGCATCACGATACACATTTAAATGTCCTTATTCTAATGGTGTTTTTAGAATTGTGATGTCTTTTGTCCAGGTAAAAAACACATTTAGTTATTTATTTTAATCATGTCAATACCTAATTTAATAGTAAAAACCAACAATTCATATGTCTCCCCCATCGTAGTACACAAGACATCTCCTAAACCCCTAAACCTGCAGCAATGCAGGTTCCCACACACAGACAATGACTTACACTGTAAACAATTCTGCTGGCAGGTGTACCATTTGGACAGGCTACCATGTGTCCACATCTGTACTTTTACATACTAAATTTTTAAAACTATTTATCCTAGGCTCTTTACACTAATTATTTACAAAATTATAACAAAAACTATCCTGGGTAAATTGCAAATATATGTATTGTTGTATATATTCCCCAGGTGTTTAAATAAAATTTGAATATTATTTACATCTTCATGTATGTACATATTATTGTTTTTAAAACTACTCCTTATAAAAGTAAATATTTATGTGATACTTAATAAACATTTCCCTTGTGGAGGACGACAAAATTTCACTCTCTATAGCAGTAGCAGTTTTGACCATTTCCTGTGTTCCATTGTTAAATGTCCAGACACCCTAACTTCCAGTACTTTTTGTGTACTGTGCTGTGTCTCAGTCTCTCTCCCTCTCTTCCTAGGATGTTAATTCTCTACCTACCAAAAAATGTCTTATTTAACATAGACAGGATAGCTTCACTTCCCTTTCAATATGCAGAGAAACAAATTAATATGTAATTACTCTAGTTAACAGCCATTTGGTATATGGTATTACTCTAATTTATCCCAACTCGTATGGGATACATCGATTCTCATGTATTTTTGGACGTGGAAAATGAATCTGTACTTGAAATGCTGTACCACAAGGTTTTTAAGTACTTCACCATTTTTCAGGTTTTGTAATACATTGTTTAGTGTTTTATATGTAACCTGTTTTCTCTTCAAGATGAAATATATAAAATAAAATCAGTAGTTATACTAACTACACTTATCATTTGATGGTAATGCAAGTTCTGAAAACTGTTACAGCATGGCAGGACAATTGTGTTTCTCACTAAAGGTACCAGAATTACCTGCAGAGTTCACTCAGCCTAACTGATTAGTCCATTTGAACCCTACTTGGTAAAACTTTTCTTACTTTATGTTTGAATTACCCTAATTTGTGTTTATCTGTGAGCTCTGTAAGAACTCTCTGAGCTAGTGAAATATTTTGAAATTTACAGTTATTACTATTACTATTATAATGGCAAGTGGTAAAACTTGTAGCAATATGAACCACATCAACAACTTTTCTGTGTGTGGAAAGTTTTCTCCAAAAGCACAAAGAAACCCTATTACTAATTTAGTTAATAAGGCACATAAACTGTATTATTATTTATAGGAACACTAGTTATTTCTTATTTAAAGAATCTTCTAAGTGCCTGATTTTCAAACTGGTTTCTTCTTCTATGTACTGTTTCATTTGAAAAACTTTGCTCTGATCTTGTAACTTTTTAATTTCATTTTTTATTTTTAAAAGGTCAGGGCTATTGTTTTCTTGGTATCTCTTATTCTCTTCTACTTTCTCTTGATAGTGTTCATTTATTTTTTTTTTGCAGATCATACAGCAGTAAGCATTTTTGAGTGATTTTAACATTTTTTAAGCCACCATAATATTTAAGAGCATCATATACAATGCACTAATCAACAATACTATCATCTTTTTCATTTTAAGTTAATAGGCATTTGTTTACTGAAAACCCTGACTCAACAGAGGCATTACCATGTGAAACAATTAGAGCCAATTTAACAACTTTCCACATGTCATAATACTTGGGCTTTTGTATTAAGAATATGAATAGAAATCATCCAATCTGATTTGTTTTCTCTTTGTCCTTGATATGGTCATTAAAAAGAATCAAAAGTGTCTTTTAATACACCAAACAGAAAACTGCTGTTTACCTTTTTCAACAATCACGTCAGTAAGCCTGTTTTTCTCATACAGAACTTCAAGTAAAATATTGATTCTGTTCTTTCCATTACTTGACCAATTAATTATAATGAAGAAAGTTGTCTTAATGGTTGAAATCACAAGCAGAATGATCACTGTTGCACACCACTATATAAAATTCCGATCTGACGATGAGCTGTGAAGCTTGAAAGTGCTAATCGGGATAATTTTTATATAGTGGTGTGCAACAGTGATCATTCTGCTTGCAATTAATTATAATTACTGGATCAAATGATCCAACATTGGCTCCACATAAGGGAAAAATTATTCAGTGACTTCACCAATATAACACTTCTATCACTGTCAAGATGAAACAAGCAGAGACGTTAGAGCTGGTGTCAGGTTGTAAACCCCAATTTCTGGGATATATAACTAAGTAGTGGAAGAACATGGCCATAAAGTAGTAACTTTGTCATATATCACTGTCACTTTAATTCCATTTAGTTAATTTGGGCATGACTAAAGGGGTAGGCTGGAAGAAATAAGACTTTTGTAAAAACAAAACTAGGAAAACTGATAGAAAAGAGCATTATGAATGTTACTAAAAATGATTGGGAAAAAGCAGTGATCCACATAAAGAAAGTAATTGATGAAGTATTGAGCAATGTAAGAATATTAGAAGATCACTGTGGTGATAAATTTGGTTCAGGTTGCAGTGACTCTGTTAGTGATATAAGTGGTGTAACACCTTTAGGCACAGGGAGAAAACTACAGTTAGGTAATAAAATAATTATTTTATTTTAGTTTTGGTTTCATGGTAAAAGTAAACAAAAACAAAACACTGACTCATATTTTTCTGTCGTATATTTTTTTTTGTATCGGCCATCTAAGCACCAGATGCAATTTCAATTCTTTACTCTTTGTTCTTTCCTTTGTTTCCAATATTCTTTCATCTTCTCACTGTGTCTCTTCTTCCTGTCTTCAGTCCACTTTGAACCTGCGTTTTCTCTCCCCTACCCTGGACTCCCTCCATTTTTAACACTTTTGCCCAAAAAAATTCTTCTTCAATTGCTTCTTCTGCATGTATATTATTTTGTTCTAAATCCTTTTGGACTTCTTTAATACAACTCGATGTTGACTTTTCCCCCACAGATATTTGAAGATTTGCTTTGTCAACCTACTGTCGTCCATTCTATATAAAATCCAAAAAATTATAGTCTGGTTTTTCTCATTATTTCTGTTATATTTTCTATACTTTGATATATTTCAACATTACTTCTTAATTTCCAACCTTCTGAAGTTTTTCGTTGGCCTAATATTTTCCTAATAATTCGTCTTTCCAAGATTTCTAGTTTGTCTAAATTATAATTCAGTGCTAGACATTCACTTGCATATAGGCATTCTGGCTTCACTACTGTACTGTAATGCCTTATTTTCACATTTTTAGATACACACTTTTTATTATAAATATCTTTAGTTATACCATATGCCCTTTCCATCTTATGAAGCCTTTCTTCTATACCAGATTTTTCCAAGCCATTCTCTTGAATTATCTCTCCTAGATACTTAAATTTTCGAACCCTCTCTATTCAAACTAAATATACTAAATTTGTTTTTTTCTGCAGAAATTCTTAACCCTGTGCTACTGGCTATGTCCTCTAAAAAATTAACTTGTGTTACTGCAGATGTCAGATGTTCAGAAAGTAGCAAAGTCATCTGCGAATGCCAAACAGTTTATTTCAATACGTTTGTTCCTTCTTCCCAACATGATTGGCGATATTTTGGATTCCTTTAATTTTTCATTCCAAATTCTCACTACTTTCTCCAGGACACAGTTAAAAAAAAAATTGGGGATAAACCATCACCCTGTCTTACACTTGTATTTATTGTGAATGGTTGAGATATTTCTCCCATGAATTTTACTTTTGAGACTGTCCATAAGGGTTTTACGGATTACATTTGCCAATTTAGACTTAACACCAAATTCTCGGATTATTTTATCTATAGTTTATCTGTCAACAGAATCAAAGGCCTTTTTAAAATCAACAAATGTTACTACGATCTCCTTTGAATTCAGTAGCCTGTGACGGATTATTGACTTCAGAGTGAATATTTGTTCTGGACAGGATCTGCCCTTTCCTAAAGCCACCCTGATATTCACGCAAATGGCTATCCAATGTTTTTTCTACTCTCTTCAATAGAATCTTTGAAAATATTTGATATGCAACTGGAAGTAAAGATATTCCTCTGTAGTTATTAACCTCTTGCTTATCACCCTTCTTATGCAGTGGATGTATTAAGGCCACCTTCCATTCTTCTGGCATTTTTTCTGTTTTCCAAATTTCTTCACAAATTAATTGTAGATCATTTTTGATCTTTGGTAGAGACCATTTCAAAGTTCAGCTGATATGGAGTCTTCTCCACTAGCTTTATTATTTTTCAAAGTTTTAATTACTTCTTCAATTTCTTCGATAGTCTGAGGTGTATTTCTTCTAAATTTTCATAAATATCTGACAGTTCTAACCTCTGAATCGGTTCCAGGCAATTTAAAAGTTGATCAAAATATTTTGTAAGTATTTCACAATTTTCCGCATTGCTTAGGCCAGTTCTACCACTTTCATTTTTAAAACAAACAGTTGATGATTGGTAACCCTTTAGTTTATTTTTAAAAGTCTGAGAGAAATCTCGACAATTATTTTTTATAAAATTTTCCTGCATTTCAACAAGTTTTAATTTTTCAAAAGATCTTTTAGTGCCCCTTATTATCATAGCTGCTTCCTTTCTTTGTTGCTTAAATTGCTCATAGTATTCAGGTTTCCCTGAGCATTTCCACTTTTCCCAATGTTTTGCTCTCTCTGCTAATGCTTCTTCACACAATTCATTCCACCATACTTGACTTTTATTTTTAACTAAACCAAATGTTACCTTTGCTGCATTATTGATTTCTGTAGATAATTCTTGCCAGTTACCATGCTCAACTATTTTAATTTCCTCTTGATATTTTCTTATTGATTCTTCTGTTATGGCAAGTCTGTCTGTATTATACTTTAATAGCTTTTGTCATTTTCGACATTATTAGGTAGGAGTTTGAGTTTAATTTTAGACAAGTAGTGATGAGAATCAAATTCGGCATTTCTTATTACTTTCACATTCATAATTTCCTTTATATTTCTTCGAGAAATAGCTACATGATCTAACTGAAATTCTCCTAACATCGGGTTTGGAAGATATCCACGTTTTACCATTTCTTGGAAGCTTTCTGAACAAAGTAGACATTAATTTCAATTGAGAACCTTTACATTAATTAATTCGTCTCATACCATTTTTATTAGTTCTTCTGTGGGCTGGATATTGCCCTTATATTTTTTTTATTATTGGTAATTTTTATTTCACTTACATATATACACTACATTAATTGCAAATTATCACGTTTATCATTAAATCAAAAAATTACAGGTACGGTACTGAATATTTGAAGTAATTTAAAAAAAAACATCGTAAATTTCTAGATTCTATTCTCATAAGTCTAGATTTTTATTGTCATAAGAATTCAAATTTTTAGTTTAAGAATTATCTTTAGTTGCAACTGGATAGCCTTTTTATGTAGTCTGAAGTCTTTCAAATGAATTAGTAATTAAAATATTTAAATTCGTCCCTGTTTTCGGGCGTCATTAGAAGTATTACTCTTGAATTAAATGATTAAAATATTTAAACTGTGTCACCTACCTTTATTTGGACGTTAATTGAAACAAACTTAAATCTTGACGGTCTTGTGCAAATTAACCAAAGTGTCGTCTAGTGTACTCGGCAGAGAAAAACAGGTCAATGCAAATAACAAATACATATTTATAATTTCATATAAAACATTATTTTATTTCGTTTTACTCTGTCATTCTTGCTAAACTACCACATCAATAATTTCGTCTTTCTCTACATTTTGTATTCTGAAAACAGGTTCTGAAATATAGTTAAAAATAATTCCTATAACCTTATATTTACTTATTTAACTAGATTATATCTACTTTGGAAGGCGACCCAGTTTGCTCACACTCTCAGTCATTCATTATACATTTTATATTATAAAGCGCTTTTTATTTAAATTTTCAATATTAGTTTTGGTGTTGAATTTATTTAAAATTGGAATGTTTTTGTCTGTTCAACTGCTTATACTATGTACTCATCCTTTTATCGCCGTCTCCACGTGGTTACACCATCACTGGTAACTTCCGATTTCTTAAACACACTCCGAAAATAAGTTAAACTGTTAATGTTTGTGAATTACGTCTGATGGATCACTGTTACATGATTTACTGCTGTTTTACATTAAAATAGCATGATTTACTGGTCGGCCGACCCTAACTTTGCTCAAGCTAAGTTTTCATATGACCGCGCGGTTCGATCACTGCAGTAAGACAACCGACGCCAACTGTTTTCAAGATGGCCAGCCGTCTTCATACACGGCAACTTGGCCTCCCATTGGCTACCAGGGGTACCACGTGACACGACAAATATTTAACACTGTTTATAGTACATCCACTGTAACTGACCAACTAGCCATGTATGTGATAATTCAACTGTACGAACGGGCATTTCTGCACTCACTCGCATTCCAGAGTACCTGCTAGCAGTGCCTGTTAACAGATTTTCTGGACCAACATGCAGAGGGGCGTTCCCTTCAGGAATTTCTATTGTTACAGATTGAGGCCTTGTGTGGGTAACTACACTGCGTCATATTCACAATTAAAGTTAAACCTATCATCCCGTTCTGCCCCGTTACAAGTCTGTGTATGTATTATATTTAGTCTGCGCATTCTGGATTTATTTTGTCCACAAAGTACGTTTAGAGTGAAAGCAATAATGAATAACATTAGGTATGCAGCTTGGATGAATAACATTCAACACAAACAAGCGGTTACAAGGTGGCAACATGGTGATAATATCATTGCAACAGTCAATACCTCTCCTGTAACAATTGTAGACTAAGTACCCTGGGTATCACAGCTAACCCCACCCACCACATCATATACACTCCAGTGTGTATTACATACATTGTTGTGGGTGGACCAAGGGTGCTTAGTTAGATATTTAAACAGGGTATGGTTTGTGTCTTACATTGTTCGTTGTGTGCCTTGCAACTCCCCAGGTTCTGCCCAGCGGACTTACAGGGTAAATAGTGGTTCTTCTTTTTATACAGATTTCCTACAGTTGTGTTTATTCTTTTGGCCATTCACACTTGTTAGAGAATTAATCTTGCGTATGCCTATATTTGTATTAGACTTTTAGTTTAATTTACACCTGAAGGCAACCACAGACAACAACCAAGACAATGCGAATGTGCGTTGTCAAGAATTAGTACAACTTTTCTCGGCAAATTGTTGTCTTTCAAATGTTTTTCTACAGTCGGTGTGAATAAAACAAACTAGGAGTTGTACAATTGGTGCCATCTGTCATGCGACAAGCCTTTAGTCTGGTGACAATACATATACATGTGTGTGTGTGTGTGTGATCAAATAATAAATTATTTCTACATGTCTATTTTTCTTATTATTGAACACTACATTTGCACCTAAGGAAAATGCACTTGCAGCAGTAACTTATTGTTTTATAAAATAATACATAACATACAAATACTACAAGAAATATCAAGTGTTAATTACAAAAAAAACACACAGAACATAAAGTTTAACATGCTGTGAGGACCTGGATAGTGCATATTGGCAAATGGGAATTCATCAAGAAGATAAGGAAAATACCAGTATTGTTGCTTTAAGGATAAACTCAAATAAGTGTCCTCTAGTGGTTACTTATGCTAAGTTAGAAAGACTAGTGGATGTGATGCTAAAAAGCCTGACATGAAAATCTTGTTCTGTGTATTTTTACATTAATGTTAATAGATTATCATCAGTGGAACATCTGACAAAACCTGAAGGAAGTTGTGCCCAGACTTTACAATGGACTACTAAAGTTGAGCACAAAGGAATAAACTCAGTTTATGAAGGAACTGAATATTTTGGAGCTACCTCGGTTCTAACCATGATGATCTTTTCAGAGTTTGGCGGAACAGTTACGGCCACTTGGTTTATGATGTCCATCGATTTTTCTTATGTAGTCATTGTGGAGAGCATTACCTCTTCTCCTCCGATTCTCAATACACTGGTTTTGAAGTCGACTATAAATTCATATGCGTTCATAACGTCCACACCAAGAATTGTTTCGTCCACAATGTCTGCAACAAGTACTTGATGATTAAACTCAAGTCGACTGAGGCGTAGGTGTATCTCCACTTTTCCAAACACTTTTGCAGGCCGTCCAGTAGCTGTTCGCAAGCTGCAAGAGCACCAGATTGGTTTGAGATCTTTCACATGTTGGGCCACACACTGGAAACTGTTGCGCCTGTGTCAACTGAAATTGAGGTTGGCCTTTCTTGAACGAATCTGGTAACCACCAAGCTCCCGCAGTTTTTCTGAAGTGCAGAAATTGCATATTGTCTAGGGGCTTCATTCCTCGAGTTAGTCAGCACACACCCTGTTGTACCGACTACTGCTCGTTTCCCTACTGCTGAACTCTAACCCGACAATCCCGTTGTAGATGTCCAGGTTTCCCACATCGATAACACTTCAGTCTTCTATCCTTTCTGGCTTTATTCTGTGGCACCGACCGTCGAGTCTCTGTTCCTTGTTCTTCTTCCTCATCGTCTCTGCCGTTGCGATCTTTTAGTGCACACTTTATGACTTGTCCAACCAGACGCTGATTTGGGGGCCTCAAATTGCAAAGCATGTACCAGTGCATCCATACTGTTCTGGTGCATCTCCACTTTTCTAAACACTTTTGCAGGCCATCCAGTAGCTGTTCGCAAGCTGCAAGAGCACCAGATTGGTTTGAGATCTTTCACATGTTGGGCCGCACACTGGAAACTGTTGCGCCTGTGTCAACTGAAATTGAGGTTGGCCTTTCTTGAACGAATCTGGTAACCACCAAGCTCCCGCTGTTTTTCTGAAGTGCAGAAATTGCATATTGTCTAGGGGCTTCGTTCCTCGAGTTAGTCAGCACACACCCTGTTGTACCGACTACTGCTTGTTTCCCTGCTGCTGAACTCTAACCCGACAATCCCATTGTAGATGTCCCGTCGTAACACTTGCTGTAGTTTGGTATCTCAGACACCAGCAGTAAATGTCTGCATCGCAAAACTCGTTCGAAAATCTTCTGGTGCTTCAGGATAGGCCAGTCTAATTAGTCTGTCGATAATTGCTTCAAACTCTTGAAGGCCCTCCCCGGCATGGTGTCGCCTTGCTCTCAACTGGGTGCAGTACACATCTCACAATTGTTGATCACCATACCGTAATTCGAGAACTTTTATCAACTCGGCATAGATGTTCTGGCTTTTCAGGTGGGACTTTCTGTAGAAGTTCTGCCGCTGGTCCTTTTAATGCGAGAACGAGTAAGACTGCCTTGTCTTTCTCTGTCCAATTATTTGCACATGCAGCAGCTTCAAATTGGCGGAGGTATGTTGCCCAGTGACTGGTTCCATCAAAGGTTGGAGCTTTGACATGAAGTGTCCCTACTGCAGGCATAGTGGCTTTCTCTACTGACTTATTTTCTGTGTCTTTTTCTGTCTTTATCATTGGTACAGTCTGTTCAGAAATCTGTTTTGGTTGTATTTTCATGAACTGTTCAACTTCATTGTTAATTTGCTCTTTTATATTCGACATAGAGTTTTCTACTGCAGATATTTTTGTTGACATAGTTTCTCACACTTAAGACAGATTTTTCTACTTCAGCTATTTTATTTGACATGGATTCTTCTACATCAGATAATCTTGTAATCTGATTATTAAGCTCACCTCGTAATTCACTTACGTCACCACGTAGGAGCCCAATTCTGCTGTAGTATGTTCTTGCATCTGATTTTGCTCTTGAGTTAAGGCTTTGATGTCATCTGCTTCCTGCTTACGTTTTTCATCCTGTCATTTTTCTGCTTCTTCCGCCTCCGTCTGTGTCTTTCCTCTGCTTCCAGCAGGAAGGTTTTCTGTCTCTCTTCTGCTTTCTCTGCATCCTGTTGTCGTCGTTCCTCTGTCCGCAACAACAGCGCCTGGAAATTTTCTATCATCTGACTGGCATCCATTGTTTCCCGATTATTTACGAATTACACTCGTCTTGTATAAATTGTCCACTGTTTAAACTGTTAACCGTTCTATCCCACTTCTGACACCACTGTTACGACGGTCTACTTGATCGTCGTAGGTACAGTGAAAACAAAATACAAGACACCAATTACGTCACTAATCACCAGCTTTAATTTTCACAGTTAAACAGTTCGTAATTAACAACACAGTCTCTTACAACAAATCAAATAAAAATTGTTTACATGCAATAAAATGTCAACTAATATTAAACACAATTGTATTACAATTATACCACCCGATATAAAACCCAACACTGCACTAATAACCACTTGAACAGCACTGTCAATATATCGCAACTATAACTGAAAACTAAAGCCGCTGATGCCTTGTATTTATACAACGCTCACAGACCAGAAGATTCCAAACTACGCCTTATCTCTAAACTACGACATAATTAATTGCGGCCTTGACAGTCCGTGTGGATGGCGGCTTCCAGAAAAGTCTCACGAGCGCATGTTGACATCACATACGCACGCAACATTATAGCTGGATTCCAATGGATCGTTCGAGAAACACGTAGATTGTTCTGTGGCGTCATAACAATATGTACAGCTAATTTTAGAGGATGAAAAATTGTAACATGATTAAAATTTATAAATTAATTGCAAGACAGATATACAAAGGAATAATGCTGTCATAACGGTACATCAAAACAGTACGATCAAGAAGGCTGTGCCCTTAAACCTGTAGGAAATCATCAGCGGGAACTGCCTTCTCTCAAGGGACACCATGATGGAATTGACCAACTAAATTTACAGTGCAGATAAAACACTGAATAACGCCGCATAAAATTATCAGTCACGTAAAATCATCTGTGAATGAACAGTGTGGTAATAGGTCTGCGTTCGGATGACAAAGTAAAGACGTTTAACACTGGATGAGAACGATATAAGAGGATAAGGTCGGCGTGTAACCTGCGGCATCATTCACCTTGTGGGTGAATGTGTTGTTTAATTCGTGAATAAAGAAATTCGAGAGGGCCCCAACGTGGGATGATCATTTAAGTAAGAATTTATAATGAAATTCACCTGGCCACATATTGTAAATTTAATTTTCGGACTTTGGGTAATAAATGTAAAGGAAACATTTGCAGTACTAGTCATTTGTAAATATATGTAGCTTATGCCTACTTATATTTTCAAGGTTTCATTGGCTACCTGAAGTGTAAACAGAAACATACTGTGAGGTGAGGAATATTCACATGATAATTGTTAATATGTAAAATGTACTCTTTTTAAACTTGTTGATGTATATTGTGTACAAATTTGTTTTTGAAGCCACTGTAAAAGATTTATGACATTAATGTTTTATTAAAAAAAAGATTCTGTGTGAAGACATCTGGGATGATTTCTTTGGGGAATTTTTGAACAAATGCTAATAAATTCAGTGTTATGTGCAGTGTAAATTTAGATGGACTATTTTTTATTCTGGCATTAAATTGATTTAAAATTACAGAAATGATAAGTTGATAGATGGCCATACTTTAATTTATCGTGCTGGATTAATTCTTCAAATTCAATTTGAATGTGATTGTTTATAAAACAGGGTTCCCACAAAATTTTCAAAATTAATTTCCCTGACAGTTTCAAGAAATTTCCCTGACATGTGGAAAGTTCAGAAAGATTACACACATTTTTAAAATAATTTTTTTTTATTAACTAGGCCTTCAATACATTTGTATTACATGTAAGATATTAAACACAGATTATTATTAAACATGGAAGCATATACTTAACATTTAAATATCAAAAATTAAATATTATTTTGATTATACAAAACAAAAAATGTCTATTAAAATTAATTAACCTTTTTTTATCAGTCGTGTGACTTCTTATTGTATTTATTTAAATAACGCGTTTTGAAGCTTAAGACCCCATCTTCAGATTTCAGTCCCGTATGGACGTCGTTAACACATTAAAATTAAACTACTACACATTAAAATAAAACACACTACACAAGTTAACCAATGTCTGGGTGTGCACACTTTGCTGGCTCGCGACGCACTCAGACCCTTTGGTGCGTCGCGAGCCAGCAAAGGGTGCGCACCCAGACATCAGTTAACTTGTGCGTGTTTTATTTTAATGTGTAGTAGTTTAATTTTAATGTGTTAACGACATCCACACGGGACTGAAATCTGAAGATGAGGCCTTGAGCTTCGAAACACATTATTTAAATAAATACACACGACGGATAAAAAAAGGTAAATTAATTTTAATCTGTATTGAAACGTGACTTGGATACCAGAGAACATGAGTTTAAAAAAATGTCTTACGAGGTGCTATCAGAAAGTTCCCGGACTAGGTCTAATAAATTCTTTTTGCTTACCTAGGCCATTAATGGCTCCCATCTCCTTCAAAGTAGTCTCTCTGCGAATTGATACAACGAATCCAGCGTTGTTTCCATGCCTAGAAAGTGTCAAAAAAAGTCTTTTGCTGAAGGCTGTCAAGCACCTCCTGCGTTTTTTTCTTAATGTCTTCTACAGTGTCAAAACGGTGACCTTTCATGTGAATTTTTATTTTCGGGAACAGAGAAAAATCACAGGGGGCTAAATCTGGTGAATATGGAGGGTGTGGGACGGTGGCCATATTGTTTTTGGTCAAAAACTCTGTTGTTTTCAGTGAAGCGTGAGCAGGTGCATTGTCGTGATGCAACAGCCAGTTTTGGTCTTCCCACAATTTGGGCCTTTTTCGTTGCACATTTTGTCTCGGCCGCCTCAAAATGTCACAATAAAAATCTGAGTTCACTGTAACACCAGCTGGCACGAACTCGCGATGGACAATGCCTTTGATGTCGAAAAACACAATGAGCATGGTTTTTGTTGCACTTCTGACCTGCCGTGCTTTCTTTGGTCTCGGTGATTGTGGACTTTTCCACTGTGACGACTGCTGTTTTGTTTCTGGATCATAACCATAAAACCAGCTTTCATCACCGGTTATGACCCTGGAGATGAAGGTAGGATCATTTTCAGACGTTTATCTGAGTTCACTGCACACATCAACACGGCGCTGTTTCTGATCCACAGACAAAAGCCGAGGGACGAATTTCGCAGCAACACGACGCATGCCTAAATTTTCAGTTAGAATTTCTTGACAGCTTCCATAGCTTATTCCGGCACTTGTACACAACTCATGGAGTGTTTGACGACGGTCTTCGTGAATGAGTTGTCGAATTTTTTCAACATTTTCATCCGTTTTGCTTGTGGAAGGTCGTCCTGAATGGTGATCATCTTCAAGTGACATTCTGCCGGCCTTGAAATGAGCGTACCACTCAAAAACCTGTGTTCTGTGTAGGGAATGTTCTTCAAAAGCTTCTCGAAGCATTGCAAAAGTTTCAGTAGGCGATTTACCAAGTTTAAAACAAAACTTAATGCACACGCATTGCTCGAATTTATCAGCCATCATAAAATTAGCAAATGAACGTTAACACACGATTACAAAACACAACGCGTAGACCGAACACAACCTCACAATGCAACGAAACTAGGCAGACTGACTCATTACGTATTACGGAATCGGACACTGGGACACCAGGTTGTACAGTCACGTCCAACAGCCGTGCCAAGTACAGTCCGGGAACTTTCTGATAGCACCTCGTATTTAACATAGACAGGAAAGCCTGAGTTCACTTTCAGTATGCAGAGAAACAAATTAATATGTAGTGATTATTTACAGAAACACTAGTTATTGTTTACTTAAAGAATCTTCTAAGCCCTGTAGAGTTACTCTTACCGTGACTTATTATTTATTTTTACCAAGTACATAATCATCGTACTTACCACATAATTATGGTATACTGCTCCGGTACTCATGGTTCACTTGCTCTCATTACTTTATTTATTGGGTCCAGGTTCGTTATAGGCGAGATTGCGGAAACAGTGGAGTGTGAAATAAAAACTCTATTAGCTTTTTTAGACATGAACATTACTTTTACTCAAGCCAATTTTACAAATTTTTAATACAGATTACAATGACGTTATTTCCTACAAAACAAGATGGCGTCTACAAATTACTCTTACAACGATATTTAATATTCAGTGTTTCATTCTTATTTACTTATTCATTTTTGGCTTAATATCTTTTGTCAGTCATTATTGCAAATTTACTGATGGTAATAAAAGTACGTTCCACAAACCAATGTCTACCTTGTAGGCCGGCCTTTCACTCTACCATGCGTTCACACACACACTCATTCGTTCTTCTTTAAAATAAAGACAATTTAAATTGAATTGATTTTTTCATGTTTGAGCTCAAAACGTATTGTAATTAGTAAAAGAATTAGTGCACTTTCCTGTTTCAGAAGCGGTGTAGACCTTTTCGGAATCTCCTCTTCGCCGGCCTGTATTTTCTGTCGTTTTACTGCATATTGCTTATAGTTCTGATGGTTACTACACTGAATTTAAACTCTGTTTTTTACATTTTGATCACTGATTGAGATTATCGTTACATGTTCTTGTAATTTACACTGTTGCTGGTATTAGTTGCCGGACGACCATTTACTAGGTGTTGTCGTCTCGGCTGTAGTATGAAGACTGGGTGGATGCAGTGTACATCTTTTCGTATGTCTGAGTGCATCACGTCATTGTTCTTTTGTTTCGAATGACTCATGCCCTGTTGTCATGTCATTGTTGTTATGTCATCTTTATATTTTTAATGACGTCCAGCCTTGTGGACCAATGAGAATTGATATTTAGAGTCTGTCTTCACTTATACCGCCATTGTATGCGTTCAGTTTGACACATCTGCTCTTGACCTTGGAATCGTTCTGCTCTGCTGAAATCTGCGTCGTTGTCTTTTTAGACAAAGGGAAAAACTCCTACCCATGTATGTGTGTGCAAAAATAATGAAATACAATAGTTTGATACCACTCGTACCATACATCTGAATTCAGGCTTTTCGTACTGTCACAAAACCCCCTCAATGAAAGGTTTTATGTCGAAACATAAAAACTTTCATTGACTCATTCACACTTTCCTAAAAGGATCAGTTCAGATATGTTGCCACAACCCCCTGTGATGTTTGTAAAAAAAAGAAAATTTCAATCACTTACCCTTGGTCCCATGATGCTGATCGTACCTGTCTGACCTTACTGGACTTCTCAGGAGAGATCCCAACACCATAAGGCCATGAGGCACTTAACGCTCCTGTTCTAACGCACCGGCCAGCTCAGGACCGCTGTCACAACACCACAATACTCTGAAACATGCAATACAAAATTTTAAAATAGTGGCCTTATCTATCTCCATATCTACAACTGATATGTTTCCCTTAGGTGCATTGGTTTGTGTCTGAGACATTGGTTTGTTCAATTAATTTCTCCAAAACAACAACAACAAGTATTCAAAATAGACTGATCTTTAATCAACACTAAACTCAATCTCTTCATTATAAGAGAAAAATATATATATTCCTATAGATAACATAACACGTAAACAACTCCTTCAAAATTCCCAAAACACCATCACTTACTTATCTCTATAAAATTCAACCTATAACTACTATGGCAAACAAGTTCATTATTCAAATTTTATTACTCAACTTTATAATCATATTATATTTTGCAACGGCATCAGACTATATTTTGTTCAAAACCATTTCTAACTTTATCCTTTTAACATTTATGATCTACTATCTTTTACCATTTGCTAACGTCGTTACCCCTGTAGCGACCTCCTAACCACACACACTATTGTACCATCTACATAATAAAAACATAATAAAACATTGTACATCACACATTAACATTGTTACATTTACATTACACAATTTATATTTACACAACTTGTACCAAAACTTTATAACATTACGACTATCAACTCCCTATTCGACTTTTAGTTATTTAAAATTCATTAGATTCTACACAAAAAAATTTCAAATTTATTATTTACCTTTCAGTTACATTACCTTCCTACCATGAATTTTCTTTTTCTAACCCTTCCTCAATCCTTGTCTAGTTTGGGTGACTCTCTGTTATTCACTATTCTCTCTATCTTATTTTGGCATTTGTCTATCTAACCTTACTACCCCCTTTTTTCTACTAACAACTGCTACTACCCATTAACATATTATGACACCAATATCTCAATAACAACCCCCTTCACTAATCCCATTTAAATCCTCTGGCACCGCTCGTTTTGTACTAGGATGTGTGTTCCCTACCTGGCCATACCCATTCCTAACCATTTGCCCTCCACCAAATATCGGCAAACACTCTAACCCAAATTGCTCCGCCTGCCACAACGCTGCACGTTGATCACAACTTACACCGGATCCTTACTACAAAATATCATCATCAACAAATATAATTACCATTCAAATTACTCACCTCTCTACATATAATCACTAACTACTGTGTCCCTAAAATATCTAACACCCTCTTTATATATTATCAGTATCTCAACATTCTTATTTTCACTAACTCCCATTAACTCTATTTAACTAACTCAAATGCCTTTATTTATCACTATCCCCAAATTCTATTACAACATTTCACCTTAATATACCACTAGAAAATTCATCCCTCACCTACTAATAACAATACCTCTCCATATCCAAATATATAATCATTTACTATCCATTAGAATCTAAATCCTATAATGTCATTTAAAATCATTATCACACTTTCTTCAATTATTTAAAATTCTACAGTACATGGTTTACACAAAAAATATATAAAATACATAATATCAAGAGTACACAAATACATTGACATTAATACAAAAAAATATACAATCCAAAATTATCATTTTATCATTTATCAAAAATCAGTCCTTGAAAAACACTATCCACATAATTAAATGTTCATAAACACAATAAAATAATTAACCTCCATCGTCAAACAATAGACTTATCTTATAACTATATACATTGCTTAATATTGACTCTCTTATACTAATATCATAAATACATATACCATTCAAATGTTCATCATTATCCTCAAAATCATTTAATCTGTCATGATGGGTCATTGTCCTGTCACCTCCTGTATTATTAGTCATAATTAGGTAATTTATAAAGTCATTATTTCCCTTATCTCCTACTCCTTCCGTTTCATTACCGGCAAGTATTTACTATATTTATCAATCATCTCTACTCCTAACTTTTCCATAAATTCTTCATAGTCTCTACTTATCTTAAAAATCTCTATTTCTCCTTTTCTCTCACAATACCTCTCACTTTCAAAACATCTCTCTCTACCACACCAAGCTACATTCTCTCTTTCTACATTTGCAGGGGACACTAATTCACAACTATTGCACCACCTGTGAAGTGCACTAAAAAAACCAAGGACAACTTTATTTGTAGACCATATGTCTCCCAAATATACATCGAAGGCACTCTCGTCCTTCCTAAACACATGGGCTTCACCCCCTACTCCATCATTAAGGGAAAATTTTACCCCTGCAGCTCTTTTACAATTATACTCTCTTTACACACTCTCTTTAACCCTTCAACACACACTATCATTCCATCATTATCATATTCTATTCCCCATAAAATCTCATTATCACTACCCCTGTTTACATAATCATTTTCTAATATCATGCTTTTATTTATTTTGTCATAATTTTCTCCCCCACTTACCTTGTCTTTGTTTATATCTAATTTGTCTACTCCCCTCTTATTTTCTAACTCTATCTCGTCTAACCGTGTATGTATCTCATTTAATCTTTTGTCAAAATTACCATTCTGTTTTTTAATTTCATTTTTTATTTCTTCAAATTTCTCATCGAATTGGTTTAATTTTACATTTTGCAAATTACTCTGTTTCTTTAGTTCATTTTATCTGGCATGAAAACTGTCAAAGTTTACATTAAATTGAACATTCTGCTGGTTAAATTTTTCATCAATCTGTTCCTCTTAATTGATTACCTTGTGTTTTCATTAATTGAAACAAGTCTTCCAATGACACTTTATTGCTAATTGCCATAGGTGTCGAATTGGCACTTATTTCGTTCAATATCATAGATTCTGTTTCGGTGTCGTTCATTTCTATACTCTCGTTATTTTCTGCCATTCTAGTGGAAATTTGATCTAATACTAAAATAACGATTGAATGGTAATTGTCGCTTATACGTTTTTATTTTGTCAACATAACCTACTCATCTCTATAACCTCTCACGTGTTATGCTACAAATCGTTACACCACTCCCGCTGTTTCCGAATCTGGCCTATTTTATATAAAATAATTTTATATAATGTCACAGTTCGGGGGCCATTTGTAGAGTTACTCTTACCGTGACTTATTATTTATTTTTACCAAGTACATAATCATCGTACTTACCACATAATTATGGTATACTGCTCCGGTACTCATGGTTCACTTGCTCTCATTACTTTATTTCGTGGGTCCAGGTTCGTTATAAGCGAGATTGCGGAAACAGTGGAGTGTGAAATAAAAACTCTATTAGCTTTTTTAGACATGAACATTACTTTTACTCAAGCCAATTTTACAAATTTTTAATACAGATTACAATGACGTTATTTCCTACAAAACAAGATGGCGTCTACAAATTACTCTTACAACGATATTTAATATTCAGTGTTTCATTCTTATTTACTTATTCATTTTTGGCTTAATATCTTTTGTCAGTCATTATTGCAAATTTACTGATGGTAATAAAAGTACGTTCCACAAACCAATGTCTACCTTGTAGGCCGGCCTTTCACTCTACCATGCGTTCACACACACACTCATTCGTTCTTCTTTAAAATAAAGACAATTTAAATTGAATTGATTTTTTCATGTTTGAGCTCAAAACGTATTGTAATTAGTAAAAGAATTAGTGCACTTTCCTGTTTCAGAAGCGGTGTAGACCTTTTCGGAATCTCCTCTTCGCCGGCCTGTATTTTCTGTCGTTTTACTGCATATTGCTTATAGTTCTGATGGTTACTACACTGAATTTAAACTCTGTTTTTTACATTTTGATCACTGATTGAGATTATCGTTACATGTTCTTGTAATTTACACTGTTGCTGGTATTAGTTGCCGGACGACCATTTACTAGGTGTTGTCGTCTCGGCTGTAGTATGAAGACTGGGCGGATGGAGTGTACATCTTTTCGTATGTCTGAGTGCATCACGTCATTGTTCTTTTGTTTTGAACGACTCACGCCCTGTTGTCATGTCATTGTTGTTATGTCATCTTTATATTTTTAATGACGTCCAGCCTTGTGGACCTATGAGAATTGATATTTAGAGTCTGTCTTCACTTATACCGCCATTGTATGCGTTCGGTTTCACACGTCTGCTCCTGACCTTGGAATCGTTCTGCTCTGCTGAAATCTGCGTCGTTGTCTTTTTAGACAAAGGGAAAAACTCCTACCCATGTATGTGTGTGCAAAAATAATGAAATACAATAGTTTGATACCACTCGTACCATAAATCCGAATTCAGGCTTTTCGTACTGTCACAGCCCCTCATTTTCAAACTGATTTCTTCTTCTTCTATTTGCTGTTTCATTTGAGAAACTTTTCTGTGTTCTCGTAACTTTTTAAATTAATTTTTTATTTTTAGAAGGTCTGGCCATTATTTTCATGGTATTTCTTATTCTATTTTACTTTCTCTTGATACTGTTCATATTTTTTCCTGGCAGATTTTACAGCAGTAAGCATTTTTTGAGTGATTTCGACATTTTTTAGCCACTGTAATTCTTAAGAGCATCATATACAATGCTTTGAGCAACAATACTATCCTCTTTTTCATTTTCTGTTAATATGCATGTGTTTACTGAAGACCCTGACTCAACAGAGGCATTACCATGTGAAACAATTAGAGGCTATTTAATAACTTCCCACAGTTCATAATACTTGGGATTTTTGTATAAAAAAGATGAATAGAAGTCGTCCAATCTAATTTGTTTTCTCTTTGTCACTGATATGGTCATTAAAACAATCAAAAGTGTCTTTTAATTCACTGACCTCATTACAGAAAACAGAATACTGCTGTTTAGCTTTTTCAGCAACCACTTCAGTAATCTTGTTTTTCTCGCACAGAACTTCAAGTAAAACACTGATTCTGTTCTTTCCAAAACTTGACCAATTACTTATAATTACATGATCACATGACGCCAGACCTCTAACAGCTTTGTATTTTAATATTAAGCATTCCTTCTTAAATTTCAAAATGTGTACCTCAATCACTGCTTTAACCTCTTTTAACAATTTAGATTTTTAAAATCCTGTATCAATTTTCTTTGCTTCTATTAAATTCTCAGTCATTCAGGTCAATGGAAACAAGTTTACTTCCAGTATCTGCTGACTGTAAGCAATGGGATTTGTTGCAACGAGCCATTAAACTTCTCATCAAATCAAGTAAATTTGAATACAGATATGGCCCAAAAGTGGTGATGAACTTTGAAATCTCCTCTCAAGCATGGCTTGCACTCACTACATACCACTTTGAAAAATGCCAATTTACACTTTAAAAAATTATTCTTGATGTGAGTTTGAATTGACTTACATGGATTGCTATTGAACTGCTATTACATGGATGTGGTTTTACACTGTTAACGTACTTAATGAAATCATCAATGATCTTTAAAGCTCTATCAATATACTGAACAGTTTCAAGCCATCTTTTGGAACAGTATTTCAGTAAAAAACATGAGTTTCCTGTAAATGCTATGAACTCTGCACAAACACATGAAGGAACGAGGGACACTGCATTACTGCCAACCTAGTGACATAATAAAGCAGTGCTACCTGACAAAAGAGAGGGAAATTCAAATATGTTCAAACCTACCTTACATATAAAATGTAATATACTACCATGTTGTATGTCTATTACATTAAAAAATAAAGTTCTTTCCCCAGCTTATAACTCTTTTTTCTATATAAATTTCCACACTGTATAAAACTATAAAAAATTATGGTATTTTTATGGTTTATGAAATTCGCCTGATTTTTCAATAGTTCTATTGTTTTTCCCTGACTTTTAGCAAATTTACAAGTCCTTATCTGACAGGCAGTGAATTTCCCTGACATTCCCTGACTTTCCAGGTCTGTGGGAACCCTATAAAATTTTGCCTTCAGTCTAATTTAAGTCATATTAAAAGATATACATTTTACTTTGAAGTATTCAATTTATTTTGCCATTGTGGCAACAATTCATGGATCATTGCTTATTTAAGGGCAATATTTTCATTTTAGTTCAACAGCAGTATATTGAACCTGAAATTTTGTATACTTCGAACTTGTAAAATGGGGATGCTGAATGCAATCGAGTATACCTTGTATGTTTGTTAAGAATTTTTGTCAAAAAGTGTTTGTTAAAAAGTGTTGGTGAATTATAATTTATAATGCTATTTTAAGTGTTTTTGTTTGTCACCTGACCCCGACCTAACCTGTACTTGGGGGCTCGCCTATATGGACTTGGTGGTTTCCATCTTCTGGTAGGTAGTTTGGTTTTGCGTTATAGTAGTTTAATTGGGATAATGATATACCTCTCACATGCCATCTATCAAATGTGAGTGGCGACCCAATGAATTCTGTTTCTTCACAACAGGGAGCAAAAACATATATACACATGATTACAACTGAACAGGTTAAATTAGACAGACAGTGACAAAGAGGAAAACTGGGCAACATCTGTAGAATAGTGCTGGTTTTGAAGAAAGTTACTAGAAGTGGTAGATCAAAAAATACTGTTGGTATAGCTCTGAAAAACTCCACATTAACTGAGGAGATAAACAATGATGTAGCTTGTACAATCATACATTTTGAAATATGTAGTAGCTTCACGTTGTCCACTTAGATTGTCTGGCGATATGCTACTACAGAGAATATTTACCAATTCAGGATAGACACACTTATGGAGAGGTATGTTTTACAGCAACATGCTAATATGCCAATAGATAATGTGTGTACATGCAGCCTGCCACATACTGGTATGAGTCATCAGATACCATTATATTAACAAGTACACACAATATTCCAATATCTTTTGTTTCCCGTTGAGCTCCAGTTTCATTATTGGGAACAATAAGAAGTCACAAAATGGTAGTCATGTTCATATGAAGTTAAAAGCTGGCACACAATGACTGATGAATATTCCAACATGATTCAAAAACCGATGATGTTTGGTTGGAACACATCTCAAAACATTTCATCAAACTGTTCTTGAAGCTGCCCCAAAATATAGTAGTAGAATTGCTAATTCATCATCTGGGCTTGTGCAACACATTCTTTGTGATAATACCTTTGGCACATGAAAAAATTTACATCAACTTTTAATAACAATACTTTCTTCAGTTGACAACCAGATTTTATTGGTGTTATTGTGAACACCAAACATTTCACCCATTCCGTGATATGGCATTCTCAGGGCATTCAAATATTTACTATTGAGGGCGTTACATCATAGTTTGGGGGAAATGTTTGGTGTTCATAACGGCAGCAATAAAACATTGTTGTCAATTAAAAAAGTATTGTTATTAAAAGTTATGACCACATCTGACATGCTTTTTCTGGTCTCAGTGAACTTGATAACTTCCAAAACTGAGATTACTGTTGTTTTGTTTCTACAAGGTATCATAAACCCATATTTCATCACCAGTATTGATCTGGGAAATCGAGTTTTGGTTATTTTTTCAGTGTTTTTTGAACTCTCTGCATACAGGAACTCTATATTCTTTTTGATCAATTGTTATCATCCACAGTGTAAATTTGCTGAAATACAATGTTTATCCAACAAAATTGATTGGTAAGTTCTATAATGCTAATCTAAACTTTACAAATGTGAATTGTTTGCCAATGATCTTCATGAACTTTGACAACGTTTGCATCAGTGATACCAGATGAAATGCACCCAAGATGTCCGTCATCTTAAACAGATGTTTTGTTATCTTTGAAATACTTAAACTGCTTTAAATCATACTTAAACTATGATTTAATCTGCCCGTAGCAAAACTATCACACACTAGTTTCGGCATTTACTGTGTTTCCACCGTTGTCTTACCATGTTTAAAACAAAATTTAACAATTCAACACAAACCCTTTGCTTATTCAGGTCCATCATGTTGGCAATTACAAAACACTTCACGCGTATATCTCAATGCAAACATACACACATCGCACGAAAAAAAAAACTTTCCATGGCAATGATAAAAACTAGACTGCACCTTCCTTAGGAACACTGGTGGAGGCATCCACTGGCACAATTCTATACTGCACTCCTTTTATATAAGACCTTCCAGTTTCAAAAACATTTGTGTGCCTCTTCATAATTCAACAATGTTTTAAACTATTGCTCCAAAGCACCAAAGAACTGCTCCATGAACAGTGACCAAAATGTGTAAACAGGAATTAACATCTTTGCTGGGAAGACATGATATGTAACACTTCACTGACATGGTTACCATGACAACTACATAGAAATAGATATGGAACGGTTTGTAGCAATGTAAACAGGATATGGAGTTGGACATGATATGACAGATGCAGAAGTAGTAGACCATAACATAGTCACTATGGTGTTAAAAAAGAACTTCAACAAACTGTTTTTTTACTGCATAGAACTGACTGTATCAAGAAAATTCACATAAATTTATATCTAGCATACACAATGTCTAGGCCAAGGAAGGGACATTTCATCTCACTACGCAATCTCAGCCAGTCTCTAAATGTCATTCAACCATCTTTTTTACATGGACTTTCTCTGATTTGTGTAATCTTTATTGTGGTAATCTTAATATTAAAAATGATGCATAAATGTATTATATATTTTACCTGATAAACGAACTGTTTATCGTGTTCAATGTTCAACTCTTGTTTCACATGAAGTTCCTCTTTTATGACACAATTTACAATTGGCAGTAAATCCTGTAAAAATGAAAAATTTGCAAAAATTATTTTCATAGATTTTGTAGTTAACTATATGTCACATACAAAAATATTGTTGAATGTAATTACATTATTTTAAATGCTTTTACATTTATCACAAATATCTACAAATGGAAGATTTTACAATCATATATAGGAATGTGTGTGTTTTATTCAAACTGCAATATTGTCAGTGGTTTTGTGTTTACACACACACACACACAATGTACCATAAATAACACAAGCTTAATCAATTTAATATAAAATTGTGATTTAATATTTTATTTCATTTAATATCAATTTGTATAAAATTATCAAATTATGATAACACAAACACAGGATTTAACATTGGTTATCTTCTGACACTGAACTGAATAATAACCTGGTTTGTGCAAAATACGTACCTTAATACACCGGTAACTTTCAGCTTCTTCATTTATTTCTTCTTTTATTTTATTAAGATTTGCAGTTAGTAGACGGACATGGTAAAGATCCAATAACTGAACATCATCATATTTTATTTGTAAAGAGAAATTTAAAATTATTGAAATGTGTATATACTGTTTATTATACTTACTCAGAATTTTAAAATAAAAAATGTACAATTCAGTTGTTTTGTCCTGTCATTCTTATTTGTGAGGATATTTGAATGATGGGAAAGAGATAGAAGACCGAAGTGTTACAATTGTAGGAACCATGGTCATCTACAGGCAGATTATTGGGAGTATAAAATACGGAAAGAAGAGTATGATTGCACAAATTAGAAAAATAAGTGACTAATTAAATTGGGTAATTAATGACTTAGTGTCAATTATTCTGTTTCCACTGAACAACATGATGATCATTGTGACAGTCGTAACAATATAAAGAAGGAAATGATAAAGGAAACCCATTCCATTTTGAAGAATTCGCCAGTACAACGTAAAAATAAACATTATCTTCAATCTCTGAATTTACCAATGATGACCATTGTTAGACATCAAAAGTGATATATTAGAACAAACAGTTCTTTTTTTTATTATATAATTATATAAAAAAAGTTGCAGTCCCAATACCGTCAATGACCAAGTACTGGACACACGTAAACATTCCAACTGCTGCACATAATGCTCTGAAATGAATGAGGTTTATGACGCAGTATCCAGAATAGTTCTGGCAATTATAAGCCTCTCATTGAGGTACAGAGATATCAGACATGTAGCCAACTATGCTTCCCTATTTTTACCAATGGAGGTGGCGAGAGTTTGTGAAGGGTTACAATTGTCATTGGAGGGGGACAGAGGGCTTGTCAACCCTCTTTGGTAAATATTCATTGGTGGCCAGCTCGTTAGGAGAATGAACAAGTGTGTGGTGGGAAATGCCACTGCAAACTGTATAATTTGAGGTGTTTGACCTGTTTATATTGGTCAAACAGGCTCAGTGTCTGTCTGAAATTCTTGCACTCCATATGATGATGTGACTTGGAGATGGGGCATTTCCATCTGTAGTCATGGATTGAAGTAGTCACCAAAGCAACATGAGAAGGCTTCTGGGAAGTGATGGATCCTTAGGAATGAGACAGGAACTAGACAGTATGGCATTGGCTGCATTGGTGGTTTTAATGGCTCGCACTTGTTAGTGGGTAGGCCACAAAGTTAGTATAGAATGTATTAATTTAATTTACATGTACACCTGAAGTGATTGTGTAAGTAAATTATAATGATAGTAATAGTTCCATGAAAACACTTCTGGTAATGTTCACGTACCATTGAAAATTATGTTTAAAGATCTAGTTACTTATTCTCCAATATGTTACAAGCATCACACACACACACACGGATAGGGTGAGAGCAACTTTAAACAACAGCAGCAGATTTTATATTTAAAACTGATTCATGACTCAAATTAAGCAACTTTTAACATGTGTGTAACTTAACAAATTTTTTCTTATATACAAGATAACTGAAAACTCATTCAACCAATTTTCAAAGCCTTCTAGTCATTAATAAATTTTAAAAAATGTAGAAAATAACAGATAGGAATTACACTTACAAGTGACAGCAGAAACTGAACATATTCATCGTGCAGCTCAATCCACTAACATGTTTTTAATGTTGAATGTGACTCTCTGTAGTACAGCAGTGATTATATTCAGAATAGAGTATTCAATATTTTTGAAAACTAATCATGTAAATATGGGTTGTTTATGGCGCCATTGTTTGAAAGATCGTTTTGTGTTGCATAATTTGTTGAAATTATTGTATGTGATTTAAATAGGGGGTGTTCATATAGAATGTTGTTTCTATGTGTTTGTATGTTTCAAGTGTGTGTCTACTTTTGGACCCTTTGTGTTTATGTACAGGATTTCCAACATGTTGAAGTTTGTGTGTCTGATTTAGTTCAATGACATGGCTTGCAAAAGCGGATTCAGTGGTGGAGTGTAAGGCTTTTCATGTGTTAAATGTACCATTGTTTGAAGTTGTGTCCTGCCTAGCCTATGTAGAATTTGTTACATTGTGAGCAGTTTAGTTTGTGGTTCTGTAAGCAATAATTGTGTATCCTGTTTATATCAATAACAACACTAAAAAAATTGTGAATAGTGCCAGAGAATTACTGTATCATAATCTTTTGATCTTTCTTTTCTTTTGCAGACTCGAGGAGCTACCTGCTCAGTGATTCCCCTCGATGTCATCCAATTATTTCCACCAGTCTTCCTCTGATTTCTGTTCCCATTGGTTGTCAATCTAAAACCCTTTTTAGTTGTCATCTGGTTAGCTGTCTTAATGTTATTGAGAGTTTATACTTGCGTTAATCAAATTTGTGACTGTACCTTTTGTTATTTTGCTGATATCACTCCAACCTGTAGTGGGTCAAATTTTGGGTATTTTTTATTTTAACCGTTTGGGGCATATATATATATTTTTATTCATTCCGTTTTCAGTCGGGAGCCTTATAAAATATTGCAAAATAATTGTATTGTGCAACGTATTTGTCAGTATAACAGAACAGTGAAACAAAGCAATAAGACGCAGGTTGTTGTTGAGTAATGCGGCGGAGAATTTACCACCCCAATTTTTCGCAGAACTTTGCGTGTGTGTGATCACGCCCGTATGCAACATTGATGGGCGGCGCGCCGAAGTGACGCTTGGAAAAAACAACCCAAGCTGTGAAACCTGGCGATGTAGCAAACCGCTTGCCGCAGATATCAATTCAATACAGGAAGTCGCATTAAACTCCGCCTACTGTTGGTGACATCCGCAGAGCCAAGTCCAATATTGTACTTTGGTCACACACATATATCAGCTCCATTCCATATATAAAATGGTTATCCAACAACAACTGGGCGTGAGCGACGACGCAAAGCGAGTGGCAGTGAACACAGCTTCCCTCCAGAAAAAGGTACATGTACCTGTTACGTTCTCGGTGACGGAACAGTCGACATTAGTCAGAGACGCTAAGCAGCAGATTGTACAACAGCGTGTAGACGTAGTTAGTGAGCCGCGGGCCCCGGTCGGTCGAAACTTTCTAAATATGAATAACTCAGTGTAATACCGACGTATTACCGACCGGGACCCAAGGAAATAAGGAGGTTATACAGGAGAAGTGTAGTGAACTGCGGGCAAATTATTCAAAGTGACGCGAACTAACGAACGAAGAACGTGTACCCGGGTGGTGTCTCGAGATACATACAGTTTTAAAGTAAAATGGGGTGTTTCAATTAAATGGTTCTAAATCGTGTGAATGTGTGTGTGAGCAGCTGGGCTGACCTGTATAGGGTAAGAAGTATCTAAATGTAAGGCATATATGTATCTATTTCAGAATTTGTTTCTCATATTTGTGTCATAATGATTTTGATCCGTCTTAACAGTAATTAAAACTATTTGCTTCACTATAATTATGTGTTAGTCTAAGTTATTTCGTCATTACCATGTTCTCATTTCTGTGTTAAAAATTCGTCTAACGAAATCGGGGGTTTTCTGAATTTCTATTACAGTCAGATAGCGGGATTTTTATAAGGGCAAGAGTATATAAGTTTTCGATATTTTACCTTCTAGAAAAAATATCGTGGCGACCTTGGGCAGTTTTCAAAAGATAAGTTTTACGGGGACCATGACGGTAAGTGAAATTCTGGCAGCAGTAAGTATTATTTTATGAAGAGAGGAATGTGTTAAATATAAGTGTAAAAAGTGAGTAACTTCACAAACCAGTATCACTATCCATTTAACATGAAGCAAAAGTATTTTTTTCATTTGTCATACAGTATTGCTACTATGCATATTCAGTTTACATATATTCAATTTGCACCTTCACATTATGTACAATGAACAAGGTGTAATCAACTTAAAGTAATTCTTTTAATCTGTTATTCAATGTGAATCAATCTTCAATATGTACAGTTTGTGTACTGAAATGGATTTGTGACTGGAACTTAGGTTTACCTGCTTTGTATTGATCTAAATAAAAAATGTTACACTTGTTTGTCAGAACATTATAGTTATTTTACCGAGTTGATACTCATTAAGTATAATACTCATTTAGTTGATAAGTTTCATAACTTAATAATCGTTTAGAACATTTTGTATTTGCTCGAATGATATCACTGATTTCTAGGTAATGTACATACTCACCATGGTACTACATATTGTATATTAATAACTAATAATACTACATTCGTTTCAACCAGTAAGTGGAGAAGAAGCAATTAAGATTGTGGTATGTATGGTTATCATGTGTTTGTTAAGGGTCATTTACCCACATAGACATAATACTGAAGTCAGAATGGTATAGTTGGTACAGTACTTGGTAAGATTATCGCTGTTTACTGTCCACACTAGTGTCACACTTGGTACACTCGGTAAGTTGGAAAACACAACTGGTCACAGCTTATACCTGGTGCACAGAGTTCCTCAACCTTACCTACAGAGTCAAGTTTAGACAGTCTCCTTATTTGTAGTGAATCAACATGAGCTAAATAGACTTTGCAAAAGAGAATACATTCCTCTACAATTGTCAGCATCCCATGTATAAGGAGTCATGTGCAAAGGACAGGAAGAGGAAGAAGTTCACTGCAATATTGAACACATGATGTAAGCATAATGTTTTTAATACAATTTAATTATTACAATAATCAAACATACTAATGAAAAGGATTTTATACAAGAATGTCCTCTGTAAGTAAGGGTTTAATTCAATTTATGTATCCACTGACATGAACTTCTTGAAGTACTCTGAAAACATCTCTCTAATGGCATAATTGATGTTTGCTGCCCTTGCGAGGTGCAAAGGTTGGATAGGAAACATTTCTGCTTCTACGGTTCCTCTTGGAGTAACTCTTCCCTGCATTTTCCATTACATTTAATAATATACAAATTGTGCAGCAAAAATGCTGCTGACACTATATGCTTCATAGTTCCTTCTTTAATTTCTATGGGCCTCAAAAAACCCCTCCACTTCAAGGAAAGAATACCAAAATAATTTTCAACCACTCTCCATGTGTACAACGTAAATTGTAATTCTATTTTGCTTTCAGGGGATCATTTTTGGATTGCGTGTATGGAAATGCTTTCATTAAATATGGTTTGAGCCTATAAGCTTCATCTCTAATAAGAACATGTGGAGATGCTTCAGTTTGCCCACAAAGCGATACATCTTTGGGAAGAGCAAAATCTCCATTATCAATTTTTTACCTATCTGAGATTCTTCACAAATTGCCCAATCAATATTTCTTCTACAGGCTCCAGTATCAGTGCAAAGGAATTCATATTCACAACCCATGATAGACAATAGAATGATCAAATGTCGCATCAAGTAGTCATAATACAAAGATCCAATGTTATCAGGACATTTAATAAAAACATGTTTTCTGTCGATGGAACCCAAACAATTCGGGTATTCTCAAAGCAGCATGCACAATTCTCCCACCTTTTGTAATGGTATATGACCCTTGGGCACTGTAAGTTTGAAATCCAGCACCAATGAAAGGCAGCAAAATTTATAATGAAGGCATTGGTACCAGTGTGTGAGCATATGCGTATGTACAAAGAAAATACTAATATTAAAAGAAATAGTAATGAATACTGTAAAAAAGGTGGCAATAAAATTTAAAGAGATTAGCAATGGCTATAGTGATACATTAAAATGAAAGGGAGAGTAAAACTGTGTGACTATTGGTGCCAACAAAGTAGTTCACCATTTATTGGACAAACAAAATAATTTTGCAAGCAATTGGCAGCCAAAAATTGGGCAAATATTGTTCTGTAATAAGGGCTGAAACGAAACCTTTAGTGAACCAACAAAAACAAGTATAGCAACAGAATAATGACTTGTAAAAGATCACATTGTGTGGTTATGAGGCCACTTCTACTGCTGTTACTTCACTTCTTGAAGTCTTCTCTTCACAATGGTGTGATTGGGTGTGGACCTTCCTATATCATGGAGCGAAGTTAAGTTCACAAGAGCTTTCAAATATGTGATGTGGGCATGAAGTTACTCAAAAACTTTCAGTTGGTGCTGGGGAGTGAACAGAGTAAAATTATGAGACAGGAAACCTTCGTAACAGTGAATAAATTGTAAAGTTATAATGCGGCAGTGAATTTAGCACATGGCATCCCTGAGACCATCATGAGTGAAAGATTGAGTGATTGGGGGATATCCACGGACATACAATTTCAAAAGAAATTATTTAAACTTAAAAGTGTTTAAAAAAGATTGTGCAAGACATGTAAAATTCGGGGGGGGGTAGAAACTTCAAAATTGGACAATTACAAAGAGAGGTGACATCATCTTGGAATTATGCCAGAGAGAGAGAGAGAGAGAGAGAGAGAGAGAGAGAGAGAGAGAGAGAGAGAGAGAGAGAGAGAGAGAGAGAGAGAGAGAGAGAGAGAGAGAGCCCCGATACCATACACTGTCAACACATAATATTAACTGTAATTATATAGAGAAACTACCACAACAGGTATGATTATTTGCCATACTATTCCAACAAAAACGTAACAGCCATCTCAGAAAGTATTTCAACAAAACAACTGGCGTGTGTGTACAGACGAGAGGGAGAATCAAGGCCTATAGAACAGAAATAAAGTGTTGGTTACTGCTCTGGGAATTTTAAGATCAAAGGGGTTTGCACTTAATATAAATAAAAAATATAAAGAAAAATTTGTAGTAATTGTAGGCCTATATTGCGTTGTATATGTTATCACTGACAATATAAAATGAATGATGATAGTTTAAGAGTGTTCATTTGTCACCTGACCCTGACCTAACCTGTGCACGTGGGTATGCCTAAACAGATTTGGAGTTCCCCCTTTCTGGTAAGTGGATTTTTTTTAGTGTCTCTGTTGTTTGTGGGTAATGTGATATGGCTCCCACACACCATCTATCAAGTGTGGGTGGCGACCGTGGGTGTTTCTTCTTACTTGTACCTTCACATGTAGGTGGCAGCATGTATTGGGCTTTACGTTCTCTCAAATGGCAAGACATCAGTACAGTTTCACTTGCTGTTAAACACCAAGCTATGTCCATTTATATAAAATACCATACATTTCCAGGCACCAAATGTCTACATAAAAAAACGGTTTTAGCAGCCTTTTTTCATTTACTAATATACTGTATGTGATTACATCTGATGCCTGTCAGTACAATACTATGCAAGAAACAATGGTGTATAGTACGGCCTTTTGTTTAAACAGTCTTGATGCGTATGTTATTTGTTTTGGTTCAAATTAATCACATCCATTATTGAAATGTCACATGCCATGAGAAACTTCTATCCTGCCATCCAGTAATTTTACTCTACCATCCTGTAAAAAACTGTAGATAAGTACGTAGGCTTTCACGGCCGGTGTCACTATAATTAATTAAAATTTCCGGGCTGAAAGGCCGTGGTCGAATGCTTGATGTAAAATCACTAGACGTTTCGGCCAAACCACCGGTGGCCATCTTCAGTAGCAAAGAATGTTTGTAATAGATGGTATGCCGAACAATTCGCCCAGTGAAATGGGAACAAGCAATGGTGAGAGATGGCAACGATGTTTCTGGCGATGTGCTTGTGAGTTTTGATGTGGTCTCTCTTTTCACGATGGTCCCTGTCCAGGAGGTTTTGGGGTATATAGGTGAACTGTTCCCGGCAGACATCACTGCTTTGTTCCGGCAGGTCCTAACAACGGCCTACTTCCAGTGGAACGGCGGCTTTTACGTACAGTTGGATGGCGTCGCGATGGGAAGTCCTCTCAGCCCTGTGGTTGCAAACTTCTACATGGAAAAATCTGAAGAGTTGGCAATTTCATCTGTGCCACTGAAGCCGAAGTGTTGGCTGCGGTATGTTGACGACACTTTCGTGGTCTGGAGCCATGGGGATGAAGAGCTGGGACGCTTCCTTGGACATCTCAACGCTGTGCACCCGTGCATACAGTTTACGATGGAGCGCGAGAGCGGTGATCAATTGGCATTTATGGATGTGTTGGTCCTGAAAAGGACTGATGGCAGATTAGGGCATAAAGTTTATAGGAAGCCAACGCACACTGACAGATATCTGCATAAGTCCTCCAATCATCATCCTAGGCAGAAGCGGGCGGTGCTGAAGACTCTGGTTGACCGGGCTAAAAGGATATGTGAGCCCCGGTATCTCGAAGATGAGTTGCGGCATCTCGAAGAAGCACTGCAGTCCAACGGCTACTCTGCTGTGGAGGTGAGGAGAGCTGCCCGGCCGAGAAGATCTGGTAGGCCGGACAAGTCGGTGTTGCCCGAGGTTGTTGGCTCCGCTGTCTTGCCCTACATCCGTGGCGTGACTGACCGCATCGGCAAGCTGCTGAGTAAACGGGGCGTCAGGACGATCTTTAAGCCAACCAAAAAGATCCATCAGTTCCTCCGACCGGTAAAAGACGCCAGGGATCCGCTCTCGTCCTGCGGAGTGTATAGTATTCCTTGTACGTGTGGCCAGGTATACATAGGCACCACGAAGCGTAGTGTCCGAACGCGCCTCTCCGAACATCGGAAACACTGCCGCCTGGGCCAGCCGGAGAAGTCCGCAGTTGCTGAACACGCTCTTTCCCACAACGATCACCGGGTAATGTTTGATGAAGCCCGGGTGTTGTCTTCTGTCTGGGGTTACTTCACTCGCATGCATCTGGAGTCCATCCATATTCATAAGAATGCGTCTGTCGCTATGAACCGCCGGGGTGAAAGCATCTCCTTAAATAGTGTCTGGCATGGTTTATTTTCCACGGCCAATCAGAGTGGAGAATGATGAGCTGGCTTCTGATTGGTTCGCGTTATACACCTAAAGCGGCCAAAAAGTTATAAATAGAAACATCGTTGCCGTCTCTCACTGTTGCTTGTTCCCATTTCACTGGGCGAATTGTTCGGCATACCATCTATTACGAACATTCTTTGCTACTGAAGATGGCCACCGGTGGTGTGGCCGAAACATCTAGCGATTTTACATCAAGCATTCAACCACGGCCTTTCAGCCGGGAAATTTTAATTAATTATAACTGTAGATAACATTTTTTGTTGATTCAATCTTTGTTTCCAGTAAGTGTGCACTCAGCAAAGGAAAATTTGTTTTTTAACCATCTAAGTATTTAAGGTGTTTAATTTATATTTTTAGCCAGTTTGTCATTAGTTTTGTGAAATGTCTGTTTGTTCACTGACCTGTTTCTCTAGTTATACAATTATAAATTAAATATAAATTAACAGTAAAAGAATAAAACACAGGACACTGTCAATATCAAATTTATATAAATCCATTTTCACATATTACAATAATATAGATTGCTCTGAAATATAAAACAGAATACCCCGATTACAATAAATTATATTGAAACAAGAATAATACCAGTAGTGCTTATTAATGGAAGCCAATTATACTACTTCCACTGCTACATGTATTGT
Organism: Magicicada septendecula; assembly: GCA_034769895.1. Taxonomy (NCBI): domain Eukaryota; kingdom Metazoa; phylum Arthropoda; class Insecta; order Hemiptera; family Cicadidae; genus Magicicada; species Magicicada septendecula. Next base: position 112,109,768 of record CM068373.1, read on the forward strand.
ATATTTCAAATATAACGTAACTTCCTATTTTTCAAATGTAATATTTTGTATTTAAATTCCAGTACTCGTTTGAATCTTGTAAGTGCAATCAATATTAGGAACACAAATTTATCCTGTACTGTTTAAGCTATGGACACTGGTTCTTATTAATATACTTTCTTATGTCAAAAAAGATGAAACCAGTTAAATTTGTTGTCAGTGTTAACATTTTATGTTACAAATTACATTAGTATTGTTTATGTATATCCATTTTGACAGGATATGTGAAGATCATTCTCTAGTGGCTAAATTAATAAACACTCCTAATGGAAAGAAAGAGATGGAGGCAAAGAAGGGAGGGAAGCAGTCACTAATACAGATGATATAAGAGCAACTGTCAGATAAGAACTTCATCCTCTGGAGGAGATGAAATGTGCAAGAGCAGATAATTACCAGAATGAAGACCATGCCCTTCATGGGAGGGCATAAGAGATAGAGAGAAGAAACCAAATAACAGCATGGAAGCTAAAAGATGATTATAATATGACTACAACAGCTTCTTCCTAAGGATCTTAGAATAACTAATCCCACTCCAAAGCAGTAAATGAAAGGGTTGAAGGTATCTGAGATTTGAAGTGACAAATTGGATACATCAATCAGCAACTGAAGGAATGGCATAGAATATAGAAGACAAAAAATAGGATGGTGACTATAAGTACAAAGATGGTAAGGATGATGATAATGTAGGCAACAAAATAATGGAGCTAGTTAAGATGATGTAAATACACGTAAAGGACACATTTTGCAGTCTAGCCAATGTTTACCAAAATTAAGAGTAATGAAAAACAAAATTTATATAACTTTGAAAATGATAGTGCTATTGCAGTCTTCCTTGAAACTGGGATTAACAATTAAAACCAATGTCTCAAGAAAGGTTACCAGCTGTGAACATCCTACTAGAGGGTGGCTTAACAAAAGAACAAATTGAATAAGCCAGGAGGCAGTCGGAGGTAGAAAATAGTAAAAGAAATTTGGAGATAAGAGACCACAGAACAATTAAAAAGATTAATTTATTTTATTATTATATAATAAACCATAATTATTGTAATGTATGACTTATAGGAAAAGTACTACAATTTTATCACTAACACCCAGGATTAACAAAAATTCGGCTTCCGCAGTTATAATAAAGAGGGATGGTGCTGCTACTTATCTTCCCCCAAAAAGGAAAAAATTGAAATTAGGTGGGTGTTTTGTAAGGTTAGGAAGAGAGCTACCAACATTATCAGATGTTTGAGAGATTTAACCAACAAGGCCACCAAACCCAAGTGTGTGAATACCTTATATTGTATAACATGTGGAACTATTGGATACAAAGCAGATCCAACCAAGTGTTTCACCTACAGAATAATGGTAAATGGCAAGGCTAAGAGAGTGACAAACTGGGTGGCTATAAAATATCTCAATAAAATTCTTCAGACCCATTTGGGCATATGCAAGCAGCTCATGACCTCACTTATGCATATGCTAAACAAACTATTGTTCTCTTTCCTTTTGTTTACTTTCTTCTTTCTTTGGTAATTCCAATTTATCTGCAACCTGTAGTAAGATAAAAGCCTAGCATATAACTAAATTCATGCAACATCATTTCTGTAAATGGATGGTGCAAGCACTAAACTGCAAGAGTTTCAGGAAATATAATTATAATTGATATAAATTAACATGTTTGCTTACACTTTTACCTGTGAATCAAGTCTGCATATGCAAACTGTCAGTACATATGTACAAAATAAACCTGATTTTCTTATCAAATACAAAGCCACAGTTGTCTTTTACATTATAAGTAAGATTGCATATTATCAAGTTTATGTACTGTGAAAAACTGAGAATTCCTCTATTATCTGGAACATTACAGAACAATGGACTGGTGCTACACATGTCCAAGTACAGTACAGGAATCATAAAATGTTTTAATGAGTTTCACAAAAAAGTGGGTGTACAGGTGTTCAAATAATGTGATTAGAGAAACATCTTCAGATGGTGAGTAGCAAATGTCACGTTACAACTTTCTTAATACTAATATGGGTTAATGTGTGAATTATTAGCCTCAGTGAAGAATTTCTTATACTGCAAATGCTTTATTACAAAAGTCATACTGAGGCCCCTTAATGCCAGCTTGCATTATGTTCAGTAAGATCAGATGACCAAGTACAGCCTTTGTTATCACTAAAGTGTTGTTAAGCATTAATTTGTACGGGAAAAGATTATAAGGTCAAGTCAAGCATTCATTACAAATAGGTTGTGTGTAAAGAGACAACCTGATTGACAAAATATCACATTGTTATTTCTTCATAGCAGTATGATTAGTATGAGAGATCAACTGGGCAGTCTTGTCACAATTCTTAAATCACTGACAATTCTTAATTATAAGATGGGTTCATTGTGGACTGCCTGAGTATAAGATTTGTTACAATATCAGAATGATTTGCAAAATGAGAATAGCTTTGTTACTGAAGAGTCTTTGACTGGATAAATTCTTTATTAGAAATAACAAGATTGTAGTTCTTAAAGCTAGCATAAATTAATTTATAGCTCAACCACACATTCTTCAGAGTAAAGCCTTTCTTCACACTGACCCACCAACATGGATAAATTGGTGTTACAAGAGATTCACTGACTCAATAAACGTTTCTTCACATGGTACATTCACTGTTCCTTAACTCTGAATGGATTAATTTGTGACGCTGCAGACTGCTTGAATAGGCAAACGGTTTGTTACAAACGTCACATTGATAGTTTTTAAACCGAGAATGCATTAATTTGTGTCTGCGTAGGTCGCTTGGATAAGTAAACGCTTTGTGACAAATTTCACATTGGTGCTTCTTTATACCAGCATGTATTAATTTGTGGGATGATAGACCGCTTGATAGGGTGAAGCATTTGTTACATACATCACACTGATAACTCTTCACACCAGCGTGGATCAATTTGTGTGCTGACAGGCAACGCGACTGAGTAAAGCGTTTGTTACAAATATCACACTGATATTCTCTTGACCCGGAATGGGTTGATTTGTGAGCGCGCAGGGCGAATGAATGAGTGAACGCTTTGTTACAAACATCACAATCATATTTGAAACCATCATGGAATAATTTATGTTCTGCCAATATTCTGGCCGAAGCAAAGGTTTTCTTGCAGATATCACATATATAATTCTTTCTAAAATTCTTTGTACCTGAATGGATTAATTTGTGTCGTGAAAGGTACTTCGATTGTACAAATGCTTTGTTACAAAAATTACACTTATAACTTTTTATACCAGCATGGATTAATTTGTGCATCGAGAGATTACCTGATTGAGTAAAGGCTTTGTCACACATATCACACTGATATTTTTTTATACCAGCATGGATTAATTTGTGTGTCGAGAGATTACCTGATTGAGTAAAGCACTTGTTACAAATGTTACACTGGTACTTCTTGATACCAGCACTAACTTTTTTATGTTTTGGTAAATTGTTTGCAACAGTAAATTCTTTGGTACAAACATCAGATTGGCAGTCTCCCTCTGTTTTATATGGCCTGCTTTGTTTTAATACAACACATGAAGGAAATGAAGTTTCCTCCTGCTCCAAATCATTTGTAAATTCTTCATGTTTCTCATGTGAAATTATTTCTTCATTGCTGTAATTATTTGCGGGTACCAATGAACCAAACTGCAAGTATGAAACATAGAATTAGATGAAAAATGTCTTTATTAATGAGTGCCATCTTTCAGTATAAACTCATTTTGTACATGTTAATCAATGTAGAATTTCATTTTATATCATTGCAAGTTTTGTATACTTCATAACTAATAACTAACATCTATATCCTTAATACTAATCATAAGATTAATATTAAAACTTAATTTAATTTTAATTAACAGCTTGTGAAGTTGTTTTATACTTCCAGGTAAATACAACCTCAAATGCATGCCAGCCAATAGAATATTTTTTGTAAAATATTGGGTATTTGCATCAATTACCTGGGTAATTGCAAAAATTCAATTATTACATAGTGAATTATTATATAGAGAAACCCACACAGAAACAGTAATATTAGTATGTACATAAAATATAAGCATGTTTTATATAGATTTCTAATATGTAGTATTCACCAATGCAAGTCAGTGTATAACATCTTCAAAGTGTAAATTGGATTGTGAACCCAATGATAAACAACAGTTTTGGAATACTCCAAAATTTCAATTATAAATTCAAAACTGTGAACATGAAAGTTAACACGAATTTGTGAGGTTTCATTCATTTTCACTTAATAGAATATTGTAACTTCCAAATAAAATTTAATTCAACTTATCTTTTCCATTTTCAGAAGTGCTCAATCAAATTGCTGTATTATTTATTCTTGAACAAACTGAAGTTTTTGTTCTTTATTGCATAACATAACATATTCAAATTTCTACTATTATTTTTAATAATTACAATACATACTTTATAACAGTGATGAAACTGAGTTTTTTTTTTCTTTAAGAGAATATGTCTTAGATGTTGGCAGTCTTGTGTTTTGATGTTGACATTAAACTTTCATTTAATTACATTAAATCACTTAATACAGGTAATTCATACTTTACACACTTTAGCTATTTGCAGTCATGTTTAAAGGTAGACTGTTCATTTTTTCACACACCTCCTGTAAGTTTTTAAATATAACAATATTCTACAAAATATACCTTTTCATCACAACAGATGCTGATTTGTTCTTTATGTAACTTTTCAAGTTGAATTCAAAATTCAATCAGAATTTTTTATCACCCATAATTATTGTTATGACAATCAATTTTTCAAATTTTCAATACACTGATTAATGCAGTGAGTATGCAAAAAAGTACTTTCCATTATGTGTAGAATATTTTATCATAGTGTCATGACTCCTTTATTTAATTGCACGATAAATCACTAAGATTTACTCAGACCATCAAGCTATGGTACCCGTCAGAGCATGATCACATAGCTTATATATCACTACAATTCTTCCAAGAGTAAGAATGTCTTCATTAAGAAAGTATTAATTCAATTTGTGATTTTCTGACGTCAATAGTGTCTTGTACAATATAATAGTGCAGTGTCTCAAATTTTCATCATTCCAAGAAAAGTATAAATCATCCAAATAGTTTCTGGAATGTACAGGGAATTAAATGAAAGATAGGAGTCTCTAAAGAAATTGATAATTTGCAGATGGATATAGTGGTCTTAACTGAAACAAAGAAGAAAGGAAATGGTGAACAACTATATTAATTTAGTAGAGTTTGCGAGCAACAGCACACAAAGAGAGGGTGACAATTATGATTCATAAAAGATATGAAAATAGAATTACAGATTATGAGGCAATCAATGAAAACCTAATAACCGTAAAACCGATTTATCCAGCAACAAATTAGCATAGCAGACGTGTATGGATTACTGAAGATGGAACAAATATGATGAAACATGAATTTTGAGAGTAATTATGACATAATACTGAAAACTCGAAGGATATGAGAGATGATAATAATAATAATAATTGGAGACTTTAATATAAGAAGCAAGGAGGATCAATAGTGGTGTAGTTGGCATATATGGAGAATACATAAATGATAATGGGGAGAAGTTAACGAAACTTCATAGTATGTGAAAGCGATGATCTTAAAATTGCAAATGGATTCTTTAAACATAACAAAACACATACGTATACATACATACATATGCATACCAGAAATTTGAAATCAATTACAGACTATGTAATTGTTAGGCAAGATACAACTATTATAATAGAGGAAGACAAGGTACACTTAGGGGTCATACGTGGATCTTATCATTACTTGCTTAGAACAAAGACAAAGATATCTTACAGTCACAAAAAATAATAGATGTATAGAGTGGAGCAACAGGAATATTGGTGAAAGACAAAACATAGTTTGGAAAGTTTCTTATAATATAGGAAAAGTGGTTATACCAGCAAAGATTAGATAGTAAACAATGTGATTTGGCAAACCAACCTGTGGACGATCTGTATAAAAATTGGATAGAAAGTATTCACCAAGCAGCTGAGGAAGCATTAGATATGAGTAAACAGGGATGAAGCAAGAACCTGTGGTGGAATGATGAAATAGAATTTTAGTCAACCAAAAGAAACAGGTATACAAAACATGCCTTAGTACAAAAAAAGAGTGATAAAGAGGAATACATAAAAATCAAGCAGCATACAAGGAAGGTTATAACAACAATCAAGTAAGAGATGTGGGATAAAAAATGCCAGGAAATAAATACATACATAGGAGCCAGAAAATGTATATCTTGGAGATTTTACAACTGGTACATAAACAAATATAACGAGACTCTACTGATAGACCCTACATCTGAATATCCTAGTGAAACACACTTAAAAGTAAGAGGCAAAGGAGAAGCCATAATGGGATTACAGAATCGATAAGCTCCTGGCTCACGAGTAGTTAGTGTAGAACTTCTTAAGTGTGCTACTTATAAACTTTACAATATGTTGACTTGGTTAATACATAAATACCCGATTGTACATATGGTACCAGAGGACTGGAAAAGGGCTTACTCACATGTTCATAAAAAAGGGGATAAAAGGATAAAAATGTCTGTTCAACTTATAGAGGTATATCTGTGGTCAGTACATTAAGTGTGGTATTTGTAACAATTGTACAGCATAGCCGAATAGAGTATAGAGAACATGAGGAAAAAGAGCAAAGTGGATTTTGAGTTAAGAGAACGTGCAACGACATGTTCTGTTAAAAGCAAGTAATGGAGTAGAATGTGACACAAATTAAGGAACTCATCTGAAGTTTAGTCATCTTCACAAAGCTTACAACACCATACCAGTTTCCAAGCTATGACAGTCCTCAAAGAAACAAATATTAAATCAGTGGTCAAAGAAATAAATATAAGGCAAACAGTGATTAAATGATGTGTCTAGGTCCCAAATAAAGTTAGGAAATGAACTTTTCATGTTGTCAGCAAGGGTCTTCATCAAGAATCATCTATCCTACTCCTTTTCATATTTGCACAAGCATTACAAATGCGGAAAAGGAAGTGTACAGGAATGAGAGTAGACTTTGGACAAGTGTGTTTGTACACTGCAGTTTGCGGATGGCTAGGTGATTATTGCAAATGACAAGGAAGATCTAAAATATATGACTTGGAAATTATAAGAGGAGTATAAAAAGTTGGGCTTACAGATAACTACGCAAAAAACAAAGGCTTGGTTAATGAAGAAATACAGACATTTGGAGAATACACATATTTTGGAGTGATTTTTTATGTGACTTGTAATGACGGAGATTACAAAAAGGATACTTTAGTCCAGGAAAACATCTAGATGCTACAATGGAACTTGGCAGAGCAACAACATTGGTAAAAAGAGAAAATATAATATTTATGATGTAATTAATAGTAGCTTACTATATAGAGTAGAAACATAGCATGCCGAAGAGCAAAATACAAAGAAACTAGTCTGGGGAAATGGATGTGCTCTAGAGATCCCTACAAGTTTCTAGACTCGACAGACTTTAAAATAAGGAAATAAGAAGAAAGACGGGGATGAAGAGAACTTTGTTTCAGGATACTGAAAGGAACCAGTTGATTTGGTATGGCCATGTCCAGAGGATGAGGGATGGGAGACTTCCAAAGGAAGTGAAGCTGGTGGGTTCCTCTTTATCAGCAGAAGCGGGAAAAACTGAGAAAATCCAGGAAAGGGGTATTAAGAGCTATTGGTGCATGATGTCTCTTGGTTGGAACATGGAATGATCATATCGAATAGATGTTAGGTATCAGAAACATGAAAGGATTTTTTAAAACCATTCAAATATATATATATATATATATTGTAACGATGGATTAAAATTCCCCGTGTTATAATGCCACACGTTGGATGCGTCAATCTGTAACGATGAGTACTGGTGTCTCTGTTAAGACATGTGTATGGTTTTTTATGTATTAGTGTGGTGTGTTCGTCTCACACCTTGTCGTTACCTCAATGGTTGCTGCTAACAAAGTCCGCAGCGTTGTCACAATTATCAGTACAACCTAGTGGAAACCTTACATGTAATTTCATAGGGGTTTGTGAATCCCGGGTGGCGCCAAATTGTTTGTTGAAAACAATTAAATTTATGAAATAATATGTTAAAAAGGTGTTTTCAGCGATGACGGCCAGGGAATTCGAATCGGTTCCCGCCTTTGTACAGCTTGCTGTATCGCACAGATAGCGAAAGCGCTAGTTGTCTAATCTGTAAGTTCGCTAACACACACATATATAATACAATTTCCTACGAAATAAAACGATGGTTACACTCTGTACTGTTTCTTTAATGGTTGTTTGGTAATTATACAATTTGACAATATTATTATTATTTAGTATTTAATAAATTTGCTCCGACATTAAACATGAAATGCTTTATCTCAGTTGACGAATCGATTGAACGAGCTATTCTGATGCAGTAATGGCTGCTGTTTGTATTTTATACGTAAACTCGTTCAAAATCTGGAGTCCTTTTGATTACAAGGAAAACATTAAATATGATTACCATAAAAAAGTACACTACCTTACATTATTCGTACTTAAATAATATAAAGTGTGGTTACAATTTGTTCTGCAGTGTAGTAATATGTGTTTCAACAGTTCGCAATCTAGTGCGAGGTTATTTTTTAGTTAACAAGTTTTTCTATGTAAGTTTGTTTTATTTAATCCTTGAAAGAAATTATTTTTAATTCATAGTGAGAGTTTGTATAGATTCGAGAAATATTTAAAGTGCTTTTATTACTGGGATTACGGTATTTAAATGATACTTATCAGTTCAGAAGGTTTGTGATAGATCGTTGTTCATTTGAAATGGAAAATTCATCAATTTTGAGTGACTTAGGCTGCTGGCGTCCTTTTCATATTAGTCTTGCGAATTTCTGCTTTTTATTTTCGTTTAAATTGTTCCTGGACATCAGTTAAATGTTATTACTCTTCATCTCCTTCTCACTGGTATATGTTTTTGACTTTTGACTAGTTTTTTAACATTTTAAAGTAAAATTTGTCATACAAAATCTTGCGTCCCTACTACATAAGCGTCATTATACGAGTACTGAAAATAAACGGAAAATTAGTAACCAATGGTCCGTTTCTATGGTAACCTAAACCCTTTGATTGGCTAAGGCCTGGTTTATTACCATTGTTATCATATTTGAATTTTTATTCAAAATTACTGTATATTTTTTGATTGATTTTATTCCTCTATCTTCCTTCCTGAGTATTAAATATTATCACTACTGTTTGTCTTTCCTTTCAAAGATTAAAATAATACCTCATAAGGTTGTGTTCTATTAGATATTAACTTTTGTCTAATTATGTTAATATTTGTTAATTACATATTTCTTTTAATTTAAGTTCTTTTTGTAACATTTTTCTTTTAAAATTATTTACACATCATTCTTGGCTAGTTACTTGCCTTAGATTTGTCAATTTTCTTGTGGATTTTATACAATTTGCAATTATTTGTTTTGACAGTTAGGCATTTCAGAGGCACTAGTCATTGACCATATTTACTGAATTTATACAAATGATTTCTCATTTTATTCTAATGGGTTTTGTTTTGTTCATTATCCCATTTGTATGGTTCTGTTATTTTCTACATTAACTGATTTTCTAGTGTAATTAGATTTGTATTGTCTTAACTTCTTAATTATCTATTTTGCCTTTGTTAACAATATGGCTACCACTCCCTATTCTTCATCAATTAAAAACATAACATCTAGGCATATGCTCTGTACAATTTCTTCAGTCATATCCTATTCATAAATATAATTACACAATTATTTAACAATTATTAAGTAAAGTTTGTTTACAACTCATTTCATTAATTACTATTTTTTTGGGTGTTAAGTAATTATCACACCTTTTGAATTTACTTAATTGGTTTTCCCTTACAATCTGGGGTGTTTATTTATTACTTTATTAACTTCTTATTCCCTAATTAAACTCTACTTTGAATCCATGTTAATACTAGCTGTTTATCTTTTCATGGGATTCTCCCCTTTAATTACAATCGTTTACAATTAAACTTAATTCTCTTAAAAATCCTTTCTTAATTAACAACGTCATCATCACTTTCCAGTGTTCATTTCATATTACTAATTGTTTACATTTAATATTATCATTAACCATATATTTTTAATTATTAATTTGGTTCACTTTTAATCACATAGTGTTTCCTCATCACTCTTCAGTGTTTATTCCACATTGTGAAGTGCTTACATCTAATTCTATCATTAAAACCTTATTCTTAATTATTATTGGTTTCACCATTAATCAATTACCGTTTATTATTGATTATTAAGCGTTTTATTGCCATAAATATGGTTTCTAACTATTTTGGGGATATACACTTTCACTATTGCACTCTTTAACTGTTTACATTAAGTGTTTCTTAGTGGGTAATCCCTATAATTATTTCTCTTTGTCACTTTCTCACCATTTCTTTCTTTACAAATATTATACATAGTATTACTAAGGTTATATTTCTATAGAGTTTTATTACATTGAACTCTAATTCTTGGGTTAGTGTACTTTTCTTTTTATTATATTACTTTACTGGGTTTTGGTTAAAACATTTATATCAATTATTTAATTGATAATAATATTTATTTCTGGTATTGGATAATCATTGGCTTTATTCCCAATATTATACTTGAGTGTACCATTTCTCCCTTACATATTTTATATTACTGGTTTGTTTCTTATCCCTTGGTTTCATTTTATTTCCTTTACACTTGATTAGTTTCATTTCCATTTTTCTTCTTCTTCTCCTTCATTTTCAATTGGCTTCATTTTAGTTTGGTTCAAGCTTTCTCGTTTAGCTTTATTTCATTTGGTAGTATAAATTCATTCACTTTCTTCAATTGGCTTTATTCTTATGTGGTTTCGGTATTTTCCCTTCTTCTTTGTTTTCCTGTTTGTTTGGTCAACACTTGAGTTAGGTCATGTCGTCGTTTGTCATGTCATTGTCTTTACATTTTATTTATATTTAATATTTTATTTTATATGAAGTATATTTATATTTAGTATCATCTTTTTCATCCCTGGTATTGGGGTGGCTTATTTGTGTTGTAACATAATGCCTCTCCTTCAAAATTGATCATTTTAATAAAACACTAGTATAGTTTTTTATGAAATTATCAGTTATATATCATCTTTTTCCTTTTCTTTCTTGTTTGTTTCTTCATTCTTATTTCTCTTCTTACTCGATTCATTCCATTTTATTTGGATCTGTTTTTTATTTATTTCCATTAGTGTGTTCTCCCTTTTATCTAATTTTTTCCCTAACTTTTTAGTAGCTGGTTTCTTCCATTACTACTCATTTTTTCTGAGACCATCTCTGCTCAGTTTATTTTGATTGCTGGACTTTTTCAACAATCAATCTTAAATACCTTTTTTGTCAACTTGTGACTTAACTTAATAATAATAATATATTTTGAGATTGTCCACCTTGTGGTTTGTTTTTAGATCACTTTGTCCTTTTACTCATTCTTCCTTCCGCTGTACCTTTGCTATATACTGTCGTCTACTCATACAGTTGATTGTTTTTTATTTATTTATTTGTTAATTTCATCATATCTAACTTTCATTAGTTTGTTTTTCTATTCTTCTTGTGATCATTTTAATTATCTTAGACATCATTATTCTTTTTCTTGATTGTTTAGCAATATTCTGCTTTAGCCATTTTCTGTATATTTGTTTTATACACAACTTCTTTTTCTTCCTTGTACCAGTTCAATTTTCTTTTTCCTTTGAATACATTGAATTCATTACAATTTTAGGTATTTATCTTAGCAGTTTTTGCTTGATTTTATTTTTGTTTATTTTGTTTTGTTTTAATCATTATTTTAAATAATTTTTTGTAAGTTAGTTTTTTCTTACTTTATAGGAATTTTTGTAACTTATTCCTTTTTTGGTACTTTTTGTTTAAATATTATCGTAAGTTTGTGGTTCTTACTTTTTTATAGGAATTTTTGTAACTTATTCCTCATTATTATTTTTTATATTATACTTCATATGTCAACTTTATTTGATTGTAAGTTGATCTTACTTGGTAGGAATTTTTGTAACTTATTCCTTTTTTAAAACTTTATATTAGGCCTCATAAGTCATCGAAATAGGGTTGTAAGTTGTGCTCACATAATTTTTGAATTTTGGTATTTGGTTATTTTATTTATTGTAATTTATTTTTCTTCATAAAACTTTTTTACAGAAGCTTGATTGTAAACTCCTTTTATCTTTTTTGTGGTTATATTACTTATTTGGCAAGTATTGTTACCATTATCTTTGGTGATGACATAGGGTGATACATAGTGTTGTACACAGGACCTTGTTATTTATACTTTTTTGTAAGGTGATCTTCTCCTTTTCTTTCATTATTATTGCCTTCTCTTGTATATTACACTCTTTGTTGTATTTCTTCTCTACTCCTTCAAATGTTAGATGTTTGAACATTTATTCTGGATAATTTTTAAATTTATTTATTATGGTTAAATTCTCATTTAATTCGTCTTGGTCGTTTAGTCATTTCTTGTTTCGGTGATTATTAATTGGTTTAATTAATGTAATACTCCTTTCTTTACATTGGTCTGCTTGGTCGGTAATTCGAAGATCAGTCCCTTTTCTTGGTGTGTGGTATCTTCGCTTAGTTTACCCATGGTCCAGCAATTCCTCTGCACTTGTGGCTCGGATAACCTTGGTGTGGACTATCTTCGTTCGTGTAACATAGGTCTCCTCCATCTTGTACCATAATTCCTCTACTATCATATGTTCATTTGCCTCCCTGACTGCTTCATTCACTACATTTTGATTAATCAAAGAAGTTGTTAATTGTACCTCCTTCGTTAACGTTATTATTGCTTTTTTATTCTGTATTTCCATTTCTGGGAATTTCCATTTAACAAGAGTTGTAGAAGTTTTTGTTCACTGGTTCTTTGTGAATCCCTTCTATAATTTCCTTTAGATTCCTCTTACAATCTTTATACTTCATGATTTCTATCCTGTCAGTAATTGGTAAATTAAATACCTCAATCAGTCCATTCTTCACCATTTCTAATTCTTCTCTGGTTTTTATTATTTTCTTTTTATATACTTTTCCCATTTCCTCTGTTTTCTTATTCTTCTTAATGATTCGATTCTTCTTTACTCTTCCACTGTTGGTTTTCATGTGCTTAATTTTCTTGGTGTTATTGTTACCTTTATTTTCAGAAAACAATACACTTGATTCTTCTACAATTTCCATCTCCTTACTATCTTCAGAAGTGGCGTCTAGTGTTTCATTCAATGGTTTGAAATCACTATCTAACGTTTCATTAAGTTGATCTACTGGGTAACTTGTTTCTTCCCATCTCTTGTTCATCCCCGTTTTTGTCTGTTTGACTTCTTCACGAAACTCTATTAGTATGAATCTTAATTCTTCTCTATTCTTCTCACCATCTTCCTTCAACTGTTTTTGGAGTGTTTCACTGTTATTTTCAATCTTGTTATTCACTATCTCCAGATCTTTCTTGATCTGTTTCTTCAGCTCTTCACTCTTCTCTTCTAAGATCTCTTGGTTCCTTTTCAAAGTTCCATGATTGCTTTCCATCTTATTATTTAGAAGTTCAATGTCCTCCTTGATTTGTTTCTTTAGTTCTTCACTGTTTCGATCTATTTTTCCATTAATTTCCTCCTTGTTTCTGTTTAGTTTTTTGTTAATTTTTTTCCCTTGTTTCTTTGAAGTTTCTGCTATAAAATTCATGGTATCTTGCAGGCTCAGGTCCTCTTTCTAAGTTGGTTTACTGGGTTGGTCACCGACCATTACTTCCACCTCCGGTTCTGGTTGGTTTGGGTTTTCTGGTTGGTCCTCCTGGGGATCCTCTTCGAACAATCCTCCGATCGTTTCTTCAATTTCTTCCATTTCTTCTTGGTTGGTTCCTTTCTTAGTGTCGTATCTGGTAACCATGGAATGTCTCTTCATAATCGCCGCTAGTCGTCCTTTTCTAGCCTCACTATGTTGGTCGCCAATCTGTAACGATGGATTAAGATTTCCCGTGTTATAATGCCACACATTGGATGCGTCAATCTGTAACAATGAGTACTGGTGTCTCTGTTAAGATGTGTATATGGTTTTTTATGTATTAGTGTGGTGTGTTCGTCTCACACCTTGTCGTTACCTCAATGGTTGCTGCTAACGAAGTCCGTAGCGTTGTCACAATTATCAGTACAACCTAGTGGAAACCTTACCTGTAATTTCATAGGGGTTTGTCAATCCCGGGTGGCGCCAAATTGTTTGTTGAAAACAATTAAATTTATGAAATAATATGTTAAAAAGGTGTTTTCAGCGATGACGGCCAGGGAATTCGAATCGGTTCCCGCCTTTGTACAGCTTGCTGTATCGCACAGATAGCGAAAGCGCTAGTTGTCTAATCTGTAAGTTCGCTAACACACACATATATAATACAATTTCCTATGAAATAAAACAATGGTTACACTCTGTACTGTTTCTTTAATGGTTGTTTGGTAATTATACAATTTGACAATAATATTATTATTTAGTATTTAATAAATTTGCTCCGACATTAAACATGAAATGCTTTATCTCAGTTGACGAATCGATTGAACGAGCTATTCTGATGCAGTAATGGCTGCTGTTTGTATTTTATACGTAAACTAGTTCAAAATCTGGAGTCCTTTTGATTACAAGGAAAACACTAAATATGATTACCATACAAAGTACACTACTTACATTATTCGTACTTAAATAATATAAAGTGTGGTTACAATTTGTTCTGCAGTGTAGTAATATGTGTTTCAACAGTTCGCAATCTAGTGCGAGATTTTTTTTAGTTAACAAGTTTTTCTATGTAAGTTTGTTTTATTTAATCCTTGAAAGAAATTATTTTTAATTCATAGTGAGAGTTTGTATAAATTCGAGAAATATTTAAAGTGCTTTTATTCCTGGGATTACGGTATTTAAATGATACTTATCAGTTCAGAAGGTTTGTGATAGATCGTTGTTCATTTGAAATGGAAAATTCATCAATTTTGAGTGACTTAGGCTGCTGGTGTCCTTTTCATATTAGTCTTGGGAATTTCTGCTTTTTATTTTCGTTTAAATTGTTCCTGGACATAAGTCAAATGTTATTACTCTTCATCTCCTTCTCACTGGTATACGTTTTTATACAAATGATTTCTCATTTTATTCTAATGTGTTTTGTTTTGTTTATTATCCCATTTGTATGGTTCTGTTATTTTCTACATTAACTGATTTTCTAGTGTAATTAGATTTGTATTGTCTTAACTTCTTAATTATCTATTTTGCCTTTGTTAACAATATGGCTACCACTCCCTATTCTTCATCAATTAAAAACATAACATCTAGGCATATGCTCTGTACAATTTCTTCAGTCATATCCTATTCATAAATATAATTACACAATTATTTAACAATTATTAAGTAAAGTTTGTTTACAACTCATTTCATTAATTACTATTTTTTTGGGTGTTAAGTAATTATCACACCTTTTGAATTTACTTAATTGGTTTTCCCTTACAATCTGGGGTGTTTATTTATTACTTTATTAACTTCTTATTCCCTAATTAAACTCTACTTTGAATCCATGTTAATACTAGCTGTTTATCTTTTCATGGTATTCTCCCCTTTAATTACAATCATTTACAATTATTAAACTTAATTCTCTTAAAAATCCTTTCTTAATTAACGTCATCATCACTTTCCAGTGTTCATTTCATATTACTAATTGTTTACATTTAATATTATCATTAACCATATATTTTTAATTATTAATTTGGTTCACTTTTAATCACATAGTGTTTCCTCATCACTCTTCAGTGTTTATTCCACATTGTGAAGTGCTTACATCTAATTCTATCATTAAAACCTTATTCTTAATTATTATTGGTTTCACCATTAATCAATTATTGTTTATTATTGATTATTAAGCGTTTGATTGCCATAAATATGGTTTCTAATGTTAACAATCTTACAAAGTGTTATTTAATCATTTATCGGTTTGTACATAAACACTTGTTGACGTCTGTATAATTCCGACGCCATCTTTAAGGTTTGCCAAATATATATAAAATAGTTACTTACCAGGGTACTTTTCCAGCGAACAGGAAGGCAGAATAGGATTATTTAGTAAATAAATTAATTATTTGTTCCCAAAAAATCTATTACCTTTTATTCCCTACATCACAATCATACACTGAATTCTCCCATTCAAACCCAAAGCCAACATTATCGGTTCATTCCTGAACCCTCACTCTAACATGATTATTACATTTTTTCTTTTATTAATAAACGTAAATATAACTGAAAATTAGATTATTTAATTAATTAACCCACAAACCAGCACTTCTATGTTAACATACTTTTCACCCGCTCACGCACACGCAAATACCCCATACCCTTAAGAGATCTCATTTTCTTTTAAATTGACATTATAATGATAATATTTTGGTTTAACCCTTATTAAAATTTTGTCCAAACCACATTTTGTTGCTCCGCTGAATTTTGTCCACGTAGTCCCGTCTCCTTACGTAATTGGCTTCATCTCAAATTTTCTTCTCACTTTTTTATTCACCACTCTTATTGTTAATTAAAACTCAACTTTCACTTCATTTCAATTAATACTGTATCTGTTATACTTTTACATATTTAGTTGTTGCAGGTGCCCATAATTTTTGTTTCGAAACTTATATTTGTGACCGGCCGGCTCACGGAGTAATTTTATACTGGGCGGATTTTACAGTGTTGAGTTCTTTGTTCCTGCACACTGGGCGAGAAAGACGGCTTCGTACGTGCTTTTCAAGCCGTTCACAGTGGCACACCCAGGCGCGAATACGCTCCCTTCGTTGCTAACTTTCACATTCCCAGACTCATTAATAGCTTTTGTGCAACAACAACACCTATGTACGGCTTGGCTTGGAACCACACTGACTGCAATGTGTTAAAAAACTGCCCAGCGTTTATGATTCAAATGTTTTTCAGCTGGAGTGGCAATTATATTTTACAAGTATTTACGAAAAAAAAAATAAACCCCAATAGTTTGTCCCGTTACAAAACCCCCTCAATGAGAGGTTTTATGCCGAAGCATAAAAACTCTCATTGACACTCTCATACTTTCTAAAGGGATCAGTTGGATATGTCGCCACAACCCCCTGTAGCGTTTATGACAAAAAAATACAATCACTTACCCTTGGTCCAGTGGCTGTGACCGCACCTGAATGACCTTACTGGACTTCTCTCTCGAGATCCCAACACCGCAAGGCCAGACAGACGCTTGACACTCCTGCTGACGCGCTGGCCAGCTCAGGACCGCCGCCACAGCATCACCAGACTCTGAAACATCAAATTAAAAATATCAAATAGTGGCCTTGGATAATACCATATCCCTAACTGATCTGTTTCCCCTTAGCTGTGCGCTGGTTTGTGTTAAGAAGCACTGGTTTTTCTTAATTCTTAACACATTTATATATGAACCATTAAACTAATATGATACATTTATAAAATTCCTTTACATCATTCTGCCTACCCTTCTCTTGTTAAGTCTTTTCCAAAAATCAAAATTATTGCCCTGATTCCCATCAGAATTAAAATAGACATTTCCCCTTACAATATTACAAATATCTTCCATTACTCAGATTTCATCTAAAATATTTAAACACATTGTTAAAATTCTCTTCAACACATTATCAAAATTTAATCAAATACAATTCATCTATATCTCCCTTCTTCTATAATTCTTAAACATTTCCCCTTTTATCTAAAACTATTCAAAATCATTTACCAGTTATAAAATATTATTATTAACAGAAATTCTATTTATCCGGTGCTGTTAATAATAATCATCTCCTTTGTTCTCCTCCGCACACACTATTTCCCCCCCCCTCTGAACTGTTGCGTTCAGTTGCCTCCACAAGGACTGAGGCGGAAGGAGTAAGCACTTTTTTCTTTTCTCTCACTCCCATCCTTGCTTCAGCGTTACAAAAACTTCAGGGTAAGTACCCCTACTCATTAGCTTAACATATGCCCCTAAGGTCTACCACCCCTATCTGGGTGAAAATAGCCTGTGTTCAAAATAATCTTAGATTCCCTTATTAAACCCCGTTAAATTTCTATGTTTGACCAATTTCAAAGGCAACCAACTGTGGTCAGCTTACAATAATTCTGCCCACAGCTGATTGTCATCCAAAACCACGATCTGGGTTGGTAAGGCCGAGATCGCCCGAAATGTAGGGAATCGCAATGGTTTGACACCTAGTGTCATAACTGCCCCCAAAATCATTAACTTATACATATATACCAATACATATAAAATCCTCCTTATTTAAAAAATAATATACATTACAAACATTAATAATCATATTATCACTGTTCATAAAGCAGTCTTAAGGCATCTCCATAGTTTCACTATGTTCTTCTTCAATTTACAACCACTGAAGGTTGTCACTTTAAAACAATTTTCAAAATTTAAAATTTTGTCTTTTATTTTCTCCAAAAAAAAAAAAAACGGTTGATTTTTATTTATTTCACATAATAAAATTGTAATATAGACACTTTTGGCAAGTTCCAGCTTTCACTTTCCAACAAGACCTTCTCATGACAAGATAATAAGTACAACAATAGATCATCTTACATTTCTAAATTACATAAATTACATTTCTATTCTATAAAAAAAATATAACTCCTTACTGAGTTAATGATTTACGTTACACAAATTTTGGGTGTTTTATTCCATAATTCATAAAATAAAACTACTGTTCGTGGAAAATACTGCCATTTTTTTTGTTTTTGTTTTTTTTCCACAGAACTAGGGGTCCCCCTCCCCGTTCAACAACAAAATTAAATTTCTACTTGCACCAATTTGTGGAGTCGGACCATCGTTGTTTCACCACCCGAAAGAAGTTCCGCCAACCATGGTCCGCCTCCAGATTACCAAAATCCACGATCAGAGGTGGTGAATCTGTGATCGCCCGAAAATGGGGGAGAGTCCCTTCTGTAAACATATAAAATCAAATTAAATTTTATCCACACATTAATATTAATAACAAACATTATTAAAATTTCTATGATGACCAATACAATTTCAAATTTGTTGCATTGTGTGTCCCTACTATCTCCCTTGTCTCTCTGTTCTGTAATACATATGAATTCTTCATCTTAACTTCTATTACCTCATAAGGTCCTTCATAGAGTAAGAAAAACTTCTTGATCTCCTTGTCCTGAGCACTCGACAAGTCGTGTCTCCTTACCAATACCAACTGTCCTACTTCGTACTTCATCCACTTACCTTTTGCATCGTGTCTACGTTTTCATCGTTCCCCTTTACTTAAAAAATTTTCATTAGCCAACCTGATTTTAATACTCACATCCGTTTGCTTACTCTCAGGTGGGTAGTCAAATAACTGTTCTAAAATCCTCGGGGGGGGGGGGCGTGTTCCCTTAATCAATTCGTGGTGTATATCCGGTCGACTCGTGGGTGGTACTGTTCAGCCAATTTTCTACCCTTTTTACGTATAACGGCCACTCGCTGTGTTTGGCGTGACAATAGGCTCTAAAAATCCTGCCTATCTCTCTCATGACATGCTCCGCCTGGTTGGACTGAGGATGGTAGACTGCCATGTGCTTCGGGATGATTCCTTCCCATCCTAGGGTCTGACGCCATTTCCCACTGATGAACTGTGGCCCATGGTCTGATAAAATTACTTTTGGCTTACCCACATGGATCATATAGTCCTTTGTCACCTTCTCACTCAGCACATGACTGGTAGCTCTCTTCACACTATATAATTTCACATATTTAGAAAAAGTGTCTAACATCAAAAAATATACATAACTCCGCCTCTACCCTTCGGCAACGGTCCGTACAAATCTACCGCAACGAAAACAAATGGCCTTTCCACTTTTATGAAATTCATCTCCCCTTCAACCCTATAGTTAACTACCTTAGACTTCTGACACAAATCACAACCCCTTAACAATTTTCTAATCCGTCTTTCCATATTCTTAAAAACACAAGACCCTTTCAAAACATTAACACACTTTTTCGCCCCAAAATGACCATATCGCACATGACAATCCCATATGATTTTATCTGCTAACCCATCTGGCACAACTAACCTCCAATCACGCTCACCCCCTTCTACTTTCTTAAACAGCAACCCTTTATAAATTTGAAAATGTTGATTATACACTGACCCCGCTAATTCAGTCTCTAAACTATCGATTATTTTACTGGACTTACCATCTGCTCTTTGCATGGTGCTAATGTCTCGCAACTCTTCCCCAAAAATTCTATCTTCACGGCTTATTTGAAAAATCTCAATTTCTTTTAAGTCTCTACCTGTTTTATTGTCTAACAAATCTATCCTGAAAGTGTGTCAGGTATTTTATTGTCTGCCCCCTTGATGTACTCCCATGCAAAATTATATTCTTGTAAAACAAGTACCCACCTGGTTAGACGGCTGTGAGCGAGCTTACACGTGTTCAAGAATGATAACGCCTTGTGGTCCGTTCTGATTACCGTTTTGTTTCCCAGGATGTACGTCCTGAACTTCCCCACGGCGAACACAATGCTTAAAAGTTCTTTTTCGGTGGTTGTATAATTTTTTCCGCAGACAGAAGCAACCTACTGGCAAAGGCGATGGTAAGATGTTCCTTATCGCAGTCCTCCTGGTAGAGCGCCGCCCCTAAAGCTACGTTGCTTGCATCTGTCTGTAAGTAAAAGGTTTTATTAAAATCAGGATGATTCATCATAATCATATGGCTAAATTTTCTCTTAATTTCGTTAAATGCGTCGCGTTCCGTTTCTCCCCATTTCCACTGCTTGTTCTTCTGGAGTACTGCACTTAGTTTCGATGTTGTGTGTGCATAATTCTTCTGGAACTTACGATAAAAATTACAAAGTCCTAAAAAGCTCTGCAGTTGTTTGATATTTCGTGGCTCAGGGAAGCGCATAATGGAGTCAACCTTATCTGGATTTGCAGAGATTCCCTCTTGTGTAATAATAAATCCTAAAAAATTAATTTTAGTTTGCAAAAATTTGGATTTCTCCCAATTTACATAATTAAATTTTTTACCTTAATCCGTCACTGTGACCGCTCGTTAATGGTTTTCATTTCACTTGTGTATTTCTTTTTTAAACTGTCAGATAATGGTTTAAAGTTGTTGCCATGTGTTCGTATATGTCTGTCTATTTTTCTGTTGATTGTAACTCTCAACTCGTTTTGTGTCTGTGAATCTGTTACACTTTTTATGGCTGCTTCGGTTATAATCAATTCTTTAGTTACGTGATTCTTATTTAAATCTGGTAAATTGTACTTGAAACCTTTATTAAGTATATTCATCTCTTGTGTGTCGAATTTAATATCAGTTAAATTAGAGACTCGGGTATAAAATGTATGTTTACATCCAGTGAATTTGTCATGGTGTTGTCTTGTAGTTAACATATTTAATTTCTTATCATGTTTGTGTACGATCGGTAAAGTGGACTTCGTAACCTGCTGATTAATGAATTGTAATATGTTGGGCAAAAGTATTGAGTGTATCTCTTGTAACAATGTTAAATGTGCTTTATGTAATAGTGAGTTTAGTCTATTCTTTTTAATATATAATTGTTTGATCTCTTCTTTTATCCATGTTATCTCTGCTATATGTTTAACTTTTGTGGCAGCTTTCGTTGTGTTATTAATGCGTGCTGTGCAGTATCTAGGTATAACGTTCAATTTCAAACAGTTTTTATTGAACTTGATGTGCAAGTTGGTCTTTGATAATTTACTTTTAGTGTTTATGAATTTGTATACTATTTTTGCTTGATAAGCTTCCAATTTTAAAGTCATTGTACTGGTATCCGCATCACAATTATTATAATTAAATTTTTTACCTTAATCCGTCACTGTGACCACTTGGTTTCTGTCTTCTAACGCGTTTCGGATTAAACTTAATCCATCATCAGAGTAAAAAATTCGTCAGTTATGACTTCGTTAAAACATTAAAACATTAAAAAGACACTAAAGTACATCTATGTATATGTTGTACAAACACAGTGACGTACGCGGATGTGAGTGAGTACTTGACACCGGTTGACGACGTACCGTTAAATTAAAAAAAATTTAATTATAATAATTGTGACGCGGATACCAGTACAATGACTTTAAAATTGGAAGCTTATCAAGCAAAAATGGTATACAAATTCATAAACATTAAAAGTAAATTATCAAAGCCCAACTTGCACATCAAGTTCAATAAAAACTGTTTGAAATTGAACGTTATACCTAGATACTGCACAGTACGCATTAATAACACAACGAAAGCTGCCACAAAAGTTAAACATACAGCAGAGATAACATGGATAAAAGAAGAGATCAAACAATTATATATTCAAATATATTGGAACTTACCGTCTGCGGCTTTCCAGAAACAGCGTCTTTATAAATTTACATGTTTCGGGACCCTTGTCCCATCATCAGAATTTAAAAGTAATTGTGTATCATTTAAATATGATACACTTGTCAAACACTTAAAATATTAAAATCTAATATAAAATAACTTAATATAACATATTATAATATTTACAACGAGTACGAAGGTTACCGATGTACATCGTATGAAAACCGACCGCGCACTGATGATGGGACAAGGGTCCCGAAACATGTAAATTTATAAAGATGCTGTTTCTGGAAAGCTGCAGGCGGTAAGTTCCAATATATTTGATTGAACAACACGTGGCTTGGTACTAAACATTTGGGATTTATTCCTTTTAAACAATTATATATTAAAAAGAATAGACTAAACTCACTATTATATAAAGCACATTTAACATTGTTACAAGAGATACACTCAATAAGTTTGCCCAACATATTACAATTCATTAATCAGCAGGTTACGAAGTCCACTTTACCGATCGTACACAAACATGATAAGAAATTAAATATGTTAACTACAAGACAACACCACGACAAATTCACTGGATGTAAACATACATTTTATACCCGAGTCTCTAATTTAACTGATATTAAATTCGACGCATAAGAGATGAATATACTTAATAAAGGTTTCAAGTACAATTTACCAGATTTAAATAAGAATCACGTAACTAAAGAATTGATTATAACCGAAGCAGCCATAAAAAGTGTAACAGATTCACAGACACAAAACGAGTTGAGAGTTACAATCAACAGAAAAATAGACAGACATATACGAACACATGGCAACAACTTTAAACCATTATCTGACAGTTTAAAAAAGAAATACGCAAGTGAAATGAAAACCATTAAACAAATTAAACATAAACTAAACGAACATAAGGCCTTAGCCACTAAATCAGACAAGGGCAACACTATGGTTATTTTACCGATAGACATGCATCAACAAAAAGTATATGAATTTATCCATAGCAACAACATAAGAGCCATAGATTCCGATCCCACAACGAAGTATGTAAAATATATCAACCAAACGATTAATAAATGCACACACCTTTTCGATGAAACCACACGCCGCCAGTTGAAACCCATAATCGCACATGCACCCATGTTCAATGGTTTACCTAAGATCCATAAACCAGGTATACCGATAAGACCTCTCGTTAATTACACAACAGCCCCGGGTTATAAATTATCCAAGAAGTTGGTCCAATTAATAAAAAATAACATAACCATAGACAACAATCATTCTATAAAAAATAGCATTGAATTAATAAAACTAACTAAAGACCTTAACATTAATAGTCAGCATAAGTTAATCTCCTTTGACATAGTAAACCTCTATACAAGCGTCCCAGTACAGACAACCTTGGACATTCTAAAAGATAATTTAATAAGAACAGGAAAGTTAAATCTACAGGAAGTAACAGAATTGTTACTTTTACTAGACGTACTATTGAAACAAAATTATTTCACATTCAATAACACAATTTTTATTCAAGAGGAGGGTCTTGCAATGGGTTCACCCTTATCCGGTTTGTTGGCTGACATTTTCCTGAATAACTTCGAAAATACATATTTGCTATCACCACATAATAAATGGCAACGTAACATTACATTTTATAAAAGATATGTAGATGACACATTTGTTATCTTCGACGGGACAACGAGACAGGCAAACATGCTGTTACATTACATGAATAACATCACCAAAAACATACAGTTCACACTCGAAATAGAGTCAAACAACACAATAAATTTTTTGGATTTAACTTTTATGAAACACAATAATAAATTTCAATACAGGATATACAGAAAACCCACCACAACTGATGGTGTCATACATGCCGATTCTTTCCACCCGCACTCACAAAAAATGGCCGCGTTCAACAGTCTGATACACAGACTATACAGTGTACCTTTAGATCCAACAAACCACAAGGAAGAAATAGATATAATTAAACACACTGCAATTGCAAACGGTTACCGCAGCTCATTAGTTGAACACTTGATGCTTAGACACAAACGCAGAACTGACAACCCTCACCGTGTCACGATGGACGTAATATATAGGGTGGTTGATTATACTAATAACTTCTCAATGCTCATTAGAAATACATTTAAAAAACATAACATCCATATCACATTTAGAACAAATAACAATATCCAAAAAATGTTAAATAATGCCACACGAACATCAATTGAAAAAAGAACGGGTGTATACAAGATGATATGTGATGACTGCGACATGCATTACATTGGTCAGACTGGCAGGGGTTTTTTTGAAAGATATAAAGAACACTTACCCACGAGCATTTCAAATATGAATAAATCAAATTACGCTAAACATCTCGTTTCATTAAATCATAATTACACAAATTTTGAGGCAAATTGCAAACCCTTACACATTTGCAAAAAGGGAAGATATATGGATGCAGTAGAAGAGTTTGAAATTTACCGGGCCTTCAGAAATAATCCTAATAATATACTAAACGAACAGTTGGCACTTAAATCACATACACTATATGATAAGATCATAGATAACATAACCATAGAGTACACGCCCCAACACAACAATAGATAACATGATAACGCAAATAAACTGTGCAGTACGTCGTCAACCGGTGTCGAGTGCGCACTCACATCCGCGTACGTCGCTGTGTTTGTACAACATATACATAGATGTACTTTAGTGTCTTTTTAATGTTTTAACGAAGTCATAACTGACGAATTTTTTACTCTGATGATGGATTAAGTTTAATCCGAAATGCGTTAGAAGACAGAAACCAAGCAGTCACAGTGACGGATTAAGGTAAAAAATTTAATTATAATAATTGTGACGCGGATACCAGTACAATGACTTCCCAATTTACGGTGAGTCCTCCTTCTTCTAATTTAGCTAAAACATATTCCAAATGCTCCAAGTGTTCCTGAAAAGTTCTAGAAGCAATTAAAATATCATCCACATATACTGTTAAAAAGTCTAAGTCCTTCGGTTTCAAAATTTGATCTAAACATTTAATAAAACTAGCTACACTAGTATTTAACCCAAACGGTAAGCGTCGAAACTGGTAATTCTTACCGTTAAACAGGAACGCTGTGTATTTTCTACTTACTTCTGCCAATGGCACCTGCCAATACCCTGCTGTTAAATCGAGCGATGTCATGTATCGCACCCCACTAAACTTCTGGAAAATCTCATTTATAGATTCTGGTGATTCATGGTCTGGTATTATTATCTGGCTGATCCTCCTCGCATCTAAACATAACCTAACCCTACCATCCTTCTTTATGACAACTACTAATGGATTTGAGTAATGTGACACTGATCTTTCTATTATGCCTTCCTCCATCATTCTGTCTACCTCCTCTTGCACTGCTCGTCTTTTGGAATAAGGCACTGGATAACTTCGCTGCATGAAAGGTGTGTGTTCCCGTACCTGCAATACACATTCATAACCCTTTGCCCTTCCCGGAATATCGGCAAACACTCCTCGAGACTGCTCAATCACCTGCCACAATGACGCACGTTGATCACTCCTTACACCGGACCCTCCACTACAAAATTTATCCTCCCTTTCTTCCCACAATTCTTCACTATTATCTCTCAACTCCCCTTCAAAACTCTCAATATACTCTACCTCTCTACATGAATTTACTGTCGCTTCTGTGTCACTCTTGCCTACCCGTTTTTGTAATATTTTTATACCCGTTACTCTAACCTTCTCTAACACTTGCTCAAAATTAACCCTGATCAACCTATCACCCCCATCTAACTCTACTACTTTCTTTTTAAAATTTATGACAGCTTTATTTCTCTGTAGAAAATCATTACCTAAAATTATATCTAGACTTAGCCCTTTTACCATCAAAAATGTATTTTCAAATTCTGTATTATTTATAAGAAAACTTAAATGTATTTGTTTGGTTATTCTTTTACTACGTACTCCTGTAACTCCCACTACAGTAACCCCTGCTACTGGTAAAATCGGAATATTTTTATTACTCTCTCTTAATTCTCCCAAAATATTTTCAGCAATTACCGAAATCTCACTGCCTGTATCTATAAGTGTTCTGTAACTCTTACCTGCTATGGTTACCTGTACTTCCGTTACTCCAGTTCTCATCTCGATGGTTGTATGATTCTCCTCCTCTAGTAAATCAGTCACGATGTCAGTTTTGATTACATTGCTCTGAAAATCCTCCGTTGGTCGGACCTCATTCGCTTCCCTGGACAGTAGTCTGGTCCTTGTTACCACTGTCGTCTCTAGTTTTCCTCTTGGTTTCTATTAGTACTGGTAGTTGGTCCATTGTGACCCCTTGGTGGTCCCTGGTTATTCCCAGCTGTTCCCCTGGTGCTTGGTATTCCTCTCTGCTGCTGGACATGCTGAATTGGTCCTCCTCTCCTCCTTGGATCGTCTCTCGCCTGGCCGCATCTGTAACATTTCTGTCTGCTTGCATAATTTTCGCGCCTACATCTGGAACATGTCCAATCCTCTTGGTTGTTGGAATTATCTATTCGCGTACCTCCGTATCCGCTGGGATTATCTCTAGTATTATTATATTCATAATTATTATTATTCGGTGGTTGGGGTCGCCTACCCCCTTCTCTGTCATGAATACTCTGTAAAACGTCTAAAATTCTCTCCAACTCATTCATATCATTTATTTCTTTTGTCATTAAAGTTACCTGAACTTCCCGCGGCAGATGTTTGCTTACGTGTCTTACAAATGATTTAAAAGGTATTGGTGGCTCTAAATACTTGGCCTCATTATATAATTTAGTGACATATATCGTTATGTTATTGTTCTGGTGTCCTACAAAATTACCGGTTCCCATTATACGGCTCCG
The DNA here is from genome assembly GCA_034769895.1 of Magicicada septendecula. Taxonomy (NCBI): domain Eukaryota; kingdom Metazoa; phylum Arthropoda; class Insecta; order Hemiptera; family Cicadidae; genus Magicicada; species Magicicada septendecula. Next base: position 112,137,108 of record CM068373.1, read on the forward strand.
TAAAATCTCTTGCTCGTCTTCTGCCCAATATTTCCCCTTAAACGCTTTCTCGAATTCCTCGTAACAACCCCATTCTAAACGGTGTGCTTCCGCCCATATAATGGAACTTCCTTTAAAACATTTTACTATTTTCATTAACTGTATTTCCCAACTGCTATTGCTAAAACGGTGGTATTCTCGGGTTTGATTCATAAATCGCATCGGGTGTATCGCCCTATTCTCGTAACTAAATGTCTCTAATTCGATTTCATTATATAAGTCGCGGGTGATTATTACTCTTTCGGTTACCCCGGTCAATTTTTTGTTAATCTCCCCCATAATTCATCTTTCACACTCCTTAAATTACCTTCAATTGAAGTACACTTATCATATATGTTACTATCAGTTTGAACATTGAAATCATGTATCTCTTTAATTTGATTACGTATAGTACTTATTTCATTGTCAGTATTAATTTCATATTCTAAAATGGCTTTATCGATTGTTTCTATATTCTTTGTCATATTAGTTACATTTGTTTCACATTTATCTATTTGATTTTGTAAAATATCTGTCTTAATGTCTATTTGCTTATTAATCTCAATTTTGGTTTTATTTTCTATTTGTTTATCAACTGCATCTAAACATTTACTCTCTATTTCTTTACTTTGCATTACAATTTGATTTTGAACTGTGTCAACTATTGTTTCATCTCCTTTACTTATTTTGTCATCTAATCATTTATTTTAGCATCGTATTTCTCATTAACTATTTCTACTATCTGTTCTTGAATATTTGTACAACGTACATCTATTTCATTGATTCGTCTATCAAAATTAACATTGTTTTCTGATCTCATTTTTTACTTCATCAAATTTTACGTTAAAATTATTTTGGATTTCTCTAATTTCACTTTTCTGTTCGTTAAATTTTTCATCCAATTTAGCATTCTGTATATTAAAAAGTGTTTGCATCATTTTCACTATCTCATTCTCATCAGTCCTTTTAGTCGGGACTGGCGTTGAGTGAACACTCTCACTCATGATTTGTGATTCAGTTACACTTGGCTGGCTATCATTTGCACTGTCAGTGATGCTGACATTTTCCTTATTGTCTGCCATTTAAAAAAAAAATGTTATTTAAATATATTTCTTTCAAAATTTTACTATATATAACATATACTTATAATCAAAAAGATATTCTATTTACCCATACTACAAATAATCATAACATAACCTTATCCTTGTACGTCTGTTTTCACGTACCTCAAAAAAATATTTTTTTATGTTATTTCAAATAACCATTCTGTTCCTCCCAGTAGGCTGTATTTATATAAATAATTTATATAAAGTCACTGTTCGGAATCGCCAATTGTTAACAATCTTACAAAGTGTTATTTAATCATTTATCGGTTTGTACATAAACACTTGTTGACGTCTGTATAATTCCGACGCCATCTTTAAGGTTTGCCAAATATATATAAAATAGTTACTTACCAGGGTACTTTTCCAGCGAACAGGAAGGCAGAATAGGATTATTTAGTAAATAAATTAATTATGTGTTCCCAAAAAATCTATTACCTTTTATTACCTTCATCACAATCATACACTGAATTCTCCCATTCAAACCCAAAGCCAACATTATCGGTTCATTCCTGAACCCTCACTCTAACATGATTATTACATTTTTTCTTTTATTAATAAACGTAAATATAACTGAAAATTAGATTATTTAATTAATTAACCCACAAACCAGCACCTCTATGTTAACATACTTTTCACCCGCTCACGCACACGCAAATACCCCATACCCTTAAGAGATCTCATTTTCTTTTAAATTGACATTATAATGATAATATTTTAGTTTAACCCTTATTAAAATTTTGTCCAAACCACATTTTGTTGCTCCGCTGAATTTTGTCCACGTAGTCCCGTCTCCTTATGTAATTGGCTTCATCTCGGATTTTCTTCTCACTTTTTTATTCACCACTCTTATCGAAATTGTTAATTAAAACTCAACTTTCACTTCATTTCAATTAATACTGTATCTGTTATACTTTTACATATTTAGTTGTTGCAGGTGCCCGTAATTTTTGTTTCGAAACTTATATTTGTGACCGGCCGGCTCACGGAGTAATTTTATACTGGGCGGATTTTACAGTGTTGAGTTCTTTGTTCCTGCACACTGGGCGAGAAAGACGGCTTCGTACGTGCTTTTCAAGCCGTTCACATTCGGCACACTGTGCCGGTCGTTTTACGAGCCGGCGATTAAAAACGCAAAATAAACCTAATACGGTATATTTTTTTATTATAGAAATTATAATTCATAACGCACAATTAGTTTAGCGGTTACTGCGTTTAACGTTTAGCAGAACGGCGAAATTTACTTCGCCGTGGTACACGCCATGCACCCTATCGGTCGCCTTGAAGCAGCAATTCAGTAAAGCGCATTTTAATACGTTTTTTGTCTGTCTTGCTTGTTCATCCACATAGTTAACATCAGGTACCTCTTCGACAGAGCGAAGTCTCTTTTGTAAGGAATTCTATCATCTACCATGGGTAGATAAACACGCACAAAACTGCGGTAAGTTACATTAATATATATATTATGAGTTTCGTAAATAAAAAAATAATATAGTAAGTGTGAAAGAGAGTAAATAATTTTACAACCTCGTGGCGAGTATATCAGAAGCAGTCCATGTCCTATATATGTAGCTAAAGTATTCAAATAACCAAGTTAAGTAATTAAGAGACAATAATTGTCGTTATCTATGTAGTGGTGTAAAATTCTGCTATTTTGGGCGGATGTGATAGTTTTTCAAATGTAGTTACACGTGCTAGTGCATATATAGACAGGTTACAGAGTGTCAAACTTTTGCCCACATGAGCATAATCATGCTTAAAAATATTATGTTGGTTTTGGAGGTGTCTAAAAATTTTAACTAAAACGAACCAAGTAATGAATTAAAAGGGTTACGAGTTGGCCAGTTTAAATTGTGATATACGATTATACCCAATGTACGTGACGCCTTATAGAGGGAGAAAAAGTGTTGGGACCAGTCCTAATTATTTGTGTATGCGCAGGGCCCCTGGTCTTAGACGTGGATGCTGCCTCAGGATGACCATCTCCGCCTGAACGAATAACAAAGGCTTTCGACTTCGCCTGTCGTAGAGGACAACAACATGACCACGTCCAACCAACACACACCCTGGAAGTGGTAACCTCAACATCACCAGGTGACCTCAAACCAATTATTATAATTAATTAGATCTACATAGACACCCGGATCTGTGCTGTTAACAACTTATAACACTTGTGGAGCACGAGTGATACATTGTCACATTTTGATCATCTTTAAAACGTTTTAATCAGGCCCCACTTTAACTAGACAGAATTGTGCGCGGATTTTTTTGATAATGTACTAACTTGGTACTAAATGTAAGCCCGGGGGCTGGCAGGTATCCAAGGCCTATCACATTTAATTCAATCATTATTTTCTTTAAAGTTTCCAGTAAAGGGGGGTATTTCAAGTATTAGGGGTCGGGTATTTCCGTGTATGTAGGGGGGGGGTTCCGTGTGTGACAGGATGAAACCTCACCGGCTGGTAGGGTTTAGCTGTAATTCCTGTCAACGTAGTTCAGACAATCACTGTCATTTCACAAATTTAAATTACATTTTTGTAATTTAAATAAATATTTGCATTATAAAAAAACAAAAAAAACAAAAGGAAAACAATTGTTTTATATATATATATATATATATATATATATATATATATATATATTATTTGTGATTTATGTTTGTGTTACTTTTGTGGGGCATGTACGGGGAAGATTTATTTACACGAAAAATATTTGCATTATATATATAAAAAAAAAAACAACAAAAGGAAAACAATTGTTTTATATATATAAATATTATTTGTGATTTATGTTTGTGTCACTTTTGTGGGGTATGCACGGGGAAGATTTATACACAAATCAAAATTTATAAAAAAAAAAAAACCAATTGTACAAAAACTTATACAAGGAAACCAATTGTTACACGATATGTCACACAATACAGTACTCAATAAATGTTATTGTTAGTTATAACAGAGAGTTTAATTGCAAGTCCCGTCACACTGGACCTAGCGCCTTTTTAGCTTCTCTAGGCTTATGCCTAGTTTTAAATAACTAGTGGCCCCTCTTAAAAAAAAAAAAAATACTGCCCAGCGTTTATGATTCAAATGTTGTTCAGCTGGAGTGGCAATTACATTTTACAAGTATTTAAGAAAAAAAAATAAACCCCAATAGTTTGTCCCGTTACACTAACTATTTTGGGGATTTACACTTTCACTATTGCACTCTTTAACTGTTCACATTAAGTGTTTCTTAGTGGGTAATCCCTATAATTATTTCTCTTTGTCACTTTCTCACCATTTCTTTCTTTACAAATATTATACATAGTATTACTAAGGTTATATTTCTATAGAGTTTTATTACATCGAACTCTAATTCTTGGGTTAGTGTACTTTTCTTTTTATTATATTACTTTACTGGGTTTTGGTTAAAACATTTACATTAATTATTTAATTGATAATAATATTTATTTCTGGTATTGGATAATCATTGGCTTTATTCCCAATATTATACTTGAGTGTAACTGTTAAGTATGAAGTGTTCGTGAATTGTCGATTTACGTTGTAATTAGTTCGCCAGGATGGAGAAATGATGAAGAGAGAGTGGACTGTAGTTAATACATTTGTTGAAAATTATTCACATATACAGCATTGAAATGGTTAGGTGTCACTTTTGAATATAAGATTGGCTAATGAGCGCATCGTAAATACAAGTCATAAAATGTTACATTGAAGAATTAATTTAATGAGAAAGCCTAGAAGGCCATATATAAGTCTTGGGCCTAAGGCCTACATTAATTGTCGCGACAAAGAAGAAATGAATGTGACAGGATAGCAGCGGGCGCAAGGCCGACCGCCGCTAGCGAACGTATGTAACGCACTGTCCAGATGTATGGACATGAATTGAGCAAATTAAAAGTGCAGATTAGCCAACCTATAAATGCAAAAATTACCGCGCTACTGTACATAACTGCCCGCAAAAATCAATAGATTTTTTAATACATTTTAGTAACTTATTATATAAAATACAGAGTTCTTAATAATGAAAGTTAATCTCAATAGGCTGCATTGAACCTTGAGTTGTAATCTTAGATAACAGTTGTGCATTAATTGTTAGCGATAAGCTTGAATAAAGATAAGCCTTAATAAAGATAAGCGTTTAGTAGGCCAAGGTTGGCGTGCAAAGTGATTTTTGCATGATTGAAAATGTAAGCGCTGGCAATGTATTGCCCAAATATATTGTATGTATACAATATTGAACGATATAAAACATGAAAATACATAATTTGACAATGTTTAATAATGAATGATCGGAAACTCATCACAAGATGGCCCGATAAATTGTAACCCTATGCAAGTCATAGATGGTTACCGTGAAATAGTTGAGGCCAGTAGACCTGTACAGAGTATTGCTTACAATGAACAAATAAATTGTCACAAATTATACATGTTTAGACGTAAATCTAGAATGGCGTCATAAAGTTGAACGAGTCATGCTATACCTGAAGTTTCAGGAATTTACAATATATTGTTGTGTGAGAACAAGATATAGATAGCTGACTGATTGCGAGCACATATGTAATGACATGTATGTCATAATTAAGCAGGAATGCATAATCACAAAATACAAAATACCAAATAAAAATACAATATAAAAATAAAATCTAGGCGTGGCGTGGTTACAGACAGTAGACGCAAAAAACAATATGTTTTACATAAATGCAAGTTATATAATAAATACAATAAACACCAATTTAGTTAATTACAAATATGAATAAGCGCAATAGCATAAGTAACAAATACGACACTGTGGTTACAAATGTAATACATGAGTTGAACAATTGAGAAATACATTCATAGAACAATAAATCACACATATTAACAACTGTGCAAGAAATGCATACATGGTTGTATAACTGCAAACCATGCGAATATTATGTAACAAATTTTTATAAAACAATACCACCGATAACATGACACATACCCAATACCAATCAAAATGTAAATGTGTAGGACATAGTATGCCACACAAAATATTAACATATAAATACAAAATAGCAAATATACCACCATGAAACTATGATGAGTATAGAGATGATAGCACAGTGCATGGTTGTGAACTTACAAGTCACATGCAAATTTAGTATAGAAACACGCAATGGTGTAAATTGATGTTGTGATGATACATATCACAATTAAGTTGACCAAATGGTCATATAATAAAATAATAAAGCCAATGGCCGAGTAAAATAGCATTGTGCTAAATGATCATAATAACCTTGTGTCTAAGTCCCGTCCCGCGCTGGCAACAGACATAGCTTATGTACTGGTCTCCGCAAAACACCAGTAGGTGTGCGAATGTCTACGACTCTAATTAATTCTGGAGAAGTTGCCAACGTCCAAGACGAGAGATAGGAACATGTGATAAGTCTGGGTCCGGTATCGCCGTTAATGGTGCGCAAATCAAAAAATGGCCAGGTGTAAGTGGCACCGGATCATTTACATCCGATGAGATGGCAAATAAAGGCCAAGAGTTTAGACATGCCTCTATCTGAGACAAAACTGTCGTAAACTCCTCAAAGGTGAGTATAGACTTGCCTACCACACGGCGCAAATGAAACTTTAAACTCTTTATGCCGCTCTCCCAAAGACCACCAAAATGAGGTGACGAGGGCGGAATAAATGACCATGAAATACCTTGAGAGGCCGTGAATGATTTAATTGATGAGGTGGCATCCTTATTATGCCAAAGATTGTAGAGGTCATGTAAAACATTGCGGGCCTTCCTAAAGTTTGTGCCATTATCAGAATATAACTGACTGGGTATGCCCCTGCAGGACATAAACCGACGTAAGGCAGCTATAAACGCATTGGCTGTAAGGTCGGAAACCAATTCCAAATGAATGGCCCTGGTTGCTAAGCAAATGAACAAAGACACGTATGCCTTAGAGAGAGTTCTGGATTTCTGCCCGCCATGACGAATCATGAAGGGACCACCATAATCAACCGCGCAGAATAGAAACGGCCGTGATGGAGTGACTCTAGGAGATGGTAAAATACCAAGCCTCTGAACCTGCTGTTTGGCACTAAACCTGAGACACTTGACACATTTACGAATGATGGAGCGAATGACTAACCTGGCATTAATAATCCACCAACGTTGACGAAGTGAGTGATGCACGAGTTGAGCACCAGCGTGAAGTAGACGAATGTGTTCACGTTCAATAATAAGGCGAGTAATATGAGCCGATGGATGCAAGACAATAGGATGCTTAGTGTCGTAAGGTAATTGCGACTGCTGTAATCGCCTGCCAACGCGTATTACTCCACTCATCAAGAAACGGGTCGAGAGAAGACAACTTACTCCTGATAGAGACAGAAGACCCATTACGAAGACAATTAATCTCGGCAGTAAAGTGGATCGACTGAGATTGTTTTATGAAGAAATTAAGAGCATGATGAATTTCGACGGGGGTAAGAGCGCCCGTTATTTTGTCAGCACTGGAGAGTCTAATATTTTTGATGAACCGAAAACAGTAAGCGTATACACGTGTCAGACGGTGCAACGAAGAAAAGTCCTTAGAAAGGTCGATAGCCAGGGTAGACATTAGAGAAAGGTTGGGGGTTTGTTTCTCTTCCGCAGTGACTTCAGAAGACGACGGATTAGAAGGTAAAAAGGGTGGAAAAGGATTGGACTCGGAAGATTGAGACAAACAAGCGGGATCGTGCCACCAAAGCGAACAATCGCGCAAAACGTCAGGGTGACACCCCCTAGAGATATCAGCAGGATTGTGTCTAGAATTGATGTGATGCCATGTATAGGCTTGCGTAAGACGCTGAATCTCGGCAACACGATTAGCGACGTAGGTTTTCCACACGTAGGTTTTTCAATAGTAAGATTTATTATTGAATCTTAAACTTAGCTTGTTGAGTTGCTGTCCGGCATCGATAGGCAGTGTATTTTCTAACAGCTGTCTACGTGCGTTTAAAAAATGAGTGAAACCTTGAAAGTTAGGAAGATTATCAGGGTCTATAGACTCCTTCCATAATTTAAAAGTAGTATGGTCGAGTTTTGCTGATAATAATTGTATAGTGATAAGCTCGAATGAATTCACTGACAGTTGCATTGCCGCCAGTGAATTAACGGAAGACGTTATTGTATTTGTGAATTCTGCCAAACTTTGGACAGAGTCTTTAATTGTTATCTTGACTTCAAGTAAATTTTGAATGTAGTACTTTGCTAGTATGAACTTGCTGTCATACCTTGTGGACAGCAAACTCAACGCTATCGAGTAGTTTTCATTACAAATAGGTAGTGATTTAATTAAGTCTAACGGCTCATTTTTTAGAGAAGAATGCAAATAATGTAGTTTCTGCACTGCCGTTAGATAGGCTCTTGCATGCACCAAGTCCAAAAAAATTGAATAAAAATGCTGCCATTCCAAGATATTGCCTGTGAAGCAGGGCAAACTTATCGGTTTTAATTGCATATGGCCTGTTAATACGGGAGGTACAGTCTGAACATTAAAGGTATCAATTAATTGTAAAATATTAGCTTCTGTGGAATATAACACTTCTTCGACCTCAACTCGGTCTTCTTGAGCAGCGTTTATGTCTTTGCAAATAAGTTCGATTTCGGACTGTACCTCATCGTATTTCGTTGCCAAGCTTTTCAAACTTTCAAGTCTGACTGTTAAAAAGTGTTTCGTATTAGAGTTTCTATCAAAGTTACTGACAGCTGATTGTATACGCACTATTGCGGACTTTAAGCCGCCTCTCTTTCTGACTAACACTTTGAGGCCTTCTTCAGCCATTGTACGCACCTTGAAATGCTGTTAGTGAGGTGATACCTTGTGGGCGATGTCCTGAAGCGTCGAGGCCGTGGAGAAGATGGCAAACACACAGCTCGGAGAGATGACTGCTTTGACTGACGTACTGAAGCTAGCAGGTGTAAGCTCTTGCAATGATGTCGTCAGGAGGCTCAAAGGCGACGAGCGAAATGCTGGTTGAATCACGCCACGGTCGTATCAGCGGATATGCTGAGTCGCCCGTGATGGCCAGAAATTGGGGCAGAAAAATAATAAATAGGTGACTGATGTATCCGGGAATCCAGGTCCGGAGCGACCAAAAAAATGTTAAGTATGAAGTGTTCGTGAATTGTCGATTTACGTTGTAATTAGTTCGCCAGGATGAAGAAATGATGAAGAGAGAGTGGACTGTAGTTAATACATTTATTGAAAATTATTCACATATACAGCATTGAAATGGTTAGGTGTCACTTTTGAATATAAGACTGGCTAATGAGTGCATCGTAAATACAAGTCATAAAATGTTACATTGAAGAATTAATTTAATGAGAAAGCCTAGAAGGCCAAATATAAGTCTTGGGCCTAAGGCCTACATTAATTGTCGCGACAAAGAAGAAATTAATGTGACAGGATAGCAGCGGGCACAAGGCCGACCGCCGCTAGCGAACGTATGTAACGCACTGTCCAGATGTACGGACATGAATTGAGCAAATTAAAAGCGCAGATTAGCCAACCTATAAATGCAAAAATTACCGCGCTACTGTACAGTACCATTTCTCCCTTACATATTTTATATTACTGGTTTGTTTCTTATCCCTTGGTTTCATTTTATTTCCTTTACACTTGATTAGTTCCATTTCCATTTTTCATCTTCTTCTCCTTCATTTTCAATTGGCTTCATTTTAGTTTGGTTCTCCCTTTCTCGTTTAGTTTTATTTCATTTGGTAGTATGAATTCATTCACGTCCTTTAATTGGCTTTATTCTTATGTGGTTTCGGTTTTTTCCCTTCTTCTTTGTTTTCCTGTTTGTTTGGTCAATCACTTGGGTTAAGTCATGTCGTCATTTGTCGTGTCATTGTCTTTACATTTTATTTATATTTAATATTTTATTTTATATGAAGTATATTATATTATATTATATTTTATATGATACCGCGCTGCGATCAATTACAGATAATAATAGATAACAGGTTCCATTGACGCAGTTCAGACATGCTACACGCGGTGCACCGTGTTCGGGTAACAGAACGCTTTTATATGTTTATTTAATATATTTTATGTATTTATTTATTATGTGTTTGTTTTGTGTGGATTTTATTGTTTAACGAGCTCCTCTCGGAGTGATGGTCTGAGGATGGGCCACATGGCCTGAAACGCGTAACCATAAAAATTACGCTCGACGTCACTGGACGGAAATTACAAGGTAAATTATATATAATTATCATACAGTGACCTGAACCACTTTAAATATGTTTAAATTTATATTTAGTATCATCTTTTTCATCCCTGGTATTGGGGTGGCTTATTTGAGTGTAACAATATATATATAATTTGTGATGTTTTCAATTTGTTTCTTCTGCAAGTAGATAATTTTGTATATTCTTTTTAACACCTGACGCACGTTTCTCTGAAAAATATCAGTATCATCAGAGGTTTCTAAGTGAATTCACAAATTGAAAACATCACAAATTATATAATTACTGCAAGAAACATCGAGTTACTTATATAGAAAATGATATATATATATCATTATATATCAGGCTGAAGATGAGAGAACAGGAACTCTCGAAACATGTTCCTAATAGGAAAAAAGTACATCTTGAGGTAAATTTAGTTATAAATATTAAAGTAATATATATATATATTGTAACAAGAAGACTCTGTCGTCTCTGTAAAAGGGTGTTTTTTACGTGTGTTAGCCTCACACGTTGTAGTCGTTACATTACGTTTACTTACTTACTTTTTCTTTTAGTTACGCTGACAATGTCCGTCGCGATCTCACGAATTACCAGTACAATATCTCGCGAGTGTAAACCTTACCTGTCCTTTAATGAGTATATTTCGTTCCCAGGTGGCACCAAATTGTTTATGAAAACAATTAAAAAATATAAAATCGAGCGGTCGTTCTCGACGGTGTTGGGTGATTCAAATTACCCTCGCAATAGGTGGGTGTATGAATCTTGCTAGTAGTTCACCGTGTTGCCGACGTCTAACGATGGCCGTCAATTTTGCTCGTCGCTAAAGTACACAAACTTTATAATGCAATTTACAATGAAATAAAGGACGGTTATTACAACTCAGTACTAGTTTATTAACGTGAAATTATCAGTTATTCAATTCAATACAAAATTATATACTGTTATTTAAACAAAGTTGCTCTGGCAATAAATAGACAATTTTTCCCAGGTTGGCTAAAGTTGATTAAACGTTATTAGATCGACATGCTGTCATTTTGTGTATATTTTCTTAATGTTCGTTTAATCTGAGTTCTTTTGGTTACAAAAAAATATTAATAAGATGATAATAAAGTACACTACCTTACATTGATGGTACTTATATACTATTAGATTTAATTACAATTCGTTCCTGAAGTGTTAAAAAGTGTGTTAGGAATTCGTAATTTATACCCAGGTTATTTTCTGGTTTCATACAAGTTTAGTTTTTTATTTTCAATTAATCCTTGAAAGAAATCTGATTATCATTTCGTAGTGAGAGTTATTTGTGTTGTGAGAAAAAGTTAATAAGAATTTATTCCATAAATTCTTGTATTTCGGATATACTTATCGAATTCGGGTGAAGAATTACTCAGTTCTAGTTAGGTTGGGTCCTTTTGATCATCAATCTTCCATCATTTATGATTTGGATTATGTCTGGCTTCTTTTTCGGATAAGGTGGATTCAATAATTAATTTAGAATTTGAAAATCTGGTCTGTGGTCTCTGTTGAATTGACTAGTTCTTCATCAGACTTCTTGCATCCTCGTTTTATAAGATTTTGACTTGTTTTTTACTATTTTAAATTAAAATTGAGTCGACTATGGTTTGGCTTCTATCTGTCTTGAGTGTCAATAATGAGCTAACAATTTTTAATGGAATTATAATAAATAACGTTCCGTTGTTATGGCAACTGTCTGTCTCTCATTGGCTGATCCTGTCTTATGTCCATTGTTATAATATTTGAATTTTAAATCAAAATGACTAAATATCTTTTGATTACTATTATTCTTCTGTCTTCTTATCTATGTATGAGATATTATCACAACTGTTTATATTTTCTTTCAAAGATCATTTTGACATCCCACAAAGCTGGGTTTGTTTATGTATTAAAAGTTTTGACAATAATGTTAATATTATGTAATTACATTTCTTTCTTATTTTATGTTTTTAATTTAACTTTGACATCTTAATATGATTCACTAATTGTACTTAACTAGTTACTTGCCCTGGATTTTCTAATACAATATTTAATTTCTTGCAATTTGTTTATTTTGGATTTATACAGTTAGGCATTTTATAGGCCTAAGTAGTAATTGGCTATATCTTATTTTACACAAATTAAAGATTATTTTATATTTACATATGTTTTGCTTGGTGTCACTTATGACTTGTTTACCTTTTGAATTAATTTGGGCTGTTTTATAATAATTGTATGTTCTTATTACTTTACAAAATCATGGCCTGTCTATTATTCTCTAATTTCTTTTCCTGTATTATTATGTTTGTAAGAATGTATCTCCTTACTTATCTATATTGCCATTTTTTATAACTTGTCTATCATTTAATATTACTTATAAAACATAACACAAAAATTAGGTTTATGGTATGTTTACTTTTTCAGCCATATTCCTTCATATAAACTTAATGGAACAAATAACTATCTTGGTGAAGAACATTATAACACCATTTATTTTATCTTTTTGAACATTTTAAGATCCAAGGATGTTTTACTTATTTTGCACTTATATTATTTAGTATATTTTTCTTTTAACATTTACTATATATTTTTTTCTACCTAACCATTGTAACAATAACATTTTTAATCATTATGGGATTTTTACCCTGAATACCACTGTATTACTAATCTACTATCACTTTTAATTATAATAACAATAAAATTCTTATTTTTAGCTATTTTTCACCATTAAACTATAGTGTTAATCACTGGTTTAGGTGTCTATACCTATATGTTGGTTTTCTATTTGTTTTGGGTTTACACTGGCACTTTGCACTTTTTTATTGTACTTGAGTGTTACTAGTGGTTATTCCCTAATATGGATTTCTCTTTACTCAATCACCTTCACTCCCTACCTATCTCTCACTTCTGGGTTTTTTATTGTTTTATTCACAATTATTAGTTATTATTTTAACAAATTTCATGTTCTGATTCACTTATCATTATAGAGTTATTCAATACATTTAATATCTATTTTTCTGGTTAGTGTACTTTAATTGATATTACTTTATTTGATTTTAAATACTGGTCCTTTACATTTATTATTTGTTTGTGTCTTTTTCATCATCATTTGAGTTTAATATTTCTCATTTTATTTTCTTTATTATTTGTTTGTGTCTTTTCCATATACCTTCTCATTTTATTTTCTTTTATTGAGTCAATCACTTGGGTTGGGTCATAGTCATTTGTCGCGTCATAGTCATTTTATTTTCATTCATTTAACATAGTTGATTCATAGTTTTTCCCTGGTATTGGGGTGGCTTTTCGTGTTGTAACATAATGCCTCTCCATCAAAATTGATCATTTTGGTAAAACACTAGCATAGTTTTTTATGAAATTATCATTTATATATAATTTGTTCCTTTTTCTTCTTGTTTATTTCTTCTTTCTTGTTTCTCTTCTTACTTGTTCCACTCCTTTTTATTTAGTTATCTTTTAGATCTGTTTTTACTTATTTCCATTAGTGCGTTCTCCCTGTTATATATAATTTCCCTAACTTTTAGTAGCAGGTTTCTTCCATTACTACCTTTTTTTCTGAGATCAGAGGAACATCATCTCTGCTCAGTTATTTGATTGCTGGACCTATTCTCAGTCAATCTTAAATACCTTTTTGTCATCTGGTGACTTTCATTAATAATAATATCTTGGGGATTGTCCACTTTATGGTTCTTTAGATCATTTTAACTTCTTTCTACTCATTCTTCCTTCCGCTGTACCTTTGCTATATTCTGTTATATACTCACACAGTTGATTGTTTTTATTTATTTATTTGTTAATTTCATTATTTCTAACTTTTAATTAGTTTATTTTTCTTTTCTTCTTGTGATCATTTTAATTATTTCAGACATCTTTTTCTTTTCTTCTTCTTTGTTGATTACCCCTATTTTGCTTTAGCCACTTGCTGTATATTTGCTTTATATCTTTTTCTTGTACCAGTTCATTTTACTTTCTCTGAATATTCTATATTCTATACACTTTTATGTATTTGTCTTAGCAGTTCTTGCTTGGTTCTATATTTGTCTATCTTAATTGGTCTCCTTTCTAATTCTCTTGTATTATTAATTCTTGTTTTCACTTCGTTTGTTTAGTTTATTTTATCTCACCTATTTTCTAAATGTTAGTGTAAGTTGGTTGTATTTACTATTTAGGAATTTTGTAGTTTATTCCTTTCTTTTATCTCTTATCTCATATGTTTCCTAAATGGTAGTGTAAGTTGACCTTACTTTTTTTTCCCAAATAATAGCGTAAGGTGTAACGGGCCTATTTTGGGGTAATAAGGCAATTTGTATTTTTTTTTTATAAACAAATAAAATTTTTTTTATGATAGGGACAAAACTTAGGTAAATTTCAGTGGTGGCGACAAAAGCGACCATGGCAGCACTGCTGTTGACTTTATACGATACAAAATTATGCAATAATATTTTGTAAATTTTGTAAACAAGTGAAAACAACCGACAAACTGTGCCAAGGGCAGTTTCAAGGACACACACAACAGTAAACACATTATGTAACAGTGTAAACAATTATGTAACCACATCAGACCATCTGACGTCAGTATATACGCCAGAGACGAACCCTGTTGTGAAATGCGGTCATGTAACAAAAGCAGTCTGCTGGCGGAGTGATATAAACTTTCAAACAAAGAGACTTGGTCACACAACAACGGCGACTTCATAAAATAGCGCCAGTGGCTTAGTCCCAGTATAAAATCAGTCAGTGAGCCGGCCGGTCACACATCAAAGTTCCGGAACGTAATTTTGCGGGCCCGCAACATAAAAAATGTAAAAATTTTTAAGATTTGATCATATAAAATAGTATTTTCGAAACCGAATAGGTACAGTGAGAAAATAATAAGTAAATAATCATGTAACAGTTCGGCAATAAATCAGTGCGTGTGTACGAGAAGACACTGTAGGAGGGTACCTTCAACGTAATAACAGGAAAGTAAATTAACAAATTTTATTATTTTCATACAATACAAGAACAGAGGGGGAAAATTTAATTTCAAATATGAGCTCTAATGGGAATATAACTTGTCTCATGTGAAAGTGTGTGAGTGTGTATGTGTGAGTTTGAATTACGTAATTACAAAGGCGCTGGTTTAAGTTAAGAGAAGTTAGTTGAGTATTATTTCTTTACAGTATTTGTTTTAGTGTTCAACAGTTTAATTATCAATAACGTTTTGAAAGTTGTGGTCAGAATAAAGCCTGTACACTGTCAATGTTAAAATAGTAAAAGTATAAAAGATGGGAGGAGTAATTTTGTCATTGTCGTTAATATGCAACAGTAAAACTAAATTATGAATAAACATAAGTTTGTTTGAGTATAGTAGATCGAAGTAGTCATTTCAAACAACCAATTCTGATCTCCTGTGTTCGCCGAAAAGGACCCTTAAAATGGTAAGAACATATATTTCAGACGTAGTTGGCAACACAAGATGGCGCTCGACAGTAAACAGTAAAGTTTGAATAAAAATAAAATCAATCACATTTTATTAGTTTTATTAAATTATCAATTTATTGAAAAGTATCAATGGCTTCCGAACGTAGGGACAATTTTATATAAATACATTTATATAAAATATAGGTCTACTTGGGAGAACAGGATGGTTGTTTGGAATAGGAAATAAAATTTTTGTGTGTACGTAAAATAGACGTATAAGTAGTAAGGTTATGTCATGTTTTTGTAGTATGGGTAAGTAGAATATTTTTTTTAGAGGTATGTATTACATATAATAATATTTTGCAAAGAATTATATGTCTAAAAGATTTAAGAAAATGGCAGACAATCATGAAACTGTCAGCGTCACTGACAGTGTAGATGAAAGCCAGATAAGTGTAACGGAATCACAAATCATGAATGAAGGTGTTCACTCAACACCAGTCACGAGTAAAAAGGCTGAAGATAATGATATGATCAAGATGATGAAATTGCTTTTTAATGAACAGAAAAACGAGATAAATGAGAAATTCGATGTTCAAAAGAATAGTTCGAATGAGTTAACAAACCAAATTAAAGAAATTAATGAGCATTTTGAGAATACCACTGAAAAATTTGCCAGTAAATATAATGATTTAGATACTAAATTAAATAATACAGTTAAGAGTATAGACGTTAAATTTAACGAAAGAGACGAGAAAATTGACAAACAAATTTGTGAAATTACACTAAATATCGAAAGTAAAATCAGTAACGTAAGTGAGCAGATGGCAGATCAAATTAGAACACAAATTGAAGAGCAGTTTGTAGAAGTAGAAAATAAATGTGCAACTAAAATTAATGAAAGTAATAATGATATCGAATTTAAAATAATGGAAGTAGAAAGTACATGTAAACAATCTATACAAGAGAGTGTGGGGGTTATTAATAAACATAACCTTCAATATGCAAATAAACGTGATAACAAATTTAGCATGATAGAGCAGAATATCATAGAAATTAAAGATGAATTACATGTGGCCGTAAGCCAAAATTTAAATAATGTTGCGGAGCGAGTGATATATACTCGCGAAGCAAAAGATGAGATAGAATTAGAACAGTTTAATTGTGACAATCGTAGAGTACACCCAATGCAATTTTTAAACCGAGTAAGGGAGTTTAATCGATTTAATGGTAGTAGTTGGGAGGTTAAATTGCTGAAGATTATAAAATGTTTTAAAGGTAGTGCCGAGATATGGGCGGAAGTACACCATACCGAATGGGGTAGTTACGAGGATTTTGAGGTAGCTTTTCGAAACAAATATTGGTCAGAAGAAGACCAAGAAATCTTAAGAAGTAAAATAATGGGTACTGGGAATTTTGGTAGGATTAATAACCACCTAACCATATATGTGATGATGATATATAACGAAGCTAAGTATCTGGAATCGCCGTTGCCATTCCGGTCATTTGTAAGACATATTAGCAAACACCTGCCCAGAGAGGTGCAAATCACGTTAATGACTAGAGAGATTACAAATATAAGCGAGTTAGAAAACATGTTGGACGTGTTACAGAATATAGGGGAACGCGACATAGGGCGACGCCCAAACACACCAGTAGTACCACACCATAATAATAATAATTACCATCAGAATAGGGGTACACAGAATTTTCATAGAGGAGCGCGGGGAGGAAGTTTTGATAATAGGGGCGAGAGTTGGAGGTGTAGAGCCTGTGAAACCGACAATTATGCTAATAGAACAAATTGTTTCAGATGTCATCGAAACAGGGAGTGCGCCAGGAACGAGAGAGCGAACCCACCACCCAATCAACAGACGAGAGGAGGAGAATTTCATAGAGGAGCACCCAGAGGAGGAGGACATTATAATAGAGGAAGGGGAGGAAATCATCCAGCTGTAGCAGGTCCATCCACGGAAAACTAGGGAGGACAATGGAGAAGCGGGCCCAACCATTGTCTACGGAAAACAGGAGGGTCCAAATAACCGACACATACCATAACAACGTTATCAAGATGGACATGGCGAAGGAACTGTTAGAAGAAGAGGAGAACAAGGTGATGGAACGCAGAACAGGATTGACTGAGGTGACAGTTAACATTGAAGGTAAGAATTATAAAACTTTAATTGATACCGGTAGCGAGATATCAGTAATTTCTGAAAATGTCATGGGTGAATTAAAAGAGTTAAACAAGAATATACCGTCATTGCCAGTTGCCGGGGTTACAGTAGTGGGGGTAACTGGGGTGAGAAGTAAGAGAATAACCAGACAAGTACAATTAAATATTTTAATAAATGAAGTTGAATTTGAAAATACTTTCCTAGTAGTTAAAGGGTTGAGTCTAGATGTAATATTGGGAAATGATTTTTTGGAAAGAAACGGAGCAGTGATAGATTTTAATAAACAAATAGTAAAATTTGAAAAGGGGGGAATAAACCAGTCAGAATAGAGTTTAAGAAAGTAGTAAATGAGAGTAAAGTCACGGGAATAAAAATGTTACATAAGCAGATAAGCGATAGAGAGATAGAGACTAAAATAAATATGTCTAGAGAATGATAGTCTAGAGAATGAGGTGGGAGAAATGCACGAGCGTAATGAAAGTGTGTGGGCAAATAGAGCCGATAAATTTTTTAATGAAGATACAGTTGTAGGAAATACTCAGCGAGAGGAGCTGTGGGCAGTTGTGGAGCGGTTCAGAGAGGTGTTTGATGAATCACCAGGGAAAGCGAAGGACTACATCTGCGAGTTGAAAGTTCGGGACCACGCACCATACATGCAGAGGAGCTACCCGGTGCCGTTTTCGAAGCGGAGGGCTGTACAGGAGGAACTAGACTGGATGATGCAGGGAGGCATAATTGAACGCTCAGTATCACCCTATTCAAACCCTTTGGTAGTAGTGATAAAAAAGGATGGCAAGGTAAGGTTATGTTTAGATGCTCGGAAAATTAATCAAATTATTATACCTGACAGGGAATCTCCGGAACCCATAAATGAGATTTTACAGAAGTTTAGCGGAGTTAAATACATGACGTCCTTAGACCTGACCGCTGGATACTGGCAGGTACCATTAGCAACAGAGAGCAGGAAATACACAGCTTTTCTTTTTAACGGTAAGAATTACCAGTTCAAACGCTTACCTTTTGGATTAAACACCAGTGTTGCCAGTTTTGTTAAATGTTTAGATAATATTTTACAACCTAAGGACTTAGACTTTTTAACTGTATATGTCGATGATATCTTAATAGCTTCTAGAACATTCACTGAACATTTAGAACACATAGAATACGTATTAGATAAGCTACAAAGAGGGGGTTTAACAGTGAATTGGGACAAGTCTAAGTTTCTGCAGACAGAAATACATTTTTTAGGATTTATTATTACACAGGAGGGGATATTAGCCAACCCTGACAAAGTCGAAGCCATAATGCGATTCCCCGAACCTAAAAACATTAAGCAATTACAAAGTTTTTTAGGCTTATGCAATTTTTACAGGAAATTTCAGGAGAACTACGCACACACAACATCCAAACTGAGTGCTGTACTGCACAAGAATAAACAGTGGAGATGGGGCGATACGGAACGAACTGCGTTTAATGAAATTAAGAGAAAGTTTAGTCACATGATCATGATGAATCATCCCAATTTTAATAAGACTTTTTATTTGCAGACCGACGCCAGCAATGTAGCGCTAGGGGCAGAGTTATACCAGGAGAGCTGCGACAAGGAACACCTGACGATCGCCTTCGCCAGTAGATCGCTGCTGTCGGCTGAGAAGAATTATACTACAACTGAAAAAGAACTTCTAAGTATTGTGTTCGCCGTGGGTAAATTCCGAACCTACATCCTAGGCAATACCACGATAATCCGGACGGACCACAAGGCATTGTCATTCCTTAATTCATGTAAGCTAACACATAGCAGATTAACCAGGTGGGTATTAGCCTTACAAGAATATAACTTTTCATGGGAGTACATAAAGGGGTCAGATAATAAGGTACCAGATACACTTTCTAGAGTAGATGTGATAGACAATAAAACTGGTAGGGACCTTAAAAAAATAGAAATTTTTAGGCTAACTAGAGAAGATAGAATTTTTGGTGAGGAATTAAGTGACATTAAAAACTTGCAAAGATCTGATAGTAAACTGGGTAAAGTAATTGTTAGTTTAGAAACAGATGTAGAGGGATCTGAATATAATGAGCGGTTTCAAGTCTATCAAGGTATTTTGTTTAAAAAAGTAGATGGTGGGGAGCGTGATTGGAGGTTAGTTATACCCGAGGGGTTAATAGATAAAATTGTTTGGGATTGTCATATAAGGTATGGTCATTTTGGTGTGAGAAATTTGTGCAAATGTTTTGAAAGAGTCATGTATATTTAAGAATATGGAGAGGAGAGTGAGGAGAGTGTTGAGAGTATGTGATTTATGTCAAAAATCGAAAGTAGTGAATTATAAAGTGGAAGGTGAGATGAATTACATAAAAGTAGATAAACCTTTCGATCTGGTTGCAGTAGATTTATATGGACCATTATCCAGGGGTAGAGGTGGTGTGTTATATGTATTTGTAGTTCTAGACACCTTTTCAAAATTTGTGAAGTTATATAGCATTAAGAGAGCAACGAGTAAAGTACTCAGTGAGAAAATAGTAAAAGACTACATGCTTAATGTTGGAAAACCGAAAATTATATTATCTGACCACGGTTGACAGTTTATAAGCGGCAAGTGGCGGCAGACGCTTGGATGGGAAGGCATCATACCCAAGCATACGGCAGTGTACCATCCTCAGTCGAACCAAGCAGAACGGGTGATGAGAGAGATTGGCAGGATATTTCGGGCGTACTGTCACGCCAAACACACAGAATGGCCATCCTACGTGAAAAAAGTAGAGGAGTGGCTGAATTGTACCACCCATGAGTCCACGGGATTTACGCCGCATGAGTTGATCAGGGGAACAAGGCCGCCCAGGATATTGGAACAACTTTTCAAATACCCACCAGAAGGTCAGGTTTTGGACAGGAACATGAAAATTAGATTGGCCAACGAGAATTTACTCACGAGAGGAGAGCGAAGAAAACAGAAACATGATGCCAAGGGTAAATGGACCAAGTATGAGGTAGGTCAGTTAGTGTTAGTAAAAAGACATGATTTGTCCAGTGCTCAAGATAGAGAAATAAAGAAGTTTTTCTTGTTGTATGAAGGACCCTATGAAATTGTAGAAATAAAAATGCAGAATGCGTATGTGCTGAGGAACCCAGCGACGCAGGAAATAGTAGGTACTCAAAATGCGACGAATTTAAAATTATATCGGTCACTTTAATTATGTTTATATGTTTATAAATAAGTTTTTAAATATTATTGTTTGTTTACAGAAGGGATCCTCCCCCATTTACGGGCGGTCACGATCTTACCAGTCCTGGCCGTGGAATTCGGAACTCGGAGGCGGGCCATGGTTGGCGGATCTTCCTTCGGGCGGTGAAAACAACGATGGTCCGGCTCCACCAAAATTGGTATAAAGTAGAAAACTTAACTACACATTTGAACGGGGAGGGGGACCCCAACAGGTACATGACACAAATTAAATATTTTTTTTAATACACTCCAGGTGCAGCAATCCTGGTGTACCTGTCACGTGCCTGCACTGCTTTAGTGTTGTATATAATGGAGGCTGCATTTAAGTATAAGGCAGTGCGTACAAATTTTAAAAGTTTCAGAACCAATGGTAAAATTGAAATTAGCCATTGGTTGTAGTTCTGTTTAGTCAGACGTGTTGAAAGTTAAGATAGAGTCAGCTTTCAATGTAAATAGAATTTTGGAAAAAAAAATTTTTTTTTGAGAAACGAATTAATAAAAGTTAAATTGAGATTAAAAGGTAATTTTCTGATTTTATATGCAAACTTAATGATGTAAAGTGTGTAAATTTTAAATACAAATTGTTTAATTTTAAGATAATAATAACAATGTGAATTATGAGTGTACTATGTTTTCTTATGTTATATTGTGTTGTTAGGTATTTTGATATATATGTTAGAAATAAGTAGAAAACAAAACCAGTGCTTCTTAGTGCAAACCAGCACCGCTAGGGGGAAACAGATCAGTTGGGGATATGGTGTTGTATAAGGCCACTAGTTGATATTTTGATTTGTTGTTTCAGTGTTTGGTGATGCTGTGGCGGCGGACCTGAGCTGGCCAGCGTGTCAGAGCAGGGGCGTTGAGTATCTGTCTGACTCTACGGTGTTGGGATCTCGAGAGAGAAGTCCAGTATTGTCATTCAGATGCAGTCACAGTCACCGGACCAAGGGTGAGTTGATTATAATTTTTGTAAACCGTAAAGGGGGTTGTGGCGACATATCCTGGCTGATCCCTTTAGCAAGTATGAATGTGTCAATGAGATTTTTTATTTTTCTTTTATAAATAAGACCTGAAGATGTCAGTAATGACGAAAAGCTTTGTCTAAATAATAAAAACAATTATAGCAGTTTAGCAATTTTATAAAAGAAAAGTAAGGATGGCTGCTAATTTAAACAATACGAAGAGATTTTTTATGCTTCGGCATAAAATATCTCATTGAGGGGGTATTGTAACGGGCCTATTTTGGGGTAATAAGGCAATTTGTATTTTTTTTTATAAACAAATAACATTTTTTTTATTATAGGGACAAAACTTAGGTAACTTTCAGTGGTGGCGACAAAAGCGACCGTGGCAGCACTGCTGTTGACTTTATACGATACAAAATTATTCAATAATATTTTGTAAATTTTGTAAACAAGTGAAAACAACCGACAAACTGTGCCCAAGGGCAGTTTCAAGGACACACACAACGGTAAACACATTATGTAACAGTGTAAACAATTATGTAACCACATCAGACCATCTGACGTCAGTATATACGCCAGAGACGAACCCTGTTGTGGAATGCGGTCATGTAACGAAAGCAGTCTGCTGGCGGAGTGATATAAACTTTCAAACAAAGAGACTTGGTCACACAACAACGGCGACTTCATAAAATAGCGCCAGTGGCTTAGTCCCAGTATAAAATCAGTCAGTGAGCCGGCCGGTCACACATCAAAGTTCCGGAACGTAATTTTGCGGGCCCGCAACATAAAAAATGTAAAAATTTTTAAGATTTGATCATATAAAATAGTATTTTCGAAACCGAATAGGTACAGTGAGAAAATAATAAGTAAATAATCATGTAACAGTTCGGCAATAAATCAGTGCGTGTGTACGAGAAGACATTGTAGGAGGGTACCTTCAACGTAATAACAGGAAAGTAAATTAACAAATTTTATTATTTTCATACAATACAAGAACAGAGGGGGAAAATTTAATTTCAAATATGAGCTCTAATGGGAATATAACTTGTCTCATGTGAAAGTGTGTGAGTGTGTATGTGTGAGTTTGAATTACGTAATTACAAAGGCGCTGGTTTAAGTTAAGAGAAGTTAGTTGAGTATTATTTCTTTACAGTATTTGTTTTAGTGTTCAACAGTTTAATTATCAATAACGTTTTGAAAGTTGTGGTCAGAATAAAGCCTGTACACTGTCAATGTTAAAATAGTAAAAGTATAAAAGATGGGAGGAGTAATTTTGTCATTGTCGTTAATATGCAACAGTAAAACTAAATTATGAATAAACACAAGTTTGTTTGAGTATAGTAGATCGAAGTAGTCATTTCAAACAACCAATTCTGATCTCCTGTGTTCGCCGAAAAGGACCCTTAAAATGGTAAGAACATATATTTCAGACGTAGTTGGCAACACAAGATGGCGCTCGACAGTAAACAGTAAAGTTTGAATAAAAATAAAATCAATCACATTTTATTAGTTTTATTAAATTATCAATTTATTGAAAAGTATCAATGGCTTCCGAACGTAGGGACAATTTTATATAAATACATTTATATAAAATATAGGTCTACTTGGGAGAACAGGATGGTTGTTTGGAATAGGAAATAAAATTTTTGTGTGTACGTAAAATAGACGTATAAGTAGTAAGGTTATGTCATGTTTTTGTAGTATGGGTAAGTAGAATATTTTTTTTAGAGGTATGTATTACATATAATAATATTTTGCAAAGAATTATATGTCTAAAAGATTTAAGAAAATGGCAGACAATCATGAAACTGTCAGCGTCACTGACAGTGTAGATGAAAGCCAGATAAGTGTAACGGAATCACAAATCATGAATGAAGGTGTTCACTCAACACCAGTCACGAGTAAAAAGGCTGAAGATAATGATATGATCAAGATGATGAAATTGCTTTTTAATGAACAGAAAAACGAGATAAATGAGAAATTCGATGTTCAAAAGAATAGTTCGAATGAGTTAACAAACCAAATTAAAGAAATTAATGAGCATTTTGAGAATACCACTGAAAAATTTGCCAGTAAATATAATGATTTAGATACTAAATTAAATAATACAGTTAAGAGTATAGACGTTAAATTTAACGAAAGAGACGAGAAAATTGACAAACAAATTTGTGAAATTACACTAAATATCGAAAGTAAAATCAGTAACGTAAGTGAGCAGATGGCAGATCAAATTAGAACACAAATTGAAGAGCAGTTTGTAGAAGTAGAAAATAAATGTGCAACTAAAATTAATGAAAGTAATAATGATATCGAATTTAAAATAATGGAAGTAGAAAGTACATGTAAACAATCTATACAAGAGAGTGTGGGGGTTATTAATAAACATAACCTTCAATATGCAAATAAACGTGATAACAAATTTAGCATGATAGAGCAGAATATCATAGAAATTAAAGATGAATTACATGTGGCCGTAAGCCAAAATTTAAATAATGTTGCGGAGCGAGTGATATATACTCGCGAAGCAAAAGATGAGATAGAATTAGAACAGTTTAATTGTGACAATCGTAGAGTACACCCAATGCAATTTTTAAACCGAGTAAGGGAGTTTAATCGATTTAATGGTAGTAGTTGGGAGGTTAAATTGCTGAAGATTATAAAATGTTTTAAAGGTAGTGCCGAGATATGGGCGGAAGTACACCATACCGAATGGGGTAGTTACGAGGATTTTGAGGTAGCTTTTCGAAACAAATATTGGTCAGAAGAAGACCAAGAAATCTTAAGAAGTAAAATAATGGGTACTGGGAATTTTGGTAGGATTAATAACCACCTAACCATATATGTGATGATGATATATAACGAAGCTAAGTATCTGGAATCGCCGTTGCCATTCCGGTCATTTGTAAGACATATTAGCAAACACCTGCCCAGAGAGGTGCAAATCACGTTAATGACTAGAGAGATTACAAATATAAGCGAGTTAGAAAACATGTTGGACGTGTTACAGAATATAGGGGAACGCGACATAGGGCGACGCCCAAACACACCAGTAGTACCACACCATAATAATAATAATTACCATCAGAATAGGGGTACACAGAATTTTCATAGAGGAGCGCGGGGAGGAAGTTTTGATAATAGGGGCGAGAGTTGGAGGTGTAGAGCCTGTGAAACCGACAATTATGCTAATAGAACAAATTGTTTCAGATGTCATCGAAACAGGGAGTGCGCCAGGAACGAGAGAGCGAACCCACCACCCAATCAACAGACGAGAGGAGGAGAATTTCATAGAGGAGCACCCAGAGGAGGAGGACATTATAATAGAGGAAGGGGAGGAAATCATCCAGCTGTAGCAGGTCCATCCACGGAAAACTAGGGAGGACAATGGAGAAGCGGGCCCAACCATTGTCTACGGAAAACAGGAGGGTCCAAATAACCGACACATACCATAACAACGTTATCAAGATGGACATGGCGAAGGAACTGTTAGAAGAAGAGGAGAACAAGGTGATGGAACGCAGAACAGGATTGACTGAGGTGACAGTTAACATTGAAGGTAAGAATTATAAAACTTTAATTGATACCGGTAGCGAGATATCAGTAATTTCTGAAAATGTCATGGGTGAATTAAAAGAGTTAAACAAGAATATACCGTCATTGCCAGTTGCCGGGGTTACAGTAGTGGGGGTAACTGGGGTGAGAAGTAAGAGAATAACCAGACAAGTACAATTAAATATTTTAATAAATGAAGTTGAATTTGAAAATACTTTCCTAGTAGTTAAAGGGTTGAGTCTAGATGTAATATTGGGAAATGATTTTTTGGAAAGAAACGGAGCAGTGATAGATTTTAATAAACAAATAGTAAAATTTGAAAAGGGGGGAATAAACCAGTCAGAATAGAGTTTAAGAAAGTAGTAAATGAGAGTAAAGTCACGGGAATAAAAATGTTACATAAGCAGATAAGCGATAGAGAGATAGAGACTAAAATAAATATGTCTAGAGAATGATAGTCTAGAGAATGAGGTGGGAGAAATGCACGAGCGTAATGAAAGTGTGTGGGCAAATAGAGCCGATAAATTTTTTAATGAAGATACAGTTGTAGGAAATACTCAGCGAGAGGAGCTGTGGGCAGTTGTGGAGCGGTTCAGAGAGGTGTTTGATGAATCACCAGGGAAAGCGAAGGACTACATCTGCGAGTTGAAAGTTCGGGACCACGCACCATACATGCAGAGGAGCTACCCGGTGCCGTTTTCGAAGCGGAGGGCTGTACAGGAGGAACTAGACTGGATGATGCAGGGAGGCATAATTGAACGCTCAGTATCACCCTATTCAAACCCTTTGGTAGTAGTGATAAAAAAGGATGGCAAGGTAAGGTTATGTTTAGATGCTCGGAAAATTAATCAAATTATTATACCTGACAGGGAATCTCCGGAACCCATAAATGAGATTTTACAGAAGTTTAGCGGAGTTAAATACATGACGTCCTTAGACCTGACCGCTGGATACTGGCAGGTACCATTAGCAACAGAGAGCAGGAAATACACAGCTTTTCTTTTTAACGGTAAGAATTACCAGTTCAAACGCTTACCTTTTGGATTAAACACCAGTGTTGCCAGTTTTGTTAAATGTTTAGATAATATTTTACAACCTAAGGACTTAGACTTTTTAACTGTATATGTCGATGATATCTTAATAGCTTCTAGAACATTCACTGAACATTTAGAACACATAGAATACGTATTAGATAAGCTACAAAGAGGGGGTTTAACAGTGAATTGGGACAAGTCTAAGTTTCTGCAGACAGAAATACATTTTTTAGGATTTATTATTACACAGGAGGGGATATTAGCCAACCCTGACAAAGTCGAAGCCATAATGCGATTCCCCGAACCTAAAAACATTAAGCAATTACAAAGTTTTTTAGGCTTATGCAATTTTTACAGGAAATTTCAGGAGAACTACGCACACACAACATCCAAACTGAGTGCTGTACTGCACAAGAATAAACAGTGGAGATGGGGCGATACGGAACGAACTGCGTTTAATGAAATTAAGAGAAAGTTTAGTCACATGATCATGATGAATCATCCCAATTTTAATAAGACTTTTTATTTGCAGACCGACGCCAGCAATGTAGCGCTAGGGGCAGAGTTATACCAGGAGAGCTGCGACAAGGAACACCTGACGATCGCCTTCGCCAGTAGATCGCTGCTGTCGGCTGAGAAGAATTATACTACAACTGAAAAAGAACTTCTAAGTATTGTGTTCGCCGTGGGTAAATTCCGAACCTACATCCTAGGCAATACCACGATAATCCGGACGGACCACAAGGCATTGTCATTCCTTAATTCATGTAAGCTAACACATAGCAGATTAACCAGGTGGGTATTAGCCTTACAAGAATATAACTTTTCATGGGAGTACATAAAGGGGTCAGATAATAAGGTACCAGATACACTTTCTAGAGTAGATGTGATAGACAATAAAACTGGTAGGGACCTTAAAAAAATAGAAATTTTTAGGCTAACTAGAGAAGATAGAATTTTTGGTGAGGAATTAAGTGACATTAAAAACTTGCAAAGATCTGATAGTAAACTGGGTAAAGTAATTGTTAGTTTAGAAACAGATGTAGAGGGATCTGAATATAATGAGCGGTTTCAAGTCTATCAAGGTATTTTGTTTAAAAAAGTAGATGGTGGGGAGCGTGATTGGAGGTTAGTTATACCCGAGGGGTTAATAGATAAAATTGTTTGGGATTGTCATATAAGGTATGGTCATTTTGGTGTGAGAAATTTGTGCAAATGTTTTGAAAGAGTCATGTATATTTAAGAATATGGAGAGGAGAGTGAGGAGAGTGTTGAGAGTATGTGATTTATGTCAAAAATCGAAAGTAGTGAATTATAAAGTGGAAGGTGAGATGAATTACATAAAAGTAGATAAACCTTTCGATCTGGTTGCAGTAGATTTATATGGACCATTATCCAGGGGTAGAGGTGGTGTGTTATATGTATTTGTAGTTCTAGACACCTTTTCAAAATTTGTGAAGTTATATAGCATTAAGAGAGCAACGAGTAAAGTACTCAGTGAGAAAATAGTAAAAGACTACATGCTTAATGTTGGAAAACCGAAAATTATATTATCTGACCACGGTTGACAGTTTATAAGCGGCAAGTGGCGGCAGACGCTTGGATGGGAAGGCATCATACCCAAGCATACGGCAGTGTACCATCCTCAGTCGAACCAAGCAGAACGGGTGATGAGAGAGATTGGCAGGATATTTCGGGCGTACTGTCACGCCAAACACACAGAATGGCCATCCTACGTGAAAAAAGTAGAGGAGTGGCTGAATTGTACCACCCATGAGTCCACGGGATTTACGCCGCATGAGTTGATCAGGGGAACAAGGCCGCCCAGGATATTGGAACAACTTTTCAAATACCCACCAGAAGGTCAGGTTTTGGACAGGAACATGAAAATTAGATTGGCCAACGAGAATTTACTCACGAGAGGAGAGCGAAGAAAACAGAAACATGATGCCAAGGGTAAATGGACCAAGTATGAGGTAGGTCAGTTAGTGTTAGTAAAAAGACATGATTTGTCCAGTGCTCAAGATAGAGAAATAAAGAAGTTTTTCTTGTTGTATGAAGGACCCTATGAAATTGTAGAAATAAAAATGCAGAATGCGTATGTGCTGAGGAACCCAGCGACGCAGGAAATAGTAGGTACTCAAAATGCGACGAATTTAAAATTATATCGGTCACTTTAATTATGTTTATATGTTTATAAATAAGTTTTTAAATATTATTGTTTGTTTACAGAAGGGATCCTCCCCCATTTACGGGCGGTCACGATCTTACCAGTCCTGGCCGTGGAATTCGGAACTCGGAGGCGGGCCATGGTTGGCGGATCTTCCTTCGGGCGGTGAAAACAACGATGGTCCGGCTCCACCAAAATTGGTATAAAGTAGAAAACTTAACTACACATTTGAACGGGGAGGGGGACCCCAACAGGTACATGACACAAATTAAATATTTTTTTTAATACACTCCAGGTGCAGCAATCCTGGTGTACCTGTCACGTGCCTGCACTGCTTTAGTGTTGTATATAATGGAGGCTGCATTTAAGTATAAGGCAGTGCGTACAAATTTTAAAAGTTTCAGAACCAATGGTAAAATTGAAATTAGCCATTGGTTGTAGTTCTGTTTAGTCAGACGTGTTGAAAGTTAAGATAGAGTCAGCTTTCAATGTAAATAGAATTTTGGAAAAAAAAATTTTTTTTTGAGAAACGAATTAATAAAAGTTAAATTGAGATTAAAAGGTAATTTTCTGATTTTATATGCAAACTTAATGATGTAAAGTGTGTAAATTTTAAATACAAATTGTTTAATTTTAAGATAATAATAACAATGTGAATTATGAGTGTACTATGTTTTCTTATGTTATATTGTGTTGTTAGGTATTTTGATATATATGTTAGAAATAAGTAGAAAACAAAACCAGTGCTTCTTAGTGCAAACCAGCACCGCTAGGGGGAAACAGATCAGTTGGGGATATGGTGTTGTATAAGGCCACTAGTTGATATTTTGATTTGTTGTTTCAGTGTTTGGTGATGCTGTGGCGGCGGACCTGAGCTGGCCAGCGTGTCAGAGCAGGGGCGTTGAGTATCTGTCTGACTCTACGGTGTTGGGATCTCGAGAGAGAAGTCCAGTATTGTCATTCAGATGCAGTCACAGTCACCGGACCAAGGGTGAGTTGATTATAATTTTTGTAAACCGTAAAGGGGGTTGTGGCGACATATCCTGGCTGGCAAGTATGAATGTGTCAATGAGATTTTTTATTTTTCTTTTATAAATAAGACCTGAAGATGTCAGTAATGACGAAAAGCTTTGTCTAAATAATAAAAACAATTATAGCAGTTTACCAATTTTATAAAAGAAAAGTAAGGATGGCTGCTAATTTAAACAATACGAAGAGATTTTTTATGCTTCGGCATAAAATATCTCATTGAGGGGGTATTGTAACGGGCCTATTTTGGGGTAATAAGGCAATTTGTATTTTTTTTTATAAACAAATAACATTTTTTTTATTATAGGGACAAAACTTAGGTAACTTTCAGTGGTGGCGACAAAAGCGACCGTGGCAGCACTGCTGTTGACTTTATACGATACAAAATTATTCAATAATATTTTGTAAATTTTGTAAACAAGTGAAAACAACCGACAAACTGTGCCCAAGGGCAGTTTCAAGGACACACACAACGGTAAACACATTATGTAACAGTGTAAACAATTATGTAACCACATCAGACCATCTGACGTCAGTATATACGCCAGAGACGAACCCTGTTGTGGAATGCGGTCATGTAACGAAAGCAGTCTGCTGGCGGAGTGATATAAACTTTCAAACAAAGAGACTTGGTCACACAACAACGGCGACTTCATAAAATAGCGCCAGTGGCTTAGTCCCAGTATAAAATCAGTCAGTGAGCCGGCCGGTCACACATCAAAGTTCCGGAACGTAATTTTGCGGGCCCGCAACATAAAAAATGTAAAAATTTTTAAGATTTGATCATATAAAATAGTATTTTCGAAACCGAATAGGTACAGTGAGAAAATAATAAGTAAATAATCATGTAACAGTTCGGCAATAAATCAGTGCGTGTGTACGAGAAGACATTGTAGGAGGGTACCTTCAACGTAATAACAGGAAAGTAAATTAACAAATTTTATTATTTTCATACAATACAAGAACAGAGGGGGAAAATTTAATTTCAAATATGAGCTCTAATGGGAATATAACTTGTCTCATGTGAAAGTGTGTGAGTGTGTATGTGTGAGTTTGAATTACGTAATTACAAAGGCGCTGGTTTAAGTTAAGAGAAGTTAGTTGAGTATTATTTCTTTACAGTATTTGTTTTAGTGTTCAACAGTTTAATTATCAATAACGTTTTGAAAGTTGTGGTCAGAATAAAGCCTGTACACTGTCAATGTTAAAATAGTAAAAGTATAAAAGATGGGAGGAGTAATTTTGTCATTGTCGTTAATATGCAACAGTAAAACTAAATTATGAATAAACACAAGTTTGTTTGAGTATAGTAGATCGAAGTAGTCATTTCAAACAACCAATTCTGATCTCCTGTGTTCGCCGAAAAGGACCCTTAAAATGGTAAGAACATATATTTCAGACGTAGTTGGCAACACAAGATGGCGCTCGACAGTAAACAGTAAAGTTTGAATAAAAATAAAATCAATCACATTTTATTAGTTTTATTAAATTATCAATTTATTGAAAAGTATCAAAGGTGATTACATATTTTTTGAATTTTGTAGTTTATTTTTTATTTTTATGCATTCCACCTGTCGGCCGTGGTTTCTTCTTCATCAATTTCTTGTCTCTCTCCCTGAGGTGTGTTGGATTGGTTTCCATTATTTCTTGAGGGAATCCAGAGTTCTGGTGGGTTTCGTTTATTGTATGCTACTCGGAAATGCACACAGCAGGATTGTCACTGAAAGGTATCCAGTCATAATTTTCATTCTCTTATTGGTTACTTCCGGATGGTGTGTCCCTTCTTTGGTTATTGTTTCCGGATCTGGATCATACAATGTTATGAATTCGCACATTTCCACTATCCTCCTTCCTTGTTGTTCGGATCACTCTTGTGTGCATAACTGTTTCTGTCCTTATGAAATAGTTCTCTGCTACCTCGTACAGTAATTCTTCTAATACCATGTGTTCATTGGTATCAGTGCCTACCTCAATCACTTGATTATTTTGTTTATTAATCAAAGATGTTAATTGTACCTCCCTCATTGATGCTCTCACTGATATTGGTTTATTTTGCATTTCTATTTCTGGTATTTTCCATTTAAATATTGATTTGCTGAAGTTTTTATTCACTGGTTTGTTGTGAATCCCTTCTATAATTTCTTTAAAGTTCTCCTACAATCTTTATAATCCATTAATTCACTATGGTCGGTAATTGGTAAATTAAACACGTTAATTAGTCCACGCTTCATCATCTCCAATTCTTCTCTTGTTTTTATTAGTTTCTTTTTACATATTTTTCCTATATCTTTTGTTTTCTTAACTTTCTTAATTATTTGGTTCTTCTTTATTCCTCTACGGTTGGTTTCTATGTGCTTAATTTTCTCTTTGTTTTTATTATTTCTACTCTCAGATACCAATACACTTTTTTTTCTTTATCTCTTATTTTTTCATTGATACCTTCAGAAGTGTTGTCTAGTGTTTCCTTCAATTGTGTGAAACCATTATCTACTGTTTCATTAAGTTGATCTGCTTGGTAATTTGTTTCCTCCCATTTCTTATTCATCCCGGTTTTTGTCTGCTTGACTTCTTCACGATACCCTATTAGTATGTATCTTAGTTCTTCTCTATTCTTCTCACTACTTTTTTGGATGTCCTCCGTTAATCGCTATTGTAGGGTTTCTTGGTTCTTCCTTAAAGTATCACTGTGTTCCTCCATTTTCTTGTTGATCTGTTGCTTTAAAGTCTCATTATTGCTTTCAATTTTATTGTTCAGTGTCTCAATATCTTCCCTTACAATCTCATTTTGTCTCCTTCAGTTTTCATTGATTTCCTCTTTTAAGGATTCTATATTTTTATTTAATTCTTCCTTATCTTCCTTTCTTCTTTTCTCACTTTCCTCGTTATTTTTCTTTGAGTTTTCGTTCATACTATTCAATAATTCCATTAATTTTAGTAGAAATTTTCGGGTCTCCTCTAACTTCTTCCTTGTCACCCGCCTGTTGTTCCATTTCTTTGTTGTGGGTTGGTTCCTCTTGGGCATCCTCTTCGATCAATTCTTCGATCATTTCCATTTCTTCCGCCGGTGTTGTTTCCTGTTCTTGCTTGTCGGTGTCTTCAACCCTCTTCTTTGATTTTCCCCTGGTGATCATGGAGTGTTTCATTATTTCTCGTAACCGCCGCTAGTCTTTAATTCTAGCCACACTAGTTGGTCGCCAATTTGTAACGAGAAGACTCTGTTGTCTCTGTAAAAGGGTGTTTTTTAAGTGTGTTAGCCTCACACGTTGTAGTCGTTACTTTACGTTTACTTACTTACATTTTCTTTTACGCTGACGATGTCTGTCGCGACCTCACGAATTACCAGTACAATATCTCGTGAGTGTAATCCTTACCTGTCCTTTAATGAGTATATTTCGTTCCCGGGTGGCGCCAAATTGTTTATGAAAACAATTAAAAAATATAAAATCGAGCGGTCGTTCTCGACGGTGTTGGGTGATTCAAATTACCCTCGCAATAGGCGGGCGTATGAATCTCACTAGTAGTTCACCGTGTTGCCGACGTCTAACGCTGGCCGTCAATTTCGCTCGTCGCTAAAGTACACAAACTTTATAATGCAATTTACAATGAAATAAAGGACGGTTATTACAACTCAGTACTAGTTTATTAACGTGAAATTATCAGTTATTCAATTCAATACAAAATTATATACTGTTATTTAAACAAAGTTGCTCTGGCAATAAATAGACAATTTTTCCCAGGTTGGCTAAAATTGATTAAACGTTATTAGATCGACATGCTGTCATTTTGTGTATATTTTCTTAATGTTCGTTTAATCTGAGTTCTTTTGGTTACAAAAAATATTAATAAGATGATAATAAAGTACGCTACCTTACATTGATGGTACTTATATACTATTAGATTTAATTACAATTCGTTCCTGAAGTGTTAAAAAGTGTGTCAGGAATTCGTAATTTATACCCAGGTTATTTTCTGGTTGCATACAAGTTTAGTTTTTTTATTTTCAATTAATCCTTAAAAGAAATCTGATGAACATTTCGTAGTGAGAGTTATTTGTGTTGTGAGAAAAAGTTAATAACAATTTATTCCATAAATTCTTGTATTTCGGATATACTTATCGAATTCGGGTGAAGAATTACTCAGTTCTAGTTAGGTTGGGTCCTTTTGATCATCAATCTTCCATCATTTATGATTTGGATTATGTCTGGCTTCTTTTTCGGATAAGGTGGATTCAATAATTAATTTAGAATTTGAAAATCTGGTCTGTGGTCTCTGTTGAATTGACTAGTTCTTCATCAGACTTCTTGCATCCTTGTTTTATAAGATTTCGACTTGTTTTTTTACTATTTTAAATTAAAATTGAGTCGACTATGGTTTGGCTTCTATCTGTGTTGAGCGTCAATAATGAACTAACAATTTTTAATGGAATTATAATAAATAACATTCCGTTGTTATGGCAACTGTCTGTCTCTCATTGGCTGATCCTGTCTTATGTCCATTGTTATAATATTTGAATTTTAAATCAAAATGACTAAATATCTTTTGATTACTATTATTCTTCTGTCTTCTTATCTATGTATGAGATATTATCACAACTGTTTATATTTTCTGCAAAGATCACTTTGACACCCACAAAGCTGGGTTTGTTTATGTATTAAAAGTTTTGACAATAATGTTAATATTATGTAATTACATATCTTTTCCATCTGTCTCATCATTACTCCCTCTTTTTTCCTCTATGAATCTTCTTTTCCCTCCGCCTGGCCTTCCTGTATTCCTCTTGAACAGCCCTAGTGCATTTCCTTTGGATCATAAATTTGTATGTCTTGTTTTTGAAGTCAGTTGCCTCTTCACACTCCTTATCAAACCACTCATCTCGCCCATGTCTCTTCTTCAAACCAACAATTTCTTCTCCCGTGGTCACTAACATGTTTTTTAGATTAAGCCAGTGGTTTTCTATATCTTGTTCCTCACGGCATTCAAGTCTCCACTGTCTAATTTTCTCATTAGTAACTTCCTCGAACCTCCGTTTTATTTCTTCTTCCTTTAGTATTTCTGTATTGTATCTAACAGTCTTTATTCCTTTTTCATTTCTATTATTGGAGATTCTAGCTCTCAATTTTGCAACTACGAGATAGTGATCGCTATCCATGTTGGCACTTCTATAAACTCTCACGTCTTGTAAGTCTGGCTTATGGCGGCCATCCAATAGGACATGATCTATTTGATTGACCGTTCTCCCGTCTGGAGAGATCCATGTGCCCTTATGTATGTCTTTGTGGTCGAAGAAAGTCCCTCCTATGATCATATTTTGACCAACTGCAAAGTTCAATAGTCGCAAACCATTGTCTGAGTGTTCAGAGTGTAAACTATACTTTCCTATATTACATGGCTGCTTCCCACTTTGGCATTTAAGTCACCTATGATTATTTTTATGTCATGTCTAGGGCTGCTAGCATACGCATTCTCCAGCAAGTCATAAAAATCATCTTTCTCCTCCTCAGGCTTATCATCAGTTGGGGCATGCACGTTTATTATAGTATAGTTAAAGAAGATTCCCCTAAGTCTTATTTTACACATTCTAGGTGTAAGGGGTTTAAAATCGATGATATTTGCTTTCATTCTACGGCTTACCAAGAAGCCAGTTCCAAGCACATGGTCCCGGTTCTGACAGCTGTAATACACCGAGTAGTCCCTTCGATCCATGATTCCAGCACCAGTCCACCTCATCTCCTGCATAGCCAAAACATCTATCTTATATTTGAGAACCTCTCCTATTAATATCTTCAAGGCTCCAGGTCTGTATAAGGAACGCAAGTTGGGGTGGCTTCGATGGAGGCATCTGAGAATGAAGAGGAAGTAGGAGAATTCGAGAATGATAGACAGGAGTTGGTGCCATCCTATGACAAGGTGTATGAAGCTCTAGAAAAGCTTAAAAATAACAAGGCAGCAGGTTCCGATGGTTTACCAGGGGAACTATTAAAGAGCGCAGGAGGAGATTTCATAAAGGAATTCGCCCATCTTATAGAGCGAATATGGCTGGAGGAGGTAATGCCTGATGAGTGGAACAATGGGGTGGTGTGTTTAATACATAAAAAGGGTGATCCGCTCATATGTAAAAATTATAGGGGCATCTCTCTACTTAATACAGCATATAAGGTATTGTCCAACATCATATTTTCTAGGCTGCTTCCCTACGCTGAGGAAAACATAAAAGAATATCAGTGTGGATTCACTAGGAATAGGTCAACAACAGACCAAATATTTACACTAAGGCAAATCCTGGAAAAAAACGATGGAATATGGAGTGCCCACTCACCATCTCTTTGTGGATTTCCAGTCGGCATATGATTCAATCAACCGGAAAATGCTATATAGAGCTATGAAGGAGTTGAATATACCATCTAAGTTGGTGCGTATGGTTGGAGTAGTTATGTCCAATTCTAAGTGCCAAATCAGAATACAATCAAATCTATCTAACTCCTTAAAAACATTGAATGGGTTGAAACAAGGAGATGCCTTAGCGTGTCTGTTGTTCAACATAGCTCTAGAAAAGGTCATCAGGGATTCAGGAATTCAAACTAGCGGACACATATTTCACAAGGAGGTACAGCTTCTGGCCTATGCCGATGACATTGACGTCATAAGTAGGTCTGAATCTGGCTTAAAGGAAGCCTTTCAGGAACTGGAGTTGTCCGCTAAGGCTATGGGCTTGGTTATAAACCAAAGCAAAACCAAATATATGGTTGTAGGTGCCAACACTCGTGCCCTGTCCCTGCGCATTAACGATTATGAATTTGAAAAGGTTCAGGGTTTTCCATATCTCGGGTCATATGTGGACTCTGGAAATGACTCCTCTAGAGATATTGAAAAACGAATATTATCTGCTAATAGGTGTTACTACGGACTGGTGAAACACTTTAAATCAAAATTAATAACTAAAGATACAAAAGCCTCCCTATACAAGACCTTGATTAGACCAGTCCTGATGTATGGCTTGGAATGCTGCGTGTTAAAAAAACTAGATGAGCAGAGACTATCCGTTTTTGAGAGGGTACTGAGGAGAATCTATGGCCCTGTAAGGGAAAACAACATTTGGAGGCGACTGCATAATCGAGAGTTGTACGAAAGGTTTAAAGATCTTCCGATCGTGCAACTCATACAAATTAACAGATTGCGTTGGGCTGGTCATGTGCAGAGAATGGCGGAGGATAGAATCCCAAAAAGAGTGATGAATTATTTGCCGATGGGAAGCAGAAGGAAGGGAAGACCGCGTACAAGATGGCTGGACCAGGTTGGTAAGGAGGCAGTGAGGCTGGGTGCAGCAAACTGGTGGACATTGGCCGGGAGTAGAGACCAGTGGGGAAGATTTCTTTTGGAGGCCAGGGCCCGGACTGGGCTGTAGCGCCGAGGATGTATGTATGTATGTAATTATATTTCTTTCTTATTTTATGTTTTTAATTTAACTTTGACATCTTAATATGATTAACTAATTGTACTTAACTAGTTACTTGCCCTGGATTTTCTAATACAATATTTAATTTCTTGCAATTTGTTTATTTTGGATTTATACAGTTTGTAACGGGGCAAAAGGGGGGGTTTTATTTTATTAAAATGTTTTAAATTGTTTTCATCGTGTGGCCAGCCACGTGTTGAATAAAAACTTTACTCGAACAAAGGAGCTGTGAGAGGTAGCAGTACAATGGAATGTGCGTGTTGACGACAACGGTACAATTCTTAGAACTCTGAGACTGTGTGACACACACACACAAGCGTGCAAACACCAGCAGGCGCGCAGACGACGCCAAGAAGAAAAAACAAAATGGCTATGTGCGAATTATGTCCAGCATGTGCTCAGGAACACGACGGAAACATAACTAGACCACACCTTTACAGTGACGTAAACCACTGGACAACAAATTTTGTCAACGTCTAACACACGGGAATTATACGTGGTACCATGAACGGTGACGATGGCTTCGACGACTAAGGCATTGTAATTTCCGTCATGCCTAACTGTGAGTGGGAGAAACTGTTGGTAGCGCTCCAGCCAGTCGACGATATAACGTCTCCCTGGCCAGGGTGAGCAAAAAAGTTCGCGAACTAAAAAATCTATATTACTAACATAGTCATGAAGTGTTAAAGTTCAATTCAAACCGGTTAATTCCGACAGCAACCGCATCTCATATCGAACTAAGTGGAGTGAACCAAGAAAATTAAAATGTGAATTAACTGAACATTCGGACATGTACGCAGGGCTGCACGTGGCCGGAAAGACGCCGTGAGTTAAGTAGCGACCATCCAGTTCATAATACTAAAGAATTTCATTTTAAAGAGCTCTAAATAAAAATTAAATGGGTACTTAAATCGTATGAGAGGGAGAGAGTGAGCAATCTGGGTCGTCTTAACAGTTTAATTAATTAGTTTGTCAGTTTTTTAAGTTACAGTTGCAACTAGTTATTAGCGTATTGGTCATGTAAAAAATAATCCAGGTTTTTGTAATTCTTTAAGAAAAATAATCGAGATGCAGAGTAGTAGTTTTGAGTCGAAAATGAATATCAAGTAAAGTAAAAGAAAGTAAACAGAAAAAATGTCATGCTAAACAAATAAAATACCATTTTATTTGTGTTTGCAAAATATGTGTTTGTAACAAAATATGTGTTTGTAATTATGTGTGTTTCTCTGCCTAAGTACATCAGACGACACCCTGGTAATTCGCGATGAAGGTAAGTGGGACAAATTTAGATATTTTAATTTTAAAAAATAAGTAAAACTTCAGTTGCCGCCTATTAATAGGCACAGATTTCTAGATTTTAATATTTATTTTAAACTCGTACAGCTTTAGTTGGCGCCCGAACAGGGACTTTGTAAATTAAATTAAATTAATTTACAAACTGATCAAAAATGGCAGAGAAAAATAAGAATGCAGATTTATGTGAAAATAGCATAGAAGAATCTATTTTAAATATTACACAAGATCATATGGTAACAACCAATGATATTGTTGATGAAAATGTTGAAATAGATGTAAATGAAACTGTAGTAGCGGGGGGTAGTAAAGACAATGGGGTAAATATATTTAACCAATTAGCATTGATGATGGAGATGATGTCAGGAATGAAAACTGAGATCAAATCAGAAATAAATGTCGTAAATATGAGCTTAAATGAGTTGAAATCAGAAAATAATAATCTAAACACGAGTTTAAATGAATTTAAAATTGAAATTAAGTCAGAAATAAATGCTAGTAACATAGAACTGAAAACGGAAATAACCAAAAAAGACAAAAAATTAAGAGAAATAGACAATAAATTAGAAGAGCAGAATAAAACTATTGCGGGAGTAAAAAATGAACTGACTATAGATATAAATAGAATACAACCGAAATGAAAAACGATATAAAAATAATTAACGAAAAACAAAAAGAGAAAATGTTAGAGACAAATAAAAAATTTGACACATTGACAAATAAACTCAATGACAAAATTAAAAAGCAAAATGACAAAATTGACAGTAATGTTCAATGTATAATTAATGAGTATGAGCAAATCAAACAAGCAAATAAAATGCAAGAAAATATAAATGATGAATTCAGAAGTAACTTTGAACATGTTGATGCAATTAACATTAATGTAACTAGTTTAAAAAATAAACAAACAGAACATGAGCATGAAATAGTTAAAGTCAGAGAAGATTTGCGTGTAACCATTAATCAGAAACTAACTAATGTAAGTGAGAGAGTGAATGTGGAAATAGAATTAGGGATATTTTAGTAATGAAAGTAGGGGGGTGAACCCCATACAATTTTTGAACTCTATAAAAAGTTTCAATAAATATAACCAAGAAAGTTTGGAGATTAAATTAGTAAAAACTTTAAAGTATTTTAAAGGGGATGCTAAAATATGGGCAGATGCTCATAATGATAACTGGGTAGATTTTAATGAGTTTGAACAAGCATTTAGAAATAAGTACTGGTCAGAAGAGAAACAAGAGGGATTATGTAGTACCATAATGGGATGGGAAATTTTAATATTAAAAACATGAGTATTACATCGTATGTGACGAGACTATATAGTCAGGTTAAATATTTAGAACCACCAATGCCTCTTTCATCTTTTATAAGATACATTAGTAAACATTTACCTAAGGACATATGGGCCACAATCAGAACCCGGGAGTGTGCTAATATTGCAGAATTAGAAAAAATACTAGAAGCATACCAGAGT
The DNA here is from genome assembly GCA_034769895.1 of Magicicada septendecula. Lineage (NCBI taxonomy): Eukaryota > Metazoa > Arthropoda > Insecta > Hemiptera > Cicadidae > Magicicada > Magicicada septendecula. Next base: position 112,177,225 of record CM068373.1, read on the forward strand.
ATGAAAGAGGAAGAAGATAATAAATACCAGTTTAGAATTAATGAATCAAATCAAATAAATACTGAAATAAGACAACCAGACCATTTTATTAGCAATGTGAATAGATCAGGGGAGGGGGCATGGTTGTGTCCAAACCCTAGTTGTGGAGCTAGTAATTATAACGGGTCGCGGAATCAATGTTACCGGTGTCAGGGTCCGAGGAGTAGTGCCCAAGGGAGAGTGGAGAATTATAATAGGGGTTTCGATCAGTTTAGAGAGAATCATAGAGGGAGAGGTTTCACCAGTAATCGGGGAGGGTCAGGAAATTTTAATCATAGAGGGAGAGGGGGATATGTTAGTAACCCAAACGAAACTCGGGGCGTGGAAGCACCAGCTCATAATCAAAACAGTAGGGGGGTTTACAGTGAACCACCACCTCCAATACCGTTAAACTAATCAGGGCGGTTGAAAAAGAAAGCCCCCAGCCGTCTAGTAATCACCTGACAATAGGGTCACTAATTACCAATATACATAATGATCTATCCGACGAAGAAGCAGGAGAGAGTAGTATGCTTTTGGGATGGCGGAATTTGAAGCCGAAGTGTTTAATTCTAAATACACTTTTCTAGTAGATTCAGGGAGTGAACTGACTGCTATAGACGACAGAATGTTTGAAAAAATCAAAAATCAGACTACAGAGACAATTCCACAATTACCAGTACTGGGAATTAGTGTTATAGGGGTAACAGGTGTTCGCAGTAAAAAGGTAACTAAACAAATAATGCTACAATTAAAGGTAAATAAAAACACAATAAATGTACCTTTTTTGGTCATTCCAGGATTAATATATGGGAGCTATAATAGGTAATGATTTTTTAAATAATTTCAAAGTAGAGTTAAACTATTACACACAGACTATGAAATTAAACAATGATAATAATATAATTGAAATACCATTTACACGAAAGAAAACTGTAGGAATGAAGCTTTAAAAATAATTAGTAAGGGAATGTTAATTTCTGATAACGATATAAACGAGTGTAGGATAAATTATTGTAACTTGAGAGTAAATAGTAATGAATTATTTAAAAATGAAAATAGTTGGGAGGAAAAAATGAATAAAATCCTATATCAAGATGGGGAATTTAGCTACCAAGACAGGGAAAAAATAGTACGAATAATAAACAAAAATAAATCAGTTTTTTCATACGAACCCGGTTTAGTAAAGAATTTTAAGGGTAAATTAGTCGTTAAAGAAAAAACACCCTTTGCACCTAAAACCTATCCGGTACCATACTCCAAGAGGGGTTTAGTACAGGAGGAAATAAATAAAATGTTGAGGGAAGGTATAATAGAAAAATCTACGTCGCCATATTCCAACCCTTTAGTAGTGGTGACAAAGAAAGATTTATCGTTAAGATTATGTTTAGATGCAAGACAAGTAAACAGAATAATTGTTCCAGACAGAGAATCACCGGAACCAGTAAGCGAAATTCTGCAACGTTTTAGTGGGACCAAATACATCACCACCTTGGACTTGACTGCAGGCTACTGGCAGACAGAGCTGGAAGAGGAGTCTCGACAGTATGTGGCCTTTTTATACAACGGTAGGAATTATGAATTTCGCAGGCTACCTTTTGGACTCAACGTAAGTGTTTCAATTTTTATCAAATGCCTGGATTATGTGTTAGGGAGAGAGATTTTAGAATTCACAACCGTTTATGTAGACGATATAGTAATTACGTCACCAGACATTGATACACACTGTGAAAGGTTAGATAGAGTGCTAAGTAGACTGCATGAATATGGAATAACAGTTAAATTTAAGAAGTCAGAATTTTTGAAAGAACACGTTAATTTTTTGGGACATATAATTTCAGCCAGGGGTATCAGTACAGACCCTAAGAAAGTAGAAATAATACAAAATTTTCCGATACCAAAAAATGTTAAACAGTTGCAAAGTTTCTTAGGTTTGTGCAATTATTATAGGCAATTTATAGACAAATATTCATATTTAACAGTACAATTGGGACACTTGTTAAATAAAGACAATCGATGGCAGTGGAATTTAAAAGAGCAAAATATATTCGAGCTGATAAAAAATAAATTCTTAAACACAGTTATATTAGCTCACCCTAATTTTGCAGAACCATTTTATATACACACAGACGCGTCAGACATTGCCTTGGGAGTAGAGTTGTTTCAGTTAGATGGGAGTGATAACCACAAAGTAGTAGCTTTTGCAAGTAGATCTCTATTAACTAGTGAAAAGAACTATACTACGACGGAGAAGGAGGCGTTATCAATAGTTTTCGCCTGTAGAAAGTTCAGAACGTACTTATTAGGAAATAAGGTAATCACAAGATCCGACCATCAAGCTTTAACGTTTTTAAAGAACTGTAAATTAACACATGGTAGGTTAGTGCGGTGGATGCTAATATTACAAGAATATGACTTAACAATTGAGTATTGTAAGGGTAAAGAAAATATAGTAGCTGATGTCCTATCCAGGACAGATTTTGATAATAATACCGAAGTAGACCTAGCAAATACGTATAAAATATTTATAGTAAAAGATGTGGGGGAAGTAAATATGAAAAAATTAATAAGTAACTTAGCAACAGAACAAGAAAAAGACACCGAACTTGGTAAAATAATATTAGCTTTGAATCAAATACCCAACGTACCTCACAAGTGGGAGAAGCATTTTAGTTTGTTTAATAAACATTTGTTTCACCGGGCAAATGAACAGGGGGACGATTGGAAAGTGTGCATCCCTAAAGTTATAATACCTGAAGTAGTGAGAGATTGCCATCTAAGGTATGGTCATATAGGCCCCAAGAAATGTAGTGACATATTAAAAGAGTCATGTAAATTCAATAATATGGAAAGAACGGTGCGTAAAATATTACAAACCTGCGAAATTTGTCAGAAAGCTAAAGTAAACAATCATAAACAGGAGGGTTTAATGCAGCATGTAATGCCAGACAGTCCTTTAGCATTAGTTGCGTTGATTTATATGGCCCCTTACCCACAGGTCGTGGAGGGGTGAATTATTTATTTGTTGTGTTAGATGTTTTTACCAAATTTGTAAAATTGTACCCAATTAAAAAGGCAACCTCCTCAGTATTGGCTAGGAAAATAGTAAATGAATACCTTATTGAAGTAGGTAAACCCAAAATAGAATTATCAGATCATGGTTCTCAATTTACCAGCAACACCTGGTGGGAAATTTTAGGTTGGGAAAACATCTTAGTTAAACATACATCAGTGTATCATCCACAGTCAAATCCTAGTGAGCGTGTTATGAGGGAGTTAGGGAGGATGTTTAGGACCTTTTGCCACAAAAGACATTCTTTGTGGGCTACCTTTGTGTGCAAGATAGAAGGGTATATTAACAATAGTTTACATGAATCCACTAGCTACAGCCCATGTGAGTTAATGTTTCAGAGAAGGCCGTCACGCATATTAGAAGAGCTAGTAAAATTTCCAACCCGGACGGAAATACCACATGATAGGAAACTGGTAATCGCTAGGGAGCGCCTGCTGAGTAAGGCTGAACAGCGGAAACGGAGACATGACCGGAATTTAACACCCATACAATACGAGGTAGGACAACTAGTATTAATAAAAAATCACGATCAATCATCAGCGTTGGACAAAGAAATTAAAAAATTCTTCCTATTGTATGACGGTCCATATGAGGTTAGCCAAGTGAAAATGGAGAATGCTTATGTTTTAGTAGATTTGCAAACTCGAGAAATAAAAGGAACTTATAATGTGACCCAATTAAAAAAGTATTATCTAGCTGAGTGATGATAGATATATTTGTAATTGTTAAAATTTTCATACATAGACAGACATTTTATAAGCTAAACCTCATTTTTCCTATCTTTCATATTTTTCAAATAACTCGAAAATTAATGCATAGAAAAAAAATTAAAAAATTATATAAGCTTTGTAGCAGATAATCTTCAAACTGTTTTTGAATTTTGTACTTTACCAAAAATTAAATGTAATCCACTGGAATTGAAAACAATGTATCTTATACTTCTATGAATGTCAAGTCTCATTTTTATTAGTGTTTATTTGATTCAATAATAACATGAAAAAATTAAAACTGACAATGAATTATATCAAAAAATAAATACGAATACAAGCTGTAATTGTGTTTTTTTTCAACTGTTACTAACATTAAATTTTAAATTTCATAGGTATTGCAGGGAATTAAGGCAAACAACACACGCTAATGACGTATTTGTACACGCTCGCAGCTGACGTAATAGAACAAAATTCAAAAAAATGATATGCAATGATTATAGAGGTATACTCTTTGACAAAAGAACCTCAATAACGTTCAAACTTAAAAATTTAATGAATTACGGTCGAATTTCGACCACTTAACATCGAAAATACACAAAATACAAATACATATACCACAATCACATACAATAATACAACTTTAAAATACCAGAGACCAACAAGAAACAACAGCATCCAACCAACACAAATACTTCACCAGACGCAAGATCGCGAAGGCTGAAGATGAGAGCACGGGAGCTCTCGAAACATATTCCGAATAGGAAAAATATAACATCTTGAGGTAACATAAACATAAATTTTAAAATTACTTTATATATATCAAGAAACGAACTGTAGCAGAAAGTGATTAAATATATATATACACACATATCTATGTGTTACCCAATTTAGTTAGTTTTATCAGAGTTCCTTCGTTGACACTAGAATTAACTAGTCAATATTAGAATTTACTATATTTTTTTAGATAGTTCTAGATTTCACTAAATATTTTGTAGTTCAAACTTGTTATAGCTAGTGAAATCTAGTACTAACTAAAATTTCCTTTAAAGAAGAAGGAAAAATAATAAATAACTACAGAAAATATTTGATATAATGCATGTTTTTTATTCTTTATTGGAGACAAAAGTGTAGACAATGACAATAAATACCAAAAACTTACATTAAGAGAAAAATTCAGACTTTTTTTATTTTTTACCGCAAGGCACAAATAAAAAACAATATCTAGTTACATCTAAAAAGTGCTTCAAACAATTTGTTATTATCAAGGTCTTATTAAGAACATTGTTAAAACATGATAAAACACTAAGGAAAACAGTACAGCATGTCTAAACACAATTAGAACATGTGTTTAGCCACCTGATAATAGAGAATTTGGAAAACATCTTGCTGGACAAATTCAGGGAAAAATGATAAATGTCAATAGTCAATAATAATAAATAGTTACAAGCAATACAAAGTAAAATAAGACAGTTCAATATGATAATGAAACAGTACTTAGTTTCTGATTGTTATACTGGGACAAACAAAGATATACTTGTCTTCTGGAATGAGTCCTACATATTCTTCACAAATGTATTGGCCACAGAGCCTCATATCTAAAACCTCATCATGATCACAAACAAAGCAAAACCAGCTTTCTTTTTGTTTTTTAGATCCTTCTGGTTTCTGGTTTCCATTACTGCAAACTCTCCTGTTTCTTTGATTTTTTTTGTTCTGCAGAACATCTCCTTTTCCACCCCTTTCTCTGTGTACTTCTTTGTTGGCATTTCATCTACTCTTCCTTTCTTACCCTTTACAGTATTTTTTTTTATATTTTTTTTCATTCAGTGCTTAAAAAAGATTACGAGAAAAGACTCACAACACCCTGTTGTTTACTGTCAGTGGTCTTTTCTTTAATTTTTGGAGTTGCCAGCATTGAGCAGAAACTGTTATCTATGACTGGTGAACTGTGCTCGTAACTTTTTTTCTCTGGTACAGTTTGTTCTTTGTTTTCAGTAGTTGTTTCCTTTATTAACTGTCTATAAATTTTTCATCATTGCTATCTTCTTGTCATCTCAGTGGGGTGCTCTTAGAACAGCTAGGCTGACACTCATCAGCTGCCGTTTGAGGCAAGTTTTGGTTGCATTCCATTGCATCTAAAGGTGCAACACATTCTATAGTGTCACTAAGGGCAAAAGTTTCATCCAGAATAGCACTAGCATTGGAAGGATATATTCTAGTGGATAAGAAGCCTGATTTTATATTGTTTTGGGTCATTACATGCACTTTTCTGCTTCTTCTACAACTGAATAGTCCAAGTGGCTCTTGGCTCCATAAAAAATTGGGAGACATTGTCCAGGTGTCTTGAATGATGCAAAATGAGCAATCTAGTCTCTGAAAACTGCAGTGGTCATACTTCCTAGTTCAATCATATGACAAACTGAAGCTGTTGGCAGATTATGTGTCCACACCAGCTTCCTAAATTTACCTCTGTATAAAACTATACGAGGCACAGCATTTCCATATGCTACTATGTAGCATTTTCTCCACGCTCTTTAACTACCATGCAGACCCTACGAGCCCCAGTTTAAGCTAAAACCTTTGGCAGTTTGTGTAGACATAAGTGACACCCTTTCTTGTTCATGTTGTATATACTTTGCGGTTTCCCCATTATATCCAAATGGAGCATAACTTCCCAGAGTTTGTTAAAATGGTAACCAACTATGAAGCTATTTAATTTCATACTGTGACCTGGGTAAAGGTTTGGCATTTTCTTATTCAAATCTCTTGGTTTCTCTGCATAAACCCCTGAAACCAATAATGACCAACTATCTGAAGTTCATTTGAAAAGAGAGTTTTCTTTCCAGTTGCCTTGCAGAACTGATAAACACACAACCTAACACTCTTTGGAGTAAATGGATATCCTACACTTGACAACTGTTTGATTCGGTTTACTAACTTCTTTTCTTTCATTTGTAATTCAACAGGCTTTTGACCTACCTTAGACTTGTTTATTTACTTTCACTCACATGCTCGCAGAGAGTTCTTCTAGGAATACTGTAATAGGACTTGTTCATAGAATTCCCTATTCACGACTGCTAGGACATGTTTCAAGGAATGCCATGGATCTCTTGAAGTAGTTGAAACCATTATCTAGGGCAAAATATGGAATCCAGATTTCAGTAGAAACAAAGAACATATTCATTACTATAAAAATTATCCACACATGTGGACATCTGTGTAATACTTCCTACAGTTATTTTCTTGAAATAAAAACTTTACTTATTTACCAGTTTGGCCCGAATATAAGATGACCCTAGATTTTTGAAGGTGTATTACAGCACAAAAAAAAAAGACCTGCATATAAGATGACACTGAATTTTTTGAGGTGCTGTATGAGAAAGATAATTAAATGGTCTAAAAATCATACCTTGAAGTCACACGAAGTAAATATGGCTATTTTACATTAAAGGTGAAATGATAAGTGTTAAAGTACCTTACTGTTTTTAGTTCCAGTCATCATCCTCGTTTTCTTCTTTTCTCCAAGTTGATCTTCAGAATTGGTACTGGAATCTGATTCACAATTGGAGTCTTTCCACAAAATGTCATCCTCACTCCCATCCATGGTATTAGAAACACAATATTTTTTAAACCCCTTCACAATGGATTCACTTTTGATTTTTCCCCAGGCTGTGAGTTCATCAGTCATCCACTCAATTTCCTATGCTCTAAAAACAATCCCAGCTCATAATTGTTCCTTTGGAAACATTTTTCTCTTGCAAATAACATACGGCAGAAGTTTTCTTCTATTGGCAGTTACTCCTAGCATGAGAGTAATGCGTGACTTTTCGTTGCCTGTAGATTTAATTAACTAATTTTGCACCCTTTCTGTCCACAGTAACATTTGACGGCATATCAAAAAACACTTGGCCAAGCAGGTAATTGTGGGCTTTCCTTAGTTCTATATTGCTGATAAGCGATCAATCTGTCAGTATAATCTGCAGGTACGCATTGTGCTAGGGTAATGCAACATCTTAAACACAGACCCAATGCCGCATCATGTGTTTACACCGGCCCAAGCTTGCTTTAAATTCAGTTATTGGAATTTTCAACTCATGTGCCACTCCAGTGCCTTCATTCTAATCACTTCCCGAGATATTGGACATATTTGGTTTCGTTTCTGTTCAAAATACCAACAACGCCCTCTGTCCAACACTATCCTTTACTTGTAGATTGGCCATGAATATTCACTTTGTTGACTTAACCTTAGGCCCCTTTTATGCATCTGATTTATCGTACAATAACCTACGATATGAACTCATATATCATGTAGAACAACAGAAACAAACGGGCCGTTTCATGTGCTGTCATACGATAAACTTATGTTACGTACTCAAAAACATATCGCGGTGTCCTAGGAAACACATCTAATAAATATTGGATGAGTTTATATTAGATACATGGGCCATAATGGTTTCGTTTTTGCACTCGCGCAAGTTTTTTATCGTATGACTTTCAGACATCAGTGCTGGCAACCTTCCTGCCTGGCGTTGGCGAGGCCAGTTATGCTAAGTAATCACGACGTGGTGATATTTTTTACACCATTTGTTTTGTAAATGGAAGACATTAATACAGAAAGGCTAACTGATGAAATTCAGAACTGGAGAGCACTATGGGATCCCACTTCTGAAGCTTATAAAAACAAAACTGATAAGCGCCATACAACACGCATGGATTCATTTTCAGTACTGATGATGGCAACACTGAGAGCTTGTTCACACCAACTTCCAATATTTTTGACGCATGATAAAAATCAGAGTCAACTGGGATTCAAAACTTATCGAACGATTTGAATCAGATCCATAAAAGGGCCCTTAAAGTGAACAACTTTTAACGTTTGTAACACAATACGTTACTTCAGCACAATGGTGAAAGATGCTTGGGATTTTCACCTTGAGCTCATTATAAAACACGTGTGCTGATTCATGCTACGCATATGGCAAGCCTGTGCAACTGGCAAATGTTACAAAATACGCTAGGCAGTTAACACGAAATTTTTAAATGTTAGGTTGCGCATATAAGACGAGTATGGTTTTTGGAAGAGCATTTTAAGGAAAAAATGATCATCTTATATTCGGGCCAATACGGTACTTTTAATTATTTCAAAATTAAACAGAGATATTCTAATATTAATATTTTACATGGGCTACATGTACAAGTTTTTTATAATATAATTTACTTTTTGACACAAGCAGTGAATAAACATTTAATTTTAAGAAACGTGCCAATAGTGAATGTAAATATGCCAGTACTGCAGGTAAATTCACTACAGGTTGATGTATTAACCTGCACTTGGCATCCATTTTTGAAGTATCAAAATATTCATAACAGGTAAATTTAAACAAAAAGCCATTCATAACACTGAAGTGAACAAGGAATTACATATAAACACATTAAAAATATGTTAACATAATGTGTAAAATAAAGACCTACATACCTGCTTATAAATGAGAACAGCGGAATGTCAGCTCAAATCACTGGAAACTAATCTTCACCATGTGGACACACTCAGTGCAGTCTGACTGCATGTTATTGGAATGTGGTCTCATTGGATGTCAAAACATACTGCATGCGCGATCTTATGATTTGTTTTGGAACTAACAACTGAAGAGCCAATTGTTATAATCAGCTGGACTGGCGTATTTACCTGCACTGACCTTATATACAACTATGTATTTACTTTTCTCTTTTTATACCAAATTCCAGTATACTACTGTATTTTGTTTATAACAAATAATTGTTAATTTTTTACCTGCTTTTAATGTAGAAAATATAGTACAGAATATACGTATAGTGTGGGATAAGTATAAAGCGATGAACATGTTCATCATGCAGGAATTTAACGTGTTTTCAATGTTAAATGTGACACTCTGTAGTACAGCAGTGATTATATTCAGATATAGTATTCACTAGTTTTGAAAGCTTCTCGTGTAAATACAGGTTGTTTGAGAACAGTGTCATAAAATACCCACAAATAAATATCAGCAGGAGAAAATGTACATTTACATAACAGGGGCCAAAAACCACGAGAAAGTATCTAGTCACTGAAGAAGTCCTCAAAAGTTGGACAGTTGAATTTGCTGTGAGTGGAGATGTTCCATATTGTTAAAGCCACCAATCACTTTCATCATCCTTACAAAAAAAAAAAAAAAACTATGAACTGCATAATTATATTTTGGTAGTCTTCAGTTATGATTGGTTCCAAGAAAAAATAGGATTTTTTAGAGAAATTACATCAGTAATGGGTAATATCTGACTTAATAGTTGAAATGTAAATATTCAATCACTGTTAATCTTTAAATATATAGAACATTTCTGTAGATACTTTTTTTAGGCAACAAACAAATGTTTCACACACTGTTTCCACATTATTTCTGGTGAAAAGGCTTGGACAGCCACAGCAATTATGGTTTCTAACACTCTCTCCTGAAAAACAAGTTACTGACATATATTTGTTGGAACATTAATATATGTAAAACCATGTCAGAAAATCTTAATGTTTTATATATGAATAGAATTTTTAGTAATTCTCTACAATAAAAATGCTAAAGAGTTGTTTCTATGTGAAAGTCGGCACTGCTCAGACTGAACAGAACTGTAAGTGGCAGGCTCACTTTTGACTGGAGGTGTGACTTAGCAGTGTTGTCACAAATATGTATTTGTTATAATCAATGAAAAGTTAAAAGACAAACCAGTTAAAGGTAAATATACCTGTATACAAAAGATACATGAATTTTCATTCTAACAGATAGATTCTAATGTTTTGATTAAAATTAACTCCCGGGCTGTTTGCCTTGGTCCAAAGTTTCTCACAAAACCAGACATTTCGGCAGTACCACTGACTGCCATTTTCAGTGAAAATGAGTCAACGCTAACGTTGGCTGTAATACGTTAGGACCACAGTTCTGTGGTTAAGGCAGCCTAGTCTGGTTTTGTGAGAAACTTTGGACCACAGCCAAATAGCCCAGGAGTTAATTTTAATCAAAATGATACCGGCCATGTAAGCCTTCATAGATTCTAATGTATTTGCAAAATCTAGGATGAAGTGATAGTAGATAACTTCTGAGATATGTATCAGAAGTAGTAGACATTTTTCTCATTGAACAACTGAATGTTGATTTCAAGATATAAGTAGGTTGCATTGACTACAAATAGTGACTAGACATCAAGTCATCTTAAAAATCAAATTTTAATGTTATCTAATCAGATACTTATTTGAAAACCCACACACGAGATACACTGGAAATTATAAGGGTATTTGTGAATAGGTAGGTATAAGTGAATAGATTTCTCTGTAAATAGGTATGACCACAGAATTAAAATTTTTTCCATATTTATATAACAACAGAGAAGAATACAAATATATACAAGTGAGTGAAATAAAACTACTTGCAATGTAGTAATGGTCATAGGAAAGGAAACAGAGTTGTGATTCGGGAAATAGGAAAAAATCTGTTATGGGGCTAGGTGAACTAAGAAACTAGGAAAGGGGTATACTGTTTTAACAGAAAGTATGACATTCCAGGGAAGATACAGGACCAAGAGCAAAGGATAGATTACGTATTCTGGTTTTGCAGGAAATAAATAAAAGAATACACTAAAAACTCGTTTATCCAAATTTGATGGGACTGCGCCCATTTCGGATAAACAAAATTTTTGATAAACCGAAACTTCTATTTAAATAATAATACATAAGTAAGTACAGTAACTTTATTTAATAAATGAATATTTTACCTTATTATCCGTCTTGTGACTTCCTTTTTTAAAACAACACTACGCGTTTCGGAACGTATGTTCCATCATCAGGTGTAATTACTCTTGCGAGGTCGTCGAAACATTAAGAGATATCATAAACACATAAAACACAAAACATAAGTTCGTATTCAGTACCTAACGCGCGCGATACGTTTTCGGTGCGCACCTTGACGACACTGAACTAACGCTATCAATTCACCCCTATTGCTGCTCACGCATGATGTGTGACGTGGACCTTAGTTGTTCTGAGATTTGCATCGCAGTGTCATACAAATAGTTAGAGTGAAAATTTAACTGGTCATTTAATAAATAATCTGGACTGGTTTTAAAGGCCTTATATATTTCAAATTCTTCATTAGCATTCATATTCCTACCTTTATTGCATATGTGTATCGGTTTAAAGTTTGTACTAAAATCTGTATAATTATGATTATTGTCAATCAAATGTCGTCCAAAATTGGATTTAGTTTTTTCAAATTCTTTTTCGGGAGATGTTCTTTGAATCTCTTTATGAAAGGTCTCCCTGTCTGGCCTCTATAAAAACAGTTACAGTCATCACATATTATCTTGTAGACACCTGTTTTTTCTTCTAAAGGTCTGGCCGTTTTCGGACCAAGTATTTTATATATGTTATTGCTTGTTTGAAAGGCCGTCGCTATATTCATTTTCTTAAAGATATTTGTTAGAATTTTCGGAAGGACATTACCATACTCAGTTGATATGTATGTTGCTCCTGCCTTGTTCTTCGGGGGCCTCATTTGTCTGTTTCGCTGTTTCTTGAGTAGTCTATCTATCATTGAGCTTTGATATCCGTTAGCTCTGGCTATGTATTTTATTGTATTTAACTCTTTTTGAAAATCAATTGTCTCAAGTGGTATTGTAATTAGCCTATGGATAAAACTGTTGTATGCAGCCATTTTTTGAGATGTAGGGTGGTGGGAGTCTGCGTGTACAGTGATATCTGTTGTGGTTGGTTTTCTATAGATTTGGTATTGGAATCTACTTTTTGTTTTTATGACTGTTAAGTCGAGAAAATTCAGCTTATTGTCGGTTTCAGTTTCGAGGGTGAATTGTATGCGTTTATGTATGCTATTCATATAATGTCTCAAGGTATCTATCTGTCGTAGTGAACCGTCAAAAACTATAAAAGTATCATCGACATATCGCGTGTAAAAGACTATTTTCCTGTGAGGTTATTTTTATTGGACAGTAAATGTGTATTTTCGTAATGATTCAGGTAGATATCTGATAATAAGCCAGAAAGTGGTGAGCCCATGGCGAGGCCCTCCTCTTGAATAAAATAACTATTATTGAACGTGAAATAGTTCTGCTTTAATATAACTTCTAATAAATCAATTAATTCGTTTATTTTTTGGGAACTTAGTAATTTTGCTTCATTGAGGTGTTCCCTTAAAATGGCTATTGTTTCCTGAATAGGTATGTTTGTGTATAGGTTAACGATATCAAATGACGCAATTTTGTAGTTAGGCTGCAATTTAATGTCTTTTAATTTGTTAACAAAATCAATATTATTTTTGATACTATGATTATTTTCTAATCTTATGTTGTCTTTTATAATTTTTGCTAGTTTTTTGGCGATTTTATACCCTGGGGCTGTTGTAAAATTTATAAGTGGTTTAATTGGTACATCAAGTTTATGAATCTTGGGTAAACCTGTGAATTGAGGTGCCCGGGCATTTATAGGCTTTAATAAGCGTCGTGTGGTCTCGTCAAATAGACTCGTGCATCTATTAATCGTGTTATTCAAGTTCTTAACAAAACCGTTGGTTGGATCAGCTGACATCGTTTGGATATTGTTATTTTTTATAAATTCATTAACCTTCGATATATATTGGTTCATGTACATTATAACTATGGTGTTTCCCTTATCAGCTCTAGTAATGAGAGCATTATTATCTGTCAGTTTATTTTGTATCTGTTTTAAAAGTTTAAAATCTGTAATGTGTTTACGACCTATATTACCGATATTATTCAGGGGTTTTAATCTCTTGTTCAGTTTACTGTTTACTATAATGCGTGTTTCGTTCTGCAATCTATGGTCTGGCACCATTTTTATAGCGGCCTCGGCATTAACTATTTCTTGAATTATATGGTTTCTGTTGTTATATGGAATGATGTACTTTAACCCTTTGTTTAGAATATTTATTTCTTCGTTATGTAACGGTACAGAATTGTGCGCTACCCCAGTTTAATTTTATTTTAGCAATTCAGTTTTAATCAGTATTTAATTCAGTAATTCAGTAATTAATAAATTGTTAACTTTCACCCGTGAGGAGCCCCAGTACAACATACACTGTTAGTCTAAACAACAGTCTAGACGCATTGCGTAACTGCCCCAGCAGCAGGCTTTTTGTGAATTACAGTATGCAGTCTATCACCAGAGCTATCATCAGACAGCAGTGGAGAGCAGTGCATGTATAAGTAAAACTTTATACAGTGGCCTCGGAAATTTCGGTAGGCCAAAGCGAATACAGTAGCCTAGGCCTACCGAATCTTATAAAAAGTGTGCAAAAGAGTAAAATGAAGAAAGAGATAGAGACAATTAACGAATACGTTAATTTGTGCAGTCAGAACAGTTCTGTGTGATGTGGCTAATGTGACAGTGAAATACTAGTGATCGGGTAACAACTGGAACACATGTCAGTTAAGTAACAAATATATACAAAAGTGACTCCGTAACAATCTGATATCAGTAAAAAACTATACAAATTTAGATTTATAAAAGAATTAATGAGAATACTATAAAGGGGGTAAAAGCTATATATTCAATGGGAGAAATCATGATTAAAAGTACTGGTTCCTATAAAATAATTAGTTGATAAAATTGGTGTTTGAACAAATTCATGTTTTTCAGCTGTAGGCTACTTAATAAAATAAAATCAAGTTTGTTCAGGGATATAAAAATGTGTTAAATTAAGTTATTACACCATAACCATTTCCTATTCTGTGCTGAAAACCTCGCCTAACGTTCTTTGGGATTTTTCTGATATTTAAGAGTAGTTAGATAGCGGGATTTTTATAAGGGCAAGAGTGTTCAAAGTTTACATGTATAACTAAAAAACATGTTGGCGACCTGGGCAGTTTCAAAAGGTAAGTTTTACGGGGACCATGACGGTAAGTAAAATTCTGGCAGTGGTGAGTATTTTATGATGAGTGTATTATTTAGTTAAAAGGGTAAAAGGCGAGTACCTTTACAATGGCGACCCTGCCAGGATGTTCGTATAAATATTATAGGAACTAGACCTGTTTTAAAGCACAGAAAGTAGGATTTGGTAACGGCGTATTTGTAAAAAAGTATCGTACATAATTACGTTAAATAAGGTTATGTTTGGGTAGAGCTATTGTGTGTTTACTTTTATGTATTGCTAACTGTTTTATGTGTGGGGTATTTTGATTTAAGTGGGCGTTATATAAAGGGTATGATATAAATAAATTTTGAACATGACCGTAGTACAAGATAAGAATAGACCTAATGATAGTGTAGGGGTGGAAGAAAAAGAGTATACATTAAATGACATACTTAACCTTTGTAATAAACGGTTTGACGAGATGGACAAAAAGTGGGATAACTTATTTGAAAAGTGGGATAAATTATTGCGGAAACCCGAGACAGATAAATTAAAGGAGAATACAGGTGAATCAAAACAGGTAAGTAATAGTGGAGGTAGTAATGATGACATGTTTACAGAAAATAGTGCTAGTTTAAGTGCTGTGAAGATAAAAAATGAGGTAGGTGAAGTTGAAACAAGTGATAATCAGATAGAGGTTAGTTTAAATGTAAAACAGGTGGCCGTAAATATGGTGAGTAATAATGTTAGCTATAATGACGTTAACAAGAGTGATATATTATTGAATTAAAATAATGATGATAAATTGAGTAATAGGGATAGTGATATTGAGAGTAGAAATTTAGTCGAGGTTAGAGTATTCAGTGATCATAATGAGTTAGAAAGGGAGTATAGAGATAGTTTAATTGTAGAGGGTGAACAGGGGGCAAATTTTTATAGGGTTAAATGTGAAGCAGAGACTTCACAAGTGTTGATGGAGGACAAGAGTTCCTCAATAGTTTTTGTAGAAGACAAAAGGTCTTCAGAATGTCAAATAAGTTGTTTGTGTTTATCTGGTAGGGCCAGATGGTGTTTCAATAATAAAGTGGTATTGCCCTCTGTGTGGAATGAGAATATGAAATGTTGTGAGAAGTATTGTGATGAAAGTAATTATGAGAGAGAGAAAGAGTTGGAGTGTTTCAAGTTAAACAGAAATTATAAAGAGTTGATAGAGAGTTTGAATATTAATATTATGGTAAATAATGTAGATTTACCTTGTACTGTAATAAACAGTGTGCATATTGAAGATAAACATTTACCTGTTGGGAGAAGTAGTGTACTGGTAGCAGCAGATAATTGTGATAACGTAATTTACCTGGGAATAACAAATAACACTGATGGAGACTTGACAAAAAACAATAATGTAGACTTGATTTATGAGGTAATAAAAGGGGCTAACCCTAGGTATTATTTTGGTACAATGGAAAAAATAAAATTTTATGGCTATAACACACAAGATAGCCATATGTTGCGTATCAATAAAATTGAAAAATGTTACATGCAGAAAAGACTAATTTTTGACGATGGAGGTTGAGTATAAACTCAATGAATGGACATTTTAAATACTTTAGTATATGGTAATGACTTGGCTGAATCAGGTATTGAAGTGTGACAAATAATAATTGGATATGACGAAAATTTGTAAATAAATGTATTGTGTTAATATTATTTTGCTGCCATGTACAGTATAGCTTATAGGTAACGTATGTTTGTAATAAGAACAAATGGCATAATAATATTTAAGTCTATTTTGTATGATGTGTGTATATTAAAAATGTTTTAAATAATATAATTACAGCTAAATTGTTTTGAGTGGAGGTTATTAAATAATTGTCAAGTTAAACAAATAATTTAAAAAGGTTAATTTTATTAATGAAGCAAAATTAATTTTGGTTTGAATTGTAATAAATAGAAATTGATAAATATGTTAACTACAAGACTCAGAGAAATTAGCAGCTGAAGTAAGCATATGTGTCAGTATATGACGTAACCATGAATGTTGCAACTGAGAGTGTTTATAACACCAGTCTGGCAGACTATTGTTGATGTAAACAGGGGTGTTGTATGTTTTGACTAATGTTTGCAGCCAGGTGTTGAAGTTGACAACTGTTTTATTCTGCTGAATCATTGCCAGTAGGAAAATCCTATTATGAAATAAAAAGAAATACCAGATGTGAAGAAATGAAGGTAAATTTTTTGAATAATGTATGGAATATTTTTATGTCGGATCATTTTGAAAAATGTAATTAATTTTGAAATTGTGAATTAAAACAATATGAATTAAATTTAATGAAAGGTAATTAAATAAATTGAAAAGATAATTTTTAATAATGACTTTAAATCTATTTTGATCTGAATTTTGATGGTAATGGTAAAATAAATAATTGATAAAAAACATAATGATTAAAATATTCATTTAAAATTGAAAACTGAAGGAAATTTTGTATGGATATTGTAGCGTGACAGAAAATCCACTACATCTTAAGTCATATGAAATCATAAAGTTTAATTACACCAACAAATGTTATAATAATATTGAATGACATTTAAATAAATCAAAGGAATGAACCACGATAAAATAAAAATCCTCATTACATTATATATAAAAACCACTGTTTAAAAAAAAAAAAACCAAAGAAAGTATCGAAGCAACTCATAGTATCATATCAGTAATTTACCCAGGGAGCTAAGAGCAGTAGACCAGTTATATAAGACCATATCAAGAAAAAAGAGACTCAATTAAAGAGTAGTGAATACCAAAATACCCCAAAAACAAGAAAAGGGAAGAATAAAATTTGTGATCAGGAAGAAAACAATACCCTGATACCTGTAGAGAAGAATAAAGTCAGTATCAGTGAATAAATTAAATGTTCCAAACTAAACCTCAGTCGAGATAACACAAAGTACCTTGGTTTACCCAAGAATGAAGAAGGAAGACAAGAAAACCAGAAGAATGAAGACTAGAAGAGGGACAAGAATGAAGACTAGAAGAAGGACAAGAATGAAGACTAGAAGAAGGACAAGAAGGAAGACCAGAAGGAAGATACGAAGAAGGACAAGAAAGAAGACAGGAGGAGAGGAAGAAATAGTATGAAAGAAACACCATTGTAAAACCTATTATTATATAAACTACTATCAACCCCAAACCCACAAAAACTATGCAAAAGAAAGTATAACATACCCAAAATCCTATAAAAATGTAATTATTTAGAAAACTAAAGTGCTGTATAGCGTTATAAGAAGTGAACCGACTAAAGCTATTGGGTAATAAAGAAAATAAACTAGTCTTAACAGTCCATGATTACTAAAGGTCTGGTCTGAGATAATAAGACTCAATATATCAGAACCAACAGTGAAAGTGAATTTGTGTAAGTGTTTTTTAGAAATGCAATAAACTTAAAGTTGGTGAAGCTATAACTTATCAGTATGCAATATAACAACTTTAATATCTAATAATAAACAGCATAATAAAATAATAAAATGGAAGATTTCCAGTATTTTATTATTTCAATGTAAATCTTTATTTACAAGACATTTGTAAAAAATGATAATAAATAGAGTATAGGAGTTCATGTTTACTGATGTAGGGGATCACAAATAATAATGGTTTAGACCAGAAAGGATTGGGATTAATATAATATTAATAAGTGTAAAATGTTTAAATAGACTGTTTATTCACAGTCCTAAAATCAATGTGTTAGTAAAATGTATTTGTAAGAGTTATTAGAAAATAAGATTTATGTTATGTGTTCTAAAAAGAATTATGTTTGCTAAATAATAGCCTACATACCATTAATAATGTTTAAATAGGTATGCTATGTTAACTCAAAAATAGTTAAAAGATATATGTTCAAACCATGTCTGCAATATGTTCAATTGTGCAGATTGCTAAACAATGTTCATAATTATTTATTTTAATAACCGTAGTGTTAATTAACTACTACACCACACAATAAGTTATAAGACATGTTATTTTCATATAATTGTAATTATGTAAAGTCAGAGGAGGAGTTAAGTTTAAATTTATTTGAGAAAGACAGAAATATAAAATTCTAAAATCTAGGCCATTTGGTGAATTCACAGAAACAATATAAACCAGTATAATTCACTTATAAATCCTGTAAACTAGCAAGATTTATATAAGATAACTCAATTCACCACTAATGGAAATGATCCTATAAGTTAAAATGATAATAAGGAAATATACCTTAAAACATTGTAAATTTTCAAAATATATAAATTAATTAATTTTCAAGAGCAATGTCAAATTTACAGATTAACACAAAAAACCAGTTCAAGGGTTTAATTTATATGTATTTAAGGAAAGGAAGAGGAATATGACTAATTAAAATTTATTATAATAGTATTACTGATACCTAAAATGGAGGAATTTTGTATAAAGACGGAAATCCAATTTTGAGCCTATATTTCCAAAAAGTGAACAAAATTTGTTAATTTCCACAAAATGTCTACAGATATGGACTATAATACATCAATTTAAAGGGAATGAGATGATTAAACCAATAATAAGGTTCATAATTCATAAAAGTGATGAATAAAATAGATAAATTCCATATATAATGTAATATTTTATCATGTGTACAGGTAATCGAAATATGTTAACAATACTTTTTCAAAGATTAACTGGGCCAGATTTATGACCAAGTTAATTAGTCTTTTGTTGAATATCAAGCTGAATAGTTGTGTGACAAAACGTTCTTTAAATCGAGTCGAAAATGGTACTAACGTTTAGCCATTAAAATAAGTGAAACGAGAGTTAGACGAATTAGACACTTTTTAAAACTAAAGCTATCCATACGTTCACGACAATAGTGAAAACAAACATCTAACTTCATGATACGAGTGACAGAAAACAGTAAAACCTTATATTTAAACCAATTCACTCTACAAATCATAACCATATCTTGAGAACGTTAACTCAAAGAAGTGAACACATACAAAATAAACTAACCAACACAAGTTTACACAGAACACTTCGTCAGAATACACCAAATAACTTAACAGACATATTACACCAGTGCGGGAAGATTTCAGACATTCACGAAGGTAATTCTGTCGTGATTTTGGACATGCCGATTTTGCAGTGAACTCGCCATATCTAGTAGCGGCCATTTTGAAAATTCAAGCCTGCCTTCTTTATCTTCCAGCAGTGACGTCATCGTCTGCATATTGGTTTGACAACATACATACACATTACTTATTGGAATTATTTAAATTTTATTGAATAATAATTATTGTATTTGTGTTAATTGTTAATGTTATACTTTCTCTTCACCCTTCTCTGACTATTAATTTTAATCGCTCAAAGAACCTGTCTTTTAATATATTAAATATCATAAATTTTGTTCTGTATGACACAATCGATAATTCCAGAGACAAAGTCGATAATTGCTCTACATCGATAAAAAATCGATTATTTATTTAAATTGTCAATAAATCTTTATATTTCCATTATTTCTTAACTGTTACTTATTTCACAGGTTAATTTAAGAGTATTTATTAAGGCTGAAGGACTTAACTAAGAAGAAAATATTTTATTTGAACGAGATATTGGACCAACCAGAAAAATCACCAATCGATTGCTAACTGGAGTTAAACTATTTAACTCCAGACTTGGTTCAAATCTTCAAGAAGTGCTCGACGGTCAATAAATACCTGCCTGTTATTAAAATTTTACAAGAACCTTTTAAAACAGATTTATTTCTTATACACACCTCTTAATAAACATAATCAAAATCTTTTACTATTTGAAAATTTTATTATTTTATAAAATTTTCTATCTAATTTTTATCTTTTGTAACGACCGGCATACAGAGGTCGTGCTACAATATAATAAAAATGTTCAGGCTAAGATAATGTGCGGGAACTATAGATGTGCATATTTCTGTTCATGTAAATTTTATTAATGTCAATCTATGTTTTATGTTTTAACTGTAGATTCCCCACCTAAGTGCGGCGATGACCTCACCGGATCATGACCGTGAAAGTAGTTAATTGTGGCAAATCATAAATTTTACTTGATATAACTGGCTTGTGGTTTGTTTTATTTTGTGAACCCGGTGGTTTGTTAGACTTAGTAGGGGGGTTATTTTTTGGGGAATCTACCAAATTTTGGAACAGGGCTATTTTCACCCAGATAGGGGTGATAGTCCATAATGGTGGTAGTCCATTAGGGGCGTATCATTCATTATTAGTAAGTGTAACACTGAATTTTATTGTAACGCCGAAGCAAGGATGGGGGTGGAATAAAAGAAAAAAATGTCCACCCCTTCCGCATCAGTCCTTGTGAAAGCAACTGGGCGCTACAGTCCAGGGGGGGGAAATAGTGAGTGTGGATGGGCGGTGACCCAGTTACAGGTCACGAGGGAGATGTGGTTTACAGCTAGGATGAGGCTGGAAAAGACCAAGAAGCCTAGCGCAGAACACATTAATATGTAACGGGTATCAGGGGTTAAGGGATTAAAAGGGGGGTAGTATAGAAAAAAAAATTTATATATGATTGAACTGTAGGTAGACTGTAAGTTTATATTATTGTTTTTAAACCAAACCAGTACTTTGTATAAACAGAACCAGTACTTTGCAAAGAATGAGCCTGTATGGCTAAGAGGAAACAAATCAGTTGTGGGATATCGAGTGATGGAAGGCCGTTTATTAAATTTTAATTGAATGTTATAAAGTCAGGCGATACTGTGGCGGGTATTGGTCCGAGCTTGTGGTGGTGGGATCTCGAGTAGAGAAGTCCCGTAAGAGCGGATGGGTGCTGTCACAGCCGCCAGACTAGGGGGGTAAGTACCCATGATTTTAGTAGAGTGTTCAGGGGGGGGTTGTGGCGCCATATCCTCACTGATCCTCTTAGGTTTTAGGCAATAAGAGTTTGAACGCTTAGGCCTTCAACCTCTTATTGGGGGGGTATTGTAACGGTACAGAATTGTGCGCTACCCCAGTTTAATTTTATTTTAGCAATTCAGTTTTAATCAGTATTTAATTCAGTAATTCAGTAATTAATAAATTGTTAACTTTCACCCGTGAGGAGCCCCAGTACAACATACACTGTTAGTCTAAACAACAGTCTAGACGCATTGCGTAACTGCCCCAGCAGCAGGCTTTTTGTGAATTACAGTATGCAGTCTATCACCAGAGCTATCATCAGACAGCAGTGGAGAGCAGTGCATGTATAAGTAAAACTTTATACAGTGGCCTCGGAAATTTCGGTAGGCCAAAGCGAATACAGTAGCCTAGGCCTACCGAATCTTATAAAAAGTGTGCAAAAGAGTAAAATGAAGAAAGAGATCGAGACAATTAACGAATACGTTAATTTGTGCAGTTAGAACAGTTCTGTGTGATGTGGCTAATGTGACAGTGAAATACTAGTGATCGGGTAACAACTGGAACACATGTCAGTTAAGTAACAAATATATATAAAAGTGACTCCGTAACAATCTGATATCAGTAAAAAACTATACAAATTTAGATTTATAAAAGAATTAATGAGAATACTATAAAGGGGGTAAAAGCTATATATTCAATGAGAGAAATCATTATTAAAAGTACTGGTTCCTATAAAATAATTAATTGATAAAATTGGTCTTTGAACAAATTCATGTTTTTCAGCTGTAGGCTACTTAATAAAATAAAATCAACTTTGTTCAGGGATATAAAAATGTGTTAAATTAAGTTATTACACCATAACCATTTCCTATTCTGTGATGAAAACCTCGCCTAACGTTCTTTGGGATTTTTCTGATATTTAAGAGTAGTCAGATAGCGGGATTTTTATAAGGGCAAGAGTGTTCAAAGTTTACATGTATAACTAAAAAACATGTTGGCGACCTGGGCAGTTTCAAAAGGTAAGTTTTACGGGGACCATGACGGTAAGTAAAATTCTGGCAGCGGTGAGCATTTTATGATGAGTGTATTATTTAGTTAAAAGGGTAAAAGGCGAGTACCTTTACAGTTATTTAAATCTATTGACGTTAAATTTGAAACTCGCTCATAAAATTCAGGTTGACATTTGATACTATCGTCGGGGTATTGTTTATTTTGGAGATAAACTTTCTATTCTGTTTGAAATATATACGTTGTAGAGTGTGTCTGGTATATTTATCAATGGTTTGCATTACATTGTTTATGATGGTTGGGTAAATGTTATTAAGCATTTCCAGTTGTGCTTTGTATAACTTTATGTTTAGATCCACCTTCTTTGCATATAAATGTCTTAACTCTTCTTTTATCCACATTATTTCAGTGCGTTCTTTTATTTTTATTGCAGTTTTGGATGTGTTCTTAATTTTTATGATAGCATACTTTGGTATTGCGTTGTTCTTGATGCATTTTTTTTTTTTAATTTTATGTGTAGGTTGGTTTTCAATAACTTAATCTTAATGTTTAGAAATTTAAATACTATAGATGCCTGACTGGCTTCCAATTTAAAATCCATGATATTCGTATCCAAGTCACACTTTGAATAAATGAATATTTTACCTTATTATCCGTCTTGTGACTTCCTTTTTTAAACAACACTACGCGTTTCGGAACGTATGTTCCATCATCAGGTGTAATTACTCTTGCGAGGTCATAGAAACATTAAGAGATATCATAAACACATAAAACACAAAACATAAGTTCGTATTCAGTACCTAACGCGCGCGATACGTTTTCGGTGCGCACCTTGACGACACTGAACTAACGCTATCAATTCACCCCTATTGCTGCTCACACATGATGTGTGACGTGGACCTTAGTTGTTCTGAGATTTGCATCGCAGTGTCATACAAATAGTTAGAGTGAAAATTTAACTGGTCATTTAATAAATAATCTGGACTGGTTTTAAAGGCCTTATATATTTCAAATTCTTCATTAGCATTCATATTCCTACCTTTATTGCATATGTGTATCGGTTTAAAGTTTGTACTAAAATCTGTATAATTATGATTATTGTCAATCAAATGTACGTCCAAAATTGGATTTAGTTTTTTCAAAGTCTTTTTTGGGGAGACGTTCTTTGAATCTCTTTATGAAAGGTCTCCCTGTCTGGCCTATATAAAAACAGTTACAGTCATCACATATTATCTTGTAGACACCTGTATTTTCTTCTAAAGGTCTGGCCGTTTTTGGACCAAGTATTTTATATATGTTATTGCTTGTTTGAAAGGCCATCGCTATATTCATTTTCATAAAGATATTTGTTAGAATTTTCGGAAGGACATTACCATACTCACTTGATATGTGTGTTGCTCCTGCCTACTTCTTCGGGGTCCTCATTTGTCTGTTTCGCTGTTTCTTGAGTAGTCTATCTATCATTGAACTTTGATATCCGTTAGCTCTGGCTATTGTTCACTACGACAGATAGATACCTTGAGACATTATATGAATAGCATACATAAACGCATACAATTCACCCTCGAAACTGAAATGACTTTATAAAAAATAACAATATCCAAACGATGTCAGCTGATCCAACCAACGGTTTTGTTAAGAACTTGAATAACATGATTAATAGATGCACGAGTCTATTTGACGAGACCACACAACGCTTATTAAAGCCTATAAACGCCCAGGCACCTCAATTCACAGGTTTACCCAAGATTCATAAAATTGATGTACCAATTAGACCACTTATAAATTTTACAACAGCCCCAGGGTATAAAATCGCCAAAAAACTAGCAAAAATTACAAAAGACAACATAAGATTAGAAAATAATTAGTATCAAAAATAATATTGATTTTGTTAACAAATTAAAAGACATTAAATTGCAGCCTAACTACAAAATTGTGTCATTTGATATCGTTAACCTATACACAAACATACCTATTCAGGAAACAATAGCCATTTTAAGGGAACACGTCAACGAACCAAAATTACTAAGTTCCCAAAAAATAAACGAATTAATTGATCTATTAGAAGTTATATTAAAGCAGAACTATTTCACGTTCAATAATAGTTATTTTATTCAAGATGAGGGCCTCACCATGGGCTCACCACTTTCTGGCTTATTATCAGATATCTACCTGAATCATTACGAAAATACACATTTACTGTCCAATAAAAATAAACTTCATAGCAAAATAGTCTTTTACATGCGATATGTCGATGATACTTTTATCAATTATATAACCTTGAGACATTATATGAATAGCATACATAAACG
Organism: Magicicada septendecula; assembly: GCA_034769895.1. Lineage (NCBI taxonomy): Eukaryota > Metazoa > Arthropoda > Insecta > Hemiptera > Cicadidae > Magicicada > Magicicada septendecula. The sequence continues at coordinate 112,202,117 of CM068373.1, forward strand.
CATACAATTCACCCTCGAAACTGAAACCGACAATAAGCTGAATTTTCTCGACTTAACAGTCATAAAAACAAAAAGTAGATTCCAATACCAAATCTATAGAAAACCAACCACAACAGATATCACTATACTCGCAGACTCCCACCACCCTACATCTCAAAAAATGGCTGCATACAACAGTTTTATCCATAGGCTAATTACAATACCACTTGAGACAATTGATTTTCAAAAAGAGTTAAATACAATAAAATACATAGCCAGAGCTAACGGATATCAAAGCTCAATGATAGATAGACTACTCAAGAAACAGCAAAACAGACAAATGAGGCCCCCGAAGAACAAGGCAGGAGCAACACACATATCAACTGAGTATGGTAATGTCCTTCCGAAAATTCTAACAAATATCTTTAAGAAAATGAATATAGCGACGGCCTTTCAAACAAGCAATAACATATATAAAATACTTGGTCCAAAAACGGCCAGACCTTTAGAAGAAAAAACAGGTGTCTACAAGATAATATGTGATGACTGTAACTGTTTTTATATAGGCCAGACAGGGAGACCTTTCATAAAGAGATTCAAAGAACATCTCCCCAAAAAAGACTTTGAAAAAACTAAACAACTAAGGTCCACGTCACACATCATGCGTGAGCAGCGATAGCGGTGAATTGATAGCGTTAGTTCAGTGTCGTCAAGGTGCGCACCGAAAACGTATTGCGCGCGTTAGGTACTGAATACGAACTTATGTTTTGTGTTTTATGTGTTTGATATCTCTTAATGTTTCGACGACCTCGCAAGAGTAATTACACCTGATGATGGAACATACGTTCCGAAACGCGTAGTGTTGTTTTAAAAAAGGAAGTCACAAGACAGATAATAAGGTAAAATATTCATTTATTCAAAGTGTGACTTGGATACGAATATCATGGATTTTTTTTAATAATAATAATTAAAAGTTACTTACAGTGAATATGACATAATAAACTATAAAACGGCACCGCACTGTAAATTATAGTTTCTAGTGCTGAAACAGTCCTATTGCTTGTTCGTACAGTAATCAATCATAGTTTTTTGCCTAAGCTTTGAAGATCGTTTGCTGGGTGCCCGATCTTAAAGTCGCTTCACTGTTAGAAGTTCTGCAGGGGACTTTACCAATATACAGTACTTCATGTTTACAATATATGAACATAATACTTTATGTTCGAAAATCCAAGAAAATCTATAATTTGGAGTACTCCTTATCCCAATTAGTTCTGATTATTGACTTTCTACTTTATATCATGTGGAATCGCTTGTCTACGCTATTAAATATAGATTATAGTGACAGGAAAATGCTTTTGTGTATTTTTAAAATTTACTAAAAATGGTTTCGGATAAACCGGATTTTTGGATAAACACGATTCGGATAAACGAGTTTTTAGTGTATATAAATTTGTACCTCTACCATAGTTGGATTGTGGGGGTGGAATTAAACTTGATGTAACTATAAACGTAATAAGAGTTATAAGCATTAACAGAAGGGACTGAAGAAGAAATAATGGTAGAATTTTATACACAGTTTTCAAAAGGTGGTGCCAAACTAGAGAAATGATACTACACATTAAAGTCAAGGAAGAACGTCCAATACGGAGTTGCCAAAAAAAAACTTCCATTTCCATCTGTGTGTCTGTTTTTTTGCTTTTGGTATATGCAGTACATTACCATTTCTTATAAGTACAAAACACACCAAAGTATTATCTTGAAATTTTCAAAATGACAGCTCAAATTTACAAATGATTGGTCTGAAAATATATTTGGTCATATTTTTCTGGATTCTTAAACTTGCACATGCGATTCCATGCCTGCATTTGTGCGCACGCGCATGCGCGCACACACACACTACATCTGAAAAGAATGCCATGATTTTCTAACACAATATTTCTTGTGTAGTTTCTACCACCTAAATTACTCATTTTTAAGCTATAAGTTTTTTTTTTTTCAAAAAATCATGCCAAAATCACACAGGCTCAGTTAAAAAATTTCTAAACATCATAATGTTTTATGAGTCAGATGACAATTTATGCTATACACTACACACAGCACTTCTTTGAAAACTTAATTCACATTTTACAGATAGGATTGTAAATTTGTCCGACATGATTTGGTCCCAGATGTCTGCATTAAAGTTTTTTCAAAGAATGAACAGATAATCCATACACATCAACTATTCTGTTTAAAAGATCTGAACAAGTAATAGTAAGATTGTCTCTTGAATGTGATTTATGTATGTTCAATTATGTATTTGCTTTGACCAGAACCCTTTACCTACGTGGTGACCAAATCTCAGATGAAGGAGGCATTATAAATATAAATTATAGAAGACAGATTCCAGACAGGATAATTGGCAAGTTTACCCACACTCCTCCTTCGATGAAGGATCAATATACACAATTAATCTGACTCAGTTTGTTGTGGTTCATAATAATCCTTAGATTGCATATTTTTACTTACCATGACAAACATAACTCCACTAACCATACCTTTGGTAATGCATCAAAAGGTGTGTGTTAATTACTTGTTATGCCACACAACACAGTCATATGTGTATCAACTGTTTTAGAGTGACTTAATTTTTATATGAATTCTGATTGTTTTTGTTTAGCATAGGCACACTACAGAAAAATACTTCATAAAGATTACTTTTACTGCAGCTAAACAACTTACCTCTTGTGTGTTCTGTTCTTTGGTTTCATCCAAGCCAAGTTCATCCTTTATAGCACTACTTGTGTCTTGTAACAGACACTAGAATCAAAAGCAAAAGATTAGTTAGCAGCTATCACCTAAAATTAATTTCCTCGTTACTAATACACATAATTATCGACAAAAGTATTCCCTTATATTGCTATGAGTGAAGGTGTCTGAATTTCAATTATTATTTGTTGGCATCATGAGAAGCAAATAACATACAAAATAACATACACCGTTCTTGGCACAACAGCATATTGTCAGGTGATGTAAAAAGTGAACAACTGTATTGTTATAGCACATTGCTAAAATAAAAATGTGCATGTGTGTACACGTGCTGCATATTGCCAGTCGTCAGACGATATTCCAGCATTCTAGAAACTGGCCAGATTATTACAAAAGATTTTATAGTGCATTGGCTACTGATTAATAATTTGTAACAACGTATAATAGTCAAATGTTAGAAGCTTCAGAAGAGAGAAGACATTTGCCTGCTGCACCTGGCCTTGTCACTTGTGCACTGATGAACTATTCTGTGTTGTATAGTAAATGTATTAAGTTTAATGTAACATTTTTAAACTGGTTCAAATTGAATTACTTTTATTGAATTTATTTATTTAATTTTTTTTTTAGTATGGCTGAAAACGTACACTTTACCTGGTCATCAAACTCCTTGTCCTGTTCACTGTGTAATTCTTCGTTCACATGAAGTTCTTCTTTTACGACACAATTTGTATTTGGGAGTATCTCCTACAAATAAAATATTATTTTCACATACTTTGTAGTTGACCGTGTTAAATAAAAAAATTGTTAAATGTAAATCAAATTATTTTAAAAATTAGGTTCACTTTTACACAATATATCTACAAAAGGTGGACTTTACAAACCATGTTACATACTTGTGCACGCGTGTTTTCGTAGTTTAACTTCTAACTCTTATTCAGGCTTACATAACATTCTCATACTACATTTTGTTTTCTTAAATACACATTTTGCAATGTGACAAGGAGCACCATGCAAACCACATGTATGACATCACTGTCAGGGTGCAAAATATATAAGATAAAGTATAAGGTATAGTATAGTATGTGAGATACAATATTCAGTTGTTAAAAATAGTGAGAGGTAATCTATTGTATAGTTAGGTTACTTCTAAGCTACTTGGTCTCTTACAATACTTTCACATGACCTATCTCGAGATGATGACTAGCTGCAGATACTATATTTTACCTCTAAAAAACATCGACTTTGTGTAATTAGATTCAACAAAAACCTGAAAAATCATGTAATTTGAACTTACAATAATTTACCTCTCAGGTAAATAACATGTCATGACTTGTTATTTACTGCATACGAGCAGTTTCTGACAAATACTTTTGTCTAATGAAAGTCAGACATACACTCATCCCTCTATACAAACAAGTGTTACCAATTAAAAATAGTACTGTTTAGATTCATGACTAGTCTGACTGCCACAGGTGAGTGTTTATAGTTAGCACTAGCTACTGAGGTAGAGGAATCTAAAGCACCTTTATTGCTGACATTCTGGTTGTGTCAAAGATCTCCGCACAATATATTAGACTACTTAATATCATATTTAGAAAACATGAAAAACCCGATTTGGTTTTACGATAAACTAAGTGCAAATTTATCAAGTCAGAAATTGGATTTTTGTGGCATATTATCACTGCAGAGGATATGAAGTAGAGACCCCATATAAAGATAAATAATATATCTCCAATTTTCCCACACCTAAGAATGTTAAGAACATCAGAGTTTCTTCTGTTAACTGGACATTATCACAGTTTTCTATCAAATATTTTGAAGCAATTATACAAATTCATATGAGCAACTAGGAATCATCCCCAACAGGAAATAAGAGCTACTGTATATAATTTCCATTCTTCGGGTCTCTCACACAAGCTGTTCATCAGTTGAGACCCCTAACAGGTGTTTTATGAAGATTTTTCACTATACCCTCAGATTTGTTCACAACAAAGGCAGTGTTGAATGCCATAGGGTATAAATAAGCATCCAGAGGCTGGCCAAGTTCATTTGACCTGGCAATATTATCATGCATTTCAAAGTGATTGTTGCTGTGACTTATTATGAAAGTAATAAGGAAATCGGTAAGTTAACAGTTCATTATTTTGACAAGGAAAGGCACAGAAACAGTACATTCACAACCCAATTCAATTTATAAATTCCAATGTACATCAAATAAAAAGAAACTCTGAAACAACAGAATAACATTATTTTTGATTATGTATTTTTTGTCATATATGGAGTTGTGTACATTTTAGCTACTCATACTTTTTCATTTCAATACATTGTGTTCTATTTTTCTCTAAACAAAATGTTTGCTTACTTTTAGAATTATTTTCAAATGTTTTTACATATTATCCATGCAGAGAAATTCTGAAAAGAGATGGTAAATCACAAAGTCCCTTGTAAGCTATTTAAGCTAATATTTCACTCTGTGTGTGTGTGTGTGTGTGTGTGTAACATATTTTGTAATTATTTTATCATAATATTTTTAATTATTTTTTTCATATATGACTGGAAAAAGTGTCTGTGTATCTCCCTCCTCTCATCCTCTTTATCACTGTTTTTTTTTTTGCTTTGTGTATTTTTCCCACTGACTACTCTCCCCCCTCTCCATCTATTCCTTCCTAACATATTCACATAGGCCTGCTTTACACAAGACAAGAATGCATACATTTTGGCTCAGAGTGTCACAACAGACTTATACATTTCACCTGTAACTCTACAATTATTTTATGGATACGAAATACTTTACTTACCCCCCGATTCTGACGAACTTCCTTACGACTTACCTTATTATAAAACCAGAAGATCCCAAAACTCTCAAGGTTGCCACAATATTTTATGGTTCAATATCGAAACCGTTACACTCTTCCCATTAAATAATTTAATTCCCTTAACTCAAAACTCACAGGTTCTTTTAGGCGAGCCTTTTGGCACAGAAAATAGGGTATGGTTGTGGCATAATAATTACTCTAACACATAGTTATTGTAGTACAGAAATCTATTTTATTTTCTTTATATGCAAACCTAAAATACTGAACAAATTCATTTTTAACAAACTACTCAAACCTTGATAACACAAAAAAATTTATTCAGACGAAAACTATAAAGGACGCGCAAACCAGTACTTTGCACTCTCTCGCTCTCTCTCTCTTTATACCCCCCTAATATTGAGATCTCATTATTATTTATTGATTTTGAATTTAAGAAAAATGTAAATTGATGTCAAATTTTTTGGCCAGTCGTTCTCGTTACTTATCTGCAGACGATATCCAAGTTGTTACGCCACCTGATCACACTTTTTACTAAAACACTCCAAAAAACGGTTCCAAACTGTTACATAAAGTTCACTATTGTATTTTTTCAATTAAAAACAGTTCTTTACTGCTGTATTGTGTTTATACACACAACATTTGGTAGGCCTACAATTATTGCCCGCGGGCTCTGTATCACATACGATCTTAAGGTGGACTTCAGACTGCGGTTATTTTAAAACGTTTTTAAACACTTCATTACTCTCTTTTAAACTTAACTTTGGGGCAGGCCTACCGTATTTGACCCTGTAGGCCTCCCGACACTATTACAATGCGACTGTACTATCTGGTGGTAAGCTGGCGACTAGGGCAATCTGAGTTGGCGTGGGCACGCTATCCGTGTTTTGCGTATTGGAAACTAGGTTCAAACGGATGTCCACCCGTCTCCTGCCCTCACACATCGAAGGTTCTAGTTGTTTCTCATACCTGGAAGTTTGTTGTAGCATCGAAAACACATGGAGCTCTCATGATCCAAGAGTGACGTGATGGTAATTAAGCAAATACCTCGCCTTATATGGTAAGGTCTGTTCGACTTGAGACGTGAGTCACCTACTTTGTTATAACTCCCAATACATCTCTAACAATGGATTTCATAAAATTATTATATAAAATGGTTATGCCCACATCATAGTGCAGGAGCAATATCACAGAGCCATATTAGGAAGATTCAAACCCTACACAAGAAAATCATACAGAATGATACCAATGTTCTTTGGTAAACATTTTGTGAATTAGGATCTTAGTATGGTCACTGAAGGAAAAAAATTCAAATTAAGTGGCTTCTACGAGATTTTTGCATAAGGCTAGATAAAAGGGTGAGAAACAATTTAAAAAAAAGTTTATATAAATTCCGTCGCGGTTTTTCAAAAAAGAGGAGGGGGAAGGTACGAAAAATTAGTTTTTTCAATTATCTTGAAAAATAACAAATTTACAAAAAAAAAAGACGAATTACAAAAATTAAAGAGCATTAAATTCTCTACAAGAAAGATTTTTATCATTTTTTTGTCAGGCCAATACTTTGTGAGAAAAATGGAATTGAAATATTACAAAAAAAATTGACTGTCGGAGTCTGCCCCGATGAGCGGGAAGACTAATTTTTTCTGACATTGCAACAGACAAATTTTAATAAAATCTGTTATAGTAGTTGTACAGACAAAAATCAAAAAGCATTTTAAAAGCTAAATGTTTGTACTTTTATGTAAAATGAAAAGAAAATAATTAAATTATTAATAAATACTTAAAATAAAGTAATAAATTTTTTTTTATTTTTTTCAACTAACATATTAATGCATAAACATATTAACAATTTATTACAAATGTATTTACATTAAAAAAAAAAACTTCTAAAAAAATAATAAAAATTAGTATAGATTTATTGGCATAAAATGAGAGAGTTTCAAAATTTATCATTTTTTTGAGTTCGCAAGCATACATCATTTTCTTAACTTAAAATTTCTACAGAAATTTTCAAAATAAATATTTTTTAATAAAATTATGAACAAGTATAGGTCAAAGCGTCTTCTATAAGACTGCGTTGTAAAGAATTGTTAAAATTTAGTTAAATTTAAATAAATGTAACTTTTATTAATAAATGTAAAAATATGTCCATTGCGCGTATTAATATTAATAGTTAAAAACTAAAAAAAAAAAATATTAAAATGTAACTATTGTACGTAAAACTACAATATTTGAGGTTTCTCTTCTACATAGTGAGAATTTATATGCATGCATGGGCATAAAAAGAACAGATCCTGAAAGTTGAAGAATTTTAGGGAGAGCGAGGACAGCTGGCACATTACATGTGCCATACAGATGCACGGTGAGCCGACACACAAGCTTGTACGTTGTAAGTGTTAGTGTGTAAACCGTTGCCGGATGGACTGTTATTTTATTTCGGAGCACGTGTAGTGTTTATTTTTTGAAATTATCGCAACTTCTTAATTAATTTTTGAAAATAAAAAGGGTCAAGTGATATATGCGAGTAAAACGTCAAGTTGAAGACTTATTTTTAACAAAAGGTGAATAATTTAAGAACTTTTTTAGTACTATTAGTGTCTTAAAGTGAAACATATGAGTGAAGTATGTGTAATGATAAAAGCCATTAGATTGCTAAATAAACCATTCTATGATAAGGAGTCTTACAAATTAGGGTAAGTTTTGTGTAAAATGAATTTATTAAAAGTTTGTGTACAAGTACTAAGAAAAGTGGTGTTACAATATAAACTTTTGCTGACACAAGTGCAATTATTATATGGAGCACATCTGAATATGTTGAACGGATTAGGTTGAAATGAAGTCCACTATGATTAAAATAAGATGTAATAGTTTTCTAATTATCTCTTTTTGGAAAATAAAGCTTCGCATACTAATATATTAATTACCAAAATAATAATAATGCTTTTTTATTCCAAAATTTAATAAAATATTAAATATGCGCATATATATTTAAGATATAGTTTCTTATCAGTACTGAGAGTGGTCTATTGAACCAGATGAATTAAAACAAACTCCAATATTTTAATTATAATGTTTTCTTATAAAATAAAGCTTTTTATACTGATAAATGAATTACAAAAATCATAGCCAACAATTACAAGTTTTTTCACAGCCAAATCAGTCACATGAAATTATCCTCAAAAGTGGACATATATGTTTATTGAATATTTATAATAATTCACAAAAAGTTTATCGAATATACTTTACAAATATATTTATCATTATAAAAATAATTGTTATAATTAAATTTTATAAATAAATAATAAATGTACTAAAAAGTTATTGTACTAATTTAAAAAAAGGTAATGTACTAAAATTTAATATTTTTTAAGATAATCACGAAAAATGAATTTTTTGTACCTTCCCCCTCCCTTTTTTCAAAAACCCGCGACTAATTTTTGTAAACTTTTTTTACATTCTTTCTTACCTTTTTATCTAGCCCTATGCAAAAAATCTCGTAGAAGCCACTTAATTTGAAATTTCTATTTCTTTTCGGCTTCAGTGACTGTACTATCTTGGAGGTCAGCATATGTCAAATGAAAAAGACTTGTTGTAAACTATGAAACTTGCTGCAACAACTTATTCATGTTAAAGGCTGGACATAACTCTTTATAACCAAAATCTAATGTTAATGTTTAAGCTAACATAGTACACAGTGTTAGGACAGAGTATAGAGTCAAAAAAGAAAACAGAGTAAAAAAGAGCTAAAAAATTACATAAAAGCAAGCGAATTGGCTTGGTTTGCAGAATACACACACAGTCAACCTGAACAGGCTTCTCTTCTGTGTGTGCTTCAAAGAGAGTATACGGTTCATTCACTTGATAGCCTGATTCTGCAACATACAAAGCAAAGAAGTGTTGCAATGAATAAAATGAAGAAAAATCAATCAAATACCTCATCCAAAAGATTATCATCTGGTAAATTTTCTTCATAAAATTCTTCTTTTATTGGAACATCTGGAACAGGTAAAAACACTGTGTGTGGTTCCTCCATCGTGCCAACGCCTCCTAGTAGAATCTGGAAAAACACTCAGTTTTATTAAAAATAAAATATTAATAATAGAACTCATCTTTTCATTTTATCATAACCTTTATTTTTCTCAGCATTTTATTTATTTTTATATTTACAGCCATCCTCAGTGTAAGATATACAAATCGTCTGGTACTGAGCAAAACAAAACTTCAAAGGTTTTGTAAAATATATAAAAACACTTGGTAAGTTTAACAAATTTTTTTTTAATTAACTCTGACAGCTGTTTCGACTAACTTAAGCCATTGTGACTCGCTCTTTGACAATGGCTTAAGTTAGTCGAAACAGCTGTCAGAGTTAATTAAAAAAAAATCTAATAATATATATATACTTTCACTTATGAACTTACTATTGTTACTTCCCAAACGTTTCAAGATGTTGTTTCTCTTCTTCAGTGGGTTGAGTACTAACTGTCGATTACAGAATAACCGTTACGGAATGGAGTGTGTGGTGGGGGTTGATGGTAGGAAGGGATTGGCGCTGAGGTTCGAATTATGTGTGTGGATCAGTGTGTCAAATAGTGTATGTGATTTGTAATGTATCTGTTCATTTAATATGTTGTTTGGTTGTAGTGTGTGATATCTGTATATTTCAAATTGTTCAGCTGTGTTTAGTTTTCTACTTTTTGGTAAGTAGTGTAATATTTCCATGTTGTGTTCTATGTTTGTGTAGCTGTGGTTTTCGTTATGTAAATGTGTGGCAAATGTGGAATGTATGTAGTTTGTGGTGAGGGCTTTTAAATGTTCAGAAAACCTGGAAGAAAAAGATCTTCCCGTCTGGCCTTTAGAAAGATCTTTTTCTTCCAGGTTTTCTGAACATTTAAAAGCCCTCACCACAAACTACATACATTCCACATTTGCCACACATTTACATAACGAAAACCACAGCTACACAAACATAGAACACAACATGGAAATATTACACTACTTACCAAAAAGTAGAAAACTAAACACAGCTGAACAATTTGAAATATACAGATATCACACACTACAACCAAACAACATATTAAATGAACAGATACATTACAAATCACATACACTATTTGACACACTGATCCACACACATAATTCGAACCTCAGCGCCAATCCCTTCCTACCATCAACCCCCACCACACACTCCATTCCGTAACGGTTATTCTGTAATCGACAGTTAGTACTCAACCCACTGAAGAAGAGAAACAACATCTTGAAACGTTTGGGAAGTAACAATAGTACGTTCATAAGTGAAAGTATATATATATATTATTAAATTAATAAGTGAACGAAGAGGATGCAAGAACAAGATAAAAAAAAATCTGTGAAACTTACCAAGTGTTTTTATATATTTTACAAAACCTTTGTATTAATATGTTTCACCAAGTGCCCAACGAGTCATCAATTAATATCGTGAAAAAAAAAAAAAAACTTCTGTTAAACTCAAGAAAAGATTTGTTAATAGTGAAAATCATGAACATTTACAAACAAAAATATAATAGTAGTCTAAACAAAATAATTATGATAACATTAACAACAACAAATTAATAAAAAGGTGAAGCTACGAGACACAACAATCTGTGAAGGAATTAAAAAGAGTGGGTGAAATCAATATCACCACCACTATTATATAGTCAAGGGTCAGAGAAACTCAAGAGTCAAGAAATATCCTTTAATTTAATAATTTGACTAGGTATGTTCTGTGTGTGTGTGTGTGTGTGTGTGTCTTGATTTTTGTCATGAAAGTTATTATTAACAATATAACCAATTTGTTCCTTATCTTAGTAGAAAATTCATAGATTTATTTATCTGAGTAGTATAGATTAGTATAGATTCATTTTTTGAAAAAATCTATATTTTATTAATCCTTAACACTTACCACTCTGTGCCCGTACATAATTCGGGCAGCCCCTCACTAAATGCTGCCATGGGCCATGCCCATATATAATGCAGGCAGCACTAAATGCCGCAGTGGACCATCCCTGCAAGCTTTATGGACGCTCGGTTTTCATGTGTTTAAAGACATTTACTGGTATGCTGTCTGATAAAAGACTGTAGTTTCAGGCTAATTCATTCGCTATATAGCCCAACACTGTTATTTTAGTTTGATATTTTACCCACAAACCAGACGACTCTTACATTATTATTAATAATAAGTATTATTTGGTTAAAAGATAAATTTGCTAAAATTTTTCTGAAATAATGGTACAAATGGTGGTTCACCAAGGAACAACATGAAAAAACAGTGATGATGACAGTGTTAATTAGAAATGACAAATCTAAACAACTGGTTGGAAAAATGGAGTTATTGATCAAAATTCAATAAAATAATCTGTCACATTAGTTTGCAATTTTTTTCCATATTTTGTTTCACCCGTATAAAATTAAGTATGGAACAGTTACTGGCTTGGTTCACAACTGGTACTCTGTACGAAAAGCCTTACCAGCAATAAGCTAGAGGAGAAAATAATTTACTCTAATGAAGTCACTCGTTTAGATCCTACATTATGTAACGGGACATTTAGGCCTACCTGGGGTAATTTTGGGAAACATAAAAAAATATATAAACAATAATTATGGGAAGAATAAACAAATTTTAGTTCATGAATTATACAACGTAACAAGTAAGCGAGTGGATTTGTGTCAAGGTCAGCTCCAGACGCATGCAGAACAGTTATTTTTAGATACATGACGGGCAAGTTATGTAATTCAACGGATCGTACGATTTGACGTCAGCCAAATACGTCACTTGGAATGTGGGGAGCGGCTAGCCTAGCTTCAGAGATTGGCATAGTAATACTAATAAAACAATGCGAAGTGGTCACATGACTCCCCGACCACCTCAGAAAATAACACAGCGCATTTGCCCAAGTTTTAAACTACTCCGTGTGCCGGCCGGTCATAAATAAAAGTTGTAAAACAAATTTACGGGTGCCCGTACGTAACAAAGTACTTCAAAATGTGAAAGTAATCATAAAGTAAACAGTTTAATAAATTTACAGTTCCGGTGAACGAGTGAAATAGGGAAAATGTGCGAAGTGGAAGCAAAATGCGTGGTAAAGACAGACTCGTCAAGATCTTAAAATTCACAGATAAGTAACCAACAAGGGGTAAATCTAAAAGCTTTCAAAATTGAAAATGTTTTATAAAAGAAACTGGCAGCCTAAAATATACGTAAATTAATGAACTCAATAAACCGGGGGGGGGGGGGGGTACAGAAATGTAGAGAGAGAGAGAGAGAGAGAGAGAGAGAGAGAGAGAGAGAGAGAGAGAGAGAGAGAGAGAGTGTGAATATAAGAATATAAAAGAAGTGCTGGTTTGTATATAGAAAAGAAAAAAATATAATCTATAAATAATCTAAAAATCAATAATGGAAAGTATGTAAGAAAATTAATTTTAATGAATTTCATTTCTTGAGTTTGTAGCTAAATCTGCAAAAGTAGTTAAAAATGTAGGAAAAGAAGATTTATATATTATTATTATGTTCATTATAGAATAAATAAAAATTTTGTTCAATGCAAATGTGAATTAAACTAATTACTGCAAATAAACCATTCTGTTCTTCTGTTCGCCTAAATCGAACCTGGCCCAGTGGTAAGTACATTTTCTCTCTCTCATAGTTGGTAATAAGATGGCGTCCGAAAACGAGGACGAAAACAGTGAATAAAATTAAGATTAATTAAGTTGGTTTCGAATATTAATAAACAGTACAATTGTCGCTTCCGAACAGGGACATTTATATAAATAAATTTTATATAAATACAGGCCTACTTGGAAGAACGGAATGGTTGTTCGAGGTAACTAAAAAAATGTGTAAACATAAGTATTAAGGTTATAATATGATTGATGAATGTGTATTATAAATACGTAAGAATTAAATGAGTAAAATGAATACGAATGAAAATATTAACAATGAAGTCAGCTTCACTGATGGCAATAAAGAAAGTCAAATAAATATTGAACTAAGTGAGACCGAGTCAAGAATAATGGAAAATGTTGAACATCAATCAACGCCGGTCCAAAGTAAAAAATCTGATGACGATGATATGTTGAAACATTTATATAGCATGATGTGTAGCATGAAAGAAAGTTCAGATGAACTAAGATTGGATATTAATGTAAAATTTGAGGTACAGAATAGTAATCTAAATGAATTGAAAGAACAAAATAATAAGTTTGATGCTAGATTTGATAAAGTAAACAGTCGTTTTGACGTTAGTGATATTAAAATGAGTAACTTAAATGCTAGATTTGATGAAGTGAACGCTAAAATGAATGATCAAATTAACGAAATAAGAAATGAAATAAAACAACAAAAATTTAGTATTAACAAGCAAATGAATGAAATTGATACACGTTGTGCTAATATTAAGGAGCAGATATTAGAACCAGTAAACTATAAGTTCGATGAACAAATTAATTAATTAACAGAAAATCTTGAGAGTAAAATAAATAATGTAAATGAACAAATGACAGATCAAATTAAAATTCAAGTTAAAGAACAGTGTGTAGAGATATAAAGTAAGTGTATTAATAAGATTAATGAAAATAATGATAACATAAAAAATAAGATAGTGGAGGTAGAGAATGTATGTAAACAATCAATACAAGAGAGTGTGGGGGTTATGAATAAACATAACCTTCATTACGAAAGTAAATATGATAATAAACTTAGCATAATAGAACAAGATATAGTAGAGATTAAAGATGAATTACATGTGGCAGTGAGCCAAAATTTAAATAATGTTGTGGAGCGAATATTATATACTCGCGAAGCAAAAGATGATATTGAACTTGAACAATTTTGTTGTGATAACTGGAGAGTACACCCGATGCAGTTCTTGAGTAGGGCAAGGGAATTTAAACGGTTTAATAGCAGTAGTTGGGAGGTAAAGTTATTAAAGATTTTAAAGTGTTTTAAGGGCAGTTCTGAAATATGGGCTGAAGTACATCGAACAGAGTGGGGTAGTTATGAGAATTTCGAGGCAGCATTCCGAAATAAATATTGGTCTGAAGAGGACCAGGAAATACTACGTAGTAGAATCATGGGAACAGGGAATTTTGGGGGACATAACAACAACATAACCATATACGTAATGAGGATATTTAACGAGGCGAAATGCTTAGAACCGCCATTGCCGTTTCGATCGTTTGTCAGACATATTAGTAAACACCTGCCTAGGGAGGTACAAATTACATTAATGACTAGAGAGGTAGCGGACATAATGAGCTGGAAAATATATTAGACGTATTTCAGAACATTAGGGACCGTGAAATAGGTAGGCGTCCCAACCAATCAGGTATGAATAATAGCAGTCATTATACGCCACAAGAGGGTCACCACAGGGGCATGCATACGGTAAACAAGAAAATCATAGTCGAGACGGGGGGGGTGGAAATGTACGGGTTGCTCGGGAGAGAATTACGTCGGTAGAAATTTTTGTTTCAGGTGTAGGAAACCAAGGCCAAATCAGCGGGGCGGAAATACGTCGTCGCATAACAACATACAGCAGCGGGCCGGAGATAACCGCGGGGGAACATCGAGGAACAATGGAATAAATAACCAGCACGAGAAGGGGTACCGGCAGAGCATGTAACGGTACAAACCTATGGGGATTTGTAATTTTAATATTTTCAATTTTTATTCAACCAAATAAACGTTGTGAATGGACTATATCTTCGAGGCGGGTGTGACTTGACACTGGAATGCAGATTTTCAATGAGGGTGCGTATTCGCCCACAAGAGCGTGCACAGTCGGCCAACGTTCTCAGACATTTTGTCACGTTCGAATGAATTCCTCAGCGCTGTGTGCGCAGAGAACAAAGGCAGTCAGCAAATAACATCTCAATACGATGGACGCGAGTAATTGTGTGCGTCCACCAGCTGGACAGTTTTCATCTCGCCTGCATATCAAAATGTGAATAAAACAGTGTCTGTTGTTAAGAGGCGGCGGCGGCGGCCGTTTGAACGTAACGGGCTCGTTAGCCGAAAATTGTGTAAACTTTTAAAAAGGTTGTTTACATTATAATTTTAAAAATTACATAACAATGTGAGAACAATTCAGTGACGTCAAAAAATAAAAAGTTGGAGAACTAATTTCAGACTAAAAAGTGAGATATAGTGTGGGGATTGCAACGTGTGATCGGAATGGATGACATCAGCGGTAACCGTATGACATAAACCAATAATTATGTATTTCAAATAAGAGCTCTAAATTTGAATGAATGAGCAAATACTGGGTTGTCTTACTTAAACTAATGATTAGAATAAGTGCAACAATGTTACAGTAAAGGTCCTGTTTTTGTTAATTTTAAAAGAGAAAAGTAATTAAAAGAAATATTAATAGTTTGAGCCATAAGTTGGAAGGCAAGTAAATTCAAAAGTAGTAAAGAATTTTTAATAAAATTTGAATGAGTTAACCAAAGCAATGAGAGTAATTATTAATAACATTTAACCCTAAATCACTTATAGGTACGAGTTCAACGTGAAGACTCTGGCCCGATGCAGGTAAGGGATTTTGTGATTGTGTATGTTTTGTCACCGGACAAAAGGCTTGCCGCATGACAAATGGTGCCAATCGTACACTCTAGTGTTTTTGGTGGCCCTAAAAAGGACCTTGTGGCGAGAAGGCTGATGTTGGTTGTGCCACGCTAAGATGTTCGGCAGCTACGCCCGCTGATCGTGGCGTACTGCAGTCCTCCTCTTCTTTCGGCATCGGTTGTAGAGTCGGCTGCCGGCCCAGTGAAATCCATCGCTGGCGCGGAACGGGAGTGCGAAGACGCAAGAACGGTGGCGGTTCTATTCTTCGGCTGTTCCTTCCGGCTGACTCCGCCTCGACGTCGTCCGAGAGAGGAGAAGAGATGAAGTGCGTCCGATGGCGTGGCGATGAAGTGTGCTCAAAATTTTCTGCCGGCCCGGGTTTTATGCACTAACCGGGATCGCTGGTTGGCTCGCTCCGAGCACGTTGTTGGATTGGCTCGCTGTGTCTACCGCTGGTACCGGAGAGCAGATGTTTGCATACCGCTGCCGTCACAGTTTATTGAATATTATTTTCTTTATAAAAGCTGTAACTTCTCAATGGCGCGACCGAACAGGCACAGTTTGTACAAATTCACAGTTTGAACAGACCATGTCTACTCGTGAATAAGTGATTTAGTGGTTGAGGCAGCATGCGTAAAAAATTACGAAAAACGATATCATGTTAGAGTAGGTTATACGTAAGTAATACCTATACTAGTGGATAATACTTAATGAATGTAAAATAAGGATTGTTACAATAGATTATTTCATAATTTAAAAAAATGGCAGGAAATAACGAAAATGATATAAATGAAATAATTAATTTTAATGAATCAGCTGTCATGAGTGACCTGGGAGTTCATTCAACTCCGAATGTGGGTCAAGAAAATAAAATAAAAGAATTAAGTATTACAGACGAATTAAACGTCACAAATTATTCGGGGATTCAAATAACCTCAAAATTAACTAGGGAAAGTAATAAAAATGATGACAAAACGAGAGATTGGTTGCGTGAGATAATGGGGGAGATTAAACTGATGTCTAACCAAAATATTAGTTTAAAAGATGAGATTAAACTGATGTCTAGTGATAATAATAAGAAATTTGATGCATTAAATGATCGTTTTGACACTAAATTTAATGAAATAAAGAGTCGTTTTGATGCCAATGATGAAAAGTTAAGTAATAAATTTGATAAATTAAGCAGTGACTTTGAGAATCGTTTTGATATAAAGGAAAGTAATTTTTACGAAATTAGAAATGAAATAAAACAAGTTAATAAAAATGTTGAGAAAACCAATGAGATATTTGCCAGTAAGTTTAACGAATTAGAACAGAGTATTGAGAAAGTGGGAGAGTGGAGAACAGATATAGGTAAGTGCAAAATAAATGAAAATAACGGAGATATATGTGTTAATAGTAATGGTGTTAGTTTAAATGCAAAACAGGTGACGATAGACAAGGTAAGTAATAATGATAATTCTAATAATGAGTCAACAAGTAGTAGCAAAATAAAGAGTGATAACAGTGATATAGTTAAAAACGGGGTGTTAGAGAGTAAGGTTGTGAGCATAGAAAGTGTTGATGAAATTGTGAGAGTGTGAAGAGAGGTTAGGTGGGCAAAGGGCAGATTTTCCCCAAGTATATGATGAAACAGAGGTTTCACAAGTGTTTTATGAGGACAGAGGTTGTGTGGGAGACACGGTGTCTCAAAATGGTCCCCTAGTTTTTTGTGGTTTACCTGGTACAGCCAGGTGTAATAAGGATTTTGTTGTGCCCTTTGCAGGTGGTGAAGTAGTTCAGGGGTGTTGTGACAGGTGTTACGATGATGAAAGTGATTATGAGAGAGAGAGAGAGAATGATAGAGATATTCGCGTTAAGTAGAAGTTATAACGAGTTGACAGAGAGGTTAGAATTGAAGAAAATAGACGATATGAAATACTTACCGGTTGTAGTAGATACTGATGATTATTTTGATGATACCGTTGTAGATAATAAACACTTACCTTGTATTGGCATGGAGATAGTGGAGGAATATGATGATAGAACGTACCTTATGTTAACCAAAAATACTGATGGAGACAGGACAGAAAATACCAGAGTAAACGGGTTTTATGAGTTAATAGGGGAGAATAATCTGGTGCATTATTCTTGTGATAGAAGGAATAAATTAATATTCAAGGGTTATTATATAAATCATAATAACGATAAGAGTGTAGTTAAAGATGATAATTGTTATATAAGAGTAAGACTAGTTTACGACGATGGGGGGTAAACAAACAAAGTGAATGAACATTTTATTATTTTAGTTTATGGTGATGACCTGGCTAGATTATGTAATGAGGTGTGGTAAACAAGAAAAATAATGACAAGAAATTGTAAATAAATTCATAGTGAGATTAATTGTGTTTGTGTTATAAAATGTATTTTATGTAAACAAGGTGTGTATGTAGTTGAAATTGATTTAATAATAATATTTATCAGACTAAATAAATAATGAGAGTTTGTAATAAATGAATTATAATTGTTTTGTAAGAAGTGTGATACTACTTTTATTAATAATTAAATTTAATTGATTTTAAGGTTACTGTATTCATTGTTTACTTTTTAAGTCGGGTGCCATCTTGTAATATTAATTACAAGAAACAAAAAATATGTACTTACCAATTCGAGTTCTTCTCGGCTAACTCAGGAGAACAGAAATGATTTATTTGCAGTAATTAGTTTAACTCATATTTGCATTGAACGAAATTTTTATTTATTCTTTAATGAACTTAATAATAAACATAAATCTTCTTTTCCTACACTTAACTACTTTTGCAGATTTAGCTACAACTCATGAAAAGAAATTCATTAAGATTAATTTTCTTACCTACCTTTTATTATAGATTTTTAGATTATTTACAGATTATATTTCTTTCTTTTTATATACAAACCAGCACTTCTTTTATATTCTTAGATTCATGCGCTCTCTCTCTCTCTCTCTCTCTCTCTCATTACGTTTCTGTACCCCCCCCCCCGGTTTATTTAGTTCATTAAATTTAGTTATAATTTAGGTTGCCAGTTTCTTTTACAAAACATTTCCAAATTTGAAAGCTTTTAGAGTTACCCCTTGTTGGTTACTTATCCATGAATTCTAAGATCTTGACGAGTCCGTTTTTTACCACGCATTTTTCTTCCACTTCGCACATTTTCCCTATTTCACTCGTTTACCAGAACTGTAAATTTATTAAACTGTTTACTTTATGATTACTTTCACATTTTTTGGTAATTTGTTACGTACGGGCGCCCGTAATTGTTTTACATCTTTTATACGTGACCGGCCGGCTCACGGAGTAATTTTATACTGGGATTAGATGAACAGCACTATTTGGTAAAGTGGCCATGACTGTTTTTCAACTTTTCATTGTTCTCGGTTCTGGTATCACTACGCCAGAAGTAGTTTGGCTAACACTCCTAACATTCCACAGCTGGGATGGTCTCTGACGTATACATTGACGTCACATGGTCTGATGTGGTTACATAATTTGTTTACAAACGGTTAGTCACTGGTGTTCAAAATAACTGCTTTACTTGCCTCTGGAGCTGACCTTGACACATTTCCGTTGGTTGTTTATTGCGTCTTTATAATTTTATGAATAATATTTACCATCACTGCTGCCAACTTCACTACCAACAAAATTTACCTTCTCATCAATTTATGTATACATTTCCCAAAATTATTATTATATCGTAAAAAATGCTGTTTACTTTTATGAAAATACAATGAGTTTTTATTTCCCCAAAAATAGGCCAAAATGTCCCGTTACAATACCCCCTCAATGAGAGGTTTTATGATGATGCATAAAAACTCTCATTGACACACTCATACTTGTTAAAGGGATCAGCCAGGATATGTCGCCACAACCCCCTTTATGATTTACAAACAAAAATATAATCAACTCACCCTTGGTCCAGTGACTGTGACCGCACCTGAATGACATTACTGGACTTCTCTCTCAAGATCCCAACACCATAAAGTCAGACAGATACTTAACGCCCCTGCTGACGCGCTGGTCAGCTCAGGACCGCCGCCACAGCATCACCAAACGCTGAAACAACAAATCAAAATATCAACTAGTGGCCTTATACAACACCATGTCCCCAACTGATCTGTTCCCCCTAGCGGTGCTGGTTTGCGTTAAGAAGCACTGGTTTTGTTTTCACTTAACCTCTAACATATATAGGAATACATAACATAACCAAATCAACTACATCTAAACACATTATGTCCTTAAACATCTCCCTATTCTATATCTCAAATTAACATAAAATCATCTAAGTACATCATAATAAACATTGTTGTTATTACATTAAAAATAAACAATTCACATTTGTTTGTCCAAAAATTACACACTTTACATCTTTAAATTTGCATATAAAATTATAAAAATTACATTTTAATCTCAATTTAACTTTTATTAATTCATTTCCCCCCCAAAAAATTTTTTTTTCTTCATTTTACATAACATTTCATTTATTATTCCATTTTATTAATTTGGGTGATTCTCAGTTATGCATTACAATTTACTTTATCAACTTGGCATTTATCCATAATCTTCCCCTTTTATGACTCTAACGCTCCCTTACAAAATCTTTATCTAGTATGACACCCATCTACCAAAAAATCTACCAACCCTTCTCTACCTCTAACTACTTACTATTTTAACTCATTTCTAATCATTCTACCCTTATAACAAAATCCTCTCTACCCCTTTGTACTCAGGATGTGTATTCCCACTTACCAGCTCATTCCCTTATCTGGTTCCCGGACTCCCCCTAGGTAACCCTTTCCGGCGCTAAATGGTACCTTCCTGTCCCAACCCCTTTCGTTGCGGACTCCTTATCACACCACCCCCCTTACAAAATTCTCATCAACTAATTACTCTCCCATTACATCGCTTTCACCTACAAAATATCTCCATTTATTTATTACATCAATATATCACTCATTATTCTACATATTTTCCCCATAGTTACCGTGTCACTATCAATATTCAAATTCTACATTACTTTTATTTCACCTCTTATTCTGTCTAACACCCATCAATATTCAACTTGGACTGACTCAAATGTCTTACTTAAACAATTACTATCACCCAACTTCTATTTTTTACAACCCATTGAGAATTTTAACTATCTCAAATTTATTTCATTATTTATTTAAAATCTTTAAACACATTGAAAACTTATTCTATAAAATAGTATTCCATTTTTATAATCCTTATCCCTAACATACTACATGCAATGAATACAATAAGACATAATAAACATCATATAAGAAACATCTAGTGCACCTATTTCTCAAATCAAAACAAAACTATTTAGTTATCTCTTCATATTAACTACACCTTCTACATCACCAACATAATTCATTTTCATTTATTATTAATAATTCATTACTAGCAATTTAGTAACCTCCTTCTCCATCATTATCTAATATCCCCCCTTGTACCCAGTTACAATTAGGTAACCACCCGCCGGATGAACCGGATCGAGCGTTTGCCTTATGCACAGATGCTATATCTGTGCCCCTGGCTTGTAACAGCCAGCTCCTTTACCACACACTCTATTGTTTTCTGATGGTGGACTGTGGCGTCCATTTGCATCCCCAAGAACTGAAGTTACATATATAAGGTACAATCGCTGATTATACCGTTCTTGGTTCAGCGTTACATAAAAATTCGGTATTACTGATGTCCGAGGACACCAGTAATCCTATTTAAATGATTCACACACCCTTATATACGACACTATCGACACCTTCGATGATAGCCGCTGTTCCATAGTTATGTAGTTTCCCCAGTTACCCCCCTGGTTCAACTTCAAAGTTCACTAATTTTGTAACTACTTACATAATTCCACGGCCAGGGTCTGGTGATACCGTGACCGCCCGAAATGTGGGGAAACTACCAAAAGACATATAAGGTTCACGCTGACACCGCTACTGCAATTCACGGACGGTGAATTCTTATATGTTTGGTTATATTTAATATTTCTTCATTCTTAACATAATACATACAATATACTCATAATTAACATGGCGGTTATTCCATTAAAACAAACAACTCACATCTATGGTTGATCGAAATTACACACCTTACATTTGCATACAAAATTATCAACATTATATTTTAATTGCAATTGAACTTCTATTAATTAATTATCAATGATTTATTATTTACTATATCATTAACTTTTCCAAAATTTTTTCTTTGTTATCATCATTTCATTTAAAATTTGCTATTTAGACATTGAACGTTTTACTTTATTTAACTGGCATTATAAAATTTATACTTACAGTGTGACTCATACACTGTCACAAACACAAAATATACACACCACACACCAATACCTCCATGTAACCTCTGAAACATTTAACAACAATGTTATTCCATAAACTAAATACAATTTAACATTTATTCGTTTATTAATTATTATCAAATTTAGATCTCATAAAATAATTTAAATTCATCATTATATAACATCTTAAATCAATCAAAAATATTTAAACATCTCCAATTATTTTAATTAAATCAATTATTGAAAACACAACATATTTCAATTATTATCAAAACAATTACAATTCATTAATTACTGTCTTCAAAATTATTCTCATTATTTGTTTAGTCTGTCAAAATATTATTATTATTATTAAAACAATTTCTACTACATACACATATTGTTTACATAACATTTTACAATACCCACAATTAATTTCACTATCAATTATTTACAAATTATTCGTCATTAATTATTCAATTTATCACACTTCATTTTCCAAGTCAGCAAGGTCATTACCATAAATTACAATATTTAAAAATTGTCCATTCACTCATTTTAATTTCAACCTCCATCATCATATATATAACGAATATATTTATAACATACATCATTGTTATCCACATACAATTTGTTATTATTATTATGACCATTATCGACATAATGTTTGACATCATTCTTATATATCCATTCATAAAACCCGTCTACATTTGTGATTTTAGTTCGGTCTCCATCAGTAGTTTTATTCAATATATAGTCAGTTATTTTCTCATCATATTCTTCTACTACATTCATTACAACATAAGGTAAGTGTTTATTGTTTATAAAGGTATTATCAAAATATTCATGTATCTCTCTTTCAACAGGTAAGCATTTCATATCATCTATTTCCTTCCATTCTAACCTCTCTTTCAACTCTTTATAATTTCTCTTTAATTTATATAATTCTATCTCCCTATCAATACACAACTCTCTATCTAAATCTCCCTCATCATAACCCCTTATCACACTTTCTATATCACTCCATGCAGAGGGTACTGCTACATTACAACATTTCCTGATTTCTCCAGGAACAACAAAAAACTTCAAAAAACAATTATCAGTAGAACACTTTTCTACCCAATACCTTCGTGAAGACTTTTCTTCACCCCCCTTAACACCTCGGAAAAAATTTACCCTCTGCTTCATACCCACAATATAACTCTCTTCACCCACTCTCTTTAACCCATCAACACACACTAACATTCCATTCTTACATTCTAAAACTTCATCAGTACTCTCAATATTTACCCCATTATTTTTTAACATCATATTTTCACTTATATTGTCATAATTATCACTCCTACTTACCTCAGAATTGTAATTAACATCATTATCTTCACTAGTCAATACTTCATTATCTAACACCAACTCCTCCACTATTTCGTCATTATTAATATTTGTTATACCTATAACATTGTCACCTACCTTCTTATTCAGTATTTGATTTAATTTAACTTCTAAATTTTTATTCATCTCATCAAACTTTTTCTCACAACTACTATTTATTGATTCTACTATTTGGTTTTTAAATGTACTAAAACGTTCATCAATCTCGTTCAGACGTTTATTTATATTAAATTCAAATTTAACATTTTGTGTATTCATTTCATCAAATTTACTATTCTGTTCATCTAATTTCTCATTGAAACTACTTTTAATTTCTTTCATTTCGTTTTTCTGTTCATGAATATCCATTGATATGGTTCGTAATATACTCATTATATCGTTATCTAATTTGTTACTTTTTACTGAGGTTGGAGTTGATAGAGTGCCCGAGTCATCTATAGCTGACTCAGTTAAGCTAACTTCTTTTGATCGATTTACTGGGGTTGAATGAACCTCTGGTTCCCCCACACCAGCCGACTCACTCATTTCAACTACAACTTCGTTATTATCCATTTGTTTAAATTATTTGATTTTGTACTTATTTCTAATACACATTTATCAATAACACTATAACATAACCTTTTGCGACCCTCTCGTCACCTACGTCTATTTCTACGTACCAAAAAAAATTCATTCTTATTTCAAACAACCATTCTGCTCTCCCAGTAGGCCTATTTTTATATAAAAATATTTTATATAAAATGTCCCTGCCTTCAGAAGCCAATTATGATATTACTTTTATTAATAATTAAATTTAATTGATTTTAAGGTTACTGTATTCATTGTTTACTTTTTAAGTCAGGCGCCATCTTGTAATATTAATTACAAGAAACAAAAAATATGTACTTACCAATTCGGGTTCTTCTCGGCGAACTCAGGAGAACAGAAATGATTTATTTGCAGTAATTAGTTTAACTCATATTTGCATTGAACGAAATTTTTATTTATTCTTTAATGAACATAATAATAAACATAAATCTTCTTTTCCTACACTTAACTACTTTTGCAGATTTAGCTACAACTCATGAAAAGAAATTCATCAAGATTAATTTTCTTACCTACCTTTCATTATAGATTTTTAGATTATTTATAGATTATATTTCTTTCTTTTTATATACAAACCAGCACTTCTTTTATATTCTTAGATTCATGCGCTCTCTCTCTCTCTCTCTCTCTCTCTCTCTCTCTCTCTCTCTCATTACGTTTCTGTACCCCCCCCCCCGGTTTATTTAGTTCATTAAATTTAGTTATAATTTAGGTTGCCAGTTTCTTTTACAAAACATTTCCAAATTTGAAAGCTTTTAGAGTTACCCCTTGTTGGTTACTTATCCATGAATTCTAAGATCTTGACGAGTCCGTTTTTTACCACGCATTTTTCTTCCACTTCGCACATTTTCCCTATTTCATTCGTTTACCGGAACTGTAAATTTATTAAACTGTTTACTTTATGATTACTTTCACATTTTTTGGTAATTTGTTACGTACGGGCGCCCGTAATTGTTTTACATCTTTTATACGTGACCGGCCGGGATCACGGAGTAATTTTATACTGGGATTAGACGAACGGCACAATTTGGTAAAGTGGCCGTGACTGTTTTTCAACTTTTCATTGTTCTCGGTTCTGATATCACTACGCCAGAAGTAGTTCGGCTAACACTCCTAACATTCCACAGCTGGGATGGTCTCTGACGTATACATTGACGTCACATGGTCTGATGTGGTTACATAATTTGTTTACAAACGGTTAGTCACTGGTGTTCAAAATAACTGCTTTACTTGCCTCTGGAGCTGACCTTGACACATTTCCGTTGGTTGTCTGTTGCGTCTTTATAATTTTATGAATAATATTTACCATCACTGCTGCCAACTTCACTACCAACAAAATTTACCTTCTCATCAATTTATTTATACATTTCCCAAAATTATTATTATATCGTAAAAAATGCTGTTTACTTTTATGAAAATACAATGAGTTTTTATTTCCCCAAAAATAGGCCAAAATGTCCCATTACAGAAGGTAATTAAAGTAATGGTGTGTTTAAATAATTGATTGAATTAAAATGATTTGAGATGAATTAATTATTTAATTTAAATGTTATATAAATAATGTTTGATAATGAATTTAAATTATTTTTATGAGATTTGAACTTAATAATAAATAGTAAATGAATAAATGTAAAATGTGTTTAGTCATGGAGTCATATGATTGTTATAATGTTTCAGAAGATACATGGAGTTATGTACGCTATATTTGTTGTAATGAATGTTTATATTTTGA
This sequence comes from Magicicada septendecula, assembly GCA_034769895.1. Taxonomy (NCBI): domain Eukaryota; kingdom Metazoa; phylum Arthropoda; class Insecta; order Hemiptera; family Cicadidae; genus Magicicada; species Magicicada septendecula. The sequence continues at coordinate 112,228,245 of CM068373.1, forward strand.
ATTTATGACAGTAATCATGGTGTATCTGAGTATATGATTGACCATAGGTAAGTATGAATTTTGGTATGACTTGAAGTAAAGTAAAATGTTTAATGTTTGAATAATAAATTTTAAATGAGTTTAAAAGGTTCAAATTAAATAATGAAATCAATTTGAGGTAGTTATGAATTGTCTAGTGTAGTTGTCAATGATCATAAAATGTTGTAACAATTGGAGTTTGGGGAAGTAATTATTTCAATAAGGCATTTGAGTCAAAGTAATTTTAAATGGGTGTTAGAGAAAATAAGAATTTTTGGAATAAAAGGTAATACAGAAACAGGGTATTAATAGGGACACAGTAGGGAGAGGGAATGTATGTATGTAGAGAAAGTGAGTGAGGTAAATGGAGAGTAAATAGAGGGTACATATATTTTGTAGTGAGGGTGGAGGTGTAAGGAGTCCTCAACGCAAGGCGTTGTGGCGGGAGGTGAATAGTTTTAAATGGGGTTTGGCGGAGTTACCTGGAAGGGCCAGGAACTAATAAGAGAATGAGTATACGGTAAGGGAACACACATCCTAGGTACAAAGAGGGTATCAGATATTTTATTATAAGAGGAGAATGATTTAAGTGGAGTTTAGAGAATTTAATGGAGGTAAATATTTTGAGAGATTGGTGTCGTCCTATGCAAATCTGTAAATGGTGGTTAGAGGAAGAAGTAGGGTAAGGTTATATTTAAATGCCCATTCGATAAATCAAATCATTGTGAATGACTGAGAATCACCCAAACCAATTGATAATGAAAACGATTAATAGAAGTTCATAACAGAAACATAATAATAAATGTAACAAGTTAAAGAGTTAATAGAATTTAAAGCTAAAATAAGCTGCAAGTCGTATAAATTTTTTGATAAAATCTGAATATGAAATATTATATATATAATGAATGTTAATAATAAGTTTGAATTTTGTGAAGAATTTAATGGTACAACAAACGATGATAAATTAAAGGTTCAATTAAAATTAAAAGTTGGTAAATTTTATTCAGATGCGAATGAGATGTTTATTTTAAAATGGAATGAGATTTATATTCTGTATGAATGTTTATATTGTATTATGTTTACTATGTTAGTGGCTAGGAATTTTGAATATATCACCGATATATATATATATATATATATATATATCTTTTACTTGTGATTCCCCAACTTTCAGGCGATCACGGAGTCACCGAACCCTGACCGTGGATTTGTATTATTGGTAGCAGGTGTCGTTGGACAGATTGTATCCTCGCCATATTGTTATTATTTTCAAAATTGGTGAATTTAGAAATTAACCGGGGGGGTAAATTTAGGAGAATCACCAAAATATGGAACAGCGGCTATCATCGTAGGGGGTGATAGTGCCGTGTTAAGGGTGTGTAAATCATATTTAGTAGAATTACTGGTGTCCTCGGACATCAGTAATGCCGAATTTTTCATAACGCTGAACCAAGAACGGTATAGGCAGCGTCTATACCATATATACGAGGGGGGACCCAAAAGTAACGAGAACTTTTCTCTGGCAGTTGGTAGAATGCTAGTTCCGACTTCTCCCGCTAGGTGCCTTCACTAGACACCATTTTGTATCAGTTGCCCTAGCGGCATTGTTGTGGAAACATTAGCGCGGTCAGTGTGACTATTTTTTGTAAGCGCTGTTTCACGTTTTCGGCGATTTTTAAATTAATTTAATGACAGACATTAAATACCAACGTGCTAACATCAGGTTCTGTTTCCTGTTAGGGAAATCAGCAGCAGAAACTGTCGCAATGCTTCGGACGGCTTATGGGGAGGAAGCTTTGAGCCAGGCAAGGATTTACGAGTCATTTTCTCATTTTAAAAGTGGTCAAATGTCAATTGAAGATGAACCACGACCAGGACGTCCCTCGACTTCCAAAACGGACGAAAACATTGAAAAAATCCGTGTTGCAATCATGTTTGATCGTCGTAGAACAATCGATGAATTGGAGGAAATGACTGGAATACCCTGGAGTTCATGCCAACGAATCTTTGACTGAAGATCTGAAGATGAAACGTGTTGCAGCAAAATTCGTTCCGCGTGTGCTTTCTTGTCGGCTCAAAATCCTTGCCTGGCTCAAAGCTTCCTCCCCATAAGCTGTCCGAAGCATTGCGACAGTTTCTGCTGCTGATTTCCCTAACAGGAAACAGAACCTGATGTTAGCACGTTGGTATTTAATGTCTGTCATTAAATTAATTTAAAAATCGCCGAAAACGTGAAACAGCGCTTACAAAAAATAGTTCCACTGACCGCGCTAATGTTTCCACAACAATGCCGCTAGGGCAACTGATACAAAATGGTGTCTAGTGAAGGCACCTAGCGGGAGAAGTCGGAACTAGCGTTCTACCAACTGCCAGAGAAAAATTCTCATTACTTCTGGGTCCCCCTACGTATATAAACTTCAGTTCTTGGGGATGCAAATGGACACTACAGTCCACCATCAGGAAACAATAGTGTGTGTGGAAAAGGAGCTGGCCGTTACAAGCCAGGGACACAGATAACGCATCTGTGCATAAGGCAAACGCTCAATCCGGTTTATCCGGCGGGTGGTTACCTAATTGTAACTGGAAAAAAGGGGGGAATTAAGAAAATGATGTAGTAGGAGTAACTGAGCAATCAGTGAGAAGGTAACGACCTCTGTAAACAGCGGGCCGATCAATTTCACTTACTCTTAAGAGAGGGTTGGTGGTTGATGACCCAGTTCCTGTTCAGTAACAGTTGCTATAACTATGATTCGATGATTAGTGATGTATTTCACTTATGAGAACAAACGATTTTAAGTACTAGATTCCAGATTGTAATGATGTGTATCCACAAGAACATTTTATGAGTTAAATTGGATACTGTTGTATATTGGTGTTATATGTATGTAGTGTGCCTATAGAAAGGTCATTCACCTGTTAGTAAGACATCAGCTGATGACTGGTGTGAACTGTATAATGGTCAATGTAATCAAATCATATGTTCTTTTAATAATCAATGTAGTTTTATTTTATAATTTTTCTTTCTATTAATTGTCAGAATATATGTTTAATAAAATATTATTACATTTTATTACATTATTATTTAAAAAAAAAAAAAAATTGATTTGTTTTGAGATACAGTTTGTCTTGTTTTTATGTGTAGGATATTGCTGATTGTGTGTATTGATAATGTGTTAATTGATTCGCAGTGTTCATATTATATGTTTTGTAAACAGATGTAGTGATAAGGGCATTTATAATAGAAAGAAGTTGTTTATTTGTTTAGTTTATTATGATTGTTAGTATCTAGATAAGAGGAGATATAAAATAAATTCATTTAAAGGATTTTGGAGTTTTAAGAATTATGATTAAATCAATTAATTGAAGGAGATAATATGAATTATCTTGAATAGGAATCTTTGATAAAGGACTCGGATTTATTGTATTATTTGAACAAAATTTAAATACTTCAATTTGATTTGAAATAATAACATAAGGCAAACGATTAAAAGTTGAGAAATATTTCTGTGAATTTTAGATTAAGAATTAATGTGGAGATGTTGTGTTTAATGTAATAATGAATACGTGTACGCACCCAGTATTTTGCTAAAGGCAACCCAGTATGTATTGTCACCGGACAAAAGGCTTGCCACATGACAAATGGCGCCAATCGTACACTCTAGTGTTTTTGGTGGCCCTAAAAAGGACCTTGTGGCGAGAAGGCTGATGTTGGTTGTGCCGCGCTAAGATGTTCAGCGGCTGCGCCCGCTGTTTGTGGTGTACTGCAGTCCTCCTCTTCTTCCGGCACCGGTTGTAGAGTCAGCTGCCGGCCCAGCGAAATCCATCGCTCGCGCGAAACTGTAGGGCGAAGACACAAGAACGCCGGTTCTATTCTTCGGCTGTTCCTTCCAGCTGACTCCGCCTCGATGTCGTCCGAGAGAGGAGAGGAGATGAAGTGTGTCCGATGGCGTGGCGATGAAGAGTGCTCAAAATTTTCTGCCGGCCCGGGTTTATTGCACTAACCGGGGTCACTGGTTGGCTAGCTCCGAACACGAAGTTGGTCACGTCTCGGCGGCTGCTGATGCCGGATTGGCTTGCCTCGTCCACCGCTGGTACTGGAGAGCAGATGTTCGCATACCGCTGCCATCACAGTATGTAAGGGGATACATATCGGTTGAGGATCTGGTATGGTATAAGGCCAGTTATGGAATTTTATTTGGAATGTTACAAGGTAAGGTGGTACTGTGGTGAGTGCCTGTCCGATTTTACGGTGTTGGGATCTCGAACAGAGAAGTCCAGTAATGTCGGGCAGATGCAGCCATAGTCGCCAAGCTAGGGGGGTAGTTTACCCATGATGTGTTTAGAAACTAAAGAGGGGTTGTTGGCACCAAATCCTCACTGATCCTCTTAAGGTTAGCAATGAGAGTTTTTCTGCTTCGACAGAAAACCTCTCATTGGGGGGGTATTGTAACGGGGCAAATAAAAGCTGAGGGTTTATTTCTTATTTTTATAATAATTGTAATTATCTGGGGCCAATTGTGGCTGGGCAACATTTATTGTCACAAGGGCTTGATTTGTGTAACACTCTGTGTTTAACTCGGTGCCAGGCCGAGCGAGGTACGAGAACGATAAAACGTTGGAATGTGTAAGAGCGCGCGCGTGTGCTGTTGTTTTGGCGACATGTGCTCAGAGGACACACAAGGGCAGGACAAAGTATGTAATCTTGAACCCGAACTCAATAACGGAAGGAAACAAATTACTGTATCACGTGATTCTGTTTAGCGAATCACAGGGCAAGCTGATGAACAGGTAGAAGGCGGTGGCCATCTGGTACGCTCGGAGTACAGCGTCTGTTGTTACGTAGCAGCGGCTGCGGCCGGTTGTACACAATAGGCGCGCGAGCTGAAAACCTTTTAAAATTCATAAAAATGTGGTAAAAAGTATCATTTTAAAGTGATTTAACGCGCGAACACACACTCAACAGAAAGTTAACAATTAAATTCTAAACGTGCAGTAAGTAATGTGGACGAACTAGATATACGAAGTGCGGCACGTGGTTGGAGGAGACGCCGATGGCTGAGTAACTATGATATCAATAAATAATTATGAAATATGAAGAAAGAGCTCTAAATAATGGGGAACTTGAATACTGTATGAATGAGTGTATGCACAAATACTGGGTTGTCATTACATAATCTAAGTAATTAATAACTTGTAGTTTAGTTAATCAGTTGTATTTAATGGTAATAAATAAATTTAAAGAAAAATGAATGCTAAATTTTGTCGGTAGTAGTTATGTTTTAATATTCAAATCTGTTTAAATTCGGAAGGCTATATAAAAGAGAAGTCATACTAGTAGTTTATAAAGAAGAAAAAAAAGAGAATGAAAAACAAAAATGGTAAATAAAAGTTGTTAGTTAACAAATGTATGAGCGTAGTTATTGCTATACATAACCCTACGTCATGCTTATAATTCACAGGTTCATGTGATGAACTCTGGTTTAGACAAGGTAAGTTTATTATGTTATTATAATTAAAAAAGTGGTAAAGAGAAAGTAACATCTCAAGCAGTACCACCACCAGAACAGAAAACTGAGGCCGACAATGGAAGCAAGGACCCCACCATTGTCCACAGGGAACAACAGGGTCCAAGTAGCAGACGAATATCATAATGTGATACAATTGGATATGACGAAGGAGTTGTTGGAAGAAGATGATATGGGAGTTATGGAAATAAAAACCGGATTGACGGAGGTAATCGTCACCATAGAAAGTAAGAATTTTAAAACATTAATCGATACAGGAAGTGAGATATCAGTAGTTTCGGAAAATGTAATGGGAGAATTAAAATGAATAAATAAAAACATACCATCATTGCCAGTTGCGGGCGTAACAGTAGTGGGGGTAACCGGAGTACGGAGTAAAAGAGTTATTAGACAAGTACAATTAAATATATTACTTAATGAAACTGAATTTGAAAATACATTTCTAGTAGTTAAGGGACTGAGTTTAGATGTAATCTTAGGAAATGATTTTTTGGAGAGAAATGGGGCAGTAATAGATTTTAATAAACGGATAGTAGAATTTAATAGTGGGAGTGAACCAGTTAGGGTTAATTTTAAGAGGGTGTTAGATGAGATTAGAGTTACGGGAGTAAAAATGATACAAAAGCGGGTAGGCGATGGGATATAGAAACCAAAGTGAATATATGTCGAGAGAGTGAGATTGTAGAGAATGAAGAGGACGAGATGCATGTGAGTGATGAGAGAGTATGGGAAAATAGGGCGGATAAATTTTTTAATGAGGGTGGAGTTGTAGGGAGTCCCCAGCGACAGGAGCTGTGGGCAGTTGTGGAGCGTTTTAGAGATGTGTTTGCGGAATTGCCTGGAAAAGCCAGGAACTGTGTATGCGAGCTGAAGGTTCGGGAACACTCACCCTACATGCAGAGGAGTTATCCAGTGCCGTTTTCAAAGAGGAGAGCAGTGCAAGAGGAGTTGGATAGGATGATGGAGGGAGACATTATTGAGAGATCGATATCGCCTTACTCGAACCCATTAGTAGTGGTAATAAAGAAGGATGGAAAGGTAAGATTGTGTTTAGACGCTAGGAAAATTAATCAAATTATAATACCTGACCGGGAGTCACCGGAACCCATAAATGAGATTTTTCAGAAATTTAGTGGAGTCAAGTACATGACATCTTTGGATTTGACAGCAGGATACTGGCAGGTGCCGCTAGCAGCAGAAAGTCGGAGATATACTGCATTTCTTTTCAATGGTAAGAATTATCGGTTCAAGCGTTTGCCATTTGGACTTAACACTAGTGTAGCAAGCTTTATAAAATGTTTAGATCTGATATTACAACCTAAGGACTTAGGTTTTTTGACTGTATACGTTGATGACATATTAATAGCATCAAGAACATTTTTAGAACATTTAGAACATCTTGAATATGTATTAGATAAATTGCAAAATGGGGGCTTAATGGTTAATTGAGAAAAGTCGAAGTTTCTACAAACTGAAATACACTTTTTAGGTTTTATTATTACTCCAGGGGGAATTCAAGCTAACCCTGATAAGAGTAGAGGCGATTATGCGCTTTCCAGAACCAAAGAATGTTAAACAGCTACAAAGTTTTTTGGGTCTGTGTAACTTTTATAGAAAATTTCAGAAAAACTACGCACAGATGACGTCAAGGTTAAGTGCCGTTTTACAAAAGAATAAACAGTGGAAATGGGGAGAGAAGGAAAGGGATGCATTCGAGGAGATAAAGGAAAAATTTTCAAATATGATAATGATGAATCACCCTGATTTCTTGAAAACGTTTTATTTACAGACTGACGCCAGTAACATCGCCCTGGGAGCAGAGTTGTATCAGGAGGATAGCGACAAAGAGCACCACACGATAGCTTTCGCCAGCAGATCCCTATTGGCAGCGGAAAGAAATTATACAACTACAGAAAAGGAACTGCTCAGTATTGTGTTCGCTGTAGGGAAGTTCCGCACATACATCTTGGGGGAACAGGACAGTTATCAGGACGGACCACAATGCACTATCATTTTTGAATACCTGCAGATTGAACCATAGCCGTCTAACCAGGTGGGTACTAACATTACAGGAATATAATTTTTCATGGGAGTATATTAAAGGGACAGACGATAAAGTACCAGACACTCTTTCCAGGGTAGATATCACAGAAAATAAAACAGGGAGGGATCTTAAGGAGATAGAAATGTTTCGATTAACAAGGGAAGATAGAATTTTTGGTGAAGAATTAAGGGATATTAAGAACATGCAAAGATCAGAGAATAAGTCAGGTAAAATAATTGCTAGTTTAGAAGCCGATTCAGATGGGTCTGAATATAACACACATTTCCAAATATATCAGGGAATTCTGTTTAAAAAAGTAGAAGGGGGTGAACGTGATTGGAGATTAGTTGTACCAGAAGGGTTGATAGATAGAATTATTTGGGATTGCCATATAAGGTACGGGCATTTTGGGGCGAAAAAGTGTACGAATGTTTTAAAAGAGTCATGTGTTTTTAAGAATATGGAGAGGCGAGTACGAAGGTTATTACAGGTATGTGATTTGTGTCAGAGGTCTAAGGTAGTGAATTATAGGGTAGAAGGGGAATTGAATTATATTAAGGTGGCGAGACCGTTTGATTTAGTTGCTGTAGATTTATATGGGCTATTGCCCAAGGGTAGGGATGGAGTAATGTATGTTTTTGTTGTTTTAGACACTTTTTCTAAGTTTGTTAGGTTACATAGAGTGAAGAGAGCGGCGAGCAGGGTGCTGAGTGAAAAAATAACAAGAGATTATATGGTAAATGTAGGTAAGCTGAAGGTAATTTTATCCGATCATGGAACCCAATTCATCAGCGGTAGGTGGAGGCAAACTCTTGGATGGGAAGGCATCATACCCAAGCACATGGCAGTATACCATCCACAATCCAACCAGGCAGAACGGGTGATGAGTGAGATTGGTAGGATATTTCGGGCGTATTGTCACGCCAAGCATACAGAATGGCCATTATATGTAAAGAAAGTAGAAGAATGGTTGAATAGTACCACCCACGAATCCACCGAGTTTACGCCGTATGAATTAATAAAGGGAACAAGGCCACCTAGAATATTGAAACAACTTTTTGAGTATCCACCAGAAAATCAAACTATGGATGTGAATATGAAGATCCGACTAGTGAATGAAAGTTTACTCACTAAAGTGGAAAGGAGAAAACAGAGGCATGATGCCAAAGGTAAGTGGACTAAATATGAGGTAGGACAATTAGTACTGGTAAGGAGACACGATTGTCTCGCGCACAAGATAAAGAAGTTTTTTCTATTATATGAGGGACCATATGAAATTGTAGAGGTAAAGTTGGAGGTAACCTCAACAAATGGGGTGAAAGCAACGATGGTCCTACTCCACAAATTGGTGCAAGCAGAAATTTAATTTTGTTGATGAACGGGGAGGGGACCCCTAAAGTTCGTGGATGGAAAAAAAACTTATAATTGGCCATTATCCACGAACAAATAATAGTTTTATTTTATTAAATAAAATGATCCAAAATTAATGTGACTAATAAGTGCGACTCGTGAGGAGTCATTTCAATACCTAATAATATTGTTCAGTGAGAAGTAACAATATTGTTCGGTAATGAAATAAACATAATATTTGTAAAACTTGTACCAAACACCTAAGCTATATGAAAGAAGTAGCTATAATTTAGATTAAGAATTTAGAAAAATTAAGGTGACCAATTAGTGTTATAGTATACTTGTTGCACTTGTTAGAGATTATTATACAAAAATAAGTTATGTGTACCTAGTTTAACTCCAAGGGAGATAGTATTTTAAATATCAGAAATAGAGAACAGCAGACCAGTGTCTGGTAATAGTGAAAAAGAAAATGATGTAATTGTGAATAGATCAAATGTTGAGTGAAATCTCTAATGGAGGTGAAGTAGTTCCAAGGACATAGTAAAGCTATGATGATAATACAGAACTGATTAATGGACAGTGAAAATTAAATGATAATGTTTGTGAAATTTGTTATAACATATAATGGTTTGTTTATTTTTTTGTGAGTTGTAGTAACAATATACATTTTAAATGTATAACATGTTTTAAAGAGATTCCCCACTTTCGGGCGGTCCCGGCCTTACCAGCCCAGACCGTGGTTTTGAATGACAATCAGCTGTGGGCAGAATTATTGTAAAACTGGCCATAGTTGATTGCCTGTGAAATTGGTATAACTTAGAAATTAACAGGGTGTTTTATATCTGGGGAATCCACATAACTATGGAACAGCGGCTATCGCCGAAGGTGGTGATAGTGCAGTGTTAAGAGCGTATGAATCGTTATAGTAGGATTACTGGTGTCCTCGGACATCAGTAATGCTGAATTTTTATATAACGCTGAAGCAAGAACGGGGTAGGCAGCGTCTACACCCTAATAAAACTGCAGTTCTTGTGGATGCAAATGGGCGCTACAGTCCACCATCAGTAAACAATAGTGTGTGTGAAAAAGGAGCTGGCAGTTACAAGCCAGGGGCACAGATAACGCATCTGTGCACAAGGTAAATAACTAGACCGAGTTGGCAGGTTATTTACCGAATTGTAACTGGGTTATAGGGGGGATATTAGATAATGATGGAGAAGGAGGTTACTGAAGTATTAGTAACGCATTAGTAAAGATTAAAATGAATTATGTTGAGGAGATGATGAGATAATTGAATGATTATGTATTGAAGTAAGAAGTATTACGATAATGAAAGATGATTAACAATTTTAAGTAGATAATTTGTTCTGATGTAGTTGATTTAAATGTGTTTTGTTCTATATAAGAATTATATTAATGAATTTAATTTTTTTGAAATATTATTGTGTTAGTGTAAGGATTTATACTTCTTCTTGTAAAATGGGAAAGGCTTAATTGTCGATTGGAATCGAAAATTTTATAGAAGATTTGGAGTGAAGTAAGAGAATGAAAAGTCTATGTAATAGATATAAGGTTATATATTGCTAGATCAAGAAAACCAATGCTTCTTAACGCAAACCAGCACATAGCTAAGGGGAAACAGACCAGTTAGGGATATAGTATTATACAAGGCCACTATTTGATATTTTGATTTGATGTTTCAGTGTCTGGTGATGCTGTGGCGGCGGTCCTGAGCTGGCCAGCGCGTCAGAGCAGGAGCGTCAAGTGCCTGACTGGCCTTGCGGTGTTGGGATCTCGAGAGAGAAGTCCAGTAAGGTCATTCAGGTGCGGTCACAGTCACTAGACCAGGGGGTAAGTGAACCACGATTTTTTTTAATAAAACGTAAAGGGGGTTGTGGTGACATATCCTGATTGATCCCTTTAGGAAGTATGAGAGTGTCAATGAGAGTTTTTATGCTTCGGCATAAAACCTCTCATTGAGGGGATATTGTAACAGGACATTTAGGCCTACCAGGGGTAATTTTGGGAAACAAAAAATATAAACAATAATTATGGGAAGAATAAACAAATTTTAGTTCACGAATTATACAACGTAACAAGTAAGCGAGTGGATTTGTGTCAAGGTCAGCTCCAGACGCATGCAGAACAGTTATTTTTAGATACATGACAGGCAAGTTATGTAATTCAACGGATCGTACGATTTGACGTCAGCCAAATACGTCACTTGGAATGTGGGGGAGTGGCTAGCCTAGCTTCAGAGATTGGCGTAGTAATACTAATAAAACAATGCAAAGTGGTCACATAACCCCCCGACCACCTCAGAAAATAACACAGCACATTCGCCCCAGTATAAAACTACTCCGTGTGCCGGCCATAAAAGTTGTAAAACAAATTTATGGGCGCCCGTACGTAACAAAGTACCTCAAAATGTGAAAGTAATCATAAAGTAAACAGTTTAATAACTTTACAGTTCTGGTGAACGAGTGAAATAGGGAAAATGTGCGAAGTGGAAGCAAAATGCGTCGTAAAGACGGACTCGTCAAGATCTTAAAATTCGCAGATAAGTAACCAACAAGGGGTATATCTAAAAGCTTTCAAAATTGAAAATGTTTTAAAAAGAAACTGGCAGCCTAAAATATACATAAATTAATGAACTCAATAAACCAGGGGGTACAGAAATGGAGAGAGAGAGAGAGAGAGAGAGAGAGAGAGAGAGAGAGAGAGAGAGAGAGAGAGAGAGAGAGAGAGAGAGAGAGAGAGAGAGGGAGAGGGAGAGGGGGAGAGAGGGAGAGGGGGAGAGAGAGAGGGAGAGAGAGAGAGAGAGAGAGAGAGAGAGAGAGAGAGAGAGAGAGAGAGAGAGAGAGAGAGAGAGAGAGAGAATATAAGAATATAAAAGAAGTGCTGGTTTGTATATAAAAAAGGAAGAAATATAATCTATAAATAATCTAAAAATCAATAATGGAAAGTATGTAAGAAAATTAATTTTAATGAATTTCATTTCACGAATTTGTAGCTAAATCTGCAAAAGTAGTTAAATGCAGGAAAAGAAGATTTATACAGGGTAAGTCAAAAAGTAAAGGCAAATTTTATTTTCCCTGCTGCAATGGATGGCAGCACTGACTGAACAATGACATATCTAAGTTCTTTGAGTAACCTCAAAGTTTTTTTGTTCTTTAGCTGTGTTGTTTTAGTGCTCAGCTCCATTCGTAGTGATTTCAGGGCATTTTATTATGAGTGCCCCGTTGTCCGTGTGCACCAAGAAAGAAATGAGGGGAGTGGTATGTTTTCTGCACTCTGAAGGGACTAAACCTGCGGAGATTACTCGCAGAATGCAGCAGCAGTACGGTGAGAGCTGTCTTAGTGAACGCAAAATTTATGAGTGGATAAATCGCTTTAAAAATGGTCGTGTATCTATCTGCGATGAAGAGCGTTCAGGTAGGCCATCCACTTCGAAGACGGACAAGAACATCGAGACAGTTGAGCGAATGATTCATGATGATCATCGTGTCAAAATTGATGATATTGCGTATGCGTTGAACATTAGCCATGGTTCAGCAGTTGCAATCATCCACGAATCACTAAATTATCGCAAACTGTGTGCTCGTTGGGTACCACATCATCTGACAGACCAGCACAAACAGAAATGTTTGGAAATTTTGAAATCACATTTAAGGCGTTTAGAAGAGGAAGGAGAAGAGTTTCTCAGTCGCATAGTAACCGTTGATGAGACGTGGGTCCATCACTTCGAACCACAGAGTAAGCGGCAGAGTATGGTGTGGAAACATCCATCCTCGCCTACAGCAAAAAAGTTCAAAAGACAAGTTTCTGCAGGAAAGTTGATGATGACAATGTTTTGGGATATGAAAGGTCCACTTATAATTCATTACACTCCTAAAGGTCAAACAGTGAATAGTGACAGCTACTGTGAGCTACTGCGAGATCTGAAACCCAAAATCAAAACAAAGAAGCGAGGAAAACTTTCAAAAGGTGCGCTTTTGCTTCAGGACAATGCCTGTCCTCATACTGCGGGGAAAACGATCCAGTGCATTCAAGATCTTGGTTTTGAGCTGCTGGAGCATCCGCCGTACAGTCCTGACCTAGCTCAAAGTGATTCCACCTTTTTGGTCCGATGAAAGAGCACCTGCGTGAATCCAAGTTTTCGTCGGATGACGAGGTTGTGGAGGCGGTGCACGAGAGGCTGTGCACGATGCCACAAATCTTCTTCCAGGACGGAATTACGAAGCTTGTCAAGAGATGGACCAAGTGCATAGAAGTTGAGGGAGATTATGTAGAGAAATGATGTTACTTGTCATCTTGTTTTCACAATAAAAAGTTCCTTTTTAAAAATTTGCCTTTACTTTTTGACTTACCCTCGTATATTATTATTGTTCATTATAGAATAAATAAAAATTTTGTTCAATGCAAATGTGAATTAAACTAATTACTGCAAATAAACCATTCTGTTCTTCCGTTTGCCTAAATCGAACCTGGCCCAGTGGTAAGTACATTTTTTCTCTCATAGTTGGTAACAAGATGGCGTCCGAAAATGAGGACGAAAACAGTGAATAAAATTAAGATTAATTAAGTTTTGAATATTAATAAACAGTACAATTAGTAAGTTACGTGAAGATGTGGGAGGACACAGAGTAAACTCATCCCAAAAAGGAGTTTAAATACGCGCTTGCCAAAAGTAAACTGAAACATTACTGTAAATAAAACATGTGAAAGAAATTAGTGTAAAATTAAATTTAAATGTGTATTTACCTAGCTAAAATTTTTGTGAAAACGACCCAAAAAAACAGGTCTGTAACACTGCAGTCAAAAGAAAATTTTCAGAAACACCAAGAATCCTCAAGCAGTTACGTTAAATACATTCTCAGAAAAAAAAAACAGAACCCATATGTGACAGACCTCTGCACTTGCCCTGCGTGGGCATCGAAACAGTGGTCTTTGGCTGCCTACTGTTTTGTGGTTTACAAAAAACATCACTCACGTGTCACAGACACTGAAGCAATAGATCGCAACGCTTGGCTCTTTAACTTGCCTTTCCTTCTCTCTGCGCTTGCAGCTATGAGGGTATAACAACCCAAAATTAAAATCAAAATTAATTAAAACACTGAGCACTTCCAAAAAAAATTTGCAATTGAACTCGTATGCAAGAGCACTTGAAGAATCTAAAAACTAGGCTGCATGTCAAAATCAAGGTTTACTGATATCAAACAGATAACCAAATTAATATAAATTGGTTCTGTACTACATTTGTTGTTTTTAAAATAACAAATAAACCGGTCTTGTTCTGGAACATGCAATAATTTGTTACTCTGCTACTACAGTGATAATAAACATAACCTAAGCAGATTAGGTATGGTACATATTGGCAAACAATCAGTTATTACAGGAAGGATTAGTTGAGAGGTACTTTTGTTTAATAAAACGAACTTATTTCATACTTGAGAATGGTTTCCATATTTCTAAATTTGTTATCCTCCCTTACCTTACTGTCAATGTCATGTTCCCTTTATGTTAAGAGTTATTTGTCCTACACTACGCTGAAATTGAGAAAATGGTGAAACGTATAAATCAAAATCAGTTTTATTACAGATTATTAACCTACTAAGGTAAACCATTTATGACAGCCAGTTGATTATAGGATACCAACCCACAATACTTTACACCATATAAAATTATTAACTAATTATTACAAAATATTTATATATATTGTTACATATACATGGTCTACAGCTAGCACTAGGTTCAGGTAAATGAACTTATGTTCTGCACCTTTTTCACATGCATGTTACATAAATACGTAAACATAAATATCGTACAATACAAGGGAAAGAGGGGATCCTAAAGGCCACAAACATAAACAGCATATTCGTACTTACTTATCCATCTGGAGACTGCAACGTAAGTTATCTATTATGTAATATTATACGATCATAAAAGGATATGATTACTATAAGACTACAGGAAAGATATACATAAAGCAATATTTTATATAATACTTCCATGTGTTCTACACCTGCCACTTTTGTTAGATTCGGACAAACATCGATGCATTTTATTGATCACATACGTCATATTTTAAAATGTTAAGTGTCCCGTATGATTTATCACAAACTACATACTGTATCTGTTGACTTCGTCATGATAATAACCAGAAAAGGTGGCAGTACTACAAACAGAAGAATGTAATTTTAATATTAAAGTAAGTAAAATATACAGTAGAACTTGGCTAATTCAAAGCTGAAGGGACCAGTAAAAAATTCGAATTAGGAAAACTTTTAATAATGGTAGAAAAATCAAATCAAAAACCGAAATTCAGTAAAGCAATATGTTATTTTATTAAACAATTTCCTTATACATATGTATTACAAACGTATAAACATGTTTCAGTACAAAATATAGCATTTACAGTTTTTTAAAAAAGCTAGAAACTTTTGATTGCATTTTGCAGTTAATACACCAAGTTGTAGTAAACTCTTCAAGTTTATTAAATGCTTGGAAAATAGCATCACTTACGTTCTGCTGTCCTTCAACAAACCGTCTCAAGTCTTGAATGTAATTTGATGCCTGTGAAGCCGTTGGAATCGGTATCTCGGTTCTAGCTGGTCCCCTTCTTCATCTGAAGATGCACCATCATTTCTTTTGTTCATAACATCAGCCACGATCTCCGCATCTGTCTGTTCACCGCACACCACCAAGTCTTCATCCATGTTTACAAACTCTTCGTAACGAATGCCTGCGTCATGTCCAACATCTTCCCAGTTATCCGTAGTGGGTACGACTTCTCTAGCAGCTTTATTCTCCTCTTCACCTTCAATGTGGCAGAAACCACCTTTACGAAAACAATTAGCAACTGTTTTTTGCGTAACTTGGTTCCAAGCACTGTTGCACATGTGGGCAGCTTGAAGGATGTTAATCTTGATATTTTCGTGCTCATCTAAATAAGCACCTGACAGAATGTTTTGGACCACAAGCCGTCTGTAAAAATGCTTAAAATTTTTTATTACACCTTGGTCCATAGGTTGAACTACTGAAGTCATGTTTGGAGGGAAAAACACAACCTTTACATTTTCCATCACAGGAATAGTGTTGTGCGCTGTACAGTTGTCAATAAACAAGACGATTCTTCTGTTTTGATTCCGAAATTTCCTGTTGATTTTCAAAAGCCATCTTTCAAAAATTTCACCTGTCATCCAAGCTTTATTGTTTGATTCATATTCAACTGCTTTCGTTTT
This sequence comes from Magicicada septendecula, assembly GCA_034769895.1. NCBI lineage: Eukaryota > Metazoa > Arthropoda > Insecta > Hemiptera > Cicadidae > Magicicada > Magicicada septendecula. Next base: position 112,244,429 of record CM068373.1, read on the forward strand.
TACATTTTTGAAACAACGTGGGTTGGCTGACTTCCCTATCATTAGCAAAGGCAGTTTTTCCGAGCCATCCATGTTTGCTCCGATTAAATGTGTTATGCGCTCCTTGCTGTGTTTGCCGCCACTACAACTTTCTCCTTTAAAAGCAAGTGTTTTGTTGGGGGTGCATTTGAAGAATAACCCCGTCTCGTCTACGCTAAAAATGTCTTTAGCGTCTCTATCAGAAATCATTTGCAACAAATCGTCTTTTCATGAATTTGCAGCTTCAACGTCAACAGATCCACTTTCCCCACAAACAGTTTTGAAAGACATGCCATTCCTTTCTTTAAAACCATCGAGCCAACCAGTGCTGGCCTTAAAATCATTTTTCCCTAAGCAAGATGCGAATTCCTCAGCTTTGGCTCTGACGAGGGGCTCACTGACTGGAATTTTTTTGTCCCTTGCTTGCTTACACCACTTCACTACACATTCATCCACGTCAGGATATTCTGGTCCTCGTGCTCTTTTCCTATCTTTGTCGCTGGCTTTACACACACTATTCAAAATCTTCTCTTTATTTTTTAGATACGTTGACAGCGTATTTGGCGGTATCCCGAATTCCTTGGCAATTTCAGATTTATTTTTTTGTCCCTTTTCCACTTCCCGTATAACGGCAACTTTTTCGGCAAATGTCAATGATTTGTATTGGGTCCGTGTTGGTTTTGAAAGGGCCATGATGAACACACAACACAATAAAACTGCACAATAAGCGTCACTAAAACACATCAGTCTGTATATACAGTACTGTATAAAGAAAGGAACGGTCTCTCACTACATGACACAGCTCGCACAGTAGAAACTCAAAAAGACTTAACACTTCCACGAATGCAGGCAGACTGAACTGAAAGCAACAGTGAGGGTGGCTGACTGATGAGGCGTGGAACAAGGGACAATGGCGGACGGTACCGTTACACGAGCCAGTCATGTGTCATCGCCAGGTACTGACGGCAATTCCACGAATTTGACACAAAGGACAAGCGTCTGTTCACAAAGGGCGATGCCTGCTTGTCTGTTTTCAGTCGTGTCTCTATTGTTACGTGGTCTATCCCATACAGCAGGCGATTTTTTGTAGTTAGAGCAAAATTTTTATTTCGAATTAACCAAAAAAAGTTTGAATTACAGACGATGTTTTTGCATGGTTTTACATAGGATATTCAAGGGACCACGGTAAAAGTTCGAATTATCCTCGAATTCGAATTATGCACGTTCGAAATTAGCCAAGTTCTACTGCATTAAACAAATTTGTCCAATTTTGTTTTGAATTCAAAGTTGAAATTGTTTTGATAAGTTTACACCGTCATAATATGTATACTACATAATGTTATATAACTTTTAACGCTATTTAAAATATAAAAGTTATATACAATTATGATAATTGAAATTGCTGATTATCGATTAGTATGCGTTTCATTTTGTTAGATAACACTGACTTCACTGATGTCAACTGACAATTTTTCTGTAATGTTTATTTTTTATGTACATATGATAATTGTCCTTAAAACAGAAATGATCAACTACTGGTAACAATTTCATTTGTTTACCGTTCCAAGCACTAGTTATATGTTACCCCTCTATGTACAAAACCCCGCCAATGAATTCTCTCCGAGGCGTCAATGTCTGCAGTAAGCAGAGGCAAAGTACTCTTTTCCAAAAAGTACATTTCTTCTTGGATTTCGTTGTCCATGACGTGTCCGTTACTTAACTAAATATCACTAAAGTATTGATGACTCGGAACACTAAGTTTTTTATTTCGAATTAACCAAAAAAAGTTCGAATTACAGACGATGTTTTTGCATGGTTTTACATAGGATATTCAAGGGACCTGAATAGGATAATCAATTAAACAACTGTATAAGAAAAAAGACGCCCTCAACCGCAAAGCACTAACACTACACCTACAAATCGCCAACACATACGGACACAATTACATGACTGAACTAATACATCACACAAATGAATGGACAAAAAAACAAATACATAACATACAGACAAAACACGACAGAAAAATAAAAAACCTGACACCAATCAAAACAGATATAATTCCCTCGCACAAATTCTACCCATGTACAGTAAACCTCACGAACGTCACACTCACAAAAAACGAACAAACACTCCTTGATAAAGGCCTAAAACATAACATACATTACAAACATAACATCCAAACACTAACAAAGCTCATAATTGACACAGAAACAAATATACAAAACACAGCACCAGAACATCAAGACACATTAAGACATAATATAAACAACACAATAGGAGTACATAAGACACCAGACAACAACAACAACCACAACTCAGAAATACACACAGCCATCAAACTGAGGGAAAAGGCACACAAACACAACATCACATTTGTAAAAGCTGACAAAGGCAACACGATTGTAATTATCCCCACAGACAACCTACTCAAAAAAGTACAAAACTTCATGGAACAGAACAACATCACAGAACTAAAACACGACCCCACCGACAGATACCAAAACTCAGTAAAACAAATAGTCAACAAAGCCAAACACATTATGACACATAAACAAAAGCCCTACATGAAACAAATCAGACCATCAGCACCTACACTAAAAGTGCTTCTCAAAATCCATAAAGAAGACATTCCAATCTGCCCCATTATCAACTACCGTAATGCCCCTGCACACAAACTGGCAAAATATCTAGACAAAATTATTAGACAACACACACAAATAGACAACAACATTGCAGTAAAAAACAACACTGACCTAGTAACAAAAATAAAAGACATACACATCCCCCATAATGCCACATTAGCCTCCTTTGACATTAAAAACCTGTACACAAACATCCCAATCTCTGAAACAATCACCATCCTACAAAACAAACTCAAACAGAACAACACACCAGACGAACTTATCAATGAAATAACAGAAACTCTGAACATTATCACAAAACAAAACTACTTTACTTATAACAATAAATACTATACACAGAACGATGGCCTACCCATGGGCTCCCCCATATCCAGCATTCTAGCAGAAGTCTTCCTCCAACACTTAGAAAAAACAAAAATACTCACAAACAATGACAGACACTCACATAAAATACTATATTGGCACAGATATGTTGATGACATTCTAATACTATACAGGGGAAACAAAAGACAATGCGAACAGTTACTAACGCACATAAACAAAATACATAAAAACATAACCTTCACTGCCGAATACGAACACAACAATACCATAAACTTCTTAGACCTCTCCACCACAAAACTAGAACACAGGCACAAATTCAGTATATACAGAAAACCAACTACAACTGACACACTAATACACAACACCTCCAATCACCCAATACAACACAAACTAGCTGCTTTTAGAACCATGATACATAGACTTAACAACATCCCCTTAGATGAAATAGACTACAAAGACGAACTAAACATGATAAAATATCTAGCAGAATCTAACGGTTATGACAGAACAATAGTCAGTAAACTCCTACACAAAACACAAAACAAACAACAGACAAAGACAGAAAACAACAAATTCATAACACTAACATACATCAACAAACAAACTGAAAAAATCGCCCACAAATTCAAAAAAGCAGGATACAGAATCGCTTACAAAACTACTAACAAAACAGAACACACACTATCAAAACGCATGCCCAAAGCACAAAACAAATTCGATCTACCTGGTGTATACAAGCTAAATTGCTCAGATTGCAATAAATTCTACATAGGCCAGACAGGACGTAGCTTCAAACAGAGATACATTGAACACACAAAAGCACTCCACACCACTACAGAATCTACCTTTGCAAACCACCTCATTGAAGCAAACCACACATATAAAAACATCGACAATAACATGAACATTCTACACGTACACACAAAAGGCCGAAAACTAGACACTCTAGAACAATTAGAAATATACAAACACACAAAAACAAATAAAAACGACATCCTAAGCGAACAGACACAATTCAAATCGCACGCATTATTCGAACACATCTCACCACACACACACACAGCTTCAATCTTTCGAATAACTATCCCGTCGCCAACAACAAGACGGACAACGCTACCTATGGCAGCCTCTGATGAAGCCTTCTAAAGGTGAAAGCCGGTTTAGGCTGTAAGGTAAAACTTTACGTTTTTACTTATAAAAAACTTAGTGTTCCGAGTCGTCAATACTTTAGTGATATTTAGTACATTTCTAATGACAGTTGCTATGAAAATAATTTAAAATAACAAGTCCATGAAACAACTTTTTAATTTTAGTACATTTTTAAAGGCAATAAATGAAACCTTTTATAGACTACATATCAAGTCATTATTTGGTCATTATTTAGTTAAGGGGCCTATATTTAAATTGCAAGGATACGTGTATATTTTATCAATTGTATGTTCCTTACATAGCATTACCTCAAATACAGCGTGGAAATCACAAATAATTTAAAAATTATTTTTGATAAATATATATTGCAGGTTGCATAGTTGTAGGAGTCAATATATTATGTATTTACCTTGTTTTTGTAGTCCACATGTCCACTATCTATATGCGATTACGTGACTCACTGTTGCATGCTCTACACTGTCGCTTACCGAATGAACAATGTTTTCCTGCTATAACCCTGGTACTACACTAACGCAAATAAATAAATAAATGATTCGATTCAATCACACTTCCTGAAGTATGAACACTGTACACCGTTTAAGATGTTCTCTCACAAGTTGAACTTACACTTACACACTCAATTAAATCACACACTTAATCCGTATACAGGAACACAACAATTCGTTTGCAACAGATATTACACAGATTAAAAGAAATTTCGACACCACAATAACATAAATATTGAAAGCTAATCAGTTTAGAATATACAGACATATTAAACAATTTAAATTATTCATGTTAAACTAAAATGATTACACACGGAGGCACAGAGGAACACTCACGTCACAGACCAGCTCTATGTGACGAACTGGCAGGACGTGGAAAAAAGATTTAGACGTATGTTTTGATAATCGATTTATGATGTGACTGTAATTGGCACACACACATTCACAAGATTCTAAATACAAAGGTTTGACAATTAAGTTCGTGAACTCATCCTAGAAAATATGCTACATACCTTATTGCTGAATACTGCTGTGGTCACCGTCAAAGTACTCACCTTGGGAAGCTATACACTGATTCCAGCGCCTACTCCACCCTTCGAAGCAATTTCGGAACTTTTTTCTGGAATTGCCTACACAACTGCCATCATATTAGCCTTAATGATCTCAATGCCATCAAAACGTCTTCCTTTCAAAACTTCTTTGATCTTTGGATAAAGAAAGAAGTCATTGGTGGCAAGATCAGGTGAGTATGGCGGGTTGTCTTCCGTTTCCTGGCCAAAAACTCCAGTGCAGACACTGCCATATGCGCAGGTGGATTGTCATGATGCAAGAGCCATGAGTAGTTGGCAAAAAGTTGCCATCAACTGTTCTCACTTTTTCATGCAACCTTTGCAGCACTACCACTTGGTTAACAGTTTGCCCTGATGGTACAAATTCGTAGTGAACAATCCCTCGGATCTCAAAAAAGGTTATCAACAACATTTTGATTTTTTATTTCGATTGACGGGACTTTTTCAGTTGTGAGAATCGGATGACTTCCATCGGGCACTTTGTCGCTTTGTTTCAGGGTTATATGCAAAGATCCAGGTTTGATCACCTGTGATTATTCGGCCCAAAACATACTCTTGCCTCTCCAACAGGTCTGTGCACAGTTCAACCCTCCTTTGCTTTTCTTCATCAGTAAGCTCCTTTGGTACCATTTTGACACACCTTGCGAATGCCAAGGTCTTCAGTTAAAACTTTCCACAGTTTCCCTACCAACGTTCACTTGGTCTGCTACAGATCTCATGGTCAGTCGCCGATTTGCACACACAATTTGACAAATTTTGGCAATGTTTCCATCCATTTGGTTCGTTAATGCCCACCCTACTTTTTTATCAGTCACTTGTTCCCTCCCCTCAGAAAACCATTTAGCCTAATCCACTTGTACATCGCTGTTTTCTTTAAGGCAATCTTGCTGTACACCTGCACTAACATTTCCCATATTTCACTCTCACTCTTGCCCAGTTATAATACTAAAAAAAGTGCTTAAGTATATTAAATATCAATATCAATCAATATATTGAAGTAAGATATAACATAAACATATTAATTCAATATAATAACTTACTAGAAAAATTGTATCTAAAATTAAGACAATTATGAATATAAGTAAATAATATTACAGAAACAAGAATAAGCAATAGAGTGCACAAAATAGGAAAGCCCATGTCATCATTTGTTGGATATTTTTTACAGAAAATATATGAATTCTCAGTTAATGAAGATTAAAAAAAAAATGTAACTTGTAGCAGTGGAAACCCCCCAATAAAGTGACATTATTCTTAAGACCTGAACAAAGAGGGCATTGAGATCAGATAAACATAATTCATGTAATATTTGGTTTTGTTATATGTAGTTCTTGGTTACCATTTTGATTTTTACACCATAAGAATAGCTATGGATAAATTAGACTGTTTAAATTACTTTGATTCTTTTTTTACATGTTATACAAATAAATAGTCATGGTTACATGGTAGTAGTTATACGTGTTTATGTTACTCTAAGACAACTAGATTAAAAAAGATAATAAACCGTATGTATTTTTACTTTTTCGCTGTTATAAAACCAATTGGTGTTAAAACTAATTAAACACAAATTGGTATAAAAAATACCGTTTGTGAATGTAACGATGTTGATGGTAGTCATGTTTGAATTTTTCTTTGCGTGTAGTATATATTTGACTGGATTATTAATAATTATTAATGTGTGACAGAATGAAAATTCATTAAACTATCTATTCAAAGTGAGTGATAAAAGTGTCCTGAAACCATTTTATATCTGTCCAATACTGCTGAAATTTTGGAATAAACTGCATTTAATATTGTGATGAAAATCACTGTTCATGAGGAGATAGTTACTGCTGAATTTGTTATTGACAAATAAAAATTAGGAGATAAAAGAAGGAAGCTGTTTCCTTTTGTGTGTGTGTATTTTGATCAGGATCGTAATACAATTTCAGCAAGAATACATCAAATTAGTTAATTTTATTGTATTTCTTTGTCTTTTACACAATGCGTGTGTGTGAACATGCGCACGGGGGGGGGGGGGTGTTCGTGTAAAACATTAATTTGTAATCAACAGTCACTTCATAACATCGATTATAGAAAAATATGCCTATATCATTTTCCCTTGTCCTTCCAGTTCATCATCACCTTCAGCCGGCCAGTGATGTAAGTGTATCCCTGTCTCTGTGTGTTATGTGTGGGGCCTAATAATGTTAGTTTAACAAGATTAACTATAAATTGTACAGTATGTCTGTATATATTAGACTGATCAGCTTTCAACATTTATAATATCTCGGTATATAAATTTCTTGATCATCTGTATAATATCTATTGCAAATGAATTGGTTGAGTTCTTGTATGTGGATTATGTGTGTTACTTACGCGAGCGTTCAAGCGTAAGTGCAACTTGTGAGAGAACATCTTAAACGGTGTACAGTTTGCATACTTTACGAAGTGCGATTTAATTAAAGTATTTATTTATTTGTATTAGTATAATGGCAGGGTTACATCGGGAAAACAAAGATTGTTTGGTAAACATCAGCATAGAGAGTGCGACTCCTACAACTATGCAAACCGCATTACACATTTATAAAAAAAATCCATTGTACCTGTGGTTTTCATGCTCTCTTTGAGATAATACTATGTAAAAAACCACATAAAATTGATGCGATATACACACAGGCCTTGCGATTTAAATATAGGCCCCTTAACTAAGTAAAGCCCAAAATTGATTTTTCATGTGTCCAGAATTATCTTTCTAAATGAGAGTAACCCCTAATTATACTGCACACCTATTATGAATGAGGGGGTATAGTCGTATAATACCATTATTGCCTTAACCATAACATAACCTAAAATTTAATTGTCTTTAAATACTTACCACATTCTACAACATAAGCCTGCTATAAATTAGTTTTAACTAACATAAACTATTCTGTACACCGCTGTGTGAAATACACTTTTCGAAAGCATGATAGCAATACAAAAGTTTACTTAACTGATGAATAAGTACAAAACTTGACCTCTTACAAGTCTAACAAATTGTTAAAACCAATGCCATACAAATAAAAAAACATACGAAAATTATATACAAACAATGAGCATACTTCGAAAATCTTCCAGCATCATCTGATACATAGTTAAATACATGAATACCGGTAATTAAATAACTGATCAATGTCTACAATCAAACCTAGCTAAATAGTTATCTAACTACTCCTGCATTACAATACATATCACTGCACATAACAGCAACTGAAATAAATTTGTAGTCTAGTTGTCCAGTAAGCAGTAAGTTTAGTTATAGTTGAGTTTCCATTGATTTTGGGGGCGTTTTGAAGATTACAGAGATCTAATTAATTTTACTGCAGACATTGGGCTAACCAAGAGTAGTGAAGCCAATGCCATGCGGTGTTGTCTGGCTTTTGTCTTGGTTAATTTAAACAATAGTCTAATAAATACTGCCCGAGGTCTTTTTACGTTGAGTGGGAGATGGTGCGGTGTCACAAGTCAGACTGGTGCCTGCCAGGGGGGGGGGGCCATTCCGGCTTCCCGCGCTAACCTAGCGATCAGCTGTTTTTGCCGCGTGACGTGCCTGGTGGAAGAAATACGCGCGAGTCTTGTTTTACCATGCAATCTTACCTGAGACAATGTCCTACTTAGCATCTCTCTGCTGTTTACACGAAATATTAACAATAATTGTAATGAGCTATTCATATAGAAAAAGGATTAAACAACAAGATTAAATGGTTTGCGGCAAAAAATAATGGTAAAATTTATTTCTACATTTAATAGAAAAGTAAGCAAGTCTGTCCACATATAACATTGACAAAATGGCACAAGATGTAAAATTAAGTCGGAAAGGAGGCGATATTATATATATATATATATATATATATATATATATACATAATTTTTTATTATTCGTTAATTTTATATTAATAGAATTAATTCGATTGTTATTAATTTACTTAGAAACCTCTGATGATACTGATATTTTTCAGTGAAACGTGCGTCAGGTGTTAAAAAGAATATACGAAATTATACTACTTGCAGAAGAAACAAATTGAAAACATCACAAATTTTATATATATATATATATATAATATGCCTGCGTGGGTGGGTGCGCGTACGTGCACACGCGTGCGCGCATGAGTGCGTGTATAAACATTTCTATGTAGTATAATATATTTGAAACAAGCTTCCAATTATTATAATTATATTGTAACATTTTCATTGTTATTTCATTGTTACTAGTTTCAGTTAAAAACTGAAGCTAGTAAGTTACGTTTAGTTGTAAACATAAATACTTTTATCAACGAAATGAAAATGGTTATTTAGTTGATACATACCTTCATAGGTGACTTAAATTTTTGAAGACGAAGCTACCCAGAGCCGACTCTTTGTTGCTGCATACTTTTCAAGTGACTTGAGTTTGAGCTGTTTGTTCAGATGGCGGATTCTGATGAATTAGAGGTCTGTTTGCCAAGTGGAAGCAACCCATTTATTATGATTTTGATGTGACCATGACAGATGTATTGCATAAAAGGATTATCAGTGCCGTTGAGAGCAGTAATATTCATGTAGCGGCTGTGACGTGTGATATGGGGGGAAAGAATTCAAAAGTCTGGAAGGAATTAGATGTAAACACAGAAAAAAATTTCTTCATTAACCCGACTACAAACGATAAGGTGTGGGTTTTCTGTGACGTACCTCATCTTTTGAAGCTGCTTAGAAATCATTTTCTAGACCATGGGTTGTTACTTTGCGACGGCACTGAGCTTAAAAAAGATACAATCGAAAATCTGTTACAGCAACAGAAAGGAGAATTGACGATTTTACCCAATATTAGTCAGATACACCTTAACGTAACTGGTCGATCTCGTCAAAATGTAAGATTTGCTGCACAGTTGTTTTCTAATCGTACAGCAAAGGCGCTGAAGTATGTTGCAAATAAAGAGCGCGAAAGCAGCTTCATCGAACTGGTAAACGATGCATTTGCTGTTTTAAACTCAAGACTTCCAAAAGACCAGAATACGCCCCTCAGAAGTGGGTACGGCATGAATTTAAGGAGCCAAGAAAATACTTTAAAAAGGTTTTTGGAAGTAATAACTAACATGCGAGTAGCAAGTAAAAAAAGTTTACTACCTTTTCAGAAAGGTTTCGTTATATCTTTAAATTCATTGTTCGGCCTTTATGAACAAATGACAATGATTCATGGGGTGACGTACATTTTGACCGCTAGATTCAATCAAGATTGCCTTGAAAACTTTTTTTCACGAATTCGGGGATTAGGCGTCTTTTATAATAATCCCACTCCCTTTGAAGTGCGCAACAGAATTCGGCTCTTACTTTTAACGGGTAACACGGACGATATACCGTTATCTGGAAGTGCGTCTGTGGCTGAGGATGGTAGCATTCATTCCACCGAAGTTATGGAATCAAATGACTCTGACGAGGATTTCATCCAGTTTGTTACCAATGAACTATGCATAGACATAGTTGAACATACGTTAATACCAAGTTCTCCGAATAATGACATCGACGAAGCAGAATTGTTAAAAACAGAGGACTTGGCCCCGTCTGCAAGTGACAACGATGTTCCTCAAGATGCCTTAAAATATCTGGCCGGGTACATCGCATTCAAGTGCCGCTTCATTGATGAAAGTCTAGGTGTGAGAGGCGAAACATTGTGTCTTTCCGGGGAACATAGTCATGACTGGATACCGATTATATCAAAGGGGGGGGCTTACCCATCCGTCAGACGAGTGGTTACAAAAACTGATTCAGTTTGAGATAGTTTTTACTTCTTTCCACGGACGTACAGTATCAAAACAAGTGAAAGTTATCTCTTATTTGGCCACCTTACTCAAATCTAAATTTCCAGAGGTAGACGAGAAAGTCATTTGTCTGTACGTCAGGACAAGAACATTCATCAGAATCCGCCATCTGAACAAACAGCTCAAACTCAAGTCACTTGAAAAGTATGCAGCAACAAAGAGTCGGCTCTGGGTAGCTTCGTCTTCAAATATTTAAGTCACCTATGAAGGTATGTATCAACTAAATAACCATTTTCATTTCGTTGATAAAAGTATTTATGTTTACAACTAAACGTAACTTACTAGCTTCAGTTTTTAACTGAAACTAGTAACAATGAAATAACAATGAAAATGTTACAATATAATTATAATAATTGGAAGCTTGTTTCAAATATATTATACTACATAGAAATGTTTATACACGCACTCATGCGCGCACGCGTGTGCACGTACGCGCACCCACCCACGCAGGCATATTATATATATATATATATATATATAAAATTTGTGATGTTTTCAATTTGTTTCTTCTGCAAGTAGTATAATTTCGTATATTCTTTTTAACACCTGACGCACGTTTCACTGAAAAATATCAGTATCATCAGAGGTTTCTAAGTAAATTAATAACAATCGAAATAATTCTATTAATATAAAATTAACGAATAATAAAAAATTATATATATATATATAATATCGCCTCCTTTCCGACTTAATTTTACATCTTGTGCCATTTTGTCAATGTTATATGTGGACAGACTTGCTTACTTTTCTATTAAATGTAGAAATAAATTTTACCATTATTTTTTGCCGCAAACCATTTAATCTTGTTGTTTAATCCTTTTTCTATATGAATAGCTCATTACAATTATTGTTAATATTTCGTGTAAACAGCAGAGAGATGCTAAGTAGGACATTGTCTCAGGTAAGATTGCATGGTAAATCAAGACTCGCGCGTATTTCTTCCACCAGTCACGTCACAGTGTAACGTCTTTTCGCCGCGTTACAAATCCAGGGAACCCATCGTAATTAAACTCCGTTAATCAGATGGGCTGCCTACGTTGTAACAGAATGTATCACAAATAATTAATATAACAAATTACTTACTAACTGTGTAAGGAAACAATGGCAAGGTATACAATTGATTTAAGCACTCCTCATATGTGTGTAACAAGAAGACTTCTCTTTATTTTACATTTAAAAACATTTACTGACAGATCCCATGATATTACTAATTCAATTATTAAGTTATTTGAAAGGTTTCTTTAAACTTTGGGATCAAAATTGATTCTATATAGCTATACCTCGGATCCGGGTAACCTTCGGTATTTATTCATTAAAACTTTAGTCATAATCAATTCATGATATTAGCTTGCAAGACTTTCTTTTATTCAACCATTGGAAGAATGGTATTATTGCTTGAATTATATTACTCTACATTAGCATATAAACTGTTACAACGTATGAAGTTAGAATAGTTACATGAAATTCTTAGATTTAATTTATAAGTCTTTACAAAGTTAATAGTTTCTGAAAAGTCTCTTTCAAGATGTGTTGTGTAACAAATATTAGTAACCCTCGATAGACAGGCTATCGAGTCACCTTTTAATTGGTATGCAGAAGACTCGTCCTGGGGTATCCGTCTTGGGAAACAGGAACAGCTACGTCGTCATCTCGTTCTGGTCTTCGTCAGAAAAGGGCTCCAAAGTTCGCAGGTTGAACCTTCTACGATGATACTTGTAGATTCTCGGATGTCCTGATCTGCATATTCTGTCGCGTGTACTAGAGTTTGTGGCTTCTGATAGTTCACATCTCCAGGTATGACGTTGGAAGTGTTGTTATTTCTTGAAGTTCGAAGTCATCTTGTGTTACACCTTTTTTTACGTTTCGAGTTTTACACTTTAAATCTCTTGTTTATTTACATAACTATATTAGTTAACACATCCAGATGCTTTAAACAGCTATTTCTGGTATACCATCTTAAGGTAAAACAAAGTATAGGTAACATATTTTAAGAGCACAGCTCTTACGTCTATACTGTAAGAAGTCACCATTGCGAGAGAGCGAAATTCTGCTCCCTTCGCCTGGTACTGGACAAAATGGTAGTGGGGCAATTACCGCGCGAGAATATAGTTCCTAACTATATTTAAGTTAACATTTTTTATTTATACAAACTATCCCTAAACAAATATACATAATTTAAATCAGTTGTTTTAGCGACTATCTGTGTCTTCAGATTTTTAATTATTAACATTAGGTTTTTTATCTTATTCTAGCTTACACAAGACTCGGAAAACATGTCGAGTCTGGAATCAACAGGACAGCGCCTGCTCACAAGCAAAGGGTTAAATACGATATTAATAACTCTTTACAATTTATCTTTTTATTAGAGTATCTTCTTACTAACTAATTACTGCTTCCTCTCATACTGAGTACATACAGGTATTTTATATTAATACAGTGAGATTTAAATGGTTTAATAGCTCGCAACCTTAATTTTTAAAATTTTTTATTTTTTTGATTATTGGTACAATTTAAATCGTCACATACTCCACCGCTTAATTTGCACGCTACGGTTAAGCTTTTTGAGTCTAACTCACAATTGGGCACTGGGATATTGAATTGGTTTAGTGTGTGTAATTTCTTTCACATAGTTGTTGGACACTTTACAACGTTGTCCACATAGTTATTACCTATAGTTACAACACAGTATACTTTATATTCTTATAAACTACCTTTTTTTTTTACATACTATTTACACTTAATATTTACACAATTAAAACACAAAACTCTTTCTTATCTCTATCACTTAATTTTACTACCGGTTTTTTTTGTTTGTCTTACTCTCTCTTCTGTAGAGTAACTTTCTAAATCTTTACTATTTAGAATTCTATATTTTCTTCTGTGAGTCCTATATAACTCATGTAGTTAATGAGTGTTAGTACCCATCTAGTTAATGATTATTCATTAATGCATGCTTCGCAAAACTGGAACTTAGGTTGATCAGACCTCGTTTCCAAACTCTACGTTTTACATTTTTCACGTGGATTCAGAAATATAATTTTCTTTACTGCCTAGTATTCCCTTTTCTATTTTGGGTTATACTATACCGTCACTTCTTCTTATACAACTTTAGTTGCGAAATATGCGTTCTCCGCACATATTTCTGAGTTGCAGGTTCGCACATGGCTACTGTAACTGGAGTTAGGTACTTTTGGATTTGGTAAGGGCCACACCATCGGAATGATAGTTTAGAGGTGGTCTTATCAATCGCACTACTAATGGGTGAGTCTTGTACATTACTAAGTCACCTACTTGGTACCTGACTGAGTTGCTATGATTACCTTTCTCGTGGTATCTTCTGGATTTTTCCAAGCTTGCTCTTAAGTTAGAGCGGGCTTTGTTCCATATTCGCTTTATCTGCTTATCCGTTATTTGCGGAGGCAGCAGATCGTGTATATTCCATCTTGTGGACAAAGGGTGGTTTGGTCGATACTTGTATAGTAACTCGAACGGGGTAGACTTGTGACCTTCGTGGTAAGCTGAATTAAAAGCGTATTGAATCCAGGATAGATTTTGGTCCCACGACGTGTGATCGTTCGCATGATAGGCGATTAGCGCAGATTTGAGGTTTCGTAGATATCTTTCAGCAATATTGCCTTGCGGTCGATACTCTGTAGTGGTTATATGCTCTATCCCTAACTTGAAACACATATTCTTAAATTCTTTTGCTTTAAACTGCGGACCGTTATCAGATACTATACGTACTGGAGTACCGTAGTCTTTAAATAGTCTTTCTTGTAGTATTTTAACTGTTGTCGACGCTAATGCTCGTCGCATGGGATACATCCAAACAAATTTGGTGAACGAATCTACACATATCAGTAACATGGTATTTCCTGATTTGGATCGTGGATACGGACCTGAGAAATCTAGATAAAGTTTCGAAAAAGGAGTCTTTGGGATTTCTGATATCAACTGGCTTACTTGAGTATTTCTGGCTGGTTTACTAAGGGCGCATAATGAACATTTCTTTACGAAGGTAGCTATTTCACAGTTCATATTGTTCCAATGATATTCCTTTCGAATACGATGTATCGTCTTATTGATTCCCATATGGGCTCCTATGGTAGATGAATGGAAGTATTCCATTAGCATGGGCTTAATTACATCCGGGGCTATTATTCTTAATTCCTTTCCGTCTCTTATCTTGAGACACAGTACATTCTTACTCAATACGTACTTCTCGGATTTAATACCTTGGGTAAGTTGTTCTATAATAGGCTTCAGTAAGGGGTCTTGTTGTTGATACAGGGCAATGTTTGTAAAGGCAAGGGGGAATTCAGTAATTACGGCGTTACCTTGCTATTTCCGGCTTCACTATGTTTTCGGAAGTTTTAGTGGGTGACTGGAACATACGGGACAGGGTATCGGCGACTACATTTTGAGTACCTTTAATATGCTGCACTCTGAATTTGTAGCAGTTTAATTTCAATATCCATCTGCCAATTCGTCCTAATTGTTTAGGGTGATTCAATAACCATGACAACGCCTGATTGTCGGTTTCCAAAAGGAATTCTTTATGTTCTAGGAAGGGTTTGAATTTTTCGAACGCAAAAACAATTGCTAAACATTCCAATTCATATGCGGAATACTTTCTTTCTTGATCACTCAGTGTTCGTGATGCATAACTAATTGGTAGTCTACAGTTATCTATCTCTTGGTATATCACTGCACCTAACGCTACACTGGAACTGTCGGTTTGCACGACGAATGGTTTTGTGAAATCAGCTAGTTGCAAAACTGGGGGAGATATAATGCTTTCTTTAAGTTGCTCAAACGCGTTTTGATGTATTGAGCTCCATTCGAACTTCGTTCCCTTCTTTCGTAAGGAGTTTAGGGGTGCTGCTATTTCGGCAAGATGGGGAATATATTTGTGGAAATAATTCACCATACCTAAAAATCGGGCTATACCTTTTGCATCTCGTGGGGGTGCAAATTCTCTAATAGCACGGGTACGTTCGGGGTCAATGCTTACCTTTCCATTCGCTTTCACGATATGTCCTAAGAAAGAAAACTGAGGGACAGCAAAACTTACCTTATTTGGGTTCACCGTTAATCCTGCTCTTAGTAAACGAGATAACACTTCACGCAAATGTTTGAGATGTTGTTCCATTGATTCACTGTATATTACGATGTCGTCCAAATAGTGGTACACATATTTAAATTTAATGTCGTGAAATATCTTCTCCAATAGTCTACTACATACGGAACTTCCTTGAGATATTCCAAAGGGTACCCTAGTAAATTGGTACAAGTTAAAAGGAACTGCAAACGCGGTTAGACGTTTGGATTCTTCTGAAAGAGGTATTTGGTGAAAAGCTTGATTCAGATCCATTACCGTAAAGACCATAGCTTTAGTAAAATAATGAAACGCACTATGGATGTCTGGAAGAGGGATTGATTCAAATTCTATTCTTTTATTTAATTGCCTGTAGTCTACAACTAGTCGGTGTTTATCTGGTCCTTTCGGTACTAAAAAGGAGGGTGAAGAATATGGGGACGTAGAGGGTTCTATGACTCCTTGGTCCAATAACTTATTGATATGGTTTCGCATGACTTCCATCTTGGGAGGCGACAACTTGTACGGAGGTAGTCGTATTACTTTCTGATCACTCAGATTAATTTTATACTCTATTAGGTCCGTAAGTCCTAGCTTTGGTGTAAGAACCGAGGAAAATTCTTTTATTAGTTTTACTATTTTGACTCTATCTCTTCGTTCTAGGTGAGATAAATCTGAATCTTGGTGTATTACATGTGCAGTAGGTGAACAATGTTTATCTTCATTACTATCAAATTTATGTTTTCTTGCACGGTCAAATCTGAAATAAAATTCTCGCTCGTAGATGTCAAGAATCATTCCTGTCTTACTAATAAAATCTGCACCTAATATTAAAGCAGGTCCTAATTCTTTACATACTAACATTGTAAACATCCAACTTAGGTTTTTTATTTTAACCTTAACGGTAATGCTCAGGTTTATATTTATTTTACGTTTATCAGCGGTAGCACACTTTATATTCACAGGTTGGTTCCGTTTTACTAGATGATGTTTAGCTAACATGTCCGCTAATTCTTGGCTGATTAAGGTTCTACTAGATCCCGAATCAATTAAGGCGTTGGGGAATGTAACGCCTAAGTCGACTCGTATTAATGGTAGTAGATTTTTTTTCCATTTACATCTATTAATCGCATTACACTTTTCACGAAATTCTCGCACACAGGGGTCGATTTCTTTCGCACCTTTTTTGTTTTTCACTTGGTTACAGAATAATTCATTCTTATTATTATTACTGTTTTCTTTTAGTTTACCCAATTTCGAGTAGCTGCGGAAGACACAGGTTTTCGGGTCTCCCTGCCTTACATGTTTTTTTGAATTGGGGTTATTCCGTTCCAATGGCTTACTTTTGCACTCTCTTCTTATGTGTCCATATTTGCCACAATTATAACAGGTGGGTTTCCTGAGAGGTGGGTACTTGGTTTCCGCTTTATCTGGGTTTACAGTTAACTTACCAGCTTTGCGCACATGGTGAGGTCTACTAGAAGCTTGTCTTTCATACGAGGTTGTTACATCAGGCAGTAGTGCTCGCAATTGATGTCTATTAGTTCCAGAGGTTTTCATTGCTTCTCTATTTTGATCTGAGTACCATACATTTGAAGAATGGATACTGCACTGTTCTAGATCAGCAATTGTATTGGGTCTATTCATCAATGAGAGTCGAGATCTTTCTTCAGGTGACACGCCTATTAAAATGGTGTCCACCAGTTGTGTTTCATTCCAGCTTACACGTAGTAGTCGAGAGGACTCCCTAATATCGGAGATGTAGTGAGCTAATCTCTCCTGATGTCCTTGTACTCGGAGTACTGTCTTTCTTTTTATTTCCTCATAGATGCCGGTGGGAATAAAGTATTTTATTATAGAGCTATGTAGCTCTTCTACTGGGAAGGTAGAGGTTAGGGCTTCTAGCACACGATTTTTTAACGGGGGTTTACACTTTGGTAACAGAACTTGTAAAATTTGCCAGTCATTCAGCTGCTGTAGATCCTTTATCTGAAGAAGATAACTAATAAATGTTAGTAATTTGGAAACATTTAAGCCATCTGTATAAGGGATTTCGGTTAAAATCTTCTCCACAGGTGAGTCATTTTACCGTATAGATCTGCGTTATAGTTCATAGGTGTAATTCCTCGATGAGGGCGGTTAGATTCATTGGAGGTGGTGGTCAATTCATTATTTCCGGGACGAAACTGAAAATGCTCGGGAGGAGGGGCATTTACATCTGTATCAGTATTTTGTTCTGGGTTCGCTTGCACTTGCGATACGATAGGTGAGTTCCGATCCGAGTTAGGCGGAGGTAAACCAGTGGTGGGGGAGTGTACTGGGGAGATGTGTAATTTCATTAATGATTTCTCTATTTCGTCCATTCTGAATGAGTCGGATTTTCGTCTTAAATCGTTAATAATTGAAGGTAAGCGGCGTAGAGCTTCGTCTGCTAGCTTTTGTACATCAACGGGTATTTCTGTGAGATTCGGCCAGATCGACGAATTTTTTATTCGCCTGGTTAAATGCTCTATTCTCTGGGTAGTCCGCAAAATTTTTGCCGGAGATTTCTCGTCTTGGAGTGTTTGAGACAATAAGTATAGTTCACTATACTTGGCATTACAAATTTCTTTCTCGTTTCATAATCGAGTTGGCTTAGATAGTTTAATTGCACGGGCGCCTCAAATCCACATTCGCGAATTGACCTTCGTAATTCCGCGACTGTTACATCAGCATGGGGTAGTCCACGCAAATGGGCTTCGTAAGATAGCTCGTCTTGTAATAACAAATCCGGGTTAAATTGGGCCATTTTGTTCTAACACATTAGCACGTACTTAAATTTAATACTAGTATATTACACATATATTACATATATATATAATAAATTCATAAGTAATCAATTTACACAAATTAGAAAAGAACAATTTCTCTTCTAAGGGAGAGAGAGAAATCACACACACACATATTTTTCAAGGTTAAATAGCCGATCAGCTGTTTTCTGGAATGTAGGTCACCCTCTGTATTTAGTTAACAAAGGAACTGGTGTGTCAGTGAGAAAGGGGGTTTTACTCTTATTGTTCTCTACACAATGCGACTGAATAACACAACTACTTTATACCGTTATAAACGAGAGAAGGGGAGCACAATCTTATTCAACAAATTTATTATTATTTCGCTTGACAACACTTTGACTCCGTTCATTCATAAACTTTTCTCAATTAAATAAATTACTTATTTTGTTCACAAGTTTTAAATCACGAACTTCTACTTAATTACCTTGGTCTACATTACATACTTTATTATTAACAAAGTTATTTTTAATTAATTTTTTTTTATAACACATACTAGTGTATGTAAGCTATATAGTTGGACATACACGGTGCAGAATGATTCAGGAAACAACAGGTCATGGATTGTCGTAAACAAACCTGTTACAGATTGTTCGGTTGACCACAATTGTTATGTTTGGTCACAATTCATGTATGCAAGTAATTATATCGAATAATGCAGGTTCCTACTGGCCTATAGAATGCAAAAGCTACATGCATTGTATGACGCTAAGGATATTTCACTTATACATACTACCAGTTACGTAACTTAATACACTATTAAATATGTTTTGAACATTAAAGTTATTAAAGTAACTTTCTGAGTGCATATATCAATATTATATATTTAGTTATTGTTCATACAAATTATTCACACATAGTGATGCAATTTTGTTTGTGACACTCTATACACAAATAAAACTCTTTCCTTTGTTTCCTTTTTTCTTTTTTTTTTTTTTTAAAAAGAGTGACGCAATTTTGTTTGCGTCGCGATGCTTACAACTACTTTATCTTTTAAGCAGAGTGGCGCACTTTTGTAACGTCTTTTCGCCGCGTTACAAATCCAGGGAACCCATCGTAATTAAACTCCGTTAATTAGATGGGCTGCCTACGTTGTAACAGAATGTATCACAAATAATTAATATAACAAATTACTTACTAACTGTGTAAGGAAACAATGGCAAGGTATACAATTGATTTAAGCACTCCTCATATGTGTGTAACAAGAAGACTTCTCTTTATTTTACATTTAAAAACATTTACTGACAGATCCCATGATATTACTAATTCAATTATTAAGTTATTTGAAAGGTTTCTTTAAACTTTGGGATCAAAATTGATTCTATATAGCTATACCTCGGATCCGGGTAACCTTCGGTATTTATTCATTAAAACTTTAGTCATAATCAATTCATGATATTAGCTTGCAAGACTTTCTTTTATTCAACCATTGGAAGAATGGTATTATTGCTTGAATTATATTACTCTACATTAGCATATAAACTGTTACAACGTATGAAGTTAGAATAGTTACATGAAATTCTTAGATTTAATTTATAAGTCTTTACAAAGTTAATAGTTTCTGAAAAGTCTCTTTCAAGATGTGTTGTGTAACAAATATTAGTAACCCTCGATAGACAGGCTATCGAGTCACCTTTTAATTGGTATGCAGAAGACTCGTCCTGGGGTATCCGTCTTGGGAAACAGGAACAGCTACGTCGTCATCTCGTTCTGGTCTTCGTCAGAAAAGGGCTCCAAAGTTCGCAGGTTGAACCTTCTACGATGATACTTGTAGATTCTCGGATGTCCTGATCTGCATATTCTGTCGCGTGTACTAGAGTTTGTGGCTTCTGATAGTTCACATCTCCAGGTATGACGTTGGAAGTGTTGTTATTTCTTGAAGTTCGAAGTCATCTTGTGTTACACCTTTTTTTACGTTTCGAGTTTTACACTTTAAATCTCTTGTTTATTTACATAACTATATTAGTTAACACATCCAGATGCTTTAAACAGCTATTTCTGGTATACCATCTTAAGGTAAAACAAAGTATAGGTAACATATTTTAAGAGCACAGCTCTTACGTCTATACTGTAAGAAGTCACCATTGCGAGAGAGCGAAATTCTGCTCCCTTCGCCTGGTACTGGACAAAATGGTAGTGGGGCAATTACCGCGCGAGAATATAGTTCCTAACTATATTTAAGTTAACATTTTTTATTTATACAAACTATCCCTAAACAAATATACATAATTTAAATCAGTTGTTTTAGCGACTATCTGTGTCTTCAGATTTTTAATTATTAACATTAGGTTTTTTTATCTTATTCTAACTTACACAAGACTCGGAAAACATGTCGAGTCTGGAATCAACAGGACAGCGCCTGCTCACAAGCAAAGGGTTAAATACGATATTAATAACTCTTTACAATTTATCTTTTTATTAGAGTATCTTCTTACTAACTAATTACTGCTTCCTCTCATACTGAGTACATACAGGTATTTTATATTAATACAGTGAGATTTAAATGGTTTAATAGCTCGCAACCTTAATTTTTAAAATTTTTTATTTTTTTGATTATTGGTACAATTTAAATCGTCACAACAGCGAAGCAACCAATGGGAGCGTAATTGGCCGGAGTGGCCTACCTTATATTCTAGTCATGGTGGTAGGAAGGGAGTGGAGGGAGCCTAACAGCTAGATCAGCCATGTGAAACTGAGGCCACGAATTCCCGCCGGCGGCCATGTTTAGACACCCTTGATTCAAAATTAGTTTCTTTCAGAATTATCATTTATTTACTTTAATGCACCTTTTCTTGCAATGTAAGACTGGCCTTTCATTGAGAACGTCATATTTAATTATTTAGGACGGTTTAGTAACAAATAACGAGTGGGATAAACTAAGGGGGGGGGTTTTTTTTTAAGGCAACAGAGATAGAGTTCAGTTTATTGAATGACTATAATTTCACTGGGGTGGGATTGGGAGGTCGTAAATCTATAAATAAAAAAAAAACAATAGTAGCCCTAATTTATAGTCGTATAACAAACAAATTATATGAGTTAAAACTGATTTCCTGGCAAGTAAAAAATTCAGGTAGGTAAGTTTGAGGTCTCTCAATTCGTGCAATTAGTTACAGATACAAAACGGTAATCGTGGGGAGAAGCTTCCATATGTTAATAATTATTTTAATGAGTAATATGAATACAATAATAAAAATAAAATTCAGCATATTAGTGCACTTACTTGTGAAAAGTAATTCCAGGCCTCTTGTCCGTGTTTCGATTTTTGCAGCCAAACGCAACACAATATACCATTTTATAGACACTAGTTATTTTTCAACCTTTACTCTCGACAGCAAGAAGCATAATAAATTGAAAGTAAGTAGTGCCGCACACTGAGGGCAAGACAGTCGGCAGACTGTCTTTCGCTTGTCTGCGGCGCGGCGCGACAGTAGAAAGACAAAACAGTTTTGTCGCCATCCTGCGCACACCGGCGACAGTCTATTTTTGTGGCGTCATCAAGGGATCGTAGTATCGGTACTAATGATAAGGCAAAATTGACGTCTTCATCGGCTTCAGTAGTGTCTCTTTCACGTTTTTTCTCTTTTAACAATTCAAGAAGTGATTCTTCGTAGTTGCGTTTTCTATTCTGACGCCAGCTGTGTCCAACGTGACGTCTGGCCAAAGGTTCCTGTACCTGTAGGTTGTCATTTTCAGTCTCGTCTTCCGATCCAGCAGAATCATTGCCCACATTTGTTAATGTTTCCCTGTTCTGAACAGTGGGAAGAAGGAACAGCAATTTCTCAAAATATATGTATTTTCTTCGTTTATCTGCGCCCTGTCCACTCTTCATTTCCTTCTGCTGTCTCAGTTCACGGGCAAAACAGTTTCGTAGACTCTTCCATTTCTTTTGAATTTCATGACTTGAAATCGAAAAGATCGTATGAAGGGTAAGTCGGTGAGAGTTTGCGATACTTGCTCATTAAACTAAGATAATTTTGAGTATACTAAGAACTGTTGTCTAGTGAGTTAATGTTTACGTCTCCAGTAAAAATTAAATAAATATTTATATAAGAAATATAAATATATAATTATATAAATATTTAAGAAAAGAAAATGTATTGTATTGAACATAACGGTAAAGGAAAAGGGATTAACCCACGGCATAAACCGAGTGTACGACAGTGGTAGGGGGTAGGGGACATTGCCCTTGTGAGTCGCCATTTTGGGACACCCTCAAACTTGCCACACTTAATGCAAGCAAATGCTCCCTCCACTCCCTGCCTACCTCCATGATTCTAGTTACATTGGGTGCCTGCAGACTGACGAGCGTGAAGCCACTCGGGCAACTTCGGCTACTTTCGTTCTCATATTCTGTTGTCAGATGTGAGTTAGGCCTACATGTCCTGTAAGCATTTTGATGTTTCATTTTAAGTTTTTATTAGGTACACGCGCTGTAACATTTCAAAGGAGTCTTGTCAATTTAAGGGGGGTGGGACCTTAACATTAGTTTTTACCAGCAGCTAATGTTCCTGCGTTCTGATTGGTCATCGTTTTTGTTATCGTCTGAAACTGCAGAACGTTCAGGTTCAGTTCTGTGTTTACAGAGAAAAAATACAATTAATATTAAAATGAATGTTGATTGTAACAGCAGTAGTGTTCTCCAGACACTTTAGGCTCCCTGCCAGACTCTACGTAGGCGATACAGTTCTGCCCTGGTCTCGAGAGGTAAAGTACCTCGGGGTTCACCTCGACCGACGTCTCACCTGGCGGACACACTCTGCGCAAGTAGCCCGAAAGACCGCCCATCGTCTCTATCAACTCCGATCCATATTATGCAGCAACGCCATGACCCGCCGCCTAGGGAAGCTTATCATCTCCACTTATGTGGCGCCGATGGTTACCTACGCGATGCCCGTTTGGGGCTACTTGGCCAAGACCCATAAGCGAAAGCTTCAGTCTCTCCTCGACCGAGGATTGCGCTGGGCATGCAAAGCCCATTATCTGACATCTAACAAAACTATCCGTGAATCCCTGCGTGTCCGTTCCCTGGACGCCACTATACGGACACTCCCGAAAATTCTATCGTCGCTCCGCCCGATTCCAGGGCAACCATCTCATTAGCGCCCTCGGTCGCTACCAATCTGTGCCAGGAGAATCTTGGACCCGGCCTCGGCGAACACTCACCCTCAATTAAGTAATTAATTGACAACCCATGGCCGGTAGCAGGCCACACCCTAAATCCAGATTATCAGTAGTCCCTACGGCAGGAGCTCTTTCTGAAGCTTGGAACGTAGTACACGAGCGGGCGACGGGCATGCCCTTCGTCCCGCACAGCCATTGAACTTGTGTGTTGATTGTAAAGGTATAAAGGTTACTATATAATTCTCGAAGATAAATAATAAACACAATTGAGAATTAATTCATATCATATTGTTTCTTACATTTATTACCCTTAATCAGTGGCGGCTGGTAACGTTTTTGACTGGGGGGGGGGCACTTTTTTTGGACCCATATGTAACAAAAGTCACCAGTAAAAACTAAGTTATTGCTATTATCATGAAATAATTGCAAAATTGAACCTTCTGCTTTACTACTAAAAGTATTGTTAATAACTTATCAAAAACCTACCTTGCAAACTACCAATATTTAAACAGTGTTTGAAAGTGAAATTATTTGTAACCCTAAGCAGTTCATGTTCCTAAACTTTAATGCTTAATAAATTATATATCATTAAATGCATGGATTTTTAAATAAAATATATTTGTTCCCTACCTTGGATTAGTTTATTTGCTTGAACATGAAATCCATTCTCCTCTTCTTTTGCTTGGCAAAATATTTAATAACTAATTCATTGAAGTTAGGAATTATTTATAACATTTTTTTATTATTGAACACGGCCCTGTGAGGGAAAACGACATTTGGAGGCGACTGCATAATCGAGAGTTGTACGAAAGGTTTAAAGATCTTCCGATCGTGCAACTCATACAAATTAACAGATTGCGTTGGGCTGGTCATGTGCAGAGAATGGCGGAGGATAGAATCCCAAAAAGAGTGATGAATTATTTGCCGATGGGAAGGAGAAGGAAGGGAAGACCACGTACAAGATGGCTGGACCAGGTTGGTAAGGAGGCAGTGAGGCTGGATGCAGCAAACTGGTGCACATTGGCCGGGAGTAGAGACCAGTGGGGAAGATTTCTTTTGGAGGCCAGGGCCCGGACTGGGTTGTAGCACCGAGGATGTATGTAAGTTACAATGAAAGAGGACAGACTAAGTGCTCTGGGAATGTGTTCAATAATACATAAGTTATTACGTGTAAATGTTTTAATGCGTTCGAGAGTTGAGAAACATCGTTCACTTTCTGCTGTAGTCATAGGGATTGTACAAATAATTTGTAATAGTTTTACCAGTTCGGGGAAAACAGTAACTAGATTGTTTTCATATACAACATTGAGTAGAACCAATGCGCCAGTTGCCTTTGTGAAGTCGGGCCTGCTGTATAGAACTACCAGTTCATGTCTTAATGCAGTTTCATTTAAATTAAATTGTTTAGCAGCAATTTGTAACTGTGTTTCTGGAAAGATAAGCTGATGTTTAGAAAAAAGGGTTGGTTGCAACAAAACTGCGATTGCTAAATGGTCTGAAAATAAAAATCTGTCGTCTATGTTGGTAACTATTATGTCACAAACTTCTTTAGCTGCAGTCTTCTTGCTTTCATCAAAACGTGACCATTTTGGATTTTGAGGTTATTCTCCAAAATCATTTGTTGCAGACAGACTGGCATCAAAATCAATATAATCTCTGACATTTTGAATGTGGGACTTGAATGAGGCAACATACTGGTGTGTTTTAATACTGTCAATTTCTACTTGCTGTAATTGATTAAACAAAATGTCACAGGCTGGCATAATTTTATTGAAAAATATTAACCAAAAATTTTAAATCATCATTATTTAATGTGTTTTTCAGTCCTAATGCTTTCTGAACAGTGGACTTGTCACTCTCGTCATCATCTATGATTTTTCAAGAGCAGCAGAAATGTCATTTTTATGAATACTACTGTTGTCACACAACAGGATTTAAAATTCCACCTGGTATTAGAACATTTTGGGAGACATTTCTTTACTACTTCATCAAGTATGGCAGTTCGTTTGGAAGATCTTGAAAAAAATGTTGTAAAGCCATCTAAATTACAGAAAAATATTTTTACTTGTTTGTTTTGTGATGCAGCATGCTCAATAATTAAGTTTAGTTGATGGGCATAGCAGTGTATATAGCCTACTGGGCATTCTTGTACACGGCTTTAACTTTTGCTTGAACACCGTTATGTTTTCCACTCATTACTGCTGCCCCATCATAACTTTGTGCAATAATTATACTAGGAATCTTATAAAGTTCTAATTTTGCTAATTCTTCAAAAATAGTATTACTAATACCTTCAGTGGAGTGATCTTGTGGACTGACAAAACTGATAAATCTCTCATGTAATTTTCCATTCAATTCATACCTCACAATTAACACCATTTGTGACAGAGTGGCACAGTCCGTGGTTTCATCTGCTTCAATTGAAATGTAGTCAGTTTCATTTATTTCTTTTTTTATTAGTCCAATGCACACTGCATAACTAGAAACCAAAATTTCATTTTGAATTGTTTTAGAAAGACCAACGAAAACCCTATTGTTTGTTTTTTTGTTTTTTAATATGCTCTCTTAAGGTGCTATCTAGGCCTGCCATTAAATTTACTAAGCTCCTAAAAATACCTGGATTCTCAGATATGTTTGTTTCATCATGTCCCCTTAAAGCTAGTTCAAATATTCCACAAAACTTTACACAGTCAATTAACTTACTTAGGATGTATCTGTTCTTTGAGACTTCTTCATTATGCTGTTTAATTTTTAATCTATATGCACTGTCTAACTGGCAACTAATATTGACTTTTCCTAACAATGAATATTCAGTACAATTGTTCATATGAGTTTCACTAATTTTATGTTTTTTAATTTTTTCTCCCAAATATTTCAAGTCCTTAATTCCATTTTCAGTCCAGGCTGAATCACTGTTTAGGTTCATCACCAAACATACATAACAAAAAAAGGAATTCATCACCTCACATCCACATATCCAATCAGTATGTAAGTAACAGTTTCTATTAAATTTTCTTGTGTAGTTTTTTTACTTGATGCTGGCCTGTCCGTTTTATAATTTTGTTGTGTGATATCTAAATTGGGTTTTGGTGGCCCTAATATTTTTAGTTCTATTTTCTTTTCATAAGTAAGTGAATTTAAATAATTAAACGTTTAATATTACTGACTGAATTCATAGCCATTTTTTTCGTTTCTAACAAATATGCACAGAACACACATGCTCAGGCAGTGGCGGCGCTAACGAAACGGGGGCCCCCCGCGAAACTAATTAGGGGGCCCTATAAAAATGGTTAAATTTTGTATACGTAATAGGGAAAAACACTCAAATGAGTTTCTATTTACGTGTGTTTCATAACAATGGTTTGTGAATACTTTCTCGTCTATCACAAAGCGTTTGCAATTTGCAAAGGACGTTTTACACGTGTACAAACTCTTAAAATTCATTGTTGCTAAATAGACAAAGTTCTATACAAACTATAAAAAAACCAAAATAAAAAGAATGATTTATTTTTACGTCAAAGATCTAAATTCAGACTATGAAACAGTACCGCACACAGAGTGGTAAAAATTTATTATTTAAAAACGAATATCAAAGTAACATTCTAGCTTTTTTCAAACATTTAAATTAGTTTGTAACTGAATTTGTAAAATTCTTGAATATACTCTATACAAGTTCTCCTTAAGTCTAATCCAATTCAATAACACTCGAACTCAAGTAATGTACAATATTTACAGATGAGGATCAACCAAAGTTCACTGTCTTCCTAAGCCTAGTCTTCTTTTTTTAATAGCTAAGAACTTTTCAACCACTTCGTTGATATTAGTTTTCTGTATCTCACATGCTCAATGCTTAACAGTGCCAAGTCACTCAACCGAGTTTGGGCCATGGTACTTCTTAAGTATGACTTAATTTAATTAATTTAAGTTTTGAAAAGCTTCTTTCCGCTGTAGCTGTTGTGACAGGTATGGTTAAATAAAGCTGCAAAGCTGTAGTTAAGTCTGGGAGGCAACTCATAAGGCAGCTGTTTTCTTCAACCAGTAAATTCATCATTTCTCGAATTCTTTTCTTGTGTACAATTTCTTTGGCCATCAGAGCTTTGAAGGATATTACTTGGTCAGGCAGTGATGTGGAAAGGTCACCAGGATACACATTTACCAGAGCCTTACTTTTCTCCACTATTGTCTCTTGTGAGAAGTTTACTAAATTCTGAGGCGTCAGGAATGAAAATCTATCATCAATGCAATGCAATCCTTCGAATCTCATTTGTAGCTGAGCTATTACAATATCTAGTGTTGCATTGAAAACTTTTACTTCAAATGATTTCACTGGGTCGTCAATTCTATGGTCAACTGATAATTCAACAAAGAAGCGTTTTACAACTCGTTTACGCTTATTTTTCATGTTACAAGTTACGTCCCATGACTGGGCCAACTGGGGCCCCCCATGAGGGTCGGGGCCCCCCCGCGCCGCGGGGTCTGCGGGGGCCTTATCGCCGCCACTGTGCTCAGGCCTACACAGAATAAGTTACACGTTTATATACACAAGTTCGACAAAAACACTATCTTTCACAGAATACACTGCCTAATAAAGAATAAATTATTAGAACATTACGTTTACACGACAAATAAGACAAGAACACAATCGAAACTATATAAAACACAAGGGAAAATATATGTATTTTAAACAGCAACAAAGAAGTTTTGAACAATGCTCCGGTTCTCTATGAAAAGAGCCGCGAAATCAGACAGCGGGCAGAGTCCACCCTATTATGGCTACCGCTAATTTAAAAGCAAGACATGTGTACACGTCCTCAATCCCCGCTCCCCGCAAGACCCGCCTATGCAGGGAGGGCTGTCGTATTAGCGTCCGGCTGCGGGACCATGCCGAAAACATCGGGTGATCGCTATTAGTCGCCCCAAAAATATCTATCACATAAGGATACTACACATTATAGTTATATTATTAACAAGTTTAATTTGCAAATTTAGTGGGAGGGCTGCGCCCTTTTGCCTTCCCTGTACAAGCCGTCACTGCCCTTAATTGTATATTTTGTTTCAGCATTTGTCACTCCAGAAACAAAAATAATTGATTTATTTGACTCCAGATAAATATGAAACCAACCTGCGAAATTAGTGCACAGGTAAAGAGGAGTTTTATCACAACTGATTACAGCAATATATATCAAAACCAACATTGTGAGTACAAGAAACTGAACCTAAAAACCGGCAAAACAGTATAAAATAAGTTTTCTTAATAAACGTATATTTTATATAGGCCTACTAATGCGACAATGTAGTCAAAAGGTTCATATTTATCTGGGGAGACACTGAAATTGTGTTTGTTTCTGGAGTAAACAAAGGTTAAAACAAAAACTACAAATCAAGGTAATAAATGGAGTACAATGATATGGTTAAATTAATTCTATATTATGTTTTAATATTTAACTGTGGCCACAATCAATATTCATTTTAATATTCAATTCATCCCCTATGCACACAGGCAAAACCCGATTTGGATTGGATTTCATTATACATGTAAGTGTGGAGTGAACGGATTGACGAGAGACTAGACAATAGCGGAGGACGAACAGTAATGAAGTTGCCCGAGTGGCTTCACGCTCATCAGTCTGTAGACTCAAGTTGCGGTGTCCGTACCACGAACAAATTAGTTCCCAGTGTTCAACGAAATCCTCCAGGGGAAAACAAAGAGGCTCCAATATAGAATATCATTTCTGACTACCACGGGGTTCCAGAGAGGAACCGGAGCGTACGGTTTTGGATTACCACCAGCCTAAGCTTGTTGTGTCCGTAAGAACAACAGATACAGTATCTTGGTGCGGACAGTCAAGTGGTTGTTCCATGAAAGCATGGGGAAAAGTTTACCTCTGACGCCTAGAGCCCACTGGATGGGTCTCCCAATGATTGGCATGCCTTAAGCATAAAGCAAATCGTTTTGGATTTGTCTGCGTTGGACATTATACGGCAATTTGGGCAACCAATCCTGAAGAATATCGAACTAGCATTGTATGATTACACTCGCCTATCGCAGGAACAGGCAACTATAATGGAATATTGATCGTTAGCGAAAGCAACAACGTGATTCCAGAATACACTGGCAAGTTATTCGTGTACACGAGGTACAGAACTGGGACGAGGACAGATCCTTGAGGGGCGACGGGGCAAGGTCGAGAGCACGCTCCATCGACGCTCACCCTGAAGATTCGTTATATTAAATACGAACATATGAGATGCACAATGGACACTGGTATTTCTGTGTGAGCTACTTTGCGGAGTATGCCCATGGGTTGCTCATGTCCAAGAGGACAGTGTGGAATAATGCCTATTGATGGGGTCTGCTAGTGGATGACGATTCTCACTAGCTGAAGAGTAGTCTAGCGCATTGCCAGAACCCGAACGGCTCCTTGCAGATGATGTCATCCATCAGAAGCCGGTTGTGGCCCAGCAGGAGTTCTTCGAGTATCCTGAAGGTTGCTGGCAAGAGCGAGTTCAGGCATTAGCTTTCAGGAAGGGTTCACGGCTTCTTAAATTTCAGAATCAGAATGATGTTCCTGGTCTCCCACAGGCAGAGTAAGTACCGTAGCCTCTTCATGTTGGTTACTTTAAGCTTACAAGATTCAAGTCTATCTGCTTCGTATTCTACTCGAGGCTTGTTGTTTAAAAATAAACGTTTATACGCTGGAGTAAAAGTCACTTCATCTGCACAATTTACATACTAATCACAAAAACTGCACAACTTCTAACAGTATTCGTATTATTAATTCCAAAAACAACATAAACAGCAAATCCATTTTAAACACATTCCCAAGTTACGTGATGTGTTGGTAATTTTATGGTAATTCTATAACAAGCCTCTAGAGACTACTCAAGTTCAAATAGAGGAAACTGCCTTTTATTTCGCTACTTGAATCAAAGGAATTTTTAATTTGTAGTTTTTCATAATTTTTCCCGGATTTTTAGATTCAATAAAACCAGACTTGGGAAAGTTATAAAAATTTTTAATATTAAGGTTAAGGTTAGTGCCCCCAAAAATGAACTGCGTTAAAGTTAAAGTTAAAATAAAACTAACTTATTAAAAGTTAAAAATTTACGTTTTCTTTTTTTTTGTTTTGTTGAGCAAGCTGCTTTGGCTGTTGAAATATTTAAAATCATGTTAAATAAATCCACAAATTTAGCTTTCTAACAAAAATGAATTAATATTTCTGTTGCAGAAAAAATGACATAAAATATTTAGCACTAAAAAACTCAATCATTAATAATTTAATAACTAAAAATCATACATGATTTTATTTTAATCATTAAATTATATTAACATCATTTTTAATTGCAGCAGGTAATTAAATGTTGTTTGTCTATTGAATTTTTTCAGTTCAGAGCACTGACTAGTGATATTGTACTGTGCCTGCAGGGCAGTGTAGTATTAAATGATTTAATAGAACAGAAAATAATTAGGCTACTCTATTGATTTTTATAATCTACAAGTTGACGTGAAAAAATAATTGGGAGCTGGAATACTTACAACTGAGGCGGGTTTGACGTTGTGCAGGCAAAGATGTTCTAATATTTTAGATTATCTAACAGAAAGTAGAATTTTAGAATATAAATTCTTTTAGTTAAGGTGAATTCTAAAATCTAATGAATTTTAGATAAAATAAATTTTACCACTTGTTTTCTTCAAAATGAGAGTATTTAACATGAATTTTTGACTTTGTATCACTTTGTCTTTGACACAAAGTACTACGTACTTCAAAAACTTTACTATTACATTTTAATTGTTCTAATTGTTAACAATAAAATGTCTGTTTCTAAGCAATAGAACGAAACTAACGAATTTATTTATTTTAATTCAAATTGTCAACGATTACAGACGTATTCCATTGGTGTCTCTGCAAATAAATCCATCTCGTGGAATGTTTACCCATTGTGAAATACTCGAGGTATACGGGGTTTTTTGCTGTTTTGATTGCTACGATTAGGGCATGGCCATCACACTCACACACACCCGTTTGGCGGACACACGGCCTGCGTTGCAGTCTGCGTGTTGGGGATCAGTGCGAGCGCGCGCGGCTTGCATTGACTCCAACACGTACTCTGGTACGCGCAAGCATGTGTCGCCCACGCGAACAGACTCACACCGCACCGCTTGAGCCGACACGTCCCGCGTTGCAGTCTGCGTGTTGTGATTCAGTGCGAGCGCGCGCGGCTTGCATTGACTCCAGCACGCACTCTGGCACGCGCGCGCGCATGTTGCGCTCGCGGTGCACACATCCTTTGTTGTTTTCATCGTGGCACTCAGAGTAGTAAAACTTTCCAATCTATTTTCACATTGGGCAAATACAACCAGGGTTGAATTTATTGCAGACACTAAACATCAAAACACATTACTATGCAGTCACATATCCTCAAACGAATGTATGAATGAGTAGCAGAGTTTTAACTGTGAAGTACCGAATGAGTATCTAGGGCTGCTATAATGTAAAAATTAGTGTAGATATAGCAGTCATGAAAAGTAGAATAGTTTGTGCTAAACATTTTCGGGCATTTTTACACTAAATCTACACGTTTTGATCATCTTTCATTAAACTGGCTATGTAATAATGATTATACTCGATGTGGTCGTCCAAACGTGAATAGGTGCGCACCTACTGACGCGTATACAGTGCAAAGGATTGTTAACTGATGACAACCTACGAGTGATATTTCATGATCTGATGCTGAAGCATATGCTTTGAAACGCGTCATCTATGTATTAAAAAGAAGTCACAAGGCGGACTGAAAAAGGTTACTACAACTACTTGAGTATACTCGTTCATTATTTTCAAGTAGGCCTACGTTATCAGTAGCCACCTCCAATAAAAATCCCATGTTTTTTATACTGTAGCTTTCCACCTTTCGCCTCTCCTCTCTCACTCTGTCTCTGTCCTGTCTTACTCTGTCTGTCTGTCTCTCTCTCTCTCTCTCTCTCTCTCTCTCTCTCTCTCTCTCTCTCTCTCTCTCTCTCTCTCTCTCTCTCCAAAACCACCATCTCTGACACTAATTACGGAAAGTTGAAATGTACTTTGTTGGAAAGGTTGAGAAAAGGGTACATACGAAGTGAACTCAGAGTCCACAACGTTGTTAACGTAAAGATGCCGTAAGGCGAGACGAAAGGCGTTTGTGATGCGAATGCCAGTGGGACGTATTAGTTAAGCGTCTCCCCGAAGTCCGGGTCACCGAGAAACATTAAAAGACACTTCGGGTAACCTTCAAAACAGAAACATCCAAATCGCCTAAGCTCTAAATCTACTTAATACAGTACTCTTTATTGCTTTGTACATTTGGTAAGCGCTGTAGAGCAGACTCCATTTTTCCACATTCCATTTGTCTTGGGTTAGACCACAGCGGATCACTGACTAAATAAAGCAGAAGAGAGCAGATATCAAATTCTGGTCGTGAAAAATGTGAAGAATATTTTGTTTTTGTACGACTTAAAATGATGTGGTGTCGGAAGAAAAAATTGTCTCTTCATTTTTTGATTAATTAAAAATAATGATTTATTAAGAATTTTACTTCCATGTTCCTTAAGGAAATGGTATGGTGATGGCAAAAAAAATCGTGTTCGAGATTATTGCAGATTCTGATTGTACTACACTCAAAACATGAAAAAAAGTCGTTTTTCGAAAAGTGTCTGTCTGTCTATCTGTATATAGATTTTTTTCTATGGCAAACGATAACAGCCGCAAATTCAAACAGAATCAAATAATTTTTTGCATACAGCCCTGATCTGTAGAGTACTCAATACCTTTTGTTTTAGGTGAAGATTGGTTAAGGGAAAGGGGTAGTTTACCTGCAACGTTTTATGTTTGAAAGGGTATTTTTTATGGCAAACAGTAAGAATCGCAAATCGAAACAGAATCAAATACTGTTTTGCATACACCTCTTATTTGTAGAGTACTCAAGACCTATTGATTTTGGTGAAGATCGGTTAAGGGAAAGGGGTAGTTTACCTGCAACGGGTTTCTTTTTTAAACAAGGGTATTTTTTTTTCTATGGCAAACGATAACAGCCGCAAATTCAAACAGAATCAACTACTCTTTTGCATACAGCCCTGAATTGTAGAGTGCTCAGGACCTATTGTTTTTGGTGAAGATCGGTTATGGGAAAGGGGTAGTTTACCAGCAACGTTTTATGTTTTAAAAGGGTATTTTCTATGGCAAACGATAAGAGCCGCAAATTCAAACAGAATCAAACTATTTTTTGCATACAGCCCTGATTTGTAGAGTACTCAAGATCTGTTGTTTTTGGTGATGATCGGTTAAGGGAAAGGTGTAGTTTACCTGCAAAGGTTTGTTTTAATGAAGGGTAATTTTTTCTATGGCAAACGATAACAGCCGCAAATTCAAACAGAATCAACTACTCTTTTGCATACAGCCCTGAATTATAGAGTTCTCAAGACGTATTGGTTTTGGTAAAGATCGGTTGAGGGAAAGGGGTAGTTTACCGGTAACATTTTATATTTTAACAAGGGTATTTTCTATGGCAAACAAAAATATCGGTATGGAGAACCATACATGACTTCCATGTTCTAAGATTTATATTTAAAATCATATTCGAAATGAAATATTTCCATAGAAACTACGTCTTTCTACTTATTGCTTCAGCATTAACCACAGTACTGTGGTCACTAACGTATACCACCTCACGTTTTCGCACTCGATTTTCACCGATGATGGCAGTCGATGGCACTGCCGAAAAGCCTGGTTTTACAGAAAACATTGGACTACGGCTAAACAGCCCAGGAAGGAATTTTAACAAAAACTACTTCTTTGTTGCCGATAACGTAGTACACATAAAAAATTCTCCCCTCCACCTTCAACTATAATTTTTAATAATAGAAAATTACCCCCACCCCGTTCACCTAACCTCTTCATTTATAGATATTTCATCTACGTTTCTACAGTGGATTATTATGAGCTCCTTATCAGGATACTTTATTTATAAAAATTAAGTACTTTACTCTCGTTAAATCATAAAATGTTTCAGGTAAACTACCCCTTTCTCTTAACCGATCTTCTCCAAAATCAATAGACCTTCAGTCCTCTACAATTCAGGGATGCATGCAAAAAAATATTTGATTCTGTTTGAATGTGCGGCAGTTATCGTTCGTCATGGAAACATTTCTCTTGTTACAACATAAAATGTTGCAGGTAAACTACCCCTTTCCCTTAACTGATCTTCACCAAAATCAATAGACGTTGAGCTCTCTGCAACTCAGGTAAGAGTGCAAAAAATTATTTGTTTCTCATTGAATTTTCGGCAGTTATCGTTCGTCATAAAAAAATTAACCTTTTTAAAACATAAAACGTTGCTGATAAACTACCCCTTTCCCTTAACCGATCTTCAACAAAATCAACAGACCTTATCACGAAAAATTGCATTCTCAACAATTTTACGGGGACAAAGTCATATGGTACCCAGGGAGAAATATAAATTTATAGAAAGCGGTGGGTTTCTTTAGAAGTAAGAAAACATTAAAATATGTAGTAAGGAGCGGTAGAAATTCAAAAGACGACCTTGCGTTGACGCCAGTAAGTCGGCTAAAAAATTACAAATTGTCACGGGCGGGACGGACCGTCATAAAACTGTATTGTTTGCTAGGGTGTACGAAACATTTACCAAGATTGTAAAAGTTAAGTGCATCTAACAAAAGGAGCTATATTTTAGAAAGAGAGCGTATGAAGTGAGATGGATAGTGACGCGAAGTTTTCCTACCACGTGTTCACGCGCATTTTGTGGACGAATAACGGATAGCGTCATTTTTTACGCGGGTTGTTTCGTTAAACAGATTGGGTAGTTTTGAATTTGGCGGTACGGCAGAACAATAGGCGTGTAGTTTGTCAATATTGAGTGAGGGTAGTTTGTAGCGAAGTATAAAAATACGGAGTGTAAGAAGTTAGGGCAGTCAACGGAGAGATTACAGAGATTAGACTCGTAATATTTATTTTAGTCTACGGGAAAATCACAACACTAAGAATCGTATTAGTTGTTATAATAATTTTTTTCAGTAATTTTATTAAGTATATTTCAATCGCCACGTAAGTCAGTTACGGTAACGCGATAGTAATCTGTGCGGAAGTTAGCATCGTAAACACTTAATAAATGTCATAAGAAGGACTCGAGCGCAACTAAAGAAGATCAACTTAAAACCGAGTAACATATCTAAGTTTTAATTAATACAACATCAACCGTTTAAAAGTCGAGTTACCTAGCGATTTAAATGTGTGAAACGTCATTATACGGGACGGTCGATCAATAGCAGTTATTAATCTGGTGTTAGACGCACTTAGCTTTGTTAATGAAATACTGTGTTTTTCTACAAGTGTATTAGTATACAGCACCTGTGTAATTATCACTAAGCAAGTTGAGTGAATGGTGTAATACTTGTGAAACCAGTGTAATTAGTGCGACCTGACAAGGATAATTATCCAACGGATAACTTCTGATCACCAGCCTGGAAACACATCGCAGAGGACATCGCATCGCAGAGTAATTCAACAGACACGTAAATAACAATAATGAACAATCATTTTATATTGCTTATTAATATCAAATATATGTCAATCTTGTTTTGGTGACTCAATCAGTCTAAGAATCCATTGCTAAGAAATAAACACTAATAAATTTGATAGTAAATGAATAAAGTACTGAATGATAAATTTGTAATATTTGAATACAACTGTTATTAAAAAAAATTTAATTAATAACAACTAAATTGTGTTTATTTATTACTGGCGCCCTGGGATAATTCTAAAGAGTCGGTACACGAAAGTAAGTGTGATATATTATTATTAAAATTTGATATGCGATAAATATTAATTTTGTCATGGAATAATTTAATTTGATAAACTCTTACTTTATACATGCTCGTAGGCCAAGTAGTATGCAAAGTAGTAACAAAATAGTAGTGATATATGGCCTATATTTTAAAGTGTATTACAACCTTGAGCTCTCTTTAGTTCAAAAAGGTATGCAAAAACGTAGTTGATTCAGTTTGAATTTACGGCAGTTATCGTTCGTCATATAAAAAATTACCCTTGTTAAAACATAAAATGTTGCAGGTAAAATACCCCTTTCCCTTAACCGATCTTCAACAAAATCAACAGACCTTGAGTTCTGTATAATTCAAAAAGGTATGCAGAGGAGTAGTTGATTCTGTTTTAATGTACGGCAGTTTATCGTTCGTCATAAAAAAAACCCTTGTTAAAACATAAAATGTTGCAGTAAACTACCCTATTCCATTAACCGATCTTCACCAAAACCAACATATCTTGAGACCTCTACAGGGCTCTATGCAAAACATTATTTGATTCTGTTTGAATTTGCGGCTATTATCGTTTACCATAGGAAATACCCTTGTTAAAACATAAAACGTTACAGGTAAACTACCCCTTTCCATTAACCGATCTTCACCAAAAACAACACGTCTTGAGAACTCTACAATTCAGGGTTGTATGCGAAACATTATTTGATTCTGTTTGAATTTGCGGCTGTTATCGTTTGCCAAAAAAAAAAAATTCCCTTGATAAAAAAAAACCGTTGCAGGTAAACTACCCCTTTCCCTCAACCGATCTTCACCAAAACCAACATATCTTGAGACCTCTACAGGGCTCTATGCAAAACATTATTTGATTCTGTTTGAATTTGCGGCTATTATCGTTTACCATATAAATATCGGTATGGAGAACTATACATGACTTCCATGTTCTAAGATTTATATTTAAAATCATATTCGAAATGAAATATTTCCATAGAAACTACGTCTTTCTACTTATTGCTTCAGCATTAATCACAGTACTGTGGTCACTAACGTATACCACCTCATGTTTTCGCACTTGATTTTCACCGACGATGGCAGTCGGTGGCACTGCCGAAAACTCTGGTTTTGGAGGAAACATTGGACTACGGCTAAAGAGCCCGGGAAGCAATCTTAACAAAAAACTACTTCTTTGTTGCCGATAACGTAGTACACGTACAAAAAATTCTGTTCAGGGAAGCATGCAAAAAAATATTTGATTCTGTTTGAATGTGCGGCAGTTATCGTTCGTCATGGAAACATTTCTCTTGTTACAACATAAAATGTTGCGGGTAAACTACCCCTTTCCCTCAACAGATCTTCACCAGAATCAATAGACCTTGAGCTCTCTGCAACTCAGGAAAGGGTGCAAAAAATTATTTGATTCTCATTGAATTTTCGGCAGTTATCGTTCGACATAAAAAAAATTACGCTTTTTAAAACATAAAACGTTGCTGATAAACTACCCCTTCCCTTAACCGATCTTCAACAAAATCAACAGACCTTGAGTTCTCTTTAGTTCAAAAAAGTATGCAAAAACCTAGTTGATTCTGTTTGAATTTACGGCAGTTATCGTTCGTCATATAAAAAATTACCCTTGTTAAAACATAAAATGTTGCTGGTAAACTACCCCTTTCCCTTAACCGATCTTCACCAACACCAATAGATATTGAGAACTCTACAATACAGGGCTGTATGCAAAACATCATTTGATTCTGTTTGAATGTGCGGCAGTTATCGTTCGTCATGGAAACATTTCTCTTGTTACAACATAAAATGTTGCAGGTAAACTACCCCTTTCCCTTAACTGATCTTCACCAAAATCAATAGACGTTGAGCTCTCTGCAACTCAGGTAAGAGTGCAAAAAATTATTTGTTTCTCATTGAATTTTCGGCAGTTATCGTTCGTCATAAAAAAATTAACCTTTTTAAAACATAAAACGTTGCTGATAAACTACCCCTTTCCCTTAACCGATCTTCAACAAAATCAACAGACCTTATCACGAAAAATTGCATTCTCAACAATTTTACGGGGACAAAGTCATATGGTACCCAGGGAGAAATATAAATTTATAGAAAGCGGTGGGTTTCTTTAGAAGTAAGAAAACATTAAAATATGTAGTAAGGAGCGGTAGAAATTCAAAAGACGACCTTGCGTTGACGCCAGTAAGTCGGCTAAAAAATTACAAATTGTCACGGGCGGGACGGACCGTCATAAAACTGTATTGTTTGCTAGGGTGTACGAAACATTTACCAAGATTGTAAAAGTTAAGTGCATCTAACAAAAGGAGCTATATTTTAGAAAGAGAGCGTATGAAGTGAGATGGATAGTGACGCGAAGTTTTCCTACCACGTGTTCACGCGCATTTTGTGGACGAATAACGGATAGCGTCATTTTTTACGCGGGTTGTTTCGTTAAACAGATTGGGTAGTTTTGAATTTGGCGGTACGGCAGAACAATAGGCGTGTAGTTTGTCAATATTGAGTGAGGGTAGTTTGTAGCGAAGTATAAAAATACGGAGTGTAAGAAGTTAGGGCAGTCAACGGAGAGATTACAGAGATTAGACTCGTAATATTTATTTTAGTCTACGGGAAAATCACAACACTAAGAATCGTATTAGTTGTTATAATAATTTTTTTCAGTAATTTTATTAAGTATATTTCAATCGCCACGTAAGTCAGTTACGGTAACGCGATAGTAATCTGTGCGGAAGTTAGCATCGTAAACACTTAATAAATGTCATAAGAAGGACTCGAGCGCAACTAAAGAAGATCAACTTAAAACCGAGTAACATATCTAAGTTTTAATTAATACAACATCAACCGTTTAAAAGTCGAGTTACCTAGCGATTTAAATGTGTGAAACGTCATTATACGGGACGGTCGATCAATAGCAGTTATTAATCTGGTGTTAGACGCACTTAGCTTTGTTAATGAAATACTGTGTTTTTCTACAAGTGTATTAGTATACAGCACCTGTGTAATTATCACTAAGCAAGTTGAGTGAATGGTGTAATACTTGTGAAACCAGTGTAATTAGTGCGACCTGACAAGGATAATTATCCAACGGATAACTTCTGATCACCAGCCTGGAAACACATCGCAGAGGACATCGCATCGCAGAGTAATTCAACAGACACGTAAATAACAATAATGAACAATCATTTTATATTGCTTATTAATATCAAATATATGTCAATCTTGTTTTGGTGACTCAATCAGTCTAAGAATCCATTGCTAAGAAATAAACACTAATAAATTTGATAGTAAATGAATAAAGTACTGAATGATAAATTTGTAATATTTGAATACAACTGTTATTAAAAAAAATTTAATTAATAACAACTAAATTGTGTTTATTTATTACTGGCGCCCTGGGATAATTCTAAAGAGTCGGTACACGAAAGTAAGTGTGATATATTATTATTAAAATTTGATATGCGATAAATATTAATTTTGTCATGGAATAATTTAATTTGATAAACTCTTACTTTATACATGCTCGTAGGCCAAGTAGTATGCAAAGTAGTAACAAAATAGTAGTGATATATGGCCTATATTTTAAAGTGTATTACAACCTTGAGCTCTCTTTAGTTCAAAAAGGTATGCAAAAACGTAGTTGATTCAGTTTGAATTTACGGCAGTTATCGTTCGTCATATAAAAAATTACCCTTGTTAAAACATAAAATGTTGCAGGTAAAATACCCCTTTCCCTTAACCGATCTTCAACAAAATCAACAGACCTTGAGTTCTGTATAATTCAAAAAGGTATGCAGAGGAGTAGTTGATTCTGTTTTAATGTACGGCAGTTTATCGTTCGTCATAAAAAAAACCCTTGTTAAAACATAAAATGTTGCAGTAAACCACCCTATTCCATTAACCGATCTTCACCAAAACCAACATATCTTGAGACCTCTACAGGGCTCTATGCAAAACATTATTTGATTCTGTTTGAATTTGCGGCTATTATCGTTTACCATAGGAAATACCCTTGTTAAAACATAAAACGTTACAGGTAAACTACCCCTTTCCATTAACCGATCTTCACCAAAAACAACACGTCTTGAGAACTCTACAATTCAGGGCTGTATGCGAAACATTATTTGATTCTGTTTGAATTTGCGGCTGTTATCGTTTGCCAAAAAAAAAAAATTCCCTTGATAAAAAAAAACCGTTGCAGGTAAACTACCCCTTTCCCTCAACCGATCTTCACCAAAACCAACATATCTTGAGACCTCTACAGGGCTCTATGCAAAACATTATTTGATTCTGTTTGAATTTGCGGCTATTATCGTTTACCATATAAATATCGGTATGGAGAACTATACATGACTTCCATGTTCTAAGATTTATATTTAAAATCATATTCGAAATGAAATATTTCCATAGAAACTACGTCTTTCTACTTATTGCTTCAGCATTAATCACAGTACTGTGGTCACTAACGTATACCACCTCATGTTTTCGCACTTGATTTTCACCGACGATGGCAGTCGGTGGCACTGCCGAAAACCCTGGTTTTGGAGGAAACATTGGACTACGGCTAAAGAGCCCGGGAAGCAATCTTAACAAAAAACTACTTCTTTGTTGCCGATAACGTAGTACACGTACAAAAAATTCTGTTCAGGGAAGCATGCAAAAAAATATTTGATTCTGTTTGAATGTGCGGCAGTTTATCGTTCGTCATGGAAACATTTCTCTTGTTACAACATAAAATGTTGCGGGTAAACTACCCCTTTCCCTCAACAGATCTTCACCAGAATCAATAGACCTTGAGCTCTCTGCAACTCAGGAAAGGGTGCAAAAAATTATTTGATTCTCATTGAATTTTCGGCAGTTATCGTTCGACATAAAAAAAATTACGCTTTTTAAAACATAAAACGTTGCT
Source organism: Magicicada septendecula (assembly GCA_034769895.1). Taxonomy (NCBI): domain Eukaryota; kingdom Metazoa; phylum Arthropoda; class Insecta; order Hemiptera; family Cicadidae; genus Magicicada; species Magicicada septendecula. The sequence continues at coordinate 112,286,238 of CM068373.1, forward strand.
GATAAACTACCCCTTCCCTTAACCGATCTTCAACAAAATCAACAGACCTTGAGTTCTCTTTAGTTCAAAAAGGTATGCAAAAACCTAGTTGATTCTGTTTGAATTTACGGCAGTTATCGTTCGTCATATAAAAAATTACCCTTGTTAAAACATAAAATGTTGCTGGTAAACTACCCCTTTCCCTTAACCGATCTTCACCAACACCAATAGATATTGAGAACTCTACAATACAGGGCTGTATGCAAAACATCATTTGATTCTGTTTGAATGTGCGGCAGTTATCGTTCGTCATGGAAACATTTCTCTTGTTACAACATAAAATGTTGCAGGTAAACTACCCCTTTCCCTTAACTGATCTTCACCAAAATCAATAGACGTTGAGCTCTCTGCAACTCAGGTAAGAGTGCAAAAAATTATTTGTTTCTCATTGAATTTTCGGCAGTTATCGTTCGTCATAAAAAAATTAACCTTTTTAAAACATAAAACGTTGCTGATAAACTACCCCTTTCCCTTAACCGATCTTCAACAAAATCAACAGACCTTATCACGAAAAATTGCATTCTCAACAATTTTACGGGGACAAAGTCATATGGTACCCAGGGAGAAATATAAATTTATAGAAAGCGGTGGGTTTCTTTAGAAGTAAGAAAACATTAAAATATGTAGTAAGGAGCGGTAGAAATTCAAAAGACGACCTTGCGTTGACGCCAGTAAGTCGGCTAAAAAATTACAAATTGTCACGGGCGGGACGGACCGTCATAAAACTGTATTGTTTGCTAGGGTGTACGAAACATTTACCAAGATTGTAAAAGTTAAGTGCATCTAACAAAAGGAGCTATATTTTAGAAAGAGAGCGTATGAAGTGAGATGGATAGTGACGCGAAGTTTTCCTACCACGTGTTCACGCGCATTTTGTGGACGAATAACGGATAGCGTCATTTTTTACGCGGGTTGTTTCGTTAAACAGATTGGGTAGTTTTGAATTTGGCGGTACGGCAGAACAATAGGCGTGTAGTTTGTCAATATTGAGTGAGGGTTGTTTGTAGCGAAGTATAAAAATACGGAGTGTAAGAAGTTAGGGCAGTCAACGGAGAGATTACAGAGATTAGACTCGTAATATTTAGTTTAGTCTACGGGAAAATCACAACACTAAGAATCGTATTAGTTGTTATAATAATTTTTTTCAGTAATTTTATTAAGTATATTTCAATCGCCACGTAAGTCAGTTACGGTAACGCGATAGTAATCTGTGCGGAAGTTAGCATCGTAAACACTTAATAAATGTCATAAGAAGGACTCGAGCGCAACTAAAGAAGATCAACTTAAAACCGAGTAACATATCTAAGTTTTAATTAATACAACATCAACCGTTTAAAAGTCGAGTTACCTAGCGATTTAAATGTGTGAAACGTCATTATACGGGACGGTCGATCAATAGCAGTTATTAATCTGGTGTTAGACGCACTTAGCTTTGTTAATGAAATACTGTGTTTTTCTACAAGTGTATTAGTATACAGCACCTGTGTAATTATCACTAAGCAAGTTGAGTGAATGGTGTAATACTTGTGAAACCAGTGTAATTAGTGCGACCTGACAAGGATAATTATCCAACGGATAACTTCTGATCACCAGCCTGGAAACACATCGCAGAGGACATCGCATCGCAGAGTAATTCAACAGACACGTAAATAACAATAATGAACAATCATTTTATATTGCTTATTAATATCAAATATATGTCAATCTTGTTTTGGTGACTCAATCAGTCTAAGAATCCATTGCTAAGAAATAAACACTAATAAATTTGATAGTAAATGAATAAAGTACTGAATGATAAATTTGTAATATTTGAATACAACTGTTATTAAAAAAAATTTAATTAATAACAACTAAATTGTGTTTATTTATTACTGGCGCCCTGGGATAATTCTAAAGAGTCGGTACACGAAAGTAAGTGTGATATATTATTATTAAAATTTGATATGCGATAAATATTAATTTTGTCATGGAATAATTTAATTTGATAAACTCTTACTTTATACATGCTCGTAGGCCAAGTAGTATGCAAAGTAGTAACAAAATAGTAGTGATATATGGCCTATATTTTAAAGTGTATTACAACCTTGAGCTCTCTTTAGTTCAAAAAGGTATGCAAAAACGTAGTTGATTCAGTTTGAATTTACGGCAGTTATCGTTCGTCATATAAAAAATTACCCTTGTTAAAACATAAAATGTTGCAGGTAAAATACCCCTTTCCCTTAACCGATCTACAACAAAATCAACAGACCTTGAGTTCTGTATAATTCAAAAAGGTATGCAGAGGAGTAGTTGATCTGTTTTAATGTACGGCAGTTTATCGTTCGTCATAAAAAAAACCCTTGTTAAAACATAAAATGTTGCAGTAAACTACCCTATTCCATTAACCGATCTTCACCAAAACCAACATATCTTGAGACCTCTACAGGGCTCTATGCAAAACATTATTTGATTCTGTTTGAATTTGCGGCTATTATCGTTTACCATAGGAAATACCCTTGTTAAAACATAAAACGTTACAGGTAAACTACCCCTTTCCATTAACCGATCTTCACCAAAAACAACACGTCTTGAGAACTCTACAATTCAGGGCTGTATGCGAAACATTATTTGATTCTGTTTGAATTTGCGGCTGTTATCGTTTGCCAAAAAAAAAAAAATTCCCTTGATAAAAAAAAACCGTTGCAGGTAAACTACCCCTTTCCCTCAACCGATCTTCACCAAAACCAACATATCTTGAGACCTCTACAGGGCTCTATGCAAAACATTATTTGATTCTGTTTGAATTTGCGGCTATTATCGTTTACCATATAAATATCGGTATGGAGAACTATACATGACTTCCATGTTCTAAGATTTATATTTAAAATCATATTCGAAATGAAATATTTCCATAGAAACTACGTCTTTCTACTTATTGCTTCAGCATTAATCACAGTACTGTGGTCACTAACGTATACCACCTCATGTTTTCGCACTTGATTTTCACCGACGATGGCAGTCGGTGGCACTGCCGAAAACTCTGGTTTTGGAGGAAACATTGGACTACGGCTAAAGAGCCCGGGAAGCAATCTTAACAAAAAACTACTTCTTTGTTGCCGATAACGTAGTACACGTACAAAAAATTCTGTTCAGGGAAGCATGCAAAAAAATATTTGATTCTGTTTGAATGTGCGGCAGTTATCGTTCGTCATGGAAACATTTCTCTTGTTACAACATAAAATGTTGCGGGTAAACTACCCCTTTCCCTCAACAGATCTTCACCAGAATCAATAGACCTTGAGCTCTCTGCAACTCAGGAAAGGGTGCAAAAAATTATTTGATTCTCATTGAATTTTCGGCAGTTATCGTTCGACATAAAAAAAATTACGCTTTTTAAAACATAAAACGTTGCTGATAAACTACCCCTTCCCTTAACCGATCTTCAACAAAATGAACAGACCTTGAGTTCTCTTTAGTTCAAAAAGGTATGCAAAAACCTAGTTGATTCTGTTTGAATTTACGGCAGTTATCGTTCGTCATATAAAAAATTACCCTTGTTAAAACATAAAATGTTGCTGGTAAACTACCCCTTTCCCTTAACCGATCTTCACCAACACCAATAGATATTGAGAACTCTACAATACAGGGCTGTATGCAAAACATCATTTGATTCTGTTTGAATTTGCGGCTGTTATCGTTTGCCATAGAAAATACCCTTTTAAAACATAAAACGTTGCTGGTAAACTACCCCTTTCCCTTAACCGATCTTCACCAAAAACAAAAGGTCTTGAGAACTCTACAATTCAGGGCAGTATGCAAAACATTATTTGATTATGTTTGAATTTGCGGCTGTTATCCTTTGCCATAAAAAATACCCTTGTTAAAACATCAAACGTTGCCGGTAAACTACCCCTTCCCCATAACCGATCTTTACCAATATCAACAGATCTTGAGAACTCTACAATTCAGGGCTGTATGCGAAATATTATTTGATTCTGTTTGAATTTGCGGCTGTTATCGTTTTCCAAACAAACAAAATTACCCTTGATAAAAAAAACTGTTGGAGGTAAACTACCCCTTTCCCTCAACCGATCTTCACCAAAAACAATTGGTCGCGAGTACTCTACAAATCAGGGCTGTATACAAAAAATTATTTGATTCTGTTTGAATTTGCGGCTGTTATCGTTTGCCATAGAAAAAATCTACACACACACACACACACACACACACACATTTCGAAAAACGACATTTTTCATGTTTTGAGTGTAGTAGTACAATCAGAATCTGCAATAATCTCGAACACGATTTTTTTTTTGCCATCACCATACGTCCATTTCCTTAAGGAACATGGAAGTAAAATATCGGTATGGAGAACCATACATGACTTCCATGTTCTAAGATTTATATTTAAAATCATATTCGAAATGAAATATTTCCATAGAAACTACGTCTTTCTACTTATTGCTTCAGCATTAACCACAGTACTGTGGTCACTAACGTATACCACCTCACGTTTTAGCACTCGATTTTCACCGATGATGGCAGTCGATGGCACTGCCGAAAAGCCTGGTTTTACAGAAAACATTGGACTACGGCTAAACAGCCCAGGAAGGAATTTTAACAAAAACTACTTCTTTGTTGCCGATAACGTAGTACACATAAAAAATTCTCCCCTCCACCCTCAACTATAATTTTTAATAATAGAAAATTACCCCCACCCCGTTCACCTAACCTCTTCATTTATAGATATTTCATCTACGTTTCTACAGTGGATTATTATGAGCTCCTTATCAGGATAATTTATTTATAAAAATTAAGTACTTTACTCTCGTTAAATCATAAAATGTTTCAGGTAAACTACCCCTTTCTCTTAACCGATCTTCTCCAAAATCAATAGACCTTCAGTCCTCTACAATTCAGGGATGCATGCAAAAAAATATTTGATTCTGTTTGAATGTGCGGCAGTTATCGTTCGTCATGGAAACATTTCTCTTGTTAGAACATAAAATGTTGCAGGTAAACTACCCCTTTCCCTTAACTGATCTTCACCAAAATCAATAGACGTTGAGCTCTCTGCAACTCAGGTAAGAGTGCAAAAAATTATTTGTTTCTCATTGAATTTTCGGCAGTTATCGTTCGTCATAAAAAAATTAACCTTTTTAAAACATAAAACGTTGCTGATAAACTACCCCTTTCCCTTAACCGATCTTCAACAAAATCAACAGACCTTATCACGAAAAATTGCATTCTCAACAATTTTACGGGGACAAAGTCATATGGTACCCAGGGAGAAATATAAATTTATAGAAAGCGGTGGGTTTCTTTAGAAGTAAGAAAACATTAAAATATGTAGTAAGGAGCGGTAGAAATTCAAAAGACGACCTTGCGTTGACGCCAGTAAGTCGGCTAAAAAATTACAAATTGTCACGGGCGGGACGGACCGTCATAAAACTGTATTGTTTGCTAGGGTGTACGAAACATTTACCAAGATTGTAAAAGTTAAGTGCATCTAACAAAAGGAGCTATATTTTAGAAAGAGAGCGTATGAAGTGAGATGGATAGTGACGCGAAGTTTTCCTACCACGTGTTCACGCGCATTTTGTGGACGAATAACGGATAGCGTCATTTTTTACGCGGGTTGTTTCGTTAAACAGATTGGGTAGTTTTGAATTTGGCGGTACGGCAGAACAATAGGCGTGTAGTTTGTCAATATTGAGTGAGGGTAGTTTGTAGCGAAGTATAAAAATACGGAGTGTAAGAAGTTAGGGCAGTCAACGGAGAGATTACAGAGATTAGACTCGTAATATTTATTTTAGTCTACGGGAAAATCACAACACTAAGAATCGTATTAGTTGTTATAATAATTTTTTTCAGTAATTTTATTAAGTATATTTCAATCGCCACGTAAGTCAGTTACGGTAACGCGATAGTAATCTGTGCGGAAGTTAGCATCGTAAACACTTAATAAATGTCATAAGAAGGACTCGAGCGCAACTAAAGAAGATCAACTTAAAACCGAGTAACATATCTAAGTTTTAATTAATACAACATCAACCGTTTAAAAGTCGAGTTACCTAGCGATTTAAATGTATGAAACGTCATTATACGGGACGGTCGATCAATAGCAGTTATTAATCTGGTGTTAGACGCGCTTAGCTTTGTTAATGAAATACTGTGTTTTTCTACAAGTGTATTAGTATACAGCACCTGTGTAATTATCACTAAGCAAGTTGAGTGAATGGTGTAATACTTGTGAAACCAGTGTAATTAGTGCGACCTGACAAGGATAATTATCCAACGGGTAACTTCTGATCACCAGCCTGGAAACACATCGCAGAGGACATCGCATCGCAGAGTAATTCAACAGACACGTAAATAACAATAATGAACAATCATTTTATATTGCTTATTAATATCAAATATATGTCAATCTTGTTTTGGTGACTCAATCAGTCTAAGAATCCATTGCTAAGAAATAAACACTAATAAATTTGATAGTAAATGAATAAAGTACTGAATGATAAATTTGTAATATTTGAATACAACTGTTATTAAAAAAAATTTAATTAATAACAACTAAATTGTGTTTATTTATTACTGGCGCCCTGGGATAATTCTAAAGAGTCGGTACACGAAAGTAAGTGTGATATATTATTATTAAAATTTGATATGCGATAAATATTAATTTTGTCATGGAATAATTTAATTTGATAAACTCTTACTTTATACATGCTCGTAGGCCAAGTAGTATGCAAAGTAGTAACAAAATAGTAGTGATATATGGCCTATATTTTAAAGTGTATTACAACCTTGAGCTCTCTTTAGTTCAAAAAGGTATGCAAAAACGTAGTTGATTCAGTTTGAATTTACGGCAGTTATCGTTCGTCATATAAAAAATTACCCTTGTTAAAACATAAAATGTTGCAGGTAAAATACCCCTTTCCCTTAACCGATCTTCAACAAAATAAACAGACCTTGAGTTCTGTATAATTCAAAAAGGTATGCAGAGGAGTAGTTGATTCTGTTTTAATGTACGGCAGTTTATCGTTCGTCATAAAAAAAACCCTTGTTAAAACATAAAATGTTGCAGTAAACTACCCTATTCCATTAACCGATCTTCACCAAAACCAACATATCTTGAGACCTCTACAGGGCTCTATGCAAAACATTATTTGATTCTGTTTGAATTTGCGGCTATTATCGTTTACCATAGGAAATACCCTTGTTAAAACATAAAACGTTACAGGTAAACTACCCCTTTCCATTAACCGATCTTCACCAAAAACAACACGTCTTGAGAACTCTACAATTCAGGGCTGTATGCGAAACATTATTTGATTCTGTTTGAATTTGCGGCTGTTATCGTTTGCCAAAAAAAAAAAATTCCCTTGATAAAAAAAAACCGTTGCAGGTAAACTACCCCTTTCCCTCAACCGATCTTCACCAAAACCAACATATCTTGAGACCTCTACAGGGCTCTATGCAAAACATTATTTGATTCTGTTTGAATTTGCGGCTATTATCGTTTACCATATAAATATCGGTATGGAGAACTATACATGACTTCCATGTTCTAAGATTTATATTTAAAATCATATTCGAAATGAAATATTTCCATAGAAACTACGTCTTTCTACTTATTGCTTCAGCATTAATCACAGTACTGTGGTCACTAACGTATACCACCTCATGTTTTCGCACTTGATTTTCACCGACGATGGCAGTCGGTGGCACTGCCGAAAACTCTGATTTTGGAGGAAACATTGGACTACGGCTAAAGAGCCCGGGAAGCAATCTTAACAAAAAACTACTTCTTTGTTGCCGATAACGTAGTACACGTACAAAAAATTCTGTTCAGGGAAGCATGCAAAAAAATATTTGATTCTGTTTGAATGTGCGGCAGTTATCGTTCGTCATGGAAACATTTCTCTTGTTACAACATAAAATGTTGCGGGTAAACTACCCCTTTCCCTCAACAGATCTTCACCAGAATCAATAGACCTTGAGCTCTCTGCAACTCAGGAAAGGGTGCAAAAAATTATTTGATTCTCATTGAATTTTCGGCAGTTATCGTTCGACATAAAAAAAATTACGCTTTTTAAAACATAAAACGTTGCTGATAAACTACCCCTTCCCTTAACCGATCTTCAACAAAATCAACAGACCTTGAGTTCTCTTTAGTTCAAAAAGGTATGCAAAAACCTAGTTGATTCTGTTTGAATTTACGGCAGTTATCGTTCGTCATATAAAAAATTACCCTTGTTAAAACATAAAATGTTGCTGGTAAACTACCCCTTTCTCTTAACCGATCTTCACCAACACCAATAGATATTGAGAACTCTACAATACAGGACTGTATGCAAAACATCATTTGATTCTGTTTGAATGTGCGGCAGTTATCGTTCGTCATGGAAACATTTCTCTTGTTACAACATAAAATGTTGCAGGTAAACTACCCCTTTCCCTTAACTGATCTTCACCAAAATCAATAGACGTTGAGCTCTCTGCAACTCAGGTAAGAGTGCAAAAAATTATTTGTTTCTCATTGAATTTTCGGCAGTTATCGTTCGTCATAAAAAAATTAACCTTTTTAAAACATAAAACGTTGCTGATAAACTACCCCTTTCCCTTAACCGATCTTCAACAAAATCAACAGACCTTATCACGAAAAATTGCATTCTCAACAATTTTACGGGGACAAAGTCATATGGTACCCAGGGAGAAATATAAATTTATAGAAAGCGGTGGGTTTCTTTAGAAGTAAGAAAACATTAAAATATGTAGTAAGGAGCGGTAGAAATTCAAAAGACGACCTTGCGTTGACGCCAGTAAGTCGGCTAAAAAATTACAAATTGTCACGGGCGGGACGGACCGTCATAAAACTGTATTGTTTGCTAGGGTGTACGAAACATTTACCAAGATTGTAAAAGTTAAGTGCATCTAACAAAAGGAGCTATATTTTAGAAAGAGAGCGTATGAAGTGAGATGGATAGTGACGCGAAGTTTTCCTACCACGTGTTCACGCGCATTTTGTGGACGAATAACGGATAGCGTCATTTTTTACGCGGGTTGTTTCGTTAAACAGATTGGGTAGTTTTGAATTTGGCGGTACGGCAGAACAATAGGCGTGTAGTTTGTCAATATTGAGTGAGGGTAGTTTGTAGCGAAGTATAAAAATACGGAGTGTAAGAAGTTAGGGCAGTCAACGGAGAGATTACAGAGATTAGACTCGTAATATTTATTTTAGTCTACGGGAAAATCACAACACTAAGAATCGTATTAGTTGTTATAATAATTTTTTTCAGTAATTTTATTAAGTATATTTCAATCGCCACGTAAGTCAGTTACGGTAACGCGATAGTAATCTGTGCGGAAGTTAGCATCGTAAACACTTAATAAATGTCATAAGAAGGACTCGAGCGCAACTAAAGAAGATCAACTTAAAACCGAGTAACATATCTAAGTTTTAATTAATACAACATCAACCGTTTAAAAGTCGAGTTACCTAGCGATTTAAATGTGTGAAACGTCATTATACGGGACGGTCGATCAATAGCAGTTATTAATCTGGTGTTAGACGCACTTAGCTTTGTTAATGAAATACTGTGTTTTTCTACAAGTGTATTAGTATACAGCACCTGTGTAATTATCACTAAGCAAGTTGAGTGAATGGTGTAATACTTGTGAAACCAGTGTAATTAGTGCGACCTGACAAGGATAATTATCCAACGGATAACTTCTGATCACCAGCCTGGAAACACATCGCAGAGGACATCGCATCGCAGAGTAATTCAACAGACACGTAAATAACAATAATGAACAATCATTTTATATTGCTTATTAATATCAAATATATGTCAATCTTGTTTTGGTGACTCAATCAGTCTAAGAATCCATTGCTAAGAAATAAACACTAATAAATTTGATAGTAAATGAATAAAGTACTGAATGATAAATTTGTAATATTTGAATACAACTGTTATTAAAAAAAATTTAATTAATAACAACTAAATTGTGTTTATTTATTACTGGCGCCCTGGGATAATTCTAAAGAGTCGGTACACGAAAGTAAGTGTGATATATTATTATTAAAATTTGATATGCGATAAATATTAATTTTGTCATGGAATAATTTAATTTGATAAACTCTTACTTTATACATGCTCGTAGGCCAAGTAGTATGCAAAGTAGTAACAAAATAGTAGTGATATATGGCCTATATTTTAAAGTGTATTACAACCTTGAGCTCTCTTTAGTTCAAAAAGGTATGCAAAAACGTAGTTGATTCAGTTTGAATTTACGGCAGTTATCGTTCGTCATATAAAAAATTACCCTTGTTAAAACATAAAATGTTGCAGGTAAAATACCCCTTTCCCTTAACCGATCTTCAACAAAATCAACAGACCTTGAGTTCTGTATAATTCAAAAAGGTATGCAGAGGAGTAGTTGATTCTGTTTTAATGTACGGCAGTTTATCGTTCGTCATAAAAAAAACCCTTGTTAAAACATAAAATGTTGCAGTAAACTACCCTATTCCATTAACCGATCTTCACCAAAACCAACATATCTTGAGACCTCTACAGGGCTCTATGCAAAACATTATTTGATTCTGTTTGAATTTGCGGCTATTATCGTTTACCATAGGAAATACCCTTGTTAAAACATAAAACGTTACAGGTAAACTACCCCTTTCCATTAACCGATCTTCACCAAAAACAACACGTCTTGAGAACTCTACAATTCAGGGCTGTATGCGAAACATTATTTGATTCTGTTTGAATTTGCGGCTGTTATCGTTTGCCAAAAAAAAAAAAATTCCCTTGATAAAAAAAAACCGTTGCAGGTAAACTACCCCTTTCCCTCAACCGATCTTCACCAAAACCAACATATCTTGAGACCTCTACAGGGCTCTATGCAAAACATTATTTGATTCTGTTTGAATTTGCGGCTATTATCGTTTACCATATAAATATCGGTATGGAGAACTATACATGACTTCCATGTTCTAAGATTTATATTTAAAATCATATTCGAAATGAAATATTTCCATAGAAACTACGTCTTTCTACTTATTGCTTCAGCATTAATCACAGTACTGTGGTCACTAACGTATACCACCTCATGTTTTCGCACTTGATTTTCACCGACGATGGCAGTCGGTGGCACTGCCGAAAACTCTGGTTTTGGAGGAAACATTGGACTACGGCTAAAGAGCCCGGGAAGCAATCTTAACAAAAAACTACTTCTTTGTTGCCGATAACGTAGTACACGTACAAAAAATTCTGTTCAGGGAAGCATGCAAAAAAATATTTGATTCTGTTTGAATGTGCGGCAGTTATCGTTCGTCATGGAAACATTTCTCTTGTTACAACATAAAATGTTGCGGGTAAACTACCCCTTTCCCTCAACAGATCTTCACCAGAATCAATAGACCTTGAGCTCTCTGCAACTCAGGAAAGGGTGCAAAAAATTATTTGATTCTCATTGAATTTTCGGCAGTTATCGTTCGACATAAAAAAAATTACGCTTTTTAAAACATAAAACGTTGCTGATAAACTACCCCTTCCCTTAACCGATCTTCAACAAAATCAACAGACCTTGAGTTCTCTTTAGTTCAAAAAGGTATGCAAAAACCTAGTTGATTCTGTTTGAATTTACGGCAGTTATCGTTCGTCATATAAAAAATTACCCTTGTTAAAACATAAAATGTTGCTGGTAAACTACCCCTTTCCCTTAACCGATCTTCACCAACACCAATAGATATTGAGAACTCTACAATACAGGGCTGTATGCAAAACATCATTTGATTCTGTTTGAATTTGCGGCTGTTATCGTTTGCCATAGAAAATACCCTTTTAAAACATAAAACGTTGCTGGTAAACTACCCCTTTCCCTTAACCGATCTTCACCAAAAACAAAAGGTCTTGAGAACTCTACAATTCAGGGCAGTATGCAAAACATTATTTGATTATGTTTGAATTTGCGGCTGTTATCCTTTGCCATAAAAAATACCCTTGTTAAAACATCAAACGTTGCCGGTAAACTACCCCTTCCCCATAACCGATCTTTACCAATATCAACAGATCTTGAGAACTCTACAATTCAGGGCTGTATGCGAAATATTATTTGATTCTGTTTGAATTTGCGGCTGTTATCGTTTTCCAAACAAACAAAATTACCCTTGATAAAAAAAACTGTTGGAGGTAAACTACCCCTTTCCCTCAACCGATCTTCACCAAAAACAATTGGTCGCGAGTACTCTACAAATCAGGGCTGTATACAAAAAATTATTTGATTCTGTTTGAATTTGCGGCTGTTATCGTTTGCCATAGAAAAAATCTACACACACACACACACACACACACACACACATTTCGAAAAACGACATTTTTCATGTTTTGAGTGTAGTAGTACAATCAGAATCTGCAATAATCTCGAACACGATTTTTTTTTTGCCATCACCATACGTCCATTTCCTTAAGGAACATGGAAGTAAAATATCGGTATGGAGAACCATACATGACTTCCATGTTCTAAGATTTATATTTAAAATCATATTCGAAATGAAATATTTCCATAGAAACTACGTCTTTCTACTTATTGCTTCAGCATTAACCACAGTACTGTGGTCACTAACGTATACCACCTCACGTTTTAGCACTCGATTTTCACCGATGATGGCAGTCGATGGCACTGCCGAAAAGCCTGGTTTTACAGAAAACATTGGACTACGGCTAAACAGCCCAGGAAGGAATTTTAACAAAAACTACTTCTTTGTTGCCGATAACGTAGTACACATAAAAAATTCTCCCCTCCACCCTCAACTATAATTTTTAATAATAGAAAATTACCCCCACCCCGTTCACCTAACCTCTTCATTTATAGATATTTCATCTACGTTTCTACAGTGGATTATTATGAGCTCCTTATCAGGATAATTTATTTATAAAAATTAAGTACTTTACTCTCGTTAAATCATAAAATGTTTCAGGTAAACTACCCCTTTCTCTTAACCGATCTTCTCCAAAATCAATAGACCTTCAGTCCTCTACAATTCAGGGATGCATGCAAAAAAATATTTGATTCTGTTTGAATGTGCGGCAGTTATCGTTCGTCATGGAAACATTTCTCTTGTTAGAACATAAAATGTTGCAGGTAAACTACCCCTTTCCCTTAACTGATCTTCACCAAAATCAATAGACGTTGAGCTCTCTGCAACTCAGGTAAGAGTGCAAAAAATTATTTGTTTCTCATTGAATTTTCGGCAGTTATCGTTCGTCATAAAAAAATTAACCTTTTTAAAACATAAAACGTTGCTGATAAACTACCCCTTTCCCTTAACCGATCTTCAACAAAATCAACAGACCTTATCACGAAAAATTGCATTCTCAACAATTTTACGGGGACAAAGTCATATGGTACCCAGGGAGAAATATAAATTTATAGAAAGCGGTGGGTTTCTTTAGAAGTAAGAAAACATTAAAATATGTAGTAAGGAGCGGTAGAAATTCAAAAGACGACCTTGCGTTGACGCCAGTAAGTCGGCTAAAAAATTACAAATTGTCACGGGCGGGACGGACCGTCATAAAACTGTATTGTTTGCTAGGGTGTACGAAACATTTACCAAGATTGTAAAAGTTAAGTGCATCTAACAAAAGGAGCTATATTTTAGAAAGAGAGCGTATGAAGTGAGATGGATAGTGACGCGAAGTTTTCCTACCACGTGTTCACGCGCTTTTTGTGGACGAATAACGGATAGCGTCATTTTTTACGCGGGTTGTTTCGTTAAACAGATTGGGTAGTTTTGAATTTGGCGGTACGGCAGAACAATAGGCGTGTAGTTTGTCAATATTGAGTGAGGGTAGTTTGTAGCGAAGTATAAAAATACGGAGTGTAAGAAGTTAGGGCAGTCAACGGAGAGATTACAGAGATTAGACTCGTAATATTTATTTTAGTCTACGGGAAAATCACAACACTAAGAATCGTATTAGTTGTTATAATAATTTTTTTCAGTAATTTTATTAAGTATATTTCAATCGCCACGTAAGTCAGTTACGGTAACGCGATAGTAATCTGTGCGGAAGTTAGCATCGTAAACACTTAATAAATGTCATAAGAAGGACTCGAGCGCAACTAAAGAAGATCAACTTAAAACCGAGTAACATATCTAAGTTTTAATTAATACAACATCAACCGTTTAAAAGTCGAGTTACCTAGCGATTTAAATGTATGAAACGTCATTATACGGGACGGTCGATCAATAGCAGTTATTAATCTGGTGTTAGACGCGCTTAGCTTTGTTAATGAAATACTGTGTTTTTCTACAAGTGTATTAGTATACAGCACCTGTGTAATTATCACTAAGCAAGTTGAGTGAATGGTGTAATACTTGTGAAACCAGTGTAATTAGTGCGACCTGACAAGGATAATTATCCAACGGGTAACTTCTGATCACCAGCCTGGAAACACATCGCAGAGGACATCGCATCGCAGAGTAATTCAACAGACACGTAAATAACAATAATGAACAATCATTTTATATTGCTTATTAATATCAAATATATGTCAATCTTGTTTTGGTGACTCAATCAGTCTAAGAATCCATTGCTAAGAAATAAACACTAATAAATTTGATAGTAAATGAATAAAGTACTGAATGATAAATTTGTAATATTTGAATACAACTGTTATTAAAAAAAATTTAATTAATAACAACTAAATTGTGTTTATTTATTACTGGCGCCCTGGGATAATTCTAAAGAGTCGGTACACGAAAGTAAGTGTGATATATTATTATTAAAATTTGATATGCGATAAATATTAATTTTGTCATGGAATAATTTAATTTGATAAACTCTTACTTTATACATGCTCGTAGGCCAAGTAGTATGCAAAGTAGTAACAAAATAGTAGTGATATATGGCCTATATTTTAAAGTGTATTACAACCTTGAGCTCTCTTTAGTTCAAAAAGGTATGCAAAAACGTAGTTGATTCAGTTTGAATTTACGGCAGTTATCGTTCGTCATATAAAAAATTACCCTTGTTAAAACATAAAATGTTGCAGGTAAAATACCCCTTTCCCTTAACCGATCTTCAACAAAATCAACAGACCTTGAGTTCTGTATAATTCAAAAAGGTATGCAGAGGAGTAGTTGATTCTGTTTTAATGTACGGCAGTTTATCGTTCGTCATAAAAAAAACCCTTGTTAAAACATAAAATGTTGCAGTAAACTACCCTATTCCATTAACCGATCTTCACCAAAACCAACATATCTTGAGACCTCTACAGGGCTCTATGCAAAACATTATTTGATTCTGTTTGAATTTGCGGCTATTATCGTTTACCATAGGAAATACCCTTGTTAAAACATAAAACGTTACAGGTAAACTACCCCTTTCCATTAACCGATCTTCACCAAAAACAACACGTCTTGAGAACTCTACAATTCAGGGCTGTATGCGAAACATTATTTGATTCTGTTTGAATTTGCGGCTGTTATCGTTTGCCAAAAAAAAAAAATTCCCTTGATAAAAAAAAACCGTTGCAGGTAAACTACCCCTTTCCCTCAACCGATCTTCACCAAAACCAACATATCTTGAGACCTCTACAGGGCTCTATGCAAAACATTATTTGATTCTGTTTGAATTTGCGGCTATTATCGTTTACCATATAAATATCGGTATGGAGAACTATACATGACTTCCATGTTCTAAGATTTATATTTAAAATCATATTCGAAATGAAATATTTCCATAGAAACTACGTCTTTCTACTTATTGCTTCAGCATTAATCACAGTACTGTGGTCACTAACGTATACCACCTCATGTTTTCGCACTTGATTTTCACCGACGATGGCAGTCGGTGGCACTGCCGAAAACTCTGATTTTGGAGGAAACATTGGACTACGGCTAAAGAGCCCGGGAAGCAATCTTAACAAAAAACTACTTCTTTGTTGCCGATAACGTAGTACACGTACAAAAAATTCTGTTCAGGGAAGCATGCAAAAAAATATTTGATTCTGTTTGAATGTGCGGCAGTTATCGTTCGTCATGGAAACATTTCTCTTGTTACAACATAAAATGTTGCGGGTAAACTACCCCTTTCCCTCAACAGATCTTCACCAGAATCAATAGACCTTGAGCTCTCTGCAACTCAGGAAAGGGTGCAAAAAATTATTTGATTCTCATTGAATTTTCGGCAGTTATCGTTCGACATAAAAAAAATTACGCTTTTTAAAACATAAAACGTTGCTGATAAACTACCCCTTCCCTTAACCGATCTTCAACAAAATCAACAGACCTTGAGTTCTCTTTAGTTCAAAAAGGTATGCAAAAACCTAGTTGATTCTGTTTGAATTTACGGCAGTTATCGTTCGTCATATAAAAAATTACCCTTGTTAAAACATAAAATGTTGCTGGTAAACTACCCCTTTCTCTTAACCGATCTTCACCAACACCAATAGATATTGAGAACTCTACAATACAGGGCTGTATGCAAAACATCATTTGATTCTGTTTGAATGTGCGGCAGTTATCGTTCGTCATGGAAACATTTCTCTTGTTACAACATAAAATGTTGCAGGTAAACTACCCCTTTCCCTTAACTGATCTTCACCAAAATCAATAGACGTTGAGCTCTCTGCAACTCAGGTAAGAGTGCAAAAAATTATTTGTTTCTCATTGAATTTTCGGCAGTTATCGTTCGTCATAAAAAAATTAACCTTTTTAAAACATAAAACGTTGCTGATAAACTACCCCTTTCCCTTAACCGATCTTCAACAAAATCAACAGACCTTATCACGAAAAATTGCATTCTCAACAATTTTACGGGGACAAAGTCATATGGTACCCAGGGAGAAATATAAATTTATAGAAAGCGGTGGGTTTCTTTAGAAGTAAGAAAACATTAAAATATGTAGTAAGGAGCGGTAGAAATTCAAAAGACGACCTTGCGTTGACGCCAGTAAGTCGGCTAAAAAATTACAAATTGTCACGGGCGGGACGGACCGTCATAAAACTGTATTGTTTGCTAGGGTGTACGAAACATTTACCAAGATTGTAAAAGTTAAGTGCATCTAACAAAAGGAGCTATATTTTAGAAAGAGAGCGTATGAAGTGAGATGGATAGTGACGCGAAGTTTTCCTACCACGTGTTCACGCGCATTTTGTGGACGAATAACGGATAGCGTCATTTTTTACGCGGGTTGTTTCGTTAAACAGATTGGGTAGTTTTGAATTTGGCGGTACGGCAGAACAATAGGCGTGTAGTTTGTCAATATTGAGTGAGGGTAGTTTGTAGCGAAGTATAAAAATACGGAGTGTAAGAAGTTAGGGCAGTCAACGGAGAGATTACAGAGATTAGACTCGTAATATTTATTTTAGTCTACGGGAAAATCACAACACTAAGAATCGTATTAGTTGTTATAATAATTTTTTTCAGTAATTTTATTAAGTATATTTCAATCGCCACGTAAGTCAGTTACGGTAACGCGATAGTAATCTGTGCGGAAGTTAGCATCGTAAACACTTAATAAATGTCATAAGAAGGACTCGAGCGCAACTAAAGAAGATCAACTTAAAACCGAGTAACATATCTAAGTTTTAATTAATACAACATCAACCGTTTAAAAGTCGAGTTACCTAGCGATTTAAATGTGTGAAACGTCATTATACGGGACGGTCGATCAATAGCAGTTATTAATCTGGTGTTAGACGCACTTAGCTTTGTTAATGAAATACTGTGTTTTTCTACAAGTGTATTAGTATACAGCACCTGTGTAATTATCACTAAGCAAGTTGAGTGAATGGTGTAATACTTGTGAAACCAGTGTAATTAGTGCGACCTGACAAGGATAATTATCCAACGGATAACTTCTGATCACCAGCCTGGAAACACATCGCAGAGGACATCGCATCGCAGAGTAATTCAACAGACACGTAAATAACAATAATGAACAATCATTTTATATTGCTTATTAATATCAAATATATGTCAATCTTGTTTTGGTGACTCAATCAGTCTAAGAATCCATTGCTAAGAAATAAACACTAATAAATTTGATAGTAAATGAATAAAGTACTGAATGATAAATTTGTAATATTTGAATACAACTGTTATTAAAAAAAATTTAATTAATAACAACTAAATTGTGTTTATTTATTACTGGCGCCCTGGGATAATTCTAAAGAGTCGGTACACGAAAGTAAGTGTGATATATTATTATTAAAATTTGATATGCGATAAATATTAATTTTGTCATGGAATAATTTAATTTGATAAACTCTTACTTTATACATGCTCGTAGGCCAAGTAGTATGCAAAGTAGTAACAAAATAGTAGTGATATATGGCCTATATTTTAAAGTGTATTACAACCTTGAGCTCTCTTTAGTTCAAAAAGGTATGCAAAAACGTAGTTGATTCAGTTTGAATTTACGGCAGTTATCGTTCGTCATATAAAAAATTACCCTTGTTAAAACATAAAATGTTGCAGGTAAAATACCCCTTTCCCTTAACCGATCTTCAACAAAATCAACAGACCTTGAGTTCTGTATAATTCAAAAAGGTATGCAGAGGAGTAGTTGATTCTGTTTTAATGTACGGCAGTTTATCGTTCGTCATAAAAAAAACCCTTGTTAAAACATAAAATGTTGCAGTAAACTACCCTATTCCATTAACCGATCTTCACCAAAACCAACATATCTTGAGACCTCTACAGGGCTCTATGCAAAACATTATTTGATTCTGTTTGAATTTGCGGCTATTATCGTTTACCATAGGAAATACCCTTGTTAAAACATAAAACGTTACAGGTAAACTACCCCTTTCCATTAACCGATCTTCACCAAAAACAACACGTCTTGAGAACTCTACAATTCAGGGCTGTATGCGAAACATTATTTGATTCTGTTTGAATTTGCGGCTGTTATCGTTTGCCAAAAAAAAAAAAATTCCCTTGATAAAAAAAAACCGTTGCAGGTAAACTACCCCTTTCCCTCAACCGATCTTCACCAAAACCAACATATCTTGAGACCTCTACAGGGCTCTATGCAAAACATTATTTGATTCTGTTTGAATTTGCGGCTATTATCGTTTACCATATAAATATCGGTATGGAGAACTATACATGACTTCCATGTTCTAAGATTTATATTTAAAATCATATTCGAAATGAAATATTTCCATAGAAACTACGTCTTTCTACTTATTGCTTCAGCATTAATCACAGTACTGTGGTCACTAACGTATACCACCTCATGTTTTCGCACTTGATTTTCACCGACGATGGCAGTCGGTGGCACTGCCGAAAACTCTGGTTTTGGAGGAAACATTGGACTACGGCTAAAGAGCCCGGGAAGCAATCTTAACAAAAAACTACTTCTTTGTTGCCGATAACGTAGTACACGTACAAAAAATTCTGTTCAGGGAAGCATGCAAAAAAATATTTGATTCTGTTTGAATGTGCGGCAGTTATCGTTCGTCATGGAAACATTTCTCTTGTTACAACATAAAATGTTGCGGGTAAACTACCCCTTTCCCTCAACAGATCTTCACCAGAATCAATAGACCTTGAGCTCTCTGCAACTCAGGAAAGGGTGCAAAAAATTATTTGATTCTCATTGAATTTTCGGCAGTTATCGTTCGACATAAAAAAAATTACGCTTTTTAAAACATAAAACGTTGCTGATAAACTACCCCTTCCCTTAACCGATCTTCAACAAAATCAACAGACCTTGAGTTCTCTTTAGTTCAAAAAGGTATGCAAAAACCTAGTTGATTCTGTTTGAATTTACGGCAGTTATCGTTCGTCATATAAAAAATTACCCTTGTTAAAACATAAAATGTTGCTGGTAAACTACCCCTTTCCCTTAACCGATCTTCACCAACACCAATAGATATTGAGAACTCTACAATACAGGGCTGTATGCAAAACATCATTTGATTCTGTTTGAATTTGCGGCTGTTATCGTTTGCCATAGAAAATACCCTTTTAAAACATAAAACGTTGCTGGTAAACTACCCCTTTCCCTTAACCGATCTTCACCAAAAACAAAAGGTCTTGAGAACTCTACAATTCAGGGCAGTATGCAAAACATTATTTGATTATGTTTGAATTTGCGGCTGTTATCCTTTGCCATAAAAAATACCCTTGTTAAAACATCAAACGTTGCCGGTAAACTACCCCTTCCCCATAACCGATCTTTACCAATATCAACAGATCTTGAGAACTCTACAATTCAGGGCTGTATGCGAAATATTATTTGATTCTGTTTGAATTTGCGGCTGTTATCGTTTTCCAAACAAACAAAATTACCCTTGATAAAAAAAACTGTTGGAGGTAAACTACCCCTTTCCCTCAACCGATCTTCACCAAAAACAATTGGTCGCGAGTACTCTACAAATCAGGGTTGTATACAAAAAATTATTTGATTCTGTTTAAATTTGCGGCTGTTATCGTTTGCCATAGAAAAAATCTACACACACACACACACACACACACACACACACACACACACACACACACACACACACACACACATTTCGAAAAACGACATTTTTCATGTTTTGAGTGTAGTAGTACAATCAGAATCTGCAATAATCTCGAACACGATTTTTTTTTTGCCATCACCATACGTCCATTTCCTTAAGGAACATGGAAGTAAAATATCGGTATGGAGAACCATACATGACTTCCATGTTCTAAGATTTATATTTAAAATCATATTCGAAATGAAATATTTCCATAGAAACTACGTCTTTCTACTTATTGCTTCAGCATTAACCACAGTACTGTGGTCACTAACGTATACCACCTCACGTTTTAGCACTCGATTTTCACCGATGATGGCAGTCGATGGCACTGCCGAAAAGCCTGGTTTTACAGAAAACATTGGACTACGGCTAAACAGCCCAGGAAGGAATTTTAACAAAAACTACTTCTTTGTTGCCGATAACGTAGTACACATAAAAAATTCTCCCCTCCACCTTCAACTATAATTTTTAATAATAGAAAATTACCCCCACCCCGTTCACCTAACCTCTTCATTTATAGATATTTCATCTACGTTTCTACAGTGGATTATTATGAGCTCCTTATCAGGATACTTTATTTATAAAAATTAAGTACTTTACTCTCGTTAAATCATAAAATGTTTCAGGTAAACTACCCCTTTCCCTTAACTGATCTTCACCAAAATCAATAGACGTTGAGCTCTCTGCAACTCAGGTAAGAGTGCAAAAAATTATTTGTTTCTCATTGAATTTTCGGCAGTTATCGTTCGTCATAAAAAAATTAACCTTTTTAAAACATAAAACGTTGCTGATAAACTACCCCTTTGCCTTAACCGATCTTCAACAAAATCAACAGACCTTATCACGAAAAATTGCATTCTCAACAATTTTACGGGGACAAAGTCATATGGTACCCAGGGAGAAATATAAATTTATAGAAAGCGGTGGGTTTCTTTAGAAGTAAGAAAACATTAAAATATGTAGTAAGGAGCGGTAGAAATTCAAAAGACGACCTTGCGTTGACGCCAGTAAGTCGGCTAAAAAATTACAAATTGTCACGGGCGGGACGGACCGTCATAAAACTGTATTGTTTGCTAGGGTGTACGAAACATTTACCAAGATTGTAAAAGTTAAGTGCATCTAACAAAAGGAGCTATATTTTAGAAAGAGAGCGTATGAAGTGAGATGGATAGTGACGCGAAGTTTTCCTACCACGTGTTCACGCGCATTTTGTGGACGAATAACGGATAGCGTCATTTTTTACGCGGGTTGTTTCGTTAAACAGATTGGGTAGTTTTGAATTTGGCGGTACGGCAGAACAATAGGCGTGTAGTTTGTCAATATTGAGTGAGGGTAGTTTGTAGCGAAGTATAAAAATACGGAGTGTAAGAAGTTAGGGCAGTCAACGGAGAGATTACAGAGATTAGACTCGTAATATTTATTTTAGTCTACGGGAAAATCACAACACTAAGAATCGTATTAGTTGTTATAATAATTTTTTTCAGTAATTTTATTAAGTATATTTCAATCGCCACGTAAGTCAGTTACGGTAACGCGATAGTAATCTGTGCGGAAGTTAGCATCGTAAACACTTAATAAATGTCATAAGAAGGACTCGAGCGCAACTAAAGAAGATCAACTTAAAACCGAGTAACATATCTAAGTTTTAATTAATACAACATCAACCGTTTAAAAGTCGAGTTACCTAGCGATTTAAATGTATGAAACGTCATTATACGGGACGGTCGATCAATAGCAGTTATTAATCTGGTGTTAGACGCGCTTAGCTTTGTTAATGAAATACTGTGTTTTTCTACAAGTGTATTAGTATACAGCACCTGTGTAATTATCACTAAGCAAGTTGAGTGAATGGTGTAATACTTGTGAAACCAGTGTAATTAGTGCGACCTGACAAGGATAATTATCCAACGGGTAACTTCTGATCACCAGCCTGGAAACACATCGCAGAGGACATCGCATCGCAGAGTAATTCAACAGACACGTAAATAACAATAATGAACAATCATTTTATATTGCTTATTAATATCAAATATATGTCAATCTTGTTTTGGTGACTCAATCAGTCTAAGAATCCATTGCTAAGAAATAAACACTAATAAATTTGATAGTAAATGAATAAAGTACTGAATGATAAATTTGTAATATTTGAATACAACTGTTATTAAAAAAAATTTAATTAATAACAACTAAATTGTGTTTATTTATTACTGGCGCCCTGGGATAATTCTAAAGAGTCGGTACACGAAAGTAAGTGTGATATATTATTATTAAAATTTGATATGCGATAAATATTAATTTTGTCATGGAATAATTTAATTTGATAAACTCTTACTTTATACATGCTCGTAGGCCAAGTAGTATGCAAAGTAGTAACAAAATAGTAGTGATATATGGCCTATATTTTAAAGTGTATTACAACCTTGAGCTCTCTTTAGTTCAAAAAGGTATGCAAAAACGTAGTTGATTCAGTTTGAATTTACGGCAGTTATCGTTCGTCATATAAAAAATTACCCTTGTTAAAACATAAAATGTTGCAGGTAAAATACCCCTTTCCCTTAACCGATCTTCAACAAAATCAACAGACCTTGAGTTCTGTATAATTCAAAAAGGTATGCAGAGGAGTAGTTGATTCTGTTTTAATGTACGGCAGTTTATCGTTCGTCATAAAAAAAACCCTTGTTAAAACATAAAATGTTGCAGTAAACTACCCTATTCCATTAACCGATCTTCACCAAAACCAACATATCTTGAGACCTCTACAGGGCTCTATGCAAAACATTATTTGATTCTGTTTGAATTTGCGGCTATTATCGTTTACCATAGGAAATACCCTTGTTAAAACATAAAACGTTACAGGTAAACTACCCCTTTCCATTAACCGATCTTCACCAAAAACAACACGTCTTGAGAACTCTACAATTCAGGGCTGTATGCGAAACATTATTTGATTCTGTTTGAATTTGCGGCTGTTATCGTTTGCCAAAAAAAAAAAATTCCCTTGATAAAAAAAAACCGTTGCAGGTAAACTACCCCTTTCCCTCAACCGATCTTCACCAAAACCAACATATCTTGAGACCTCTACAGGGCTCTATGCAAAACATTATTTGATTCTGTTTGAATTTGCGGCTATTATCGTTTACCATATAAATATCGGTATGGAGAACTATACATGACTTCCATGTTCTAAGATTTATATTTAAAATCATATTCGAAATGAAATATTTCCATAGAAACTACGTCTTTCTACTTATTGCTTCAGCATTAATCACAGTACTGTGGTCACTAACGTATACCACCTCATGTTTTCGCACTTGATTTTCACCGACGATGGCAGTCGGTGGCACTGCCGAAAACTCTGGTTTTGGAGAAAACATTGGACTACGGCTAAAGAGCCCGGGAAGCAATCTTAACAAAAAACTACTTCTTTGTTGCCGATAACGTAGTACACGTACAAAAAATTCTGTTCAGGGAAGCATGCAAAAAAATATTTGATTCTGTTTGAATGTGCGGCAGTTATCGTTCGTCATGGAAACATTTCTCTTGTTACAACATAAAATGTTGCGGGTAAACTACCCCTTTCCCTCAACAGATCTTCACCAGAATCAATAGACCTTGAGCTCTCTGCAACTCAGGAAAGGGTGCAAAAAATTATTTGATTCTCATTGAATTTTCGGCAGTTATCGTTCGACATAAAAAAATTACGCTTTTTAAAACATAAAACGTTGCTGATAAACTACCCCTTCCCTTAACCGATCTTCAACAAAATCAACAGACCTTGAGTTCTCTTTAGTTCAAAAAGGTATGCAAAAACCTAGTTGATTCTGTTTGAATTTACGGCAGTTATCGTTCGTCATATAAAAAATTACCCTTGTTAAAACATAAAATGTTGCTGGTAAACTACCCCTTTCCCTTAACCGATCTTCACCAACACCAATAGATATTGAGAACTCTACAATACAGGACTGTATGCAAAACATCATTTGATTCTGTTTGAATTTGCGGCTGTTATCGTTTGCCATAGAAAATACCCTTTTAAAACATACAACGTTGCTGGTAAACTACCCCTTTCCCTTAACCGATCTTCACCAAAAACAAAAGGTCTTGAGAACTCTACAATTCAGGGCAGTATGCAAAACATTATTTGATTATGTTTGAATTTGCGGCTGTTATCCTTTGCCATAAAAAATACCCTTGTTAAAACATCAAACGTTGCAGGTAATCTACCCCTTCCCCATAACCGATCTTTACCAATATCAACAGATCTTGAGAACTCTACAATTCAGGGCTGTATGCGAAATATTATTTGATTCTGTTTGAATTTGCGGCTGTTATCGTTTTCCAAACAAACAAAATTACCCTTGATAAAAAAAACTGTTGCAGGTAAACTACCCCTTTCCCTCAACCGATCTTCACCAAAAACAATTGGTCGCGAGTACTCTACAAATCAGGGCTGTATACAAAAAATTATTTGATTCTGTTTAAATTTGCGTCTGTTATCGTTTGCCATAGAAAAAATCTACACACACACACACACACACACACTTTTCGAAAAACGACATTTTTCATGTTTTGAGTGTAGTAGTACAATCAGAATCTGCAATAATCTCGAACACGATTTTTTTTTTGCCATCACCATACGTCCATTTCCTTAAGGAACATGGAAGTAAAATATCGGTATGGAGAACCATACATGACTTCCATGTTCTAAGATTTATATTTAAAATCATATTCGAAATGAAATATTTCCATAGAAACTACGTCTTTCTACTTATTGCTTCAGCATTAACCACAGTACTGTGGTCACTAACGTATACCACCTCACGTTTTAGCACTCGATTTTCACCGATGATGGCAGTCGATGGCACTGCCGAAAAGCCTGGTTTTACAGAAAACATTGGACTACGGCTAAACAGCCCAGGAAGGAATTTTAACAAAAACTACTTCTTTGTTGCCGATAACGTAGTACACATAAAAAATTCTCCCCTCCACCTTCAACTATAATTTTTAATAATAGAAAATTACCCCCACCCCGTTCACCTAACCTCTTCATTTATAGATATTTCATCTACGTTTCTACAGTGGATTATTATGATCTCCGTATCAGGATACTTTATTTATAAAAATTAAGTACTTTACTCTCGTTAAATCATAAAATGTTTCAGGTAAACTACCCCTTTCTCTTAACCGATCTTCTCCAAAATCAATAGACCTTCAGTCCTCTACAATTCAGGGATGCATGCAAAAAAATATTTGATTCTGTTTGAATGTGCGGCAGTTATCGTTCGTCATGGAAACATTTCTCTTGTTAGAACATAAAATGTTGCAGGTAAACTACCCCTTTCCCTTAACTGATCTTCACCAAAATCAATAGACGTTGAGCTCTCTGCAACTCAGGTAAGAGTGCAAAAAATTATTTGTTTCTCATTGAATTTTCGGCAGTTATCGTTCGTCATAAAAAAATTAACCTTTTTAAAACATAAAACGTTGCTGATAAACTACCCCTTTCCCTTAACCGATCTTCAACAAAATCAACAGACCTTATCACGAAAAATTGCATTCTCAACAATTTTACGGGGACAAAGTCATATGGTACCCAGGGAGAAATATAAATTTATAGAAAGCGGTGGGTTTCTTTAGAAGTAAGAAAACATTAAAATATGTAGTAAGGAGCGGTAGAAATTCAAAAGACGACCTTGCGTTGACGCCAGTAAGTCGGCTAAAAAATTACAAATTGTCACGGGCGGGACGGACCGTCATAAAACTGTATTGTTTGCTAGGGTGTACGAAACATTTACCAAGATTGTAAAAGTTAAGTGCATCTAACAAAAGGAGCTATATTTTAGAAAGAGAGCGTATGAAGTGAGATGGATAGTGACGCGAAGTTTTCCTACCACGTGTTCACGCGCATTTTGTGGACGAATAACGGATAGCGTCATTTTTTACGCGGGTTGTTTCGTTAAACAGATTGGGTAGTTTTGAATTTGGCGGTACGGCAGAACAATAGGCGTGTAGTTTGTCAATATTGAGTGAGGGTAGTTTGTAGCGAAGTATAAAAATACGGAGTGTAAGAAGTTAGGGCAGTCAACGGAGAGATTACAGAGATTAGACTCGTAATATTTATTTTAGTCTACGGGAAAATCACAACACTAAGAATCGTATTAGTTGTTATAATAATTTTTTTCAGTAATTTTATTAAGTATATTTCAATCGCCACGTAAGTCAGTTACGGTAACGCGATAGTAATCTGTGCGGAAGTTAGCATCGTAAACACTTAATAAATGTCATAAGAAGGACTCGAGCGCAACTAAAGAAGATCAACTTAAAACCGAGTAACATATCTAAGTTTTAATTAATACAACATCAACCGTTTAAAAGTCGAGTTACCTAGCGATTTAAATGTATGAAACGTCATTATACGGGACGGTCGATCAATAGCAGTTATTAATCTGGTGTTAGACGCGCTTAGCTTTGTTAATGAAATACTGTGTTTTTCTACAAGTGTATTAGTATACAGCACCTGTGTAATTATCACTAAGCAAGTTGAGTGAATGGTGTAATACTTGTGAAACCAGTGTAATTAGTGCGACCTGACAAGGATAATTATCCAACGGATAACTTCTGATCACCAGCCTGGAAACACATCGCAGAGGACATCGCATCGCAGAGTAATTCAACAGACACGTAAATAACAATAATGAACAATCATTTTATATTGCTTATTAATATCAAATATATGTCAATCTTGTTTTGGTGACTCAATCAGTCTAAGAATCCATTGCTAAGAAATAAACACTAATAAATTTGATAGTAAATGAATAAAGTACTGAATGATAAATTTGTAATATTTGAATACAACTGTTATTAAAAAAAATGTAATTAATAACAACTAAATTGTGTTTATTTATTACTGGCGCCCTGGGATAATTCTA
The DNA here is from genome assembly GCA_034769895.1 of Magicicada septendecula. Classification (NCBI taxonomy): domain Eukaryota; kingdom Metazoa; phylum Arthropoda; class Insecta; order Hemiptera; family Cicadidae; genus Magicicada; species Magicicada septendecula. The sequence continues at coordinate 112,313,721 of CM068373.1, forward strand.
AAGAGTCGGTACACGAAAGTAAGTGTGATATATTATTATTAAAATTTGATATGCGATAAATATTAATTTTGTCATGGAATAATTTAATTTGATAAACTCTTACTTTATACATGCTCGTAGGCCAAGTAGTATGCAAAGTAGTAACAAAATAGTAGTGATATATGTCCTATATTTTAAAGTGTATTACAACCTTGAGCTCTCTTTAGTTCAAAAAGGTATGCAAAAACGTAGTTGATTCAGTTTGAATTTACGGCAGTTATCGTTCGTCATATAAAAAATTACCCTTGTTAAAACATAAAATGTTGCAGGTAAAATACCCCTTTCCCTTAACCGATCTTCACCAACACCAATAAGTATTGAGAACTCTACAATACAGGCCTGTATGCAAAACATCATTTGATTCTGTTTTAATTTGCGGCTGTTATCGTTTGCCATAGAAAAAAATTACCCTTCATAAAAAACCGTTGCAGGTAAACTACCCCTTTCCCTTAACCGATCTTCACCAAAAATAAATAGGTCTTGAGTACTCTACAAACCAGGACTGCATGCAAAAATTTATTTGATTATGTTTGAGTTTGCGGCTGATATCGTTTGCCATAGTAAATACCCTTGTTAAAACATAAAACGTTGCACGTAAACTACCCTTTTCCCTTAACCGATCTTCAACAAAATCAACAGACCTTGAGTTCTGTATAATTCAAAAAGGTATGCAGAGGAGTAGTTGATTCTGTTTTAATGTACGGCAGTTTATCGTTCGTCATAAAAAAAACCCTTGTTAAAACATAAAATGTTGCAGTAAACTACCCTATTCCATTAACCGATCTTCACCAAAACCAACATATCTTGAGACCTCTACAGGGCTCTATGCGAAACATTAAATGATTCTGTTTGAATTTGCGGCTATTATCGTTTACCATAGGAAATACCCTTGTTAAAACATAAAACGTTACAGGTAAACTACCCCTTTCCATTAACCGATCTTCACCAAAAACAACACGTCTTGAGAACTCTACAATTCAGGGCTGTATGCGAAACATTATTTGATTCTGTTTGAATTTGCGGCTGTTATCGTTTGCCAAAAAAAAAAAAATTCCCTTGATAAAAAAAAACCGTTGCAGGTAAACTACCCCTTTCCCTCAACCGATCTTCACCAAAACCAACATATCTTGAGACCTCTACAGGGCTCTATGCAAAACATTATTTGATTCTGTTTGAATTTGCGGCTATTATCGTTTACCATATAAATATCGGTATGGAGAACTATACATGACTTCTATGTTCTAAGATTTATATTTAAAATCATATTCGAAATGAAATAATTCCATAGAAACTACGTCTTTCTACTTATTGCTTCAGCATTAATCACAGTACTGTGGTCACTACGTATACCACCTCATGTTTTCCCACTTGATTTTCACCGACGATGGCAGTCGGTGGCACTGCCGAAAACTCTGGTTTTGGAGAAAACATTGGACTACGGCTAAAGAGCCCGGGAAGCAATCTTAACAAAAAACTACTTCTTTGTTGCCGATAACGTAGTACACGTACAAAAAATTCTGTTCAGGGAAGCATGCAAAAAAATATTTGATTCTGTTTGAATGTGCGGCAGTTATCGTTCGTCATGGAAACATTTCTCTTGTTACAACATAAAATGTTGCAGGTAAACTACCCCTTTCCCTCAACAGATCTTCACCAGAATCAATAGACCTTGAGCTCTCTGCAACTCAGGAAAGGGTGCAAAAAATTATTTGATTCTCATTGAATTTTCGGCAGTTATCGTTCGACATAAAAAAAATTACGCTTTTTAAAACATAAAACGTTGCTGATAAACTACCCCTTCCCTTAACCGATCTTCAACAAAATCAACAGACCTTGAGTTCTCTTTAGTTCAAAAAGGTATGCAAAAACCTAGTTGATTCTTTTTGAATTTACGGCAGTTATCGTTCGTCATATAAAAAATTACCCTTGTTAAAAAATAAAATGTTGCTGGTAAACTACCCCTTTCCCTTAACCGATCTTCACCAACACCAATAGATATTGAGAACTCTACAATACAGGGCTGTATGCAAAACATCATTTGATTCTGTTTGAATTTGCGGCTGTTATCGTTTGCCATAGAAAATACCCTTTTAAAACATAAAACGTTGCAGGTAAACTACACCTTTCCCTTAACCGATCTTCACCAAAAACAAAAGGTCTTGAGAACTCTACAATTCAGGGCAGTATGCAAAACATTATTTGATTCTGTTTGAATTTGCGGCTGTTATCGTTTGCCATAGAAAATACCCTTTTAAAACATAAAATGTTGCAGGTAAACTACCCCTTTCCCTTAACCGATCTTCACCAAAAACAAAAGGTCTTGAGAACTCTACAATTCAGGGCAGTATGCAAAACATTATTTGATTATGTTTTGAATTTGCGGCTGTTATCGTTTGCCATAAAAAATACCCTTGTTAAAACATAAAACGTTGCAGGTAAACTACCCCTTCCCCATAACCGATCTTTACCAATATCAACAGATCTTGAGAACTCTACAATTCAGGGCTGTATGCGAAATGTTATTTGATTCTGTTTGAATTTGCGGCTGTTATCGTTTGCCAAACAAACAAAATTACCCTTGATAAAAAAAACGGTTGCAGGTAAACTACCCCTTTCCCTCAACCGATCTTCACCAAAAACAAATGGTCGCGAGTACTCTACAAATCAGGGCTGTATACAAAAAATTATTTGATTCTGTTTGAATTTGCGGCTGTTATCGTTTGCCAAAAAAAAATCTACACACACACACACACACACACACACACACACACACACACACACACACACACACACACACACACACACACACACACACACACACACACACACACACACACACACACACACACACACACACACACACACACACACACACACACACACACACACACACACACACACTTTTCGAAAAACGACATTTTTCATGTTTTGAGTGTAGTAGTACAATCAGAATCTGCAATAATCTCGAACACGATTTTACTTCCATATTCCTTAAGGAATGGAAGTATGGTGATGGCAAAAAAAATCGTGTTCGAGATTATTGCAGATTCTGATTCTACTACACTCAAAACAAGAAAAAAAGTCGTTTTCCGAAAAGTGTCTGTGTGTCTGTCTGTGTGTCTGTGTGTCTGTCTGTCTGTCTGTCTGTCTGTAGATTTTTTTTCTATGGCAAACGATAACTGCCGCAAATTCAAACAGAATCAAATAATTTTTTGCATGCAGCTCTGATTTGCTGAGTACTCGCGACCTATTGTTTTTGGTGAAGATCGGTTGAGGGAAAGGGGTAGTTTACCTGCAACGGTTTTTTTTAGCAAGGGTAATTTTGTTTGTTTGGTAAACGATAACAGCCGCAAATTCAAACAGAATCAAATAATGTTTCGCATACAGCCCTGAATTGTAGAGTTCTCAAGATCTGTTGATTTTGGTGAAGATCGGTTAAGGGAAAGGGGTAGTTTACCTGTAACGTTTTATGTTTTAACAAGGGTATTTCTTATGGCAAACGATAACAGCCGCAAATTCAAACAGAATCAAAAGATTATTTGCATACAGCCCTAAATTGTAGAGTTCTCAAGACCTAATGTTTTTGGTGAAGTTCGGTTGAGGGAAAGGGGTAGTTTACCAGCAACGTTTTTTTAACAAGGGTATTTTATATGGCAAACGATAACAGCCGCAAATTCAAACAGAATCAAATAATGTTTTGCATACAGCCCTGATTTGTAGAGTACTCAAGACGTATTGTTTTTGGTGAAGATCGGTTAAGGGAAAGGGGTAGTTTACCTTTAACGTTTTATGTTTTAACAAGGGTATTTCCTATGGCAAACGATAACAGCCGCAAATTCAAACAGAATCAAAAGATTATTTGCATACAGCCCTAAATGTCAGAGTTCTCAAGACCTATTGTTTTTGGTGAAGATCGGGTAAGGGAAAGGGGTAGTTTACCTGTAACGTTTTATGTTTTAATAAGGGTATTTCCTATGGCAAACGATAACAGCCGCAAATTCAAACAGAATCAAAAGATTATTTGCATACAGCCCTAAATGTCAGAGTTCTCAAGACCTATTGTTTTTGGTGAAGATCGGGTAAGGGAAAGGGGTAGTTTACCAGTAACGTTTTATGTTTTAACAAGGGTATTTCCTATGGCAAACGATAACAGCCGCAAATTCAAACAGAATCAAAAGATAATTTGCATACGGCCCTAAATTTCAGAGTTCTCAAGACTTCTTGTTTTTGGTGAAGATCGGTTGAGGGAAAGGGGTAGTTTACCTGCAACGTTTTTTTAACAAGGGTATTTTTTTTGGCAAACGATAACAGCCGCAAATTCAAACAGAATCAAATAATGTTTTGCATACTGCCCTGATTTGTAGAGTACTAAAGTCCTGTTGTTTTTGGTGAAGATCGGTTAAGGGGAAGGGGTAGTTTACCTGCAACGTTTTTTATCAAGCGTATTTTCTATGGCAAACGATAACAGCCGCAAATTCAAACAGAATCAAATAATGTTTTGCATACAGCCCTGATTTGTAGAGTACTCAAGACCTATTGTTTTTGGTGAAGATCGGTTAAGGGAAAGGGGTAGTTTACCTGTAACGTTTTATGTTTTAACAAGGGTATTTCCTATGGCAAACGATAACAGCCGCAAATTCAAACAGAATCAAATACGTTTTTGCATACAGCCCTAAAGTGTAGAGTTCTCAAGACCTATTGTTTTTGGTGAAGATAGTTTAAGGGAAAGGGGTAGTTTACCTGCCACGTTTTTTGCTTTATCAAGGGTATTTTGTATGGCAAACGATAACAGCCGCAAATTCAAACACAATCATATAATATTTTGTATACAGTCCTGATTTCTAGAGTTCTCAAGACCTATCGTTTTTGGTGAAGCTCGGTTAATGGAAAGGGGTAGTTTACCTGCAACGGTTTTTTATCAAGGGTAATTTTACTTCCATATTCCTTAAGGAATGGAAGTTTGGTGATGGCAAAAAAAATCGTGTTCGAGATTATTGCAGATTCTGATTCTACTACACTCAAAACATGAAAAAAAGTCGTTTTCCGAAAAGTGTCTGTGTGTGTGTCTGTCTGTCTGTCTGTGTGTCTGTAGATTTTTTTTCTATGGCAAACGATAACAGCCGCAAATTCAAACAGAATCAAATAATTTTTTGCATACAGCCCTGATTTGTAGAGTACTCGCGACCTGTTGTTTTTGGTGAAGATCGGTTGAGGGAAAGGGGTAGTTTACCGGCAACGGTTTTTTTTTATCAAGGGTAATTTTGTTTGTTTGGCAAACGATAACAGCCGCAAATTCAAACAGAATCAAATAATGTTTCGCATACAGCGCTGAATTATAGAGTTCTCACGATCTGTTGATTTTGGTAAAGATCGGTTAAGGGAAAGGGGTAGTTTACCAGTACCGTTTTATGTTTTAACAAGGGTATTTTCTATGGCAAACGATAACAGCCGCAAATTCAAACATAATCAAATAATCTTTTGCATACTGCCCTGAATTTTAGAGTTCTCAAGACCATTTGTTTTTGGTGAAGATCGGTTAAGGGAAACGTGTAGTTTACCGGCAACGTTTTATGTTTTTAAGGGTATTTTCTATGGCAAACGATAAGAGCCGCAAATTCAAACAGAATCAAATACGTTTTTGCATACCGCCCTGATTTCTTGAGTACTAAAGACCTATTGTTTTTGGTGAAGATCGTTTAAGGGAAAGGGGTAGTTTACCTGCCACGTTTTTTGTCGTATCAAGGGTATTTTTTATGGCAAACGATAACAGCCGCAAATTCACACAAAATCATATAATATTTTGCATACAACCCTAAATTGTAGAGTTCTCAAAACCTGTCGTTTTTGATGAAGATCGGTTAAGGGAAAGGGGTAGTTTACCTACAACGGTTTTTTATCAAGGGTAATTTTACTTCCATATTCCTTAAGGAATGGAAGTATGGTGATGGCAAAAAAAATCGTGTTCGAGATTATTGCAGATTCTGATTCTACTACACTCAAAACATGAAAAAAAGTCGTTTTCCGAAAAGTGTCTGTGTGTGTGTCTGTCTGTCTGTGTGTCTGTCTGTGTGTCTGTCTGTCTGTCTGTCTGTCTGTCTGTCTGTCTGTAGATTTTTTTTTCTATGGCAAACGATAACTGCCGCAAATTCAAACAGAATCAAATAATTTGTTGCATGCAGGCCTGATTTGCTGAGTACTCGCGACCTATTGTTTTTGGTGAAGATCGGTTGAGGGAAAGGGGTAGTTTACCTGCAACGGTTTTTTTTTAGCAAGGGTAATTTTGTTTGTTTGGCAAACGATAACAGCCGCAAATTCAAACAGAATCAAATAATGTTTCGCATACACCCCTCAATTGTAGAGTTCTCAAGATCTGTTGATTTTGGTGAAGATCGGTTAAGGGAAAGGGGTAGTTTACCTGTAACGTTTTATGTTTTAACAAGGGTATTTCTTATGGCAAACGATAACAGCCGCAAATTCAAACAGAATCAAAAGATTATTTGCATACAGCCCTAAATTGTAGAGTTCTCAAGACCTAATGTTTTTGGTGAAGTTCGGTTGAGGGAAAGGGGTAGTTTACCAGCAACGTTTTTTTAACAAGGGTATTTTCTATGGCAAACGATAACAGCCGCAAATTCAAACAGAATCAAATAATGTTTCGCATACAGCCCTGAACTGTAGAGTTCTCAAGATCTGTTGATTTTGGTAAAGATCCGTTAAGGGAAAGGGGTAGTTTACCTGCAACGTTTTATGTTTTACCAAGGGTACTTTCTATGGCAAACGATAACAACCGCAAATTCAAACATAATCAAATAATGTTTTGCATACTGCCCTGAATTGTAGAGTTCTCAAGACCTGTTGTTTTTGGTGAAGATCAGTTAAGGGAAAGGGGTAGTTTACCTGCAACGTTTTATGTTTTAAAAGGGTATTTTCTATGGCAAACGATAAGAGCCGCAAATTCAAACAGAATCAAATACGTTTTTGCATACAGCCCTAAAGTGTAGAGTTCTCAAGACCTATTGTTTTTGGTGAAGATAGTTTAAGGGAAAGGGGTAGTTTACCTGCCACGTTTTTTGCTTTATCAAGGGTATTTTGTATGGCAAACGATAACAGCCGCAAATTCAAACACAATCATATAATATTTTGTATACAGTCCTGATTTCTAGAGTTCTCAAGACCTATCATTTTTGGTGAAGCTCGGTTAAGGGAAAGGGGTAGTTTACCTGCAACGGTTTTTTATCAAGGGTAATTTTACTTCCATATTCCTTAAGGAATGGAAGTTTGGTGATGGCAAAAAAAATCGTGTTCGAGATTATTGCAGATTCTGATTCTACTACACTCAAAACATGAAAAAAAGTCGTTTTCCGAAAAGTGTCTGTGTGTGTGTCTGTCTGTCTGTCTGTCTGTGTGTCTGTAGATTTTTTTTCTATGGCAAACGATAACAGCCGCAAATTCAAACAGAATCAAATAATTTTTTGCATACAGCCCTGATTTGTAGAGTACTCGCGACCTATTGTTTTTGGTGAAGATCGGTTGAGGGAAAGGGGTAGTTTACCTGCAACGGTTTTTTTTTATCAAGGGTAATTTTGTTTGTTTGGCAAACGATAACAGCCGCAAATTCAAACAGAATCAAATAATGTTTCGCATACAGTCCTGACTTATAGAGTTCTCACGATCTGTTGATTTTGGTAAAGATCGGTTAAGGGAAAGGGGTAGTTTACCTGTACCGTTTTATGTTTTAACAAGGGTATATTCTATGGCAAACGATAACAGCCGCAAATTCAAACATAATCAAATAATGTTTTGCATACTGCCCTGAATTTTAGAGTTCTCAAGACCATTTGTTTTTGGTGAAGATCGGTTGAGGGAAAGGGGTAGTTTACCTGCCACGTTTTTTGTCGTATCAAGGGTATTTTTTATGGCAAACGATAACAGCCGCAAATTCACACAAAATCATATAATATTTTGCATACAACCCTAAATTGTAGAGTTCTCAAAACCTGTCGTTTTTGATGAAGATCGGTTAAGGGAAAGGGGTAGTTTACCAGCAACGGTTTTTTATCAAGGGTAATTTTACTTCCATATTCCTTAAGGAATGGAAGTATGGTGATGGCAAAAAAAATCGTGTTCGAGATTATTGCAGATTCTGATTCTACTACACTCAAAACATGAAAAAAAGTCGTTTTCCGAAAAGTGTCTGTGTGTCTGTCTGTGTGTCTGTGTGTCTGTCTGTCTGTCTGTCTGTCTATCTGTCTGTAGATTTTTTTTCTATGGCAAACGATAACTGCCGCAAATTCAAACAGAATCAAATAATTTTTTGCATGCAGCCCGGTTTTGCAGAGTTCTCGCGACCTATTGTTTTTGGTGAAGATCGGTTGAGGGAAAGGGGTAGTTTACCTGCAACGGTTTTTTTTTAGCAAGGGAAATTTTGTTTGTTTGGCAAACGATAACAGCCGCAAATTCAAACAGAATCAAATAATGTTTCGCATACAACCCTGAATTGTAGAGTTCTCAAGACCTATTGTTTTTGGTGAAGATCGGTTAAGGGAAAGGGGTAGTTTACCTGTAACGTTTTATGTTTTAACAAGGGTATTTCCTATGGGAAACGATAACAGCCGCAAATTCAAACAGAATGAAAAGATTATTTGCATACAGCCCTAAATTGTAGAGTTCTCAATACCTTTTGTTTTTGGTGAAGATCGGTTAAGGGAAAGGGGTAGTTTACCTACAACGTTTTTTTAACAAGGGTATTTTCTATGGCAAACGATAACAGCCGCAAATTCAAACAGAATCAAATAATTTTCTGCATACAGCCCTGATTTGTAGAGTACTCAAGACCTATTGTTTTTGGTGAAGATCGGTTGAGGGGAAGGGGTAGTTTACCAGCAACGTTTTTTATCATGCGTATTTTCTATGGCAAACGACAACTGCCGCAAATTCAAACAGAATCAAATAATTTTTTGCATACAGCCCTGATTTGTAGAGTACTCGCGACCTATTGTTTTTGGTGAAGATCGGTTGAGGGGAAGGGGTAGTTTACCTGCAACGGTTTTTTTTATCAAGGGAAATTTTTTTTTTTTTGGCAAACGATAACAGCCGCAAATTCAAACAGAATCAAATAATGTTTCGCATACAGCCCTGAATTGTAGATTTCTCAAGACCTATTGTTTTTGGTGAAGATCGGTTGAGGGAAAGGGGTAGTTTACCAGCAACGTTTTTTTAACAAGGGTATTTTATATGGCAAACGATAACAGCCGCAAATTCAAACAGAATCAAATAATGTTTTGCATGCAGTCCTGATTTGTAGAGTACTCAAGACCTATTGTTTTTGGTGAAGGTCGGTTAAGGGGAAGGGGTAGTTTACCTGCAACGTTTTTTTATCAAGCGTATTTTCTATGGCAAACGATAACAGCCGCAAATTCAAACAGAATCAAATAATTTTTTGCATACCTCCCTGAATTGTAGAGGTCTCAATGACTTTCGATTTTGGTGAAGATCGGTTAAGGGGAAGGGGTAGTTTACCTGCAACCTTATACGTTTTAACAAGAGTAAAGTACTTGAAAATTTATTTAAACTTTTTGAAACAATGGTAATTGTTAAAAATAAAATAATTTTGTTGCCAGGCAATAAAATTATAATTTTTTCATTTTAATGTAATATAATATTTTTCATTTAATACAGCAATAAAAAGGCAGGTAAGACACAGCCTGGCTGTTTGGCTGAAAATGATTTTAAATATAAATCTTAGAATATGGAAGTCATGTATGGTTCTCCATACCGATATTTACTTCCATATTGCTTAACGAATGGAAGTATGGTGATGGCAAAAAAAATCGTGTTCGAGATTATTGCAGATTCTGATTCTACTACACTCAAAACATGAAAAAAAGTCGTTTTCCGAAAAGTGTCTGTGTGTGTGTCTGTCTGTGTGTCTGTCTGTCTGTCTGTCTGTCTGTCTGTCTGTAGATTTTTTTTTTATGGCAAACGATAACTGCCGCAAATTCAAACAGAATCAAATAATTTGTTGCATGCAGCCCTGATTTGCTGAGTACTCGCGACCTATTGTTTTTGGTGAAGATCGGTTGAGGGAAAGGGGTAGTTTACCTGCAACGGTTTTTTTTTAGCAAGGGTAATTTTGTTTGTTTGGCAAACGATAACAGCCGCAAATTCAAACAGAATCAAATAATGTTTCGCATACAGCCCTGAATTGTAGAGTTCTCAAGATCTGTTGATTTTGGTGAAGATCGGTTAAGGGAAAGGGGTAGTTTACCTGTAACGTTTTATGTTTTAACAAGGGTATTTCTTATGGCAAACGATAACAGCCGCAAATTCAAACAGAATCAAAAGATTATTTGCATACAGCCCTAAATTGTAGAGTTCTCAAGACCTAATGTTTTTGGTGAAGTTCGGTTGTGGGAAAGGGGTAGTTTACCAGCAACGTTTTTTTAACAAGGGTATTTTCTATGGCAAACGATAACAGCCGCAAATTCAAACAGAATCAAATAATGTTTTGCATACAGCCCTGGTTTGTAGAGTACTCAAGACGTATTGTTTTTGGTGAAGATCGGTTAAGGGAAAGGGGTAGTTTACCTTTAACGTTTTATGTTTTAACAAGGATATTTCCTATGGCAAACGATAACAGCCGCAAATTCAAACAGAATCAAAAGATTATTTGCATACAGCCCTAAATGTCAGAGTTCTCAAGACCTATTGTTTTTGGTGAAGATCGGGTAAGGGAAAGGGGTAGTTTACCTGTAACGTTTTATGTTTTAACAAGGGTATTTCCTATGGCAAACGATAACAGCCGCAAATTCAAACAGAATCAAAAGATTATTTGCATACAGCCCTAAATGTCAGAGTTCTCAAGACCTATTGTTTTTGGTGAAGATCGGGTAAGGGAAAGGGGTAGTTTACCTGTAACGTTTTATGTTTTAACAAGGGTATTTCCTATGGCAAACGATAACAGCCGCAAATTCAAACAGAATCAAAAGATAATTTGCATACGGCCCTAAATTTCAGAGTTCTCAATACCTATTGTTTTTGGTGAAGATCGGTTGAGGGAAAGGGGTAGTTTACCTGCAACGTTTTTTTAACAAGGGTATTTTCTATGGCAAACGATAACAGCCGCAAATTCGAACAGAATCAAATAATGTTTTGCATACAGCCCTGATTTGTAGAGTACTCAATACCTATTGTTTTTGGTGAAGATCGGTTAAGGGAAAGGGGTAGTTTACCAGTAACGTTTTATGTTTAACAAGGGTATTTCCTATGGCAAACCATAACAGCCGCAAATTCAAACAGAATCAAAAATTATTTGCATACAGCCCTAAATTGTAGAGTTCTCAAGACCTATTGTTTTTGGTGAAGATCGGTTGAGGGAAAGGGGTAGTTTACCTGCAACGTTTTTTTAACAAGGGTATTTTCTATGGCAAACGATAACAGCCGCAAATTCAAACAGAATCAAATAATGTTTTGCATACAGCCCTGATTAGTAGAGTACTCAAGACCTTTTGTTTTTGGTGAAGATCGGTTAAGGGGAAGGGGTAGTTTACCTGCAACCTTTTACGTTTTAACAAGAGTAAAGTACTTGAAAATTTATTTAAACTTTTTGAAACAATGGTGATTGTTAAAAATAAAATAATTTTGTTGCCAGGCAATAAAATTATAATTTTTTCATTTTAATGTAATATAATATTTTTCATTTAATACAGCAATAAAAAGGCAGGTAAGACACAGCCTGGCTGTTTGGCTGAAAATGATTTTAAATATAAATCTTAGAATATGGAAGTCATGTATGGTTCTCCATACCGATATTTTTTTTGCCATCACCATACGTCCATTTCCTTAAGGAACATGGAAGTAAAATATCGGTATGGAGAACCATACATGACTTCCATGTTCTAAGATTTATATTTAAAATCATATTCGAAATGAAATATTTCCATAGAAACTACGTCTTTCTACTTATTGCTTCAGCATTAACCACAGTACTGTGGTCACTAACGTATACCACCTCACGTTTTAGCACTCGATTTTCACCGATGATGGCAGTCGATGGCACTGCCGAAAAGCCTGGTTTTACAGAAAACATTGGACTACGGCTAAACAGCCCAGGAAGGAATTTTAACAAAAACTACTTCTTTGTTGCCGATAACGTAGTACACATAAAAAATTCTCCCCTCCACCTTCAACTATAATTTTTAATAATAGAAAATTACCCCCACCCCGTTCACCTAACCTCTTCATTTATAGATATTTCATCTACGTTTCTACAGTGGATTATTATGAGCTCCTTATCAGGATACTTTATTTATAAAAATTAAGTACTTTACTCTCGTTAAATCATAAAATGTTTCAGGTAAACTACCCCTTTCTCTTAACCGATCTTCTCCAAAATCAATAGACCTTCAGTCCTCTACAATTCAGGGATGCATGCAAAAAAATATTTGATTCTGTTTGAATGTGCGGCAGTTATCGTTCGTCATGGAAACATTTCTCTTGTTACAACATAAAATGTTGCAGGTAAACTACCCCTTTCCCTTAACTGATCTTCACCAAAATCAATAGACGTTGAGCTCTCTGCAACTCAGGTAAGAGTGCAAAAAATTATTTGTTTCTCATTGAATTTTCGGCAGTTATCGTTCGTCATAAAAAAATTAACCTTTTTAAAACATAAAACGTTGCTGATAAACTACCCCTTTCCCTTAACCGATCTTCAACAAAATCAACAGACCTTATCACGAAAAATTGCATTCTCAACAATTTTACGGGGACAAAGTCATATGGTACCCAGGGAGAAATATAAATTTATAGAAAGCGGTGGGTTTCTTTAGAAGTAAGAAAACATTAAAATATGTAGTAAGGAGCGGTAGAAATTCAAAAGACGACCTTGCGTTGACGCCAGTAAGTCGGCTAAAAAATTACAAATTGTCACGGGCGGGACGGACCGTCATAAAACTGTATTGTTTGCTAGGGTGTACGAAACATTTACCAAGATTGTAAAAGTTAAGTGCATCTAACAAAAGGAGCTATATTTTAGAAAGAGAGCGTATGAAGTGTGATGGATAGTGACGCGAAGTTTTCCTACCACGTGTTCACGCGCATTTTGTGGACGAATAACGGATAGCGTCATTTTTTACGCGGGTTGTTTCGTTAAACAGATTGGGTAGTTTTGAATTTGGCGGTACGGCAGAACAATAGGCGTGTAGTTTGTCAATATTGAGTGAGGGTAGTTTGTAGCGAAGTATAAAAATACGGAGTGTAAGAAGTTAGGGCAGTCAACGGAGAGATTACAGAGATTAGACTCGTAATATTTATTTTAGTCTACGGGAAAATCACAACACTAAGAATCGTATTAGTTGTTATAATAATTTTTTTCAGTAATTTTATTAAGTATATTTCAATCGCCACGTAAGTCAGTTACGGTAACGCGATAGTAATCTGTGCGGAAGTTAGCATCGTAAACACTTAATAAATGTCATAAGAAGGACTCGAGCGCAACTAAAGAAGATCAACTTAAAACCGAGTAACATATCTAAGTTTTAATTAATACAACATCAACCGTTTAAAAGTCGAGTTACCTAGCGATTTAAATGTATGAAACGTCATTATACGGGACGGTCGATCAATAGCAGTTATTAATCTGGTGTTAGACGCGCTTAGCTTTGTTAATGAAATACTGTGTTTTTCTACAAGTGTATTAGTATACAGCACCTGTGTAATTATCACTAAGCAAGTTGAGTGAATGGTGTAATACTTGTGAAACCAGTGTAATTAGTGCGACCTGACAAGGATAATTATCCAACGGATAACTTCTGATCACCAGCCTGGAAACACATCGCAGAGGACATCGCATCGCAGAGTAATTCAACAGACACGTAAATAACAATAATGAACAATCATTTTATATTGCTTATTAATATCAAATATATGTCAATCTTGTTTTGGTGACTCAATCAGTCTAAGAATCCATTGCTAAGAAATAAACACTAATAAATTTGATAGTAAATGAATAAAGTACTGAATGATAAATTTGTAATATTTGAATACAACTGTTATTAAAAAAAATTTAATTAATAACAACTAAATTGTGTTTATTTATTACTGGCGCCCTGGGATAATTCTAAAGAGTCGGTACACGAAAGTAAGTGTGATATATTATTATTAAAATTTGATATGCGATAAATATTAATTTTGTCATGGAATAATTTAATTTGATAAACTCTTACTTTATACATGCTCGTAGGCCAAGTAGTATGCAAAGTAGTAACAAAATAGTAGTGATATATGGCCTATATTTTAAAGTGTATTACAACCTTGAGCTCTCTTTAGTTCAAAAAGGTATGCAAAAACGTAGTTGATTCAGTTTGAATTTACGGCAGTTATCGTTCGTCATATAAAAAATTACCCTTGTTAAAACATAAAATGTTGCAGGTAAAATACCCCTTTCCCTTAACCGATCTTCACCAACACCAATAAGTATTGAGAACTCTACAATACAGGCCTGTATGCAAAACATCATTTGATTCTGTTTTAATTTGCGGCTGTTATCGTTTGCCATAGAAACAAATTACCCTTCATAAAAAACCGTTGCAGGTAAACTACCCCTTTCCCTTAACCGATCTTCACCAAAAATAAATAGGTCTTGAGTACTCTACAAACCAGGACTGCATGCAAAAATTTATTTGATTATGTTTGAGTTTGCGGCTGATATCGTTTGCCATAGTAAATACCCTTGTTAAAACATAAAACGTTGCACGTAAACTACCCTTTTCCCTTAACCGATCTTCAACAAAATCAACAGACCTTGAGTTCTGTATAATTCAAAAAGGTATGCAGAGGAGTAGTTGATTCTGTTTTAATGTACGGCAGTTTATCGTTCGTCATAAAAAAAACCCTTGTTAAAACATAAAATGTTGCAGTAAACTACCCTATTCCATTAACCGATCTTCACCAAAACCAACATATCTTGAGACCTCTACAGGGCTCTATGCGAAACATTAAATGATTCTGTTTGAATTTGCGGCTATTATCGTTTACCATAGGAAATACCCTTGTTAAAACATAAAACGTTACAGGTAAACTACCCCTTTCCATTAACCGATCTTCACCAAAAACAACACGTCTTGAGAACTCTACAATTCAGGGCTGTATGCGAAACATTATTTGATTCTGTTTGAATTTGCGGCTGTTATCGTTTGCCAAAAAAAAAAAAATTCCCTTGATAAAAAAAAACCGTTGCAGGTAAACTACCCCTTTCCCTCAACCGATCTTCACCAAAACCAACATATCTTGAGACCTCTACAGGGCTCTATGCAAAACATTATTTGATTCTGTTTGAATTTGCGGCTATTATCGTTTACCATATAAATATCGGTATGGAGAACTATACATGACTTCTATGTTCTAAGATTTATATTTAAAATCATATTCGAAATGAAATATTTCCATAGAAACTACGTCTTTCTACTTATTGCTTCAGCATTAATCACAGTACTGTGGTCACTACGTATACCACCTCATGTTTTCGCACTTGATTTTCACCGACGATGGCATTCGGTGGCACTGCCGAAAACTCTGGTTTTGGAGAAAACATTGGACTACGGCTAAAGAGCCCGGGAAGCAATCTTAACAAAAAACTACTTCTTTGTTGCCGATAACGTAGTACACGTACAAAAAATTCTGTTCAGGGAAGCATGCAAAAAAATATTTGATTCTGTTTGAATGTGCGGCAGTTATCGTTCGTCATGGAAACATTTCTCTTGTTACAACATAAAATGTTGCAGGTAAACTACCCCTTTCCCTCAACAGAACTTCACCAGAATCAATAGACCTTGAGCTCTCTGCAACTCAGGAAAGGGTGCAAAAAATTATTTGATTCTCATTGAATTTTCGGCAGTTATCGTTCGACATAAAAAAAATTACGCTTTTTAAAACATAAAACGTTGCTGATAAACTACCCCTTCCCTAAACCGATCTTCAACAAAATCAACAGACCTTGAGTTCTCTTTAGTTCAAAAAGGTATGCAAAAACCTAGTTGATTCTGTTTGAATTTACGGCAGTTATCGTTCGTCATATAAAAAATTACCCTTGTTAAAACATAAAATGTTGCTGGTAAACTACCCCTTTCCCTTAACCGATCTTCACCAACACCAACAGATATTGAGAACTCTACAATACAGGGCTGTATGCAAAACATCATTTGATTCTGTTTGAATTTGCGGCTGTTATCGTTTGCCATAGAAAATACCCTTTTAAAACATAAAACGTTGCAGGTAAACTACCCCTTTTCCCTTAACCGATCTTCACCAAAAACAAAAGGTCTTGAGAACTCTACAATTCAGGGCAGTATCCAAACATTATTTGATTATGTTTGAATTTGCGGTTGTTATCGTTTGCCATAAAAAATACCCTTGTTAAAACATAAAACGTTGCAGGTAAACTACCCCTTCCCCATAACCGATCTTTACCAATATCAACAGATCTTGAGAACTCTACAATTCAGGGCTGTATGCGAAATATTATTTGATTCTGTTTGAATTTGCGGCTGTTATCGTTTGCCAAAAAAAATCTACAGACAGACAGACACACACACACACACACACACACACACACACACACACACACACACACACACACACACTTTTCGAAAAACGACATTTTTCATGTTTTGAGTGTAGTAGTACAATCAGAATCTGCAATAATCTCGAACACGATTTTTTTTTTGCCATCACCATACGTCCATTTCCTTAAGGAACATGGAAGTAAAATATCGGTATGGAGAACCATACATGACTTCCATGTTCTAAGATTTATATTTAAAATCATATTCGAAATGAAATATTTCCATAGAAACTACGTCTTTCTACTTATTGCTTCAGCATTAACCACAGTACTGTGGTCACTAACGTATACCACCTCACGTTTTCGCACTCGATTTTCACCGATGATGGCAGTCGATGGCACTGCCGAAAAGCCTGGTTTTACAGAAAACATTGGACTACGGCTAAACAGCCCAGGAAGGAATTTTAACAAAAACTACTTCTTTGTTGCCGATAACGTAGTTCACATATAAACAATTCTGCCCTCCACCTTCAACTATAATTTTTAATAATAGAAAATTACCCCCACCCCGTTCACCTAACCTCTTCATTTATAGATATTTCATCTACGTTTCTACAGTGGATTATTATGAGCTCCTTATCAGGATACTTTATTTATAAAAATTAAGTACTTTACTCTCGTTAAATCATAAAATGTTTCAGGTAAACTACCCCTTTCTCTTAACCGATCTTCTCCAAAATCAATAGACCTTCAGTCCTCTACAATTCAGGGATGCATGCAAAAAAATATTTGATTCTGTTTGAATGTGCGGCAGTTATCGTTCGTCATGGAAACATTTCTCTTGTTACAACATAAAATGTTGCAGGTAAACTACCCCTTTCCCTTAACTGATCTTCACCAAAATCAATAGACGTTGAGCTCTCTGCAACTCAGGTAAGAGTGCAAAAAATTATTTGTTTCTCATTGAATTTTCGGCAGTTATCGTTCGTCATAAAAAAATTAACCTTTTTAAAACATAAAACGTTGCTGATAAACTACCCCTTTCCCTTAACCGATCTTCAACAAAATCAACAGACCTTATCACGAAAAATTGCATTCTCAACAATTTTACGGGGACAAAGTCATATGGTACCCAGGGAGAAATATAAATTTATAGAAAGCGGTGGGTTTCTTTAGAAGTAAGAAAACATTAAAATATGTAGTAAGGAGCGGTAGAAATTCAAAAGACGACCTTGCGTTGACGCCAGTAAGTCGGCTAAAAAATTACAAATTGTCACGGGCGGGACGGACCGTCATAAAACTGTATTGTTTGCTAGGGTGTACGAAACATTTACCAAGATTGTAAAAGTTAAGTGCATCTAACAAAAGGAGCTATATTTTAGAAAGAGAGCGTATGAAGTGTGATGGATAGTGACGCGAAGTTTTCCTACCACGTGTTCACGCGCATTTTGTGGACGAATAACGGATAGCGTCATTTTTTACGCGGGTTGTTTCGTTAAACAGATTGGGTAGTTTTGAATTTGGCGGTACGGCAGAACAATAGGCGTGTAGTTTGTCAATATTGAGTGAGGGTAGTTTGTAGCGAAGTATAAAAATACGGAGTGTAAGAAGTTAGGGCAGTCAACGGAGAGATTACAGAGATTAGACTCGTAATATTTATTTTAGTCTACGGGAAAATCACAACACTAAGAATCGTATTAGTTGTTATAATAATTTTTTTCAGTAATTTTATTAAGTATATTTCAATCGCCACGTAAGTCAGTTACGGTAACGCGATAGTAATCTGTGCGGAAGTTAGCATCGTAAACACTTAATAAATGTCATAAGAAGGACTCGAGCGCAACTAAAGAAGATCAACTTAAAACCGAGTAACATATCTAAGTTTTAATTAATACAACATCAACCGTTTAAAAGTCGAGTTACCTAGCGATTTAAATGTATGAAACGTCATTATACGGGACGGTCGATCAATAGCAGTTATTAATCTGGTGTTAGACGCGCTTAGCTTTGTTAATGAAATACTGTGTTTTTCTACAAGTGTATTAGTATACAGCACCTGTGTAATTATCACTAAGCAAGTTGAGTGAATGGTGTAATACTTGTGAAACCAGTGTAATTAGTGCGACCTGACAAGGATAATTATCCAACGGATAACTTCTGATCACCAGCCTGGAAACACATCGCAGAGGACATCGCATCGCAGAGTAATTCAACAGACACGTAAATAACAATAATGAACAATCATTTTATATTGCTTATTAATATCAAATATATGTCAATCTTGTTTTGGTGACTCAATCAGTCTAAGAATCCATTGCTAAGAAATAAACACTAATAAATTTGATAGTAAATGAATAAAGTACTGAATGATAAATTTGTAATATTTGAATACAACTGTTATTAAAAAAAATTTAATTAATAACAACTAAATTGTGTTTATTTATTACTGGCGCCCTGGGATAATTCTAAAGAGTCGGTACACGAAAGTAAGTGTGATATATTATTATTAAAATTTGATATGCGATAAATATTAATTTTGTCATGGAATAATTTAATTTGATAAACTCTTACTTTATACATGCTCGTAGGCCAAGTAGTATGCAAAGTAGTAACAAAATAGTAGTGATATATGGCCTCTATTTTAAAGTGTATTACAACCTTGAGCTCTCTTTAGTTCAAAAAGGTATGCAAAAACGTAGTTGATTCAGTTTGAATTTACGGCAGTTATCGTTCGTCATATAAAAAATTACCCTTGTTAAAACATAAAATGTTGCAGGTAAAATACCCCTTTCCCTTAACCGATCTTCACCAACACCAATAAGTATTGAGAACTCTACAATACAGGCCTGTATGCAAAACATCATTTGATTCTGTTTTAATTTGCGGCTGTTATCGTTTGCCATAGAAACAAATTACCCTTCATAAAAAACCGTTGCAGGTAAACTACCCCTTTCCCTTAACCGATCTTCACCAAAAATAAATAGGTCTTGAGTACTCTACAAACCAGGACTGCATGCAAAAATTTATTTGATTATGTTTGAGTTTGCGGCTGATATCGTTTGCCATAGTAAATACCCTTGTTAAAACATAAAACGTTGCACGTAAACTACCCTTTTCCCTTAACCGATCTTCAACAAAATCAACAGACCTTGAGTTCTGTATAATTCAAAAAGGTATGCAGAGGAGTAGTTGATTCTGTTTTAATGTACGGCAGTTTATCGTTCGTCATAAAAAAAACCCTTGTTAAAACATAAAATGTTGCAGTAAACTACCCTATTCCATTAACCGATCTTCACCAAAACCAACATATCTTGAGACCTCTACAGGGCTCTATGCGAAACATTAAATGATTCTGTTTGAATTTGCGGCTATTATCGTTTACCATAGGAAATACCCTTGTTAAAACATAAAACGTTACAGGTAAACTACCCCTTTCCATTAACCGATCTTCACCAAAAACAACACGTCTTGAGAACTCTACAATTCAGGGCTGTATGCGAAACATTATTTGATTCTGTTTGAATTTGCGGCTGTTATCGTTTGCCAAAAAAAAAAAAATTCCCTTGATAAAAAAAAACCGTTGCAGGTAAACTACCCCTTTCCCTCAACCGATCTTCACCAAAACCAACATATCTTGAGACCTCTACAGGGCTCTATGCAAAACATTATTTGATTCTGTTTGAATTTGCGGCTATTATCGTTTACCATATAAATATCGGTATGGAGAACTATACATGACTTCTATGTTCTAAGATTTATATTTAAAATCATATTCGAAATGAAATATTTCCATAGAAACTACGTCTTTCTACTTATTGCTTCAGCATTAATCACAGTACTGTGGTCACTACGTATACCACCTCATGTTTTCGCACTTGATTTTCACCGACGATGGCATTCGGTGGCACTGCCGAAAACTCTGGTTTTGGAGAAAACATTGGACTACGGCTAAAGAGCCCGGGAAGCAATCTTAACAAAAAACTACTTCTTTGTTGCCGATAACGTAGTACACGTACAAAAAATTCTGTTCAGGGAAGCATGCAAAAAAATATTTGATTCTGTTTGAATGTGCGGCAGTTATCGTTCGTCATGGAAACATTTCTCTTGTTACAACATAAAATGTTGCAGGTAAACTACCCCTTTCCCTCAACAGAACTTCACCAGAATCAATAGACCTTGAGCTCTCTGCAACTCAGGAAAGGGTGCAAAAAATTATTTGATTCTCATTGAATTTTCGGCAGTTATCGTTCGACATAAAAAAAATTACGCTTTTTAAAACATAAAACGTTGCTGATAAACTACCCCTTCCCTAAACCGATCTTCAACAAAATCAACAGACCTTGAGTTCTCTTTAGTTCAAAAAGGTATGCAAAAACCTAGTTGATTCTGTTTGAATTTACGGCAGTTATCGTTCGTCATATAAAAAATTACCCTTGTTAAAACATAAAATGTTGCTGGTAAACTACCCCTTTCCCTTAACCGATCTTCACCAACACCAACAGATATTGAGAACTCTACAATACAGGGCTGTATGCAAAACATCATTTGATTCTGTTTGAATTTGCGGCTGTTATCGTTTGCCATAGAAAATACCCTTTTAAAACATAAAACGTTGCAGGTAAACTACCCCTTTTCCCTTAACCGATCTTCACCAAAAACAAAAGGTCTTGAGAACTCTACAATTCAGGGCAGTATCCAAACATTATTTGATTATGTTTGAATTTGCGGTTGTTATCGTTTGCCATAAAAAATACCCTTGTTAAAACATAAAACGTTGCAGGTAAACTACCCCTTCCCCATAACCGATCTTTACCAATATCAACAGATCTTGAGAACTCTACAATTCAGGGCTGTATGCGAAATATTATTTGATTCTGTTTGAATTTGCGGCTGTTATCGTTTGCCAAAAAAAATCTACAGACAGACAGACACACACACACACACACACACACACACACACACACACACACACACACACACACACACACACACTTTTCGAAAAACGACATTTTTCATGTTTTGAGTGTAGTAGTACAATCAGAATCTGCAATAATCTCGAACACGATTTTTTTTTTGCCATCACCATACGTCCATTTCCTTAAGGAACATGGAAGTAAAATATCGGTATGGAGAACCATACATGACTTCCATGTTCTAAGATTTATATTTAAAATCATATTCGAAATGAAATATTTCCATAGAAACTACGTCTTTCTACTTATTGCTTCAGCATTAACCACAGTACTGTGGTCACTAACGTATACCACCTCACGTTTTCGCACTCGATTTTCACCGATGATGGCAGTCGATGGCACTGCCGAAAAGCCTGGTTTTACAGAAAACATTGGACTACGGCTAAACAGCCCAGGAAGGAATTTTAACAAAAACTACTTCTTTGTTGCCGATAACGTAGTTCACATATAAACAATTCTGCCCTCCACCTTCAACTATAATTTTTAATAATAGAAAATTACCCCCACCCCGTTCAACTAACCTCTTCATTTATAGATATTTCATCTACGTTTCTACAGTGGATTACTATGAGCTTCTTATCAGGATACTTTATTTATAAAAATTAAGTACTTTACTCTTGTTAAATCATAAAATGTTTCAGGTAAACTACCCCTTTCTCTTAACCGATCTTCTCCAAAATCAATAGACCTTCAGTCCTCTACAATTCAGGGATGCATGCAAAAAAATATTTGATTCTGTTTGAATGTGCGGCAGTTATCGTTCGTCATGGAAACATTTCTCTTGTTACAACATAAAATGTTGCAGGTAAACTACCCCTTTCCCTTAACTGATCTTCACCAAAATCAATAGACGTTGAGCTCTCTGCAACTCAGGTAAGATTGCAAAAAATTATTTGTTTCTCATTGAATTTTCGGCAGTTATCGTTCGTCATAAAAAAATTAACCTTTTTAAAACATAAAACGTTGCTGATAAACTACCCCTTTCCCTTAATCGATCTTCAACAAAATCAACAGACCTTATCACGAAAAATTGCATTCTCAACAATTTTACGGGGACAAAGTCATATGGTACCCAGGGAGAAATATAAATTTATAGAAAGCGGTGGGTTTCTTTAGAAGTAAGAAAACATTAAAATATGTAGTAAGGAGCGGTAGAAATTCAAAAGACGACCTTGCGTTGACGCCAGTAAGTCGGCTAAAAAATTACAAATTGTCACGGGCGGGACGGACCGTCATAAAACTGTATTGTTTGCTAGGGTGTACGAAAAATTTACCAAGATTGTAAAAGTTAAGTGCATCTAACAAAAGGAGCTATATTTTAGAAAGAGAGCGTATGAAGTGAGATGGATAGTGACGCGAAGTTTTCCTACCACGTGTTCACGCGCATTTTGTGGACGAATAACGGATAGCGTCATTTTTTACGCGGGTTGTTTCGTTAAACAGATTGGGTAGTTTTGAATTTGGCGGTACGGCAGAACAATAGGCGTGTAGTTTGTCAATATTGAGTGAGGGTAGTTTGTAGCGAAGTATAAAAATACGGAGTGTAAGAAGTTAGGGCAGTCAACGGAGAGATTACAGAGATTAGACTCGTAATATTTATTTTAGTCTACGGGAAAATCACAACACTAAGAATCGTATTAGTTGTTATAATAATTATTTTCAGTAATTTTATTAAGTATATTTCAATCGCCACGTAAGTCAGTTACGGTAACGCGATAGTAATCTGTGCGGAAATTAGCATCGTAAACACTTAATAAATGTCATAAGAAGGACTCGAGCGCAACTAAAGAAGATCAACTTAAAACCGAGTAACATATCTAAGTTTTAATTAATACAACATCAACCGTTTAAAAGTCGAGTTACCTAGCGATTTAAATGTGTGAAACGTCATTATACGGGACGGTCGATCAATAGCAGCTATTAATCTGGTGTTAGACGCACTTAGCTTTGTTAATGAAATACTGTGTTTTTCTACAAGTGTATTAGTATACAGCACCTGTGTAATTATCACTAAGCAAGTTGAGTGAATGGTGTAATACTTGTGAAACCAGTGTAATTAGTGCGACCTGACAAGGATAATTATCCAACGGATAACTTCTGATCACCAGCCTGGAAACACATCGCAGAGGACATCGCATCGCAGAGTAATTCAACAGACACGTAAATAACAATAATGAACAATCATTTTATATTGCTTATTAATATCAAATATATGTCAATCTTGTTTTGGTGACTCAATCAGTCTAAGAATCCATTGCTAAGAAATAAACACTAATAAATTTGATAGTAAATGAATAAAGTACTGAATGATAAATTTGTAATATTTGAATACAACTGTTATTAAAAAAAATTTAATTAATAACAACTAAATTGTGTTTATTTATTACTGGGGCCCTGGGATAATTCTAAAGAGTCGGTACACGAAAGTAAGTGTGATATATTATTATTAAAATTTGATATGCGATAAATATTAATTTTGTCATGGAATAATTTAATTTGATAAACTCTTACTTTATACATGCTCGTAGGCCAAGTAGTATGCAAAGTAGTAACAAAATAGTAGTGATATATGGCCTATATTTTAAAGTGTATTACAACCTTGAGCTCTCTTTAGTTCAAAAAGGTATGCAAAAACGTAGTTGATTCAGTTTGAATTTACGGCAGTTATCGTTCGTCATATAAAAAATTACCCTTGTTAAAACATAAAATGTTGCAGGTAAAATACCCCTTTCCCTTAACCGATCTTCACCAACACCAATAAGTATTGAGAACTCTACAATACAGGCCTGTATGCAAAACTTCATTTGATTCTGTTTTAATTTGCGGCTGTTATCGTTTGCCATAGAAAAAAATTACCCTTCATAAAAAACCGTTGCAGGTAAACTACCCCTTTCCCTTAACCGATCTTCACCAAAAATAAATAGGTCTTGAGTACTCTACAAACCAGGACTGCATGCAAAAATTTATTTGATTATGTTTGAGTTTGCGGCTGATATCGTTTGCCATAGTAAATACCCTTGTTAAAACATAAAACGTTGCACGTAAACTACCCTTTTCCCTTAACCGATCTTCAACAAAATCAACAGACCTTGAGTTCTGTATAATTCAAAAAGGTATGCAGAGGAGTAGTTGATTCTGTTTTAATGTACGGCAGTTTATCGTTCGTCATAAAAAAAACCCTTGTTAAAACATAAAATGTTGCAGTAAACTACCCTATTCCATTAACCGATCTTCACCAAAACCAACATATCTTGAGACCTCTACAGGGCTCTATACGAAACATTAAATGATTCTGTTTGAATTTGCGGCTATTATCGTTTACCATAGGAAATACCCTTGTTAAAACATAAAACGTTGCTGGTAAACTACCCCTTTCCATTAACCGATCTTCACCAAAAACAACACGTCTTGAGAACTCTACAATTCAGGGCTGTATGCGAAACATTATTTGATTCTGTTTGAATTTGCGGCTGTTATCGTTTGCCAAAAAAAAAAAATTCCCTTGATAAAAAAAAACCGTTGCAGGTAAACTACCCCTTTCCCTCAACCGATCTTCTCCAAAACCAACATATCTTGAGACCTCTACAGGGCTCTATGCAAAACATTATTTGATTCTGTTTGAATTTGCGGCTATTATCGTTTACCATATAAATATCGGTATGGAGAACTATACATGACTTCCATGTTCTAAGATTTATATTTAAAATCATATTCGAAATGAAATATTTCCATAGAAACTACGTCTTTCTACTTATTGCTTCAGCATTAATCACAGTACTGAGGTCACTACGTATACCACCTCATGTTTTCGCACTTGATTTTCACCGACGATGGCAGTCGGTGGCACTGCCGAAAACTCTGGTTTTGGAGAAAACATTGGACTACGGCTAAAGAGCCCGGGAAGCAATCTTAACAAAAAACTACTTCTTTGTTGCCGATAACGTAGTACACGTACAAAAAATTCTGTTCAGGGAAGCATGCAAAAAAATATTTGATTCTGTTTGAATGTGCGGCAGTTATCGTTCGTCATGGAAACATTTCTCTTGTTACAACATAAAATGTTGCGGGTAAACTACCCCTTTCCCTCAACAGATCTTCACCAGAATCAATAGACCTTGAGCTCTCTGCAACTCAGGAAAGGGTGCAAAAAATTATTTGATTCTCATTGAATTTTCGGCAGTTATCGTTCGACATAAAAAAAATTACGCTTTTTAAAACATAAAACGTTGCTGATAAACTACCCCTTCCCTTAACCGATCTTCAACAAAATCAACAGACCTTGAGTTCTCTTTAGTTCAAAAAGGTATGCAAAAACCTAGTTGATTCTGTTTGAATTTACGGCAGTTATCGTTCGTCATATAAAAAATTACCCTTGTTAAAACATAAAATGTTGCTGGTAAACTACCCCTTTCCCTTAACCGATCTTCACCAACACCAATAGATATTGAGAACTCTACAATACAGGGCTGTATGCAAAACATCATTTGATTCTGTTTGAATTTGCGGCTGTTATCGTTTGCCATAGAAAATACCCTTTTAAAACATAAAACGTTGCAGGTAAACTACCCCTTTCCCTTAACCGATCTTCACCAAAAACAAAAGGTCTTGAGAACCCTACAATTCAGGGCAGTATGCAAAACATTATTTGATTATGTTTGAATTTGCGGCTGTTATCGTTTGCCATAGAAAATACCCTTTTAAAACATAAAATGTTGCAGGTAAACTACCCCTTTCCCTTAACCGATCTTCACCAAAAACAAAAGGTCTTGAGAACTCTACAATTCAGGGCAGTATGCAAAACATTATTTGATTATGTTTGAATTTGCGGCTGTTATCGTTTGCCATAAAAAATACCCTTGTTAAAACATAAAACGTTGCAGGTAAACTACCCCTTCCCCATAACCGATCTTTACCAATATCAACAGATCTTGAGTACTCTACAAATCAGGGCTGTATACAAAAAATTATTTGATTCTGTTTGAATTTGCGGCTGTTATCGTTTGCCATAGAAAAAATCTACAGACACAGACACAGACACAGACACAGACACAGACACACACACACACACACACACACACACACACACACACACACACACACACTTTTCGAAAAACGACATTTTTCATGTTTTGAGTGTAGTAGTACAATCAGAATCTGCAATAATCTCGAACACGATTTTTTTTTTGCCATCACCATACGTCCATTTCCTTAAGGAACATGGAAGTAAAATATCGGTATGGAGAACCATACATGACTTCCATGTTCTAAGATTTATATTTAAAATCATATTCGAAATGAAATATTTCCATAGAAACTACGTCTTTCTACTTATTGCTTCAGCATTAACCACAGTACTGTGGTCACTAACGTATACCACCTCACGTTTTCGCACTCGATTTTCACCGATGATGGCAGTCGATGGCACTGCCGAAAAGTCAGGTTTTGCAGAAAACATTGAACTACGGCTAAAGAGCCCGGGAAGCAATTTTAACAAAAAACTACTTCTTTGTTGCCGATAACGTAGTTCACATATAAACAATTCTGCCCTCCACCTTCAACTATAATTTTTAATAATAGAAAATTACCCCCACCCCGTTCACCTAACCTCTTCATTTATAGATATTTCATCTACGTTTCTACAGTGGATTACTATGAGCTTCTTATCAGGATACTTTATTTATAAAAATTAAGTACTTTACTCTTGTTAAATCATAAAATGTTTCAGGTAAACTACCCCTTTCTCTTAACCGATCTTCTCCAAAATCAATAGACCTTCAGTCCTCTACAATTCAGGGATGCATGCAAAAAAATATTTGATTCTGTTTGAATGTGCGGCAGTTATCGTTCGTCATGGAAACATTTCTCTTGTTACAACATAAAATGTTGCAGGTAAACTACCCCTTTCCCTTAACTGATCTTCACCAAAATCAATAGACGTTGAGCTCTCTGCAACTCAGGTAAGAGTGCAAAAAATTATTTGTTTCTCATTGAATTTTCGGCAGTTATCGTTCGTCATAAAAAAATTAACCTTTTTAAAACATAAAACGTTGCTGATAAACTACCCCTTTCCCTTAACCGATCTTCAACAAAATCAACAGACCTTATCACGAAAAATTGCATTCTCAACAATTTTACGGGGACAAAGTCATACGGTACCCAGGGAGAAATATAAATTTATAGAAAGCGGTGGGTTTCTTTAGAAGTAAGAAAACATTAAAATATGTAGTAAGGAGCGGTAGAAATTCAAAAGACGACCTTGCGTTGACGCCAGTAAGTCGGCTAAAAAATTACAAATTGTCACGGGCGGGACGGACCGTCATAAAACTGTATTGTTTGCTAGGGTGTACGAAACATTTACCAAGATTGTAAAAGTTAAGTGCATCTAACAAAAGGAGCTATATTTTAGAAAGAGAGCGTATGAAGTGAGATGGATAGTGACGCGAAGTTTTCCTACCACGTGTTCACGCGCATTTTGTGGACGAATAACGGATAGCGTCATTTTTTACGCGGGTTGTTTCGTTAAACAGATTGGGTAGTTTTGAATTTGGCGGTACGGCAGAACAATAGGCGTGTAGTTTGTCAATATTGAGTGAGGGTAGTTTGTAGCGAAGTATAAAAATACGGAGTGTAAGAAGTTAGGGCAGTCAACGGAGAGATTACAGAGATTAGACTCGTAATATTTATTTTAGTCTACGGGAAAATCACAACACTAAGAATCGTATTAGTTGTTATAATAATTTTTTTCAGTAATTTTATTAAGTATATTTCAATCGCCACGTAAGTCAGTTACGGTAACGCGATAGTAATCTGTGCGGAAGTTAGCATCGTAAACACTTAATAAATGTCATAAGAAGGACTCGAGCGCAACTAAAGAAGATCAACTTAAAACCGAGTAACATATCTAAGTTTTAATTAATACAACATCAACCGTTTAAAAGTCGAGTTACCTAGCGATTTAAATGTGTGAAACGTCATTATACGGGACGGTCGATCAATAGCAGCTATTAATCTGGTGTTAGACGCACTTAGCTTTGTTAATGAAATACTGTGTTTTTCTACAAGTGTATTAGTATACAGCACCTGTGTAATTATCACTAAGCAAGTTGAGTGAATGGTGTAATACTTGTGAAACCAGTGTAATTAGTGCGACCTGACAAGGATAATTATCCAACGGATAACTTCTGATCACCAGCCTGGAAACACATCGCAGAGGACATCGCATCGCAGAGTAATTCAACAGACACGTAAATAACAATAATGAACAATCATTTTATATTGCTTATTAATATCAAATATATGTCAATCTTGTTTTGGTGACTCAATCAGTCTAAGAATCCATTGCTAAGAAATAAACACTAATAAATTTGATAGTAAATGAATAAAGTACTGAATGATAAATTTGTAATATTTGAATACAACTGTTATTAAAAAAAATTTAATTAATAACAACTAAATTGTGTTTATTTATTACTGGCGCCCTGGGATAATTCTAAAGAGTCGGTACACGAAAGTAAGTGTGATATATTATTATTAAAATTTGATATGCGATAAATATTAATTTTGTCATGGAATAATTTAATTTGATAAACTCTTACTTTATACATGCTCGTAGGCCAAGTAGTATGCAAAGTAGTAACAAAATAGTAGTGATATATGGCCTATATTTTAAAGTGTATTACAACCTTGAGCTCTCTTTAGTTCAAAAAGGTATGCAAAAACGTAGTTGATTCAGTTTGAATTTACGGCAGTTATCGTTCGTCATATAAAAAATTACCCTTGTTAAAACATAAAATGTTGCAGGTAAAATACCCCTTTCCCTTAACCGATCTTCACCAACACCAATAAGTATTGAGAACTCTACAATACAGGCCTGTATGCAAAACATCATTTGATTCTGTTTTAATTTGCGGCTGTTATCGTTTGCCATAGAAAAAAATTACCCTTCATAAAAAACCGTTGCAGGTAAACTACCCCTTTCCCTTAACCGATCTTCACCAAAAATAAATAGGTCTTGAGTACTCTACAAACCAGGACTGCATGCAAAAATTTATTTGATTATGTTTGAGTTTGCGGCTGATATCGTTTGCCATAGTAAATACCCTTGTTAAAACATAAAACGTTGCACGTAAACTACCCTTTTCCCTTAACCGATCTTCAACAAAATCAACAGACCTTGAGTTCTGTATAATTCAAAAAGGTATGCAGAGGAGTAGTTGATTCTGTTTTAATGTACGGCAGTTTATCGTTCGTCATAAAAAAAACCCTTGTTAAAACATAAAATGTTGCAGTAAACTACCCTATTCCATTAACCGATCTTCACCAAAACCAACATATCTTGAGACCTCTACAGGGCTCTATGCGAAACATTAAATGAATCTGTTTGAATTTGCGGCTATTATCGTTTACCATAGGAAATACCCTTGTTAAAACATAAAACGTTACAGGTAAACTACCCCTTTCCATTAACCGATCTTCACCAAAAACAACACGTCTTGAGAACTCTACAATTCAGGGCTGTATGCGAAACATTATATGATTCTGTTTGAATTTGCGCCTGTTATCGTTTGCCAAAAAAAAAAAAATTCCCTTGATAAAAAAAAACCGTTGCAGGTAAACTACCCCTTTCCCTCAACCGATCTTCACCAAAACCAACATATCTTGAGACCTCTACAGGGCTCTATGCAAAACATTATTTGATTCTGTTTGAATTTGCGGCTATTATCGTTTACCATATAAATATCGGTATGGAGAACTATACATGACTTCCATGTTCTAAGATTTATATTTAAAATCATATTCGAAATGAAATATTTCCATAGAAACTACGTCTTTCTACTTATTGCTTCAGCATTAATCACAGTACTGTGGTCACTACGTATACCACCTCATGTTTTCGCACCTGATTTTCACCGACGATGGCAGTCGGTGGCACTGCCGAAAACTCTGGTTTTGGAGAAAACATTGGACTACGGCTAAAGAGCCCGGGAAGCAATCTTAACAAAAAAACTACTTCTTTGTTGCCGATAACGTAGTACACGTACAAAAAATTCTGTTCAGGGAAGCATGCAAAAAAATATTTGATTCTGTTTGAATGTGCGGCAGTTATCGTTCGTCATGGAAACATTTCTCTTGTTACAACATAAAATGTTGCAGGTAAACTACCCCTTTCCCTCAACAGATCTTCACCAGAATCAATAGACCTTGAGCTCTCTGCAACTCAGGAAAGGGTGCAAAAAATTATTTGATTCTCATTGAATTTTCGGCAGTTATCGTTCGACATAAAAAAAATTACGCTTTTTAAAACATAAAACGTTGCTGATAAACTACCCCTTCCCTTAACCGATCTTCAACAAAATCAACAGACCTTGAGTTCTCTTTAGTTCAAAAAGGTATGCAAAAACCTAGTTGATTCTGTTTGAATTTACGGCAGTTATCGTTCGTCATATAAAAAATTACCCTTGTTAAAACATAAAATGTTGCTGGTAAACTACCCCTTTCCCTTAACCGATCTTCACCAACACCAATAGATATTGAGAACTCTACAATACAGGGCTGTATGCAAAACATCATTTGATTCTGTTTGAATTTGCGGCTGTTATCGTTTGCCATAGAAAATACCCTTTTAAAACATAAAACGTTGCAGGTAAACTACCCCTTTCCCTTAACCGATCTTCACCAAAAACAAAAGGTCTTGAGAACCCTACAATTCAGGGCAGTATGCAAAACATTATCTGATTATGTTTGAATTTGCGGCTGTTATCGTTTGCCATAGAAAATACCCTTTTAAAACATAAAATGTTGCTGGTAAACTACCCCTTTCCCTTAACCGATCTTCACCAAAAACAAAAGGTCTTGAGAACTCTACAATTCAGGGCAGCATGCAAAACATTATTTGATTATGTTTGAATTTGCGGCTGTTATCGTTTGCCATAAAAAATACCCTTGTTAAAACATAAAACGTTGCAGGTAAACTACCCCTTCCCCATAACCGATCTTTACCAATATCAACAGATCTTGAGAACTCTACAATTCAGGGCTGTATGCGAAGTATTATTTGATTCTGTTTGAATTTGCGGCTGTTATCGTTTGCCAAACAAACAAAATTACCCTTGATAAAAAAAACCGTTGCAGGTAAACTACCCCTTTCCCTCAACCGATCTTCACCAAAAACAAAAGGTCTTCAGAACTCTACAATTCAGGGCAGTATGCAAAACATTATTTGATTATGTTTGAATTTGCGGCTGTTATCGTTTGCCATAAAAAATACCCTTGTTAAAACATAAAACGTTGCAGGTAAACTACCCCTTCCCCATAACCGATCTTTACCAATATCAACAGATCTTGAGTACTCTACAAATCAGGGCTGTATACAAAAAATTATTTGATTCTGTTTGAATTTGCGGCTGTTATCGTTTGCCATAGAAAAAATCTACAGACACAGACACAGACACACACACACACACACACACACACACACACACACACACACACACACACACACACACACACACACACACACACACACACACACACACACACACACACACACACACACACACACTTTTCGAAAAACGACATTTTTCATGTTTTGAGTGTAGTAGTACAATCAGAATCTGCAATAATCTCGAACACGATTTTTTTTTTGCCATCACCATACGTCCATTTCCTTAAGGAACATGGAAGTAAAATATCGGTATGGAGAACCATACATGACTTCCATGTTCTAAGATTTATATTTAAAATCATATTCGAAATGAAATATTTCCATAGAAACTACGTCTTTCTACTTATTGCTTCAGCATTAACCACAGTACTGTGGTCACTAACGTATACCACCTCACGTTTTCGCACTCGATTTTCACCGATGATGGCAGTCGATGGCACTGCCGAAAAGTCAGGTTTTGCAGAAAACATTGAACTACGGCTAAAGAGCCCGGGAAGCAATTTTAACAAAAAACTACTTCTTTGTTGCCGATAACGTAGTTCACATATAAACAATTCTGCCCTCCACCTTCAACTATAATTTTTAATAATAGAAAATTACCCCCACCCCGTTCACCTAACCTCTTCATTTATAGATATTTCATCTACGTTTCTACAGTGGATTACTATGAGCTTCTTATCAGGATACTTTATTTATAAAAATTAAGTACTTTACTCTTGTTAAATCATAAAATGTTTCAGGTAAACTACCCCTTTCTCTTAACCGATCTTCTCCAAAATCAATAGACCTTCAGTACTCTACAATTCAGGGATGCATGCAAAAAAATATTTGATTCTGTTTGAATGTGCGGCAGTTATCGTTCGTCATGGAAACATTTCTCTTGTTACAACATAAAATGTTGCAGGTAAACTACCCCTTTCCCTTAACTGATCTTCACCAAAATCAACAGACGTTGAGCTCTCTGCAACTCAGGTAAGAGTGCAAAAAATTATTTGTTTCTCATTGAATTTTCGGCAGTTATCGTTCGTCATAAAAAAATTAACCTTTTTAAAACATAAAACGTTGCTGATAAACTACCCCTTTCCCTTAACCGATCTTCAACAAAATCAACAGACCTTATCACGAAAAATTGCATTCTCAACAATTTTACGGGGACAAAGTCATATGGTACCCAGGGAGAAATATAAATTTATAGAAAGCGGTGGGTTTCTTTAGAAGTAAGAAAACATTAAAATATGTAGTAAGGAGCGGTAGAAATTCAAAAGACGACCTTGCGTTGACGCCAGTAAGTCGGCTAAAAAATTACAAATTGTCACGGGCGGGACGGACCGTCATAAAACTGTATTGTTTGCTAGGGTGTACGAAACATTTACCAAGATTGTAAAAGTTAAGTGCATCTAACAAAAGGAGCTATATTTTAGAAAGAGAGCGTATGAAGTGAGATGGATAGTGACGCGAAGTTTTCCTACCACGTGTTCACGCGCATTTTGTGGACGAATAACGGATAGCGTCATTTTTTACGCGGGTTGTTTCGTTAAACAGATTGGGTAGTTTTGAATTTGGCGGTACGGCAGAACAATAGGCGTGTAGTTTGTCAATATTGAGTGAGGGTAGTTTGTAGCGAAGTATAAAAATACGGAGTGTAAGAAGTTAGGGCAGTCAACGGAGAGATTACAGAGATTAGACTCGTAATATTTATTTTAGTCTACGGGAAAATCACAACACTAAGAATCGTATTAGTTGTTATAATAATTTTTTTCAGTAATTTTATTAAGTATATTTCAACCGCCACGTAAGTCAGTTACGGTAACGCGATAGTAATCTGTGCGGAAGTTAGCATCGTAAACACTTAATAAATGTCATAAGAAGGACTCGAGCGCAACTAAAGAAGATCAACTTAAAACCGAGTAACATATCTAAGTTTTAATTAATACAACATCAACCGTTTAAAAGTCGAGTTACCTAGCGATTTAAATGTGTGAAACGTCATTATACGGGACGGTCGATCAATAGCAGCTATTAATCTGGTGTTAGACGCACTTAGCTTTGTTAATGAAATACTGTGTTTTTCTACAAGTGTATTAGTATACAGCACCTGTGTAATTATCACTAAGCAAGTTGAGTGAATGGTGTAATACTTGTGAAACCAGTGTAATTAGTGCGACCTGACAAGGATAATTATCCAACGGATAACTTCTGATCACCAGCCTGGAAACACATCGCAGAGGACATCGCATCGCAGAGTAATTCAACAGACACGTAAATAACAATAATGAACAATCATTTTATATTGCTTATTAATATCAAATATATGTCAATCTTGTTTTGGTGACTCAATCAGTCTAAGAATCCATTGCTAAGAAATAAACACTAATAAATTTGATAGTAAATGAATAAAGTACTGAATGATAAATTTGTAATATTTGAATACAACTGTTATTAAAAAAAAATTTAATTAATAACAACTAAATTGTGTTTATTTATTACTGGCGCCCTGGGATAATTCTAAAGAGTCGGTACACGAAAGTAAGTGTGATATATTATTATTAAAATTTGATATGCGATAAATATTAATTTTGTCATGGAATAATTTAATTTGATAAACTCTTACTTTATACATGCTCGTAGGCCAAGTAGTATGCAAAGTAGTAACAAAATAGTAGTGATATATGGCCTATATTTTAAAGTGTATTACAACCTTGAGCTCTCTTTAGTTCAAAAAGGTATGCAAAAACGTAGTTGATTCAGTTTGAATTTACGGCAGTTATCGTTCGTCATATAAAAAATTACCCTTGTTAAAACATAAAATGTTGCAGGTAAAATACCCCTTTCCCTTAACCGATCTTCACCAACACCAATAAGTATTGAGAACTCTACAATACAGGCCTGTATGCAAAACATCATTTGATTCTGTTTTAATTTGCGGCTGTTATCGTTTGCCATAGAAAAAAATTACCCTTCATAAAAAACCGTTGCAGGTAAACTACCCCTTTCCCTTAACCGATCTTCACCAAAAATAAATAGGTCTTGAGTACTCTACAAACCAGGACTGCATGCAAAAATTTATTTGATTATGTTTGAGTTTGCGGCTGATATCGTTTGCCATAGTAAATACCCTTGTTAAAACATAAAACGTTGCACGTAAACTACCCTTTTCCCTTAACCGATCTTCAACAAAATCAACAGACCTTGAGTTCTGTATAATTCAAAAAGGTATGCAGAGGAGTAGTTGATTCTGTTTTAATGTACGGCAGTTTATCGTTCGTCATAAAAAAAACCCTTGTTAAAACATAAAATGTTGCAGTAAACTACCCTATTCCATTAACCGATCTTCACCAAAACCAACATATCTTGAGACCTCTACAGGGCTCTATGCGAAACATTAAATGATTCTGTTTGAATTTGCGGCTATTATCGTTTACCATAGGAAATACCCTTGTTAAAACATAAAACGTTACAGGTAAACTACCCCTTTCCATTAACCGATCTTCACCAAAAACAACACGTCTTGAGAACTCTACAATTCAGGGCTGTATGCGAAACATTATTTGATTCTGTTTGAATTTGCGGCTGTTATCGTTTGCCATAGAAAATACCCTTTTAAAACATAAAATGTTGCAGGTAAACTACCCCTTTCCCTTAACCGATCTTCACCAAAAACAAAAGGTCTTGAGAACTCTACAATTCAGGGCAGTATGCAAAACATTATTTGATTATGTTTGAATTTGCGGCTGTTATCGTTTGCCATAAAAAATACCCTTGTTAAAACATAAAACGTTGCAGGTAAACTACCCCTTCCCCATAACCGATCTTTACCAATATCAACAGATCTTGAGAACTCTACAATTCAGGGCTGTATGCGAAATATTATTTGATTCTGTTTGAATTTGCGGCTGTTATCGTTTGCCAAACAAACAAAATTACCCTTGATAAAAAAAACCGTTGCAGGTAAACTACCCCTTTCCCTTAACCGATCTTCACCAAAAACGAAAGGTCTTGAGAACTCTACAATTCTGGGCAGTATGCAAAACATTATTTGATTATGTTTGAATTTGCGGCTGTTATCGTTTGCCATAAAAAATAAATACCCTTGTTAAAACATAAAACGTTGCAGGTAAACTACCCCTTCCCCATAACCGATCTTTACCAATATCAACAGATCTTGAGTACTCTACAAATCAGGGCTGTATACAAAAAATTATTTGATTCTGTTTGAATTTGCGGCTGTTATCGTTTGCCATAGAAAAAATCTACAGACACAGACACAGACACAGACACACACACACACACACACACTTTTCGAAAAACGACATTTTTCATGTTTTGAGTGTAGTAGTACAATCAGAATCTGCAATAATCTCGAACACGATTTTTTTTTTGCCATCACCATACGTCCATTTCCTTAAGGAACATGGAAGTAAAATATCGGTATGGAGAACCATACATGACTTCCATGTTCTAAGATTTATATTTAAAATCATATTCGAAATGAAATATTTCCATAGAAACTACGTCTTTCTACTTATTGCTTCAGCATTAACCACAGTACTGTGGTCACTAACGTATACCACCTCACGTTTTCGCACTCGATTTTCACCGATGATGGCAGTCGATGGCACTGCCGAAAAGTCAGGTTTTGCAGAAAACATTGAACTACGGCTAAAGAGCCCGGGAAGCAATTTTAACAAAAAACTACTTCTTTGTTGCCGATAACGTAGTTCACATATAAACAATTCTGCCCTCCACCTTCAACTATAATTTTTAATAATAGAAAATTACCCCCACCCCGTTCACCTAACCTCTTCATTTATAGATATTTCATCTACGTTTCTACAGTGGATTACTATGAGCTTCTTATCAGGATACTTTATTTATAAAAATTAAGTACTTTACTCTTGTTAAATCATAAAATGTTTCAGGTAAACTACCCCTTTCTCTTAACCGATCTTCTCCAAAATCAATAGACCTTCAGTCCTCTACAATTCAGGGATGCATGCAAAAAAATATTTGATTCTGTTTGAATGTGCGGCAGTTATCGTTCGTCATGGAAACATTTCTCTTGTTACAACATAAAATGTTGCAGGTAAACTACCCCTTTCCCTTAACTGATCTTCACCAAAATCAATAGACGTTGAGCTCTCTGCAACTCAGGTAAGAGTGCAAAAAATTATTTGTTTCTCATTGAATTTTCGGCAGTTATCGTTCGTCATAAAAAAATTAACCTTTTTAAAACATAAAACGTTGCTGATAAACTACCCCTTTCCCTTAACCGATCTTCAACAAAATCAACAGACCTTATCACGAAAAATTGCATTCTCAACAATTTTACGGGGACAAAGTCATATGGTACCCAGGGAGAAATATAAATTTATAGAAAGCGGTGGGTTTCTTTAGAAGTAAGAAAACATTAAAATATGTAGTAAGGAGCGGTAGAAATTCAAAAGACGACCTTGCGTTGACGCCAGTAAGTCGGCTAAAAAATTACAAATTGTCACGGGCGGGACGGACCGTCATAAAACTGTATTGTTTGCTAGGGTGTACGAAACATTTACCAAGATTGTAAAAGTTAAGTGCATCTAACAAAAGGAGCTATATTTTAGAAAGAGAGCGTATGAAGTGAGATGGATAGTGACGCGAAGTTTTCCTACCACGTGTTCACGCGCATTTTGTGGACGAATAACGGATAGCGTCATTTTTTACGCGGGTTGTTTCGTTAAACAGATTGGGTAGTTTTGAATTTGGCGGTACGGCAGAACAATAGGCGTGTAGTTTGTCAATATTGAGTGAGGGTAGTTTGTAGCGAAGTATAAAAATACGGAGTGTAAGAAGTTAGGGCAGTCAACGGAGAGATTACAGAGATTAGACTCGTAATATTTATTTTAGTCTACGGGAAAATCACAACACTAAGAATCGTATTAGTTGTTATAATAATTTTTTTCAGTAATTTTATTAAGTATATTTCAATCGCCACGTAAGTCAGTTACGGTAACGCGATAGTAATCTGTGCGGAAGTTAGCATCGTAAACACTTAATAAATGTCATAAGAAGGACTCGAGCGCAACTAAAGAAGATCAACTTAAAACCGAGTAACATATCTAAGTTTTAATTAATACAACATCAACCGTTTAAAAGTCGAGTTACCTAGCGATTTAAATGTGTGAAACGTCATTATACGGGACGGTCGATCAATAGCAGCTATTAATCTGGTGTTAGACGCACTTAGCTTTGTTAATGAAATACTGTGTTTTTCTACAAGTGTATTAGTATACAGCACCTGTGTAATTATCACTAAGCAAGTTGAGTGAATGGTGTAATACTTGTGAAACCAGTGTAATTAGTGCGACCTGACAAGGATAATTATCCAACGGATAACTTCTGATCACCAGCCTGGAAACACATCGCAGAGGACATCGCATCGCAGAGTAATTCAACAGACACGTAAATAACAATAATGAACAATCATTTTATATTGCTTATTAATATCAAATATATGTCAATCTTGTTTTGGTGACTCAATCAGTCTAAGAATCCATTGCTAAGAAATAAACACTAATAAATTTGATAGTAAATGAATAAAGTACTGAATGATAAATTTGTAATATTTGAATACAACTGTTATTAAAAAAAATTTAATTAATAACAACTAAATTGTGTTTATTTATTACTGGCGCCCTGGGATAATTCTAAAGAGTCGGTACACGAAAGTAAGTGTGATATATTATTATTAAAATTTGATATGCGATAAATATTAATTTTGTCATGGAATAATTTAATTTGATAAACTCTTACTTTATACATGCTCGTAGGCCAAGTAGTATGCAAAGTAGTAACAAAATAGTAGTGATATATGGCCTATATTTTAAAGTGTATTACAACCTTGAGCTCTCTTTAGTTCAAAAAGGTATGCAAAAACGTAGTTGATTCAGTTTGAATTTACGGCAGTTATCGTTCGTCATATAAAAAATTACCCTTGTTAAAACATAAAATGTTGCAGGTAAAATACCCCTTTCCCTTAACCGATCTTCACCAACACCAATAAGTATTGAGAACTCTACAATACAGGCCTGTATGCAAAACATCATTTGATTCTGTTTTAATTTGCGGCTGTTATCGTTTGCCATAGAAACAAATTACCCTTCATAAAAAACCGTTGCAGGTAAACTACCCCTTTCCCTTAACCGATCTTCACCAAAAATAAATAGGTCTTGAGTACTCTACAAACCAGGACTGCATGCAAAAATTTATTTGATTATGTTTGAGTTTGCGGCTGATATCGTTTGCCATAGTAAATACCCTTGTTAAAACATAAAACGTTGCACGTAAACTACCCTTTTCCCTTAACCGATCTTCAACAAAATCAACAGACCTTGAGTTCTGTATAATTCAAAAAGGTATGCAGAGGAGTAGTTGATTCTGTTTTAATGTACGGCAGTTTATCGTTCGTCATAAAAAAAACCCTTGTTAAAACATAAAATGTTGCAGTAAACTACCCTATTCCATTAACCGATCTTCACCAAAACCAACATATCTTGAGACCTCTACAGGGCTCTATGCGAAACATTAAATGATTCTGTTTGAATTTGCGGCTATTATCGTTTACCATAGGAAATACCCTTGTTAAAACATAAAACGTTACAGGTAAACTACCCCTTTCCATTAACCGATCTTCACCAAAAACAACACGTCTTGAGAACTCTACAATTCAGGGCTGTATGCGAAACATTATTTGATTCTGTTTGAATTTGCGGCTGTTATCGTTTGCCAAAAAAAAAAAAATTCCCTTGATAAAAAAAAACCGTTGCAGGTAAACTACCCCTTTCCCTCAACCGATCTTCACCAAAACCAACATATCTTGAGACCTCTACAGGGCTCTATGCAAAACATTATTTGATTCTGTTTGAATTTGCGGCTATTATCGTTTACCATATAAATATCGGTATGGAGAACTATACATGACTTCCATGTTCTACGATTTATATTTAAAATCATATTCGAAATGAAATATTTCCATAGAAACTACGTCTTTCTACTTATTGCTTCAGCATTAATCACAGTGCTGTGGTCACTACGTATACCACCTCATGTTTTCGCACTTGATTTTCACCGACGATGGCAGTCG
Organism: Magicicada septendecula; assembly: GCA_034769895.1. Taxonomy (NCBI): domain Eukaryota; kingdom Metazoa; phylum Arthropoda; class Insecta; order Hemiptera; family Cicadidae; genus Magicicada; species Magicicada septendecula. The sequence continues at coordinate 112,353,857 of CM068373.1, forward strand.
GTGGCACTGCCGAAAACTCTGGTTTTGGAGAAAACATTGGACTACGGCTAAAGAGCCCGGGAAGCAATCTTAACAAAAAACTACTTCTTTGTTGCCGATAACGTAGTACACGTACAAAAAATTCTGTTCAGGGAAGCATGCAAAAAAATATTTGATTCTGTTTGAATGTGCGGCAGTTATCGTTCGTCATGGAAACATTTCTCTTGTTACAACATAAAATGTTGCAGGTAAACTACCCCTTTCCCTCAACAGATCTTCACCAGAATCAATAGACCTTGAGCTCTCTGCAACTCAGGAAAGGGTGCAAAAAATTATTTGATTCTCATTGAATTTTCGGCAGTTATCGTTCGACATAAAAAAAATTACGCTTTTTAAAACATAAAACGTTGCTGATAAACTACCCCTTCCCTTAACCGATCTTCAACAAAATCAACAGACCTTGAGTTCTCTTTAGTTCAAAAAGGTATGCAAAAACCTAGTTGATTCTGTTTGAATTTACGGCAGTTATCGTTCGTCATATAAAAAATTACCCTTGTTAAAACATAAAATGTTGCTGGTAAACTACCCTTTTCCCTTAACCGATCTTCACCAACACCAATAGATATTGAGAACTCTACAATACAGGGCTGTATGCAAAACATCATTTGATTCTGTTTGAATTTGCGGCTGTTATCGTTTGCCATAGAAAATACCCTTTTAAAACATAAAACGTTGCTGGTAAACTACCCCTTTCCCTTAACCGATCTTCACCAAAAACAAAAGGTCTTGAGAACTCTACAATTCAGGGCAGTATGCAAAACATTATTTGATTATGTTTGAATTTGCGGCTGTTATCGTTTGCCATAAAAAATACCCTTGTTAAAACATAAAATGTTGCAGGTAAACTACCCCTTCCCCATAACCGATCTTTACCAATATCAACAGATCTTGAGAACTCTACAATTCAGGGCTGTATGCGAAATATTATTTGATTCTGTTTGAATTTGCGGCTGTTATCGTTTGTCAAACAAACAAAATTACCCTTGATAAAAAAAACCGTTGCAGGTAAACTACCCCTTTCCCTCAACCGATCTTCACCAAAAACAATTGGTCGCGAGTACTCTACAAATCAGGGCTGTATACAAAAAATTATTTGATTCTGTTTGAATTTGCGGCTGTTATCGTTTGCCATAGAAAAAATCTACAGACACAGACACAGACACAGACACACACACACACACACACACTTTTCGAAAAACGACATTTTTCATGTTTTGAGTGTAGTAGTACAATCAGAATCTGCAATAATCTCGAACACGATTTTTTTTTTGCCATCACCATACGTCCATTTCCTTAAGGAACATGGAAGTAAAATATCGGTATGGAGAACCATACATGACTTCCATGTTCTAAGATTTATATTTAAAATCATATTCGAAATGAAATATTTCCATAGAAACTACGTCTTTCTACTTATTGCTTCAGCATTAACCACAGTACTGTGGTCACTAACGTATACCACCTCACGTTTTCGCACTCGATTTTCACCGATGATGGCAGTCGATGGCACTGCCGAAAAGTCAGGTTTTGCAGAAAACATTGAACTACGGCTAAAGAGCCCGGGAAGCAATTTTAACAAAAAACTACTTCTTTGTTGCCGATAACGTAGTTCACATATAAACAATTCTGCCCTCCACCTTCAACTATAATTTTTAATAATAGAAAATTACCCCCACCCCGTTCACCTAACCTCTTCATTTATAGATATTTCATCTACGTTTCTACAGTGGATTACTATGAGCTTCTTATCAGGATACTTTATTTATAAAAATTAAGTACTTTACTCTTGTTAAATCATAAAATGTTTCAGGTAAACTACCCCTTTCTCTTAACCGATCTTCTCCAAAATCAATAGACCTTCAGTCCTCTACAATTCAGGGATGCATGCAAAAAAATATTTGATTCTGTTTGAATGTGCGGCAGTTATCGTTCGTCATGGAAACATTTCTCTTGTTACAACATAAAATGTTGCAGGTAAACTACCCCTTTCCCTTAACTGATCTTCACCAAAATCAATAGACGTTGAGCTCTCTGCAACTCAGGTAAGAGTGCAAAAAATTATTTGTTTCTCATTGAATTTTCGGCAGTTATCGTTCGTCATAAAAAAATTAACCTTTTTAAAACATAAAACGTTGCTGATAAACTACCCCTTTCCCTTAACCGATCTTCAACAAAATCAACAGACCTTATCACGAAAAATTGCATTCTCAACAATTTTACGGGGACAAAGTCATATGGTACCCAGGGAGAAATATAAATTTATAGAAAGCGGTGGGTTTCTTTAGAAGTAAGAAAACATTAAAATATGTAGTAAGGAGCGGTAGAAATTCAAAAGACGACCTTGCGTTGACGCCAGTAAGTCGGCTAAAAAATTACAAATTGTCACGGGCGGGACGGACCGTCATAAAACTGTATTGTTTGCTAGGGTGTACGAAACATTTACCAAGATTGTAAAAGTTAAGTGCATCTAACAAAAGGAGCTATATTTTAGAAAGAGAGCGTATGAAGTGAGATGGATAGTGACGCGAAGTTTTCCTACCACGTGTTCACGCGCATTTTGTGGACGAATAACGGATAGCGTCATTTTTTACGCGGGTTGTTTCGTTAAACAGATTGGGTAGTTTTGAATTTGGCGGTACGGCAGAACAATAGGCGTGTAGTTTGTCAATATTGAGTGAGGGTAGTTTGTAGCGAAGTATAAAAATACGGAGTGTAAGAAGTTAGGGCAGTCAACGGAGAGATTACAGAGATTAGACTCGTAATATTTATTTTAGTCTACGGGAAAATCACAACACTAAGAATCGTATTAGTTGTTATAATAATTTTTTTCAGTAATTTTATTAAGTATATTTCAACCGCCACGTAAGTCAGTTACGGTAACGCGATAGTAATCTGTGCGGAAGTTAGCATCGTAAACACTTAATAAATGTCATAAGAAGGACTCGAGCGCAACTAAAGAAGATCAACTTAAAACCGAGTAACATATCTAAGTTTTAATTAATACAACATCAACCGTTTAAAAGTCGAGTTACCTAGCGATTTAAATGTGTGAAACGTCATTATACGGGACGGTCGATAAATAGCAGCTATTAATCTGGTGTTAGACGCACTTAGCTTTGTTAATGAAATACTGTGTTTTTCTACAAGTGTATTAGTATACAGCACCTGTGTAATTATCACTAAGCAAGTTGAGTGAATGGTGTAATACTTGTGAAACCAGTGTAATTAGTGCGACCTGACAAGGATAATTATCCAACGGATAACTTCTGATCACCAGCCTGGAAACACATCGCAGAGGACATCGCATCGCAGAGTAATTCAACAGACACGTAAATAACAATAATGAACAATCATTTTATATTGCTTATTAATATCAAATATATGTCAATCTTGTTTTGGTGACTCAATCAGTCTAAGAATCCATTGCTAAGAAATAAACACTAATAAATTTGATAGTAAATGAATAAAGTACTGAATGATAAATTTGTAATATTTGAATACAACTGTTATTAAAAAAAATTTAATTAATAACAACTAAATTGTGTTTATTTATTACTGGCGCCCTGGGATAATTCTAAAGAGTCGGTACACGAAAGTAAGTGTGATATATTATTATTAAAATTTGATATGCGATAAATATTAATTTTGTCATGGAATAATTTAATTTGATAAACTCTTACTTTATACATGCTCGTAGGCCAAGTAGTATGCAAAGTAGTAACAAAATAGTAGTGATATATGGCCTATATTTTAAAGTGTATTACAACCTTGAGCTCTCTTTAGTTCAAAAAGGTATGCAAAAACGTAGTTGATTCAGTTTGAATTTACGGCAGTTATCGTTCGTCATATAAAAAATTACCCTTGTTAAAACATAAAATGTTGCAGGTAAAATACCCCTTTCCCTTAACCGATCTTCACCAACACCAATAAGTATTGAGAACTCTACAATACAGGCCTGTATGCAAAACATCATTTGATTCTGTTTTAATTTGCGGCTGTTATCGTTTGCCATAGAAACAAATTACCCTTCATAAAAAACCGTTGCAGGTAAACTACCCCTTTCCCTTAACCGATCTTCACCAAAAATAAATAGGTCTTGAGTACTCTACAAACCAGGACTGCATGCAAAAATGTATTTGATTATGTTTGAGTTTGCGGCTGATATCGTTTGCCATAGTAAATACCCTTGTTAAAACATAAAACGTTGCACGTAAACTACCCTTTTCCCTTAACCGATCTTCAACAAAATCAACAGACCTTGAGTTCTGTATAATTCAAAAAGGTATGCAGAGGAGTAGTTGATTCTGTTTTAATGTACGGCAGTTTATCGTTCGTCATAAAAAAAAACCCTTGTTAAAACATAAAATGTTGCAGTAAACTACCCTATTCCATTAACCGATCTTCACCAAAACCAACATATCTTGAGACCTCTACAGGGCTCTATGCGAAACATTAAATGATTCTGTTTGAATTTGCGGCTATTATCGTTTACCATAGGAAATACCCTTGTTAAAACATAAAACGTTACAGGTAAACTACCCCTTTCCATTAACCGATCTTCACCAAAAACAACACGTCTTGAGAACTCTACAATTCAGGGCTGTATGCGAAACATTATTTGATTCTGTTTGTATTTGCGGCTGTTATCGTTTGCCAAAAAAAAAAAAATTCCCTTGATAAAAAAAAACCGTTGCAGGTAAACTACCCCTTTCCCTCAACCGATCTTCACCAAAACCAACATATCTTGAGACCTCTACAGGGCTCTATGCAAAACATTATTTGATTCTGTTTGAATTTGCGGCTATTATCGTTTACCATATAAATATCGGTATGGAGAACTATACATGACTTCCATGTTCTAAGATTTATATTTAAAATCATATTCGAAATGAAATATTTCCATAGAAACTACGTCTTTCTACTTATTGCTTCAGCATTAATCACAGTACTGTGGTCACTACGTATACCACCTCATGTTTTCGCACTTGATTTTCACCGACGATGGCAGTCGGTGGCACTGCCGAAAACTCTGGTTTTGGAGAAAACATTGGACTACGGCTAAAGAGCCCGGGAAGCAATCTTAACAAAAAACTACTTCTTTGTTGCCGATAACGTAGTACACGTACAAAAAATTCTGTTCAGGGAAGCATGCAAAAAAATATTTGATTCTGTTTGAATGTGCGGCAGTTATCGTTCGTCATGGAAACATTTCTCTTGTTACAACATAAAATGTTGCAGGTAAACTACCCCTTTCCCTCAACAGATCTTCACCAGAATCAATAGACCTTGAGCTCTCTGCAACTCAGGAAAGGGTGCAAAAAATTATTTGATTCTCATTGAATTTTCGGCAGTTATCGTTCGACATAAAAAAAATTACGCTTTTTAAAACATAAAACGTTGCTGATAAACTACCCCTTCCCTTAACCGATCTTCAACAAAATCAACAGACCTTGAGTTCTCTTTAGTTCAAAAAGGTATGCAAAAACCTAGTTGATTCTGTTTGAATTTACGGCAGTTATCGTTCGTCATATAAAAAATTACCCTTGTTAAAACATAAAATGTTGCTGGTAAACTACCCTTTTCCCTTAACCGATCTTCACCAACACCAATAGATATTGAGAACTCTACAATACAGGGCTGTATGCAAAACATCATTTGATTCTGTTTGAATTTGCGGCTGTTATCGTTTGCCATAGAAAATACCCTTTTAAAACATAAAACGTTGCTGGTAAACTACCCCTTTCCCTTAACCGATCTTCACCAAAAACAAAAGGTCTTGAGAACTCTACAATTCAGGGCAGTATGCAAAACATTATTTGATTATGTTTGAATTTGCGGCTGTTATCGTTTGCCATAGAAAATACCCTTTTAAAACATAAAATGTTGCAGGTAAACTACCCCTTTCCCTTAACCGATCTTCACCAAAAACAAAAGGTCTTGAGAACTCTACAATTCAGGGCAGTATGCAAAACATTATTTGATTATGTTTGAATTTGCGGCTGTTATCGTTTGCCATAAAAAATACCCTTGTTAAAACATAAAACGTTGCAGGTAAACTACCCCTTCCCCATAACCGATCTTTACCAATATCAACAGATCTTGAGAACTCTACAATTCAGGGCTGTATGCGAAATATTATTTGATTCTGTTTGAATTTGCGGCTGTTATCGTTTGCCAAACAAACAAAATTACCCTTGATAAAAAAAACCGTTGCAGGTAAACTACCCCTTTCCCTCAACCGATCTTCACCAAAAACAATTGGTCGCGAGTACTCTACAAATCAGGGCTGTATACAAAAAATTATTTGATTCTGTTTGAATTTGCGGCTGTTATCGTTTGCCATAGAAAAAATCTACAGACACAGACACAGACACAGACACACACACACACACACACACACACACACACACACACACACACACACACACACACACACTTTTCGAAAAACGACATTTTTCATGTTTTGAGTGTAGTAGTACAATCAGAATCTGCAATAATCTCGAACACGATTTTTTTTTTGCCATCACCATACGTCCATTTCCTTAAGGAACATGGAAGTAAAATATCGGTATGGAGAACCATACATGACTTCCATGTTCTAAGATTTATATTTAAAATCATATTCGAAATGAAATATTTCCATAGAAACTACGTCTTTCTACTTATTGCTTCAGCACTAACCACAGTACTGTGGTCACTAACGTATACCACCTCACGTTTTCGCACTCGATTTTCACCGATGATGGCAGTCGATGGCACTGCCGAAAAGTCTGGTTTTGCAGAAAACATTGAACTACGGCTAAAGAGCCCGGGAAGCAATTTTAACAAAAAACTACTTCTTTGTTGCCGATAACGTAGTTCACATATAAACAATTCTGCCCTCCACCTTCAACTATAATTTTTAATAATAGAAAATTACCCCCACCCCGTTCACCTAACCTCTTCATTTATAGATATTTCATCTACGTTTCTACAGTGGATTACTATGAGCTTCTTATCAGGATACTTTATTTATAAAAATTAAGTACTTTACTCTTGTTAAATCATAAAATGTTTCCGGTAAACTACCCCTTTCTCTTAACCGATCTTCTCCAAAATCAACAGACCTTCCGTCCTCTACAATTCAGGGAAGCATGCAAAAAAATATTTGATTCTGTTTGAATGTGCGGCAGTTATCGTTCGTCATGGAAACATTTCTCTTGTTACAACATAAAATTTTGCAGGTAAACTACCCCTTTCCCTTAACTGATCTTCACCAAAATCAATAGACCTTGAGCTTTCTGCAACTCAGGTAAGAGTGCAAAAAATTATTTGTTTCTCATTGAATTTTCGGCAGTTATCGTTCGTCATAAAAAAATTACCCTTTTTAAAACATAAAACGTTTCTGATAAACTACCCCTTCCCTTAACCGATCTTCAACAAAATCAACAGACCTTGAGTTCTCTTTAGTTTAAAAAGGTATGCAAAAACCTAGTTGATTCTGTTTGAATTTACGGCAGTTATCGTTCGTCATATAAAAAATTACCCTTGTTAAAACATAAAATGTTGCGGGTAAACTACCCCTTTCCCTTAACCGATCTTCACCAACACCAATAGGTATTGAGAACTCTACAATACAAAGCTGTATGCAAAACATCTTTTGATTCTGTTGGAATTTGCGGCTGTTATCGTTTTCTATGGAAAAAATTACCCTTGAAAAAAACCGTTGCTGGTAAACTACCCCTTTCCCTTAACCGATCTTCACCAAAAACGACAGGTCTTGGGTACTCTACAATTCAGGCTTGTATGCAAACAATTATTTGATTCTGTTTGAATTTGCGGCTGTTATCGTTTGCCATAGAAAACACCCTTGATAAAACATAAAACGTTGCTGGTAAACTACCCTATTCCATTAACCGATCTTCACCAATAACAATAGGTCTCGAGAACTCTACAATTCAGGGCTGTATGCAAAACATTAGTTGATTCTCTTTGAATTTACGGCAGTTATCGTTCGTCACAGAAAAAATACCCTTGTTAAAACATAAAACGTTGCAGGTAAACTACCCCTTTCCCTTAACCGATCTTCACCAAAAACAATAGGTCTTTAGTACTCAACAAAGCAGGACTGTATGCAAAAACGTATTTGATTCTGTTTGAATTTGCGGCTCTTATCGTTTGCCATAGAAAATACTTTTTTAAAACATAAAAAGTTGCAGGTAAACTACCCCTTTCACTTAACCGATCTTCACCAACACCAATAGGTATTGAGAACTACACAATACAGGGCTGTATGCAAAACATCATTTGATTCTGTTTGAATTTGCGGCTGTTATCTTTTACCATAAAAAAGTAAAATATCGGTATGGAGAACCATACATGACTTCCATATTCTAAGATTTATTTTTAAAATCATTTTCGAAATGAAATATTACCATAGAAACTACTTCTTTCTACTTACTGCTTCAGCCTTAACCACAGTACTGTGGTCACTAACATATACCACCTCACGTTATCGCACTCGATATTCACTGATGATGGAAGTCGATGGCATTGCCGAAACGTCTGGTTTTGTAGAAAACATTGGACTACGGCCAAATATCCCGAGAAGGAATTTTAACAAAAACTACTTCTTTGTTGCCGATAACGTTGTACACATATATATAAAAAATATGCATAAAATTAATGGCTTGTATAAGTTAATGATTGATCTCCATTAAGTAGTGCTCAAGTTTCCAAAGTTTTAATATTATGATGTCCGTAATTAAAACATCAGAGCAGGTTTAGTGTGAATGAGGGTACACTGTGGACAAAAATTTTCAACGTTTCCTATTGAGCGTTGCTTAGAGTAAAGCTGCGAATCTACAGTGTATGTTTCACAGAACAAACACGCGAAAAAGAAGGAGCCCTCCGAAGTCACTCATGGACCCTCAGCATCTTGCAGAGGGTTCATTCCCTAAAGACGAAAAGTCTGTCTATGAATCGTTCCTCTGTAAACACGTGCAGTTACATTGCCCAGCGATCCACAGGAAGCAAATTGATGTCCATTTTTTCGGCTTGCACGCGTTATGTTGGTGTGGGTTTCGGCACTTTCCATTTAAAAAGCGTGCAAATGTAAGAAAATAAACATGAGTGAGGCCAGAAATAACGTGAATTGTGTGTGTGTGTGTGTGTGTGTGTGTGTGTGTGTGTGTGTGTGTGTGTGTGTCTTACCTGCCTTTTTATTGCTGTAGGCATAATAATAAAATGGAAACGTAAACATTACATAACTGAGATATGCTTACCTGCCACGAACGATATATTATTTTATACATGGAGGAGTTCAGTGACATACGCACGTACAGAAGTCATTTTCAAAAATACTAGAAGTCGTCCACGCTTTTATGTTGGCAGTGTAACTTACAGGAAGTTTTTTGATGTTTTTAAAACATCTAGGATGCAAACTTTTCCCGATAACTAAAAGTTTCCTTTTTTCGGTTCCCGTCATGTTCGCACAAACAAAAACTGTAACTCTTTGTTTAGAGAGCTTCCCACCAACGCACTTTTCATTTTTAAATTTGAAAGTCTTATCTGGAGTTAATTTATAAAAAATTCCAGCTTCATGTCCATTAAAGATGTCTTCATCTTTATATGATCGTCTAATTTCTGGCCAAGTGTTACGCACCCAATCGCCTGTAACGTTCAGATCTACGCATTTTGCCTCACCACAAATTTTTGCAAAGGAAATCGAGTGTCGGGCCTTAAATCGATCTAGCCATCCGTTGGAGCACGTAAAATGGCTGGCGCCGGCAGTCCTGTTACAGTGCTTATTGCTTGCATACAATGTATGTCTGTAGCCATGGGCTAGCGCGCGCGCGCACATATATACGTTTATATGAAAATTAGAGTAAAATATCTGAGAAATATTTGACGCTATAACAGAGTAGTACAATATTTAGTGACGTTAAAACCGGGAATTTTTATAATGTTAAAGATATCAGTTTGACCGGACTTATGACAAAATAACGCTACACCCGAGTTGACGTAACAGCCGAGGCCGTAATAACCAAGTTCCACTGTATATATAAAGATATTAACTCGAACATAATTTACATTAAAATGAAAAAATTATAATTTTATTGCCTGGCAACAAAATTATTTTATTTTTAACAATTACCATTGTTTCAAAAAGTTTAAATAAAAATTTCAAGTACTTTACTCTTGTTAAAACGTAAAAGGCTGCAGGTAAACTACCCCTTCCCCTTAACCGATCTTCACCAAAATCTAAAGGCCTTGAGTCCTCTACAATTCACTGACGTATGCAAAAAATTATTTGATTCTGTTTGAATTTGCGGCAGTTATCGTTTGCCATAGAAAATACGCTTGATAAAAAACGTTGCAGGTAAACTACCCCTTCCCCTCACCCGATCTTCACCAAAAACAATAGGTCTTGAGTACTCTACAAATCAAGGCTGCATGCAAATAATCTTTTGATTCTGTTTGAATTTGCGGCTGTTATCGTTTGCCATAGGAGATACCCTTGTTGAAACATAAAACGTTACAGGTAAACTACCCCTTTCCCTTAACCGATCTTCACCAAAAACAATACGTCTTGAGAACTCTACAATTAAGGGCTGTATGCGAAACATTATTTGATTCTGTTTGAATTTGCGGCTGTTATCGTTTGCCAAAAAAAAAATTTCCCTTGATAAAAAAAACCGTTGCAGGTAAACTACCCCTTTCCCTCAACCGATCTTCACCAAAAACATTAGGTCGTGAGTACTCTACAAATCAGGACTGCATGCAAAAAATTATTTGATTCTGTTTGAATTTGCGGCAGTTATCGTTTGCCATAGAAAAAAATCTACAGACACACAGACAAACACACACACAGACACTTTTTTCATGTTTTGAGTGTAGAAGAATCAGAATCTGCAATAATCTCGAACACGATTTTTTTTGCCATCACCATACTTCCATCCTTAAGGAATATGGAAGTAAAATATCGGTATGGAGAACCATACATGACTTCCATATTCTAAGATTTATATTTAAAATCATTTTCGAAATGAAATATTACCATAGAAACTACTTCTTTCTACTTACTGCTTCAGCCTTAACCACAGTACTGTGGTCACTAACGTATACCACCTCACGTTATCGCACTCGATTTTCACTGATGATGGAAGTCGATGGCATTGCCGAAATGTCTGGTTTTGTAGAAAACATTTGACTACGGCCAAATATCCCGGGAAGGAATTTTAACAAAAACTACTTCTTTGTTGCCGATAACGTTGTACACATATATATCAGTGGCGAAGTTACATGGAGGCAATTGAGGCAATGCCTACCCTAAAAAATTCTGTAGAATAAAAATTATAAATACGTATGAACTACATAACGTAAAGATTATACATTGTTACTGCGACTGTCAAATTTATTAAACCGAAACGTGCTTTATTGAGCGACCGCTAGATGGTGACAGGTGAGATTCGGCATAGTTCGTTTAAAGCGAATGAGGCAACCTGAACTTGCCTCAGCGTTTTTTGTATACATCGTATGTAAGCAATGTAGTGGTGTGATAGGGAAGTGTAGAGAGGGGGGATTATCCCGCGCTGTACACATAGAGCGTTGAGGCATGCCTCACTTCTGTGGTCCAAACAGTTAAGTTAAAGCGCCTGTGTTGTTTCTAAGTGTTTATTTTATGCGGTTATTAAAAGTGTCACTGTTATTCCGCTGAACTAACAGATGATCAAGATTGTTATTTGAATTATTTGTAACATTAAACATATATATAGAAACTAATCAAGTTTAAAAATTTGAAGTTCAATCAGTTGTATTATTGTGTATGACTAATACAAGGATTTCGGAAAACGACTTTTTTCATGTTTTGAGTGTAGAAGAATCAGAATCTGCAATAATCTCGAACACGATTTTTCTTGCCATCACCATACTTCCATTCCTTAAGGAATATGGAAGTAAAATATCGGTATGGAGAACCATACATGACTTCCATATTCTAAGATTTATATTTAAAATCATTTTCGAAATGAAATATTACCATAGAAACTACTTCTTTCTACTTACTGCTTCAGCCTTAACCACAGTACTGTGGTCACTAACGTATACCACCTCACGTTATCGCACTCGATTTTCACTGATGATGGAAGTCGATGGCATTGCCGAAATGTCTGGTTTTGTAGAAAACATTTGACTACGGCCAAATATACCGGGAAGGAATTTTAACAAAAACTACTTCTTTGTTGCCGATAACGTTGTACACATATATATCAGTGGCGAAGTTACATGGAGGCAATTGAGGCAATGCCTACCCTAAAAAATTCTGTAGAATAAAAATTATAAATACGTATGAACTACATAACGTAAAGATTATACATTGTTACTGCGACTGTCAAATTTATTAAACCGAAACGTGCTTTATTGAGCGACCGCTAGATGGTGACAGGTGAGATTCGGCATAGTTCGTTTAAAGCGAATGAGGCAACCTGAACTTGCCTCAGCGTTTTTTGTATACATCGTATGTAAGCAATGTAGTGGTGTGATAGGGAAGTGTAGAGAGGGGGGATTGTCCCGCGCTGTACACATAGAGCGTTGAGGCATGCCTCACTTCTGTGGTCCAAACAGTTAAGTTAAAGCGCCTGTGTTGTTTCTAAGTGTTTATTTTATGCGGTTATTAAAAGTGTCACTGTTATTCCGCTGAACTAACAGATGATCAAGATTGTTATTTGAATTATTTGTAACATTAAACATATATATAGAAACTAATCAAGTTTAAAAATTTGAAGTTCAATCAGTTGTATTATTGTGTATGACTAATACAAGGATTGTTCAATAGACACACGTATAGAGCTGTAAAGCATTTTTTATTCAACGATTTTAAAAGAAGTCTCCAATAACATTAAGACATGAGTTCCACTGTTGCACTAACCTGTAGATTCCCTGCTAGTAAAATTCTTACGGCTGTTTGTGGAACCATTCGGTTACAGCAAACTCTACCTCAGCGTCCGATTTGACCCACCGTCCTTTTAGTGATTCCTTAAAAAAAATTTAAGATAAGATTTTTGCCTACCCATTCATTAACTACTAGCTTCGCCAGTAAGCAAATTGATGTCCATTTTTTCGGCTTGCACGCGTTATGTTGGTGTGGGTTTCGGCACTTTCCATTTAAAAAGCGTGCAAACGTAAGAAAATAAACATGAGTGAGGCCAGAAATAACGTGAATTGTGTGTATGTGTGTGTGTGTGTGTGTGTTTGTGTCTTACCTGCCTTTTTATTGCCGTATTAAATGAAAAATATTATATTACATTAAAATGAAAAAATTTTAATTTTATTGCCTGGCAACAAAATTATTTTATTTTTAACAATTATCATTGTTTCAAAAAGTTTAAATAAATTTTCAAGTACTTTACTCTTGTTAAAACGTAAAAGGTTGCAGGTAAACTACCCCTTCCCCTTAACCGATCTTCACCAAAATCGAAAGTCCTTGAGACCTCTACAATTCAGGGACGTATGCAAAAAATTATTTCATTCTGTTTGAATTTGCGGCAGTTATCGTTTGCCATAGAAAATACGCATGATAAAAAACGTTGCAGGTAAACTACCCCTTCCCCTTAACCGATCTTCACCAAAAACAAAAGGTCTTGAGAACTCTACAATTTAGGGCTGTATGCAAATAATCTTTTGATTCTGTTTGAATTTGCGGCTGTTATCGTTTGCCATAGGAAATACCCTTGTTAAAACATAAAACGTTACAGGTAAACTACCCCTTTCCATTAACCGATCTTCACCAAAAACAACACGTCTTGAGAACTCTACAATTCAGGGCTGTATGCGAAACATTATTTGATTCTGTTTGAATTTGCGGCTGTTATCGTTTGCCAAAAAAAAAAATTCCCTTGATAAAAAAAAACCGTTGCAGGTAAACTACCCCTTTCCCTCAACCGATCTTCACCAAAAACAATAGGTCGTGAGTACTCTACAAATCAGGGCTGTATGCAAAAAATTATTTGATTCTGTTTGAATTTGCGGCAGTTATCGTTTGCCATAGAAAAAAAATCTACAGACACACAGACAGACACAGACACACACACAGACACTTTTCGGAAAACGACTTTTTTTCATGTTTTGAGTGTAGTAGAATCAGAATCTGCAATAATCTCGAACACGATTTTTTTTGCCATGACCATACTTCCATTCCTTAAGGAATATGGAAGTAAAATTACCCTTGATAAAAAACCGTTGCAGGTAAACTACCCCTTTCCCCTAACCGATCTTCACCAAAAACGATAGGTCCTGAGAACTCTGCAATTCAGGGCTGTATGCAAAATATTATATGATTTTGTTTGAATTTGCGGCTGTTATCGTTTGCCATACAAATACCTTTGATAAAACAAAAAACGTGGCAGGTAAACTACCCCTTTCCCCTAAACGATCTTCACCAAAAACAATAGGTCTTTAGTACTCAAGAAATCAGGGCTTTATGCAAAAACGTATTTGATTATGTTTGAATTTGCGGCTGTTATCGTTTGCCAAATAAATACCCTTGATAAAACATAAAACGTTGCAGGTAATCTACCCCTTTCCCTTAACCGATCTTTACCAAAATCAACAGATCTTGAGAACCCTACAATTCAGGGCTGTATGCGAAACATTATTTGATTCTGTTTGAATTTGCGGCTCTTATCGTTTGCCAGACAAACAAAATTACCCTTGATAAAAAAAACCGTTGCAGGTAAACTACCCCTTTCCCTCAACCGATCTTCACCAAAAACAATAGGTCGCGAGTACATTACAAATCAGGGCTGCATGCAAAAAATTATTTGATTCTGTTTGAATTTGCGGCTGTTATCGTTTGCCATAAAAAAAATCTACACACACACACACACACACACACACATTTCGAAAAATGACTTTTTTTCATGTTTTGAGTGTAGTACAATCATATTCTGCACTAATCTCGAACACAATTTTTTTTGCCATCACCATACTTCCATTTCCTTAAGGAACATGGAAGTAATCACCATACTTCCATTCCTTAAGGAATATGGAAGTAAAATTACCCTTGATAAAAAACCGTTGCAGGTAAACTACCCCTTTCCCTTAACCGATCTTCACCAAAAACGACAGGTCTTGAGAACTCTGCAATTCAGGGCTGTATGCAAAATATTATATGATTTTGTTTGAATTTGTGGCTGTTATCGTTTGCCATACAAAATACTCTTGATAAAACAAAAAACGCGGCAGGTAAACTACCCCTTTCCCTTAAACGAACTTCACCAAAAACAATAGGTCTTGTGTACTCTACAAATCAGGGCTGTATGCAAAAAATTATTTGATTCTATTTGAATTTGCGGCTGTTATCGTTTGCCATAGAAAAAAAATCTACAGACACACACAGACACACAGACACACACACAGACACTTTTCGAAAAATGACTTTTTTTCATGTTTTGAGTGTAGTACAATCATATTCTGCAATAATCTTGAACACGATTTTTTTTGCCATCACCATACTTCCATTTCCTTAAGGAACATTGAAGTAAAATTACCCTTGATAAAAGTAAACTACCCCTTTCCCTTAACCGATCTTCACCAAAAACGATAGGTCTTGAGAACTCTGCAATTCAGGGCTGTATGCAAAATATTATATGATTTTGTTTGAATTTGCGGCTGTTATCGTTTGCCATACAAAATACCCTTGATAAAACAAAAAACGTGGCAGGTAAACTACCCCTTTCCCTTAAATATCTTCACCAAAAACAACAGGTCTTTAGTACTCAAGAAATCAGGGCTGTATGCAAAAACGTATTTGATTATGTTTGAATTTGCGGCTGTTATCGTTTGCCATAGAAAATACCCTTGTTAAAACATAAAACGTTGCAGGTAAACTACCCCTTCCCTTACCCGATGTTTACCAAAATCAACAGATCTTGAGAACCCTACAATTCAGGGCTGTATGCGAAACATTATTTGATCCTCTTTGAATTTACGGCAGTTATCGTTTGTCACAGACAAAATACCCTTGTTAAAACATAAAACGTTGCTGGTAAACTACCCCTTTCCCTTAACCTATCTTCACCAAAAACAATAGGTCTTTAGTACTCATCAAAACAGGGCTGTATGCAAAACGTATTTGATTCTGTTTGAATTTGCGGCTCTTATCGTTTGCCATAGAAAATACCCTTTTAAAACATAAAACGTTGCAGGTAAACTACCCCTTTCCCTTAACCGATCTTCACCAACACCAATAGGTATTGAGAACTCTACAATACAGGGCTGTATGCAAAACATCATTTGATTCTGTTTGAATTTGCGGCTGTTATCGTTTACCATAGAAAAAGTAAATATCGGTATGGAGAACCATACATGACTTCCATATTCTGAGATTTATATTTAAAATCATTTTCAGCCAAACAGCCAGGGAAGGAATTTTAACAAAAAAATACTTCTTTGTTGCCAATAACGTAGTACACATATCAAAAAAAATTATCCCCTCCCCCTTCAACTATAATTTTGATTTATAGAAAATTACCCCCAGCCCGTTCAACTAGCCTCTTCATTTATAGATATTTCATCTACGTTTCTACAGTGGATTATTAAGATCTTATCAGGATACTTTATCAAAATTAAGTACTTTACTCATGTTACAACAAAAAATGTTTCAGGTAAACTGCCCTTTCCCCGTAACCGATCTTCACCAAAATCAACAGACATTGAGTTCTCTATAGCTCAGGCACATTTGTAAAAAATTATTTGATTCTGTTTGAATTTACGGCAGTTATGGTTCGTCATATAAAAAATTACCCATGTTAAAACATAAAACATGAGATTTATAAAACATATCTAAGATTTATATTTAAAATCATTTTTGAAATAAAATATTTTCATAGAACCTACTAACGCTGGGGAAATCTGAGGAGCCAATCAGAGTTGGGCCTACCTGTCACTCTGCTGAATTTGGTGGAAAGCCCTGTCACTGTCGTCAAAGTATCAGCCTTGACAGGGTCCTCTTTTTCTGCAAAATGGGAGAGGCTTGAGATGGAGTGAGTGACATGGTCCCCACCTCAATGAAGAACCCATTGTTTTATAAAAATATATTTAAATTTTGAAAACTGAAAATTCTTTTCTTGTTGTAAATATTTATATTTTATAATCAAAATGACTTTATCAAAAAAACAAACATTATTTTTTTATAATAAGTACTTACATATGTTTCTTAATATGCTTACTTTTTCTTCAATGTTGATGATCATTTCCAAACATTCTGACAAAATTGTATCTACAGAACAGTTAACATTCCCCAGGTTTCCATTTCTGCTAATTTCTCATTACACCTTCCACTGACGTATTATTAACCATTTCATAAACTATCGTATAATCTTTTCAGATTTTGTTGTACAAAATCTGAAATTTTCAGATTGCCTGGCAACAAAATTATTTTATTTTCAACAATTACCATTGTTTGAAAAAGTTTAAATGAATTTTCAAGTACTTTACTCTTGTTAAAACGTAAAAGGTTGCAGGTAAACTACCCCTTCCCCTTAACCGATCTTCACCAAAATCGAAAGTCCTTGAGACCTCTACAATTCACTGACGTATGCAAAAAATTATTTGATTCTGTTTGAATTTGCGGCAGTTATCGTTTGCCATAGAAAATACGCTTGATAAAAAACGTTGCAGGTAAACTACCCCTTCCCCTTAACCGATCTTTACCAAAAACAACAGGTCTTGAGAACTCTACAAATCAGGGCTGTATGCAGAAAATTATTTGATTCTGCTTGAATTTGCGGCTGTTATCGTTTACCATAGAAAATACCCTTGTTAAAAAAATGTTGTAGGTAAACTTCTCCTTTCCCTTAACCGATCTTCACCAAAAACAACAGGTCTTGAGAACTCCATAATTTAGGGCTGTATGCAAATAATCTTTTGATTCTGTTTGAATTTGCGGCTGTTATCGTTTGGCATAGGAAATACCCTTGTTAAAACATAAAACGTTTCAGGTAAACTACCCCTTCCCCTTACCCGATCTTCACCAAAACCAATAGGTCTTGAGAACTCTACACTTCAGGGCTGTATGCGAAACATTATTTGATTCTGTTTGAATTTACGGCTGTTAACGTTTGCCAAAAAAAAATTTCTCTTGAAAAAAAACCGTTGCAGGTAAACTACCCCTTTCCCTCAACCGATCTCCACCAAAAAAAACAGATAGCGAGTACTCTACAAGTCAGGGCTGTATGCAAAACATTATTTGATTCTGTTTGAATTTGCGGCAGTTATCGTTTGCCATAGAAAATACGCTTGATAAAAAACGTTGCTGGTAAACTACCCCTTTCCCTCAACCGATCTTCACCAAAAACAACAGGTCTTGAGTACTCTACAAATCAGGGACGTATGCAGAAAATTATTTGATTCTGTTTGAATTTGCGGCTGTTATCGTTTGCCATAGAAAATACCCTTGTTAAAAAAACGTTGTAAGTAAACTACCCCTTTCCCTTAACCGATCTTCACCAAAAACAATAGGTCTTGAGAACTCTACAATTTAGGGCTATATGCAAACAATCTTTTGATTCTGTTTGAATTTGCGGCTGTTATCGTTTGCCATAGGAAATACCCTTGTTAAAACATAAAACGTTACAGGTAAACTACCCCTTTCCCTTAATCGATCTTCACCAAAAACAATAGATCCTGAGAACTCTACAATTGAGGGCTGTATGCGAAACATTATTTGATTCTGTTTGAATTTGCGGCTGTTATCGTTTGCCAAAAAAAAAAATTTCCCTTGAAAAAAAAACCGTTGCAGGTAAACTACCCCTTTCCTTCAACCGATCTTCACCAAAAACAATAGGTCGCGAGTACTCTACAAACCAGAGCGGTATGCAAAAAATTGTTTGATTCTGTTTGAATTTGCGGCAGTTATCGTTTGCCATAGAAAAAAATCTACAGACACACAGACACACAGACACACACACAGACACTTTTCGGAAAACGACTTTTTTTCATGTTTTGAGTGTAGTAGAATCAGAATCTGCAATAATCTCGAACACGATTTTTTTTGCCATCACCATACTTCCATTCCTTAAGGAATATGGAAGTAAAATTGCCATCACCATACTTCCATTTCCTTAAGGAACATGGAAGTAAAATTACCCTTGATAAAAAACCGTTGCAGGTAAACTACCCCTTTCCCTTAACCGATCTTCACCAAAAACGATAGGTCTTGAGAACTCTGCATTTCAGGGCTGCATGCAAAATATTATATGATTTTGTTTGAATTTGCGGCTGTTATCGTTTGCCATACAAAATACCCTTGATGAAACAAAAAACGTGGCAGGTAAACTACCCCTTTCCCTTAAACGATCTTCACCAAAAACAATAGGTCTTTAGTACTCAAGAAATCAGGGCTGTATGCAAAAACGTATTTGATTATGTTTGAATTTGCGGCTGTTATCGTTTGCCATAGAAAATACCCTTGTTAAAACATAAAACGTTGCAGGTAAACTACCCCTTTCCCTTAACCGATCTTTACCAAAATCAACAGATCTTGCGAACACTACAATTCAGGGCTGTATGCGAAACATTATTTTATTCTGTTTGTATTTGCGGCTGTTATCGTTTGCCAAACAAACAAAATTACCCTTGATAAAAAAAAAACCGTTGCAGGTAAACTACCCCTTTCCCTCAACCGATCTTCACCAAAAACAATAGGTCGCGAGTACTCTACAATTCAGGGCTGTTTGCAAAAAATTATTTTATTCTGTTTGAATTTGCGGCTGTTATCGTTTGCCATAGAAAAAAATCTACAGACACACACACACACACACAGACACTTTTCGAAATATCGGTATGGAGAACCATACATGACTTCCATGTTCTAAGATTTATATTTAAAATCATATTCGAAATGAAATATTTCCATAGAAACTACGTCTTTCTACTTATTGCTTCAGCATTAACCACAGTACTATGGTCACTAACGTATACCACCTCATCTTTTCGCACTCGATTTTCACCGATGATGGCAGTCGATGGCACTGCCGAAAAGTCTGGTTTTACAGAAAATATTGGACTACGGCTAAAGAGCCCGGGAAGCAATTTTAACAAAAAACTACTTCTTTGTTGCCGATAACGTAGTACACATACAAAAAATTCTACCCTCAACCTTCAACTATAATTTTTAATAATAGAAAATTACCCCCACCCCGTTCACTTAACTTCTTCATTTATAGATATTTCATCTACGTTTCTACAGTGGATTACTATGAGCTTCATATCAGGATACTTTATTTATAAAAATTAAGTACTTTACTCTTGTTAAATCATAAAATGTTTCAGGTAAACTACCCGTTTCTCTTAACCGATCTTCTCCAAAATCACCAGACCTTCCGTCCTCTACAATTCAGGGAAGCATGGAAAACAATATTTGATTCTGTTTGAATGTGCGGCAGTTATCGTTCGTCATGTTAACATTTCTCTTGTTACAACATAAAATGTTGCAGGTAAACTACCCCTTTCCCTTTACCGATCTTCACCAAAATCAATAGACCTTGAGCTCTCAGCAACTCAGGAAAGGGTGCAAAAAATTATTTGATTCTCGTTGAATTTTCGGCAGTTATAGTTCGTCATATAAAAAATTACCCTTGTTAAAACATAAAATGTTGCAGGTAAACTACCCCTTTCCCTTAACCGATCTTCACCAAAAACGACAGGTCTTGGGTATGCTACAATTCAGGCCTGTATGCAAATAATTATTTGATTCTGTTTGAATTTGCGGCTGTTATCGTTTGCAATAGAAAACAACCCTTGATAAAACACAAAACGTTGCTGGTAAACTACCCTATTCCATTAACCGATCTTCACCAAAAACAATACGTCTTGAGAACTCTACAATTGAGGGCCGTATGCAAAACATTAGTATATTCTGTTTTAATGTACGGCAGTTATCGTACGTCATAGAAAAAATACCCTTGTTAAAACATACAACCTTGCTGGTAAACTACCCCATTCCCTTAACTGATCTTCAACAAAATCAACAGACCTTGAGTTCTGTATAATTCAAAAAGGTATGCAGAAGAGTAGTTGATTCTGTTTTAATGTACGGCAGTTATCGTTCGTCAAAAAAAAAAATTACCCTTGATAAAACATAAAAAGTTGCTGGTAAACAACCCTATTCCCTTAACCGATCTTCACCAAAACAAACATGTCTTGACAACTCTACATTTCAGGGCTGTATGCAAAATATTATATGATTCTGTTTGAATTTGCGGCTGTTATCGTTTGCCATACAAAATACCCTTGATAAAACAAAAAATGTGCCTGGACAACTACCCCTTTCCCTTAACCGATCTTCACCAACACCAATAGGTATTGAGAACTCTACAATACAGGGCTGTATGCAAAACATCATTTGATTCTGTTTCAATTTGCGGCTGTTATCGTTTACCATAGAAAATATCGGTATGGAGAACAATACATGACTTCCATATTCTAAGATTTATATTTAAAATCATTTTCAGCCAAACAGCCAGGCTGTGTCTTACCTGCCTTTTTATTGCTGTAATAAATGAAAAATATTATATTACATTAAAATGAAAAAATTATCATTTTATTGCCTGGCAACAAAATTATTTTATTTTTAACAATTACCATTGTTTCAAAAAGTTTAAATAAATTTTCAAGTACTTTACTCTTGTTAAAACGTAAAAGGTTGCAGGTAAACTACCCCTTCCCCTTAACCGATCTTCACCACAATGGAAAGTTATTGAGACCTCTACAAATCAGGGCTGTATGCAAAACATTATTTGATTCTGTTTGAATTTGCGGCTGGTATCGTTTGCCATAGAAAATACCCTTGTTAAAAAAACGTTGCAGGTAAACTACCCCTTTCCCTCAACCGATCTTCACCAAAAACAACAGGTCTTGAGAACTCTACAATTTAGGGCTGTATGCAAATAATCTTTTGATTCTGTTTGAATTTGCGGCTGTTATCGTTTGCCACAGGAAATACCCTTATTAAAACATAAAACGTTACAGGTAAACTACCCCTTTCCCTTAACCGATCTTCACCAAAATCAGCAGATCTTGAGAACTCTACAATTCAGGGCTGTATGGGAAACATTATTTGATTCTGTTTGAATTTGCGGCTGTTATCGTTTGCCAAACAAACAAAATTACTCTTGCTAAAAAAAAACCGTTGCTGGTATACTACCCCTTTCCCTCAACCGATCTTCACCAAAAACAATAGGTCGCGAGCACTCTGCAAATCAGGGCTGTATGCAAAAAATTATTTGATTCTGTTTGAATTTGCGGCAGTTATCGTTTGCCATAGAAAAAATCTACAGACACACAGACAGACAGACAGACAGACAGACAGACACAGACACACAGACACTTTTCGGAAAACGACTTGTTTCATGTTTTGAGTGTAGTAGAATCAGAATCTGCAATAATCTCGAACACGATTTTTTTTGCCATCACCATACTTCCATTCCTTAAGGAATATGGAAGTAATATCGGTATGGAGAACCATACATGACTTCCATATTCTAAGATTTATATTTAAAATCATTTTCACCCAAACAGCCAGGCTGTGTCTTACCTGCCTTTTTATTGCTGTATTAAATGAAAAATATTATATTACATTAAAATGAAAAAATTATAATTTTATTGCCTGGCAACAAAATTATTTTATTTTTAACAATTACCATTGTTTCAAAAAGTTTAAATAAATTTTCAAGTACTTTACTCTTGTTAAAACGTAAAAGGTTGCAGGTAAACTACCCCTTCCCCTTAACCGATCTTCACCACAATGGAAAGTCATTGAGACCTCTACAAATCAGGGCTGTATGCAAAACATTATTTGATTCTGTTTGAATTTGCGGCTCTTATCGTTTGCCACAGGAAATACCCTTATTAAAACATAAAACGTTACAGGTAAACTACCCCTTTCCCTTAACCGATCTTCACCAAAATCAGCAGATCTTGAGAACTCTACAATTCAGGGCTGTATGCGAAACATTATTTGATTCTGTTTGAATTTGCGGCTGTATAGTTTGCCAAACAAACAAAATTACCCTTGCTAAAAAAAAACCGTTGCAGGTAACCTACCCCTTTCCCTCAACCGATCTTCACCAAAAACAATAGGTCGCGAGTACTCTGCAAATCAGGGCTCTATGCAAAAAATTATTTGATTCTGTTTGAATTTGCGGCAGTTATCGTTTGCCATAGAAAAAATCTACAGACACACAGACAGACAGACAGACAGACAGACAGACACACACACAGACACTTTTCGGAAAACGACTTTTTACATGTTTTGAGTGTAGTAGAATCAGAATCTGCAATAATCTCGAACACGATTTTTTTTGCCATCACCATACTTCCATTCCTTAAGGAATATGGAAGTAAAAAGTAAAATTACCCTTGATAAAAAACCGTTGCAGGTAAACTACCCCTTTCCCTTAACCGATCTTTACCAAAAACGACAGGTCTTGAGAACTCTACAATTCAGGGCTGTATGCAAAATATTATATGATTTTGTTTGAATTTGCGGCTGTTATCGTTTGCCATACAAAATACCGTTGATAAAACAAAAAACGTGGCAGGTAAACTACCCCTTTCCCTTAAACGATGTTCACCAAAAACAATAGGTCTTTAGTACTCAATAACTCAGGGCTGTATGCAAAAACGTATTTGATTCTGTTTGAATTTGCGGCTTTTATCGTTTGCCATAAAAAATACCCTTTGAAACATAAAACGTTGCAGGTAAACTACCCCTTCCCCTTAACCAATCTTCACCAAAAATAAAAGGTCTTGAGAACTCTACAATTCAGGGCAGTATGCAAAACATTATTTGATTATGTTTGAATTTGCGGCTGTTATCGTTTGCCATAGGAAATACCCTTGTTAAAACATAAAACGTTACAGGTAAACTACCCCTTTCCCTTAACCGAGCTTCACCAAAATCAGCAGATCTTGAGAACTCTACAATTCAGGGCTGTATGCGAAACATTATTTGATTCTGTTTGAATTTGCGGCTGTTATCGTTTGCCAAACAAACAAAATTACTCTTGCTAAAAAAAAACCGTTGCTGGTATACTACCCCTTTCCCACAACCGATCTTCACCAAAAACAATAGGTCGCGAGTACTCTGCAAATCAGGGCTGTATGCAAAAAATTATTTGATTCTGTTTGAATTTGCGGCAGTTATCGTTTGCCATAGAAAAAATCTACAGACACACAGACAGACAGACAGACAGACAGACACAGACACACAGACACTTTTCGGAAAACGACTTGTTTCATGTTTTGAGTGTAGTAGAATCAGAATCTGCAATAATCTCGAACACGATTTTTTTTGCCATCACCATACTTCCATTCCTTAAGGAATATGGAAGTAATATCGGTATGGAGAACCATACATGACTTCCATATTCTAAGATTTATATTTAAAATCATTTTCACCCAAACAGCCAGGCTGTGTCTTACCTGCCTTTTTATTGCTGTATTAAATGAAAAATATTATATTACATTAAAATGAAAAAATTATAATTTTATTGCTTGGCAACAAAATTATTTTATTTTTAACAATTACCATTGTTTCAAAAAGTTTAAATAAATTTTCAAGTACTTTACTCTTGTTAAAACGTAAAAGGTTGCAGGTAAACTACCCCTTCCCCTTAACCGATCTTCACCACAATGGAAAGTCATTGAGACCTCTACAAATCAGGGCTGTATGCAAAACATTATTTGATTCTGTTTGAATTTGCGGCTCTTATCGTTTGCCACAGGAAATACCCTTATTAAAACATAAAACGTTACAGGTAAACTACCCCTTTCCCTTAACCGATCTTCACCAAAATCAGCAGATCTTGAGAACTCTACAATTCAGGGCTGTATGCGAAACATTATTTGATTCTGTTTGAATTTGCGGCTGTATAGTTTGCCAAACAAACAAAATTACCCTTGCTAAAAAAAAACCGTTGCAGGTAACCTACCCCTTTCCCTCAACCGATCTTCACCAAAAACAATAGGTCGCGAGTACTCTGCAAATCAGGGCTCTATGCAAAAAATTATTTGATTCTGTTTGAATTTGCGGCAGTTATCGTTTGCCATAGAAAAAATCTACAGACACACAGACAGACAGACAGACAGACAGACAGACACACACACAGACACTTTTCGGAAAACGACTTTTTACATGTTTTGAGTGTAGTAGAATCAGAATCTGCAATAATCTCGAACACGATTTTTTTTGCCATCACCATACTTCCATTCCTTAAGGAATATGGAAGTAAAAAGTAAAATTACCCTTGATAAAAAACCGTTGCAGGTAAACTACCCCTTTCCCTTAACCGATCTTTACCAAAAACGACAGGTCTTGAGAACTCTACAATTCAGGGCTGTATGCAAAATATTATATGATTTTGTTTGAATTTGCGGCTGTTCTCGTTTGCCATACAAAATACCGTTGATAAAACAAAAAACGTGGCAGGTAAACTACCCCTTTCCCTTAAACGATGTTCACCAAAAACAATAGGTCTTTAGTACTCAATAACTCAGGGCTGTATGCAAAAACGTATTTGATTCTGTTTGAATTTGCGGCTTTTATCTTTGCCATAGAAAATACCCTTTGAAACATAAAACGTTGCAGGTAAACTACCCCTTCCCCTTAACCAATCTTCACCAAAAATAAAAAGTCTTGAGAACTCTACAATTCAGGGCAGTATGCAAAACATTATTTGATTATGTTTGAATTTGCGGCTGTTATCGTTTGCCATAGGAAATACCCTTGTTAAAACATAAAATGTTACAGGTAAACTACCCCTTTCCCTTAACCGATCTTCACCAAAATCAGCAGATCTTGAGAACTCTACAATTCAGGGCTGTATGCGAAACATTATTTGATTCTGTTTGAATTTGCGGCTGTTATAGTTTGCCAAACAAACAAAATTACCCTTGCTAAAAAAAAACCGTTGCAGGTAAACTACCCCTTTCCCTCAACCGATCTTCACCAAAAACAATAGGTCGCGAGTACTCTGCTAATCAGGGCTCTATGCAAAAAATTATTTGATTCTGTTTGAATTTGCGGCAGTTATCGTTTGCCATAGAAAAAAAATCTACAGACAGACACACAGACACAGACAGACAGACAGACAGACAGACAGACACACACACAGACACTTTTCGGAAAACGACTTTTTACATGTTTTGAGTGTAGTAGAATCAGAATCTGCAATAATCTCGAACACGATTTTTTTTGCCATCACCATACTTCCATTCCTTAAGGAATATGGAAGTAAAAATTACCCTTGATAAAAAACCGTTGCAGGTAAACTACCCCTTTCCCTTAACCGATCTTTACCAAAAACGACAGGTCTTGAGAACTCTACAATTCAGGGCTGTATGCAAAATATTATATGATTTTGTTTGAATTTGCGGCTGTTACCGTTTGCCATACAAAATACCGTTGATAAAACAAAAAACGTGGCAGGTAAACTACCCCTTTCCCTTAAACGATGTTCACCAAAAACAATAGGTCTTTAGTACTCAATAACTCAGGGCTGTATGCAAAAACGTATTTGATTCTGTTTGAATTTGCGGCTTTTATCGTTTGCCATAAAAAATACCCTTTGAAACATAAAACGTTGCAGGTAAACTACCCCTTCCCCTTAACCAATCTTCACCAAAAATAAAAGGTCTTGAGAACTCTACAATTCAGGGCAGTATGCAAAACATTATTTGATTATGTTTGAATTTGCGGCTGTTATCGTTTGCCATAGGAAATACCCTTGTTAAAACATAAAACGTTACAGGTAAACTACCCCTCTCCCTTAACCGATCTTCACCAAAATCAGCAGATCTTGAGAACTCTACAATTGAGGGCTGTATGCGAAACATTATTTGATTCTGTTTGAATTTGCGGCTGTTATAGTTTGCCAAACAAACAAAATTACCCTTGCAAAAAAAAACCGTTGCAGGTAAACTACCCCTTTCCATCAACCGATCTTCACCAAAAACAATAGGTCGCGAGTACTCTGCAAATCAGGCCTGTATGCAAAAAATTATTTGATTCTGTTTGAATTTGCGGCAGTTATCGTTTGCCAAAAAAAAAAAATCTACAGACAGACACACAGACACACAGACAGACAGACAGACAGACAGACACACACACAGACACTTTTCGGAAAACGACTTTTTACATGTTTTGAGTGTAGTGGAATCAGAATCTGCAATAATCTCGAACACGATTTTTTTTGCCATCACCATACTTCCATTCCTTAAGGAATATGGAAGTAAAAATTACCCTTGATAAAAAACCGTTGCAGGTAAACTACCCCTTTCCCTTAACCGATCTTTACCAAAAACGACAGGTCTTGAGAACTCTACAATTCAGGGCTGTATGCAAAATATTATATGATTTTGTTTGAATTTGCGGCTGTTATCGTTTGCCATACAAAATACCGTTGATAAAACAAAAAACGTGGCAGGTAAACTACCCCTTTCCCGTAAACTATGTTCACCACAAACAATAGGTCTTTAGTACTCAATAACTCAGGGCTATATGCAAAAACGTATTTGATTCTGTTTGAATTTGCGGCTTTTATCTTTGCCATAGAAAATACCCTTTGAAACATAAAACGTTGCAGGTAAACTACCCCTTCCCCTTATCCAATCTTCACCAAAAATAAAAGGTCTTGAGAACTCTACAATTCAGGGCAGTATGCAAAACATTATTTGATTATGTTTGAATTTGCGGCTGTTATCGTTTGCCATAGGAAATACCCTTGTTAAAACATAAAACGTTACAGGTAAACTACCCCTTTCCCTTAACCGATCTTCACCAAAATCAGCAGATCTTGAGAACTCTACAATTCAGGGCTGTATGCGAAACATTATTTGATTCTGTTTGAATTTGCGGCTGTTATAGTTTGCCAAACAAACAAAATTACCCTTGCTAAAAAAAAACCGTTGCAGGTAAACTACCCCTTTCCCTCAACCGATCTTCACCAAAAACAATAGGTCGCGAGTACTCTGCAAATCAGGGCTGTATGCAAAAAATTATTTGATTCTGTTTGAATTTGCGGCAGTTATCGTTTGCCATAGAAAAAAAATCTACAGACAGACACACAGACACACAGACAGACAGACAGACAGACACACACACAGACACTTTTCGGAAAACGACTTTTTTTCATGTTTTGAGTGTAGTAGAATCAGAATCTGCAATAATCTCGAACACGATTTTTTTTGCCATCACCATACTTCCATTCCTTAAGGAATATGGAAGTAAAAATTACCCTTGATAAAAAACCGTTGCAGGTAAACTACCCCTTTCCCTTAACCGATCTTTACCAAAAACGACAGGTCTTGAGAACTCTACAATTCAGGGCTGTATGCAAAATATTATATGATTTTGTTTGAATTTGCGGCTGTTATCGTTTGCCATACAAAATACCGTTGATAAAACAAAAAACGTGGCAGGTAAACTACCCCTTTCCCTTAAACGATGTTCACCAAAAACAATAGGTCTTTAGTACTCAATAACTCAGGGCTGTATGCAAAAACGTATTTGATTCTGTTTGAATTTGCGGCTTTTATCGTTTGCCATAAAAAATACCCTTTGAAACATAAAACGTTGCAGGTAAACTACCCCTTCCCCTTAACCAATCTTCACCAAAAATAAAAGGTCTTGAGAACTCTACAATTCAGGGCAGTATGCAAAACATTATTTGATTATGTTTGAATTTGCGGCTGTTATCGTTTGCCATAGGAAATACCCTTGTTAAAACATAAAACGTTACTGGTAAACTACCCCTCTCCCTTAACCGATCTTCACCAAAATCAGCAGATCTTGAGAACTCTACAATTCAGGGCTGTATGCGAAACATTATTTGATTCTGTTTGAATTTGCGGCTGTTATAGTTTGCCAAACAAACAAAATTACCCTTGCTAAAAAAAAACCGTTGCAGGTAAACTACCCCTTTCCCTCAACCGATCTTCACCAAAAACAATAGGTCGCGAGTACTCTGCAAATCAGGGCTGTATGCAAAAAATTATTTGATTCTGTTTGAATTTGCGGCAGTTATCGTTTGCCATAGAAAAAAAATCTACAGACAGACACACAGACACACAGACAGACAGACAGACAGACACACACACAGACACTTTTCGGAAAACGACTTTTTTTCATGTTTTGAGTGTAGTAGAATCAGAATCTGCAATAATCTCGAACACGATTTTTTTTGCCATCACCATACTTCCATTCCTTAAGGAATATGGAAGTAAAAATTACCCTTGATAAAAAACCGTTGCAGGTAAACTACCCCTTTCCCTTAACCGATCTTTACCAAAAACGACAGGTCTTGAGAACTCAACAATTGAGGGCTGTATGCAAAATATTATATGATTTTGTTTGAATTTGCGGCTGTTATCGTTTGCCATACAAAATACCGTTGATAAAACAAAAAACGTGGCAGGTAAACTACCCCTTTCCCTTAAACGATGTTCACCAAAAACAATAGGTCTTTAGTACTCAATAACTCAGGGCTGTATGCAAAAACGTATTTGATTCTGTTTGAATTTGCGGCTTTTATCGTTTGCCATAAAAAATACCCTTTGAAACATAAAACGTTGCAGGTAAACTACCCCTTCCCCTTAACCAATCTTCACCAAAAATAAAAGGTCTTGAGAACTCTACAATTCAGGGCAGTATGCAAAACATTATTTGATTATGTTTGAATTTGCGGCTGTTATCGTTTGCCATAGGAAATACCCTTGTTAAAACATAAAACGTTACAGGTAAACTACCCCTCTCCCTTAACCGATCTTCACCAAAATCAGCAGATCTTGAGAACTCTACAATTCAGGGCTGTATGCGAAACATTATTTGATTCTGTTTGAATTTGCGGCTGTTATAGTTTGCCAAACAAACAAAATTACCCTTGCAAAAAAAAACCGTTGCAGGTAAACTACCCCTTTCCATCAACCGATCTTCACCAAAAACAATAGGTCGCGAGTACTCTGCAAATCAGGCCTGTATGCAAAAAATTATTTGATTCTGTTTGAATTTGCGGCAGTTATCGTTTGCCATAGAAAAAAAATCTACAGACAGACACACAGACACACAGACAGACAGACAGACAGACAGACACACACACAGACACTTTTCGGAAAACGACTTTTTACATGTTTTGAGTGTAGTAGAATCAGAATCTGCAATAATCTCGAACACGATTTTTTTTGCCATCACCATACTTCCATTCCTTAAGGAATATGGAAGTAAAAATTACCCTTGATAAAAAACCGTTGCAGGTAAACTACCCCTTTCCCTTAACCGATCTTTACCAAAAACGACAGGTCTTGAGAACTCTACAATTCAGGGCTGTATGCAAAATATTATATGATTTTGTTTGAATTTGCGGCTGTTATCGTTTGCCATACAAAATACCGTTGATAAAACAAAAAACGTGGCAGGTAAACTACCCCTTTCCCTTAAACTATGTTCACCAAAAACAATAGGTCTTTAGTACTCAATAACACAGGGCTGTATGCAAAAACGTATTTGATTCTGTTTGAATTTGCGGCTTTTATCTTTGCCATAGAAAATACCCTTTGAAACATAAAACGTTGCAGGTAAACTACCCCTTCCCCTTAACCAATCTTCACCAAAAATAAAAGGTCTTGAGAACTCTACAATTCAGGGCAGTATGCAAAACATTATTTGATTATGTTTGAATTTGCGGCTGTTATCGTTTGCCATAGGAAATACCCTTGTTAAAACATAAAACGTTACAGGTAAACTACCCCTTTCCCTTAACCGATCTTCACCAAAATCAGCAGATCTTGAGGACTCTACAATTCAGGGCTGTATGCGAAACATTATTTGATTCTGTTTGAATTTGCGGCTGTTATAGTTTGCCAAACAAACAAAATTACCCTTGCTAAAAAAAAACCGTTGCAGGTAAACTACCCCTTTCCCTCAACCGATCTTCACCAAAAACAATAGGTCGCGAGTACTCTGCAAATCAGGCCTGTATGCAAAAAATTATTTGATTCTGTTTGAATTTGCGGCAGTTATCGTTTGCCATAGAAAAAAAATCTACAGACAGACACACAGACACACAGACAGACAGACAGACAGACAGACACACACACAGACACTTTTCGGAAAACGACTTTTTACATGTTTTGAGTGTAGTAGAATCAGAATCTGCAATAATCTCGAACACGATTTTTTTTGCCATCACCATACTTCCATTCCTTAAGGAATATGGAAGTAAAAATTACCCTTGATAAAAAACCGTTGCAGGTAAACTACCCCTTTCCCTTAACCGATCTTTACCAAAAACGACAGGTCTTGAGAACTCTACAATTCAGGGCTGTATGCAAAATATTATATGATTTAGTTTGAATTTGCGGCTGTTATCGTTTGCCATACAAAATACCGTTGATAAAACAAAAAACGTGGCAGGTAAACTACCCCTTTCCCTTAAACTATGTTCACCACAAACAATAGGTCTTTAGTACTCAATAACTCAGGGCTATATGCAAAAACGTATTTGATTCTGTTTGAATTTGCGGCTTTTATCGTTTGCCATAGAAAATACCCTTTGAAACATAAAACGTTGCAGGTAAACTACCCCTTCCCCTTAACCAATCTTCACCAAAAATAAAAGGTCTTGAGAACTCTACAATTCAGGGCAGTATGCAAAACATTATTTGATTATGTTTGAATTTGCGGCTGTTATCGTTTGCCATAGGAAATACCCTTGTTAAAACATAAAACGTTACAGGTAAACTACCCCTTTCCCTTAACCGATCTTCACCAAAATCAGCAGATCTTGAGAACTCTACAATTCAGGGCTGTATGCGAAACATTATTTGATTCTGTTTGAATTTGCGGCTGTTATAGTTTGCCAAACAAACAAAATTACCCTTGCTAAAAAAAAACCGTTGCAGGTAAACTACCCCTTTCCCTCAACCGATCTTCACCAAAAACAATAGGTCGCGAGTACTCTGCAAATCAGGGCTGTATGCAAAAAATTATTTGATTCTGTTTGAATTTGCGGCAGTTATCGTTTGCCATAGAAAAAAAATCTACAGA
The DNA here is from genome assembly GCA_034769895.1 of Magicicada septendecula. Taxonomy (NCBI): domain Eukaryota; kingdom Metazoa; phylum Arthropoda; class Insecta; order Hemiptera; family Cicadidae; genus Magicicada; species Magicicada septendecula. Next base: position 112,385,976 of record CM068373.1, read on the forward strand.
CAGACACACAGACACACAGACAGACAGACAGACAGACAGACACACACACAGACACTTTTCGGAAAACGACTTTTTTTCATGTTTTGAGTGTAGTAGAATCAGAATCTGCAATAATCTCGAACACGATTTTTTTTGCCATCACCATACTTCCATTCCTTAAGGAATATGGAAGTAAAAATTACCCTTGATAAAAAACCGTTGCAGGTAAACTACCCCTTTCCCTTAACCGATCTTTACCAAAAACGACAGGTCTTGAGAACTCTACAATTCAGGGCTGTATGCAAAATATTATATGATTTTGTTTGAATTTGCGGCTGTTATCGTTTGCCATACAAAATACCGTTGATAAAACAAAAAACGTGGCAGGTAAACTACCCCTTTCCCTTAAACGATGTTCACCAAAAACAATAGGTCTTTAGTACTCAATAACTCAGGGCTGTATGCAAAAACGTATTTGATTCTGTTTGAATTTGCGGCTTTTATCTTTGCCATAAAAAATACCCTTTGAAACATAAAACGTTGCGGGTAAACTACCCCTTCCCCTTAACCAATCTTCACCAAAAATAAAAGGTCTTGAGAACTCTACAATTCAGGGCAGTATGCAAAACATTATTTGATTATGTTTGAATTTGCGGCTGTTATCGTTTGCCATAGGAAATACCCTTGTTAAAACATAAAACGTTACAGGTAAACTACCCCTTTCCCTTAACCGATCTTCACCAAAATCAGCAGATCTTGAGAACTCTACAATTCAGGGCTGTATGCGAAACATTATTTGATTCTGTTTGAATTTGCGGCTGTTATAGTTTGCCAAACAAACAAAATTACCCTTGCTAAAAAAAAACCGTTGCAGGTAAACTACCCCTTTCCCTCAACCGATCTTCACCAAAAACAATAGGTCGCGAGTACTCTGCAAATCAGGGCTGTATGCAAAAAATTATTTGATTCTGTTTGAATTTGCGGCAGTTATCGTTTGCCATAGAAAAAAAATCTACAGACAGACACACAGACACACAGACACACAGACAGACAGACAGACAGACAGACACACACACAGACACTTTTCGGAAAACGACTTTTTTTCATGTTTTGAGTGTAGTAGAATCAGAATCTGCAATAATCTCGAACACGATTTTTTTTGCCATCACCATACTTCCATTCCTTAAGGAATATGGAAGTAAAAATTACCCTTGATAAAAAACCGTTGCAGGTAAACTACCCCTTTCCCTTAACCGATCTTTACCAAAAACGACAGGTCTTGAGAACTCTACAATTCATGGCTGTATGCAAAATATTATATGATTTTGTTTGAATTTGCGGCTGTTATCGTTTGCCATACAAAATACCGTTGATAAAACAAAAAACGTGGCTGGTACACTACCCCTTTCCCTTAAACGATCTTCACCAAAAACAATAGGTCTTTAGTACTCAATAACGCAGGGCTGTATGCAAAAAATTATTTGATTCTGTTTGAATTTGCGGCTTTTATCGTTTGCCATAGAAAATACCCTTTGAAACATAAAACGTTGCAGGTAAACTACCCCTTCCCCTTAACCAATCTTCACCAAAAATAAAAGGTCTTGAGAACTCTACAATTCAGGGCAGTATGCAAAACATTATTTGATTATGTTTGAATTTGCGGCTGTTATCGTTTGCCATAGGAAATACCCTTGTTAAAACATAAAACGTTACAGGTAAACTACCCCTTTCCCTTAACCGATCTTCACCAAAATCAGCAGATCTTGAGAACTCTACAATTCAGGGCTGTATGCGAAACATTATTTGATTCTGTTTGAATTTGCGGCTGTTATAGTTTGCCAAACAAACAAAATTACCCTTGCTAAAAAAAAACCGTTGCCGGTAAACTACCCCTTTCCCTCAACCGATCTTCACCAAAAACAATAGGTCGCGAGTACTCTGCAAATCAGGGCTGTATGCAAAAAATTATTTGATTCTGTTTGAATTTGCGGCAGTTATCGTTTGCCATAGAAAAAAATCTACAGACAGACACACAGACACACAGACAGACAGACACACACACAGACACTTTTCGGAAAACGACTTTTTACATGTTTTGAGTGTAGTAGAATCAGAATCTGCAATAATCTCGAACACGATTTTTTTTGCCATCACCATACTTCCATTCCTTAAGGAATATGGAAGTAAAAATTACCCTTGATAAAAAACCGTTGCAGGTAAACTACCCCTTTCCCTTAACCGATCTTTACCAAAAACGACAGGTCTTGAGAACTCTACAATTCAGGGCTGTATGCAAAATATTATATGATTTTGTTTGAATTTGCGGCTGTTATCGTTTGCCATACAAAATACCGTTGATAAAACAAAAAACGTGGCAGGTAAACTACCCCTTTCCCTTAAACTATGTTCACCAAAAACAATAGGTCTTTAGTACTCAATAACTCAGGGCTGTATGCAAAAACGTATTTGATTCTGTTTGAATTTGCGGCTTTTATCTTTGCCATAGTAAATACCCTTTGAAACATAAAACGTTGCCGGTAAACTACCCCTTCCCCTTAACCAATCTTCACCAAAAATAAAAGGTCTTGGGTACTCTACAATTCAGGCTTGTATGCAAACAATTATTTGATTCTGTTTGAATTTGCGGCTGTTATCGTTTGCCATAGAAAACACCCTTGATAAAACATAAAACGTTGCTGGTAAACTACCCTATTCCATTAACCGATCTTCACCAATAACAATAGGTCTCGAGAACTCTACAATTCAGGGCTGTATGCAAAACATTAGTTGATTCTCTTTGAATTTACGGCAGTTATCGTTCGTCACAGAAAAAATACCCTTGTTAAAACATAAAACGTTGCAGGTAAACTACCCCTTTCCCTTAACCGATCTTCACCAAAAACAATAGGTCTTTAGTACTCAACAAAGCAGGACTGTATGCAAAAACGTATTTGATTCTGTTTGAATTTGCGGCTCTTATCGTTTGCCATAGAAAATACTTTTTTAAAACATAAAAAGTTGCTGGTAAACTACCCCTTTCCCTTAACCGATCTTCACCAACACCAATAGGTATTGAGAACTACACAATACAGGGCTGTATGCAAAACATCATTTGATTCTGTTTGAATTTGCGGCTGTTATCTTTTACCATAAAAAAGTAAAATATCGGTATGGGGAACCATACATGACTTCCATATTCTAAGATTTATTTTTAAAATCATTTTCGAAATGAAATATTACCATAGAAACTACTTCTTTCTACTTACTGCTTCAGCCTTAACCACAGTACTGTGGTCACTAACATATACCACCTCACGTTATCACACTCGATTTTCACTAATGATGGAAGTCAATGGCATTGCCGAAACGTCTGGTTTTGTAGAAAACATTGGACTACGGCCAAATATCCCGGGAAGGAATTTTAACAAAAACTACTTCTTTTTTGCCGATAACGTTGTACACATATATATAAAAAATATGCATAAAATTAATGGCTTGTATAAGTTAATGATTGATCTCCATTAAGTAGTGCTCAAGTTTCCAAAGTTTTAATATTATGATGTCCGTAATTAAAACATCAGAGCAGGTTTAGTGTGTATGAGGGTTCACCGTGGACAAAAATGTTCAACATTTCCTATTGAGCGTTGCTTAGAATAAAGCTGCTAATCTACAGTGTACGTTTCACAGAACAAACACGCGGAAAAGAAGGAGCGCTCCGAAGTCACTCATGGACCCTCAGCATCTTGCAGAGGGTTCATTCCCTAAAGACGAAAAGTCTGTCTATGAATCGTTCCTCTGTAAACACGTGCAGTTACACTGCCCAGCGATCCACAGAAGCAAATCGCTATCCACGCTGGACACTTTTTCGGCTTGCATGCGTTATGTTCGTATGGGTTCGGCACTTTCCATTTAAAAACCGTGCAAATGTAAGAAAATAAACATGAATGAGGCCAGAAATAACGCGAATTGTGTGTGTGTGTGTGTGTGTGTGTGTCTTCCCTGCCTTTTTATTGCGGTAGTGATAATAATAAAATGGAAACGTAAACCGTACACAACTGAGATATGCTTGCCTGCCACGCACGATATATTTTCTCTTATACATGACTAGCAGAATACCCGTGCTTCGCTACGGAGTTTCACGTTGTACGTAATGAAAATGTTAGTTTAATTAATAAAGTTTAATTAAAGTAGGCTTCTTAAAAATAAATAGCTGTTGCCCACAACTTCGTTCGCGTGGTCTTCAATTTAATGCGATAATATATTTAGAACAGAATCTATTCTATTGGGTTGCCATAGTAACCAGATCTAATAGTTTTTTAAGACCGCAAAGGACCCCCAGAGGATTGTATCGAAAAAAACACCTGTCCTATGTTGGTTCTCCCGTTGCGTAAAATATTTGTGCCAAGTTTGGTTGAAATCGGTCCAATGGTTTAGGTGGAGACGTGGAAGACCCCAAGGACCCCCCAAAGGATCGTATCGAAAAAAACACTTGTCCTATGTTGGTTCTCCCTTTGCGTAAAATATTTGTGCCAAGTTTGGTTGAAATCGGTCCAGTGGTTTAGGAGGCGATGTGGAAGACCCCAAAGAACCCCCAAAAGGACCCCATCGAAAAAACACCTATCCTATGTTGGTTCTCCCGTTGCGTAAAATATTTGTGCGAAGTTTGGTTGAAATCGGTACAGTGGTTTAGGAGGAGATGTGGAAGAAAACTTCGCGGACGTGCGCACAACAACTCACCGAAGTTTCATCGCAATCGGATGAATGGTATAGGAACGCATACGGGACAAACAAAGAAACATTCATTTTTATATATAAGATGTAAACTATACCACTTACTTGACATAAACCGTGATAGCTAAGCTAATGTACAACATATATGTATTAATTATACACATAAATGTTCCTCGATAGACACTCTATCTATTGGCGAAAACTTGAATAAAATCCGTTCAGTACTTCCTGAGATTAGCGATTTAAAACACAGAGAGAAAACGCACCGACTTTACTTTATACTATGTACAGATTTACATTAAAATGAAAAAATTATAATTTTATTCCCTGGCAACAAAATTATTTTATTTTTAACAATTACCATTGTTTGAAAAAGTTTAAATGAATTTTCATGTACTTTACTCTTGTTAAAACGTAAAAGGTTGCAGGTAAACTACCCCTTCCCCTTAACCGATCTTCACCAAAATCAAAAGGCCTTGAGTACTCTACAATTCAGTGACGTATGCAAAAAATTATTTGATTCTGTTTGAATATGCGGCAGTTACCGTTAGTCATAGAAAATATGCTTGATAAAAAAACGTTGCAGGTAAACTACCCCTTCCCCTTAACCGATCTTCACCAAAAACAATAGGTCTTGAGTACTCTACAAATCACGGCTGTATGCAAAAAATTATTTGATTCTGTTTGAATTTGCGGCTGTTATCGTTTGCCATAGAAAAAAAATCTATAGACACACAGACAGACACACAGACAGACAGACACACACACAGACACTTTTCGGAAAACGACTTTTTTTCATGTTTTGAGTGTAGTAGAATCAGAATCTGCAATAATCTCGAACACGATTTTTTTTGCCATCACCATACTTCCATTCCTTAAGGAATATGGAAGTAAAAATTACACTTGATAAAAAACCGTTGCTGGTAAACTACCCCTTTCCCTTAACCGATTATATCGGTATGGAGAACCATACATGACTTCCATATTCTAAGATTTATATTTAAAATCATTTTCAGCCAAACAGCCAGGGAAGGAATTTTAACAAAAAAATACTTCTTTGTTGCCAATAACGTAGTACACATATAAAAAAAATTATCCCCTCCCCCTTCAACTATAATTTTGATTTATAGAAAATTACCCCCAGCCCGTTCAACTAGCCTCTTCATTTATAGATGTTTCATCTACGTTTCTACAGTGGATTATTAAGATCTTATCAGGATACTTTATCAAAATTAAGTACTTTACTCATGTTACAACAAAAAATGTTTCAGGTAAACTGCCCTTTCCCCGTAACCGATCTTCACCAAAATCAACAGACATTGAGTTCTCTACAGCTCAGGCACATATATAAAAAATTATTTGATTCTGTTTGAATTTACGGCAGTTATGGTTCGTCATATAAAAAATTAACCATGTTAAAACATGAGATTTATAAAACATATCTAAGATTTATATTTAAAATCATTTTTGAAATAAAATATTTTCATAGAACCTACTAACACTGGGGAAATCTGAGGAGCCAATCAGAGTTGGGCCTACCTGTCACTCTGCTGAATTTGGTGGAAAGCCCTGTCACTGTCGTCAAAGTATCAGCCTTGACAGGGTCCTCTTTTTCTGGAAAATGGGAGAGGCTTGAGATGGAGTGAGTGACATGGTCCCCACCTCAATGAAGAACCCATTGTTTTATAAAAATATATTTAAATTTTGAAAACTGAAAATTCTTTTCTTGTTGTAAATATTGATATTTTATAATCAAAATGACTTTATTTTTGTTACCTGGCAACAAAATTATTTTATTTTCAATAATTACCATTGTTTCAAAAAGTTTAAATAAATTTTCAAGTACTTTACTCTTGTTAAAACGTAAAAGGTTGCAGGTAAACTGCCCCTTCCCCTTAACCGATCTTCACCAAAATCGAAAGTCATTGAGACCTCTACAATTCAGGGACGTATGCAAAAAATTATTTGATTCTGTTTGAATTTGCGGCTGTTATCGTTTGCCATAGAAAATACGCTTGATAAAAAAACGTTGCAGGTAAACTACCCCTTCCCCTTAACCGATCTTCACCAAAAACAATAGGTCTTGAGTACTCTACAAATCAGGGCTGTATGCAAAACATTATTTGATTCTGTTTGAATTTGCGGCTGTTATCGTTTGCCATAGAAAATAAAACGTAAAAGGTTGCAGGTAAACTACCCCTTCCCCTTAACCGATCTTCACCAAAAACAATAGGTCTTGAGTACTCTACAAATCAGGACTGTATGCAAAACATTATTTGATTCTGTTTGAATTTGCGGCTGTTATCGTTTGCCATATAAAATACCCTTGTTAAAAAAATGTTGCAGGTAAACTACCCCTTTCCCTCAACCGATCTTCACCAAAAACAACAGGTCTTGAGAAATCTACAATTCAGGGCTGTATGCAAAACATTATTTGATTCTGTTTGCATTTGCGGCTGTTATCGTTTGCCATAGAAAATACGCTTGATAAAAAAACGTTGCAGGTAAACTACCCCTTCTCCTTAACCGATCTTCACCAAAAACAAAAGGTCTTGAGTACTCTACAAACCAGGGCTGTATGCAAAACATTATTTGATTCTGTTTGAATTTGCGGCTGTTATCGTTTGCCATTGAAAATACCCTTTTTAAAAAAACGTTGCAGGTAAACTACCCCTTTCCCTCAACCGATCTTCACCAAAAACAATAGGTCTTGAGAACACTACAATTTAGGGCTGTATGCAAATAATCTTTTGATTCTGTTTGAATTTGCGGCTGTTATCGTTTGCCATAGGAAATACCCTTGTTAAAACATAAAACGTTACAGGTAAACTACCCCTTTCCCTTAACCGATCTTCACCAAAAACAATAGGTCTTGAGTACTCTACAAATCAGGGCGGTATGCAAAACATTATTTGATTCTGTTTGAATTTGCGGCTGTTATCGTTTGCCATAGAAAATACCCTTGTTAAAAAAACGTTGCTGGTAAACTACCCCTTTCCCTCAACCGAACTTCACCAAAAACAATAGGTCTTGAGAACTCTACAATTTAGGGCTGTATGCAAATAATCTTTTGATTCTGTTTGAATTTGCGGCTGTTATCGTTTGCCATAGGAAATACCCTTGTTAAAACATAAAACGTTACAGGTAAACTACCCCTTTCCCTTAACCGATCTTCACCAAAATCAACAGATCTTGAGAACTCTACAATTCAGGGCTGTATGCGAAACATTATTTGATTCTGTTTGAATTTGCGGCTGTTATCGTTTGCCAAACAAACAAAATTACCCTTGCTAAAAAAAAACCGTTGCAGGTAAACTACCCCTTTCCCTCAACCGATCTTCACCAAAAACAATAGGTCGCGAGTACTCTGCAAATCAGGGCTGCATGCAAAAAATTATTTGATTCTGTTTGAATTTGCGGCAGTTATCGTTTGCCATAGAAAAAAATCTACAGACAGACGGACAGACAGACACACAGACAGACAGACAGACAGACAGACACACACACAGACACTTTTCGGAAAACGACTTTTTTCATGTTTTGAGTGTAGTAGAATCAGAATCTGCAATAATCTCGAACACGATTTTTTTTGCCATCACCATACTTCCATTCCTTAAGGAATATGGAAGTAAAAATACCCCTGTTAAAAAAACGTTGCAGGTAAACTACCCCTTTCCCTCAACCGATCTTCACCAAAAACAATAGGTCTTGAGAACTCTACAATTTAGGGCTGTATGCAAATAATCTTTTGATTCTGTTTGAATTTGCGGCTGTTATCGTTCGCCATAAGAAATACCCTTGTTAAAACATAAAACGTTACAGGTAAACTACCCCTTTCCCTTAACCGATCTTCACCAAAATCAAAAGATCTTGAGAACTCTACAATTCAGGGCTGTATGCGAAACATTATTTGATTCTGTTTGAATTTGCGGCTGTTATCGTTTGCAAAAAAAAAAAAAATTTCCCTTGATAAAAAAACCGTTGCAGGTAAACTACCCCTTCCCCTCAACCGATCTTCACCAAAAACAATAGGTCGCGAGTACTCTACAAATCAGGGCTGTATGCAAAAAATTATTTGATTCTGTTTGAATTTGCGGCAGTTGTCGTTTGCCATAGAAAATACGCATGATAAAAAACGTTGCTGGTAAACTACCCCTTCCCCTCAACCGATCTTCACCAAAAACAATAGGTCTTGAGTACTCTACAAATCAGTGCTGTATGCAGAAAATTATTTGATTCTGTTTGAATTTGCGGCTGTTATCGTTTGCCATAGAAAATACCCTTGTTAAAAAAACGTTGTAGGTAAACTACCCCTTTCCCTTAACCGATCTTCACCAAAAACAAAAGGTATTGAGAACTCTACAAATTAGGGCAGTATGCAAATAATCTTTTCATTCTGTTTGAATTTGCGGCTGTTATCGTTTGCCATAAGAAATACCCTTGTTAAAACATAAAACGTTACAGGTAAACTATCCCTTTCCCTTAACCGATCTTCACCAAAAACAATAGGTCTTGAGAACTCTACAATTCAGGGCTGTATGCGAAACATTATTTGATTCTGTTTGAATTTGCGGCTGTTATCGTTTGCCAAACAAACAAAATTTCCCTTGCTAAAAAAAAACCGTTGCAGGTAAACTACCCCTTTCCCTCAACCGATCTTCACCAAAAACAATAGGTCGCGAGAACTCTGCAAAACCGGACTGTATGCAAAAAATTATTTGATTCTGTTTGAATTTGCGGCAGTTATCGTTTGCCATAGAAAAAAAATCTACAGACAGACAGACAGACAGACACACAGACACACAGACAGACACACAGACACTTTTCGGAAAACGACTTTTTTTCATGTTTTGAGTGTAGTAGAATCAGAATCTGCAATAATCTCGAACACGATTTTTTTTGCCATCACCATACTTCCATTCCTTAAGGAATATGGAAGTAAAATTACCCTTGATAAAAAACCGTTGCAGGTAAACTACCCCTTTCCCTTAACCGATCTTTACCAAAAACGACAGGTCTTGAGAACTCTACAATTCAGGGCTGTATGCAAAATATTATATGATTTTGTTTGAATTTGCGGCTGTTATCGTTTGCCATACAAAATACCGTTGATAAAACAAAAAACGTGGCAGGTAAACTACCCCTTTCCCTTAAACGATGTTCACCAAAAACAATAGGTCTTTAGTACTCAATAACTCAGGGCTGTATGCAAAAACGTATTTGATTCTGTTTGAATTTGCGGCTTTTATCTTTGCCATAGAAAATACCCTTTGAAACATAAAACGTTGCAGGTAAACTACCCCTTCCCCTTAACCAATCTTCACCAAAAATAAAAGGTCTTGAGAACTCTACAATTCAGGGCAGTATGCAAAACATTATTTGATTATGTTTGAATTTGCGGCTGTTATCGTTTGCCATAGGAAATACCCTTGTTAAAACATAAAACGTTACAGGTAAACTACCCCTTTCCCTCAACCGATCTTCACCAAAAACAATAGGTCGCGAGTACTCTACAAATCAGGGCTGTATGCAAAAAATTATTTGATTCTGTTTGAATTTGCGGCAGTTATCGTTTGCCATAGAAAAAAAATCTACAGACAGACACACAGACACACAGACAGACAGACAGACAGACAGACACACACACAGACACTTTTCGGAAAACGACTTTTTACATGTTTTGAGTGTAGTAGAATCAGAATCTGCAATAATCTCGAACACGATTTTTTTTGCCATCACCATACTTCCATTCCTTAAGGAATATGGAAGTAAACATCACCATACTTCCATTCCTTAAGGAATATGGAAGTAAAATTACCCTTGATAAAAAACCGTTGCAGGTAAACTACCCCTTTCCCTTAACCGATCTTTACCAAAAACGACAGGTCTTGAGAACTCTACAATTCAGGGCTGTATGCAAAATATTATATGATTTTGTTTGAATTTGCGGCTGTTATCGTTTGCCATACAAAATACCGTTGATAAAACAAAAAACGTGGCAGGTAAACTACCCCTTTCCCTTAAACTATGTTCACCAAAAACAATAGGTCTTTAGTACTCAATAACTCAGGGCTGTATGCAAAAACGTATTTGATTCTGTTTGAATTTGCGGCTTTTATCTTTGCCATAGAAAATACCCTTTGAAACATAAAACGTTGCAGGTAAACTACCCCTTCCCCTTAACCAATCTTCACCAAAAATAAAAGGTCTTGAGAACTCTACAATTCAGGGCAGTATGCAAAACATTATTTGATTATGTTTGAATTTGCGGCTGTTGTCGTTTGCCATAGGAAATACCCTTGTTAAAACATAAAACGTTACAGGTAAACTACCCCTTTCCCTTAACCGATCTTCACCAAAATCAGCAGATCTTGAGAACTCTACAATTCAGGGCTGTATGCGAAACATTATTTGATTCTGTTTGAATTTGCGGCTGTTATAGTTTGCCAAACAAACAAAATTACCCTTGCTAAAAAAAAACCGTTGCAGGTAAACTACCCCTTTCCCTCAACCGATCTTCACCAAAAACAATAGGTCGCGAGTACTCTGCAAATCAGGGCTGTATGCAAAAAAATTATTTGATTCTGTTTGAATTTGCGGCAGTTATCGTTTGCCATAGAAAAAAAATCTACAGACAGACACACAGACACACAGACAGACAGACAGACAGACAGACAGACACACACACAGACACTTTTCGGAAAACGACTTTTTACATGTTTTGAGTGTAGTAGAATCAGAATCTGCAATAATCTCGAACACGATTTTTTTTGCCATCACCATACTTCCATTCCTTAAGGAATATGGAAGTAAAATATCGGTATGGAGAACCATACATGACTTCCATATTCTAAGATTTATATTTAAAATCATTTTCAGCCAAACAGCCAGGCTGTGTCTTACCTGCCTTTTTATTGCTGTATTAAATGAAAAATATTATATTACATTAAAATGAAAAAATTATAATTTTATTGCCTGGCAACAAAATTATTTTATTTTTAACAATTACCATTGTTTCAAAAAGTTTAAATAAATTTTCAAGTACTTTACTCTTGTTAAAACGTAAAAGGTTGCAGGTAAACTACCCCTTCCCCTTAACCGATCTTCACCAAAATCGAAAGTCATTGAGACCTCTACAATTCAGGGACGTATGCAAAAAATTATTTGATTCTGTTTGAATTTGCGGCTGTTATCGTTTGCCATATAAAATACCCTTGTTAAAAAAACGTTGCAGGTAAACTACCCCTTTCCCTCAACCGATCTTCACCAAAAACAATAGGTCTTGAGAAATCTACAATTCAGGGCTGTATGCGAAACATTATTTGATTCTGTTTGAATTTGCGGCTGTTATCGTTTGCCAAAAAAAAAAAAATTTCCCTTGATAAAAAAAACCGTTGCAGGTAAACTACCCCTTCCCCTCAACCGATCTTCACCAAAAACAATACGTCGCGAGTACTCTACAAATAAGGGCTGTATGCAAAAAATTATTTGATTCTGTTTGAATTTGCGGCAGTTGTCGTTTGCCATAGAAAATACGCATGATAAAAAACGTTGCTCGTAAACTACCCCTTCCCCTCAACCGATCTTCACCAAAAACAATAGGTCTTGAGTACTCTACAAATCAGGGCTGTATGCAGAAAATTATTTGATTCTGTTTGAATTTGCGGCTGTTATCGTTTGCCATAGAAAATACCCTTGTTAGAAAAACGTTGTAGGTAAACTACCCCTTTCCCTTAACCGATCTTCACCAAAAACAAAAGGTATTGAGAACTCTACAATTTAGGGCTGTATGCAAATAATCTTTTCATTCTGTTTGAATTTGCGGCTGTTATCGTTTGCCATAGGAAATACCCTTGTTAAAACATAAAACGTTACAGGTAAACTACCCCTTTCCCTTAACCGATCTTCACCAAAAACAATAGATCTTGAGAACTCTACAATTCAGGGCTGTATGCGAAACATTATTTGATTCTGTTTGAATTTGCGGCTGTTATCGTTTGCCAAACAAACAAAATTTCCCTTGCTAAAAAAAAACCGTTGCAGGTAAACTACCCCTTTCCCTCAACCGATCTTCACCAAAAACAATAGGTCGCGAGAACTCTGCAAAACCGGGCTGTATGCAAAAAATTATTTGATTCTGTTTGAATTTGCGGCAGTTATCGTTTGCCATAGAAAAAAAATCTACAGACAGACACACAGACAGACAGACACACAGACACACAGACAGACAGACAGACACACAGACACTTTTCGGAAAACGACTTTTTTTCATGTTTTGAGTGTAGTAGAATCAGAATCTGCAATAATCTCGAACACGATTTTTTTTGCCATCACCATACTTCCATTCCTTAAGGAATATGGAAGTAAAATTACCCTTGATAAAAAACCGTTGCAGGTAAACTACCCCTTTCCCTTAACCGATCTTTACCAAAAACGACAGGTCTTGAGAACTCTACAATTCAGGGCTGTATGCAAAATATTATATGATTTTGTTTGAATTTGCGGCTGTTATCGTTTGCCATACAAAACACCGTTGATAAAACAAAAAACGTGGCAGGTAAACTACCCCTTTCCCTTAAACGATGTTCACCAAAAACAATAGGTCTTTAGTACTCAATAACTCAGGGCTGTATGCAAAAACGTATTTGATTCTGTTTGAATTTGCGGCTTTTATCGTTTGCCATAGAAAATACCCTTTGAAACATAAAACGTTGCAGGTAAACTACCCCTTCCCCTTAACCAATCTTCACCAAAAATAAAAGGTCTTGAGAACTCTACAATTCAGGGCAGTATGCAAAACATTATTTGATTATGTTTGAATTTGCGGCTGTTATCGTTTGCCATAGGAAATACCCTTGTTAAAACATAAAACGTTACAGGTAAACTACCCCTTTCCCTTAACCGATCTTCACCAAAATCAGCAGATCTTGAGAACTCTACAATTCAGGGCTGTATGCGAAACATTATTTGATTCTGTTTGAATTTGCGGCTGTTATAGTTTGCCAAACAAACAAAATTACCCTTGCTAAAAAAAAACCGTTGCAGGTAAACTACCCCTTTCCCTCAACCGATCTTCACCAAAAACAATAGGTCGCGAGTACTCTGCAAATCAGGGCTGTATGCAAAAAATTATTTGATTCTGTTTGAATTTGCGGCAGTTATCGTTTGCCATAGAAAAAAAATCTACAGACAGACACACAGACACACAGACAGACAGACAGACAGACAGACAGACAGACAGACACACACACACAGACACTTTTCGGAAAACGACTTTTTTTCATGTTTTGAGTGTAGTAGAATCAGAATCTGCAATAATCTCGAACACGATTTTTTTTGCCATCACCATACTTCCATTCCTTAAGGAATATGGAAGTAAATATGGAAGTAAAATTACCCTTGATAAAAAACCGTTGCAGGTAAACTACCCCTTTCCCTTAACCGATCTTTACCAAAAACGACAGGTCTTGAGAACTCTACAATTCATGGCTGTATGCAAAATATTATATGATTTTGTTTGAATTTGCGGCTGTTATCGTTTGCCATACAAAATACCGTTGATAAAACAAAAAAACGTGGCTGGTAAACTACCCCTTCCCCTTAAACGATCTTCACCAAAAACAATAGCTCTTTAGTACTCAATAACGCAGGGCTGTATGCAAAAAATTATTTGATTCTGTTTGAATTTGCGGCTTTTATCGTTTGCCATAGAAAATACCCTTTGAAACATAAAACGTTGCAGGTAAACTACCCCTTCCCCTTAACCAATCTTCACCAAAAATAAAAGGTCTTGAGAACTCTACAATTCAGGGCAGTATGCAAAACATTATTTGATTATGTTTGAATTTGCGGCTGTTATCGTTTGCCATAGGAAATACCCTTGTTAAAACATAAAACGTTACAGGTAAACTACCCCTTTCCCTTAACCGATCTTCACCAAAATCAGCAGATCTTGAGAACTCTACAATTCAGGGCTGTATGCGAAACATTATTTGATTCTGTTTGAATTTGCGGCTGTTATAGTTTGCCAAACAAACAAAATTACCCTTGCTAAAAAAAAACCGTTGCAGGTAAACTACCCCTTTCCCTCAACCGATCTTCACCAAAAACAATAGGTCGCGAGTACTCTGCAAATCAGGGCTGTATGCAAAAAATTATTTGATTCTGTTTGAATTTGCGGCAGTTATCGTTTGCCATAGAAAAAAAATCTACAGACAGACACACAGACACACAGACAGACAGACAGACAGACAGACAGACAGACAGACACACAGACACTTTTCGGAAAACGACTTTTTACATGTTTTGAGTGTAGTAGAATCAGAATCTGCAATAATCTCGAACACGATTTTTTTTGCCATCACCATACTTCCATTCCTTAAGGAATATGGAAGTAAAAATTACCCTTGATAAAAAACCGTTGCAGGTAAACTACCCCTTTCCCTTAACCGATCTTTACCAAAAACGACAGGTCTTGAGAACTCTACAATTCAGGGCTGTATGCAAAATATTATATGATTTTGTTTGAATTTGCGGCTGTTATCGTTTGCCATACAAAATACCGTTGATAAAACAAAAAACGTGGCTGGTAAACTACCCCTTTCCCTTAAACGATCTTCACCAAAAACAATAGGTCTTTAGTACTCAATAACGCAGGGCTGTATGCAAAAAATTATTTGATTCTGTTTGAATTTGCGGCTTTTATCGTTTGCCATAGAAAATACCCTTTGAAACATAAAACGTTGCAGGTAAACTACCCCTTCCCCTTAACCAATCTTCACCAAAAATAAAAGGTCTTGAGAACTCTACAATTCAGGGCAGTATGCAAAACATTATTTGATTATGTTTGAATTTGCGGCTGTTATCGTTTGCCATAGGAAATACCCTTGTTAAAACATAAAACGTTGCAGGTAAACTACCCCTTTCCCTTAACCGATCTTTACGAAAATCAACAGATATTGAGAACTCTACCATTCAGGGCAGTATGCGAAACATTATTTGATTCTGTTTGAATTTGCGGCTGTTATCGTTTGCCAAACAAACAAAATTACCCTTGATAAAAAAAAACCGTTGAAGGTAAACTACCCCTTTCCCTCGACCGATCTTCACTAAAAACAATAGGTCGCGAGTACTCTACAAATCAGGGCTGTATGCAAAAATTATTTGATTCTGTTTGAATTTGCGGCTGTTATCGTTTGCCATAGAAAAAATCTACAGACAGACACACAGACACACAGACACTTTTCGAAAAATGACTTTTTTTCATGTTTTGAGTGTAGTACAATCATATTCTGCAATAATCTCGAACACGATTTTTTTTGCCATCACCATACTTCCATTTCCTTAAGGAACATGGAAGTAAAAATGACTTTTTTTCATGTTTTGAGTGTAGTACAATCATATTCTGCAATAATCTCGAACACGATTTTTTTTGGCATCACCATACTTCCATTTCCTTAAGGAACATGGAAGTAAAATTACCCTTGATTAAAAAAAACCGTTGCAGGTAAACTACCCCTTTCCCTTAACCGATCTTTACCAAAAACAATAGGTCTTGTGTACTCTACGAATCAGGGCTGTATGCAAAAAATTATTTGATTCTATTTGAATTTGCGGCTGTTATCGTTTGCCATAGAAAAAATCTACACACACACAGACACTTTTCGAAAAATGACTTTTTTTCATGTTTTGAGTGTAGTACAATCATAATCTGCAGTAATCTCGAACACGATTTTTTTTTGCCATCACCATACTTCCATTTCCTTAAGGAACATGGAAGTAAAAAGCCGCAAATTGAAACAGAATCAACTACTCTTTTGCATCTGCCCTGGATTATAGAGTTCTCAAGGACTTTTGATTTTGGTGAAGATCGGTTAAGGGGAAGGGGTAGTTTACCTGCAACCTTTTACGTTTTAACAACAGTAAAGTACTTGAAAATTCATTTAAACTTTTTCAAACAATGGTAATTGTTAAAAGAAAATAATTTTGTTGCCAGGCAATAAAATTATAATTTTTTCATTTTAGTGTAAATCGTGTATGAGTGAAAATATATCGTTCGTGGCAGGCAAGCATATCTCAATTATGTAATGTTTACGTTTCCATTTTATTATTATGATTACTGCAATAAAAAGGCAGGGAACACACACATGAACACAAAATTCGCGTTATTTCTGGCCACACTCATGTTTATTTTGTTACATTTGCACGCTTTTTAAATGGAAAGTGCCGAAACCCACACCAACATAACGCGTGCAAGCCGAAAAAGTGTCCAGCGTGGATAGCGATTTGCTTCCTGTGGATCGCTGGGCAGTGTAACTGCACGTGTTTACAGAGGAACGATTCATAGACAGAATTTTCGTCTTTAGGGAATGAACCATCTGCAAGATGCTGAGGGTCTATGAGTGACTTCGGAGCGCTCCTTCTTTTCCGCGTGTTTGTTCTGTGAAACGTACACTGTAGATTCGCAGCTTTACTATAAGCAACGCTCAATAGGAAATGTTGAAAATTTTTGTCCACGGTGTACCCTCATACACACTAAACCTGCTCTGATGTTTTAATTACGGACATCATAATATTAAAACTTTGGAAACTTGAGCACTACTTAATGGAGATCAATCATTAACTTATACAAGCCATTAATTTTATGCATATTTTATATATATATATATATATATATATATATATATATATATGTGTGTGTACAACGTTATCGGCAACAAAGAAATAGTTTTTGTTAAAATTCCTTCCCGGGATATTTGGCCGTAGTCCAATGTTTTCTACAAAACCAGACGTTTCGGCAATGCCATCGACTTCCATCATCAGTGAAAATCGAGTGCGATAACGTGAGGTGGTATACGTTAGTGACCACAGTACTGTGGTTAAGGCTGAAGCAGTAAGTAGAAAGAAGTAGTTTCTATGGTAATATTTCATTTCGAAAATGATTTTAAATATAAATCTTAGAACATAGAAGTTATGTATGGTTCTCCATACCGATATTTTGATAGACAAATCAATCGACTTGCATCGAATGGAAAAATTGATTGACGGCTTCCTTAGAAAAGAAAGAGAAAGAAAAAGCGAACACAGCAGCAGAACTTCCGAGATTTTTTTTACAAACGCTCACGCAAAGTTGCTGAACTGAGAAACAATTAATGGCGATAGTTAATCAAAGTCGGACACAACTACGCAGTACGCAGTGAGGTCTGCTAACTTATAGTAGTTAACGTACACACTCTGTACACTAATGTTAATTTAAAAAATCAACGAAAGATGCTGAATGCCATGCACGTTTTGAATGGTTCAATGGTGGCAAGGCCAGTTAAAATATCGATTTTCTTCGAAACTAGATACAAGCTATAAATAAATAAATAAGTAAAAATCGATGCCTACAATTCTTACAATCGATAATGTAGTAGTAATAGTACCATACTACTACTTTTTCACATCGTAATATATCGATTCAATCGCATATAGAAAACATCGAAAATGTACTGCAGGAACGGATAAAGGTACAGTTCCGATGCCGATAATTAGCATTTATTTGTTTAATTGTTCCTATGGCAATTGATTCTAGTCTCCATGGTGTTGTTGAAATCTTTATACACGTCAACAAAAGGGCATAATTAAAAAGGCCTAAATCGTGCGAACGGGGCAGAATATCAAATTCCAAGTTAAACAGTGTTTTTCATTTTGTGTCAAAGGTTATCTGTGCAGATGGCATCGGTGTAACGGTGTGGATTTGTATTCAATACAAATAAATACTCATACTTTGAGTTATATACATAAATTATAACAACACAAATTTTCATTGTATTTTAATTTGGGTAGCCCCACGCTTTTGGAGCGCCAAATTATATAACATAACAACACGAATTTGATTTCTTGGGTGTAATCGTAATAAGAAGATGATGCGTTATATAAGTTTAAAAATTGTTCCATTAGGCTATTTATTTATTTTTTATTAAACAAAATTCTTTCATTTCGCATATTGAAATAATACTCATTATTAATCGTTTGTATGAACCATTCGCACGACTTATGGCTAACAAATTATATATAACATGTTATGCATAAACCTTATCATCTAATCTTAATTAATTAAATATTTTGCTCTCGGCTTACTCATTGTGTGGTTATCTTTACAATCTCATATTATTTTCTGTAATTCTGAATTTACTGTTATTTTTAATTTATTTAATCTTATTTGATTTTCATTATTTACTGTTGCATATGCATTTTACTTTGTCAAACAAAGACTTTATCAATTACTCTCATTTCTTTTTATTTAAAATCATATCAAGCAAACCTTTCTCAATACTTTAATTGATGTTAATTTAAACTCAAATATTTTTCTCTTAGCATTTATGTTTGATTCAACTACTAATTCCTATACATGAATTATTATTCTATATTACAATCTGCTTCACATTTATGTACATTTCTTTATGATTGATTAACTGTTCGAATGTTTTTCATTCTATGTTAATTAGAGTCTTTCAATTGTCTGTAATTAACAAAAATGGTTTTTCATCACCTCATTTGATGCGATACTATCAGTGTGTCCTCCTCGGGTCCTCGGTCTGTGTCCTTCTCGTTCTTCTGGTCCTCTGGTCCTCTTCCAGGATTCCACTGCTAGTGCTGTTTACTAGTTGTCTCGTATCCTCTCATGGATCGTGCGTGAGTCCATCGAACCTCTTCGTAGGTGCTCTGCTGTTCTGGTTAGACTTCCAGCTCGTCCCGTGACTCTCACTGTAGATTTAAAATAGCGTCGTCGACTGACATAGGCTCCTACGGCAACGGTTGAAAATAGAAGAAGGAACTTTATTAGCGCAACCTGGTATTTATAGCCAGGTCGTGCAAAAGCTCAGGTCTGAACAATTTTCATCTTGTCAGAGTTTGTCGAAGCGTCTTTACCCCCACTCTGGTTCAATTCATGAATTTTGCCTATCTTCGCGAATTACGAAGTCTGTTTCACACTACTCGATGCTCAATCGATCGCTAATTTTTATATGTTTACTATACGTAAATTACACTTCTTTATTGTAATTACAAAAAGAGCTATTCACTTTTTACTTATAGTAATTGCACTTTCTGTCACTTTGGCACGGTCTTTTAACCCTTTGTTCACCTTTATTTTCTACACCCTCTGGTGTCTTTCGTTTTACAATATCGTACATATTTTTCTTATAATTAAAATAAAACATAAAATCTATCAATACTTGAAAAGGCTTGGTTACAGTTCAGGAACGGAGAGGCTTCACACACAAAAAAAAAAAAAAATACACGTGTACATAAC
The DNA here is from genome assembly GCA_034769895.1 of Magicicada septendecula. Lineage (NCBI taxonomy): Eukaryota > Metazoa > Arthropoda > Insecta > Hemiptera > Cicadidae > Magicicada > Magicicada septendecula. The sequence goes on from CM068373.1 coordinate 112,405,981, forward strand.
GCTAGCGACAGGTGGGCCAGATATTCGTGTCCATGCAGGAATTCTGCGTTCCCTTTTTATATACGATCCAGCTTGCAATCTGAATCATGTTTATTAATCCATATTGTAACACGACATAAGATAGCAACAAAACTCACTAATAATTAACGGAAGAAAAGATGAAGCTGAAAGAAAACAAAGGGAAATAACATGAAGATTGATAGCACGACACTACTAACGAAAAAATGACTAAGACAATGACAAAGACTAAACCCAATAGATTGGATAAGGTGAGAGAAACAAAAAAACCAATGATACAACCCAAAATATGACTACAATCATGATAGCCCCAAAAAAAAGGTAACTAAAATGATATGTAAAATAAATGTACAAAATCAGATAGGGCAATAAATGAATAAATGTACGTAAACTATAGGAAATATAAATGTAAACTAGATATAATATGTTATTAAAAGAAAAGAAAAAGAAAGATAAATGTAAAACCCCAGATAGGAAGATATGAATAAAAAATACCCTGTTAAGTAATAAGTTAGCAAAAGTAAATAAAATAAAATCAAACTTAGCAACAATAATTATGAGTACAGAGGTGACAAGTGATTATAGAATAAGAAACTGTTAATGACAGACAATATAAATAATATAGCAACCAAGTGATAGTTATTTTAAACACACAAACACTATTTTAATAAAGGTGAAGTGTAGGACTATATAATTATACTCGCGGCTTCGCCCCCAGACCCCCTCGGTGGACGCCCCGATCCGACGAACGTCGGGGGAGCTACTGTATGTACATATTTACAACGGCCTCCGAACGAACCTATCCGAGACAATGTATTCTCGGTAATGCCTTTTATTTATTTACAATATCTGAATATTTACAATCACTTATTTTAACATGCAAACTTCAATATTACACAATTTAAACATTATTATATTACATATTTACAGGGTGGAAAGCTTATTACCGAGAATACATTATTTATAATAGTTCTTTATACACTATGTTTCTTGTGTGAGGAACGCCATCTATAACCCGGTCGGGAGGAACAAGTAAGTGAATATTTTTCGGAGATCTTACCCGGCTAAGCGCGACGTAAAGTTGCCCGTGGGTAAAAGGGTCGGACCGTAAATCTAATCTCACGAAATCTATGGTTTGCCCTTGACTTTTGTGGATCGTTATCGCGTAACAAAGTTGGAGGGGAAACTGCCGCCTGTACATTTCGATGGGACTATTTGGGAAGATCGGAAATTTAAAAGTTATTCTTGGGATGCCAAAAAGCTCGTCAGAGCCTGTTCTTCGGCATGTGATAAGGCGACGAGTAATTGCGACGATAATTACTTTTGTGCCGTTGACTAAGCCGAGATCAAAATTTAAATTTCGCGTCACCATGCAAACCGATCCTACCTTAAGCCTGAGAATGTGTTCTGGAATTCCTTTCCCTTGAGCCTGATGTAACAGGGACTCATCAACATCTATTCCCGCTCCGTCCTCCTCGGCTACAATGTCGAAACTATATAAATTTTGAATTTCCCCGTCGAGCGCCTGTAATACTATACCGTTAATTTCTTTGACATTATTATTCAGAGTGCATATTACAACCCTTTTTGCACATTCATCAGGCTTCTGTAAAATTTCTTTGGTGAAAACAAAGTCGATCAATTCGCGAAGCTTAGTCACGTAGTATAGCTGTGGTAGTGCCACGAGTTTTTCCAAATTACGCCCTTCGCCGAGCTCGCGTTTTTCGGTGGAGTCGGAACCTATCTTCATTGAAAATTCTTCATAATATCCTTCGCCCGTTAACCTATGGGCCGTTGTAAGCGTGAACGACTTAACTTTTTTCCAGATATAAGATCCGCGAACTGACGCACGAACGATATCGGCATTTGTCTTAGCGTTTTCTACTACCGGAGGAATTTGCCTGAAATCTCCCGAGAAAATTATTATTTTACCGTCAAACAACTCATCCTTTTGCATCAGGTCTCTGAGAGACCGGTCCAACATTTCGATTAGTTTTTTATGCGCCATAGCCGCTTCATCGAAAATCAGTAAAGTCGCCTCTCGGATGAGTTCAGCTCTCTGTGTCCCGTTGGTTATCGACCAGAAACCGTCATCGCGTATATCTAGGGGTAATCTGAAAAGGCTATGTGCAGTCGTACCTCCGGTGAGATTTTGAGCGGCGATGCCGGAACTGGCTACGCATAAGACAACTTTATCTTGAGACCGCGCGAAAGCTGAAATAATTTTAAGAAGGAGCGTTTTTCCCGAACCGCCAGGACCGTCCAAGAAGAGAACTTTTTCATTTTGTTCGCCGCGCATGAGCAACTTAAAGTAATCAAAAACCCTAGATTGATCAAAAGAAAGCCGCGATTCCCATTCCTCGACAAAAGCATTCTGAACTGAGACGCTGTATTGAAATTTTTCGCGACCTAATTCCGTGGAATCATCTTCAACTACGGGAAGACCGGCCTCTAGAAGCGAAGATCCATGTCGGCGCAGACACCTATCTATGTGAATAAGACTTAACTTATACGCTCTTTCCTCATCTTCGTGAAAATGTTCCAAAAAATCCTCGCATAAATTTGCTTTATATTTATCCCACATTTGCGGCACCGGAGATCCTATCGCCGAGAGCATAACAAAAAATTGCATCAATCTGTCGGGTTTCATGAAGCGTGCAGCCTCTTCAAGAGCGTCAAAGTATTCTTTTTTATCATCCGCGAGTCCCAATTCCCTAGCCGCCTGCTGGAACGTTTTGCAATCAGGGCCTCCGAGAGCGTACAAGTCCTCATACCCACGGCATGGATACCTGCATAGCAGCATTCTCAGATAATACTGCTCACCTCTGGTGGGAGCGACCCAAAAGAGTCTCGCGACACAATCACCCCTCTGTCTTCGCGTTATGAAATGTTTCCCGTCCGAATGCCGAACCGCATTAAGGGAGGATTTTGGACTGCTCGAGTGGATTCTGTACTGCTCGTAAAAATAAATAATAATATTTATTATACTCCGGAAAACCTTATACTCCGGAGGATTAATAATAACAATGTAGTAAAGTACCAAATACCAAATAGCGGTGACTTAGTAATGTATAGAACACACCCGACGAGTAGTGCAATCGATAAGACCACCTCCAAGCTATCATACCGATGGTGTGGTCCTTACCAAATTCACAAATAATTAACTCCAGTAACAGTAGCCCTGTACGAACCCACTACTCAAAAATATGTACGAAGAACACATATTTCGCAGATAAAGTATTATCACGAAAAAGGAAAAGGTAGAGTGCAAGCAAACTAAAGGTAGTAAAAGGTATACCTGCAACAGAGTACTTGAGTAACCACTTAATTACCTAATCGTATAAATAGGAATGAGGCCTGATCAACCTTGGATCCTGTTCAGCGAAAGTAGAGAAAAGTGAGAAGTCAGCTGACATCGAATATAAATAATAATTAAGTAATAAATTACTTAAAGAGTAATTCTATAACAAGAGTAACTCACCACTAAAGAAAAAAAACCGGTAGTAGTCTTAAGTAGTAGTATTAAGAAGAATTTAGTACGTTTTCGATATATTTCATGAAGTGTGAATTTTATGTAGTCTAAGAATTAGTTTGTAAAGCGTTGTATATCTTGATAATAGGAACAAGTAAGTCGAGAGTGAATCATGCACCTCATAAATTTTAAAAAAGAAAAGAGTGAGAGAAATTTCACACAGTAATGCCAAGCATACTCCCAGTACATTACTGACCTAATAACCCATAGAAAACACATCCGTTTCCCCACCCGGTGTCTGTTTTAAGCGGAGGAGTATGTGACGATTTCATTAATAAAAAAAAGAAAAATATATAAAGGAGAGAAATTTAAATTTTAATAAATCGCACTTTTAAACAAATTTTAAACCCCTGAAATTACTCAAAATAATATTTAATAAAGAGAGTTAAAAGGCCAAAAGGAATGCGAGTGTAAAGTTAAGGAAACCCTTTAATAATTTACCATGCATTGACATGCGGTAACCGGAATCAACTTGCATACAGACCCATAAACAAAACTAATAATACCTGTAAATTTGCAATTAAATAAATAAATAAACAATAACACAGTAGTATACCATAATTAATCCTGAAGTAAAGCATATCTTTGGATAATTAATAGGTCAAACAATAATAACGTAAATATCGAATAAAGGTGGAACTATTTTATGGTGAAGAGTAAACTACGCGAGGTTACAAATTTGCCCCTAAACGAAGCCCACTTGAAATGGAGCGGTCAAGCCGTAAGCTGCGCACAGCAGTAATGTGGAACGATAATAATATTTTGTTTCCTAAAGTGAATAATCCCGTCAGTTAAGACATAGAGGCACTCTTTACACTATTAAACCCATGTGTATCGTTAATATAGTTGAACCGCGATTCATATAAATATGTAGTAAACGAGTAAGAAAGAATAATGAAAATTGTGCGCCTAATGACATCTCTACAAAAATCTTAAAATATAAAACTTATGTAATTAAAACTGTGGTAAGACCATATTGTGAAGTGCAACTAATATATAATCATGTGAAGTGGATACAGGTGAAAAAAACTTTTGTGTTTGTCATTCAAAACAAAGAGCTATTACTACCAGTTATTAAAGAGCAGAGAACCAGGACCCACAATGTTCTAAAAAACTTCAGCACTTCACCATCACCGGATACGAAGATAACGACAGATACCTGTTCTTCATGAAACATGCTGCAACCGAGGACCGAGGACTGGAATAACGAGGAGCTGGAGGATATCACAGGTGACACGGAGACTTGTCTTCCGTGGTTAATTAACATTCAAACAAATGATTTGTAAAAGACACTTTAAATAACAATATAAAAGACTTTAATAATAGTCACTTTGTAACATGTAGTATGTCATACGATTAAAAAATGTTTGTAGTAGCAAGTAATGCTTATGTTATAAAGCCTCTCTGATATTAAAAGTTAAATCAAGTCCATTCTTCAAATGGCCCCCAAATAGTATGATAGTTTATGAGTAAGTGAGCTTTACTTACAAACCAGTTTAATATCCCGGATCCGTGGAAAATGCTAGCATATAACATTCCTTATTTTGAGGGCCCCTTCAGAAAATATGTTGTAAACTGTAAACTATATACAGTATTAAGAAAACCTTATGGTGAAAACCTTATGTAGAGCTGTTAAAGAAATCGTTTAATAAAGAGATGTCATTACATAACACTTAATACTGAGTGAATAAATCATCAGACCCCCCTGTAAAATTTCCTTTAATTCTAACTACAGCTTGTAAAATTAATAATTAGAAGTTGGTTACGACTATGGCAGCCTATGAAATTGATCCGAGGCAATTATGCACAGATTCCCGATGTTATAACGTAGGTAAGACGTTATAAAATGCGCCACTCTGCTATTCTTGTAAAAAAAAAATAATAATTGTGTAGATCGTGACACATATACCATGTGCCCCTCTGTAGATCTATTCACTCAGTTACTTTAAAATATTCCAGTAATTTAAAAAAAAAAATAAATAAAAAATAATAATTAGAATAGAATAGTATATAGGTAAGATTAATTGTGAATTTAATATTTGTAAACTCATATTAACATATTTACACATTAACACATTATATGACACATTATACTAATCTATGTACGTACTTGTCCAAACATTTCAGTCACCAACGTGTGGGTTTGACAACAAACCAAGACCGGCAAATTTCCTGTTCTCTCCTGTATAAAACGGTATTTTGTCGCCCTATTGTCACTACTTGTTACACCATTGTTCGTTTTCCCCCTTTTGTTATACTAAGCGTGCGTCATCTCGTGCCTAGTAACCACGTGTTTCCCCTTATTGTTGAAAGTAAATTGACGTCTGTGTGAGATTTCTCTTTCTCTGAGACGAGATTTAATTCTCGCACAACCAATGTAAATTTTTACAGCGAATTAAAATTGTTTATTTGAGTAAACAAGAAAGAGTAGTATAGGATTTAGTATTAGTAGAATAAGTACTTATAGTGGTTAATGTCAGGGAAATATGGCTTTATTTAACCCTGATTTATTATTAAAAGATGAACTTTGCTACGAAGCTCTTTTACGCGGTTTACCTCACGCGAACGTAACAGTCGCTGAATTGCGCAAATCGTTACGCGAAAGTAGATCAGATACACCCGCGCAGTTAGGTAGATTAAGCGAACTCGATTATGAGAGCGAAAGAGAAACGTGTTATGCGATGTATAGGGAATTGACGTTATTATCCCAAACCCTTCACGACGAAAAATCACCTGCAGTAATATTGCGGACCACGCAAAGAATAGAGCATTTAACCCACCGGATGAAGAATTTATTAAACTGGCCTAACGTCACTGTAATCCCTCCCGATGTGCAAACATTTGCGGATGAGGCATTACAGCAATTACCCACGATAATAAGACAATTGCGAAGAATGTCCGACTCATTTAGAATGGAGGAAATTGAGCAATCCTTACAGAAATTATATATTTCCCCAGTTCAATCTCTTACTTTAGAACACCCTCCCACCACCGCGAATCACGAATCACCCACCGTATCGAAGATACAACCGAGTCATGAACAGCTACCAGATAGAGACGTGAATACCCTAACGATATCGGAAGCCCCACAGCCTAGTGGTCATCATAATCGCACCAGTAACTATGCGTTTACGACGCCTAACGCAGCATCAGGTCCCCCTAGAAGTATACCACATGTAAATTTTAATGTGGACCTCTACGGAAAGATCACACATCCAGTAGAAAAAATCATAACAGAAATTCCATATACGGATGGCTTAAGTATTACTAAACTGTTAAATTTCATCAAATACCTCCTACAAATAAAAGATTTACAGCAACTAAATGATTGGCAAATCTTGCAAGTCCTCCTACCAAAATGTAATGGAATCGTGTAATGGAAACATTAAGCTCGACTCTTCCAGTAGAAGAACTTCATACTACCATTATAAAACATTTTATTCCCACAGGTATTTATGAAGAGCTCAAAAGAAACACCGTACTTCGAGTACAAGGAGCCCATGAGAGACTGGCCCACTATATTGCTGACATCAGAGAGTCTTCCCGACTACTGCAAGTCAACTGGAGTGAGAAACAATTGGTCGATACCATTTTAGTAGGATTATCTCCGGAAGAAAGATCTCGATTAGCATTAATAAATAGGCCCAACACTTTCGCAGATCTAGAACAATGCAGTATTCACTCGTCAAACGTATGGTACTCGGATCAGAACAGACATGCGTTGCTATCCACTGGACCACGTAGAAATGAAACGCAAGCCCTGGTAACAGATGCAAGAACACAGCGCGAAAGACGACCATTTCGTAGACCTACCAATTTTCACAACCATGGTAAATCTGATGAGCCTCAACCTCGACAGGAAACAAGTGATACCCCTCGTAGAGAAAATATATGTTATAACTGCGGGAAATTTGGACACATCAGTAGAAACTGTAAACGGAAACAGTACTATCAGAAAACCCCTTACCCAAAAAACATGTAAGGCAGGGAGATCCGAAATCCTGTGTCTTCCGCAGCATCGTGAAAACAGGTAAACCCCGAAAAGTCAACGAATTAAAAAAAAATAACCAAAGAAAATTAGACCCCTATGTTAAGAAGTTCATTGATAAATGTAATGCTATTAATAAATGTGACTTCAGTAAGTGTCAATTACCATATATACAAGTAGACCTCGGTATTACATCCACCCTCGGATTAATTGATTCCGGATCAACACGAAGCTTAATTAGTCAACAGTTAGCCGATAAATTATTTGAACACAACCTAGTTAAACGCAGTCAATCGGTGAATATTAGATGCGCTACAGCTAATAAACAAAATTTAATGATAAAACTCAGCATCACGTTTAAACTAAAAATTAAAAATCTAACGTGGTATTTTCCAATGTTGGTATGCGACGAGTTAGGACCCGACTTAATATTATTGGGAGCTGACTTTATCAGTAAAACAGGAATAATTCTTGACATTAACGATAAGAAGTATTATTTTGGATTCGATCGTTCACAAAAATATAGTTTTGATGGTAAAACAAATAACAAAGAAAGTACTGGAACAGCTGCTACACATCTAGAACACCAGGAGTCTGAATTAGCTCATCTAGAAAGTAAAGATAGACTGAAAATGCAGACACTAATAAAAGAGTTTTCCACCGTCCTCACTCCGAAGTTAGGACTAACGAACCTGATAGAGTACAAGATCAATTTGAGCGACAATAAAGTAATACGTCTACCCCCATACAAGTTATCGCCGCCAAAAATGGAAGTAATGAGGAATCAAATCAACAAATTATTAGAACAAGGAGTCATCGAACCCTCTACTTCATCTTACTCATCACCCGCGTTTTTAGTACCAAAAGGTCACGACAAACATAGACTAGTTGTGGACTACAGGCAATTAAATAAACGGATAGAATTCGAGTCTATACCACTTCCCGACATCCACAGTGCTTTTCATTATTTTACGAAAGCGAAAGTTTTTACCATCATGGATCTAAATCAGGCATTTCATCAAATACCCCTTTCGGAAGAATCCAAACGTCTAACCGCATTTGCCGTCCCTTTCAACCTGTACCAATAATTTACGAGAGTACCCTTTGGAATATCCCACGGAAGTTCTGTATGTAGCCGATTATTAGAGAAATTATTCCACGATATACAATTTAAATATGTGTATCACTACCTAGATGACATCGTGATCTACAGCGAATCAATGGACCAACATCTTAAACATCCACGTGAAGTACTATCCCGATTAGAGAAAGCCGGATTAACAGTAAATCCCAGTAAAGTAAATTTTGCTGTCACACAATTTTCATTTTTAGGTCACATAGTAAAGGCCAACGGAAAGGTAAGCATAGATCCCGAGCGAACCCGTGCGATCAGAGAATTTTTACCACCGCGGGATGCGAAAGGAATAGCCCGATTTTTGGGAATGATAAATTATTTCCACAAGTATATCCCTCATCTAGCCGAAATTGCAGCACCGCTGAATGCTTTAAGAAAGAAGGGAGCTAAATTTGAATGGAGTCCGCAACACCACGCTGCATTCGAAAAACTAAAAGAAAGCATAATATCACCCCCAGTATTACAATTAGCCGATTTTACAAAACAGTTCGTAGTGCAGACAGTTCAAGTGTAGCCCTAGGTGCAGTAATATATCAGGAAGTAGATAACTCTAGATTACCGATTAGTTACGCTTCACGTACTCTGACTGACCAAGAAAAGAAATACTCCGCATACGAATTAGAATGTTTAGCTATCGTCTTCGCATTTGAGAAGTTCAAACCTTTTTTAGAACATAAAGAGTTCCTGTTGGAAACGGATAATCAAGCATTATCTTGGTTATTAAACCACCCTAAACAGTTAGGTCGTATTGGAAGATGGGTATTAAGGTTAAATTGTTACAAATTTAAAGTACAACATATTAGAGGTACCCAAAATGTAGTTGCCGATACACTGTCACGTATGTTCCAGCCGCCTAGTAAAACATCTGAAAGCAAGGAGAGTAGAGAAACGCCAATTATCAATACTTTAATTACCGAATTTCCCTTTGCATTTACGAACATAGCTCAGTATCAACAACAAGACCCCCTTTTAAGACCAATTATAGAACAACTCGATAAAGGAAATAAGTCAGAAAAATACATATTGAGTAAGAGAGTATTATGTTATAGAATAGCAAACGGAAAATATTTACGAATAATTGCCCCTGATATTATTAAACCTATGCTGATGGAATACTACCATTCTTCCACCATTGGAGCGCATATGGGAATAAATAAAACAATACATCGAATTCGTAAAGAATATCATTGGGAAAATAAGAACAGTGAGATAGCTAGTTTCGTAAAAAGGTGTAAGTTGTGTGCACTCAGCAAGCCAGCGAGAAACAGCCAAATAAGTCAATTAATCTCAGAAATTCCTACTACCCCGTTCTCTAAAATTTATTTAGACTTTTCAGGACCCTACCCTCGTTCTAAATCAGGAAATACCATGCTACTAATTTGTGTAGATTCTTTCACCAAATTTGTCTGGATGTATCCCATGCGGCGAGCGTTAGCTTCGACCACCGTAAAGATATTGCAGGATAGATTATTTAAAGATTTCGGTACACCCGTACATCTAGTGTCAGATAACGGACCCCAGTTTAAGTCAAAGGAATTCAAGAACATGTGTTTCAAACTAGGGATAGACCACATTACCACTACTGAGTATCGTCCGCAAGGTAATATAGCTGAAAGGTATTTGCGAAACCTAAAATCTGCTTTAATAGCCTACCATGCAAACGACCATACGTCTTGGGACCAGAACCTATCCTGGATACAATTCGCCTTCAATTCAGCCTATCATGAAGGACATAAATCTACACCATTTGAATTATTGTATAAATACAAACCTAACCACCCATTATCCACTAAGTGGAAAATACATGAGTTACTACCCCACGAAATTAGGGATAAGAATATAAAGAAAATCTGGAATGAAGCTCGCGCTAATTTAAGAGCAAACTTAAAGAAATCGCGAAAATATCACGAGCGGATTAATAATAACAATGTAGTAAAGTACCAAATACCAAATAGCGGTGACTTAGTAATGTATAGAACACACCCGACGAGTAGTGCAATCGATAAGACCACCTCCAAGCTATCATACCGATGGTGTGGTCCTTACCAAATTCACAAATAATTAACTCCAGTAACAGTAGCCCTGTACGAACCCACTACTCAAAAATATGTACGAAGAACACATATTTCGCAGATAAAGTATTATCACGAAAAAGGAAAAGGTAGAGTGCAAGCAAACTAAAGGTAGTAAAAGGTATACCTGCAACAGAGTACTTGAGTAACCACTTAATTACCTAATCGTATAAATAGGAATGAGGCCTGATCAACCTTGGATCCTGTTCAGCGAAAGTAGAGAAAAGTGAGAAGTCAGCTGACATCGAATATAAATAATAATTAAGTAATAAATTACTTAAAGAGTAATTCTATAACAAGAGTAACTCACCACTAAAGAAAAAAAACCGGTAGTAGTCTTAAGTAGTAGTATTAAGAAGTAGTATTAAGAAGAATTTAGTATGTTTTCGATATATTTCATGAAGTGTGAATTTTATGTAGTCTAAGAATTAGTTTGTAAGGCGTTGTATATCTTGATAATAGGAAGAAGTAAGTCGAGAGTGAATCATGCACCTCATAAATTTAAAAAAAGAAAAGAATGAGAGAAATTTCACACAGTAATGCCAAGCATACTCCCAGTACATTACTGACCTAATAACCCATAGAAAACACATCCGTTTCCCCACCCGCTGTCTGTTTTAAGCGGAGGAGTATGTGACGATTTCATTAATAAAAAAAAGAAAAATATAGAAAGGAGAGAAATTTAAATTTTAATAAATCGCACTTTTAAACAAATTTTAAACCCCTGAAATTACTCAAAATAATATTTAATAAAGAGAGTTAAAAGGCCAAAAAGAATGCGAGTGTAAAGTTAAGGAAACCCTTTAATAATTTACCATGCATTGACATGCGGTAATCGGAATCAACTTGCATACAGACCCATAAACAAAACTAATAATACCTGTAAATTTGCAATTAAATAAATAAATAAACAATAACACAGTAGTATACCATAATTAATCCTGAAGTAAAGCATATCTTTGGATAATTAATAAGTCAAACATTAATAACGTAAATATCGAATAAAGGTGGAACTATTTTATGGTGAAGAGTAAACTACGCGAGGTTACAAATTTGCCCCTAAACGAAGCCCACTTGAAATGGAGCGGTCAAGCCGTAAGCTGCGCACAGCAGTAATGTGGAACGATAATAATATTTTGTTTCCTAAAGTGAATAATCCCGTCAGTTAAGACATAGAGGCACTCTTTACACTATTAAACCCATGTGTATCGTTAATATAGTTGAACCGCGATTCATATAAATATGTAGTAAACGAGTAAGAAAGAATAATGAAAATTGTGCGCCTAATGACATCTCTACAAAAATCTTAAAATATAAAACTTATGTAATTAAAACTGTGGTAAGACCATATTGTGAAGTGCAACTAATATACAATCATGTGAAGTGGATACAGGTGAATAAAACTTTTGTGTTTGTCATTCAAAACAAAGAGCTATTACTACCAGTTATTAAAGAGCAGAGAACCAGGACCCACAATGTTCTAAAAAACTTCAGCACTTCACCATCACCGGATACGAAGATAACGACAGATACCTGTTCTTCATGAAACATGCTGCAACCGAGGACCGAGGACTGGAATAACGAGGAGCTGGAGGATATCACAGGTGACACGGAGACTTGTCTTCCGTGGTTAATTAACATTCAAACAAATGATTTGTAAAAGACACTTTAAATAACAATATAAAAGACTTTAATAATAGTCACTTTGTAACATGTAGTATGTCATACGATTAAAAAATGTTTGTAGTAGCAAGTAATGCTTATGTTATAAAGCTTCTCTGATATTAAAAGTTAAATCAAGTCCATTCTTCAAATGGCCCCCAAATAGTATGATAGTTTATGAGTAAGTGAGCTTTACTTACAAACCAGTTTAATATCCCGGATCCGTGGAAAATGCTAGCATATAACATTCCTTATTTTGAGGGCCCCTTCAGAAAATATGTTGTAAACTGTAAACTATATACAGTATTAAGAAAACCTTATGGTGAAAACCTTATGTAGAAGAGCTGTTAAAGAAATCGTTTAATAAAGAGATGTCATTACATAACACTTAATACTGAGTGAATAAATCATCAGACCCCCCCTGTAAAATTTCCTTTAATTCTAACTACAGCTTGTAAAATTAATAATTAGAAGTTGGTTACGACTATGGCAGCCTATGAAATTGATCCGAGGCAATTATGCACAGATTCCCGATGTTATAACGTAGGTAAGACGTTATAAAATGCGCCACTCTGCTATTCTTGTAAAAAAAAAATAATAATTGTGTAGATCGTGACACATATACCATGTGCCCCTCTGTAGATCTATTCACTCAGTTACTTTAAAATATTCCAGTAATTAAAAAAAAAAATAAATAAAAAATAATAATTAGAATAGAATAGTATATAGGTAAGATTAATTGTGAATTTAATATTGTAAACTCATATTAACATATTTACACATTAACACATTATATGACACATTATACTAATCTATGTACGTACTTGTCCAAACATTTCAGTCACCAACGTGTGGGTTTGACAACAAACCAAGACCGGCAAATTTCCTGTTCTCTCCTGTATAAAACGGTATTTTGTCGCCCTATTGTCACTACTTGTTACACCATTGTTCGTTTTCCCCCTTTTGTTATACTAAGCGTGCGTCATCTCGTGCCTAGTAACCACGTGTTTCCCTTATTGTTGAAAGTAAATTGACGTCTGTGTGAGATTTCTCTTTCTCTGAGACGAGATTTAATTCTCGCACAACCAATGTAAATTTTTACAGCGAATTAAAATTGTTTATTTGAGTAAACAAGAAAGAGTAGTATAGGATTTAGTATTAGTAGAATAAGTACTTATAGTGGTTAATGTCAGGGAAATATGGCTTTATTTAACCCTGATTTATTATTAAAAGATGAACTTTGCTACGAAGCTCTTTTACGCGGTTTACCTCACGCGAACGTAACAGTCGCTGAATTGCGCAAATCGTTACGCGAAAGTAGATCAGATACACCCGCGCAGTTAGGTAGATTAAGCGAACTCGATTATGAGAGCGAAAGAGAAACGTGTTATGCGAAGTATAGGGAATTGACGTTATTATCCCAAACCCTTCACGACGAAAAATCACCTGCAGTAATATTGCGGACCACGCAAAGAATAGAGCATTTAACCCACCGGATGAAGAATTTATTAAACTGGCCTAACGTCACTGTAATCCCTCCCGATGTGCAAACATTTGCGGATGAGGCATTACAGCAATTACCCACGATAATAAGACAATTGCGAAGAATGTCCGACTCATTTAGAATGGAGGAAATTGAGCAATCCTTACAGAAATTATATATTTCCCCAGTTCAATCTCCTACTTTAGAACACCCTCCCACCACCGCGAATCACGAATCACCCACCGTATCGAAGATACAACCGAGTCATGAACAGCTACCAGATAGAGACGTGAATACCCTAACGATATCGGAAGCCCCACAGCCTAGTGGTTATCATAATCGCACCAGTAACTATGCGTTTACGACGCCTAACGCAGCATCAGGTCCCCCTAGAAGTATACCACATGTAAATTTTAATGTGGACCTCTACGGAAAGATCACACATCCAGTAGAAAAAATCATAACAGAAATTCCATATACGGATGGCTTAAGTATTACTAAACTGTTAAATTTCATCAAATACCTCCTACAAATAAAAGATTTACAGCAACTAAATGATTGGCAAATCTTGCAAGTCCTCCTACCAAAATGTAATGGAATCGTGTAATGGAATCATTAAGCTCGACTCTTCCAGTAGAAGAACTTCATACTACCATTATAAAACATTTTATTCCCACAGGTATTTATGAAGAGCTCAAAAGAAACACCGTACTTCGAGTACAAGGAGCCCATGAGAGACTGGCCCACTATATTGCTGACATCAGAGAGTCTTCCCGACTACTGCAAGTCAACTGGAGTGAGAAACAATTGGTCGATACCATTTTAGTAGGATTATCTCCGGAAGAAAGATCTCGATTAGCATTAATAAATAGGCCCAACACTTTCGCAGATCTAGAACAATGCAGTATTCACTCGTCAAACGTATGGTACTCGGATCAGAACAGACATGCGTTGCTATCCACTGGACCACGTAGAAATGAAACGCAAGCCCTGGTAACAGATGCAAGAACACAGCGCGAAAGACGACCATTTCGTAGACCTACCAATTTTCACAACCATGGTAAATCTAATGAGCCTCAACCTCGACAGGAAACAAGTGATACCCCTCGTAGAGAAATATATGTTATAACTGCGGGAAATTTGGACACATCAGTAGAAACTGTAAACGGAAACAGTACTATCAGAAAACCCCTTACCCAAAAAACATGTAAGGCAGGGAGATCCGAAATCCTGTGTCTTCCGCAGCATCGTGAAAACAGGTAAACCCCGAAAAGTCAACGAATTAAAAAAAAATAACCAAAGAAAATTAGACCCCTATGTTAAGAAGTTCATTGATAAATGTAATGCTATTAATAAATGTGACTTCAGTAAGTGTCAATTACCATATATACAAGTAGACCTCGGTATTACATCCACCCTCGGATTAATTGATTCCGGATCAACACGAAGCTTAATTAGTCAACAGTTAGCCGATAAATTATTTGAACACAACCTAGTTAAACGCAGTCAATCGGTGAATATTATATGCGCTACAGCTAATAAACATAATTTAATGATAAAACTCAGCATCACGTTTAAACTAAAAATTAAAAATCTAACGTGGTATTTTCCAATGTTGGTATGCGACGAGTTAGGACCCGACTTAATATTATTGGGAGCTGACTTTATCAGTAAAACAGGAATAATTCTTGACATTAACGATAAGAAGTATTATTTTGATTCGATCGTTCACAAAAATATAGTTTTGATGGTAAAACAAATAACAAAGAAAGTACTGGAACAGCTGCTACACATCTAGAACACCAGGAGTCTGAATTAGCTCATCTAGAAAGTAAAGATAGACTGAAAATGCAGACACTAATAAAAGAGTTTTCCACCGTCCTCACTCCGAAGTTAGGACTAACGAACCTGATAGAGTACAAGATCAATTTGAGCGACAATAAAGTAATACGTCTACCCCCATACAAGTTATCGCCGCCAAAAATGGAAGTAATGAGGAATCAAATCAACAAATTATTAGAACAAGGAGTCATCGAACCCTCTACTTCATCTTACTCATCACCCGCGTTTTTAGTACCAAAAGGTCACGACAAACATAGACTAGTTGTGGACTACAGGCAATTAAATAAACGGATAGAATTCGAGTCTATACCACTTCCCGACATCCACAGTGCTTTTCATTATTTTACGAAAGCGAAAGTTTTTACCATCATGGATCTAAATCAGGCATTTCATCAAATACCCCTTTCGGAAGAATCCAAACGTCTAACCGCATTTGCCGTCCCTTTCAACCTGTACCAATAATTTACGAGAGTACCCTTTGGAATATCCCACGGAAGTTCTGTATGTAGCCGATTATTAGAGAAATTATTCCACGATATACAATTTAAATATGTGTATCACTACCTAGATGACATCGTGATCTACAGCGAATCAATGGACCAACATCTTAAACATCCACGTGAAGTACTATCCCGATTAGAGAAAGCCGGATTAACAGTAAATCCCAGTAAAGTAAATTTTGCTGTCACACAATTTTCATTTTTAGGTCACATAGTAAAGGCCAACGGAAAGGTAAGCATAGATCCCGAGCGAACCCGTGCGATCAGAGAATTTTTACCACCGCGGGATGCGAAAGGAATAGCCCGATTTTTGGGAATGATAAATTATTTCCACAAGTATATCCCTCATCTAGCCGAAATTGCAGCACCGCTGAATGCTTTAAGAAAGAAGGGAGCTAAATTTGAATGGAGTCCGCAACACCACGCTGCATTCGAAAAACTAAAAGAAAGCATAATATCACCCCCAGTATTACAATTAGCCGATTTTACAAAACAGTTCGTAGTGCAGACAGTTCAAGTGTAGCCTAGGTGCAGTAATATATCAGGAAGTAGATAACTCTAGATTACCGATTAGTTACGCTTCACGTACTCTGACTGACCAAGAAAAGAAATACTCCGCATACGAATTAGAATGTTTAGCTATCGTCTTCGCATTTGAGAAGTTCAAACCTTTTTTAGAACATAAAGAGTTCCTGTTGGAAACGGATAATCAAGCATTATCTTGGTTATTAAATCACCCTAAACAGTTAGGTCGTATTGGAAGATGGGTATTAAGGTTAAATTGTTACAAATTTAAAGTACAACATATTAGAGGTACCCAAAATGTAGTTGCCGATACACTGTCACGTATGTTCAGCCGCCTAGTAAAACATCTGAAAGCAAGGAGAGTAGAGAAACGCCAATTATCAATACTTTAATTACCGAATTTCCCTTTGCATTTACGAACATAGCTCAGTATCAACAACAAGACCCCCTTTTAAGACCAATTATAGAACAACTCGATAAAGGAAATAAGTCAGAAAAATACATATTGAGTAAGAGAGTATTATGTTATAGAATAGCAAACGGAAAATATTTACGAATAATTGCCCCTGATATTATTAAACCTATGCTGATGGAATACTACCATTCTTCCACCATTGGAGCGCATATGGGAATAAATAAAACAATACATCGAATTCGTAAAGAATATCATTGGAAAATATGAACAGTGAGATAGCTAGTTTCGTAAAAATGTGTAAGTTGTGTGCACTCAGCAAGCCAGCGAGAAACAGCCAAATAAGTCAATTAATCTCAGAAATTCCTACTACCCCGTTCTCTAAAATTTATTTAGACTTTTCAGGACCCTACCCTCGTTCTAAATCAGGAAATACCATGCTACTAATTTGTGTAGATTCTTTCACCAAATTTGTCTGGATGTATCCCATGCGGCGAGCGTTAGCTTCGACCACCGTAAAGATATTGCAGGATAGATTATTTAAAGATTTCGGTACACCCGTACATCTAGTGTCAGATAACGGACCCCAGTTTAAGTCAAAGGAATTCAAGAACATGTGTTTCAAACTAGGGATAGACCACATTACCACTACTGAGTATCGTCCGCAAGGTAATATAGCTGAAAGGTATTTGCGAAACCTAAAATCTGCTTTAATAGCCTACCATGCAAACGACCATACGTCTTGGGACCAGAACCTATCCTGGATACAATTCGCCTTCAATTCAGCCTATCATGAAGGACATAAATCTACACCATTTGAATTATTGTATAAATACAAACCTAACCACCCATTATCCACTAAGTGGAGAATACATGAGTTACTACCCCACGAAATTAGGGATAAGAATATAAAGAAAATCTGGAATGAAGCTCGCGCTAATTTAAGAGCAAACTTAAAGAAATGGCGAAAATATCACGAGCGGATTAATAATAACAATGTAGTAAAGTACCAAATACCAAATAGCGGTGACTTAGTAATGTATAGAACACACCCGACGAGTAGTGCAATCGATAAGACCACCTCCAAGCTATCATACCGATGGTGTGGTCCTTACCAAATTCACAAATAATTAACTCCAGTAACAGTAGCCCTGTACGAACCCACTACTCAAAAATATGTACGAAGAACACATATTTCGCAGATAAAGTATTATCACGAAAAAGGAAAAGGTAGAGTGCAAGCAAACTAAAGGTAGTAAAAGGTATACCTGCAACAGAGTACTTGAGTAACCACTTAATTACCTAATCGTATAAATAGGAATGAGGCCTGATCAACCTTGGATCCTGTTCAGCGAAAGTAGAGAAAAGTGAGAAGTCAGCTGACATCGAATATAAATAATAATTAAGTAATAAATTACTTAAAGAGTAATTCTATAACAAGAGTAACTCACCACTAAAGAAAAAAAACCGGTAGTAGTCTTAAGTAGTAGTATTAAGAAGAATTTAGTACGTTTTCGATATATTTCATGAAGTGTGAATTTTATGTAGTCTAAGAATTAGTTTGTAAGGCGTTGTATATCTTGATAATAGGAAGAAGTAAGTCGAGAGTGAATCATGCACCTCATAAATTTTAAAAAAGAAAAGAGTGAGAGAAATTTCACACAGTAATGCCAAGCATACTCCCAGTACATTACTGACCTAATAACCCATAGAAAACACATCCGTTTCCCCACCCGGTGTCTGTTTTAAGCGGAGGAGTATGTGACGATTTCATTAATAAAAAAAAGAAAAATATATAAAGGAGAGAAATTTAAATTTTAATAAATCGCACTTTTAAACAAATTTTAAACCCCTGAAATTACTCAAAATAATATTTAATAAAGAGAGTTAAAAGGCCAAAAAGAATGCGAGTGTAAAGTTAAGGAAACCCTTTAATAATTTACCATGCATTGACATGCGGTAATCGGAATCAACTTGCATACAGACCCATAAACAAAACTAATAATACCTGTAAATTTGCAATTAAATAAATAAATAAACAATAACACAGTAGTATACCATAATTAATCCTGAAGTAAAGCATATCTTTGGATAATTAATAAGTCAAACATTAATAACGTAAATATCGAATAAAGGTGGAACTATTTTATGGTGAAGAGTAAACTACGCGAGGTTACAAATTTGCCCCTAAACGAAGCCCACTTGAAATGGAGCGGTCAAGCCGTAAGCTGCGCACAGCAGTAATGTGGAACGATAATAATATTTTGTTTCCTAAAGTGAATAATCCCGTCAGTTAAGACATAGAGGCACTCTTTACACTATTAAACCCATGTGTATCGTTAATATAGTTGAACCGCGATTCATATAAATATGTAGTAAACGAGTAAGAAAGAATAATGAAAATTGTGCGCCTAATGACATCTCTACAAAAATCTTAAAATATAAAACTTATGTAATTAAAACTGTGGTAAGACCATATTGTGAAGTGCAACTAATATACAATCATGTGAAGTGGATACAGGTGAATAAAACTTTTGTGTTTGTCATTCAAAACAAAGAGCTATTACTACCAGTTATTAAAGAGCAGAGAACCAGGACCCACAATGTTCTAAAAAACTTCAGCACTTCACCATCACCGGATACGAAGATAACGACAGATACCTGTTCTTCATGAAACATGCTGCAACCGAGGACCGAGGACTGGAATAACGAGGAGCTGGAGGATATCACAGGTGACACGGAGACTTGTCTTCCGTGGTTAATTAACATTCAAACAAATGATTTGTAAAAGACACTTTAAATAACAATATAAAAGACTTTAATAATAGTCACTTTGTAACATGTAGTATGTCATACGATTAAAAAATGTTTGTAGTAGCAAGTAATGCTTATGTTATAAAGCTTCTCTGATATTAAAAGTTAAATCAAGTCCATTCTTCAAATGGCCCCCAAATAGTATGATAGTTTATGAGTAAGTGAGCTTTACTTACAAACCAGTTTAATATCCCGGATCCGTGGAAAATGCTAGCATATAACATTCCTTATTTTGAGGGCCCCTTCAGAAAATATGTTGTAAACTGTAAACTATATACAGTATTAAGAAAACCTTATGGTGAAAACCTTATGTAGAGCTGTTAAAGAAATCGTTTAATAAAGAGATGTCATTACATAACACTTAATACTGAGTGAATAAATCATCAGACCCCCCCTGTAAAATTTCCTTTAATTCTAACTACAGCTTGTAAAATTAATAATTAGAAGTTGGTTACGACTATGGCAGCCTATGAAATTGATCCGAGGCAATTATGCACAGATTCCCGATGTTATAACGTAGGTAAGACGTTATAAAATGCGCCACTCTGCTATTCTTGTAAAAAAAAAATAATAATTGTGTAGATCGTGACACATATACCATGTGCCCCTCTGTAGATCTATTCACTCAGTTACTTTAAAATATTCCAGTAATTTAAAAAAAAAAAATAAATAAAAAATAATAATTAGAATAGAATAGTATATAGGTAAGATTAATTGTGAATTTAATATTTGTAAACTCATATTAACATATTTACACATTAACACATTATATGACACATTATACTAATCTATGTACGTACTTGTCCAAACATTTCAGTCACCAACGTGTGGGTTTGACAACAAACCAAGACCGGCAAATTTCCTGTTCTCTCCTGTATAAAACGGTATTTTGTCGCCCTATTGTCACTACTTGTTACACCATTGTTCGTTTTCCCCCTTTTGTTATACTAAGCGTGCGTCATCTCGTGCCTAGTAACCACGTGTTTCCCCTTATTGTTGAAAGTAAATTGACGTCTGTGTGAGATTTCTCTTTCTCTGAGACGAGATTTAATTCTCGCACAACCAATGTAAATTTTTACAGCGAATTAAAATTGTTTATTTGAGTAAACAAGAAAGAGTAGTATAGGATTTAGTATTAGTAGAATAAGTACTTATAGTGGTTAATGTCAGGGAAATATGGCTTTATTTAACCCTGATTTATTATTAAAAGATGAACTTTGCTACGAAGCTCTTTTACGCGGTTTACCTCACGCGAACGTAACAGTCGCTGAATTGCGCAAATCGTTACGCGAAAGTAGATCAGATACACCCGCGCAGTTAGGTAGATTAAGCGAACTCGATTATGAGAGCGAAAGAGAAACGTGTTATGCGAAGTATAGGGAATTGACGTTATTATCCCAAACCCTTCACGACGAAAAATCACCTGCAGTAATATTGCGGACCACGCAAAGAATAGAGCATTTAACCCACCGGATGAAGAATTTATTAAACTGGCCTAACGTCACTGTAATCCCTCCCGATGTGCAAACATTTGCGGATGAGGCATTACAGCAATTACCCACGATAATAAGACAATTGCGAAGAATGTCCGACTCATTTAGAATGGAGGAAATTGAGCAATCCTTACAGAAATTATATATTTCCCCAGTTCAATCTCCTACTTTAGAACACCCTCCCACCACCGCGAATCACGAATCACCCACCGTATCGAAGATACAACCGAGTCATGAACAGCTACCAGATAGAGACGTGAATACCCTAACGATATCGGAAGCCCCACAGCCTAGTGGTCATCATAATCGCACCAGTAACTATGCGTTTACGACGCCTAACGCAGCATCAGGTCCCCCTAGAAGTATACCACATGTAAATTTTAATGTGGACCTCTACGGAAAGATCACACATCCAGTAGAAAAAATCATAACAGAAATTCCATATACGGATGGCTTAAGTATTACTAAACTGTTAAATTTCATCAAATACCTCCTACAAATAAAAGATTTACAGCAACTAAATGATTGGCAAATCTTGCAAGTCCTCCTACCAAAATGTAATGGAATCGTGTAATGGAATCATTAAGCTCGACTCTTCCAGTAGAAGAACTTCATACTACCATTATAAAACATTTTATTCCCACAGGTATTTATGAAGAGCTCAAAAGAAACACCGTACTTCGAGTACAAGGAGCCCATGAGAGACTGGCCCACTATATTGCTGACATCAGAGAGTCTTCCCGACTACTGCAAGTCAACTGGAGTGAGAAACAATTGGTCGATACCATTTTAGTAGGATTATCTCCGGAAGAAAGATCTCGATTAGCATTAATAAATAGGCCCAACACTTTCGCAGATCTAGAACAATGCAGTATTCACTCGTCAAACGTATGGTACTCGGATCAGAACAGACATGCGTTGCTATCCACTGGACCACGTAGAAATGAAACGCAAGCCCTGGTAACAGATGCAAGAACACAGCGCGAAAGACGACCATTTCGTAGACCTACCAATTTTCACAACCATGGTAAATCTAATGAGCCTCAACCTCGACAGGAAACAAGTGATACCCCTCGTAGAGAAAATATATGTTATAACTGCGGGAAATTTGGACACATCAGTAGAAACTGTAAACGGAAACAGTACTATCAGAAAACCCCTTACCCAAAAAACATGTAAGGCAGGGAGATCCGAAATCCTGTGTCTTCCGCAGCATCGTGAAAACAGGTAAACCCCGAAAAGTCAACGAATTAAAAAAAAATAACCAAAGAAAATTAGACCCCTATGTTAAGAAGTTCATTGATAAATGTAATGCTATTAATAAATGTGACTTCAGTAAGTGTCAATTACCATATATACAAGTAGACCTCGGTATTACATCCACCCTCGGATTAATTGATTCCGGATCAACACGAAGCTTAATTAGTCAACAGTTAGCCGATAAATTATTTGAACACAACCTAGTTAAACGCAGTCAATCGGTGAATATTATATGCGCTACAGCTAATAAACATAATTTAATGATAAAACTCAGCATCACGTTTAAACTAAAAATTAAAAATCTAACGTGGTATTTTCCAATGTTGGTATGCGACGAGTTAGGACCCGACTTAATATTATTGGGAGCTGACTTTATCAGTAAAACAGGAATAATTCTTGACATTAACGATAAGAAGTATTATTTTGGATTCGATCGTTCACAAAAATATAGTTTTGATGGTAAAACAAATAACAAAGAAAGTACTGGAACAGCTGCTACACATCTAGAACACCAGGAGCCTGAATTAGCTCATCTAGAAAGTAAAGATAGACTGAAAATGCAGACACTAATAAAAGAGTTTTCCACCGTCCTCACTCCGAAGTTAGGACTAACGAACCTGATAGAGTACAAGATCAATTTGAGCGACAATAAAGTAATACGTCTACCCCCATACAAGTTATCGCCGCCAAAAATGGAAGTAATGAGGAATCAAATCAACAAATTATTAGAACAAGGAGTCATCGAACCCTCTACTTCATCTTACTCATCACCCGCGTTTTTAGTACCAAAAGGTCACGACAAACATAGACTAGTTGTGGACTACAGGCAATTAAATAAACGGATAGAATTCGAGTCTATACCACTTCCCGACATCCACAGTGCTTTTCATTATTTTACGAAAGCGAAAGTTTTTACCATCATGGATCTAAATCAGGCATTTCATCAAATACCCCTTTCGGAAGAATCCAAACGTCTAACCGCATTTGCCGTCCCTTTCAACCTGTACCAATAATTTACGAGAGTACCCTTTGGAATATCCCACGGAAGTTCTGTATGTAGCCGATTATTAGAGAAATTATTCCACGATATACAATTTAAATATGTGTATCACTACCTAGATGACATCGTGATCTACAGCGAATCAATGGACCAACATCTTAAACATCCACGTGAAGTACTATCCCGATTAGAGAAAGCCGGATTAACAGTAAATCCCAGTAAAGTAAATTTTGCTGTCACACAATTTTCATTTTTAGGTCACATAGTAAAGGCCAACGGAAAGGTAAGCATAGATCCCGAGCGAACCCGTGCGATCAGAGAATTTTTACCACCGCGGGATGCGAAAGGAATAGCCCGATTTTTGGGAATGATAAATTATTTCCACAAGTATATCCCTCATCTAGCCGAAATTGCAGCACCGCTGAATGCTTTAAGAAAGAAGGGAGCTAAATTTGAATGGAGTCCGCAACACCACGCTGCATTCGAAAAACTAAAAGAAAGCATAATATCACCCCCAGTATTACAATTAGCCGATTTTACAAAACAGTTCGTAGTGCAGACAGTTCAAGTGTAGCCCTAGGTGCAGTAATATATCAGGAAGTAGATAACTCTAGATTACCGATTAGTTACGCTTCACGTACTCTGACTGACCAAGAAAAGAAATACTCCGCATACGAATTAGAATGTTTAGCTATCGTCTTCGCATTTGAGAAGTTCAAACCTTTTTTAGAACATAAAGAGTTCCTGTTGGAAACGGATAATCAAGCATTATCTTGGTTATTAAATCACCCTAAACAGTTAGGTCGTATTGGAAGATGGGTATTAAGGTTAAATTGTTACAAATTTAAAGTACAACATATTAGAGGTACCCAAAATGTAGTTGCCGATACACTGTCACGTATGTTCCAGCCGCCTAGTAAAACATCTGAAAGCAAGGAGAGTAGAGAAACGCCAATTATCAATACTTTAATTACCGAATTTCCCTTTGCATTTACGAACATAGCTCAGTATCAACAACAAGACCCCCTTTTAAGACCAATTATAGAACAACTCGATAAAGGAAATAAGTCAGAAAAATACATATTGAGTAAGAGAGTATTATGTTATAGAATAGCAAACGGAAAATATTTACGAATAATTGCCCCTGATATTATTAAACCTATGCTGATGGAATACTACCATTCTTCCACCATTGGAGCGCATATGGGAATAAATAAAACAATACATCGAATTCGTAAAGAATATCATTGGGAAAATATGAACAGTGAGATAGCTAGTTTCGTAAAAATGTGTAAGTTGTGTGCACTCAGCAAGCCAGCGAGAAACAGCCAAATAAGTCAATTAATCTCAGAAATTCCTACTACCCCGTT
This sequence comes from Magicicada septendecula, assembly GCA_034769895.1. Classification (NCBI taxonomy): domain Eukaryota; kingdom Metazoa; phylum Arthropoda; class Insecta; order Hemiptera; family Cicadidae; genus Magicicada; species Magicicada septendecula. Next base: position 112,431,087 of record CM068373.1, read on the forward strand.
CTCTAAAATTTATTTAGACTTTTCAGGACCCTACCCTCGTTCTAAATCAGGAAATACCATGCTACTAATTTGTGTAGATTCTTTCACCAAATTTGTCTGGATGTATCCCATGCGGCGAGCGTTAGCTTCGACCACCGTAAAGATATTGCAGGATAGATTATTTAAAGATTTCGGTACACCCGTACATCTAGTGTCAGATAACGGACCCCAGTTTAAGTCAAAGGAATTCAAGAACATGTGTTTCAAACTAGGGATAGACCACATTACCACTACTGAGTATCGTCCGCAAGGTAATATAGCTGAAAGGTATTTGCGAAACCTAAAATCTGCTTTAATAGCCTACCATGCAAACGACCATACGTCTTGGGACCAGAACCTATCCTGGATACAATTCGCCTTCAATTCAGCCTATCATGAAGGACATAAATCTACACCATTTGAATTATTGTATAAATACAAACCTAACCACCCATTATCCACTAAGTGGAGAATACATGAGTTACTACCCCACGAAATTAGGGATAAGAATATAAAGAAAATCTGGAATGAAGCTCGCGCTAATTTAAGAGCAAACTTAAAGAAATCGCGAAAATATCACGAGCGGATTAATAATAACAATGTAGTAAAGTACCAAATACCAAATAGCGGTGACTTAGTAATGTATAGAACACACCCGACGAGTAGTGCAATCGATAAGACCACCTCCAAGCTATCATACCGATGGTGTGGTCCTTACCAAATTCACAAATAATTAACTCCAGTAACAGTAGCCCTGTACGAACCCACTACTCAAAAATATGTACGAAGAACACATATTTCGCAGATAAAGTATTATCACGAAAAAGGAAAAGGTAGAGTGCAAGCAAACTAAAGGTAGTAAAAGGTATACCTGCAACAGAGTACTTGAGTAACCACTTAATTACCTAATCGTATAAATAGGAATGAGGCCTGATCAACCTTGGATCCTGTTCAGCGAAAGTAGAGAAAAGTGAGAAGTCAGCTGACATCGAATATAAATAATAATTAAGTAATAAATTACTTAAAGAGTAATTCTATAACAAGAGTAACTCACCACTAAAGAAAAAAAACCGGTAGTAGTCTTAAGTAGTAGTATTAAGAAGAATTTAGTACGTTTTCGATATATTTCATGAAGTGTGAATTTTATGTAGTCTAAGAATTAGTTTGTAAGGCGTTGTATATCTTGATAATAGGAAGAAGTAAGTCGAGAGTGAATCATGCACCTCATAAATTTTAAAAAAGAAAAGAGTGAGAGAAATTTCACACAGTAATGCCAAGCATACTCCCAGTACATTACTGACCTAATAACCCATAGAAAACACATCCGTTTCCCCACCCGGTGTCTGTTTTAAGCGGAGGAGTATGTGACGATTTCATTAATAAAAAAAAGAAAAATATATAAAGGAGAGAAATTTAAATTTTAATAAATCGCACTTTTAAACAAATTTTAAACCCCTGAAATTACTCAAAATAATATTTAATAAAGAGAGTTAAAAGGCCAAAAAGAATGCGAGTGTAAAGTTAAGGAAACCCTTTAATAATTTACCATGCATTGACATGCGGTAATCGGAATCAACTTGCATACAGACCCATAAACAAAACTAATAATACCTGTAAATTTGCAATTAAATAAATAAATAAACAATAACACAGTAGTATACCATAATTAATCCTGAAGTAAAGCATATCTTTGGATAATTAATAAGTCAAACATTAATAACGTAAATATCGAATAAAGGTGGAACTATTTTATGGTGAAGAGTAAACTACGCGAGGTTACAAATTTGCCCCTAAACGAAGCCCACTTGAAATGGAGCGGTCAAGCCGTAAGCTGCGCACAGCAGTAATGTGGAACGATAATAATATTTTGTTTCCTAAAGTGAATAATCCCGTCAGTTAAGACATAGAGGCACTCTTTACACTATTAAACCCATGTGTATCGTTAATATAGTTGAACCGCGATTCATATAAATATGTAGTAAACGAGTAAGAAAGAATAATGAAAATTGTGCGCCTAATGACATCTCTACAAAAATCTTAAAATATAAAACTTATGTAATTAAAACTGTGGTAAGACCATATTGTGAAGTGCAACTAATATACAATCATGTGAAGTGGATACAGGTGAATAAAACTTTTGTGTTTGTCATTCAAAACAAAGAGCTATTACTACCAGTTATTAAAGAGCAGAGAACCAGGACCCACAATGTTCTAAAAAACTTCAGCACTTCACCATCACCGGATACGAAGATAACGACAGATACCTGTTCTTCATGAAACATGCTGCAACCGAGGACCGAGGACTGGAATAACGAGGAGCTGGAGGATATCACAGGTGACATGGAGACTTGTCTTCCGTGGTTAATTAACATTCAAACAAATGATTTGTAAAAGACACTTTAAATAACAATATAAAAGACTTTAATAATAGTCACTTTGTAACATGTAGTATGTCATACGATTAAAAAATGTTTGTAGTAGCAAGTAATGCTTATGTTATAAAGCTTCTCTGATATTAAAAGTTAAATCAAGTCCATTCTTCAAATGGCCCCCAAATAGTATGATAGTTTATGAGTAAGTGAGCTTTACTTACAAACCAGTTTAATATCCCGGATCCGTGGAAAATGCTAGCATATAACATTCCTTATTTTGAGGGCCCCTTCAGAAAATATGTTGTAAACTGTAAACTATATACAGTATTAAGAAAACCTTATGGTGAAAACCTTATGTAGAGCTGTTAAAGAAATCGTTTAATAAAGAGATGTCATTACATAACACTTAATACTGAGTGAATAAATCATCAGACCCCCCCTGTAAAATTTCCTTTAATTCTAACTACAGCTTGTAAAATTAATAATTAGAAGTTGGTTACGACTATGGCAGCCTATGAAATTGATCCGAGGCAATTATGCACAGATTCCCGATGTTATAACGTAGGTAAGACGTTATAAAATGCGCCACTCTGCTATTCTTGTAAAAAAAAAATAATAATTGTGTAGATCGTGACACATATACCATGTGCCCCTCTGTAGATCTATTCACTCAGTTACTTTAAAATATTCCAGTAATTTAAAAAAAAAAAATAAATAAAAAATAATAATTAGAATAGAATAGTATATAGGTAAGATTAATTGTGAATTTAATATTTGTAAACTCATATTAACATATTTACACATTAACACATTATATGACACATTATACTAATCTATGTACGTACTTGTCCAAACATTTCAGTCACCAACGTGTGGGTTTGACAACAAACCAAGACCGGCAAATTTCCTGTTCTCTCCTGTATAAAACGGTATTTTGTCGCCCTATTGTCACTACTTGTTACACCATTGTTCGTTTTCCCCCTTTTGTTATACTAAGCGTGCGTCATCTCGTGCCTAGTAACCACGTGTTTCCCCTTATTGTTGAAAGTAAATTGACGTCTGTGTGAGATTTCTCTTTCTCTGAGACGAGATTTAATTCTCGCACAACCAATGTAAATTTTTACAGCGAATTAAAATTGTTTATTTGAGTAAACAAGAAAGAGTAGTATAGGATTTAGTATTAGTAGAATAAGTACTTATAGTGGTTAATGTCAGGGAAATATGGCTTTATTTAACCCTGATTTATTATTAAAAGATGAACTTTGCTACGAAGCTCTTTTACGCGGTTTACCTCACGCGAACGTAACAGTCGCTGAATTGCGCAAATCGTTACGCGAAAGTAGATCAGATACACCCGCGCAGTTAGGTAGATTAAGCGAACTCGATTATGAGAGCGAAAGAGAAACGTGTTATGCGAAGTATAGGGAATTGACGTTATTATCCCAAACCCTTCACGACGAAAAATCACCTGCAGTAATATTGCGGACCACGCAAAGAATAGAGCATTTAACCCACCGGATGAAGAATTTATTAAACTGGCCTAACGTCACTGTAATCCCTCCCGATGTGCAAACATTTGCGGATGAGGCATTACAGCAATTACCCACGATAATAAGACAATTGCGAAGAATGTCCGACTCATTTAGAATGGAGGAAATTGAGCAATCCTTACAGAAATTATATATTTCCCCAGTTCAATCTCCTACTTTAGAACACCCTCCCACCACCGCGAATCACGAATCACCCACCGTATCGAAGATACAACCGAGTCATGAACAGCTACCAGATAGAGACGTGAATACCCTAACGATATCGGAAGCCCCACAGCCTAGTGGTCATCATAATCGCACCAGTAACTATGCGTTTACGACGCCTAACGCAGCATCAGGTCCCCCTAGAAGTATACCACATGTAAATTTTAATGTGGACCTCTACGGAAAGATCACACATCCAGTAGAAAAAATCATAACAGAAATTCCATATACGGATGGCTTAAGTATTACTAAACTGTTAAATTTCATCAAATACCTCCTACAAATAAAAGATTTACAGCAACTAAATGATTGGCAAATCTTGCAAGTCCTCCTACCAAAATGTAATGGAATCGTGTAATGGAATCATTAAGCTCGACTCTTCCAGTAGAAGAACTTCATACTACCATTATAAAACATTTTATTCCCACAGGTATTTATGAAGAGCTCAAAAGAAACACCGTACTTCGAGTACAAGGAGCCCATGAGAGACTGGCCCACTATATTGCTGACATCAGAGAGTCTTCCCGACTACTGCAAGTCAACTGGAGTGAGAAACAATTGGTCGATACCATTTTAGTAGGATTATCTCCGGAAGAAAGATCTCGATTAGCATTAATAAATAGGCCCAACACTTTCGCAGATCTAGAACAATGCAGTATTCACTCGTCAAACGTATGGTACTCGGATCAGAACAGACATGCGTTGCTATCCACTGGACCACGTAGAAATGAAACGCAAGCCCTGGTAACAGATGCAAGAACACAGCGCGAAAGACGACCATTTCGTAGACCTACCAATTTTCACAACCATGGTAAATCTAATGAGCCTCAACCTCGACAGGAAACAAGTGATACCCCTCGTAGAGAAAATATATGTTATAACTGCGGGAAATTTGGACACATCAGTAGAAACTGTAAACGGAAACAGTACTATCAGAAAACCCCTTACCCAAAAAACATGTAAGGCAGGGAGATCCGAAATCCTGTGTCTTCCGCAGCATCGTGAAAACAGGTAAACCCCGAAAAGTCAACGAATTAAAAAAAAATAACCAAAGAAAATTAGACCCCTATGTTAAGAAGTTCATTGATAAATGTAATGCTATTAATAAATGTGACTTCAGTAAGTGTCAATTACCATATATACAAGTAGACCTCGGTATTACATCCACCCTCGGATTAATTGATTCCGGATCAACACGAAGCTTAATTAGTCAACAGTTAGCCGATAAATTATTTGAACACAACCTAGTTAAACGCAGTCAATCGGTGAATATTATATGCGCTACAGCTAATAAACATAATTTAATGATAAAACTCAGCATCACGTTTAAACTAAAAATTAAAAATCTAACGTGGTATTTTCCAATGTTGGTATGCGACGAGTTAGGACCCGACTTAATATTATTGGGAGCTGACTTTATCAGTAAAACAGGAATAATTCTTGACATTAACGATAAGAAGTATTATTTTGGATTCGATCGTTCACAAAAATATAGTTTTGATGGTAAAACAAATAACAAAGAAAGTACTGGAACAGCTGCTACACATCTAGAACACCAGGAGTCTGAATTAGCTCATCTAGAAAGTAAAGATAGACTGAAAATGCAGACACTAATAAAAGAGTTTTCCACCGTCCTCACTCCGAAGTTAGGACTAACGAACCTGATAGAGTACAAGATCAATTTGAGCGACAATAAAGTAATACGTCTACCCCCATACAAGTTATCGCCGCCAAAAATGGAAGTAATGAGGAATCAAATCAACAAATTATTAGAACAAGGAGTCATCGAACCCTCTACTTCATCTTACTCATCACCCGCGTTTTTAGTACCAAAAGGTCACGACAAACATAGACTAGTTGTGGACTACAGGCAATTAAATAAACGGATAGAATTCGAGTCTATACCACTTCCCGACATCCACAGTGCTTTTCATTATTTTACGAAAGCGAAAGTTTTTACCATCATGGATCTAAATCAGGCATTTCATCAAATACCCCTTTCGGAAGAATCCAAACGTCTAACCGCATTTGCCGTCCCTTTCAACCTGTACCAATAATTTACGAGAGTACCCTTTGGAATATCCCACGGAAGTTCTGTATGTAGCCGATTATTAGAGAAATTATTCCACGATATACAATTTAAATATGTGTATCACTACCTAGATGACATCGTGATCTACAGCGAATCAATGGACCAACATCTTAAACATCCACGTGAAGTACTATCCCGATTAGAGAAAGCCGGATTAACAGTAAATCCCAGTAAAGTAAATTTTGCTGTCACACAATTTTCATTTTTAGGTCACATAGTAAAGGCCAACGGAAAGGTAAGCATAGATCCCGAGCGAACCCGTGCGATCAGAGAATTTTTACCACCGCGGGATGCGAAAGGAATAGCCCGATTTTTGGGAATGATAAATTATTTCCACAAGTATATCCCTCATCTAGCCGAAATTGCAGCACCGCTGAATGCTTTAAGAAAGAAGGGAGCTAAATTTGAATGGAGTCCGCAACACCACGCTGCATTCGAAAAACTAAAAGAAAGCATAATATCACCCCCAGTATTACAATTAGCCGATTTTACAAAACAGTTCGTAGTGCAGACAGTTCAAGTGTAGCCCTAGGTGCAGTAATATATCAGGAAGTAGATAACTCTAGATTACCGATTAGTTACGCTTCACGTACTCTGACTGACCAAGAAAAGAAATACTCCGCATACGAATTAGAATGTTTAGCTATCGTCTTCGCATTTGAGAAGTTCAAACCTTTTTTAGAACATAAAGAGTTCCTGTTGGAAACGGATAATCAAGCATTATCTTGGTTATTAAATCACCCTAAACAGTTAGGTCGTATTGGAAGATGGGTATTAAGGTTAAATTGTTACAAATTTAAAGTACAACATATTAGAGGTACCCAAAATGTAGTTGCCGATACACTGTCACGTATGTTCCAGCCGCCTAGTAAAACATCTGAAAGCAAGGAGAGTAGAGAAACGCCAATTATCAATACTTTAATTACCGAATTTCCCTTTGCATTTACGAACATAGCTCAGTATCAACAACAAGACCCCCTTTTAAGACCAATTATAGAACAACTCGATAAAGGAAATAAGTCAGAAAAATACATATTGAGTAAGAGAGTATTATGTTATAGAATAGCAAACGGAAAATATTTACGAATAATTGCCCCTGATATTATTAAACCTATGCTGATAAAATACTACCATTCTTCCACCATTGGAGCGCATATGGGAATAAATAAAACAATACATCGAATTCGTAAAGAATATCATTGGGAAAATATGAACAGTGAGATAGCTAGTTTCGTAAAAATGTGTAAGTTGTGTGCACTCAGCAAGCCAGCGAGAAACAGCCAAATAAGTCAATTAATCTCAGAAATTCCTACTACCCCGTTCTCTAAAATTTATTTAGACTTTTCAGGACCCTACCCTCGTTCTAAATCAGGAAATACCATGCTACTAATTTGTGTAGATTCTTTCACCAAATTTGTCTGGATGTATCCCATGCGGCGAGCGTTAGCTTCGACCACCGTAAAGATATTGCAGGATAGATTATTTAAAGATTTCGGTACACCCGTACATCTAGTGTCAGATAACGGACCCCAGTTTAAGTCAAAGGAATTCAAGAACATGTGTTTCAAACTAGGGATAGACCACATTACCACTACTGAGTATCGTCCGCAAGGTAATATAGCTGAAAGGTATTTGCGAAACCTAAAATCTGCTTTAATAGCCTACCATGCAAACGACCATACGTCTTGGGACCAGAACCTATCCTGGATACAATTCGCCTTCAATTCAGCCTATCATGAAGGACATAAATCTACACCATTTGAATTATTGTATAAATACAAACCTAACCACCCATTATCCACTAAGTGGAGAATACATGAGTTACTACCCCACGAAATTAGGGATAAGAATATAAAGAAAATCTGGAATGAAGCTCGCGCTAATTTAAGAGCAAACTTAAAGAAATCGCGAAAATATCACGAGCGGATTAATAATAACAATGTAGTAAAGTACCAAATACCAAATAGCGGTGACTTAGTAATGTATAGAACACACCCGACGAGTAGTGCAATCGATAAGACCACCTCCAAGCTATCATACCGATGGTGTGGTCCTTACCAAATTCACAAATAATTAACTCCAGTAACAGTAGCCCTGTACGAACCCACTACTCAAAAATATGTACGAAGAACACATATTTCGCAGATAAAGTATTATCACGAAAAAGGAAAAGGTAGAGTGCAAGCAAACTAAAGGTAGTAAAAGGTATACCTGCAACAGAGTACTTGAGTAACCACTTAATTACCTAATCGTATAAATAGGAATGAGGCCTGATCAACCTTGGATCCTGTTCAGCGAAAGTAGAGAAAAGTGAGAAGTCAGCTGACATCGAATATAAATAATAATTAAGTAATAAATTACTTAAAGAGTAATTCTATAACAAGAGTAACTCACCACTAAAGAAAAAAAACCGGTAGTAGTCTTAAGTAGTAGTATTAAGAAGAATTTAGTACGTTTTCGATATATTTCATGAAGTGTGAATTTTATGTAGTCTAAGAATTAGTTTGTAAGGCGTTGTATATCTTGATAATAGGAAGAAGTAAGTCGAGAGTGAATCATGCACCTCATAAATTTTAAAAAAGAAAAGAGTGAGAGAAATTTCACACAGTAATGCCAAGCATACTCCCAGTACATTACTGACCTAATAACCCATAGAAAACACATCCGTTTCCCCACCCGGTGTCTGTTTTAAGCGGAGGAGTATGTGACGATTTCATTAATAAAAAAAAGAAAAATATATAAAGGAGAGAAATTTAAATTTTAATAAATCGCACTTTTAAACAAATTTTAAACCCCTGAAATTACTCAAAATAATATTTAATAAAGAGAGTTAAAAGGCCAAAAAGAATGCGAGTGTAAAGTTAAGGAAACCCTTTAATAATTTACCATGCATTGACATGCGGTAATCGGAATCAACTTGCATACAGACCCATAAACAAAACTAATAATACCTGTAAATTTGCAATTAAATAAATAAATAAACAATAACACAGTAGTATACCATAATTAATCCTGAAGTAAAGCATATCTTTGGATAATTAATAAGTCAAACATTAATAACGTAAATATCGAATAAAGGTGGAACTATTTTATGGTGAAGAGTAAACTACGCGAGGTTACAAATTTGCCCCTAAACGAAGCCCACTTGAAATGGAGCGGTGAAGCCGTAAGCTGCGCACAGCAGTAATGTGGAACGATAATAATATTTTGTTTCCTAATGTGAATAATCCCGTCAGTTAAGACATAGAGGCACTCTTTACACTATTAAACCCATGTGTATCGTTAATATAGTTGAACCGCGATTCATATAAATATGTAGTAAACGAGTAAGAAAGAATAATGAAAATTGTGCGCCTAATGACATCTCTACAAAAATCTTAAAATATAAAACTTATGTAATTAAAACTGTGGTAAGACCATATTGTGAAGTGCAACTAATATACAATCATGTGAAGTGGATACAGGTGAATAAAACTTTTGTGTTTGTCATTCAAAACAAAGAGCTATTACTACCAGTTATTAAAGAGCAGAGAACCAGGACCCACAATGTTCTAAAAAACTTCAGCACTTCACCATCACCGGATACGAAGATAACGACAGATACCTGTTCTTCATGAAACATGCTGCAACCGAGGACCGAGGACTGGAATAACGAGGAGCTGGAGGATATCACAGGTGACATGGAGACTTGTCTTCCGTGGTTAATTAACATTCAAACAAATGATTTGTAAAAGACACTTTAAATAACAATATAAAAGACTTTAATAATAGTCACTTTGTAACATGTAGTATGTCATACGATTAAAAAATGTTTGTAGTAGCAAGTAATGCTTATGTTATAAAGCTTCTCTGATATTAAAAGTTAAATCAAGTCCATTCTTCAAATGGCCCCCAAATAGTATGATAGTTTATGAGTAAGTGAGCTTTACTTACAAACCAGTTTAATATCCCGGATCCGTGGAAAATGCTAGCATATAACATTCCTTATTTTGAGGGCCCCTTCAGAAAATATGTTGTAAACTGTAAACTATATACAGTATTAAGAAAACCTTATGGTGAAAACCTTATGTAGAGCTGTTAAAGAAATCGTTTAATAAAGAGATGTCATTACATAACACTTAATACTGAGTGAATAAATCATCAGACCCCCCCTGTAAAATTTCCTTTAATTCTAACTACAGCTTGTAAAATTAATAATTAGAAGTTGGTTACGACTATGGCAGCCTATGAAATTGATCCGAGGCAATTATGCACAGATTCCCGATGTTATAACGTAGGTAAGACGTTATAAAATGCGCCACTCTGCTATTCTTGTAAAAAAAAATAATAATTGTGTAGATCGTGACACATATACCATGTGCCTCTCTGTAGATCTATTCACTCAGTTACTTTAAAATATTCCAGTAATTTAAAAAAAAAAATAAATAAAAAATAATAATTAGAATAGAATAGTATATAGGTAAGATTAATTGTGAATTTAATATTTGTAAACTCATATTAACATATTTACACATTAACACATTATATGACACATTATACTAATCTATGTACGTACTTGTCCAAACATTTCAGTCACCAACGTGTGGGTTTGACAACAAACCAAGACCGGCAAATTTCCTGTTCTCTCCTGTATAAAACGGTATTTTGTCGCCCTATTGTCACTACTTGTTACACCATTGTTCGTTTTCCCCCTTTTGTTATACTAAGCGTGCGTCATCTCGTGCCTAGTAACCACGTGTTTCCCCTTATTGTTGAAAGTAAATTGACGTCTGTGTGAGATTTCTCTTTCTCTGAGACGAGATTTAATTCTCGCACAACCAATGTAAATTTTTACAGCGAATTAAAATTGTTTATTTGAGTAAACAAGAAAGAGTAGTATAGGATTTAGTATTAGTAGAATAAGTACTTATAGTGGTTAATGTCAGGGAAATATGGCTTTATTTAACCCTGATTTATTATTAAAAGATGAACTTTGCTACGAAGCTCTTTTACGCGGTTTACCTCACGCGAACGTAACAGTCGCTGAATTGCGCAAATCGTTACGCGAAAGTAGATCAGATACACCCGCGCAGTTAGGTAGATTAAGCGAACTCGATTATGAGAGCGAAAGAGAAACGTGTTATGCGAAGTATAGGGAATTGACGTTATTATCCCAAACCCTTCACGACGAAAAATCACCTGCAGTAATATTGCGGACCACGCAAAGAATAGAGCATTTAACCCACCGGATGAAGAATTTATTAAACTGGCCTAACGTCACTGTAATCCCTCCCGATGTGCAAACATTTGCGGATGAGGCATTACAGCAATTACCCACGATAATAAGACAATTGCGAAGAATGTCCGACTCATTTAGAATGGAGGAAATTGAGCAATCCTTACAGAAATTATATATTTCCCCAGTTCAATCTCCTACTTTAGAACACCCTCCCACCACCGCGAATCACGAATCACCCACCGTATCGAAGATACAACCGAGTCATGAACAGCTACCAGATAGAGACGTGAATACCCTAACGATATCGGAAGCCCCACAGCCTAGTGGTCATCATAATCGCACCAGTAACTATGCGTTTACGACGCCTAACGCAGCATCAGGTCCCCCTAGAAGTATACCACATGTAAATTTTAATGTGGACCTCTACGGAAAGATCACACATCCAGTAGAAAAAATCATAACAGAAATTCCATATACGGATGGCTAAAGTATTACTAAACTGTTAAATTTCATCAAATACCTCCTACAAATAAAAGATTTACAGCAACTAAATGATTGGCAAATCTTGCAAGTCCTCCTACCAAAATGTAATGGAATCGTGTAATGGAATCATTAAGCTCGACTCTTCCAGTAGAAGAACTTCATACTACCATTATAAAACATTTTATTCCCACAGGTATTTATGAAGAGCTCAAAAGAAACACCGTACTTCGAGTACAAGGAGCCCATGAGAGACTGGCCCACTATATTGCTGACATCAGAGAGTCTTCCCGACTACTGCAAGTCAACTGGAGTGAGAAACAATTGGTCGATACCATTTTAGTAGGATTATCTCCGGAAGAAAGATCTCGATTAGCATTAATAAATAGGCCCAACACTTTCGCAGATCTAGAACAATGCAGTATTCACTCGTCAAACGTATGGTACTCGGATCAGAACAGACATGCGTTGCTATCCACTGGACCACGTAGAAATGAAACGCAAGCCCTGGTAACAGATGCAAGAACACAGCGCGAAAGACGACCATTTCGTAGACCTACCAATTTTCACAACCATGGTAAATCTAATGAGCCTCAACCTCGACAGGAAACAAGTGATACCCCTCGTAGAGAAAATATATGTTATAACTGCGGGAAATTTGGACACATCAGTAGAAACTGTAAACGGAAACAGTACTATCAGAAAACCCCTTACCCAAAAAACATGTAAGGCAGGGAGATCCGAAATCCTGTGTCTTCCGCAGCATCGTGAAAACAGGTAAACCCCGAAAAGTCAACGAATTAAAAAAAAATAACCAAAGAAAATTAGACCCCTATGTTAAGAAGTTCATTGATAAATGTAATGCTATTAATAAATGTGACTTCAGTAAGTGTCAATTACAATATATACAAGTAGACCTCGGTATTACATCCACCCTCGGATTAATTGATTCCGGATCAACACGAAGCTTAATTAGTCAACAGTTAGCCGATAAATTATTTGAACACAACCTAGTTAAACGCAGTCAATCGGTGAATATTATATGCGCTACAGCTAATAAACATAATTTAATGATAAAACTCAGCATCACGTTTAAACTAAAAATTAAAAATCTAACGTGGTATTTTCCAATGTTGGTATGCGACGAGTTAGGACCCGACTTAATATTATTGGGAGCTGACTTTATCAGTAAAACAGGAATAATTCTTGACATTAACGATAAGAAGTATTATTTTGGATTCGATCGTTCACAAAAATATAGTTTTGATGGTAAAACAAATAACAAAGAAAGTACTGGAACAGCTGCTACACATCTAGAACACCAGGAGTCTGAATTAGCTCATCTAGAAAGTAAAGATAGACTGAAAATGCAGACACTAATAAAAGAGTTTTCCACCGTCCTCACTCCGAAGTTAGGACTAACGAACCTGATAGAGTACAAGATCAATTTGAGCGACAATAAAGTAATACGTCTACCCCCATACAAGTTATCGCCGCCAAAAATGGAAGTAATGAGGAATCAAATCAACAAATTATTAGAACAAGGAGTCATCGAACCCTCTACTTCATCTTACTCATCACCCGCGTTTTTAGTACCAAAAGGTCACGACAAACATAGACTAGTTGTGGACTACAGGCAATTAAATAAACGGATAGAATTCGAGTCTATACCACTTCCCGACATCCACAGTGCTTTTCATTATTTTACGAAAGCGAAAGTTTTTACCATCATGGATCTAAATCAGGCATTTCATCAAATACCCCTTTCGGAAGAATCCAAACGTCTAACCGCATTTGCCGTCCCTTTCAACCTGTACCAATAATTTACGAGAGTACCCTTTGGAATATCCCACGGAAGTTCTGTATGTAGCCGATTATTAGAGAAATTATTCCACGATATACAATTTAAATATGTGTATCACTACCTAGATGACATCGTGATCTACAGCGAATCAATGGACCAACATCTTAAACATCCACGTGAAGTACTATCCCGATTAGAGAAAGCCGGATTAACAGTAAATCCCAGTAAAGTAAATTTTGCTGTCACACAATTTTCATTTTTAGGTCACATAGTAAAGGCCAACGGAAAGGTAAGCATAGATCCCGAGCGAACCCGTGCGATCAGAGAATTTTTACCACCGCGGGATGCGAAAGGAATAGCCCGATTTTTGGGAATGATAAATTATTTCCACAAGTATATCCCTCATCTAGCCGAAATTGCAGCACCGCTGAATGCTTTAAGAAAGAAGGGAGCTAAATTTGAATGGAGTCCGCAACACCACGCTGCATTCGAAAAACTAAAAGAAAGCATAATATCACCCCCAGTATTACAATTAGCCGATTTTACAAAACAGTTCGTAGTGCAGACAGTTCAAGTGTAGCCCTAGGTGCAGTAATATATCAGGAAGTAGATAACTCTAGATTACCGATTAGTTACGCTTCACGTACTCTGACTGACCAAGAAAAGAAATACTCCGCATACGAATTAGAATGTTTAGCTATCGTCTTCGCATTTGAGAAGTTCAAACCTTTTTTAGAACATAAAGAGTTCCTGTTGGAAACGGATAATCAAGCATTATCTTGGTTATTAAATCACCCTAAACAGTTAGGTCGTATTGGAAGATGGGTATTAAGGTTAAATTGTTACAAATTTAAAGTACAACATATTAGAGGTACCCAAAATGTAGTTGCCGATACACTGTCACGTATGTTCCAGCCGCCTAGTAAAACATCTGAAAGCAAGGAGAGTAGAGAAACGCCAATTATCAATACTTTAATTACCGAATTTCCCTTTGCATTTACGAACATAGCTCAGTATCAACAACAAGACCCCCTTTTAAGACCAATTATAGAACAACTCGATAAAGGAAATAAGTCAGAAAAATACATATTGAGTAAGAGAGTATTATGTTATAGAATAGCAAACGGAAAATATTTACGAATAATTGCCCCTGATATTATTAAACCTATGCTGATGGAATACTACCATTCTTCCACCATTGGAGCGCATATGGGAATAAATAAAACAATACATCGAATTCGTAAAGAATATCATTGGGAAAATATGAACAGTGAGATAGCTAGTTTCGTAAAAATGTGTAAGTTGTGTGCACTCAGCAAGCCAGCGAGAAACAGCCAAATAAGTCAATTAATCTCAGAAATTCCTACTACCCCGTTCTCTAAAATTTATTTAGACTTTTCAGGACCCTACCCTCGTTCTAAATCAGGAAATACCATGCTACTAATTTGTGTAGATTCTTTCACCAAATTTGTCTGGATGTATCCCATGCGGCGAGCGTTAGCTTCGACCACCGTAAAGATATTGCAGGATAGATTATTTAAAGATTTCGGTACACCCGTACATCTAGTGTCAGATAACGGACCCCAGTTTAAGTCAAAGGAATTCAAGAACATGTGTTTCAAACTAGGGATAGACCACATTACCACTACTGAGTATCGTCCGCAAGGTAATATAGCTGAAAGGTATTTGCGAAACCTAAAATCTGCTTTAATAGCCTACCATGCAAACGACCATACGTCTTGGGACCAGAACCTATCCTGGATACAATTCGCCTTCAATTCAGCCTATCATGAAGGACATAAATCTACACCATTTGAATTATTGTATAAATACAAACCTAACCACCCATTATCCACTAAGTGGAGAATACATGAGTTACTACCCCACGAAATTAGGGATAAGAATATAAAGAAAATCTGGAATGAAGCTCGCGCTAATTTAAGAGCAAACTTAAAGAAATCGCGAAAATATCACGAGCGGATTAATAATAACAATGTAGTAAAGTACCAAATACCAAATAGCGGTGACTTAGTAATGTATAGAACACACCCGACGAGTAGTGCAATCGATAAGACCACCTCCAAGCTATCATACCGATGGTGTGGTCCTTACCAAATTCACAAATAATTAACTCCAGTAACAGTAGCCCTGTACGAACCCACTACTCAAAAATATGTACGAAGAACACATATTTCGCAGATAAAGTATTATCACGAAAAAGGAAAAGGTAGAGTGCAAGCAAACTAAAGGTAGTAAAAGGTATACCTGCAACAGAGTACTTGAGTAACCACTTAATTACCTAATCGTATAAATAGGAATGAGGCCTGATCAACCTTGGATCCTGTTCAGCGAAAGTAGAGAAAAGTGAGAAGTCAGCTGACATCGAATATAAATAATAATTAAGTAATAAATTACTTAAAGAGTAATTCTATAACAAGAGTAACTCACCACTAAATAAAAAAAACCGGTAGTAGTCTTAAGTAGTAGTATTAAGAAGAATTTAGTACGTTTTCGATATATTTCATGAAGTGTGAATTTTATGTAGTCTAAGAATTAGTTTGTAAGGCGTTGTATATCTTGATAATAGGAAGAAGTAAGTCGAGAGTGAATCATGCACCTCATAAATTTTAAAAAAGAAAAGAGTGAGAGAAATTTCACACAGTAATGCCAAGCATACTCCCAGTACATTACTGACCTAATAACCCATAGAAAACACATCCGTTTCCCCACCCGGTGTCTGTTTTAAGCGGAGGAGTATGTGACGATTTCATTAATAAAAAAAAGAAAAATATATAAAGGAGAGAAATTTAAATTTTAATAAATCGCACTTTTAAACAAATTTTAAACCCCTGAAATTACTCAAAATAATATTTAATAAAGAGAGTTAAAAGGCCAAAAAGAATGCGAGTGTAAAGTTAAGGAAACCCTTTAATAATTTACCATGCACTGACATGCGGTAATCGGAATCAACTTGCATACAGACCCATAAACAAAACTAATAATACCTGTAAATTTGCAATTAAATAAATAAATAAACAATAACACAGTAGTATACCATAATTAATCCTGAAGTAAAGCATATCTTTGGATAATTAATAAGTCAAACATTAATAACGTAAATATCGAATAAAGGTGGAACTATTTTATGGTGAAGAGTAAACTACGCGAGGTTACAAATTTGCCCCTAAACGAAGCCCACTTGAAATGGAGCGGTCAAGCCGTAAGCTGCGCACAGCAGTAATGTGGAACGATAATAATATTTTGTTTCCTAAAGTGAATAATCCCGTCAGTTAAGACATAGAGGCACTCTTTACACTATTAAACCCATGTGTATCGTTAATATAGTTGAACCGCGATTCATATAAATATGTAGTAAACGAGTAAGAAAGAATAATGAAAATTGTGCGCCTAATGACATCTCTACAAAAATCTTAAAATATAAAACTTATGTAATTAAAACTGTGGTAAGACCATATTGTGAAGTGCAACTAATATACAATCATGTGAAGTGGATACAGGTGAATAAAACTTTTGTGTTTGTCATTCAAAACAAAGAGCTATTACTACCAGTTATTAAAGAGCAGAGAACCAGGACCCACAATGTTCTAAAAAACTTCAGCACTTCACCATCACCGGATACGAAGATAACGACAGATACCTGTTCTTCATGAAACATGCTGCAACCGAGGACCGAGGACTGGAATAACGAGGAGCTGGAGGATATCACAGGTGACACGGAGACTTGTCTTCCGTGGTTAATTAACATTCAAACAAATGATTTGTAAAAGACACTTTAAATAACAATATAAAAGACTTTAATAATAGTCACTTTGTAACATGTAGTATGTCATACGATTAAAAAATGTTTGTAGTAGCAAGTAATGCTTATGTTATAAAGCTTCTCTGATATTAAAAGTTAAATCAAGTCCATTCTTCAAATGGCCCCCAAATAGTATGATAGTTTATGAGTAAGTGAGCTTTACTTACAAACCAGTTTAATATCCCGGATCCGTGGAAAATGCTAGCATATAACATTCCTTATTTTGAGGGCCCCTTCAGAAAATATGTTGTAAACTGTAAACTATATACAGTATTAAGAAAACCTTATGGTGAAAACCTTATGTAGAGCTGTTAAAGAAATCGTTTAATAAAGAGATGTCATTACATAACACTTAATACTGAGTGAATAAATCATCAGACCCCCCTGTAAAATTTCCTTTAATTCTAACTACAGCTTGTAAAATTAATAATTAGAAGTTGGTTACGACTATGGCAGCCTATGAAATTGATCCGAGGCAATTATGCACAGATTCCCGATGTTATAACGTAGGTAAGACGTTATAAAATGCGCCACTCTGCTATTCTTGTAAAAAAAAAATAATAATTGTGTAGATCGTGACACATATACCATGTGCCCCTCTGTAGATCTATTCACTCAGTTACTTTAAAATATTCCAGTAATTTAAAAAAAAAAATAAATAAAAAATAATAATTAGAATAGAATAGTATATAGGTAAGATTAATTGTGAATTTAATATTTGTAAACTCATATTAACATATTTACACATTAACACATTATATGACACATTATACTAATCTATGTACGTACTTGTCCAAACATTTCAGTCACCAACGTGTGGGTTTGACAACAAACCAAGACCGGCAAATTTCCTGTTCTCTCCTGTATAAAACGGTATTTTGTCGCCCTATTGTCACTACTTGTTACACCATTGTTCGTTTTCCCCCTTTTGTTATACTAAGCGTGCGTCATCTCGTGCCTAGTAACCACGTGTTTCCCCTTATTGTTGAAAGTAAATTGAAGTCTGTGTGAGATTTCTCTTTCTCTGAGACGAGATTTAATTCTCGCACAACCAATGTAAATTTTTACAGCGAATTAAAATTGTTTATTTGAGTAAACAAGAAAGAGTAGTATAGGATTTAGTATTAGTAGAATAAGTACTTATAGTGGTTAATGTCAGGGAAATATGGCTTTATTTAACCCTGATTTATTATTAAAAGATGAACTTTGCTACGAAGCTCTTTTACGCGGTTTACCTCACGCGAACGTAACAGTCGCTGAATTGCGCAAATCGTTACGCGAAAGTAAATCAGATACACCCGCGCAGTTAGGTAGATTAGGCGAACTCGATTATGAGAGCGAAAGAGAGACGTGTTATGCGAAGTATAGGGAATTGACGTTATTATCCCAAACCCTTCACGACGAAAAATCACCTGCAGTAATATTGCGGACCACGCAAAGAATAGAGCATTTAACCCACCGGATGAAGAATTTATTAAACTGGCCTAACGTCACTGTAATCCCTCCCGATGTGCAAACATTTGCGGATGAGGCATTACAGCAATTACCCACGATAATAAGACAATTGCGAAGAATGTCCGACTCATTTAGAATGGAGAAAATTGAGCAATCCTTACAGAAATTATATATTTCCCCAGTTCAATCTCCTACTTTAGAACACCCTCCCACAAGCGCGAATCACGAATCACCCACCGTATCGAAGATACAACCGAGTCATGAACAGCTACCAGATAGAGACGTGAATACCCTAACGATATCGGAAGCCCCACAGCCTAGTGGTCATCATAATCGCACCAGTAACTATGCGTTTACGACGCCTAACGCAGCATCAGGTCCCCCTAGATGTATACCACATGTAAATTTTAATGTGGACCTCTACGGAAAGATCACACATCCAGTAGAAAAAATCATAACAGAAATTCCATATACGGATGGCTTAAGTATTACTAAACTGTTAAATTTCATCAAATACCTCCTACAAATAAAAGATTTACAGCAACTAAATGATTGGCAAATCTTGCAAGTCCTCCTACCAAAATGTAATGGAATCGTGTAATGGAATCATTAAGCTCGACTCTTCCAGTAGAAGAACTTCATACTACCATTATAAAACATTTTATTCCCACAGGTATTTATGAAGAGCTCAAAAGAAACACCGTACTTCGAGTACAAGGAGCCCATGAGAGACTGGCCCACTATATTGCTGACATCAGAGAGTCTTCCCGACTACTGCAAGTCAACTGGAGTGAGAAACAATTGGTCGATACCATTTTAGTAGGATTATCTCCGGAAGAAAGATCTCGATTAGCATTAATAAATAGGCCCAACACTTTCGCAGATCTAGAACAATGCAGTATTCACTCGTCAAACGTATGGTACTCGGATCAGAACAGACATGCGTTGCTATCCACTGGACCACGTAGAAATGAAACGCAAGCCCTGGTAACAGATACAAGAACACAGCGCGAAAGACGACCATTTCGTAGACCTACCAATTTTCACAACCATGGTAAATCTAATGAGCCTCAACCTCGACAGGAAACAAGTGATACCCCTCGTAGAGAAAATATATGTTATAACTGCGGGAAATTTGGACACATCAGTAGAAACTGTAAACGGAAACAGTACTATCAGAAAACCCCTTACCCAAAAAACATGTAAGGCAGGGAGATCCGAAATCCTGTGTCTTCCGCAGCATCGTGAAAACAGGTAAACCCCGAAAAGTCAACGAATTAAAAAAAAATAACCAAAGAAAATTAGGCCCCTATGTTAAGAAGTTCATTGATAAATGTAATGCTATTAATAAATGTGACTTCAGTAAGTGTCAATTACCATATATACAAGTAGACCTCGGTATTACATCCACCCTCGGATTAATTGATTCCGGATCAACACGAAGCTTAATTAGTCAACAGTTAGCCGATAAATTATTTGAACACAACCTAGTTAAACGCAGTCAATCGGTGAATATTAGATGCGCTACAGCTAATAAACAAAATTTAATGATAAAACTCAGCATCACGTTTAAACTAAAAATTAAAAATCTAACGTGGTATTTTCCAATGTTGGTATGCGACGAGTTAGGACCCGACTTAATATTATTGGGAGCTGACTTTATCAGTAAAACAGGAATAATTCTTGACATTAACGATAAGAAGTATTATTTTGGATTCGATCGTTCACAAAAATATAGTTTTGATGGTAAAACAAATAACAAAGAAAGTACTGGAACAGCTGCTACACATCTAGAACACCAGGAGTCTGAATTAGCTCATCTTGAAAGTAAAGATAGACTGAAAATGCAGACACTAATAAAAGAGTTTTCCACCGTCCTCACTCCGAAGTTAGGACTAACGAACCTGATAGAGTACAAGATCAATTTGAGCGACAATAAAGTAATACGTCTACCCCCATACAAGTTATCGCCGCCAAAAATGGAAGTAATGAGGAATCAAATCAACAAATTATTAGAACAAGGAGTCATCGAACCCTCTACTTCATCTTACTCATCACCCGCGTTTTTAGTACCAAAAGGTCACGACAAACATAGACTAGTTGTGGACTACAGGCAATTAAATAAACGGATAGAATTCGAGTCTATACCACTTCCCGACATCCACAGTGCTTTTCATTATTTTACGAAAGCGAAAGTTTTTACCATCATGGATCTAAATCAGGCATTTCATCAAATACCCCTTTCGGAAGAATCCAAACGTCTAACCGCATTTGCCGTCCCTTTCAACCTGTACCAATTTACGAGAGTACCCTTTGGAATATCCCACGGAAGTTCTGTATGTAGCCGATTATTAGAGAAATTATTCCACGATATAAAATTTAAATATGTGTATCACTACCTAGATGACATCGTGATCTACAGCGAATCAATGGACCAACATCTTAAACATCCACGTGAAGTACTATCCCGATTAGAGAAAGCCGGATTAACAGTAAATCCCAGTAAAGTAAATTTTGCTGTCACACAATTTTCATTTTTAGGTCACATAGTAAAGGCCAACGGAAAGGTAAGCATAGATCCCGAGCGAACCCGTGCGATCAGAGAATTTTTACCACTGCGGGATGCGAAAGGAATAGCCCGATTTTTGGGAATGATAAATTATTTCCACAAGTATATCCCTCATCTAGCCGAAATTGCAGCACCGCTGAATGCTTTAAGAAAGAAGGGAGCTAAATTTGAATGGAGTCCGCAACACCACGCTGCATTCGAAAAACTAAAAGAAAGCATAATATCACCCCCAGTATTACAATTAGCCGATTTTACAAAACCGTTCGTAGTGCAGACAGTTCAAGTGTAGCCCTAGGTGCAGTAATATATCAGGAAGTAGATAACTCTAGATTACCGATTAGTTACGCTTCACGTACTCTGACTGACCAAGAAAAGAAATACTCCGCATACGAATTAGAATGTTTAGCTATCGTCTTCGCATTTGAGAAGTTCAAACCTTTTTTAGAACATAAAGAGTTCCTGTTGGAAACGGATAATCAAGCATTATCTTGGTTATTAAATCACCCTAAACAGTTAGGTCGTATTGGAAGATGGGTATTAAGGTTAAATTGTTACAAATTTAAAGTACAACATATTAGAGGTACCCAAAATGTAGTTGCCGATACACTGTCACGTATGTTCCAGCCGCCTAGTAAAACATCTGAAAGCAAGGAGAGTAGAGAAACGCCAATTATCAATACTTTAATTACCGAATTTCCCTTTGCATTTACGAACATAGCTCAGTATCAACAACAAGACCCCCTTTTAAGACCAATTATAGAACAACTCGATAAAGGAAATAAGTCAGAAAAATACATATTGAGTAAGAGAGTATTATGTTATAGAATAGCAAACGGAAAATATTTACGAATAATTGCCCCTGATATTATTAAACCTATGCTGATGGAATACTACCATTCTTCCACCATTGGAGCGCATATGGGAATAAATAAAACAATACATCGAATTCGTAAAGAATATCATTGGGAAAATATGAACAGTGAGATAGCTAGTTTCGTAAAAAGGTGTAAGTTGTGTGCACTCAGCAAGCCAGCGAGAAACAGCCAAATAAGTCAATTAATCTCAGAAATTCCTACTACCCCGTTCTCTAAAATTTATTTAGACTTTTCAGGACCCTACCCTCGTTCTAAATCAGGAAATACCATGCTACTAATTTGTGTAGATTCTTTCACCAAATTTGTCTGGATGTATCCCATGCGGCGAGCGTTAGCTTCGACCACCGTAAAGATATTGCAGGATAGATTATTTAAAGATTTCGGTACACCCGTACATCTAGTGTCAGA
Organism: Magicicada septendecula; assembly: GCA_034769895.1. NCBI lineage: Eukaryota > Metazoa > Arthropoda > Insecta > Hemiptera > Cicadidae > Magicicada > Magicicada septendecula. Next base: position 112,453,952 of record CM068373.1, read on the forward strand.
TAACGGACCCCAGTTTAAGTCAAAGGAATTCAAGAACATGTGTTTCAAACTAGGGATAGACCACATTACCACTACTGAGTATCGTCCGCAAGGTAATATAGCTGAAAGGTATTTGCGAAACCTAAAATCTGCTTTAATAGCCTACCATGCAAACGACCATACGTCTTGGGACCAGAACCTATCCTGGATACAATTCGCCTTCAATTCAGCCTATCATGAAGGACATAAATCTACACCATTTGAATTATTGTATAAATACAAACCTAACCACCCATTATCCACTAAGTGGAAAATACATAAGTTACTACCCCACGAAATTAGGGATAAGAATATAAAGAAAATCTGGAATGAAGCTCGCGCTAATTTAAGAGCAAACTTAAAGAAATGGCGAAAATATCACGAGCGGATTAATAATAACAATGTAGTAAAGTACCAAATACCAAATAGCGGTGACTTAGTAATGTATAGAACACACCCGACGAGTAGTGCAATCGATAAGACCACCTCCAAGCTATCATACCGATGGTGTGGTCCTTACCAAATTCACAAATAATTAACTCCAGTAACAGTAGCCCTGTACGAACCCACTACTCAAAAATATGTACGAAGAACACATATTTCGCAGATAAAGTATTATCACGAAAAAGGAAAAGGTAGAGTGCAAGCAAACTAAAGGTAGTAAAAGGTATACCTGCAACAGAGTACTTGAGTAACCACTTAATTACCTAATCGTATAAATAGGAATGAGGCCTGATCAACCTTGGATCCTGTTCAGCGAAAGTAGAGAAAAGTGAGAAGTCAGCTGACATCGAATATAAATAATAATTAAGTAATAAATTACTTAAAGAGTAATTCTATAACAAGAGTAACTCACCACTAAAGAAAAAAAACCGGTAGTAGTCTTAAGTAGTAGTATTAAGAAGAATTTAGTATGTTTTCGATATATTTCATGAAGTGTGAATTTTATGTAGTCTAAGAATTAGTTTGTAAGGCGTTGTATATCTTGATAATAGGAAGAAGTAAGTCGAGAGTGAATCATGCACCTCATAAATTTTAAAAAAGAAAAGAATGAGAGAAATTTCACACAGTAATGCCAAGCATACTCCCAGTACATTACTGACCTAATAACCCATAGAAAACACATCCGTTTCCCCACCCGGTGTCTGTTTTAAGCGGAGGAGTATGTGACGATTTCATTAATAAAAAAAAGAAAAATATATAAAGGAGAGAAATTTAAATTTTAATAAATCGCACTTTTAAACAAATTTTAAACCCCTGAAATTACTCAAAATAATATTTAATAAAGAGAGTTAAAAGGCCAAAAAGAATGCGAGTGTAAAGTTAAGGAAACCCTTTAATAATTTACCATGCATTGACATGCGGTAATCGGAATCAACTTGCATACAGACCCATAAACAAAACTAATAATACCTGTAAATTTGCAATTAAATAAATAAATAAACAATAACACAGTAGTATACCATAATTAATCCTGAAGTAAAGCATATCTTTGGATAATTAATAAGTCAAACATTAATAACGTAAATATCGAATAAAGGTGGAACTATTTTATGGTGAAGAGTAAACTACGCGAGGTTACAAATTTGCCCCTAAACGAAGCCCACTTGAAATGGAGCGGTCAAGCCGTAAGCTGCGCACAGCAGTAATGTGGAACGATAATAATATTTTGTTTCCTAAAGTGAATAATCCCGTCAGTTAAGACATAGAGGCACTCTTTACACTATTAAACCCATGTGTATCGTTAATATAGTTGAACCGCGATTCATATAAATATGTAGTAAACGAGTAAGAAAGAATAATGAAAATTGTGCGCCTAATGACATCTCTACAAAAATCTTAAAATATAAAACTTATGTAATTAAAACTGTGGTAAGACCATATTGTGAAGTGCAACTAATATACAATCATGTGAAGTGGATACAGGTGAATAAAACTTTTGTGTTTGTCATTCAAAACAAAGAGCTATTACTACCAGTTATTAAAGAGCAGAGAACCAGGACCCACAATGTTCTAAAAAACTTCAGCACTTCACCATCACCGGATACGAAGATAACGACAGATACCTGTTCTTCATGAAACATGCTGCAACCGAGGACCGAGGACTGGAATAACGAGGAGCTGGAGGATATCACAGGTGACACGGAGACTTGTCTTCCGTGGTTAATTAACATTCAAACAAATGATTTGTAAAAGACACTTTAAATAACAATATAAAAGACTTTAATAATAGTCACTTTGTAACATGTAGTATGTCATACGATTAAAAAATGTTTGTAGTAGCAAGTAATGCTTATGTTATAAAGCTTCTCTGATATTAAAAGTTAAATCAAGTCCATTCTTCAAATGGCCCCCAAATAGTATGATAGTTTATGAGTAAGTGAGCTTTACTTACAAACCAGTTTAATATCCCGGATCCGTGGAAAATGCTAGCATATAACATTCCTTATTTTGAGGGCCCCTTCAGAAAATATGTTGTAAACTGTAAACTATATACAGTATTAAGAAAACCTTATGGTGAAAACCTTATGTAGAGCTGTTAAAGAAATCGTTTAATAAAGAGATGTCATTACATAACACTTAATACTGAGTGAATAAATCATCAGACCCCCCTGTAAAATTTCCTTTAATTCTAACTACAGCTTGTAAAATTAATAATTAGAAGTTGGTTACGACTATGGCAGCCTATGAAATTGATCCGAGGCAATTATGCACAGATTCCCGATGTTATAACGTAGGTAAGACGTTATAAAATGCGCCACTCTGCTATTCTTGTAAAAAAAAAATAATAATTGTGTAGATCGTGACACATATACCATGTGCCCCTCTGTAGATCTATTCACTCAGTTACTTTAAAATATTCCAGTAATTTAAAAAAAAAAAATAAATAAATAATAATAATTAGAATAGAATAGTATATAGGTAAGATTAATTGTGAATTTAATATTTGTAAACTCATATTAACATATTTACACATTAACACATTATATGACACATTATACTAATCTATGTACGTACTTGTCCAAACATTTCAGTCACCAACGTGTGGGTTTGACAACAAACCAAGACCGGCAAATTTCCTGTTCTCTCCTGTATAAAACGGTATTTTGTCGCCCTATTGTCACTACTTGTTACACCATTGTTCGTTTTCCCCCTTTTGTTATACTAAGCGTGCGTCATCTCGTGCCTAGTAACCACGTGTTTCCCCTTATTGTTGAAAGTAAATTGACGTCTGTGTGAGATTTCTCTTTCTCTGAGACGAGATTTAATTCTCGCACAACCAATGTAAATTTTTACAGCGAATTAAAATTGTTTATTTGAGTAAACAAGAAAGAGTAGTATAGGATTTAGTATTAGTAGAATAAGTACTTATAGTGGTTAATGTCAGGGAAATATGGCTTTATTTAACCCTGATTTATTATTAAAAGATGAACTTTGCTACGAAGCTCTTTTACGCGGTTTACCTCACGCGAACGTAACAGTCGCTGAATTGCGCAAATCGTTACGCGAAAGTAGATCAGATACACCCGCGCAGTTAGGTAGATTAAGCGAACTCGATTATGAGAGCGAAAGAGAAACGTGTTATGCGAAGTATAGGGAATTGACGTTATTATCCCAAACCCTTCACGACGAAAAATCACCTGCAGTAATATTGCGGACCACGCAAAGAATAGAGCATTTAACCCACCGGATGAAGAATTTATTAAACTGGCCTAACGTCACTGTAATCCCTCCCGATGTGCAAACATTTGCGGATGAGGCATTACAGCAATTACCCACGATAATAAGACAATTGCGAAGAATGTCCGACTCATTTAGAATGGAGGAAATTGAGCAATCCTTACAGAAATTATATATTTCCCCAGTTCAATCTCCTACTTTAGAACACCCTCCCACCACCGCGAATCACGAATCACCCACCGTATCGAAGATACAACCGAGTCATGAACAGCTACCAGATAGAGACGTGAATACCCTAACGATATCGGAAGCCCCACAGCCTAGTGGTCATCATAATCGCACCAGTAACTATGCGTTTACGACGCCTAACGCAGCATCAGGTCCCCCTAGAAGTATACCACATGTAAATTTTAATGTGGACCTCTACGGAAAGATCACACATCCAGTAGAAAAAATCATAACAGAAATTCCATATACGGATGGCTAAAGTATTACTAAACTGTTAAATTTCATCAAATACCTCCTACAAATAAAAGATTTACAGCAACTAAATGATTGGCAAATCTTGCAAGTCCTCCTACCAAAATGTAATGGAATCGTGTAATGGAATCATTAAGCTCGACTCTTCCAGTAGAAGAACTTCATACTACCATTATAAAACATTTTATTCCCACAGGTATTTATGAAGAGCTCAAAAGAAACACCGTACTTCGAGTACAAGGAGCCCATGAGAGACTGGCCCACTATATTGCTGACATCAGAGAGTCTTCCCGACTACTGCAAGTCAACTGGAGTGAGAAACAATTGGTCGATACCATTTTAGTAGGATTATCTCCGGAAGAAAGATCTCGATTAGCATTAATAAATAGGCCCAACACTTTCGCAGATCTAGAACAATGCAGTATTCACTCGTCAAACGTATGGTACTCGGATCAGAACAGACATGCGTTGCTATCCACTGGACCACGTAGAAATGAAACGCAAGCCCTGGTAACAGATGCAAGAACACAGCGCGAAAGACGACCATTTCGTAGACCTACCAATTTTCACAACCATGGTAAATCTGATGAGCCTCAACCTCGACAGGAAACAAGTGATACCCCTCGTAGAGAAAATATATGTTATAACTGCGGGAAATTTGGACACATCAGTAGAAACTGTAAACGGAAACAGTACTATCAGAAAACCCCTTACCCAAAAAACATGTAAGGCAGGGAGATCCGAAATCCTGTGTCTTCCGCAGCATCGTGAAAACAGGTAAACCCCGAAAAGTCAACGAATTAAAAAAAAATAACCAAAGAAAATTAGACCCCTATGTTAAGAAGTTCATTGATAAATGTAATGCTATTAATAAATGTGACTTCAGTAAGTGTCAATTACCATATATACAAGTAGACCTCGGTATTACATCCACCCTCGGATTAATTGATTCCGGATCAACACGAAGCTTAATTAGTCAACAGTTAGCCGATAAATTATTTGAACACAACCTAGTTAAACGCAGTCAATCGGTGAATATTAGATGCGCTACAGCTAATAAACAAAATTTAATGATAAAACTCAGCATCACGTTTAAACTAAAAATTAAAAATCTAACGTGGTATTTTCCAATGTTGGTATGCGACGAGTTAGGACCCGACTTAATATTATTGGGAGCTGACTTTATCAGTAAAACAGGAATAATTCTTGACATTAACGATAAGAAGTATTATTTTGGATTCGATCGTTCACAAAAATATAGTTTTGATGGTAAAACAAATAACAAAGAAAGTACTGGAACAGCTGCTACACATCTAGAACACCAGGAGTCTGAATTAGCTCATCTAGAAAGTAAAGATAGACTGAAAATGCAGACACTAATAAAAGAGTTTTCCACCGTCCTCACTCCGAAGTTAGGACTAACGAACCTGATAGAGTACAAGATCAATTTGAGCGACAATAAAGTAATACGTCTACCCCCATACAAGTTATCGCCGCCAAAAATGGAAGTAATGAGGAATCAAATCAACAAATTATTAGAACAAGGAGTCATCGAACCCTCTACTTCATCTTACTCATCACCCGCGTTTTTAGTACCAAAAGGTCACGACAAACATACACTAGTTGTGGACTACAGGCAATTAAATAAACGGATAGAATTCGAGTCTATACCACTTCCCGACATCCACAGTGCTTTTCATTATTTTACGAAAGCGAAAGTTTTTACCATCATGGATCTAAATCAGGCATTTCATCAAATACCCCTTTCGGAAGAATCCAAACGTCTAACCGCATTTGCCGTCCCTTTCAACCTGTACCAATTTACGAGAGTACCCTTTGGAATATCCCACGGAAGTTCTGTATGTAGCCGATTATTAGAGAAATTATTCCACGATATAAAATTTAAATATGTGTATCACTACCTAGATGACATCGTGATCTACAGCGAATCAATGGACCAACATCTTAAACATCCACGTGAAGTACTATCCCGATTAGAGAAAACCGGATTAACAGTAAATCCCAGTAAAGTAAATTTTGCTGTCACACAATTTTCATTTTTAGGTCACATAGTAAAGGCCAACGGAAAGGTAAGCATAGATCCCGAGCGAACCCGTGCGATCAGAGAATTTTTACCACCGCGGGATGCGAAAGGAATAGCCCGATTTTTGGGAATGATAAATTATTTCCACAAGTATATCCCTCATCTAGCCGAAATTGCAGCACCGCTGAATGCTTTAAGAAAGAAGGGAGCTAAATTTGAATGGAGTCCGCAACACCACGCTGCATTCGAAAAACTAAAAGAAAGCATAATATCACCCCCAGTATTACAATTAGCCGATTTTACAAAACCGTTCGTAGTGCAGACAGTTCAAGTGTAGCCCTAGGTGCAGTAATATATCAGGAAGTAGATAACTCTAGATTACCGATTAGTTACGCTTCACGTACTCTGACTGACCAAGAAAAGAAATACTCCGCATACGAATTAGAATGTTTAGCTATCGTCTTCGCATTTGAGAAGTTCAAACCTTTTTTAGAACATAAAGAGTTCCTGTTGGAAACGGATAATCAAGCATTATCTTGGTTATTAAATCACCCTAAACAGTTAGGTCGTATTGGAAGATGGGTATTAAGGTTAAATTGTTACAAATTTAAAGTACAACATATTAGAGGTACCCAAAATGTAGTTGCCGATACACTGTCACGTATGTTCCAGCCGCCTAGTAAAACATCTGAAAGCAAGGAGAGTAGAGAAACGCCAATTATCAATACTTTAATTACCGAATTTCCCTTTGCATTTACGAACATAGCTCAGTATCAACAACAAGACCCCCTTTTAAGACCAATTATAGAACAACTCGATAAAGGAAATAAGTCAGAAAAATACATATTGAGTAAGAGAGTATTATGTTATAGAATAGCAAACGGAAAATATTTACGAATAATTGCCCCTGATATTATTAAACCTATGCTGATGGAATACTACCATTCTTCCACCATTGGAGCGCATATGGGAATAAATAAAACAATACATCGAATTCGTAAAGAATATCATTGGGAAAATATGAACAGTGAGATAGCTAGTTTCGTAAAAAGGTGTAAGTTGTGTGCACTCAGCAAGCCAGCGAGAAACAGCCAAATAAGTCAATTAATCTCAGAAATTCCTACTACCCCGTTCTCTAAAATTTATTTAGACTTTTCAGGACCCTACCCTCGTTCTAAATCAGGAAATACCATGCTACTAATTTGTGTAGATTCTTTCACCAAATTTGTCTGGATGTATCCCATGCGGCGAGCGTTAGCTTCGACCACCGTAAAGATATTGCAGGATAGATTATTTAAAGATTTCGGTACACCCGTACATCTAGTGTCAGATAACGGACCCCAGTTTAAGTCAAAGGAATTCAAGAACAAGTGTTTCAAACTAGGGATAGACCACATTACCACTACTGAGTATCGTCCGCAAGGTAATATAGCTGAAAGGTATTTGCGAAACCTAAAATCTGCTTTAATAGCCTACCATGCAAACGACCATACGTCTTGGGACCAGAACCTATCCTGGATACAATTCGCCTTCAATTCAGCCTATCATGAAGGACATAAATCTACACCATTTGAATTATTGTATAAATACAAACCTAACCACCCATTATCCACTAAGTGGAAAATACATGAGTTACTACCCCACGAAATTAGGGATAAGAATATAAAGAAAATCTGGAATGAAGCTCGCGCTAATTTAAGAGCAAACTTAAAGAAATGGCGAAAATATCACGAGCGGATTAATAATAACAATGTAGTAAAGTACCAAATACCAAATAGCGGTGACTTAGTAATGTATAGAACACACCCGACGAGTAGTGCAATCGATAAGACCACCTCCAAGCTATCATACCGATGGTGTGGTCCTTACCAAATTCACAAATAATTAACTCCAGTAAAAGTAGCCCTGTACGAACCCACTACTCAAAAATATGTACGAAGAACACATATTTCGCAGATAAAGTATTATCACGAAAAAGGAAAAGGTAGAGTGCAAGCAAACTAAAGGTAGTAAAAGGTATACCTGCAACAGAGTACTTGAGTAACCACTTAATTACCTAATCGTATAAATAGGAATGAGGCCTGATCAACCTTGGATCCTGTTCAGCGAAAGTAGAGAAAAGTGAGAAGTCAGCTGACATCGAATATAAATAATAATTAAGTAATAAATTACTTAAAGAGTAATTCTATAACAAGAGTAACTCACCACTAAAGAAAAAAAACCGGTAGTAGTCTTAAGTAGTAGTATTAAGAAGAATTTAGTATGTTTTCGATATATTTCATGAAGTGTGAATTTTATGTAGTCTAAGAATTAGTTTGTAAGGCGTTGTATATCTTGATAATAGGAAGAAGTAAGTCGAGAGTGAATCATGCACCTCATAAATTTAAAAAAAGAAAAGAATGAGAGAAATTTCACACAGTAATGCCAAGCATACTCCCAGTACATTACTGACCTAATAACCCATAGAAAACACATCCGTTTCCCCACCCGGTGTCTGTTTTAAGCGGAGGAGTATGTGACGATTTCATTAATAAAAAAAAGAAAAATATAGAAAGGAGAGAAATTTAAATTTTAATAAATCGCCCTTTTAAACAAATTTTAAACCCCTGAAATTACTCAAAATAATATTTAATAAAGAGAGTTAAAAGGCCAAAAAGAATGCGAGTGTAAAGTTAAGGAAACCCTTTAATAATTTACCATGCATTGACATGCGGTAATCGGAATCAACTTGCATACAGACCCATAAACAAAACTAATAATACCTGTAAATTTGCAATTAAATAAATAAATAAACAATAACACAGTAGTATACCATAATTAATCCTGAAGTAAAGCATATCTTTGGATAATTAATAAGTCAAACATTAATAACGTAAATATCGAATAAAGGTGGAACTATTTTATGGTGAAGAGTAAACTACGCGAGGTTACAAATTTGCCCCTAAACGAAGCCCACTTGAAATGGAGCGGTCAAGCCGTAAGCTGCGCACAGCAGTAATGTGGAACGATAATAATATTTTGTTTCCTAAAGTGAATAATCCCGTCAGTTAAGACATAGAGGCACTCTTTACACTATTAAACCCATGTGTATCGTTAATATAGTTGAACCGCGATTCATATAAATATGTAGTAAACGAGTAAGAAAGAATAATGAAAATTGTGCGCCTAATGACATCTCTACAAAAATCTTAAAATATAAAACTTATGTAATTAAAACTGTGGTAAGACCATATTGTGAAGTGCAACTAATATACAATCATGTGAAGTGGATACAGGTGAATAAAACTTTTGTGTTTGTCATTCAAAACAAAGAGCTATTACTACCAGTTATTAAAGAGCAGAGAACCAGGACCCACAATGTTCTAAAAAACTTCAGCACTTCACCATCACCGGATACGAAGATAACGACAGATACCTGTTCTTCATGAAACATGCTGCAACCGAGGACCGAGGACTGGAATAACGAGGAGCTGGAGGATATCACAGGTGACACGGAGACTTGTCTTCCGTGGTTAATTAACATTCAAACAAATGATTTGTAAAAGACACTTTAAATAACAATATAAAAGACTTTAATAATAGTCACTTTGTAACATGTAGTATGTCATACGATTAAAAAATGTTTGTAGTAGCAAGTAATGCTTATGTTATAAAGCTTCTCTGATATTAAAAGTTAAATCAAGTCCATTCTTCAAATGGCCCCCAAATAGTATGATAGTTTATGAGTAAGTGAGCTTTACTTACAAACCAGTTTAATATCCCGGATCCGTGGAAAATGCTAGCATATAACATTCCTTATTTTGAGGGCCCCTTCAGAAAATATGTTGTAAACTGTAAACTATATACAGTATTAAGAAAACCTTATGGTGAAAACCTTATGTAGAGCTGTTAAAGAAATCGTTTAATAAAGAGATGTCATTACATAACACTTAATACTGAGTGAATAAATCATCAGACCCCCCTGTAAAATTTCCTTTAATTCTAACTACAGCTTGTAAAATTAATAATTAGAAGTTGGTTACGACTATGGCAGCCTATGAAATTGATCCGAGGCAATTATGCACAGATTCCCGATGTTATAACGTAGGTAAGACGTTATAAAATGCGCCACTCTGCTATTCTTGTAAAAAAAAAATAATAATTGTGTAGATCGTGACACATATACCATGTGCCCCTCTGTAGATCTATTCACTCAGTTACTTTAAAATATTCCAGTAATTTAAAAAAAAAAAAAATAAATAATAATAATTAGAATAGAATAGTATATAGGTAAGATTAATTGTGAATTTAATATTTGTAAACTCATATTAACATATTTACACATTAACACATTATATGACACATTATACTAATCTATGTACGTACTTGTCCAAACATTTCAGTCACCAACGTGTGGGTTTGACAACAAACCAAGACCGGCAAATTTCCTGTTCTCTCCTGTATAAAACGGTATTTTGTCGCCCTATTGTCACTACTTGTTACACCATTGTTCGTTTTCCCCCTTTTGTTATACTAAGCGTGCGTCATCTCGTGCCTAGTAACCACGTGTTTCCCCTTATTGTTGAAAGTAAATTGACGTCTGTGTGAGATTTCTCTTTCTCTGAGACGAGATTTAATTCTCGCACAACCAATGTAAATTTTTACAGCGAATTAAAATTGTTTATTTGAGTAAACAAGAAAGAGTAGTATAGGATTTAGTATTAGTAGAATAAGTACTTATAGTGGTTAATGTCAGGGAAATATGGCTTTATTTAACCCTGATTTATTATTAAAAGATGAACTTTGCTACGAAGCTCTTTTACGCGGTTTACCTCACGCGAACGTAACAGTCGCTGAATTGCGCAAATCGTTACGCGAAAGTAGATCAGATACACCCGCGCAGTTAGGTAGATTAAGCGAACTCGATTATGAGAGCGAAAGAGAAACGTGTTATGCGAAGTATAGGGAATTGACGTTATTATCCCAAACCCTTCACGACGAAAAATCACCTGCAGTAATATTGCGGACCACGCAAAGAATAGAGCATTTAACCCACCGGATGAAGAATTTATTAAACTGGCCTAACGTCACTGTAATCCCTCCCGATGTGCAAACATTTGCGGATGAGGCATTACAGCAATTACCCACGATAATAAGACAATTGCGAAGAATGTCCGACTCATTTAGAATGGAGGAAATTGAGCAATCCTTACAGAAATTATATATTTCCCCAGTTCAATCTCCTACTTTAGAACACCCTCCCACCACCGCGAATCACGAATCACCCACCGTATCGAAGATACAACCGAGTCATGAACAGCTACCAGATAGAGACGTGAATACCCTAACGATATCGGAAGCCCCACAGCCTAGTGGTCATCATAATCGCACCAGTAACTATGCGTTTACGACGCCTAACGCAGCATCAGGTCCCCCTAGAAGTATACCACATGTAAATTTTAATGTGGACCTCTACGGAAAGATCACACATCCAGTAGAAAAAATCATAACAGAAATTCCATATACGGATGGCTTAAGTATTACTAAACTGTTAAATTTCATCAAATACCTCCTACAAATAAAAGATTTACAGCAACTAAATGATTGGCAAATCTTGCAAGTCCTCCTACCAAAATGTAATGGAATCGTGTAATGGAATCATTAAGCTCGACTCTTCCAGTAGAAGAACTTCATACTACCATTATAAAACATTTTATTCCCACAGGTATTTATGAAGAGCTCAAAAGAAACACCGTACTTCGAGTACAAGGAGCCCATGAGAGACTGGCCCACTATATTGCTGACATCAGAGAGTCTTCCCGACTACTGCAAGTCAACTGGAGTGAGAAACAATTGGTCGATACCATTTTAGTAGGATTATCTCCGGAAGAAAGATCTCGATTAGCATTAATAAATAGGCCCAACACTTTCGCAGATCTAGAACAATGCAGTATTCACTCGTCAAACGTATGGTACTCGGATCAGAACAGACATGCGTTGCTATCCACTGGACCACGTAGAAATGAAACGCAAGCCCTGGTAACAGATGCAAGAACACAGCGCGAAAGACGACCATTTCGTAGACCTACCAATTTTCACAACCATGGTAAATCTGATGAGCCTCAACCTCGACAGGAAACAAGTGATACCCCTCGTAGAGAAAATATATGTTATAACTGCGGGAAATTTGGACACATCAGTAGAAACTGTAAACGGAAACAGTACTATCAGAAAACCCCTTACCCAAAAAACATGTAAGGCAGGGAGATCCGAAATCCTGTGTCTTCCGCAGCATCGTGAAAACAGGTAAACCCCGAAAAGTCAACGAATTAAAAAAAAATAACCAAAGAAAATTAGACCCCTATGTTAAGAAGTTCATTGATAAATGTAATGCTATTAATAAATGTGACTTCAGTAAGTGTCAATTACCATATATACAAGTAGACCTCGGTATTACATCCACCCTCGGATTAATTGATTCCGGATCAACACGAAGCTTAATTAGTCAACAGTTAGCCGATAAATTATTTGAACACAACCTAGTTAAACGCAGTCAATCGGTGAATATTAGATGCGCTACAGCTAATAAACAAAATTTAATGATAAAACTCAGCATCACGTTTAAACTAAAAATTAAAAATCTAACGTGGTATTTTCCAATGTTGGTATGCGACGAGTTAGGACCCGACTTAATATTATTGGGAGCTGACTTTATCAGTAAAACAGGAATAATTCTTGACATTAACGATAAGAAGTATTATTTTGGATTCGATCGTTCACAAAAATATAGTTTTGATGGTAAAACAAATAACAAAGAAAGTACTGGAACAGCTGCTACACATCTAGAACACCAGGAGTCTGAATTAGCTCATCTAGAAAGTAAAGATAGACTGAAAATGCAGACACTAATAAAAGAGTTTTCCACCGTCCTCACTCCGAAGTTAGGACTAACGAACCTGATAGAGTACAAGATCAATTTGAGCGACAATAAAGTAATACGTCTACCCCCATACAAGTTATCGCCGCCAAAAATGGAAGTAATGAGGAATCAAATCAACAAATTATTAGAACAAGGAGTCATCGAACCCTCTACTTCATCTTACTCATCACCCGCGTTTTTAGTACCAAAAGGTCACGACAAACATAGACTAGTTGTGGACTACAGGCAATTAAATAAACGGATAGAATTCGAGTCTATACCACTTCCCGACATCCACAGTGCTTTTCATTATTTTACGAAAGCGAAAGTTTTTACCATCATGGATCTAAATCAGGCATTTCATCAAATACCCCTTTCGGAAGAATCCAAACGTCTAACCGCATTTGCCGTCCCTTTCAACCTGTACCAATTTACGAGAGTACCCTTTGGAATATCCCACGGAAGTTCTGTATGTAGCCGATTATTAGAGAAATTATTCCACGATATAAAATTTAAATATGTGTATCACTACCTAGATGACATCGTGATCTACAGCGAATCAATGGACCAACATCTTAAACATCCACGTGAAGTACTATCCCGATTAGAGAAAACCGGATTAACAGTAAATCCCAGTAAAGTAAATTTTGCTGTCACACAATTTTCATTTTTAGGTCACATAGTAAAGGCCAACGGAAAGGTAAGCATAGATCCCGAGCGAACCCGTGCGATCAGAGAATTTTTACCACCGCGGGATGCGAAAGGAATAGCCCGATTTTTGGGAATGATAAATTGTTTCCACAAGTATATCCCTCATCTAGCCGAAATTGCAGCACCGCTGAATGCTTTAAGAAAGAAGGGAGCTAAATTTGAATGGAGTCCGCAACACCACGCTGCATTCGAAAAACTAAAAGAAAGCATAATATCACCCCCAGTATTACAATTAGCCGATTTTACAAAACCGTTCGTAGTTCAGACAGTTCAAGTGTAGCCCTAGGTGCAGTAATATATCAGGAAGTAGATAACTCTAGATTACCGATTAGTTACGCTTCACGTACTCTGACTGACCAAGAAAAGAAATACTCCGCATACGAATTAGAATGTTTAGCTATCGTCTTCGCATTTGAGAAGTTCAAACCTTTTTTAGAACATAAAGAGTTCCTGTTGGAAACGGATAATCAAGCATTATCTTGGTTATTAAATCACCCTAAACAGTTAGGTCGTATTGGAAGATGGGTATTAAGGTTAAATTGTTACAAATTTAAAGTACAACATATTAGAGGTACCCAAAATGTAGTTGCCGATACACTGTCACGTATGTTCCAGCCGCCTAGTAAAACATCTGAAAGCAAGGAGAGTAGAGAAACGCCAATTATCAATACTTTAATTACCGAATTTCCCTTTGCATTTACGAACATAGCTCAGTATCAACAACAAGACCCCCTTTTAAGACCAATTATAGAACAACTCGATAAAGGAAATAAGTCAGAAAAATACATATTGAGTAAGAGAGTATTATGTTATAGAATAGCAAACGGAAAATATTTACGAATAATTGCCCCTGATATTATTAAACCTATGCTGATGGAATACTACCATTCTTCCACCATTGGAGCGCATATGGGAATAAATAAAACAATACATCGAATTCGTAAAGAATATCATTGGGAAAATATGAACAGTGAGATAGCTAGTTTCGTAAAAAGGTGTAAGTTGTGTGCACTCAGCAAGCCAGCGAGAAACAGCCAAATAAGTCAATTAATCTCAGAAATTCCTACTACCCCGTTCTCTAAAATTTATTTAGAATTTTCAGGACCCTACCCTCGTTCTAAATCAGGAAATACCATGCTACTAATTTGCGTAGATTCTTTCACCAAATTTGTCTGGATGTATCCCATGCGGCGAGCGTTAGCTTCGACCACCGTAAAGATATTGCAGGATAGATTATTTAAAGATTTCGGTACACCCGTACATCTAGTGTCAGATAACGGACCCCAGTTTAAGTCAAAGGAATTCAAGAACATGTGTTTCAAACTAGGGATAGACCACATTACCACTACTGAGTATCGTCCGCAAGGTAATATAGCTGAAAGGTATTTGCGAAACCTAAAATCTGCTTTAATAGCCTACCATGCAAACGACCATACGTCTTGGGACCAGAACCTATCCTGGATACAATTCGCCTTCAATTCAGCCTATCATGAAGGACATAAATCTACACCATTTGAATTATTGTATAAATACAAACCTAACCACCCATTATCCACTAAGTGGAAAATACATGAGTTACTACCCCACGAAATTAGGGATAAGAATATAAAGAAAATCTGGAATGAAGCTCGCGCTAATTTAAGAGCAAACTTAAAGAAATCGCGAAAATATCACGAGCGGATTAATAATAACAATGTAGTAAAGTACCAAATACCAAATAGCGGTGACTTAGTAATGTATAGAACACACCCGACGAGTAGTGCAATCGATAAGACCACCTCCAAGCTATCATACCGATGGTGTGGTCCTTACCAAATTCACAAATAATTAACTCCAGTAACAGTAGCCCTGTACGAACCCACTACTCAAAAATATGTACGAAGAACACATATTTCGCAGATAAAGTATTATCACGAAAAAGGAAAAGGTAGAGTGCAAGCAAACTAAAGGTAGTAAAAGGTATACCTGCAACAGAGTACTTGAGTAACCACTTAATTACCTAATCGTATAAATAGGAATGAGGCCTGATCAACCTTGGATCCTGTTCAGCGAAAGTAGAGAAAAGTGAGAAGTCAGCTGACATCGAATATAAATAATAATTAAGTAATAAATTACTTAAAGAGTAATTCTATAACAAGAGTAACTCACCACTAAAGAAAAAAAACCGGTAGTAGTCTTAAGTAGTAGTATTAAGAAGAATTTAGTATGTTTTCGATATATTTCATGAAGTGTGAATTTTATGTAGTCTAAGAATTAGTTTGTAAGGCGTTGTATATCTTGATAATAGGAAGAAGTAAGTCGAGAGTGAATCATGCACCTCATAAATTTTAAAAAAGAAAAGAATGAGAGAAATTTCACACAGTAATGCCAAGCATACTCCCAGTACATTACTGACCTAATAACCCATAGAAAACACATCCGTTTCCCCACCCGGTGTCTGTTTTAAGCGGAGGAGTATGTGACGATTTCATTAATAAAAAAAAGAAAAATATATAAAGGAGAGAAATTTAAATTTTAATAAATCGCACTTTTAAACAAATTTTAAACCCCTGAAATTACTCAAAATAATATTTAATAAAGAGAGTTAAAAGGCCAAAAAGAATGCGAGTGTAAAGTTAAGGAAACCCTTTAATAATTTACCATGCATTGACATGCGGTAATCGGAATCAACTTGCATACAGACCCATAAACAAAACTAATAATACCTGTAAATTTGCAATTAAATAAATAAATAAACAATAACACAGTAGTATACCATAATTAATCCTGAAGTAAAGCATATCTTTGGATAATTAATAAGTCAAACATTAATAACGTAAATATCGAATAAAGGTGGAACTATTTTATGGTGAAGAGTAAACTACGCGAGGTTACAAATTTGCCCCTAAACGAAGCCCACTTGAAATGGAGCGGTCAAGCCGTAAGCTGCGCACAGCAGTAATGTGGAACGATAATAATATTTTGTTTCCTAAAGTGAATAATCCCGTCAGTTAAGACATAGAGGCACTCTTTACACTATTAAACCCATGTGTATCGTTAATATAGTTGAACCGCGATTCATATAAATATGTAGTAAACGAGTAAGAAAGAATAATGAAAATTGTGCGCCTAATGACATCTCTACAAAAATCTTAAAATATAAAACTTATGTAATTAAAACTGTGGTAAGACCATATTGTGAAGTGCAACTAATATACAATCATGTGAAGTGGATACAGGTGAATAAAACTTTTGTGTTTGTCATTCAAAACAAAGAGCTATTACTACCAGTTATTAAAGAGCAGAGAACCAGGACCCACAATGTTCTAAAAAACTTCAGCACTTCACCATCACCGGATACGAAGATAACGACAGATACCTGTTCTTCATGAAACATGCTGCAACCGAGGACCGAGGACTGGAATAACGAGGAGCTGGAGGATATCACAGGTGACACGGAGACTTGTCTTCCGTGGTTAATTAACATTCAAACAAATGATTTGTAAAAGACACTTTAAATAACAATATAAAAGACTTTAATAATAGTCACTTTGTAACATGTAGTATGTCATACGATTAAAAAATGTTTGTAGTAGCAAGTAATGCTTATGTTATAAAGCTTCTCTGATATTAAAAGTTAAATCAAGTCCATTCTTCAAATGGCCCCCAAATAGTATGATAGTTTATGAGTAAGTGAGCTTTACTTACAAACCAGTTTAATATCCCGGATCCGTGGAAAATGCTAGCATATAACATTCCTTATTTTGAGGGCCCCTTCAGAAAATATGTTGTAAACTGTAAACTATATACAGTATTAAGAAAACCTTATGGTGAAAACCTTATGTAGAGCTGTTAAAGAAATCGTTTAATAAAGAGATGTCATTACATAACACTTAATACTGAGTGAATAAATCATCAGACCCCCCTGTAAAATTTCCTTTAATTCTAACTACAGCTTGTAAAATTAATAATTAGAAGTTGGTTACGACTATGGCAGCCTATGAAATTGATCCGAGGCAATTATGCACAGATTCCCGATGTTATAACGTAGGTAAGACGTTATAAAATGCGCCACTCTGCTATTCTTGTAAAAAAAAAATAATAATTGTGTAGATCGTGACACATATACCATGTGCCCCTCTGTAGATCTATTCACTCAGTTACTTTAAAATATTCCAGTAATTTAAAAAAAAAAAAAAAAATAATAATAATTAGAATAGAATAGTATATAGGTAAGATTAATTGTGAATTTAATATTTGTAAACTCATATTAACATATTTACACATTAACACATTATATGACACATTATACTAATCTATGTACGTACTTGTCCAAACATTTCAGTCACCAACGTGTGGGTTTGACAACAAACCAAGACCGGCAAATTTCCTGTTCTCTCCTGTATAAAACGGTATTTTGTCGCCCTATTGTCACTACTTGTTACACCATTGTTCGTTTTCCCCCTTTTGTTATACTAAGCGTGCGTCATCTCGTGCCTAGTAACCACGTGTTTCCCCTTATTGTTGAAAGTAAATTGACGTCTGTGTGAGATTTCTCTTTCTCTGAGACGAGATTTAATTCTCGCACAACCAATGTAAATTTTTACAGCGAATTAAAATTGTTTATTTGAGTAAACAAGAAAGAGTAGTATAGGATTTAGTATTAGTAGAATAAGTACTTATAGTGGTTAATGTCAGGGAAATATGGCTTTATTTAACCCTGATTTATTATTAAAAGATGAACTTTGCTACGAAGCTCTTTTACGCGGTTTACCTCACGCGAACGTAACAGTCGCTGAATTGCGCAAATCGTTACGCGAAAGTAGATCAGATACACCCGCGCAGTTAGGTAGATTAAGCGAACTCGATTATGAGAGCGAAAGAGAAACGTGTTATGCGAAGTATAGGGAATTGACGTTATTATCCCAAACCCTTCACGACGAAAAATCACCTGCAGTAATATTGCGGACCACGCAAAGAATAGAGCATTTAACCCACCGGATGAAGAATTTATTAAACTGGCCTAACGTCACTGTAATCCCTCCCGATGTGCAAACATTTGCGGATGAGGCATTACAGCAATTACCCACGATAATAAGACAATTGCGAAGAATGTCCGACTCATTTAGAATGGAGGAAATTGAGCAATCCTTACAGAAATTATATATTTCCCCAGTTAAATCTCCTACTTTAGAACACCCTCCCACCACCGCGAATCACGAATCACCCACCGTATCGAAGATACAACCGAGTCATGAACAGCTACCAGATAGAGACGTGAATACCCTAACGATATCGGAAGCCCCACAGCCTAGTGGTCATCATAATCGCACCAGTAACTATGCGTTTACGACGCCTAACGCAGCATCAGGTCCCCCTAGAAGTATACCACATGTAAATTTTAATGTGGACCTCTACGGAAAGATCACACATCCAGTAGAAAAAATCATAACAGAAATTCCATATACGGATGGCTTAAGTATTACTAAACTGTTAAATTTCATCAAATACCTCCTACAAATAAAAGATTTACAGCAACTAAATGATTGGCAAATCTTGCAAGTCCTCCTACCAAAATGTAATGGAATCGTGTAATGGAATCATTAAGCTCGACTCTTCCAGTAGAAGAACTTCATACTACCATTATAAAACATTTTATTCCCACAGGTATTTATGAAGAGCTCAAAAGAAACACCGTACTTCGAGTACAAGGAGCCCATGAGAGACTGGCCCACTATATTGCTGACATCAGAGAGTCTTCCCGACTACTGCAAGTCAACTGGAGTGAGAAACAATTGGTCGATACCATTTTAGTAGGATTATCTCCGGAAGAAAGATCTCGATTAGCATTAATAAATAGGCCCAACACTTTCGCAGATCTAGAACAATGCAGTATTCACTCGTCAAACGTATGGTACTCGGATCAGAACAGACATGCGTTGCTATCCACTGGACCACGTAGAAATGAAACGCAAGCCCTGGTAACAGATGCAAGAACACAGCGCGAAAGACGACCATTTCGTAGACCTACCAATTTTCACAACCATGGTAAATCTGATGAGCCTCAACCTCGACAGGAAACAAGTGATACCCCTCGTAGAGAAAATATATGTTATAACTGCGGGAAATTTGGACACATCAGTAGAAACTGTAAACGGAAACAGTACTATCAGAAAACCCCTTACCCAAAAAACATGTAAGGCAGGGAGATCCGAAATCCTGTGTCTTCCGCAGCATCGTGAAAACAGGTAAACCCCGAAAAGTCAACGAATTAAAAAAAAATAACCAAAGAAAATTAGACCCCTATGTTAAGAAGTTCATTGATAAATGTAATGCTATTAATAAATGTGACTTCAGTAAGTGTCAATTACCATATATACAAGTAGACCTCGGTATTACATCCACCCTCGGATTAATTGATTCCGGATCAACACGAAGCTTAATTAGTCAACAGTTAGCCGATAAATTATTTGAACACAACCTAGTTAAACGCAGTCAATCGGTGAATATTAGATGCGCTACAGCTAATAAACAAAATTTAATGATAAAACTCAGCATCACGTTTAAACTAAAAATTAAAAATCTAACGTGGTATTTTCCAATGTTGGTATGCGACGAGTTAGGACCCGACTTAATATTATTGGGAGCTGACTTTATCAGTAAAACAGGAATAATTCTTGACATTAACGATAAGAAGTATTATTTTGGATTCGATCGTTCACAAAAATATAGTTTTGATGGTAAAACAAATAACAAAGAAAGTACTGGAACAGCTGCTACACATCTAGAACACCAGGAGTCTGAATTAGCTCATCTAGAAAGTAAAGATAGACTGAAAATGCAGACACTAATAAAAGAGTTTTCCACCGTCCTCACTCCGAAGTTAGGACTAACGAACCTGATAGAGTACAAGATCAATTTGAGCGACAATAAAGTAATACGTCTACCCCCATACAAGTTATCGCCGCCAAAAATGGAAGTAATGAGGAATCAAATCAACAAATTATTAGAACAAGGAGTCATCGAACCCTCTACTTCATCTTACTCATCACCCGCGTTTTTAGTACCAAAAGGTCACGACAAACATAGACTAGTTGTGGACTACAGGCAATTAAATAAACGGATAGAATTCGAGTCTATACCACTTCCCGACATCCACAGTGCTTTTCATTATTTTACGAAAGCGAAAGTTTTTACCATCATGGATCTAAATCAGGCATTTCATCAAATACCCCTTTCGGAAGAATCCAAACGTCTAACCGCATTTGCCGTCCCTTTCAACCTGTACCAATTTACGAGAGTACCCTTTGGAATATCCCACGGAAGTTCTGTATGTAGCCGATTATTAGAGAAATTATTCCACGATATAAAATTTAAATATGTGTATCACTACCTAGATGACATCGTGATCTACAGCGAATCAATGGACCAACATCTTAAACATCCACGTGAAGTACTATCCCGATTAGAGAAAACCGGATTAACAGTAAATCCCAGTAAAGTAAATTTTGCTGTCACACAATTTTCATTTTTAGGTCACATAGTAAAGGCCAACGGAAAGGTAAGCATAGATCCCGAGCGAACCCGTGCGATCAGAGAATTTTTACCACCGCGGGATGCGAAAGGAATAGCCCGATTTTTGGGAATGATAAATTATTTCCACAAGTATATCCCTCATCTAGCCGAAATTGCAGCACCGCTGAATGCTTTAAGAAAGAAGGGAGCTAAATTTGAATGGAGTCCGCAACACCACGCTGCATTCGAAAAACTAAAAGAAAGCATAATATCACCCCCAGTATTACAATTAGCCGATTTTACAAAACCGTTCGTAGTGCAGACAGTTCAAGTGTAGCCCTAGGTGCAGTAATATATCAGGAAGTAGATAACTCTAGATTACCGATTAGTTACGCTTCACGTACTCTGACTGACCAAGAAAAGAAATACTCCGCATACGAATTAGAATGTTTAGCTATCGTCTTCGCATTTGAGAAGTTCAAACCTTTTTTAGAACATAAAGAGTTCCTGTTGGAAACGGATAATCAAGCATTATCTTGGTTATTAAATCACCCTAAACAGTTAGGTCGTATTGGAAGATGGGTATTAAGGTTAAATTGTTACAAATTTAAAGTACAACATATTAGAGGTACCCAAAATGTAGTTGCCGATACACTGTCACGTATGTTCCAGCCGCCTAGTAAAACATCTGAAAGCAAGGAGAGTAGAGAAACGCCAATTATCAATACTTTAATTACCGAATTTCCCTTTGCATTTACGAACATAGCTCAGTATCAACAACAAGACCCCCTTTTAAGACCAATTATAGAACAACTCGATAAAGGAAATAAGTCAGAAAAATACATATTGAGTAAGAGAGTATTATGTTATAGAATAGCAAACGGAAAATATTTACGAATAATTGCCCCTGATATTATTAAACCTATGCTGATGGAATACTACCATTCTTCCACCATTGGAGCGCATATGGGAATAAATAAAACAATACATCGAATTCGTAAAGAATATCATTGGGAAAATATGAACAGTGAGATAGCTAGTTTCGTAAAATGGTGTAAGTTGTGTGCACTCAGCAAGCCAGCGAGAAACAGCCAAATAAGTCAATTAATCTCAGAAATTCCTACTACCCCGTTCTCTAAAATTTATTTAGACTTTTCAGGACCCTACCCTCGTTCTAAATCAGGAAATACCATGCTACTAATTTGTGTAGATTCTTTCACCAAATTTGTCTGGATGTATCCCATGCGGCGAGCATTAGCTTCGACCACCGTAAAGATATTGCAGGATAGATTATTTAAAGATTTCGGTACACCCGTACATCTAGTGTCAGATAACGGACCCCAGTTTAAGTCAAAGGAATTCAAGAACATGTGTTTCAAACTAGGGATAGACCACATTACCACTACTGAGTATCGTCCGCAAGGTAATATAGCTGAAAGGTATTTGCGAAACCTAAAATCTGCTTTAATAGCCTACCATGCAAACGACCATACGTCTTGGGACCAGAACCTATCCTGGATACAATTCGCCTTCAATTCAGCCTATCATGAAGGACATAAATCTACACCATTTGAATTATTGTATAAATACAAACCTAACCACCCATTATCCACTAAGTGGAAAATACATGAGTTACTACCCCACGAAATTAGGGATAAGAATATAAAGAAAATCTGGAATGAAGCTCGCGCTAATTTAAGAGCAAACTTAAAGAAATGGCGAAAATATCACGAGCGGATTAATAATAACAATGTAGTAAAGTACCAAATACCAAATAGCGGTGACTTAGTAATGTATAGAACACACCCGACGAGTAGTGCAATCGATAAGACCACCTCCAAGCTATCATACCGATGGTGTGGTCCTTACCAAATTCACAAATAATTAACTCCAGTAACAGTAGCCCTGTACGAACCCACTACTCAAAAATATGTACGAAGAACACATATTTCGCAGATAAAGTATTATCACGAAAAAGGAAAAGGTAGAGTGCAAGCAAACTAAAGGTAGTAAAAGGTATACCTGCAACAGAGTACTTGAGTAACCACTTAATTACCTAATCGTATAAATAGGAATGAGGCCTGATCAACCTTGGATCCTGTTCAGCGAAAGTAGAGAAAAGTGAGAAGTCAGCTGACATCGAATATAAATAATAATTAAGTAATAAATTACTTAAAGAGTAATTCTATAACAAGAGTAACTCACCACTAAAGAAAAAAAACCGGTAGTAGTCTTAAGTAGTAGTATTAAGAAGAATTTAGTATGTTTTCGATATATTTCATGAAGTGTGAATTTTATGTAGTCTAAGAATTAGTTTGTAAGGCGTTGTATATCTTGATAATAGGAAGAAGTAAGTCGAGAGTGAATCATGCACCTCATAAATTTAAAAAAAGAAAAGAATGAGAGAAATTTCACACAGTAATGCCAAGCATACTCCCAGTACATTACTGACCTAATAACCCATAGAAAACACATCCGTTTCCCCACCCGGTGTCTGTTTTAAGCGGAGGAGTATGTGACGATTTCATTAATAAAAAAAAGAAAAATATAGAAAGGAGAGAAATTTAAATTTTAATAAATCGCCCTTTTAAACAAATTTTAAACCCCTGAAATTACTCAAAATAATATTTAATAAAGAGAGTTAAAAGGCCAAAAAGAATGCGAGTGTAAAGTTAAGGAAACCCTTTAATAATTTACCATGCATTGACATGCGGTAATCGGAATCAACTTGCATACAGACCCATAAACAAAACTAATAATACCTGTAAATTTGCAATTAAATAAATAAATAAACAATAACACAGTAGTATACCATAATTAATCCTGAAGTAAAGCATATCTTTGGATAATTAATAAGTCAAACATTAATAACGTAAATATCGAATAAAGGTGGAACTATTTTATGGTGAAGAGTAAACTACGCGAGGTTACAAATTTGCCCCTAAACGAAGCCCACTTGAAATGGAGCGGTCAAGCCGTAAGCTGCGCACAGCAGTAATGTGGAACGATAATAATATTTTGTTTCCTAAAGTGAATAATCCCGTCAGTTAAGACATAGAGGCACTCTTTACACTATTAAACCCATGTGTATCGTTAATATAGTTGAACCGCGATTCATATAAATATGTAGTAAACGAGTAAGAAAGAATAATGAAAATTGTGCGCCTAATGACATCTCTACAAAAATCTTAAAATATAAAACTTATGTAATTAAAACTGTGGTAAGACCATATTGTGAAGTGCAACTAATATACAATCATGTGAAGTGGATACAGGTGAATAAAACTTTTGTGTTTGTCATTCAAAACAAAGAGCTATTACTACCAGTTATTAAAGAGCAGAGAACCAGGACCCACAATGTTCTAAAAAACTTCAGCACTTCACCATCACCGGATACGAAGATAACGACAGATACCTGTTCTTCATGAAACATGCTGCAACCGAGGACCGAGGACTGGAATAACGAGGAGCTGGAGGATATCACAGGTGACACGGAGACTTGTCTTCCGTGGTTAATTAACATTCAAACAAATGATTTGTAAAAGACACTTTAAATAACAATATAAAAGACTTTAATAATAGTCACTTTGTAACATGTAGTATGTCATACGATTAAAAAATGTTTGTAGTAGCAAGTAATGCTTATGTTATAAAGCTTCTCTGATATTAAAAGTTAAATCAAGTCCATTCTTCAAATGGCCCCCAAATAGTATGATAGTTTATGAGTAAGTGAGCTTTACTTACAAACCAGTTTAATATCCCGGATCCGTGGAAAATGCTAGCATATAACATTCCTTATTTTGAGGGCCCCTTCAGAAAATATGTTGTAAACTGTAAACTATATACAGTATTAAGAAAACCTTATGGTGAAAACCTTATGTAGAGCTGTTAAAGAAATCGTTTAATAAAGAGATGTCATTACATAACACTTAATACTGAGTGAATAAATCATCAGACCCCCCTGTAAAATTTCCTTTAATTCTAACTACAGCTTGTAAAATTAATAATTAGAAGTTGGTTACGACTATGGCAGCCTATGAAATTGATCCGAGGCAATTATGCACAGATTCCCGATGTTATAACGTAGGTAAGACGTTATAAAATGCGCCACTCTGCTATTCTTGTAAAAAAAAAATAATAATTGTGTAGATCGTGACACATATACCATGTGCCCCTCTGTAGATCTATTCACTCAGTTACTTTAAAATATTCCAGTAATTTAAAAAAAAAAAATAAATAAAAAATATAAATTAGAATAGAATAGTATATAGGTAAGATTAATTGTGAATTTAATATTTGTAAACTCATATTAACATATTTACACATTAACACATTATATGACACATTATACTAATCTATGTACGTACTTGTCCAAACATTTCAGTCACCAACGTGTGGGTTTGACAACAAACCAAGACCGGCAAATTTCCTGTTCTCTCCTGTATAAAACGGTATTTTGTCGCCCTATTGTCACTACTTGTTACACCATTGTTCGTTTTCCCCCTTTTGTTATACTAAGCGTGCGTCATCTCGTGCCTAGTAACCACGTGTTTCCCCTTATTGTTGAAAGTAAATTGACGTCTGTGTGAGATTTCTCTTTCTCTGAGACGAGATTTAATTCTCGCACAACCAATGTAAATTTTTACAGCGAATTAAAATTGTTTATTTGAGTAAACAAGAAAGAGTAGTATAGGATTTAGTATTAGTAGAATAAGTACTTATAGTGGTTAATGTCAGGGAAATATGGCTTTATTTAACCCTGATTTATTATTAAAAGATGAACTTTGCTACGAAGCTCTTTTACGCGGTTTACCTCACGCGAACGTAACAGTCGCTGAATTGCGCAAATCGTTACGCGAAAGTAGATCAGATACACCCGCGCAGTTAGGTAGATTAAGCGAACTCGATTATGAGAGCGAAAGAGAAACGTGTTATGCGAAGTATAGGGAATTGACGTTATTATCCCAAACCCTTCACGACGAAAAATCACCTGCAGTAATATTGCGGACCACGCAAAGAATAGAGCATTTAACCCACCGGATGAAGAATTTATTAAACTGGCCTAACGTCACTGTAATCCCTCCCGATGTGCAAACATTTGCGGATGAGGCATTACAGCAATTACCCACGATAATAAGACAATTGCGAAGAATGTCCGACTCATTTAGAATGGAGGAAATTGAGCAATCCTTACAGAAATTATATATTTCCCCAGTTCAATCTCCTACTTTAGAACACCCTCCCACCACCGCGAATCACGAATCACCCACCGTATCGAAGATACAACCGAGTCATGAACAGCTACCAGATAGAGACGTGAATACCCTAACGATATCGGAAGCCCCACAGCCTAGTGGTCATCATAATCGCACCAGTAACTATGCGTTTACGACGCCTAACGCAGCATCAGGTCCCCCTAGAAGTATACCACATGTAAATTTTAATGTGGACCTCTACGGAAAGATCACACATCCAGTAGAAAAAATCATAACAGAAATTCCATATACGGATGGCTTAAGTATTACTAAACTGTTAAATTTCATCAAATACCTCCTACAAATAAAAGATTTACAGCAACTAAATGATTGGCAAATCTTGCAAGTCCTCCTACCAAAATGTAATGGAATCGTGTAATGGAATCATTAAGCTCGACTCTTCCAGTAGAAGAACTTCATACTACCATTATAAAACATTTTATTCCCACAGGTATTTATGAAGAGCTCAAAAGAAACACCGTACTTCGAGTACAAGGAGCCCATGAGAGACTGGCCCACTATATTGCTGACATCAGAGAGTCTTCCCGACTACTGCAAGTCAACTGGAGTGAGAAACAATTGGTCGATACCATTTTAGTAGGATTATCTCCGGAAGAAAGATCTCGATTAGCATTAATAAATAGGCCCAACACTTTCGCAGATCTAGAACAATGCAGTATTCACTCGTCAAACGTATGGTACTCGGATCAGAACAGACATGCGTTGCTATCCACTGGACCACGTAGAAATGAAACGCAAGCCCTGGTAACAGATGCAAGAACACAGCGCGAAAGACGACCATTTCGTAGACCTACCAATTTTCACAACCATGGTAAATCTGATGAGCCTCAACCTCGACAGGAAACAAGTGATACCCCTCGTAGAGAAAATATATGTTATAACTGCGGGAAATTTGGACACATCAGTAGAAACTGTAAACGGAAACAGTACTATCAGAAAACCCCTTACCCAAAAAACATGTAAGGCAGGGAGATCCGAAATCCTGTGTCTTCCACAGCATCGTGAAAACAGGTAAACCCCGAAAAGTCAACGAATTAAAAAAAAATAACCAAAGAAAATTAGACCCCTATGTTAAGAAGTTCATTGATAAATGTAATGCTATTAATAAATGTGACTTCAGTAAGTGTCAATTACCATATATACAAGTAGACCTCGGTATTACATCCACCCTCGGATTAATTGATTCCGGATCAACACGAAGCTTAATTAGTCAACAGTTAGCCGATAAATTATTTGAACACAACCTAGTTAAACGCAGTCAATCGGTGAATATTAGATGCGCTACAGCTAATAAACAAAATTTAATGATAAAACTCAGCATCACGTTTAAACTAAAAATTAAAAATCTAACGTGGTATTTTCCAATGTTGGTATGCGACGAGTTAGGACCCGACTTAATATTATTGGGAGCTGACTTTATCAGTAAAACAGGAATAATTCTTGACATTAACGATAAGAAGTATTATTTTGGATTCGATCGTTCACAAAAATATAGTTTTGATGGTAAAACAAATAACAAAGAAAGTACTGGAACAGCTGCTACACATCTAGAACACCAGGAGTCTGAATTAGCTCATCTAGAAAGTAAAGATAGACTGAAAATGCAGACACTAATAAAAGAGTTTTCCACCGTCCTCACTCCGAAGTTAGGACTAACGAACCTGATAGAGTACAAGATCAATTTGAGCGACAATAAAGTAATACGTCTACCCCCATACAAGTTATCGCCGCCAAAAATGGAAGTAATGAGGAATCAAATCAACAAATTATTAGAACAAGGAGTCATCGAACCCTCTACTTCATCTTACTCATCACCCGCGTTTTTAGTACCAAAAGGTCACGACAAACATAGACTAGTTGTGGACTACAGGCAATTAAATAAACGGATAGAATTCGAGTCTATACCACTTCCCGACATCCACAGTGCTTTTCATTATTTTACGAAAGCGAAAGTTTTTACCATCATGGATCTAAATCAGGCATTTCATCAAATACCCCTTTCGGAAGAATCCAAACGTCTAACCGCATTTGCCGTCCCTTTCAACCTGTACCAATTTACGAGAGTACCCTTTGGAATATCCCACGGAAGTTCTGTATGTAGCCGATTATTAGAGAAATTATTCCACGATATAAAATTTAAATATGTGTATCACTACCTAGATGACATCGTGATCTACAGCGAATCAATGGACCAACATCTTAAACATCCACGTGAAGTACTATCCCGATTAGAGAAAACCGGATTAACAGTAAATCCCAGTAAAGTAAATTTTGCTGTCACACAATTTTCATTTTTAGGTCACATAGTAAAGGCCAACGGAAAGGTAAGCATAGATCCCGAGCGAACCCGTGCGATCAGAGAATTTTTACCACCGCGGGATGCGAAAGGAATAGCCCGATTTTTGGGAATGATAAATTATTTCCACAAGTATATCCCTCATCTAGCCGAAATTGCAGCACCGCTGAATGCTTTAAGAAAGAAGGGAGCTAAATTTGAATGGAGTCCGCAACACCACGCTGCATTCGAAAAACTAAAAGAAAGCATAATATCACCCCCAGTATTACAATTAGCCGATTTTACAAAACCGTTCGTAGTGCAGACAGTTCAAGTGTAGCCCTAGGTGCAGTAATATATCAGGAAGTAGATAACTCTAGATTACCGATTAGTTACGCTTCACGTACTCTGACTGACCAAGAAAAGAAATACTCCGCATACGAATTAGAATGTTTAGCTATCGTCTTCGCATTTGAGAAGTTCAAACCTTTTTTAGAACATAAAGAGTTCCTGTTGGAAACGGATAATCAAGCATTATCTTGGTTATTAAATCACCCTAAACAGTTAGGTCGTATTGGAAGATGGGTATTAAGGTTAAATTGTTACAAATTTAAAGTACAACATATTAGAGGTACCCAAAATGTAGTTGCCGATACACTGTCACGTATGTTCCAGCCGCCTAGTAAAACATCTGAAAGCAAGGAGAGTAGAGAAACGCCAATTATCAATACTTTAATTACCGAATTTCCCTTTGCATTTACGAACATAGCTCAGTATCAACAACAAGACCCCCTTTTAAGACCAATTATAGAACAACTCGATAAAGGAAATAAGTCAGAAAAATACATATTGAGTAAGAGAGTATTATGTTATAGAATAGCAAACGGAAAATATTTACGAATAATTGCCCCTGATATTATTAAACCTATGCTGATGGAATACTACCATTCTTCCACCATTGGAGCGCATATGGGAATAAATAAAACAATACATCGAATTCGTAAAGAATATCATTGGGAAAATATGAACAGTGAGATAGCTAGTTTCGTAAAAAGGTGTAAGTTGTGTGCACTCAGCAAGCCAGCGAGAAACAGCCAAATAAGTCAATTAATCTCAGAAATTCCTACTACCCCGTTCTCTAAAATTTATTTAGACTTTTCAGGACCCTACCCTCGTTCTAAATCAGGAAATACCATGCTACTAATTTGTGTAGATTCTTTCACCAAATTTGTCTGGATGTATCCCATGCGGCGAGCGTTAGCTTCGACCACCGTAAAGATATTGCAGGATAGATTATTTAAAGATTTCGGTACACCCGTACATCTAGTGTCAGATAACGGACCCCAGTTTAAGTCAAAGGAATTCAAGAACATGTGTTTCAAACTAGGGATAGACCACATTACCACTACTGAGTATCGTCCGCAAGGTAATATAGCTGAAAGGTATTTGCGAAACCTAAAATCTGCTTTAATAGCCTACCATGCAAACGACCATACGTCTTGGGACCAGAACCTATCCTGGATACAATTCGCCTTCAATTCAGCCTATCATGAAGGACATAAATCTACACCATTTGAATTATTGTATAAATACAAACCTAACCACCCATTATCCACTAAGTGGAAAATACATGAGTTACTACCCCACGAAATTAGGGATAAGAATATAAAGAAAATCTGGAATGAAGCTCGCGCTAATTTAAGAGCAAACTTAAAGAAATGGCGAAAATATCACGAGCGGATTAATAATAACAATGTAGTAAAGTACCAAATACCAAATAGCGGTGACTTAGTAATGTATAGAACACACCCGACGAGTAGTGCAATCGATAAGACCACCTCCAAGCTATCATACCGATGGTGTGGTCCTTACCAAATTCACAAATAATTAACTCCAGTAACAGTAGCCCTGTACGAACCCACTACTCAAAAATATGTACGAAGAACACATATTTCGCAGATAAAGTATTATCACGAAAAAGGAAAAGGTAGAGTGCAAGCAAACTAAAGGTAGTAAAAGGTATACCTGCAACAGAGTACTTGAGTAACCACTTAATTACCTAATCGTATAAATAGGAATGAGGCCTGATCAACCTTGGATCCTGTTCAGCGAAAGTAGAGAAAAGTGAGAAGTCAGCTGACATCGAATATAAATAATAATTAAGTAATAAATTACTTAAAGAGTAATTCTATAACAAGAGTAACTCACCACTAAAGAAAAAAAACCGGTAGTAGTCTTAAGTAGTAGTATTAAGAAGAATTTAGTATGTTTTCGATATATTTCATGAAGTGTGAATTTTATGTAGTCTAAGAATTAGTTTGTAAGGCGTTGTATATCTTGATAATAGGAAGAAGTAAGTCGAGAGTGAATCATGCACCTCATAAATTTAAAAAAAGAAAAGAATGAGAGAAATTTCACACAGTAATGCCAAGCATACTCCCAGTACATTACTGACCTAATAACCCATAGAAAACACATCCGTTTCCCCACCCGGTGTCTGTTTTAAGCGGAGGAGTATGTGACGATTTCATTAATAAAAAAAAGAAAAATATAGAAAGGAGAGAAATTTAAATTTTAATAAATCGCCCTTTTAAACAAATTTTAAACCCCTGAAATTACTCAAAATAATATTTAATAAAGAGAGTTAAAAGGCCAAAAAGAATGCGAGTGTAAAGTTAAGGAAACCCTTTAATAATTTACCATGCATTGACATGCGGTAATCGGAATCAACTTGCATACAGACCCATAAACAAAACTAATAATACCTGTAAATTTGCAATTAAATAAATAAATAAACAATAACACAGTAGTATACCATAATTAATCCTGAAGTAAAGCATATCTTTGGATAATTAATAAGTCAAACATTAATAACGTAAATATCGAATAAAGGTGGAACTATTTTATGGTGAAGAGTAAACTACGCGAGGTTACAAATTTGCCCCTAAACGAAGCCCACTTGAAATGGAGCGGTCAAGCCGTAAGCTGCGCACAGCAGTAATGTGGAACGATAATAATATTTTGTTTCCTAAAGTGAATAATCCCGTCAGTTAAGACATAGAGGCACTCTTTACACTATTAAACCCATGTGTATCGTTAATATAGTTGAACCGCGATTCATATAAATATGTAGTAAACGAGTAAGAAAGAATAATGAAAATTGTGCGCCTAATGACATCTCTACAAAAATCTTAAAATATAAAACTTATGTAATTAAAACTGTGGTAAGACCATATTGTGAAGTGCAACTAATATACAATCATGTGAAGTGGATACAGGTGAATAAAACTTTTGTGTTTGTCATTCAAAACAAAGAGCTATTACTACCAGTTATTAAAGAGCAGAGAACCAGGACCCACAATGTTCTAAAAAACTTCAGCACTTCACCATCACCGGATACGAAGATAACGACAGATACCTGTTCTTCATGAAACATGCTGCAACCGAGGACCGAGGACTGGAATAACGAGGAGCTGGAGGATATCACAGGTGACACGGAGACTTGTCTTCCGTGGTTAATTAACATTCAAACAAATGATTTGTAAAAGACACTTTAAATAACAATATAAAAGACTTTAATAATAGTCACTTTGTAACATGTAGTATGTCATACGATTAAAAAATGTTTGTAGTAGCAAGTAATGCTTATGTTATAAAGCTTCTCTGATATTAAAAGTTAAATCAAGTCCATTCTTCAAATGGCCCCCAAATAGTATGATAGTTTATGAGTAAGTGAGCTTTACTTACAAACCAGTTTAATATCCCGGATCCGTGGAAAATGCTAGCATATAACATTCCTTATTTTGAGGGCCCCTTCAGAAAATATGTTGTAAACTGTAAACTATATACAGTATTAAGAAAACCTTATGGTGAAAACCTTATGTAGAGCTGTTAAAGAAATCGTTTAATAAAGAGATGTCATTACATAACACTTAATACTGAGTGAATAAATCATCAGACCCCCCTGTAAAATTTCCTTTAATTCTAACTACAGCTTGTAAAATTAATAATTAGAAGTTGGTTACGACTATGGCAGCCTATGAAATTGATCCGAGGCAATTATGCACAGATTCCCGATGTTATAACGTAGGTAAGACGTTATAAAATGCGCCACTCTGCTATTCTTGTAAAAAAAAAATAATAATTGTGTAGATCGTGACACATATACCATGTGCCCCTCTGTAGATCTATTCACTCAGTTACTTTAAAATATTCCAGTAATTTAAAAAAAAAAAATAAATAAAAAATATAAATTAGAATAGAATAGTATATAGGTAAGATTAATTGTGAATTTAATATTTGTAAACTCATATTAACATATTTACACATTAACACATTATATGACACATTATACTAATCTATGTACGTACTTGTCCAAACATTTCAGTCACCAACGTGTGGGTTTGACAACAAACCAAGACCGGCAAATTTCCTGTTCTCTCCTGTATAAAACGGTATTTTGTCGCCCTATTGTCACTACTTGTTACACCATTGTTCGTTTTCCCCCTTTTGTTATACTAAGCGTGCGTCATCTCGTGCCTAGTAACCACGTGTTTCCCCTTATTGTTGAAAGTAAATTGACGTCTGTGTGAGATTTCTCTTTCTCTGAGACGAGATTTAATTCTCGCACAACCAATGTAAATTTTTACAGCGAATTAAAATTGTTTATTTGAGTAAACAAGAAAGAGTAGTATAGGATTTAGTATTAGTAGAATAAGTACTTATAGTGGTTAATGTCAGGGAAATATGGC
This sequence comes from Magicicada septendecula, assembly GCA_034769895.1. NCBI lineage: Eukaryota > Metazoa > Arthropoda > Insecta > Hemiptera > Cicadidae > Magicicada > Magicicada septendecula. Next base: position 112,487,580 of record CM068373.1, read on the forward strand.
TTTATTTAACCCTGATTTATTATTAAAAGATGAACTTTGCTACGAAGCTCTTTTACGCGGTTTACCTCACGCGAACGTAACAGTCGCTGAATTGCGCAAATCGTTACGCGAAAGTAGATCAGATACACCCGCGCAGTTAGGTAGATTAAGCGAACTCGATTATGAGAGCGAAAGAGAAACGTGTTATGCGAAGTATAGGGAATTGACGTTATTATCCCAAACCCTTCACGACGAAAAATCACCTGCAGTAATATTGCGGACCACGCAAAGAATAGAGCATTTAACCCACCGGATGAAGAATTTATTAAACTGGCCTAACGTCACTGTAATCCCTCCCGATGTGCAAACATTTGCGGATGAGGCATTACAGCAATTACCCACGATAATAAGACAATTGCGAAGAATGTCCGACTCATTTAGAATGGAGGAAATTGAGCAATCCTTACAGAAATTATATATTTCCCCAGTTCAATCTCCTACTTTAGAACACCCTCCCACCACCGCGAATCACGAATCACCCACCGTATCGAAGATACAACCGAGTCATGAACAGCTACCAGATAGAGACGTGAATACCCTAACGATATCGGAAGCCCCACAGCCTAGTGGTCATCATAATCGCACCAGTAACTATGCGTTTACGACGCCTAACGCAGCATCAGGTCCCCCTAGAAGTATACCACATGTAAATTTTAATGTGGACCTCTACGGAAAGATCACACATCCAGTAGAAAAAATCATAACAGAAATTCCATATACGGATGGCTTAAGTATTACTAAACTGTTAAATTTCATCAAATACCTCCTACAAATAAAAGATTTACAGCAACTAAATGATTGGCAAATCTTGCAAGTCCTCCTACCAAAATGTAATGGAATCGTGTAATGGAATCATTAAGCTCGACTCTTCCAGTAGAAGAACTTCATACTACCATTATAAAACATTTTATTCCCACAGGTATTTATGAAGAGCTCAAAAGAAACACCGTACTTCGAGTACAAGGAGCCCATGAGAGACTGGCCCACTATATTGCTGACATCAGAGAGTCTTCCCGACTACTGCAAGTCAACTGGAGTGAGAAACAATTGGTCGATACCATTTTAGTAGGATTATCTCCGGAAGAAAGATCTCGATTAGCATTAATAAATAGGCCCAACACTTTCGCAGATCTAGAACAATGCAGTATTCACTCGTCAAACGTATGGTACTCGGATCAGAACAGACATGCGTTGCTATCCACTGGACCACGTAGAAATGAAACGCAAGCCCTGGTAACAGATGCAAGAACACAGCGCGAAAGACGACCATTTCGTAGACCTACCAATTTTCACAACCATGGTAAATCTGATGAGCCTCAACCTCGACAGGAAACAAGTGATACCCCTCGTAGAGAAAATATATGTTATAACTGCGGGAAATTTGGACACATCAGTAGAAACTGTAAACGGAAACAGTACTATCAGAAAACCCCTTACCCAAAAAACATGTAAGGCAGGGAGATCCGAAATCCTGTGTCTTCCGCAGCATCGTGAAAACAGGTAAACCCCGAAAAGTCAACGAATTAAAAAAAAATAACCAAAGAAAATTAGACCCCTATGTTAAGAAGTTCATTGATAAATGTAATGCTATTAATAAATGTGACTTCAGTAAGTGTCAATTACCATATATACAAGTAGACCTCGGTATTACATCCACCCTCGGATTAATTGATTCCGGATCAACACGAAGCTTAATTAGTCAACAGTTAGCCGATAAATTATTTGAACACAACCTAGTTAAACGCAGTCAATCGGTGAATATTAGATGCGCTACAGCTAATAAACAAAATTTAATGATAAAACTCAGCATCACGTTTAAACTAAAAATTAAAAATCTAACGTGGTATTTTCCAATGTTGGTATGCGACGAGTTAGGACCCGACTTAATATTATTGGGAGCTGACTTTATCAGTAAAACAGGAATAATTCTTGACATTAACGATAAGAAGTATTATTTTGGATTCGATCGTTCACAAAAATATAGTTTTGATGGTAAAACAAATAACAAAGAAAGTACTGGAACAGCTGCTACACATCTAGAACACCAGGAGTCTGAATTAGCTCATCTAGAAAGTAAAGATAGACTGAAAATGCAGACACTAATAAAAGAGTTTTCCACCGTCCTCACTCCGAAGTTAGGACTAACGAACCTGATAGAGTACAAGATCAATTTGAGCGACAATAAAGTAATACGTCTACCCCCATACAAGTTATCGCCGCCAAAAATGGAAGTAATGAGGAATCAAATCAACAAATTATTAGAACAAGGAGTCATCGAACCCTCTACTTCATCTTACTCATCACCCGCGTTTTTAGTACCAAAAGGTCACGACAAACATAGACTAGTTGTGGACTACAGGCAATTAAATAAACGGATAGAATTCGAGTCTATACCACTTCCCGACATCCACAGTGCTTTTCATTATTTTACGAAAGCGAAAGTTTTTACCATCATGGATCTAAATCAGGCATTTCATCAAATACCCCTTTCGGAAGAATCCAAACGTCTAACCGCATTTGCCGTCCCTTTCAACCTGTACCAATTTACGAGAGTACCCTTTGGAATATCCCACGGAAGTTCTGTATGTAGCCGATTATTAGAGAAATTATTCCACGATATAAAATTTAAATATGTGTATCACTACCTAGATGACATCGTGATCTACAGCGAATCAATGGACCAACATCTTAAACATCCACGTGAAGTACTATCCCGATTAGAGAAAACCGGATTAACAGTAAATCCCAGTAAAGTAAATTTTGCTGTCACACAATTTTCATTTTTAGGTCACATAGTAAAGGCCAACGGAAAGGTAAGCATAGATCCCGAGCGAACCCGTGCGATCAGAGAATTTTTACCACCGCGGGATGCGAAAGGAATAGCCCGATTTTTGGGAATGATAAATTATTTCCACAAGTATATCCCTCATCTAGCCGAAATTGCAGCACCGCTGAATGCTTTAAGAAAGAAGGGAGCTAAATTTGAATGGAGTCCGCAACACCACGCTGCATTCGAAAAACTAAAAGAAAGCATAATATCACCCCCAGTATTACAATTAGCCGATTTTACAAAACCGTTCGTAGTGCAGACAGTTCAAGTGTAGCCCTAGGTGCAGTAATATATCAGGAAGTAGATAACTCTAGATTACCGATTAGTTACGCTTCACGTACTCTGACTGACCAAGAAAAGAAATACTCCGCATACGAATTAGAATGTTTAGCTATCGTCTTCGCATTTGAGAAGTTCAAACCTTTTTTAGAACATAAAGAGTTCCTGTTGGAAACGGATAATCAAGCATTATCTTGGTTATTAAATCACCCTAAACAGTTAGGTCGTATTGGAAGATGGGTATTAAGGTTAAATTGTTACAAATTTAAAGTACAACATATTAGAGGTACCCAAAATGTAGTTGCCGATACACTGTCACGTATGTTCCAGCCGCCTAGTAAAACATCTGAAAGCAAGGAGAGTAGAGAAACGCCAATTATCAATACTTTAATTACCGAATTTCCCTTTGCATTTACGAACATAGCTCAGTATCAACAACAAGACCCCCTTTTAAGACCAATTATAGAACAACTCGATAAAGGAAATAAGTCAGAAAAATACATATTGAGTAAGAAAGTATTATGTTATAGAATAGCAAACGGAAAATATTTACGAATAATTGCCCCTGATATTATTAAACCTATGCTGATGGAATACTACCATTCTTCCACCATTGGAGCGCATATGGGAATAAATAAAACAATACATCGAATTCGTAAAGAATATCATTGGGAAAATATGAACAGTGAGATAGCTAGTTTCGTAAAAAGGTGTAAGTTGTGTGCACTCAGCAAGCCAGCGAGAAACAGCCAAATAAGTCAATTAATCTCAGAAATTCCTACTACCCCGTTCTCTAAAATTTATTTAGACTTTTCAGGACCCTACCCTCGTTCTAAATCAGGAAATACCATGCTACTAATTTGTGTAGATTCTTTCACCAAATTTGTCTGGATGTATCCCATGCGGCGAGCGTTAGCTTCGACCACCGTAAAGATATTGCAGGATAGATTATTTAAAGATTTCGGTACACCCGTACATCTAGTGTCAGATAACGGACCCCAGTTTAAGTCAAAGGAATTCAAGAACATGTGTTTCAAACTAGGGATAGACCACATTACCACTACTGAGTATCGTCCGCAAGGTAATATAGCTGAAAGGTATTTGCGAAACCTAAAATCTGCTTTAATAGCCTACCATGCAAACGACCATACGTCTTGGGACCAGAACCTATCCTGGATACAATTCGCCTTCAATTCAGCCTATCATGAAGGACATAAATCTACACCATTTGAATTATTGTATAAATACAAACCTAACCACCCATTATCCACTAAGTGGAAAATACATGAGTTACTACCCCACGAAATTAGGGATAAGAATATAAAGAAAATCTGGAATGAAGCTCGCGCTAATTTAAGAGCAAACTTAAAGAAATGGCGAAAATATCACGAGCGGATTAATAATAACAATGTAGTAAAGTACCAAATACCAAATAGCGGTGACTTAGTAATGTATAGAACACACCCGACGAGTAGTGCAATCGATAAGACCACCTCCAAGCTATCATACCGATGGTGTGGTCCTTACCAAATTCACAAATAATTAACTCCAGTAACAGTAGCCCTGTACGAACCCACTACTCAAAAATATGTACGAAGAACACATATTTCGCAGATAAAGTATTATCACGAAAAAGGAAAAGGTAGAGTGCAAGCAAACTAAAGGTAGTAAAAGGTATACCTGCAACAGAGTACTTGAGTAACCACTTAATTACCTAATCGTATAAATAGGAATGAGGCCTGATCAACCTTGGATCCTGTTCAGCGAAAGTAGAGAAAAGTGAGAAGTCAGCTGACATCGAATATAAATAATAATTAAGTAATAAATTACTTAAAGAGTAATTCTATAACAAGAGTAACTCACCACTAAAGAAAAAAAACCGGTAGTAGTCTTAAGTAGTAGTATTAAGAAGAATTTAGTATGTTTTCGATATATTTCATGAAGTGTGAATTTTATGTAGTCTAAGAATTAGTTTGTAAGGCGTTGTATATCTTGATAATAGGAAGAAGTAAGTCGAGAGTGAATCATGCACCTCATAAATTTAAAAAAAGAAAAGAATGAGAGAAATTTCACACAGTAATGCCAAGCATACTCCCAGTACATTACTGACCTAATAACCCATAGAAAACACATCCGTTTCCCCACCCGGTGTCTGTTTTAAGCGGAGGAGTATGTGACGATTTCATTAATAAAAAAAAGAAAAATATAGAAAGGAGAGAAATTTAAATTTTAATAAATCGCCCTTTTAAACAAATTTTAAACCCCTGAAATTACTCAAAATAATATTTAATAAAGAGAGTTAAAAGGCCAAAAAGAATGCGAGTGTAAAGTTAAGGAAACCCTTTAATAATTTACCATGCATTGACATGCGGTAATCGGAATCAACTTGCATACAGACCCATAAACAAAACTAATAATACCTGTAAATTTGCAATTAAATAAATAAATAAACAATAACACAGTAGTATACCATAATTAATCCTGAAGTAAAGCATATCTTTGGATAATTAATAAGTCAAACATTAATAACGTAAATATCGAATAAAGGTGGAACTATTTTATGGTGAAGAGTAAACTACGCGAGGTTACAAATTTGCCCCTAAACGAAGCCCACTTGAAATGGAGCGGTCAAGCCGTAAGCTGCGCACAGCAGTAATGTGGAACGATAATAATATTTTGTTTCCTAAAGTGAATAATCCCGTCAGTTAAGACATAGAGGCACTCTTTACACTATTAAACCCATGTGTATCGTTAATATAGTTGAACCGCGATTCATATAAATATGTAGTAAACGAGTAAGAAAGAATAATGAAAATTGTGCGCCTAATGACATCTCTACAAAAATCTTAAAATATAAAACTTATGTAATTAAAACTGTGGTAAGACCATATTGTGAAGTGCAACTAATATACAATCATGTGAAGTGGATACAGGTGAATAAAACTTTTGTGTTTGTCATTCAAAACAAAGAGCTATTACTACCAGTTATTAAAGAGCAGAGAACCAGGACCCACAATGTTCTAAAAAACTTCAGCACTTCACCATCACCGGATACGAAGATAACGACAGATACCTGTTCTTCATGAAACATGCTGCAACCGAGGACCGAGGACTGGAATAACGAGGAGCTGGAGGATATCACAGGTGACACGGAGACTTGTCTTCCGTGGTTAATTAACATTCAAACAAATGATTTGTAAAAGACACTTTAAATAACAATATAAAAGACTTTAATAATAGTCACTTTGTAACATGTAGTATGTCATACGATTAAAAAATGTTTGTAGTAGCAAGTAATGCTTATGTTATAAAGCTTCTCTGATATTAAAAGTTAAATCAAGTCCATTCTTCAAATGGCCCCCAAATAGTATGATAGTTTATGAGTAAGTGAGCTTTACTTACAAACCAGTTTAATATCCCGGATCCGTGGAAAATGCTAGCATATAACATTCCTTATTTTGAGGGCCCCTTCAGAAAATATGTTGTAAACTGTAAACTATATACAGTATTAAGAAAACCTTATGGTGAAAACCTTATGTAGAGCTGTTAAAGAAATCGTTTAATAAAGAGATGTCATTACATAACACTTAATACTGAGTGAATAAATCATCAGACCCCCCTGTAAAATTTCCTTTAATTCTAACTACAGCTTGTAAAATTAATAATTAGAAGTTGGTTACGACTATGGCAGCCTATGAAATTGATCCGAGGCAATTATGCACAGATTCCCGATGTTATAACGTAGGTAAGACGTTATAAAATGCGCCACTCTGCTATTCTTGTAAAAAAAAAATAATAATTGTGTAGATCGTGACACATATACCATGTGCCCCTCTGTAGATCTATTCACTCAGTTACTTTAAAATATTCCAGTAATTTAAAAAAAAAAATAAATAAAAAATATAAATTAGAATAGAATAGTATATAGGTAAGATTAATTGTGAATTTAATATTTGTAAACTCATATTAACATATTTACACATTAACACATTATATGACACATTATACTAATCTATGTACGTACTTGTCCAAACATTTCAGTCACCAACGTGTGGGTTTGACAACAAACCAAGACCGGCAAATTTCCTGTTCTCTCCTGTATAAAACGGTATTTTGTCGCCCTATTGTCACTACTTGTTACACCATTGTTCGTTTTCCCCCTTTTGTTATACTAAGCGTGCGTCATCTCGTGCCTAGTAACCACGTGTTTCCCCTTATTGTTGAAAGTAAATTGACGTCTGTGTGAGATTTCTCTTTCTCTGAGACGAGATTTAATTCTCGCACAACCAATGTAAATTTTTACAGCGAATTAAAATTGTTTATTTGAGTAAACAAGAAAGAGTAGTATAGGATTTAGTATTAGTAGAATAAGTACTTATAGTGGTTAATGTCAGGGAAATATGGCTTTATTTAACCCTGATTTATTATTAAAAGATGAACTTTGCTACGAAGCTCATTTACGCGGTTTACCTCACGCGAACGTAACAGTCGCTGAATTGCGCAAATCGTTACGCGAAAGTAGATCAGATACACCCGCGCAGTTAGGTAGATTAAGCGAACTCGATTATGAGAGCGAAAGAGAAACGTGTTATGCGAAGTATAGGGAATTGACGTTATTATCCCAAACCCTTCACGACGAAAAATCACCTGCAGTAATATTGCGGACCACGCAAAGAATAGAGCATTTAACCCACCGGATGAAGAATTTATTAAACTGGCCTAACGTCACTGTAATCCCTCCCGATGTGCAAACATTTGCGGATGAGGCATTACAGCAATTACCCACGATAATAAGACAATTGCGAAGAATGTCCGACTCATTTAGAATGGAGGAAATTGAGCAATCCTTACAGAAATTATATATTTCCCCAGTTCAATCTCCTACTTTAGAACACCCTCCCACCACCGCGAATCACGAATCACCCACCGTATCGAAGATACAACCGAGTCATGAACAGCTACCAGATAGAGACGTGAATACCCTAACGATATCGGAAGCCCCACAGCCTAGTGGTCATCATAATCGCACCAGTAACTATGCGTTTACGACGCCTAACGCAGCATCAGGTCCCCCTAGAAGTATACCACATGTAAATTTTAATGTGGACCTCTACGGAAAGATCACACATCCAGTAGAAAAAATCATAACAGAAATTCCATATACGGATGGCTTAAGTATTACTAAACTGTTAAATTTCATCAAATACCTCCTACAAATAAAAGATTTACAGCAACTAAATGATTGGCAAATCTTGCAAGTCCTCCTACCAAAATGTAATGGAATCGTGTAATGGAATCATTAAGCTCGACTCTTCCAGTAGAAGAACTTCATACTACCATTATAAAACATTTTATTCCCACAGGTATTTATGAAGAGCTCAAAAGAAACACCGTACTTCGAGTACAAGGAGCCCATGAGAGACTGGCCCACTATATTGCTGACATCAGAGAGTCTTCCCGACTACTGCAAGTCAACTGGAGTGAGAAACAATTGGTCGATACCATTTTAGTAGGATTATCTCCGGAAGAAAGATCTCGATTAGCATTAATAAATAGGCCCAACACTTTCGCAGATCTAGAACAATGCAGTATTCACTCGTCAAACGTATGGTACTCGGATCAGAACAGACATGCGTTGCTATCCACTGGACCACGTAGAAATGAAACGCAAGCCCTGGTAACAGATGCAAGAACACAGCGCGAAAGACGACCATTTCGTAGACCTACCAATTTTCACAACCATGGTAAATCTGATGAGCCTCAACCTCGACAGGAAACAAGTGATACCCCTCGTAGAGAAAATATATGTTATAACTGCGGGAAATTTGGACACATCAGTAGAAACTGTAAACGGAAACAGTACTATCAGAAAACCCCTTACCCAAAAAACATGTAAGGCAGGGAGATCCGAAATCCTGTGTCTTCCGCAGCATCGTGAAAACAGGTAAACCCCGAAAAGTCAACGAATTAAAAAAAAATAACCAAAGAAAATTAGACCCCTATGTTGAGAAGTTCATTGATAAATGTAATGCTATTAATAAATGTGACTTCAGTAAGTGTCAATTACCATATATACAAGTAGACCTCGGTATTACATCCACCCTCGGATTAATTGATTCCGGATCAACACGAAGCTTAATTAGTCAACAGTTAGCCGATAAATTATTTGAACACAACCTAGTTAAACGCAGTCAATCGGTGAATATTAGATGCGCTACAGCTAATAAACAAAATTTAATGATAAAACTCAGCATCACGTTTAAACTAAAAATTAAAAATCTAACGTGGTATTTTCCAATGTTGGTATGCGACGAGTTAGGACCCGACTTAATATTATTGGGAGCTGACTTTATCAGTAAAACAGGAATAATTCTTGACATTAACGATAAGAAGTATTATTTTGGATTCGATCGTTCACAAAAATATAGTTTTGATGGTAAAACAAATAACAAAGAAAGTACTGGAACAGCTGCTACACATCTAGAACACCAGGAGTCTGAATTAGCTCATCTAGAAAGTAAAGATAGACTGAAAATGCAGACACTAATAAAAGAGTTTTCCACCGTCCTCACTCCGAAGTTAGGACTAACGAACCTGATAGAGTACAAGATCAATTTGAGCGACAATAAAGTAATACGTCTACCCCCATACAAGTTATCGCCGCCAAAAATGGAAGTAATGAGGAATCAAATCAACAAATTATTAGAACAAGGAGTCATCGAACCCTCTACTTCATCTTACTCATCACCCGCGTTTTTAGTACCAAAAGGTCACGACAAACATAGACTAGTTGTGGACTACAGGCAATTAAATAAACGGATAGAATTCGAGTCTATACCACTTCCCGACATCCACAGTGCTTTTCATTATTTTACGAAAGCGAAAGTTTTTACCATCATGGATCTAAATCAGGCATTTCATCAAATACCCCTTTCGGAAGAATCCAAACGTCTAACCGCATTTGCCGTCCCTTTCAACCTGTACCAATTTACGAGAGTACCCTTTGGAATATCCCACGGAAGTTCTGTATGTAGCCGATTATTAGAGAAATTATTCCACGATATAAAATTTAAATATGTGTATCACTACCTAGATGACATCGTGATCTACAGCGAATCAATGGACCAACATCTTAAACATCCACGTGAAGTACTATCCCGATTAGAGAAAGCCGGATTAACAGTAAATCCCAGTAAAGTAAATTTTGCTGTCACACAATTTTCATTTTTAGGTCACATAGTAAAGGCCAACGGAAAGGTAAGCATAGATCCCGAGCGAACCCGTGCGATCAGAGAATTTTTACCACCGCGGGATGCGAAAGGAATAGCCCGATTTTTGGGAATGATAAATTATTTCCACAAGTATATCCCTCATCTAGCCGAAATTGCAGCACCGCTGAATGCTTTAAGAAAGAAGGGAGCTAAATTTGAATGGAGTCCGCAACACCACGCTGCATTCGAAAAACTAAAAGAAAGCATAATATCACCCCCAGTATTACAATTAGCCGATTTTACAAAACCGTTCGTAGTGCAGACAGTTCAAGTGTAGCCCTAGGTGCAGTAATATATCAGGAAGTAGATAACTCTAGATTACCGATTAGTTACGCTTCACGTACTCTGACTGACCAAGAAAAGAAATACTCCGCATACGAATTAGAATGTTTAGCTATCGTCTTCGCATTTGAGAAGTTCAAACCTTTTTTAGAACATAAAGAGTTCCTGTTGGAAACGGATAATCAAGCATTATCTTGGTTATTAAATCACCCTAAACAGTTAGGTCGTATTGGAAGATGGGTATTAAGGTTAAATTGTTACAAATTTAGAGTACAACATATTAGAGGTACCCAAAATGTAGTTGCCGATACACTGTCACGTATGTTCCAGCCGCCTAGTAAAACATCTGAAAGCAAGGAGAGTAGAGAAACGCCAATTATCAATACTTTAATTACCGAATTTCCCTTTGCATTTACGAACATAGCTCAGTATCAACAACAAGACCCCCTTTTAAGACCAATTATAGAACAACTCGATAAAGGAAATAAGTCAGAAAAATACATATTGAGTAAGAGAGTATTATGTTATAGAATAGCAAACGGAAAATATTTACGAATAATTGCCCCTGATATTATTAAACCTATGCTGATGGAATACTACCATTCTTCCACCATTGGAGCGCATATAGGAATAAATAAAACAATACATCGAATTCGTAAAGAATATCATTGGGAAAATATGAACAGTGAGATAGCTAGTTTCGTAAAAAGGTGTAAGTTGTGTGCACTCAGCAAGCCAGCGAGAAACAGCCAAATAAGTCAATTAATCTCAGAAATTCCTACTACCCCGTTCTCTAAAATTTATTTAGACTTTTCAGGACCCTACCCTCGTTCTAAATCAGGAAATACCATGCTACTAATTTGTGTAGATTCTTTCACCAAATTTGTCTGGATGTATCCCATGCGGCGAGCGTTAGCTTCGACCACCGTAAAGATATTGCAGGATAGATTATTTAAAGATTTCGGTACACCCGTACATCTAGTGTCAGATAACGGACCCCAGTTTAAGTCAAAGGAATTCAAGAACATGTGTTTCAAACTAGGGATAGACCACATTACCACTACTGAGTATCGTCCGCAAGGTAATATAGCTGAAAGGTATTTGCGAAACCTAAAATCTGCTTTAATAGCCTACCATGCAAACGACCATACGTCTTGGGACCAGAACCTATCCTGGATACAATTCGCCTTCAATTCAGCCTATCATGAAGGACATAAATCTACACCATTTGAATTATTGTATAAATACAAACCTAACCACCCATTATCCACTAAGTGGAAAATACATGAGTTACTACCCCACGAAATTAGGGATAAGAATATAAAGAAAATCTGGAATGAAGCTCGCGCTAATTTAAGAGCAAAGTTAAAGAAATGGCGAAAATATCACGAGCGGATTAATAATAACAATGTAGTAAAGTACCAAATACCAAATAGCGGTGACTTAGTAATGTATAGAACACACCCGACGAGTAGTGCAATCGATAAGACCACCTCCAAGCTATCATACCGATGGTGTGGTCCTTACCAAATTCACAAATAATTAACTCCAGTAACAGTAGCCCTGTACGAACCCACTACTCAAAAATATGTACGAAGAACACATATTTCGCAGATAAAGTATTATCACGAAAAAGGAAAAGGTAGAGTGCAAGCAAACTAAAGGTAGTAAAAGGTATACCTGCAACAGAGTACTTGAGTAACCACTTAATTACCTAATCGTATAAATAGGAATGAGGCCTGATCAACCTTGGATCCTGTTCAGCGAAAGTAGAGAAAAGTGAGAAGTCAGCTGACATCGAATATAAATAATAATTAAGTAATAAATTACTTAAAGAGTAATTCTATAACAAGAGTAACTCACCACTAAAGAAAAAAAACCGGTAGTAGTCTTAAGTAGTAGTATTAAGAAGAATTTAGTATGTTTTCGATATATTTCATGAAGTGTGAATTTTATGTAGTCTAAGAATTAGTTTGTAAGGCGTTGTATATCTTGATAATAGGAAGAAGTAAGTCGAGAGTGAATCATGCACCTCATAAATTTTAAAAAAGAAAAGAATGAGAGAAATTTCACACAGTAATGCCAAGCATACTCCCAGTACATTACTGACCTAATAACCCATAGAAAACACATCCGTTTCCCCACCCGGTGTCTGTTTTAAGCGGAGGAGTATGTGACGATTTCATTAATAAAAAAAAGAAAAATATATAAAGGAGAGAAATTTAAATTTTAATAAATCGCACTTTTAAACAAATTTTAAACCCCTGAAATTACTCAAAATAATATTTAATAAAGAGAGTTAAAAGGCCAAAAAGAATGCGAGTGTAAAGTTAAGGAAACCCTTTAATAATTTACCATGCATTGACATGCGGTAATCGGAATCAACTTGCATACAGACCCATAAACAAAACTAATAATACCTGTAAATTTGCAATTAAATAAATAAATAAACAATAACAAAGTAGTATACCATAATTAATCCTGAAGTAAAGCATATCTTTGGATAATTAATAAGTCAAACATTAATAACGTAAATATCGAATAAAGGTGGAACTATTTTATGGTGAAGAGTAAACTACGCGAGGTTACAAATTTGCCCCTAAACGAAGCCCACTTGAAATGGAGCGGTCAAGCCGTAAGCTGCGCACAGCAGTAATGTGGAACGATAATAATATTTTGTTTCCTAAAGTGAATAATCCCGTCAGTTAAGACATAGAGGCACTCTTTACACTATTAAACCCATGTGTATCGTTAATATAGTTGAACCGCGATTCATATAAATATGTAGTAAACGAGTAAGAAAGAATAATGAAAATTGTGCGCCTAATGACATCTCTACAAAAATCTTAAAATATAAAACTTATGTAATTAAAACTGTGGTAAGACCATATTGTGAAGTGCAACTAATAAACAATCATGTGAAGTGGATACAGGTGAATAAAACTTTTGTGTTTGTCATTCAAAACAAAGAGCTATTACTACCAGTTATTAAAGAGCAGAGAACCAGGACCCACAATGTTCTAAAAAACTTCAGCACTTCACCATCACCGGATACGAAGATAACGACAGATACCTGTTCTTCATGAAACATGCTGCAACCGAGGACCGAGGACTGGAATAACGAGGAGCTGGAGGATATCACAGGTGACACGGAGACTTGTCTTCCGTGGTTAATTAACATTCAAACAAATGATTTGTAAAAGACACTTTAAATAACAATATAAAAGACTTTAATAATAGTCACTTTGTAACATGTAGTATGTCATACGATTAAAAAATGTTTGTAGTAGCAAGTAATGCTTATGTTATAAAGCTTCTCTGATATTAAAAGTTAAATCAAGTCCATTCTTCAAATGGCCCCCAAATAGTATGATAGTTAGGAGTAAGTGAGCTTTACTTACAAACCAGTTTAATATCCCGGATCCGTGGAAAATGCTAGCATATAACATTCCTTATTTTGAGGGCCCCTTCAGAAAATATGTTGTAAACTGTAAACTATATACAGTATTAAGAAAATCTTATGGTGAAAACCTTATGTAGAGCTGTTAAAGAAATCGTTTAATAAAGAGATGTCATTACATAACACTTAATACTGAGTGAATAAATCATCAGACCCCCCTGTAAAATTTCCTTTAATTCTAACTACAGCTTGTAAAATTAATAATTAGAAGTTGGTTACGACTATGGCAGCCTATGAAATTGATCCGAGGCAATTATGCACAGATTCCCGATGTTATAACGTAGGTAAGACGTTATAAAATGCGCCACTCTGCTATTCTTGTAAAAAAAAAATAATAATTGTGTAGATCGTGACACATATACCATGTGCCCCTCTGTAGATCTATTCACTCAGTTACTTTAAAATATTCCAGTAATTTAAAAAAAAAAATAAATAAAAAATAATAATTAGAATAGAATAGTATATAGGTAAGATTAATTGTGAATTTAATATTTGTAAACTCATATTAACATATTTACACATTAACACATTATATGACACATTATACTAATCTATGTACGTACTTGTCCAAACATTTCAGTCACCAACGTGTGGGTTTGACAACAAACCAAGACCGGCAAATTTCCTGTTCTCTCCTGTATAAAACGGTATTTTGCCGCCCTATTGTCACTACTTGTTACACCATTGTTCGTTTTCCCCCTTTTGTTATACTAAGCGTGCGTCATCTCGTGCCTAGTAACCACGTGTTTCCCCTTATTGTTGAAAGTAAATTGACGTCTGTGTGAGATTTCTCTTTCTCTGAGACGAGATTTAATTCTCGCACAACCAATGTAAATTTTTACAGCGAATTAAAATTGTTTATTTGAGTAAACAAGAAAGAGTAGTATAGGATTTAGTATTAGTAGAATAAGTACTTATAGTGGTTAATGTCAGGGAAATATGGCTTTATTTAACCCTGATTTATTATTAAAAGATGAACTTTGCTACGAAGCTCTTTTACGCGGTTTACCTCACGCGAACGTAACAGTCGCTGAATTGCGCAAATCGTTACGCGAAAGTAGATCAGATACACCCGCGCAGTTAGGTAGATTAAGCGAACTCGATTATGAGAGCGAAAGAGAAACGTGTTATGCGAAGTATAGGGAATTGACGTTATTATCCCAAACCCTTCACGACGAAAAATCACCTGCAGTAATATTGCGGACCACGCAAAGAATAGAGCATTTAACCCACCGGATGAAGAATTTATTAAACTGGCCTAACGTCACTGTAATCCCTCCCGATGTGCAAACATTTGCGGATGAGGCATTACAGCAATTACCCACGATAATAAGACAATTGCGAAGAATGTCCGACTCATTTAGAATGGAGGAAATTGAGCAATCCTTACAGAAATTATATATTTCCCCAGTTCAATCTCCTACTTTAGAACACCCTCCCACCACCGCGAATCACGAATCACCCACCGTATCGAAGATACAACCGAGTCATGAACAGCTACCAGATAGAGACGTGAATACCCTAACGATATCGGAAGCCCCACAGCCTAGTGGTCATCATAATCGCACCAGTAACTATGCGTTTACGACGCCTAACGCAGCATCAGGTCCCCCTAGAAGTATACCACATGTAAATTTTAATGTGGACCTCTACGGAAAGATCACACATCCAGTAGAAAAAATCATAACAGAAATTCCATATACGGATGGCTTAAGTATTACTAAACTGTTAAATTTCATCAAATACCTCCTACAAATAAAAGATTTACAGCAACTAAATGATTGGCAAATCTTGCAAGTCCTCCTACCAAAATGTAATGGAATCGTGTAATGGAATCATTAAGCTCGACTCTTCCAGTAGAAGAACTTCATACTACCATTATAAAACATTTTATTCCCACAGGTATTTATGAAGAGCTCAAAAGAAACACCGTACTTCGAGTACAAGGAGCCCATGAGAGACTGGCCCACTATATTGCTGACATCAGAGAGTCTTCCCGACTACTGCAAGTCAACTGGAGTGAGAAACAATTGGTCGATACCATTTTAGTAGGATTATCTCCGGAAGAAAGATCTCGATTAGCATTAATAAATAGGCCCAACACTTTCGCAGATCTAGAACAATGCAGTATTCACTCGTCAAACGTATGGTACTCGGATCAGAACAGACATGCGTTGCTATCCACTGGACCACGTAGAAATGAAACGCAAGCCCTGGTAACAGATGCAAGAACACAGCGCGAAAGACGACCATTTCGTAGACCTACCAATTTTCACAACCATGGTAAATCTGATGAGCCTCAACCTCGACAGGAAACAAGTGATACCCCTCGTAGAGAAAATATATGTTATAACTGCGGGAAATTTGGACACATCAGTAGAAACTGTAAACGGAAACAGTACTATCAGAAAACCCCTTACCCAAAAAACATGTAAGGCAGGGAGATCCGAAATCCTGTGTCTTCCGCAGCATCGTGAAAACAGGTAAACCCCGAAAAGTCAACGAATTAAAAAAAAATAACCAAAGAAAATTAGACCCCTATGTTAAGAAGTTCATTGATAAATGTAATGCTATTAATAAATGTGACTTCAGTAAGTGTCAATTACCATATATACAAGTAGACCTCGGTATTACATCCACCCTCGGATTAATTGATTCCGGATCAACACGAAGCTTAATTAGTCAACAGTTAGCCGATAAATTATTTGAACACAACCTAGTTAAACGCAGTCAATCGGTGAATATTAGATGCGCTACAGCTAATAAACAAAATTTAATGATAAAACTCAGCATCACGTTTAAACTAAAAATTAAAAATCTAACGTGGTATTTTCCAATGTTGGTATGCGACGAGTTAGGACCCGACTTAATATTATTGGGAGCTGACTTTATCAGTAAAACAGGAATAATTCTTGACATTAACGATAAGAAGTATTATTTTGGATTCGATCGTTCACAAAAATATAGTTTTGATGGTAAAACAAATAACAAAGAAAGTACTGGAACAGCTGCTACACATCTAGAACACCAGGAGTCTGAATTAGCTCATCTAGAAAGTAAAGATAGACTGAAAATGCAGACACTAATAAAAGAGTTTTCCACCGTCCTCACTCCGAAGTTAGGACTAACGAACCTGATAGAGTACAAGATCAATTTGAGCGACAATAAAGTAATACGTCTACCCCCATACAAGTTATCGCCGCCAAAAATGGAAGTAATGAGGAATCAAATCAACAAATTATTAGAACAAGGAGTCATCGAACCCTCTACTTCATCTTACTCATCACCCGCGTTTTTAGTACCAAAAGGTCACGACAAACATAGACTAGTTGTGGACTACAGGCAATTAAATAAACGGATAGAATTCGAGTCTATACCACTTCCCGACATCCACAGTGCTTTTCATTATTTTACGAAAGCGAAAGTTTTTACCATCATGGATCTAAATCAGGCATTTCATCAAATACCCCTTTCGGAAGAATCCAAACGTCTAACCGCATTTGCCGTCCCTTTCAACCTGTACCAATTTACGAGAGTACCCTTTGGAATATCCCACGGAAGTTCTGTATGTAGCCGATTATTAGAGAAATTATTCCACGATATAAAATTTAAATATGTGTATCACTACCTAGATGACATCGTGATCTACAGCGAATCAATGGACCAACATCTTAAACATCCACGTGAAGTACTATCCCGATTAGAGAAAACCGGATTAACAGTAAATCCCAGTAAAGTAAATTTTGCTGTCACACAATTTTCATTTTTAGGTCACATAGTAAAGGCCAACGGAAAGGTAAGCATAGATCCCGAGCGAACCCGTGCGATCAGAGAATTTTTACCACCGCGGGATGCGAAAGGAATAGGCCGATTTTTGGGAATGATAAATTATTTCCACAAGTATATCCCTCATCTAGCCGAAATTGCAGCACCGCTGAATGCTTTAAGAAAGAAGGGAGCTAAATTTGAATGGAGTCCGCAACACCACGCTGCATTCGAAAAACTAAAATAAAGCATAATATCACCCCCAGTATTACAATTAGCCGATTTTACAAAACCGTTCGTAGTGCAGACAGTTCAAGTGTAGCCCTAGGTGCAGTAATATATCAGGAAGTAGATAACTCTAGATTACCGATTAGTTACGCTTCACGTACTCTGACTGACCAAGAAAAGAAATACTCCGCATACGAATTAGAATGTTTAGCTATCGTCTTCGCATTTGAGAAGTTCAAACCTTTTTTAGAACATAAAGAGTTCCTGTTGGAAACGGATAATCAAGCATTATCTTGGTTATTAAATCACCCTAAACAGTTAGGTCGTATTGGAAGATGGGTATTAAGGTTAAATTGTTACAAATTTAAAGTACAACATATTAGAGGTACCCAAAATGTAGTTGCCGATACACTGTCACGTATGTTCCAGCCGCCTAGTAAAACATCTGAAAGCAAGGAGAGTAGAGAAACGCCAATTATCAATACTTTAATTACCGAATTTCCCTTTGCATTTACGAACATAGCTCAGTATCAACAACAAGACCCCCTTTTAAGACCAATTATAGAACAACTCGATAAAGGAAATAAGTCAGAAAAATACATATTGAGTAAGAGAGTATTATGTTATAGAATAGCAAACGGAAAATATTTACGAATAATTGCCCCTGATATTATTAAACCTATGCTGATGGAATACTACCATTCTTCCACCATTGGAGCGCATATGGGAATAAATAAAACAATACATCGAATTCGTAAAGAATATCATTGGGAAAATATGAACAGTGAGATTGCTAGTTTCGTAAAAAGGTGTAAGTTGTGTGCACTCAGCAAGCCAGCGAGAAACAGCCAAATAAGTCAATTAATCTCAGAAATTCCTACTACCCCGTTCTCTAAAATTTATTTAGACTTTTCAGGACCCTACCCTCGTTCTAAATCAGGAAATACCATGCTACTAATTTGTGTAGATTCTTTCACCAAATTTGTCTGGATGTATCCCATGCGGCGAGCGTTAGCTTCGACCACCGTAAAGATATTGCAGGATAGATTATTTAAAGATTTCGGTACACCCGTACATCTAGTGTCAGATAACGGACCCCAGTTTAAGTCAAAGGAATTCAAGAACATGTGTTTCAAACTAGGGATAGACCACATTACCACTACTGAGTATCGTCCGCAAGGTAATATAGCTGAAAGGTATTTGCGAAACCTAAAATCTGCTTTAATAGCCTACCATGCAAACGACCATACGTCTTGGGACCAGAACCTATCCTGGATACAATTCGCCTTCAATTCAGCCTATCATGAAGGACATAAATCTACACCATTTGAATTATTGTATAAAGACAAACCTAACCACCCATTATCCACTAAGTGGAGAATACATGAGTTACTACCCCACGAAATTAGGGATAAGAATATAAAGAAAATCTGGAATGAAGCTCGCGCTAATTTAAGAGCAAACTTAAAGAAATGGCGAAAATATCACGAGCGGATTAATAATAACAATGTAGTAAAGTACCAAATACCAAATAGCGGTGACTTAGTAATGTATAGAACACACCCGACGAGTAGTGCAATCGATAAGACCACCTCCAAGCTATCATACCGATGGTGTGGTCCTTACCAAATTCACAAATAATTAACTGCAGTAACAGTAGCCCTGTACGAACCCACTACTCAAAAATATGTACGAAGAACACATATTTCGCAGATAAAGTATTATCACGAAAAAGGAAAAGGTAGAGTGCAAGCAAACTAAAGGTAGTAAAAGGTATACCTGCAACAGAGTACTTGAGTAACCACTTAATTACCTAATCGTATAAATAGGAATGAGGCCTGATCAACCTTGGATCCTGTTCAGCGAAAGTAGAGAAAAGTGAGAAGTCAGCTGACATCGAATATAAATAATAATTAAGTAATAAATTACTTAAAGAGTAATTCTATAACAAGAGTAACTCACCACTAAAGAAAAAAAACCGGTAGTAGTCTTAAGTAGTAGTATTAAGAAGAATTTAGTATGTTTTCGATATATTTCATGAAGTGTGAATTTTATGTAGTCTAAGAATTAGTTTGTAAGGCGTTGTATATCTTGATAATAGGAAGAAGTAAGTCGAGAGTGAATCATGCACCTCATAAATTTTAAAAAAGAAAAGAATGAGAGAAATTTCACACAGTAATGCCAAGCATACTCCCAGTACATTACTGACCTAATAACCCATAGAAAACACATCCGTTTCCCCACCCGGTGTCTGTTTTAAGCGGAGGAGTATGTGACGATTTCATTAATAAAAAAAAGAAAAATATATAAAGGAGAGAAATTTAAATTTTAATAAACCGCACTTTTAAACAAATTTTAAACCCCTGAAATTACTCAAAATAATATTTAATAAAGAGAGTTAAAAGGCCAAAAAGAATGCGAGTGTAAAGTTAAGGAAACCCTTTAATAATTTACCATGCATTGACATGCGGTAATCGGAATCAACTTGCATACAGACCCATAAACAAAACTAATAATACCTGTAAATTTGCAATTAAATAAATAAATAAACAATAACAAAGTAGTATACCATAATTAATCCTGAAGTAAAGCATATCTTTGGATAATTAATAAGTCAAACATTAATAACGTAAATATCGAATAAAGGTGAAACTATTTTATGGTGAAGAGTAAACTACGCGAGGTTACAAATTTGCCCCTAAACGAAGCCCACTTGAAATGGAGCGGTCAAGCCGTAAGCTGCGCACAGCAGTAATGTGGAACGATAATAATATTTTGTTTCCTAAAGTGAATAATCCCGTCAGTTAAGACATAGAGGCACTCTTTACACTATTAAACCCATGTGTATCGTTAATATAGTTGAACCGCGATTCATATAAATATGTAGTAAACGAGTAAGAAAGAATAATGAAAATTGTGCGCCTAATGACATCTCTACAAAAATCTTAAAATATAAAACTTATGTAATTAAAACTGTGGTAAGACCATATTGTGAAGTGCAACTAATAAACAATCATGTGAAGTGGATACAGGTGAATAAAACTTTTGTGTTTGTCATTCAAAACAAAGAGCTATTACTACCAGTTATTAAAGAGCAGAGAACCAGGACCCACAATGTTCTAAAAAACTTCAGCACTTCACCATCACCGGATACGAAGATAACGACAGATACCTGTTCTTCATGAAACATGCTGCAACCGAGGACCGAGGACTGGAATAACGAGGAGCTGGAGGATATCACAGGTGACACGGAGACTTGTCTTCCGTGGTTAATTAACATTCAAACAAATGATTTGTAAAAGACACTTTAAATAACAATATAAAAGACTTTAATAATAGTCACTTTGTAACATGTAGTATGTCATACGATTAAAAAATGTTTGTAGTAGCAAGTAATGCTTATGTTATAAAGCTTCTCTGATATTAAAAGTTAAATCAAGTCAATTCTTCAAATGGCCCCCAAATAGTATGATAGTTAGGAGTAAGTGAGCTTTACTTACAAACCAGTTTAATATCCCGGATCCGTGGAAAATGCTAGCATATAACATTCCTTATTTTGAGGGCCCCTTCAGAAAATATGTTGTAAACTGTAAACTATATACAGTATTAAGAAAACCTTATGGTGAAAACCTTATGTAGAGCTGTTAAAGAAATCGTTTAATAAAGAGATGTCATTACATAACACTTAATACTGAGTGAATAAATCATCAGACCCCCCTGTAAAATTTCCTTTAATTCTAACTACAGCTTGTAAAATTAATAATTAGAAGTTGGTTACGACTATGGCAGCCTATGAAATTGATCCGAGGCAATTATGCACAGATTCCCGATGTTATAACGTAAGTAAGACGTTATAAAATGCGCCACTCTGCTATTCTTGTAAAAAAAAAAATGATAATTGTGTAGATCGTGACACATATACCATGTGCCCCTCTGTAGATCTATTCACTCAGTTACTTTAAAATATTCCAGTAATTTAAAAAAAAAAAATAAATAAAAAATAATAATTAGAATAGAATAGTATATAGGTAAGATTAATTGTGAATTTAATATTTGTAAACTCATATTAACATATTTACACATTAACACATTATATGACACATTATACTAATCTATGTACGTACTTGTCCAAACATTTCAGTCACCAACGTGTGGGTTTGACAACAAACCAAGACCGGCAAATTTCCTGTTCTCTCCTGTATAAAACGGTATTTTGTCGCCCTATTGTCACTACTTGTTACACCATTGTTCGTTTTCCCCCTTTTGTTATACTAAGCGTGCGTCATCTCGTGCCTAGTAACCACGTGTTTCCCCTTATTGTTGAAAGTAAATTGACGTCTGTGTGAGATTTCTCTTTCTCTGAGACGAGATTTAATTCTCGCACAACCAATGTAAATTTTTACAGCGAATTAAAATTGTTTATTTGAGTAAACAAGAAAGAGTAGTATAGGATTTAGTATTAGTAGAATAAGTACTTATAGTGGTTAATGTCAGGGAAATATGGCTTTATTTAACCCTGATTTATTATTAAAAGATGAACTTTGCTACGAAGCTCTTTTACGCGGTTTACCTCACGCGAACGTAACAGTCGCTGAATTGCGCAAATCGTTACGCGAAAGTAGATCAGATACACCCGCGCAGTTAGGTAGATTAAGCGAACTCGATTATGAGAGCGAAAGAGAAACGTTCAGCAGAAAACATAAACCACTACGAAAACACACATATGTTCAGCAGCGCAAATAAATGGCATAACAAGATAGTATCATATACACGTTATGTAGATGACACCTTCATCATTTTTAACGGTACCATAAGACAGATCAATAATTTAAAAAACTATTTAAATAATATAAACAAGAACATACAATTTACCCTCGAGGTTGAAATGGAAAATAAACTTAATTTTCTCGATTTAACAATAACAAGGTTTGACAATAGTTTTCAATACCAAATATACAGAAAACCTACCACCACCGACGCCACTATACACGCGGATTCCCATCACCCTCTTCCGCAAAAAATGGCCGCCTATAACAGTTTCATACATAGATTACTCACCATACCGTTGGAAATCAGTGACTTTCAGGAGGAAGTCAACACCATTAAATACATAGCTAAGGCCAATGGATATACGTGCTCTATGATCGATGCTTTGATCAAAAAACACCAGAAAAAGTTACATAACAAGAAAACAAAACCGAGTAGTAACCGAGACAGCACGTACGTGACTTCTATTTACGGCCGAACTTTACCCCATACATTAACCAACATTTTTAGAAAATTGAATATAACTTTAACTTTCCGGACCGATAACAACATTAAGAAAATTCTTCACCATAAAGCTGCAAAACCAATAAAACAGAGGACAGGTGTCTATAAAATCCAATGTGACGATTGCAACAGCTTCTATATTGGACAAACAGGCAGAGCGTTCAAAAAACGCTTCCAAGAACATTTACCAAAAAACGACACCCACATTCTCAAATCCAACTTTGCACGTCACCTCGTAAATAATAATCATAACTACACTGATTTTGACACCAACTTTAAACCATTGCACTTTTGCAAAAAAGGCAGATATATGGACACATTAGAAGAATTCGAAATTTACAAGGCCTTTAAACAATTTAAAAAGACGAACAATTCACAAGACGGAGGATTCATATTAAACGACCAACTTAACTTCAAGTCAAATCCCTTGTACGACACAGCCATTGAGATACAAGATGCGTTGCACAGATAACAGTTTACTCAGACAGTCAGTGCGCGATTAACATCGCGGCGGTGTACACCGGCTATAACGCGAAGTGAACTCATGTTGTGATAGTGCGTGCTTCTCTGTGCATTTAGTATATTTTAATATTTTGACGAGTTAATATTTTAACCATGGATTTTAATTTTAATTTATTACATTTTAATCTTAATGTCTGACGTTCTGTGAAGAGGAATTATTCTGAAGATGGGGCATATGCCCTGAAACGCGTCAAGCGGAATTACAAGTAAGTCACTCGACGGATTAGATAAGCAATTATTTATTTAATACAGTGACTTGGATACTTTAAAAATTAATATTAAAAAAAAAGAGAAACGTGTTATGCGAAGTATAGGGAATTGACGTTATTATCCCAAACCCTTCACGACGAAAAATCACCTGCAGTAATATTGCGGACCACGCAAAGAATAGAGCATTTAACCCACCGGATGAAGAATTTATTAAACTGGCCTAACGTCACTGTAATCCCTCCCGATGTGCAAACATTTGCGGATGAGGCATTACAGCAATTACCCACGATAATAAGACATTTGCGAAGAATGTCCGACTCATTTAGAATGGAGGAAATTGAGCAATCCTTACAGAAATTATATATTTCCCCAGTTCAATCTCCTACTTTAGAACACCCTCCCACCACCGCGAATCACGAATCACCCACCGTATCGAAGATACAACCGAGTCATGAACAGCTACCAGATAGAGACGTGAATACCCTAACGATATCGGAAGCCCCACAGCCTAGTGGTCATCATAATCGCACCCGTAACTATGCGTTTACGACGCCTAACGCAGCATCAGGTCCCCCTAGAAGTATACCACATGTAAATTTTAATGTGGACCTCTACGGAAAGATCACACATCCAGTAGAAAAAATCATAACAGAAATTCCATATACGGATGGCTTAAGTATTACTAAACTGTTAAATTTCATCAAATACCTCCTACAAATAAAAGATTTACAGCAACTAAATGATTGGCAAATCTTGCAAGTCCTCCTACCAAAATGTAATGGAATCGTGTAATGGAATCATTAAGCTCGACTCTTCCAGTAGAAGAACTTCATACTACCATTATAAAACATTTTATTCCCACAGGTATTTATGAAGAGCTCAAAAGAAACACCGTACTTCGAGTACAAGGAGCCCATGAGAGACTGGCCCACTATATTGCTGACATCAGAGAGTCTTCCCGACTACTGCAAGTCAACTGGAGTGAGAAACAATTGGTCGATACCATTTTAGTAGGATTATCTCCGGAAGAAAGATCTCGATTAGCATTAATAAATAGGCCCAACACTTTCGCAGATCTAGAACAATGCAGTATTCACTCGTCAAACGTATGGTACTCGGATCAGAACAGACATGCGTTGCTATCCACTGGACCACGTAGAAATGAAACGCAAGCCCTGGTAACAGATGCAAGAACACAGCGCGAAAGACGACCATTTCGTAGACCTACCAATTTTCACAACCATGGTAAATCTGATGAGCCTCAACCTCGACAGGAAACAAGTGATACCCCTCGTAGAGAAAATATATGTTATAACTGCGGGAAATTTGGACACATCAGTAGAAACTGTAAACGGAAACAGTACTATCAGAAAACCCCTTACCCAAAAAACATGTAAGGCAGGGAGATCCGAAATCCTGTGTCTTCCGCAGCATCGTGAAAACAGGTAAACCCCGAAAAGTCAACGAATTAAAAAAAAATAACCAAAGAAAATTAGACCCCTATGTTAAGAAGTTCATTGATAAATGTAATGCTATTAATAAATGTGACTTCAGTAAGTGTCAATTACCATATATACAAGTAGACCTCGGTATTACATCCACCCTCGGATTAATTGATTCCGGATCAACACGAAGCTTAATTAGTCAACAGTTAGCCGATAAATTATTTGAACACAACCTAGTTAAACGCAGTCAATCGGTGAATATTAGATGCGCTACAGCTAATAAACAAAATTTAATGATAAAACTCAGCATCACGTTTAAACTAAAAATTAAAAATCTAACGTGGTATTTTCCAATGTTGGTATGCGACGAGTTAGGACCCGACTTAATATTATTGGGAGCTGACTTTATCAGTAAAACAGGAATAATTCTTGACATTAACGATAAGAAGTATTATTTTGGATTCGATCGTTCACAAAAATATAGTTTTGATGGTAAAACAAATAACAAAGAAAGTACTGGAACAGCTGCTACACATCTAGAACACCAGGAGTCTGAATTAGCTCATCTAGAAAGTAAAGATAGACTGAAAATGCAGACACTAATAAAAGAGTTTTCCACCGTCCTCACTCCGAAGTTAGGACTAACGAACCTGATAGAGTACAAGATCAATTTGAGCGACAATAAAGTAATACGTCTACCCCCATACAAGTTATCGCCGCCAAAAATGGAAGTAATGAGGAATCAAATCAACAAATTATTAGAACAAGGAGTCATCGAACCCTCTACTTCATCTTACTCATCACCCGCGTTTTTAGTACCAAAAGGTCACGACAAACATAGACTAGTTGTGGACTACAGGCAATTAAATAAACGGATAGAATTCGAGTCTATACCACTTCCCGACATCCACAGTGCTTTTCATTATTTTACGAAAGCGAAAGTTTTTACCATCATGGATCTAAATCAGGCATTTCATCAAATACCCCTTTCGGAAGAATCCAAACGTCTAACCGCATTTGCCGTCCCTTTCAACCTGTACCAATTTACGAGAGTACCCTTTGGAATATCCCACGGAAGTTCTGTATGTAGCCGATTATTAGAGAAATTATTCCACGATATAAAATTTAAATATGTGTATCACTACCTAGATGACATCGTGATCTACAGCGAATCAATGGACCAACATCTTAAACATCCACGTGAAGTACTATCCCGATTAGAGAAAGCCGGATTAACAGTAAATCCCAGTAAAGTAAATTTTGCTGTCACACAATTTTCATTTTTAGGTCACATAGTAAAGGCCAACGGAAAGGTAAGCATAGATCCCGAGCGAACCCGTGCGATCAGAGAATTTTTACCACCGCGGGATGCGAAAGGAATAGCCCGATTTTTGGGAATGATAAATTATTTCCACAAGTATATCCCTCATCTAGCCGAAATTGCAGCACCGCTGAATGCTTTAAGAAAGAAGGGAGCTAAATTTGAATGGAGTCCGCAACACCACGCTGCATTCGAAAAACTAAAAGAAAGCATAATATCACCCCCAGTATTACAATTAGCCGATTTTACAAAACCGTTCGTAGTGCAGACAGTTCAAGTGTAGCCCTAGGTGCAGTAATATATCAGGAAGTAGATAACTCTAGATTACCGATTAGTTACGCTTCACGTACTCTGACTGACCAAGAAAAGAAATACTCCGCATACGAATTAGAATGTTTAGCTATCGTCTTCGCATTTGAGAAGTTCAAACCTTTTTTAGAACATAAAGAGTTCCTGTTGGAAACGGATAATCAAGCATTATCTTGGTTATTAAATCACCCTAAACAGTTAGGTCGTATTGGAAGATGGGTATTAAGGTTAAATTGTTACAAATTTAAAGTACAACATATTAGAGGTACCCAAAATGTAGTTGCCGATACACTGTCACGTATGTTCCAGCCGCCTAGTAAAACATCTGAAAGCAAGGAGAGTAGAGAAACGCCAATTATCAATACTTTAATTACCGAATTTCCCTTTGCATTTACGAACATAGCTCAGTATCAACAACAAGACCCCCTTTTAAGACCAATTATAGAACAACTCGATAAAGGAAATAAGTCAGAAAAATACATATTGAGTAAGAGAGTATTATGTTATAGAATAGCAAACGGAAAATATTTACGAATAATTGCCCCTGATATTATTAAACCTATGCTGATGGAATACTACCATTCTTCCACCATTGGAGCGCATATGGGAATAAATAAAACAATACATCGAATTCGTAAAGAATATCATTGGGAAAATATGAACAGTGAGATAGCTAGTTTCGTAAAAAGGTGTAAGTTGTGTGCACTCAGCAAGCCAGCGAGAAACAGCCAAATAAGTCAATTAATCTCAGAAATTCCTACTACCCCGTTCTCTAAAATTTATTTAGACTTTTCAGGACCCTACCCTCGTTCTAAATCAGGAAATACCATGCTACTAATTTGTGTAGATTCTTTCACCAAATTTGTCTGGATGTATCCCATGCGGCGAGCGTTAGCTTCGACCACCGTAAAGATATTGCAGGATAGATTATTTAAAGATTTCGGTACACCCGTACATCTAGTGTCAGATAACGGACCCCAGTTTAAGTCAAAGGAATTCAAGAACATGTGTTTCAAACTAGGGATAGACCACATTACCACTACTGAGTATCGTCCGCAAGGTAATATAGCTGAAAGGTATTTGCGAAACCTAAAATCTGCTTTAATAGCCTACCATGCAAACGACCATACGTCTTGGGACCAGAACCTATCCTGGATACAATTCGCCTTCAATTCAGCCTATCATGAAGGACATAAATCTACACCATTTGAATTATTGTATAAATACAAACCTAACCACCCATTATCCACTAAGTGGAAAATACATGAGTTACTACCCCACGAAATTAGGGATAAGAATATAAAGAAAATCTGGAATGAAGCTCGCGCTAATTTAAGAGCAAACTTAAAGAAATCGCGAAAATATCACGAGCGGATTAATAATAACAATGTAGTAAAGTACCAAATACCAAATAGCGGTGACTTAGTAATGTATAGAACACACCCGACGAGTAGTGCAATCGATAAGACCACCTCCAAGCTATCATACCGATGGTGTGGTCCTTACCAAATTCACAAATAATTAACTCCAGTAACAGTAGCCCTGTACGAACCCACTACTCAAAAATATGTACGAAGAACACATATTTCGCAGATAAAGTATTATCACGAAAAAGGAAAAGGTAGAGTGCAAGCAAACTAAAGGTAGTAAAAGGTATACCTGCAACAGAGTACTTGAGTAACCACTTAATTACCTAATCGTATAAATAGGAATGAGGCCTGATCAACCTTGGATCCTGTTCAGCGAAAGTAGAGAAAAGTGAGAAGTCAGCTGACATCGAATATAAATAATAATTAAGTAATAAATTACTTAAAGAGTAATTCTATAACAAGAGTAACTCACCACTAAAGAAAAAAAACCGGTAGTAGTCTTAAGTAGTAGTATTAAGAAGAATTTAGTATGTTTTCGATATATTTCATGAAGTGTGAATTTTATGTAGTCTAAGAATTAGTTTGTAAGGCGTTGTATATCTTGATAATAGGAAGAAGTAAGTCGAGAGTGAATCATCACCTCATAAATTTTAAAAAAGAAAAGAATGAGAGAAATTTCACACAGTAATGCCAAGCATACTCCCAGTACATTACTGACCTAATAACCCATAGAAAACACATCCGTTTCCCCACCCGGTGTCTGTTTTAAGCGGAGGAGTATGTGACGATTTCATTAATAAAAAAAAGAAAAATATATAAAGGAGAGAAATTTAAATTTTAATAAATCGCACTTTTAAACAAATTTTAAACCCCTGAAATTACTCAAAATAATATTTAATAAAGAGAGTTAAAAGGCCAAAAAGAATGCGAGTGTAAAGTTAAGGAAACCCTTTAATAATTTACCATGCATTGACATGCGGTAATCGGAATCAACTTGCATACAGACCCATAAACAAAACTAATAATACCTGTAAATTTGCAATTAAATAAATAAATAAACAATAACACAGTAGTATACCATAATTAATCCTGAAGTAAAGCATATCTTTGGATAATTAATAAGTCAAACATTAATAACGTAAATATCGAATAAAGGTGGAACTATTTTATGGTGAAGAGTAAACTACGCGAGGTTACAAATTTGCCCCTAAACGAAGCCCACTTGAAATGGAGCGGTCAAGCCGTAAGCTGCGCACAGCAGTAATGTGGAACGATAATAATATTTTGTTTCCTAAAGTGAATAATCCCGTCAGTTAAGACATAGAGGCACTCTTTACACTATTAAACCCATGTGTATCGTTAATATAGTTGAACCGCGATTCATATAAATATGTAGTAAACGAGTAAGAAAGAATAATGAAAATTGTGCGCCTAATGACATCTCTACAAAAATCTTAAAATATAAAACTTATGTAATTAAAACTGTGGTAAGACCATATTGTGAAGTGCAACTAATAAACAATCATGTGAAGTGGATACAGGTGAATAAAACTTTTGTGTTTGTCATTCAAAACAAAGAGCTATTACTACCAGTTATTAAAGAGCAGAGAACCAGGACCCACAATGTTCTAAAAAACTTCAGCACTTCACCATCACCGGATACGAAGATAACGACAGATACCTGTTCTTCATGAAACATGCTGCAACCGAGGACCGAGGACTGGAATAACGAGGAGCTGGAGGATATCACAGGTGACACGGAGACTTGTCTTCCGTGGTTAATTAACATTCAAACAAATGATTTGTAAAAGACACTTTAAATAACAATATAAAAGACTTTAATAATAGTCACTTTGTAACATGTAGTATGTCATACGATTAAAAAATGTTTGTAGTAGCAAGTAATGCTTATGTTATAAAGCTTCTCTGATATTAAAAGTTAAATCAAGTCAATTCTTCAAATGGCCCCCAAATAGTATGATAGTTAGGAGTAAGTGAGCTTTACTTACAAACCAGTTTAATATCCCGGATCCGTGGAAAATGCTAGCATATAACATTCCTTATTTTGAGGGCCCCTTCAGAAAATATGTTGTAAACTGTAAACTATATACAGTATTAAGAAAACCTTATGGTGAAAACCTTATGTAGAGCTGTTAAAGAAATCGTTTAATAAAGAGATGTCATTACATAACACTTAATACTGAGTGAATAAATCATCAGACCCCCCTGTAAAATTTCCTTTAATTCTAACTACAGCTTGTAAAATTAATAATTAGAAGTTGGTTACGACTATGGCAGCCTATGAAATTGATCCGAGGCAATTATGCACAGATTCCCGATGTTATAACGTAAGTAAGACGTTATAAAATGCGCCACTCTGCTATTCTTGTAAAAAAAAAAATGATAATTGTGTAGATCGTGACACATATACCATGTGCCCCTCTGTAGATCTATTCACTCAGTTACTTTAAAATATTCCAGTAATTTAAAAAAAAAAAATAAATAAAAAATAATAATTAGAATAGAATAGTATATAGGTAAGATTAATTGTGAATTTAATATTTGTAAACTCATATTAACATATTTACACATTAACACATTATATGACACATTATACTAATCTATGTACGTACTTGTCCAAACATTTCAGTCACCAACGTGTGGGTTTGACAACAAACCAAGACCGGCAAATTTCCTGTTCTCTCCTGTATAAAACGGTATTTTGTCGCCCTATTGTCACTACTTGTTACACCATTGTTCGTTTTCCCCCTTTTGTTATACTAAGCGTGCGTCATCTCGTGCCTAGTAACCACGTGTTTCCCCTTATTGTTGAAAGTAAATTGACGTCTGTGTGAGATTTCTCTTTCTCTGAGACGAGATTTAATTCTCGCACAACCAATGTAAATTTTTACAGCGAATTAAAATTGTTTATTTGAGTAAACAAGAAAGAGTAGTATAGGATTTAGTATTAGTAGAATAAGTACTTATAGTGGTTAATGTCAGGGAAATATGGCTTTATTTAACCCTGATTTATTATTAAAAGATGAACTTTGCTACGAAGCTCTTTTACGCGGTTTACCTCACGCGAACGTAACAGTCGCTGAATTGCGCAAATCGTTACGCGAAAGTAGATCAGATACACCCGCGCAGTTAGGTAGATTAAGCGAACTCGATTATGAGAGCGAAAGAGAAACGTTCAGCAGAAAACATAAACCACTACGAAAACACACATATGTTCAGCAGCGCAAATAAATGGCATAACAAGATAGTATCATATACACGTTATGTAGATGACACCTTCATCATTTTTAACGGTACCATAAGACAGATCAATAATTTAAAAAACTATTTAAATAATATAAACAAGAACATACAATTTACCCTCGAGGTTGAAATGGAAAATAAACTTAATTTTCTCGATTTAACAATAACAAGGTTTGACAATAGTTTTCAATACCAAATATACAGAAAACCTACCACCACCGACGCCACTATACACGCGGATTCCCATCACCCTCTTCCGCAAAAAATGGCCGCCTATAACAGTTTCATACATAGATTACTCACCATACCGTTGGAAATCAGTGACTTTCAGGAGGAAGTCAACACCATTAAATACATAGCTAAGGCCAA
This sequence comes from Magicicada septendecula, assembly GCA_034769895.1. Lineage (NCBI taxonomy): Eukaryota > Metazoa > Arthropoda > Insecta > Hemiptera > Cicadidae > Magicicada > Magicicada septendecula. The sequence goes on from CM068373.1 coordinate 112,519,815, forward strand.
TGGATATACGTGCTCTATGATCGATGCTTTGATCAAAAAACACCAGAAAAAGTTACATAACAAGAAAACAAAACCGAGTAGTAACCGAGACAGCACGTACGTGACTTCTATTTACGGCCGAACTTTACCCCATACATTAACCAACATTTTTAGAAAATTGAATATAACTTTAACTTTCCGGACCGATAACAACATTAAGAAAATTCTTCACCATAAAGCTGCAAAACCAATAAAACAGAGGACAGGTGTCTATAAAATCCAATGTGACGATTGCAACAGCTTCTATATTGGACAAACAGGCAGAGCGTTCAAAAAACGCTTCCAAGAACATTTACCAAAAAACGACACCCACATTCTCAAATCCAACTTTGCACGTCACCTCGTAAATAATAATCATAACTACACTGATTTTGACACCAACTTTAAACCATTGCACTTTTGCAAAAAAGGCAGATATATGGACACATTAGAAGAATTCGAAATTTACAAGGCCTTTAAACAATTTAAAAAGACGAACAATTCACAAGACGGAGGATTCATATTAAACGACCAACTTAACTTCAAGTCAAATCCCTTGTACGACACAGCCATTGAGATACAAGATGCGTTGCACAGATAACAGTTTACTCAGACAGTCAGTGCGCGATTAACATCGCGGCGGTGTACACCGGCTATAACGCGAAGTGAACTCATGTTGTGATAGTGCGTGCTTCTCTGTGCATTTAGTATATTTTAATATTTTGACGAGTTAATATTTTAACCATGGATTTTAATTTTAATTTATTACATTTTAATCTTAATGTCTGACGTTCTGTGAAGAGGAATTATTCTGAAGATGGGGCATATGCCCTGAAACGCGTCAAGCGGAATTACAAGTAAGTCACTCGACGGATTAGATAAGCAATTATTTATTTAATACAGTGACTTGGATACTTTAAAAATTAATATTAAAAAAAAAGAGAAACGTGTTATGCGAAGTATAGGGAATTGACGTTATTATCCCAAACCCTTCACGACGAAAAATCACCTGCAGTAATATTGCGGACCACGCAAAGAATAGAGCATTTAACCCACCGGATGAAGAATTTATTAAACTGGCCTAACGTCACTGTAATCCCTCCCGATGTGCAAACATTTGCGGATGAGGCATTACAGCAATTACCCACGATAATAAGACATTTGCGAAGAATGTCCGACTCATTTAGAATGGAGGAAATTGAGCAATCCTTACAGAAATTATATATTTCCCCAGTTCAATCTCCTACTTTAGAACACCCTCCCACCACCGCGAATCACGAATCACCCACCGTATCGAAGATACAACCGAGTCATGAACAGCTACCAGATAGAGACGTGAATACCCTAACGATATCGGAAGCCCCACAGCCTAGTGGTCATCATAATCGCACCCGTAACTATGCGTTTACGACGCCTAACGCAGCATCAGGTCCCCCTAGAAGTATACCACATGTAAATTTTAATGTGGACCTCTACGGAAAGATCACACATCCAGTAGAAAAAATCATAACAGAAATTCCATATACGGATGGCTTAAGTATTACTAAACTGTTAAATTTCATCAAATACCTCCTACAAATAAAAGATTTACAGCAACTAAATGATTGGCAAATCTTGCAAGTCCTCCTACCAAAATGTAATGGAATCGTGTAATGGAATCATTAAGCTCGACTCTTCCAGTAGAAGAACTTCATACTACCATTATAAAACATTTTATTCCCACAGGTATTTATGAAGAGCTCAAAAGAAACACCGTACTTCGAGTACAAGGAGCCCATGAGAGACTGGCCCACTATATTGCTGACATCAGAGAGTCTTCCCGACTACTGCAAGTCAACTGGAGTGAGAAACAATTGGTCGATACCATTTTAGTAGGATTATCTCCGGAAGAAAGATCTCGATTAGCATTAATAAATAGGCCCAACACTTTCGCAGATCTAGAACAATGCAGTATTCACTCGTCAAACGTATGGTACTCGGATCAGAACAGACATGCGTTGCTATCCACTGGACCACGTAGAAATGAAACGCAAGCCCTGGTAACAGATGCAAGAACACAGCGCGAAAGACGACCATTTCGTAGACCTACCAATTTTCACAACCATGGTAAATCTGATGAGCCTCAACCTCGACAGGAAACAAGTGATACCCCTCGTAGAGAAAATATATGTTATAACTGCGGGAAATTTGGACACATCAGTAGAAACTGTAAACGGAAACAGTACTATCAGAAAACCCCTTACCCAAAAAACATGTAAGGCAGGGAGATCCGAAATCCTGTGTCTTCCGCAGCATCGTGAAAACAGGTAAACCCCGAAAAGTCAACGAATTAAAAAAAAATAACCAAAGAAAATTAGACCCCTATGTTAAGAAGTTCATTGATAAATGTAATGCTATTAATAAATGTGACTTCAGTAAGTGTCAATTACCATATATACAAGTAGACCTCGGTATTACATCCACCCTCGGATTAATTGATTCCGGATCAACACGAAGCTTAATTAGTCAACAGTTAGCCGATAAATTATTTGAACACAACCTAGTTAAACGCAGTCAATCGGTGAATATTAGATGCGCTACAGCTAATAAACAAAATTTAATGATAAAACTCAGCATCACGTTTAAACTAAAAATTAAAAATCTAACGTGGTATTTTCCAATGTTGGTATGCGACGAGTTAGGACCCGACTTAATATTATTGGGAGCTGACTTTATCAGTAAAACAGGAATAATTCTTGACATTAACGATAAGAAGTATTATTTTGGATTCGATCGTTCACAAAAATATAGTTTTGATGGTAAAACAAATAACAAAGAAAGTACTGGAACAGCTGCTACACATCTAGAACACCAGGAGTCTGAATTAGCTCATCTAGAAAGTAAAGATAGACTGAAAATGCAGACACTAATAAAAGAGTTTTCCACCGTCCTCACTCCGAAGTTAGGACTAACGAACCTGATAGAGTACAAGATCAATTTGAGCGACAATAAAGTAATACGTCTACCCCCATACAAGTTATCGCCGCCAAAAATGGAAGTAATGAGGAATCAAATCAACAAATTATTAGAACAAGGAGTCATCGAACCCTCTACTTCATCTTACTCATCACCCGCGTTTTTAGTACCAAAAGGTCACGACAAACATAGACTAGTTGTGGACTACAGGCAATTAAATAAACGGATAGAATTCGAGTCTATACCACTTCCCGACATCCACAGTGCTTTTCATTATTTTACGAAAGCGAAAGTTTTTACCATCATGGATCTAAATCAGGCATTTCATCAAATACCCCTTTCGGAAGAATCCAAACGTCTAACCGCATTTGCCGTCCCTTTCAACCTGTACCAATTTACGAGAGTACCCTTTGGAATATCCCACGGAAGTTCTGTATGTAGCCGATTATTAGAGAAATTATTCCACGATATAAAATTTAAATATGTGTATCACTACCTAGATGACATCGTGATCTACAGCGAATCAATGGACCAACATCTTAAACATCCACGTGAAGTACTATCCCGATTAGAGAAAGCCGGATTAACAGTAAATCCCAGTAAAGTAAATTTTGCTGTCACACAATTTTCATTTTTAGGTCACATAGTAAAGGCCAACGGAAAGGTAAGCATAGATCCCGAGCGAACCCGTGCGATCAGAGAATTTTTACCACCGCGGGATGCGAAAGGAATAGCCCGATTTTTGGGAATGATAAATTATTTCCACAAGTATATCCCTCATCTAGCCGAAATTGCAGCACCGCTGAATGCTTTAAGAAAGAAGGGAGCTAAATTTGAATGGAGTCCGCAACACCACGCTGCATTCGAAAAACTAAAAGAAAGCATAATATCACCCCCAGTATTACAATTAGCCGATTTTACAAAACCGTTCGTAGTGCAGACAGTTCAAGTGTAGCCCTAGGTGCAGTAATATATCAGGAAGTAGATAACTCTAGATTACCGATTAGTTACGCTTCACGTACTCTGACTGACCAAGAAAAGAAATACTCCGCATACGAATTAGAATGTTTAGCTATCGTCTTCGCATTTGAGAAGTTCAAACCTTTTTTAGAACATAAAGAGTTCCTGTTGGAAACGGATAATCAAGCATTATCTTGGTTATTAAATCACCCTAAACAGTTAGGTCGTATTGGAAGATGGGTATTAAGGTTAAATTGTTACAAATTTAAAGTACAACATATTAGAGGTACCCAAAATGTAGTTGCCGATACACTGTCACGTATGTTCCAGCCGCCTAGTAAAACATCTGAAAGCAAGGAGAGTAGAGAAACGCCAATTATCAATACTTTAATTACCGAATTTCCCTTTGCATTTACGAACATAGCTCAGTATCAACAACAAGACCCCCTTTTAAGACCAATTATAGAACAACTCGATAAAGGAAATAAGTCAGAAAAATACATATTGAGTAAGAGAGTATTATGTTATAGAATAGCAAACGGAAAATATTTACGAATAATTGCCCCTGATATTATTAAACCTATGCTGATGGAATACTACCATTCTTCCACCATTGGAGCGCATATGGGAATAAATAAAACAATACATCGAATTCGTAAAGAATATCATTGGGAAAATATGAACAGTGAGATAGCTAGTTTCGTAAAAAGGTGTAAGTTGTGTGCACTCAGCAAGCCAGCGAGAAACAGCCAAATAAGTCAATTAATCTCAGAAATTCCTACTACCCCGTTCTCTAAAATTTATTTAGACTTTTCAGGACCCTACCCTCGTTCTAAATCAGGAAATACCATGCTACTAATTTGTGTAGATTCTTTCACCAAATTTGTCTGGATGTATCCCATGCGGCGAGCGTTAGCTTCGACCACCGTAAAGATATTGCAGGATAGATTATTTAAAGATTTCGGTACACCCGTACATCTAGTGTCAGATAACGGACCCCAGTTTAAGTCAAAGGAATTCAAGAACATGTGTTTCAAACTAGGGATAGACCACATTACCACTACTGAGTATCGTCCGCAAGGTAATATAGCTGAAAGGTATTTGCGAAACCTAAAATCTGCTTTAATAGCCTACCATGCAAACGACCATACGTCTTGGGACCAGAACCTATCCTGGATACAATTCGCCTTCAATTCAGCCTATCATGAAGGACATAAATCTACACCATTTGAATTATTGTATAAATACAAACCTAACCACCCATTATCCACTAAGTGGAAAATACATAAGTTACTACCCCACGAAATTAGGGATAAGAATATAAAGAAAATCTGGAATGAAGCTCGCGCTAATTTAAGAGCAAACTTAAAGAAATCGCGAAAATATCACGAGCGGATTAATAATAACAATGTAGTAAAGTACCAAATACCAAATAGCGGTGACTTAGTAATGTATAGAACACACCCGACGAGTAGTGCAATCGATAAGACCACCTCCAAGCTATCATACCGATGGTGTGGTCCTTACCAAATTCACAAATAATTAACTCCAGTAACAGTAGCCCTGTACGAACCCACTACTCAAAAATATGTACGAAGAACACATATTTCGCAGATAAAGTATTATCACGAAAAAGGAAAAGGTAGAGTGCAAGCAAACTAAAGGTAGTAAAAGGTATACCTGCAACAGAGTACTTGAGTAACCACTTAATTACCTAATCGTATAAATAGGAATGAGGCCTGATCAACCTTGGATCCTGTTCAGCGAAAGTAGAGAAAAGTGAGAAGTCAGCTGACATCGAATATAAATAATAATTAAGTAATAAATTACTTAAAGAGTAATTCTATAACAAGAGTAACTCACCACTAAAGAAAAAAAACCGGTAGTAGTCTTAAGTAGTAGTATTAAGAAGAATTTAGTATGTTTTCGATATATTTCATGAAGTGTGAATTTTATGTAGTCTAAGAATTAGTTTGTAAGGCGTTGTATATCTTGATAATAGGAAGAAGTAAGTCGAGAGTGAATCATGCACCTCATAAATTTTAAAAAAGAAAAGAATGAGAGAAATTTCACACAGTAATGCCAAGCATACTCCCAGTACATTACTGACCTAATAACCCATAGAAAACACATCCGTTTCCCCACCCGGTGTCTGTTTTAAGCGGAGGAGTATGTGACGATTTCATTAATAAAAAAAAGAAAAATATATAAAGGAGAGAAATTTAAATTTTAATAAATCGCACTTTTAAACAAATTTTAAACCCCTGAAATTACTCAAAATAATATTTAATAAAGAGAGTTAAAAGGCCAAAAAGAATGCGAGTGTAAAGTTAAGGAAACCCTTTAATAATTTACCATGCATTGACATGCGGTAATCGGAATCAACTTGCATACAGACCCATAAACAAAACTAATAATACCTGTAAATTTGCAATTAAATAAATAAATAAACAATAACACAGTAGTATACCACAATTAATCCTGAAGTAAAGCATATCTTTGGATAATTAATAAGTCAAACATTAATAACGTAAATATCGAATAAAGGTGGAACTATTTTATGGTGAAGAGTAAACTACGCGAGGTTACAAATTTGCCCCTAAACGAAGCCCACTTGAAATGGAGCGGTCAAGCCGTAAGCTGCGCACAGCAGTAATGTGGAACGATAATAATATTTTGTTTCCTAAAGTGAATAATCCCGTCAGTTAAGACATAGAGGCACTCTTTACACTATTAAACCCATGTGTATCGTTAATATAGTTGAACCGCGATTCATATAAATATGTAGTAAACGAGTAAGAAAGAATAATGAAAATTGTGCGCCTAATGACATCTCTACAAAAATCTTAAAATATAAAACTTATGTAATTAAAACTGTGGTAAGACCATATTGTGAAGTGCAACTAATAAACAATCATGTGAAGTGGATACAGGTGAATAAAACTTTTGTGTTTGTCATTCAAAACAAAGAGCTATTACTACCAGGTATTAAAGAGCAGAGAACCAGGACCCACAATGTTCTAAAAAACTTCAGCACTTCACCATCACCGGATACGAAGATAACGACAGATACCTGTTCTTCATGAAACATGCTGCAACCGAGGACCGAGGACTGGAATAACGAGGAGCTGGAGGATATCACAGGTGACACGGAGACTTGTCTTCCGTGGTTAATTAACATTCAAACAAATGATTTGTAAAAGACACTTTAAATAACAATATAAAAGACTTTAATAATAGTCACTTTGTAACATGTAGTATGTCATACGATTAAAAAATGTTTGTAGTAGCAAGTAATGCTTATGTTATAAAGCTTCTCTGATATTAAAAGTGAAATCAAGTCCATTCTTCAAATGGCCCCCAAATAGTATGATAGTTTATGAGTAAGTGAGCTTTACTTACAAACCAGTTTAATATCCCGGATCCGTGGAAAATGCTAGCATATAACATTCCTTATTTTGAGGGCCCCTTCAGAAAATATGTTGTAAACTGTAAACTATATACAGTATTAAGAAAACCTTATGGTGAAAACCTTATGTAGAGCTGTTAAAGAAATCGTTTAATAAAGAGATGTCATTACATAACACTTAATACTGAGTGAATAAATCATCAGACCCCCCTGTAAAATTTCCTTTAATTCTAACTACAACTTGTAAAATTAATAATTAGAAGTTGGTTACGACTATGGCAGCCTATGAAATTGATCCGAGGCAATTATGCACAGATTCCCGATGTTATAACGTAGGTAAGACGTTATAAAATGCGCCACTCTGCTATTCTTGTAAAAAAAAATAATAATTGTGTAGATCGTGACACATATACCATGTGCCCCTCTGTAGATCTATTCACTCAGTTACTTTAAAATATTCCAGTAATTTAAAAAAAAAAGTAAATAAAAAATAATAATTAGAATAGAATAGTATATAGGTAATATTAATTGTGAATTTAATATTTGTAAACTCATATTAACATATTTACACATTAACACATTATATGACACATTATACTAATCTATGTACGTACTTGTCCAAACATTTCATTCACCAACGTGTGGGTTTGACAACAAACCAAGACCGGCAAATTTCCTGTTCTCTCCTGTATAAAACGGTATTTTGTCGCCCTATTGTCACTACTTGTTACACCATTGTTCGTTTTCCCCCTTTTGTTATACTAAGCGTGCGTCATCTCGTGCCTAGTAACCACGTGTTTCCCCTTATTGTTGAAAGTAAATTGACGTCTGTGTGAGATTTCTCTTTCTCTGAGACGAGATTTAATTCTCGCACAACCAATGTAAATTTTTACAGCGAATTAAAATTGTTTATTTGAGTAAACAAGAAAGAGTAGTATAGGATTTAGTATTAGTAGAATAAGTACTTATAGTGGTTAATGTCATGGAAATATGGCTTTATTTAACCCTGATTTATTATTAAAAGATGAACTTTGCTACGAAGCTCTTTTACGCGGTTTACCTCACGCGAACGTAACAGTCGCTGAATTGCGCAAATCGTTACGCGAAAGTAGATCAGATACACCCGCGCAGTTAGGTAGATTAAGCGAACTCGATTATGAGAGCGAAAGAGAAACGTTCAGCAGAAAACGTAAACCACTACGAAAACACACATATGTTCAGCAGCGCAAATAAATGGCATAACAAGATAGTATCATATACACGTTATGTAGATGACACCTTCATCATTTTTAACGGTACCATAAGACAGATCAATAATTTAAAAAACTATTTAAATAATATAAACAAGAACATACAATTTACCCTCGAGGTTGAAATGGAAAATAAACTTAATTTTCTCGATTTAACAATAACAAGGTTTGACAATAGTTTTCAATACCAAATATACAGAAAACCTACCACCACCGACGCCACTATACACGCGGATTCCCATCACCCTCTTCCGCAAAAAATGGCCGCCTATAACAGTTTCATACATAGATTACTCACCATACCGTTGGAAATCAGTGACTTTCAGGAGGAAGTCAACACCATTAAATACATAGCTAAGGCCAATGGATATACGTGCTCTATGATCGATGCTTTGATCAAAAAACACCAGAAAAAGTTACATAACAAGAAAACAAAACCGAGTAGTAACCGAGACAGCACGTACGTGACTTCTATTTACGGCCGAACTTTACCCCATACATTAACCAACATTTTTAGAAAATTGAATATAACTTTAACTTTCCGGACCGATAACAACATTAAGAAAATTCTTCACCATAAAGCTGCAAAACCAATAAAACAGAGGACAGGTGTCTATAAAATCCAATGTGACGATTGCAACAGCTTCTATATTGGACAAACAGGCAGAGCGTTCAAAAAACGCTTCCAAGAACATTTACCAAAAAACGACACCCACATTCTCAAATCCAACTTTGCACGTCACCTCGTAAATAATAATCATAACTACACTGATTTTGACACCAACTTTAAACCATTGCACTTTTGCAAAAAAGGCAGATATATGGACACATTAGAAGAATTCGAAATTTACAAGGCCTTTAAACAATTTAAAAAGACGAACAATTCACAAAACGGAGGATTCATATTAAACGACCAACTTAACTTCAAGTCAAATCCCTTGTACGACACAGCCATTGAGATACAAGATGCGTTGCACAGATAACAGTTTACTCAGACAGTCAGTGCGCGATTAACATCGCGGCGGTGTACACCGGCTATAACGCGAAGTGAACTCATGTTGTGATAGTGCGTGCTTCTCTGTGCATTTAGTATATTTTAATATTTTGACGAGTTAATATTTTAACCATGGATTTTAATTTTAATTTATTACATTTTAATCTTAATGTCTGACGTTCTGTGAAGAGGAATTATTCTGAAGATGGGGCATATGCCCTGAAACGCGTCAAGCGGAATTACAAGTAAGTCACTCGACGGATTAGATAAGCAATTATTTATTTAATACAGTGACTTGGATACTTTAAAAATGAATATTAAAAAAAAAGAGAAACGTGTTATGCGAAGTATAGGGAATTGACGTTATTATCCCAAACCCTTCACGACGAAAAATCACCTGCAGTAATATTGCGGACCACGCAAAGAATAGAGCATTTAACCCACCGGATGAAGAATTTATTAAACTGGCCTAACGTCACTGTAATCCCTCCCGATGTGCAAACATTTGCGGATGAGGCATTACAGCAATTACCCACGATAATAAGACATTTGCGAAGAATGTCCGACTCATTTAGAATGGAGGAAATTGAGCAATCCTTACAGAAATTATATATTTCCCCAGTTCAATCTCCTACTTTAGAACACCCTCCCACCACCGCGAATCACGAATCACCCACCGTATCGAAGATACAACCGAGTCATGAACAGCTACCAGATAGAGACGTGAATACCCTAACGATATCGGAAGCCCCACAGCCTAGTGGTCATCATAATCGCACCCGTAACTATGCGTTTACGACGCCTAACGCAGCATCAGGTCCCCCTAGAAGTATACCACATGTAAATTTTAATGTGGACCTCTACGGAAAGATCACACATCCAGTAGAAAAAATCATAACAGAAATTCCATATACGGATGGCTTAAGTATTACTAAACTGTTAAATTTCATCAAATACCTCCTACAAATAAAAGATTTACAGCAACTAAATGATTGGCAAATCTTGCAAGTCCTCCTACCAAAATGTAATGGAATCGTGTAATGGAATCATTAAGCTCGACTCTTCCAGTAGAAGAACTTCATACTACCATTATAAAACATTTTATTCCCACAGGTATTTATGAAGAGCTCAAAAGAAACACCGTACTTCGAGTACAAGGAGCCCATGAGAGACTGGCCCACTATATTGCTGACATCAGAGAGTCTTCCCGACTACTGCAAGTCAACTGGAGTGAGAAACAATTGGTCGATACCATTTTAGTAGGATTATCTCCGGAAGAAAGATCTCGATTAGCATTAATAAATAGGCCCAACACTTTCGCAGATCTAGAACAATGCAGTATTCACTCGTCAAACGTATGGTACTCGGATCAGAACAGACATGCGTTGCTATCCACTGGACCACGTAGAAATGAAACGCAAGCCCTGGTAACAGATGCAAGAACACAGCGCGAAAGACGACCATTTCGTAGACCTACCAATTTTCACAACCATGGTAAATCTGATGAGCCTCAACCTCGACAGGAAACAAGTGATACCCCTCGTAGAGAAAATATATGTTATAACTGCGGGAAATTTGGACACATCAGTAGAAACTGTAAACGGAAACAGTACTATCAGAAAACCCCTTACCCAAAAAACATGTAAGGCAGGGAGATCCGAAATCCTGTGTCTTCCGCAGCATCGTGAAAACAGGTAAACCCCGAAAAGTCAACGAATTAAAAAAAAATAACCAAAGAAAATTAGGCCCCTATGTTAAGAAGTTCATTGATAAATGTAATGCTATTAATAAATGTGACTTCAGTAAGTGTCAATTACCATATATACAAGTAGACCTCGGTATTACATCCACCCTCGGATTAATTGATTCCGGATCAACACGAAGCTTAATTAGTCAACAGTTAGCCGATAAATTATTTGAACACAACCTAGTTAAACGCAGTCAATCGGTGAATATTAGATGCGCTACAGCTAATAAACAAAATTTAATGATAAAACTCAGCATCACGTTTAAACTAAAAATTAAAAATCTAACGTGGTATTTTCCAATGTTGGTATGCGACGAGTTAGGACCCGACTTAATATTATTGGGAGCTGACTTTATCAGTAAAACAGGAATAATTCTTGACATTAACGATAAGAAGTATTATTTTGGATTCGATCGTTCACAAAAATATAGTTTTGATGGTAAAACAAATAACAAAGAAAGTACTGGAACAGCTGCTACACATCTAGAACACCAGGAGTCTGAATTAGCTCATCTAGAAAGTAAAGATAGACTGAAAATGCAGACACTAATAAAAGAGTTTTCCACCGTCCTCACTCCGAAGTTAGGACTAACGAACCTGATAGAGTACAAGATCAATTTGAGCGACAATAAAGTAATACGTCTACCCCCATACAAGTTATCGCCGCCAAAAATGGAAGTAATGAGGAATCAAATCAACAAATTATTAGAACAAGGAGTCATCGAACCCTCTACTTCATCTTACTCATCACCCGCGTTTTTAGTACCAAAAGGTCACGACAAACATAGACTAGTTGTGGACTACAGGCAATTAAATAAACGGATAGAATTCGAGTCTATACCACTTCCCGACATCCACAGTGCTTTTCATTATTTTACGAAAGCGAAAGTTTTTACCATCATGGATCTAAATCAGGCATTTCATCAAATACCCCTTTCGGAAGAATCCAAACGTCTAACCGCATTTGCCGTCCCTTTCAACCTGTACCAATTTACGAGAGTACCCTTTGGAATATCCCACGGAAGTTCTGTATGTAGCCGATTATTAGAGAAATTATTCCACGATATAAAATTTAAATATGTGTATCACTACCTAGATGACATCGTGATCTACAGCGAATCAATGGACCAACATCTTAAACATCCACGTGAAGTACTATCCCGATTAGAGAAAACCGGATTAACAGTAAATCCCAGTAAAGTAAATTTTGCTGTCACACAATTTTCATTTTTAGGTCACATAGTAAAGGCCAACGGAAAGGTAAGCATAGATCCCGAGCGAACCCGTGCGATCAGAGAATTTTTACCACCGCGGGATGCGAAAGGAATAGCCCGATTTTTGGGAATGATAAATTATTTCCACAAGTATATCCCTCATCTAGCCGAAATTGCAGCACCGCTGAATGCTTTAAGAAAGAAGGGAGCTAAATTTGAATGGAGTCCGCAACACCACGCTGCATTCGAAAAACTAAAAGAAAGCATAATATCACCCCCAGTATTACAATTAGCCGATTTTACAAAACCGTTCGTAGTGCAGACAGTTCAAGTGTAGCCCTAGGTGCAGTAATATATCAGGAAGTAGATAACTCTAGATTACCGATTAGTTACGCTTCACGTACTCTGACTGACCAAGAAAAGAAATACTCCGCATACGAATTAGAATGTTTAGCTATCGTCTTCGCATTTGAGAAGTTCAAACCTTTTTTAGAACATAAAGAGTTCCTGTTGGAAACGGATAATCAAGCATTATCTTGGTTATTAAATCACCCTAAACAGTTAGGTCGTATTGGAAGATGGGTATTAAGGTTAAATTGTTACAAATTTAAAGTACAACATATTAGAGGTACCCAAAATGTAGTTGCCGATACACTGTCACGTATGTTCCAGCCGCCTAGTAAAACATCTGAAAGCAAGGAGAGTAGAGAAACGCCAATTATCAATACTTTAATTACCGAATTTCCCTTTGCATTTACGAACATAGCTCAGTATCAACAACAAGACCCCCTTTTAAGACCAATTATAGAACAACTCGATAAAGGAAATAAGTCAGAAAAATACATATTGAGTAAGAGAGTATTATGTTATAGAATAGCAAACGGAAAATATTTACGAATAATTGCCCCTGATATTATTAAACCTATGCTGATGGAATACTACCATTCTTCCACCATTGGAGCGCATATGGGAATAAATAAAACAATACATCGAATTCGTAAAGAATATCATTGGGAAAATATGAACAGTGAGATAGCTAGTTTCGTAAAAAGGTGTAAGTTGTGTGCACTCAGCAAGCCAGCGAGAAACAGCCAAATAAGTCAATTAATCTCAGAAATTCCTACTACCCCGTTCTCTAAAATTTATTTAGACTTTTCAGGACCCTACCCTCGTTCTAAATCAGGAAATACCATGCTACTAATTTGTGTAGATTCTTTCACCAAATTTGTCTGGATGTATCCCATGCGGCGAGCGTTAGCTTCGACCACCGTAAAGATATTGCAGGATAGATTATTTAAAGATTTCGGTACACCCGTACATCTAGTGTCAGATAACGGACCCCAGTTTAAGTCAAAGGAATTCAAGAACATGTGTTTCAAACTAGGGATAGACCACATTACCACTACTGAGTATCGTCCGCAAGGTAATATAGCTGAAAGGTATTTGCGAAACCTAAAATCTGCTTTAATAGCCTACCATGCAAACGACCATACGTCTTGGGACCAGAACCTATCCTGGATACAATTCGCCTTCAATTCAGCCTATCATGAAGGACATAAATCTACACCATTTGAATTATTGTATAAATACAAACCTAACCACCCATTATCCACTAAGTGGAAAATACATGAGTTACTACCCCACGAAATTAGGGATAAGAATATAAAGAAAATCTGGAATGAAGCTCGCGCTAATTTAAGAGCAAACTTAAAGAAATGGCGAAAATATCACGAGCGGATTAATAATAACAATGTAGTAAAGTACCAAATACCAAATAGCGGTGACTTAGTAATGTATAGAACACACCCGACGAGTAGTGCAATCGATAAGACCACCTCCAAGCTATCATACCGATGGTGTGGTCCTTACCAAATTCACAAATAATTAACTCCAGTAACAGTAGCCCTGTACGAACCCACTACTCAAAAATATGTACGAAGAACACATATTTCGCAGATAAAGTATTATCACGAAAAAGGAAAAGGTAGAGTGCAAGCAAACTAAAGGTAGTAAAAGGTATACCTGCAACAGAGTACTTGAGTAACCACTTAATTACCTAATCGTATAAATAGGAATGAGGCCTGATCAACCTTGGATCCTGTTCAGCGAAAGTAGAGAAAAGTGAGAAGTCAGCTGACATCGAATATAAATAATAATTAAGTAATAAATTACTTAAAGAGTAATTCTATAACAAGAGTAACTCACCACTAAAGAAAAAAAACCGGTAGTAGTCTTAAGTAGTAGTATTAAGAAGAATTTAGTATGTTTTCGATATATTTCATGAAGTGTGAATTTTATGTAGTCTAAGAATTAGTTTGTAAGGCGTTGTATATCTTGATAATAGGAAGAAGTAAGTCGAGAGTGAATCATCACCTCATAAATTTTAAAAAAGAAAAGAATGAGAGAAATTTCACACAGTAATGCCAAGCATACTCCCAGTACATTACTGACCTAATAACCCATAGAAAACACATCCGTTTCCCCACCCGGTGTCTGTTTTAAGCGGAGGAGTATGTGACGATTTCATTAATAAAAAAAAGAAAAATATATAAAGGAGAGAAATTTAAATTTTAATAAATCGCACTTTTAAACAAATTTTAAACCCCTGAAATTACTCAAAATAATATTTAATAAAGAGAGTTAAAAGGCCAAAAAGAATGCGAGTGTAAAGTTAAGGAAACCCTTTAATAATTTACCATGCATTGACATGCGGTAATCGGAATCAACTTGCATACAGACCCATAAACAAAACTAATAATACCTGTAAATTTGCAATTAAATAAATAAATAAACAATAACACAGTAGTATACCATAATTAATCCTGAAGTAAAGCATATCTTTGGATAATTAATAAGTCAAACATTAATAACGTAAATATCGAATAAAGGTGGAACTATTTTATGGTGAAGAGTAAACTACGCGAGGTTACAAATTTGCCCCTAAACGAAGCCCACTTGAAATGGAGCGGTCAAGCCGTAAGCTGCGCACAGCAGTAATGTGGAACGATAATAATATTTTGTTTCCTAAAGTGAATAATCCCGTCAGTTAAGACATAGAGGCACTCTTTACACTATTAAACCCATGTGTATCGTTAATATAGTTGAACCGCGATTCATATAAATATGTAGTAAACGAGTAAGAAAGAATAATGAAAATTGTGCGCCTAATGACATCTCTACAAAAATCTTAAAATATAAAACTTATGTAATTAAAACTGTGGTAAGACCATATTGTGAATTGCAACTAATAAACAATCATGTGAAGTGGATACAGGTGAATAAAACTTTTGTGTTTGTCATTCAAAACAAAGAGCTATTACTACCAGTTATTAAAGAGCAGAGAACCAGGACCCACAATGTTCTAAAAAACTTCAGCACTTCACCATCACCGGATACGAAGATAACGACAGATACCTGTTCTTCATGAAACATGCTGCAACCGAGGACCGAGGACTGGAATAACGAGGAGCTGGAGGATATCACAGGTGACACGGAGACTTGTCTTCCGTGGTTAATTAACATTCAAACAAATGATTTGTAAAAGACACTTTAAATAACAATATAAAAGACTTTAATAATAGTCACTTTGTAACATGTAGTATGTCATACGATTAAAAAATGTTTGTAGTAGCAAGTAATGCTTATATTATAAAGCTTCTCTGATACTAAAAGTTAAATCAAGTCCATTCTTCAAATGGCCCCCAAATAGTATGATAGTTTATGAGTAAGTGAGCTTGACTTACAAACCAGTTTAATATCCCGGATCCGTGGAAGATGCTAGCATATAACATTCCTTATTTTGAGGGCCCCTTCAGAAAATATGTTGTAAACTGTAAACTATATATTAAGAAAACCTTATGGTGAAAACCTTATGTAGGGCTGTTAAAGAAATCGTTTAATAAAGAGATGTCATTACATAACACTTAATACTGAGTGAATAAATCATCAGACCCCCCTGTAAAATTTCCTTTAATTCTAACTACAGCTTGTAAAATTAATAATTAGAAGTTGGTTACGACTATGGCAGCCTATGCAATTGATCCGAGGCAATTATGCACAGGTTCCCGATGTTATAACGTAGGTAAGACGTTATAGTGTACGTGGTGTCCGTATGGGGTTTTGGATAAAATTTATTGCATTTTTGCAGTTCTCGATCCCAGCACGGCAAATCTGTTCTGTATGGGGGCCCGCAAGGTCCGTGCTTCATGTGCCGCAAGACAAGACTTCTTAGTCTGCCGCCAGCCTCTTCTTCGCCCGGAATATCTGCCCTAATTATCCTGTCTATTTCCGTGTTCTGTTTTGGGCCACCATCTTTAACCCTAAAACAAATATGCGCGTGAGGTAAACCGCGCATTTGAAATTCTATTACCCATACTATATACGCGATTTCCCCGAATAATCTACCACTTTAAATATCGCGCATTAATTCTCGCCTTTTAAGTTCGAAAACCCGGTTACATAAGTGGGGCTCATGTCTATTGCCGGGGTGTTTGGATTTTTTAATTTCTTCCTAGCACACGCAAGCTGTAAAAGTTAGGAAATACGTGGGGCCGCCTAATCGGGATACGAGGGCCATCGCGTCCATGTAACAAATTTTCATATATCTCGGGCCACCGGTAAACGTGTGAGGAAGATACATTCTTCCAGCGACTATTTTTCCTTCTCCTTGCACCACAGTTTTAATTACATAAGTTTTATATTTTAAGATTTTTGTAGAGATGTCATTAGGCGCACAATTTTCATTATTCTTTCTTACTCGTTTACTACATATTTATATGAATCGCGGTTCAACTATATTAACGATACACATGGGTTTAATAGTGTAAAGAGTGCCTCTATGTCTTAACTGACGGGATTATTCACTTTAGGAAACAAAATATTATTATCGTTCCACATTACTGCTGTGCGCAGCTTACGGCTTGACCGCTCCATTTCAAGTGGGCTTCGTTTAGGGGCAAATTTGTAACCTCGCGTAGTTTACTCTTCACCATAAAATAGTTCCACCTTTATTCGATATTTACGTTATTAATGTTTGACTTATTAATTATCCAAAGATATGCTTTACTTCAGGATTAATTATGGTATACTACTGTGTTATTGTTTATTTATTTATTTAATTGCAAATTTACAGGTATTATTAGTTTTGTTTATGGGTCTGTATGCAAGTTGATTCCGATTACCGCATGTCAATGCATGGTAAATTATTAAAGGGTTTCCTTAACTTTACACTCGCATTCTTTTTGGCCTTTTAACTCTCTTTATTAAATATTATTTTGAGTAATTTCAGGGGTTTAAAATTTGTTTAAAAGTGCGATTTATTAAAATTTAAATTTCTCTCCTTTATATATTTTTCTTTTTTTTATTAATGAAATCGTCACATACTCCTCCGCTTAAAACAGACACCGGGTGGGGAAACGGATGTGTTTTCTATGGGTTATTAGGTCAGTAATGTACTGGGAGTATGCTTGGCATTACTGTGTGAAATTTCTCTCATTCTTTTCTTTTTTAAAATTTATGAGGTGCATGATTCACTCTCGACTTACTTCTTCCTATTATCAAGATATACAACGCCTTACAAACTAATTCTTAGACTACATAAAATTCACACTTCATGAAATATATCGAAAACATACTAAATTCTTCTTAATACTACTACTTAAGACTACTACCGGTTTTTTTTCTTTAGTGGTGAGTTACTCTTGTTATAGAATTACTCTTTAAGTAATTTATTACTTAATTATTATTTATATTCGATGTCAGCTGACTTCTCACTTTTCTCTACTTTCGCTGAACAGGATCCAAGGTTGATCAGGCCTCATTCCTATTTATACGATTAGGTAATTAAGTGGTTACTCAAGTACTCTGTTGCAGGTATACCTTTTACTACCTTTAGTTTGCTTGCACTCTACCTTTTCCTTTTTCGTGATAATACTTTATCTGCGAAATATGTGTTCTTCGTACATATTTTTGAGTAGTGGGTTCGTACAGGGCTACTGTTACTGGAGTTAATTATTTGTGAATTTGGTAAGGACCACACCATCGGTATGATAGCTTGGAGGTGGTCTTATCGATTGCACTACTCGTCGGGTGTGTTCTATACATTACTAAGTCACCGCTATTTGGTATTTGGTACTTTACTACATTGTTATTATTAATCCGCTCGTGATATTTTCGCCATTTCTTTAAGTTTGCTCTTAAATTAGCGCGAGCTTCATTCCAGATTTTCTTTATATTCTTATCCCTAATTTCGTGGGGTAGTAACTCATGTATTTTCCACTTAGTGGATAATGGGTGGTTAGGTTTGTATTTATACAATAATTCAAATGGTGTAGATTTATGTCCTTCATGATAGGCTGAATTGAAGGCGAATTGTATCCAGGATAGGTTCTGGTCCCAAGACGTATGGTCGTTTGCATGGTAGGCTATTAAAGCAGATTTTAGGTTTCGCAAATACCTTTCAGCTATATTACCTTGCGGACGATACTCAGTAGTGGTAATGTGGTCTATCCCTAGTTTGAAACACATGTTCTTGAATTCCTTTGACTTAAACTGGGGTCCGTTATCTGACACTAGATGTACGGGTGTACCGAAATCTTTAAATAATCTATCCTGCAATATCTTTACGGTGGTCGAAGCTAACGCTCGCCGCATGGGATACATCCAGACAAATTTGGTGAAAGAATCTACACAAATTAGTAGCATGGTATTTCCTGATTTAGAACGAGGGTAGGGTCCTGAAAAGTCTAAATAAATTTTAGAGAACGGGGTAGTAGGAATTTCTGAGATTAATTGACTTATTTGGCTGTTTCTCGCTGGCTTGCTGAGTGCACACAACTTACACCTTTTTACGAAACTAGCTATCTCACTGTTCATATTTTCCCAATGATATTCTTTACGAATTCGATGTATTGTTTTATTTATTCCCATATGCGCTCCAATGGTGGAAGAATGGTAGTATTCCATCAGCATAGGTTTAATAATATCAGGGGCAATTATTCGTAAATATTTTCCGTTTGCTATTCTATAACATAATACTCTCTTACTCAATATGTATTTTTCTGACTTATTTCCTTTATCGAGTTGTTCTATAATTGGTCTTAAAAGGGGGTCTTGTTGTTGATACTGAGCTATGTTCGTAAATGCAAAGGGAAATTCGGTAATTAAAGTATTGATAATTGGCGTTTCTCTACTCTCCTTGCTTTCAGATGTTTTACTAGGCGGCTGGAACATACGTGACAGTGTATCGGCAACTACATTTTGGGTACCTCTAATATGTTGTACTTTAAATTTGTAACAATTTAACCTTAATACCCATCTTCCAATACGACCTAACTGTTTAGGGTGATTTAATAACCAAGATAATGCTTGATTATCCGTTTCCAACAGGAACTCTTTATGTTCTAAAAAAGGTTTGAACTTCTCAAATGCGAAGACGATAGCTAAACATTCTAATTCGTATGCGGAGTATTTCTTTTCTTGGTCAGTCAGAGTACGTGAAGCGTAACTAATCGGTAATCTAGAGTTATCTACTTCCTGATATATTACTGCACCTAGGGCTACACTTGAACTGTCTGCACTACGAACGGTTTTGTAAAATCGGCTAATTGTAATACTGGGGGTGATATTATGCTTTCTTTTAGTTTTTCGAATGCAGCGTGGTGTTGCGGACTCCATTCAAATTTAGCTCCCTTCTTTCTTAAAGCATTCAGCGGTGCTGCAATTTCGGCTAGATGAGGGATATACTTGTGGAAATAATTTATCATTCCCAAAAATCGGGCTATTCCTTTCGCATCCCGCGGTGGTAAAAATTCTCTGATCGCACGGGTTCGCTCGGGATCTATGCTTACCTTTCCGTTGGCCTTTACTATGTGACCTAAAAATGAAAATTGTGTGACAGCAAAATTTACTTTACTGGGATTTACTGTTAATCCGGCTTTCTCTAATCGGGATAGTACTTCACGTGGATGTTTAAGATGTTGGTCCATTGATTCGCTGTAGATCACGATGTCATCTAGGTAGTGATACACATATTTAAATTTTATATCGTGGAATAATTTCTCTAATAATCGGCTACATACAGAACTTCCGTGGGATATTCCAAAGGGTACTCTCGTAAATTGGTACAGGTTGAAAGGGACGGCAAATGCGGTTAGACGTTTGGATTCTTCCGAAAGGGGTATTTGATGAAATGCCTGATTTAGATCCATGATGGTAAAAACTTTCGCTTTCGTAAAATAATGAAAAGCACTGTGGATGTCGGGAAGTGGTATAGACTCGAATTCTATCCGTTTATTTAATTGCCTGTAGTCCACAACTAGTCTATGTTTGTCGTGACCTTTTGGTACTAAAAACGCGGGTGATGAGTAAGATGAAGTAGAGGGTTCGATGACTCCTTGTTCTAATAATTTGTTGATTTGATTCCTCATTACTTCCATTTTTGGCGGCGATAACTTGTATGGGGGTAGACGTATTACTTTATTGTCGCTCAAATTGATCTTGTACTCTATCAGGTTCGTTAGTCCTAACTTCGGAGTGAGGACGGTGGAAAACTCTTTTATTAGTGTCTGCATTTTCAGTCTATCTTTACTTTCTAGATGAGCTAATTCAGACTCCTGGTGTTCTAGATGTGTAGCAGCTGTTCCAGTACTTTCTTTGTTATTTGTTTTACCATCAAAACTATATTTTTGTGAACGATCGAATCCAAAATAATACTTCTTATCGTTAATGTCAAGAATTATTCCTGTTTTACTGATAAAGTCAGCTCCCAATAATATTAAGTCGGGTCCTAACTCGTCGCATACCAACATTGGAAAATACCACGTTAGATTTTTAATTTTTAGTTTAAACGTGATGCTGAGTTTTATCATTAAATTTTGTTTATTAGCTGTAGCGCATCTAATATTCACCGATTGACTGCGTTTAACTAGGTTGTGTTCAAATAATTTATCGGCTAACTGTTGACTAATTAAGCTTCGTGTTGATCCGGAATCAATTAATCCGAGGGTGGATGTAATACCGAGGTCTACTTGTATATATGGTAATTGACACTTACTGAAGTCACATTTATTAATAGCATTACATTTATCAATGAACTTCTTAACATAGGGGTCTAATTTTCTTTGGTTATTTTTTTTTAATTCGTTGACTTTTCGGGGTTTACCTGTTTTCACGATGCTGCGGAAGACACAGGATTTCGGATCTCCCTGCCTTACATGTTTTTTGGGTAAGGGGTTTTCTGATAGTACTGTTTCCGTTTACAGTTTCTACTGATGTGTCCAAATTTCCCGCAGTTATAACATATATTTTCTCTACGAGGGGTATCACTTGTTTCCTGTCGAGGTTGAGGCTCATCAGATTTACCATGGTTGTGAAAATTGGTAGGTCTACGAAATGGTCGTCTTTCGCGCTGTGTTCTTGTATCTGTTACCAGGGCTTGCGTTTCATTTCTACGTGGTCCAGTGGATAGCAACGCATGTCTGTTCTGATCCGAGTACCATACGTTTGACGAGTGAATACTGCATTGTTCTAGATCTGCGAAAGTGTTGGGCCTATTTATTAATGCTAATCGAGATCTTTCTTCCGGAGATAATCCTACTAAAATGGTATCGACCAATTGTTTCTCACTCCAGTTGACTTGCAGTAGTCGGGAAGACTCTCTGATGTCAGCAATATAGTGGGCCAGTCTCTCATGGGCTCCTTGTACTCGAAGTACGGTGTTTCTTTTGAGCTCTTCATAAATACCTGTGGGAATAAAATGTTTTATAATGGTAGTATGAAGTTCTTCTACTGGAAGAGTCGAGCTTAATGATTCCATTACACGATTCCATTACATTTTGGTAGGAGGACTTGCAAGATTTGCCAATCATTTAGTTGCTGTAAATCTTTTATTTGTAGGAGGTATTTGATGAAATTTAACAGTTTAGTAATACTTAAGCCATCCGTATATGGAATTTCTGTTATGATTTTTTCTACTGGATGTGTGATCTTTCCGTAGAGGTCCACATTAAAATTTACATGTGGTATACTTCTAGGGGGACCTGATGCTGCGTTAGGCGTCGTAAACGCATAGTTACTGGTGCGATTATGATGACCACTAGGCTGTGGGGCTTCCGATATCGTTAGGGTATTCACGTCTCTATCTGGTAGCTGTTCATGACTCGGTTGTATCTTCGATACGGTGGGTGATTCGTGATTCGCGGTGGTGGGAGGGTGTTCTAAAGTAGGAGATTGAACTGGGGAAATATATAATTTCTGTAAGGATTGCTCAATTTCCTCCATTCTAAATGAGTCGGACATTCTTCGCAAATGTCTTATTATCGTGGGTAATTGCTGTAATGCCTCATCCGCAAATGTTTGCACATCGGGAGGGATTACAGTGACGTTAGGCCAGTTTAATAAATTCTTCATCCGGTGGGTTAAATGCTCTATTCTTTGCGTGGTCCGCAATATTACTGCAGGTGATTTTTCGTCGTGAAGGGTTTGGGATAATAACGTCAATTCCCTATACTTCGCATAACACGTTTCTCTTTCGCTCTCATAATCGAGTTCGCTTAATCTACCTAACTGCGCGGGTGTATCTGATCTACTTTCGCGTAACGATTTGCGCAATTCAGCGACTGTTACGTTCGCGTGAGGTAAACCGCGTAAAAGAGCTTCGTAGCAAAGTTCATCTTTTAATAATAAATCAGGGTTAAATAAAGCCATATTTCCCTGACATTAACCACTATAAGTACTTATTCTACTAATACTAAATCCTATACTACTCTTTCTTGTTTACTCAAATAAACAATTTTAATTCGCTGTAAAAATTTACATTGGTTGTGCGAGAATTAAATCTCGTCTCAGAGAAAGAGAAATCTCACACAGACGTCAATTTACTTTCAAAAATAAGGGGAAACACGTGGTTACTAGGCACGAGATGACGCACGCTTAGTATAACAAAAGGGGGAAAACGAACAATGGTGTAACAAGTAGTGACAATAGGGCGACAAAATACCGTTTTATACAGGAGAGAACAGGAAATTTGCCGGTCTTGGTTTGTTGTCAAACCCACACGTTGGTGACTGAAATGTTTGGACAAGTACGTACATAGATTAGTATAATGTGTCATATAATGTGTTAATGTGTAAATATGTTAATATGAGTTTACAAATATTAAATTCACAATTAATCTTACCTATATACTATTCTATTCTAATTATTATTTTTTATTTTTTTATTTTTTTAAATTACTGGAATATTTTAAAGTAACTGAGTGAATAGATCTACAGAGGGGCACATGGTATATGTGTCACGATCTACACAATTATCATTTTTTTTTTTACAAGAATAACAGAGTGGCGCATTTTATAACGTCTTACCTACGTTATAACATCGGGAATCTGTGCATAATTGCCTCGGATCAATTTCATAGGCTGCCATAGTCGTAACCAACTTCTAATTATTAATTTTACAAGCTGTAGTTAGAATTAAAGGAAATTTTACAGGGGGGTCTGATGATTTATTCACTCAGTATTAAGTGTTATGTAATGACATCTCTTTATTAAACGATTTCTTTAACAGCTCTACATAAGGTTTTCACCATAAGGTTTTCTTAATACTGTATATAGTTTACAGTTTACAACATATTTTCTGAAGGGGCCCTCAAAATAAGGAATGTTATATGCTAGCATTTTCCACGGATCCGGGATATTAAACTGGTTTGTAAGTAAAGCTCACTTACTCCTAACTATCATACTATTTGGGGACCATTTGAAGAATGGACTTGATTTAACTTTTAATATCAGAGAAGCTTTATAACATAAGCATTACTTGCTACTACAAACATTTTTTAATCGTATGACATACTACATGTTACAAAGTGACTATTATTAAAGTCTTTTATATTGTTATTTAAAGTGTCTTTTACAAATCATTTGTTTGAATGTTAATTAACCACGGAAGACAAGTCTCCGTGTCACCTGTGATATCCTCCAGCTCCTCGTTATTCCAGCCCTCGGTCCTCGGTTGCAGCATGTTTCATGAAGAACAGGTATCTGTCGTTATCTTCGTATCCGGTGATGGTGAAGTGCTGAAGTTTTTTAGAACATTGTGGGTCCTGGTTCTCTGCTCTTTAATAACTGGTAGTAATAGCTCTTTGTTTTGAATGACAAACACAAAAGTTTTATTCACCTGTATCCACTTCACATGATTGTTTATTAGTTGCACTTCACAATATGGTCTTACCACAGTTTTAATTACATAAGTTTTATATTTTAAGATTTTTGTAGAGATGTCATTAGGCGCACAATTTTCATTACTCTTTCTTACTCGTTTACTACATATTTATATGAATCGCGGTTCAACTATATTAACGATACACATGGGTTTAATAGTGTAAAGAGTGCCTCTATGTCTTAACTGACGGGATTATTCACTTTAGGAAACAAAATATTATTATCGTTCCACATTACTGCTGTGCGCAGCTTACGGCTTGACCGCTCCATTTCAAGTGGGCTTCGTTTAGGGGCAAATTTGTAACCTCGCGTAGTTTACTCTTCACCATAAAATAGTTCCACCTTTATTCGATATTTACGTTATTAATGTTTGACTTATTAATTATCCAAAGATATGCTTTACTTCAGGATTAATTATGGTATACTACTGTGTTATTGTTTATTTATTTATTTAATTGCAAATTTACAGGTATTATTAGTTTTGTTTATGGGTCTGTATGCAAGTTGATTCCGATTACCGCATGTCAATGCATGGTAAATTATTAAAGGGTTTCCTTAACTTTACACTCGCATTCTTTTTGGCCTTTTAACTCTCTTTATTAAATATTATTTTGAGTAATTTCAGGGGTTTAAAATTTGTTTAAAAGTGCGATTTATTAAAATTTAAATTTCTCTCCTTTATATATTTTTCTTTTTTTTATTAATGAAATCGTCACATACTCCTCCGCTTAAAACAGACACCGGGTGGGGAAACGGATGTGTTTTCTATGGGTTATTAGGTCAGTAATGTACTGGGAGTATGCTTGGCATTACTGTGTGAAATTTCTCTCATTCTTTTCTTTTTTAAAATTTATGAGGTGCATGATTCACTCTCGACTTACTTCTTCCTATTATCAAGATATACAACGCCTTACAAACTAATTCTTAGACTACATAAAATTCACACTTCATGAAATATATCGAAAACATACTAAATTCTTCTTAATACTACTACTTAAGACTACTACCGGTTTTTTTTCTTTAGTGGTGAGTTACTCTTGTTATAGAATTACTCTTTAAGTAATTTATTACTTAATTATTATTTATATTCGATGTCAGCTGACTTCTCACTTTTCTCTACTTTCGCTGAACAGGATCCAAGGTTGATCAGGCCTCATTCCTATTTATACGATTAGGTAATTAAGTGGTTACTCAAGTACTCTGTTGCAGGTATACCTTTTACTACCTTTAGTTTGCTTGCACTCTACCTTTTCCTTTTTCGTGATAATACTTTATCTGCGAAATATGTGTTCTTCGTACATATTTTTGAGTAGTGGGTTCGTACAGGGCTACTGTTACTGGAGTTAATTATTTGTGAATTTGGTAAGGACCACACCATCGGTATGATAGCTTGGAGGTGGTCTTATCGATTGCACTACTCGTCGGGTGTGTTCTATACATTACTAAGTCACCGCTATTTGGTATTTGGTACTTTACTACATTGTTATTATTAATCCGCTCGTGATATTTTCGCCATTTCTTTAAGTTTGCTCTTAAATTAGCGCGAGCTTCATTCCAGATTTTCTTTATATTCTTATCCCTAATTTCGTGGGGTAGTAACTCATGTATTTTCCACTTAGTGGATAATGGGTGGTTAGGTTTGTATTTATACAATAATTCAAATGGTGTAGATTTATGTCCTTCATGATAGGCTGAATTGAAGGCGAATTGTATCCAGGATAGGTTCTGGTCCCAAGACGTATGGTCGTTTGCATGGTAGGCTATTAAAGCAGATTTTAGGTTTCGCAAATACCTTTCAGCTATATTACCTTGCGGACGATACTCAGTAGTGGTAATGTGGTCTATCCCTAGTTTGAAACACATGTTCTTGAATTCCTTTGACTTAAACTGGGGTCCGTTATCTGACACTAGATGTACGGGTGTACCGAAATCTTTAAATAATCTATCCTGCAATATCTTTACGGTGGTCGAAGCTAACGCTCGCCGCATGGGATACATCCAGACAAATTTGGTGAAAGAATCTACACAAATTAGTAGCATGGTATTTCCTGATTTAGAACGAGGGTAGGGTCCCGAAAAGTCTAAATAAATTTTAGAGAACGGGGTAGTAGGAATTTCTGAGATTAATTGACTTATTTGGCTGTTTCTCGCTGGCTTGCTGAGTGCACACAACTTACACCTTTTTACGAAACTAGCTATCTCACTGTTCATATTTTCCCAATGATATTCTTTACGAATTCGATGTATTGTTTTATTTATTCCCATATGCGCTCCAATGGTGGAAGAATGGTAGTATTCCATCAGCATAGGTTTAATAATATCAGGGGCAATTATTCGTAAATATTTTCCGTTTGCTATTCTATAACATAATACTCTCTTACTCAATATGTATTTTTCTGACTTATTTCCTTTATCGAGTTGTTCTATAATTGGTCTTAAAAGGGGGTCTTGTTGTTGATACTGAGCTATGTTCGTAAATGCAAAGGGAAATTCGGTAATTAAAGTATTGATAATTGGCGTTTCTCTACTCTCCTTGCTTTCAGATGTTTTACTAGGCGGCTGGAACATACGTGACAGTGTATCGGCAACTACATTTTGGGTACCTCTAATATGTTGTACTTTAAATTTGTAACAATTTAACCTTAATACCCATCTTCCAATACGACCTAACTGTTTAGGGTGATTTAATAACCAAGATAATGCTTGATTATCCGTTTCCAACAGGAACTCTTTATGTTCTAAAAAAGGTTTGAACTTCTCAAATGCGAAGACGATAGCTAAACATTCTAATTCGTATGCGGAGTATTTCTTTTCTTGGTCAGTCAGAGTACGTGAAGCGTAACTAATCGGTAATCTAGAGTTATCTACTTCCTGATATATTACTGCACCTAGGGCTACACTTGAACTGTCTGCACTACGAACGGTTTTGTAAAATCGGCTAATTGTAATACTGGGGGTGATATTATGCTTTCTTTTAGTTTTTCGAATGCAGCGTGGTGTTGCGGACTCCATTCAAATTTAGCTCCCTTCTTTCTTAAAGCATTCAGCGGTGCTGCAATTTCGGCTAGATGAGGGATATACTTGTGGAAATAATTTATCATTCCCAAAAATCGGGCTATTCCTTTCGCATCCCGCGGTGGTAAAAATTCTCTGATCGCACGGGTTCGCTCGGGATCTATGCTTACCTTTCCGTTGGCCTTTACTATGTGACCTAAAAATGAAAATTCTGTGACAGCAAAATTTACTTTACTGGGATTTACTGTTAATCCGGTTTTCTCTAATCGGGATAGTACTTCACGTGGATGTTTAAGATGTTGGTCCATTGATTCGCTGTAGATCACGATGTCATCTAGGTAGTGATACACATATTTAAATTTTATATCGTGGAATAATTTCTCTAATAATCGGCTACATACAGAACTTCCGTGGGATATTCCAAAGGGTACTCTCGTAAATTGGTACAGGTTGAAAGGGACGGCAAATGCGGTTAGACGTTTGGATTCTTCCGAAAGGGGTATATGATGAAATGCCTGATTTAGATCCATGATGGTAAAAACTTTCGCTTTCGTAAAATAATGAAAAGCACTGTGGATGTCGGGAAGTGGTATAGACTCGAATTCTATCCGTTTATTTAATTGCCTGTAGTCCACAACTAGTCTATGTTTGTCGTGACCTTTTGGTACTAAAAACGCGGGTGATGAGTAAGATGAAGTAGAGGGTTCGATAACTCCTTGTTCTAATAATTTGTTGATTTGATTCCTCATTACTTCCATTTTTGGCGGCGATAACTTGTATGGGGGTAGACGTATTACTTTATTGTCGCTCAAATTGATCTTGTACTCTATCAGGTTCGTTAGTCCTAACTTCGGAGTGAGGACGGTGGAAAACTCTTTTATTAGTGTCTGCATTTTCAGTCTATCTTTACTTTCTAGATGAGCTAATTCAGACTCCTGGTGTTCTAGATGTGTAGCAGCTGTTCCAGTACTTTCTTTGTTATTTGTTTTACCATCAAAACTATATTTTTGTGAACGATCGAATCCAAAATAATACTTCTTATCGTTAATGTTAAGAATTATTCCTGTTTTACTGATAAAGTCAGCTCCCAATAATATTAAGTCGGGTCCTAACTCGTCGCATACCAACATTGGAAAATACCACGTTAGATTTTTAATTTTTAGTTTAAACGTGATGCTGAGTTTTATCATTAAATTTTGTTTATTAGCTGTAGCGCATCTAATATTCACCGATTGACTGCGTTTAACTAGGCTGTGTTCAAATAATTTATCGGCTAACTGTTGACTAATTAAGCTTCGTGTTGATCCGGAATCAATTAATCCGAGGGTGGATGTAATACCGAGGTCTACTTGTATATATGGTAATTGACACTTACTGAAGTCACATTTATTAATAGCATTACATTTATCAATGAACTTCTTAACATAGGGATCTAATTTTCTTTGGTTATTTTTTTTTAATTCGTTGACTTTTCGGGGTTTACCTGTTTTCACGATGCTGCGGAAGACACAGGATTTCGGATCTCCCTGCCTTACATGTTTTTTGGGTAAGGGGTTTTCTGATAGTACTGTTTCCGTTTACAGTTTCTACTGATGTGTCCAAATTTCCCGCAGTTATAACATATATTTTCTCTACGAGGGGTATCACTTGTTTCCTGTCGAGGTTGAGGCTCATCAGATTTACCATGGTTGTGAAAATTGGTAGGTCTACGAAATGGTCGTCTTTCGCGCTGTGTTCTTGCATCTGTTACCAGGGCTTGCGTTTCATTTCTACGTGGTCCAGTGGATAGCAACGCATGTCTGTTCTGATCCGAGTACCATACGTTTGACGAGTGAATACTGCATTGTTCTAGATCTGCGAAAGTGTTGGGCCTATTTATTAATGCTAATCGAGATCTTTCTTCCGGAGATAATCCTACTAAAATGGTATCGAGCAATTGTTTCTCACTCCAGTTGACTTGCAGTAGTCGGGAAGACTCTCTGATGTCAGCAATATAGTGGGCCAGTCTCTCATGGGCTCCTTGTACTCGAAGTACGGTGTTTCTTTTGAGCTCTTCATAAATACCTGTGGGAATAAAATGTTTTATAATGGTAGTATGAAGTTCTTCTACTGGAAGAGTCGAGCTTAATGATTCCATTACACGATTCCATTACATTTTGGTAGGAGGACTTGCAAGATTTGCCAATCATTTAGTTGCTGTAAATCTTTTATTTGTAGGAGGTATTTGATGAAATTTAACAGTTTAGTAATACTTAAGCCATCCGTATATGGAATTTCTGTTATGATTTTTTCTACTGGATGTGTGATCTTTCCGTAGAGGTCCACATTAAAATTTACATGTGGTATACTTCTAGGGGGACCTGATGCTGCGTTAGGCGTCGTAAACGCATAGTTACTGGTGCGATTATGATGACCACTAGGCTGTGGGGCTTCCGATATCGTTAGGGTATTCACGTCTCTATCTGGTAGCTGTTCATGACTCGGTTGTATCTTCGATACGGTGGGTGATTCGTGATTCGCGGTGGTGGGAGGGTGTTCTAAAGTAGGAGATTGAACTGGGGAAATATATAATTTCTGTAAGGATTGCTCAATTTCCTCCATTCTAAATGAGTCGGACATTCTTCGCAATTGTCTTATTATCGTGGGTAATTGCTGTAATGCCTCATCCGCAAATGTTTGCACATCGGGAGGGATTACAGTGACGTTAGGCCAGTTTAATAAATTCTTCATCCGGTGGGTTAAATGCTCTATTCTTTGCGTGGTCCGCAATATTACTGCAGGTGATTTTTCGTCGTGAAGGGTTTGGGATAATAACGTCAATTCCCTATACTTCGCATAACACGTTTCTCTTTCGCTCTCATAATCGAGTTCGCTTAATCTACCTAACTGCGCGGGTGTATCTGATCTACTTTCGCGTAACGATTTGCGCAATTCAGCGACTGTTACGTTCGCGTGAGGTAAACCGCGTAAAAGAGCTTCGTAGCAAAGTTCATCTTTTAATAATAAATCAGGGTTAAATAAAGCCATATTTCCCTGACATTAACCACTATAAGTACTTATTCTACTAATACTAAATCCTATACTACTCTTTCTTGTTTACTCAAATAAACAATTTTAATTCGCTGTAAAAATTTACATTGGTTGTGCGAGAATTAAATCTCGTCTCAGAGAAAGAGAAGTCTCACACAGACGTCAATTTACTTTCAACAATAAGGGGAAACACGTGGTTACTAGGCACGAGATGACGCACGCTTAGTATAACAAAAGGGGGAAAACGAACAATGGTGTAACAAGTAGTGACAATAGGGCGACAAAATACCGTTTTATACAGGAGAGAACAGGAAATTTGCCGGTCTTGGTTTGTTGTCAAACCCACACGTTGGTGACTGAAATGTTTGGACAAGTACGTACATAGATTAGTATAATGTGTCATATAATGTGTTAATGTGTAAATATGTTAATATGAGTTTACAAATATTAAATTCACAATTAATCTTACCTATATACTATTCTATTCTAATTATTATTTTTTATTTATTTTTTTTTTTTAAATTACTGGAATATTTTAAAGTAACTGAGTGAATAGATCTACAGAGGGGCACATGGTATATGTGTCACGATATACACAATTATTATTTTTTTTTTACAAGAATAGCAGAGTGGCGCATTTTATAACGTCTTACCTACGTTATAACATCGGGAATCTGTGCATAATTGCCTCGGATCAATTTCATAGGCTGCCATAGTCGTAACCAACTTCTAATTATTAATTTTACAAGCTGTAGTTAGAATTAAAGGAAATTTTACAGGGGGGTCTGATGATTTATTCACTCAGTATTAAGTGTTATGTAATGACATCTCTTTATTAAACGATTTCTTTAACAGCTCTACATAAGGTTTTCACCATAAGGTTTTCTTAATACTGTATATAGTTTACAGTTTACAACATATTTTCTGAAGGGGCCCTCAAAATAAGGAATGTTATATGCTAGCATTTTCCACGGATCCGGGATATTAAACTGGTTTGTAAGTAAAGCTCACTTACTCATAAACTATCATACTATTTGGGGGCCATTTGAAGAATGGACTTGATTTAACTTTTAATATCAGAGAAGCTTTATAACATAAGCATTACTTGCTACTACAAACATTTTTTAATCGTATGACATACTACATGTTACAAAGTGACTATTATTAAAGTCTTTTATATTGTTATTTAAAGTGTCTTTTACAAATCATTTGTTTGAATGTTAATTAACCACGGAAGACAAGTCTCCGTGTCACCTGTGATATCCTCCAGCTCCTCGTTATTCCAGTCCTCGGTCCTCGGTTGCAGCATGTTTCATGAAGAACAGGTATCTGTCGTTATCTTCGTATCCGGTGATGGTGAAGTGCTGAAGTTTTTTAGAACATTGTGGGTCCTGGTTCTCTGCTCTTTAATAACTGGTAGTAATAGCTCTTTGTTTTGAATGACAAACACAAAAGTTTTATTCACCTGTATCCACTTCACATGATTGTATATTAGTTGCACTTCACAATATGGTCTTACCACAGTTTTAATTACATAAGTTTTATATTTTAAGATTTTTGTAGAGATGTCATTAGGCGCACAATTTTCATTATTCTTTCTTACTCGTTTACTACATATTTATATGAATCGCGGTTCAACTATATTAACGATACACATGGGTTTAATAGTGTAAAGAGTGCCTCTATGTCTTAACTGACGGGATTATTCACTTTAGGAAACAAAATATTATTATCGTTCCACATTACTGCTGTGCGCAGCTTACGGCTTGACCGCTCCATTTCAAGTGGGCTTCGTTTAGGGGCAAATTTGTAACCTCGCGTAGTTTACTCTTCACCATAAAATAGTTCCACCTTTATTCGATATTTACGTTATTAATGTTTGACTTATTAATTATCCAAAGATATGCTTTACTTCAGGATTAATTATGGTATACTACTGTGTTATTGTTTATTTATTTATTTAATTGCAAATTTACAGGTATTATTAGTTTTGTTTATGGGTCTGTATGCAAGTTGATTCCGATTACCGCATGTCAATGCATGGTAAATTATTAAAGGGTTTCCTTAACTTTACACTCGCATTCTTTTTGGCCTTTTAACTCTCTTTATTAAATATTATTTTGAGTAATTTCAGGGGTTTAAAATTTGTTTAAAAGTGCGATTTATTAAAATTTAAATTTCTCTCCTTTATATATTTTTCTTTTTTTTATTAATGAAATCGTCACATACTCCTCCGCTTAAAACAGACACCGGGTGGGGAAACGGATGTGTTTTCTATGGGTTATTAGGTCAGTAATGTACTGGGAGTATGCTTGGCATTACTGTGTGAAATTTCTCTCATTCTTTTCTTTTTTAAAATTTATGAGGTGCATGATTCACTCTCGACTTACTTCTTCCTATTATCAAGATATACAACGCCTTACAAACTAATTCTTAGACTACATAAAATTCACACTTCATGAAATATATCGAAAACATACTAAATTCTTCTTAATACTACTACTTAAGACTACTACCGGTTTTTTTTCTTTAGTGGTGAGTTACTCTTGTTATAGAATTACTCTTTAAGTAATTTATTACTTAATTATTATTTATATTCGATGTCAGCTGACTTCTCACTTTTCTCTACTTTCGCTGAACAGGATCCAAGGTTGATCAGGCCTCATTCCTATTTATACGATTAGGTAATTAAGTGGTTACTCAAGTACTCTGTTGCAGGTATACCTTTTACTACCTTTAGTTTGCTTGCACTCTACCTTTTCCTTTTTCGTGATAATACTTTATCTGCGAAATATGTGTTCTTCGTACATATTTTTGAGTAGTGGGTTCGTACAGGGCTACTGTTACTGGAGTTAATTATTTGTGAATTTGGTAAGGACCACACCATCGGTATGATAGCTTGGAGGTGGTCTTATCGATTGCACTACTCGTCGGGTGTGTTCTATACATTACTAAGTCACCGCTATTTGGTATTTGGTACTTTACTACATTGTTATTATTAATCCGCTCGTGATATTTTCGCCATTTCTTTAAGTTTGCTCTTAAATTAGCGCGAGCTTCATTCCAGATTTTCTTTATATTCTTATCCCTAATTTCGTGGGGTAGTAACTCATGTATTTTCCACTTAGTGGATAATGGGTGGTTAGGTTTGTATTTATACAATAATTCAAATGGTGTAGATTTATGTCCTTCATGATAGGCTGAATTGAAGGCGAATTGTATCCAGGATAGGTTCTGGTCCCAAGACGTATGGTCGTTTGCATGGTAGGCTATTAAAGCAGATTTTAGGTTTCGCAAATACCTTTCAGCTATATTACCTTGCGGACGATACTCAGTAGTGGTAATGTGGTCTATCCCTAGTTTGAAACACATGTTCTTGAATTCCTTTGACTTAAACTGGGGTCCGTTATCTGACACTAGATGTACGGGTGTACCGAAATCTTTAAATAATCTATCCTGCAATATCTTTACGGTGGTCGAAGCTAACGCTCGCCGCATGGGATACATCCAGACAAATTTGGTGAAAGAATCTACGCAAATTAGTAGCATGGTATTTCCTGATTTAGAACGAGGGTAGGGTCCTGAAAATTCTAAATAAATTTTAGAGAACGGGGTAGTAGGAATTTCTGAGATTAATTGACTTATTTGGCTGTTTCTCGCTGGCTTGCTGAGTGCACACAACTTACACCTTTTTACGAAACTAGCTATCTCACTGTTCATATTTTCCCAATGATATTCTTTACGAATTCGATGTATTGTTTTATTTATTCCCATATGCGCTCCAATGGTGGAAGAATGGTAGTATTCCATCAGCATAGGTTTAATAATATCAGGGGCAATTATTCGTAAATATTTTCCGTTTGCTATTCTATAACATAATACTCTCTTACTCAATATGTATTTTTCTGACTTATTTCCTTTATCGAGTTGTTCTATAATTGGTCTTAAAAGGGGGTCTTGTTGTTGATACTGAGCTATGTTCGTAAATGCAAAGGGAAATTCGGTAATTAAAGTATTGATAATTGGCGTTTCTCTACTCTCCTTGCTTTCAGATGTTTTACTAGGCGGCTGGAACATACGTGACAGTGTATCGGCAACTACATTTTGGGTACCTCTAATATGTTGTACTTTAAATTTGTAACAATTTAACCTTAATACCCATCTTCCAATACGACCTAACTGTTTAGGGTGATTTAATAACCAAGATAATGCTTGATTATCCGTTTCCAACAGGAACTCTTTATGTTCTAAAAAAGGTTTGAACTTCTCAAATGCGAAGACGATAGCTAAACATTCTAATTCGTATGCGGAGTATTTCTTTTCTTGGTCAGTCAGAGTACGTGAAGCGTAACTAATCGGTAATCTAGAGTTATCTACTTCCTGATATATTACTGCACCTAGGGCTACACTTGAACTGTCTGAACTACGAACGGTTTTGTAAAATCGGCTAATTGTAATACTGGGGGTGATATTATGCTTTCTTTTAGTTTTTCGAATGCAGCGTGGTGTTGCGGACTCCATTCAAATTTAGCTCCCTTCTTTCTTAAAGCATTCAGCGGTGCTGCAATTTCGGCTAGATGAGGGATATACTTGTGGAAACAATTTATCATTCCCAAAAATCGGGCTATTCCTTTCGCATCCCGCGGTGGTAAAAATTCTCTGATCGCACGGGTTCGCTCGGGATCTATGCTTACCTTTCCGTTGGCCTTTACTATGTGACCTAAAAATGAAAATTGTGTGACAGCAAAATTTACTTTACTGGGATTTACTGTTAATCCGGTTTTCTCTAATCGGGATAGTACTTCACGTGGATGTTTAAGATGTTGGTCCATTGATTCGCTGTAGATCACGATGTCATCTAGGTAGTGATACACATATTTAAATTTTATATCGTGGAATAATTTCTCTAATAATCGGCTACATACAGAACTTCCGTGGGATATTCCAAAGGGTACTCTCGTAAATTGGTACAGGTTGAAAGGGACGGCAAATGCGGTTAGACGTTTGGATTCTTCCGAAAGGGGTATTTGATGAAATGCCTGATTTAGATCCATGATGGTAAAAACTTTCGCTTTCGTAAAATAATGAAAAGCACTGTGGATGTCGGGAAGTGCGAATTCTATCCGTTTATTTAATTGCCTGTAGTCCACAACTAGTCTATGTTTGTCGTGACCTTTTGGTACTAAAAACGCGGGTGATGAGTAAGATGAAGTAGAGGGTTCGATAACTCCTTGTTCTAATAATTTGTTGATTTGATTCCTCATTACTTCCATTTTTGGCGGCGATAACTTGTATGGGGGTAGACGTATTACTTTATTGTCGCTCAAATTGATCTTGTACTCTATCAGGTTCGTTAGTCCTAACTTCGGAGTGAGGACGGTGGAAAACTCTTTTATTAGTGTCTGCATTTTCAGTCTATCTTTACTTTCTAGATGAGCTAATTCAGACTCCTGGTGTTCTAGATGTGTAGCAGCTGTTCCAGTACTTTCTTTGTTATTTGTTTTACCATCAAAACTATATTTTTGTGAACGATCGAATCCAAAATAATACTTCTTATCGTTAATGTCAAGAATTATTCCTGTTTTACTGATAAAGTCAGCTCCCAATAATATTAAGTCGGGTCCTAACTCGTCGCATACCAACATTGGAAAATACCACGTTAGATTTTTAATTTTTAGTTTAAACGTGATGCTGAGTTTTATCATTAAATTTTGTTTATTAGCTGTAGCGCATCTAATATTCACCGATTGACTGCGTTTAACTAGGCTGTGTTCAAATAATTTATCGGCTAACTGTTGACTAATTAAGCTTCGTGTTGATCCGGAATCAATTAATCCGAGGGTGGATGTAATACCGAGGTCTACTTGTATATATGGTAATTGACACTTACTGAAGTCACATTTATTAATAGCATTACATTTATCAATGAACTTCTTAACATAGGGATCTAATTTTCTTTGGTTATTTTTTTTTAATTCGTTGACTTTTCGGGGTTTACCTGTTTTCACGATGCTGCGGAAGACACAGGATTTCGGATCTCCCTGCCTTACATGTTTTTTGGGTTAGGGGTTTTCTGATAGTACTGTTTCCGTTTACAGTTTCTACTGATGTGTCCAAATTTCCCGCAGTTATAACATATATTTTCTCTACGAGGGGTATCACTTGTTTCCTGTCGAGGTTGAGGCTCATCAGATTTACCATGGTTGTGAAAATTGGTAGGTCTACGAAATGGTCGTCTTTCGCGCTGTGTTCTTGCATCTGTTACCAGGGCTTGCGTTTCATTTCTACGTGGTCCAGTGGATAGCAACGCATGTCTGTTCTGATCCGAGTACCATACGTTTGACGAGTGAATACTGCATTGTTCTAGATCTGCGAAAGTGTTGGGCCTATTTATTAATGCTAATCGAGATCTTTCTTCCGGAGATAATCCTACTAAAATGGTATCGAGCAATTGTTTCTCACTCCAGTTGACTTGCAGTAGTCGGGAAGACTCTCTGATGTCAGCAATATAGTGGGCCAGTCTCTCATGGGCTCCTTGTACTCGAAGTACGGTGTTTCTTTTGAGCTCTTCATAAATACCTGTGGGAATAAAATGTTTTATAATGGTAGTATGAAGTTCTTCTACTGGAAGAGTCGAGCTTAATGATTCCATTACACGATTCCATTACATTTTGGTAGGAGGACTTGCAAGATTTGCCAATCATTTAGTTGCTGTAAATCTTTTATTTGTAGGAGGTATTTGATGAAATTTAACAGTTTAGTAATACTTAAGCCATCCGTATATGGAATTTCTGTTATGATTTTTTCTACTGGATGTGTGATCTTTCCGTAGAGGTCCACATTAAAATTTACATGTGGTATACTTCTAGGGGGACCTGATGCTGCGTTAGGCGTCGTAAACGCATAGTTACTGGTGCGATTATGATGACCACTAGGCTGTGGGGCTTCCGATATCGTTAGGGTATTCACGTCTCTATCTGGTAGCTGTTCATGACTCGGTTGTATCTTCGATACGGTGGGTGATTCGTGATTCGCGGTGGTGGGAGGGTGTTCTAAAGTAGGAGATTGAACTGGGGAAATATATAATTTCTGTAAGGATTGCTCAATTTCCTCCATTCTAAATGAGTCGGACATTCTTCGCAATTGTCTTATTATCGTGGGTAATTGCTGTAATGCCTCATCCGCAAATGTTTGCACATCGGGAGGGATTACAGTGACGTTAGGCCAGTTTAATAAATTCTTCATCCGGTGGGTTAAATGCTCTATTCTTTGCGTGGTCCGCAATATTACTGCAGGTGATTTTTCGTCGTGAAGGGTTTGGGATAATAACGTCAATTCCCTATACTTCGCATAACACGTTTCTCTTTCGCTCTCATAATCGAGTTCGCTTAATCTACCTAACTGCGCGGGTGTATCTGATCTACTTTCGCGTAACGATTTGCGCAATTCAGCGACTGTTACGTTCGCGTGAGGTAAACCGCGTAAAAGAGCTTCGTAGCAAAGTTCATCTTTTAATAATAAATCAGGGTTAAATAAAGCCATATTTCCCTGACATTAACCACTATAAGTACTTATTCTACTAATACTAAATCCTATACTACTCTTTCTTGTTTACTCAAATAAACAATTTTAATTCGCTGTAAAAATTTACATTGGTTGTGCGAGAATTAAATCTCGTCTCAGAGAAAGAGAAGTCTCACACAGACGTCAATTTACTTTCAACAATAAGGGGAAACACGTGGTTACTAGGCACGAGATGACGCACGCTTAGTATAACAAAAGGGGGAAAACGAACAATGGTGTAACAAGTAGTGACAATAGGGCGACAAAATACCGTTTTATACAGGAGAGAACAGGAAATTTGCCGGTCTTGGTTTGTTGTCAAACCCACACGTTGGTGACTGAAATGTTTGGACAAGTACGTACATAGATTAGTATAATGTGTCATATAATGTGTTAATGTGTAAATATGTTAATATGAGTTTACAAATATTAAATTCACAATTAATCTTACCTATATACTATTCTATTCTAATTATTATTTTTTATTTATTTTTTTTTTTTAAATTACTGGAATATTTTAAAGTAACTGAGTGAATAGATCTACAGAGGGGCACATGGTATATGTGTCACGATATACACAATTATTATTTTTTTTTTACAAGAATAGCAGAGTGGCGCATTTTATAACGTCTTACCTACGTTATAACATCGGGAATCTGTGCATAATTGCCTCGGATCAATTTCATAGGCTGCCATAGTCGTAACCAACTTCTAATTATTAATTTTACAAGCTGTAGTTAGAATTAAAGGAAATTTTACAGGGGGGTCTGATGATTTATTCACTCAGTATTAAGTGTTATGTAATGACATCTCTTTATTAAACGATTTCTTTAACAGCTCTACATAAGGTTTTCACCATAAGGTTTTCTTAATACTGTATATAGTTTACAGTTTACAACATATTTTCTGAAGGGGCCCTCAAAATAAGGAATGTTATATGCTAGCATTTTCCACGGATCCGGGATATTAAACTGGTTTGTAAGTAAAGCTCACTTACTCATAAACTATCATACTATTTGGGGGCCATTTGAAGAATGGACTTGATTTAACTTTTAATATCAGAGAAGCTTTATAACATAAGCATTACTTGCTACTACAAACATTTTTTAATCGTATGACATACTACATGTTACAAAGTGACTATTATTAAAGTCTTTTATATTGTTATTTAAAGTGTCTTTTACAAATCATTTGTTTGAATGTTAATTAACCACGGAAGACAAGTCTCCGTGTCACCTGTGATATCCTCCAGCTCCTCGTTATTCCAGTCCTCGGTCCTCGGTTGCAGCATGTTTCATGAAGAACAGGTATCTGTCGTTATCTTCGTATCCGGTGATGGTGAAGTGCTGAAGTTTTTTAGAACATTGTGGGTCCTGGTTCTCTGCTCTTTAATAACTGGTAGTAATAGCTCTTTGTTTTGAATGACAAACACAAAAGTTTTATTCACCTGTATCCACTTCACATGATTGTATATTAGTTGCACTTCACAATATGGTCTTACCACAGTTTTAATTACATAAGTTTTATATTTTAAGATTTTTGTAGAGATGTCATTAGGCGCACAATTTTCATTATTCTTTCTTACTCGTTTACTACATATTTATATGAATCGCGGTTCAACTATATTAACGATACACATGGGTTTAATAGTGTAAAGAGTGCCTCTATGTCTTAACTGACGGGATTATTCACTTTAGGAAACAAAATATTATTATCGTTCCACATTACTGCTGTGCGCAGCTTACGGCTTGACCGCTCCATTTCAAGTGGGCTTCGTTTAGGGGCAAATTTGTAACCTCGCGTAGTTTACTCTTCACCATAAAATAGTTCCACCTTTATTCGATATTTACGTTATTAATGTTTGACTTATTAATTATCCAAAGATATGCTTTACTTCAGGATTAATTATGGTATACTACTGTGTTATTGTTTATTTATTTATTTAATTGCAAATTTACAGGTATTATTAGTTTTGTTTATGGGTCTGTATGCAAGTTGATTCCGATTACCGCATGTCAATCCATGGTAAATTATTAAAGGGTTTCCTTAACTTTACACTCGCATTCTTTTTGGCCTTAACTCTCTTTATTAAATATTATTTTGAGTAATTTCAGGGGTTTAAAATTTGTTTAAAAGTGCGATTTATTAAAATTTAAATTTCTCTCCTTTATATATTTTTCTTTTTTTTATTAATGAAATCGTCACATACTCCTCCGCTTAAAACAGACACCGGGTGGGGAAACGGATGTGTTTTCTATGGGTTATTAGGTCAGTAATGTACTGGGAGTATGCTTGGCATTACTGTGTGAAATTTCTCTCATTCTTTTCTTTTTTAAAATTTATGAGGTGCATGATTCACTCTCGACTTACTTCTTCCTATTATCAAGATATACAACGCCTTACAAACTAATTCTTAGACTACATAAAATTCACACTTCATGAAATATATCGAAAACATACTAAATTCTTCTTAATACTACTACTTAAGACTACTACCGGTTTTTTTTCTTTAGTGGTGAGTTACTCTTGTTATAGAATTACTCTTTAAGTAATTTATTACTTAATTATTATTTATATTCGATGTCAGCTGACTTCTCACTTTTCTCTACTTTCGCTGAACAGGATCCAAGGTTGATCAGGCCTCATTCCTATTTATACGATTAGGTAATTAAGTGGTTACTCAAGTACTCTGTTGCAGGTATACCTTTTACTACCTTTAGTTTGCTTGCACTCTACCTTTTCCTTTTTCGTGATAATACTTTATCTGCGAAATATGTGTTCTTCGTACATATTTTTGAGTAGTGGGTTCGTACAGGGCTACTGTTACTGGAGTTAATTATTTGTGAATTTGGTAAGGACCACACCATCGGTATGATAGCTTGGAGGTGGTCTTATCGATTGCACTACTCGTCGGGTGTGTTCTATACATTACTAAGTCACCGCTATTTGGTATTTGGTACTTTACTACATTGTTATTATTAATCCGCTCGTGATATTTTCGCCATTTCTTTAAGTTTGCTCTGAAATTAGCGCGAGCTTCATTCCAGATTTTCTTTATATTCTTATCCCTAATTTCGTGGGGTAGTAACTCATGTATTTTCCACTTAGTGGATAATGGGTGGTTAGGTTTGTATTTATACAATAATTCAAATGGTGTAGATTTATGTCCTTCATGATAGGCTGAATTGAAGGCGAATTGTATCCAGGATAGGTTCTGGTCCCAAGACGTATGGTCGTTTGCATGGTAGGCTATTAAAGCAGATTTTAGGTTTCGCAAATACCTTTCAGCTATATTACCTTGCGGACGATACTCAGTAGTGGTAATGTGGTCTATCCCTAGTTTGAAACACATGTTCTTGAATTCCTTTGACTTAAACTGGGGTCCGTTATCTGACACTAGATGTACGGGTGTACCGAAATCTTTAAATAATCTATCCTGCAATATCTTTACGGTGGTCGAAGCTAACGCTCGCCGCATGGGATACATCCAGACAAATTTGGTGAAAGAATCTACACAAATTAGTAGCATGGTATTTCCTGATTTAGAACGAGGGTAGGGTCCTGAAAAGTCTAAATAAATTTTAGAGAACGGGGTAGTAGGAATTTCTGAGATTAATTGACTTATTTGGCTGTTTCTCGCTGGCTTGCTGAGTGCACACAACTTACACCTTTTTACGAAACTAGCTATCTCACTGTTCATATTTTCCCAATGATATTCTTTACGAATTCGATGTATTGTTTTATTTACTCCCATATGCGCTCCAATGGTGGAAGAATGGTAGTATTCCATCAGCATAGGTTTAATAATATCAGGGGCAATTATTCGTAAATATTTTCCGTTTGCTATTCTATAACATAATACTCTCTTACTCAATATGTATTTTTCTGACTTATTTCCTTTATCGAGTTGTTCTATAATTGGTCTTAAAAGGGGGTCTTGTTGTTGATACTGAGCTATGGTCAGTGAGTGACCTCTGGGGCTTTATATGTTATAGATAGAAGATATATATATAAGAAACTATTAACCACAGACTATATAAATAATATAGCAAACCAAGTGATAGTTATTTTAAATAAATAAACACTATTTTAAAAAAGGTGAAGTGTAAGTGACTATAGAGTGAGATACTATTAACAAAAGACTATATAAATAATATAGCAACCCCAGTTACAGTAGTGTGCTAGCTAGCAAGTAGAATATAAGACATATTGTGTTATCAATTTAAGGAACGTTTTAGTGGATGGTTAGTGAGGATCGGTCAATAATACAACTTTTAGTTATTTTGCGTCGACGTTTCGACAATATTTATTGTCATCTTCAGGCCCTGTGTATGAAATACAATAGAAATATCAAACATAACGAAACAATTAAATATTTGGGTGAACGTGTTGGTGATGTGAGTGTGTGCGTGCGTATGTATGTATGTATCATTTTTTATGTGAAGACTTATGATAGTTTGTTTACATCTTCAAATTATCTTTAAGAAAGCGAGCAAATTATAGTATGAGAGAACTTAATTTATACAGTATTACAATTTAAATTACTAAATGTAATGTAATTAATTAAAATAACATTACATTTAGTAATTTAAATTGTAATACTGTATAAATTAAGTTCTCTCATACTATAATTTGCTCGCTTTCTTAAAGATAATTTGAAGATGTAAACAAACTATCATAAGTCTTCACATAAAAATGATACATACATACGCATGCACACACTCACATCACCAACACGTTCACCCAAATATTTAATTGTTTCGTTATGTTTGATATTTCTATTGTATTTCATACACAGGGCCTGAAGATGACAATAAATATTGTCGAAACGTCGACGCAAAATAACTAAAAGTTGTATTATTGACCGATCCTCACTAACCATCCACTAAAACATTCACTGATTGACGGTCACTAAAAATTTAAGGATTTAATTTAAGGAACGTTATAAAGTAATAGGAAATAATAAACACTTAGAAAATAAGATAAAAGTGATATATTGGAGTGGAAACAGGGAGAATTAGACACTATATCTTATTAAAGGAGTTCATATATGACGAATAGTAAATAGTTAATGTTCAGATTGTTATAAGGAGTTCTTTTGTTAGTAAATAAACAAAGTAGTGTTAGTAAAATTAAATGACAAATTATGTTAAAGCAAAAAAACCATTAATAGTTAAAAAGCTTAGTAACAGGCATGGACCTATAAAGCAGAATAAGATAAAATATAATATGTGTGATGGTTAAAAGCATCAAATGTTTTGAATTAAGTTAGTTTGTTTCTTTAGTAATGTTTAATAACCTAATTAATAAAATAAATAATATATAAAATATTGTAAAGAGAATAGGATAGAGGTATTATGAAATCTAGGCATTAGGCTTAGCACTGATGAACAGAATTTTGTAAATTTCAAGATAAAACAATAGCCAAAAATAAATTAAAGTGTATAATCTGTTTAGGTATCAAAGTAAAAGTATAAGGTACAAAACCGGGTACATAATGTTTAGTTTAAAGGTATTTAACTAAAGAAATATCAAATCGGAAAAATTAGGAATCTATTATAAACTGACCAAATGTAACTATGAGTGGTATCAAATTAATCTGTAAGAAAAAAGCAAAACCATGGTGTTATTATATTTAATATTAAAAATAGTATAAGTAAGTTATAATACTTTAAAAGATTTTTATAAATTTTGAGCAGAAAAACGTTAGTTAATACAACAATGTTATAAGTTATTAGCCAATGGGAATTAGAGTTACACAGAGAGTTGCCATGACAACAAAAGCTTGTTACATAGTAAAACCGTTGAAAATTATTATTCCATTATTGACTATCATAGAGGGTGGATGTATGAAGCCCATGAAGATATAAAAGTAAAGAAATAAACAAATTATGTTTAAACAGTGATTAAAAAGACACAACTAATAATTATTATACAACTGATGATGAGATGTACAAGAATTAATAAGAAGTTTAGTAAGAAATTTTAGAATTCGACCCAAGAATTAATAAATATTATATAAAAAACTTTACTGAAGAA
The DNA here is from genome assembly GCA_034769895.1 of Magicicada septendecula. Taxonomy (NCBI): domain Eukaryota; kingdom Metazoa; phylum Arthropoda; class Insecta; order Hemiptera; family Cicadidae; genus Magicicada; species Magicicada septendecula. The sequence continues at coordinate 112,564,224 of CM068373.1, forward strand.
GACCTAATTCAGAAATAACAACTTACCAAAGGAAGAATAAAAGAAAACCTAACTAAACCTTGGAATCAACGTGAACCAGCATGACTGAGGGAACCTGAACACCAAAATTGGATCAAATGAACCTGGAACTCACAGAACCATATCAGCAGGGACAAGCCGAAGTATTTCAGAGGAGTGTTACCCAAGATAAGCCGAAATAAAGGAGTGTTGAGTATATTTTAAAATGTTTCACCGAAATTAAAACTCTAAATAATCCACGTTAACTGAACCAATTTGTTTCACTTCACCAATCACTTGAATAACTTTTTAGAACTGAATTTTATTTAATAATCACCTCTAATAAAATCAATATATCACTGAATTTTGAATTTATATTAATTTGCTTTTGAAAAACGTGAACTTGCTAAGTAAAAAATAACCTATTAAACACTAGTTCCCATAGTGATAACTTACTTTCAATACTTAAATATATCACATGTTATATATTAGTTATAAGGTATATTATAAGATTTTGTGCTTTTATTAGTCTGTAAACCAATATTTTCTGTAGTCCAAAGAACTTTCCCCTGAGATATTAAACAAACGAAGAAACATACGCCATTACCGAGCGTCTACACGATGAGCGAATGAGCAGACAGCCAACTACGGAAAAAGTAAACATGCCGGCGCAAAAATAAATATTATGTTTTTTTTTCAGAAATTGTAATTGACCACGATATGCGAAACTGATAATAAATTATCGTACCTATTCTCAACTGTATGTTTGATTTATTCAAAAGATTAATACAAAAGTTCGGGGTAAATAAAATATAGAATACTTAGCTGACGAAGTCAATTTCGCCTAGCAGTGTTGACCAACCACACGGCGAAGCAGCAAATTCAAATTGAACGGCGGACTAAGTGAGCAGACGGTCGACTTTCATAAGTATTAACAAATAGTACCGAAGATCAATTACAAATATAAGACAACGAATAAGACTGAACTAACGTAATAATAATTAACGCAATTTTCAGTATTACTACAAATTGACGATAACCACGCAGGGCTGTACAAACGCAATTACCATATCATTACAAATTCGCAAACAAATTAGTAGGGTAAGTCCGGGATAGTTGGACCATGTTTTTTTAAAGTAATTTTTTCCAAAACTTTGCAATGTCTAGGATTTGGTATATATTTTTATAATATGTATATATGACCTTGAACAATTGTATGCACCTCTTCAGCTGTTACACTGATCACACTTGAAGTTATGATTTTTTCTTTTTTTTACTCGGTGGTCCATCTATCCTGGTGGTACTCGGGTTAGATGGACCACCTCCTAGGGATTGATGGACCTCTGGTATACGTTACTAAATCAGGGTGTAACACAAGAAATACAGGTTATCAAAGGTATAAACATTGTTTGTTTTCAAGTATAAAGTTATAAACTGCTTGAAAAGTGATAAGTATAGAGTTATAAACTATTTGAAAAAGGATAAGTAAATTTGATAGTCAATATACTTATAAAATATAGGTAGTCTAATTTATTTTCACATGGTTCAGAACATTTAATCATTCTGCAGTCATCTTCTTTCGAGAATCTCGCTTCCCACAGTAATCGCATTTATTTTCGAATCTTGTGCAGCCTTCATGTGTCCAGTGAGAGCATGACACACACTTAATCTTCATCTCGTTTTGTTTCACTGTAGTTCTCTTTACACCATACACAACAATCTTCATCCCAGTCACTTTGATAAAGATTATCGTTGCAAATTGTATTAATATCAATATCTTCAGATTCTGAGGATGACGTAAGTTCTTTCTTCTTTTGCGTTCTCTTCCTTTTATTAATTGTTGTTTGCTTCTTATTCTCACTTTCTCCCTCTAACTTCTTTTTCTCCCGCCTTTTTTCTTTTCCTCTCTGTCTTTCTTCTTTTCCTCCCTGTCTTTCTTCTTTTCTTCCCTTTCTTTCTTCTTTTATCTTAATCTTTAACTGTTTTTCACCTTTTTTCTTTTTAGGGAAATTATGTTTTCCGGAGAGCTTAAAACTGTTGATATAGTTTGAACCTTTCTTTTCAGAGTCTGAACTTTATTGACACAAGGCACTGGATGTATTTTGTCCAATAACTTCGAGGGGGTTACATTTTCAGATATATCCTCGTATTGTTCAGAGGATCCAGGCACAGGAACATCTTCATAGCTTCTTGAAGTACCAGCATTACTATCGTTTCTTGAACTACTAGAACCAGCAACAGCGACACCGGTCATATCATTTTGGGAAACAAGAGATGTGTCTAGAGGCCTGGAGTCTGTGGATTCTGACAGAAAAGCATAGTCTGGTATCGCATCGGGTTCAAAAGGAATGATTCCACAGGTTCTAAAACCACTAATTCCATTATCTACGTTTGCCGACTTCCCCCAAGCTAAGCTAAGAAGCGTACCAAACTGCAGCCGGGTAATCTTCCTTGAGGGATTATTGGTCATGTAGTTGGAGCAAGCAGAATAGTAGTTCATTTTTAAAGACTTAAAGAAAGCACGATCTAATGGCTGAAGCCAATGGCTGGTGTGGGGAGGAATACTCATCAAAATTATTTCATTATTTTCTGCGAACTCCAACATTTCAATGCAGCTAGTATGCGATGTGTGTCCATCTAGAAGGAGGAGTACCTTTCCTGCTGGTTTTCTTGGAGTAAAATGGGTTTTCATCGAATCAAAAAATAAATCAGTATTTACATAGCCAGACTTTGGAGACATTTTTACTTCAGCACCAGGTGGCAAACCGTCACAAAACTCCTGCTTTAGATTCTTCCCTTTCATTATGCAAAAAGGTGGCAAGAATGCACCCTCTCCATTTACATATGTCAATACTGAGATAGTTTCACCCTTTTCTCCCGAAGTAACAGAAGTCACATTCTTAGAACCTTTTAAGGCAACTACTTTTCCAGGTTTGTTGTTCAGTTGTAAACCTATTTCATCCATGTTGAAAATGTTTCCAGGTTTATCTATAAGACCATTTTCTTCCAAAACATTTTTTAAGAGGTCAAAATACTCTTTGACAGCTATTTTATTCAGGCCCTTCGCTCTTGCAATAGATACCCCTTCAGATTGCCGGACGGAAATTTCAGGATTGCGTACAAGAAAAGAAGAAAGCCAGTCGTAGCCTGCTTGTTTGGTTTCATGATTAAAATTATGTTTTAATTGCAGGCTTTCTGCTAAATAATAAGCCATGGAACGTACTGAATCTCTAGTTGGAGTAAACCCCCTTGATTGTAATTTTTTAATATGTCAAACGATTTTTTTTCGTTTTCAATTCCTAACAATGAGTTTTTCCCCATGGAACCTTTATTAAAACTATGTGACTTAAGGCGCCTTTTTAAAGTGGTTTTCGGTATGCCAAACGCTTTTGCTGCAGCATTAACTCCCATTTCCTTATTCTCAACAGCTTTGACTGCATTTTTCAAACTGTCTTCAGACCATTCTCCTCTCCCAGATGTGCCTTTTCTTTTATAAAAAGTAGGCATTTTTCTGTAACAGAAAAAAACCCCAACTTATCAGGATACGCCTTTATATTTAAAATAATTTTTTTATAAGTATTATTTCATTTATATAGAAAGTAAAGCCCTAATAGGAGATATGGTCCGACTATCCCAGGTTTTATTAAGTGGGCCAACTATCCCAAATTTCACTGGTCCATCTATCCCGATTGTCGGGGATAGATGGACCAGCTCCCCGTTCAGACAAACAACGCTACCGGCACGCCATTTTAGGTTAAGATTTTACCCAAGTATACACTTAAGTTATAGCATTGATCTTACGTCGAAATCATTTAAACTAACTTAACCACATAACAAAGAAACCTAGTATAAAATATTTTTCAACTCACCAAAAGAAATAAACGAAGTTTTCTTCTAAAATACACATGAAACTCACGAGCAAAACTAAGCGTGGGTCCGTCTACTCAAGAAGAACAACTCCAGACACCGACTGCAGCGCTGCTGTGGCAGACCAGCCAAATATTCGACTGGTCCGTCTATACCGGTGGTCCATCTATCCTGGACTTACCCTACATTCAAATAACGCAAACAATAGTTTTTTTACAATATTTATTTATTTTTATTATTTTGTCAATGCACAGTATTGTAAATGGTTGTACTGTTGCAATATTTATAGATTAATCTGCTTACCTTTATGTATGTGTCTTCAAATTAGACACTACAGTCCGCGAAGTTTAATATATTTGACCTTGGGCACACACAACAGTCACTTTAAAGTTAAATTAAGACCGTCTACTTACTCAGTATGTTCATAAAATCTAGAAATTTGTAGCCAATGTGACGATGCCATATTAATTTAAAATAATAAATGATACGGATAATAAATTCGTGAAAAAACAAAAATACCGTTAGTAACAAAAATCTACTCTATTTACAAAACAAACAACACAAAACTGTAGAAACACAACAATAACAATTACCACTACGCTGACTGCACTAATATAAAAATGACAACAAGCACATGCGAACGGGCAGTGAGCGATAAATTGGTGGAATTGAAAATCTGTTTAAATTAACCTCCTTTGAGATGTCTGGGTAGTCGGAAGAGTGAAATTTGGCGTTCTTTGAACTAGCCAATCATTGGTAAACGTTTATGACGCACTCGCCTAGCAGCTGCTAAATGTTGCCGGTTCGTGTCACCAAATGAACGCTTGCAATATTCAGGACATATAAAGCAATTTCGTTTTAGATCTCGGCCTGTTATTAAAATGTACGTTAGCAACACTGTATTCCCACTGTTTCAGATGTCAAAACAGAAGTTATTTGTTGTTTACTTCTCTGGGGTAGTCATGCGAATAATTCAACAAAAGACAGAAAACCATCCTTGCCACCCTGACGATGACAACAAAGAGACAAAGGAGACCTAACGGTGCCATGGGGGAAAACCAGCCCATTGTCTGCCTAAGGATTAGAAATACTTAGAACAAACTTTCTCCAACACAGACTTCAACAACTATTTTGGCTACTGTACCACTTGGGAAGTAAACAAAAAAGAGTAAAACACTCGTTGATTTTTTAATCGTTAACAAAATAAATTTAACGATTAATGATTAGAGTTAAACATTTTAAAATTTAACGATTACTGATTAGAGTTAAACATTTTAAAACTTAACGATTAACTGAATTATTAATCCCAAGTCTGAATAAAACTTTCAAAAATAAACATATCTGATTCAAAATTAGTGAAGAATTTTTATAAAACAGGTTGGGCGGCGCCATTCCTGGCCCCCACCTGGTTATGGCCCTGCGTCCAGAACCGAATTCTACAGGCGACACATCAACGTGTCGTCCGCAAACAGGGTTTCCAAAAAGGCCTCGTACGCTATTTTGAGGTGCCCATGCCTCAGAAGAGGTATAGTCGTCTATTTTCACGCAGAAGATCCTCTCAGTCAAAAAGCTAGCAATAAAATAAAGTTAGCAGTCTGGAAGTTGGATTTCCCAGAGTTTTAACAAGTCAAAGGTCTTTTCCACATCTAGGAAACAGCTCTTTCCAACACCCAGCGCCCTCAATCCCTTCCACCAGTCTCATCAGCTGATGATTAGTGGGATGGCCTGGCCTGGAAACCGAACTGTTCGAGGACCAAGAACATCGAAGTGGTCTTGTACACGCCGCGGACGAGACGTTCGAGTATCCTTAACATGGCTGACGGGAATTTGTCGGTTCTGGAAGCATCCATTCTCTCCTTCGGTAACACTATGACTTGTAGCTTTCGCTATTTCTTGGGAAAGTAGGTTAGCCTGAGACACGTGTTGAACTGCTCGACCAAGAAAAGAATTCCTTGCCCGGGAAGTCGACTAAGAGCTGTATCGAATCACTGTCCAGGTCAGGAGCCTATCTTGCTCGGAGTTCAGCGGGGCGATCTAAGACCTCACCTCTAGAGATGGGTTCGGGCACGGTAGTGATAGAACGCACACACTCAACATATCAGGACGTAGTGTAATGTGATTGGCCCGCATGAATACCACCTTATATAGTGCAAGATCTTAGCATAGGAAAAGTTATAAACATAGGTGGGTCTAGTTGTTTCGGACTGTATAAAAGTCTTACGCAGCCGTACCCTGCCTCATTCGACATACGGACTCTTACAAAAGCGCTTCAGCATGAGTGAGGTGTTCTCTTGGTAACCACACAAGAGACTACAGTGCACTGTATTAGCTGCGTCGGCAAATACCCAGTCAACTACTGGTACTGCACGGTGTACAAGCAGTTCAGCAGCGGAAACCAAAGGGTCACCCGATCGCGGTTCACGACCCACAACTGAGCAGGCTGACCCTGCACGGCTTCCGCTTCTCGTCCTGAGAGGCAACAGAAGACTAATCCGAAATTGAATCGCTCATCCCTTCCCAGGCTCCGACTCCATATCTTGGTTCAAAACGAACAAGCTCCTATCCACGACTATCGACAGCGAGACGCCCCAGACATCCCATCTTGGCTGTCCACTTCCCTCCTGTTTTGCGTCTGCACTGGAGCACTTCCCTGGAGACTAATAGTAGTTTTCACTTAGCAAAGGAATAAAAATAACAAACTCCATAACAGATAACACAATTAGGCATATATGGTCCAACTGCAGGCACTAAGATAAACACATGATCTGATAAGATTAGAATTTACTAAACTTATTAGAAGGCCATCAATAAAACAAAGAGGTGATAAGAAGAGAAAGCTACAAGCTTATCTGAATTTCTTGGAGACTGTAAAACATTCATGATGATATGGCTCGAAGTGTCCATTATTTGCCCAACTTGTGCTATCAGTTTGCCAGGACCCATTAGTTGCACAGTTGATCTACTAGCGGTGGTTCCCAACCTTTCTGGACCCATGTACCACTTTGGTCTTCCGCGTTTTTTTAGAGTACCACTTGATATGAAAATAAAATAAAATAAGAGCAGATATCTAATGAAATTTTACCCCTAACTCTTTAGGTTGTGTTTTTGTAAGGGTAATCGGTTTAAATCATGAAAATTTATTGTTGTTTTGAACATGAATTTGGAATTTTTATAAGTAAATAATTTTTTCATAGCTAGGTCTTCTTGCATACCACTAGTGGTATGCCTACAACCGGTCAGGAACCCCCGTACTATGGGAATGCCTTTTTAAGTATTGCTGTCCACTGTGACTGTTGTCGGTTTTGCTAGGTTATGGCCTATAAATTCTCTTGTTTCTTATTTTCTTTTGAACAGTAACAATTTAATAAAGTCACACTGTTAATATTTTTAGTTTCAACTTATTTCTTATAACAAATTATATAATATAGGTATATGTATAATAAGTATATAACAGGTTATAACCTGTTATTTATATGGAACGGTATCATTCGTATCTGTTCTAGTTTAGCACAACTCTAATGTAAAGTGTCATGTAGAACTTTTGTTACATCTCATCGTAGAATGACTATTATTATTATTTTTTTCTGACAAATGATCGACCACATGAAGTAACTTCTTAATAATTTTCTTTCTTTTCTCACTTTCTGCCCTTGCAATAATCTTTCATTCTTTCACTATGGTATGTTCTCTTTTCCTTTCTTCTCATCAGATACTTGTGTCACTTCTCTTTTTCTTGAAAACCCTCCAAATTCTTTAATATTTCTCCTAAAATGTCCTTGTTCAAAATATCGTCTTTTGTAAGCTCCATTTCTGTGAAGGCCTTTTTTTTAAATTCTGTGTAACAACAAATTTGTGTTTTGGGAATTCTACCGAAACATTTGAATATTCTTTCTGAATATTTTGAAGTCTTTCTGGCTTCACTTGGACCAAGTGTCTTGAGAATGTGATCTTTTTTCCTAATTGATTCTGAAAGTTATTCATTTTCTAAATAAAGTTCTTGACTGTTTGTTTAATCTACTCATTTCCATTATTGTTTGGGCCAAGAATTGTTCTTCTTTCTTTCCTTTATTTATATTCTACTAATTCTTCTGTTTTTCATGTTTTGTTTAAAATATTTTGCTGCATACAATGATTCGGTTTTATAATTGTGTTGTAATGATGGAATTTTGTTTTTATTGAGACTGATTTTGTTGTTGTAAAGATATCTTGTTAATTGATAAACTAATTCCTTTTTTGAAAATCTTGCTTTATAGGCCATTGGGCTGTGTTAAGTTTCTACGGTAGTCAAATTTGGTTACTTTCATGATTTTCGTATACATTGTGTTCAGGAACTTTAGAGCATCTTATTTTTTCAGTTTGGTTGTTGATGTATGTTAGTGTTATGAATTTGTTGTTTTCTGTCTTTGTCTGTTGTTTGTTTTGTGTACGAGTTTATTGACTATTGTTCTGTCTTATCCGATGGATTCTGCTAGATATTTTATTGTCTTTAGTTCGTCTCTGTAGTCTTTTTCATCTAGTGGGACAGTGCTCCCAGCGGCAGCCTCTGAAGAAGCTTTTTAAAATCGAAAACCGGTTAAGGCTATAAGGTAAAACTTTTGTGTTTACCCATAAAAAACTTTGTGTTCCGAGTCGGTAGTGAAATAATTATATTTAGTTAAGTAATGGACACGTCATGGACAACGAAATCCAAGAGATATGAAGTAGACTAAAGTATGATATGAAGATTGCCATGTTTTGAAGCGAAACATAGTTTAGTTTTGTACTCCATCAAACTGCAGTCTCACTATACAAAGTTGTCCCTACCGGTCATAAAGCTCTCATTTACTGTTATCAAGTCTTTCCAGCGACTGAGTCAATCATGTTGACTTACTTTCACAAGTACAAAGTTATGATAAGCATGTGTGGAGAGGATGCAATGAATTCTATCACTACGTTATGTCTACCTCACCTCACAAACTTAATAGATATTGGAATAGTTCCTACAAGTATAACAAACATTTGCATTAGAGCTTGTGATCAAAAAGGCAATAACCAAAGAAACACATTAGTAAAAATAAAACTTAAAAGGACATTATACTCAATTTTGTCTGAAAGTAGACTGAAATAACTTAGAACTCTCACTTTTTCTGCCTGTGTTGATTCAGCGATTTTCTCTGCAGATTTACAAAGCGATTACATTTAAACTTGCTGTCTCCTCTTGCATTTCTAGTATTACATACTGCAATGCAGTATCTTACATTTTTTCATCGACTCAGAAAATGAGATAAAAAAACAAGTAACATTCATTACATAATTGAATATGATGATGCACACACTAATACTGTGACATGGGGTTCCAAGTTGGTACAACTGTTCACGTAAAGTTTTATAATGATGTGACGTTATATGTAAGTCTTGTAACCATTTTTTCAAGTTTTGGCCATGTGTTAGCCAAACTTACATATAAGGAATGTAACGGTGTTGTTTAGCATTGACTAAAAAAAAAACAAGCTCTGCGGTACCATCTGTAACTACAACTGCCGTTACATTAAATTTTAAAACTAGGTATTTGACCTAGACGGAAGCAAAAATGTGCTGGGAGCCATTGTGACAGGACTTGCAAATAAAACGCTAATTCAACGATAACAATTTGTTTTTTTTATTAGTGTTTCATTAATAACTTGAATTAATTTAAAAGGAAATAGCAAGTATCATAATTACATAAGATTATTCCAGTCAGTAAATTATTTCATTAATTCATATCAATTATCATTATCATATTGAAAATCTAAAACATCAGTTAACAGATTAATTCTGACAAATTAGATATGCATACATATGCAAGGTATTTGCATTATTAGCAATGTTCCTTTATCAGGATGAGCAAAACTATTAACAATAAGAAGCAATTAACAATATTTAAATACATGTTCTTTAACAATTAAGAATAAATTAACCGAGATGTATACACAGGACATGTTTCAACCAAATGTTGATCACTATGAATTTTCAATAGACCAATATAGATATATATATATATAAATGTCCGTTTCTTCTTGAAACGAGCAAGGTGTAGTTGTGTGAAAATTAGAAACTGGAATTCTCCCACCTGGGTTTGTAAAAGTACTGTCCTGTAATATACGTGATGGATGCTGGTATGGTCCTGCTCAGTGTAGGTTGGTCATGAAGTTACCGGTCCTGATGGAGGTTGCGAATGCATGTGTCTTCTTAGGCATAGGTTGTGGTCATCGGCTAGATCTGATGGCCTTAGGGGAGCATAGCTCCTGCGGAGGTGACGGGTATTGTAGTCGCCATCCATGAATCTTTCTCCCGACTGGGGCGGGGACCCTGCGACCTTTACTGTTCACTCGTGCACGATAGATCGATAGTTCCAGAAGTCTATTTCCCAGCCGTCGGATCAACTCACCATGCCAGAAGATGGAATAGAAATGAGATCAGAACACACGTTTCCTGGTCTCAGGACGATTGCCCAAAAAACTTGTTCAAAATTGGTTAACACAATCAGTTGGGCTGCATTTTACTACAAGGTTAAAACAGCCTGCATTACTGCATCGCCATGAGCGATGAGCAGCACGGCCACTGCCAACCGAATTACATCGCCCGCTTCATTGCTGAATACTGGTGAAAACAGCTCTAGTCTCCCAATTATGCGCCGACGAAATTTAGCAAGCCGTGGCAGTTTAAATTTTAGTTCTGCCGCAGCACAGCAAAATGGTTTCACTGGATGAGAATTTGTTTATTTACTATTTATACACATGTGAAGTGTATAAGTAGTAATAAAAAATAAAAATAATATACTTGCAGTAGAATATATAATGTAATACATAACATACAAATACTGCAAGAAATGCAAATCACAAAGAGTTACTTACGAAGATAAGATATCAAAAATGTGCAAGACTTTGAAATAATAAAGTCATACAATATGCAACAGGTTGTTCAACATGTGGGGGACTGCTAATACTGATATGTCTCAATTTTGTAATTAAATAATACATTAATCTCAGCAATGTATAAAACATTAACGTAGAGTGAGTTATGCTTTTAAGAAAATTGAACTGAATTGATTCTGGTTATACATGTTATGTGTGGCTGCATAATGTGTCACTTATTTATGTGTTTGTTGAGTTAAAATGTTTGTCATTACATTAACTCAGGTAATTGATATGAGGGTCAATCAAATATAAACCAATAATTCTTTGCAACAGTGGATTGTGTGAGCACGTGGTGTCAAGACTACGTAGCGCAGGTGCGAGCAGTGGGCATGTCCTAGACTCATTGTTGCAGTTCGTGTCCCCATGCTATTGTTCTGTTAATTGTTAAAAGATGAGTGAGGAATCAGTGTTTAGTACCGCTGTACAATGTATTATAATTAAATTATTAACAAATGAAAAAGTTAAACCAGGTGAAATTTTGCAAAGATTACACTCACAGTTTGGTGATGAGACATCAAGAACACGTGTTGCATGGGATAAGCCCTTTTCTAGTGGTCAAAATCTTGGTGCAAAATTTGATTCATCCATGTCAACCAAAACCTAGCATAACACTTCAAAATAAAAAAATCGGTATGGAGACCATACATGACTTCCATGTCCTAAAATTTATATTTAAAATCATTTAAATATTAATTAAATAAATGGATGTCGAGTTCTGAAGAAATGACGATCAGCTAAAATAGTACCCTCATGTCAGGTGGGTGAAGACTATCCTCAGCCTTCGTGAGGAAGGACTGTACTTTTAGATACAATGTTTGTAGATCAATGAAGAGCTGGCCAAAGGGAGCTGCGATCTGATTCCTGTAATGAAATTGGGCTCTCGCTGTGAGTTATCGGCCAAGGGTGAATGATGTCTATAGTATTATCAAAGTCTTTCCTGTCAATACTATACTAGTCATTTTTCTTTTTTTAAATCGAGTCTTTCTTTCTTTCTTTCCATTCGTCTTCTGATTTCCTGAACGACGATTCTGTTCACCCGTATAATTATAAATTTCTCAGCAAAACATTTCTTCCTTAATACATTTGTGTCTTCTGTTTAACTCCCACCATTCTGATCCATGTCATACTGCTGTCCAGGAGTGGCAAACAATTTTCCAGAGGAGAAAAATATTTATATACTTTCATACATACATACATACATGCACATATTAGTTTGTAATTTTTATATTATCATAGATATAAGTACACAGATTGTATTGATTTATTAAAACATTTATTGCTTGAAAATACGCATAAAATTAATGGCTTGTAAAAGTTAATGTTTGATCTCCATTAAGTAGTGCTCAAGTTTCCAAAGTTTTAATATTATGATGTACATAATCAAAACATCAGTGCAGGTTTTAGTGTGTATGAGGGTACACCGTGAACAAACATTTTCAACATTCCCTATGGAGCGTTGCTCAGAGTAAAGCTGCGAATCTAGAGTGTACGTTTCACAGAACAAACACACGGAAGAGAAGGAACTCTCCGAAATCTCTCATGGACCATGAGCATCTTGCAGAGGGTTTATTCCCTAAAGACGAAAAGTCTGTCTATGAACCGTTCCTCTGTAAACACATGCAGTTACACTGGCCAGCGATCCACAGGAAGCAAATCGCTACCCACGCTGGACACCTTTTCGACTTGCACGGATTGTGTTGGTGTGGGTTTCGGTACTTTCCATTTAAAAAGCATGCAAATGTAAGAAAATAAACATGAGTGAGGCCAGAAATAACGCGAATTGTGTGTGTGTTTGTGTGTCTTGCCTGCCTTTTTATTGTAGTAATCGCAATAATAAAATGGAAACTTAAACATTACATAATTGAGATATGCTTGTCTGCCACGAACGATATATTTTCTCTCATACATGATTTAAATTAAAATGAAAAAATGATAATTGTATTGCCTCGCAACAAAATTATTTTATTTTTAACAATTACCATTGTTTGAAAAAGTTTAAATGAATTTTCAAGTACTTTACTCTTGTTAAAACATAAAAGGTTGCAGGTAAACTACCCCTTCCCCTTAACCGATCTTCACCAAAATCAAAAGGCCTCGAGTTCTCTACAATTCAGGGATGTATGCAAAAAATTATTTGATTCTGTTTGAATTTGCGGCTGTTATCATTTGCGATAAAAAAATTCCACACACACACACACACACTTTTCAAAAAATTACTTTTCTTCATGTTTTGAGGGTAGTACAATTAGAATCAGCCCTTATCTTGAACAAGATTTTTTTCGCCATGACCATTTTCCATTTCCTTATGGAACATGGAAGTAAAATTAATGAAGTTCATGTCATTAAAGGTGACCAACGTGTAACAGTAGATCAAATTAGTAAAAAAATCGAAATAAGCTATGTCAGTGTACAACGCATTATTAAAAATGAGTTGAAGTACTGGAAAATTCCTGAAAGACTGGTTCCTGCATTTTGAATGCCATTTAAAAAACTGAGCGAGCTGAAATTTGTCAGAGACTTTTGACTCGATATGAAGCTGCATGGGCTGCATTTTTGAAGCACATTATTACATATGACGAGACATAGGTACACCACTACATCCCTGAAACGAAGTGGTCGAGTGTGGAATGGCATTCACAAAATGAAACCACTCCCGTAAAGGGCAAACGAGATTGTCAGCAGGTAAGGTTCTTGCCAGTGTTTTCTGGGACTACAGGAGTATATTTTCTTCTCAATCAAAGAACAATTAATGCTGCATACTACTGCAAACTACTGGACAAAGTGAAAGCAACATATCAGCCCATAAGACATGATATCCTGTTCTGCACTGTGTTGCTTTTACATGATAACTCTATGCCCCATACTGCCACCATAACTCAAGGGAAATTACAGAATATCCACTGGGCCGCTGTTGAAAATCCTCCTTTCAGTCCTGATTTTTCACTAAGCAACTACCATTTGTTTGGAACTCTGAAAGAAGCACTAGGGGGAGAATGATTTTCCAATAATAAAGAGGTGAAACAATTTGTGCACTATTGGCTTATGACACATTCCAAGACATTTTATGAAAATGGGATAAAAAATTGCCTATCCACTTGAAAAAGTGTGTTGTTGTTAATGGACACTATGTGGAAAAATTATGTATGTATAGTTTGTAAATAAACTAATAAATTGATTTACAAAAAATTTTAGTTTGTATTATATTTGAGTTACCCCCGTAACTTCATGTACTCTGATAATCAAGTGTTCATACACTGTTTCATAGATACATATATGTTTGTTAAATTGGTCTTTTAAGCTATGAATTTTAAGGTCATACACTAACATGTTCATGACTTTTTGCAGTCGTAAGTCATATATAATTCCATGATTTTCACTAGATCTCGTTCAAACAGTAAATCAGTAAATTTTTAATGAATTTTTTAAGTTCTGTTATAATAATTCTTTCACTGTTGTATTATGTAAATCTGAAATTGTAAGGTTATTTTGTATACTAATAGTGATTAATAATGGAGGGAATAAGATGTGCTACATTTTTATCTAAAAATGAAACTTTTACTTGTGAACTTACTGTTTTTTCTTCTCGTCGAACGCGTTTCGGCGTCATATTCGCCTTCTTCAGCTTAGAGACAGACTGCCAGTATTTAGTAACGGTTGTTATATGGAAGGTGTAGTGGGGGTGATGCGTGGAGGAAGGGGATTGGCGCGGGGATTCAAATTAATGTTTGTTTTTTGTATAATTGTGTCAAAAAGTGTATGTGATTTATATTGTAATTGGTCGTTAAGTATGTTGTTTGGTTGTGTTGTGTGGTGTTTGTATATTTCGTATTGTTCAGTTGTGTTGAGTTTTCGACCTTTGGGTAAGTGATGTAAAATTTCAAGATTAGTGTCTATGTTGGTGTAACTGTGGTTTTGTATGTGTATGTGTGTGGCAAATGCGGAGCGTATATTGTTGAACCAACAACTGAACAATACGAAATATACAAACACCACACAACACAACCAAACAACATACTTAACGACCAATTACAATATAAATCACATACACTTTTTGACACAATTATACAAAAAACAAACATTAATTTGAATCCCCGCGCCAATCCCCTTCCTCCACGCACCACCCCCACTACACCTTCCATACAACAACCATTACTAAATACTGGCAGTCTGTCTCTAAGCTGAAGAAGGCGAATACGACGCCGAAACGCGTTCGACGAGAAGAAAAAACAGTAAGTTCACAAGTAAAAGTTTCATTTTTAGATAAAGTGTAGCGCTGTGAAAGAAGATGATGAACAATCAAGACAACTACATTTTTATGTATAAAATGTCTCGCAACATAACTATGATTTAGTTTACAATGTCCCTTTACGTAAGTCATTTCCTATGTTTGATGTGTACGCCTAATACATTTACATTAAAGGTCACCAGTCGTATGTCCTTGCTGTGCAAACACAGCTGACCACCTTGGGTTTTTAATTTTTAGGGGCTCTGTATATATTTTTGGAGCCATGCTTCTTACCGTTACAAACATTAGAAATGTAAACAGTACAATGTATTCAGTCACGCATGGTAAACCTACCCCACTTCAAGAAAGAACACAAAATTTTTGTGGTGCATGAAAGAATAATGCTTCTTTATAGTAGTACAGAAGGAACAATGCATTTTGAACTACGGACATAGAAACTTGGCGACTAGCTGAAACAGCTGCGGTGCTTTTAATGCAGACCAAACTACCGCGTGTGATAGGTCTGTGGCACAGAAAAGGCTACAGTAGACTAGGCTGCAAAAAGGAAACAGATGGGACACAGCAGGTTAGGTTAGGATAATATTAATATTATATTTTAGGTATGAAAAAAATGTGACACTCAGAGATTTTGAAAATTTTTTAGTCACACATCACACATCTTTACAGCATTTGCCATCTTACTTAACACAAAGCTTTAAAATACATATTATCTAGTCATATTTTCATCACAGCAATTATCACAAATGTAAAATACATATTACCACATGGATGAAAATATATTAAACATTTAATAATTTTATTTATGACACTTCAAGGCGCGACATCTCTTGTTAGCGATAACACTTATCAAAAATACTGTTTGAACTTTCGCTACAAATATTCCATTTTGACAACAAGATATCAGTACTGAAGACATTAAATATTTGCCATTACTTCTTACATTCTTCCAAGATTACAGCCACAGTGTCTGACATGTGCATTACATGGTCTCACACCAGAATATTTCTACTCTTTATTGTCATTCTATATGTGGTCTAATCTTATATCATTGCGAGAAATTTTATCTGTGACAATTGCACTTGTTAGAAAAATCTATTGATTGGTGCATATAACACATATATATACACCATCAGTTTGTAAAATAATGTTAGAACATCCCTTGTTCATCTTGTTCTGTCACATTTTCTCTAATAACTGTTTACTGAGAAGACGTCTCATTGTCCTATTCTTGTCTTACAGCACAACATACATTTTCGTGTGGCATCAGGTGCCACAGTTTTGGTGTTGTGCATGAGGCTGCTCGTATAAAAATTTAACTATTCGTATGATTTACACAGAAGCCTATAAAATTTGGAACTACTCTATGAAAATCCAGAAACAATTATACTGACCTTCCACGCAAAACAGCAGTCACAAAGTTCATACTTTCTACATGCCAAGATTATTGGGCAAAATACCTCCATAGAATTGGCATTCTCTTCTGACTAAAATACATCATGTATAAACACTTTAGTGAAGAAATGGATGACCAAATCTCTAGAAGTATGTGCAGCAGATGAAGAAGTGAAGTCATTCACAGGAGAGAAAGACTACTAATGGGTTTGGTATTAAAAATGAATAAAGAACCCTAAAAAGAAAAACTGTCGAATAACACTGAACTTGGATGGTGCTGTAGGAACTTAACAATGTTCAGTTCAGTAAATCAACGATGTTAACATCAAGAATTTCCTCGTAGGCTAGATGATAAAAGAGAAATATGGAAAAAATATTACAACGCAAAGAGACAGCCTTATTGGCCACTATATAAGGTACAAAGGAATTGTCACAACAACAACAGAGAGTTACTTTAAGGGAAATGATATACAGATATGACGACCAAGGCTTCAGTGTAACTGTATATCAAATAATAAATGAGTTAAATTACAATTCCCATGAAGATACGAAATAGAAAGGACAGAAGCAAACCATGTGGTGAACAACTGTCACTGAAACTATGGATTGAGGACCACATAAGAAACATTTTTTTTATAAGGAATGAAAATTAAAACGGCTAATCTTTTGCAGATTCAGAATCCTTGGCGAATGCCAGAAACACCTGTTCCAGGGTAGTGTCGGCCACTGAGTAGTCTTCAATGATAGCATGTCTTTCTTTCAGTTGGTTTATACTGCTGAATATCCTTGATAAAGGAATGGAATTGTCTGGCAGATGGTAGTGTAGGAATCCCTGAAACACAATCGATTGACAAAGACTTAAGTTATGAACATATACAGGAGAAAATAATTATACACATTCATAAAATTAAAGATTGTTTACAGAACTGTTAACAGTTTGATTGGGGCTGACATAATATTTGCCATTACAATATTACCATGACCTATTTTTAGCATATTCAAACACGGCGTGTAGTAAATTTATTACAATCTAATAAATAAAATATTGTTATCAATATTTCACAATTAAATTTTGTATCTAGATGACAGCATAATAGAGATTAAAATTATTGTAACCTTCTAACACAGCCTTTGCTACTGGTCTGTTTATGATTTGTGAAAGGTTTGGTTATTTTTGTTGTTAATTTTGTTCTATCACAAATATTTTATTAAAAAAATATATATATATTAAAACATTATACTGAACTTATTCTTGACTGAACTGTTACCACATTGCTCCGCTAAGTCTGCAATCCCCCTTTTTTTAGATAAATATTCCTTAATAATGTACCAGAACTTGAAAAATTATTATATTTAAAGGAAATCTATTTTTAATAAACTGATACAAATTTGTTAGTGATATATTCAGACTGTTTCCAAACTTTAGAAAATGATTCACATGACCCATAAACATGTTTAAAAATGATTCGTGCTCTGCCTGTATGATTTTATTAAAAAAATCACTGCTGAAAATTACTAGGTAAATTACTGCTGAATGAGATGAGATGTGAAATTAAAATTATATATATATATATATATATATATATATATATATATATATATATATTGTAACGAGTATTATTAGACGTCCTCGTCTTCGTTTAAGCCTCACGTTGTATGCGTCAATCTGTAACGCAGAGACTCGTGTCGTATCTGTAAAATGTACACCAATTTTGTATGTGTATTAAGTGTTAGCGAGTTCGTCTCGCACCGGGGTCGTTACATCAATGGTCGCTGCTAACGATGTCCGTAGCGTTGCGGTAATGACCAGTATAACACGGCAGTAACCTTACCTGTTTACTTATAGGGGTGTGTTAATCCCGGGTGGCGCCAAATTGTTTATTAAAAGAATTAAAATTACTTGATACTGAGTTTTCAGCAGTGACGGTCGGGCGTTCAAATAATTCCCGCTCGTACGGCCGTCTGGATTGTATACACTTTGTGCAAATGACGACTTGTTCGCTGCTCATCAAACCTATTCTTCATAAATAAACACAACTAATGTAATGCACTCCCTATGAAATAATAACACCGGTTACTCCCTGTAATAGTTATTTTTAATGGGTTATAATTAAAATATTCAATCTGACAATTATATTATAATAAATCTGCACCGACTTTTTACATGAAACACTTCCTCTCAAGGCTGACGAATCGATTAAGGAACGATCAGCATCAGTATGGCTGTGTAACGTTAAGTTATTACAATTATTTTCGTTCCCAAAATCGTGGGATTCTTGTGATTATGAGCTAAAGAATTCCTATGGTTACAATACATTCTTAAGTTTAAAGTTTATAACAATATTATTTCATAGTCATCACAGTGAATATCACTACTTAGTGTTCATTATTTACTGAATCAATGTTCTATTCTAAATATTATTCATTGTAACTTTGTTAAATGTTATTGTTCACTCTTAAAACTTAAACATAGGTTATTTTACTAAGTCTTTATCTTAGTCTACTCTCCTCTTACTATTTTTATCACAGACAATATTTTTATTTATTTCTCACTTGCACTTTCTTAAATTATTTAGTGTTCATTATAATTTATTTAGTGGTTCTTTTGTATTATATCACTCTAGGATAAATCACTTTCACTAGTTCAACTTCCGTTTATTTCTCATCACTTTATTCTCTTTCTCTACACACTATCTATATAAAATTATTAATATTATGTCTTGCTTTGTTAACAAATTACATATATCCCTAACTCTTTGGTTAGTGTACCTTTATCTATTGTTTTCTATTACTGACTATTTACAATTGTCATTCAATCAATACTAACATTCATTAATAGTTTTGGTTCTTAACCGGTTTTATTTTCTTTATTATTTGGATTACATTATTTCTCCCTTCTCTTTTTTTTTATTCCTTGTCTAGTTTTCTTGACGTGTTTCATATTGTTCTCTTCCTCGCGGGTTTGTTCTCTCTTGGTTTTCATTCTTCTTCTCCTTCGTTCGTCTTGTTTTCTTTATTTTGGTTTCTTAACTGGCCAATCTCTGGGGTTGGGTCAATGTCGTTTGTCTGTCAGTCTATTATTTGAGTTTCTTTATTAATCACTTTTGGTTTATTTCTCCTTCTCCTTCCATGTTAATTACTTTTTATATATTTTTTACTCTCCACATTATTTATTTATTCAATATAGTATTATTTAGCATTTTTTATACATACTTATTGTTATCAAAATTGATCTAAATTTGGCGATGTTATAATATATATATATATATTGCAATGGAACACAGGATGATAAGCTATGTTGTTTGTATCTAAGCACATGGATGACGAACATTTTCATGTTTAAATTGGTTTTATATAATAATATTTTGTCTCTTAGCCATAAGTTTTGTATTTAGAAATGCATAAGCATGTAGGGTATACCAAATTCTTCATAAAACGGTATTCTTTATTGTCATGTATTTTTTGAGTGAATTTGTGCGTGTGTGCGGGTGTGATAACTTGTGATCGCTATATATCCGCGGTAATTAACCGATCGACGCGAAACTTTGACAATGGATTATTTATGTAAATAGCTTCAATTGTGTATACTCTGAGGGTCATAACTAGTTTAGAAATATGGTTTTTTAAGTAGAAAAAAACTCAATTTGAAATGCTTATCATTATTAGGGTAATAAAAATTGTAGATAAATTCAATGCAAGCTAGTGCGGATTTATACAAACTGTTTCAGGAAAACTTTGTAAGCTAGTGCGGATTTATACAAACTGTTTCAGGAAAACTTTGTATCTTTTGGAATCATCAAACATGTGACTTCGAATTAACCAATAGGAAGACACTAAATTCAGTAACATTCATACTCTGTAGGGTAAGGATCGACACAGTTCTTCTGTAGCATCTGCAAAGTGAAGTTGTGCTCGGTGTTCGAGAGTTTTTCTCGTATGAACATAGAAAAATATAACTTAAAATAAACCTTGGTATTGTTTACGAAGTTCAGCGTAAAGAACCGAGCGGGTTAATTATTTAAATAAAATTACAGTATATTATAGTGGTTTTTCGTGTTAGTTTAAGATATCCGCATAGGGAATTAAACACTTCAAGCTTTCTTGGAAGGTGTACGACTAATACACCGCATTCAAATAATACCCATATTCACCCTGAGATCGATAAAATTTAACATATCAATTAATAATAAACTGTTCGAGTAAAAACAATAATCATTGGGAGTAACAATTTGTGAAGAGTCTAATTGATATTAACAGTTAGACATAATCATCAATGAGACTGATCGAAATATTGCCGCTGGAGCAACCCGCCGTAGAAGAGGACAACAAGACGAAGAGGACGCCAGGATGAAGAAGACGCCAGGAAGGAGTGTGGCGCTGGGGAAGAGGACACCAGGACGGGAGCGATGATAGGAAGAGGATCGCACGTATGGAGGACATAGCATCAACCAAGTAAAATCGATATATTATCGAACAATATAAACTGTTATTCCAAATATAAATGCATGACAATTTGTAATACAATATTCATCTTAAAAGACTATATTCTTGTGTATAATAAATAATTTTTCATCTCCTCCATAATAGACTTGTTGGTAATTTTTTCACACTCACAATATCCTTATTAGTTATAATTAAATTTGAACCTAAATTTGAAAAAATAGAACATTGCACCCCAAGGGAATACGTAGCCAGGACTACATGCTTCTATATCATTTTATGACGTTGTAGACATGTTAGAATTTGATTTTTGTTAAATTGTGTTAAGTAGAGATAAGTTTTGAATTAAGAATTGGGTAAAAAAACTATTATATGTCAAAATGCCCATAATTTTATTTACTATCATGTCATGTGCGGAGTTAGCGTGCGAGTGCGTGGGTGTGCGTGTTATTCGTATTTATTGGAATAACTCTGGTAATAATTAACAGATTGAATCGAGACTTGGATAGCGCATGCATCTAAATTAGCACTATATTTTCTTGGTGTCAAAGACTCGAAACAGACTATTTAAATAGGTATTTTTTAGCAAAAATCATCTTTCTATAGATTCCTTATCTTCTAAAAGTAATAAAATTTCTAGATAAAATCTATACCTGAGCTCTTCTGCAGACTTTTACCGATTTATTCAGGACTTCTATCAGTTCTACCCATCGATCACGTGTCAAGGGTTTCGACCAATCAGTGGCCCCAATTTTCATTAAGATCGGGTCTCTGTCTGAGATGTTTCAGGCAGTTCCATCTACCAGCTCGACTATTACAGACGTGAGTCTGTGTCTGTGTGAGTTTTTCGTGCAGTAGATGTTCATATGTAGGGGTTATTAAGGGAATCTTAGTGTAGAGTTACCCATTTGCTAATACCTTATATTGGTGTACGAACTCAATTTAATACAATACAAAATAATTATTAAAACAGTGCTAGTATCACGAGAGGCAAGATATCCGTTTAGGGGAGGTTTATCCACCGGGATACGCCTGTGTTAACGGGAGGACACCTCAAGATGCAGGAAGGTGTATGATCAATACACCGTATTAAAATAAATATAAAGTACAGCCCTGTTCCGAACCCTGAGTTAAAGAAATAATCACTATCGGTGTGTCAGCATGCGTGCATGGGAGAGGAGTGTCCAATGGATCGTCAGTGTTGCTGAGAACGGCTGGCGGTAAGGGTGCAGATTCAATGGACCACTGGACAGCAGCAGTATTACGAAGTGACCGTAAAAGGGATATCATCAACAAGAAACAATAGACATTTTAAAACAAAACAATTCAGATCAATTCACAGACATTATTCAATTAAAATAAAGTATTTGTAAAATACCATATTTAAATTTGTTTAAAATATACAACCTTACTCCAGATAACAGACTGTATTATTTCTAATATACTATGACTAATTTATGTTTTGTCACATAGTATATATGGCGCCCAACGTGCTTGCACGAGAATATAGTATATTATAAAATTTTGTATTATTTTTGAACTGTTACATTTTGTCTTTATAGTGTGTATTAATGATATATTGCATATACTCAGAAAGACTGTGTTTTAGGTTAGAATTGTAGTATAGTATAGGGATATTATCTGGAGTGGGTTATCTAATTTGTGCATGTATAGGTTAAGGTTTTGTGTGGACATTGTGTTGAATGATTTCTCACTGTTTACTGTGCATTGCGATAATATTTTAGAATAGTTGAACATTCTATTAACATTAGAACATTGAACATTAGAATAGTTAACAATAAGAATAAGTGTGCCCGTACGTAAGTCAAGACATTAAGAGATAAACTTTGCTGTGATCGGTTATCATTATTAAAGATGGCAGAAGCTCAATCAGCTGATTTGCAATCTACGCTAAATGCAATTTTAGCAAATATACAATCCGTATGTGATGATCATAAACAGTTACGCGAAGATAACAAACGAGTTCAAGAAAATTTAAAATTTGTACACGAAGATAATAAAATACTGCAAGAAAATTTAAAATCTGCACGTGACAACAATAAAAATCAAAATAAAAAAATATTCGCTGCCATATACGAGCAAGCAAAACAAAATAAAGCTATCGTCGAAGCTGCCGAGAGCAAAATAACAGAAAAAGTTGAATCTATCCGCGTGGAGTTTGAGACCGCAATAGAATTAAATAACACACATATAACGGAATGTGAGACGCGTGTGCTAGCAGTAGAAGAACATACGCGAGAGCAGACGACCGCAATAAATGACAGCATAAACACATACGAAAACAAATTAGAGGTGTTAGAACAAAAAATGAAACAAATACAACAGACTACTCCACTCGCAAACCAGGTCACTTATATATACAACACACAGGACGACATCAACACATACGGTACATGAAATTTTATGGCCTTGAACATGAAAATCCTGTACAGTTCCTTAAGCAATGCCAACATAATATGGAAAATATTGCTGACAATCTTAGCGATGTTGATAAAATAAACTGGGTGGTGTGTCAGCTAAAGGGCACAGCGGCTGAATGGTTTTCGATTGTGCAAGACAAAATCGTTGTGTATGAAGATCTTGTTAACCACTTTACGGTAAGATATTGGCATGACGAAATCCAGTGGAAAGTACGCGTGCAGCTGGAGTTTGGTAAGTATACTCCAAGTAAAGGGACTAAAGAGAAATATTAAACAATAGACATTTTAAAACAAAACAATTCAGATCAATTCACAGACATTATTCAATTAAAATAAAGTATTTGTAAAATTACAGACAATATTTAAATTTGTTTAAAATATACAACCTTACTCCACATAACAGACTGTATTATTTCTAATATACTATGCCTAATTTATGTTTCGTCGCTATATATATATATATAAAGTGTACTATTTCTTATAAGTACAAAACAAACGTTAATGTTACCTTAAAAATTTTCAAAATTGTGGTTGACTGAAAATTTTATAGAAATTAGTATTTAAAAAATGTCGCATTACATAAAAAATTAATGATAATGTGATGTATTTATAATATACACACACACTTGCTGTTTACTAATAGTACTATAAAATGTCAATCTTCTATTGTGGTGTATTCATTGTTCATAACCTAAAGATACCATATAACCTAAATACAGCGTACGGTATCTTTAGGTTATGAACAACGAATACACCACAACAGAAGATTGATAAAAAATTAGCCTTTTCATTTTCAATTTAATGATACCTTGTTTATGGAATTGGTATAAAAAGTAACAGAGTTATTACATTCCTTGCATAATAAAACATTTGGCCTATTTTCTTTATAAGAACAATATATTTATTTTGCATTGTTAGCAATTAAAGAAACTAGATTATTTTTCTGATTCCCAAATTCTGAATAAAATAAATTTAAATAAACACTTAATTACTTTTATAAAAAATTGACCATGGTATACATATTTATGGTCTATATATGAGTGAACATCTGTTTGAAACATGAGTTGCTATGTGGAATACGTACTGTTACGATGGTCTACTTGATCGTCGTAGGTACAGTGGAAAACAAAATAAGTACAAGACACCAAAAGTCACTAATCACCAGCTTTAATTTTTACAGTTAAACAGTTCGTAATTAACAACACAGTCTACTACAACAAATCAAATAAAAATTGTTCACACACAATAAAATGTCACTAATATTAAACACAATTGTATTACAATATACCGCCCGATTATAAAACACAACACTTTCCTAATAACCACTTGAACGCGCACAGTAATATCGCCTGAGAATAACTCTCGAACCGGAATGTAAATATATCGCCACTATACTGAATTGAAGGTCGTTGAGTACTGGTATTTATAGCTGCCGAAAATCTAGACGATTCCACATACTACGTATTACCTTTAAACTACGACATAATTGCATGCGGCCATGATACAGTGAGAGCGGCCGTGTGAATTCTCGCACCATCTAGCAAATGCGTCTACAAGCATGTACACCACACGCTTACATTCTGGATCTCTCTGGAACGTTCGATAAACACGTAGATTGTTCTGTGATGTGATCACAGTGTTCTGTGATTGTTCTTGTCCTTAAGCCTGTTCGTCCTGAACTGGCAAACTGTCTCTGAAGTAGTACTTAGCCAGGCGATCTAGGTGGACGACCTTGAACTTTCGCTGTCCTTCCTGTTGAATCCAATAAACAACATCGTTGACTCTTTTTTTCACAGTGTAGGGTCCTTCCCAGTTTGTCTAACTGACTGAAGCTTAGGCGAGCGACCATGACAGCGGTTTGGATTGAACAACCAGACCTGATCTCCTTCTTGGAAACCCACACTATTGCTGCGAATGTCATACCGAGTTTTCATTTTATCACTGGCAATCTTCAGCCGTCCTCTTACCAAGCGATTCATTCCTCGCAGTTGGTTTTCTAATTGCGAGGAATAGTTCTGCGGCTCTTGGGACTGAGTCTCAGGTGATCCGAACATTAAGTCCCCAGGAAGACGAATCTCCTGCCCAAACACAAATCTTGCTGGAGTCAGGCCAGTTGTGTCGTGTACGGATGATCTATAAGCCATGAGGAGTAGTGGTATACATTGGTCCCAGTCTGTTTGTATCTTGTCAATAACCTTCGAAAGATGCTGCTCAAGTGTCCTATTGAA
This sequence comes from Magicicada septendecula, assembly GCA_034769895.1. Taxonomy (NCBI): domain Eukaryota; kingdom Metazoa; phylum Arthropoda; class Insecta; order Hemiptera; family Cicadidae; genus Magicicada; species Magicicada septendecula. Next base: position 112,589,770 of record CM068373.1, read on the forward strand.
TCTCCCAACCATTCCGTTCGACCCGTTCCTGGTCTTTCGAATTCCGAGTAGATGGCATAATTCTTTAAACATCCCTTGTTTAATCGAAATTTCTCCCTTGATCCATATGGATTTCCATAGGGGCTCCATAACGGCAACAGAAGTTGTGAACTAACTGCTTTGCCACAGTGGTAACCTCCTGATTTGGAATTGCATAGGCTTCCACCCACTTAGTAAAGTAGTCACCTACAACCATGATGTACCGGTTTCCATCGTCAGTAACTGGGAATGGTCCAGCAATGTCTATGGCAATTCTCTCAAAAGGCAGCCCAACATTATACTGTCTCATTTTACCCCTGCTTCTGGTTTGTGGGCCCTTGCTTGCAGCACATATTTCACACGTTCGAACCCATTCCTCTACGTTGTGGCGAAGATGAAGCCAATAAAATCACTTCCGTATTTTGTCAAGGGTTTTGTGAATGCCAAAATGGCCTCCAGATGTTCCATCATGCATCTCCTTCAAAACAGACTGCACTTTACTTCGGGGAACTATCAGCTGCATGACCATGTCTCGTCCATCTGCACTTTCCCAAGCCCTTTTCAGCAATCCATTTTCTACGGTGAGAGATTCCCATTGTGCCCAGTAGCCCTTCAGCACTTCGGAACCATCAGCCATGGGCAGATATCTTGCCAATCCGGGCGGCGACCTTCCTCTTTTGCTGTCAAGATCAGTCCAATGTCTTCATCAGTCATCCGTTCTTGTTGACAGTCTGTAATGGTACAGACTGTTGAGGGGCTATAATATAGTTTTCCAGTTTTGGTTTAACCACAGTATAATAATGGGACACCGACTATAGCTCTGTGTAAGGTACAAAATGGTACAGGAATGTATGTTATCAGAAAGGGTGCGCATTCCTGCGGACAAGCACACGGTTCGGCCAACATTCACACGAAAATGTCACGCCTAAAAAGATTCCTTCTCTCCCAGTGCGCAGAGAACAAAGACCGGAGAACAAAGTGCGGAGAGAAAAGAGAGTGCAAATAACATCTCACAACAACGGACGCGAGCAGTTGTGCGCGCCCGCCGGCTGGGCACAGTTGTCATCTCGACTGCACATAAAAAACGTGAATATAAGTCGGCGTCAGTCGGCAGCCAAACCTGGGAACCGCGCAGAGGCGTTGGTGTGCGTTCCGCCCAAATTACAGTAAAAATGTAGACCGACCGCCAGGAAAGTGTAAATAAACTAGCCGGTTCAGCGTAACCAGGCTCGCGATCCGAAATACAACAAAATTATTAAAAAGGTGTTTAAACCAGGTGATACAGTAGTGAAACGACAGTGAGATTGCAAACAACCTCCAGTAATCAAAATTTAATCAGTGCAAACATTTTCGGACTACAACAAGTGACTAAAAAATATAATCAGTGCAAAACGTGGGTCTGCAGGGACGCCAAACAGAAAAGTACCAGTAAAATATAAACTAACAAAATATGACCATTTGAATTAAAAGTGCAAAATCTAATTTTAAAAGGGGTTAAAAGATGTGCGTGTGTGTGTGAGCAAAACGCTGGGTTGCCTTTAATTAATTAATTTAATAAATAATTTAATTTAATTATAAGAAGTAAGAGTTATAAGTTTGTTGTTTCGGGCAGATGGGGTCATTACCTCAGTTTTTAATTTTGTTTAATTGAAATGTTAGAGAGAGAATAGAGAAGGAGAAGGCATGATTTTAATTGATTCATAAAAAAGAGAATAATAAAAAAGAATAATAAATATAGTTGAAATAGTTAACAGTAAATGAGAGTAATTATTACGACATATAACCCTAAATCGCTTATAGGTAATGAATTCACGTGAAGACTCTGGGACCCGATGCAGGTAAGGATTTGTAAGATGTGTATGTTTATTAAATATTATTTTGTTATAAATCTGTAAGTTCTCAATGGCACCCGAACAGGGACAGTTTGTACAAATTTAAATTTTGTACAGACCACGTCTACTCATAAATATAAGTGATTTAGAGGTTGAAGCAGAGTACGTAAAAAATTAAGAAAAACGATTTTATGTTATAGTATGATACGTAAGTAATGCGTAGACTATTGAATAATACTGAATGCATGTAAAATAAGAATTGTTAAAATATATGATAATTTCATAATTTAAAAATGGCAGGGAATAACGAGAATAATATAAGTGAAATAATTAACTTTAATGAATCAGCTGTCATGAGTGGCCTGGGAGTTCATTCAACTCCGAATGTGGGTCAAGAAAATAAAATAAAAGAATTAAGTATTACAGACGAATCAACTGTCACAGATGATTCGGGAATTCAATTAACATCAATGCAAATAAGGAAAGTAATACCATGAACCTGACAATAATATGATGAAATATTTGTGTAGCACGCTGTGCAGTCTAAATAATAAATTTGATAAATTAAGCAGTGATGTTAGTGAATTGAAAGAACACAATAAAGAAGTAAAGAATGATTTCGATAAAATAAATAGTCGCTTTCATGTCATGAATACGCAAAATGTTAAATTTGAAATCAATATAAATAAACGTCTGAATGAGATTGACGAACGTTTAATGACATTTAAAGAGCAAGTGATAGAGTCAGTAAAGGAACAGATTAACGAGATGAACAAAAATTTTGAAAGTACAGTAAATTAAATCAGACAGTGAATAAGAAGGTAAGTGACAGTGTTAGCGATATGACGAATAATAACAAGGTAAGTGGTAATTACAGTAATGAGTCTAATATTGAAGTAAAAAGCGATAGCAGTGATATAATTCAAAATGTGGTGTTAGAGAGTAAAGTGAATAATAAGAGTGGTGATGAAGTTTTTGTTGAAGTAGAATTTGATAACGAAGTGTTGGTGAGTGCTGATGAAGTTGTGAGAGAGTGTGAAGAGAGGTTAGGCGAGTAAAGGGCAGATTTTCCCCGGGTATATAGTGAAACAGGATTTTCACAAATGTATGAGGACAGAGTTTCCTCTGGTAGTTATGTGAGAGATGAGGTGTCTCTAAGTAGGTCCCCAGTGTATTATGAGTTCCTTGGAAGAGCCAAGATGTGTCATGATAACGTTATGTTACCCTTTGCGTGGATTGAGAGAGAAAAAGTGAGATGGTGTTAAGATGAGAGGTATTGTGAGAGAGTGGTAGAATTATTTACATTGAGAGAGAGAGAGAGAGAGAGAGAGAGAGAGAGAGAGAGAGAGAGAGAGAGAGAGAGAGAGAGAGAGAGAGAGAGAGAGAGAGAGTATTATTTGATGTTGTTAGAAATTATGAAGAGCTGTTAGAGAAAATAATGAGCGAGAGAATTAGTGATATTGTCGACTTACCTTGTGCAGTAAATATTGATGATTATTTTGATGATACAACTGTAGATGATGAACACTTACCTTGTGAGGTGATGGACATAGTAGACGAGTATGATGATATAACTTACCTGAGTTTAACGAATAATATTAAGGGAGACTGGAAAAAAATAACTAATGTAGACTAAGGTGTATGAAATAATAAAAAGGAATAATCCTATAGATATTATGGTATCACGAATGACACAGAGTTAATGGGTTATTATATAAATAATAATGTAATGAGTATAAATAAAGATGAAAATTGCTATGTGAAAGTAAGACTAATTTATGATGATGGTGGTTAGAGATAAACAGTGAATGAACATTTAATTATTTTATTATGGTAACTACCTTGGCTAACTTATGTAATGAGGTGTGGTAAACAGAAAAATAATGACAAAAAATTGTAAATAAAATATTATTTTATTTACACGCAATAAAATGTCACTAATATTAAACACAATTGTATTACAATATACCGCCCGATTATAAAACACAACACTTTCCTAATAACCACTTGAACGCGCACAGTAATATCGCCCAAGAATAACTCTCGAACTGCAATGAAAATATATCGCCACTATACTGAATTGAACATCGTTGAGTACTGGTATTTATAGCCGCCTAAAAATCTAGACGATTCCACATACTACGTATTACCTTTAAACTACGACGTAATTGCTTGCGGCAGTGACACAGTGAGAGCGGCCGTGTGAATTCTCGTACTGTCTAGCAAATGCGTCTACAAGCACTACGCCACACGCTTACATTCTGGATCTCTCTGGAACGTTCGATAAACACGTAGATTGTTCTGTGATGTCGTAACAATACAGTATTATTCTGCAGAATTACAAACTGTTAAATCATGGTAAAGAACCCAAAGCAGCTTCAAACAATTATTGAGCAACTTAATCATAGTAAAATAATGTAAATGCAAATATGTGATTGTTATGAGGAAATACGCCAAATGGTTTGTCAGGAAAGAAATTTAATAATGACTTTTTTTATTCCAATTCCATAAACAAGGTACCATTGGATTATGAATAAATGGGTTAATTTTTATGTAAGCTGTAAGTACTGATTTTTGTGAAATTTAGAATTAAAATTTTAAATTAGCCCTTTGAGTATTTTAAGATAATACTTTGATTTGTTTTGTTCTTATAAGAAATAGTGCCCTTACTGTGTATACCAAATTTCAACTTCATATTGTAATAGAACCATTAAGTGGGGTGTATAAATATTAATATAATGTGGTTCTGTAAGTCGTTCTCTCTTCGTATTGTATATGTGTGAGTGTCGAGCGTTTGTTAACTCGCTCGTTGGGTTCTTGGTATAGTATGTGTGTATGATTGAAGTTATTAATAATTTCAATAAATTCTGTCACTGTTATTTGCGTGTAGCAAGTCGAATTGTACCTTCTCTTACCATTTACGGGTAAACCGTATCTCTCACCGTTTGGTTTGAATATTGCCGCCTCGCCACCTGATTGGCACACGCCTTTCTGCAGTGTCGACTTGGCTAACATCTTGTTTTGAGGTTTTCACTTCAATAAATTTTTATTTATTATCTTAATTTACTCGAATCAAACATACAGTGTTGCAGAACAAGAATATTTATTAACACTTTGATAGGTTTCAATTATTTAGTAGTACATTAATTTTATTTTTAGCACCGGCTATTACAGTTGCTCAGTTGGCATGCTCAGTTCCAATGTTTTGTATACACACCGTCTTGACGGTTATCGTAGGTTTACAATTAAAATGGTTTTACTCAGGGGTGTTAATAAGTCCTTTTGGCTACAGAAATATTTGACTACGGCTAAAATACACAAACTTATAATAATCCTTAATACTAGGTACACAAAAAAATCAATATTTTAATACATTCGAGTGAGTAATTATCAATGAGATTTAGTAAAAAATTCTGGTTAGGATTTGTCAATTAGAAATGTTTGTTAACTATTTATTATATCTCAATTTAAATAATTATCGATTGATTAAAGTTCAAATAGTGATATTACCAATACCTTCAGTTCTAAATCAGAATAGTGATCAGTGAAGTGAAAATTGTGGTTTATTATTGTTGATAGAAAAATTTGGAATTCGTTTAATGGGATTATTGTTTATACTCATCAATTTTCGATGGAGCTTCTGCGATGCCGTCTTCTTCTTCCGGATGGATCCAGTCGTCTTCTATTCTTCGGAATCTCATTAATCTCGTCCAGACGGTTTTTCCGGTAAACTTCGGCCTCGTACTCATTCTGCAATCGTCCGTCTTCTTGAATTGAAGTAGGTCCTTATGATCTTCCTTTGGGATTAGTCGTCATCTATTCTTCCAGACGTCTTCTTGATTTCCTTGGGTAATGATGGGTTGTGAACAAATTTAATAAATAATATATTATCCAGGATTCCCTGGGCTGCTATCATAATCTTCCTTTCCTTTGATTTTAGTTAAAATTCACTTATTTGGAATTAAATTTTGGGGTGAGAGCTACTCAATCCGCCCTCGGCGTCGGTCAATAATGGACTATCGAAAATCTAACGGTTTTTTGGCAATAAATTTCAGTTGCTATGGTTACCTAATAAATTATGCTAATTCTCATTGGTCATTAATTTAAGTCATTGTTATGTTTTAACGTCTTATTTTAGTTTAATTTTACAAAATATCTTCAAATGAAGATTTCTATCTTATATTAATAGCTAGGTTTATTACATGAATACCATTGTTCATAATTTTTTATAAGGGTCATTTTGATATCCCTCATGGTCACTTTTGAGTAGCTATTACATTTTTGTTATTTTTCATATTTATATTTTACATATATTTTATTCAAAATAGGCTGTTATTCATACCTTTTGGTATTAGGAATACTCACTTAATTTGTTTAAACATTTGGTATACTCTGCTTCGATATTGGACTATTATTTGTTCTCAAATTTACTAAATTCTTATTTAACAGTTAGGCCTAGAGCCTAGATTTTACTATACTACTATCTAACATTTCTTCGTAGCTTCTTACCTTTACATTTGGTATTTTTAACACAATTTTTTAACAAAACAAGCAATAAACATTGGTGTTCCTAACTCCACCTCTTATTATAGTAATAAACATTTTCTTTACAGGTTCAAGCCTGAAATAACTTCTAACTACCTTTCTTCTCCCTTCTACTATCTGGTTCAATTAACAATTCATTACATTATATTGGTTCTTTTAAAACAGTAACAACATCCTTATTATACTAACATTAATTTATACTTTACGCAATATATACTATTCCTCCATTCCTTCACTAGAAAAAAGTGTCTATCGTTCTTGTTTGTCCTTCATTCCAATGCCTTAATTTCTATCTTATCCTATAATCCTTATTACCTATGGCTTACTTTACTTACATTATAATAAGTTCCTCTTACTTACTAGTACAAAGTTTATCACTGGTCTTCCTGTTATTCTAACACAGTTTACTAATTAGAATACTTTTTGAAGTTCACCAACTACACTTTTTCCTTCATAGAAGGTTTTTGACTTATACACTTTCACTCACTATGTGCAACATGCTCTCACTACATGTCACCACTTTATATTAATATACTCCTTCTTCCACTCACTTAATTATTCACTGGGTTGTTTTTGATGTTAGTATCATCATGGGGTTACTGATTATAATTGGTTATTTTATTTTCCCTTCACAAATGATCACTTTTGGTAATTAACTGTGGCCTTGATTTGCCTTAGGGTATGTTTACTAGTTTTGATTATATTCATCACTATTTATTAGGGTGTGTGTATTATTAATTCCCTAACTTATATTTATAAACACATTCCTTTATCAATAAAATATACATAACATTATTATCTTTCATTAACATTATTAACCTAGGTAAATCTCATCTACACTCTAATTACATTAGTTCATATATTAACATACAGAATAATGGTCATTATTCGGGATTTACAATGTTCATTCTTAATGTCTTGATTACATTTGGTTCTTAGCTTCTTCTTCATTGTTCCGTGGTTCCTTTTGTATTTATCCGATCTATTGTGTCAGGTCATTGTCAGTTTATCAGTCATTTGTCATTTGGGTTTATTGGGTTATTGATCTCTGAGTTTATAAGTTTTTGCCTCTTATTCTTGTCTTCAGCTTTTATTTTATAGTTAAATATCATTGGATCTTCACTACCTTATGTCATGTTACAATATCTCATTTTTTAAAAAACAGTAATTAATTTTTTCTACAAAAACACATACAGATGGATAATGAAGCACTTTTTGTCATGTGTTTATTGGCAGTTTTTCCTTCAGTTTAATGAGTAGAAACATTTCCGATACTTAGACACCATCTTTTGGAAATACCTGTATTTGAAGATAAATTAATTCATATTTTGTAAAGTGCAAAGTATAAGAAAAAAAATTATTTTCAAAGAATTTGTTTGCAATAAAAATGTCAAAAACTACACTCCTTCAAAATGCAACTGTCTATTGAAATTTGAAAGTAAGTGAATACATTATATATTATTAACCTCAAAATGGTTAACATGTGGCTAATGTCAGGGAAGCTGTTACCTAATTATAAAGTGTCTGTGTCTCAAAATCAGATGTGTTCTCCAATCTCTGTTTTCATTCATTTGTAGCTTCACTAGACTGTACTGTGTATTTGTAAGAAAGTTTTAGAAGGTTGTAGGAAAATTTTGGTATATAATACAATAACTTTGATTTTACAAATAAAAAAAAAATTAGCAGTAGCTGGTGATATTTGTTACATTTTATGTATTTACGGTGAAATGTATTCGTTTATAGTGCTTTTTCAAGTGTCACTATTGTGTTTGTTTTAATATTTTAAAAACAAATGTCTAGTGAGTCATTAAATGAAGTGTGAATAGTGTACAAAAAGAATACATGAACATGTAAAATCACTAGTGATTGGGACAGCAAATTTTTGAAAAATCATCTTCTTCAGCAAGGATTAAACCAAAAATAAATGGTTTGTTCTGGTCCCAAGCAGACAGACTAGAGCTGGTCACTCTCAACACCTTTTTGGACACCCCACACCTACTGGAGACGTTCTCCAAAGTACTGGATGTTCCCCCACATTACGGTCTCATTCATCTATGAAGGGAAACATCCAGTTGCAATCCCAAATAGTGGAGGATGGGAAACACCTACAGGTGGCTAACGTGTCTTTGGAGACCAAATAACAGCTGGTGAAAACTGTTCTTCCTCTACTTGTCAATAAGTAGAGGTTGAGGCTCCCTCTGGCTCTTGGGGTAAGGAATTGCCCCAAAAGAGGATGACTATTTGTTGGTCGAAGGTAATAGGGTACTACAGGCAAGGAGAAACCACCACATTAAAGATCCTTATGGATATCTCAAACAGGGTAAGCTGGTCTCTTTTGCCCAATAAGACAGCCAGTTTATGGGAATCAACCTAGACAGAAAATCGAGCTAGACGTTAATGCCAAAGTTTACTAAACTCTCTTAAGCAAGAAATTTTTGAAATATTTTAATATTTTGATCTGTTCTAGTACACTAAGTACATATAGATTTATATCAGTGTAATGTACTCTCCTGAATGTTAGCCATATAACATGACATAGCCTAACTAAAAATGTCGTTTGACACTACAGAAATTATAATTTGTGATGTGTCAAAAAAGGGGGCTTTTATTTTTCATTAAATTTATTTTGTATCATCATGGGAAGTCCCATATGAAATAGCGTTGGATTCAAACAATGAACGCTAACATAACTTTTTGGATTGGGTGCTGTCGGAGAACGCAATACTTATTTGTGAACTGAATGTTTGTCACGTACGACTGTGCGCGTACACAAACCCGGGCGCAGCATCTACGCACAACAGGCGGAACCGACGCTAAGAAAATGGCGAAGCAGAAAGATTGTCTTGCCATGTGCTCTGGAGACGGAGGAAATCAATTATATAGGCTCCACCCACCTATGCCTCTTATATCGTCACCGCTTAACATCGTTAGCTCCTTTGGCACATAGATAGTCCAGACTTTGTGTACGACGACGAAAGAGTCACAGCTTGAAGGCAGTGGCTTCCTTTTTTCAGCAACAAGCTATAGTGGGGAGTCTTGTGGGCAGTCTCCGCTCAGTCACAACCCCGGCCGGGTGTTTTAGACTCGACTTATAAAATAAAAGCGAGTCTCCTTTTTATAAAAGGTCATTAATTTCGCAAAATATAATTATTCTTCAAACATTATCAAAAAGTGAATAAAACCAGAGACATGAACTAGATTTTTGAAAGTGCATGAACACGCGTCAGACCACGTAAGTCGTGTACAGTTATTTTATATATGGGCGAAGAAGACAATGAAAAATTTAGATTCATCTTGGGGGAAATAAATTGAAAAAATGAGATCTCAAAATTAAAATTATGGGTAAAACTGAATGAGTGTGAGCGTGTGCAATGCTGGGTCGCCTTTGTTATAGATTAAGTCAACCATTATATTTTATTCAGTAGGAAGTGAACTTTGATAGTATGTGTATTTTACTTAAATATTGTTTGGAGGATAACTCCGAGAAAAAAAAACAACTCTAAAATTATAAAGAATATTTGAAGTAGTTATCAGAATAAGTAAATTACTATGTTTTGTTGGTATTTTTTGGAAAGTAATTAAAATGGTCAATGATAGTTTTGGAGTATAAGTAAATGAAAAATCAGTAATATTTAAAAAGAATTGTTGAATAAATATAACTATGTAATGCCGAGATTGAGAGTGTAATTTATTAAAGAATATGACCCTAATTCATGCTTATTCTTCACTAGTTCGTGTGAAGGACCTGGGACCCGAGAAAGGTAAGAGTTGTAAAAAATGTGTATTCTCTTTAATAGTTATTTTGTAATTGAAAAATAACTTCTCAATGGCTTCTGAACTAGGGACAAAATTTATAATTTTCAAATAATCTGTAACTTCTCAAATTGCTGTAGGGTAATTATATAAATTAGAACGAAAAAGGTACGCCATTCATTTAGGATGTCAACATTCAACATTTTTATATGATTTTAAAAATAAGGGTTTTCCATGATGCTTTATCATAGAAGGTAAGACTGTATCAACCCATTGTCAGAAAAGATTACAAGAAATGATTTTGGCAAGACACTTGTACATAATAATATTGTTGTATAACATTATGGAAACTGAGAAGTGAGAAGTATTACACAGTGTACTGTGCCGGGACTTTGAATTTTCCTGGTGCGTGTAGAGTTGTTCAGGGCTACCAACACAGTTGGCAGCAGTGCCTGCCAGTGCAAATGTCGAAGTTATGGCGACGCGATTTAGTGACCAGTTGCTGTGGTCAGCTGTTCACTGTGCTTTGGGATTTCAGAATGGCGGCAGTTAGGTTAGCCAAAGGCTTTATTTTTGACAAACTGGGACAGGTTTGTTTTATGCAGGCAGGTACAACCAACAAGTCCCGGATTCGGCCTCTTTTCTCAGCAAGCCTTCAACCAGGACATTCCTGTTGGTCTGACGGCCGAGGTTATGTGTGTCTGAATTCTTTCATGCGTGAGTAGACTCCTCAAGACGTTCAGGGTCCCTGCCTCAGCCAGGGAAAAGGGGGAAGACTGGTGGTCATGCAAACATCTGTGACCACCAGCAGAGCGGTTCTACATTAAGGTGCTCCCCGAAGCCGTCAGACCAGGAACGATTTCCAGTAAGCAGTCACCATAGCACATGGACAATTTTCGGAACATCTGGTCGTCCACAGTTCATCCAGTTTCAACTTGAGTTCGTCGCTACATACTTACAGGTGGGAGCGTTTCATTTATCCCTCTTCAAACTACATCTACTCCATAGACTGGCTACCCTTGTTTTCGACATTAAATATCTCTCAACTCAATCAGCGTAAGAACTTATTAAGAACTGAAAATATCTCAAGGTCACAAGAACTCAAGTTATACAAATTGTAACTGGTTCCGTTATAACTTGTCTAACTTTACCATGAGGGGGTGGTTAAACTGTTCTACTACAGCATGGTTGCTTTTCTTAAGCTATGTGGAGTCAGATTATATTTATCACCATTATTTTTATTATATCATTCTTCAAAGGTTATTAGTGTTTTTGTAATTAAGGGGTTGGGTTAACTTTGGTATGGTCCGTCATTTCTACTGGATTAATGTTCGCGTTGTTCTCCCTCATGGGGTATGCTAGTCTGGAAATATATATATATATATATATATATATATTTCAATCACTTTCTGCTACAGTCCATTTCTTGATGTATATAATACTTTAATTTATAACTAAATTTACCTCAAGATATATTTTTTCCTTTAGGAACATGTTTCGGGAGTTCTTGTTCTCCCATCTTCAGCCTTCGCCATCTTGTTTCTGGTGAAGTATTTGTGTGTTAGCTTCTGAATGTTATTAAGGTAGTTTGTTGGTCTTTGGTCCTTCAAAGTTGTATCATTGTGTGTGGTTGTGGTATCTGTTTTTGTATTTTGTGTATTTTCGATGTTGAGTGCTTTGAATATTGTGTCATGTTTTGTATTGATTTGTATTTGTTCTGGTATTAATTTGTTTTGTGTTTTATGTTTGTAAATCTGTAAATTTTCCCAAATGTTCATTATGGTGCCTTTGTGTGGTATATGTTTTATTAGTGTTACATTGGTTATGTCTGGGAATTCATGTCTTGTGTTTATTGCATGTGTGGCTAAATTGGATTTATATATATTTGGTTTTTTGTATGCATTTAGGTGTTCAAAATAACGTTTTTTCAGCTGTTTTTTTGTTTGTCCTATATATAATAAATTACAAAATCTAAATAGCTCACACAACAAAGATAATACAACAACCAACGGTATATACAAAATTGAATGCCAAGATTGCAATAAATGTTATATAGGACAAACAAAAAAACAGCTGAAAAAACGTTATTTTGAACACCTAAATGCATACAAAAAACCAAATATATATAAATCCAATTTAGCCACACATGCAATAAACACAGGACATGAATTCCCAGACATAACCAATGTAACACTAATAAAACATATACCACACAAAGGCACCATAATGAACATTTGGGAAAATTTACAGATTTACAAACATAAAACACAAAACAAATTAATACCAGAACAAATACAAATCAATACAAAACATGACACAATATTCAAAGCACTCAACATCGAAAATACACAAAATACAAAAACAGATACCACAACCACACACAATGATACAACTTTGAAGGACCAAAGACCAACAAACTACCTTAATAACATCCAGAAGCCAACACACAAATACTTCACCAGAAACAAGATGACGAAGGCTGAAGATGGGAGAACAAGAACTCCCGAAACATGTTCCTAAAGGAAAAAATATATCTTGAGGTAAATTTAGTTATAAATTAAAGTAATATATATATATATATATATATATATATGTATATCTTTTATGTCCATTTACTAAATACTATAATTTAATGACTATATGTAAAGAACAATGTGAAACTGGAACATTGTGTCACCAACGTGAAATCTAATAAATCTTGTTATTTTGTTAAAATGTGTTGATTGCAAATCCTATCACTCTGTTAAGCTCCAGCACACTTCTTGCTTCCTCTAGGTTCATTAACCTAGTCTTAAATATTACGTACGATCCTGTGACCACTACAGTACAAACTTGCACCTGCACATGTACTGTGTGTTTGCATGTCTTACGATATAGGAAGGCATCGTGATCAAATAAACACAATAAATCTAGGAGTGAGCATGCCTTAGTGAAATGTTGAAATAAAATTAACAAAAATCTGAATTAACGTTGCTTACCTGATGTTCATCCTTCAGAACACAATTCAATCTGAATGTTGTTTCAATGTCTTGCTTCAACTGCGGAAGCAGCATGAGGGAATGTGAATCTGAATGACTGTGTAATTTCATCATGATTGTGTATCCTTGACCATAACGTGTCTTCAGGTGTTGTGTACTGCCGATGCACATCATACGACCTTGTACTAGTATTGTCAGCCGTGCACACAATGCTTCACACTCTTCCATGCTGTAGGCAAAAAACAAAACACACAACCATTAAATATTGTGAGAATTAAACCATCAACATTGCTGTCAGTAAACAAAAACATGGACGATGATTACCAGCATCAAAAGAGGCTGTTGTTGAGGTATATGCACTATGAGGATGTAAAAAAAAATTATAAAAAATTATGTAATTTGTACTCTTTGAAACTTCAGTATACTGCAACGTACTCTCCATTTGACTCAATACATTTGTCCAAACTTTTTTTTTCTATTACTCAAAAACATTTATTAATTGAGTAAATTAATATTCAATTAATACTCAGTGACGCTGTTACTGTGTCACTACTTCAACATCAGCAAATGTTTTCTTTTTAAGCGCCTTTTCATTCAACAAAAATTAAAAAAAGATCCCCAAGGTGAGACCTGAGCAATACAGAAGATGAGACAAAGAGCGTTGCAGTGTTTTCTGTCAAAAATTTGTAACAGTATACAAGGCTACTCAAAAAGTGCACCAGTTCATGTATCGAAAGTGCAGTTGAGGTACCGAAAGGCAGTATGTAATTTGAATTGATGAGAAATAATAATAATACAATCATTAAAAGGGCATAGTAAACCTTTTGGTTGGTATGAGGACAAAATAGGACCAGAAAAAGTGGGTAGCTAGGATTAGCTGGTCATTAAGAATCTGAAGATGGTTAAGGATGATTACACTTTTCTTGCTTTTAATGATGCAATTTGTGTTAGTGGTTGAAATCACAATCAGAATGATCACAGTTGCACACCACTATATAAAAATTATCCCGATTAGCGCTTTCAAGCCTCACAGCCCATCGTCAGATCGGAATAGGCAGAAATTATATGAAAACAAACCCTTCACCCCTCTCCCCCACCCTGCTCACACACAACAAGCTATAATATAAATGACCCTTCCCCACCCCCTAAACCCTGTCCCACCATCTGTACAGTTACATATTTTTCTAGCAAATTCCTTGTGTTTCAGAGTTGTGTGTGTGTGTGTGCATCCTTTTAAACTAACCCTCTTCCTCTCCACACACGTGGGTCAGTCACACACCCTTATTTTAAAACATCCAATTAGTACTATGCAATATAATTCTTAATCTTATCTATCTGTCCTCTATCATTTACTTCTTAATCATGTTATAAAATATTTCTTCATTATCAAATTTAATTTTAATATTAATTAAATTGTCTAACCCTTTTTCTCTTTCTTTCAATATTTCTAACTCCTCTCTAAGCTTCCTTTCAACTGTGTTATTTACTACTTTTACAATTTCGTATTCTTCCAAAGGATTAACAAACTTATGGTTGTCTTCTATGAAATGTCTTGCATATAACGAATTGGTTGTTCTATTACCGTCTCCACGTTTGTGGTCAGACAACCTGCATACGAATTTTCGTCCTGTCTCACCTAGGTACACTTTGTTGCAGTCTTTACATTTTAATTTATAAATTCCGCTTTTCTGTAATACTGGAATTTTTTCTATATTCTTATTCCTTATCTTATCAAATACCGTTTCACATTTTTTAATAGCTATATCTACTCCGTATTTATTAAAACATTTTATAATTTTTCTAGTATGTGAACGTATGTATGTCAGTGACCCTGCATAATTAACCCTTTTCATAACTTTATCCACTATGTTGGTGTTATAATTATTATTCCTTACAATTCCCTTTATCATTTTTAACTCCCTATCTTTTGATTCGGTCTCTTTTAAACACTTCTGAGCTCTGTAACAAAATGAATTGATTGCCGCCATTTTATATCTATATGGGTGGTAAGACTCTCTTGGTATAATTATATCAGAATACGACTCTTTCCTAAATATCCCAAACTGTAGTTTCTCATTATCTTTAATTTCTATGTTCAAATCTAAGTAATTTATTTTCTTACCTCCTATCTCTTCTTTAAATTGTAAGATTTTATCCTTATTATTTACCTCATTTATAAACTCATGCACTTCTTCTATGCATCCTTCCCAAATTACTAATACATCATCAACGTATCTAGACCATAATTTTATATTGTCTTTATACTTAGTGGAAGTTATTAATTGCTTTTCAAAATCATTCATGTATATTTCAGCAAGAATAGGGGATACTGAAGACTCCATAGGTAAACCTTTTTTCTGTATATTGTAATTACCCTCTCTCGCGTCACCTAATTAGGTCCCGCGTTATGAGCGTCAATTTATAATGCAATGGTTTCCTCTCCTTACAGCCTCTCTGTTGGGCTGACCAATTTGTTATATATCGGATACGTATGGTTTGAACCCCACTGTTGGGTTCGTCAATTTGTTACTACACCTATGCCAATGTGTTTTGAATTATTTTAATTATGTAAATATCTGAGATATTTGGAGTTGTGGGATATATTGATGTGATTAATTAATATTAACTTAGCTCTCTAAGAAATATCAGTGTTAGTGTACCTGAAACTTAAACAATTAATGCGTTATTCTATAATTTCATCCAACCCTATTATACCTTGAAGAGAATTATGTCTAATTTTGTATTTTTACGCTCTCTCTTTGGTGTCAGATAATTCCGCTATAAGCGCTGTAGTATCGGCTCAACGAAACTTATAGGTTATTTCAATGTTTATGTTAACCAATTATTCTATACTTATTCAGTTACTTTTTTATTCCCAGCTCATTAAACCATACTCCAAATAACAAGATTTTGCAAATATATAAAGGTTCTTTATTTGTTTACTTCTTTAACATTGAATAAGATATGTTCTAATTAACATATGCTTGGGCTATAGATTGCATGAATCGATTGTTGATTATTCTGATCCTTTATTTAAATTTAGTTATATAGTGTGTTTTAATTTGTAATTAATTTAATTCAGGGTGTGAAGGTTCTTGTAACTGTGGGGAAGATTAAAAATACATAGATAAGAATGCAAGATTTACAAATTTGAAGTGTTGTGTCGTTAGTATGATTAATATAATAATAATTTACCAGACTAGAACGAAGCAAATCGTGTAGGCGGTTGATTGATAAATTTACTGTTCTGGACAATTATGCCGTACGATTTTCTTTCTTCGGTTTAATAAAATGGAATTCTTGTCCTGTCCACTTCGGAATTACAGCTCTCTGGATTGGTTTACAACCCGATTGATGCTTCTTTTGCAATGCCAGGATCCAAATACGTTCTTCTCTCGGTTGAAGCAATTAGTGTTGTTCCGTGTATTTGAAAGGTTATAACTTCTGGTGTAGTGAATATTATTAATTGTGATACTGTTAATTCTTTCTATTTGGTTTAATATATCATCAATTCCATTCGGATATGGGACAGTTCAAGTCCTTCCTTGTAGTATCCAGTTATTTATTCTCTATTGTGATTTCATTCTGTAGTATTATTTGGTTAAACTGTACTGGTGAGAGTCATAAATATTGTCATTAGGATTTTGTGTTTTATAATAGTGTCTGATAATTTAGAATATTCCGATTAAATAGATAATTCTTGGGTTTTTTAATCTCATCACATTCAGTTCATCAAAGCAATTAATGTCAAATCAACAACTTCCTCTTTTTCTGTCGTCCCTAGCAATACATAATTTCTTCCTTCCACATGTTTTGAATATAGTGTTTATTTCATATATTTTTTGTCTATTCCTTATCAATTTGCTATCCTATCGGAATGTAACTTTACCGATAGTTGGTTTATTATTTTCTACACATATTCTGCTGGTTTTTTGATATAAGCCGGTTTTTTTTCCTTTTTTATATTTAATCCACTTTCGATATTAAATGTTATTAATCGATATCATGGCATTATGGTATTATCATAATTTGTATAAATTTTATTATATATCATTATTAATTTAATGTTTTTTCTAGCTCTTCAAATCGTATTCATTAATTATTATTAATTGATGTACCTAACCTTTATGTTATGAGTGGTTATATAGTGGTTTTGGCTGTTAGGCCTTTTATTGTAAACGGATCTACCTGTGTTTATAACTGGTACACATCTATAGCCCCTTTTACATAAATTCATACATATAATCAAATCTTAACTATTAACATTTACATAAACAATTATTTTTTCCATATCTAATAACAATTTTATCTTGACCTATGGATCACATATAAGCAAATTCAAATCTATTAACGTTAATTAGCTGCTTCACACTTCATTCTACAACAGTCATTCAATAATACATCTTGTTTCATTATCTTTCATTAACTCAACACATATTTGGTATAACATAACATAAACTTTATCATAACATTTGTTGTCACAAAATAATACCTCTTAACTCAAAATTCTTATTTGCTATTAGTAAATTATTGTTTCATTTTTTGTCTGCTTTTCACTAAACACATATCATCAACTATTGTCTAACTTACAGGTTCGGTTATTCTTGTTAATATTACCTTGCATCCTTATTTACCTTTATCTATGATTATAAATGTAATTATTAGATCTTTGTTCTATCATGGGGTTAGATATTGACTTGTTTATTATTCTGTGAACCTTGTTTTTATGTAACATGAATGCTAGCATTTCTGTTGCGTTACATATGCTCCCCCTCCTAAAAAAGTTTAGTTTACCTGAATGAAGTTTAGGTCAAATAAACTTGTCTTTTTCACATGCCTTTTCTTCATTTCATTGTTAATGGTTGACGATGGGATTTTCAATGTAACTTCATTAGACTAGTATTAATACTTTTTTTTTTTTTTTTTTTTTTTTTTTTTTTTTTTTTTTTTTTTTTTTTTTTTTTTGTACCATTATTTGTTGATAGTTGGCTACAATATTCAATGATACATTAGTTTCACATCTCTTCTATTTATAATTACTATAATCACTGTATTTCTCAATTATTCTCCTGTTAACTCATTTCTTTCTGTTTTCTTCGTCCTACTCTTTTGGAAACTGAAGTTATTCTTGCAACTATTCTAATATTCCTTAAATATTTAATTTCCCTAACAATCCCTAATACATGCGTTGGTACAGTTCAGAGAGGCACTGTTTGGCTTCATACTCTGCTGCCCACACCACATCTTAATATAGTACTGCTGGAATTCATCTACAGTCAGCTATAAAATATAATAATCTCCTAATAATCTCTTTAATTATTTAATAATAAATATTTGGGAAACATTTTTTTTTTTCTTTGTTGCTTTTATATTTCATCATTACTATCCTTCATATTTTGTGATTCCATTTTAGTTCCTTAAACATTCTTTGATATTAAATTTGACAGTTATTATTTGTAATCATTTTTGTTGTGATTGTAATGCTAAGTATCTTCTTCATTTGTTTTTTTCTCTGATCTCAATATTTTCTAAATAGTTGTTGTGTGATGATCATTATAACTGTATTTCTGACTAAATACATTCCTTAGCCCAACTATTCTTCTTCTTATCGTATTTCATTATTCTGGCTGTTTATTTTTCAATGAATTATGTTCATAAATACTCTATCTTTCTTGTCTTCTTTAACATTACATTGGTTACATTCAATCGTTTACTGAAGTTGTTTCCATCATTTGGCAATGTAGTATGTATTTTAGGTCATATGATTTTTCTCTTTCTTTATTTTGCATAGGTAGATTTGAGGTAAAAACTTTTATCTTGGGGTTTCATTCTTTATCATTCACACTATTCCTTTATAAACATTTAATAATAATTCTTGCTTTCTTCTGTAATCTTGGGGTTTCATTATTCATTATTCACACTATTTCTTTATAAACATTTAATAATAATTCTCGCTTTCTTCTGTAATCTTGGGGGTTCATTATTCATTATTCACACTATTTCTTTATAAACATTTAATAATAATTCTCGCTTTCTTCTGTAATCTTGGGGTTTCATTATTCATTATTCACACTATTTTTTTTTTATAAACATTTAATAATAATTCTCGCTTTCTTCTGTAATCTTGGGATTTGTTATTCATTATTCACACTATTTCTTTATAAACATTTAATAATAATTCTCGCTTTCTTCTGTAATCTTGGGATTTGTTATTCATTATTCACACTATTTCTTTTTATAAACATTTAATAATAATTCTCGCTTTCTTCTGTAATCTTGGGATTTGTTATTCATTATTCACACTATTTCTTTATAAACATTTAATAATAATTCTCGCTTTCTTCTGTAATCTTGGGGTTTGTTTATTCAGTGTTCTTAATACCTTCTTCATAACTATATATTTTAATTCAGACTTACTTCATTTTGAATGACACATTTTTTTTTTCTATTTATTTTATTGTTCAAAAAATTCTCTTTTATTTACAAGTATTTTTTCTTCAAAATCGATAATAAGTGGTTCTTATTGTATTTTAGAATTTAGTGGTAGTATTCAACTCAAATTCTTTTTAAATTCCAAGTATTTTCTCTTCAAGACTGGTAATAAGTTGTTCTTATTATATTTTAGAATTTATTCATTATATTTCTTTATGGATTTAGTAATTTTTTTTTTTTTTACTAAATTTGTTTTATATATAATAGTTATTTCAAATAATTTTTTGTAAGTTGGTCTTACTGTCTTTTAGAATTTTGCTGTTACATATATGATTTCGTTATTACTATTACTGTTTACATGTTTCTTATCCTCTTCCAATAAATCTTCCCTGATATTCTTTAAATAGTGGTTATTAATTATGGTTATTGTACAATTACTCTTAATTTTGTTTATAAGTCGTTGTTCCCCAAGATTACGGTTCAGTGAAGGGTATTCATTAATTTTCACTGCCTCTATTAGTTTAAATGAGGGCTTACCCCCTCTTCTCTATTTTCATTCTGATTACTGTGTTGATTTTGTACGGTTTCAGTGCGATCCTCCGTATTTATATTCTTGTTAATATTACCTTGCATCCTTATTTACCTTTATCTATGATTATAAATGTAATTATTAGATCTTTGTTCTATCATGGGGTTAGATATTGACTTGTTTATTATTCTGTGAACCTTGTTTTTATGTAACATGAATGCTAGCATTTCTGTTGCGTTATAATATAAACCTTGTTATTAAACCTAAAATAGTTCTGATTTACACATTCTTTAATTACTTTCATCAACTGCTTTTTATACCTGTATTCTCCCATATTATTATCGCTTATTAACTTAATAACTTTATTTACTGTGATATTGGTAAACATGTCCTTAACATCCAGTGATATCAATTTTGTATTTACATTAATCCTAATATTTTCTAATTTTTCTATCAATTTTACATTATTCTCTATGTTGTATTTTGTCCCAAATTCATATTTCTCTTTCACTTCTAACTTCCTTTGATAATTTATAAATAGGTGCATTAATAAAAGAAACAATCGGTCTAATTGGTTTTCCTTCTTTATGTATCTTAACCTGACTTTTAAAAGTTGGTGCTGTTGGATTACTTTCCAATAAATACTTTTTCTTATTTTCTTCTATAAATGTTATCTGTTTCATCATTTGTTTTATCCTTGACTGGTACTTACTTGTATAATCATACTTTATTTCCTCGTATGGTCCTTCCCTTATAAATTCTTCCGTTTTCTTTATGTATTCGTCCTTTCACAGTAGTACCATTGTATTTCCTTTGTCCGCCTTCGTAACTATAATATCATTCTTCTTTATTTTATTCTTTAGTTTAGTTACAGTTGATTTGATTTTTTGTTCATTTTTTGAATTATACAAACTTTTCTTAAATATTTTATCTACTACATTCCCTACTTCCCACCTTATTCTTTTTTTATCATTTTCATTTCCTAGTTTTTGTATTATGCTTTCGCATTCAATAATCGTTTTTTCTTGATTTAATTCTGGTGGCGGTGCATATTTTAAGCCTTTTGCTAACATTTCTTTTTCTTCTGTATTGAAATTCACCTCTGTAAAAGGTTTATTACTCTTTTTTCATAGTTATTCTTAGAGAGGTGTTCCTTTTTTACTTCGTTCTTTCTTATTAATTTATTTAACTTATCTACCATTTTTTTATTTTTCTTTTCCAATTTCTTGTCTACGTACCCCAAACCAAAATTATATAATATTTCTTCTAACTCTACATACGAGTATATTCTTAACAATTCTATGTGTCTGTCATATAATTCCCTATTATATCTATTGATTAAGCCATAGAGTGACCTTATTTCCAGTTTTATCCACAACCTCTCGCTTTGTTCTTTTACTTTTTTGGCTACACTGTTCTTATTTTTAATTTTAACTTGAGCGTACTTTGGGATGACATTATTATCCAGACATTGTTTATTAAACCATATTTTACTTAAAACCCTCTTCAATTTAACTTTTAACTTAAGATATTTAAAAACTTTACTTACCTTATTGTTGTCGTTTATTACCTCATTGTTGTTGCCCATTACCTGTAGTCGATTGCACATCTTAACAGACGTTTAATGAAGAAATTTGTGTTAGTGGTTGAAATCACAATCAGAATGATCACAGTTGCACACCACTATATAAAAATTATCCCGATTAGCGCTTTCAAGCCTCACAGCCCATCGTCAGATCGGAATAGGCAGAAATTATATGAAAACAAACCCTTCACCCCTCTCCCCCACCCTGCTCACACACAACAAGCTATAATATAAATGACCCTTCCCCACCCCCTAAACCCTGTCCCACCATCTGTACAGTTACATATTTTTCTAGCAAATTCCTTGTGTTTCAGAGTTGTGTGTGTGTGTGTGTGTATATGTGTGTGTGTGTGTGCATCCTTTTAAACTAACCCTCTTCCTCTCCACACACGTGGGTCAGTCACACACCCTTATTTTAAAGCATCCAATTAGTACTATGCAATATAATTCTTAATCTTATCTATGTGTCCTCTATCATTTACTTCTTAATCATGTTATAAAATATTTCTTCATTATCAAATTTAATTTTAATATTAATTAAATTGTCTAACCCTTTTTCTCTTTCTTTCAATATTTCTAACTCCTCTCTAATCTTCGTTTCAACTGTGTTATTTACTACTTTTACAATTTCATATTCTTCCAAAGGATTACAAAGGATTAACAAACTTATGGTTGTCTTCTATGAAATGTCTTGCATATAACGAATTGGTTGTTCTATTACCTTCTCCACGTTTGTGGTCAGACAACCTGCATACGAATTTTCGTCCTGTCTCACCTAGGTACACTTTGTTGCCCTAACAGCCAATAACAAAAATAACATGTTGAAGACTATCATGTCATTCTCTGTCAGATCCTAAGGATAAGCGTAACTTATTCATGACTTTAACAGCAATATTTTGGTTCTGCAATCAACTGTAGAAGGCAGCAACTACTTGAAAACAAACAGCGTTAAATTCTTTGTTTGTAAACACATGTATTTCAAGCGAAGCCATTTTGTGCTGTTTACACTGTGTTGTGCGCTGATTACCGGTATTTTTTTGTTACAGTTTCATGGTTTATTATAATGAATTTGCCTAAATATATTACTACCAGTAAAATTTATGAGCTTTCAAATAATTCTGGCTCAGATATTAATGGAAATGTTGCTGTGAACAAATTTTAAAATGTTTGAAAATGGTATATCCTGGATGTGGATTACATTTAACATGTTACTGGGCATAGATTATATCATATGAAAGAGAATGATTTGAGCCATCAAGCAGTATATGTACACTGGGGATAAGTAAAACTTTTTTTTTTTTAATTAGGTTTAAATTTATGTAAAAATGCTTAGACCACAGCAGTCAGCAGCCGTCCAAGGTGACTAGCGCTCAATGTGTTATCACAGAAATATAAGCAAATAATCATGCTAGTAATTTGCCCTGTATGTGTTACTTATTTTCTCACGTAATGGTACATGAGCCTTTGGGCACTGTACATTTGACATCCATACCGCTTGATACCAAATGGTGTCGAAACATAATATTAACTTTAATTATATAGAGTAACTGCCACACCAGGTATGACTGGACATATTATTATAACAAAAATGTAACTGCCATTTTGAAAAGTATTTGAAACAAAACAATCACTGTGTGTGTGTGTTAGTGTGTGTGTGTGCATGTGTGTGCGCGTGCGCATGCACGATAGGTAAATCAAGGCCTACAGAACAGAAATAAAATGTTGGCTACTACTCTGGGTTCTTTGGAGTTGAAGAATTTTGAATTCAATGTATTCAAAAAATAGAAAGTAAAATTTGTAGTATTGTAGGAAAATTGGTAGTATACAGGATAATAATTCAATACTGTGTTGTGTACGTTATCACTGTAAAATAAAATTAATGATAGCTTAAGTTTATATTCGTTACCCGACCCTGACCTAATCTTGTGAGTACACCTAAATGGATTTGGATTTCCCGTCTTCTGGTAAGTGGTTAGTTTTTTAGTGCCTCCATTGTTTCTAGGTAATGTGATACAGTTCCCACACACCATCTATCAAGTGTGGGTGGCAACCCTGGGTGTTTCTTCTTCTATTTTTGAACCTTCACAGTTTCCAGGTAGTGTTGTTATTATTATCATTATTATTTTTAATGAAGAAAGTTGTGTTTGTGGTTGAAATCACAAGCAGAATGATCACTGTTGCACACCACTATGTAAAATTATCCCGATTTTACATAGTGGTGTAAAATCGGGATAATTTTACATAGTGGTGTGCAACAGTGATCATTCTGCTTGATTATTATTTTTATTACTGACTACATTTATTTTACTTGTTCTTTGGTACTATCATTATGGTTTGTCATGTGAGCTTCTGTAATGTATTGTGCATACAATATAAAACATTACAATTATAAAACAGACCACCTATTGAAGAGATGTATGGGGGGGGGTCAAACTGTGTTTATATTTAGTTCTGCCACTGAGAATGTCATACTGTAGAATAGGTGAAACATTTGGCATTAATAACTATATCAATGAAATGTGATTGTCAAATTAAAAAGTGGTGTTATTAGAAGTCTGACTACACATGTCTACAAGTGAATATGGTCAAAGGATTTTTGAACCAATACTCTCTGTCTGTCTGTCTGTCTGTCTGTCTCTCTCTCTCTCTCTCTCACTGGTATTACCATAAACATTGTATAGCATTTTAAAACGAGTTTCAAATTGTCAGATCTGACATATCTACTTAGTATGGATACTAATTTATTAACAGCACAATCAGTTATTGACAAATGGTTACCTATGTGATGTTAAAACAATTGCTTGTCCAGACTTTTGGCATCTGATCAGTACATTCCACAAGTTTCGTCTGGCGACCGGGTCAACACCACTTGTAGGCTCGTCAAGACACACCAGCGGAGGATCGCCTACCAACGCCATTGCAGTGCTCAGCTTTCGTTTGTTTCCACCGCTGTAGGTTCCACACCTTCGATGCCTGTACTCTTCCAAACCTAGTAGTGAAACCAAAATACTTTTTGTTATAATTAAAATACTTATACACCGTGTAACAAGAGTTAAGGAAGTAAGGAGTTTTAAACACTTATGGACAGCAATACACAATACAAAATGAAAGAACATTGAAGATGGGTATGTAGAGTATTCAAGGAGGGTAAGACACACATAAGGCTATTATGAGAAACAAGAGAAACAGCAAAGCTAATAAAAGTGAAGATAAACAACACGGTGATTTGTTGGAGACAGCGTGTCTCACTAAAAGAGAAAAGTGGAGTGGAGACATTAGAGAGAAAAATGATAAGACGGAACCAAAGAAGATAGTAAATGTAGTAAATAGAAGGTTAGTAAACAAGGATGTTGAGAAGAAATTACAGAGTTGGGATACTATTAAATAACTAAAATGCAATAATGACATGATACTGATGTGTTGGCAGGAAAAGCAAACAGATTTAAATTACAAAATGCAGACTACAGGAAAATATTCACAGGGAGGGGGCAGGAGTGGTAGATAGATAGATAGATAGATAGACAGAGAATGTCCTTCATTGTATATAGTGCATGTAGCCACAGTCACATAAAAGGGTGTGGCTGAAAATTTACACAGATGGATCAAAGGATGGCAGAGGCAATACTGAAGCAGGAATCCTGCAGGAAGCCCTGCATATAAATTACCCTCACAACTATCAAAATCTTATACTGATGGATTCAAATGCAGCAACACAAGTTGTATCTTCATACACTACAATTACCATTAAAAACTCCCAAGATACAAAAGAGATGATGAAAACTCTAAAAAAGCTCAATAAAACACCATATTTCAATGGATCCCTTCACATGTGGGAATATCAGTGAATGAGGCAGCAGACAACCAAGTAATAAAAAGTACCTCTCTTCCTCAACCCATAAGCATACCGCCTGTGGTGAACACTGCTAAAACCATACTGAGAAACATCGAGAACAACAAACAAAGGACAACATCAATGACAAAATGTGGAAAAAAGCTGCAACTTAGGAGAAAAACAAAATTAAACCTAGGAGATACTTAGTTGCTTCATTTCATTTCTATACCAGACATGACTACCTTGCTGTCCACCTCAACTGAATCAAAGTGTACTCCTCTGAAGAATGCACGCTGTGCCATGAAACTAATTCCAAGATGGATACTGAACACCTGCTCCAATGCCAAAAACTGGATGCAAGTTTGTAAGCTTCAGGAAATATCACGCAGTTATATTGGGATGGCAGAAGGCTCAAGGCATTGGAGTCTGGGTTAGCCACAAGAAATAACAACAACAACACATATAAAAGACTTTTTGTTTAGTTTGTTCAGGTAAATGCCTTCTCTATTTCTCTATTGGAAAGCTGGAGCATGAGCCATGTTCTCACGTGAGGGCATTGATAGCGTGAGCCATGTTCCAGCCACTGGACATCAAGAACACATCTATAATTGTGTTAACATAACGATTTTTATATTTATTCTATTTGTTACAAAAACTAACATTATAAATTTATTGTGTGGTGTATTTATGTGAACACACACACACACACACACACACACACACAGAGTATATGATGAATTGTGTCCCTTTTCCACACTGTGCCCTGCACTGTACTTTGCTGTTTTTCAGCAGATCTAGCTTTGCCATTCTCAAGCGGATTCCTCCTCGATGACTTACAGTGAAGCAATTTTTCACCTATGTCAGGTCTGAATATATGTACATACAGATGTGTGTGTGGACACATATACATATACACATACATGCCTAAATGACTTCTTTATTATCATTGTGTTAAGCAGATGATAAGATGAGATACGTTTCTCACATGCTGTTTGTCTGACATATTTGTATATTTTAAAAATTGTTTTGTATCATATTTTGTTAACTATTTTGTACATATTTCTATAATGTGCTTTAAATAGATGTGTATGTGTAAATTAAAAAAATATTAATGAAAACTTCAGATCAGTGTAGAGATTTCTTATGCTTATGATTCCCTTGTGCAAGTTTAATTGAATATTATAACAGATTGTGTTAAATTATTTTGCGAACAATCAGTTATGACTGTGATACAAATGTCAGCAGTACAATTCACTGATTGTGACGATTTAAAACAAATTTTAAATAGCACAAAACAAAAAATTTTGTTGTGTTTGTAATAACACATAATAAAATAATCCACCCCCTCGCTGTAGCAAATACCTGTACAAACAAGTGAAAAGCCAGTACGGACACGCAAATTATACAGTTGTTACGCTAATTAAAATAATCATGGTAAAGATCTCTAAAAAACGTGATAGTTACAAATAAAATACTGACGAAAATAAAGAAGCTGTGGTATAATTAATAGTAGCTAGTTAAAGGTAAAATAATAATAATAAAAGAACGAACTACTTTTCTCTCGATGTGTAAACTACGCCAGATCCCTACTCACGGCCACAAAACCTACCCCAGTCGTCTTTGAATTGCGCCCAAGCTAACTGCTTTGCTATGCGTTGTCACAAGAAATACGTGTTACATTACATAACTATGTATAAATAAATAGATGTTTCTTGGTAACAAGAGCAATAAGTAGAGGAGAGTGCAAATATGTAGTTAAAATGTAAAGGAAGTTATGCAGTTAAAAAGTATATATATAAACAGTGTAGCCATCACATCTCTTTAAGTAAGTGTTTAACAATTGAAGTATGTACAATAGCGTGGAACGAAAATGGTCTTTTTTGAATTTTTTTTTTTTTTTAGTTTTGTAATAGTGGGGAAAAGTTGCCTTTTAGGTTCAAAAAGAAGAAAAAAAAATTTGGTTGCTATACTACAACATCTTGAGATGCCGCAAAGAGCTTAAAGTTTGTAAAAAAATTGAAAAATTATAAACTTTGATAAATTATTTTTTATGGTTTTCTCGTACATATAATGTTACAAAAGATAGTTGTAAATACATGTATAAGCATTGGAATTGGAAAAAATTATTAATTACAAAATATAATAATAATAAAAAAATATTTTTTAATGTCAAAAAGTTTGTATTTTTGCTAATTTTGAAACTTTTGCAAACATTTTGGTTGTTACAAATAGTAGTAAATAAGGTTGAAATAAAAGCTCGTCAAATCAATTATATATTTTTTTTATTAGAGCACACGTAAAAAAATATCATAATACACTTTTCAAGACATTGAAAGTTCATTTTTTATGATCTAAAAAAACCCTTAATAATTACAAATGTTACAGCTGCAAAATGTTTGTTTCTACTTCAGTGACACATTAAGCTGTTTTTTGTATCAAATTCTGGCATGTTCTCACGTGAGTCAATTTTTGCTCTTATATATCCTTCTCGTGCGATTGAACCACAGACATTTTGAGCCGATTCGGTCACCAGTTTCACAGCTCTTTCCACTGCTTGCGTGTTACAAGGAAGCCGGGGAAAGTCGATAAGCGGGTCCACTTTACTATTTGGTTGAGCTTCAGATGTCTTCCATATAAAGTCTTTGAGAGAGTCAATGGAAACATATTTTACCAAGGGGGGTTCATTTACGTCATTTTCAGCCCATGAGATCATGTCGATGTAATCATTTGCGTCAAAGTTTATCTTTGGAACTTTAAACTTCCTGACTCCGCCTCTACTTTCTGTTCTTGCTTTTAAAACACGTCGTAAACCAAGTTCTCTTACATTTTTGCGCTCATCACATAGCATGGACAAAAGGAGATTTTCTGCAGCAGCAAAGTACCCATTTCTTTGAATAACCGGGTCTAGAACGTTCTTGAAATCATCAGAGAGATAGCGCGAATATGAGATAAGCTTAAACAGATGTTTGGAACCATAAGTACATGAAGGTTTTAACTTAATGTTAAACCACACAGGTGCATACACTTTCACAATGTACTCAGCCAGAGTCTTAAGGTTTTCAGTTGGATTTTCAGTTGCCACATACAATCTAAGTATATGGGTTGCTAATGTAAGCCACCTGGAGTATGTAAGTTTTCCAGGGTTTCTTAAAGATAAACCTAGTGAGCAATTTCCACTTGATACAGCGATACAGCATATCCAATAAATACTTCTGATCTGTACTTAAATCATTTATGTTCTCCAAAGAGGAAGGTTATTTTCAATTGGCAAGAAAGTAACCACAGGAAGATTAGCACAGTTTTCCAGCTGCTGACCTATTTCGCCTTTAAACTCTTTGGGTCCCTTCGTTTTACCATCTAAAATGACAAAAAGATGTCGCAAAGGTAGCTCATTTCCATGGAACAAACAAACTAACCATTGTAAATGTCTTCCTATTTCATTTTCCATCAAAGAAATCACACCATTATTATGTCCAGTGTTTACAACAGTTCCATCACACCCAATAGCAGTAAAGTCCAAAAGTTGTTCAGTTGTGTTCTCTATCTTCAAGAAACTCCAGTATACTGTCTGCTATGTCTTTTCCAGTGCAGATTTAGGTGTTACGTGGCCTAAAACTTTGAGTTTGGTTCCTCTATTCGTGAAACGTGCTCTTCTGAAATAACTTTTTTGTACAACTTAATTCCTTTCTTTTCTTGAACAATTGTTTTGTCTCTTCTTCCATCAAAAAACAATCCTCTATTTTCGGTTACCTGATCATAAAGACTGTCATTAATGAGATCTCTTCGATTTTTTGATCTTGCTCGTCTAATTTTCATCCTGTCTATTACTTTGGTTTTGTCTTCCCTGTGATTACACCCAAGTCCTGTAAAGCAGCACTAGCTATAGCTGCAGCAGCTCTATCTGATATTCCGTATGGTCACAAATGGAAGCTACAGATGGCAATTTAATACGCATTTGAGTGCTTATCTTTTTCTCTTTTTTCAGTTTGAAGGGCCTGGTAGATTTATCTCTTCTTGTATATTTGAAGGACCTGGTTGGTTTGCCTCTTCAGCGCTGTCATTGCGTCAGTAACCGTTTCTGATACACTAGTATTTTTTGTCCGTCTTGATTAAACTTAACTGTTCTCTGTAGTTCTTTACTTTTTCTTGCTTCTTTCTTCTTCAAAGCGCTTGTGGTAGCTATATCAACATTACCTATAACCATTTTCCTGGTAGAGCGTTGATCTGTTAGAAACTCTTGTTCTAAAACTGGTACTTTTTTTCTTTTATACAACTACAAGTATCAAAGTTTTGACACTTGCAGGCAGCAATATCAAATAAACGCTCAGCTTCTTCTCTAAATTTTGCGAGGTTCGAGTCAAACTTATCTGACCCTTTTCTACTTTTAGACCTTAATAAATTCTTATATTTAGTATGATAAACTTTTATCATTTGTGAAATTCTACGGTTAGAAACAACGGGAATAGAAGCTATTGACCATATTTGTTCTATTTTTGGAACTAAAGTCTCAGATATTTCACTTACAGTAGGATCTTTCCCTGACGCAACTTTGAGGTTATGTCTAATAAAACAGTAGCACTTCATTACATCTTCGTTAGTAGGCAGTACAATTTCACACAAATCACTAAATTTTCAAAAAATAGGACATTCTGAAATTTGTCTTGTCTTCACTTGTTTAGACTGAGCCATTTTAACTCGCAACAATAAAGTAGCACACAAACTAACAAAATATTACGTTAATCTGTTACACAATAGACGCCAACTGAACTGAACTCGCCAAAGCGACTGACACCTGATCTGAGCTTGTCACCACACGCAAACAAATCTCCGCCTTCCGCCCCCTTCCCCCTCCCAACATCCGCTACGGCGATGACTCATGCTCCTGGATGCCAATGCAATAGTTAAACTGTTTTTATCTTTCTATTCATATTAAAACGCCTATTTGAAACTTTTTATTGCATAATCGAGACACATAAAATTCTTTTAAAAAGTTACAAAAAGTGTGTTTTTATAAAACTTTACCGCTCTTGCGGCACCTCAAGACATAATCCAAAAAGTTAAAAAAAATTGTATGTCTTTTTTGATATAAAAACTGCTTTTTTGACAGTATTTGAAATAAAAAAAATGTTTTTTGACAACTTCTTAAAAAAACTTAAAAATGTAGCGAAAATTGCAATTTTATGAAAATGTATCGTCCTTGCGGCACCTCAAGACGTGCTCCAATATTTTTCATATCTTTTTTTTATCTTATCTACACCAAAAGGCAACTTCTCCATGCTATTACAAATTAAAAATCCAAACTTGATTTTTTCGTTCCACCCTAATGTACAATACCGAATCAGAATGTAACATTAGTGCAGTTTAAACAAAATGTGAAAAGTGAAAACGACCGTCTGAAGGAAATCAACTACAACACTATGAGCATCACGTACCCAGAGACAGAGCATCATGACTAAACTACCTACTTAGAGTCAACGGTTTAACTGGAGGACCACCAACTGCAGCTAAGAACATCCAGAAAACACCACCGTAGAGGATCATGAAGAGGACCAGTCGTGGACACACCCAAATACCCAGGTGACACGGAAGCATAACTTCTGGTTATATTTCTTCTAACAACCCAGAGTAAAGACCGTATATTTCTCGTAAAGACTCATATAAATACTGTAAATTGTAACGTAGTAATATGGATAGTTACTGTAACTAAATAATAGTAACCTGAAGATGCTTACAGGTATAACTAAGTCAATAGTAAATTAAACTATTCTTCAAATAGTTTACATAATGTCAAAATAATCTGGAATATCATAAAAATTAGAACCCGGATCCGTGGTATTTAATGTAATATACCGCTGTATGGTTTTGAGCTCATCATAATAATGTTTTAAAAAGAATGAAAGCTTTTAGTAATGAATTTATTCATTAAGTAAGAATCATGAATGTTGGTATACAACCTGATATATCACAAACCTTATTTTGAAAGTTG
Organism: Magicicada septendecula; assembly: GCA_034769895.1. Classification (NCBI taxonomy): domain Eukaryota; kingdom Metazoa; phylum Arthropoda; class Insecta; order Hemiptera; family Cicadidae; genus Magicicada; species Magicicada septendecula. The sequence goes on from CM068373.1 coordinate 112,621,260, forward strand.
TAATAAAGAGATGTCTTTGCTAAACCCAAGAGAGTGAGTAAATTTACGAAACCTCAGTCAAACTCCTAAACTTTACAGGTTCCCAATTTGTTGGTAAGTAATCAGTAAATATAATGGCAGCCGGTTTAATTGACAAAGGCCAATTAAACTGGTTCCCCGTGTTATAATGTCAAGAAGAAGAGACGTTATATGATATCGAATGATATGCAGAACTATTTACAGAATACGAAAGCATATGGTTAGAAAGGACACATCACTGAAATTTTATAAGACTGTGGCCAGTCTATCTTACTGTACGGATGTGTAAGTTGAAAATTGGCAGGGAAGCAATAAAGGTCAATTGAAGCAGAAAATAGTTGATTTTTGTGTGTGTGCAATTTAAACATTGTAAACTATTGGATAGATTGAGAAAAGTGGTTATACAAGAAGATTTGGGAGTCAAAAATATCATGGATGACACAGCCATGGTGTAGACACAATGGAGACAACGTGCACAGAAAATTCCCAAGGGACAAAGTTCAAAATCAGTGTCAAAATATAAGTCTATATGGCAAGTGTTTGGAGACTTTGGCAGAAACGAAAATACAACCTCTGAAGTCAGAAGGGGCAAAGTGATTACTCTGTCGCAGTGTAGAAGAAGAACCTGTATACTACAAGATGCAGAAACTTCACTCACATACCCATCAATACACAGAACTTTATCTAGTACAAGACGAATGAACACATACCAAGCATTTTTATCCAGTCATCTATTTCTTTCTTCATGTGTCTGGACGGAATTCCACGAATAGCAGCAAAATGTTGAAGCATTTCTTGTCCAGTCAGAACTTCGTTAATTCCATCAAATTGTGGACAGTACCCAATTTGTTCCAAGAACTGTACATAAAAAGTAAGTGCCATTTCAAAAGTCACAAGATACATAATCTTTTTTATAGATATCTACTTGAAAGTACAAAAACTCATTTACTTATAACAATAATTCAAACAGCTCATGTGCACACACATCTCACAAAATAAATAAATAAATAATGAATTTCGTTAGTCTCAACGAACTAGATATATGAACACTCGTAACTCGAGTATTCTTGTATATCAGATGTGGCCACTATCAAATAATCAACAAGAAAGAATTGTAACCTCAGACATAAAGTTTATATGAAGGGTTAAAGGTTGTCTAATGAAATATACATTAAGAAGTGATTCTCTAAGGAATCAGTTGGGGGTAGAAAGTATACTGGAGAACATCAGAACTAATAGAGAATGCTGGTGGGAACATGTTGTTCAAACTAGACACTGGCAAGCAGTAACCTACATGCCACTTTCAGAGCAGGCCTACCGTAAAAATGGTGGAAGGATTTTTGAAACCAGAACAGGCTAGATGCCCAATCCTTGAACTGAAGAAGAACATTTCCATTATAACTATCAATACGACAGATTATGTAAAAACACCACAACAGCCCAAACATAAACCGATTATCTGTTAATCAGTTCCAGTCTCAGACGAAGCAGAATTTGATTCTCTTCTATGAAACGAGCACAAAAAAATACAATTTTTATTCTTGAATAGAAAAGTAATTATATTTTTTCTTAAACATCATAATAAATATCTACATATCATAACGTCTGTTAGTCATTTTTAGTTTTTAACTACAGTACATGATTTAGTCGATTTTGTTTAGTGCTGCTATTGATATTTTATCCCTCATGATGATGCAAGTACAGATCCAGATTAATGTTATTCTACACTGTTTTGCCCTTGTTATTATCACTAACCCTAAGGAGTTAATGATAAGGGTTAACTCCATATACTTTTCCATCTCTTACAGCATGTGGAAGAGGAGTCACTGACCTGCCCGAGTGTGTGTACTCATGATGTAGCTTATACACAGACTTGATCATATCTAACAAATTGATAAAATATCGGTATGGAGAACCATACATGACTTCCATATTCTAAGATTTATATTTAAAATCATTTTCAGCCAAACAGCCAGGCTGTGCCTTACCTGCCTTTTTATTGCTGTATTAAATGAAAAATATTATATTACATTAAAATGAAAAAATTATAATTTTATTGCCTGGCAACAAAATTATTTTATTTTTAACAATTACCATTGTTTCAAAAAGTTTAAATAAATTTTCAAGTACTTTACTCTTGTTAAAACGTATAAGGTTGCAGGTAAACTACCCTTTCCCCTTAACCGATCTTCACCAAAATCGAAAGTCATTGAGACCTCTACAATTCAGGGACGTATGCAAAAAATTATTTGATTCTGTTTGAATTTGCGGCTGTTATCGTTTGCCATAGAAAATACGCTTGATAAAAAAACGTTGCAGGTAAACTACCTCTTCCCCTTAACCGATCTTCACCAAAAACAATAGGTCTTGAGTACTCTACAAATCAGGACTGTATGCAATACATTATTTGATTCTGTTTGAATTTGCGGCTGTTATCGTTTGCCATAGAAAATACCCTTGTTAAAAAAACGTTGCAGGTAAACTACCCCTTTCCCTCAACCGATCTTCACCAAAAACAATAGGTCTTGAGAAATCTACAATTCAGGGCTGTATGCGAAACATTATTTGATTCTGTTTGAATTTGCGGCTGTTATCGTTTGCCAAAAAAAAAAAAATTTCCCTTGATAAAAAAAAGCGTTGCAGGTAAACTACCCCTTCCCCTCAACCGATCTTCACCAAAAACAATAGGTCGCGAGTACCCTACAAATCAGGGCTGTATGCAAAAAATTATTTGATTCTGTTTGAATTTGCGGCAGTTGTCGTTTGCCATAGAAAATACGCATGATAAAAAACGTTGCTGGTAAACTACCCCTTCCCCTCAACCGATCTTCACCAAAAACAATAGGTCTTGAGTACTCTACAAATCAGGGCTGTATGCAGAAAATTATTTGATTCTGTTTGAATTTGCGGCTGTTATCGTTTGCCATAGAAAATACCCTTGCTAAAAAAACGTTGTAGGTAAACTACCCCTTTCCCTTAACCGATCTTCACCAAAAACAAAAGGTATTGAGAACTCTACAATTTAGGGCTGTATGCAAATAATCTTTTCATTCTGTTTGAATTTGCGGCTGTTATCGTTTGCCATAGGAAATACCCTTGTTAAAACATAAAACGTTACAGGTAAACTACCCCTTTCCCTTAACCGATCTTCACCAAAAACAATAGGTCTTGAGAACTCTACAATTCAGGGCTGTATGCGAAACATTATTTGATTCTGTTTGAATTTGCGGCTGTTATCGTTTGCCAAACAAACAAAATTACCCTTGCTAAAAAAAAACCGTTGCAGGTAAACTACCCCTTTCCCTCAACCGATCTTCACCAAAAACAATAGGTCGCGAGAACTCTGCAAAACCGGGCTGTATGCAAAAAATTATTTGATTCTGTTTGAATTTGCGGCAGTTATCGTTTGCCATAGAAAAAAAATCTACAGACAGACAGACACACAGACAGACAGACACACAGACACACAGACAGACAGACAGACAGACAGACAGACACACAGACACTTTTCGGAAAACGACTTTTTTTCATGTTTTGAGTGTAGTAGAATCAGAATCTGCAATAATCTCGAACACGATTTTTTTTGCCATCACCATACTTCCATTCCTTAAGGAATATGGAAGTAAAACACAGTTGCAGTACATAATGGAAGCATAAAATTATTCACTTAAATACAACTACATTCATATTAAAAACAAATACCTACACATTTATGTGCTGCACCAATATACCACTTGACTAGAGTGACACTGCATTTTGTTTTCTTCACAACAGTTTATTTTCTAAATATAATAAACTTTTCTGACGTGGAACACAGGCTGATCATTGCAAAAGGCTGATAAACCTCACAGTGAGCGAAAACTAGTTCAGGCAGTGAGGTAAAAATTTTAAACTAAAATAATTGTGTTCCATGCCAGAATAATTTATTACAGTTAGTGATAACACTTGGAAATATCATGGAGAACAAAATCAAAGTGTTTATTTACCTTCGCTCGATTTTTTGCCAAACTGTAATTGTATATGTAAGCACCGCCGGCTGTCGGAAGCTCATCTCCTGTTAACATCCTGAAAGTAGTTGTTTTTCCGGCACCGTTAACACCAAGAATACCAAAACACTCACCAGCTGACACCTGAAAGCTTATGCCATGCACTGCTACAAAGTTCCTGTTAAACTTCTTTGCAAGTCCATCTACAGTCATTACCACTGCCGATTTGTCACCTGGAAACAACATGACAAAAATGTAAGTGTCTTATTGAAACACATGTTTTAACATTTTTACTGGCTGTTGTCCATCACGCCAAAGTGATAGCCAAGTGATATGTATACTTTAAATAGGAAATTAAAACTTCATAAAACAAAGAACATACAGTTCCTACGGCTTTCACGGCTGGTGTCCACATAATTGGAAACATTATTTGCCCGGCTGTTGGAGGAGCACAGCCTTTTCTGATCTCTGGTAGATTCTCCCAGCCTGAGGTGTAAAGATACTATGTTTGAGTTTCAGGAACTGGGGAATAACGCCCGACTCCCTGCTCCTCTGAAGAAAGGCTAACGAGCAGAGCTGGTGCATTTTATTTTTCTTCAGGCCCTCAAACTATCTCATACTTTTTAAAGCATCCTCCCTGAAGAGGAGGCAAATAGAGTTCCTAAGACTTTCACGGCCCGGCCAGCGTTCACATAGTTGGAAACAATAAATGCCTAACAGCCCGGCAAATAATGTTTCCAACTATGTAAACAACATACAAATAAACAGATTTACAGAATTTACTTATTAGGGAACCATAATTCTCCAAATTTCAAAAATAATCAAATACACTAATTTAAAAACATGACACAATTTTCAATAAAATTAAGCCTAAACATACCTAACCTATCGGAACAGAACCTCCCTCAATAGTATACGCAAAATCTACTGTCCTGATTACTGGAAATATTATGTAGAACAAACAAACAAACAAAATATAGATATCAACAAAATACAACACCATATGTTAAATCACACATACATGCGCGCACACGCATGCCCATATCTATTAATGTATACAGTATATGTAATGATTTGTACATGACAAAAAATGACACAATTTGTAAAATACTAAACATTGGAAACAACGAAAAACCAAACAAATTATACACTACAGCCATGTACAATAACACCAATGTAAACAACCAAAACCCAAATTCAACAAGACTAAAAACAAAAGTGGCTGATGATGAGAAAAATGCCAGATGCTTGAACACGTTCCAAGTAAGAAAAAACATATTGAACGTAAACGCACATATTTTCTTCTAGGTGCTGTAGGTACATTTCACTCAAGGTTGATGAAAGTGGAGCCCCAATTGCAAGACCATTTTTGTTCTTATAGGTGATTTTCATAGACAAAATAGTTTTAATTATCAAAATTTCTGCATACAACAGCATGGTATATCAAGGCCTCACATATCCTCTATGCAAGAAACAGTATGAAAAAGAGATACACATCATAAAGAAATGTGATTATATATTTAATTACAAATATAAATACATAAAATTATTTTCCACTTACCTCCAAAAATCTTCTCTTCACCCAGGATCTCGTCACACGAACGTTAGAATGCAAGCATGATTTAAGGTTGTGTGAATAACTTACGCAACTCGCATTTTGTGAAGAGAATAAAATTTTTTAATATATAATTCTTTCTTGCCAATTATCTCCAACAATTATTTTTCCAAAAGTAAAATCAAAAATATATGCATCACATTTTTTCGGACATTTGCGACATGGTTAAGTTACATTTATAATTACACTAAACATCTTACCTTATATATTTACCAGACAGCCCAGTCTGCCCTCACTCACACACATTCAATTTTAAAACCCCATTTTAATTAATATTGATATATGTATACCCCTGCCGGCCACGTGGAGTCACCCCGACTTTGCGTTGCATCACTCACAGTATTTGCTGGTATGTCCGAAAAACGATTGATTAGTTCATTTTTACGTGAACTGGTTCTCACTATGGGATTTTGCCAAAATTTCACTCACTATTGTTTGATGTTAAAAAATTATTTTTTTAAGCCCTGGTTGACGGGCAACCTGCGCAGGTTGAAGTCGGTGAGGAACTGGTAGCGTCTATCAGTCCCCTCTCTACTAGATATTTTTGTTGAAGAAGACGGAAACCAATGCCTTGTACTTTGTAGTCATAGTGGTGACACATTCAACACATGGGTTCTTCGTGTATTTGACGTGGATGATATCTGGTGGGCACTGATCGACGTCACAATTGTGGGCTGGACTTAGTTTCATTTCCATCAGCTCAGACCACGAGGCGAAAAAATAGAGTCTCAAAGCCATACTGCTTTTCTAACTTGGCGTCGGTCTGCGCATCTGCTGGTGGTTGCACGTTTGTGCGCTGGTGTCACACAGCCGCAAAGTTCTAAGAATCGACGACTGGCACATTCCTTTGCAAATGTTTCATCACCCAGCTACAGTGTACCGTTTCTTTGTTCGCACAATGCTTTTATTCAAACACGTGGCCGTACACACAGATGGAAAATGAATTTAGAATTTAATAAAATGAAACCTAAAAATTAATAAAATCAAAAGCCACCTTTTTAGCCCCGTTACAATACCCCCCCCCAATGAGAGGTCTTCTGTCGAAACAGAAGAAATCTCATTGTTAAAACCCCTAAGAGGACCGGTGAGGATATGGTGCCAACAACCCCCATTAGTTCTTATACCTTATGGGTAAACGACCCCCCTGGCTCGGCGACTATGGCCGCATCTGAATGAGATTACTGGACTTCTCTGTACGAGATCCCAACACCATAAAATCGAACAGACATGCACCACAGCGCACCTAACCGTTTAACATGCTACCCCAAAATCCAAACCCCCTGGTCTTATACCATGCCAGATCCTCAACCGATATGTTTCCCCTTATCATGCACACTGGGCTGCCTTTAGCAGTTACTGGGCTTGTACACACACTTATAACTACCTCCTAGCAAAACTTTCATTTTTACATTCAAAATTTTATTTAAGTTAAAATCAAACAGCTCTATCTGCATTACTTTTTCAAAATCAAAAAAATAAAATCTTTTATCTGAATTGATTAATTCTCTTCGTTACTATTAATTATTAGAAAACACATAAATTGATCATTTAATTAAAACATGAACTTACTTATCCTAATATTTGATTACACATATCCTACACAATATAATTCAAGAACACTATTAATACACACAAATAATAATATAATCAAAATTCAAAACATCAATTAGATGGCAGGCACAAAATCAAAAAAATTTTTTTTTTTCAAAAAATTTAAATTTATTAAAATATACTTTCTCAATATTAAAATTATTTAAATTAATTACGAAACAAAATTGGCATCACTTCATTGCCAACACGGGTCTAGTATAGAACATCACCCATCAGCTGATCAAACTGGGTCAAGTCAAGAACCTTGACCTACATAAGTTATACATAAGTTACATCAGAAAATACATTGAACATCTTTAAAATTCTATCTTTAAACACAAAAACATAATAAATAAGACATTTAAAATAACAAAGTATTATTATAATTAACAATAAAATCGACATTTAAATTACTCAAAATTACATATTTTACAACTTTACTTTACTCTCAAATTCTATTAAAATTGTCACTTGTTTCAATTATAACTCTATATTTTTGCTATAACTCTCTTTCTTTAATATTCTCATTCTCCATTAGTTTGGGTGATTTAATTATTCATAACAACTTGACTTACAACTTGGCATGTATACATTTATAATCTTTCCCCCTCTGACTCTAATACTACTAACAGCTTTAACTAACATGACACCCATCTCTATCAAATACATCTATCAAACAATCTCTAAACCCAACTTACTACTCAACTCAATTCGCATCACTCTCTCCTTATATAAACAAAAATACTCTCTAACCCTTTGTACTCAGGATGTGTCCCCCCCCCAAAGCTCACTCCCTTATGTTGGTTCCTGGATTCTACCTAAGGCAACCCTTTCCGGCGCTAAACGGTCCCTTCCCGTCCCAACCCTTTTGTTGCGGACTCCTACCACACTATCCCCTCTTACAAAATTCCCATCCACTAATTACCATTCTCATTACCTCACTTCAACTACAACAAAATATCTCCAATTACTTATTACATCAAAATATCAATCAATACTCTACATATTATCCTCATAGCTACTGTGTCACTATCAATACTTCTCAAATTCTACATTACATTTATTCATAACAATATTATTCTCTCTATCACCCCTTTAAACTTAACATGGACTGATCTACATGTCCCAACAAAATATTAATCACCCAAAATTTACCATTTACTATTTTTCACAAATCATTTAAAATTCTTAACTATATCAAATTACTTTCTTTATTTAAAATAAACTCTTTAACACATTGAAATCACTATTCAGACATTAATTACATTCCATTTTCCTCATATTTAAAGATTTAACTAACTTGAAAAAATTGCAAATCGTTTATTAGTGATATTGTACAGCTTATCAACTGATTTTCTTAGCAAGGTGAATGACCTTACTACAAACACATTTCAAAATTATACAAATCACACATTTCATCAATCCTTATCTCTAACACAATAAAATAATACATTCATAAGACAGAATAAACACAGTATAATAAACATCTAATGCAACTATTTCTCAAATCATGATACAATTATTTAATTACTTCAGGAGCGAGTCATCATCTTTAGGTTACAAAATTCTAATTCGTTGCTCCCCTGAGCAACCCCCCAGCCACACACACTATTGTTTTTTCTGTTGGACTGTGGCGCCCATGTGCTTCCACAAGGACGGCATAGTTGGAGGAATTTGACATCTCCGTGTCCTTGCTTCCGCGTTACATTTGAAAGATTTAGACATCCACATATCTTTTGTTACATAATTACACACCCTTCATGCGGGTCTACCACCTGGCCTTGCTGTTCCTCCTCGAACAGAGTGGCAGCCGCTGTTCCATAGTTTCCGGGATTCCCCTAATTTCACCCCCCATCAATTTCTAATATAAACCAATTTCAAATCAGCTATGGTCAAGGGTCTTAATTTATGGCCATAGCTGACCGCTAGCCAAAACCACGATTAGTGCTGGTAAGGCAGTAATCGCCCGAAAAGTCGGGGAAATCAACTCTACCTTCAGGCATGTTACAATCGTCATTAATCTGCACAGCACGGCAGTTTATCAAGATACAATATAAAATTGTAAAAAAGGGTGTGCCGTGCATTTTACGCCATGTTGGCCTCCGATGGAGGTAACACTCTCTGTTACCCCCATCCTTTCCGCTATCTACTGTGGCACATGCCACCACAGCGATAGCACACTAATAACTAAATTAAATCTTTCTACCACATAACATCACTTCATTATTTATCCCTCACTACAATTATATTTCTCAAAAAATTTCAAATTTATTACTAACATTTATTTGATCTCATATTTCAATTATTATTACTTTTTAATTAGTTTCTATTTAGTACAATTATCTCAAATTATTTTTATTATTGAATTAAGATCTTTTAAACACCTGTAAACATTTTACTCTATCTGATTGGTATTATAAAATTTAGACTTACAGTACATTATTCACCTACTGACATAAACACAAAATATACACACCACACACACCAATACCTCCACGTAACCTCTGAAACATTTAACAACAGTGTTATTTCATACCAAACAATTTAACATTTATTTATTAATTAATCATTATCAAATTCAAATCTCATAAAATAATTTAAACTCATTAGAAAAATTCAATTATATAACATTTAAATCGATCAAAAATATTTAAACATCTCCAATTATTTTAATTAAATTAATTATTGAAAACAACATTTTAATTACTTTCACCAGTTACAATAACTACAATTCATTCGTTATCCTCTTCAAAATTATTTTTTGTTATTTATTTAGACTGCAAAAATATTACTATTATTATCACAACAATTACCTACACATACACACATTGTTTACCTAACATTTTACAATACACACAATTAATTTCACTAAACATTTATTTACAATTCTTCATCATTATTATTCAATTTATCACACCTCATTGTCCAAGTCTGCAAGGTCAGAACCATAAATCAAAATATTTAAAATTGTCCATCTATTTAGTTCATGTTCAGCCTCCATCATCAAAAATTAGTCTGGGTTTCACATAACATCTTTCAATTTTATTTTCGTACATCATATGGCTATCCTGTGTGTAATAACCATAAAATTTTAGTTCATTCGTTTTACCATAATAATCATATATAGGTTTACTTCCTATTATAATTATTTTATCATAAACCAAGTCAACATTATTTATTTCTGTCCAGTCTCCATTAGTATTTACATTCAATCTAAGGTCAGTTATTTTCTCATCATAAGGTAAATTATTATTATTTAAACAGGTATCATTAAAACAATTCTCACTCTCTAATTTAACAGGTAAGTATTTAATACCATTTATCTCTATCACTTCTAACATTTCTTTCAACTCATTACAATCTCTCTGTAATTTATATAATTCTATTTCTCTATCTGCACACAACTCTCTATCTAATTCTCTCTCATCATAACACCATCTCACACTTTCGACACCATTCCACACAGAGGGTACTAACTTATAAAAACTTGGGAAACAATTTAAAGACCTCATGTCTTCTAATAATAAGGGACTCTTGCCCTTCAATAACAACATTTTTGAACACCTTGGTTCATCATAAATAAGGGGAAAATTTACCCTCTGCCCTACATACTCATCTTTTCTCTCTTTCCATTCTTTCTCTAATTCCTCAACACTAATTACTACTCCGTCACAACCTATTACTCTCTCTCTCTCTCTCTCTCACTCACTATCTCACTATCTATTTTCAACGTCTCACTCTCTGATACTACATTCTTAATTATATTATCATTTTCAACATTATTTTTATCACTTGTTACTTTTTTATTATCATCATTATTTTTACTTTTACTCTGATCTCCTACTGACTCTACTATTTTCTCAATATCTCGTTTCAATTCGTTACAACTACTTTCGCATTTCATTTTTACCTCATTAATATCTCTTTTGAGTTCATTAAATTTTAGATCATTGTTATCAAAACGGTTACTAAGAAGGTTAAACAGGTCATTCATTGACATTTCTTTTTCTTTTGTTTTACTTATTACAGGAGTAGAATTTGCTCCTGCCTCACTAATTTTGATAGATTCGTCTACATTAGTGTCACTAATTGACAGTGACTCTGTCTGGATACCTGAATCGCTTTTATCAGCCGATTCAGTTGACATATTTTCATTACTTTCATTCATTACTTTACATTCGGCTTTATCGCCTACAATTACATCAACTTCATTTTCGTTAGTGGCCATCTCTTATTCTTTATAATTTATATTTGTTAATTTACTTTAATTAATTTAATTTATCATAATACAATTTCGATCTTATGCAAGTCATGCATAAATTACATACTTCTACGCATTTATTGCGTACCGTTACTCAACCTCGAATCACGCTTGCATTTTACTTGTAGGTGTGGAATTTAAATTATTGAAAATTCGTCCCAGTTCGGGTGCCATTTGTGATTATATATTTAATTACAAATATAAATACATAAAATTATTTTCCACTTACCTCCAAAAATCTTCTCTTCACCCAGGATCTCGTCACACGAACGTTAGAATGCAAGCATGATTTAAGGTTGTGTGAATAACTTACGCAACTCGCATTTTATGAAGAGAATAACATTTTTTAATATATAATTCTTTCTTGCCAATTATCTCCAACAATTATTTTTCCAAAAGTAAAATCAAAAATATATGCATCACATTTTTTCGGACATTTGCGACATGGTTAAGTTACATTTATAATTACACTAAACATCTTACCTTATATATTTACCAGACAGCCCAGTCTGCCCTCACTCACACACATTCAATTTTAAAACCCCATTTTAATTAATATTGATATATGTATACCCCTGCCGGCCACGTGGAGTCACCCCGACTTTGCGTTGCATCACTCACAGTATTTGCTGGTATGCCCGAAAAACGATTGATTAGTTCATTTTTACGTGAACTGGTTCTCACTATGGGATTTCGCCAAAATTTCACTCACTATTGTTTGATGTTAAAAAATTACTTTTTTAAGCCCTGGCTGACGGGCAACCTGCGCAGGTTGAAGTCGGTGAGGAACTGGTAGCGTCTATCAGTCCCCTCTCTACTAGATATTTTTGTTGAAGAAGACGGAAACCAATGCCTTGTACTTTGTAGTCATAGTGGTGACACATTCAACACATGGGTTCTTCGTGTATTTGACGTGGATGATATTTGGTGGGCACTGATCGACGTCACAATTGTGGGCTGGACTTAGTTTCATTTCCGTCAGCTCAGACCACGAGGTGAAAAAATAGAGTCTCAAAGCCATACTGCTTTTCTAACTTGGCGTCGGTCTGCGCATCTGCTGGTGGTTGCGCGTTTGTGCGCTGGTGTCACACAGCCGCAAAGTTCTAAGAATCGACGACTGGCACATTCCTTTGCAAATGTTTCAACACCCAGCTACAGCGTACCGTTTCTTTGTTCACACAATGCTTTTATTCAAACACGTGGCCGTACACACAGATGGAAAATGAATTTAGAATTTAATAAAATGAAACCTAAAAATTAATAAAATCAAAAGCCACCTTTTTAGCCCCGTTACAGAAAATAGCTCAAAGCAATGGATATCAGCCTCAAATGATCGATAAAATCATTGAAAAACAAAAAAGAAATAAATTAAAAACAAATAACATATCAATCAAGAGGAAGAAAATCTATACATTACATGCCTATATACCTGCACATTACATTCATGACAACTCTCAAAAATTAGCTAGAACATTTGCAAAATACGACTATCAATTAGCGTTCAGAACAAGCAATGACATCTACAACAATCTGAAAATAAGCAATACAAAAAAGAAAAGCATTTATGAAAAAGCTGGAGTTTACCAATATCAATGTCAGCCTGCTAACTCGACAGAATATAATGTGCGGTGCAACAAAAAATAAATAGGATTCACTTCAAGATCGTTAAAACACAGATATACTGAACACACCAAACATTCTCAATACTCAAATCCGAACTCAACAGCAGCGACACACATAAAACAACAGTCTTGTGAATATGGTCCAATACAGCAACATTTAACCATATTGAAAACATGCAGTGATGAAATAAGATCTAATATATATAAACAATACCGACTATACAAACATGTAAAAGAATGAAAATCTACCACGAAAATCTATTGGACATCATGACAGACTTCAAAAATCATATCACATTTGAAATATTGTGGCTAAATGAAAATCAACATACAGTAGGATCAGCTGATATAATATATAGAACGGAATGTAAACATAAACACTCTGTAACAAAGTCAGTTCTCGGGAAACTTGAAGTATTACTCGTGAATTAAATGATTAAAATATTTAAATTGTGTCACCTACCTTTATTTGGACGTCAACTGAAACAAACTTAAATCTTGACGTTCTTGTGCAAATTAACCAAAGTGTCATCTAGTGTACTCGGCAGAGAAAAACAGGTCAATGCAAATAACAAATACATATTTATAATATCATATAAACCATTATTTTATTTCGTTTTACTCTGCCAGTCTTGATAAACTACCACATTACCAATTTCGTCTTTCTCTACATTTTGTATTCTGAAAACAGATTCTGAAATATAGTTAAAAATAATTCCTGTAACCTTATATTTACTTATTTAACTAGATTATATCTACTTTAGAAGGCGACCCAGTTTGCTCACACTCTCAGTCATTCATTATATATTTTATATTGTAAAGCGCTTTCTATTTAAGTTTTCATAATTAATACCGGTGTTGAATTTAGTTAAAATTGAAATGTTTTTGTCTGTTCAACTGCTTATATTAGGTACTCATCCTTTCATCGCCGTCTCCACATGGTCACACCATCACTGCTAACTTCCGATCTCTTTAACACACTCCGAGAATAACTTAAACTGTTAATGTTTGTGAATTACGTCTGAAGGATCATTATTACATGGTTTACTGCTGTTTTACATTAAAATCACATGATTTACTGGTCGGCCGACCCTAATTTTGCTCAAGCTAAGTTTTCATACGGCCGCGCGGTTCGATCACTGTAGTAAGACAGACACCAAAACTGTGTTTTTCAAGATGACCAGCCGTTCTTCATCCACGGCAACTTGGCCTGCCATTGGCTCAGGAAGGAACCACGTGACACAATAATTACTCTCCTTTCTGATTGCGAGTCTACCGTAAGCTGGCTGGCTTACCATAGTCTTGGGCTCATAAAAATATGTGATTATTCCAATGTGCGAACAAGCAGGCGCGCGCTTGAGACATTCCAGAGTACCTGCTAGCAGTGCTTGTTGACAGATTTTCTTGACCAACATGCAGATGGGCGTTCCCTACAGGAATTCTATTGTTACAGATTGAGGCCTTGTGTGGGTAACTACACTGCGTCGTATTCACAATTAAAGTTAAACCTATCATCCCATTCTATCCCGTTACAATACCCCCCCCCCAATGAGAGGTTTTCTGCCGAAACAGAAAAACTCTCATTGCTAAACCCTAAGAGGATCAGTGAGAATATGGTGCCAATAACCCCCCTTTAAATCCTTAATACATCATGGGTAAACTACCCCCCTAGCTCGGCGACTATGGCTGCACCTGCACGACATTACTGGACTTCTCTATTCGAGATCCCAACACCGTAAAATCGGACAGGCACTCACCACAGTACCACCTTACCTTGTAACATTCCAAATAAACTCAACAAATAGCTTTATACCATACCAGATCCTCAACCGATATGTACCCCCTTACATACATACTGGGTTGCCTTTAGCAAGTACTGGGTGCGTACATATTCATTACTACATTAGACACACTATCTCCACATTAATTATTAATGTAAAATTCACAAACATTTTATATTTGCTTCCAAACAAAATCCATTCTCATTTCTCAATTTTTATTTGCTTGACGTTACTGTTTCAAATCAAATTAAATTATTTAAATTTTGTTCAAATAGTGAAATTAACCTAAGTCCACTATCAAAAATTTACATTGACGTTGATTTACATTAATTAATTTCATCGCAAATTTTAAATCTTTCCAAAAATTTCCAAAATTTTTAAATGAATTTACTTTATCATTCTTATTAACTAAATGCTAACAGTTATAATAAACAAATAAAAATAGAAAACTTACTTCTATCATAAATTCAAATATAACTACACTTGATTACAAAAGATAACATAATATAAACATCACGAATCAGCTGACACCTTCTCTACTTATAGCGAACATTAAAATTTAAAATAAAATTCTGCAAAGAACTTTTTTTTTTCAAAAAAAAATTTAATTTCCAAAAATATCTGTTTTGACAATTCCTAAAAAAAATTATTTAATTACATTAATTAACAAGAGAATCCATGAATCAATTACGAGAAACATACTACAGCTCTAACATCAGTCGTCAGCTGATATCTCATGGTCAGGTGAATGACCTTACACTAGACACACTACACAAAATTATACAATGTAAAATACATAACACATGTTTATAGTTCCTACACTCTAACACAGTACAACATAATAAAACATATGAACATCTTCCCTCTTAGCATTAATCTTTCAAACAATTAAATTTATCTATAAAATTATTATATAGAGCAAAACATATTTAAATCCACTACTTCCGAACAAATTATCTACTTGAAAACGTTAATCATCTTTCATTGTCATAATATTTCTTAACTCAAAATACAATCATTTAGTTATCTCATCAGCTCATCAACATACTTCCGTTTAAGATTTTATTGCGTTACTACCCTTAGTAACCTCCTTC
Source organism: Magicicada septendecula (assembly GCA_034769895.1). Classification (NCBI taxonomy): domain Eukaryota; kingdom Metazoa; phylum Arthropoda; class Insecta; order Hemiptera; family Cicadidae; genus Magicicada; species Magicicada septendecula. The sequence goes on from CM068373.1 coordinate 112,637,227, forward strand.
CACACACACTATGGCCCACCCTGGACTGTAGCGCCCAGTTGCTTCCACAAGGACTGAAGTTAGGGAGGAATTTTGGCATCTCCTATCCTTGCTTCGGCCTTACATTTTAAAATTCATATATCATAATACCTGATTATATAGTCACAACCTTAAGACGGGTCTATCACCCTTTTATTTGTTTTCACGTGAACAAGGTGATAGCCGCTGTTCCATAGTTCCGGGGATTTCCCCTTGTGTCACCCCCCCCGTTAATTTCAAATTCACACCAATTTTCAAGGCAACCAACCATGGTCAGTTTTACAATTTCTGCCCACAGCTGATTGTCGTCCAAAACCACGATTAGTGCTGGTGAAACAGTAATCGCCCAAAAAGGCGGGGAAATCTTGTCATTAGCATGTTTTTACTTCATCATTTCTATATACACTGTATGTATTAAATTCACATATAATATAATATTATATAAGGTTGTACAGTGTATTTTATGCCCTATTTAGGCCTCCGATGATAGTAACATGCTTTGATGTTACTCATCAACACTTACCGCTATCTACAGTGACACATGCCGCCACTGCAATAGCCTAACTTATAACTACACTTATGTCCTTCTTCATTTACTAATACCACATTCCACAATTTATTTTCTCATCTGTTGACAACTAACAACCCCCAAAATCATCCATTAATCTTGCACGATAACAAGTTCTCTTTTTTTTTCTTCAATAAAATTTTTATTTAGACATTTATTGCAAGGCCCATCTTTCACTTCGTACAAATAGTGAGTACTACCAAATATTTACTTGTTCACCTAAATTCATTTAATCATATTTTACAACCTAGCATCAACTAATAATTTTAATTTAATTACAATTTAACTTACAATTTACTAAAAGGAATTACTCTCTCTCCTTCCATTAAAATAAACATTTGATTTGATCTGGAATAAAATTACAAAAATTTCAATTTTAGGTTTAGTTTCAAATTCTATTAACTCTTTTTATATCAACCTTTAATTATTTATCATTTGTTGTACCATTAATCCTCAACAAAAATTCAATTACATATATTCAACAATCATTACAACAAATATATAATACCCATATGTACTTTCTGATACATTATATAACAACCATATGACTCCACAACTAAACACATTTTTACTTTGACTCATTTACTGTTTATTATCAAGTTTAAATCTTATAAATATCGTTTAAATTCATTATCAAAATCTATTTATACCTCATTAATTAATTAACTAATTCATTCATCTCAAATCATTTAGCTCAATCAGTTTTTTAAAACACCAAGTTACTTTAATCACTATAGTCAAAACAATTATAATTCATTTATTATCACCTTCATAATTATTCTCATTATTTGTTTAGTTTGATAAAATACTATTATTATTATCATTCTTAAAATCGGTTCCTACTACATACACACATTGTTTACATCAAATACATTTTACAACACAAACACAATTTATCTCACTATGAATTTATTTACAATTTTTTCGTCATATTTTTCTGTTTATCACACTTCATTTCATAAAACAGTCCAGTTCAAAACCAAACTACTTACATAGTTAAACATTCATAAACATTAACTGTTTACCCCCCATCATCGTATAATAACCTGGTCTTACATCTACACCTTTCATCTACAATTAAAGACATATAGCTATCATAATTATGATAATCATCATCATCAATTCTATCCATTGTATCACTATAGTAATTACAAACCTTATTGCATACTATTATTTCAAAATTCCTGTCGACATTTGGTATGGTAGTATTTTCCGTTAACATCAGGTAAGTTACATCATTATATTCATCTACTACATCAGTTATCTCATAAGGTACATAATCAATATCCCCAACCTTATCATCATTTGCAGTACTACCTATTTCACAAGGTAAGTATTCAATATTATTAACTCTCATAATATCTAACCTCTCTGCTAATTCGTTATAACCTCTGTTCAGCTTAAATACTTCTATCACTCTCTCTCTCTCATAATCAAACTTTGTATTTCCATCAAAACTCCATTGCCACTATTATTATTTATTTAACTTTCTAACACCACATTTTTAACTATATCATCATAATTACCACTAGTTTTAAATTCGTCACTTACCTTAGTACTTGTAACTTCATTATTTTTGTTCTCGTTACACTCACCTGTAACTGTATCATTTTCTACCTCCTCCTTCAGAGTTCTACTTTCGTTTATTTCGTCTTGTATTTTATTTATATTTATCGTTATCTCACCTTTCATTCCCGCAATAGTCTTTTTTTGTTCCTCTAATTTATTGTCTATTTCTCTTAATTTTTTGTCTTGTTTGTTTATTTCCGTTTTCAGCTCTATGTTACTAGCATTTATCTCTGACTTGATTTCAATCTTAAATTCATTCAAGCTCGTTTTTAAATTATTATTTTCTGATTTCATTTCAGTTTTAAATTCATTTAAACACGTATTCAACTTATTATTTTCTGATTTCATTTTCTCGTCTTGTTTGTCAAGATTATTATTTACGACATTTATTTCTGATTTGACTTCCGTTCTAAATTCGTTCAAATTTCTCATTTTGTTGATCAAATTTACTACTCATCATTTCCATAAACAATGCTAACTGACAAAGTACTTCTACAGTGTCGACTTTACTACCCTTAGCATCTACCGTCTCAATCGTTATTTCGTCTACGCTCTCGTTAATATTTGTCGATATTAAATCGTCTTGTGTAACGTTTAAAATTGATCCCCCCTCTACACCCTCACATAAACTTGCACTCTTATTTTTCTCTGCCATTTCGACTAGGTTGTAAATTATTAAATTTAATTTACAACATCCCTGTTCAGGCGCCATTTGAAGTATTACTCGTGAATTAAATGATTAAAATATTTAAATTGTGTCACCTACCTTTATTTGGACGTCAATTGAAACAAACTTAAATCTTGACGTTCTTGTGCAAATTAACCAAAGTGTCGTCTAGTGCAGTGGTCTCCAAAGTGGGGTACGTGTACCCCAGGGGGTATGTGAGTCAATACTTGGGGGTACGCCAAGTGACAGAAAAAATAAGAAAATGAATTAAAGATGAACAGATATTAACTTGCATTTTTAAATTACATGACCATGAACATCAAATAGATGAGGAATTTACAGCGGCGACACTATTAGGTACTCGTAGAAGAGGCAGACAGCAAATCTTTAATAGCTAAGTGCGAGGAGACACTGCTCGTGATTGTGTTAGCGACTGAGCCCTGCAACGAGCATTAAAATGATCACACAGACGAAAATTGGTCTTCTGCACTGCGCATCGGCGAGAATGGCAAGAGCTTGTTTGTCAAACTTGAAGCGGTATTGAAGTAGTGTGTTACGATCCGAGCGGTCTAAAGATGTCACTATGTAACAGTACAGATTTACCTGTACCAGAATAATGGTATGAGGCATATTGTCATTGTAAATTTTATTGTGTTTATACATATTAACAAGGGCAAGGTTAGTTTACCCAAGTCCCAGTAGATACGCAAATTCACCAGAGGGGAGCCGATCCAAGGTCAGCAGAGTACGAGTGAAATTAAACAACGGTAATGGCAATTTAGGCGCTACAAATTGACAATACGAACTTTTCATTGGCCCACTGAAACAAATCGTCACCAACAAACAATGACGATATAAAACAATTACGTATTAACCGGGGCGGTGGTTGGAAAACAATAGACGGTGACGTCAGATGCACGACCACTTACATAACAATTACGTCTGACCCAGCCCCAGTCTTCAGCAACAACTTAGAGAGCACACACGCTCAAACAGTGTAGTGGGCAGCAATGCCATAAAAATGTAACTTTGTTCAAAAACGTAATCACAACAGTAAAGTAAAGTCAGTGGACCACGATGTAGAGAAAAAAATAAATTCAGTGCACTTAAATAAAACAGTAAAAGTTCGGCCAAACACCTGCCAGCCAACATGGGAGTCTGCCGAGGATAGTCAACGCCGCATCATTTCAGGAAAGCCCTTTAAAATTCTTTTCTAAATTTAAAACAGAAAAATGAGCTCTAATCAGAAAAAATAATGAATGTGTTCAATATTGTGGTATGATTGGTTTGAGTGAGAGAGTGAAAGTGCGAGTGGGCCCACTGTAAAGTAACTATATCTGAGGCATTGGTTTGTGGTGAATTGTAGAGTAATTATTCATGTCAAAGAAATAAATAACACTTTTGAAAGTTAACTACAGTAAAGAAGTTGATAAAAGAATTATTTTAAAGAAAACAAGAGTATATCCATATAGAATTAAAAGCATGGTGAAAGGCGGAAGCAATGTAGCCGCCATGTTGGAATTTAATAGTCGTTTGAAGACTCCAATTGTTTATAGCATTTAGATACTGATATAAATAAAATTAATCTGTTTGCCACATGTTAATTGGATGTTATTTTGAAACCCTTACTGCCTCTGATTTCTCGCTTAACGCAACCTTGGACCCGAAAAGCCTAATGTACATTGATAAACTGAGCACATGGTCACACCGGATGTCTGGTGTACAGTATTTAAGTACAATCGAATACAAATACATAATTATCAGATATACATCTATTATTAATTATTTCACTCAGTCAGTAATTTAACAGATGGCTGCCCGAACGGTGACTTTATATAAAATAAAAATTATATAAATAAGCAGAAAAGCAGAGGTAGAAGGGTAAAGAAATAAACATAAAAAGAGAGGTTATCTAGAGAGATTACCTATAGTATAAAGAGACGTACATAGCAAATAAAACAAAATCTAGTACCATCAGTACGACAAAATGGCAGATAACGAAAGCATTAACGTAGAGAATGCAAATACAGAATCATTGATGTTGAGCGCACCACAGGCGAACTCAACGCCTATAGTAAATAACAGAGTGGAAGAGAATGACATAATAAAAATGATGAAACTGCTTTTCAATGAGCAGAGCATCAAATTTGATCAATTTGATGTACAATTGAGTGATATCAAACAAGAAATTAAGAAACAAGGTTGCAATTTTGACAAAAGATTAAATGAAATAGGTACAAAGTTAGAAAAAATAGAATTAGAAAAGAAGAAATTAGAATTAAACAAATTTGAATTGAACAAAGATGACAAGGTAAGTAGTAGTGGAAATGACGATAAAATAGATGAAAATATAGTAATAGGAGATAATAATGGGGAGGTTGGTAGTAATAATGAAATTTTATGGGGAATAGAATATAATAATAAGGGAATGATAGTGTGTTTTGAAGGTTTAAAGAGTGGGTGTAAAAAGAGATATATTGAGAGAGAGAAGTGTTGTTGGGAGAGGTATTATTATGAGAGATGTTTTAAGAGAGAGAGAGATGGTATGATAGTGAGAGATATATTGAGAGAAACAGAGAAGTAGAAATTTTTAAGATATGTAGAAATTATGAAGAGTTTATAGAAAGGTTAGGTGGAGAGAGAAGTGAAAATAGTAGCAAGTACTTACCTTGTATTGAAACTGAGGTAGTAGGAGATGATGTTGATAACAATGAGAATAATGACTTTGTAAAATACATAATTATGACTGATTTTACTGAAGGTGACAGAAACATACCCGATCAGGAGTTATATGAATTTGTGGAAACGGATAAAAAGTTGAATAGTTGGTGCATGTATAAGGATGTTAGTATAAAATATCTAATATTAAACCATGTATATAGTTTTAAGGTTCGATTGTTATTTGACAATGGAGGTTAGCTGTTCTTATTGTGTTTATGAACATTTAATTATGTGAACAGTGTTTTTTAGGATGGACTGTTTATGACTGAGTTTTGGTAAATGATTTAACGATTATGTGGATTGTATATTTTGTGTATATTAATGTCAATGTATTTGTGTATTTTTGTTGTATGTATTTTATGTATTTTTGTGTAACCATGTACTGTAGAAAAGTTTAATAATGATTTTGAAATGATATTATGGAATTTAGAGTCTAATGGTTAATAGATGATAATATATTTGGATCTGGAAATGTATTGTTGTTAGTAGGTAAGTGATGAATTTTCTAGTGGTATATTAAGGTGAAATGTTGTAAAAGAGTTTGGGTAATAGTGATAAATAGAGGCATTGGAGTTAGTTAAATAGAGTTAATGGGGGTTAGGGAAAATAAAGTGTTGAGATACTGATAATATATAAAGAGGTGAGTAATGTGAATGGTAATTTTATAGTTGTTGATGATATTTTGTAGTAAGGATCCGGTGTTAAGGAGTGATCAACGAGCGACGTGGCAAGGGACCAGCGTGCAGCGTTGTGGCAGGCGGAGCAATTTTGGGTTACAGTGTTTGCCGATATTTGGTGGAGGGCAAATGGTTAGGAATGGATATGGCCAGGTAGGTAACATACATCCTTATAAAAGACAAAATGAGTGGTGCCAGAGGTTTTAAATGGGATTTGTGAAGGGGGTTATTATAGAGATATTGGTGTCATAATATATTAATGGTTAGAAGCGGTTGTTAGTTAAAAAGAGGTGAGTAAGGTTAGGTTGACAAATGCCAAAATAAGAGATAGAGAATAATGAATAATAGAGAGTCACCCAAACAAGTAAGGATGAAAGGGTTAGAAAAAGAAATTCATGGTAGGAAGGTAATTGTAACTGAAAGGTAAATGATAAAGTGGAAATTGTTTTATAGAATCTGATATAACAAATGTTAAATGATAAAAGTTAATCGAAAGTTGATGATAAAAATGTTGTAAAGTTTTGCTACAAGTTATGTAAGTATGAATTAAGTAATGTGAATTGTTCAATGTTAGTGTTTAATGTTTTATAATGTACAATGTTCTATTATGTTTTTATTATGTTGATAATAGTGTGTGTGGTCAGGAGGTTACTATAAGGGTAGTGACGATAATAATATTAAATTTTATGTTAGGGTAACAAAATCTCTAGAAATGATTCTGTTATAAAAAGGGAAAATTAAAGTAAAGAAACAAGTAAAGAAATTTAGAGAGTTTTAAAATGCTGCCATGCTAGATAAATGTACTATTATTATTTGAAATAAATGAATAAAAATAGTAGTTGTTGTTTGAGAGTAAAATTTGTTTTGTGTTTAGTATAAGAGTATAATTTCTCATGATGAAAGAAGCAAATTGATACTGACTGGAGTAGAGCAATTGATAAAAAATGTATAGGAGTGTTGCCAAGTAGAGGAATGATCTATCTTAAACCTTGTTATAATTTTTGAATTATTTGGAATTTTATAAATAAATAAAACCAACGCCTCTAATCACAAACCAATGCATCTAAGAGGAAACATATCAGTTGCAGATATGTAGATGAATAAGGCCACTATTTCAAAATTTTGTATTGAATGTTTCAGAGTTTTTATGGTGTTGTGACCGCGGTCCTGCGCTGGCCGGAGTGTCAGAACAGGAGCGTGCAGTGCCTCATGGCCTTATGGTGTAGGGATCTCTAAGGAGAAGTCCAGTAAGGTCAGACAGGTACGATCGACACTATAGGACCAAGGGTAAGTGATAGAGATTTTTTTTTTATGTTAACACTACAGGGGGTTGTGGCACATATCTGAGCTGATCCTTTTAGAAAAGTATGAATGAGTCAATGAAAGTTTTTGTGTCTCGACACAAAACCTTTCATTGAGGGGGTTTTGTAACAGTACAGATTTACCTGTACCAGAATAATGGTATGAGGCATATTGTCATTGTAAATTTTATTGTGTTTATACATATTAACAAGGGCAAGGTTAGTTTACCCAAGTCCCAGTAGATACGCAAATTCACCAGAGGGGAGCCGATCCAAGGTCAGCAGAGTACGAGTGAAATTAAACAACGGTAATGGCGATTTAGGCGCTACAAATTGACAATACGAACTTTTCATTGGCCCACTGAAACAAATCGTCACCAACAAACAATGACGATATAAAACAATTACGTATTAACCGGGGCGGTGGTTGGAAAACAACAGACGGTGACGTCAGATGCATGACCACTTACATAACAATTACGTCTGACCCAGCCCCAGTCTTCAGCAACAACTTAGAGAGCACACACGCTCAAACAGTGTAGTGGGCAGCAATGCCATAAAAATGTAACTTTGTTCAAAAATGTAATCACAACTTTAAAGTAAAGTCAGTGGACCACGATGTAGAGAAAAAAGTAAATTCAGTGCATTTAAATAAAACAGTAAAAGTTCGGCCAAACACCTGCCAGCCAACATGGGAGTCTGCCGAGGATAGTCAACGCCGCATCATTTCAGGAAAGCCCTTTAAAATTCTTTTCTAAATTTAAAACAGAAAAATGAGCTCTAATCAGAAAAAATAATGAATGTGTTCAATATTGTGGTATGATTGGTTTGAGTGAGAGAGTGAAAGTGCGAGTGGGCCCACTGTAAAGTAACTATATCTGAGGCGTTGGTTTGTGGTGAATTGTAGAGTAATTATTCATGTCAAAGAAATAAATAACACTTTTGAAAGTTAACTACAGTAAAGAAGTTGATAAAAGAATTATTTTAAAGAAAACAAGAGTATATCCATATAGAATTAAAAGCATGGTGAAAGGCGGAAGCAATGTAGCCGCCATGTTGGAATTTAATAGTCGTTTGAAGACTCCAATTGTTTATAGCATTTAGATACTGATATAAATAAAATTATTCTGTTTGCCACATGTTAATTGGATGTTATTTCGAAACCCTTACTGCCTCTGATTTCTCGCTTAACGCAACCTTGGACCCGAAAAGCCTAATGTACATTGATAAACTGAGCACATGGTCACACCGGATGTCTGGTGTACAGTATTTAAGTACAATCGAATACAAATACATAATTATCAGATATACATCTATTATTAATTATTTCACTCAGTCAGTAATTTAACAACTAGATGTTCTCTTGATTTTTTCGTGTCGTTGGGTTCCGCTGATTAGTTTATTTATTTATTAAAGTATTATATATATTAATTATTATTTTATAGTTTCATCATTTTGTGAAATATGTTGTAACTTGACATTTTCCGTGGTTATCATCAATCATTAATACCAACTTAAGTTAACCCTTCAACTACTTGAAGCCAGTTCATAACAAGTGCAATCCTATGAGTGAATGTTGTGAGTTGACTCGAGTGAGTATTGTGAACTGTGGTGGCACTGAACCAGTACGTAACTTGTGCGGGTAGCGGTGTGTAAAAACTGTGATTGCCGTGACCTGTACGGCTGAACCAGTGGAACGGTGGTGAGCTTGTCAATTTGTTGGCTATTTTAGCTGCTTATTGTGAATTGACTCGAGTGGGTATTATTGTGAACTGTGGTGGCACTGAACTGGTACGTAACTTGTGCGGGTAGCGGTGTGTAATAACTGTGATTGCCGTGACCTGTATGGCCGAACCGGTGCAACGGTGGTGAGCGTGTCAATTTGTTGGCTATTTTAGTTGCTTTTAATTTTAAACGAAATTAACCCTCACAAAATGGACATATGGTTAAAAAAATTGCCTGCAATGAAACCGCGGGTTGAAGATTATTCTGGTAGTGCTTCTACCTCGGGTAAACAACAAGAAAATGACAGTGTTGATACTTCTAGTCATTCAAGATCGTTGTCAATCATGTCAAGAGATGAAAACATTGACGATCTGGCACCTAAGAAAAAGTTGCCCAATAAAGTACAAAATTATCAAGAAGCCTACTAGAAATTTGGGTTCACATCCAATATAGTCAACAATGAACCTTGTCCTACATGTATATTGTGTCATGAGATGCTGTCTAATGGTAGTATGAAGCCATCATTGTTGGTAAGACATTTAAAAACTAAATATCCTGAACATGAACACAAACCACTACAATTTTTTGAACGATGTTTAAAAACATGCAATACTCAATCCAGCAATTTTAAAAAAATCATTAAACTTAACGATAAATGTTTGGAAGCCTCTCTTGAGGTTTCTAACTTAATTGCGAAAGACAAAAAGCCACACACCATTGGGGAAACACTTGTTCTCCCTGCCGCAGTAAAAATGGTGGAAATAATTCACGGAAAAGAATATGCTGACAAACTAAAATGTATTCCCTTGTCAGCAAATACTATTGGAAGGCGTATAGAAAGTATTGCTGATAATTTAAAGAAACAATTATTAAAACAAATTACTCATTGTGGGAAATTTGCTATACAGCTGGATGAAAGCACAGATGTTGCCAACTTGTCTCAGCTAATGGTATTTATTAGATATTGTTTTAATAATGAATTGCATGAAGAACTACTTTTTTGTGAGCCACTCAAAGAAAGATGTACAGGGGAAGACTTATTCTCAACAGTAAATCATTTCTTTGTTACAAACAACATTTTATGGGAAAACTGTTTAAGTGTAACTAGTGATGGAGCAGCTGCTTAAATTGGAACAAAAAAAGGATTCAAGGGAAAAGTAACTGAAATAGCACCACACGTGAAATTCGTTCACTGTATTATCCATAGGCAAGCTATTGCGGCAAAGAAATTGGAGCCAGAAATACACAGAGTGCTGCAGGATGTTATCAGCGTAGTTAATTTTATAAAAAGGAGACCTTTGAATAGTAGAATATTTACAATACTATGTAATGAGATGGGCAGTAGCCACGAAAATCTTCTGTATCACACAGAAGTTCGTTGGTTATCTCGTGGAAAAGTGCTTAAAAGAGTTGTAGAACTGAAAGATGAGTTACGCATTTTTCTTTTGGACAAAGATAAGTGTTTGAACTTTGCCAGCCTTTTCAGTGACGATAAGTGGCTTTTGATAGTATGCTACCTAGCTGATATTTTTGAAAAAGTAAACATGCTTAATTTGTCTCTTCAAGGAAAAGGTAACATTTTAACAATGAGTGAGAATTTCGAAAGAAAATCGTGATGTGGAGGGAGAATTTTGAAAAGTGATGTTTGGAAATGTTTCCATCCTTGTATGATTTTGTTTCTGAAAATGATGTAAATGTGGAACAAATAAAAAGTCTTATATCTACACATTTAAAAAATTTAGAGATAGAATTTTGTAACCTATTTACAGATCTTCCTGCGAACAATTTCAATGGATGTTGAACCTATTTGCTGAAAATGTAAAAATGAATCACCTTCCGATCATTTCTCAAGAACAGTTAATTGACATTAGAGAAAATACAACATTACAATACGAATTTCAACAAAAATCTCTTCATAATTGGTGGATGGGACTGAAAACTGAGTATCCCAATTTAGTAAGCACAGCATCCGATGCACTCCTACCATTTGGTTCTACATAGCTTTGCGAGGTATCATTATCTGCGATGACAGGAATTAAAAGCAAGTACCGAAATAAATTAAACTTGGAACCGGACCTTCGTATCGCAGTATCAGAGAGCATCAAACCAGAATTTATCGATATTATGAAACAAATGCAGTCACATTGTTCACATTAAAAGGTAATGAGAAAAATTAATATGTGTGTAAACTGTTTATAAAATAGATAATATGTAATAAAATAAATATATTTATTTTATTTAAGGCTGCAAATCAATGAAATTTGTATGTATGTATATATATATATATATATATATATATATATATTGCGACAGTACAAATAAGTGATGTACTGAGCATTGAATATAAAAATTTAAATTTACCTTGTGATCTTACGATTCGGTTGATTTTATGTATACGATATATGGTATGTTACACTTATGGTTATGTTTAGAAAATTCGGGCACCATCTTCGTTACATATGTTATAGGCCAGGAATCCGTTACGCGAAGTTATGATGAACGGAAGTTGCTTGAAATAATAAAACATCTGTTTATAAGTTTTACCAATGAAATACCCCTTTTATTTTATCTAACTCTTACATAACAGTTTTCAAATGTGAAACAAACTCTAACCCCTCCAAAAGCATAATGCAAATAAATGTGTTATTATCTAATAATATCTGACTATGTCCTTACATATTTTTTAGTAATTATAACATAGTAATATATACGTAGTTATGCCCAACCCAGCACTTAGAATTTACTCAACACACACGCAATCTCCCTCTCTTTCACTCTCATGGTACAAATTTTATTAGTTTTGGAGCTCCTTTTATGTAATTGAAATTTTAAATATTTGAATTTATATGATTTGTGATTTGGTCATTTTACATGAAAGAAACTTGGAAATAAAATAAGGACATTACGGTGTTAATGGAACGTTCTCACCCATTTTGTGTAGGCCTCCTCGCACTGTTAGTATCGTCCCGATTAGCACAATCGGTAAAATTTTATGGCGTTTTACGGTGCACCGTCGTGTCGACCTACGTAACCCTTCGGACCGATTCTATACGCCGATCTCCATGGGACGATTCATCGGCCGATGACGCCTACACAAAGCCGAACTTTTTAACGTTCCTCAGCATATATTCACGATATTTATACTGTTTATTAACCACTTACAGTGGTTCAAAATTTATAATTCACGTATGAGTGAACGGGTTGCCGGCCGGCGTTGATCACTGCTGCAGTTGAAATGACCAAGAGTCTTTGTTAGATTTTGCTGAGGTGGGGTGAACCTACGTCACACTTCCATTGTTAAGCTGTTGACAGCCTCGTGTTGTCGATGTAAACACATTCTCAGCCTCTGACGTAATTAAGGTTTGGCACTCTTATCGCCACAAACTGCATACTGTTTTTTGTGATGCTTCACAGTTTTTGCTATGAATTGGTTCAAATCCTGACAAATATTATTATACACTCCACTCACTATATCTTCATACCGGTTATTTAAGGTTTGTTTGATTATGACCAAATTAAGAAAATACAATAGTTATGGTTTTATTTACCATATTTTAAGTAATCACAAAATGTACCATGATTGTACCATCACAAAACCCCCTCAATGAAAGATTGTGTGTCGAAGCACAAAAACTTTCATTGACCCTTTCATACCTCCTAAAGGGATCAGCCAGGATAAGTCGCCACAACCCCCTTACAATTTTATATAAAAGAAAATTACAACTCACCCTTGGTCTGATGATGATGACCGTACCTACATGACCTTACTGGACTTCTCCTGCGAGATCCCAACACCATAAGGCCACTTAGGCTCTTAACGCCCCTGCTCTGACGCGTTGGCCAGCTCAGGACCGCTGTCATATCACCAAACACTGAAACAATAAATGAAAAATCTCAAAATAGTGACTTGATAAATTACTCTATCCTCAACTGATTTGGTTCCCCTTAGCTAAGTGCTGGTTTGTGCCAATAAGCACTGGGTTGGCTTAATATAGTTATAAAAGAATTAGAAATATATATTTCTCAAGAATTTCCCTTCTTCATATTACAAACCCTGAATTAATGAATGGTTTTTTTTTTTTTTTTTTTTTTTTTTTTTTTTTTTTTTTTTTTTTTTTTTTTTTTTTTTTACTGTAATTATAACATAAACACATTGATATAATAAAAATTTAAACTCTAATTGAAATTAGGAAAATTACCCTATAAATCTCCCAAACCTGGAGAAAAACAAATTATAAAAGAATTGATAAATCTGTATATTTATTTGTTTATAACTCTTATTGAATGATAAAACTAAAAAATTTATTATTATTATTAGCAGGTAATAATCTGGCTATTACCTAATCTGGTATTAACAGTGCCATTTCTATAAATTTTATAACATGAATACATAATACATAATAATACATTGATAATTAACACTGATACATTTAATACATTGACATGATTGATTCATTTTTAATCTTGATTTACATATTCTATCTAAGTTTCATTTAAGTTAAAAATTTACAATTGCAGTTAAGTCATTAATTAGACATCAATTTTATTATAATTATAAAATTCATTTTAAATTTATTACTACATTCTTATAATATTATTATTTCATTATTCACTTTTTCATTACCTCTCTATTCTGAATTTCCTATCTACCTAACTACCTAACCTCTCACATTCTATCATGGTTTAGTCTGGGTGACTCCTATATTCACTATACTTCTATTTATTATAATCTTACTCATCTTCTTCTAACTGACCATCAAATTTACCTATCATGACACCAATATCTCAATTATAAACTTCATTACTAATTTCATTTAAATCCTATGGCACCGCTCGTCTTTGCAATGGGTTGGGTGTTCCCTAACTGGCTATATACATCCATATTATTTTGCCCTTCCAAAATAATTCGGCAAACACTCCCTTAAAATTATGCTATTACCTGCCACAACACTATTGGTTGGCTACTCCTTATCACCTCACCCCCACTACAGAATTCATCAACAACAAACATATGTTTATACCTTTACTTAACTCACCTTTACAAATAATTACTAACTACTGTGTCCCTAAATATCTAATAATTCTCTTGTATTATTTTCTTAAAAATTCTTACCTTTCTAACTCCATTTACATTAATTAATCAACTCACCTGCATTTTATCTATACCCAGGCTCTATTCCTGTTTACACTTTTTACCTTACTGTAATCATTAACAATGATCTTATAAAATTCATCTCTCACCTACTCATAACAGTACTTCTCACTTTTCAAATATATATTCTTATTTAAATATTTATTTAATTATTCGTTAGTATTCGCTAATAGTATTATTCATTACCTTCAATACAATAATTTAAATAATAATTTATCTTCATAGAAACTTGCTATGACAATTAATAATTTATAAAGTTACAAAGTTAGTACAACTTTCTTTTGTACCACAATTTAATAAAGAATGATTACTCTTTATGGTTATTCAATTGAAAAGGAAAATATTATTATTAAACATGTTATTAAAATACATAATAATACATACTGGTGTAAATATACCTGTAATACATAATACACATCAAAAATACATTGATAGATAAATACATATAATACAATGAAAAATGTACACTCCAACTCATTAATTTATTATTTACCAAACTCAGTTCATAGCAGTCCAATTCAATACCACAGTTCACATATTTATTTTTTAATGTTCATACACAATTAAAACAGTCTATCCACCATCATTGAACAACAAACGAATTTTAGGTCTACTTAACTTATTACTTAATAAATATATTTTATTATCTGCAACATTATATTCATACTTCTTTATGAAATTGTTATTAACCAAATATTTCCAGTCACGATCAAGTAGGGTTCCGTTTATCTCAGTATCATATGTCATTAATTTGTTATTTATTCTATAATTATCTTCATAATTATCCACCACAGGTAAGTATTTAATACCTTTATTCTCATTTATTGATATCTCAAATTCATTATTATTATAAGGTACGTATTCCTTATTTTCATCCACCTTATCTAAC
This sequence comes from Magicicada septendecula, assembly GCA_034769895.1. Taxonomy (NCBI): domain Eukaryota; kingdom Metazoa; phylum Arthropoda; class Insecta; order Hemiptera; family Cicadidae; genus Magicicada; species Magicicada septendecula. The sequence continues at coordinate 112,652,514 of CM068373.1, forward strand.
CCTAACCTTTCTAACAATTGTCTGTAATTTCTGTCTACTTTAAATATTTCTATTATTCTCTTACTCTCACAATATCTCTCTATACTTTCTCTCTTAATACATTTGTCTCCATAACACCAAAATACACTTTCTCTCTCCAAATATGCAGGGGTCCCTAACATACAATTATCCCTAACATAAGTGCACCATTTATTAGGTACACAAAAACATAAAGAAACTTTATTTGTAGACCTATCGTCTCCCAAATATAAATTTAAGGAACTCTTATCCTTATAAAAAATTCGTGAAGTCTTTTCTTCACCCCCTAATACAACATCAAAAGAAAATTCTACCCCCTGCACTCCTTGTACTAAAATACTTTCTCTCAACTTTCTTTCTGACTCAATAAATTCAAACATTTCATTTTCACTAATTATACTTTCATTATTACTTTTATCCTTTTCTAACACCACATTCTTACTACTTGTAATATTTGAGTTATCTGTACATTCATTATTTGAGTTATCACCCTTAAATATGTTATTATTCAGTACAGCATGTTGCTGGGTACTACTATTTACTTTCTGGCTTTCTAATTGACTTTCTACCAAATTTAAATTCTCATCTAGTTTTGTGATGAGCTTGTCACATTTCTTAATAAGGTGATTGTGACCTAATTTTATTTCATTTTTTAGTTCATTGAACTTGATATCTAAACTATCGAATTTGTCATTCAAATTTGTGAATTTAATATCAGAATCGCTTTTCTGCTCATCTAGTTTTTTGTCTAATTTTAATAGTAATCGCATCATTGCATTAGTTTCATCCTTATTACTATCTGACATAGTTGAAATGGATGTATTGACTTTCGTTATCTCTACAGATACAGGCGTATTTGCCTCGTCAATCTGACTAGTTTGAGGTGTTTGTACATCCATCTCGCCAGTCAAATATACATCAGTTGTACTGATTTCTTTTGTAATATTACCATTTGTACTCATGTTGGCAATTTTACAATACACGCTTGCATACAATGGTATAACCTAACTATTGGGTTATGTTTACGTATTACAATTTTGGTGTCTATTACCTCAAACAAATTTTTCCGTTCTCTTTCTAGGCGTACACTATGTAATAATATATATAAATAATACCACATAATGTCCCTGTTCGCAGGCAGCCATCTGTGATCTTACGATTCAGTTGATTTTATGTATACGATATATGGTATGTTACACTTATGGTTATGTTTACAAAATTCGGGCGCCATCTTCGTTACATATGTTATAGGCCAGGAATCCGTTACGCGAAGTTATGATGAACGGAAGTTGCTTGAAATAATAAAACATCTGTTTATAAGTTTTACCAATGAAACACCCCTTTTATTTTATCTAACTTTTACATAACAGTTTTCAAATGTGAAACAAACTCTAACCCCTCCAAAAGCATAATGCAAATAAATGTGTTATTATCTAATAATATCTGACTATGTCCTTACATATTTTTTAGTAATTATAACATAGTAATATATACGTAGTTATGCCCAACCCAGCACTTAGAATTTACTCAACACACACGCAATCTCCCTCTCTTTCACTCTCATGGTACAAATTTTATTAGTTTTGGAGCTCCTTTTATGTAATTGAAATTTTAAATATTTGAATTTATATGATTTGTGATTTGGTCATTTTACATGAAAGAAACTTGGAAATAAAATAAGGATATTACGGTGTTAATGGAACGTTCTCACCCATTTTGTGTAGGCCTCCTCGCACTGTTAGTATCGTCCCGATTAGCACAATCGGTAAAATTTTATGGCGTTTTACGGCGCACCGTCGTGTCGACCTACGTAACCCTTCGGACCGATTCTATACGCCGATCTCCATGGGACGATTCATCGGCCGATGACGCCTACACAAAGCCGAACTTTTTAACGTTCCTCAGCACATATTCACGATATTTATACTGTTTATTAACCACTTACAGTGGTTCAAAATTTATAATTCACGTATGAGTGAACGGGTTGCCGGCCGGCGTTGATCACTGCTGCAGTTGAAATGACCAAGAGTCTTTGTTAGATTTTGCTGAGGTGGGGTGAACCTACGTCACACTTCTATTGTTAAGCTGTTGACAGCCTCGTGTTGTCGATGTAAACACATTCTCAGCCTCTGACGTAATTAAGGTTCGGCACTCTTATCGCCACAAACTGCATACTGTTTTTTGTGATGCTTCACAGTTTTTGCTATGAATTGGTTCAAATCCTGACAAATATTATTATACACTCCACTCACTATATCTTCATACCGGTTATTTAAGGTTTGTTTGATTATGACCAAATTAAGAAAATACAATAGTTATGGTTTTATTTACCATATTTTAAGTAATCACAAAATGTACCATGATTGTACCATCACAACCTAATAAACTGTAAATAATTAATAATATATTAGAAATAAGCATGTCAGGGATTGCAAGCTTGGCTCAGACAAAAATATGAACAGGTGTTTCGACCTGAATCGACGTGCACACACACACAAATGTAACTGAAAGTGTGTACACCAGTATTTTGCTAGTGTGTGTGAACGCAGGTCTATGCAGGCGAGTTTGCCACCCCAAGATGAATAATTGCACAATTACTGTTTTTCTGTAATTATTCATAAACTATAATTAAAAATTAAAATCCAAAACCACAATAAAATGTAATAAAATTTACTAAATACTGTGTACGAAAACCACGCGAAAGTGCCACACCATACGAGTGTAATAGTGAAATAACTGTGTACAAATCGAAAGGGTTAAGTTGCAATGTCCAAAATTACAGTGAACATGTGTTGTAAAAATAGTTATAAGATAAGTATAAGAGTATACTTACAGGACTCTGCAATTCGCAGAAATATAAGAAATAGCGAATTTGACAAAGAGTGGGGGAACTGAATCCAGAGACAGTTTCTGACATGTCGATTTCGTACCACTGCAGGTGTTGACCAAGACATGGGTATAAATAGGACACGCAAGCTACAGTGGTTCTCTTTCTTAAATCATCCACGGTGCAGCGGGAGCTTATGCCCGTCCGCACGGCGTATTTATTTTTTAGTAAATAATTTAAATTTTCCAGTTACATACAACTATGTAACTAAGTTATAAATACAATCATTTTTAAATAATAACAGCAGTACATAAGAAGAATTACATAAGAAGATCCATTGACGTCAGAAACAGCACGAGGAGAGTTCCAGAGAGTGATTCGACGCTGGACAAGAGGAGAGTTCCAGAGAGTGATACGACGCTGGACAAGAGAGAGTGATACGACGCTGGACAAGAGGAAGTGATACGACGCTGGACAAGAGGAGAGTTCCAGAGAGTGATACGACGCTGGACAAAAAGGACTGATTCAACGCTGGACAAGAGGAGAAGAGAGACAGCCGATGCTGGAGTGAGAGACGAGGACGACTACAGATGTATCAAAATGATCGAGTATGATTGACGACAATAAGGTGATAAACAACTTATTTATATCTTAATCGTACAATGAACTCAAAGACAATTAAAGACATTTCTATTTTATTTAAAAGTAAGAGCCAATGTTTCTTGTAAAGTAGAATTAAAATCATAGATGTTTTAGAAATACGATTAACGTAACAAGAGCTCAAATTAATATGAAATAAAATGAATACAAAGCATTTAAATGAAAACAATTAGTATTTGAGATAAAACAGTACTGAGAAACAAAAGATAAATTCAATAACTATTAATATTTTGAGTACATTACAATATATAAAAAGAGATTTAAACATTGATATTTTGAAACACATTAATTGACTGAGTAGTATAAAAATGAGATTTTTCTTTAATACAATAATTAGTAGAACAGAATATTTAGTCAGTAAGGATGTATATAGCATAAGCCTTACGGCATAATAACAAATAATAACGAATGTTTTAAATCGAAGTCAGTGCCATGTGCACAATTTTTTTAATAATATCAAATAAATTTGAAATACCGTTACAAGTTATATAGAGTTCTTATTGCAGATACACCTGAAACCCAATTTAAATGTTATATTGTTACATAATTTGTCAATCTTGAACGTGAGACTGGTCACGCTAAATTTGTGTATATGTATATGTATTGTTGCATATTTGGCGCTCCAAGATCATGGGGCTCCGCAAAAACAAATAGAAGTGTATTTGTATTTGAAAATAAATTTAACAACGTTTAAATACGTTGCACATATAAATTGTCGCCCTGGACGTGGGGCACGACATGCCTAAATTTATGTACAAAAATTTGTTACATAAATTGTAGCCCATGTATGTATGGCCCGATCCCCATCATTTAAATATTAAAATTTTGTATGTAGCTAAATGGTTGCTCTAAAATATAAAGAGTGTGTTAAATGAAAAATGTATAATATGTAATTATTTTTTATATTAAGCAGTAACTGAATGTAATGTTAATTGTTGTGTAATCACACAGCTGGCGCCCACGAATAATATTATTTGTCTATGTAACAGGTGTAACTGTAATGAGTATTAATAATAACTATTAATAAAAATAAAGAAATAAATAAATAAGTAGGGAACGGTTATCAATAATAATTGTTAAATAATAACTACGAAATAAATATTTTAATAATAATTCACCATGGCAATATCAGGAAGTTTAAGGATGGGAGAAGCACTTCAAGCTATGATACAAGCCGTATTTGGTGAAGTAGAGATCAAACAAACAGAAAAAGTAAAAGAAAATAATATTAGAACGCAAATAGAAGAGTTAACAGAATTTTTTACAAAACAGACCGAAAAATTAAGAGAAGAAAGGAAAGCAAAAGAGGAATTAGTAGAAAGAATTGACGATTGTAATACGCACATTGCGGCAGTAGAATATAAACAAACCATAAGAATTAAAAATAAGAGAGAAAATACGTTCGTAATTACTAACGATAATTATAAAAAAGTAATTAACATTAAGGAGGAGAAGCAAATAAAGGTTAATAAAACATACCTTATTAATGGCGATATCCCTATTGTGAGACACACACACACTAGTAAGTCACATAAGATGACACACTTAAGGCACTACACTTACGGAGATAAATATCACTGTAGGCCTAACAAGAAACGTATTAAATTGTCTAGACGAAACACTACACAAAATTGTGGTAAATATGACGGTAGATTTACGCACGAGAAATATAAAGCGAACGATAATTATAATAACGATAATTATAACTGTAATTATAAAAATTACAGAGGTTATCATAAACGACGGATGAAAAAACAGTCGACAGTTGTTTATATGGGCTTCAAGCAGACTGAATATACGCAATGCATTAGTGACGAGAGAATTATGGAACGTGCGGAGAGAAGAGAGAGAAGTTATTCATCACAGATAAGAAACAAATTCTTGCCGTACGAACAGGTGACTTCTACGATAAAAATAAATGTCGCAGCGATACAATGGAACGCGGACGTTGTTTACAGGAGGGAGAGAACAATAGTAAGCATGACAACTATGCTACAAAGGAAAAATATACGTCCGGTAGACGATGGACAATGTAATTGTTATAATGAGGGGTGTAAGATCAAACGATACACTGAACTCAGAACTCAATACCCAAATGGAATAAATAATTATTTTTAAATGAATAATTAAATAATATAACTATAATTATTAATAATAAGAAATAATATGTGTAATAATATAAGAGAGTATAATTAAGAAATGTTATTTATTAAGGATATGATAGCAAATAAAAAAAAAGAAATATTAGTGAAAAGAAATAAAGAATATTATTTGAAAGGGTTAATTAAGAAATGTATTATTGATGGTAAGGAATGCTATTGTAGAGAAATATTTAAGAAAGTAATGGTAAAATATGTTATTGTTGTTATTAATATGAAGAAAGGGTTAGGAATGGAAATAATTGCCATAATTGTTAGAACGGCTGATCAAGCGAACACTTAATGGAGATACAAGGACACAGAAGAAAGCGAGAGTAAAAAGTCAAAAGGGCAGAGACTACTTAGGATTAAAGACTTCGAGAAAAATATCGTTGTTTTCCAAGACAGTTCCTCTGTAACCGATCATGCGACACACTACAAAGCTAAAAGAGTATTCTGTTACGGAAGTGTATTTCAGGAAAGTAGTAGCGATCAGAAAGGTAATGTTAAAGAAATGTAATAAAAGGTAATAAATGTTAATGTATTGTATAAGTAATGTATTAGATAAAGTAATGTCGTGTTAAGAAAAGAGTTAAGGAAGATTAGAAGCGAAGGTAAGAATGTATGAGTAAGATAATGTAAAATTAAGGACCGAATTTACACACATACATAGGAATGCAGAGTGTACAAAAAGGAGAACAAGAGAGAGCTAATTGCAGTGGATTTTCTGGGACCATTACCACGATCAAGTCGAGGTGTGAAGCACATATTGGTATGTATCGATGTGTTTTCCAAGGCAGTCCGACTGTACCCAATTATGCAACCCACAACCAAAGTTGTTCTAAAGATACTCAAAGCAAATCCAGTGGGAAAACGGAGTGATAATACGGTGAAGAAATTCTTCAGACTTTATAATGGACCGTATATGTTAAGACAGCGAGTAGGACAACACTCTTTCATCGTATATGATGAGATACAGAAGAAAGAAATAGGTAAATTCCACGCAACGTCATTTAGGAAGTTCTACACATGAAAATGACGAGGTCAATGAAACCGGTCAGATCAGCTGTTTGTTAAAGCCACCCTACTACAAGGTCACGAGCAGTGAGCGTGTGAAGAGGGGAGGTAAGACATTTGCATACACTCCAATTAAGGGTGAAATGACGAATATTATTCTTTATTATTTGTTACATGTTTTTTGCAAATGTAATAATAATAAATAAAAAAAAAATTATAATAAATAAATTTATTAAATTTTTTTTGTTACCAAGCAGAGGGATAATGCGACAGTACAAATAAGTGATGTACTGAGCATTGAATATAAAAATTTAAATTTACCTAATAAACTGTAAATAATTAATAATATATTAGAAATAAGCATGTCAGGGATTGCAAGCTTGGCTCAGACAAAAATATGAACAGGTGTTTCGACCTGAATCGACGTGCACACACACACAAATGTAACTGAAAGTGTGTACACCAGTATTTTGCTAGTGTGTGTGAACGCAGGTCTATGCAGGCGAGTTTGCCACCCCAAGATGAATAATTGCACAATTACTGTTTTTCTGTAATTATTCATAAACTATAATTAAAAATTAAAATCCAAAACCACAATAAAATGTAATAAAATTTACTAAATACTGTGTACGAAAACCACGCGAAAGTGCCACACCATACGAGTGTAATAGTGAAATAACTGTGTACAAATCGAAAGGGTTAAGTTGCAATGTCCAAAATTACAGTGAACATGTGTTGTAAAAATAGTTATAAGATAAGTATAAGAGTATACTTACAGGACTCTGCAATTCGCAGAAATATAAGAAATAGCGAATTTGACAAAGAGTGGGGGAACTGAATCCAGAGACAGTTTCTGACATGTCGATTTCGTACCACTGCAGGTGTCGACCAAGACATGGGTATAAATAGGACACGCAAGCTACAGTGGTTCTCTTTCTTAAATCATCCATGGTGCAGCGGGAGCTTATGCCCGTCCGCACGGCGTATTTATTTTTTTGTAAATAATTTAAATTTTCCAGTTACATACAACTATGTAACTAAGTTATAAATACAATCATTTTTAAATAATAACCGTCAAAATGATCGAGTATGATTGACGACAATAAGATGATAAACAACTTATTTATATCTTAATCGTACAATGAACTCAAAGACAATTAAAGACATTTCTATTTTATTTAAAAGTAAGAGCCAATGTTTCTTGTAAAGTAGAATTAAAATCATAGATGTTTTAGAAATACGATTAACGTAACAAGAGCTCAAATTAATATGAAATAAAATGAATACAAAGCATTTAAATGAAAACAATTAGTATTTGAGATAAAACAGTACTGAGAAACAAAAGATAAATTCAATAACTATTAATATTTTGAGTACATTACAATATATAAAAAGAGATTTAAACATTGATATTTTGAAACACATTAATTGACTGAGTAGTATGAAAATGAGATTTTTCTTTAATACAATAATTAGTAGAATAGAATATTTAGTCAGTAAGGATGTATATAGCATAAGCCTTACGGCATAATAACAAATAATAACGAATGTTTTAAATCGAAGTCAGTGCCATGTGCACAATTTTTTAATAATATCAAATAAATTTGAAATACCGTTACAAGTTATATAGAGTTCTTATTGCAGATACACCTGAAACCCAATTTAAATGTTATATTGTTACATAATTTGTCAATCTTGAACGTGAGACTGGTCACGCTAAATTTGTGTATATGTATATGTGTTTATGTATATGTATTGTTGCATATTTGGCGCTCCAAGATCGTGGGGCTCCGCAAAAACAAATAAATTTTTATTTGCAACGTTAAATATACGTTGCAATATATATATATATATATATATATTCATGGGTCCGCACTATAAATTTTTTCTGTCTTAGGGGTACGCGATCAAAAAAGTTTGGAGACCACTGGTCTAGTGTACTCGGCAGAGAAAAACAGGTCAATGCAAATAACACATACATATTTATAATATCATATAAACCATTATTTTATTTCGTTTTACTCTGTCATTCTTGCTAAACTACCACATTACCAATTTCGTCTTTCTCTACATTTTGTATTCTGGAAACAGATTCTGAAATATAGTTAAAAATAATTCCTGTAACCTTATATTTACTTATTTAACTAGATTATATCTACTTTAGAAGGCGACCCAGTTTGCTCACACTCTCAGTCATTCATTATACATTTTATATTGTAAAGCGCTTTCTATTTAAATTTTCATAATTAATACCGGTGTTGAATTTAGTTAAAATTGAAATGTTTTTGTCTGTTCAACTGCTTATATTAGGTACTCATCCTTTCATCGCCGTCTCCACGTGGTCACACCATCACTGCTAACTTCCGATCTCTTTAACACACTCCGAGAATAACTTAAACTGTTAATGTTTGTGAATTACGTCTGAAGGATCATTATTACATGGTTTACTGCTGTTTTACATTAAAATCACATGATTTACTGGTCGGCCGACCCTAATTTTGCTCGAGCTAAGTTTTCATATGACCGCGCGGTTCGATCACTGTAGTAAGACAGACGCCAAAACTATGTTTTTCAAGATGGCCAGCCGTTCTTCATCCACGGTAACCTGGCCTGCCATTGGCTCAGGAAGGAACCACGTGACAGAATAATTACTCTCCTTTCTGATTGCGAGTCTACCGTAAGCTGGCTGACTTACCATAGTCTTGGGCTTGTAAAAAATATGTGATTATTCCAACGCGCGAACAAGCAGGCACGCGCTTGAGACATTCCAGAGTACCTGCTAGCAGTGCTTGTTGACAGATTTTCTTGACCAACATGAAGATGGGCGTTCCCTACAGGAATTTCTATTGTTACAGACTGAGGCCTTGTGTGGGTAACTACACTGCGCCGTATTCACAATTAAAGTTAAACCTATCATCCCATTCTGCCCCGTTACAAACTTTGGACTCCGACGTATGTATCATGTTCATTAATCAATGTCTACGAATTTGTTTTTGTAAACAGTGGCTGTTTTACGATATTGTGAGCAAATATCGAACATATGTAACACTTAACCTATTGAAAAAATAGTAGGAAGTGTTTTGTAGACTGCAAGTGTGCTGTATATAACCTGACGATGGTCTATGACTGAAATCGATCGTTTTTAAGAATGTGAGTAATAAAACATTTTATTGCAAAATTGTAAGTATGGTACCTTTAGGCTATGAACAATAAATACACTACAATAGAAAATTTATAATATATTCAATAAAGAATAACCTGAGTTTTTTTTCTGTATCTCTACACTAAAAATAAGTGTAGCCTATAATTTACAGAAACATGATACACACGCGTGTGCATGCACTGACACACACACACACACACACACACACTTGAATATATACAAAAACAGTAAATACTGATATTTTCTTTAATTGGTAAACAACACACTTTTATTTTTGTAATAACTAAATTATAATTGTTAATTAAAAAACTAACTATTTAAATTATTAGAAGTAAACTACAATAATTTAACAATAAATGTTTCATTCATTTTAACAACAAATGTTGTTACTTTCAAAAATACGGTGTCTTGTAAAGCCTAAAGAGAAAAGCCATGTAATTCAATCAAGGACCCACACTGTTTTCCACCAATTAAAATCACACATTTTAAAATTATTTTTAATAAAAATTTTGAAAAATGTAAAGTTTGTAAAAGTTAAGTATGTTGATAAGAGCTCTATATAGTATTATTACAGAAAATAAAAATTTTCTCAGGTAGGAAATAGAAGTGTTTTAAAGTTTAAACGCCATTTATCCTGACTTGCTGTTTTTGACTCTCATCCCCCTCCTTCATTTGCAAAAAATCAAGTAATATTCAGTGTGTGGCCGTACATATTAAATTTTACAACATTACAGACTCAAACTGTCAAAATTCTTAACTTTAGTAGAAGATTTTAAAACAATTAAGAATGACAGAAATACTTTCAATGTTACCTCTGCTGTTCCTTGCTGCGATTACCATGTCCCTCTCGTCCCGTACATCTGTATCCTCTTGAAAATTTGGATCAACTGTAGCAATCTTACTGCCCATAATGGCGTTTTTAATCTTCGACATTATGCTGTAATCGATCAACAGGATAAGCACTAAATATATGATCCAGTCAAATGCCAAGAAGAGTATGAATTTCATTAATCCGTGCGTGTTGTTCTTGTCTTGCCACACTAAATACGATTTCACACCTACAAACAAAAGCAGAAAACGTTCATAATTTGTATTTGTTGACCACATGGTAAGTAGCACATTTTATCAATATTATATTATTTTATTATTATTTATTTTTTATGCATTATTTTATTTTGTCCTTTTATTTTTTGTTCTGAACATTACTGTAGGTTACATAATAGAATTACATAAAGAATTATAAAAGAATAATCAAACATATTATAGAAATACATGATGATTTTATTTTTAATAAATGGTCTTTTAGCATAAATCAGTTCATTTTAATGTTTTTTTTCCACATTTTAAATCTGTAACATGCGCATACTTTTCTTATGTCTTGAATTGTAAAATTTTGATTTTTATACTTACAAATTGGTTTTAAATAATATGTTACAAACTGTTACAAAAATATTTAGCCTTGAAAGGGTTAACATTTAGAGGATAACATATGCTTTTACATTCCTGATGGATCTAGGATTTTTCGACACAGGCCACTACCATTGCAGAACCCAACCTCCTTCATCAATATCCACAAATGAGGTTCAAGGAGTAACTCAATTCCCCCCACCCCATAAAACAAAGTTTGAACTAAAAAACACTATTAAATAGAGTGAATAAGAAAAGATGTCTTAAACGCAATTTGTACATACGACAGAACTCATACAGCACTGCGTTGAGGAAAGACCTCTAGGAAGGACACAAGACTTAAATAAATATAAAAAGATACCAGGCAAACTAACAAAACAAGAAAGCTTGGGCGTAATAGCACAGGACATGAATAAATGAAGGGTCAGGGACAAAAAGACGAGAGTCAAGTAAACTAAAATTTTAAGATAGTACTGCCGTCTGTTAGTACAAAATTAATATTATACTCCTGTTAATTTAGTTTTGCCAAATGTGATAAGGGTGTGTATTTATTTAATCCTGAAGATTTACCATGTGAGGGGGAAACAATACAGGCCCAGATGTTTAAAAGCTCTTTTTCCTGACTTGCCGTTTCTTTGACTTTCATTGTTTTTCCCCCGACCCTTCAAATGGAAACACACTGCCAGAGAAGGTAAAGCTCTAGATGGGTTGTACAACTACAGAAGTAAGAATGTAACTCAATGACGATAATAACTGACCACATGGCGGCCATAACATAGTACACTGCAGTATTTTCTTTTGTTTACTCATGACTACAGCCTATGAATGTGTGTAGATAGCCATGCGATAATGTCTTAATAACACATATAAATAATCCAATAATGTACTGTCTCTACATGCTCCTTTTGCAGATGATCAGATTTTCATTGCTAATGATAAGTATGATACATTCGCTTACGGTAGGAAAGTTAGTGGATCTTAAAAAAGTGTGGTCTTAAAATGAGAGGATATGAGAAGCGGGAAATTACATGAGATGGACTGCGAGAACAGAAATTACTGGGAATTGACATATGGGTTGCAACAAATTTTGTAGGCTTACCCACGCACACACACACAAAGTATAATTTAAATTTTTATAATTCTATATCACTACAGTAGTATAGTACAAGGGTTACAAATCTTTTGTTTTAAATGTAGTTACATTTTAAATTGTCTAAATTAAGATGTTACAATTTGATCAAAACAGGAGTGATCATCATCTAACACTTGTGTTAGATACACTTATGTATGAACACTTCAGCTAAAATAATTAGACATGAAAGGGATGTCTGGTTGTGCAATGTGAAAAGATCTCACATACCTTTGACACGTTGTTGATGGAGTAATCATTTTGTGTATGATTTAATCACAAAATAAATATGTAAAAACCAAAATGAATCTATGGAAAATTCAGTACTTTTATTGAAAAATATACAAAATGTTTTAATTCAAAAATTACAAAATACACAAGGTAGAGTAAAAAAAATTAAAAAAAATTATCAAACATTCGCCATATTTTATTAGAAAATTATTTCTACTTTTATTAAATTTTCCCCTTCGTTTAAACATAGTTTTTAAAGAATTCCTCTATTTCACAGTTGTTTCTACAGAACTATTTGGAGTTTTTCCTAAAATTTTGTTTATACATTGTTCTAACTAATTAAACTTATGAAAGATCTCTTCTCTCCCCTCTGGACAAACTGCTGTAAACTTTCTAAAGCTTGGTATACTTTCTTACTGAATCTCGCTGGTACACATTCTTCACTTCTATCTTTACCTTCCTTGTAATCATCTGTATAACATTCTTGACCATGTATAAACATTATAATCATAACCATTGGAATGATCACAATAAGTAAGTTATATATAATGTGTTTTGATGGTTTAGGTGACAATTTTACGAAAGCTAAATATCGACAGACCAGTAACATTACCTGTGATCACAATAAGCAGCCTGTACAGACTCAGACTGTTATGATGAAAAACGTGGTATTTGTATACGCGCACACTGGTTGCTGGCCTCCACTGGGTCAATATATGACATTAGTAATACAACTTATTGTTTACATAAACTAATCCTCCCAGAACAGACACACTGTAGTGAGTTCACAGACTTATTGTAAGACTCCATAATGCGCACCAAATAATAACAAAAGAAATTATGTTCATACTTACAGTCAGGGTTTGGTGTACTAAAGCAGAGTGTGCAATCCCTGTTCCCAATGGCGATTATAGCAAAATGCATCAGCGATGTTGATGCTGTATAATACGGATTGATAAGCAGGGCAATGTCAACTATATTGTATATTATTGAATGAATATTTTCGCTTCGTATCACGTTGTCCACAACATACATCACTACAGCTGATATTAGACCTAGACATAAATATAACTGCAATTGAAATATAGTTAAAAAAAAAAAGCATTCATCTAATAATGAGTGACACAGTTAAAGCAGAAATGTTCTGGCACTACTGTACATCAGATGCACACATCATGTTTATAACAAGTTTCATTTGGAGTATATGCACATATCGCCGGGAAACTTGGACTTTGAGAAAAGTGCAGAGAAACTTAATTGAAGTTTTAGATATGTGGTGTCGAACGAGGGGCTTAAGAATACTGTGGACAGAAAGAGTACCTAATGATGAGGTTTTGAAGACAATGGGTGAAGCAAGGACAGTGATGGATCCATTGTGGAAGGGAGACACTATGATTGCTCACCTGCTACACCATTTAAACTGGTTCATCACTCTGATTGAGGGAATGATAAAGGGATGTAGGGGGAGGGGGAGGTCCAGGCAGGAGCACACGAATGAGGTAAAAGAAGGAAGAAGGTATGTGGTGATCAAGAGACTGTCTATGAAAAGAAGAAACTGCAAGTCCACCGTGGGTTGAGGAGAAGAAGAAGACACACACGTTTTTATCATCTTCAACCTGTATTATTGAATCTCGACTTAAGTTACTTTTCTAGTTTTGAAAATAATGATCAAAAACCATTTCTTGATGATTGGGACTGTTTAATTAGGATAATAACATTGTAATTAATCACTGTACACAAACACTCTGTGTTGGTAACTTAAAGTTGAAGGGAAACTACTTTCTTGATTTCTTAAAATTTCAACATACGCCAGTCACTTGGCTTAGACAAGTTTCATTTTGGTGCAGCTGGTATTTTATGACTATCTCTCATTATAATGCAGGGCCCAGATCCAATGTACTGCCCTATTACGAGGTTTTGTTCTTGTCATTACTAACCTTTTACCTACTACTGAAACATTTTCCATCTCTCTTTATTTGTCACAAAGTGAAAGCAATGAACAAGAGGGTGTGTGGGAGGGGAACTGTTGACTTGTTAATAGTACATGTTTTATATGTTCTTACATAAAGTAATTTATCTTGTGTACATCTTGTGTATTTATGTATCTAACAAATACATAAAACCAGTTGTATTACATAAAAGAATCACATTATTTGTTTTAAATATAATTTCAGTCATAATTTTGCTTGCTTGAATAGATTCCATCTCTTGTCCCTCATTATTGCCAACTTGATCGTTCCTTTTGTATCATTTCAATAATTAAGCCAGCTATATCTTCACACTCTGTATGGTATTCAACTTTTCAATATTGGTTTCATCGGCAATTTTGGCTTGCTAAATCGTCCTTACCTTTCTTTTCATTTGCACCCTCTCCAAAGGCTCATTATTGTACTTTTTTTTTACTGACAACTTGGGTACTGTTTCTACTGATTTAAGAATCCAAATACAATACAACAATGCTGTGGTTTACGAGAACCTGATTTAATAAAATGCCTGATAAAATTATCCAGTGATCAAATAAACAGTGAAAGTTAAGTAGCTAGGTTTACTTTCATCGATGTTTATGAGGCCATTTCTTAAACCAGCTTTGGCGTAAGAAGAGATGATTATACGTCTGTGTCGCTGCTGCTTGCAATATGGCTGTAATGTCTGGAGATGCCGCAAGGGTTGTGTTTCTAGTTGTTGGTAAAG
Organism: Magicicada septendecula; assembly: GCA_034769895.1. Taxonomy (NCBI): domain Eukaryota; kingdom Metazoa; phylum Arthropoda; class Insecta; order Hemiptera; family Cicadidae; genus Magicicada; species Magicicada septendecula. The sequence goes on from CM068373.1 coordinate 112,667,795, forward strand.
CTGACGCAAACAGAATGTATAAAGTGGTGTGGTCATCTATCCATCTTTCTGCACTCATACATGTGACGACTAAGTTCGTAAGTCGCCAGAACGCTTTGACCACACGGACATACGTTTTCATACATATAACAATTTGTAAGTTCTCCACTTACTTAGTTAAAATCATGAATAGATATTTGGTTAACTTGGGACCAGATGCATAAAAATTGCTTGAAGTCTCATTATGGTGTTTTAAAAATAGCAGATTTTCATTAATCACCCCTTTAAAAAACTAATAGCTACAGTATATAAAGGTTTCCTGTTTTACAAAGGAAACATTCTTACTCAAACTAAATGTAAATTCATTTTGGTTATAATAATGTAATTAGTCACAGGAAACATAGTATTGACGAGACCTTATCATTTAAAATTACGAAACGTACAAATATTTTACCAGCAAAAAGTTACCACGTCCTGATAAGTAATTGGGATTAAGGAGATGAATAGAAACGTCTGGTACAGGAGAAACTTTAACTAAAATGGAAAGGAAGTAACTGATTGGAGAGTACAATTAATGTGTGCCAATGGTTGTTTTGTAATCCAACAATTCATACACATGGTTAAAAAAAGTATATAGAATCTGTGATGAAAAAACTAAAAACAAAAATGAAACACTATTCTCACCTAGAATTAAGTTTAGGATTAAAAATAGACACGTTGCTCCACCCGATGTCTTAGCCAGGTAACTAAAGAAGTACGTGTAGACTATGCCGCTGACACCAAACAGCAAAACAATCAGCAGAAATATAGCTGAAAACCAAGATACAAAATAATAATAATATTTATTTCATCACAGTAATTACATTCTTACAAAACAATATTTACAATAAATATACTGGCCCCGTGTTTGACTGCCTTCACAGATGTGAATATAAAGTGCTTGTACTTACTAAATGACAAATAATATTAACAGGATTGTTTTCCTAATGTACAATTTTATCTTAAAATTTGTATTTATTACTATTTCTAACATAAGAATGTAAGAACTATAACAATACGTAAGTGGCTTAAGGGAAGAATTCTGAATTTTGAAAAAGTGGAAACATTATTCAAATTTACATTTTCTTGAAAGAATTTAAATCACTGCCTTTCATCATACGGTAATTGGCTTTGATGATGTGATATGTCTACTTCCAGCTATAAATTCTGTACTTAATTATTTTTCCTCCAACGTACACATAATATTTGTCCCTGACTGAGGGCATGCAAAGATGACATCCAACAAGACAATCCGAAATGCCCTAGGTGTACATTCCCTAAATGCCATTATACGGACATTTTTATGAAAGTTTTACTGCTACAGTGCATGTTTTCAGGGCAATCCCCTTATCATTGCTCTTGGTCAACATCAATCTGTGCCAAGTAGAATCTTGGACCTGGGCTCAGCGAACACTGATCCTAACTTACACATTGTGTAATTGAAACCCCATGGTTGGTACCAGGCAGGTCACGCATAGGAGCCCCCACATATCATTATCTCCATGGCGGAAGCTCTACTGAAGCTGGAACTTTGGCTTAACGGTATGTGACAGACTTGCCTGGCATCTGCACAGGTCCAAATTGTTGTGCACAAAACAGATGATGACCAAGAAGTCTGGGCCAAAACGTCTTGCAAAAAATATAATTTTCGTAAAGCTGGCATACTCTTGACCCACCAGGAGTACCACCTCACGTCCTCTACCTCAAAGTTGGCACTCCAATGATGCTGTTGTGCAATCTAAACCCTCCAAAACTGTGCAATGGCACCAGGCTTTTGCACAAACATGTCATCGAAGCCACGATTTTTACAGGCGTTGGTAAGGGAGAAACCGTCATCTTCCCCCAAATTCCTCTGATCCCATCAGGCTACCACTTTCAGTTCAAACGTCTGCAGTTTCTCGTTAAGGTGTGCTACGCCATGACCATCAATAAGGCACAGGGGCAGAGTTTGATAGTGGCTGGTGTGGATCTGAGGAGTGACTGTTTCTCCCACGGCCAATTGTACGTGTTGTGGCCAATTGTTCTCCAGAGTCAGTTCACCTGACAGCCTGGTCATCCTCCAGCCAGAGAGCAAAACCGGAATGTTGTTTACAGGGAGGTCCTGAGCACTTAATCTGAGGGAGCAACTGAAAGTATATGCTAAGCAAGTTATTAGCCTGGCTACGTAGACCAAAAAACCAGGGGTGGTGGTGGGATGAAAGGGCTTAAGCCCATCTATATTATTGTTAGACTTACAATAGAGGACTGTCTTAATCTCTAACAGAAACTTAGCTTACCCTCTCTAACTAAATAATACAGCATGATTTTTAACAAATCATTAATTTTCAAGCTTTAATAGTTGGTTGATCAAGCTTGATCATCTTCAAATTGATCGAGCTTAAATAGTTTCTCTTAGTTTCAAAATACCGGTATCTAAGCTTCACAAATAACCTATTTCTATTTTCTGATTTTACTTCTGTTTTTTCCAGATAATCACTGTTGCGAAGCACCGGTATACAGCTAGTAATTTTCAAAATCTGAACATAATTCTTTCGTTGGTCTTAAAAAGAGATTAGTACCTACTACTAAAACAAAATATTTTTCTTGTTCAGGTTGCTTAAGTCCAAAGTACTCACAGTTAAGTTAATTTTGACAGTATAATTTACGAAAATAATGTAAGAAAATTTAAATTTATCTCTCAAGTTACAGAGCATATATTTTTTCCTTTTTAAATCATACAGTTTATAATATAAATAATTGCTTATCTAATCCGTCGAGTGACTTTTCTTGTAATTCCGCTTGACGCGTTTCAGGGCATATGCCCCATCTTCAGAATAATTCCTCTTCACAGAACGTCAGACATTAAGATTAAAATGTAATAAATTAAAATTAAAATCCATGGTTAAAATATTAACTCGTCAAAATATTAAAATATACTAAATGCATAGAGAAGCACGCACTATCACAACATGAGTTCACTTCGCGTTATAGCCGGTGTACACCGCCGCGATGTTAATCGTGCACTGACTGTCTGAGTAAACTGTTATCTGTGCAACGCATCTTGTATCTCAATGGCTGTGTCGTACAAGGGATTTGACTTGAAGTTAAGTTGGTCGTTTAATATGAATCCGCCGTCTTGTGAATTGTTCGTCTTTTTAAATTGTTTAAAGGCCTTGTAAATTTCGAATTCTTCTAATGTGTCCATATATCTGCCTTTTTTGCAAAAGTGCAATGGTTTAAAGTTGGTGTCAAAATCAGTGTAGTTATGATTATTATTTACGAGGTGACGTGCAAAGTTGGATTTGAGAATGTGGGTGTCGTTTTTTGGTAAATGTTCTTGGAAGCGTTTTTTGAACGCTCTGCCGGTTTGTCCAATATAGAAGCTGTTGCAATCGTCACATTGGATTTTATAGACACCTGTCCTCTGTTTTATTGGTTTTGCAGCTTTATGGTGAAGAATTTTCTTAATGTTGTTATCGGTCCGGAAAGTTAAAGTTATATTCAATTTTCTAAAAATGTTGGTTAATGTATGGGGTAAAGTTCGGCCGTAAATAGAAGTCACGTACGTGCTGTCTCGGTTACTACTCGGTTTTGTTTTCTTGTTATGTAACTTTTTCTGGTGGTTTTTGATCAAAGCATCGATCATAGAGCACGTATATCCATTGGCCTTAGCTATGTATTTAATGGTGTTGACTTCCTCCTGAAAGTCACTGATTTCCAACGGTATGGTGAGTAATCTATGTATGAAACTGTTATAGGCGGCCATTTTTTGCGGAAGAGGGTGATGGGAATCCGCGTGTATAGTGGCGTCGGTGGTGGTAGGTTTTCTGTATATTTGGTATTGAAAACTATTGTCAAACCTTGTTATTGTTAAATCGAGAAAATTAAGTTTATTTTCTATTTCAACCTCGAGGGTAAATTGTATGTTCTTGTTTATATTATTTAAATAGTTTTTTAAATTATTGATCTGTCTTATGGTACCGTTAAAAATGATGAAGGTGTCATCTACATAACGTGTATATGATACTATCTTGTTATGCCATTTGTTTGCGCTGCTGAACATATGTGTGTTTTCGTAGTGGTTCAGGTATATGTCCGCCAATAATCCGGAGAGTGGGGATCCCATCGCTAAACCTTTCTTTTGTATATAGTATTTTCCATCAAATATAAAATAGTTTTGATTTAAAACAACTTCCAATAGAGCGGTTATCTCATTAATTTCATCAGGACTGCGTATGTTAGCTACAATAAGATTATACTTGAGAATATTTATTGTATCCTGGACGGGTATATTTGTATAAAGGTCTACTATGTCGAAAGATGCGATTCTGTAATTAGGTTTAATTTGGATGTTTTTCAGTTTGTCGATAAATTCAGTGCAACTTTTTGTGCTATGGTTATTCTTTAAGCTTATACTGTTCTTTATTATTTGTACTAGTTTTTTACTGATTTTGTAACTCGGAGCAGTGGTGAAGTTCACAAGCGGCCTAATTGGTACACTGGGTTTATGAATCTTTGGCAAACCAGTGAACTGGGGAGCCTCTGCATTAATAGGTTTCAATGAGTGACGTGTGGCGCTATCGAACAAGTGCGTACAGCGATTAACTGTGTTATTCAGGGCTTTAACGAAATCGGCTGACGGGTCGGCATTTACCATTGTAATATTATTATTTTCAATGAATTGATTAACCTTTTGCGAATATTGGTTTTTGTCCATTATAACGATAGTGTTTCCCTTGTCCGCCTTTGTAATGAGTGCATCATTGTTAGATAATTTGTCTTTGATTTGTTTTAAGGTTTTAATTTCATTCATATATTTAAAGTTTAGTTTAGGGCTTTTTTTGTTCGAAAATTTATTGAGTTTGTTTTTAATCAAAACTCGAGCCTCATTTTGTAAGTTTATGTTTGGTATTGACTTTATAGCCGTCTCAGCGCAAATTATTTCATGGTATATGTGGTTTTTATTGCTGTGGGGTATGTTGTAGTTTAGACCCTTGTTAAGTACGTCCATTTCATTCTTATTAAAGTTTATCGATGTTAGATTAGATACGCGCACATAGAATTCATGTTTACAGGTGACGTTATCTTCGTTTGGTTTTTGTTTACTTTTGAGAGTTCTAAGTTTCTTATCATGTTTTGTATATACACGTTGCATTACCGTTGTAATGCAACGTGTATATACAAAACATGATAAGAAACTTAGAACTCTCAAAAGTAAACAAAAACCAAACGAAGATAACGTCACCTGTAAACATGAATTCTATGTGCGCGTATCTAATCTAACATCGATAAACTTTAATAAGAATGAAATGGACGTACTTAACAAGGGTCTAAACTACAACATACCCCACAGCAATAAAAACCACATATACCATGAAATAATTTGCGCTGAGACGGCTATAAAGTCAATACCAAACATAAACTTACAAAATGAGGCTCGAGTTTTGATTAAAAACAAACTCAATAAATTTTCGAACAAAAAAAGCCCTAAACTAAACTTTAAATATATGAATGAAATTAAAACCTTAAAACAAATCAAAGACAAATTATCTAACAATGATGCACTCATTACAAAGGCGGACAAGGGAAACACTATCGTTATAATGGACAAAAACCAATATTCGCAAAAGGTTAATCAATTCATTGAAAATAATAATATTACAATGGTAAATGCCGACCCGTCAGCCGATTTCGTTAAAGCCCTGAATAACACAGTTAATCGCTGTACGCACTTGTTCGATAGCGCCACACGTCACTCATTGAAACCTATTAATGCAGAGGCTCCCCAGTTCACTGGTTTGCCAAAGATTCATAAACCCAGTGTACCAATTAGGCCGCTTGTGAACTTCACCACTGCTCCGAGTTACAAAATCAGTAAAAAACTAGTACAAATAATAAAGAACAGTATAAGCTTAAAGAATAACCATAGCACAAAAAGTTGCACTGAATTTATCGACAAACTGAAAAACATCCAAATTAAACCTAATTACAGAATCGCATCTTTCGACATAGTAGACCTTTATACAAATATACCCGTCCAGGATACAATAAATATTCTCAAGTATAATCTTATTGTAGCTAACATACGCAGTCCTGATGAAATTAATGAGATAACCGCTCTATTGGAAGTTGTTTTAAATCAAAACTATTTTATATTTGATGGAAAATACTATATACAAAAGAAAGGTTTAGCGATGGGATCCCCACTCTCCGGATTATTGGCGGACATATACCTGAACCACTACGAAAACACACATATGTTCAGCAGCGCAAACAAATGGCATAACAAGATAGTATCATATACACGTTATGTAGATGACACCTTCATCATTTTTAACGGTACCATAAGACAGATCAATAATTTAAAAAACTATTTAAATAATATAAACAAGAACATACAATTTACCCTCGAGGTTGAAATAGAAAATAAACTTAATTTTCTCAATTTAACAATAACAAGGTTTGACAATAGTTTTCAATACCAAATATACAGAAAACCTACCACCACCGACGCCACTATACACGCGGATTCCCATCACCCTCTTCCGCAAAAAATGGCCGCCTATAACAGTTTCATACATAGATTACTCACCATACCGTTGGAAATCAGTGACTTTCAGGAGGAAGTCAACACCATTAAATACATAGCTAAGGCCAATGGATATACGTGCTCTATGATCGATGCTTTGATCAAAAAACACCAGAAAAAGTTACATAACAAGAAAACAAAACCGAGTAGTAACCGAGACAGCACGTACGTGACTTCTATTTACGGCCGAACTTTACCCCATACATTAACCAACATTTTTAGAAAATTGAATATAACTTTAACTTTCCGGACCGATAACAACATTAAGAAAATTCTTCACCATAAAGCTGCAAAACCAATAAAACAGAGGACAGGTGTCTATAAAATCCAATGTGACGATTGCAACAGCTTCTATATTGGACAAACCGGCAGAGCGTTCAAAAAACGCTTCCAAGAACATTTACCAAAAAACGACACCCACATTCTCAAATCCAACTTTGCACGTCACCTCGTAAATAATAATCATAACTACACTGATTTTGACACCAACTTTAAACCATTGCACTTTTGCAAAAAAGGCAGATATATGGACACATTAGAAGAATTCGAAATTTACAAGGCCTTTAAACAATTTAAAAAGACGAACAATTCACAAGACGGCGGATTCATATTAAACGACCAACTTAACTTCAAGTCAAATCCCTTGTACGACACAGCCATTGAGATACAAGATGCGTTGCACAGATAACAGTTTACTCAGACAGTCAGTGCGCGATTAACATCGCGGCGGTGTACACCGGCTATAACGCGAAGTGAACTCATGTTGTGATAGTGCGTGCTTCTCTGTGCATTTAGTATATTTTAATATTTTGACGAGTTAATATTTTAACCATGGATTTTAATATTAATTTATTACATTTTAATCTTAATGTCTGACGTTCTGTGAAGAGGAATTATTCTGAAGATGGGGCATATGCCCTGAAACGCGTCAAGCGGAATTACAAGTAAGTCACTCGACGGATTAGATAAGCAATTATTTATTTAATACAGTGACTTGGATACTTTAAAAATGAAGTTTATAATAATCGAACAATTTAATTATTTTAGATGAAGCTGAACAGAATTCAGGTTGGTGAGGAAGCAATTCGAACTTCAATTCTTTCATTTTATTGAACGCAACAATTGACATGTTAGATGGTGCATTGTCTTGGTGAAACAGGACTGTCTTTTTCGCTAAATGTGGCCAATTTCTTCTTGATTTTGTCATTTCCATGTTCCAGTAGGTTTGCACAGTACTCACTACTAACTGTTTTCCACTTTTTAAGGTAGTCAGTGAAGATTACTCCACATGCATTCCAAAAAGCAGTTGCCATAACCTTGCCCGCAGAAAGTCTCTGGGTTATTTGGAGTTGGTTTGCCTTTCGCAGCCTATTGTTTGTTCTCAGGAGTTCAGGAGTGTTGTGGTGGATCCAAGTCTTGTCAAAGGTTATGAATCAATGCAGAAACTTGGTTGGATTGTGTGTATAGGGTGTATAGGGTTCAGAAGGTTGAAACATCCTTCTGACACTGTTTATGGTCACCAGTGTCAGCAAATGCGGCACCCATCTAGTGCACAGCTTTGTCATACACATTGTAAAGAAATAAACTCTTACAAGGTTATTCTTTTCATACACATGTTATACAAAACAGCTGTGCTCGTGTTGCTTTGCCAGACGCCATTTGCAATTATATCTACCATACGTCCTTACTAATTACTTCGTTACCTCAAGGTCAGTTCAAGGTCCTTTGGGTGAACAGGAGAGCAGAATGGTGTTATTTTCAGTGAATAATTCAGTCTGATTTGTATTCAAATTAAGCTAGCTTTTATTTTTATCCACATTTAAAAAAAAAAAAACTTTTTTTTCTTTTTCTTATTTCATTTTTTACAGATTAATATAAATGCAAATATACATGAAGTGAAATTAACTGTGATTAGTCGTAGTTCTACAGTGTTAACACAAATAAAACAAATATAGAAATAAAATTACTAATCCTAATCACAAACCAGTACTCCTTGCACATTACGCATACACGCACAATCTCATACCAATTACTCAACCCCACCCTTTTGAGATCTCATTTTCTTTTGTAAATGTTTATGAAATTACTTTTAGTGTTTATTTACAATTTTGAAAAATCTGTTTTACCCCCCATTTGTTACTTATCTGTCCATTGTCCTGAAGACTGTGACGGTAGCGATATGCGAACATCTGCTCTCCGTTACCAGCGGCCGAGACGTGACCAACTACGTGCTCGGAGTGAGCCAATCCGGCATCAGCAGCCGCCGAGACGTGACCAACTACGTGTTCGGAGCGAGCCAACCAGCGATCCCGGTTAGTTAATAAAACCCGGGCCGGCAGAAAATTTTGACGCACTCTTCATCGCCACGCCATCGAACGCACTTCACCTCCTCTCCTCTCTCGGACGACATCGGGGCGGAGTCAGCCGGAAGGAACAGCCGAAGAATAGAACCGCCGCCGTTCTTGCGTCTTCGCACTCCCGTTCCGCGCCAGTGATGGATTTCGCTGGGCCGGCAGCCGACTCTACAACCGGTGCCGAAAGAAGAGGAGGACTGCAGTACGCCACGATCAGCGGGCGCAGCCGCCGAACATCTCAGCGCGGCACGACCAACATCAGCTTTCTCGCCACAAGGTCCTTTTTAGGGCCACCAAAAACGATAGTGTGTACGATTGGCGCCAGTTGTCATGCGGCAAGCCTTTTTGTCCGGTGACAAGACGCCAAGCCATATCACACACGCGCTATGTCAATTATCCCCTATACTTTACTTCACTGTCGATTTTCACTAACTCTTCTTATTTAAAACTGTTATTACTGTACTATTGATTATTTTTACATTTTTATACCTTTTGGCGGTAGGCCCACCCAAAATTTCGTCCGTGGACTGTTATGCGGCCGTACGGCACGAGATTGAAGACAGATCTGGCGCAGAAAGCTGCTTGCGCATAGTTTTATTGAATATTGATCACGTGGTTCTTCTCCTCTGCTAAACGTTCCACGCTGGCAAAATTTTAAGGCTTGATAATGCCTAGCCCACATTCCAAGGTTATATAAACATGGGCTAGGCCCGTGACATGTTTGTGACGTCAGTTGTAACACAATGCTTTAGGGATGGGCATTGCTTAAAATAGCTGTTGATTCACTGATTTACGATGTACACCCAAGCTTCTAACCCCGTATTTTCTGGCCGTTTTATTTAAATGTATAATCCAGAATTACAATTATTGGAGTACTTACCCCATGTTATACTTTAGGCCACGGTTTGTACCGTCACAATACCCTCAATGAGAGGTTTTATGCCGAAGCATAAAAACTCTCATTGACACAACCTAAGAGGATCAGTCCGGATACTGCGCCATAATCCCCCTTTACATTTTATTAAAACTATGCGTTACTTACCCCCCTGGTCCAGTGACTGTGGCCGCACCTGAATGACCTTACTGGACTTCCTGGTGTAGGATCCCAACACTGCAAGGCCAGACAGGCACTAGACGCCCTGTGGCGATTTAAAAGGAATTTAAATAGCACAAAATAATTTTTATTCAAAATAACATGTGAGAAAATATTTAACCATCCCCTTTGTACTTATATGCCTGTATCAACTTGTAAAAATCTAGTACAGACATGAAAATTACTCTGTATTGAAGCGAAAATTAATAATTATTATAATTAAATAAAAAGACGTGATAATAATAATCGAAATACCTAACTCAATAAAGAAAATGTAGGAATATTAATAGTAGTTAATTAGTATGAAAATAATAATAATAAAGAACGAACTACTTTTCTCTCTCCGCGTGAACTGCTCCCTCTTCCCTACTAACCGCCGCAAAATCAGCCCCAGTCGAGCCAGAATCTCAGACAAGGTAACAGCTTTACCATGTGTCGTGAAGAAAAACGTGTGAATATATAAAAAAAAACTATGTAACTGAAAGTAATCTTTCGTGGTGACAGACTCCACAAGTAATTGAAAGGTGGTGAAATGTAAAACTAGTTATGTAGTTGAATGAAATGTAGTGAAATAACTAAAAGTAACTAACTTAGCCGACACATCTCTTTAAAAAAAAAGAAACGAAATGTTTAAAATGTAAAGTATGTTCTATCCAAATATTAAAGAGTAACATTAGTGCAGTTAAAAGTAAAATGTAAAAAAAAAAGTGAACACCGTACACCAGGAGTGAAGCAACAACGACAACCTCACGAGCTCCACGTAACAGAATCCTTTCGTCATGATCGCAACTTAGAATCTACAAAATAAATGGAGGCACCCGAACGAACGACAACGTAGAACTTCCAGGAAACCCAACTGAAGAGTAACAACAAGAGAACCTGCCGCTGATACACATTATATCAAGGTGAAACCAAACCATTATCTTTCTAACAATGGCAACAAAAACAGTACTTTTTTGCAAAGACTTATTCTAATCATGTAAATGTTAATATAGTAATGTCTGTAATTACAATAATGAAATAGTAATCTGATGATAGTTAAAGGTAAAAGGTAATTCGAAATTTGAGCAAACTACTCTTCTAATAGCTTGCATAATGTTGACTTATGTTAGAATATTATTAAGTTAAAACCCGGATCCGAGGTATTTAATGTAGTTTATAAATATATATTATTTTATTTTTGCTCACCAGAGTAACATTTTAAAAAGGCATAAGAGCATTTGATGCAGAATCTTTGAGAAGTTTATTTTTTTTATGTAATAAAACAAAAATAACAATTATTTTTAAATCATTATTCAAGAAACTATAATAAAGAGATTTTTTTGCTAAATATCCAGAGAGTGAGTAAATTTGCGTAACATAATCCTAATTCCTGTTCTACATATTTTCAAATTTGTTGGTAAGTAATTTGTACTAACAACGGCAGCCGGTTTGATTGAAAGTAACCAATTAAACTGGTTCCCTCTGTTATAATGTCTTAGACAGGAGAGACGTTATAGCCCCTGCTCTGACGCGCAGGTCAGCACAGGACTGCAGCCACAGTATCACCAGACACTGAAACATTCAATCAAAAACATCAATAAATGGCCTTACATTATACTATATCTGGAACTGATTTGGTTTCCCCTTAACCGTACTGGTTTGTATTGAAGAAGCACTGGTTTTATACACTTTACTTATCTACATGAACAAAAAATAGTCTTAAGATATATATATATATATACACCAGAAATATATAAATCCAATTTAGCCACACATGCAATAAACACAGGACATTATTTCCCAGACATAACCAATGTAACACTAATAAAACATATACCACACAAAGGCACCATAATGAACATTTGGGAAAATTTACAAATATACAAACATAAAACAGAAAACAAACTAATACCTGAACAAATACAAATCAATACAAAACATGACACAATATTCAAAGCACTCAACATTGAAAATACACAAAAAACTAACACACACCACAATCACACACAATAAAACCAATTTGAAATACCAGAAGCCAACAGGAAGCCACAATAATAATAGTCAACCAACAACACATATGTACTTCACCAGACAAAAAAACCAGAAGGCTGAGGATGGGTACAAGATAGTACCCGAAACATGTTCCTAATAAGGAAAAAAAGGTATATCTTGAAGTAAATTTATTTATAAATATTAAACGTAATATATATATATATATATATATATATATATATTCTTCTAACCTAACATGATACAAAGTTTAATTCAAACGTTTTACATGGCCATCTTCTTATTATTTCTTACTCCAAATTCAAAATATTTTCCTGATTCCAATCAGAATTTAAATAACAACTTCCTATTACTCTTTTATTTAAATATCCCATTTTATCTCTTAATTTCTTCATCATCAATCTGTATACTATACACGAAGAACAGAAAAATCAAAATTATACAATACTATACGTACAGTCAACCAGATGTGTATTTTAACACTATATTATTACTCGTTACATCGTGATTTAATCATCACTCTCTCTATTTTCATTTTTCATTTTACATTTTAAACTCCTCCTTCCACACTCACTATTACCCCCCCTGGACTGTAGCGACCAGTTGCTTCCACAAGGACTGAGGCGGAAGGCGTGAACATTTTTTTCTTTTATTTTACCCCCATCCTTGCTTTGGCGTTACACAAAATTCGGTATTACTGGTATCCAGGATACCTTAGTCCTACTAAAATAAATATTCACGAACCCTTAAGCGGTCTATCACCCTTCCTATAGGTGTATAGCCGTGTTCCAAAGTTATATTAGATTCCCCTGATTCCACCCCCATTAAATTTCTAGGTTCACCAATTTAGAATAACAAGCCAAATCCACGGTCAGGGTTCGGTGAAGCCGTGACCGCCCGAAATTGGGGAATCAACAGTTAAAACATACAATACATGTCTTACATCTACACACTTATATCACACTCAAATAAACTTTTTATGTTTCACATGATAAACATAATACAACATAATAAATACTCAAAATGAACATTACCATTATTACATTAACATAAACATCTCAACTCTGAATTTGCATAATAATTACAAACATTACAACTTTAATATTCATTTTCTATTAAAGATTCCACTTGTTATATCATTATTTCAACTCTGCATTTCCATTCAACATTTTAATCATCTACCATTGATTATTCAATTCAAATCTCAACCAAAGATTTAAATTCATTACCAAAATTCATCTGTTACAACACTTTAAATAAACTAAATCATCACAAATTAATTTAATTCCATCTTTTTCAAAACACTGTAAATTACTTCAATTACTTTATTCAAAACAATTTAAATTCATTTAATTCCATAAAAACTATAAATCGATCACACAAAATACAATGTACATACCAACAACATAACCTTAACACACTACATATTCATGTAACACCAAATACAAATTTATTTACAATTTTTGACATATGTTATTGTTTACCACACCTCATTACATAAGTTAGTCAAGTATTACATCATAAACTAAAATAATTAAATGTTCATTCATTATATATATCTACCCTCCATCATCGAAAATTAATCTTATCTTGCACAATTCATTTTTCATCAAACTCATTATATTACCCTTCTTGATATAATGCCCCTTTAAATCTGTTTTATCCATTATACCGTCATAACAATCTGCAGAATTGCTCCATATTATTATTCTATCACAAAACCTGTCTGCATTAGTAATTTTGGTCCAGTTTCCTTTAGTATTATTTGTTACCACCAGGTAAGTTACAATATCCCCGCAATCATCATCACCTACTACTACACCGGGGACCCCAGTCTCATTACCAGGTAAGTCATCAATGTCTTCAACATTATCAGCACCATCTGCTGCACTAGTGTCATCACAAGGTAAGTTTTTAATTTTATCTACTTTTTCAATATTTAACTTCTTCAACAACTCTTCATAGCCCCTATTTAACTTGAAAATCTCTCTCTCTCTTTCAAAATAATCACTTTCCCAACCCCATCTAACTCCCTCTCTCTCTCTCATTCCATGCAGAGGGCAATACAGCATTATTAAAACTCATCCTGGCTTTACCAGGTACCTTACAAAAATTCAAGGGACTATTATTTGCAGACCATATGTCTCCCACATAAACCTTAGAGAAACTTTCATTCTCTAACAACACTTGTGAAGCCTTTACTTCACATTTAACCCAGGGAAAATTTACCCTCTGCACCCTATTTTCTCTTAAACTCTCCCTCCATTCTTTCTCCAACTCACCAACACTTATTATCACCCCCTCACTAATCTCTACTCCCATTATAAGCTCATTATCTTTATTATAACTTAATGTACCATTCTTAGATACCCCATTTTCAAGTACCACCAAGTCGAGCATAACATTTGGGCTTCATTGAACAAGATTCTGTGGCCTTCGTTGGACAAGGCATACTCAGTAATGACAAACTTGTTGGACTGGCCCAGACAACAGATCGCTTGTGTTCACCGATGCGGGTTTTCACAATGCATTTTGTAATGCTGATGTACATTATACCATACGAGCATGGCACTCTGTACACTCCGGAATAAGACAGTGAAACCCTGGCGTCCTTAACCGATCGCAGGCATTGCTGGATCTTCTGAATTGGCAAGTAAACCGCATGGAACCAGTGTTATCATGATGCAGCTTTTCAATAACAACCATCATTTTATTGATCTAGTAACGATATTGGACCACAGTCTAACAACCCAGCATTTGTTTTCCAGTAAAAGTAATCTGTTGATAAATAATTATATGTTATTTTGAATGTTCATCCTCTTCTTTCACAGCACTTAATGAATGTTAATAACTACACTTTCACATGTGAAACTTACTTTGTTTATTTTCCTCATACTACTTACCTAAAAGTCGAAAACTTAACACAGCTGAACAATACGAAATATACAAACACTACACAATACAACCAAACAACATACTTAACGACCAATTACAGTTTAAATCACATGCACTCTTTGACACAATAATACACAAAACATACAATACTTCGGAATCCCGCGCCAACCCCCTTCCACCTCCACACCCCCCACACAACCTACCAACTAAAAAAACCATTACAAACTCCGGACATTCAGTATCAACCTCGCTGAGGAAGGCGAACATCATGCTGAAACGTCGTACGAGGAAAATAAACAAAGTAAGTTTCACATGTGAAAGTGTAGTTATTAACATTCAATAATTATATGGACTTAGACACATTACAAAAGGTTTCTGAGAAAGGTTTTATTCAGAGTACCCTGTTTACATAACTGAGACCTTGACCAGGTAATGTTTGGGTGGTGGTGGTAGAATGTTGATACAGATAACGATAAACACACAATTTTTCAAGTAACTAAGAGTTACGTGACTTTTTAAATCAAATCTTTTGCAGTGTATAAATACAGTATTTATGATTTTTAAAAATATTTTTAATGATAATTTTCCTCTGTGCTAAGGAGTTTCTTCTATCAAAACACCAGAAAATATAATCACATACTTACAAAAAATACTTTGAATATATTATATTACACATTAAACATATATAAGGAATTTAATAATAATAATAATGGTTCCCTTTTTACTGCCTTTGCAGTCTACGAGTTAGGTAGGATAGGCTACCTTGTGTGTGCCATTCGGCATATAAGAAAGGTAGTGTGACCAACACTACACTTCAGCTACCAATTATTAATCCATGTACTAATTTCCATAGGCTGAGTCGAAACCTGGTGGCTGAAAAATGCATCTAGATCTTATGGTGTGACAGGGAATCAAACCAGCAACTGCTAGATTAGTAGCCAGGTGTCATATCGAGTAGACTACAGGGAATTTCTGAAGTAAAAAAAGAAAAATATCTATTTTCACTGAATGCCTTGGTTAAGTTTTGCCACTTATACCTGCCTTCAGCATCTGCAGTCACTTGCAAATAATATTCTAATATAAACTGTTGTAGAACTGGATGAAGAAACTTACATATTTCTTTTGGATGCCAGTATGTGTCCCTCCTATCAAACACATAGATCACACCAAGCATTAAGACGGTGATAACCAGCCAGACTATGTAGTCCCATACGAAGGTAGCCAACCAGTATAATGGTGGAGACACACCAGACATTAACTGCAACTGTTTTGCATTGGAGACCCTTTCGGTGTTTGGAAATGCAATAAAGTCGGTCAGTAGGAACAGCAAGCCGATAGGCACCACTGATACCCACAAGAAGCTGGTAATCATCATAGTGAAAACGCTGGTGTTACCGCAACCCTGTCAGCAAAACAATCATCTAATGTTTACACTCTTGTTTCTATTACATTGTAAAGAAAATAATTATAGTAATGAAACACTAAGAGTAAAATGGAGTTTAGTTTTTGTTTAGTATTTAATACGCACTTCAATGTTTGTTATCTCAAATGTTTTGTCTGATGTTTAATTTCTAGTGTGATTATCTGCTTTTATAATTTGGGTACACTTTGTATGTCAGATTTTGCTAATTATAATGATTGGCAATTGGTGATTCCACTTTGTGGATTGACAAGCATAGGTGAAAATATTTAAATTTTATTTTATTAATTAATTTTATTTTAGTAACTAATATTTATCAGTTTTTCATTGATGATTGTTTTTATACACTATAATGGACACGCTGTAATGGTAAAATCTGCATACGTGTATATAAAGTAAAAAGGTTTTATGTATATATTACACAAAAATCGAATAATGCAATTTTGTGAAGTTTAGTTTGAAGACTATTCCAGAGGTCAATTTGCTAATATAATCTGTCATTTGGGCTGTCTCATTCTCTGCTGTGCCATCAACCAGTATACATAAAGAAGAAACAAGTGAATTGGTACGCGCAAAAGTATACCTAATTAGTGTAAAACAGTGTTTTTCAGTAAACTGGCTAAGCAGTAGTGAGCATTCAGTCAAATGTATAACATAGCAAGAAACAACTAATGAGGACTGTCCTAACCAAAGTGACCATGTGTCGTCAGACTTAGCAGGACAGTGCCTGGGTAAGTTTAAATCACGGTTAAGTCAACTACCTATTTATTTTGGCTGTTAAAACTATGATTTAAAAAACACCTTACTCAAAGAAGAACAAAATTAAACTAAAAGTGTGGAACTTGAAAGAAAAAGCATGACCATCTGCTATGGTGTAGCAATTGGAACTAAAGTATTTATGATCCCAATTGCACTACATATAAAGAGCTTATAACAGTCGCGCGTGCGCGCGCATGTGTGTGTGTGTGTTTGTGTAAACTTTAATGAACATTAAGGGGAGATCACCAGTTTTTCGGTCAAAAAATCAATTTTTTTTTTTTTATTGTCCCAAAACATTCTCCATTTCATCCTCATTAAGAAAATATATACTTTTATGAGGCTAACTACATTAATGTGACCATAAAGAAATAAAATGAAAAGTATTACACATTGTTTTCCAATCCCATTGTTTAGCTTTACGCGTTTTTCCGTAACCATGGATTTCAACAATTAGGTACATTTTTCTCAAAAACTATAAGTGCTATTGAGTCCAATTTTTTTGTGGTTGAACACTACAATGTAACAATTAAAGTGTACTAGAATTATAGTAAAATATTACCTTATATTCGGTCCGCCGTGTAACTTCTCAATTTGAATTTTCGTAAATTGTGAATGTAAATTGTACATAACGTACTAGAATTAATCTCTTCTTCTAAAAAATTAGTTTTATAAAAAAATGTTTAAATAAAATTTTGTTTTAATTATTTTTTTATATTGGAATTTTTTTCTTAAACTGGTTCAAACTAGTACATCATGTGACAAATATGTGTGTTAAGGTATGGTATAAATTTCAAATACCTTCAATAGATCATTGTACTTCAATAGATCATTAATTAATGGTACCTAATTAAACCCGTTTGCCCATTTAAAATGCATTGGACAAAAAAAGTGCAGATCTTCCCTTAAGAAATCTTTGGAAACATCAGGTAAATAGATGAAAATGATTAGTACAAAATGCGGTACACAGAACCAGCTATTTACAAATTAATTCTGTTTATGGAAATTAAAACTAGAGGGCACTGTATGCCATTAATTAGTGATACTGAAACACTTTATGACAACAGACACCATGATGTACCAGGAAATACAAACAAACCTGTGGTATACGTGGAGTCTACCTATGCAAAACTGACAAAATTATGCTGCTCAAACTATACTTGTGCTCAAACCAGCAAGTGTCAATTGGAACACACACACACACACACACACACACACACACACACACACACACACACACACACACACACACACACACACACACCAATTAACAAATTAAAAAGTTCTCTGCCATACTTACAAATTCAGAATATTTGTTTGGTAAGTCGATAGGGTGGTTTACAACTGTGATTTGATTGGAACTCGTTGCAGGATCACTCTGTAGCAAAGCATTAGAAATCAGATTTAAGCTGATTGGAGCAGCATGCAATGCGATGCTGGAATACAATCCATTAGCTGAAGTTTCACTGAATTCTGCTGCAACAATTGTTAGCGCTCGATATATTGCGACGTTGTCTGCGCCAGCAGCGAGCAATTCTGCAAAAATCAAACATTTGTGTATTAAGTAAAGGACATAACGTTACGTTTGTCAAAATATTTACAGCATTGTAAAAACCTAATACGCTCATATAATGTCAAGAAACATTTTTTCCTAAATTTGGTTTTCAGTTATTAATGTTTTGAAGACCTATTAGAAAACTTCGACTGTTATATTTGACGGAACCTCATGTACTGTATTTGATGCAGTTTGAGAACTTTTTTGAGTATCAATACCTTAATTCATAATCTGTCCTTTGAGGAAAACAGGTTTTTTTGAAATAAATCTCTCCATTTAAACACTGATAAACATTTACCAAAATTTATTACTAAAAAAATTCTATATAATCGTCTTCTAAATTAATTAAGCGTCTATGTTGCAATTAAGCATTTATATTTACTACTTTTAATAATATTTAAACATTTAGAATATATTCACATTTTTTTGAAATATTATTGTTTGCATAATCACACATATTTGTGGCAGTGAGGAGTTTTATGCTTAAGTGGGGGAAATTTTGAGTAGCTAAGTGGGTAAAAGAGGTTTCATTCATCTGGCAACACTGCTGTACATAAAAAATGAACTGTAACATACACACACTTACTGTCTATGATGTACGTGTTTGATACGTAAGGACTGCTTCCTTGCTTATTGATAAGGTTCACGTAGGCATTAGTTACATCAGACTTTGCAGATGGATCAGCAGAAATATACACAGGTGTTTCTCCATACAAATCCAGTGACAATTCTAGAGGCGTTACATTCACTGAATCCAGATCAGTTCTTACGCCAAAGTACAGGCAAAGTAGAGGCATCACCAGCTACAAAATTTTGACAAAGTAATTAATTTTAATAGTATATTAAACAAACAAATAATATATTAAATTTCTGCTAACTGAATGCTCCTGAAAAGGAAAACAGAAGACCGAAGTATTTTTGGACAGTGGGAAGTTAGTGCATGTTGATACCTTTAAATATCTTGGCTGCTGTACTACATTACAAGGGAAATGCTCCAATGAGGTAACAAATTGAATTGCTCAAGCAAGAGAAACAGTTTTCAAGAAATTATCTCTTCTGGCATCCAGAAACATGTCCATGGAAACCAGGAAGAAATTTATGAAAAGTTACATTTCCAGCACATGTATATAGCCATGGTTTGGAAACTTAGACTCTGAGGAAATTGATAGTAGCTACTTTGAAGCGTTTGAGATGTGGTGCTGGAGGAGGACCTTACGAGTACCGTGGACAAAAAGAGTGCCTAATGAAGAGGGTTTGAAGAGATTGGATGAAAGAAGAATATTGACTGAAAGCATTGCAACAAGGAGAAGCAGTGTGGTTGGTCACCTGCTATACCGTTCAAAATGGTTCACCACACTCATCGAGGGAGTGATTGAGGAGCGTAGTGGGAGGGAAAGGCCCAGGCATGGGTATATGGATGAGGAGGAATAAGGTATGTGATGATTAAGAGACTGTTTTTATAATAATGGCTCCCATGTATACCACCGAAGTAGCTTAGGAGTAAGGCAGGGTAGGCTGCCTTACGTGAGCCGTACGACATATACAAGGAAGGCAGTGTGGCCAGCACTATGCTTCAGCCGCCCATTATTATCCCCAGGATGTTATCCCACATACTCATTTTCAACAGGCTGAGTCAACCTGGGGGCTGAAAAACGCACCTTGATTTTATGGTGTGGGCCCGGGAATCGAACCCGGGACCTCTTGATTAGTAGCCAGTGCCATACCCACTGGTCTACTGAGCCGCCAGGGAGAGAGAGAGACTGTTTCTGGAAGGTAAAAAACTGCAAGCTTACCAACCCGAGGAGGAGGAGGAGAAGGAGCGGGAGGGGGAGGAGGAGTGTGTAGAGGGAATGTATTCCCTAAGTACTTGTAATCATATTTATTACAAAAAATATAACCTTGGCAAAACTTTGTAATCCCCAAAGTGTCTGCACAACACTAACTATTGTAGAGAGTAAGCTGACTGCACCTGGTATCAAAAACCTCAGGAAAGAGAGACCGACTTCACACCAAAATAGTGCCTTACAAAACTAGAAAACATTTAAAATTAATGGGTATCACTAGCTTGGCTGATTTTCATCATGGACATTTCTTGATAAAAATATATAAAAGTTAATAATGAAAGAGGGTTTTTTAAGTGAATAAAAAAAATACATTCAAACACTAGCTACATGTCAATAAACAACAAATAATGCTCTACCGAATGATTAGAAATAGGTATTAGAGACAACAGATACAAATACATTGCTGAAATTTTAGTAGAATGTCTACTAGTGCAATACTCTTAAACCCTCTATTACACCATGCGACCAGTTGCGTCTACGAGTTGCATACAATCAGTTACCTAATATAAAAGTGGCCAATAGTTGCATGGTTTGCAACTGTCTTTACAATCGATTGCAGACTTTAGGCCTCTATTATACTACATAACTGATAGTATGAAAAGTTTTGTAACAGGGGTGTAAATCAAAGACTTACTTAAATCGGTTGTATGGTCTGCAATAGATTGCAACATGGTTGGAAGCCATGCAATCGCTTCTGTAAATATTAGTTTCATGCACTAGATGTGCAGTATTCAGTCACATACAGTGTATTAGACTATGCAACCGATTGCGTGTAACTCGTCTGCGCACACATACTACAGGCAGCTCAAGAGACCTGTCTCATCAACATAACCTCAGTAAGTATTATGAAGACGCCATACTTGTGTTGTTTGTGCTGTTTTGTGTTTGTCGTCATGGAAGAAGGAGTGCAAACAATGGAGAACAGTCAGAAGGATGATTTGACAAAAATAATTAACACAACTGTTTTGATAAACACAGAGTACTTCTTCTCAATTTAGTATCTATGCCAGTCAAGTTTTGCCTTACGTAACTGACCAGTTCATCAAAAGATAATGTGGATATGAGGAAAGTAATTAAAAACCTTGTTTTCATCCAAAGTGCATCAAATAATGTATAATACAGACTGTTTCTTATGGATAACGTGGAATTTTTGTGACCTCCTTTGTTTCAGTTTATTAATTAACAAGGCAAGTAGAAGCAGGTCCGCATTACTTGACGCCATGACTACAATGGTAACTGAAGTAATGATTATCTTCAACTCACAACTCTGCACTGAAGTAAACTGACGACATGCGTAAACTGCAACTGATTGCAGAGCAGTTGCAGCAGCCAGTTTTACTAGCCTGCAACTGGTCTCACGTAGCCTTGCAATAAGGTGCCTAATGTAATAGAGGCCTTAGGTACAGTTACTGTTAAAGTCCGTAAACAGTGACACAGCATGTTGTGAATGTCATAAGCCTACTGGCTGACCTCATCTGGTCTATATTTAATGTGTTTCTCCTAAGCTGAGTCTAGACAACTGCATATGGCCCACGATCTTATCTTGAAAAACCAACTAAATAATTGTACAATTTACTTTAATAAGTAAATGAATAATACAATATTATTTTCACCGAGAATGTCTTGGATGAGAAATGTATGAAAAAATGTTTTTCTGATTCACTAATAGATGTACAGTAGATATCACTTTGTTTCATAGAATGTGTATTTGCTTTAGTCCTCTTTTATTTTCATCATATTACAAGACCCAGAATACTTTTTTCCATCCCTTGGCTAGACAAAAACAGATGTGCCTGTTCTATGTTTACCTATCCTTGATTTGTAATCAGTTGCACCTGTATTCAAATTTAAGTTTAAGCATTTTCAGGGTCTTTTTAATGTATTTTAAAATTGGGCGGTTTAAAAAATCTGAACAGTATTCTCAGTTTACTGCTTTACCCTTTTCAAAATAATCTACTAATACAATCCCTGTGGCATCCCCAAACACCAATGCCATAACCTTTCCTGCTAATGGAACTCACTGTTTAATTTGAACACAATTCTCAGTTTACTGCTTTACCCTTTTCAAAATAATCTACTAATACAATCCCTGTGGCATCCCCAAAGACCAATGCCATAACCTTTACTGCTAATGGAACTCACTGTTTATTTTTTTACTTTTTTTTCATATCGGCCATCTAAGGACCACATGCCAATTTCAATTCTTTACTGTTTGTTCTTTCATTTTTTTCCAATATTCTTTCATCTTCTCACTGTCTCTTCTTCCTGTCTTCAGTCCACTCTGACCTTGCGTTTTTCTCTGTCCTACCCTGGACTCCCTTCATTTTTAACACTTTTGCCCGAAAAACTTCTCCTTCAATTGCTTCTTCTGCATGTATATTATTTTTTTCTAAATCCTTTTGGACTTCTTTAATCCAACTTGATGTTGCCTTCTTCTCCCACAGATATTTGAAGATTTGCTTTGTCAACCTATTGTCGCCCATTCTATATAAATGTCCAAAAAATAATAGTTTTCTATTTCTAATTGTTTCTGTTATATTTTCTATACTCTGATATATTTCATCATTACTTCTTAATTTCCAACCTTCTGAAGTTTTTCGTGGACCTAATATTTTCCTAATAATTCGTCTTTCCAACATTTCTAGTTTGTCTAAATTATAATTCAATGCTAGACATTCACTTGCATATAGGCATTTTGGCTCACTACTGTACTGTAATGCCATATTTTCGCATTTTTAGATATGCACTTTTTAGTGTAAATTTCTTTTGTTATAACATACGCCCTTTCCATCTTATGAATCCTGTCTTCTATAGCAGATTTTTCCAAGCCATTCTCTTGAATTATCTCTCCTAGATAATTATATTTTCGAACCCTCTCTATTTGACCACAATAGACTGTTTATTTTGTATTTATTAATTTTTTGTTTGCACTGAACAACAGCTTCTGTCCGCTGTTTTGATTCTAGTGTGTAACAGTAAAGCCTAGTCATTCCATTGTTACAAACTGACCTCTACAGTCACTTGTATTCTACTTAAAACGCTCCAATTATTGACGAGTGATTTTCATACAAATGCATTTTTGGTCTGCTGTTAGCAAGAATGGCACCCAACTTGTGCAAAGCTTCTCGATATGCAATTGTTCATGCAAAATAAATCCTACACTTCTTCTAGCAGCTTTGTGATGGTTTTCAGAATGATCAGTCCGTCTTCAAACACATATATCCCTCATACGAGATCATTGAACATGAAAATTGTTATCAAAGTGCAACACACATTGATAATAAAAATTGATTTACATACGCTGTTCAAGTAGTATGTACATAAATTGGTTTTTATTGTTGACATGTATTGCACTTTGATAAAAAATGTAATGTTTAATGATCTCGTATGAGGGATATATATGTCTAAAGATAGAACTGTTATCCCAAAATGCATCACAAAGCTACTAGAAGAAATCACAAGATGGGTGTAAAAGAAGGTAATATATAAATTAAATCAACTGTGGCTTGGATACTGGAAACATGAATTTTAAAATCCTACCTGTTCTTCAGAAATACCTACAAGCCTCAGCAATTTCATGCACATTAACTTGCCAGTCATGCAATACCATATTTTCTCGCATAATTAACGCCCCCGCATAATTTACGCATCCCATTTCTGGGGGGTTCAAAGTGGGAAAAAAGAAATATTTGCAAATTTGACACACCCACTTTCTCGATGATTTTATCACGCAGTTCCGGGTGCGTTTCGAAATAAAGATGTCAAGTAGTAGCTTTCCTATTGCGCAACCTCGCATTTCAAACGCTCGTGCAACTTCCTGTTATTACTCACTGCGGTATTTCAGTACGGTGAGTGAATCAGCGAAGACGTGATTAGTGACGATCTATTCCAGTCTGGTAGAAACTCATTTTACGAGTGTTTCGGGTACACGGATGTTTTGTGATCTCAAAGTCGTTCATTAATCCACAATGAGCAAGTATTCGAGTAATACTGCGTCATATAAACTTGCGGTGATCGCTTACGCCGAAACACACGGGAATAGGGCAGCAGGCCGCAAATATTCTGTGTCCGAGTGTAACGTGCGGTACTGGCGAAAACAGAAAATTGCCCTTCAAGAGACCAACAAGTCTCGTAAAGCATTTCGTGGTCCAAAAAGTGGCAAGTTTCCGCAAGTAGAGGAGTATCTTCTGAAATATGTGATTTCGTTACGCAATGATGGATATGCCGTTTCTTACGAAATGCTGTATTTTAAAGGACGAGAAATAACTGAAGCACATGGGATCAGTTGGTGCGTATGGTTGGAGTAGTTATGTCCAATTCTAAGTGCCAAATAAGAATACAATCAAATCTATCCAACTCCTTAAAAACATTGAATGGGTTGAAACAAGGAGATGCCTTAGCGTGTCTGTTGTTCAACATAGCTCTAGAAAAGGTCATCAGGGATTCAGGAATTCAAACTAGCGGACACATATTTCACAAGGAGGTACAGCTTCTGGCCTATGCCGATGACATTGACGTCATAAGTAGGTCTGAATCTGGCTTAAAGGAAGCCTTTCGGGAACTGGAGTTGTCCGCTAAGGCTATGGGCTTGGTTATAAACCAAAGCAAAACCAAATACATGGTTGTAGGTGCCAACACTCGTGCCCTGTCCCTGCGCATTAACGATTATAAATTTGAAAAGGTTCAGGGTTTTCCATATCTCGGGTCATATGTGGACTCTGGAAATGACTCCTCTAGAGATATTGAAAGACGGATATTATCTGCTAATAGGTGTTACTACGGACTGGTGAAACATTTTAAGTCTAAATTAATAAGTAAAGATACAAAAGCCACCCTATACAAGACCTTGATTAGACCAGTCCTGATCTATGGCTCGGAATGCTGGGTGGTAAAAAAACTAGATGAGCAGAAACTATCCATTTTTGAGAGGAGGGTACTGAGGAGGATCTATGGCCCTGTGAGGGAAAACGACATTTGGAGGCGACTGCATAATCGAGAGTTGTACAAAAGGTTTAAAGATCTTCCGATCGTGCAACTCATACAAATTAACAGATTGCGTTGGGCTGGTCATGTGCAGAGAATGGCGGAGGATAGAATCCCAAAAAGAGTGATGAATTATTTGCCGATGGGAAGGAGAAGGAAGGGAAGACCGCGTACAAGATGGCTGGACCAGGTTGGTAAGGAGGCAGTGAGGCTGGGTGCAGCAAACTGGTGGACATTGGCCAGGAGTAGAGACCAGTGGGGAAGATTTCTTTTGGAGGCCAGGGCCCGGACTGGGCTGTAGCGCCGAGGATGTATGTATGTATGTACATGGGATCAGTGTCTCGAATTTTAAGGTTAGCCGAGGCTGGGTGATTAAATTTATGAAGAGAAATGGACTCTCTCTTCAAAGAAGAACATCCTTATGTCAAAGAATGCCGAATGATTTCGACCAAAAAGTCATTGATTTTCATCGCTTCGTGATGAGGAAACGGAAAGCGAAGAAATATTTGCTTTCCCAGATAGGAAACGCAGATCAGACGCCCATCAGTTTCGATATGCCACAAAGTCGAACAATCGATATGAAAGGAAAATCGAGTGTTATTGTGCGCACTACTGGAAGTGAAAAACAACGGTGTACGGTAATGCTTGCTGTAACAGCTGATGGCAGAAAGCTTGCACCGTACGTTGTCCTGAAGCGAAAAACAATGCGGAAAGTAAAATTTCCACGTGGGATCCACGTTCGTGTCCAAGAAAAAGGGTGGATGGACACGTCACTCGTAGAAGACTGGATATGAACGGTTTGGGGAAATAGAGCGGGGTCTCTCCTTTGGTGCCCGGCTCTTCTCGTGTTGGACAGTTTTCGTGGCCATCTGACGGAAAACACTAAAAAATTATTGGAAACCATGAAAACCGATTTGGCTGTGATTCCTGGTGGACTGACATCAGTACTTCAACCCTTGGACGTTTCGATAAATAAACCATTCAAGGACAATGTGCAAAAACTCTATCAGTGCTGGATGGCGGAAAATGTGCACGAACTTACTCCAACAGGCAAAATTCGGAAACCATCTGTGGAACTCCTTTGTGAGTGGATATTGCGCGTTTGGGACATGATTTCTTTGAAGGTGATTGAAAAGAGCTTCAAAAAGACGGGAATCTCGAATGCGTTAGACGGGACTGAAGATGACTTCTTATGGAGAGATGTGAGCAGTGATAGCAGCAATTCTTCCTGCAGTTCCAGTGGCGACGACCAACTCAGTAGCCTATAAAAGGTAAGATTATTTTTCTTCCTTTTTAGCAGGTATGTCATTATTACTTACGTCGTTAGTACTTTCGTTAATTCATATTTACGGTATTTTGCTTCAGGTCGTACTATCAGCTCGTGACGGGAAGAATATTTTCCGGTGTCCGTACTTGAAACTGTGTGTCCAACTTGCCTAATGTACTCTATTTGATTGTTCAGAAGAAAACTCAACCGTAATTTTACGCCAAATGACGATAACTTCAATGAGTTGAACTGATTTTGTGTATAATATATTTAATGTATCTTTTAAATGTCAATAAATTTCAAATGAAATTTGGGTATATCTGAAATCCTTGAATAATTTACACACCCGAAATTTTTGCCGGTATTTTTCGTCAAAAAAGTGCGTTAATTATGCGAGAAAATACGGTAACTATCTGTATTTTGTAATGGGGCAGAACTGTGCGATAGGTTTTTATTTGTGAATACAACGCAGTAGTTACCCACACGAGGCCTCAATGTATAACCATAGACATTCCTGAAGGTGACGCCCATCCGCATGTTGGTCCAGAAAAGTTGTCAACAAGCACGGTTTTAAGGTGCTATGGAATGTGCGCTATTGCGCGGATGCGTGTGCTTACAGCTGAATTATCACGTACTCGGCTGGTTGAACAGTTACAGTGAGTAGACTACAGTGGAACTTGGTTATTACGGCCTCGGCTGTTACGTCAACTCGGGTGTAGCGTTATTTTGTCATAAGTCCGGTCAAACTGATATCTTTAACATTATAAAAATTCCCGGTTTTAACGTCACTAAATATTGTACTACTCTGTTACAGCGTCAAAAATTTCTCAGATATTTTACTCTAAATTTCATATAAACGTATATATGTGAGCGCGCGCTCTACGCCCATGGCTACAGACATACATTGTATGCAAGCGATACAAAATACAAAATTATTTTCTGTATGGACACGGCGCAACCTGCCACAATTTCACTCTTAGATGCAATACAATTCCTAGACGACTCTTGGAAGAGTGTAACACAGAAGACGATAGCAAAATGCTATAGTAAAACACAACTTGTACATGAAAATTAACCCGATGGTGACGAAGACAACGACTTGCCGTTCTCGGAGTGGATTAAGAAATTCGACGTAAATGAATTTGGAAATGAACTAGATTCCTGTGCATCAGTGGATGACCAAGTAGAAACATTCCAAGTGTTGAGTGACGCAGAAATTATCGCGGAAGTAAAAACATAGAAGCAGAAGATAGTGTTGAAGAAGATGCTGAGCAAGAGGAGGATCCCGACATCGTTTGTCCGACAGTACAGGAAGCAATGAGAGCCGCCGAAACTCTTTCACGATTTTACTGCTTTAGAGAGACGTCTGACGACACGTTCAATGCAGCGCAGCATCTCCACAGCACAACAGAAAGAATTTATTTTTTAGAAAGGAGCGTTCAAAAGAAAATTACGGATTACTTTCGACAGTAAGCCTAAATGTAAGTTACATGTACTTTCTTTTTGATCTTTTAAAATATTCTTCATGCTGTTTGTATAAATGAAATGCAGTTTGTAAACTTTAGAATAAATATCACGAATAATGTTAATAATGCAAAGATCTTTTTTTTTATTTCTCCTTCCTTACTAGTGATTAAAAAGGGTCTTTTATAACGACTCTTTTATAACGTCACTCGGACATAACGTCATTATTTTTTTGGTCCCTTCAATGACGTTATAACCAAGTTCCACTGTATATGCGGCGTTGAAAATTTGCTATGTCACGTGGTGCCGCTTTGCTCCAGTCAAATACCAGGTTGCCGCGAGATGAAGCAGCTGAGCCATCTTGAAAAGCGGTGAGCGTCGCTTGTCTTACTACAGCCAGCAGAACGCGCGGTCGTATAAAAATTTAGCTCGAGCAAATTAGGGTCGGCCGACCAGTAAACCATGTGATTTAAACTATAACATTGGCACGATATAAAATAACAGTAAACAGTGAAGTTTTCAAAAAGTTAATCAGTGCAACATCTTTTGGACGTGACCAGTGAACAAGAATGTAATAAGAGTGACACGTTGTCTGCAGAGACGCCATCAGTCAAGTAACAGAAAAAAACTTAAACCAATCAATATATCTAAATTCATAAAAGCGCTAAATGTAAATAAAGGGGTTTAAAAGATATGGGTGTGTGTGTGTGAGCGAAATTCTGGGTTGCATTTAATTAAATTTTAATGAATAAGTTTCAGAATTTCAAATAAGTGATTTAATTATAAGAAATAAGAGATAAGTCTGTTATTTCAATCAGATGGTGTTGTCACCTCGATATGTAATTGTGCATAAATGTTAGCAAATAGAGAAGGAGAAGGGAAGCAAATAAAGTAGAGTGTTACGTGGATTATAACTATGAATTTATGGTAGAAATAGGTTGTTTATTATAAGTGTTATAATAAATTTGTTTATTATTGTATTGTTTATTATATTATTATATTGTTTATTATAAGTGTGGGTAATATAAGAAGAATAAAGTAAATGCATTTGAAAGATTGTGAAAAATTTTGGAAAAATTTAAAATTTGCAATGAAATTAAGGAATTGAAAGGAATGACGTAGACTAACGTGGATGTGGATTTTGATAATAGACCTAGATTGTTTTCACTAGGGGAATAAAATTTAATTAATTGAACTTCATTTGAAATAATATCAGAAAAAATTTTGTTGTTTGGAAAGAGAAAATTACTTTGTGTAGAAGCAAATACAGAATGCTTGTGAAGTTTATTTTAATATAAATGGAGGTAGTATGTAGTCGATAATGAAAAGGTGTATGCACCCAGTAATTGCTAAAAGCAACCCAGTATGCTTGCAAGGGGGAACATATCGGTTGAGGATCTGGTATGGTGTAAGACCAGTTTTGGAATTTTATTCAGAATGTTACAAGGTGAGGTGGTACTGTGGTGAGTACCTGGCCGATTTTACGGTGTTGGGATCTCGAACAGAGAAGTCCAGTAATGTCGTTCAGGTGCAGCCAGAGTCGCCGAGCTAGGGGGGTAGTTTACCCATGATATGTTTAGAAATTAAAGGGGGGTTGTTGGCACCATATCCCCACTGATCCTCTTGGGGTTTAGCAATGAGAGTTTTTCTGTTTCGGCAGAAACCCTCTCATTGGGGGGGTATTGTAATAGGGCAGAATTGTGCGATAGGTTTTTATTTGTGAACACAATGCAGTAGTTACCCATACAAGGCCTCAATGTATAACCATAGACATTCCTGAAGGTGACGCTCATCCGCATGTTGGTCCAGAAAAGTTGTCAACAAGCACGGTTTTAAGGTGCTATGGAATGTGCGCTATTGCGCGGATGCGTGTGCTTACAGCTGAATTATCACTTTCTCGGCTGGTTGAACAGTTACAGTGAGTAGACTATATGCGGCGTTGAAAATTTGCTATGTCACGTGGTGCCGCTTTGCTCCAATCAAATACCAAGTTGCCGCGAGATGAAGCGGCTGAGCCATCTTGAAAAGCGGTGAGCGTTGCTTGTCTTACTACAGCCAGCAGACCGCGCGGTCATATAAAAATTTAGCTCGAGCAAATTAGGGTTGGCCGACCAGTAAACCATGTGATTTAAACTATAACATTGGCACAATATAAAATAACAGTAAACAGTGAAGTTGTCAAAAAGTTAATCAGTGCAACATCTTTTGGACGCGACCACTGAACAAGAATGTAATAAGAGTGACACGTCGTCTGCAGAGATGCCATCAGTCAAGTAACAGAAAAAAACTTAAACCAATCAATATATCTAAATTCATAAAAGCACTAAATGTAAATAAAGGGGTTTAAAAGATATG
Organism: Magicicada septendecula; assembly: GCA_034769895.1. Taxonomy (NCBI): domain Eukaryota; kingdom Metazoa; phylum Arthropoda; class Insecta; order Hemiptera; family Cicadidae; genus Magicicada; species Magicicada septendecula. The sequence goes on from CM068373.1 coordinate 112,698,359, forward strand.
CGTGTGTGTGTGAGCGAAATTCTGGGTTGCATTTAATTAAAAATTTAATGAATAAGTTTTAGAATTTTAAATAAATGATTTAATTATAAGAAATAAGAGATAAGTTTGTTATTTCAATCAGATGGTGTCGTCACCTCGATATGTAATTGTGCGTGAGTGAAATGTTAGCAAATAGAGAAGGAGAATGGTAGTAAATAAAGTAGAGTGTTACGTGGATTATAACTATGTACTTTTTACTTGCATTTACCTGTTTTTCTCTGCTAAAGTACACCAGACGACTCCCTGGCAAATTACCGGTAAAGGTAAGTAATACGTAATTTCAATATTTTAATTAATGAATAACATTTCAAATTTCAATAATTTAATAACGAAATAATCAGTAACACTTCAGATTTCAATAATTTAAACACTAATGAACGTGTAGTATTTCAATTTGTTCAATGATTTCACTTGTAACACTTCACAGACATTCTCCTCATGGATCATCTTCCCACAAATTTATGCAGCCACAATTCAATTCAGCAGTCCATTTTTGAATTGGTGAAAAAGAAGAAGACTCTTCATAAACTTTTATGAATTTGAAGTGACTTTTGTTTGATATTAAAACTTCTTTTACAAAGAATTTTAATACTGCATGATATTCAATTTTACCCATTTCAAGGAATATACACAGAACATCTACTTGAATTAGTTGCTTTAAAGAAACTATTTTATGGAATTACTTGCAATTTTGCATGCACTATTATGAACGATGCATCAACTTGGAAAAATCTAAAATCTTGCCAACAGAATCGCCATCTATGGTCGAGGGCAAGAACTTTTCAGATCACCCTTGTAGTCATTAGTACACTCTGAATGAGTAAGCTGATTGTACTCAGCTTGCAATCACTTTATGTGAAACCCCTATTTGATACAATGTAATGGCTATTGGAAATTAAACACCCCCCTCACTCAATCTCTCTTATACGCACATACACATAATCTCTCTTGCACATTCACGCATACAAATTTTTTTATATACGTACAAAGATAAGTGAAGGTAACCATTTGCGAAAACAGTAAATCTGTTTCTTCCTAAACAGACTCCAAAACTGACGCAGCACCAACTTCAAGCCTGTTACTTTGTTGTATGTCAGTTCTGAAAGCAGAAATCGTGGTCAAATAATAATATGAATTAACTTTGTGACACTTTATCCATCTGGTCAAGAAATAAATATGAGAGAAGATCAAATATAAACGAGACTTTTGAAACTGGCACAAGACAGTTTAACTTTTGCTAATGTTGGCTACAGCAAGCCGTGGTTAGTAGTGCCCAGACATGCACAGCACAGCATTATGCTCTTGTTTCTAAAGTTGTTTGTTTAACTGCTGTCATGATGAGAGAGCGAATGGTGCATATGTTCATACACACAGTATAATTATTAAGCATTTAGTATGGAAAGGTGTTAAACCAGCTGAAATTTTGTACAGATTGTGTGCAAAATTCGGCAGTTTTACACTTTTTTCTGGTTACTGTGTGGGAACTGAGTGTCCTATTCATCTGATGTAACACTTAAAGTGTCCTAATTTACATGTTGGGTACGTACCAGTGGCGCTGGTGGTTGAAAAATTTGGGGGTTTGCAGTCGGGTTGGATGGTATTAAATTGTTTTATTATCTGAACAGAAAATGTCCAAGTCTCCTCCCCTCCAAACAATACATAAGGAAAACAAAATAATGCAATTTTAGTGTCACCCACATAACCATGATTATTTATTGTATAAATCTTTTTTAAATTTATGATTAAATATTCTGTTACCTGATTTTACATTTTGATTAAATTTGAAAGATCTGGTGTAGCCTACCTACTCTCGTAATTTAATTTTTTTCTCAATATGACGTAAACTTAATGAAAACGCTGGTCAGTTAAGTTTACTTAACTTAACTTAAATTTAAGTAAACTGAACAGCATTTTCGTTAAGTTTACGACAGAATTCACTGCATCCTACCAGTTAAATATAATAAATATCTTACACTATGACACCTTAATCCTTTATATGTACTATTATTTACATTTAACAATGAACTGGACTGACACTTAACTGACACTAACAACGAAATTCACAAGAAATTCAACTGACACTAACTCAAGTAGCATAACAACATAAACATACTAATTCCTACCTAGCATACCACGTGTTATTTACCAACAGACTGGTGACGCCATAACATACAAGCGGGGTTTGCAGTCCCTAATCACACCAAGCGAGCCTATATCGTTGCAACAGGAGCACCCGAGTCTAGCCAGCCACAGTACTACTCCAGTGTATTTCCCCATATACAAAGCGCGTCACAGTTGGTGCACACTTGCCATGTACACCGCGGCAAGAGCGTGTACGGATTTTAGTATTGCTATGCGCTTTTCAATTGCCAAATGATTAATTACGATTATTTAGCGTGAAACCACTATTATTAGTTTTTGTTTTATTCATAATTCTATAATTTAAAATACAATTTGGGATTTAATCAGGGGTTGTGCAACCGTACAGCCTACGCACGAGCCGCCACTGGTACGTACAGGTGTTAGGTAATACGAATTTTCCCAGGCTCAAGTCACATACATACATTCTGTGAGGCCCAATGGTATGTTTTAAATGCAAAATAATACTTTACGTAATACCGATAAAACACCCTGTAACAATATTGTTAAAGTTTCCATGACAAGGACTGATGAAGTGGACTGCTTGTTTTGGCACACACTGTATTTATTATTAACTGCAAAAATGTGTACCTTTACTAGAAATATCCTTATGTATCCCACTGTCCATTATGTATGTATTGGTACTTCCATTATCTGCCTCGCTGTTTTCACCTCTGCCTATTCCACCAACCCTAAAATTTGCAAAAAAAGAAGAATTATTAATTAAACATTTATACAGCAGATACACATTTAATCATATTAATAAGCAAGTATGAACTAGGTAACATTATCTAGATAAAGCAAGTAGAGTCTAGATAAAGTTAAAGTAGATAATGATTTGAGAAGTGTGAATGTGAGAGGTTAGAGGAGTCTCTGTGTTGAGAGGATAGAATGGAAGAAAATCACTGAGCAAGCTAAGACCCACCACACTGGGTTGTAATGCAAGGAGCAGGAGAGGAGGGGTGGTTGAGGGGGAGATAGATAAGTAGAAGGAGGAGGAGGAGGAGGAGAAGAAGAAGAAATAATCTTGGTGTGTTTTAAATATCTTTTAAGTATTGTGATAAATACAAGAAATAACTCAGACACACATAACTAACCTGAGAAAGACTTCTTCCATGCTTGTATACGCAATTCCAACACCTTTGATACCGAGCTTCGACTGTCTGGCTTCAAGACCCTCAAACATTGTAGAGAAACTTGGTCTCGACTCTTGTGGTAAGTTATACGTAACCTGTCCTGGAAGCAAACTCTTGACCTCGACACTAGGTATGTGCCCTCTGATGACGGATGTAATGTTCTGTGCATCTGCATGTCCATCTTTCATTATAGTTAAACTGTAGCCAGTACCTGTAACCACCACAAACACCATTTTCATTATTTTTATTTTAAACAACTCATTTTTTATTAAACAATGAAGGGTAGAGCATATATACGAGGAATATCCAGAAAGTAAGTTCCGATGGGTTATTGAAAAAAACAAGGAACATTATTACAAAACATGTTTATGGCTATTTGAAGTAGACTTCTTAAACTACTTTTCTATATAGTGTTATGGCATTACAGAACAGTCTACGTGTTTGTCGAATGTTCCAGAAGAATCTCGCTCTAATGTGTGTGGCATACATGATTCTCGATGCATTCGCGAGACTTTTCTGGAAGCCGCCAGCCGCGCGAACTGTGTCAAGGCCGCAATTAATTACGTCATAGTTTTGAATCTCCTGGTCTGTGAGTGTTGTATAAATACAAGGCGTCAGCGGCCTTATTTTTCAGTATAGTTGCGATATATTTACAGTGCGGTTCGAGTTTATTGTCGGGCGATTACACCTGATTATCGGGCGATATTACTGTGTGCGTTCAAGTTTGACATTTTATTGCGTGTGAACAATTTTTATTTGATTTGTTGTAAGAGACTGTGTTGTTAATTACAAACTGTTTAACTGTGAAAATTAAAGCTGGTGATTAGTGACTTAATTGGTGTCTTGTATTTTGTTTCCACTGTACTTACGACGAGCAAGTAGACCGTCATAACAGTGGTGTCAGAAGTGGGATAGAACGGTTAACAGTGGACACTTTGTACAAGATGAGTGTAATTCGTAATTAATCGGAAAACAATGGATGCCAGTAAGATGATGGAAAATTTCCAGGCACTGTTGTTGCAGACAGGAACGACGACGACAGGATGCAGAGAAAACGGAAGAGAGACAGAAAACCCTCCTGCTGGAAGCAGAGGAAAGACGCTGACAGGAAACGGAAGAAGCAGAAAAACGACAGGATGAAAAACGCAGGCAGGAAAGTACTAACTGTTGAGTTTGATATTTACAGCAAATGCCATTTCCCACATCAAATACAAAATGCTTTTCTATCTTGTGTAAGTTTCATGTCTGTTAGAACCTTGTTTACTGACTTTTTCCATGTCTGTCTCAGTCCATCTCTTGTAGGTGCCCAATTAATATTGTTATGAACAGGCTAACACCAGATGAAGTCGCCATGGTTAACTTTAATTATAATTAGAAATAAACAAAAACACTCATATACAATTCCTCAAACTAAAGGATGTGCAACACATAACTAATAAATGTCACCTTATGTCACAACCACAAGTCACAATAACAATTACTCTGCACGGTAATATCGGTAACATCACAGGTCCAAAACAAAATGACAATGGTGCTTATATTTACACCCCACTGAGATTAGAGAATAATCTTCCATTTCCTAGGGAATGCATCGAGAATTAATTGTGTAATTACAGGCATTGGAATGCTCTGGACAATATCGAGCATTGCTGTTTGTGGAGTGTCATGTAGGCATGTTTGGTAACTATCTACATAAAACAAAAATTCCAAACCCACATGGAAATTTCTGACCTCTTAACACCTGTCCCCACCATAAAGGTGTTTCATCACATTTCTCAAAGTATTAAACCAAATTTAAAGAATGTCCTTGCTTGCCTGGTTCAAACAGTTCTTGTTAACCATGCTAAAAGACGCCTCCCTGACAATTTCTTCTACAGACATCCATCTCTGAAAGGCTTGCATTTGCTTTAATTGTTAAACAAAAAAATTGTAGAAATAAAAAATCAAGAGGAGAAGGATAATAGATTTCTCTGAGAAATGTCTTATGTGGAGTTTGCATCGTGTAGTTAAACATGAATATATTAAATGACTAAATGAAGAACGAAGTCCCAACAGGTGTGTACCATACCTGCTGCTCACTAACAGTAATGGGTAAGATTAAATTAAGAGTTCAGATTGAAATTATTTTTATGAAAAACGTGAATTACAAACCATAAAGTTTCTTCAGAAACAGTGTGGTGCCATAGCAACTAACACGGCCGTGATCCATGATGGCTATTCTGTCTCCCAGAACGTCGGCCTCCTCCATGTAATGAGTCGTTATCATGATGATGCGATCACCTCTAAGGCCCTATACAAACAGATATAGTAAACTGTTACACTAATATAACAAAACTATGTATCAGGAATATACTTTGTTTAATTTTTGACAGCAGCACTTTAGAGGGCCAGTCGTGGCCTCTTCATCACTGTGGGAATTACTTAGTCAATAACAGAACTCCTATTTCACGTATTTTGTTATTTCTAGTTCCGATCACACACACACACGCACGCACGCACACACACACACACACACACACACACACACACACACACACACACACACACACACACACACACACACACACACACCTTTAAAATTACAAACTTATTATTAATTTGTTAGTTTATTATCAGTTTGAACATAGTTAACTCTTTTGAGGTCTGCAAGTTTCTGACACTGTTCTGTCCCTGTAGACTTGGCACTTTTTTACTGGAATTGTATTACTTTCTTCTGTAACACAACTGACTTTGTAATAATAAATACCACTATTATATTAACGACTCGGAACACAAAGTTTTTTATAAGTAAAAACATAAAGTTTTACCTTACAGCCTGAACCGGTTTTCGCCTTTAAAAGGCTTCTTCAGAGGCTGCCGCTGGTAGCGCTGTCCGTCCTGTTGTAGGCGACGGAATCGAATTTCGAAAGATGCTGTGTGTGTGGGGTGAGATATGTTCGAATAATGCGTGCGATTTGAATTGTGTCTGTTCGTTTAGGATGTCGTTTTTATTTGTTTTTGTGTGTTTGTATATTTCCAATTGTTCTAGAGTGTCTAGTTTTCGGCCTTTTGTGTGCATGTGTAGAATGTTCATATCATAGTCGATGTTTTTATATGTGAGGTTTGCTTCAATGAGGTGGTTTGCAAAGGTGGATTCTGTAGTGGAGTGGAGTGCCTTTGTGTGTTAAATGTATCTCTGTTTGAAGCTACGTCCTGTCTGGCCTATGTAGAATTTGTTGCAATTTGAGCAATTTAGCTTGTAAACACCGGGTAGATCGAATTTGTTTTGTGCTTTGTGTGTGTGTTTTGATAGTGTGTGTTCTGTTTTGTTAGTAGTTTTGTAAGCGATTCTGTATCCTGCTTTTTTGAATTTGTGGGCTATTTTTTCAGTTTGTTTGTTGATGTATGTTAGCGTTATGAATTTGTTGTTTTCTGTCTTTGTCTGTTCTTTGTTTTGTGTTTTGTGTTGTGTATTTACTCACCTTCGTTATTAATATAAATACATAAATAATATATACATACATATTTCTGTCTACTCACCACGTGTTTGTAACATTTCCGGTAAGCACTGTTATGTTTTAATGATGATTTAAATTAATATAAAATTAAACTGGGGTGGCTCACAATTCTGTACCGTTACAGCACGTGCTCCCAACACACACACACACACACACTATATTTTACGCCCAGGGCCCAGAGTTCTATAAGCGAAAGCGCAGAAACATTGGGGTTGTACGAAATAATAAGAATGATTACCATTGAAAGGTGTAAAAAACTTTGTTTAATTGTTACTTTCTTTGCATAGTTAATATTCAAAATACAAATGGCAGCTTATACCGCACCTACAACATGGCAGCCATTTAACTTCCGCTCCTTATTAATATCTTACATTTCCAATAATTATTCTCTCTTTACTTCTATTATATCAAAGAAGACATTTTATACTGCAGTATTTAATTTTTCTAATATTACCATTGAATCGGATTATCAAACACAAACCAACGCCTCTTCTAAAAGAAGCGGCCGGCCTGTTCTCTCATACTTTCTATCACTCTCTCTCTCTTATTACATCTTTAACAATTTTGATTTACTAAATTTTGCTGTTCATATTATCTCGAGCTCGATTATTTTGTAAAAAAGGTATTATTTAAATGTTGCACTTTCCTGAAATGTTGAGGTTTCCGTGTGGTTCAGATGCTGTCCATGGCTCGCCCGATGTTCGGCGTACTTTGATTCTGATTGTCTGTCTTGTTGGCACTGACTCTACATTCTTAGTTGTTATTAATTTTTTAGATATTTGTCTGATAACAGTTACATATTAATGATTTATAACACTTTGGCTGGTAAAATTTATACCAGCACACTTTTAAACGTGCTCACTCCATGAAGATGTACGGCAGACTGGGCAGACATATTGTCGTATTATCGACACGTGGAGGGGATTAACTGTTATTAACCCTTTGTCTGAGACAGATGACGGTATTGTTCCACGTCATCATTATTACATGTGTCATATTTTGTTATGACAAGTCAGCATTGTCGATCAGTGCAACCATCGAGTGCGCCTCATTTCGCACGTACGCTCTTGGCCTTGAGACGAATTATACAGATGAAACTGCGTCATGTATTTAAACATGGGGGAAGTTGACCTAACTCTCTTTTACACATGAAAATACGCTAAAATACAATACAAGACTCCTTAATACCATAATTCCTTAAGACGGACGTTTGTACCGTCACAAAACCCCCTCAATGAGAGGTTTTATGCCGAAGCACAAAAACTCTCATTGACTCATTCACACACTCTAAAGGGATCAGCCCAGATATGTCGCCACAACCCCCTGTAGTGTTTATATAGAAAAATTTTAATCACTTACCCTTGGTCCAATGATGGTGACAGTACCCATCTGACCTTACTGGACTTCTCAGGAGAGATCCCAACACCGTAAGGCCATTTGGCACCTAACACTCCTGCTCTGACACACCGGCCAGCTCAGGACCGCCGTCACGAAACCATCAAACTCTGAAACATTGAATACAAAGTTTTAAAATAGTGGTCTTATCTAATCCCATATCCACAACTGATATGTCTCCCCTTAGCTGCACTGGTTCGTGTTTAGAGGCGTTGTTTGCTTAATTCTAAAATTCCTTCATAAGAAAACGAACAAGATTTAAAATACAAAATCCACTTCTCTTTTCAACATTCCTACCTTCATTAATGTTTTCTGACTCCAGTCAATATTACCTTTCTTACGTCATCACAAGAAAACATATTCTTATACTAAGCATAACACATAAAACAAAATTTTAATTCCTACACGCAACAACAACAACTATCCATCTCTATTATATAAAATTAAAAATATATTATTATGGCAAACACTTCAAATATTCTAAACTTTCTTTACTCAGCTTTCCTGATACTTATATTTCTTTGCAACAGAATCAGAACGATATTTGTATGTTTAACAACAACATCAATATTATTTCTTCAATACTTAACATTTGTTACCGTTGCTACCAATAACAATAAAACATAATAAAACAATGAATATCAAACATTAACACTGTTACATTTATACTAAACAATTTACATTTACACAACTTGTATCAAAACTTTATAACATTATTATTATCAACTCTCTATTAACTCTTTACCATTCTTAACATTTAACTATTTAACATTTATTACAATGAGATCCTATAAAAATTTCAAGTTTATTATTAACCTTTCTGTTACATCACCTTTCTACTATGAATTTTCTTTTCTAACCTTTTCATCAATACTCATCTAGTTTGGGTGACTCTCTATTATTCACTATTATCTATATCTTATTTTGGCATTTATCTATCTAACCTTACTCACCCCTTTTTCTAACTAACCACTACTGACAACCAGTAACATATTATGACACCAATCTCTCCATAATAACAACCCCCTTCAACCTTAATTCTATTTATACCATTCACTTCTTTACGTGAAATTTCTATTACCTATTTGTACTAGGATGTGTGTATCCTACCTGGCAATATACACATTCATAACCTTTTGCCCTCCACCAAATATCGGCAAACACTCTTACCCTTTTCTAATTATGGGAACTGCCACAACGCCGCACGTTAGTCACTCCTCACACCACTATCCTTACCACAAAATATCACCATCAACTAATATATTTACCATTCACCTTACTCACCTTCTCTATATATAATCACTAACCACTGTGTCCCTAAAATATCTAACACCCTCGTTGTGTATTATCTGTATCTCAACTTCTTATTCTCTCTAACTCCCAATAAAGTTAATTCTGACTAATTCATATGCCTTTATTTTAATAATTATCACACATGCTCTATCCCTTTTTAACACCTTACATTACTGTGATCATTGACAATTGCATTAGAAAATTCATCCCTCACCTACTAATAACAATACATCTCAATATCCAAATATATTACATGCTTAATCATTTATTATTCATTAGAATCTAAATCTCATAATATCATTTAACTTCATTATCGAACTTTCTTTTATACAACCTTAATTAAGTAATTAATCTTCAATTATTTAAACTTTCATCATCACAATTAATTATTCTTCAATTATTTATTTAGTTTGAAACATGTTATAATTATTATTAAATCAATTAAACTATACTTTCCTGTTACATGCATGGTTTACACAAAAATACATATAATACACAACATCAAGAATACACAAATACATTGACATCAACACACAAAATATACAATCCAAATTATCATTTAATCACTGACCATAAAATCAGTTCATAAAACAGTCCATCTTGAAATCACACTATCACATAATTAAATGTTCATAACACAATAAAATATTTATCCCCCAACATCAAACAACAGTCGAGTCTTAGGTCTATACAACTTATTTTTCCTTGAAAACATTATATTAGCATCATTAATATAATACTTATTTAAATTCTTATATTCTTCTACAAAACTATCATAATTAATAGGGTTATTCCATATCAATTTATCATACAACTTGTCATAATAGGGTATGGTCCTGTCACCTTCAGTATAATTAGTCACAATCAGGTAAGTTATAAAGTCATTATTTTCATCATTATCTCCTATTACCTCAGTTTCACTATAAGGTAAGTTCTTATTTGTATTACTTCTCTCTCCATCTAACCTCTCTATAAATTCTTCATACTTTCTATTTACTTTAAAAATCTCTATTTCTCTCTTTCTCTCTCCCTCCTTACAGTACCTCTCACTCTCAAAATATGCAGGGGACACTAACTCACAATTTCTGCACCACCTATGAAGTGCACTAAAAAAAACCAGGGACAACTTTATTTGCAGACCTTTCGTCTTCCAAATATATACTGAAGGCACTCTCGTCCTTCCTAAACACATGTGAAGTCTTTACTTCACCCCCTACTACACCATTAAGGGAAACATTTACCCCCTGCAACATTACTTCTACCTCTATACTCTCTTTACACGCTCTCTTTAACCCCTCAACACACACTAACATTCCATCATTATCATATTCTACTCCCCTTAAAATCTCATTATCACTACCAATGTTCACATCATCATTTTCTAATACCATATTTTTATTTATTTTATCATAATTTTCACCACTACTTACCTTGTCGTCTTTGTTTTCATTCCATTTATCTATTTCTCTCGTATTTTCTAACTCTATTTCATCTAAACGTGTCTCTATTTCACTTATTCTTTTATCGAAACTACAATTTTGTCTTTTGATTTCGTTAATATCGCTTTTTAAATCGCTATTTTGCTCCTTCAATTCGTCAAATTTTACGTTCTGTTCATCAAACCTCATATCGAGTTTATTAAATTTCTCATTTAAAAGCATTTGGATTATTTTGATCATATCGTTATCGTCAGTCTTTTTATTCGCTACTGGTGTTGAGTGCACACCTTCACTCATAATTAGCGATTCTGTCACACTCGTTTGACTTTCATTTGCAGTGAGGCTGCTATTTTCGCTATTGTTTGCCATACTGAATAAAATATTTCGTCAATTGTTGTTTTATATCTCAACTCAACAATAACATAACCTACACTTGTAACCTATGTTATTTATGCGTTATGCGTATTTCGCTACCCGTCTGTCTCTGCTCTCTGGCTTATTTATATAATTTTTATTTTATACAATGTCCCTAGTTCGGTCGCCATTGTACATTTACTCCCCTTCTCTACATATAAATACATACATACATATTTCTGTCTACTCACCACGTGTTTGTAACATATCCGGTAAGCACGTGCTCCCAACACACACACACTATATTTTATGCCCAGGGTCCAGAGTTTTATAAGCGAAAGCGCAGAAACATTGGGGTTGTACGAAATAATAAGAATGATTACCATTGAAAGGTGTAAAAAACTTTGTTTAATTGTTACTTTCTTTGCATAGTTAATATTCAAAATACAAATGGCGGCTTATACCGCACCTACAACATGGCGGCCATTTAACTTCCGCTCCTTATTAATATCTTACGTTTCCAATAATTATTCTCTCTTTACTTCTATTATATCAAAGAAGACATTTTATACTGCAGTATTTAATTTTTCTAATATTACCATTGAATCGGATTATTAAACACAAACTAACGTGTCTTCTAAAAGAAGCGGCCGGCCTGTTCTCTCATACTTTCTATCACTCTCTCTCTCTTATTACATCTTTAACAATTTTGATTTACTAAATTTTGCTGTTCATATTATCTCGAGCTCGATTATTTTGTAAAAAAGGTATTATTTAAATGTTGCACTTTCCTGAAATGTTGAGGTTTCCGTGTGGTTCAGATGCTGTCCATGGCTCGCCCGATGTTCGGCGTACTTTGATTCTGATTGTCTGTCTTGTTGGCACTGACTCTACATTGTTAGTTGTTATTAATTTTTTAGATATTTGTCTGATAACAGTTACATATTAATGATTTATAACACTTTGGCTGGTAAAATTTACACCAGCACACTTTTAAACGTACTCACTCCATAAAGATGTACGGCAGACTGGGCAGACATATTGTCGTATTATCGACAGGTGGAGGGGATTAACTGTTATTAACCCTTTGTCTGAGACAGATGACGGTATTGTTCCACGTCATCATTATTACATGTGTCATATTTTGTTATGACAAGTCAGCATTGTCGATCAGTGCAACCATCGAGTGCGCCTCATTTCGCACGTACGCTCTTGGCCTTGAGACGAATTATACAGATGAAACTGCGTCGTGTATTTAAACACGGGGGAAGTTGACCTAACTCTCTTTTACACATGAAAATACGCTAAAATACAATACAAGACTCCTTAATACCATAATTCCTTAAGACGGACGTTTGTACCGTCACAGTGTAGGAGTTTACTGACTATTGTTCTGTCATATCCATTAGATTCTGCTATATATTTTATCCTGTTTAGTTCGTCTTTGTAGTCTTTTTCATCTAAGGGGATGTTGGACAACAAAATCCATAGATTTTAATAATAATAAATAATTAGCTTTATCTGTCTTGTGACTTCTGCTTTCAATATATGTTACCCATTTTGGAACATTTTTCCTGACTTCCTCTCTTTATCATGAACATTTAAACAGCCTTCTCTAAACTCACGACACTATTGCCTCACTTTTTCTTCACTCATTACGGTAGGGTCATATGTTTCACACAATTTCAGTAGCATTATGTCCTCTTGTGTTTAGAAATCTAATCAATGTTTAAACTTTACAACTGGCAGGATTGTTAATTTTTGCAATCCTAAAATTGTTAAATTTTGTAACACACTATCACATGAAGGCAAACAACAATGGACTGGCAAGAATATGGCAGTTACATGCCCAACAGACCAATATTGCCAATCAGTCTTTATAACCGATCAGCCCTTATACCTTTACCATGTTTCTGATTATCTTCTCCAATAACCTTTTACTCACTATAAAACTTCATTTCAACTGTTTTTTTCTTACCTGTTATTATTACGGTTTCACTACAATAAGTGAGAACACTGCTGCCATTATTTTATATAATTTATTTTTTGTATTACACCTCTGTTTATTCTTTAATGTTATTTATATCAATCAACATCTCATCTGATATCCTCTTAACTCTTTTATTTTCATCATTGTCATCATCATACTTGTAACACTAGGTCACAATTAGAAAATTGAACTGACTCAACTTTTATCCCCAACTATTATTTTGGTATGAACTGGAAATTTACATCTAAACACCATAATCTTAGTCTCTTTATGAGATATTTTAAAATTATATGTGCCGTCCCATATCACTGGTTCACAATTCCCATACGGTGCCTCCACTCGTCTGAAGTATTCCCTGATTATAAGGAAACAACAAAGTATTTATCTACCTGTTTAGCCTGTTTAGGATATAATTTTAATCCTCAATCTTCCAATGTTTCATCAAATTTGTTCAAATATATTAAATAATGTAGGCAAAAGATTTCACTCTTGTTTTACCCCACTATCAGATGAGGCATCTTTTAAAAAGAAAGTAAATATGTTTCATAGTAAACAAATTTAATTTATTATTTAATAATATTAAATTTACTAGTTTTAAAGTGTTATTTTTTATTGTAACATCATGCTCAAGCAATGCATTATATCATGTACAAGGCAAGGGTGTTCATAGTCTGACCATCTCTCTCTCTCTCACACACACACACACATACATACACACGTGTGCGCATGCGATAAAAATATGATAGAATATTAATATATACAATTCTACTTACTGAGAGTATATCCCACATTTCACGTCTTGATTCTGGATCCATACCTGATGTTGGTTCATCCAGCATCAAAACCTAATATACAAATATTACATTAAATTTACATTAAATATTACATTAAATTAATATAATATTACATTAAATTATAAACATTATTACATTAAATTTATTTACACTTGGGGTAAATAAAGTTTAAAGTTAACATTTTGGTACTCATTAGATTCTGAATATTTTTACAAAACAATGTGCTAATGGTGCATCACTAACAATCAAAATATAAAAGTAATTTTGTTGTATTCATTGGAAATCACTTTTCCAAAAAAAAAACTTTTTGTTTATGCTGTAGAGCACTTTCAGTAACCAGTTGTATCATCTTCCTCACTGCTTGGCAAATTGCATTAAGTTTTCTGAGAAAACGATTCTCAATTAACATAATTTACTTCATGGAACTGTGACAGAAAGTATTGCGGATAAGTGTGAAATAAAATTAATTTTATATGCGTGAACAATTATTAAATATTCTCTTACATATCAGGTAAAAGTTTTCATATAAATAATTATGGTATTAAAACTTAAAATTGTAAAACAAATTATATTATCAGTGGCGCTGCGAGAAGGTTGGGGAGTTAAAACCTCGCTCAAAGGTATAAAGAAAAATTAAAACACAAAAAATTTAATATGTGCTAGTAAAAGTGTAGCCATTATAATGGGACAAACTATTGGGGCTTATTTCTTCTTAAATATTGTAAAATGTAATGGCCACTCAAGCTGAATAACATTTGAATCATAAACGCTGGACACTTTTTTAACACCTTGCAGTCAGTGCAGTACCAACCCAAGCCGTACGTACGTGTTGCTGTTGAGCAAAAGCAATTAACGAGTCTGGGAATGTAAAAGCTATCAGCGAGGGGGGCGTATTCGCGTGTACGCGCGCATAGGTGTGACACTGTGAACAGTGTGAAAAGCATGTACGAAACTTTTTTTATCGCCCAATGGGCAGGAAACAAAGAACTCAACAGTGAAATCCGCCTCAGTCACGCAACATCAGTTAAGCCGGCCAGCTGCTTATATAAAATTTCCGAAACGAAGTCGCGGACGTCCACCCATACAACATGTAAAAATGTAAAGTATTTAGTCTAAAGTGAAATAACAGTTTAACGTTGTTAACGTGTAACAAGTAAATACAAAAGTTTGGTAAAAAACAACATCAATAGTGTGAGTGGAGCAAAGGGACGTCTGCAGGACTGATTTCCAGCTAAGTGACAAAATGGGGGGTATAAGAAAAGTTTAATATGGGTCAATACCAAAATTTTCAATATTTAAATAAATTCAGTAAAAAATGAGCTCAATTTGGGGAAATTAACAAAATTGTACCATATAAATGAGAGTGTGAGTGAGTGAGAGAATATTTAATTCTATTTAATCAGAAGTGCTGGGTTGTGAAATAGTTTTAACAATGATATAATTAAAAATATAATTGAATATGTTTATTTTGGAGGGCATATAAAATGTTTAAGGGGAAAGAAATTTTAACTTGAATAATTGAACTACGCCTCATGGCGAATGGTAGTGTGCTTGTTTCGCACACTAGAGTCAAATTCATTTGTATGTTACTCAACAATAAAAGGTAATGTCATTGGTAAATATTACAATTGAGAGTAAGTTATTTCAGGTAACAAATTCCGCTACTTCCGGTTCGCTTAAACGAACTCGGCCCAGAAAGGTAAGCACATTTGATATTCTTGTATTAATAACAAGATGGCGCCTGAACGAAATGTTTGTGATTAATAGTACAACATATAATTAATAAAAGCACATAAAAGAATTAAAGTTACATCATAAATAATTAAGTATTAAATAATTAGGCTACAAATGTAAGTACAAACATTTTCAATTGAGGTTAGGCCTGTGGCCTCATAGTAAGTAGGAACATTCATTCAAGTTACAATATTTATAGTGCACTAATTTAAAAACTCATCAACTCAAGAACTTTCTACATTAAACAGTGTTTTGCTTGCTATTCAAATCAGACATACTTATTGTCCTACATGTCTTTTTACCTATACTTAATACATATTTTGTATTTTTAAATTTAGTACTTTATTACAATTCAGAAAAATGTTATGTCTTAAAACTTGTCCAATATTCTGTACTATGTAAATGCAGAGAGTATGGAATGTTGTTTATAACCACTCCATACTCTACTAATGAACTGGTTTGTACGCTAACTTCAACAACATTTGCGACCAACTAGTATTTACAGATCCCATAACACAATTTTAAAATATTTGTTTTGGAGGACCTGTAGTGTCCATTTTAAGAAAATATTTGATTCAATTCTAAGGCAAAACGAGAATTTGATACCATTTGTTGGAAGTATTTCTGGCACGTACTCACCGAGGTAAAGTTTAAAAAAATTTGTACTGACCATTTAACACTACCAAGTTCAGGAAAAGATTAAATTTTTTGCAGTTTTCTGATATCATTTAATTTGTTTGTATTGTTAAATTTTAAATATCTATTAATGTAACGCTTATATTTCCATAGTTGCCTTCCTGAGTACAACACAATAAATAGCAAAAAACGAGTTATTTTAATTTTTGTAGTTTTATTCACAAAATCTAACCCTCCCCAAAATGATATTCTGGCTGCATCCCTGACACTACTTATATAAATATCAACCCAATATGTAAAAATTTAAATTAGCACTCAAATATCAAACCCATATATGTAAAACTGTATACCATGACTTTTTTTATCTGGGGAAAGTCCTGATCAATGGCAGACAAGTTCAGGTCACAAATAACAGTGTTGAAGAAATTACCAATAAGAGCAGTTGGTAAAAGTGGGAGGGAGGGAATACAAATAAAGTACATGAGAAGAACAACTACAATGGCACAGACATCTGCTCCATATGCTCCAGAAAGTTAACAAAAATAAAATTGAAATGAAAGTAGATGGAAGATGACCAAGGTGTCAAGTCAGAATTCAATATGAATATAAAACTATTATGTAAATATTATCATTTACAATAGTGTAAGTAATTTTATCATAAGTAAATTAAGATACTAGTAAATTTAAGTTCCACTTTTGGCCCAGTCAAACAATTTTCACAGCAAACACTGCATTTTGATTTGGGTTAAAATTCCCTTTAGGATATCTGGTTGGAGTTTAACAATTTTTTCCAACTTTTGTCACTTTCTTGGGCCCTGGTATCTTAAAAATTGAAATTTCCAAAACTGTACACTAAATTCAGATGTTGGTTAAAATACTCTTTAATCTGATATTCCACATGGATTATTGTGATTTTATTAAAACTTTGACCCCCATTTTCATCCCTGGCATTTAACAATTTTTTGATTTTCAAACCGAACACCATATTCAGATTTTGGTTGAAATTTCCTTTAATTCAGTACCCCACTAAAAGTTTAGCATTTCTTTCAAAGGTTTGCCCCCTCATATTTTTGCCTCTTTCCCCCTATTCGGGGGGGGGGGGTATTCTAAAAGAAAAAACACTAGGAGTCTGTAGTGTAAATGTATATCAAGCTTACACAACAAGTTTCACAAAAATTGGTTGATTCATTAAAAAGTTATCATGAGACAGAACCCAACACATAAGCAGATGGCAGACAGAAGACAGACAGATGCCTAATACCTAATTGACTTAACTCAGTTTGCTCATTCAATAGTATCAGAGACCTGGAAGAAAGATGAGGGATGAACAGCATGGAGCAAAGACAGAGAAATATCTGCAGAAGATGGGTAGAGGACCCAACCAGTGTAAGACATAAATAGCAAAAGAGAAAGAAAAAGAAAAAAAAATAATTGGTATAGTTAAAGTATTAAATAAAACTTATTTAATTTTGGAAGCATTACTGATATTAAAATGTTGTAAAAATTGTAGTATGCAGACAATGTTGTAGCGGGTCATTTTTGGGTGTTTTATTTTCCACAGTATGGGATAATTATATCGTTTATTTCTTTCATTTTGGTGCGGGCTTGTCAAAAGTTAGGAAAATTATTGTGCAACCAGATTCATTCCATTATAACAGAACGCATGTCAGCGTTATTTCCATTGTGAAAGAAACAGTTTGAAACAAAGCAGTAAGGCGCAGTTGTTGTCGAGGAATGCGGCAAAGAATTCGTGCCACCCTAAAAATTCGCAGAACTCTGTACATGTGTGTCAACGCTCAAGCGCAACTACACCCGCACGCGCTCAAAAGGACGCTCTTGACTAAGAACTCAAGATGGCCAAAGCGCGAGAATATTCGTCGTCTTCTCCAAGACTTTCCGGAAACACTGCAAACGCCCCGCCTACTGTTGGTGACATCAGCAGAGCCAAAGCCAATATCGTGCTCTGGTACCCGGAATATAACTACCATATTCCATGTATAAACTGAATATGGTACAACATAATAGGCATGCGACGAAAACATAGTGGCAGTGAACAACCATTCCCGCCAGAGAAAGGAAGATGTACCTGTTACGTTCTCAGTTCCAGTCGATCTTAGTCAGAGACGCCACACAGTCCACGAGTTACAGAGTACATATACACACGTAGTTACGACTCGCGGGCCCCGGTCAGGTCGAACTTTTACATATGGATAAATCAAGTGTAATAACGTTTTAACACCGACCGGGACCCAAGAAGTTAATCAATCCACCACAGTGAAAAATTTGTGACATTGTAGGCAGTAAAACGATTCAGTACAGACCTTTTGTAAGCGCGGAACAATGCCACGTGTTTGGTCGGCCTCGCTATAGTGCGGTTCCCCGAGTTAAAACGAAAATCTCTAAGATGTTGAGGGGTTAATACATAGTGTGTATAAATGTGTGAGTGCATTGCAGGCTGGGCAGCCTAGTAGTAAGTAATAGAATGTAAATATAATTGGATAAAACATAGTGTAAAAGTGTACGAAAATTTTAAAGTCAAGTTGTTAAAAGATTAATAACACAAAATTTTTGTTGGTAATTGCTCATTAAAAAATAATGATTCTCTTTGAAATAATGTGTTAGACTAAGTTATTTCACCATTACCACTTTCTCATTTCTGTGTTGAAAAAATTCGTCTAACGGATCGGAATCTTTCTGAATTATTAATTGGGTGGGGTCAGATCGCAAAATTGTCCGTTTTATTAAGGTGAAGTGTAAAGGTCTCCATATCTGTCCTTCAAAGATATAGGTGGCGACTCTGGGCTTCTGATGAAATTTCTGCAACAGGTAAGTCCTGGTAGTGGTTTTATTTATTTTATATTTTGGCATCTTTTTTAACGTTACAATGTGAAAAAATTGTCTGCAATATTTTACTTAAAAGATTTCTGGCACACATTTTCAAGTTTTTGACACATATTTTGCTAATTACATCACATAAATCTATGAATAATTTTGACAATTTGAACACATACAAAAGTCTTAATCCTCCTGACTACACAGTTTATACTGCCTCTGTATGTATCATACTAACCTCGGGTTTACCAATCAATGCGATTGCTAACGACAGTTTCCGTTTCATTCCTCCAGATAAATGACTCACTAAAGAGGTCTTCTTTTCCTTCATGTTTAACAGACTAAGCAAATTCAGGCCTTCTTTCTGTGACTCACTGTACGACAATCCTTTCAACTAGAAACAAAAATGTTGGTTGTGAATAACATTTTCTTAACAATTAAACATATTTAAATACTTTTCATGACAGGAAAATGTTTGCAATTCCTATTATTTTCCATGAAAATTAATTCTTACAAACAACTATATTACATGTATACATGTATTACAATTGTATCACATTAATGGAGGCTGTGAGACACCACCGAGTTGAAAGTTAAGGTAATGGATTCAAAGCATCTTTTGCATTGCTACGTTGGATGGAGTCATACTGGCCTTTGTCACAGCAGCATGAACATAAGATGTAAGTACTAATCAGAAGAAATCACAGGAGTTGTGATATTACAACCACTCTACCACATTTTTAATTTATAATAAAATTCATTGCTTACCTTGTATAGCCAGGAGTCCTTCACACGAACCTGTGAATTATAAGCGCGATTTAGGGTATAAGTATAAATTAATGTATTCGACTCTCATTCCTTGTTGACTCACTCAGTTTTTATTAGACATTTTTATTTAAGCATTTTTTATCACACATTATGACACAAACTTCGTTTGATAAAAATCTTCAGAACTCTATTTCAACAAATTTCTGTTCTGAGGCCGAGACCCCATGTAACATAAACATACAAAATTTTGCAACGATGTGAATTTACACAAAATCTAGTCACTTTAGTTTTTCTTATTAAATTATTAATTATTACTAAAAGGCAGCCCAGTAATTGCTCGTACACACATTCATACCTTATTTAAATTCTTCCCCCAAAATATAGAGCTCTTCATTATAAAATTTTCATTATTAATTTTGTTTATTATACTGTTACTTCTTTGGCGGTATCCCTGCAGCCCACGTGTTGCACTCCGTACTTTTTAGTCACTTGTTGTCCAAATTACGTTCTCACTGTTTAAAGATTATTTGATGCTTCACAACTTTGGATCCATTTAGTTTAAAGCGTAAATCACATTTTACATACTGTTAATAAATTTTCGGCTCGCAAGCCTTTGTGTTCATCCGGCCGGATGGGTGTTTTGTAGTCGACTGCCTTTGTTCTCTGCGCACACAGCGCTGAGGAATGTATTCGTGCGTGACCAAACGCCTGAGAACGTTGGCCGATGTGTGCGCGCATGTGGGTGAACAACCCTTGCTGACAATTTTACATTCCTGTAACGAGTCGTACCAGTCTCAATGCTATACTCCATTCACCATATATTCTTTGTTGAAGTAAAATTGAAAATATTACATTACAAAATCCCATAGGATTGTACCGTTACAGAGTTTCACGCGATTACAAGATCTGCTACCATCTTGGTTGTTAAAACTATGAATGGTCAGCACATAATCAACTACACAAGAGAGGAAGCACTGTAGAGTCAACACAGAACAGAAACAAGTGGGCATTAGTCATCACTGATTCAATTTTTATTAAAAAATTAAAAGTTTCACCTACACTAGAAATCTGTAACTACCTTCAGAACGTAAAATTCCATATTACATAAATAATAATTTATTACATCGGTGCTAAAACAAACTTGAAAGAACTGAAAGAAATGAAGTAATACCTAATACTTTGGGACTTTGCAGCTTTTTCAATTGTGTACCAAATATGAATTTGAAAAATCTTAAACATTTACAGTCAAATAAAGAAGGTATTTGTCATAATTTTTTGTTTGGAATGACCATATATATATGTAGTAGCATCACAAGATAATACAAAACAAAAAACTCAATTGAATTCTCAAAATATATAGGGAACTTAATCAAATAAACAAATAATAAGTAACTTGACAAAACAGACATGAAAAAAGGACTAGACTAGACTATATCTTGGACATAATAAATTACCCAATAGATTAGGGGAGTGAGTGAATATATCTTATTGTAAGACTGAAAAAAGTAATGTTTTAGGATATAGCAAAAAATGTATTTAGGGTTAAGAAAAATCACTTATGTAACAAGCCTAACAGTCAAGCTAGGTATCAGACTTAAGACTGCATTTGTAATTAGCATATTTATATAGAGTTATAGTAAAGACCAGATAATTATTGCCATAATTATGTATATTAAAAAGGAAAAGTAATAAATAGTGATAATTAAACAGTGCAAATGACACAGTGTATGCCATAGTAAAAATATAATGTATTGTGTGCCCGCAATAGTTTTATTCATACTTTCTAAGCGGCTAGTCATATTTATTTCACTCATTCTCAATTCGCTCCTTACGTTCATGAACTCGTTATTTAAATCAGTAAGTTTAATATTTACAGCATTTATTTCTGATTTGATTTTATCATTTACTATGTTTATTTCTGATTTGATTTCAGATTTTAAATTATTATTTTCTGTTTTCATTTTCTTGTCTTGTTTGTCAAGTTTATCATTGATTTCAGTTTTCATTCCTGACATCATTTCCATCATCAACGCTAATTGGTTAAATATATTTGCATTATCGCTCTTATTACTACATTCAACATTTACCGTTTCAATTACATTTGGTATTTCTAATTGTACATTCTCATCACTACTTTCGTTTGTTGAAATTAAATTGTCTTGCGTAACGTTTAAAATAGATTCTTCTACACTACTTTCACATAAATCTGCATTCTTATTTTTCTCTGCCATTTTCGATCAGGTTGTAAATACATTTAGTTTCTATTCAATTAAAAATTAATTTACAACGTCCCTGTTCGGGCGCCAACTGAAGCTGTACGGGTTTAATTAATTATTAAAATCTATAAATCTGTACCTATTAATAGGCGGCAACTGAAGCTTTACTTGTTTTTTAACTTAAAATGTTGAGACTCTAGTTACTTACCTTATCGATAGTTTACCAAGGTGTCGTCTGATGTACTCTTGGCAGAGAAAAAACACAGGTGAATGCAAATTAACAAACACATGTTTTACAAACTCAAATAAAATGGTATTTTATTTGTTTAGCATGACATTTTTTCTGTTTTCTTTCCAGTTTAAATTTACTAAAATGCACCTCGTTCTTTTTATCGTACAATATGATACATAATGAATTGTGAAACTACTTCACATTATGACTTTCATTGTTGAGTTAATACTCCGACCAATATTTAATTCATATATGCCTGCTATTAAAATTTACCTACTACTGGCTATAATCTAAATACTAACTTATTTTTTATCAAAAACAACCCAGATTGCTCACACGCACATTCATACCATTTCAGAACCCCACCTTTACTTAATTTAGGCCTTTATTAAAGAAATACTTGAATGAGATACTGTTACTTGTTGCAGTGGAGTCCCCCACCGACCGCATGGCGCGTCACACACTTATTCCTCTTTTTCGATGTTCAAAATTGTGCCCGCACTTTTGATGACTTACTGCGTTTACTGTTACATTATGACTGCACTTTTGTACACATTAAAACTATACTGGTGTTTTGGCCGGCCGACCGTATTTAGCTAAAAACAAATTTTTATAGACCCACGCGTGGTCTCGTGTTGTGGTGGACTGGCTGCTGCTACCCAAGTGCGTCGGTCACATTCATTTCCGTCAGCTCGCGCTGTGATTGGCTGCGGCTCTTACATGGCAGGTTCTGGTGATCGACTTTGGTGTCGAGAGTATAGATAGCGGCACACGAGCGCACTCACCGCCACATTCCATTGTAGCTGGTTGTTAGTTACGAAGTTTTTGTTACTTCTCCCCAACGGAAAATACAAGCATATGCACACCGGCTCGCATTCTGACGCTGTTATCGTTGTGTACTAGGCACAGACTGGTACTGAATTGTCTACAGGGTGTCCAATAAAGCACGTCTTATTGTCCGCAAAAGGTGTCCAAACAGATCGTCCCCAAATAATTATCAAATTGAATAAAAATTATACCCTTCAAAATAGCCCCGTTACAAGATAATACAACAACTAACGGTATATACAAAATTGAATGCCAAGATTGCAATAAATGTTACATAGGACAAACAAAAAAACAGCTGAAACAAAACGTTATTTTGAACATCTAAATGCATACAAAAAACCAGAAATATATAAATCCAATTTGGCCACACATGCAATAAACACAGGACATGAATTCCCAGACATAACCAATGTGACACTAATAAAACACATACCACACAAAGGGACCATAATGAACATTTGGGAAAATTTACAAATATACAGGATAAGTCAAAAAGTAAAGGTAAATTTTATTTTCCCTGCTGCAATGGATGGCAGGACTGACTGACTGAACAATGACATATCATAACCTCAAAGTTTTTTTGTTCTTTAGCTGTGTTGTTTCAGTGTTCAGCTCCATTCGTAGTGATTTCAGGGCATTTTATTATAGTGCCCCGTTGTCCGTGTGCACCAAGGAAGAAATGAGGGGAGTAGTACGTTTTCTGCACTCTGAAGGGACTAAACCTGCGGAGATTATTCGTAGAATGCAGCAGCAGTACGGTGAGAGCTGTCTTAGTGAACTCAAAATTTATGAGTGGATAAATCGCTTTAAAAATGGTCGTGTATCTATCTGCGATGAAGAGTGTTCAGGTAGGCCATCCACTTCGAAGACGGACAAGAACATAGAGACAGTTGAGCGAATGATTCATGATGATCGTCGGTCAAAATTGATGATATTGCACATGCGTTGAACATTAGCCACGGTTCAGCAGTTGCAATCATCCACGAATCACTAAATTATCGCAAAGTGTATGCTTGTTGGGTACCACATCGACTGACAGACCAGCACAAACAGAAACATTTGGAAATTTCAAAATCACATTTAAGGCGTTTAGAAGAGGAAGGAGAAGAGTTTCTCAGTCGCACAGTAACCGTTGATGAGACGTGGGTCCATCACTTCGAACCACAGAGTAAGCGGCAGAGTATGGTGTGGAAACATCCATCTCGCCTACAGCAAAAAAGTTCAAAAGACAAGTTTCTGCAGGAAAGTTGATGATGACAGTGTTTTGGGATATGAAAGGTCCACTTCTAATTCATTACACTCCTAAAGGTCAAACAGTGAATAGTGACAGCTACTGTGAGCTACTGAGAGATCTGAAACCCAAAATCAAAACAAAGAGGCGAGGAACACTTTCAAAAGGTGTGCTTTTGCTTCAGAACAATGCCCGTCCTCATACTGCGGGGAAAACGACCCAGTGCATTCAAGATCTTGGTTTTGAGCTGCTGGAGCATCCGCCATACAGTCCTGACCTAGCTCCAAGTGATTTTCACCTTTTTGGTCCGATGAAGGAGCACCTGCGTGACGTCAGATAACGAGGTTGTGGAGGCGGTGCACGAGTGGCTGTGCACGATGCCACAAATCTTCTTCCAGGACGGAATTACGAAGCTTGTCAAGAGATGGACCAAGTGCATAAGTTGAGGGAGATTATGTAGAGAAATGATGTTACTTGTCACCTTGTTTTCACAATAAAAAGTTCCTTTTTAAAAAATTGACTTTACTTTTTGACTTACCTACGTACAAACATAAAACACAAAACAAAGTAATACCCGAACAAATACACATCAGTACAAAACACGACACAATTTTCAAAGTACTCAACATCGAAAATACACAAAATACTAATACATACACCACAATCACACAGAAAAATACCACTCTGAGATACCAGAGACCAACAGGAGACTACAATGGCGACAGACCAACACACAGGTACTTTACTAGACACAGAATCGCGAAGGCTGAGGACGAGAGCACAATAGCTCTTGAAACATGTTCCAAATAAGGGAAAAATAATATCTTGAGGTAAAGTAAATACAAATTTTAAATAATATAAATAATATATTTAAACACACCACCACAGAATTAAAGATACGTAACATAATGGCGCCCAACCAGTGAAGCCTGAAGTAGAATTAGAAGTAGAAGATAACCTCATATCATTTATTATATTCTTTAAATAGTTCTACTTTAGCGGCAACTACAATACAAAACAAGAATGCCACGTAGAGCGACGTCAAGTAAACGCACAGCAGACACCGAAACAGAAATAAACATGGAAGAAAAGGAGGCCCAACCAGCACCTGTAAAGGAGGTAATAGCAAGTGATACACAAGAAAACCAACCAGACAGACCAGCACAAACAGAGAATGTAAGCCTACAGGAAATGACGAGAGTTATGTTCGAACAATTAAGCCAGAAAATGGAAGATACTAGTAAAAAGATGGAAGATAAAATGGAAGAAAATAATAAATCCAGTGAAACATTAAATAAAAATATGGAAGCATTAAAAGAAGATAACCAACAATTAAGCAAGAAAATAGACGAGAACCACAAGAGAACAGAAACTAATAATCAACAGTTGAAGGAGGAATTAAGTAAGAAGATAGAAGAACAAATGACAGAAATCAGAAGGGAAATGAAAAATCAGATGGAGGAGAATAATAAGAACTTAAGACAACAAATTTCAGAAACTAATGAGAAGTGGAACCGGACAAGTCAGGAGCTACAACAAGTTAAGGAAGACATCCACGTACGAATAAATAATGTAGAAGAGGATAATATAATTCGCATAGAATCGTTGCAGAAGGAAACCCAAGAAGACAGAGTAAGGTTAGGAGAAAGATTTGAAGACATTAACGCAAACATGAACGATATAAAGGGTCAAGTCATTAATAACAAAGAGAAGATAGAAGAAATCCATCAACGAGAATTAGTGAACATCAGAGAAGAACTCGAGATGATTTGGAGTAGGCCATTTAGTGTCTCTAATATACAAACCACCGATAATAGGGAGGGAATCAACTTCAAGAATTACAAGAAAACCCCCATGGAGTTCTTGGAAAGAATAGAAGAGAATATTGCCAGACACCAAGAAATGAGGTTGACATCTATTCGAAGCATGTTAGATGAGCTTTTCAAGGACATAAACGACAACTGGTGGACTGCAACCAGACACGACATCCAGGACTACCAGGAATTTAAGACCCTGTTCAAGGCCAAATACTGGTCAGAATCGACACAGAATATATTAAGGGATAACATCTGTAATGGCAAGTATGGTCAGTATAGAGGACAAACACCGATGGCATATTTCCTAGGGAAGGTATGTTTAGCAAGGAATCTAGAGCCTAAGATACCGGAAGAATGTCTGGTTACAAAATTATCTTACCACTATGAAGAAGGAATTGCGCAAGCCAGACTTTGTGG
The DNA here is from genome assembly GCA_034769895.1 of Magicicada septendecula. Classification (NCBI taxonomy): domain Eukaryota; kingdom Metazoa; phylum Arthropoda; class Insecta; order Hemiptera; family Cicadidae; genus Magicicada; species Magicicada septendecula. Next base: position 112,725,146 of record CM068373.1, read on the forward strand.
TCAAATCAAAACCATCCAAGCAATGGCAGCTTTGTTGGAAAATTATGAACACGAGAACTATTACCGTCGAAGCCGTCAAAGAAATGACAACTATGTGGGAAGGAGTAATAATAATAATAGTAACAATAATATCAATAATAACTACAATAATAACAATAATAATAATCATAGTAGCAATAATAATAATAATAACAATCGACAGAATCACGGTGATCACAATAATAGTAATAGAACGTACCGACCTCGAGTAAACCATATAAGAACCAATGATAGAGATCCTAGAAGACATTACTACCAACGACGTAGAAGCTTCAACAATTATTATGACAGAGACAACAACGATGAAAACAATCATTACCACAGAAACGAACCGAGAAGAAGCAGGAGTAGCGAAGATAGTAGGATGAGGAATGACTACGAAGCCTTCAATAACAATCCTGGAGAGAGACAGGAGTTACCCCTCAATAACCAACCTAGTCAGCAGGAAAATCAAACCGATTAAGAAAGGACAGGAGGCAGTGAAAACGCATCCTGGCCCATCACTGAACCAATCTGTTGGGTATCTACTGAGACAAAACAATCAGACAACTGACAAGACAATAACAATAATAAAAAGCAACTATTTAAAAAATATTAGCGAAGACTTACTGGAGGAAGAGTCTGCCAATACCACTCTTCATAGTAATGAAATTACTTACATAACAGCAGAGATAAATGGAATTCCCACGAAGATAATGATTGATACGGGTGCAAATGTGGCGCTGATCGACAGCACAGAAGTAGATAGAATTCAGAAGGAATGTAGCAAAATATTACCCACTTTAGCTGTGAACAACATCATATTAATTGGAGCTACAGGACGCCAAAATAAGTCAGTGAGAAAACAAGTGTTGTTAGACCTAAGAAGCAATGGTATAATCATCCCCATGGTATTCTTGGTAGCAAACGGTCTACCTTTCAATGTATTAACAGGATGTGATACGTTGAGACAATATTCAGCAATCATTGACCTGAGCAGAGAGAAACTGTCTCTGACCTCAGACGGTATAGTATGGACAGCTGAGTTAACTGGAAGCCAAGATGCCCCTCAGAACCGAACCATCTATCATGTTAGGGACAATAATTATTGTAGGGAATATACACCAGACGAGAGAATTAAATATCAGGATGACAATAACAAATTATGGTGTTGTAAATTAGAAGAGATTAAAAAATTCCAGCAAGAAAAGACGGGAGTAAATTTGAGTGAAGAAACTAATATCAGGTAGAGAAACTAATATTGTAACCGAACTGGTTACCCTCCTCTTTCTTTTATTATTTTGCATTAAATTTGATATTATTTTTATTATTTTATTGATAGTTTAATTGTTTTCTGTTGATGGACAATTTATAATTCGATTTCCTTTAGATGAGACGAATCAGCTAAGTTAACTCCACCATAGGCGCTTGTTAATTGTGTCGGACGTCGTTAGTTTGTTTTAAGGTTTATATATTTAATTTTTATTTGCTGAAAATAATTTAATTCATTAACAAATTACTTACTTGTAGTGCAGATCTCACTTGTTAACCGTCCTGTCAACAAGGCATGGTTGCGGTGATAATTTAAAATATTTAAATTATCTCGTGCTGCTTGCGAGTGGTGCCAACTGCTGTCAGCTGTTCAACTAACCTGTATTCGTATCGTCTAAGAAATAAGTTTCATCAACTCTTTTATCCGGTTAAAATCTGGTTTATTCATCACTAATGCTCATGAAATAAAGTTATATAATAGTCAAATTGATTATCGTTCATTGTACAATAATAATTATCTTTATAAAATCTCTTTCTCAGGGTGATTATTCTTGTTATAGAATTAGTAACATTGAAAATCTTGGTTTAGTTGTTTTATCAAAAAATATAGGTTCTTTTAGACTGCAAAATACACCACTAGAAGATTCATACTACTATAATAATTGAGTAGTAGGAGAGTGATTACATTAACAAAATAAAATCTTAACTAATAACATGAAATTCAAAATATGACTATCATCAACATTTTAGGTTAAGCCTGGCGTATCTGAATAGTATCCAGTTAATTTTGGTTTGAGAACAAATCTTTTGAATAATACATAAATACACAAATGTAATAAAGTTATAAACCCATTTAGTGTTCATACTAATTCATCCCATTCATCATGGTTGATAAATTTTATTGGGTAAGTTGACAACTCTTATAATTATAGTTGGTTGTCATTAAATCTTCTTAACTTTCAACAAATTAACTGATATAATAAGGTTCAATGCACTCTTAGTGTCCGTATGAAAACGTCTTATTCATTGTATTGAGAAATTTTACCCAATATGTTGAAAACTCTTATCAGTATAGTTAACTATCGTTAAATCTTTAATAATAAACAAATTAATTAGGGTAATAAGGTCCAACGCCTCTTTAATTTTCATTTTGAATCATCTTATTCATTATACTCGATAAGTTTTATCGTATAAGTTTATAATTTCTCTAAGTATGATTAATTGTCACTATACTCCCTTTTATTTGCGCGATTGGAGCTTATTGTACACTTTGCAATCGTTGCTGCACTACCACTCTTTCATTAATCTTCATTAATTAAAATTTTAATAACACTTTATAAAAGATTGGTTATATTGACCCATGTTAATACTTTTCGATGCCCGCACTGGTTATAGGTTAACTCGCGACTTTCTGGCGTACGGAGCAGTCGTCTGTCTTGCTTCGTCGACAATGTAAAAGTGTGTTCAAATCTGGCTTCTGTTTCCTGACCAAATCTCGATTTACCCCATCTGATTGGTAGAAAGACTGATGACATTCCTTCGAGCGTGCATACCCCCTTTTACTAAATTATATAATTTTACAAAAACGCTTGGGTTTTGGGGTTGAGATTAAAAAAGTGACTCCAAACATTTTGTCTAAAATAATGCAAATACATTCCAACTGATATAAAACTCTTGCGTTACTTGTGATTGCTAATCTAGCCTTACCATGATATGGCGATTGTCTGGCTCATTATTTAGAGTCCTCACATGAAATACTTTCGTCCATTAATAACAAATATATAATTATATACAATTACCTTATTATCCACTCTGGTGATACAAAGTTTCGTCAGTTATGACGCGTTTCGGGACTAAGTCCCATCCTCAGATAACATTTATTTAAATATAATAAATTAATATAATAAAAATCACAACCATGATACTGGTCAAGTCAATTAAATAAAATAAATAAAACTACAAATCGCATGTGAAATGCAATACGAACCACGGCCGGAGCTCCCGCATGCGTTCACCCTCAACCGCGATCGTCACGCGACTGGTCAAAGATTAATCCAAACCAATGGCAGTGTCGAACAAGTAGTTTGATGCAAAATTTATTTGATCATTTAGTAAACTGTTTTTAGTGGTACTATTTTTTATTGCTTTATAAATTTCAAACTCCTCCAGACTATCCATCCGTTTACCTTTTTTACAAAAATGCAATGCTGTTAAATTTTCTTCAAAGCCCATATATTTATGTCCGCTTGATATTAAATGTTTAATAATATATATAAACTATATAAACAGTATATGTCGATGACTTACTAATTACTTCATCAAATTGGGACGACCATTGCAGTAGAGTTGAGCATGTGCTACAAAAGCTAGCTGACAATAATATCACTCTGAAACTTGATAAATCTAAATTTATAGCAGATGCAGTCCAATTTTTAGATTTTAACTTATCAGAATTCGGTATCTCTCCATCACAAGACAAGGTAAAGGCGATTCACCAGTTTCCTACACCCAAGAATAGAAGACAATTGCAGTCATTTCTGGGAATATGCAATTACTATCATAAGTTTCAACAAAATTATTCAGAATTAACAGTGAAATTCCAACATCAGTTATCTTTCAAAGACAAGTGGCATGGGGACATGAACAGGAAATAATATTTCAATTAATTAAAGACAAATTTTTAGAGTCCGTTATGTTACACTATCCAGATTTTAGTAAGCCATTCTATTTAAATTGTGACGCTAGTAATGCAAGTCTAGGAGCAGCATTATATCAAGAGGATGAAGAAGGAAACCACATGGTCATTAGTTTTCCAGTAGGGTACTGAACAGCTGCGAACGCAACTACAATGTCACCGAAAAGGAGTTACTAAGGGTGGTATTTGCGTGCAATAAGTTCAGGACTTACCTATTAGGATACCCAATAATGGTCAAGACTGACCATAAATCAATATCCTTTCTAAAAAGGTGTAAACTGAGCCATGGTAGGTTAACCAGAGGGGTACTGGCATTACAGGAGTATAATATAAACTGAGAGTATATACCAGGAAAGAAAAATATCGCAGCCGACGTACTATCTCGAATTAACTTAGAAAACCAGACTTTTGAAGGAGAAAAGGAAGAGGTAGCAAAAATATACCATATAATAAAGAGTAGATCTGATTTGGAGAACATTGAGAAATTATACAACACCAGAAGATGGATGCAAAATTAATTAAAATCAGACAAAGATTAACTGAGCAAGATGACAATATAGTACAATTTTACTGCATACATGACGACATATTATTTGTAAAAACTAAATTCAACCAGAATAACTGGAAATTAATCATACCCAGAACCGTTGAAAAAGAATTCATATTAGACTACCACATTCGATATGGTCACATGGGAGCACTAAAGGTAATAAAAGCGCTGGAAGAGCAGGTGTACATTAAAGATATCAATAGAAAAGTCCAAAGCTATATCCTAACTTGTCATATTTGCCAATTACTAAAATGTAACAATGAGAAAAAAGAAGGAGTAATGATACCTATAACATCAACACATAAATTAGAAAAAGTATTCCTGGATATATGTGGACCATTTCCTCGCAGTGGAGGACGCCATAGATACAAATTTATCATAATAATATTTGCTCATTTTACAAAATTTACAAAATTATATCCCACTGACCGTGCGACCACCAATAAGATAATCGAAGAAGTCATAAAGCAATACATACCAGAATTAGGGACACCAAAATCCATTATTACTGACCACGGTACGCAATTCAAGGGGAGAAGGTGGAAGGATACTCTATTAGAACACGGAATAAAAACATATAAAACCTCAGTTTTATCGTCCAAGTAGCAATCCAGCTGAAAGAGTACTAAGAGAGGTTGGAAGAATACTTAGAACGTACTGCTTTGACCATCAAAGAAAGTGGAATGAGTACCTGTCAGCAGCACCAGTCAAAAGAAACTACGCCATAACACAGTCATGTATGAAAAACAACCACCCCGAGAAATTAAAGAATTAATAAACTTTCCAGACAACTTGGAATACCAGTTTGATAATGTAAGGTTTAACAATAAAGTAATCGAAAGGACAGAAAAGAAAAGGAATAAATACCAAAAAGCACAACAAAATGTCATAAAATATCAAATAGGAGAGAAGGTGTTACTGAGAAATAGAGAATTACCAAGTACCATGGAAGGAATTACGAAGAAACTACTATTAGGCTACTTTATACTGGACCATAAATCATCATCCAAGATAAATCCAATAATACTTATGAAATAATGGATCCTATTACTAAGAAGACTAAAGGGACATATAACCAGTCATCGTTGAAGAAATATTATGAAGAACCAAAAACAATGTAAATGATCATTTCATCAACCATGTAAATTTGCTTTCAGAAATAATCATTTTTGGTAGAGAGGCAATATGTAGCAACACAAGATGATACAAAACAAAAAACTCAATTGAATTCTCAAAATATTTAGGGAACTTAATCAAATAAACAAGTAATAAGTAACTTGACAAAACAGACATGAAAAAAAGGACTAGACTAGACTATATCTTGGACATAATAAATTACCCAATAGATTAGGGGAGTGAGTGAATATATCTTATTGTAAGATTGAAAAAAGTAGTGTTTTAGGATATAAGCAAAAAATGTATTTAGGGTTAAGAAAAATCACTTATGTAACAAGCCTAACAGTCAAGCTAGGTCTCAGACTTAAGACTGCATTTGTAATTAGAATATTTATATAGAGTTATAGTAAATACCAGATAATTATTGTCATAATTATGTATACTAAAAAGGAAAAGTAATAAATAGTGATAATTAAACAGTGCAAATGACACAGTGTATGCCATAATAAAAATATAATGTATTGTGTACTAACTATAATCAGTAACTGGGAACTGGCAACCTAACCTAAAGAAAATGTAAGACAAAAAACTATAAAATTAGATTCAGTATAATATATACTGTAAGATTCAGTTATATCTGAGTGTAACTAATAAACACTTAGACAATTCAAATAGAGATCATTATGTTATAAAAATGTTGCAAAAGTTTTATTTTTATAAAAGAATGTTGTAGTGTGTGGTAGAAAAGGAAAGATTACTATTGTATATTAAAGAATGACATAAATGTAAGGGAGAATGTAATGTAAATACACTAGTAGGATAGAGTGTGACAAATAAACTGACTACTAGCCAATAAAATAAGAAATAAATGTTAAACCAAAACCTACATCTACTTGGTAGACAAAAAGAGACAATATAAAGTATAAAAATTGTAATAGCCAAGGTCCAATATATAAATAAATGGTATATGTTACTAGATTAAAGTATAAGTAATCTTAAATGTTTGTAATATACTAATAAGAACATAATTTTAACAAGATGTCTACTTGAACAAAAACCCTACGTCTATTGTAGAAGGTAAACAGGGACATTACAAGGTACAAAGCATGTCTTAAATCATAATGTGTACAGTAAAAGATCATGTTGTTTATTAGGATTAAATACCAAAAGTTACAATATATTAGAAGTAAGTAATTTTATTCTAAGAAGTAAAGAATAGTCCTACGTACACAAGACATTTTTTGGCCTATTATATAAGCCAAGAGTTTTATAGAAAGTTAAGGTTCATAATTATGATTAATAGTATTAAAATGGTTGTTAAAATCAAATATACAACCGAGAAAACAAAAAAGATAATTTTAACAATAATTATTAGTATAGGCCAAACATTAAAATTGTTCGTTTTTATTATTACTGTATGGAACCATATCATGTGAGGTCTTGAAATGTTCAGAAGAAAGAAAGCAATTCATTAGTAATGATATCCTTTCAATTGTACTTAGAATAAGGAAATTATGTTAAATTTAAGGATTTTAATAATTTTGATATCAGAAAAATGACGCTGTATGGACCCAAAGACTGATGCTATCCGCGACAATGGATTAGCTATCGACCAATGGGAATTTTTTACTTTTGTGTGCATGGACCCAAAGACCCATGCCAACTAGCAAAAAAGTGACGCTTAGTGAAGAGTCTAGTGTTGAATTTCATCGAGTCAAGAACGTCTCTCTTCCGTGACAGTCGTAGCCGCGAATTTACATCAGAGTCGAACCACGGCTAGGTTAGGAGGGAATGTAAACATACAAGCATAACCAACAAAGTGAAAAGAGTGTCGTGATAGTTCATACTAATAAAAGCGGAGTTAAAGTGAATTAATAATTAACAGTGAATAATAAAGTGTGTTTTATAAGAAAAGTATAGTGTACATATTGTAACAGTACCAAAAATATGGTAGTTACATAATATGAACTGATGTAACGTCAAGTATGAGAAAAACATGGAAGTATATCTAGATAAATAAACCTAAGTGTATATAAGTGTGTATCTACAAATATATTAATAAAAAATCCAACGATGAAGAAGAGAATACTAATATATCAACATTAAATACAAAATGAAGAAAGAAAATGCCACGAGCCAAAACAAAATATCAGTAACTAGACCCAATAGGATCCAACAGTGAGGGGAATCAACGAAACAAGGACCAACAAGCTCCAACAACAATGGAGATAAGGGAATCAATGAAACAAGGACCAACAAGCTCCAACAACAATGGAGATAAAATAAAAAATAGCAACTACAATGAAAATATAAGAAAAAGAAGAAAGAAGACGGACCAGGAAGAGCACCAAGAAGAAGAAAGAAGATGGACGGAAGATATAAGGACTCAACATAAACCACATGTACTAAAAACAGAGTAAGTGACAAAAGAAATTATGATTATAAATGTGAAAAGAAAACCAGTGTGAAACATTTAAGGAACCACAAACAATTACAGTGTGTACTTAATACAAATGTGAAACCTGTGAATAATTAACTAATTTCAACTGAATAAACCACACAAACAATTACAGTGATGAAGTTTACAGTGTGAGAAAGTATGTTAATTTCATGATGAAACAACAAAAATTAAAATAGTCAAATAAACACAGACAATGAGTGTGACTAATTTAATAAAGTTGTGATCAATACACATAATCATAAGACCACCAGAATAAAACAAAATAGAACAATTATGTTATTGTTCATACAGAACTGACAACAAATAAAAGACATTTGTTATGTATCAAACAATGACCGGAATTAAGTTCCACCATTGACCAGAAAAATATTGTAAATAATACAAAAAAGATTTGTGTTAGTGTTTAAGAAGGAGTTGTATAAACATGTGTAACAAAATAGTTAAAGTATTATAGTAAGATACCGTAGTGAAGTCAGTTTAGTAGTAGAAAAATACTGCACTAAAACAGATGGTACATTGTTACACAACCCACAGAGAAGATACCTATTCCAACAGAAAATGATACATATTAGTATAAATATATGATCATCAACTATGTTATCAAACGAGAATTTATTATAAGTAGTAATAATAAATATTAAGAGACAATGTATTATATTGCAAACCAATGTAAAGAGAACAAGTCAAACATAATGACACAGAGAATAGCAGAGATGAAAAAAGTATGCCAATTTAGTTAGGCAAAGTACAGTATCAAAACCAATATCAATGTTTATAAGAGTATTACCAGTAGTGAGATAAATATCTGATAATACTTTGAGAACAGATTCTGAACATAATAAGAACAATATTATAACTAAATTATTGTAAACTAACTAACTATGTACATATGACCAGAAGTAAGCTGAACCATTGTATAGCTAATTAGTTAAGAAAAATACTGTATCAAACATTGAACACAGATTATTGCAATTGTTACCAGTAGTAAGAGGAAATCCCAATGCTACTTTGAGAACAGATAATGACCATAAAAACAGTCATTTTATATACAAACAATTAAAAACCAAATGACTATTATGAAGAAAACCAAATGTAAACAAACAATGACAAACAAGTTATTTATGAAAAATATAACATATAAACTTGTGTAAAAGTAAATGAAAACATTACCAAAAGTTAGAATAATATCTAATGCTATTTTGGAAATCCAAACCAAGTAGAACAATAACAATTTAGTTGTTATATTAGAAAAAATAAATGACTACTATGATATGACACAACATAAACAGAGCCATTACTGAAAGATTGAAGGGTTCTGAACTAATTAAAAGATAACCATTATATATAATAAATTAGGTACTATGTGTGTACACTAATTACAATCATTAGATGATATGATTTATATAGAGAAGACCAAAAGTAAGGTGAAAAATTGTATAAGAAAGATAGAAGAGGGCTGAACCTATGTAAATATTAAATTAACCACAGTCATATATAAATATTATAGTGTAAAATTGTGTAAATAACCTTTACTAGTATTATTAGATTGTAATATTACTGTTTTAGTTAAGGAAAATTAATTTTAAACACATTTATGGAAAATAAAAAATGGACGCTTAATGACGCCATAACAAGATTTGTGTAGGGAACAATTATTCCCAAATTGTAAATCAAACCAATTGAGATATAGACTCAAAGTGTTTATTTAAGAAGTGTTTTATTATAATTAAGTAAAATCTGGTGTAACGGACTTATAAAAATAAGCTACACCAGAAGTAATAAATAAAATCGTTATTGTGATAGTCGTGATGAACGGAAAATAAGCATTTTTGGGCTTAAATTAACAAGCAGAATGTCCGCAATTCACTGACATCAACCATTTAACGATAGGACGTAAATTAAGAAAGTTATAGTAATTTTAAACTTTTCAGTTAAATTTTGTACCAGTGCTGACGTCAAAAAAGCCTCCACACCAAACTCGATTTTGTCAAAAAATTGAATATTTTAATAACACAAAGGCGTTTGGGTCAGAGAGTACGATGTTTCCAGCCAATAGAATGAATGACTTTCGACAGACGACCGAGAGACGCTTTCAGGAAACATTACAGTTCACGTCTAGCTTTTCAACGGAGTGGTCACGCAACTCGACGGACATGCAGGAGTTTATATTTGAATTTTGTGCGCGACATATTTATTAAGTAACCAAAATAACATAACCTTTAACACTACACCAATATATATACGAGTGAAAAGTGCGGGGTTATTTAATTAAAACAAGTAAGTCAGTGTATAATGTCGACCATACTTGCGAGTGATGTGTTAAATAAGAAACAGGGAGTACAATTTTATTTAAACAATATTGAACGAAAATAATAATTTCGTAAATAGCTAACCTTCGATACTACGCAAGTCAGATAATGCAGAGTATCGAAAACAATAAATAAATTATCAGAATTAAAGAAAAATTTAATTCACAATTATTAAAATATTATAAAAATATTTTAATTATTTATAATAATTTAAAATATAATGTTTGAAATAATTATTAATGAATACAAGAATATTTAGTCACTCATTTGACTAAACTCATTTTTCTTGATTTTTTCGATGTTTTGAAATATACTTTATTAATTTTCATACAGTATAAATAAGTGTAATTCTGATAATAGTATATTAAAGTATTACGAATGATATGTTTATATGTATAGTTTAAGAAATAATAACTGTTAAGAAATACTTATCCATTGTAACAACACCGGTTATAACTAACCTCAGAATCGTTACGGTAACTTGATAATTTCAATATTACCGATCTGTTCGTGAAAAGAACGAACGAACGAACTAACCTCAGAATCGTTACGGTAACTTGATAATTTCAATATTACCGATCTGTTCGTGAAAAGAACACCCCAGATAATCACCCCAATTCGTGAAAAGACAGCAGGTACATTACCAATACAGCAAGATGTACACCAGCAGATTAAAATCAAGATCAAAATCGAGATCAACATCGAGGAAGAGGGCAACCGAAGTGGAGAAGGAGACCAGAAGAGAAGAAAAAGAGGTCATGTCGACAGAAGACGTGGAAGAAGTTCTACTGGAAACAAGGGAAAACCAATTGAACCAGCGGAGGGGGTTCAGCAGCCTATGGAGGAACCCGAAGTGGTGATTCAAGAAGCTCCACCAGAACCAAGCCAGCCTGAAAAAACAATGTCAATAGGAGAGTCCGCGTTTCAGGAGTGGATGAAAAAAATGATGGAGAAAATAGAAGAAGGCCAGAAATCATCAAAGGAGGAGAACCAGTCCACAAGGGAAGAACTGATCAAGAAGATAGAAGAAGCCAGCCGAGCCACCAAGGAGGACAGTCAAAATTTGAAGGCGGAAGTAAACAGTAGAATAGAAGAGGCCAGTCGATCCACAAACCAAAAGATAGAGGAAGGCCAGAGGGAGAACCAGAAACATATAGAGTTGTTAAAAGAAGAATTTAATAACCAAATAAGTGAGACGAACAGGAGAATGGAAGAGGGTCAAAGGAAAACAGAAGAATTGTTGGAGAAGAAAATGGCCATCATGAAAGAAGATTTATCGGCAGAGTTGGGAGAGAAGATTGATCGAACCAACCAAAAGATTGATGGAATCAACGCTAAACTCAATCGAGATGTTGAGGCCATACAAGCTGATCACGAAAATATATGGCAGCAATTAAGTATCAACAATGACAAAATGGAGGAGACCGCTAAGGAGACGGTAGAAATGGTTGAGAGAAGATTGGGAGAAAGTGTCGAGGAAATTGAGAAACAAATGGCCATATTAACGACGGAGATTAATGTCGAGATATCTGAAGTGCGGAAAGAAGGAGAAAGTACCAACCTAAAACTAATACAGACGGAAATGGACCTCAACCAACGTATTAATGATGTGAAGAAAACCCACGATACCCAACTAGATGTAATAGCACAAGAGCAGACAAAGATGAAGGCAGCGCAGTCAACATTAAAAGATAAATGTGAAGAAGTTTCAGGAAAGGTAGACGCGATCAAGCAGCAAGTACACGATGACAAGACACAATCTACAGAACGTCAATGGAGAGAATCGGACGACCTCCGAGATGAAATGCATCGTCTACAAACAATACCAAATTTTCTATCCGGTTTGAGTCACTTAGAAGGAAGAGACCAGATTGACTTCCGGACCTATTCAAAAAATCCCTTAGAATTCCTAGAGAGAATGGAAGAAATAATACAAAGAAACCGTGAGAGCAGATGGTCTGTCATTAAAGGTATGTTAGATGAATCGTTTAAAAACACGTTTGACAACTGGTGGACAGCAACCCGTCACGAAGTGGGTAATTATGACACTTTCAAGACGGCATTCAAACAAAAATATTGGTCGGAAGCCACACAGAACATCATAAGGGACGACATTACCAACGGAAGGTTCGACGTGAATGGAAGGCAGTCCATGACCACCTACTTTTTAGGAAAGATTTGCCTGGCAAGGAATCTGGAACCGGCAATCCCAGAAGAATGCCTGGTTACAAAGTTGGCTTACCATTTTAATCAGGGTATCTCACAGGGAAGATTAAATGCGCAGATAAAAACAATCCAAGGAATGTGCGACCTACTCGAAAGCCACGAGAGAGAACGATACTATCAACGGAGTCGACAAGTACCAAGCCAAACATACGATCGAGGAGGGCCTGGAAACAATAACCCTACCATTCATAATAACGGTAATAGCCCTGGAAGGAATTTTAATCACCCCCCCAGATTTCAAAATCAACCAACACCACGCCAAGATGGAGGTGGCAATAACATAAATAGAGGGAACTATAATAACCATCGTCCTGGTGGATACCAAAGAGATACGCATTACCAAAGAGGTAATAACTACTACAGGCCGTATCAGAACCAGTCTCCTAATCACCAACCAAGACAAGGTAATGGTCATCAGAATAACAGTCATTTTCGAAGGGTCCACTATACCCATGCCAGCCGAGGTGGAAACCATAGAAACTATTATCAAGGACGAAGGAGTTTCCCACAACAGCACAATCATTCCAGTAATAGTGACAGAGATGAGAGAGAGTCCGGCTATCGGTCAAATGGAAGTGACAGCAGTGGAGGCCCAAGAACAACCACACAAACTACAGAAGTATACCACAACGGACATGGACCTGGAAATCAGGAGCCCGTAGCTTCAACGTCTCAAGACAGACGCGAAAACGGTGACCTGAATTTAAACACCAACCGGCAGTGAAAAACCCAAGATCACCCTCACTGAACCGGACTATTGGGTCTGATGTTTTGGCAAAATCTTCGAATCATCCCAGAATATATAACAACAACTACCTAAAAAATATAAGAAAAGATTTGATGGAAGAAAAGGAAAATGCTATCGGCGATACAAGCAACAGCGAAATTGCGAATATATCCGTGAAAGTAAACAACACAGATGCCACAGCAATGATAGATACTGGTGCCAACGTATCATTAATCGACAAGTTGGAATTGGACAGAATCCAATCGGAGAATAAAGCTACAATACCCACATTGCCAATTAGCAACATAATTCTCATCGGTGCTACCGGACGTCAGAATAAGACTATCCGACAACAGGTACAATTAGATGTATCAAGCAATGGGAGAACAATACAGATGGTATTCCTAGTAGCCAGTGGGCTACCGTTCACTCTACTCATTGGTTCTGATATATTAAGAAAGTACACCGCAATAATCAATATGGATACAAATACGGTGATGATGAAGACAGAAGAGATTGAGTGGACCGCCAATTTGACAGAATACAGGACGGCACCCTCAGAACATGTAATATACTACATCAGGGAAGGCCGTGAACACCAAGAAGGCGCCATCAATCAGGGACCACACAACAGTCCAGAGGAAGCTTTATGGTTGGAAAAAATTAATGGCATCCGAGAATTTAAAACCAGCCAGAATAGCCAAGAATTAACTTGGGAACAACGGGAACAACTAATAGATATATACTACCAATATCGCCACGTATTTTCTGATACGCCTGGGAAAATAAAAAATTTCCAATGTGAACTGAAATTCAAAGACCAGACAGAGTTCAAGCGGAAATCTTACCCTATCGCCTTTTCACTAAAAGAAGCTGTAAGAGAGGAAATTCAGCGTTTAATAGAGAATGATATAATAGAAGTAAGCAATTCACCATACACCAACCCTATTGTCGCTGTACCAAAGAAGAATGGTGCAATACGAATTTGTTTAGATGCTCGTGAACTTAACAAAACCATAATTAATGACAGGACATCGCCTGGAGAAATCGATGAAATACTAAAGAAATTTTATGGTACAAAATTTTACAGTATATGGGATACGGTATGCGGATATTGGCAGGTTGAGCTGCATCCGAACAGTAGAAAGTACACTGCTTTTATCTTTGAAGGCCGAAATTACCATTTTAAGAGATTACCATTCGGTTTAGTGAACTCAGTAGCAATATTCGTCAAATGTATGGACGAGATACTGGGTCACAACACACTACAGTTTACGACAGTTTATGTCGACGACCTCTTAATAGCCTCTAACAATTGGGAGGAGCACTGTGACCGGGTGGCACAAGTACTGAAAAAATTGGAAGACAACCACATTACTTTAAAATTAGACAAGTCACAACTAATTGCAAAGGAAGTGCAATTCTTGGGGTTTAATTTGTCAGAACACGGAATTACACCATCCCAGGAGAAAATGGAAGCAATTCAGCGTTTTCCCGTCCCGAAGAACAAAAAGCAACTGCAATCGTTCCTCGGAATCTGCAATTATTATCGGAAATTTCAAAATAATTATTCTGAATTGACAGCTCAATTTTCAGCACAGCTATCATCGAAAGAAAAATGGAAGTGGGGAGCAGAGCAAGATTCTACATTTGAATTGATTAAAGTAAAATTTCTGGAAACTGTTATGCTGCATCACCCCAATTTTGATAAACAGTTCTTCATGAATTGTGACGCTAGCGACCTAAGCCTTGGTTCTGTACTCTATCAAGAAGACCAAGAAGGGCATCATCAAGTGATCAGTTTCGCAAGCCATACTTTAAACAAATGCGAACGTAACTACCATACAACAGAAAAAGAATTACTGAGTATAGTGTTTGCATGCGAAACATTTAGGACATTTATTTTAGGATATACAGTAACAGTGAGGACAGATCACAAATCCATTTCATTTCTTAAAAACTGCAAGTTAAAACACGGAAGACTGACAAGATGGACTCTTACACTTCAAGAATACAACATACAGTGGGAGTACATACCCGGAAAAAGCAACACAGCTGCAGACGTGTTGTCCCGGATAAACATTAACGCCCAAACATTTGAAGGAGAGAGGGAAACCATTGCGAGAGTATACCACCTACTGAAGAGTAAATCTGAACTCACTAATATATTATCTGACATAACCAATCAACAACAAGATCCCAAAATATCATTAATTATCAAAAAACTAGCCAACAATGATGCAAACATAAACCATTATTACTGTACTCATAATCAGTTGTTATTCGCCAAACACAATAAAGGTGATGAGAGATGGAAGGTAGTTATCCCCAAAGCCCTAGAAAAAGAATTGACCATCGACTACCACATACGATATGGTGGTCATATGGGCGCAGAGAAGGTCGTAAAGGCTTTGCAGGAGCATGTGCATTTCAAGGACATGAGCAGAAAAGTCAGAAAATATGTCCAGAGTTGTAATATTTGTCAACTGGCAAAATGCAGCAATGAGAAGCAAGAAGGAGTTATGATACCAATTACATCAACAGCAAGACTAGAAAAAATTTTCTTGGACATTTGTGGACCTTTTCCACGGAGTGGTGGGAGACACCAATATAAATATATCATTATAATATTTGATCACTACACCAAATATACTAAGCTGTACCCACTCAATCGAGCGACGACCAGTAAAATATTGGAAATAGTCATAAATAAGTATATACCCGAAGTGGGTAAACCATCGATGATAATTACAGACCACGGAACGCAATTCCGAGGACGAAAGTGGCGGGAAACACTGATCCATCTGGGAATAAAAACATACAAGACATCGGTGTATCACCCCAACAGCAACCCTGCTGAGAGAGTGTTGAGGGAAGTAGGAAGGATTTTAAGAACCTACTGTCACAGCCAGCAGAGGAAGTGGGAGGAGTATTTATCCCCCCCGGCTGAAGACTTCCTAAATCTAGCCTACCATCAATCGACTGACGAAACACCATACATGGCTATGTACGAGAAAAGACCACCCCGGGAGATCACAGAGATCATTAATTTTCCAATCAGTGCTGAAGTCAAATTTGACAGAACTCGATTCTATAATAATGCAGTTGAGAGAGCGAATAAATTGAGGCTTAAGTACAAAAAGTTGCAACCCAAAATTATCAAATATGAAGTGGGAGACCAAGTGCTTATCAAAAATCGAGAGCTCCCAAGTACTATTGAGGGCATTGCAAAGAAGCTACTACTGCTATATACCGGACCATATACTGTGACTAAAAACAATCTAAACAACACATATGAATTGCAGAACCCTATTACAAAGAAGATAAAAGGTACCTATAATCAAACTTCAATGAAAAAATATATTGAAAATTAAATTATGGGACCAAAAAGTGAAAAGATGGCAATAAGGATTATTTTATTATTGATAATGTAAAGGATGAAAATATTTGATATGAAAAATGAAGGTATAATTATGTATATAACTGTTGACTATATCAAGATGAAAAATGAAAAGTGGCTATGAAGATTATTGTTATTTAAAAGTGAAAAATGAAAATATGATTATAAAAATAGATGTTGACTAAAGAAAAAAGGATGTGTTACTATTATGAAAATTATTATGTATGTATTTTAAATGAGAAATAACTGTATAATTATGTATTGAACATTGAATATATAGTAATATTATAATGTGAGAAAAACGCTCCAAGAGAATTAATGTAAAGGATTCAGAACATTGTATTTGTTAATAATAACGTACTATTTATAATAAAGATGAACATACGAGACTGACACACTCCATCTTTGGCAAATACATTTCCAAGAGCCACGTCAACAAGTAAATAAGAACAACATACCCGTACTATAGAAAAAAAAAATGAATATACGAGGCCGACAAACAACAACCATGGCACAAATAGATTTCCAAGAGCCTAGTCAACAAGTAAAAAGAACATCCCACCCGTACTATTGAAGAAAGGAGAAGGAGTAAATGAGAAGTTGGAAAAATAAAACCAAAGAAATGTATTAATGTAGACAAACCACCACACACAACCACATTGTTTCTAGTGTATGTTACTAGAGAAAAAGCCAATACCACATGGAATATAAATACCAAATAAAAACCATGAAGAAGAAGAAAAACAAATGTACTTATGAATTATATCTAGAAGAATGAAACCTGAGATGAAGAATATGACGAGACAACATTCAAAGTGACAACAAGATGAAGAGATTAATCAATGATAATGAAGAATGAAAAATAATATACTAACGAAGATAATCATGAGAGTATACCAGTGAGGAAGTGTAAAACAAACTATCCCTATAATATGTGAAGAATATAGTTAAGTTGAATCAAGAAAAGAGAGAATAACAATGTATAAACCGCAGATGCGTGAATTAATCCCAAGGATATTTATTATTTGTCGGAAGAACGACCACTATTATTATTTTTGATGATTTGAGATGAATTGACTGAAGAGTAATGCCAGCAATCATTTATTATTATTGAAGGAGATGATTTGCCTCCATATTTATTGAAGTTAGTATGGCCAGTAGAGTTGAATAGCCAAAGTGAGCCGCTCTAAACTGCCCCAGCTAAACTTATGTTAGGGAATTAGGGAACTAAATAAACAAGGGAGATGATTACATAGAGAAGATATAAATACGATTCAAATAGAAGAAAGTGAAGGGATATATGGAAAAAACATGTAAATCAACAGGGAATGTACAACAATTGACAAATTCTTCAATGAAAAATATATTATAATAATTCAGAATTAATCAATTCTTATAGGAAGGCATATGTAACAGTACCAAAAATATGGTAGTTACATAATATGAACTGATGTAACGTCAAGTATGAGAAAAACATGGAAGTATATCTAGATAAATAAACCTAAGTGTATATAAGTGTGTATCTACAAATATATTAATAAAAAATCCAACGATGAAGAAGAGAATACTAATATATCAACATTAAATACAAAATGAAGAAAGAAAATGCTACGAGCCAAAACAAAATATCAGTAACTAGACCCAATAGGATCCAACAGTGAGGGGAATCAACGAAACAAGGACCAACAAGCTCCAACAACAATGGAGATAAGGGAATCAATGAAACAAGGACCAACAAGCTCCAACAACAATGGAGATAAGGGAATCAACGAAACAAGGACCAACAAGCTCCAACAACAATGGAGATAAAATAAAGAATAGCAACTACAATGAAAATATAAGAAAAAGAAGAAAGAAGAAGGACCAGGAAGAGCACCAAGAAGAAGAAAGAAGATGGACAGAAGATATAAGGACTCAACATAAACCACATGTACTAAAAACAGTGTAAGTGACAAAAGAAATGATGATTATAAATGTGAAAAGAAAACCAGTGTGAAACATTTAAGGAACCACAAACAATTACAGTGTGTACTTAATACAAATGTGAAACCTGTGAATAATTAACTAATTTCAACTGAATAAACCACACAAACAATTACAGTGATGAAGTTTACAGTGTGAGAAAGTATGTTAATTTCATGATGAAACAACAAAAATTAAAATAGTCAAATAAACACAGACAATGAGTGTGACTAATTTAATAAAGTTATGATCAATACACATAATCATAAGACCACCAGAATAAAACAAAATAGAACAATTATGTTATTGTTCATACAGAACTGACAACAAATAAAAGACATTTGTTATGTATCAAACAATGACCGGAATTAAGTTCCACCACTGACCAGAAAAATATTGTAAATAATACAAAAAAGATTTGTGTTAGTGTTTAAGAAGGAGTTGTATAAACATGTGTAACAAAATAGTTAAAGTATTATAGTAAGATACCGTAGTGAAGTCAGTTTAGTAGTAGAAAAGTACTGCACTAAAACAGATGGTACATTGTTACACAACCCACAGAGAAGATACCTATTACAACAGAAAATGATACATATTAGTATAAATATATGATCATCAACTATGTTATCAAACGAGAATTTATTATAAGTAGTAATAATAAATATTAAGAGACAATGTATTATATTGCGAACCAATGTAAAGAGAACAAGTCAAACATAATGACACAGAGAATAGCAGAGATGAAAAAAGTATGCCAATTTAGTTAGGCAAAGTACAGTATCAAAACCAATATCAATGTTTATAAGAGTATTACCAGTAGTGAGATAAATATCTGATAATACTTTGAGAACAGATTCTGAACATAATAAGAACAATATTATAACTAAATTATTGTAAACTAACTAACTATGTACATATGACCAGAAGTAAGCTGAACCATTGTATAGCTAATTAGTTAAGAAAAATACTGTATCAAACATTGAACACAGATTATTGCAATTGTTACCAGTAGTAAGAGGAAATCCCAATGCTACTTTGAGAACAGATAATGACCATAAAAACAGTCATTTTATATACAAACAATTAAAAACCAAATGACTATTATGAAGAAAACCAAATGTAAACAAACAATGACAAACAAGTTATTTATGAAAAATATAACATATAAACTTGTGTAAAAGTAAATGAAAACATTACCAAAAGTTAGAATAATATCTAATGCTATTTTGGAAATCCAAACCAAGTAGAACAATAACAATTTAGTTGTTATATTAGAAAAAATAAATGACTACTATGATATGACACAACATAAACAGAGCCATTACTGAAAGATTGAAGGGTTCTGAACTAATTAAAAGATAACCATTATATATAATAAATTAGGTACTATGTGTGTACACTAATTACAATCATTAGATGATATGATTTATATAGAGAAGACCAAAAGTAAGGTGAAAAATTGTATAAGAAAGATAGAAGAGGGCTGAACCTATGTAAATATTAAATTAACCACAGTCATATATAAATATTATAGTGTAAAATTGTGTAAATAACCTTTACTAGTATTATTAGATTGTAATATTACTGTTTTAGTTAAGGAAAATTAGTTTTAAACACATTTATGGAAAATAAAAAATGGACGCTTAATGACGCCATAACGAGATTTGTGTAGGGAACAATTATTCCCAAATTGTAAATCAAACCAATTGAGATATAGACTCAAAGTGTTTATTTAAGAAGTGTTTTATTATAATTAAGTAAAATCTGGTGTAACGGACTTATAAAAATAAGCTACACCAGAAGTAATAAATAAAATCGTTATTGTGATAGTCGTGATGAACGGAAAATAAGCATTTTTGGGCTTAAATTAACAAGCAGAATGTCCGCAATTCACTGACATCAACCATTTAACGATAGGACGTAAATTAAGAAAGTTATAGTAATTTTAAACTTTTCAGTTAAATGTTGTACCAGTGCTGACGTCAAAAAAGCCTCCACACCAAACTCGATTTTGTCAAAAAATTGAATATTTTAATAACACAAAGGCGTTTGGGTCAGAGAGTACGATGTTTCCAGCCAATAGAATGAATGACTTTCGACAGACGACCGAGAGACGCTTTCAGGAAACATTACAGTTCACGTCTAGCTTTTCAACGGAGTGGTCACACAACTCGACGGACATGCAGGACCAAAATAACCAAAATAACATAACCTTTAACACTACACCAATATATATACGAGTGAAAAGTGCGGGGTTATTTAATTAAAACAAGTAAGGTCAGTGTATAATGTCGACCATACTTGCGAGTGATGTGTTAAATAAGAAACAGGGAGTACAATTTTATTTAAACAATATTGAACGAAAATAATAATTTCGTAAATAGCTAACCTTCGATACTACGCAAGTCAGATAATGCAGAGTATCGAAAACAATAAATAAATTATCAGAATTAAAGAAAAATTTAATTCACAATTATTAAAATATTATAAAAATATTTTAATTATTTATAATAATTTAAAATATAATGTTTGAAATAATTATTAATGAATACAAGAATATTTAGTCACTCATTTGACTAAACTCATTTTTCTTGATTTTTTCGATGTTTTGAAATATACTTTATTAATTTTCATACAGTATAAATAAGTGTAATTCTGATAATAGTATATTAAAGTATTACGAATGATATGTTTATATGTATAGTTTAAGAAATAATAACTGTTAAGAAATACTTATCCATTGTAACAACACCGGTTATAACTAACCTCAGAATCGTTACGGTAACTTGATAATTTCAATATTACCGATCTGTTCTCAAGTAACATCCAAATCAGATAGAACTACTAACAAGAGTTTTTTGAGAAATTTTTCTCTTGTGAATAGATGATTTTTAAACCGAATTATTAAACGAAAGTAATACATCTTTAGCTACTGTACAAGTCATACAGCTTGACAATTGCAAACTAGTATTATAAGATGCGCGCGCATTACCGCGTACGATAATTCCATAAATACCAGACATATGGTATCAATTTTTGATTTGTATATTTGTTCGCTTATTATTCATTATTGTTAATTTTATATCGTTATTTGTATTACATCTTGTGCCTGGTATCATGTTACCTAAAAGAACCTAACGAAATATGGTAATTCACTGAAACAAAATAACATAACCTATTGAAGTTAAATTATTGTACCAATAACAGGTCTACCAGCCTTGAGAAATGGACAGAGTCTTATTTTAATTTTTTATTGTAATCAGTAATTGAAAGGTTGTTAATTATTGCTTATTAATTGTCAAAGAGTTTATTATTTATCAAATTGTTAATAAACCTCCACTTTTATTACCAGTAAAAGGAGTATCATTTCTATTAAAAATAAGTTCATTTATTTTTTAAACAGTTCTGATACAGGTGGCGGAAGAATTTAAAAAGCTTTAACATAATTCAGAATATTAATTAGCTATTGCTTCATTTATTTTTGTGTGTGATAATATATTAAACATTCGATCTGAATGTTTACTTGTATTTGAAGTGCATGTATTTCAGAAGAAACGTCACAGAACAGGATTGAAGTATTCACGTGTGGTAAGTGAGGGAGGTACACAACAAAGTGCGCGTACCATTTTAAAATAAAAGAAGTGAACTATTATTACGCACCCATAAAAAACCATACAATAACACCAATAACCTTAACAATTACGATTACATCTTTTGATAAACAACATTATCGTAGATACCGGTGCGTGTCTACACTCACACGAACACATCATAAACATTTATTCTTACTTGTAATTTTACATTACAATATTTAAAGTTATAATCGACTTATAACTAATTACTATAATATAATTATAACACTTTGTGTACACTTGAACTATTTATTTCACCACGACTAGACAAAACACTATCACTATTATAATTTTTCACTTGTAAACCATTATTTCTTTGTTTTGTTTTTTAATGTTACAACGGTATAACCGACTGAAATAGGCTAACCTCAAAAGTTGACACCGATCAACATACGAAATAACTGTTATTCTAGATTTAAGATATTGTTCTGTTTTATTGTAATCACTCTTATATTGGGAAGTTTTGTAATTCGTAAAAGACATTTTCGTTTAGTATTCTTGTAGTAAAAAGAACCTAACTTATATTGAAATAACGTAAAAATCTGATAGACTAGGCTTAGAGAAATAGAAATCATATTGCCAACTTCTGAGTGAAGAATTTTAACCAGCCTGGACCATTGTAGTAAAAGAAAAGGTTATTATCTATTTTAAAAAGGAAAAGAAGTCAAAAAACAACAAAGAATAAAAGAAATTGAAAAGAATTATTTGTGTATGGAATTGTTTAAAATATTTAACAGTTTTTTTTATCAGTTTCGAAATATTAGTGTTTGTATACATTCGAAGAAAAGTTGGTAGTACCTATTGTCCGGGTAACAAGTGCGATTCGAATTAAAAGTAGGTAAGTGAGTTCAATCAGCCTCCAGGAAGGAATTAAAAGAAGTTAAATCATTTAAATCTCTTAAACATAATTAAGAGATTTAGTCTTATCCATTAAATATATTAATTCTTAGTGGTAATTATATTACAAATCAGTGCAAACTCTTACTCTTATTATTAAAAGGACAAATCAGAACGTTACATAATAGTGCACCAACTCTGGGGCATAAAGGAATTAACCGTATAATAGAAATAATATATTTAAACACACCGCCACAGAATTAAAGATACGTAACAATATATAAAATTTTTGGATTTTGTTGTCCATGACATGTCCAAATGTTATCAAAAACCTTATATTATTATGAGACAGAACACAAGTATTTTTTATAACCATTTAAAACATTTATGCCCTATCGCCTCAACTAGCTTTTGCTTATTGCAAGCTTAATGATGGCCGTCATATGATAAAGCCTGGAGTGAGCAAAAGCTAGTTCAGACTATAAGGTAAAAGTTTTTTAAATTTTTATCCAAAAACCTATATTCTGCATCGGGAAAATATATTTTGGTTCTTGACCATACATGTATATTGTATCAAGTAGTACATGTTGACTGTCAGTTTTGTCAGATTCTGGCCTGAAGATGTTTTGACAAATGACAACTCTCACAAAATTGTTGACACATATGCTGATTGAAAAAAAAAAAGGCAACTTGAAAGGAGAACACATTTCAAATGTCTTTAGAAAATTGAAAAAAAAAACAATAACATATGTAATAATTTCATAACAATTGAAAGTGCTTACAAAATTTATTACTTTTATTTTGATTATAAATTTCAAAATGTAGAAGGAAAAAAGCAGTTTTAAGGAAAATCACCAAATGTGAAAGCCAAGTGGAGTGAGAGGAGGATGTGATGGTACAATTCTGGTGCAACCTTAAATTAACAAAAACATGGTATAAAAGGCCATAAGTATTGTATTCATTCATTTTAACAATTTGGTCATAATTAATTAAATATTCAACAATCCCTGTGAAGCTACAGTGAGTGAACTATATTAATATTTTGTAAACGCAAAAGTGAATTGACAGGATTCTAACTGTTTTCATTGCAAAAACAAGAAACACAGCAAAAAACGTTTGTCGCATACCGAGATAAAGTGCCTAGCCCTGATGACGTCAGCGATGAGGAATGTATTTCCGTAAACAAGTTGAAGCTGTAAACAGATGAACAATAGCTAGATGATGTAGTTTTCGCCCCACCTACGCAATATGAAACAAAGAATCTTGGTCATTTTCTTCTAGAGGGTGAACGCAGCCGGCCGGCAAACAGTTCACCGAGTGTGAATTTTAACTTTTACACCACTAAAAGTGGTTAATTACAAAAGTGGATTAAAACAGTGTTGTTTATCAACAAATACTTCAAGATGTGACCGGTAGCGTAATCGGTAAACTCGCGGTGTGCGACGTTTTACCGAACGAACAACCGCTGAAAATTGGGTGAGAACGTTCCAACACCATTTTTTTATTTTCACGTAAAACAACATAATTCAACATAATGACCAACTCAAAATTCAATCAATGTTAAAATGAAACCAAATCTTATTTAAAATCTTAAAATGAGCTCTAAAGAAATTGTACCAGAGCGTGAGAGAGAGAGAGTGACAGGGAGAGAGTGTCGTAAATTCTCTAAGTGCTGGGTTGTGTTAGAGATCATAAAAATATCATATGTTTATTATGTTTATATTTTATTTATTCATGTTTAATGCTTATTTTGGAGGGTTAAAATTGTTTTGCTAACGCCCATGGCGTAATATGTGGGGTACATATTCGAGTCAGTTTCCAGTATGTATTTAGATTCAATTTAAAAAAAATAAAAAGTAACTTGTATATGTTATCTTGAGTACAATTATTTCAGGTAGTATGTTTCACAAACCTGGTTCGTGTTACACGAATTCTGGCCCTAAATGTAAATTTGTATGATGTTGCCCAATCTGACAACATGGCGTCCGGTTTCAAAAGTGAAATTAATTTACTAGTACACACAAGATTATTGTAACTAATAAAACAATAAAAGCCAATAGTTACAAGGACAGGGCAATGGGGGATTATGTGAAAGAGGAGGACTGAGGCAATGGGGATTATGTGAAAAGTGTGGGAGTTGTAAGACAGAAGGAACAAGTGAGGAAGAGGGAAGTTATAAAAAATATCTGAAGACGTAACGACACATACAAACATATTGGAGATTAAGTGGAAGACAATATGGAGGGACCATCGTGACAAACGAGCCTAAAGGACATAACAAACTGTGACTACTATTTAACAAGGAAATATGTCATTATTATTAATATTAATCATCATTACGTATACATTTGAATACACTACTTACCATGCCAAAAAAGATCAAATGTTCTATGACGTTGAGATACGAAAATAACATGTTTGCTTGTGGACAGAGACCAAGATTGCTTCGAAAATGTTGTATCTTATCAAATATGTTGTATCCCTTGAAATATACAGAGCCTGATGATGGCGAAAACATTCCTAAAATAGTTAAATATATTGTTTTACAGATACATATGCACACAGTAATAATTGTTTTACAATATAATATTCACAGAAATTGTACAATACACTATATTAAGCAACAGCTGAGACAACACATTAGAATATACGTGAAATATGAATGAAAAAGAGATTTGGATTTCGTTGTCCACGACGTGTCTGTTACTTAACTAAATATCACTATTACATTAACGACTCGGAACATTAGTTTTTTTTTCTAGTGCCTTTGTGTGTTCAATGTATCTCTGTTTGAAGCTACGTCCTGTCTGGCCTATGTAACTAGTGTTCCGAGTCGTTAATGTAACAGTGATACTTGAAAAAGAGACATTCCCATATTCTCACTTGATGTTCATTACCACTGAAGACTTCTCGTATTAAACACCTAATTTGAACTTTGTCAATTGAGCATAAAAGATACATTTATACTGATCAAATTAATAAAAACATAATGAACTAATTTTTTGTTTACTAATGATGTTTACATCATTTTATTTACTATATCACAAAGATATTTTAAAATTTTGCAAACTTTGCACATTAATTTTTTAAAAAAATCGGTTAAATAAATGAATACAATTGTGAATATGGCATTACTGGTTGAGCTGAGGGCAGGGAGAAGCTAAATAGTATTTTATGATAGTCTAATTTATTTTTACAAGAAGAATATTTTTATGCTGTTCTGTTTAAAATTAAGTAATTTTATCATAAAGTGTAAACTTTATGAGACATACTTTCAAAAGTTAACAAAGTAATGTCATTCTGATTTTATATGGTATGGTAGGAATACCGTGACATCAATATGTATAAGTAATATGAGTGGTGTACGGACAGTTGTTTGAAAAATACTAAGATAATAGTACCTTTTAAACACATTCAGAGGTAATCATGTATATATACATGCGCAGTTTTACTCCTTGTGAAGACCCAGAGCAATAACATATATGGATGTTTTAAAATTTACTGCTGCAAGAGCCAGAAGATATGAGTCGTTTGGTTTAATTCTCAGTTGTATGCATGTTGCAATCTATCAGTGACACTTTAAACTACGCCACATACGTTTCTACATATGTTATGTTAAACCTGTTTATAACTAATACAATCAAGATGACATGTGTTGAAAACAGCTGATGGGGGTTTCCTTCCAGTTTTGTTTACTGGAAGTGATTGTTGTGTTGTGTAACTAGTATGCTTCCTGACTTGCAGAACTCACTCGCTGTTTCAAACAAAGTAAGTACATTTATTACTACATAAATTTTGATGCCAGGTAATTTTCAATTATGGAAAAAATTACAAAAATCCTGATTTCTCTGTTATTTCTTTAGCAATACAACAATTGTACAGCACGCAATCATACAGTAAACATTAGGATTTAGGTTACAATTTCTTTTATTCTGACACCCTGCTGAATTTTCACAATTTTCTTTTCTAATTTTTTCTCTTTTTGGGCTCTGAGGTCCCAAAATTTTCAAATTTGCAAAATTTAACACTTTGACACCGGGCCCTTAACACAGTGGTCCTTTGCCCACGCCGGGCCATTTTTGCATATATTTAAAATGTTGTATCTTCTAAACTATATGGTAACAAAATGTGCTATGTACGTTTTTTGAAGATCTAAGTGTCTTCTTTAAAATGGTGTTTACTGTGTGTCATTGTGTTGGTTATTTTCCCTGAAATTGCTTTTCAAAAAAGTGATGTTTTTGGAAGAAAAAAAATTTGTCCAAACACATGTTGTTACTAGAAACTCTCAATTTTTTTTTACTTGTTAAAAATGCATTAAACAAACATTACATGTTTATAATATATATTGGTTTATAAAGGTGTACTTTTGTAATTTTTTTACAAGAAATGCTTGTTTGACATTTTGACATGTAAGTGGTGTTTAGCCAACTAACATAACAGTTTGCCACGGGCTGTTTCATGTCAACTGTACCTACGAAAGTGAATTCATATGCACTCTTGTAACGGGGCTAAAGGGAGGGGTTTTATTTTATTAAATATTTGTAGCAATTCATTTCATATGCGTGGCCAGTCACATGTTGAATCTAAATCGTAGCGAACAAAGAACGGTATGGTGAAGTCAGTACAATGAAATGTGCGTGTCGCACACAACTTCGTAATTCTCAGAACGGCAAAACAGTGTAATGTGCCCAAACGCACTAACATCGGCGGAGCGCATAACCCAAGCTAAGCAAAAGGCACACAAGATGGCTTGAAGATGATTTTTTCCAACATGTGCTTTCAACATGCCGGAAACATAACTGTAAGACACGCCTTCCAGTGACGTAAACCAGTGGCAGTGTAATTTCGTCAACGTCCCAAACACGGGAATTGTACGTGGTACCATGAACAGTGACGATGAGTTTGACGACTAAGGCATTGTAATTTCCGTCATGCCTAACTGCAAGTGGGAGAAGTTGTTGGTAGCGCTCCACCCAGTCAACGAAATCACCCGTTCCCGGCCGGGACAAGTTACGCAGTTCGCGAACTTTAAATTTTGTATTTTAACATATTCCGAAGTGTAACAGAAAGTTTGAAGATAAACAGTTAAATCCGACAGTTTAGATGAAGTTAGCGGAGTGGACAGCAAAATCGAGAAATGTGACAAATAAACGAAACATTCGTACACATACGAGATGCAGCACGTGGTCATCAGAAGGACGCGGGTTAAGTAGTCGACTCAAAATTAAATTAATCAATTAATTTTCAAATTTATAAAAAGGGGTTATAATTAAATTATGGGGCATTTTACAGTATGAGAGGGAGAGAGTGAGCAATCTGGGTCATCTTAATAGTTTAATTAATTAGTTTGTCAGTTTTTAAGTTACAGTTGCAACTAGTTATTAGCGTGTGACGTCTCCCTTGTTAAGACAACACAAAAGTCGGGAACTAGTTCAATTCTTTATCAGTTAATTAAACTAGCTGCCGTTGTTAGTAAAATATCCTTACCAACAAATTACAACACAATTATGACATAGGAAATTGACAAGGATTGCACAAATTTATTCACTCACTTGGTGTTAGCGAAAACATCTTTTTATTACTATTCAAATATTATGTTTGACTTTGTTTCTTTTTAAAGAAAATTTACTTTAGTAAATTTTGCTTTTACTGCTTTAAAGATATTAAGTTTATTATTCCTTTTATCTCAAAAATTTTACTCATCTAGATGTTAGTTTTAAATACCTCGGATCCGGGTCTGAACTTTCTCAAAATAATTAATTTATCACAAACTTCAACCAAATTGTTGGAAGAATAATATTGGTGGTAATCTACATTATTATCTTACATTTATCTATATATTGCTGTTACTACTACTACTACATTACAAAAATTACAAATCTGATAATTTCTTCTTTACATTATTAAAGTTCTTTAGTGTTCTTTTGTTACTTCTCTTATTGAAACGAAAATTTACAAATGTTGTGTTTGGATATCACCTGAATTTAATATGAGGTTGTCGTTGGGTCCTTGGGTGTCATCTCCTGTCGTCTTCTAGGGTGGAGTACGTGGTTCCTCTTGAAGCTACATCGGGTTGATTATATCTGCTCTCGACGATCGGTTTTTTTACTTGAAGTTCATACTGTTGTAGTTGGAGCTTTCTTCGTCCGGATTTTGTAGTTCACATTTTACACCTTACTTATAGTTCTTACTTTGCAGTACTAAAGTCTGGTAGTTACATATCTTACAACTTACAGTTTTATATTTTTAAAAGAGATGTGTTGGCTAATTTTTCCTTTCTGTATATTCTTTCTAACTCTACACACACTACATTTTTCAAAATAAAATCATCTCACACTGGATATTCGTTTAACGGCATACACTTACGTGTATGTAGACAACACAAAACTCACATCTTTTCATGTCGAAGTTCAACTGGCGACTGCGCGTATAGTTTAGGGGCGAGGGCTCAGTAAGCTGGTGCGTATTTACGCACTAAGAAAATAGTTCGTACTTTATATATTATTAATTATTCATTAATTAGAATGTAAATACTTTATGTTAACTTTATTACGACTTAGAGATTTCTTTATTTATATAGTCGCAATTTTTAATAATTAAAGTAATTATTATTATTATTCTTTACTTAATACCTTTCTTGGCATGTTGGTACTGGACAATTTCAAGTTGATTCAGGAATCTGGGTATAGGTAAGGGTGGATAATACTCTTACTTATTAGAAATTAAATATTTTTATTTGTGCGATTTTCGATATTTTTAAAATCGTCACAAGCGTATTGGTCATGTAAAAAATAATCCAAGTTTTGTAAATCTTTAAGAAAAATAATCGAGATGCAGAGTAGTAGTTTTGAGTCGAAAATGAATATCAAGTAAAGTAAAAGAAAGTAAACAGAAAAAATGTCATGCTAAACAAATAAAATACCATTTTATTTGTGTTTGCAAAATATGTGCTTGTCATTGCATTACCTGTTGTTTTTCTCTGCCTAAGTACATCAGACGACAGCCTGGTAATTCGTGATGAAGGTAAGTGGGACAAATTTAAATTCTTTAAATTATATTTTATTTGTTTAGCATGACATTTTTTCTGTTTACTTTCTTTTACTTTACTTGATATTCATTTCCGACTCAAAACTAATACTCTGCATCTCGATTATTTTTCTTAAAGAATTACAAAACGTGGATTATTCTTTACATGACCAATACGCTAATAACTAGTTGCAACTGTAACTTAAAAACTGACAAACTAATTAATTAAACTATTAAGACGACCCAGATTGCTCACTCTCTCCCTCTCATACTGTAAAATGCCCCATAATTTAATTATAACCCCTTTTTATAAATTTGAAAATTAATTGATTAATTTAATTTTGAGTCGACTACTTAACCCGCGTCCTTCTGATGACCACGTGCTGCATCTCGTATGTGTACGAATGTTTCGTTTATTTGTCACATTTCTCGATTTTGCTGTTGACTCCGCTAACTTCGTCTAAACTGTCGGATTTAACTGTTTATCTTCAAACTTTCTGTTACACTTCGGAATATGTTAAAATAAAAATTTTAAAGTTTGCGAACTGCGTAACTTGTCCCGGCCGGGAACGGGTGATTTCGTCGACTGGGTGGAGCGCTACCAACAACTTCTCCCACTTGCAGTTAGGCATGACGGAAATTACAATGCCTTAGTCGTCAAACTCATCGTCACTGTTCATGGTACCACGTACAATTCCCGTGTTTGGGACGTTGACGAAATTACACTGCCACTGGTTTACGTCACTGGAAGGCGTGTCTTACAGTTATGTTTCCGGCATGTTGAAAGCACATGTTGGAAAAAATCATCTTCAAGCCATCTTGTGCGCCTTTTGCTTAGCGTGGGTTATGCGCTCCGCCGATGTTAGTGCGTTTGGGCACATTACACTGTTTTGCCGTTCTGAGAATTACGAAGTTGTGTGCGACACGCACATTTCATTGTACTGACTTCACCATACCGTTCTTTGTTCGCTACGATTTAGATTCAACATGTGACTGGCCACGCATATGAAATGAATTGTTACAAATATTTAATAAAATAAAACCCCTCCCTTTAGCCCCGTTACAATACCCCCCCAATGAGAGATCTTCTGTCGAAACAGAAGAAATCTCATTGCTAAACCCCTAAGAGGACCGGTGAGGATATGGTGCCAACAACCCCCCATTTGTTCTTATACATCATGGGTAAACTACCCCCTGACTCGGCGACTACGGCTGCCCCTGAACGAGATTACTGGACTTCTCTGTCTGAGATCCCAACACCATAAAATCGAACATACACGCACCACAGCGCACCTAACCTTCTAACATGCTACCCCCCCAAACTCCAAATCCCTGGCCTTTTACCATGCCAGATCCTCAACCGATATGTTCCCCCTTGTCATGTATACTGGGTCGCCTTCAGCAATACTGGGCGCATAAATATACTTATTAAGTGTATTGTTATATTACCTTTTCTTTCTCAAAAATCAAAATAAAAATCTTTTATCTGAATCTATGAATTCTCTTCATTCCTCTTAATAATCAGAAAAACAAATAAATTGAACATCTAATTAAATCATGAACTCATTTATCCTAACATTTGATTATACATACATACTAAACAAGACAATTCAATAAAAAACACTAGTAATACACATAAACAATAATATACTTGAAATTCAAACATCACCTATATGGCGGGCATAAAATCAAGATTTTTTTTTTTTTAATTTAAATTTATCAAAATATTAATTTTTATCAATTTCGGAAAAATTTTAAAATTATTTAAATTACTTAAACGACACAATTTGCATCAAGCAATTGCCAAAACTGGTCTAGTTTATAACATCAACCCATCAGCTGATCACAATGGGTCAAGTCAACAACCTTGACCTACATATGGTATATCCCAAACTACATCATGAAGCACATAAAACCTCTTCAAAATTTTTATCTTTAACACAATACAATATAATAAAATAAGACATTTAAAATTAACATAGTTATTATTACACTTAACAATAAAATTGACATTTAAATTACACATTTTATAACTTTATATTATTATCAAATTCTATTAAAATCTGTCACTTGTACCAATCAGTTATTTAATTATATTCAAATATTTAACTCCATTGAGAAATTTTCAAATCATTTATAAGTGATTCACTACAGCTGATCAGTTGATTTTCTTAGCAAGGTGAATGACCTTACCCTAACTACATTTCTAAAAATTACATCATGTGAAATACATTACACATTTACAAACCTATTATTTTAACACAAAACAATAACACAATAAGACATACTAAATCCAATATAATAAACATCTAATGCACCTATTTCTCAAATCAAGATACAATTATTTAATTACTTCAGGAGCGAGTCATCATCATTAAGTTACAAAATTTTAATTCGTTGCTCCCCTGAGCAACCTCCTGAACCACACACACTATTATTTTTTTTGATGGTGGACTGTTGCGCCCATTTGCATCCACAAGGACGGCATTGGTGGAGGAATGTATCATCTCCGTGTCCTTGCTTCAGCGTTACATTTTAAAATTGGCCGATATCATCATATCTATGTTATATATTAATAAGCCCTTAAAACGGTTCTACCACCTGGTTTACTGTTCCTACTCGAACAGAGTGGCAGCCGCTGTTCCATAGTTCCGGGGATTTCCCCTAAAGTCACCCCCCAGTAATTTCTAATATACACCAATTTCAAGCCAGCTATGGTCAGTTGCCACCTATTAATAGGCACAGATTTCTAGGTTTTAATATTTATTTAAACTCGTACTGCTTTAGTTGGCGCCCGAACAGGGACTTTGTAAATTAAATTAAGTTACAAACTGATCGAAAATGGCAGAGAAAAATAAGAATGCAGATTCAGGTGAAAGCAGGATAGAAGAATCTTTGTTAAACGTTACTCAAGACAATGTAATTTCAACAAACGAAAGTAGTGATGATAATGTACAATTAGAAATAACAAATGTAATTGAAACGGTAAATGTTGAATGTAGCAATAAGAGCGATAACGTAAATATATTTAACCAATTAGCGTTGATGATGGAAATGATGTCAGGTACGAAAACTGAAATCAAATCAGAAATAAACAAAGTAAACGAGAAAATGAAATTAGAAAATAATAATTTAAAATCTGAAATCAAATCAGAAATAAATGCCGTAAATATTAAACTTACCGATTTAAATAACGAGTTCATGAACGTAAAGAGCGAATTGAGAGTGAGTGAAATAAATATGAATAACAAATTAGAGAGTATGAATAAAACTATTGCGGGCATGAGAGGTGAGATAATTATAAATATAAGTAATATTCAAGACAAAATAAACGAAAGTAGAACGCGGAAGGAGAAGGTAGAAAATGACACAGTTACGAGTGATTGAGACGAAATAACAGACGACCAGAGTAATAATAAAATAACAAATAATTATGAAAATGAATTAACAACCGATAGTAGTAAGATAGTTGAAAACGAGATATATAAAAATAATACAGTGAAAATAATTAGCGATCATAATAATATAGAAACAGTGAGAGAGAGAGAGGTGAGAGTGTTTGCAAGTTAGAGAGAGAGTATGAAGAAAATGATTTTGTGAATATAGGGCAGAGGGTAAATTTTCCCCAGTTTTATGTTAAACCAAGCTGGTTACAAATACCATTTTATTTGTGTTTGCAAAATATGTGCTTGTCATTGCATTACCTGTTCTTTTTCTCTGCCTAAGTACATCAGACGACACCCTGGTAATTCGTGATGAAGGTAAGTGGGACAAATTTAAATATTTTAATTTAAAAAAAAAAAACAAGTAAAATTTCAGTTGCCGCCTATTAATAGGCACAGATTTCTAGGTTTTAATATTTATTTAAACTCGTACTGCTTTAATCTAGAGGATGATTTGGGTACTACAAGGCCTGACATCATTTCAAAACAGCTCCAAGGATGTTATTATACATTATGGAATCACACAAAATACATTAAAACTTCAGAATTATAGTAAAAAATAAAACCATAAAATAGTTTTTGTGATTTCCACTCGTCAATTTATTAAAAATTATAAAACCATGACAGCTGTTTCGGCAACACAGTGCCTTCATCAGATGGTATAAGCTGACTAATTTTCGTACAAACGATACAGAATATAAAATATAATACAAGTGCTGTTGTATAGAGAGCGATAGTAATCTCGTGTCAATAAGATTTATACACATTACACAAACATATAACATAACATATACCAAGTCTATTTATACAAATTAAGCAGAGGCGAGCTATTTAGATCTAACTGATCATTTAATAATACATTTAAATATTTGTGTTTATTAATTTCAAGGGTTTCTAATAAATCAAGCTTTGGACCTTTATCAGATAAATGTAAAATTTCAAAATTGTCATTATAACTATGGTCTTTTTCTAACAAGTGATTTGCATAATTTGATTTGCCATCATTATATCTAAAACTATAATTGTGACCATACATTCTTTTTTCGAAAGATCTACCTGTCTGTCCGATATACACTTTATTACAAGACCCACAGGATAATTTGTAAACACCAGACTTTTGCAGTTTATCTGTTTTACTCTTATTATTTTTAATATATTTTCCCAAAGAAGACTGCGTCTTAAAAGCTATATTTACATTCCTTTGTGTGAAATATTTACCAATATTATCAGAAGCAGAACCTATGTAGGTGAGAGTGTGATATCTTTTAATCTGTGTTGAGGGAGGGTAAACTAGTTTTAAAGCTTGTGAATAAAATTTTTTGTTTAACAAGTGATCTATGAGGCTAGGTTGGTAACCATTGTTGACAGCTATTTGTTTAATAATGTTAAGTTCTGATTGGAAATTTGAGTCTGATAACGGAATACTAACTAGTCTGTGGATAAAACTGTGAAAAGCAGCCAATTTATGTGAGTATGGATGTGTGGAAGTAATGTGTATTGTCATATCTGTATGTGTAGGCTTATGAAAAATACCAAAGTCTAATTTATTATTGCATTTTGTTATTGTAAGGTCTAAAAAATTGATACTATTGTTATCTTCTAATTCTAAGGTAAAGCTAATATTTTTGTGTAAATTGTTAATAAAATTAAGAAAGATCTGTAATTGTCTAAATTGTGTAAATTGTCTATTTAAAACTTCAGGACATCAATTGACGTCCATCGGCATTCTCGGAAGTTTTCAAAGGACGTCAATTGACATCCATCGGCATCAAAGTGTTAACACTACATTCAGATGCTAGTTAAAATTCTCTTTAATTTGATACCCCACATGAATTTTTGTGATTGTCAAAATTTTAAAAAAAGAACACTATATTCAGATTGTGGTTTACATTTCCTTAATTTGATACCCACTGGGCTTTTGTGATTTTTTCAGTTTTGCTTCCAGCCCCTCTATTATTGGAGGGATCAGTCTAGAAAACAATAGGGTTCTATAGGATGAAAGTATGGACATGTACGCTCAGTTTCATGAAAATCGGTTAATGCATTCAAAAGTTATTGTGAGATATAGACAAATGCCAAATGGTACAGTCAAAACCGAGATCTCACTCATTTGTACAATTAATCAGAATTTTTGAAACATTTTAGTGTGAATATAAACTTGTGTAAGTTTTATTGGATCACGGATGTTTGTTTTTCATGGTGAAAAAATAATAACCAAGTGATTATTTAATGCTCTTACTGAATGAATTGTCAGACTTGTCTGAAAGTGTTAGTGACATCAGTATGTTGATAAACGTGACAAAACTGATAGTAGTGATTAAGAAATATTGTAGTGATTATATTAAATAAATGAAGTGAAATAAATAAGAAATAATGTACTATTATTGTATCCATTGTCTGTTCAGCTACACACAGGCCATATCGATTCGAGATCAGAAGACTGGTACAGTCATCAGAGATGACAGTGCTAAGAAGTGCTCTTGGATGTATGAACAGTTACATAAAAAAAAGAGGGTGCAGCCGCCAAACACCCAAGTGTGGCTCAGGCGGAACTAACATCACAGCGTTTTCGCCACATAGCCCTTTTTAGGGTCACCAAAATAACTAAGAGTTGTACGATTGGCGAAATTTGTCATGTGACAAGCCTTTTGTCCGGTGACAGCATATCTGTGATGAGATTCTTAATCAGACAAAAGCCTCACAGGCCCTAATTTTCTCCTCAAATGTCTGGAGATTAGCTACTTATAAGATTTTATTCTACTGTATTACTAAATAAGTTTGCTGTCAAGCAAATTAATTCTGTTACAACGAATGTAAATGTGTTACATATAGCAGCAAATTAATAATGATGATAACTAATTGTTGTTATTACAAGTAATTGGTTTCTTACTAGTACCTGTGATCATGGACATTGTAGTAGTCTTTCCTGCACCATTGTGCCCAAGCAATGCTGTTATTTCCCCTTGATAGACGTCCAGGTTAACTTTGTCGACAGCCACTACACCCGACTGAAACACTGTGGAGCCAAACACTTTGCGCAAGTTTTGTATTCTGAGCCCCACTTTGAGACCACTCTGAGGACGTTCATAGTTTGTGTCGTTGTTGTCTTCATCATAACCATTTGTGTTATGATCTTGTGTTTCGTTATCGCGTTTTCTGATCAGAGGCTGAAAATCAGAATTCATTATTACTGTATTTAAAATGAAACAATGAAAACAAGATACGCCTTCAAGATGGTGCCACAGTTTCAGCCAAATTTTTATAAGAAAGTTTAATGAAGAAAGTTGTGTTAGTGGTTGAAATCACAAGCAGAATGATCACTGTTGCACACCACTATATAAAAATTATCCCGATTAGCGCTTTCAAGCTTCACAGCTCATCGTCAGATCAGAATTCCGATCTGACGATGAGCTGTGAAGCTTGAAAGCGCTAATCGGGATAATTTTTATATAGTGGTGTGCAACAGTGATCATTCTGCTTTTTATAAGAAAGCACGAAATAAGTAACAAAAACAATTCACAGACTAATCTCTGTATGTGCGAATGAAAGTTGGTTATTGTTAATACTCAAGGAAAAGTAAAATCACAACCAATTTATATGAAGTATTTAAAACATGTTAATGTGTGATATCATAATTTATCACAACTACAGTATTTACCACATATGGCTCCATATACTCGTAACATTTTTATTTTACCAAGAGTAAACATGAAAGGACAATGTTTGTTATTGGTGAAGACATACAACTGTATACACTCCAGAAAGTGTACACACTCACACACACACACACACACACACACACACACACACACACACACACACACACACATTTCCCACCCATTCTTTCACCCTCTGTTATAATGTTTCTAAGATTGTAACACTTTGAATAAAGCAAAAATCATATTATACTTTAAATAGATTTTTAACTTTTAAATGTTATTTACATTTTTTCATAGTTCAGTATAACAGCTCTGAATACTAATGACAACACAAACTAATAAGATTGAGTACAGAACTAAACTTTTATTACGGTACATTGTGATGGTACAATTCTGGTGCAATATTAAATTTATAAAAACATGGTACAAAAGACCATAATTATTGTATTCATTTATTTTTAACAATTTGGTAATAATTATTTAAATATTTAAATATTTCATAATCCCTGTGAAGCTGTGGTGAGTGGACTATATAAATATTTTATAATACGCAAATGTGAATTGACAGGATTCTGACCGCTTTTCATTGCAAAACGACAAAACACAGCAAAAAACTTATGTCACATACCGAGATAAAGCGACGAGCCCTGATGACGTCAGCGGTGAGGAATGCATTTCCGTAAACAAATCAAGGCTTGGCGAGATGAACAATAGCCTGATGACGTAGTTTTTACCCCACCTACGCAATGTGAAACAAAGAGTCTTGGTCATTTTCTTCTAGAGCGTGAACGTAGCCGGCCGGCAAGGGGGTTCACCGGGTGTAAATTTTAACTTTTACACCAACAAAAGTGGTTAATTAACTATATAAAATCTTGGAAATGTTGGGGCGATAAAGTACTTGAACAGGTGTCATCGGCCGATGGGTCATTAAGGAACGGCGTGCATATAGGATCTGCCCAAAGTGTTTTCGTGGGCAGACACGACGGTGTGGGCCTTAACAGCGATGTAAAATAGGAACAGATTGTGCACGATCAGACGACCCTAGCAGTGCGGTGAGACCTGTCCAAAATTTGGTGAGAACGTTCCAACATATTTTTTATTTCAAGCAACATAACATCATTCAATATTAAAATGATCAATTCAAAATTCACTCAATGTAATAATGACCAATAAAAATTTTATTTAAAACATTTTAAATGAGCTCAATAAAATAAATAAATTGTACCAGAGCGTGAGAGAGAGAGTGCCTTAAATTTTCTAAGTGCTGGGTTGTGCTAGATATTTATACGATTTCAATGTTTAATAATCATATATCAATGTTTCATGTTTAATGTTTATTTTGGAGGGTTAAAATTTTGATGTTGGATAAACGCCCCATGGCGTAAGATGTACTTATCCGTATATAAATAAATTGGGTAATCTCATTGGTAACAATTTTAAACAGGTATTATTATTTCAAATAACAATTTCCGCTACTCAAGAGTTCGCTTAAACGAATTCCTGCCCTATAGTGACTTTGAAAGGTAAGTAAAATTACAAGTTATTTACGTCTATATTTACTTATATCAAGATGGCGCCCGACCTTTGAAATAAAATTGAATTAAAGCAAAGACGTTATATCGTATATTTTATTGTGCAAGAACAGGGATAATTTTATTATATAACAAATGGCTCCCGTAATAACAAGGGCCTGACATAAAATTTTATGTGAGTAAGCCTACAAACAGAGCAGAAAAGTTTATCTGAGGTAATAAACCCAATTTTAAATACGTAAACATAACCCAACTTTTACGAGGTTATGTTATAAGATTGTATGCATGCGTATATTATAAATAAGCAAAATGAATACTGATGAAGATAATACAAAAGTCAGCATAGCTGACGAAACAGTTACGAGTGAGATGGACGTTGAATTAACCCCAATTAGTCAGATCAGTGAAACCAGAGCCACTGAGTTAAACACAGTTCCGTTAACCTCCATCTCAACTAGTTCAGAAAGTAAACCAGATGGTACGGCTGCTTTGATGCAGTTATTGTTAATGAAATTTGATAATTTAGACGAAAAGCTAGATGAGCAAAAAAGCGATTCTAATATTAAATATACTAATTTAAATGACCAATTTAAGGAACAGAGTGTAAGATTTGATAATTTTGATAAACAATTTAACGAGCAGAAAAATGAAATCAGAAATAGTTTTGATATCAAGTTTAATGAATTAAAGAATGAAATTAAAGGTCAAAATTTTCACTTAGAGGAGAGAATTAACACAGTAGAAACATGTTGTGATAACATTCAGAAAACCACATTACAAATTGTAAATGAGAAATTCAATAATAAAATAAGTAATTTAGATACTAAAATTGATCTAATTTATGACACAGTTAATGATACAGTTAAAAGTCAGTTAGAGTCACAAAATACAGAAATAGAACAGAAGTGTTTAACTTTTGTAGAAAGTCAGATAGAGATTAAAACCAATGTTGAAGTGAGTAACCAAGTAGAACTGAAAACAAATGTTTTGCAGAGTCATTTAGAGAAAATTGAATCCAATGTAATAGATATTACAAAGAATATCGAAACTATAGATAATACCATATCAGAACATGAAAGAAATACCAAGAGTAGATTAAATCTGTTACAAAGTAAGATCAAAGAAATTGATGATTTAACTATACAAAATAATATGGATGTGCATGATAAATATGATGTAATTGCTAATAGTTTAACCAGTGTAAAAAATGAGTTACGGGGGGAAATTAATAAAAATATTTCAAGTATTAATGATAGAGTAATAGTAACTAGGGATTTCTATAATGAAATAGAACTAGAGAATTTTAGCCACGAAAACAGGGTGACACATCCCATGCGTTTTTTAAATCAGACACGGGATTACAATTATTTTAGCAGTAGTAGTTGGGAAGTGA
Source organism: Magicicada septendecula (assembly GCA_034769895.1). Classification (NCBI taxonomy): domain Eukaryota; kingdom Metazoa; phylum Arthropoda; class Insecta; order Hemiptera; family Cicadidae; genus Magicicada; species Magicicada septendecula. Next base: position 112,765,404 of record CM068373.1, read on the forward strand.
AATTAAATATAATAGTCAAATGTTTCAAGGGCAATTCAGTTATATGGGCTGAGGATCATAGGTTAGAATGGGATTGCTATGACACTTTTGAGAAAGCATTCAAGGGTAAATATTGGACTGAAGAAGAGCAGGAGACTTTAAGAAGCCACATTATGGGAGCGGGTAATTTCATGGGACGTAACCTTAATAACAATAACATTACCATATACGTAACCAAACTTTACAACGAGGCAAAATATTTAGAGCCACCCCTACCATTTAAGTCATTCGTTAGATACGTGAGTAAGCACTTACCAAGAGAGGTGCAGGTTACTCTAATGACCAAAGAAATATAAAATCTAGATGAGCTTGAAAAAGTATTAGATATACTACAAAGCATCAATGACCGCGAAATGGGTAGACAACCCATTCAACAAAATATGCCTAATCATAACATTGAGTTTAATCGGCCAAGGCCTTATTATAATAATAATGGTAATAAATTTAATTTTCGTAATGATTTACAGCAACCAGGCGATTGGAGTTGTTCTAGTTGCAGAAAGGGAAATCGTGCCAACATGCAACACTGTTACCAATGCAAAACGCCAAGAAATGAACCAAGGAGTAACAACCCAAAGCAGTTCATACCTACGAACAGAGGAGCACCTAGTACCCGAGGAACACAACATCACAATCAGGGACCAACAAGGGGACACCAGGTACCCACCACCAGTAATAACAGGCCACAGCCGGAAAACTAAAGTTGACAGTGGTAGATAGGACCCGACCACTGTTCAGGGAAGCACATGAGGTCCGACCAATAGAGGACGTACAATCGAACGTAATAACAACTGATATCGTTGCTGACTTATTGGAGGAGGAGAGCAACACAACATTGGAGGTGAGAGCTGGACTCACGGAAATCCAGGTAACAATAGAAAATAGGAAATTTAAAACACTTGTTGATACAGGAAGTGAAATTTCAGTAATAGCCGAGAACATTTTAAGTGAGTTAAAAGAATTTAAAAAGAATATTCCAGTTTTACCCGTCGCAGGGGTTACAGTAATAGGAGTCACGGGGGTACATAGTAAAAGGGTGACAAAACAGATACATTTAAGTTTCTCAATTGGAGATATGAATTTTGATAATACATTTTTGGTAGTCAAGGGGTTAAGTTTAGACTTCATTTTGGGAAATGATTTTTTACAAAGAAATAAAGCTGTAATAAATTTTAAAGAGAAGGTGTTAGAGTTAGATGGAGGTGATCGGTCTGTTAAAATTAATTTTGAAAATGTGATAAATAAAGTTAGAACAACTGGTGTGAAATTGTTACAGAAACGAGTAGTTGAGAATAACTTAGATACTAAAATAAATTTTTGTAGAGAGGGTGAGTATTTCGAAGGTGTTGATAATGAAATGAGCAATATTAATAATGCAGTATGGGAGATAAGGGCGGATGAATTCTGTAGTGGGGGTGAGGTGGTAAGGAGTGGCCAACGTATAGCGTTATGGCAGGTAATAGAGCAGTTTAAGAGAGTGTTTGCCAATATTCCAGGAAGGGCAAAAAATTATGAATGTATGTTACAGATTAAGGAACACACACCATTCATGCAGCGGAGCTATCCAGTGCCTTACTCTAAAAGACGAGCGGTGCAAGAGGAGTTGGATAAGATGATGGAAGGTGGAATCATCGAGAGGTCAGTATCTCACTACTCAAATCCATTAGTGGTGGTAATTAAAAAGGACGGAGGAGTAAGATTGTGTTTAGACGCAAGGAAGATAAATCAGATCATCATACCAGACCAAGAATCACCGGAATCCATTAACGAAATCTTTCAAAAGTTTAGTGGTGTGAGGTTCATGACATCATTGGATCTGACGGCCGGATATTGGCAAGTGCCATTAGCAGAGGTAAGTAGGCCATACACAGCATTTTTATTTAATGGAAAAAATTATCAGTTCAAGCGACTACCATTTGGGCTAAATACCAGCGTAGCTAGTTTCATTAAATGTTTGGATAGAATTTTGAGACCAAAAGATTTAGATTTTCTCACAGTATATGTGGACGACATTTTAATAGCATCACGGACATTTGAAGACCATTTAGAACATTTAAAGTATGTGTTAGAAAAATCAGAAGCGGGAGGCTTAACCGTAAATTGGGACAAGTCCAAGTTTTTACAAACGAAGATTAATTTTCTAGGATTCATTATTACATCGGAAGGAATTTCCGCCAACCCGGACAAGGTCGAATCTATTATGCGCTTCCCTGAACCACGAAACATCAAACAACTTCAGAGTTTTCTTGGGCTGTGCAACTTTTATAGGAAATTTCAAAGGAACTACGCACATATCACCGCAAGGTGAAGTGCTGTATTGCAGAAGAACAGGCAATGGAAGTGGGGAGACGTGGAGCGTGGAGCCTTTGAAGAAATAAAACGAAAATTTAGTAATATGATTATGATGAACCATCCGGATTTTGATAAAATGTTTTATTTACAGACGGACGCCAGCAATGTAGCTGTAGGCGCAGAGCTGTATCAGGAGGATGAGGAGAGGGAACATAAGACCATTGCGTTCGCCAGCCGATCATTATTGCCTGCAGAAAAGAATTACACCACAATGGAGAAAGAATTGCTCAGTATTGTATTTGCAGTCAGCAAATTTAGGACTTACATTTTAGGCAACAAAACGATTATCCGAACCGATCATAAAGCTTTGTCATTCCTCAACACTTGTAAACTTGCTCACAGTCGATTAACCAGGTGGGTACTTGTTTTGCAGGAGTACAACTTCGAGTGGGAGTATATTAAAGGAACCGAGAATAAGGTACCCGACACTCTTTCCAGAGTAGATTGCGAAAATAATAAAACACGTAGGGATTTAAAAGAAATTGAAATTTTTCAGATTAGCAGAGAAGACAGAATCTTTGGAGAAGAGCTGAAGGATATCAAAACCATGCAGAGAGCAGATGGTAAGTCTGGGAAAATAATACATAGTTTAGAGATGGAGCTGGGTGACTCAGAGTACAATCAATATTTTCAAATCTACAAAGGGTTGTTGTTTAAGAAGGTAGTAGGGGGCGAGCGTGACTGAAGATTAGTGGTGCCAGCAGTGTTGGAAGAGAAGATTATTTGGGATTGTCATATAAGATATGGTCATTTTGGGGCTAAAAAGTGTGTGAATGTTTTAAAAGAATCATGTATTTTCAGGAATATGGAGAGGCGAGTGAGACAGCTGCTTAGGAGTTGTGCTTGTGTCAAAAGTCGAAGGTGGTAAACTACAGAGTAGAAGGTGAGTTAAATTATATTAAGATAGAAAGACCTTTTGATTTAGTTGCTGTGGATTTGTTTGGACCATTACCAAAGGGTAGAGGCGGAGTAGTATATATATTTGTATTGCTTGACACTTTCTCAAAATATGTAAAATTGTATAGTGTGAAAAGAGCTACCAGTAAGGTATTGAGTGAAAAGGTGATGAAAGACTATATGATTAACGTGGGTAAGCCAAAGGTAATTTTATCAGACCATGGGCCGCAGTTTATCAGTGGAAGATGGCGCCAGACCTTAGGATGGGAAGGCATCCTCACGAAGCATACGGCTGTGTATCATCCCCAGTCCAACCAGGCTGAGTGTGTAATGAGAGAAATAGGCAGGATCTTCAGAGTCTATTGTCACGCTAAACACAGCGAATGGACATGGTATGTAAGAAAGGTAGAAACTTGGCTAAACAGTACCACCCACGAGTCCACCGGCTATACACCCCATGAGTTGGTAAGAGGAACACGCCCCCCAAGAATTTTGGAACAACTGTTCGACTATCCACCTGAGAGCAGGACAACTGATATGAACATTAAAATCCGGTTGGCTAACGAAAACTTAATCAGCAAGGGTGAACAGAGAAAACGTAGACACGACGCAAGAGGTAAGTGGGTTAAGTATAATATAGGACAAATGGTATTAGTAAAAAGGCATGACTTATCGAGTGCGCAAGACAAAGAAATTAAGAAGTTCTTTCTCTTATATGAAGGACCGTATGAGGTAGTAGAAATTAAAATGCAAAATTCTTATGTGTTGCAGAACAATGTAACTGGATAGATAGTAGGAATACACAATGCTACAAATTTAAAATTGTACTGGTCATCTTAGGTATATTATTGTTTTATTTAGCGAGTATATGAGTATTAATTTGGTATATTATTGTTTTTTCAGAAGGGACTCTCCCCCATTTTCGGGCGATCACAGACTCACCACCTCTGATCGTGGATTTTGGAATTCTGGAGGTGGACCATGGTTGGCGGAACTGACATATGGAAGTGAAAGCAACAATGGTCTTACTCCACACAAAATTGGTTGCAAGTAGAAATTTAATCTTATTGTTGAATGGGGAGGGGGACCCCTAATTCGTGGGAAAAAAAAAGTTTGGCATTTTTTCCACGAATATTGATTTTATTCTAGAAATTGTAGAATAGAACTTGGAATTTTTGTGACATAACCTAGGTATATAAGATGATCCATTGTTATCCTATAGTGAGAAGGTCTTAGTGTTAGAAAAGTGAAAGATGGGACTTGGAAAGTGTCTACAAAATTAATTATGTAACTAAAGAAAGTATTAACATTTTTTAGATGATATTCAAATTTTGATTTTTCATGTTTAAATTTTATATTGAAGTAACAACCTTACGGGGTTAAAAGGACATAGTGCTACTATGGTGATATATTGAGACTGCTTTATGAACAGTGATAATATTATTATTATGTTTGTAATATATGGTAGTCTTATAATGGATTTATGTGTATAACCTGTTAGTTGTAGGGTAGTCCCAATTGGGACTACATAAGACACAATGTGTCATATAATTGCGATTCCCCATATTTCGGGCGATTACTGTCTTACCAACACTAATCGTGGATCTGGACGACAACCAGCTGTGGCCAGCAATTGTAACCCTGACCATGGTTGGTTGCCTATAAAATTGGTTAAAATTTTGAAATTTATTGGGAGGTTTAGGGGAATCTAAGATTCTTTGTTTGCATAGGCTACTTCACCTCGGTTGGGGTGGTAGACCTTAGGGGCATATTATAAGAGTAAAAGTAGGGGTACATACCCTGAAGGTTTTATAAAGCTGAAGCAAGGATGGGAGAGAGAGAAAAGAAAAAAGTGCTCATTCCTTCTGCCTCAGTCCTTGTGGAGGTAACTGAACGCAATAGTTCAGGGGGGGAAATAGTGTGTGTGGAGGAGAAAGAGGGGTAAATATTGTTAACAGCGCCAATTATTACCTGTTAATAATAATAAGAATAATTTTAATTTCCATAAGATTTTCTTAATTATTTTTGTTTTTTCTATAATTAGTTTTTCTCCATGTTTGAGTAATATTGGGGATTTATATGGGGATTTCCATGTTTCTTTTTATTAATTAACTTAAATTCTTTTTTATATCAATATTTGTTTCTTTTATAATTACATTAATTATGAAACAGAAAGAGTTAATTATTATCGATGGGAATCGAAACGATTTTTATAATTCAGGGTAGTCCATAAAGAGAATGGCAATTCTATGTAATTCTTGTATGTTACATTTTTATATTGTATTTTTAGTAGCTCAAGCAAACCCAGTGCTTATTAACACAAACCAGCACATAGCTAAGGGGAACCAGATCAGTTAAGGATAGAGTGATATACCAAGCCACTATTTTGATATTTAATTTTATTGTTTCAGTGTTTGGTGATGTTATGACGGCGGTCCTGAGCTGGCCAGTGGGTCAGAGCAGGGGCGTTACGTGCCTAATTGGCCTTATGGTGTTGGGATCTCGAAGGAGAAGTCCAGTAAGGTCATGCAGGTACTGTCATCGTCATCAGACCACGGGTGAGTTATTGATTTTCTTTTGTATAAATTGTAAGGGGGTTGTGGCGACCTATCCAGGCTGATCCCTTTAGGAAGTATGAATGGGTCAATGAAAGTTTTTATGCTTCGGCACAAAATCTTTCATTGAGGGGGTTTTGTGATGGTACAATTCTGGTGCAATATTTAATTTATAAAAACATGGTACAAAAGACCATAATTATTGTATTCATTTATTTTTAACAATTTGGTAATAATTATTTAAATATTTCATAATCCCTGTGAAGCTGTGGTGAGTGGACTATATAAATATTTTATAATACGCAAATGTGAATTGACAGGATTCTGACCGTTTTTCATTGCAAAACGACAAAACACAGCAAAAAACTTATGTCACATACCGAGATAAAGCGACGAGCCCTGATGACGTCAGTGGTGAGGAATGCATTTCCGTAAACAAATCAAGGCTTGGCAAGATGAACAATAGCCTGATGACATAGTTTTTACCCCACCTACGCAATGTGAAACAAAGAGTCTTGGTCATTTTCTTCTAGAGCATGAACGTAGCTGGCCGGCAAGGGGGTTCACCGGGTGTAAATTTTAACTTTTACACCAACAAAAGTGGTTAATTAACTATATAAAATCTCGGAAATGTTGGGGCGATAAAGAACTTGAACAGGTGTCATCGGCCGATGGGTCGTTAAGGAATGGCGTGTGTATAGGATCTGCCCAAAGTGTTTTCGTGGGCAGACACGACGGTGTGGGCCTTAACAGCGATGTAAAATAGGAACAGATTGTGCACGATCGGACGACCCTAGCAGTGCGGTGAGACCTGTCCAAAATTTGGTGAGAACGTTCCAACATATTTTTTATTTCAAGCAACATAACATCATTCAATATTAAAATGATCAATTCAAAATTCACTCAATGTAATAATGACCAATAAAAATTTTATTTAAAACATTTTAAATGAGCTCAATAAAATAAATAAATTGCACCAGAGCGTGAGAGAGAGAGAGTGCCTTAAATTTTCTAAGTGCTGGGTTGTGCTACATATTTATACGATTTCAATGTTTAATAATCATATATCAATGTTTCATGTTTAATGTTTATTTTGGAGGGTTAAAATTTTGATGTTGGATAAACGCCCCATGGCGTAAGATGTACTTATCCGTATATAAATAAATTGGGTAATCTCATTGGTAACAATTTTAAACAGGTATTATTATTTCAAATAACAATTTCCGCTACTCAAGAGTTCACTTAAACGAATTCCTGCCCTATAGTGACTTTGAAAGGTAAGTAAAATTACAAGTTATTTACGTCTATATTTACTTATATCAAGATGGCGCCCGACCTTTGAAATAAAATTGAATTAAAGCAAAGACGTTATATCGTATATTTTATTGTGCAAGAACAGGGATAATTTTATTATATAACAACATAATAATTATTATGAGAGTAAATAATCTTGACTTTACAGATGTTTGGTTACTTATTTTGTAACGGTACAGAATTGGGTGTTAAAAATAATAATTTAAATCAGTTTTAATTCAAAGCAGTCAGTGTTCACCTTTGGGATACCTCGTCTTAATCAACTATACTGCATGTATAGTTACAACATTATGTAGTGTTGCAACATTATTGCAAAACATGTGAAGTTACGTTCATCTATCTCAAATACAAATACATAATTGATTACCACTCACCTGTTAAAAAACATTTTCTGGGTCCAAGATCCGGTCGCACGAACGTAAGATGCAAGTATGGTTTAAGGGTTATGTAAATCATTTACGTAACTCATTTTTGAAGAGAATTAATGAATTTTATTTTTTAACTTTTTAAAAACAAACTTTATCAGATCTTTACTCAACATTTAGAAAATGAAATAACAGCATAATAATTTCTTGTTTTGTTATTCACTCCATGACTACAATTACTATCTTTACCTTACGCTAACATCTTACCTTAATTTAATATACAGACAGTCCAGTCTGCCAACATTCTCGCATTCACACTAATTTACCCCCTCACCATTATTATTTATTTAATCAATTTAGCCCATTACATATTACCCCAGCCGGCAACGTGGTGATCTCTCGAACTCGTGGCCACTCATTTATAAGTTCGTAGACGTCCAAAAAATATATTTTTATGTCCTTTAGTTGGATAATCACGCCACTGTCACATTACTGTCAACTAAAACTCACTTTTTACTTGAAACTTATAAATTTTTTGAAAAGCCCCTTGGGGCAAGTACCTGGCCAGGCACCGTCTGTAAGCGAACTGGGAAAAGCGTCTCTCTACTTACAATCAACTAGATTTCGTCTCTCAAGGTGGAAAACAATGCCTGCTATTTAATTGTCACTGTTGTGTCCCATTCAACACACGTAGTTTTTTGTGTGTTTGTTGTGGATGACATTTGGTCAGCACTGGTTGACGTCACAAAAGAGGTTGGGCTTAGACTCACATCCTCCCGCATGGACAAGGAAGTGAACAGAGATTCTTCTATAAGCCATTTTGATTTTTACAATTCCGCGTCGGTCTGCGCACCTGCTCGCGTGGTGCATTCGGGCGTGGACGTCACACAAATGTAGAGTTCTTAGAATTGACGCCCTGGTACATTCTTTTGTAACGGTTACACAACTGATACTGCGTACTGTTCCTTTGTTAGCGCACTGTTTTAATTCAACACGTGGCCTGGTCATAGATGGAAATTATATTTATGAATATTTTTTAATAAACCCCAAAAATTTAATAAAATAAAATCCCTCCAAATTCGTCACGTTACAAACATCACGTCTGTGTTTTGGTTTGAGTCAACTAGTCTAGACGTATTACGTAACCGCTGGCAACTTACGTGGCCATGAATTACGAAAAACGCCAATTTCAACATGCAGTAAAGAATATCTGAATTCCTGGGCTAAGCGTCGGAACCTACCGGCCAATCAGAGAAGGCACCTTTAAAACACTTACGTTGGCGCAGACAGAACAACGCAACACCTTGACACAGTTGCATAGTAGTCGTTAACCAGAGTAAACGTAACGTCCGCCTCGGGAAAGTTTTGGTAGACCGAAATGTCTAAGTAGGTCTACCAAAGAGTGGAGTTCAATAATGTAACAACAAACAGTTTGTGTAAAAAAGGTTTTGAAGAGAGGGAGTTTGAATATTTACGTAAAAAAACAGTTAAACAATATAGTGTGCAACACCAGGAACCTCGCATCGCCCGGTACCACGACGTAGTTAATATAAATGATCCTTTATGTTGGCTAGAAGTGTATCAGTGAATAATAAGTGTTAAAAGAGCTCGATAAAAGGTGGTAAATAAAAAGTGTAAATAGAATGAGTGTGTATGAAGTAAAATGGGGAGAAAGAGAAAAGTTAACGAGAGTACTGGTTGTAAATATAGATTAGCATAGGAACATTTTTATAAAATAGAGTTTAGTTAGAGAAGTACCATTAAAAAGAAATAACGAGACAGACTACAATTTTTGAATTAATAAAATTATATTCCATTTTACTTAAACACGTGTTAGTGGTAAGTTATTAAGCCATAACCATTTCCTATTCTGTGCTGAAAACCTTGTCTAACGTTCTGTGGAATTTTCTGAGTTTAAGGGTGGTCAGATCGCGGGAATATTTAATTTTTTATAAGGGAAAGAGTGTAAAGGTTTCGATATTAAACCATAAAATATCGTGGCGACCTGGGCAGTTTAATAAGGTAAGTTTAACGGGATTATGATGGTAAGTAAAATTCTGACAGCAGTGAGTTTTAGTAGTATTATTGTTGTATTATATATTATAATGGTAAAAAAGGGATAATACCGTTACAGTGGCGACCCTGCCAGGATGACTCATATGGAATCTTCTGATATGGGTTTAGACCTGTTTTGAGGCACAGAAAATAGGTTGTGGTAATGGCGTATGTGTGAAGAATTATCATATATAATTACGTTGTGTAAATTAGGTTATGTTTTGGTAGCGTAAATGTTGGGTTTACTTCCACGTAATACTAACGATTTTATGTAGTGGTTATTTGTAGTTAATGTGAATAATTATTGTAGTTTTTATAAAAGGGTAATAAAAAAAAATTATAGAAAGTTCGTAAGCATGGCCGAGGTACCGGAAAACGGGGTAGGTCTAACATGGGCCGATATAATGAATTATATGAAAAGTCAATTTGAGGACATAAAAAACTCACAAAGACAAATGATTAATGATATGAAAAAACAAAACGAGAAGTGGGAAAGAGATAGATGTAAGCTACCAGAAAATAAAGAAAGTGACCTAAACCAGGTGAGTAGTTTTGATAGTGGAGGTAAAAATGATGACGATACTTTTACAGACAATAGAGTTAGTCAAATTAGTAATGTATAACTTACTGTCTGTGACTTACAGCAAGATGTATTTTCACTTAAAATTTACATGTTTCGGGACCTTGTCCCATCATCAGAATTTTAAAATCGTTATCTTATCCCATCATGCGATGGCATAATTGTCGTATAATTTCCAAAAATATTAAAACACATTTAAATAAAACAAAATAAGAATACACATATACAAATAGCACGCACAACGGTTTCGTTTGGTGTACATCGTACGGCGACAGACCGCGCACTGGTTCATATCTACCCCGTATCATAGCAGATGCCGCAAAGCAGTATCGTACAGGATGTTTGATTTAAAATGCAGCTGATCATTCAAAACATGTGGCTTGGTATCGGCATTATTGTATGCTTTATATATTTCGAATTCTTCGAGGGCGTTCATATAACGCCCTTTATTGCAAATGTGAAGGGGTTTTAGGTTAGTATTAAAGCCAGTATAGTTGCGATTCTCCGTGATAAGATGCTTAGCAAATTTAGATCTGATGTTTTCTAAGTTGTGAAAGTATGTAGGTGGCTTGTGTTCAGCAAATCTTTTTAGAAAATTTCGGCCCGTTTGGCCCACATAGAAGGCATCACAATCATCACATACCAATTTATAAATCCCTGTTTTAGTTTCAAGGGCTGTTGGTTCACAAACACGAAGATTATTTAAAATGTTGTTTGTAGTTTTATACATTGTCACCGGACAAAAAGCTTGCCGCATGACAAATGGCGCCAATTGTACACTCTATTAGTGTTTTTGGTGGCCCTAAAAAGGACCGAGTGGCGAGACCGGTGATGTTGGTTGTGCCGCGCTAAGATGTTCGGCGTCTGCGCCTGCTGTTCGTGGCGTACCACAGTCCTCCTCTTCTTTCGGCACCGGTTGTAGTCGGGTGCCGGCCCAGTGAAATCCATCCCTGGTGCAGAACTGGAGGGCGAAGACGCAAGAACGCCGGTTCTATTCTTCGGCCGTTCCTTCTGGCTGACTCCGCGCCGATGTCGTCCGAGAGAGGAGAGGAGATGAAGTGCGTCCGTTGGCGTGGCGATGAAGAGTGTCTAAAATTTTCTGCCGGCCCGGGTTTTATTATCTAACCGGGATCGCTGATTGGCTCGCCCCGAATACGCAGTTGGTCACGACTCGGCGGCTGCTGGTGCCGGATTGGCTCTCAGAGCACGTAGTTGGTCACGTCTCGGCCGCTGGTAATGGAGAGCAGATGTTCGCATACCGCTGCCGTCACAACTCCACCGGGTCTTGAATGCTCTCCAGTAGCCAGCCTACTGATCTTCTCCAGAAGTTGTGGAGGTGTCTGTTGGGCGCCATGTTGATTGGTGTGCTGGCTGGTAGCTCGCTGGCGTGGCTGGATCTTGCATCCGCAAGATGATCGCTGCCCCACGTTGGGCGCCACTTGTCACCGGACAAAAAGCTTGCCACATGACAAATGGCGCCAATCGTACACTCTAGTGTTTTTGGTGGCCCTAAAAAGGACCGAGTGGCGAGAACGGTGATGTTGGTTGTGCCGCGCTAAGATGTTCGGCGTCTGCGCCTGCTGTTCGTGGCGTACTACAGTCCTCCTCTTCTTTCAGCACCGGTTGTAGAGTCGGGTGCCGGCCCAGTGAAATCCATCGCTGGCGCGGAACTGGAGGGCGAAGACGCAAGAACGCCGGTTCTATTCCGGCCGTTCCTTCCGGCTGACTCCACGCCGATGTCGTCCAAGAGAGGAGAGGAGATGAAGTGCGTCCGTTGGCGTGGCGATGAAGAGTGTCTAAACTTTTCTGCTGGCTCGGGTTTTATTATCTAACCGGGATCGCTGATTGGCTCGCCCCGAATACGCAGTTGGTCACGTCTCAGCGGCTGCTGATGCCGGATTGGCTCGCTCCGAGCACGTAGTTGGTCACGTCTCGGCCGCTGGTAACGGAGAGCAGATGTTCGCATACCGCTGCCGTCACAACGTAATAATAATATTATTAGTCTTATTTAAAATTGAAGTTAGAATTTTACGCATAAAGGCCGTGTATGGTGTTGAGATGTATTTATAAGTATTGTCCATAGGTGCCCTATGTATGTCCGTGTTTTTTCGTTTCTTATGTTTTTTGAGGATATTATTTATTATTGTTTCTTTGTAACCATTTGTGATTGCAATGTGTTTAATGGTATTCAGTTCATCATAGTAGTCCTCATTACTGAGGGGCAATGACAGAAGGCTGTGGAAAGCGGCCATTTTTTGGGGACAGTGGATGATAAGATGTGGCATGTATAACTGTATCAGTTGTTGTAGGTTTCCTGTAAATATTAAACTGCAATTTATTATTGTTCCTAGTGACAGTCAAATCCAGAAAATTTAATTTCCCATTGTCCTCGTTCTCTAGCGTAAACTGTATATTATATTAATACTGTTCAAATATTTGTGTAACTGGTCTATTTGTCGACGTGTGCCTTTATAAATTAAAAAGGTATCGTCAACATATCGGCCATAAATAATTATGTTATGATTATACTTATTATTGGTAAAATGAACGAATTTTCAAAATGGTTTAGATATATATCAGCAAGAAGGCCAGAAAGTGGAGAACCCATTGCCACACCATCATGCTGGGTAAAAAATTGTTTATCATGAGTGAAATAATTCTGGTCAAGAACCAACTCCAAAAGGTCCATCAATTCATTTGTACTATTGATGTAACGGGGCTAAAAGAGGGAGAGGGTTTTATTTCATTTTATTACTATAAATTTGGTTTTCATCTGCGTGGTCAGTCCCATGGTAATTGAAATTGGCCTCGAACAAAGGAACTGTGAGGTGAAGTTGTATAAGTAGTCGGTACAATGGAATGGGGCGTGTGGTCAACAACAGTTGAATTCTAAGAACTGTAGTGCAGTGTGACGCTCACCGATGCACAACATTATCACGGGCACATAGACGACGCAGATCAGACTCCGACAGACGCCATGAAAAAATGGAGAGAGGCAAAGATTTTGTTCCATGCAATCCGGGGATGCCGGATGTATTTCTAGACCACGCCCATATGCTTAACGCAGTCAGAGTTGTCAAGATTTCGTCGACGTCCAACACACGTAAATAGCACGTGTTGAATGTGCAGTGACGAGGACTTTAACACCAGAAGGCATTGATATCCGTCTTGCTAAAAAAGTTTAGAAGTGGGGTTTTATGTTAACTCTCGTGGTAATCCTCAATCAACTACCAGGCCAGGCAAACTACCAAACGTGGAGCCTCAATAAATTTTTAAATATTAATTAAAAAAGCTATCAGTAGTAGAGCGATGTCATAAAATAAATAGTGAGTGCAGTTGTTAACGAAGAAGGAGGAAATATGACAGCATACACTTTTTAGACACCGCAAAGAGAACTTGGTGTGTGACACGCCATGCGGTCGGGGAAGAGGCCACCAAAACACGTAACCGTATAAAATCAAAATTATTTTAATGAGATCTCTAAAATAAATAAATGGGGGTGGGGTAAATTGATGTGAATGAGAGTTGTGTGTGCAGCAAACTGGGACGTCTATAGTAAAATTAAGCTAGTTAGATTCATGCATTAATCAATATATATTTTTGTGTAAAATGATTCAAGGTAGTGTTTATGTTTTAAATAAAAAGAGAAATTAATAGTAAATGATGTTAAGATAGAGAAGTTTAAATTAGCAGATATGATTTCTCAACAAAATGAACTTTGAGTAAAATTTAAAAGGAAATAAATACAATGTTAAAAAGTTTAAAGAATAGAATAACATTTTAATTGTTTCTCTTCATAAATGCGAGTTGCGTACGTTATTAATACAACCTTGCAACAATCCTTGCATTTCGAAGTTCGTGTGACGTAACTCTGGGCAGAACAAGGTAAGTGGGAGATAAATATTTTATGAAATAATTTTTGTAATTTAAATGTATTAATTAATACATAAAATCACAAATGGCGCCACGAACTGGGACGAATTTTATTAAATAAATGTTATATATGAAATTCCGCACCTATGGAAATGCAAGTGTGGTTGAGGGGTTGAAAAAAAAATTAGTACGCAAAAATTACATAAATTACATAATGTTGTAGGTATATGGTGTATATGTAAATTAAAGAGTTGTTAAACAAAATCAGTAAATTTATAAAAATGGCAGGAAATGATGAAAGCATTGTGAACGAAATAATTAATTTTGACGAATCAGCTGTTATAAACAGCCCCGAAGTACATTCAACACCCAATGTAGGTAAAGTCAATAAAATAGAAATAAGTGTTACAGATGAAACAAACATGACAGAGGATTCGGGAGTCCAGTTAACCCCAACCTCAGTAAAATGTAACAAATTAGACAATGATATGATGAGTGTTATACTAAATCAATTCGATAAAATGAACTGTAAATTTGACGCTAAATTTAAGGAACAGAATAATAAATTTAACGAATTAAATAATCGTTTTGATAATAATGATATAAAATTGGATGAACAGAGTAGAAAGTTTAACGAGCTTAAAATTGACATTAATGAAGTAAAAAATCAGTACGAGAGTAAGTGTAACGAATTGAAACAAGATATTGAGAAAGTGGTAGAGTCGGTAGAGGAACATTATTAAAAATAAAGCAACTCAAATAATTAGTAACAAGGTGAGTAATAACGATAATTATAATAAAGAGGTAACAAGTGAGAAAAATGATGTTGAAAATAATAATATAATTAAGAATGTGGTATCAGAGAGTGATACGTTGAAAACAATTAGTGAGATAGTGAGTGAGAGTGAGAGAGTAACGGGTTGTAACGGAGTAGTAACTAGTGTTGATGAATTAGAGAAAGAGTGGCAAGAGAGATTAGGTGAGTATGTAGGGCAAAGGGCAAAATTTTCCTGTAGTATGAGTGAAGTACAGACTTCACATGTGTTTTATGAGGACAGAGTTTCCTCCAGTAGTTATGTGGGAGACATGGTGTCTCAAAATGGTCCCTTTATTTTTTGTGATGATCTTGGAAGTGCCAAGACATATATTAAGTTTGTGTGGCCCTTTGCATGGAATGAGATAGTTCAGGGGGATAGTGACAGGTGTTTATGATGATGAAAGATGTTAAGAGAGGTGCAGATAGGGAGATAATAATATATCAGTTAAAGAGAAATTATAAAGAGTTGAGAGAGAGGTTAGGAGTGGTGAAGATAAATGATATAAAATACTTACCTTGTAAAATAGAGATTGATAATTATTTTGATGATACCTTTATAAATGATAAAATAACTTACCTGATGTTAACCAAAAGTACTGATGGAGACTGGACAAAAATAACTAATATTGACAAGGTTTATGAAATAATAAAAGGGAATAATCATATAAATTATAAGGGTATAATGAATGACATAGAGTTAATGGGTTATAATAATAATAATAATAATAATAATAATAATAATAATAAATTGAGTGTGACTAAGGATGAGAAGTGTTATAAAAAAATAAGACTATTATACGACGATGGAGGGTAAATTAAAAAATCAGTGTATGGACGTTTTAAATATTTTAATTTGTGGTTATGACCTTGCTGATTTAGGAAATGAGGTGTGGTAAACAGAAAAATAATGACAAAGATTTGTAAATAAATTTTAGTGAAATTAACTGCGTGTATTGTAACAAGTATGTGATGTAAACAATGTGTGTACTAGAAATTGTTTTAATAATAATAATAATATTTTGGCAGACTAAATAAATAACAAGAATAGTTATGAAGGTAATTAAATGAATTGGAATTGTTTGGAAGTAAGGTAATTAAAAATGTTGTATTTCAATACTTGGTGGAATTAAAAGAATTTGAGATGTTTAAATATTTTTGATTGATTTAAAATGTTGTATAAAGAAAGTTTGATGATGAATTTAAATTATTTTTATGAGATTTAATTTTGATAATAATAAATAAATAAATAAATGTTAAATTGTATTTAGTTCGTGGAATAACATGGTTGTTAAAATGTTTCAGAAGGTACATGGAGTTATTGGTGTTTGATGTTTATATTTGTTTGTCTATGACAGTATGTGAGTGATGTACTGTAAGTATGTATTTTATAATGCAATTTAAACAAAGTAAAATGTTCAATGTCTAAATAGCAAATTTTAAATGAAATGTTATGTAAAAGGAAGGTTGATAACAAAGAAAAAATTCTGGAAAAGTTAATGGCATAGTAAATGATAAAGAAGTGATAATTAATTAATAGAAGTTCAATTGAAATTAAAATATAACGTTTATAATTTTATATGCAAATGTAAGGATGTAAGGTGTGTAATTTCTGATCAACCTCAAATGTGAATTGTTTGTTTTAATGAAATAATCGCCATGTTAATTATGAGTATATTGTACGTATTATGTTAAGAATGAAAAAGTAATTAATATACCCAAACATATAAGAGTTGACCTTCTGTGAACTGTAGTAGCAGTGTCAATATGAGCCTTATATGTCTTTTGGTAGTTTCCCCACTTTACGGGCGGTCACAGTTTCACCAGACCCTGGCCGTGGAATTATGTAAGTAGTTACAAAATTGGTGAATTTTGAAATTGAACCAGGGGGGTAACAGGAGAAACTACATAACTATGGAACAGCGGCTATCGTCGAAGGTGTCAATAGTGCCGTCATTAAGGGTGTGTGAATCATTTTAGTACGATTACTGGTGTCCTCGGACATCAGTAATACAGAATTTTAATGTAACGCTGAACCAAGAACGGTATAATCAGCGATTATACCTTATACATGTAACTTCAGTTCTTGGGGATGCAAATGGACACCACAGTCCACCAGCAGGAAACAATAGTGTGTGTGGTAAAGGAGCTGGCAGTTACAAGCCAGGGGCACAGATATAGCATCTGTGCATAAGGCAAACGCTCGATCCGGTTCATCCGGCGGGTGGCTACCTAATTGTAACTGGGTAAAAGGGGGAACTTTAAGTAACGATGTAGTAGGAGTGTAGCTGTCAATTCAGTGAGAGGGTGACGACCTCTGTAAACAGCGGGCGGTCAACTTATAACACAACTCTATAGAGAGAGTTGGGGGTTGACAATCCATAGAGCTGTTCAGTAACTGTTGCTATGACTATGTCTCAATGAGTAGCGATGTATGTCCCTATGAGAACAACCAATTTTAAGTGATCGAGTCAATTATAATGTTTTATTTTGATTCAAAAATACTATTGTACTAGATAGGGTGTTTAGGAGTAAGTGATTTAAATATGATGTGCTTTGCGTAATGATTTCAGAAAAGACTTTGCTAACACTCAAAAACTTTCAAGTATATAAGATGTTTATCAGATTCTGTTTAGTATGTTTTATTGTGTCATTATTGTTAATATGTTAGTGGTAAGAATTATGAACATGTGTACTTTATATAATTTTGAAATATATCTGTAGTAAGATCAGACTCCGACAGACGCCACGAAAAAATGGAGACAGGCAAAGATTTTGTTCCATGCAATCCGAGGATGCCGGATGTATTTCTAGACCACGCCCATATGCTTGACGCAGTCAGAGTTGTCAAGATTTCGTCGACGTCCAACACACGTAAATAACACGTGTTGAATGTGCAGTGACGAGGACTTTAACACCAGAAGGCATTGATATTCGTCTTGTTAAAAAAGTTTAGAAGTGGGGTTTTATGTTAACTCTCGTGGCAGTCCTCAATCAATTACCAGGCCAGGCGAACTGCCAAACGTGGAGCCTCAATAAATTTTTAAATATTAATTAAAAAAGCTATCAGTAGTAGAGCGATGTCATAAAATAAATAGTGAGTGCAGTTGTTAACGAAGAAGGAGGAAATATGACAGCATACACTTTTTAGACACCGCAAAGAGGACTTGGTGTGTGACGCGCCACGCGGTCGGGGAAGAGGCCACCAAAACACGTAACCGTATAAAATCAAAATTATTTTAATGAGATCTCTAAAATAAATAAATGGGGGTGGGGTAAATTGATGTGAATGAGAGTTGTGTGTGCTGCAAACTGGGACGTCTATAGTAAAATTAAGCTAGTTAGATTCATGCATTAATCAATATATATTTTTGTGTAAAATGATTCAAGGTAGTGTTTATGTTTTAAATAAAAAGAGAAATTAATAGTAAATGATGTTAAGATAGAGAAGTTTAAATTAGCAGAGATGATTTCTCAACAAAATGAACTTTGAGTAAAATTTAAAAGGAAGTAAATACAATGTTAAAAAGTTTAAAGAATGGAATAAAATTTTAATTGTTTCTCTTCATAAATGCGAGTTGCGTACGTTATTAATATAACCTTGCAATCATCCTTACATTTCGAAGTTCATGTGACGTAACTCTGGGCAGAACAAGGTAAGTGGGAGATAAATATTTTATGAAATAATTTTTGTAATTTAAATGTATTAATTAATATATAAAATCACAACTTATTAGTGTTGACAAGGTTACTTCTTAATATTTGTAATGTATCGGCCACCGGTATGTTCATGTACAAGTTAACAATAACAAAAGAAGCCAGTTTGTATTGATTATCAAATACGTGGCTTGGTACTATAATCAGAAATATTCCATAAATATAAATAGAGTTAGTTTAGGTACAGATGAAATAAATGAAGATAGTGAAAATATAAGGGTTAATCATAATGAAGACACAGGTAAGTGTAGTGAGAATATAAATAATGAAGTAATGAAGAACAAGGTGAGTAATGTGGTTAAAACAAGTGATAATTATAATGGTGAG
Organism: Magicicada septendecula; assembly: GCA_034769895.1. Classification (NCBI taxonomy): domain Eukaryota; kingdom Metazoa; phylum Arthropoda; class Insecta; order Hemiptera; family Cicadidae; genus Magicicada; species Magicicada septendecula. Next base: position 112,784,292 of record CM068373.1, read on the forward strand.
ATAATAATGAATAATCAGGTCATGAATTACAAGGTAAGTGGCAGTGTTAAAATAAGTAATGAGGAAATATTATTGAATAAAAATAATGGTAATACAGTGAATAATATTAGTGATAATGAGAATAACATGAGAGTTGAGGTTAATCAAGGATTGCTAGTTAGTGTTTATGACTTAGAAAGGGAGAAAGAATGGAGAGATAGTTTAAATGCAGAGTATAAACAGAGGGCAAATTTCCCTTGTGGTATATGTGAAGGAAAGGCTTCACAAGTGGTGTTGGAGGACAAAGGTTCCTCGAGAGTTTTTGTGGGAGACAAAAGGTCTCCAAAATATCCCTTGATTTTTTGTGGTTTACTTGGTAAAGCCAGGATGGGTTTACATAATGCAGTATTGCCCTCTGCGTGGATTGAGAATGTGAAATTGGGCTGGGAAAGTGATCATGAAGAGAGAGAGGGGGTGATAAAGATATTTAAGTTGACTAGGGGTTATAAAGGGTTAGCTGAGAGTTTGAAAAATGAGAGAATCATGATAAATAATAGAGACTTACCTTTTAGTACTGGTGTAGTAGCAAAAGATGATTATATTGGGGTTGATAATAATAAACACTTACCTGTTGTGAAGGTTAGCATATTAGTAACACCTGATGACTATAATGAGAAAATTTAAACCGTTTAATATGACAAATGATACTGACGGAGACTTAACCATACCCGATGTAGACTTGGCTTATGATAAAATAATAATGGGGGATAACCTAGGGATTATTATTATGGCAGAATGAATAACAAAGATTTAAATGGTTACTACACAAATGATAGCCATATGGTGTATGTAAATAAAAACGAAATGTGTTATGTGAAAATAAGACTAATTTTCGATGACGGGGGTTAGATAAATAATGAATGAACATTTAATTATTTGAGTTAATGGTATAATTACTTGGCTTACTTATGTATACACAAATCAATTTAGGAAGTTGCCTGGTTAGCGCATGCGCAATGAATGAGCGTCTCCCACCATACAGTGTGACTGTAAGTGTGGTGTTGTTTACACGTACAGTCTGCAAGCATTCCAAAAGTTACTGAGTTGCTGTTGTGTATTGTGTTTTACAATCTGTGCTGTGGTTTTGTATTTTAATAGCTATCTTAGTGATTAGGTTTACCTTTCTGTGACGTTATTTAAAACTAATTGTTTGTATTGTTTTTCGTCGCGATACATTTAATATCTTTAATTTTTGTTATTAGTGATGGCTTAACAATGAGTAAGTTGTCGGGAAAGGTGCTTAAAAGCCAAACTCGCGAAGTTATATACAATGTGATGGAGTTTATGAAGAAGGAAGCAGATCATGGAGGGTTTTTAATAGACTGCAAAAAAGTTAGAGAAAGAGTGTCGGCTGCAGTTGGTGTAAGTCGAATGACACTAGCGAGAATAAACCAGGAAGCGAAGAGGCAGAGAAGCGAAGGACAACCATTATTTGAAACGCCAAATAAGAAAAGGAAGAGAGAAAAGCCTGTGACAGATTTGGACGATTTTGATAAATCTGTTATACGCCGAATGATCAGCGGCTTTTACCTCGTCGAAAAATGTCTACCTACACTACTACCAAAATTACATTCAAAATTAGTGAAAGATATAGGGTTTAATGGAGGGAAGACAAGTTTAAGGACAGTAATCAAACAGTTGGGTTTTAAATGGAAAAAGACGAGAAACAACAGACATGTACTTATTGAACAACAACACATAGCCTTCCACAGACACGAATATTTAAAAAACATTAGGAAATACAGAGAAGAAGGGCGACCAGTAGTTTACATGGACGAGACTTATATTCACTCGTCACATGTGAGCCAGAAATCGTGGGCAGACAATAACAATGATGGTGTCGCTATACCCCTCACTAAAGGAACAAGACTTATAATAATTCATGCGGGAGGAGAGATGGGTTTTATTGAAAACTGCTTCACCATGTGGAAATCAAGTCTGTGTTTAGGAGACTATCACAGTTCAATGAACTTTGGAAACTACCAAAGTGGTTGACAGAAAAATTAATACCAAACCTGTCAGAAAAAAGTGTACTTGTCATTGACAATGCACCATACCATAATGTGCAGTCAAAAAAGTGTCCAACCTCCGCTTCAACTAAAAGTAATATGCAAGAGTGGCTTCGAAGTAACCGAATACCTTTCGATGATTCCATGCTGAAGGTACAGTTACTGCAGTTGATTTTGTTACATAAACCAAGGATCAAAGAATATGTAATCGATTCGCTCCTTCAACAACACGGCCACACTGTATTGCGCTTACCTCCATACCATCCGGAGCTCAACCCAATAGAACTTATTTGGGCCGAGGTGAAGAACTGGGTAGCAACCAACAACACAACGTTTACAATTGAAGACGTGAAGCAGCTAACAGTGCAAAAATTTGGGGAAATCACCAGAGAATTGTAGCGGGTCGATTTTTGGGTGTTTTTGTTTTAACCGTTTGGGGCATATATTTATATTTTTATTTATTTCGTTTTCGGGCGGACTGGTATAAAGTATGGTAAAGCTGCATTATTGTGCAACATAACAGAACAGTGAAACAACGCAATAGGACGCAGTTGTTGAGGAATGCAGTGGAGCATTTGCACCTCCACAAAATTCTGAGAACTTTGTACCTGTGTGTGGCAGCGCACATACGCAACTGCTCAATCACGCTCCAAGTGACGCTCTGACAAACAACTCAAGATGGCGAGAGCGTAAAAAAATATTCGTCGTCTTCTATAAGACCTCACGGAAGTCGCATTAACTCCGCCTACTGTTGGTGACATCGGCAGAGCCAAGCCCAATATTAAGCTCTGGACATCCACATATGTCAGCTCCATTCCCTATATAAAATGGTTACACGACAGCAAAGGAACAAGGAGCGGCGACGAAATAATCGTGGCAGTGACCAACAGCTTCTCTCAAAAGCAACATGTACCTGTTACGTTCTACGTGACAGTCTACATTAGTCAGAGACGCCATACAGTCAACTAGAACCCGACCCCAACTACAGACGCTTACCGTTTCGTTTAGGCCCCGGTCGGTGGTGTTATAAAATGTAATTAACCCAGTAAGACCGACCAGGACCCAAGACATTAATAACCATATTACCGTGATTGGCGGGCAGTTGGTGCAGTGACATAGAGTGATTAACTAAATACGTAATCTTTAAAAGAGGAATCGGATAACAGAAACACGTGTTCGGTCGGCAGTGAAAAGTGAATTAAACATGAATTAAATACTATTACCGGGAATTCAATATGAAACATCAATGGGTAAAGTGTAAAAAATGGCATGTGTGTGTGTGTGATGCAGAATGGGCTACCTTAATTACTATAATACTTGATAAGTTAGAGGATATTTTATGTTAGTTAAGTCTGAGGGATCAATGTATATTTTAAACCCTATTTTTTTAGTGTCTTTTAACATTCATTAAAATCAGTTGGTTTACCTTGAATATGTGTTAGACTAAGTTATTTCGTCATTGCCATTTCCTCATTTCTGTGTTAAAAATTCGTCTAACGTTCCGGAATCTTTCTGAGTTATTAATTGGGTGGGTCAGATTGCTAAATTGTCCGTTTTATTTAAGGTGGAGTGTAAAGGTTTTCGATATTTTATCCTATAAAAAATAATCGTGGCGACCTTGGTCTTCTGGTAAAATTTCAATAACAGGTAAGTGTTGTAATTTGCGTGCAGGTAAGTTCTGGCAGTGGATCTTATTTATTTTATATTTCGGCCTATTTTTTAACGTCACACTGGCTCTCGCTGCCAGGATTCTCGTTTAACTTTAATTTTATACGAGATAGACCTATTTTAATGCACAGAAAATAGGATGGGGTAATGACGAATTTATAAATATGATTTATCGTATATAATTACGTACGTAGGTTAGGTTTGTGTTATGAGTTAAGTACCAGATAAAAAATGGCAAAAAATAACGAAGCCAGCTTCGCTGATGATAAAATAGAAAGTATAGCGACACCTGTCCAAAGTAAACAAGAGGTAGATAAAGATGACAAAATTATGAATATGTTGCAATTAATTTTGGAGCAACAAAGTATTAAATTTGAAATACAAAATCATAATTTTAATGAGTTAAAAAATGAAATACAAGAAATGAATAAATGTGTAGAAAGTACTGATGAAACGATAAGAACTAATTTGAATAAGTTAGAACAGAGTGTGGAGCGAATGGGAGTACATGTGATGAGGACAGAGAAAAATAAAACAAATGAAAATTGTAATGACAAATGTAAAAATAATGTATTTGAAGAATTAGTATCGGAGACTGATACGGTAAAAATAAAGAATGAGAGTACTGATGAGTTGGTGGAAGGTAGTGATTATGAGATGTTAATGTGTGTTAATGAGTTAGAGAGAGAGTGGAAAAATAATGTTGTGGTAGAGTGGGGACAGAGGGCAAATTTTCCCTTTATTATTTATGATGTTTATGATGATTTATTGAGTCCACAAGTGTTGTGGTTGAAGGGCAAGAGTCCCGTATTGGTAGATGAATTGAGGTGTTTATTTTTGTGGAGTAATTGTGTACCCTCTGTCCGGAATAATTGTGAGAGTGTGATGTGGTGTTATGAAGAGAGAGAAGTAAATAGAGAATGGTATGTAACAGAATTGTATAATTTGAATAGAAAGTATGATGAATGGAAAGAAGGCTTAGAAATATATTTGAATAATAATGATTACAATGATTTGAAAAAAATAATTAGACCGATATTGAATGAATGTAATGACGGAGACTTAACAAAAATACCTAACGTAGACTGGTTTAATGAGTATTCTGGTAAAATGAGTGAATTTGGTTGTTCTGGTTATGACACACAAAGTAACCATTTGTTTGTAAATAAAAAGCAACAGTGTTATTTAGAACCAAGATTAATTTTTGACGATGGTGGCTGAACTAGAATATCAGTGTATAGACCTTGTTTGAATTTTATAAATTTTTGGTAATGACCTTGCTGATTTGGACATCTGAAGTGAGATACACTTGAACAATTTTGACGTATATTTTGTAAATAATATTGAATTCATTTGTGTGTATTGTGAAATGTAATGTGTATATGTTTTAAAAAAATGTTGTATTAATAATAATAATATTATTAATATTTTTGCACTCTAATTAAATAACAAAATAATTATGAAGACAATAGTTAATGATTTGTAGAATGTTGATAATAATTGAGATATGTTATTTTAATAATCAAATGAATATTTAATTTTAATAATAAATTGAATTAAATAAGTGGAGATGTGTAGATAGTGTGATTGAATATTATGTGTTTGAATTTTATAAGGTAATTAAATTGTTTGGTGAGATTTTGATTTAATAATAATTAATAAGTAAATAAATGTTAAATGGTTTATTTTGTGGAACATAATGATTAAAAATATGTTAATAATAAATTTAGAATTTTTGAAAATCTGATTACAAAACAGGATAAATTCATCATGATGATAAATAAAAAGAGTTAATGAAAAATTTTAAATAATAATGTTTATAAATTTTTATATAAATTATTTAAAAGAGAATTGTTTGTTTGATGTATGCTAATAATACAGGTTTATTGCTATTTGTGCAATCATTTTATTGTTGTGTGTTAGATATAGTTGTTGATAAAATGTATTTTCATTATGTGCGTAATTTTTTTTTTAAGCCAATCATTAGACGCCTGGCAGGCAATCAACATAATAGAAGTAAGTGTTGATAAGGTATTACATGTATTTGTTCAATTTTAAGATGTAGTTTCATTGTGTTTTTATTATGTTAGGATATCAGCTGATCAACAATACCATGTCACTGGTATATTGGTTTGTAAATGTTACAAGTAATTAATGTTTAGTGTACTACAGACATTTTGAAGTAAAGACAAAAAGAATATGAGAAATAAAATAATAATAATTTATGCAAATCAATAAAAGATAATTCGTTGGTGATAAAGGTTTTATGGGACATGCAGACCTGTCCAAGTTGAATTAAAAGTTGAATGTGAAATAGTAGAGATGAGTATGATGTAATGTTGTTTTTGAGTTAATGTATGTTATAGAAGTTGGTGAAGTATTAAGGTTGACACAGTTGTGGGGAATTTATGTAGAGTTTCGAATGATATATATTTATGTTCATAATTAATGAGATTATTTTGTTGTATTTGTGGTAATGAAATGAGATTGAGATTTTTTGGGGATGGCAATTTTGTATTAGGGGGTAGCGTATTTGGGAGAGTCCGCAACAAGGGTTGGGACGGGATAGGGATAGATTTAGTGGGGCTGGGGTCGCCTTAGGTAAAATCCGGGGGCCAAATAAGGGAAATGAGTTTTTGGGAAGGAAACACGTATCCTATGTACAAAGGGTTAGAGAGTATTTTTTCATATATGTAGAGAAGGCGGCGAATTGTGTTAAATGAGAAGTTGGGGTTTAGAATGTCCTGATTAGTAGATATTTTTGATAGAGTTGGGTGTCATAGGAGTGGGAGTTGAGTGATGTTAGAGTCAGGGGGAGAAAGTTTATATATGTATAGAAATCTAATACAGAAAAACAAGAATAAATAATTTACATCACCCACAGTATATTAAGGTAAGATTGTTGAAAAGAAAGAGAGATTCATGATAAAGAATATACAATTGTTTATTTTTTTCACCAGTGACAGAATTTTGATAAAATTTGAAAATAATGTAAAGTCAAGAAGTGTTTATTTTAAATAATTTAAATGTCAAGTTGATGATTATTTATATTAATATTTTGTTTATTATAAATATTCTATGTTACTATGTTTTGTATTTCAAGGTAGGATATTACAGATATTTAAAGTGTTTTCAGAAATCATACATAACATATGTAGGGCAAGGGTTTTGGACTTGACCTAGTTATGATCAGCTGATGAGTTCATACACCTACTAAGCTTGTAGAGTAGGAATTCAATTTTAATTTGTTTGTTTGATTAATTCAAACTAATCTTTGAATAATTTTAATAAATGTTATTTAATAAATAAATTTAATAAATATTTAATGAATAATTTTTTTGAATTTTAAAATTTTGAAAATTTTAAATTTTTTTGAAGAAAAAAAAAAAAACTTGATTTGTCGCCTGCCAGCGAGTGAATATGTTAGATAATTATTATTTTGTTGTGTATGTATTAATGATGTTTCTTTTATTGTATTGCTTTATATTGGTAGGCTATAAATTGTTCTCATGCTAGAGTAAGGATGTGTTTATATTAATAGGAATGTTTAGGTTAAGTCATTGAAACAAAAATTAGAAAAAAGAGGAAGAGAATTTTTTGGTAAAAGATTTTTTTTTGAATATTGAATTTTTTTGAATTTATAATAAATTTTAAAAGGAAGTTTTTATTTTAATGTGTTATGATAATATGTAATGTTAATGTGTGTGAGCCCAGTATCTGCTAAAGGCAGCCCAGCTTGCAAAAAGGGGAAACATATCGGCGGAGGAGCTGGGATAATTTTAGCCCGGGATTGAGGATTTTGGGGGTAGCATGTTAGAAGGCGAGGTGTGCCGTGGGGCGAGTCTGATCGATTTCTCGGTGTTGGGATCTCTAACGGAGAAGTCCAGTGATCTCGTTCAGATGAGTCCATGGTCACTGAGCCAGGGGGGTCGTGTACCCATGAGATTAAGAACCAGGGGGTTGTTGGCACCAGTTCCTCACCGGTCCTCTTCGGGGTTATCGATGAGATTTCTTCTGTCGTGAACAGCAGAATTCTCATCGAGGGGGTATTGTAGCGGGTCGATTTTTGGGTGTTTTTGTTTTAACCGTTTGGGGCATATATTTATATTTTTATTTATTTCGTTTTCGGGCGGACTGGTATAAAGTATGGTAAAGCTGCATTATTGTGCAACATAACAGAACAGTGAAACAACGCAATAGGACGCAGTTGTTGAGGAATGCAGTGGAGCATTTGCACCTCCACAAAATTCTGAGAACTTTGTACCTGTGTGTGGCAGCGCACATACGCAACTGCTCAATCACGCTCCAAGTGACGCTCTGACAAACAACTCAAGATGGCGAGAGCGTAAAAAAATATTCGTCGTCTTCTATAAGACCTCACGGAAGTCGCATTAACTCCGCCTACTGTTGGTGACATCGGCAGAGCCAAGCCCAATATTAAGCTCTGGACATCCACATATGTCAGCTCCATTCCCTATATAAAATGGTTACACGACAGCAAAGGAACAAGGAGCGGCGACGAAATAATCGTGGCAGTGACCAACAGCTTCTCTCAAAAGCAACATGTACCTGTTACGTTCTACGTGACAGTCTACATTAGTCAGAGACGCCATACAGTCAACTAGAACCCGACCCCAACTACAGACGCTTACCGTTTCGTTTAGGCCCCGGTCGGTGGTGTTATAAAATGTAATTAACCCAGTAAGACCGACCGGGACCCAAGACATTAATAACCATATTACCGTGATTGGCGGGCAGTTGGTGCAGTGACATAGAGTGATTAACTAAATACGTAATCTTTAAAAGAGGAATCGGATAACAGAAACACGTGTTCGGTCGGCAGTGAAAAGTGAATTAAACATGAATTAAATACTATTACCGGGAATTCAATATGAAACATCAATGGGTAAAGTGTAAAAAATGGCATGTGTGTGTGTGTGATGCAGAATGGGCTACCTTAATTACTATAATACTTGATAAGTTAGAGGATATTTTATGTTAGTTAAGTCTGAGGGATCAATGTATATTTTAAACCCTATTTTTTTAGTGTCTTTTAACATTCATTAAAATCAGTTGGTTTACCTTGAATATGTGTTAGACTAAGTTATTTCGTCATTGCCATTTCCTCATTTCTGTGTTAAAAATTCGTCTAACGTTCCGGAATCTTTCTGAGTTATTAATTGGGTGGGTCAGATTGCTAAATTGTCCGTTTTATTTAAGGTGGAGTGTAAAGGTTTTCGATATTTTATCCTATAAAAAATAATCGTGGCGACCTTGGTCTTCTGGTAAAATTTCAATAACAGGTAAGTGTTGTAATTTGCGTGCAGGTAAGTTCTGGCAGTGGATCTTATTTATTTTATATTTCGGCCTATTTTTTAACGTCACAGAATCCTGGCAAAAAAATGTGACCATGTAAAAAAGGTTGAAGAAGACTACGATACATCTCAACCACAAATAGAAAATGCTGTTGAAAATTTCATCATTCAACTTGGAGGGGAAACCAGTGACACAGATGAGGATGACGCCAGCGGATGTAGTCAAATGGACACGGACAGTGAAGAAACTCTATCAGGAATTGAAGACTTAATGTGAAGTGTGGTTTACCTGCTGTCATAGCTGTTAACTTAGTTGAAAATTTTTTTTGTTACAAAAAAGTACATTACTATAAAAAAAGTCATATTACTATATGACTTGCACAGTAAAAATTTTATTTTTTCTATTTGAACAGTTAGCAATTATTTGTGACCATAGGACTGCATATTACTGATTGTCTACTCACATGAAACGAAAAAGAGCCCTGAAGATGACCCTTGGAATCATTAAAGGTAATTTGTATAAACATAATTCCATTTTTCATTTTTGTTGTCTTGTGTAGGCCTACTTCTATAGTACGTAGTTCCAATGATCTATTTTACTGCATAAATAGGAGCAAGTGGGGTGAGGTGATGAATGGATTAATTTGATAATGTCGGCATATTTATAGGCCTACAATAATTTTACAATAATTTTCGGTATGCTTTGTTAGTGTTCTGTGTTTAATTTGTAGTACATTAACGATTATAAATGTTGTTCTTTAGATCCAAAAACATTAAATAGAAAATAATTTGCATTACAAAATTTAGAAATTACAGTAGCACATAATTACCTGTAGTATTTGCATTTCGTTGTTTGGTTCTATTTTTAAAGGGACAGTGGATATTTTTCTTAAGACATAAAAATATAAGGCATATTTGCTACCACCTGGGGGCTATGAGCGCACGAGTGTGCAATTTTTATATTTAAAACAGCTCTTAAATTATTGAAATTTAAACAAACACTGACACAAACAAAGCGTTCCGAACACTGCTTGCAGTGGTGACTGTACCAACTAGTACACGCGTACTCACGTATTAGTGGGAAGTTTGTCAGCGGAGGGGAAATTTCCCCTCTGTAGGTTTCCAGCTACGTTGATGTATGTATAATGAGGTGTGGCAAACAATAAAATTATGACGAAAATTAGTAAATAAATGAGTATTGGTGTTGAATGTATTGTGTCAGGGTATATTGGGAGAATGCATACAATAGTTTATGTAACAGATGTTTGTAGTATGTTATAATAATAATATTTTATTTTACCAAATAATTAACAGGAGGTAATAATGAATTTTATGAATTAAAAGTGTTTATTTAAATCAAAAGAGTTTTGAACAATATAATTAAAGTAACTTAAACTGTTTTGGGAAGAAATTAAATTAAATTTGAGTTGGCCTTGGATTAATTTAAAAATGTGAATTTAATGAATTTAAATATACTGTGATTGGAATTGTAAAATCAATGGTAACTGATTACAATATTTATTTAAAGTGAAAACTAAAGGAAATGTTTGTGTTAAGGTGATGTTAATATTCTGGTAGTGCATCAGCTGATATGCTGTTCACGTGTATATTGTATTGTTATGACGGTCTACTCGATCGTTGTAGGTACAGCAGAAACAAAATAAGTACAAGACACCAATCAAATCACTAATCACACCTTTAATTGTTACAGTAAAACAGTTTGTAATTAACAACACAGTGTCTACAACAAATCAAATGAAAATTGTTCACACACAATAAAATGTCCACTAATATTAAAAGTCAATTGTATTGCAATTATACCATCCGAATATAAAACGCAACACTTCACTAATAACTACTTGAACGTACACAGTAATAACTCGAACCACTCTGTAAATATATCGCACTAATACTCTCGAACCGCACAGTCAAAAATTCACCTCATAATAAACTGAACGTCGTTTGAATACCGGTATTTATAGCTTAGTCGAATATCTAGATGATTCCTAATTGCGTCATAGCGTGCGTCTGAACTACGTAATTAACCTTGACACAGTCCGCACGGCTGGCAGCATCGAGAACTTTCTCGTAGATGCGGATACAAGCACGTACGCCACACGCATACATTCAGGATCTCAAGGGTTTTGTCAAGGGTTTTGTTAAAGCCAAGATGGCCTCCAGATGTTCCATCATGCATCTCCTTCAAAACAGACTGCACTTTACTTCGGGGAACTATCAACTGCATGACCACGTCTTGTCCATCTTCACTTTCCCAAGCCCTTTTCAGCAATTCGTTTTCTAAGGTGAGAGATTCCCATTGTGCCCAATAGCCCTTCAGCACTTCGGAACCATGGCAGATATCTTGCCAATCCGGGCGGCGACCTTCCTCTTTTGCTGTCAAGATCGGTCCAATGTCTTCATCAGTCATCTGTTCTTGTCGACAGTCTTGTGTTGTCCAGCCGTCAGCCAAGAAATCTACAGTGATGGCTTGAACATGTTCGTTTGAGTTTTGTTCTTCCTTTCTGTGGCAATGTCGGCAGTCTTCTGGGCACGGTCTTCGTGATAAGCCATCTACATTATCGTGCAGGCGCCCCCGCCGATGTTGTACCTTGAAGTTGTACTCTTGCAGACGTTCGAGCCACCTTGCCAACTGTCCTTCCGGATTTATAAATCTCAAGAGCTATGCAAGTGCAGCATGGTCGGTACGTAGTGAAAACTCTCTCCCATAGAGGTATTTATGGAAGTGCTCCAAAGCTCTGACAATTGCCAACAACTCTCTTCTTGTAACACAATAATTTCTCTCTGGTTTAGAAAGCGTCTTGCTGTAATACGCTATTACTTGTTCTTCACCGTTCTGCACTTGAGACAAAACTGCTCCTAGAGCAGTATTGCTTGCGTCTGTGTCTACGATGTACTTCCCTTCGGAAGCTGGAAAAGCGAGAATTGGCTGCGAACATAATGCAATCTTCAGCGTTCTAAATGCTTGGTCACACTCTCTCGACCATTGGAAGTTTCGTTTATTTTCCGTTAGCTCATGTAGTGGTTTAGCAATAGTAGCGAAGCCTTTCACAAAACGTCGGTAATACCCAGGAAACTCCGAACTTCGTGTTTATTCTTTGGAACTGGCCAGTCTCTTACGGTGTCTACTTTATTAGGATCCGTGCTAACACCGCTGCCGAAACCAGATGGCCCAAATACTGTACTTCCTTCTGGAATAGAGAACACTTCTTCGGGCTCAGCTTCAGTTGTGCACCGTGAATTCTAGTAAGAACTTCCTTAAGGTTTTCCAAATGATCTTCGAAAGTCTTCCCGATCACAATGACATCGTCTAAGTAAACAAGGCAAGTTTTCCACATCAGGCCTCGGAGTATCAGGTCCACAATCTCTCAAATGTTGCCGGTGCATTACAGAGTCCAAATGGCATGACGTTAAATTGGAATAAGCCACTTGGGTCGAGAAAACGGTCTTTTCCTTGTCTTCTTGATGAAGACCCACTTGCCAATATCCACTCTTCAGGTCCAATGTGGAAAACCACTGTGCTCCGGACGTGTCGAGTGTATCGTCACCGCGAGGTAATGGATAGCAGTCTTTCTTTGTAACGTCATTTAACCTCTGGTAGTCTACGCAGAAACGCAATCCACCATCCTTCTTTGCTACCAGCACTACAGGGGAAGACCAAGCACTTGATGAAGGCTCGATTACTCCCTCTGTCAACATGTCCTGTATTAACCGAGACATCTCCTCTTGTTTAGATAATGGAGGTCTTCGAGGAGGTTAGCGTATCAGTGTTGTGTCCCCGGTATTGATGCGATGTTGCACATGAGAGGTTCTTCCCAGTGACTGTCCCCAAACTGCAAAACAATCTTTGAATTCATGTAAAAACTGTCCGAGTTCTTTTACCTCACCGCTTGAGAGGTCGTTAGAAGATCTGTTCAATAATTCTTGCAGTTCCTCTGGTAATTTAGAAGTATCTGAAGAACTGGGTCTTCATTGCGTTGTTCCGGCTACCCATGCCACAGGAGTCAATTTGCCTAGGAGCGTATTGCTTTGTAAAGTGATATCTTGATACAAAATATTCGCCACTCTAATAGGTTCCGGTTTCGTCAGGTTTTACTAAACTTCTGGCAATTAGTATGCCTGGTGTGCTGACTACCTGGGGTTCGAATATAGAGCACTGATTGCCCCTAGTATCTACCACAGTTCTAACCATGATGATCTTTTCGGAGTTTGGCGGAACAGTTACGGCCACTTGGTTTATGACGTCCATCGATTTTTCTGCTGTCGTCATTGTTGATAGCATTACCTCTTCACCTCCGATTCTCAAGACATTGTTTTTGTAGTTGACTATAAATCCATATGCGTTCATAACGTCCACACCAAGAATTGCTTCATCCACAATGTCTACAACAAGTATTTGATGATTAAACTCAAGTCTACCGAGGCGTAGGTGTATCTCCACTTTTCCATACACTTTTACAGGCCATCCAGTAGCTGTTCGCAAGCTGCAAGAGCACCAGATTGGCTTGAGATCTTTCACCACGTCGGGGCGCACAATAGAAACTGTTACGCCTGTGTCAACTGTAATCGAGGTAGGCCTTTCTTGAACAAATCCGGTAACTACCAAGCTCCCGCTGATTTTCTGAAGTGTAGAAATTGCGTATTCTCTAGGGGCTTCGTTCCTCCAGTTAGTCAGCATACGCTCCATTGTACCGACTATTGCTAGTTTCCCTGCTGCTGAATTCTAACCTGACAATCTCGTTGTAGATGTCCAGGTTTCCCACATCGATAACACTTTGGTCTTCCATCCTTTCTTATCTTATTCTGTGGCGCCGACCGTCAAGTCTCTGTTCCTTGTTCTTCTTCCTCATCGTCTGTGCCGTCGCGATCTTTTAGCGCGCACTTTATGACTTGTCCAACCAGACGCTGATTTGGCGGCCTCAAATTGCAAAGCATGTACCAGGGCGTCCGCACTGTTCTGGTGTCTTGCCATTCGTAACACTTGCTGTAGTTTGTTATCTCAGACACCGGCAGTAAATGTCTGCATCGCAAAATGCGTTCGATAATCTTCTGGCGCTTCAGGATAGGGCAGTCTAATTAGTCTGTCGATACTTGCTTCAAACTCTTGAAGACTCTCCCCGGAATGCTGTCGCCTTGCTCTCAACTGGGTGCAGTACACATCTCGCAAATGTTTATCACCATACTGTAATTCCACAGCTTTTATCAACTCAGCATAGGTGTTCTGGCTGTCAGGTGTCACTTTCTGTAGTAGTTCTGCCGTGGGTCCTTTTAATGAGAGAACGAGTGAAACAGCCTTTTCTTTCTCTGTCCAATTATTTGCGCATGCAGCAGCTTCAAATTGGCGGAGGTACGTTGCCCAGTGACTGCTTCCGTCAAAGGTTGGAGCTTTGAAATGAACTGTCCCTACTGCAGGTAAAGTGACTTTCTCTATTAACCTATTTTCTGTGTCTTTTTCTGTCTTTATCACTGGTACAGTCTGTTCTGAAATTTGTTTTGGTTGAATCTTCATGCACTGTTCGACTTCACTTTTAATTTGTTCTCTTATGTTTGCCATTGAGTTTTCTACTGCAGATATTTTATTTGACACAGATTCTTCTATAACAGATATTTTTGTAGACATCAATTCTTCAACAATCGACAGATTTTTCTACTTCAGCTATTTTTAAAGTCATTGATTCTTGTACCTCCGATATTTTAGTAGCTTGTTTATTAAGCTCACCTCGTAGGATACCCAATTCTGCGGTACTGTGTTCTTGCAACTGTTTCTGCATAACTTCAAAGAGAGCTTCCGTTTTATCTGCTTCTTGCTTACGTTTTTCATCCTGTCGTTTTTCCGCTTCTTCCGCCTCCTGTGTGCGTTTCTCATCCTGTCGTTTCTCTGCTTCTTCCTGTGTCTGCCGAAGCAGTGTTTGTAAAGCTTCCATCATCTGACTGGGATCCATTTTATTAATTAATTAAGAACTACACTCGTCTTGTACACAGTGTCCACTGTTAACCGTTCTATCCCAGTTCTGACACCACTGTTACGACGGTCTACTCGATCGTCGTAGGTACAGTGGAAACAAAATAAGTACAAGACACCAATCAAGTCACTAATCACACCTTTAATTGTTACAGTAAAACAGTTCGTAATTAACAACACAGTGTCTACAACAAATCAAATGAAAATTGTTCACACGCAATAATATGTCCACTAATATTAAAACTCAATTGTATTACAATTATACCGTCCGAATATAAAACACAACACTTCACTAATAACTACTTGAACGTACACAGTAATAACTCGAACCGCTCTGTAAATATATCGCACTAATACTCTCGAACCGCACAGTCAAAAATTCGCCTCATACTAAACTGAACGTCGTTTGAGTACCGGTATTTATAGCTTAGTCAAATATCTAGACGATTTCTAATTGCATCGTAGCATGCGTATGAACTACGTAATTAACCTTGACACAGTCCGCACGGCTGGTGGCATCGAGAACTTTCTCGTAGATGAGGATACAAGCACATACGTCACGCGCATACACTCTGGATCTCTCTGGAACGTTCGATAAACACGTAGATTGTTCTGTGACGTCGTAACAGTATTTTGTGTGACTAGGTAAAGAAATTAAATTTGAGTAGGAATTAAATTAATTTGTAAATTTTGGGGTAATGAACTTAAATTTATTTTATTTTGAATTGTGTAATAGAATACTGAATAATGTAACAAGGTAATAATGATTGAAGTTTGATGGTCAACTTTTTAGCAGAAAAGTAAAGTATATGATTTATTTGTATTTCATGTAATCAATTTGTAATTTAGGTTGATAATAGTGCTTGGTGAACATTATACAATTCGTATGGGATTTATATGTATTAGATGTAAGTATACAGTAAGTTTATATTGCCATGTGAACATTGTATTTTAGGTAGTCCAGTTACAGAGTTGTTTGAAACCAATGTAAAATGTTTATGATGAATTGAAATTGTTGTGATAGTGTATAAGTATGAATTTAAATAACTGGAGTTGAATTAATTAGTTTAACAGATGGACAATGTAATAAACTGGAATTATTTATTTTTGACTTGCAGTAAATAAGGGGGTTATGTTTTGTTTGTAATTCAATGTAACCATGGTAATGTTTATTTGGAATGTTTATTATGTTGTATCCTACTTATGTAACTTTATCTGAATGTAGAACAGCTGTCTTAGTATATTAGCAGATTAAATGAAAAACCAGTACTATATAAAAAATCGAACCAGGACTTTGCTAACAATGAACCAATACGACTAAGAGGAAATCAATCAGTTGGGGATATGGAAAAATGGAAGGCCATTTATTGATATTTTGCTTGAATGTTTCAGAGTCAGGTAATACTGTGGTGATGTGCCTGTCTGATTTTGCGGTGTTGGGATCTTAACAAGAAGTCCAGTAAAGTCTGATAGGTGCGGCCACAGCCACCGGACTAGGGGGGTAAGTACCCATGATTTTCGTAAAGAGTTAAGGGGGTTGCGGCGCCATATCTTCGCTGATCCTCTTAGGTTTTATGCAATGAGAGTTTTTATGCTTCGGCATAAAACCTCTCATTGGGGGGGGGTATTGTAACGGTACAGAATTGGGTGTTAAAAATAATAATTTAAATCAGTTTTAATTCAAAGCAGTGAGTGTTCACCTTTGGGGTACCTCGTCTTAATCAACTATACATGCAACATTATTGCAAAACACCACGTCTGTGTTTTGCTTTGAGTCAACTAGTCTAGACGTATTATGTAACCGCTGGCAACTCATGCGGCCGTGAATTACGAAAAATGCCAGTTTCAACAGGCAGTAAAGAGTATCTGAATTCCGGAACCTACCGGCCAATCAAAGAAGGCGCCTTTAAAACACTTATGTTGGTGCAGACGGAACAACGCAACACCTTGACACAGTTGCATAGTAGTCGTTAACCAGAGTAAACGTAATGTCCGCCTCGGGAAAGTTTTGGTAGACAAAATGTCTAAGTAGGTCTACCAAAGAGTGGATTTCAATAATGTAACAACAAACAGTTTGTGTAAAAAAGGTTTTGAAGAGAGGAAGTTTGAATATTTACATAAAAAACAGTTAAACAATATAGTGTGCAACACCGGGAACCTCGCACTGCCCGGCATCACGACGTAGTTAATGTAAACGATCCTTTATGTTGGCCAGAAGTGTATCAGTGAACAATAAGTGTTAAAAGAGCTCAATAAACGGTGGTAAATAAAAAGTGCAAACATAATGAGTGTGTGTGAAGTAAAATGGGGAGAAAGAGAAAAGTTAACAAGAGTACTGGTTGTAAGTATAGATTACCATAGGAACATTTTTATAAAATAGAGGTTAGTTAGAGAAGTACCATTAAAAAGAAATAACGAGACAGACTACAATTTTTGAATTAATAAAATTATATTCCATTTTACTTAAACATGTGTTAGTGGTAAGTTATTAAGCCATAACCATTTCCTATTCTGTTCTGAAAACCTCGTCTAATGTTCTGTGGAATTTTCTGAGTTTAAGGGTGGTCAGATCGCGGGAATATTTAATTTTTTATAAGGGAAAGAGTGTAAAGGTTTCGATATTAAACCGTAAAATATCATGGCGACCTGGGCAGTTTAATAAGGTAAGTTTAACGGGATTATGACGGTAAGTAAAATTCTGGCAGCAGTGAGTTTTAGTAGTATTATTATTGTATTATATATTATAATGGTAAAAAAGGGATAATACCGTTACAATTTATTTAATCTTACAGACTTTAGTTTTTCTGATAGTCTAAAACACATTTAATTCAAGAGTATTTATGGAAAATGTATCTTACCATTTATTCATAACTGGAATATGATATGCTACATTAGCCACAAAAGATTTTCAAAGCAAGTCCAATGATGGAACCAAATCTATACCTGTCGGGAAACTCATTTAATTGAGATTGACTCCATTTTTAAACATTTATTAATCGACATGACCATTCATGAGCAATTTTTATACTTAATATCTTCAACAATAATGTATGTCACTTCTAGGACAATTACATTCACCATGCATAGTTAACTAGTCATTGAGGGTTTCCCAGGTAGGTAATCTGCTCAGAGACACTGCCCCATAGGAAAACCAAGCACTCTTTGCGACCACAAACAAAACAACTATTGGCAAAAGTGTCTATATGTGCAACTTCAACTTGATGATGACAGGCAGCTTTCCCATCACTGTCTGTGTTGGGCAGTCACAATGTGCCATAACTGACTTGCAATTCTGTCTGTCAACTTGTTGCCTTATTTGTAAGTTGTTGTTTTAAAAACTGCCCAAAGTAATAGACAAATATTGTTTTCTAACACATCATAAACAGACACACTACACTCATGTGATACATAGGGAAAATCACTGCATTCGTGCATTTGTCGCTCAGCATCGGTTTTTGTGTGTTATCTCCTTATATGTACAACTTTTGTTACTACTACAATAAACTTCGTTTATTAAGAAATTTATAACCACATCACTATACTTTTTATAAGCCTATTTTTGGTCAGTGTTTTCAAACTAACTAGAGAAGAGACAGATTCACCAAAGTTAACGCTTTCCTGCCGAAAGATGTACATGTAAGTCTTTTGTATCTTGTTAACTGTGTTGAAAGATGTAAATGCAAGTATTTGAGTGTAGGTATTGTTTTAAATGATGAAAGCCACTGATTCAGATTTTTCATCACATGTACTATTATGTGAGACGTATCATAATAAGCTTCGAGACCACTGCGGTATTGCCAGTGTTTACAACAGACCTCCCCTCCCCGCCTTTGCCTATGCATAACCAAGTGTAACGTGCGACAACGCTAGAGGGTGAGGGGTGGGGAAGAGCTGTTACTATTGCGTAACCTCGAAGCTTATTATGGTAAGTCTGTACTATAAAAACACTAACACTTTTAGTTCACAATTCTGGAACTAGATTGCAGGAGTATCTATTTTTATTTATGTACGCTTTCATCATGTAACTCATCGCTTTTGTTTATATTTTCCTAACCTCTTCAATTACTTTGTGTTTATCCATAGATATGGCCAGAAACAAGTTATTATAATAAAATTTATTGTGATACTTATATTTATTTTAATATAAATTGCAATAATGTCAGTAGTTTTGTGTCAATATATTGTACTATTGTGTAATTATAAAAAGATTTCAACTTTCGTGTTTTGCACAAACATTACATTTTCAGACTGACACATAAAAATTGTTACTTTAAACAAGAGTTTCAACTAAACACAGTGTTTCAGAGAATGTTTGAAATATCACACACACACACACACACACACACACACACACACACACACACACACACACACACACACACACACACACACACACACACACACACACACACACACACAGAGTTTTCATAATAATAATTTCAGTATACTGTTAATTACACTGCTTGGCAAAAAGCATAAAAAATGCCCAGACGTGCTGGTGGGACAAAACAGATTCGCTCAGCCAGGTACTGTGACGATTTAAAAATTATTTAAATAGCACAAATTAAAATTTTTTGTCCTTATAACAAGTGAGAGTATTATCCACCCCTTATCTGTACCTAGATTCCTGTATCAACGTGCAAATTGTCCAGTACGAACCCGGAAAGTACAATGTTATTAAGCAAAAAATAATAATTCTTTTAATTAAATAAAAGACGTATTAATAATAAAGGAAATATCTAACTCATAACAAAAAGGTAGCATAATTTATTACTCGTTAATTAATGAACAATTATTAATACTAAAGGAACGAACTACTTTTCTCAGCGCGTAAACCGCGCCAGCTTACAGACTCCCTGCTGCTAAACAACCCCCAGTCGTCGGAGAAACTTCGACATGTAAGCAGGTCAAAAATGTGTTGCAAAGTTACACTTAGGTGTATACCACTAAACAACGATACAACCAGTCGTTAGTTGTTATAATTGATTTAATCCAATGTAGCGTTGGGTAAAACAAAACAAAAAACTAGTAATGTAGTGTGTGGAGCAAATATTGGTAATGTATATAAAAAAAAAACTTAGCCGACACATCTCTTTACAAACAGTAAGTGGTAAGATATGTTCCTTACCAAATTAAAGTAAACTTCAGTGCTGCTAAAATAAGAACAATTAAAATGTAAAATGTGAACAACCAACTCCAGAAGAAGAAAGTTACAAAAACAACTGTATGAACTTCAAGTAGCAGAATCCAATCGTCATGACCTAGACTACAATTCGGAAACAATCAACTAAATGGAGGATCCAGAGGAACAACGAACTACACCCAAGAAGACCATCAAAAACACCCACAGCAAACTCTCATTCTATTCAGGTGATATTAAATCATAACATTTGTGCATAACTTGTTTTTTTAAAAACCGAAACAAAAAGAACAGTAAAGTTTCTTGTAAAGACTTTTAGATAACTTAAAGATTAGCATATAAATGTTTGTAATTTCTGTAATGATATAGTAATAACCTGATGATGTTTAAAGGTAAAGTAATTCTGAAAATTACATCGGACTATTCTTCAAATAGTTTGGATGATGTTGTGATATATTAGAATACTGCAAAGTTAAGACCCGGATCCGTGGTACTTGAAATAATACATAGCTGAATGATTTTGAGATAAAAAGAGTAAGAATAAAAAAGGTTTAAAGAATATTTAATGCAGAATTTTTAAGAATTTTCCTTTTTAAAAGTAAAGTAAAGTAAGTAAAAAATTAAAGGATGACCATTAAAGCTATTACTTTTATAATTAGTTAAAATATAAGAATAAAGAGATGTTTTCGTTAATACCCAGAGAGTGAATAAATTTATGTAACCCTTGACTAATTCCTGATATACACATTGTCATAATTTGTTGGTAAGTAAATTTTACTAACTACGGCAGCTAGTTTAATTAACAGGGAACAATTGAACTGGTTCCCGATGTTATAATGTCTTTGCAGGAGAGACGTTATAAGATGCGCCACTCTGCTGCTTTTGTGTAAAAATATAGTGTATACTCTGCTGATAATTAAATAACAGTAACTTTGTAGAAGATATAAATTTATTCACTCTGAAATCGTGAACAAATAAATAAATAAAGTTTTAATTAAGAAATAATAATATTAGTATTAGGATATTGCTGTAATAAACAAGTCCTTGCTGGTAAAAATATTCCATTTTAAACCTGTTGGTGTTTACAGGCTGTTTCATGTTAAATACGTGTCGAGAAATGTACGCTCTCCCCCTTGTACACAAGTAAGTCGTTTGTATGGGATTCCCTCGCGGACATAACAGACAGGCCAGAACAGGAAATAATCGTGTTTGAGATTGTCCGAATCACCCTCCTTTGTTAAACCACCCCTACGTAAACAATAAGACTCCCCAAACAGCTGATCCACTGTGCTATTATAAAAGCAATGAACTCTTCGTGTGTGAAATTTCTCTCCACTATAAAATAATATTATCATTTTGTCTTGACTGATAATTGCTAGGAGTACAGAAAATTGAATTGAGTTGAGATAATTTTAATTTGATTAATTAGTATAAGATTCTATGTGTATTACTAGATATATATGTGTGTGTTTAAATGAATTCAAATTTTATAAATGTTTAAAATAGATGACATAAGATTTGTCGTACGTAATACTTAGTTTATTTAAAAGTCATTATTACCACTACAATGGCTCAATTTAACCCCGACTTGTTGTTGAAGGACGAATTAAGCTATGAAGCCTTGTTACGCGGTCTTCCATATGCAAACGTAACGGTCGCGGAACTGCGCAAAACATTACGTGAAAATAGACCAGACAAACCCTCACTGTTAAATCGTTTAAGTGTATTAGACTTTGAAAGTGAAAAGGAAACATGCTATCACAAATATACGGAACTTACCTCCATCGCACAAACCCTGCGAGATGAAAAATCCCCTGCAGTAATTTTACGAACCACTAAAAGAATCGAACATCTGACCCGGCGCATCACCAATTTGTTGAATTGGCCCGGTGATAAAGTTACTTCACCGGACGCGCAAAAATTCGCGGAAGAAGCATTACAACAATTACCTGAGATAATGCGCGAATTACGTCGAAGGTCCGAATTGTTTAGATTAGAAGAGATCGAAGAAGCAATGACGAAACTAAATATTTCCCCTACCGTATCTCCTACTCAAGAACAGCAAACCGGTGCTGTAAAATTCCAGGAATATAATATAGACCCCGTTAAGGAACGGTTAACCGATAGACAAGTAAATATCCAACCCGTAAACATCACGTTACTTCCAAATGAACTAGAGAATATGACTAGTACCTACGATTTACCTCCTCACTTATCGACGAATCAATCTACGGAAAAACCTAGAATGACGACTCAATTAAATCTAACTACCGAGCTTTATGGAAAAATAACTCGCCCCGTAGAACGTATTTTATCTGAGATACCAACCACTGATGGGCTGAATATTACAAAACTCCTAGATATTATCAAGCACCTTTTACAAATAAAGGATCTGCGACAATTAAGAGATGACCAAATTTTACAAGTAATTCTACCTCAATGTAGATCTCCTTTAAAAGATCGTGTGTTAGAATCACTAAGGTATAATCACCCTGTAGAAGAACTTCATACCACCCTGATAAGAAACTTCATTCCCACCGGTATCTACGAAGAATTGAAGCGGAACCTAGTACTTCGTGTACAAGGAGCATACGAGAGATTAGCTCATTATATATCTGAAATAAGGGAATCGGCCTTATTGCTACAAGTTAAATGGAGTGAACAACAGCTAGTAGACACTATCTTAGTAGGACTATCTCCTGAGGAGCGATCTCACCTAGCACTCATGAAGAGACCAACCACTTTCACTGAACTAGAACTGTGTTGTATACATTCGTCCAACGTTTTGGTATTCTGACCAAAACAGATGCGTTTTTATGTCCCAGACTCAACGCAGAGATTCATTCCTACCTCTACCCATTGGGACTGATACTCGAACCTACCGCGATAAGCGATTCGTAAGAACATCAAAAACCCAAAGCTACCCCAATACTTCAAACTCTCTACAAAAACCCCGACAACATGCGAGCGATGTAAATGAGGAAAGAAGACGTTATAACTGTGGAAATTCCGGCCACATTAGCAAGAATTGTAAACAAAAGCGGTACCAACAGAAAACCGACCAGTCAAAAAAAACATGTGAAGCGGGAAGAACAAAAATCCTACGTCTTCCGCAGCATCAGAAGGAAAGGTATAAACACTAATAATTCTAAAGTAAAAATAAATAGAAATAAACGTATAGACCCTTACTTAACAAGATTTATTGAAAAGTGCAACTCTATTGGTACATGCAAAACAAGTATATGCCAATTACCCTACATACAGATAGACCTTGGAGCAACGAATATCCTTGGTTTAATCGATTCAGGATCTACACGTAGTATAATCAGTCAACAGCTAGCCAGTGTATTAGCTAATCATAATCTTATTAAACGTAGCCAAAACGTTAACGTAAAATGTGCCACCGCAAATAAGCAAAACCTAAATATCGCGCAGTATTACGGTGAAATTAAAAATAAAGAATTTTACTTGGTATGTTCCCCTACTCGTAGCTGAAGTGTTAGGACAAAACTTAATACTAGGCGCTGACTTTATAAGTAAAACTGGCTTAATCCTTGACATATACGCAAAACAATATTTCTTCAGATTTGATTGTACTCGAAAATATCAGTTCGACTCCGAGCTAAGTAACAACGCGAATTGTGAAACATCAACTATTCAGTTAGAGCATCATGAATCTAGTTTGAGTCATTTAAAAGGAAATGAGCGACAAATAATTCAAAAGTTAATAAGGGAATTTTCTACTGTACTCACACCCAAGTTAGGATTAACCCACTTAATCGAATACAAAATAAATCTAAGTGACAACAAGGTAATACGTTTTCACCCATACAAATTATCACCGCCCAAGATGGAAATAATAGAAACCAAATCAACAACCTCCTAGAGCAACACGTCATAGAACCGTCAACTTCTCCATACTCATCCCCTGCATTCCTAGTACCAAAAGGAACTGACAAACATAGACTAGTCGTGGATTATAGACAGCTGAATAAGAATATAGAATTTGAATCGATTCCCCTGCCCGACATTCACAGCGCGTTCCACTATTTTACCAAAGCGAAAGTCTTCACCATAATGGATCTCAACCAGGCATTCCACCAAATCCCACTAGCTGAGGAATCAAAACATCTAACTGCGTTTGCTGTCCCATTTAATCTATATCAATTTACCACAGTACCATTCGGTATATCACAAGGAAGTTCAGTATGTAGCAGACTGTTAGAAAAAATATTTCATGACGTTAAATTTAAATTCGTATATCACTATCTTGACGACATAGTAGTATATAGTGAGTCGATGGATCAACATATTGATCACTTGCGTGAAGTATTATCAAGGTTAAAGAAAGCTGGACTAACGGTAAACCCTAGTAAAGTTAATTTCGCAGTAAAACAATTCTCTTTCTTAGGTCATATAGTATCGGCCGAAGGTAAGGTTAGCATCGATCCCGAACGTACGCGCGCAATCCGAGAATTTTTACCACCTAGAGACACCAAAGGTATAGCTCGATTTTTAGGTATGATCAATTACTTTCACAAGTACATACCCCACCTAGCGGATATAGCAGCCCCATTAAATGCATTAAGAAAGAAAGGAGCGAAATTCAAGTGGACTACTCGACATCAAGACGCTTTTGAAACACTCAAAGAAAGCATAATATCCCCACCGGTATTGCAGTTAGCAGATTTCAGTAAACCATTTGTCGTACAGACCGACAGTTCGAGTGTAGCATTAGGAGCCGTAATATACCAAGAAATCAATAATACTAGACTCCCGATCAGCTATGCATCACGTACATTGACGGAGCAAGAAAGGAAGTTCTCAGCCTATGAACTTGAATGTTTAGCTGTAGTATTCGCCTTCAAAAAATTCAAACCGTTTTTGGAACACAAGGAATTTCTACTAGAAACCGACAATCAAGCTTTGTCATGGTTATTGAACCATCCAAAACAGTTAGGTCGTATCGGAAGATGGGTGTTAAGATTAAATTGCTACAAGTTCAAAGTACAACATATTCGTGGTACTCAACATGTAGTAGCCGATACACTATCCCGCATGTTCCAACTACCCAATACCAGACCTGGTGAAGACAATGTTGAAACCACTACTGTTAATACGCTAATTACTAACTTCCCCCTTGCATTTAAGGATATAGCATATCACCAACAACAAGATCCGAAATTGTGTAAAATAATAGAACAAATAGATAAAGGAAATTATTCTTACAAATATACCTTGAGTAAATGAGTACTTTGTTTTAAAAAGGCTAACGGAAAATCACTGAGAATTATCACCCCGGAAATAATTAAACCTATGCTAATGGAATACTACCACTCATCAACCATTGGAGCTCATATGGGAATTAGGAAAACTATACATCGTATTCGCAAGGAATACCATTGGGAAAACATGAACAGTGAAATAACAAAGTTCGTGAAACAATGCGAAATCTGTGCCCTGAGCAAGCCAGCACAAATCAGTCAAGTCGGAAAATTAATCTCAGAAATCCCCACAACACCCTTCTCAAAGATATACATAGACTATTCTGGACCTTATCCCCGTTCTAAGTCCGGAAATTCTATGCTATTAATTTGCGTGGACTCCTTCACTAAATTCGTATGGATGTATCCTATGAGATGTGCCTTAGCATCTATGACAATAAAGATTCTACAAGAGAGACTATTTAAAGATTATGGTACACCAGTATACCTAGTATCTGACAATGGACCTCAGTTTAATCGAAAGAATTTAATGACATGTGTTTTAAATTAGGAATAAATCATATTACAGTCACAGAGTACCGACCGCAAGGAAACCTAGCAGAGAGATACTTGCCAAACCTAAAATCAGCCTTAATATCTTATCACGCTAAAGATCAGACAGCGTGGGACCAAAATCTATCATGGATACAATTTGCCTTCAACTCAGCGTATCATGAAGGACATAAATCAACACCATTTGATTTACTGTACAAGTATAAACCGAACCACCTGTTAACCACAAAGTGGAAAATTCATGAGTTATTGCCCCGCGAAATAAATGGGAATAACATAAGGAAAATATGGAACGAAGCTCGCGCGAATTTGAGAGCGAATTTACAAAAATCGCGGAAATATCATGAGCAGAAAATAGGAAAATAAAGTACAAAGTAGGTGATTTAGTGATGTATAAAACTCACCCTACGAGTAAAGCCGTTGATAGGACCACTTCCAAACTATCATACCGATGGTGTGGCCCCTACAAGATTCACAAGTTTATCACCCCCGTAACAGTAGCGCTGTATGAACCCAATACAGACAATTACGTTCGCAGAAGCCATGTGTCTCAAATAAAAAAATTGTTTTCGTGTAAAAATAAAGAAGCACGACTACGAGAAAGATAGTAAACCAAGAATACTACTTAAGCATTAAGAGTAAAATATGTTGTATATACTTATACAGGAATATAATAAGATTTTGCAACATCCTATATCGTAATTGAGTATAAACTCAAACACCTCGTACGAATACTAGCGAGGCCTGATCAACCTTAGCTAATGTCCTGTGAGAATGAAATAAAGAATGAGAAGTCAGCTGACGAACAACAAACCTCTAGCGCAGTAAACTAAAAGTAATTCGATTGTTATTACAATACGTTATTATTATTAGTAACCTACTCATGAGTATAACTCCGTAAAACGAGTGAAGAAATCAAGCAAAAAAACCGGTAGTAGATGTAAGACTTAAATATAAGGTAGATTTATGTATTTGTGTATTTTATGTGTAGTAGATGTATTAGATTTTAAATATTTTGTATAAGATGTAAGATGATCAATTGCTGGATAGAAATCATCTAAGGGAGAGACATTTCAGCACGAAGTTCCGTGCCCAAATGTAATTGTACTTCTTAGGTTTTCATTTAATACCCCGTCGCCTCATCCTCATCTTTAAGTGCAGGAGGATGTGATGATTTAAAAATTATTTAAATAGCACAAATTAAAATTTTTTTGTTCTTATAACAAGTGAGAGTATTATCCACCCCTTATCTGTACCTAGATTCCTGTATCAACGTGCAAATTGTCCAGTACGAACACCCAAAGTACAATGTTATTAAGCGAAAAATAATAATTCTTTTAATTAAATAAAAGACGTATTAATAATAAAGGAAATATCTAACTCATAACAAAAAGGTAGCATAATTTATTACTAGTTAATTAATGAACAATTATTAATACTAAAGGAACGAACTACTTTTCTCAGCGCGTAAACCGCGCCAGCTTACAGACTCCCTGATGCTAAACAACCCCCAGTCGTCGGAGAAACTTCGACATGTAAGCAGGTCAAAAATGTGTTGCAAAGTTACACTTACGTGTATACCACTAAACAACGATACAACCAGTCGTTAGTTGTTATAATTGATTTAATCCAATGTAGCGTTGGGTAAAACAAAACAAAAAACTAGTAATGTAGTGTGTGGAGCAAATATTGGTAATGTATATAAAAAAAAACTTAGCCGACACATCTCTTTACAAACAGTAAGTGGTAAGATATGTTCCTTACCAAATTAAAGTAAACATCAGTGCTGCTAAAATAAGAACAATTAAAATGTAAAATGTGAACAACCAACTCCAGAAGAAGAAAGTTACAAAAACAACCGTATGAACTTCAAGTAGCAGAATCCAATCGTCATGACCTAGACTACAATTCGGAAACAATCAACTAAATGGAGGATCCAGAGGAACAACGAACTACACCCAAGAAGACCTACTGAAGAAGACCATCACAAACACCCACCCCACAGCAAACTCTCGTTCTATTCAGGTGATATTAAATCATAACATTTGTGCATAACTTGTTTTTTTTAAAAACCGAAACAAAAAGAACAGTAAAGTTTCTTGTAAAGACTTTTAGATAACTTAAAGATTAGCATATAAATGTTTGTAATTTCTGTAACGATATAGTAATAACCTGATGATGTTTAAAGGTAAAGTAATTCTGAAAATTACATCGGACTATTCTTCAAATAGTTTGGATGATGTTGTGATATATTAGAATATTGCAAAGTTAAGACCCGGATCCGTGGTACTTGAAATAATACATAGCTGAATGATTTTGAGATAAAAAGAGTAAGAATAAAAAAGGTTTAAAGAATATTTAATGCAGAATTTTTAAGAATTTTCCTTTTTAAAAGTAAAGTAAAGTAAGTAAAAAATTAAAGGATGACCATTAAAGCTATTACTTTTATAATTAGTTAAAATATAAGAATAAAGAGATGTTTTTGCTAATACCCAGAGAGTGAATAAATTTATGTAACCCTTGACTAATTCCTGATATACACATTGTCATAATTTGTTGGTAAGTAAATTTTAGTAACTACGGCAGCTAGTTTAATTAACAGCGAACAATTGAACTGGTTCCCGATGTTATAACGTCTTTGCAGGAGAGACGTTATAGTACGTGTTATGTATTACGTATTATACAAAAACTGAAACATGCCTAACCTCAAACATGAAGTACCAAGGTTTCGCAATGCCATAAGATCCAGGCTTAATAGCATCAATGTACATTGTGATTAAATAATGTATAACACAGTTGCATATAAACAGCAGCATTGCAATCCCCATGGAGACTCCATGGCCTCTATCTCCGTCATCAAACAAGTTGGTCCATGTCAGCATCTCCTCTACAACAAACAACATGGACACATTTGGCTTAGCACACTGTACAATCAACTTTATCTCTCCATACATAGTTATTACTCATATCAGTGGTGCAATTATGGGGGGGGGGGGAGAAAATATTTTGAAAATGTTTAGTATATAATGAAAAACACTGGTGATTTCAACTATTTTTTTCTGCCAAACTTTTTACTTTAAGCATGCATAGTAGTGAAATGTTCCTGGCCGCTACAGAAATTATAGTTGCCACTTAAAATGTTAAATACAAATAAGCAGTTTAAACAAATACATGAAACCTGAAGAACTCAGTTTGTTTTTGGTAATTTTATCCACACAAAAATGTTTTCTAATGTTGGCTATTTATCTACTCGTAATTATCCTTGCTAACAAAATACAATGTTTTGGGTAGTTTCATTAAAGTGGGTTTCTCACATGACTGTACTTTCAATTTATTTTACAATGTTTAGTTGTGAGAATTCCAAGTGTTTGATCATAATAATCTGAACTTTCTGGTAATATACCCCCTCCCCAATCACAATTAGTTCAGATCAGATTATATGATCAAAGTGCTGACTTGAATTCTCCCTCCAACACACACACACACACACACACACACACACACACACACACACACACACACACACACACACACACACACAGATAAATCTCATTATGTCCAAATTGTAATTCCAATCAATCAATCATTACAATTTACTGAAGCCCACAATACTTACTGCGGCCCTCGTAGATTGATGTCACTTCAAAGCCATAGAAAATGGTCATTAACGGAAAAAACATGCCCAACAGTATCTTGGTTGGAAATGACATCAATGTTCTGTCCAATGCCTGCAAGAAGCTGAACACAAGCACCCAAACTAGTATGCCGATACACATTGCGATGTTGGCTGAAACATTATCATTAACGATGAAACGGGAAGCTAACATTGACTTCTTCACATTATACACAACAATTCAATAAAAAATAATAATAATTCCTAATTCCTATTAATAAAATATAATAATAATTCTTATGCTAAGTACGATTTTCGGTCATTTTGTGCATGTTTCTTTGTTTTACGTCGTAATCTTTACAGATGTTTCATTTTCTTGCATTCTAGTCTCTAAAGGATACTGACCTGTTGGTTAAAAATGGCAGCACCATATTACAGGAACCAGCATATAAGATGGCAATAAACAGATGATATCGAATACTATGTAAAGAAACGCGTCTAAAAAAAAAGACTAGTACGCTTCAGACACGGCTCTACCAGGAGAAAAAAAATGAAAATAGGTCACTATACTAAAAATATTTAGCACATACCATGAAAATCATCTACTCCCCTATTTTGACTGGAAACTGGATATAATTCTATAATATTTTTTCGTTTTGCTTTTTTCACTAGGCCTAAGCATATGTTCTCAGTGTAGGAGTTAGACACTTTTATTATGAGTGCAAAGACAGCGTTTATTATTATGTATTGCCCCCCCCCCCTCAATTTCAGGTGGCCAAAAGACAGTCTGGTTTCTACACGTTTAATCATCCAAACGTTTTTTTCCTAGCATTAGAGATTTGTGGTCTTTTTCATATTAGCCAGCACATAACCAACAGAAACGACCGACTTAAAGTATACCTTTCATTTGATAATTATTATAAAAATATAAGCACATTTTTATTCTCTTGTATTGGAAAGTTAAAAATTCTTAACAGTCCACACATGGGTTTTGTCTGCAAGTTCCAGCCACCCTATCAGATCAGACCCCTTTGCCCAACTGCTGCCTCTTTTTCTTCTCTTTACACGTGTCATATACAATTCCTTTCCAGCATATTCATTACTTCACATGGTAATTACATAACAAGCAGGACACGGTCTCACTGGAAGTGTCCTAATGTAGATGCTTCATTTGATTTACAATATTAAAATATTAATTGAATTAATACAGGGACATAACCATAACTATATTAATTAAAACTACTTGATAAGTACACAATTTTGAAATGTTTCACTCATATCTCGTCAATGAGTACAGGGTTTGGAATAAAGTTTTTCTGTAACTTACAAGCATAAACAATCGTTACATGTCTTCTTCAACTAAAGACAATTTTGTTAAACACACACACACACACACACACACACACACACACACACACACACACACACACACACACACACACACACACATACACACAGTATATCTAGAATTAGGTCTGGGGGAAGGGTCGAGTCGGCTTTATACAAAAGAAAAAATAAATTAACACGAGTCAACATTACTATCTTTAAAGTGGTTGAAAAATGTGTGATAAAATCCTGAAACAATCCTATTAAAGAGAACAGGAATAACACAATAAAAATATGCATTACTGAAACATTGTTAGAAGACACTGACTCAATTGATTTTTCCTATACAGTATTTCATATTTCAGATGTATGTGCAAATGCTCTGTAATAAACCTGTTTGTTTATTTAAAAAATAGTTACTACTATATTAGCGTACACAGCTAAAAAAATAAAATAGCCTAAAAATTAAGAGAATAACGAAATTTGTTAACTTTTTTCGACCCTCTAGGGAAGGGGTCTTGTCCCGTTCATTCCCCCCCCCATAAATATGCCCCTGCGTGCGTGCACACCCACACACACACACTCACTCACTCGGTACTCTTTTCATATATATTGTATAAAAATCTATTCTAACAATTTATTTACATATTATAAAACTGAAGGTTATTTCCTGACAAACTCACTCAGTATATATATTTTTTAAATTCATGTTTTCAAACAATCATCTTCTCCTGTTGTGGACAAATTATTCAAATTAAATTGTTGTACGATACTCAATGATGCCTACAATTTGAAGAAATTCTCTGGCATCTCTGAAGAAACATCACAGCCCTCTGAAGACAAAAGCTGCAGTTAAAAGTGAAGAAATATGCAATACAGATGGCCACGGCATTTATTTAAGTACATTACCTATATGACTATAGTCTTTGAGAGAAAGAATGTGTCCACGGAAGGGCAAAGAAGGAGTTCTTATATAAAATAACTGGGGCTGAAGGTATGTACAGATCTTTACGTACTTCCTAATAACTGCACCTGTACTACATTTTCAATGTTTTGAGTACACGATAGTACCAATACATCACACAGTGAAGAAGAAGAACTACTGCATAAATTGTAAATTATTTTACTACCCAATATAATGCAAAAATACGTAATGTGGTTATATAAGAATGTTTCTGTTTTTTGGCTTATTGTTTAAAGTAAAAAAAACTCATGGTTGGCAAAACATAACATTTAATAAGTAAATCCAATGATTATAACAGATTGACTTGGCTAAGTTGGTGGCATTCTCAGCCTACATAAATAAAGAAATGCGACTAAAAGCAAAAGTGAACTAAGTATTGTTGTGACATTCAAGCTTTTTATTTTTCTTCATTCGTAAACATACTGAACATATACTTGGAATATTCATAATGGATGTATTTTATTACTATAGCATTCTATCAAAACCTAACCTATTGAATGAAAACATTGTTTTTTTTGCAAACTTGTGATTACAACAGAATATACATGTTTATGGATTGTACTGTAACCATGTATGCCTTATACATAATATATATCCTATGAAAATAAAAGATTAATGTTTTTGCACTTCAACACTTAAAAAGAAGAAGGGAGTATAATCTGCAAACCTATTTGACTTTATTGACTGAGAAAGCCTTTGACTACATAAATAATGGAAAATTATGCCTAGTATTGAAAAACACACGGTTTCCTAACTATTAATAAGTTCAATATAAAGCTGCAGTATCAGGATGCAAGCTTTAAAATTGCTGGAGTAAATAAGTCTGGACCTGTAAATAGAGCTGTAAGACAAAAGTGCATCAAAGTTATCATTCGTACTTTTTAATGTTTGCTACATGCTAGCACCACATTGCTATGGTAACCAGTTTGTGTATACCAGCCAATCAAAGGTGAATTTTTGAATAGCCTTTGTACAAGGAAGAATGGAATAAGGATTCCAACTATACAGCCACTGAAAGAAAAGTGCAGAGATATAAGTGTGAGGGACGTCATAGTATGGATTATATCCAGACTCAAGACACACCGACAACGAGAATATGAGATTAATATTACAGTATATGCAAAATTGTATATCTTTAATTGTGCTACTGTCACTTATGGCTACCTTGGACACCAGTCTGTTTGATTTCTGGCATCCCAATACAGTTGAATATTGTTATGTGAGATTCTATATTGAGAAGGTGTTCTTCATCCACTGACAAGTTTGATTCATTGTAGAGTTTAAATTCTTCTCACTTGCAGTTTTTTTATTTATTTTTTTTTTTTTTTAAGACAGTCATGTTCAATGTTACGACAAAATGCGAGGACAGGGGCTTCCCTTGGTTTACCATTAATTTGTTTTTAATTTAAATTACAGGAGGTCCTCTACTTTTTGACATTCAAGTTTCGTACTACAGATTTGGACTTTCAAACACTGACAAGAGGTGTCAGAAAGTGAATGAGCATTAAGACAAGTGCATTAATATTTGTTATTATTACTGCTATTATGGTTTTTCATAATTAATGTTAGGATATTAATGTTAAAAATGCAAAGAAAGTGTTTAAGCAATTAATTCTTTTTAATACTGTTACGCCATTACAGAACGTTCTACATGTTTCTCAGCTATCCTAGCAGAGTCCAGCTGTAATGTTGTAACGGTACAGACCGATGGGGTTTTGTAAGTAAAACCTTTTCAACATTATTTGCAATTAGGAAATTACGGTGAATAGACTGTAGCGTCGAGACGGGTGTGAATTGGCATTGGAATGTGCATATTGCAAAGAGGGAGCGCCCCGCGCTTTCAACTGCGCACTCAGACGGCCAACTTTCCCAGAGTTTGGTCACATATTAAGAAATTCTTTCGCTGTGTGCACGCAAAAAATTCCGCAGTCTACTGAGAAACCTATCCCCGGCCGGGCATTAGCACATAGACTCGTCAGACTAAAACTTTATTTTATACTTTCAAAATTTTATAATGTGATTGAATAACAAAACACGGAGTTATACAAAACATGTGAGTTCAGTTTAACAATAACCTAAAATGAATTCGAGGTACGAACAATTACAATTTGGTGACGCAAAAAATAAAAGGTTGGAGAAATAATGTGATACAATAGTGCAACTGAAATAAATCGTTAGTACTCAAAATTAACAGTGAGAAATATTCGGACAAAAGTGAACAAAATTTGTGGAGATCAACAAGTGACCTGCAGGGACGCCGATACCACGTAACTGTATATCAAACAAATTAATTATGAGAATTTAAATAAAAAAGCGCTTAATTAAATATGGTACGTGTGTGAATGAGAGAATGTGCAGATACTGGGCTGTCTTATCTATATATATAAGAAAGAAATATTTAAGCTAACTAGAGTAGGAAAACTATATTAAATTTCCGATGTAACATTAGTATCAGTAATTGTTCAAAGAGAAAATAAAGATGGAAAGTAAGAAATCTGAAAAGAGAGAATATACAGAAATGTATTAAAAAGAATAAATCCATTACATTATTTCACTTGATATATATGTGTTAGAATAATCATTTCAAGTACCTAATTTCATTTTCTGTGCTGGTAAATTCGCTATACGAAATAGGGTTACACCACTAGACGATCTGGCCAGAGAGTTGACAAATAAAAGGTAAGTGGGAGTTTGAGATCATTTAATTAATTACTTAATAAAATTAATAAAACACGACAAATGGTGCGGCGTGACCAGGATTTGGAATAAATAATATATTTATTCCAAATTGGCCTATTTTAAAGCACAGAGAATGGAATAGGGTTGGCAGAAGCCAGAAATAACTTACGTAAAATTTATGTAACACGCAAAATAAAATTACAAGGTGTTGATAAATTGTGCATGTTAGATTACAAGTAAAATTTAATAAGTATTTAATAGAACAGTATAAAATGTCTGATAACGAAAAAGAAATTAATCTGATAGACTCAGTTATAAGTGAGAGTGGCCTTGGGTCAATGAACCCGTCACCAAGTGTGGGCGAATTAAGTCAGTCAATGCCAACAGCTGACTTGAGCGTTCAATCAGTAACTAATGCTGACCTAACCGAGTCGATTGTAATAAATAATGCTGAAGCAAAGTCTACTCCTGTAGTGATAAAAACAAATATAAAAGAAAAAGAATTGTCATTAGATGACATATTTGATTTTATGAAAGCCAATTTCAGTAAAGTAAATAGTAGTTTCAATAAACAAAGTAATGATTTTAATTATCGTTTTGATGCCAATGACGAAAAATTCGATAGAATAAATATTCGTTTCAATGTCAATGATACCAAATTTGATAAATTGAATAATGAAATTAAAGAAATAAAGAGTAGTTTCGAAGTACAGAATAATAAATTTGATGAGTTAAGAAGCGAATTACACGAACAAAAGTTAAAATGTGAAGGAAATTTCAATGAATTAAAAAAGCAAAATAATTAATTAAAAAACCATTAATGAGGTCAATAAGAATTTAGAAAATACCAATGAAATATTTGAAAATAACTTTAACAAATTAGAACAGAATATTGAGAGAATGGGAGTGTGGGGAATAAATACAGGTAAGAACAACACAAACGAAAGTGACGGAAATATATGTATTAATGGTAATGGTATTAATTTAGATGCAAAACAGGTGGCGGTAGACAAGGTGAGTAGTAACGATAATTATAACAATGAGTTAATGAGTGATAACAGTGGTGTAATTCAAAACGTGGTGTTAGAGAGTAGAGTGGTGAGCAGAGAAAGTGTGGATGAAATGGGGAGTGTGTGTGAAGAAAAGTTAGGTGGGCAAAGGGCAGATTTTCCCCAAGTATATGGTGAAACAGGGTTTTCACAGTGGTTTTATGAGGACAGAGTTTCCTCCGGTGGTTGTGTGGGAGACATGGTGTCTCAAAATGGTCCCTTAGTTTTTTGTGATTTATCTGGTAAAGCCAGGAGAGGTAATAAGTATTTTGTGTGGCCCTTTGCATGGTATGAAATAGGTCAGTGGGGTTATGAGAGGTATTGTGATGAGAGAAAGAGAAAGAGAGAAACAGAGATTTTTGAGGTTAATAGAGGTTATGAAATGTTAGTGCAGGTTTTAGATATTGAGAGAGGTGAAAAAAGTGACTTACATTGTGAAATAGAGATAGATGAATATTTTGATGATACTGTTGTAAATGATAAAAACTTACCTGATGTTGTAATGAATGTAGTGGAGGAATATGATGATCAAATAACTTACCTTATGTTGAACAAAAATACTGACGGAGACAGAACTGAAATTACCAATGTAGACGGGTTTTATGAATTAATAGGTAATAATGGTGTTAAATACTATGTTGATAATGGTCATTACAATAATAATAATAGTGTAACGAGTGTGAGTAAGGATGATAATTATTATATAAAAGTAAGACTCATATATGATGACGGTGGTTAAAATAAAAATAAGAGAATGGACATTTTAAATACTTTAGTTTATGGTTATGACATTGCTAACTTAGGAGATGAGGTGTGGTAAACAGAAAAATAATGATGAAGAATTGTAAATAAATTTATAGTGAAATTAATTGTGTTTGTATTGTAACAGGTGTTTGATGTAAACAATGTGTGTATGCAGTAGAAATTGTTCTAATAATAATAATAATAATATTTTGGCAGACTAAATAAATAACAAGAATAATTATGAAGGTAATAAATGAATTGTAATTGTTTTGGAGTGAAGTAACTAAAATATGTTGTGTCTTTAATAATTGATGGAATTACAATAATTTGAGATGTATAAACTGACTAATTTAAAATGTTGTATAATTAAATTTTGGTAATGAATTTAAATGTATTCATGAGATTGGAACTTGATAATAAATAGTGAATGAATAAATGTAAAATGTATTTAGTTATGGAATCATATGTTTGTTAAAATGTTTCAGAAGATACATGGAGTTATGTACATTATGTGGTGTTTATATTTTTGTGTCCATGACAGTATATGAGTGATGTACTGTAAGTATGAAATTTACAATGCAATTTAAGAAAGTAAAATGTTTAATGTTTGAAAGTTAAGGTTCAATGTGTCTAAGATATTTTAAGTCAAATGATGAAATTGATTTGAGATAGTTTTGAATTTTCAATGGCTAATGTAATGTAAAATGTGGTAAAGATTAGAATTTGGGTGATTATTATTTCGATAGGACATTTAAGTCAGTTCAAGGTAACGTTAAAGGGGTGTTCAACAGAATAAGATTTTGTGAATAAAAGTAAGATAGAAAACGGAGTAGTAATAGCAACACAGTAGCGATAGGGAGTATATGTAGAATATGAAAGGGATGTAATGGGAGAATAATTAGTTGATAGAGGAATTTTGTAGAGGGGGTGGTGTGATAAGGAGTCCTCAACGAAAAGCGTTGTGGCGGGAGGTGAATAGTTTTAAATGGGGTTTGACGGGGTTACCTAGGGAGAGTCCAGGGACCAATAAGGGGATGAGTATGGGAAGGGAACACACATCCTAAGTACAAAGGAGGTATAGGGTATTTTGTTATAAGGATAGAATGATGTGAATGGAGTTAGAGAATTATTGATAAATATTTTGTGAGAGTGGTGTCAGACTACGTAAATCTGTTAGCAAGTGTTAGAGTCAGAAGGGGTTGAGGTTATATTTAATCACCCATTTGTGAATTAAATTATTACGATTAATTAAGAGTCACCCAAACCAATTGATAATGAAAATAATTAATAGAAATTCATAATGGAAGTGTAGTAATAAAATGTAACCAGGTCACGAGTAAATAGAATTCGAAACTAAACCTAAAATTGAAATGTTTGTAATTTTATTCAGATGCAGATTAAATGTTTATTTTAATGGAGTGAGAGAGTGAATCCTTTTTATTAAATGGTCAATTATTTTATTAAATGTAATTAAAGATTCAATCATTAGTTGATAATAGACCTAGATTGTTTTCACCAGTGGATTAAAATTTAATTAATTGCATTTAATTTGAAATAATATCAGAAAACATTTTGCTGTTTGGAAAGGGAGAATTACTTTGTGTAGAAGCAATTATAGAATGCTTGTGAAGTTTATTTTAATACAAATGGAGGTCGTATGTAGTCGATAATGAAAATGTGTATGCACCCAGTATTTTGCTAAAGGCAACCCAGTATGAATGTAAGGGGGGAACATATCGGTTGAGGATCTGGTATGGTATAAGGCCAGGTTTTGATTTTTTCATGGAATGATACAAGGTTAGGTGGTACTACTATGGTGAGTACCTGCCCGATTTTATGGTGTTGGGATCTCGCACAGAGAAGTCCAGTAATCTCGTGCAGGTGCAGCCATAGTTGCCAAGCTAGGGGGGTAGTTTACCCATGAAGTGTTAAGAATTAAAGGGGGGTTGTTGGCGCCATATCCTCACCGATCCCCTTAGGGTTTAGCAATGAGAGTTTTTCTGTTTCGGCAGAAAACCTCTCATTGGGGGGGGTATTGTAACGGTACAGACCGATGGGGTTTTGTAAGTGAAATCTTTTCAATATTATTTACAACTAATAAATTACAGTGAATAGACTGTAGCGTCGAGACGGGTGTGAATTGGCATTAGAATGTGCAGATTGCAAAGAGGGAGCGCCCCGTGTTTTCAACCGCGCACTCGGATGGCCAACTTTCCCAGAGTTTGGTCACGTATTAAGAAATTCTTTCGCTGTGTGCGCGCAAAAAACTCCGCAGTCTACTGAGAAACCTATCCCCGGCCGGGCGTTAGCACATAGACTCGTCAGCCTAAAACTTTATTTTATACTTTCAAAATTTTATAATGTGATTGAATAACAAAACACGGAGTTATACAAAACATGTGAGTTCAGTTTAACAATAACCTAAAATGAATTCGAGGTACGAACAATTACAATTTGGTGACGCAAAAAATAAAAGGTTGGAGAAATAATGTGATACAATAGTGCAACTGAAATAAATCGTTAGTACTCAAAATTAACAGTGAGAAATATTTGGACAAAAGTGAACAAAATTTGTGGAGATCAACAAGTGACCTGCAGGGGCGCCGATACCACGTAACTGTATATCAAACAAATTAATTATGAGAATTTAAATAAAAAAGCGCTTAATTAAATATGGTACGTGTGTGAATGAGAGAATGTGCAGATGCTGGGCTGTCTTATCTATATATATAAGAAAGAAATATTTAAGCTAACTAGAGTAGGAAAACTATATTAAATTTCCGATGTAACATTAGTATCAGTAATTGTCAAAGAGAAAATAAAGATGGAAAGTAAGAAATCTGAAAAGAGAGAATATACAGAAATGTATTAAAAAGAATAAATCCATTACATTATTTCATTTGATATATATGTGTTAGAATAATCATTTCAAGTACCTAATTTCATTTTCTGTGCTAGTAAATTCGCTATACGAAATAGGGTTAACACCACTAGACGATCTGGCCAGAGAGTTGACAAATAAAAGGTAAGTGGGAGTTTGAGATCATTTAATTAATTATTTAATAAAATTAATAAAACACGACAATGTTTGTGTGCGTACGTGACAATTAATATGCGAGACAGTGTTAAATAATATGGGACAATCTCGTACATTCGATAGTGTTGTTCGACAAGCTTCTCAACTAGCTCAACGGTACGTGATTCAGCTAAGGTCAAGCTGAAGTATCCTCTACAATTTTCAAGTGTTTGTTAAGGACGCCTATTATGGAACCCCGCAGACTATAAATACCCCAACCCACCGCTTAGTTTCAGTTTATGTCAGGCGATTTACACAGTGCATCTCAAGTGGTGTATTAGTCAAAAGTTATTATAGTGCAGAATCTTTTATAGTTGACATTATTATTTGTGTGGACAGATTAACTTGAATTACTGTACGAGTATAATCTTGTTGAATACAAACCATTTAATTACGATAATTAAAGCTGGTTTTTAGTGACTTCATTGGTGTCTTGTACTTTATTTTCCACTGTACCATATGACGATCAGTTCAGTTAGACTGTTGTAACAATACAATAAGACTGTGCTGTAGGCTGTTTCACAAACACTGAAATTAATTTAGACTATTGCTGTATATATATTGCAACAGTACAACCATTAACTAAACACGCTAATAAAGTTTCTTCTTCTCGATTCAACCGTTTCCACAGGAGGCTATGTCAGTCGACGACGCTAATTCACATCTATAGTAAGAGTCACAGGGCAAACTAGATGTCCAACTAGAGCAGCAGAGTACATATGATGAGGTCTATGGACACACCGGCAGCATATGATGTGAGGCGAGACGACTATTAAACAATACATGCAGTGGAACACGACCAGAGGACCAGAAGGACACGGAGGACACGACCAGAGGACCAGAAGGGCATGGAGAATCCGACCAGAGGACCAAAGGAGGACGTACGGATGATTAACCACGTCAAACGAAGTGATAAAAAACCATTGTAATTATAGACATTGAAAGACACTAATTAAAGTTGGAATGAAAGACATTCAACCAGTATTAAAATAAATAAATTGTACATAAATGTAAAAGCAGAATAAAAGTTAGAATAATATTTCTTGTATTAAAGTTAGTAATTGAGAGTAACGTAAATGATAAGAGAAATATTTAATTTTTGAATTAATGTAATTAGTAAAGTCTTGTTGATAAAGGAGAATGCATATACAGTAGAAAGTTAAAACAAATTAATATAAAAGAAATTTGAATACAAGTAAACTCATTATTGAAGCAAATTAATCAGCAATTGCAAAAAGATGAGCACACAATGAGTAAGCCGAGAGCAAAATAAATATTTAATTAATTAAAATTAGATAATAAGATTTATGTATAACTTGTGTATGTAATTTGTTAGCAATAAGTTGTGTACGAAAGATTCGTACAAACGATATAATAATGAGTCAATATTTAATATGCGGAATGAAAGATTGTGTTTAATAAATAAAATGGAACAATTTTAAATTTAAATAAGGTATCAACTTCTTATTACGATTACACCCATGAATTCAATACATTATATAAATGCAAATTGTGTTGTTATAATATATACACACATATACTGTAACATGACCTATGGTAGCACAAGAATTACAAGATAAATAATTGAAGAAAAGTAGTATAAAAAAATTATTAAATAGGAAATGACAGAACAACACCACTAACTGAATCTGACTTAGACAAGGACAATGACAATGACGAGACCCAATAGATTGGAAAAGGTGATCCAGAAAAAAATAGTTAAAGTCACAATAACAATATTCAAGTGTTAAAAAAAATTATCTATATAAATAAAAATGTAAATGTTCGTTTGTTCAAAATCTTAAGTCTCCGAAAGTTCTTCACCGATTGCTTTAAAATTTTGACACAACGTTGCATTTGAATACGCGCGTTTTTATATACCTATTATATTATATAGATGTCACACCTGTGACAGGTAAAAACATGCTTTTTTTTGAAAAAGAGCGCCATCTGTTGGACGTAACAGCAACACACGCAATACTAAACATTGCTCATGCCGGACAACGTGCTTCTTGACAGCACGTTTAATTATTTCGTGTGACATTGCGTTGGAATTGAGCTGTGTCGTTTACCATAGCGTTCATTTCGTGAGTATAGTTTATTTTTTATTTTTTCATTGTTTTTCATTTCGTTTTTTTAACTGTTTTTCTTATTTTTCAGTGCAATTGGCGGTGGAATTGAGCTGTGTCGATTGATTTTCATTTGAATTCAAATTATATCGTGAAATTGACCGCTTCGGAGTGATTTGTTCGAGCGGATTGAAATATTTCGTTTCTCATTGCGTTGGAATTGAGCTGTTGTAATGGTACAGAATTGTATAAAAAACCAAATTTTGAATCAAGTGTATTTCCTATGTAGCCAGCGTTCACCTTTCTGGAACCTCGATTTAGTCAACCACATGCAGTGTTTATTATAAAACAAAACGCCTGTGTTTTGTCTCCGCACTCAAACAGTCCAGACAGATTATGCAACAACATACAGTTTTGTGGCAGCCGTGAGTTACAGAAGAAAATAACGTCAAGTCATGTATTTCACCAGGCGGCAAAATGTTGCCAAACCCTATGCCTGTTTTATAGCGCCTTTTAAAAAGCACCAATTGGAGCGCAGACTGGTGATCACGTGACCAGACTGAAATCCGTGTATTACCGCCTTAGCGCAGTAATGAGTTAGTTCCATTGCAACTCATGGCCGTGCGGCCAGAAAAGTAACCAACCAAGTGCTCGAGCGAAGTTATGTCGGCCGACTATAAATTATAATGTGTATATACGTTAAACCAATTTAACAAAAAAAGGTGATAAAAAACAAACAACAATAAACTCAATATAAACTAGTGTCGGAGTGCGTCAAAAGGAAGAAAGTGGTTAACACGAGGCGGTGCAACAACCCATATGAACACGTGGCGGATGGGTAACTAAACGCACAGAATATTAATACTTAAAATAATTTTAAACAAGTATTGAGTGTCCATTATAAAATGAAAATTTAAAACATAAACACATAAATAGAGCTCTCTAAGGGAAAGGGGGTTTATAAAAGAAAGAGGGAGGGGAGAAGATATAAAGAATACTGGTTCGTCTAGTAAAAAACGTAATTAAGATGTAGTTAAGGAACATTTTTTTTTTATATATCATTGTTTTCTCTTGGTAATTATTATTAGAGAATGTAAGCGGTTAGCATGAAACCATATGATTTTTTTATGTAATATAAGAGTTGAATTTGGAATAGCAAGAAAAAGTAGAGCCAGTAAAGATACATTAATATGTTATGTTATTAATCAACCAAGTAAAGTAGAGAAGGTTTTGCTTAATAA
Organism: Magicicada septendecula; assembly: GCA_034769895.1. NCBI lineage: Eukaryota > Metazoa > Arthropoda > Insecta > Hemiptera > Cicadidae > Magicicada > Magicicada septendecula. The sequence continues at coordinate 112,826,981 of CM068373.1, forward strand.
AAAAGAAATAACTTGTTAGAATCAGAAAAACAGTGTTAGCGTAATTATTTCACAATTAAACCTGAATAACCCATCTGCAGCTGTTTTTGTCTGTAGGACTTTGGAAAAGAACCCTACGGTAAGAGTTTATTATTAATTTGAAGTAAATTATATTGTTTCACTGGCGCCCGAACAGGGACTCGATTTGGGTGATTTATTTTAATCACACAGATCAGACCAAATTAAGCTGCCCAACGGGTCATTTGGGAGTGAGGGCGATGTTGTAAAGGATTGTTGTGTAAGCTAAAGTGTATAATAGTATATGTAAAAAAACACCATATAAAATGAAAAATAACGATGATGAAGTCAGCACAACTGACTTCACCGAAGTCAATACAGAAAATAAATTTGATACAAATATCAATAAAGAAAATAGTTTGACCGAATCAATGGTCATGAGTGGGTTGGAGGTCCATTCGACTCCAATCTTAGTACAAAATAGAGAATTAAATGAGCCAGCTATTATAAATGACTCTGGGATTCAGTTAACCCCAACCTCAAGTAATAAAAATAAACAATTTGACAATAATGATGTGATGAATCTGATGCAGTTGCTTTTAGAGCAACAGAGTAAAATGTCTAATGAACGGAATGTTAAATTTAACGAAATAAATAATCGTTTTGACAACAGTGATAAAAAAATTTGACGCACAGAATACAAAATTTGATACATTAAGTAGTGACATTAATGCAAAATTGCATGAATTGAGCAATAATGTAAGTGAACAGCAAATTAGATGTGAAAGTAGCTTTAATAAGTTTGATGCTAAATTTAACGAAGTCAAGGGAGAAATAAATGAAATAAATGTTAAGCTAATACAACAGCTCGATGAGCGTATAAGTGTCATTAATGCACAATTAGATAATCGTATTAGTGATAATAATAATAGCGTGATAGAGTTAGTGAACGAACAGTTTAATGCAAAAATTAACATAATTAATGAAAATTTAGAAAGTAAACTAAGCAATGTAAATCCACAAGTAGCAGATAAGATCAAAGTACAAGTTAGGGAACAATGTAGTGAAATAGAAAGCAACTGTGAAAGCAAAATAAATGAATACAGCGCTGATATGGAGTATAAAATAAGTGAATGTCAATTGACTTTTGCAAATAAAATTGTAGAAATTAATGAGAATATTGACAGTAAGATTAATGAAACGAAGAATAGCCATAAGTCCGAAATACAGTTATTAAAAGGCGCGGTAGAAATGGTAAACGAGGCCAGCATTCAATCCGAACGCGTAACAAATAACAAGTTTAACTTGATCGAACAAAAACTGACCAATACTAAAGATGAATTAAGTGGGGAGATAAGTAAAAAACTAAACAGTGTCACGGAAAGAATATTAATAACGCGAGAAGTAAACAACGACATTCAATTAGAGTTATTTAGTTGCGAGAATAGGGGGGTACACCCCATGCAATTTATAAAAACAGAGTAAAAGGGTATAATCAGTTTTATAATAGTAATTGGGAGGTTAAGTTGTTAAAAATAATGAAATGCTTCAAAGGGAGTTCCGCTGTGTGGGCAGAAGTACATAAAGTAGAGTAGGGAGATTATCCAAGTTTTGAGAGTGCCTTCTGAAGCAAATACTGGTCGGAGGAGGAGCAAGAGGGGTTACATAGTAAGATTATGGGAAAAGGTAATTTTGGGGCCCAGGGGGATAATGTGACCCTGTTCGTGATGCGATTATATAATGAGGTGAAATATTTAGAGCCTCCGTTACCGTTCCGATCGTTTGTACGGTACATAAGTAAACACTTGCCAAGAGAAATTCAGGTCAATTTAATGACGCGGGAAGTGGAAGACATAAATGAACTAGAGCAAATACTACATATTTTCTAAAACATTAGAGAATGAGAGACGGGTAGGCGCCCGAATCCGCCCGCACCATACACAAACGAAAGACATTACCAGCCCAGGGGGACACCAACCCATTATAGAGGGACGAGAGGAGGTAATAATAATAGCAATAGACAAGAGGACTGGCGAAGTGGAGAGTGTCATTGTGAGAACTACGGCAGCAGAACGACCTGTTATAGGTGCCATAAAGAAAGGAATTGTCAATGAAACAACACCGAGCATAACCAAAACAATCAACCGCAGAGAGGAGAGCGCAGCAACCGAGGAGCACCGGGAAGTAGTGGAATTGCAAGCAGAGGCCGTGGTGGGTATACTCCAGGCCGTGCAACCACTCAGACGGAAAACTAGCAAGGACAGTGGGTGAAGGGACCCCACCATTGTCGACAAGGGACTACGGGATCCAAGACAACAATGACTATATAAATAACATCATCCGCACTGACCTGTCCAAGGAACTGATGGAGGAGGATGACGTAGAGACAGCAAGACCAGAAACTGGACTGACCGAGGTAAGAATTCAAATTGAAGGTAAGGAAATAAAAACTTTAGTTGTGCCGTAACTAAGGAATTTCGTTACGGCAACATACTAATATTGATTAAGCCAAAATACGGCAATTAGAATTATTTATATTATATTGCCGTGTTGGACACACGCGCGCTATCTAGTAGGGATCGACGCGACTTGAGTTTCACTGTTTCGCTGTCGTGGCGTTGTTGGTTGTTAGGCTTAGACTGGTGGCGATTTGTCTCTCTCTCTAGCCTGTGCCTTCAATGCAGCGATACGTTTCTTGTCCGGCTTCTGAAGAAAGTTTTAATTGTTTTCTTTAATACCGGGCGTATGATTTTTATTATGGCTGGCTGAGTACCGAGGTGTGCCCTGGGGTGTCTACCGTGTTCAACCGTGGCCCGATTGTCAGGCCAAGATGAAATGTAAGAAAATCAAGGAACTTATAAGTGGCTAGTGTGCTAAGGCCAATCTCGACAGGTATGTCTCGGAACAATGTTTCTGGTGTGCTGTGTAAGTGAACCTTTGCAAAAAAAAATTAACTTAATTCCTAGGTGTGCATTTGGCACCACTTAATTCTCTCGTCAAGTGAGGTCCTGGCTAGTTATCTTAACACAAAAAAAAGAGACTTTTGCTTTAATTCTTGATGCTTCTTTACTTTACTTAATATCCGGAATACCCAGGTTATTTTAATGATAGCAAATTGATTTCTGAACTATAGTTTTTTTTCTTTCAAAATTCAGTTGAACTGGACTGGCATCTGATATTTCTTTTAATTGTGAGGACAGCTTCTTATGCTGTTAGTAAGTGATAGTAATACCTTATATGCAAAAGCTATTAAAAAAAAAAAAAAAAAAAAAAAGTGTTAAGATGCTACTGGTGAGTTGGTATATACTTAAACTTTGCTGTGTGAAGGCACTTCCCGGCGTTACTAGAGTGAAGCATGCCTGGTTCCTTTATTTTCTCTGAGAAAGTCTCTCAGTATTTATCAGTGTTATCCATGTAACTGTCTTGTGTGAAAATTGTGAAGTGCATGTAAGTTAAAAGAAAATTATGAAGTCATATGTATTGAGTGCAACTCCTTGTCATGACAGGTTGTGAACTGTCCATCACATTGGTTCAAACTATGTTATATCCCTACACGTTTTGGGATTTAGGATTTATTTTAATTCTCTATGAATCTAAAATCAATGATAACATTTTTGTGTGTATATATATATATATATATATATCTAATGGAACTTAATAATGTTTATATATTAGATATTTACCATATATCCGTCGTGCGACTTCGTTTTTCTCGTCTTATGACGCGTTTCGGCAACGAATTGCCATCTTCAGAAATCTTAATCACTCATAAGAGATCGTTAAAAAATTAAAAACACTAAAATCATTACAGTAAAAGTGCGCTTTTATGACATTGGAAACTCACAGACGCGAACATGAAAGTTTATGTTTCTCGCGTGGACAATATCGATCGACTGCTTTCGCGTGGACAATATCGATCAACTGATTCACTGTTTATATAGCCACTGATAAACCTGTTTTGCTTATTATAGCCCGTATGTACTGAGACTTTCCATTTACCGGCGCCCGTGTGCAAGTATTGCCGTGTCGTACAATATGTTATGTGAAAATGTAAGTTTATCATTCAAGACATAATCACTGTTGATTTTGATGGCTTTATATACTTCATATTCCTCAAGCGCGTCCATGTATTTTCCTTTCCTGCAGCAATGCAAGGGCTGGAAATTTGTCTCAAAATCGCTGTAGTTATGATTACATAGTATCAGGTGGCTGGCAAAATTAGATGTTGTTTTATGTAATTCCCTTCTGGGAAGATGTTCGTTATATCTTTCTTCAAACGGTCTGCCTGTTTGGCCTATGTAGAACATGTCGCATGAGCTGCAATTCATCTTGTATACGCCGGTTCTTTTTCTTTCTGGTATACTGTTTTTCCGGCTAAGAAGTCTCTGAATGTTGTTATTTGTACGGAAAGTTACAATTACATGGTGTTTCTTGAGTTCGTTAACTAGAATATTTGGTAAAATATTTGTGTAATCTGCAGATATGTATTTATTAACTGGAAGTGTGTTATCATTGTTCAACTTTTTTAATATCTTCTCTTTGTGTTTACTTATTAATTTATCCACTAATGAACTTTTATATCTGTTAGCCGCTGCTATGTGCTTGATGGTATTAACCTCTTCATTGTAATCTTTTTCACTTAACGGCATAGTTAGCAATCTATGCACAAAACTATTGTAAGCTGCCATTTTATGCGAGGTGGGATGATATGAATCGGCATGAATTGTGATGTCCGTTGTTGTGGCCTTTCTATAGATTTTAAATTGAAGTTTTCCTTCGTTTTTTAAAATGGTTAAATCTAAGAAATTTAATTGATTTTCTTCTTCTATTTCAGATGTGAATTTAATCTTATGGTGTATGCTGTTTATGTGACTATTTAAGTTTTGTATTTGTCTTTTTGTTCCATTAAATATCATAAACGTATCATCGACGTATCTACAATAAAAAATGATTTTATTCTTGTATAATTTATTCGAAATTATGTTTATATTCTCATAATAATTTAAATATATATCAGCTAATAGTCCTGACATTGGCGAACCCATAGCCAGACCGTCATCTTGTGTAAAAAACCCGTTGTCAAATGTGAAATAATTTTGTTCTAAGACGACCGTAAGTAGTTTTATAAGTTCGTTGATTTTTTGCATGCTAAGTTGAGCTACTTCCTTTAAATTGTTATTTACAATTTCTTTAGTTTCCCTCACGGGGATATTAGTGTACAAATTAGTTACGTCTAATGATACCAATTTATATTGTGGTAGTATTTCTATCTTTTTAAGTTTTTCAACAAACTCATAACTGTTCTTTATACTGTAATTATTTGCTATCCTGATATTATTCTTAATTAAAGTCACTAACAATTTAGCAGCTTTGTATCCGGGAGCTGTGGTGTAGTTTATTACTGGTCTGATTGGTGTACAGTACTTTCCTTGTGGATTTTAGGTAGTCCTGTGAATTTTGGTGCCGTGGCATTATTTGGTTTTAAATATCTGCATGTTTTATCATCTAACAAAAAATTACATTGATTAATGGTGTTATTCAAAGTTTTTACATAAGCCTTTGTGGGATCCCGGTCTATTTTCTTAATATTATTATTATTTATGAAATCAAATACCTTTTGAGTATAATCTCTTTTCTGTATGACCACCAATGTGTCACCCTTATCTGCCTTACTTATAATTGCATCATTTTTCTCAAGTTTACTTTTTATGGTTTTAAGATTCATGATATCCTGCTTATATTTACTTTTTAAAAAATTGTTTTGACTTTTACATTTATTACTATTAATTGCGTTATTGAGTTTGTTGTTGATAAAAACCCTTGCTTCATTCTGTGCAACGGAACCATTTAACCTTTTAATTGCAGCTTCAGCATTAACGACCTCGGTACAATATAATGTACTGAGATTTAATACGACAAACGAAATTGTCCATGAGGTCGTTAATGCTGAAGCTGCAATTAAAAGGTTAAATGGTTCCGTTGCACAGAATGAAGCAAGGGTTTTTATCAACAACAAACTCAATAACCATAAAAAGTAAACTTGAGAAAAATGATGCAATTATAAGTAAGGCAGATAAGGGTGACACATTGGTGGCCATACAGAAAAGAGATTATACTCAAAAGGTATTTGATTTCATAAATAATAATAATATTAAGAAAATAGACCGGGATCCCACAAAGGCTTATGTAAAAACTTTGAATAACACCATTAATCAATGTAATTTTTTGTTAGATGAGAAAACACGCAGATATTTAAAACCAATTAATACCACGGCACCAAAATTCACAGGACTACCTAAAATCCACAAGGAAAGTACACCAATCAGACCAGTAATAAACTACACCACAGCACCCGGATACAAAGCTGCTAAATTGTTAGTGACTTTAATTAAGAATAATATCAGGATAGCAAATAATTACAGTATAAAGAACAGTTATGAGTTTGTTGAAAAACTTAAAAAGATAGAAATACTACCACAATATAAATTGGTATCATTAGACGTAACTAATTTGTACACTAATATCCCCGTGAGGGAAACTAAAGAAATTGTAAATAACAATTTAAAGGAAGTAGCTCAACTTAGCATGCAAAAAATCAACGAACTTATAAAACTACTTACGGTCGTCTTAGAACAAAATTATTTTACATTTGACAACGGGTTTTTTACACAAGATGACGGTCTGGCTATGGGTTCGCCACTGTCAGGACTATTAGCTGATATATATTTAAATTATTATGAGAATATAAACATAATTTCGAATAAATTAAACAAGAATAAAATCATTTTTTATTGTAGATACGTCGATGATACGTTTATGATATTTAATGGAACAAAAAGACAAATACAAAACTTAAATAGTCACATAAACAGCATACACCATAAGATTAAATTCACATCTGAAATAGAAGAAGAAAATCAATTAAATTTCTTAGATTTAACCATTTTAAAAAACGAAGGAAAACTTCAATTTAAAATCTATAGAAAGGCCACAACAACGGACATCACAATTCATGCCGATTCATATCATCCCACCTCGCATAAAATGGCAGCTTACAATAGTTTTGTGCATAGATTGCTAACTATGCCGTTAAGTGAAAATGATTACAATGAAGAGGTTAATACCGTCAAGCACATAGCAGCGGCTAACGGATATAAAAGTTCATTAGTGGATAAATTAATAAGTAAACACAAAGAGAAGATATTAAAAAAGTTGAACAATGATAACACACTTCCGGTTAATAAATACATATCTGCAGATTACACAAATATTTTACCAAATATTCTAGTTAACGAACTCAAGAAACACCATGTAATTGTAACTTTCCGTACAAATAACAACATTCAGAGACTTCTTAGCCGGAAAAACAGTATACCAGAAAGAAAAAGAACCGGCGTATACAAGATGAATTGCAGCTCATGCGACATGTTCTACATAGGCCAAACAGGCAGACCGTTTGAAGAAAGATATAACGAACATCTTCCCAGAAGGGAATTACATAAAACAACATCTAATTTTGCCAGCCACCTGATACTATGTAATCATAACTACAGCGATTTTGAGACAAATTTCCAGCCCTTGCATTGCTGCAGGAAAGGAAAATACATGGACGCGCTTGAGGAATATGAAGTATATAAAGCCATCAAAATCAACAGTGATTATGTCTTGAATGATAAACTTACATTTTCACATAACATATTGTACGACACGGCAATACTTGCACACGGGCGCCGGTAAATGGAAAGTCTCAGTACATACGGGCTATAATAAGCAAAACAGGTTTATCAGTGGCTATATAAACAGTGAATCAGTTGATCGATATTGTCCACGCGAAAGCAGTCGATCGATATTGTCCACGCGAGAAACATAAACTTTCATGTTCGCGTCTGTGAGTTTCCAATGTCGTAAAAGTGCACTTTTACTGTAATGATTTTAGTGTTTTTAATTTTTTAACGATCTCTTATGAGTGATTAAGATTTCTGAAGATTGCAATTCGTTGCCGAAACGCATCATAAGACGAGAAAAACGAAGTCGCACGACGGATATATGGTAAATATCTATTATATTAATATAAGCGACTTGGAGACAACTAACCTAAAATGTATTTAATAATGTTTGCTCAGTTTAAAATATGTTGAATGACTATATTAATTAATTGTTGAGTGATGAGAATATAAATAGTGTTATGGATCTAGTCATTTGTATACACAAATATGTATGTATAAAACATTCTACATTTTGAGAGACCTGGTTATCTGATATTTTCTTTAATAATGGTACACATTATGAAATCAGAAAACCATTGAGCTATACAAAGTTTAGTACAAAACTGAGCACACACATTGTGAATTTCATACTAAAGAACATAACTACCAAATTATATTTAATATTATGTCTTTACTAATTATATTGTTATCATTCTTAGTTTTTTGATTGAGATTTCAGATGGTGCATGTTGTTTGTGTAAATTAATTAAAATAGTACAACCAGAGGTGTCCTGTAATAAAAAAAAAACTTATTGTTATTAGATGTATTAAATTTTGAAAACCTCTAGATTTATTTTTTTTTATTTATTAATGTTAATAATAATTTATTGCCAAAATATCGAAATTATATTTTTGTAAAGGTTTTAAAATGTACCGTCGAGGTTTTGTTGCATGATCATTGTTATTTTAAATAAAATACTTCTATATTCTGGGTACTATGAAGTACACGCATTGTAAATAAAATTGTAAGGCTTTTAAAAAAAATTTAGAGAACCAATAAATTTGTTGTTTGTTGAGTTTGGAAATTGAGGTCACCTCATTAATTCAATTGCCTAATGGTTCCACAGCACGAGGCCTTTCTTCCACTAGGAGGCCTCCTCCTGGTTTTGAACAAGTGAGCCGGTCATCCAGGTAAGCTGTAGAATTTAGTTACACATTTTAAGAAAGTTAAAATTCTGAATTCTGTATGGTTAATGTGTTGTGATGTCATTGATGAGCGGCTAATAGTAGACACAGGTAGTGAAATTTCCGTTATTTCCGAACACATATTAGAGGGTTTGCAAGAAACAAACAAAAATATCCCATTTTTGCCAGTCGCGGGGGTGACCATTGTAGGTATTACCGGGGTTAGGAGTAAAAGGGTAACGAAACAGGTACATCTGAATATAATTAACGGAGTGGGGTATGATAATACATTTTTAGTAGTACGGGGGTTAAATTTGGAGGTTATTCTGGGGAATGATTTTTGATAAAGCATAAGGCGATAATTGATTTTCAGAAGCGGTTGTTAGTACTTAATAATGAAGGTAAACCAGTTGAGATTAGTTTTGAGCGGGTAGTAGACAAAGTGAGAATTTCGGGAGTTAAGATGATACTAAATCGGGCTAGTAAAGTAGAAACGGAAGTTAATGCGTGTGCATGTAGAGAGGGAGAGTTAGGGGGTAATATAAATAAACGAATTTGGGAGGATAGAGCGGTGAAATTTTGTAGTGAGGGGGTGGCGTATGGAGTTCTCAACGTAAAGCGTTGTGGCGGGTAATAGAGTGTTTTCGAGAAGTGTTTGCCGACATACCGGGGAGGGCAAGAAATTATGAATGTGAATTAAAGGTAAGGGAACATACACCCTATGTACAAAGAAGCTATCCGGTGCCATATTCAAAGAGAAGAGCGGTTCAAGTTGAATTAGACAAAATGTTAGAAGGGGACATAATAGAGAGATCAGTATCACCGTATTCCAACCCGTTAGTAGTAGTTATTAAAAAAGATGGTCGAGTCAGATTATGTCTAGACGCCCGCAAGATTAATCAAATAATTATTCCGGATCGGGAATCGCCCGAAGCAATAAATGAAATTTTTCAAAAATTCAGTGGAGTTAAATACATGACCTCATTAGATTTAACCACGGGGTAGTACTGGCAAGTCCCGTTAACATGTGAAAGTAGGAAATACACAGCCTTCCTTTTTAATGGAAAGAATTACCAATTTAAACGGTTACCGTTTGGGCTGAATACCAGTGTGGGCCAGCTTTATAAAATGTCTAGATGAAATTCTACAGCCACAAAATTTAGATTTTTTAACTATTTATGTAGACGATATATTGATAGCATCACGCACATTTTCCGAACATGTGGAACATTTAGAGTATGTATTAGATAGACTGCGTAAAGGGGAGTTGACTGTCAACTGGGAGAAATCCAAATTTTTACAGAAAGAAATACATTTTCTAGGGTTCATAATAACACCAGATGGGATAAAAGCTAACCCAGAGAAGGTAGAATCAATTTTAAAATTTCCGGAACCCAGAAATATTAAGGAGTTACAAAGTTTTTTAGGGCTATGTAATGTTTATAGAAAATTCCAGAAAAATTATGCCCATATAACTTCAAAGTTGAGCGCAGTGTTACAAAAGAATAAGCAGTGGAAAGGGGGGGAAAAAGAACGAGATGCGTTTAATGAGATCAAGGACCATTTTATGAACATGATCATGATGAATCACCCTAACTTTGAACGCATATTTTATTTACAGACGGACGCCAGTAATATTGCTTTAGGTGCTGAGCTGTACCAGGAAGACGACAACAAAGAACATCATACTATTGCTTTCGCCAGCCGGACATTGTTAGCTGCTGAAAGAAACTACACAACAACCGAGAAGGAATTACTAAGCATTGTCTTTGCCGTGAAGAAATTTCGAACATATCTGTTGGGAAATTCCACCATCATCCGGACTGACCACAAGGCATTATCTTTTTTAAACACCTGTAAGTTGACACACAGCAGGATAACCAGGTGGGTGCTAGCGTTACAAGAGTATAATTTTAGTTGGGAGTATATAAAAGGGGTGGAAAACAAGATACCTGACACTTTATCCAGGGTAGATACAGAGGGAACAAGAATAGGGAGGGACTTAAAAGAAATAGAAATTTTTAGACTTAGTAGGGAAGATAGATTGTTTGGGGAAGAATTGAAAGATATTAATAGCATGCAGCGGGCAGATATTAAATTGAATAAAATAATAACTAGCTTAGAGTCCGATTCAGATGAATTAGGGTATAGCTGATATTTTCAGATCTATCAAGGGAGTTTGTTTAAGAAAATAGAAGGGGGACAGCGTGATTGGAGGTTAGTTATACCAGAAGGGTTGGTAGATAAGATAATATGGGACTGTCATCTTCGGTATGGGCATTTCGGTGCTAGGAAGTGTGTAAATGTATTGAAAGAATCATGTTTATTTAAAAATATGGAACGGAGGGTTAGAACTTTACTCCGGGGGTGCGATTTATGCCAAAAGTCAAAAGTTACCGATTAGAGGGAGAAATGAGGTGCATTAAAATCGAAAAGCCTTTTGATTTAGTTGCGGTGATTTGTTTGGCCCTCTACGAAAGGGAAGGGGAGGCGTAATGTACATTTTTGTGGCATTAGATACATTCACGAAATTTGTAAGGTTATATAGTATAAAGAGGGCAACCAGTAAAGTATTAAGTGAAAAAATAACAAAGGATTATATGATTAAAACCGGAAAACCCAAAATAATACTATCCGATCATGGACCCCAATTTATTAGCGGAATATGGCGACAAACTTTGGGTTGGGAAGGCATTATACCTAAACACAGGGCAGTATACCATCCTCAGTCAAACCAGGCTGAAAGGGTCATGCGAGAATTAGGGAGAATTTTTCGGGCGTATTGCCATGCTAAGCACAGTGAATGGCCAGCATATGTGGGGAGAATTGAAGAATGGTTAAATTGTACCACCCATGAATCAACTGGGTTCACACCGTACGAGTTAGTCAAGGGAACACGTCCACCTAGGATTCTGGAACAACTGTTCAACTTTCCACCGGAGAGCAACACCCGAGATTTGGAAGTAAAACTTAAACTCGCCAATGAAAATTTATTAACTAAGGGAGAAAGAAGAAAACAGCTTCACGATGCTAAAGGTAAGTGGACTAAGTACGTGGTAGGTCAGTTGGTATTAGTGAGAAGACATGATTTATCAAGTGGACAGGATAAAGAGATTAAGAAATTCTTTTTGTTATATGAAGGACCGTATGAAGTAGTCGAAATTAAAATGGATAATGCCTACGTTTTATGAAACCAAATGACGGGGGAAATAGTGGGTACCCATAACGCCACCAATTTAAAAAGGTATTGGTTAAAATAAAATAATAAAATAAATCTTGTAAATATATATAAACTATATAACTATAAAACTAGGATTTTTATATAAAACAGTAAATGGTAGCGGGTAGATGTTCCCCACAGTCCCAGTGGTGTTCGTCTACTTCAGGGACGCGCCCCTGCCCACGCGAGCTTTGGTATTCTCCATTTATCCTTATTTTCGGAGGGAGCCTTGTCCTTACCTTTAGTCCTAGCTCTTGACCTTTTAATGATCCTTGCCTTTTTCATCTTCCCAATTTCCCTAACCCTCCCCTTAGAAAAACAGTAAAAATAGGTACATAAATTGGCACACCTTTTTGGACCTTTGATTGCCTTAATTCTAAATTGTAAGATTAAGGTAATCCTCAAATTAAAAAACTGGCGTTATTTGCAGATTGTAAACTCATCCCTTCATTAGGTAGTTAGTAGAGAAGTTTTGTGGCTGAGTAAACAAACGAAATAATCAATTTTCTGTATAAGCTAAATAGAATTATGGCCTACTGAGATGTGATCATAGATTAGTGGTTGTGGTTTGTTTCTTATTTTTGGGAAAAGGAGGTAGGTAAGGAATTTAGGGCCGTCAGAAGGGCTTTTGTTCACTTTCATTGAAGTGGGGTTCTGTTCGTCTTCAATCACATCTCGGTAGACGATGATTCTGTACACATAAGATATAACCTATTCACGGATAGTTAGAGAAAAAATAATTTGTGGAAAAAATTATAAAACGAAACATACAATTATGTAACCAAAAGGTTAAATTATTATTTTGCGGTACCTGCTAATTTAGGTTATGAGTAGAGATTAATGTTAGTTGAAATGTGATTGTGGAGGGATTTAAGAAGAGATTTGAAACAAATGATGTAATGCTTGTAAACTTTATAGAAATACCAAGGCGAAACTAAACTTTAAACTAACTAAAATTATTTTGAAAAAGGAAATTAAAATAATTGAAATGTTCTGAACATATGAAGAGACTAAATTAAATTTGAGGTGGTTTTGGATTAACTTAAAAGTGTGAATGTTAGTAATGCGTTTAACTCTATTTTGATTTGATTTTAACTGTAATGATAAAGCAAATAATAATTGATGAAAAAATAATGAGTAAAATATTTACTTTACTTAAATTGAAAACTGAAGGAAATTTTGCATGGATATAATCAAAAATGTTTGGGCCAAGATAGTGTTTGTAAAATGAGATGTGCATACAACTGTTCATGTAAACCCTTATAAATATCAATCTATGTTTTAGGTTTAACAGTAGATTCCCCACCTAAGTGCAGCCATGGCCTCACCGGATCATGACCGTGAAAGTAGTTAATTGTAACAAATCATAAATTTTACTTGATATAACCGGCTTGTGGTTTGTTTTGTTTTGTTAACCCAGTGGTTTGTTAGACTTAGTAGGGGGGGTTATTTTTAGGGGAATCTACCAAATTTTGGAACAGGGCTATTTTCACCCAGATAGGGGTGGTAGTCTATTAGGGGCGTATCATTCAATACTAGTAAGTATATTATACTGAATTTTTCATTGTAACGCCGAAGCAAGGATGGGGGTGGAATAAAAGAAAAAAATGTCCACCCCTTCCGCATCAGTCCTTGTGGAAGCAACTGGGCGCTACAGTCCAGGAGGGAAATAGTGAGTGTGGATGGGGGGTGACCCAGTTACAGGTCATGAGGGAGATGTGATTTACGGCTAGGATGAGGCCTGCAAGGGTCAAGAAGCCTAGTGCTGAACACAATAGAATGTAACGGGTATCAGGGGTTAAGGGATATGTAGGGGGGCAAAAAAAAAATATATATATATATATAGTAGTTAAGAATAAAGATTCTTGAGGATAATTTGTATTTCTTAGTCATAATTGTTGTGATGTAATGCGATTTTGTATAATCAATGTGTTATTTTGGATGGGTAATATTGTATTGGGAACATTATTTAATTTGTCTGGAATGCACATGTACTAAGGCTAGGATACTGTAAACTTATATTGCTCTGTTAACATTGTATCATCTAGGGTTAAGCTATAGAATTGATGGAAACCAATGTTGATGATGATCCATTTATATTCGATGTAATTTACTTGTATTTTTGGGGGGGAATAATGTTTTGGGAGGGGAGTAAAATTACCAATATATAACTGGTATACGGGTTTTATGTACTCAAGAAATGTAAGCAGACAGTAAGTTTGTATTGCTATATGTACATTACAAATTCAAGGAAGACCCAGTATTCTATATAAACATGAACCAGTATTTTGCAATTAATGAACCAGTACGGCTAAGAGGAAATCAATCAGTTGTGGATACGGTATAATGGAAGGTCTGTTTGTTAATTTTTTAATTGAATGTTATAGAGTCAGGCGTTTCTGTGGCGGGCGCCTATCTGATTTTATGGTGTTGGGATCTCGAACAGAGAAGTCCAGTAAGGTCGGACGAGTGCGGCCACAGTCGCCGGACTAGGGGGGGTAAGTACCCATGAATTAAGTAAAGTAAATCTAAGGGGGGTTGTGGCGCCATATCCTCACTGATCCTCTTAGGCTTTAGGCAATGAGAGTTTGTATACTTCGGCATACAACCTCTCATGGGGGGGGGGTATTGTAACGGTACAGAATTGTATGAAAAACAAAATTTTGAATCAAGTGTATTTTCTATGTAGCCAGCGTTCACCTTTCTGGAACCTCGATTTAGTCAACCACATGCAGTGTTTATTACAAAACAAAACACCTGTGTTTTGTCTCCGCACTCAAACAGTCCAGACAGATTATGCAACAATATACAGTTTTGTGGCAGCCGTGAATTACGGAAGAAAATAACGTCAAGTCATGTATTTCACCAGGCGGCAAAATGTTGCCAAACCCTATGCCTGTCTTATAGCGCCTTTTAAAAAGCACCAATTGGAGCGCAGACTGGTGATCACGTGACCAGACTGAAATCCGTGTATTACCGCCTTAGCGCAGTAATGAGTTAGTTCCATTGCAACTCATTGCCGCGCGGCCAGAAAAGTAACCATCCAAGTGCTCGAGCGAAGTTATGTCGGCCGACTATAAATTATAATGTGTATATACGTTAAACCAACTTGACAAAAAAAGGTGATAAAAAACAAACAACAATTAAACTCAATATAAACTAGTGTCGGAGTGCGTCAAAAGGAAGAAAGTGGTTAACACGAGGCGGTGCAACAACCCATATGAACACGTGGCGGATGGGTAACTAAACGCACAGAATATTAATACTTAAACCAATTTTAAACAAGTGTTGATTGTCCATTATAAAATGAAAATTTTAAACATAAACACATAAATAGAGCTCTCTAAGGGAAAGGGGGTTTATAAAAGAAAGAGGGAGGGGAGAAGATATAAAGAATACTGGTTCGTCTAGTAAAAAACGTAATTAAGATGTAGTTAAGGAAAATTGTTTTTTTTATATATCATTGTTTTCTCTTGGTAATTATTATTAGAGAATGTAAGCAGTTAGCATGAAACCATGTGATTTTTTTATGTAATATAAGAGTTGAATTTGGAATAGCAAGAAAAAGTAGAGCCAGTAAAGATACATTAATATGTTATGTTATTAATCAACCAAGTAAAGTAGAGAAGGTTTTGCTTAATAAAAAAGAAATAACTTGTTAGAATCAGAAAAACAGTGTTAGCGTAATTATTTCGCAATTAAACCTAAATAACCCATCTGCAGCTGTTTTCGTCTGTAGGACTTTGGAAAAGAACCCTAAGGTAAGAGTTTATTATTAATTTGAAGTAAATTATATTGTTTCACTGTGTCGATTGATCTGCGTTTGAATTGAAATATTTCGTTAGTATTTTTTATTTTTTTTGTTTTTTCTTTGTTTTTTAGTTCGTGTTTTTTTCTTTTTTAATGTTTTGCAATTTTATATGTTTTTGTTATAACTTTCTTTCTTCTTTTTCAGTGCAATCGATCTGCTTTAGTTCATCAAAATAATGCCCCAAAATAATGCCTCGCAGAAGATCAAACTTAGGTCGTCGTACTCGCGGAGCGGAAGCAGTGCGACGAGTAATTGCAAATCAAACTGAGGAAGAATGGGCATCAGCGAACGAGCGAAACAGAGAAAGAATGGCTCAAATACGTGCCGAGGAAGCAGCAGAGCGACGTGCAGCCAGACGTGAGGATGCACAGTTGCGAGCACGGCGATCGCGTTCTGCAGCTTCAGATCTGCTTCGTTCTCAACAGCATGAATGCGACAGGCTGAGAGTGGCTGAAAGACGTCAACGAGAAACAGCAGATCAGCGTCAAACACGACTCCGTGCTCAGCAATCACGCGATTACAATCGCCTTGCATTCCGGTACAACCCAGCTGATGATTATAGTGTGAGCCGGCATGTTCTCATCGGCACTATGACTGAAGTGTGGCCTCATTGCAAGCCTCTGAAATTTAATGGAGAAACGAAAGGAATACGTTGGGCCGCCGGAAAAATTAAAATGCCTCAACTTGGAGAACCGCCAGAGCCATTAAAAACTTTGCTTGCCGGATATACCGCCGAATCAAAGCATTTCCTATCTAACATCAGGAAATACAACTCATGCTTCCAAATGGCGTCGTTCGGCGCAGAAATCGTAACAGCTCGATTCATGCCAACTTTCAAAGTGAAAGGACAAATTTATCATAAAGCCGGCTCCCTGCTTCCGTTCCCAGATGGTCAACATAAATTCCTACAAATTTATTTCATCGGTGATGGCAATGATGAATTGAATGCACGCTGCGGAATTTCTACCGGCATAAAAAGGTCCATCGTTTCCCAACTGCAAGAGCTTCTTCACGAAAAAAACAATTTAGTGTGTTTGTTCAAAACAGCAATTGACATGATGCCATCTGATACACACAAGATTGTTATTCATGCTGACAAAACGCCTGCTGGAGAACATGTGCGAAGATTCAATGCTCCAACTATAGACGAAGTGGCAATTGTTATAGTTGGAGATCAATTCCAACCTAGAGATATTGTTCTTCATCGGAGAAACGATCAATTGACAAAAGTTGCAGAAACTCATCGATGCTACGATGCCCTGCAATATCCAATCATTTTTTGGGATGGTGCTGATGGATATCACTTCAATGTTAAGATGATAAATCCAGTCAGTGGCGAAGAAACAAATAAGAAATGCAGCGCAATGAACTATTATTCATACCGATTAATGATTCGAGAGAATGAAGACAATCACATTTTGAAATGCCGTCAATTGTTTCACCAATACATCATAGATATCGAAACAGTACGTTTGATATTCATCCGTTTGAATCAGACCAAGCTTCGCTCTGAAGAATACATTCATTTGCGAGATGCAGTTGTAAATGACAGTAATACAACTAACGTTGGAAGACTAACGATTTTGCCATCTTCATATACAGGCAGTCCACGTCATATGCATGAGTACGCTCAAGATGCAATTGCGTATGTTCGTCACTACGGGCGTCCAGACCTATTCATTACATTCACATGCAATCCAGCTTGGGACGATATACAACAGCTCTTACTTCCTGGGCAATCGCCGGTGGATAGGCATGACATCACAGCACGTGTTTTCAGACAGACGCTGAAATCGCTGATGGATTTCATGGTAAAACATGAAGTGTTTGGGTCTGTGCGCTGCTGGATGTACTCAGTGGAATGGCAAAAGAGAGGATTGTCACACGCACATATACTAATCTGGCTCTATAACAAAATCACTTCAAACGAAATCGACGATGTAATATGCGCTGAAATACCCGATGCCGACGTCGATAAGGATTTGCATGAAGTTGTGACGGAAAATATGATACATGGACCTTGCGGTACACTGAATCCAAATTCACCATGCATGATAGACGGAAAATGCTCTAAGCGATGTCCTTGAGGATTAGTATCCAACACAGTTACAGGAAACGATGGATATCCTTTATACAGAAGATCAGCAGAAGAAGGCGGTAAATTAGCAACCATACAAATGCGAAACGGTGACATCGAAGTAGACAACCGGTGGGTTGTTCCATATTCGCCTTTGCTATCAAAAACATACAAAGCGCACATAAACGTGGAATACTGTAACTCCGTTAAATCGGTCAAATACATTTGTAAGTATGTGAATAAAGGCAGCGACATGGCAGTTTTTGGCGTGCAACCAGAAAGAAGTGATAGGAATGCAGTCATACATATCGATGAAATCGCACAGTATCAGGCTGGAAGATACATAAGCAGCAATGAAGCTGTATGGCGAATTCTTTCATTTCCCATACATGAACGAAGTCCAGCTGTTGTTCACTTAGCAGTACATCTAGAAAATGGACAACGCGTTCATTTCACAGCTGCAAATGTGCAACAAATAGCCCTGAATCCACCGGCTACAACGTTAACTGCTTTTTCACGTTATGTCAAAATGACGCGTTTGCGAAAACACTGCTGTATTCGGAAGTGCCTATGTATTACACATGGAATGCGAGTAGAAAATCATTTGAACGACGCAAACAAGGCGAGCGAGTCGACGGACAACCTGGCATATTCAAAGAAACTACGATAGGCAGACTGTACACCGTGCATCCCAATCAAGATGAATGCATGAAAGAATTCTTCGCATGCTGTTGGTAAATGTGCCCGTTCCGTCTTTCCAGCAATTGAGAATTGTCAACGGCGTTACACATGCCACTTTCCACAGTGCATGTCAAGCTCTGAATTTATTAGAGAACGACCGACACTGGGATGTATGCATTAATGACGCGTGCAACATGTCACATCCAAATCAAATTCGTGCATTGTTTGCAATCATATTGACCGCCTGCTCTCCTTCATCTCCAACAGAGTTATGGGAGAAATATAAATCGCACATGGCTGAAGATATTTTCCGTCGAATACGCGAGGAAAATTCAAATATGAACATGGATTTCACAGCAGAAATCTACAACGAAGCGTTGATAATGATTGAAGATTTGTGCTTGGAAATCGCGAACAAAGTTCTTAATCAATTGGGAATGCTATCACCGAATCAATCTGCTGCTGCTTCGTTCGATGTAGAATTGTGTCATGAACAAAATTACAACACGGGTGATCTTTTGTCGTATGTGCAATCAAATATTCCTAAGCTAACGGTTGAGCAAAAAGGCATTTACGATCAAATAATGCAAACTGTCAATAACGGGGTTGGAGAAATCTTCTTCTTAGATGCGCCAGGAGGAACTGGTAAAACGTTCCCAATTAGATTGATTCTGGCAGCAATTTGATCCCAAAATGACATAGCCTTAGCTCTTGCGTCGTCCGGAATAGCTGCGACATTGCTACCAGGTGGAAGAACTGCTCATTCCGCTTTGAAATTGCCATTGAACATGCAATTCATTGAAACTCCCACGTGCAACATTTCCAAAGCATCCGGCATGGGAAAAGTATTGCAGAAATGCAAACTTATTGTTTGGGATGAATGCACAATGGCACACAAAAAATCGCTCGCGGCTCTTGATCGATCATTGCAAGATTTGCGTGGAAACATCAGACCATTTGGGAACGCATTAATATTGCTTGCAGGAGATTTCAGGCAAACATTACCTGTAATTCCTCGATCGACACCAGTGGACGAAATAAATGCTTGCCTGAAATACTCTACTTTGTGGCGACACGTAAAGACGTTGAAATTAACTACAAATATGCATGTCCAGCTGCAAAACGATCGATCAGCTGAGATATTCTCACATCAATTGCTGGAAATTGGGAACAGAAAGGTGCCGGTTGATCTGACCTCAGGACGAATTTCATTGCCTCATAACTTCTGCAATTTAGTGATGTCAAAATTGGTTGAAAAAGTATTTCCCAATATTCAAACCAATTATAAGAATCACGATTGGCTGAGTGAACGAGCTATTCTTGCCGCCAAGAACAAAGACGTCTACGAACTTAACAATATTATTCAGTCTAACATTCAAAGCGAGGCAGTCACATACAAGTCTGTCAACACTGTTGTGGAAGCAGATGAAGCGGTTAATTATCCAACAGAATTTTTGAATTCACTCGATCTGCCAGGGATGCCACCGCACGTACTGCAATTGAAAATCGGCGTGCCAATTATCATGTTGCGAAATATCAACCAGCCAAAGCTTTGCAACGGCACGCGGCTTGCAGTAAAAAAATTAATGAGCAACGTCGTAGAAGCAACAATCTTGACAGGACCTTTCAAAGGTGAAGATGTCCTCATTCCTCGCATTCCTAAGATTCCAACGGATATGCCATTTCAATTTAAGAGACTGCAATTCCCAATTCGATTGGCGTTTGCAATCACGATAAACAAAGCTCAAGACCAATCTTTAGAATTGTGCGGTTTAGATCTAGACACGGATTGTTTCTCACATGGAGAAATAACCTCCAAACACAAAATCCAGTAGCTATAGTTTACCACTGTAATTATAAGTATATCACCTGTTCTATGTTATTTATATAGTATTTGTAAAATTTTGTACTTTTATTAGTCCATTTAACAACATTTTCTGTAGTCACAAGAACTTCGACCTGAGATTATAAATAAACAAAAAAATCAACTCCATAACGCGAGTCTTGATAGCAATGACTGGACAAAATAGCCAACCGCTAATAATTAAACATGCCGGCACAAAAAAAAAAAAATAAATAAGATTTATAATTTAGAAGAAATTGTAAAAAGATAAACCAATTGATAATATTCTTATATATAAAAATGAATGTTTCTTTGTTTGTCCCGTATGCGTTCCTATACCATTCATCCAATTGCGATGAAACTTCGGTGAGTTGTTGTGCGCACGCCCGCGAAGGTTTCTGAATTTTTTCGATGGGGTCCTTTGGGGGGTTCTTTGGGGTCTTCCACATCTTCTCCTAAACCACTGGACCGATTTCAACCAAACTTGGCACAAATATTTTACGCAACGGGAGAACCAACATAGGATATGTGTTTTTTCGATATGATCCTTCGGGGGGTCCTTTTTGGGGTCCTTTGGGGTCTTCAACATCTCCTCCTAAACCACTGGACCGATTTCAACCAAACTTGGCACAAATATATTATGCAAAGGGAGAACCAACACAGGACAAGTGTTTTTTCGATACGATCCTTTGGGGGGTCCTTTGGGGTCTTCCACATCTCCTCCTAAACTATTGGACCAATTTCAACCAAACTTGGCACAAATATTTTACGCAACGGGAGAACCAACATAGGACAGGTGTTTTTTTCGATACGATCCTCTGGGGGGGTCCTATGGGGTCTTAAAAAACTATTAGATCTGGTTACTATGGCAACCCAATAGAATAGATTCTGTTCTAAATATATTATCGCATTAAATTGAAGACCACGCGGACGAAGTCGTGGGCAACAGCTATTTATTTTTAAGAAACCTACTTTAATTGAACTTTATTAATTAAACTAACATTTTCATTACGTACAACGTGAAACTCCGTAGCGAAGCATGAGTATTCTGCTAGTTGTTAATAAACATAATAGAACCATTAAACTGTATGTTTGATTTTATTTAACTAATCTTTAAAATTTGAGTACTCACTTACAAAAAACTAAACGTTACAAACATTTTACTAAGAAGAGTTGGCCAACCCGATATTAAGGCAGAAAATACGAATTTGAACGGCCGAACGGGTGAGTAGACACTCGACATTCGTAAGTAAGTTAATGACAATAACTAAACGTTACAATACATACAATTAGACATTTATATAAATATTGCAACAGAACAGAGGATATAAGTTTCATATAATAGGGATACTAATACTGTAACACATTCTCTGACGGCCATAGACATGTTATAAATTAATTTTGTTCTTTTCTTTGTAAAGTAGTCATAAATTTTGAACTCTTTTATGTCAAGTGAAATATTTGTGTGTAAGTGCGTGAGTATGCGTGTGATTAACATTTTTTTTTAATAACTTCATTTATAATTCACATTTCTTTTTGAAACTTGGACAGGGTATTCTCAGTATTGAAAGCTACATTTTTCATATACGCAATTCTCCAAAACTATAATTTTTATATATTTTTTTTTAATGAAATCAGTCCTTCTTTTAGCTCGTTATCTCCAAGAGGGCAATAAAATTTGTAGATTAAATCTAGACAAGCCTTTGCAGAATCGGACAGAGTTTTAACTTGATGTCTGTCTATCACAGTGACCATCTATGACGTTGCTATATTTTCCATCAATAAGAAGGTCTAAAATTTATTTGAGTTGGTGCTCTGCCGAGTACGGATGGTGCAAGTTCACTCCGAAGCCTTGTCATAGAAAGACGTACTGACTGTCACGAGTTTTTCGAGTCAGGACAAGTCTATTTCTATGAGACTTAGTAAGATTTCCGGTCTAGGGGCAGTAATATCTACCATGATATTTCTGAGTGTAACGCAAGAACACTTGAAGAGGCAGGAATTGTGTAAGCTAAATACATATGATTTATTTGTACCCAGTTAGAACCCTGAGATTAAATGTATAAACAACAATAGTCCGATAACGCAGCTACGTGTGAAGGAGCAGCAAGAGCGGCGCACCAGGTGTCTAATAACCATTGGAATTCTACAAACAAGTAACCTTATATGTAAAACGAACCCGATAGACTCTTTTATTTAAAGACAATTAAATAATAAACAATTTTTTTTGTTAACACTCAATAAGATAATAGTAATTATTAATGTGTTAATTAAAAAAATTTTCCTACCTCCAGATATAGACTCTGTATTGATAATTTCAATTACCCTATCTATGCATTTATAAATTTGTATCGTTGTAATATATATATATATATATATATATATATATATATATATATATATATTACTTTAATATTTATAACTAAATTTACCTCAAGATATACTTTTTTCCTATTAGGAACATGTTTCGAGAGTTCCTGTACTCTCATCTTCAGCCTTCGCCATCTTGTTTCTGGTGAAGTATTTGTGTGTTGGCTTCTGGATGTTATTAAGGTAGTTTGTTGGTCTTTGGTCTTTTAAAGTTGCATTATTGTGTGTGGTTGTGGTATCTGTTTTTGTATTTTGTGTATTTTCGATGTTGAGTGCTTTGAATATTGTGTCATGTTTTGTATTGATTTGTATTTGTTCTGGTATTAGTTTGTTTTGTGTTTTATGTTTGTAAATCTGTAAATTTTCCCAAATGTTCATTATGGTGCCTTTGAGAGTACAGGAACTCTCGAAACATGTTCCTAATAGGAAAAAAGTATATCTTGAGGTAAATTTAGTTATAAATATTAAAGTATTATATACATCAAGAAACGGACTGTAGCAGAAAGTGATTGAAATATATATATATATATATATATATATATATATATATATATATATTGATAGTAATAGTGGTCATATGAAGTAAATTTAAGCGGTAATAATAAGATCTGATTTCATTACACATTTCACAGAACGTATCCTAACATACGTGCACAGTATGATTACAATAAATACAGCCTACTGTGTGTACTGGTACAGTACTCAATTTTCAGACAACTCGAGTTTCAAACACATTTTCAGGAACACATTATGTCTGAAAGTCGAGAACCTCCTGTATGTATGTTATATACAATCCGTTACATATATTAATAAAAATTCAGTACAACTTACGTCTTGTAAATGGCGAAGAAATTGAGAATATAAAACAGACACTGGCGGCACAGAAGAGGAAGAAGAACACAAACACGACAGACCAGTGGACGTAAGTAATGACAGGCCCTTTTGCAGCATCTAAGCTGCCACATAAGATTACTGTTATCACCACTACAGATATTGTGTAGACCATCATTGCATTGACAAGCCATCCAGCCCAAATCAACCATGTGTCCAGTCCCATCAACTTCATCAACTCCTGAAATTCAATGACAGTTATACTAATTGAATTCAAACAGAAATAACACTGTTGCACACCACTGTAGAAAAAGTTATTCCGACTAGCGCTTTCAAGCTTCACAACTCATTATCAGATCGGAAATAAGAGCTATTTCCGATCTGATGATGAGCACTAATCGGGATAAATTTTTCTACAGTGGTGTGCAACAGTGTTATTTCTGTTTGTGATTATAACCTTTGCTGGACACAACTTTATTAATAAAATAAAATAACTGAATTCAATTAATATTTACAGTTGTTTTTAATTAAAAATGGAACAATAATATAAATTTACCAGTTCATATCCCAAGCCTGAATAACACACTACTTTGTACACATATTTACCAGAAATATTTGGGCAGAGTGAACCTAATACATGGAATGCTTGATATAGTGAGGTTCATTCTACTAGGTAGAATAAATCAAAGTTTATTAAGAATGTGGTAGTTCAGCCAAGTGACCTAGGTTATACCAAACAATGGTAATATCCCAAGATAGCATTACAGTTACAAGGGGGTGTTTGATAAGTCCGTGCAAAGTCAAGAGATGGCACTTGTATGACATAATTTTTAGTTTCCCCATCTCCACTAGGAGCACATCATGTGACTGAAACATTCATCAAACATTCATAGTTTTTTTGATGCCAATTGTTCAAATTGACCAAGTACTGTGATTTTCAAAAAATGGATGAAGGAGAATTTCATGTGGTGATGGACCATTAATATTTTTGAAAGGCACAACCGCATAAGAAACTAAATTCAAGCTGGATAAATATTATGATGAGTCACCTCCATCGAATAAAACAGTTTACAAATGGTTTGGTTATTTTCGTAATGGTCACATGAGCATAAATGACGCTGAATGTTCCGAATGGCCTGTTGAGGTTAAACTGCAGAAAATATTGAAACATTCACGAAATGGCGATGGAGGACAGAAGATTGAAAGTGTGTGAAATTGCTCAAACAATAGGCATAGCAAATGAATGGGTGCATCATATTTTACACGAACATTTACACATGCAAAAACTGTCTGCAAGATGGGTGCCGCGTTTGCTCACAATCGATAAAAAATGTGAACAAATAAACATTTCTAAGCACTGTTTGGAGCTGTTTCAACATAACTGATAATTTTTCTGCTGTTTCAGTGCCAGTGGGGGGGGGTGAAATTGTGTTTTGGGGCGCTGCATGACGCCAACAAAGTTTCAATTTCCAGTGTATAAGTATACATATTTTTTAATATCTCAGCCACAAAACAACATTTTGCTCATAAAAATAAATACAATAAAATAAAAAATTTGCTCATAAAAGAACTCAAAAAGTAGATTTTGGATTTTGACTAAATTATTCAGTATTTCTTATTTAATTTGCCGTATTTAAATAAATAATATGTTAGTGATAAACTGATGTATTTTATTCTTAGCCAAATTTACAAAATATTTGTAAATATAATTATTTCACTACGACTCGGAACACAAAACGTTTTATGGGTAAAAACGTAAAAGCTTTACCTTACAACCTGAACCGGTTTTCACTTTTAAAAAGCTTCTTCAGAGCCACCTCTGAAGCTTTTTAAAAGTGAAAACCGGTTCAGGTTGTAAGGTAAAGCTTTTACGTTTTTACCCATAAAACGTCTTGTGTTCAGAGTCGTAGTGAAATAATTATATTTAGTTAAGAAACGGACACATCATGGACAACGAAATCCAAAATATTTGTATTATATAATTATTACAATAATTCATTACCATTAACATTTTCTCCCCTTACATAGGGCGCACAATTATTTTCGCACGAGGGTGCATATGTACCTAAAGCTGGCACTGTGCAATTTGTGACGTACTGATCGATCACATTTATTATTATTATTAAATTTCCAATTAGTTGTTACTTACCGTTACGATAGCTCTTACAGGGTCACAGGATTCGATCACATGTACCTAGATACAAACATGGTCTATGGGTTACGCAAAGTACTGACACAACTCATTTTGGAAGAGAATTAATATTTATTATTATTTAATCTTGACTGCTTGTAAACTCATGAAGATTCATTGAGATACATTTCTGCAAAGTGGTGCAACACTAGCATAACACTTAGGAACTACAGCTTACCTTATTATTTCACAAGACACAAATGCAAATATCAAATGAAAACACAAATATACACAAAAGCTGCCCAGGTTTGCACACTCTCACTTTCATTCATATTTTAAAGAAACAAAGAACCCCTTAACACATTTTCCTATAATAATGCCCCCACATCGACCACGCGGTCATCGCGCCCGTACTAAGTCCCCGTTCAGGTGTCCGAAAGATATACGAAATTATTAACTCATTTATGCTCACTCATGACTGTTGTTATTCCCCTTAGACACTGTTGATTACGTTCCAAATTTTAACGGTGAGGTCGGCCGATGTAATTACATTTTGTAAAATAAAATTTTAACCAGACCGCAAGCGGTCGGTAGATGAGACGCACTGGGCAGAAGTTTGTTCTCTGTTCCCTCTCCACAGTTTCCAATACGGGAACTCACTGCCTTGGGCGTCGTCGCCGAAGCTTCGGCCCATGCTGTTGTTGATATGCATGTTGTTTTTGAGTCAATGTCGCATATGATCTTCTATAGGCATTGGCTGACGTCATTTAAGTGGGCCGGACGTTTAAGTGAAGCCAAAGGAACGATGAATAATTTTACGCTCTAGCCATCTTGGTTTTAGTCGAGAGCGTCCTTTTGAGCGCGTGCGGGTGTAGTTGCGCTTGAGCGTTGACACACATGTACAGAGTTCTTAGAATTTTGGTGGAGGTGCGAATTCCTCTGCCGCATTACACCACTGAAATTGCGTATCGCCTTTGTTCCAAACGCTGTTTCTCAACACTGGTCTGTTACACGGACAAATACGTTGCACAATAATGCAGCTTTACAATATTTTATCCAAACCCGCCCGAAAACGAAATAAATAAAATTATATAATTGCCCCAAACGATTAAAATAAAACACCCAAAAATTGACCCGCCACAATACCCCCTCGATGAGAATTCTGCTGTTCATGACAGAAGAAATCTCATCGATAACCCCAAAGAGGATCGGTGAGGAACTGGTGCCAACAACCCCCTTGTTCTTAATCGGCATGGGTACACGACCCCCCTGGCTCAGCGACCATGGACTCATCTGAACGAGATCACTGGACTTCTCCGTAAGAGATCCCAACACCGAGAAATCGAACAGCCTCGTACCACAGAGCACCTCACCTTCTAACATGCTACCCCCCAAAATCCTCAACCCCTGGCTAAAATTACTCCAGCTCCTCCGCCGATATGGATCCCCTTTTTGCAAGCTGGGCTGCCTTTAGCAAATACTGGGCTCACACACACTAACATTACATATTCCCATAACACATTAAAAATAAAAACTTCCTTTTAAAATTTATGATAAATTTAAGAAATTCAAAATTCAAAAAAAAAAAATCTTTTATCAAAAAATTCTCTTCCTGGTTTTTCTAATTTTTTGTTTCAAATGACTTAACTTAAACATTCCTATTAATACAAACACATCCTTACTCTAACATGAGAACCATTTATAGTCTACCAATACAATGCAATACAATAAAATAAACATGGTTAATGT
The DNA here is from genome assembly GCA_034769895.1 of Magicicada septendecula. NCBI lineage: Eukaryota > Metazoa > Arthropoda > Insecta > Hemiptera > Cicadidae > Magicicada > Magicicada septendecula. The sequence continues at coordinate 112,854,582 of CM068373.1, forward strand.
ACACATAATAAAATAATCATTATCTAAAATATTCATTCGCTGGCAGGCGAAAAATCTTTTTTTTTTTTTTCAAAAAAAAATTAAAATTTTCAAAATTTTAAAATTCAAAAAAATTTATTCATTAAATATTTATTAAATTTATTTATTAAATAACATATTTATTAAAATTATTCAAATATTAGTTTGAATTAATCAAACAAACAAATTAAAATTGGATTCCTACTATACAAGCTTAGTAGGTGTATGACCTCATCAGCTGATCGTAACTAGGTCAAGTCCAACACCCTTGACCTACATATGTTGTGCATGCTTTCTGAAAATACATTTGACATCTGTAAAATCCTATCTTGAAATACAAAACATAATAACATAAAATATTTAAAATTATAAAATATTAATATAAATGATCATCAGCTTGATATTTAATTTATTTAAAACAAACAATTCTTAATTTTACATTATTTCCAAATTTTATCAGAATTCTGTCACTGGTTTAAAATAAAAAGTTTATATTCTTTATCATAACTCTCTCTCTTTATTCAACAATCTTACGTTAATCTACTGTGGGTGATGTAAATTATTCATTCTCATTTACTGTATTACTAGATCTGTATACATATATAATCTTTACTCCCCTGACTCTAATATTAATCTCTTCACTTACCATGACACCCATCTCTACCAAAATATCTACTAATCAAAACACTCTAAACCCCAACTTATCATTTAACACAAATCGCCACCTTCTCTACATATAAAATACTCTCCAACCCTTTGTACATAGGATACGTGTTTCCCCTACCCAAAAAACTCAATTCCCTTATCTGGCGGCCCGGATTCTACCTAAGGCGGCCCCTTCCCCACTAAAATCTATCCCTATCCCGTCCCAACCCTTGTTGCGGACTCCTACATTACACTACCCTCTAATACAAAATTGCCATCCCCAAAATTCTCAATCTCATTACATTACTACAAATACACAAAATAACCTCATTAACTATAAAAACAACAATATGTCACTCAAAATCTACATAAAGTCTCCATTACCACTGTGTCAACATTAATACTTCACCAACTCTGTTGCATCACATCAACTCAAAAACAACATTACATCATATTCATCTCTATCATTTCAAATTCAACTTTTCATTCAATTTGGACAGGTCTACATGTCCCATAACATATTTATCACCCAAAACTATCTTTTATTACTCATTTTATCAAACTATTTGTATCGTTACTTTAAAACATCTGTAATACATTAAAACATAGCGTTTAACATTAATAACTTGTAACCTTTATAACTAACCTACCAGTGACATCATTGCTGATCAGCTGATCTCCTGACATAATTAAAACACCATGAATACCTTTCAAAATTGAACAATTACATGTAATACATTATCAACACTTCCTTCTATTATGTTGATTGCCTGCCAGGCGTCTAATTATTGGCTTAGAAAAAAAATACACACATAATAAAAATACATTTTGTCAACAACTATATCTAACACACAACAATAAAATGATACCTTTAAAATTATAGTATGAACCTTATATTACGAGTCTGAGCATATAATTATTTGAACAGAGCACAAGTATTTTTGATTGGATTAAACCTTGAATAAGCAAAAACTTTTATGTCATAAAATTTTAAATTCGTGACTCCTTTGCGTCACCTCCCAGCCACACACACTATTTCAGATTATGTAAGACTGTGGCGCCTTTTCGCTTCCACAGAGACTGTATATTTTGGAGCAGGGTTTTACCTCTCCGTGTCTCTGCTTCCGCTGTTAAGTTTTAAAGTAGTGAACATCATCATGTTCTTGTTCTATAATCATACACCCTTAAAACGGATCTGCCACCGGTCTTGCTACCCCCACGCGGGCAGAGTGGCAGCCGCTGTTCCATAGTTTCCGGGAGATTTCCTCTAATGTCCCCCCATTGAATTTCAAATATATACCAATTTCAAGTCAGCTATGGTCAAGGGACTTGGTATGACCATAGCTGGCCGCTAGTCAAAACCACGGTTAGTGCTGGTAAGACAGTAACCGCCCGAAAAGTCGAGGAAATCTGTACTTTTATTTCACTGCCTGTTACACATCACTACTATGTGCGACACGGTCATTTAGTAATGGGTGTAAAATTTTTTCTTTACACGGATAAGGTGTGCCGCACATTTATCGCCAGTTTGGCCTCCGATGGAGGTAACACTCACGGTTACCCCCAACCCATTTCGCTATCTAAGAGAGCACAGGCCACCCCCTTAATAGCCACTTACTAGCTAATTACTAGAAATTTTTTTTATATACAACATTCTAATGTGACATCTTCATCCATCATCAATCATTAATCATCCTTCATAACTTCCTACAATTCGATTACTTAAACTTTTCAAATTCATTATTAATATTTATTTTTCATCATACCTCAGTTATTATTACCCTTTAAATCATTATCTCAAGTTATTTTCATTATTGAGGTTAAAATTCGTTCCATTAAGTTAAACATTTGTGTACATTTTATTATATTTGACTTGTATCATAAAAATTTTATACTTACAGTCCATAATTCATATACTGACATACCCAACTATATACACCACACACCACTACTCCAAGTAACCTCTGAAACATTTAACAAAAGTTATTTCAAATCAACAATTTATCATTTAATTACCAACTTCACTTCTCGTTAAACCATTTAAATTCATCAGAAAATTCAATTATATAATCTTTGAATTAATCAAAACATTTAAAACATTTCAAATTATTTTAATTAAATTAATTAAGCATTTACAATTAGCCAATTACTCTTTTCAAAATTAATTCGGTTATTTGTTTAAATTGCAAATATCAATATTATTATTACAACAATCATCTACACACACATTGTTTACTTAACATTCTACAATACACCACACAAATAAACTTATTAAACATTTATTTACAAATCTGCATCCTTATTTATTTAGTCATATCACACTTCAATGTTCAAAGGTTGCGAGGTCACAAAACCATAAAACAATATATATAAAATTGTCCATTGATTGTTTATAGTTTAGCCTCCATCGTTCCAAATTAACCTTGGTTCTACATAACACTTTTCGATTTCGTTAACACACATATTGCTATTTTGTGTGTCATAACCACAAAAACCAAAGTCATCCGTCTTACCAAAATAATCATGAAACAAGTCAACACTAAGTATATCTGTTAAGTCTCCGTTAGTAAATTTCTTCAATATCGGGTCAGTTACTTTTGTATTAAAAATCAAATCATTCTTATTTAAATACTCTTCTAATACTTCTTCCAACTCACCATAATCTCTCTTTAAATTATATACTTCTAATTCTCTCTCATCGTAACACCATCGCATACTTATAAAATCATTCCACACAGAGGGTATAATATCATACAAATAAAATAAACAACTCCAATCTTCTACTAGTACGGGACCCTTGCCCTTCAAAAACTCTTGTGACCACATTAAATCATCGTAAATAATAAAAGGAAAATTTCCCCTCTGTCCCCACTCTACTACAACATTATTTTTCCTCTCTCTCTCTAACTCACTGACACACATTAACATCTCATAATCACTACATTCTACACTTTCATTAATACTCTCATTATTTATTTTTACTGTATCAGTCTCTGATACTAACTCTTCAAACACATTAATATTCTCGGTATTACGTACATTATTTTCGACATTATTGTCCTTATTTGTTAACTCTTTATCTGGCATTACATTCATCACATGTACTCCCATTCGCTCTACACTTTGTTCTAATTTACTCAAACTAGTCATTATTGTCTCATGGGTACTTTCTAAACATTTATTTAGTTCTTGAATCTCGTTCTTTAACTCGTGAAACTTGACATTGGAATCAATTTGTTGCTCTTTATAATTGCTATTTATATTTTCAGCCATGGTTTTCATTAAATTAAACAGATCGTCCATCGACAACCTTTTAGTTCGTGTTGTCGACGGAGTAGATTGTGCTGCTATGTTTCCGTCAGTGAAGCCGACTTCTTTACTATCAATTCTACTTTCCCTATCTAATTTCGGGGTTACTTGAATCCCTGAATCTTCATTTACTTTACTTTGATCTGTTATACTTATTTCTGCTTCACTCTGACTCACACTTGGAGTCGAGTGTGTTTCATAGTTACTAACGTTTGAGTCGTCGAAATTTTCGACGCTACTTTCATTTATTTTATTCTCGTTATCTGACATTTTGTATTGTTAATGTAAATTAAATTATATAAATTGCTTAAACCAGAATAATTAATTAAATAAATACAGTAATTATTTAAATTTTGTAATATACTGTTACGTTGCTAAGCTAACCCAGAACACGTTTGTATCTCTGTCGATGCGGAATCCAATTAATTAATTATAATTAATTCAATTCATGCCTGTTCCGTGGCGCCAACTGTGACGTACTGATCGATCACATTTATTATTATTATTAAATTTCCAATTAGTTGTTACTTACCGTTACGATAGCTCTTACAGGGTCACAGGATTCGATCACATGTACCTAGATACAAACATGGTCTATGGGTTACGCAAAGTACTGACACAACTCATTTTGGAAGAGAATTAATATTTATTATTATTTAATCTTGACTGCTTGTAAACTCATGAAGATTCATTGAGATACATTTCTGCAAAGTGGTGCAACACTAGCATAACACTTAGGAACTACAGCTTACCTTATTATTTCACAAGACACAAATGCAAATATCAAATGAAAACACAAATATACACAAAAGCTGCCCAGGTTTGCACACTCTCACTTTCATTCATATTTTAAAGAAACAAAGAACCCCTTAACACATTTTCCTATAATAATGCCCCCACATCGACCACGCGGTCATCGCGCCCGTACTAAGTCCCCGTTCAGGTGTCCGAAAGATATACGAAATTATTAACTCATTTATGCTCACTCATGACTGTTGTTATTCCCCTTAGACACTGTTGATTATGTTCCAAATTTTAACGGTGAGGTCGGCCGATGTAATTACATTTTGTAAAATAAAATTTTAACCAGACCGCAAGCGGTCGGTAGATGAGACGCACTGGGCAGAAGTTTGTTCTCTGTTCCCTCTCCACAGTTTTCAATACGGGAACTCACTGCCTTGGGCGTCGTCGCCGAAGCTTCGGCCCATGCTATGCATGTTGTTTTTGAGTCAATGTCGCATATGATCTTCTATAGGCATTGGCTGACATCATTTAAGTGGGCCGGACGTTTAAGTGAAGCCAAAGGAACGATGAATAATTTTACGCTCTAGCCATCTTGGTTTTAGTCGAGAGCGTCCTTTTGAGCGCGTGCGGGTGTAGTTGCGCTTGAGCGTTGACACACATGTACAGAGTTCTTAGAATTTTGGTGGAGGTGCGAATTCCTCTGCCGCATTACACCACTGAAATTGCGTATCGCCTTTGTTCCAAACGCTGTTTCTCAACACTGGTCTGTTACACGGACAAATATGTTGCACAATAATGCAGCTTTACAATATTTTATCCAAACCCGCCCGAAAACGAAATAAATAAAATTATATAATTGCCCCAAACGATTAAAATAAAACACCCAAAAATTGACCCGCTACAAATTTCATAACAGTTGATGAGACTTGGATTATCACTACCAAACTAAAATCAAGACACAGTCAAAAGAGTGGGTTGCAGTAGGAAAACTTGTTCCAAAAAAAGAGAAAACCGTTCTGTCAGCACGTAAGGTGATAGCCACTGTCTTTTGGGATGCTCGTGGCATAATCTTAAGACTTTGACGCCGGGCCCTTAACATAGTGGTCCTTTGCCCATGCCAAGCTATTTTTGCCTATATTTAAAATGCTGTAGCTTCTAAACTATATGGCAGAAATATATGCTACCTATGTTTTTATGAAGATCTAAGTATCTTCTTTAAAATGGTGTATACTATATGTTGTTGTGTTGGTTATTTTATCTGAAATTGTTTTTCAAAAAAGTGATGTTTTTGGAAGAAACAAAAAATTGGCCAAAACACATGGTGTTACTAGAAACTCGCAATTTTATTTATTTTTTGTTAGAAATGTATTAAACAATACATTACCTAATGTTTATAACATATATTGGTTTATAAAGGTGTACTTTTGTAATTTTTTTACAAGAAACGCTTGTCCGACATTTTGACACCCAAGTGGTGGTTAGCCAACTAACGTAACAGTTTGCAGTGCGCTGTTTTATGCCAACTGTAATTACAAAAGTGAACGCATATGCGATCTAGCGGATGATTTGGGTACTACAAAGCCTGACATCATTTCAAAACAGCACCAAGGACGTCTTTTTACATATGGAATCATGCAAAATCACATTGAAACTTCAGGACATCAATTGACGTCCATCGTGTAACGGGACAAACTGTTGGGATTTATTTTATTCCTTAATAATTGTAAAAAGTAGTAGCCACTCAGGCTGAACAACGTTTTGATCACAAACGCATGACATTGTTGAACACCTTGCGGCCCCCCTTGTACCAGGCCGAGCGAGGTACAAAAGCAATTAAAAGCGTCTGGGAATGTGAATGGTCAAAAGGGGTGCGAATTCATGCGCATTCAAGCCAACAGTCACACGATGGAAAGCACGTTTAAAGAATTCTTTCCCACCAGGTGCTAGATGACGTAAGCTCCTCGAGATGCGCTCCACCAATCCCGACGCAAGTTGCCACACACTGAGGATCTGTGGCCATGTTGAAAATTTTGAGTCGACGAAATCCCTCAGACCGCGCGGTCAGAAAACAGTGTTCGCGAACAAAATATCCAGTCGGCTGACTAATGTAAAATGTGGTTTTAAAAGTATCTCAAATAATAACGAAGTCAGAAACAAGTGGGCATTCAGTAATAACAATGTTAACAGTTTAAAATAATAACGGAGTGAGAAACAAGTGGACATTCAGTAATAACAATGTTAACAGTTTAAAATTATATCGGAGTGGCCAAAAACAAATTCGAATTGGTGGCAAAAGGATTAACAACGAGGATAAGTAACTTTTGAACTTTTCCTATATTTTGAATAAATTTTAACATAGTATACAGCTGTTTAAATTCTGATAAAACAAAGAAAAAAGCTATTAATTAAATGGGGCTTTAAAGAAGTAGTATATATATATCTGTTATGAATGTCATGTTAGAGGAATAAAGTAATGACTTATATGATCTTATAAATATGTACTTGGTTATTTGCATTTACCTGTTTTTTCTCTGCTAAGTACACCAGACGACACCCTGGTAAATTACGAAAGGTAGGGAACATTTCAAATTTCAATAATTTAAGAATTAATTAACGTGTACTACTTCAAATAACGTCCACACAGGGACGATTTAAATATTTCAATCTTTAAATAACCTGAACTGCTTCAGTTGGTGCCTGAACAGGGACGTTGTAAATTAATTTTTAATTTAATATAAATTGAATTAATTTACAACCTGGTCAAAATGGCAGAGAAAAACAAGAGTGCAAGTGTATGTGAGAATGTAGAGGGGGAATCACTTTTAAATGTTATGCAAGATCATATGGTAACAACTAATGAAATTGTTAGTGAAAATGTTGAAATAGATGTAAATGAAACTGTAGTAGCTGGGGGTAGTAGAGATAATGGGGTAAATATATTTAACCAATTAGCGTTGATGATGGAAATGATGTCAGGAATGAAAACTGAGATCAAATCAGAAATAAACATAGTAAATGATAAACTTGACAAACAAGACGAGAAAATGAAAGCAGAAAATAATAAGTTAAAATCTGAAATCAAATCAGAAATAAATGTAGTCAATAATAAACTTACAGACTTAAGTAACGAGTTCGTGAACATAAGAAGCGAATTAAGAATAAGTGAAGTAAATATGAATAGCCGATTGGAAAGTATGAATGAGACTATTGTTGGAGTGAAAGATGAACTGACTATAGACATAAATAAGATACAAACCGAAATGAAAAATGATATAAAAATAATTAACGAAAAACAAAATGAGAAAATGCTAGAGACAAATAAAAATTTGACGCGTTAACAAATAAATTTAATGATAAAATTAAAAAACAAAATGACAGAATTGACAGTAATGTTCAAGGTGTAATTAATGAATGTGAGCAAATTAAAAAAGCAAATAAAATACAAGAGAGTATAAATGATGAATTCAGAAGTAACTTTGAGCAAATTGAGACATTTAAGACTAATGTAACTAGTTTGAAAAGTAAACAAACAGAACACGAACAAAAAATAATTAGTCAGAGATGATTTAAGTGTAGCAATTAACCAAAAATTAACTAATGTGAGTGAAAGAGTGAACATGGAAGTGGAATTAGGTTATTTCAGTAATGAAAGTAGGGGGGTGAACCCCATACAATTTTTAAACTCAATTAAAAGTTTCAATAAATATAACCAAGAAAGTTGGGAAATTAAGTTAGTACGAATTTTAAAATATTTTAAAGGGGATGCAAAAAATATGGGCGGATGCTCATAATGATAACTGGGCAAATTTTAATGAGTTTGAACAAGCATTTAAAAATAAATACTGGTCGGAAGAAAAACAAGAGGGTTTATGCAGTACAATAATGGGGTGGGGTAATTTCAATATTAAACATATGAGTATTACGTCGTATGTGACGAGACGGTTAAATATTTAGAACCACCAATGCCTCTTTCATCTTTTATAAGATACATTAGTAAGCATTTACCTAAGAACATACAGTCCACAATCAGAACCCGGGAGTTTGCTGATATTGCAGAATTAGAAAAAATACTAGAAGCATACCAGAGTATGAAAGAGGAAGAAGATAATAAATATCAGTTTAGAGTTAATGAATCAAATCAAATAAATACCGAAGTAAGACAACCAGACCATTTTGTTAGTAATATGAGTAGATCGGGGGAGGGGGCATGGTTATGTCCAAACCCTAGTTGTAGAGCTAATAACTATAATAGTTCGCGAAATCAATGTTATAGGTGTCAGGGTCCGAGGGGTAATGCTCAAGGGAGAGTAGAGAATTATAATAGAGGTTTCGATCATAGTGAGTTTAGAGGGAGTCATAGGGGGAGAGGCTTCACCAGTAATCGGGGAATGCCAGGGAATTTCAACCACAGAGGTAGAGGGGAATATGTTGGTAACCTAAACGACACTAGGGGTGTAGAAGCACCTTCCAATAACCAAAACAGTAGAGGGGATCATAGGGAGGTTTACAGCGAACCACCACCTCCAGTTCAGTTAAACTAATCAAGGCGGCTGAAAAGGAAAGCCCCCAGCCGTCTAGAAATCACATGACAATAGGGTCACTTATTACCAACATACATAATGATTTATCCGATGAAGAAGTGGGGGAGAGTAGCAATACCTTTGGGATGGCAGAATTTGAAGCCGAAGTATTTAATTCTAAATACACTTTTCTAGTACTGTAGATTCAGGGAGTGAACTGACTGCAATAGATGATAAAATTTTTGAAAAAATAAAAAATCAAACTACAGAGACAATTCCACAACTACCAGTACTGGGAAATAGTGTTATAGGGGTAACGGGTGTTCGCAGTAAAAAGGTAACTAAACAAATACTGCTACAACTAAAGATAAATAAAAACACAATAAAGGTGCCTTTTTTGGTCATTCCCGGGTTAAATATGGGAGCTATAATGGGTAATGATTTTTTTAAATAATTTCAAAGTGGAGTTAAACTATTACACACAGACTATGAAATTAAATAATGATAATAGTATGATTGAAATACCATTCATACGAAAGAAAAATGAAAGCACTAAAAATAATTAGTAAGGGGATTTTAATTTTTGATAATGATATAAACGAATGTAGGCCCTTGATGATTAATTATTGTAACCTGAGAGTAAATAAGAATGAATTGGTTGAACTGAAGATAGTTGGGATGAAAAAATGAATAAAATCCTATATCAAAATGGGGAATTTAGCTATCAAGATAGAGAAAAAGTAGTACAAATAATAAATAAAAATAAGTTAGTTTTTTCAGACAAACCAGGTTTAGTAAAAAATTTTAAGGGTAAATTAATCGTTAAAGAAAAAACACCTTTTGCACCTAAAACCTATCAGGTACCATACTCCAAGAGGGTTAGTACAGGAGGAAATAAATAAGATGTTGAGAGAAGGTATAATAGAAAAATCCACCTCACCATATTCCAACCCTTTAGTAGTGGTTACCAAGAAAGATTTATTGATAAGACTGTGTTTAGACGCAAGACAGGTAAATAGAATAATTGTTCCAGACAGAGAATCGCCAGAACCAGTGAGTGAAATTCTTCAACGTTTCAGTGGAACCAAGTACATAACAACGTTGGACTTAACACCCGGGTACTGGCAGATAGAGCTGGAGGAAGAATCCCGTCAATATGTGTCTTTTTTATACAACAGCAGGAACTATTAATTTCGTAGGTTACCTTTTGGACTAAATGTAAGTGTTTCAAATTTCATTAAATGTTTAGACTACGTATTAGGGAGGGAGATTTTAGAATTCACCACCGTTTATGTGGACGATATAGTTATTACGTCACCAGACATTGATACACATTGCGAAAGGTTAGATAGAGTGCTAAGTAGGCTGCATGAGTACGGTATAACAGTTAAGTTTAAGAAGTCAGAATTTTTGAAAGAACAAGTTTAATTTTTTAGGCCATATAATTTCAGTCCAGGGTATCAGTACAGACCCTAAGAAAGTAGAAATAATACAGAATTTTCCAGTACCAAAAAATATTAAACAGTTGCAAAGTTTATTAGGTTTGTGTAATTATTATAGGGAGTTTGTAGACAAATATTCCTACTTAACAGTACAGTTGGGGCATTTGCTAAATAAAGATAATCGATGGCAGTGGAATTCAAAAGAGCAAACTATATTTGAACAAATAAAAAGTAAATTTTTAAACACAGTTATATTAGCTCATCCTAATTTTCTAGAACATTTTATATACACACAGACGCATCAGATATCGTTTTGGGAGTAGAATTGTTTCAGTTAGATGGGAATGGTAACCATAAAGTAGTAGCTTTCGCTAGTAGGTCTTTATTAACTAGTGAAAAGAACTATACAACCACGGAAAAGGAAGCGTTATCAATAGTTTTCGCCTGTAGAAAGTTCAGAACATACCTATTAGGAAATAAAGTAATAATAAGATCAGACCATCAAGCTTTAACATTTAAAAAAAACTGTAAACTAACGCATAGTAGGCTAGTGCGCTGGATGCTAATATTACAAGAATATGACTTAACCATCGAATATTGTAAGGGTAAAGAAAACGTAGTAGTTGACATCCTATCCAGAACCGATTTTGACAATAGTACAGAAGTAGACATAGCCAATACTTATAAGATATTTATAATACTAGAAGTGGGGGGAGTAGATGTAACGGGGTGAAAAGGGGTATTATATTTTATTGTAATTTTATTCTGTTTTATTCACTTTATACGGGCCCAAAACAGCGAGTCACCGACATAAAACGGTTCAGTGCGTTGGGCGCCGGCGTGGTCAACAACGTTTTAATTCACAGAATTCCAGGGCGCACATGCCTGTGCTTTCCATTGGTGAGAAGAGTAAAAAACTTTGTAACTAACAACCAGCTGTACGATGGAATGTGGCAGGTATGCAACAACGCAATACAATTCTAAGAACTGTATTACTGTGTGACACGCGCAAACACCAGCGGGCGCTCAACCGACGCCGAGAAGCTAAAACAGTATGGCTTGGAGATGATATTTTTCCAACATGTGCTCTAGAAACGACGGAAATATAATTAGAAGTCACGCCCATTTGTGTGACGTGCAGAGAGGCAGTGAGATTTCGTCGACGACAAACACACATTAACAACTCATGTTCCCAGTGCCTCTACTCATAATTTGCCACATGAAGGCTGGGAACAATGACGAAATTTAGTAGCAGGAAAGGCAGTGACATCCGCCCGCATGTAACGTCAAACGAGATACCGTCGCGGCGTCGGCCGGACGCTCGCTACGACTCAGTGGTCCCAAATAAACAAAGCGCGATGGTTGATAGGATGGATAAGGGTTTTGATATGATGGATAAACATTTTGACGAGTTACACACAAAACTGGAGGAAAGAAAAGAAATAATGGATAAGGGTTTTGATATGATGAATAAACATTTTGACGAGATGGACAAAAAGTGGGAAGGAGATGGATGTCAATTAAAGGAAAATACAGAAGTTGAATTAAAACAAGTAAGTGGTGGTAGTAATATAACGAAAAATAATGAAGGAATAATAGACAAGGTAAGTGGTGGTAGTAATACAAGTAATTATAATGATGAAATAATGTTAAATAAGAATAATGAGTATATAGCTGAAAATGGGGTATCTAAGAATGATACGGTAAGTAATGGTGAAAATAAGAGTAGAAAGTTAGTTGGTGTTAGGAACGGAGTAATGATTAGTATTGATGAGTTGGAGAAAGAATGGAGAGATAATTTAAAGGGTGAACAGGGGGCAAATTTTTATGGGGTTAAATGTGAAACAGAGTTTTCACAAGTTGTTTATGGGGATAAAAGATCCTCACTAGGACATTTGGGTGACGAGGGGTCAGCAAATGGTCAAATAAGTTTTTTGTGTTTATCTGGTAGGGCCAGATGGTGTTTAAAGAATTTTGTGGTATTACCCTCTGCATGGAGTGAGAGAGAAAATGTGATATGGTGTTTTGATGAGAGAAAGAGAGAGATAGAGATTTTTGAAATAAATAGAGGTTACGAAAGGTTGGTGCAGGTGTTAGATATTGAGAGAGATGAAAAAAGTGGCTTACCTGGTAAAATAGAGATGGACAATTATTTTGATGATGATGATAAAATAACTGACTTTATAGTGAATAAGAATACTTACGGAGACGGAATGGAAATAACAAATGTAGACCGGTTTTATGAGTCAATAGGTTGTAATGGTATCAAATATTATGTTGATAATGTTTATTATAATAATAATAATAAATTGAGTGTGAGCATGAATGAGAAGTGTTATAAAAAGGTAAGACTGTTACAAGATGATGGAGGTTGAATTAAAAAAGCAGTGTATGTACATTCTAAACATTTTAGTTTATGTACTACCCCTTCTGTAAAAACAATTTAGTTTATGGTTATGACCCTGCTGAATTAGGAAATGAAGTGTAGTAAATTGAACAATTAATGATGAAGATTTGTAAATAAATTTTAGTGAAATTAATTGTTTATATTGTAACAAGTATGTGAGGTAAACAATGTGTATGTAGCAGAAATTGATTTTAATAATAATAATATTTTATCAGACAAAAGAAATAATGAGTTGGTAATTAATGAATTGTAATTGTGTTGATGTTGTGTTTTAATGAATTTGAGATGTTTAAATATTTTGATGGATTTAAATGTTGTATAAAGAAATTTTCTAAAGAATTTAAATTATTTTATGAGATGTGAATTTGATAATAATTAATAAATAAATAAATGTTAAATTGTATTTAGTTTATGGAATAACATGACTGTTAAATGTTTCAGAAGGTACAGGGAGTTATTGGTGTGGTGTTGATATTTTGTGTTTATGTCAGTATGTGAATGATATACTGTAAGTATAAATTTTATAATACAATTTAGGTACAGTAAAACTTTATATAATTTTGAAATATGTCAGGTCATTCACCTTGCCAAGAAGATCAGCTGATCAGCTGTGTAGTATATCACTTATAAATGATTTGCAAAATTTTCAATGTAGTTAAATATTTGAATATAATGAAAATTGAATATAATTAATGTTTGAATATAATGATTTCAATGTGGTTAAAGATTTTTATTTAAATGATGGAAATTATTTGAGGGAGTTAAGAATTAAATGGTTTCTAAAAGATGGTAAATATTAGAATTGGGTGATTATTATTTCGTTAGGACACATAGATCAGTCCCAGTTAAGTTTAAAGGGGGAGTTGAATAAAGTAAGATGGTTGTGAGTAAAAGTAATGTAGAATTTGAGATGTAATAGTGACACAGTAGCTATGAGTAAAATATGTAGAGTAATGATTGATATATTGAGTTAATAAATAAGTGGAGATATTTTGTAGATGAAAGTGATGTATTGGGAGAGTAATTAGTTGATGGGGAATTTTGTAAAGGGGGTGGTGTGATAAGGAGTCCGCAACGACAGGCGTTGTGGCGGGAAGGGACCGATTAGCGCCGGAAAGGGTTACCTAGGGGGAGTCCAGGAACCAACTAAGGGAGTGAGCAGTGGGAAGGGAACACACATCCTGAGTACAAAGGGGTAGAGAGTATTTTTTTTATATAAGGGTAGAAGTATGTGATATGAGTAGAGTAGTAAGTTGGGATTAGAGAATGGTTGATAGGTGTTTTTCATAGATGGGTGTCATACTGGGTAAAATCGTTGGTGATTGTTAGAGTCACCAGGGGGTAAGATTATATTTTAATCACCCATTTGTAAGTTGAAATGTTATAAATAATAGAGTCACCCAGAATAATTGAGAATGAAAATATTAAAGAAACAAAGTCATAGTTAAAATGTAAGAATTAATTGAAACCAGTGACGGATTTGAATAGAACTTGAAAATAATATAAAGCTATACAATGTGTAATTTCGGTCAATGTAAATGCAAATTCTATTGTTTGTTGTAATAATCACCACGTTAATTTTAAAGGTATTATTGTATTATGTTGTATTATGTTTGAAGATAAGAAAGTTTAAAGATGTTTTATGTACTTTTTGATGTAGCCTATGTATAGCCTATGTATGTCGAGGTCGTTGACTTGACCCAGAGAGATCAGCTGATGGTTGATGTTATAGACAAAACCAGTTCCTGGCAATTGATTCATGCAATTTGGTCGCTTAATTGAATTAAATGATTTTGATTTTTCCAAAATTGGTAAAAATGATATTTTGATAAATTTAAAATTTTTGAAAAAAAAAATTGATTTTTTCCGTCTGCCATATAGATGATGTTTGAGTTTTAAGTATATTATCGTTTATGTGTGTTACTAGTGTTTAATGAATTATATTGTTTAGAATATATGTGTAAACAAATATTAGAGTAAGTGAATTCATGTTTAATAAGGTATTCAATTTGTTTTCTTTAGGATTGTTATTAGTATTGAAGGGAATTAATAGAGTTGATGGATTCATGCAAAAGATTTTAATTTTGATTTTTTGAGAAAGTAATGAAGATATAACAGTTTGATTTTAAGTTAAATGAAATTTTTGAAGTTAAAAATAAATTTTTGTTAGGAAGTATGAATAAGTATATGTATGCGCCCAGTATTTGCCAAAGGCGACCCAGTGTGCACGATAAGGGGAAACATATCGGTTGAGGATCTGGCACGGAATAAGACCCAGGGTTTGGATTTTGGGGGTGGCATGTTAGAAGGTTAGGTGCGCTGTGGTGCGTGTCTGTTCGATTTTATGGTGTTGGGATCTCGAATAGAGAAGTCCAGTAATCTCGTTCAGGTGCAGCCATAGTCGCCGAGCCAGGGGGGTAGTTTACCCATGATGTATAAGAACCAATCGGGGGTTGTTGGCACCATATTCTCACCGATCCTCTTAGCAATGAGATTTCTTCTGTTTCGGCAGATCTCTCATTGGGGGGGGGTATTGTAACGGGGCAAAAAGGGGTATTATATTTTATTGTAATTTTATTCTGTTTTATTCACTTTATACGGGCCCAAAACAGCGAGTCACCGACATAAAACGGTTCAGTGCGTTGGAAGCCGGCGTGGTCAACAACGGTTTAATTCACAGAATTCCAGGGTGCACATGCCTGTGCTTTCCATTGGTGAGAAGAGTAAAAGACTTTGTAACTAACAACCAGCTGTACGATGGAATGCGGCAGGTATGCAACAACGCAATACAATTCTAAGAACTGTATTACTGTGTGACACGCGCAAACACCAGCGGGCGCGCAACCGATGCCGAGAAGCTAAAAAAATATGGCTTGGAGATGATATTTTTCCAACATGTGCTCTAGAAACGACGGAAATATAATTAGAAGTCACGCCCATTTGTGTGACGTGCAGAGAGGCAGTGAGATTTCGTCGACGACAAACACACATTAACAACTCATGTTCCCGGTGCCTCTACTCACAATTTGCCACATGAAGGCTGGGAACAATGACGAAATTTAGTAGCAGGAAAGGCAGTGACATCCGCCCGCATGTAACGTCAGTCGAGATACCGTCGCGGCGTCGGCCGGACGCTCGCTACGACTCAGTGGTCCCAAATAAACTGATATTTTATAAATGACTTTACTGATTGAAAAGATTAATTCTAGGAGAGAAGGTGTTTAATATGTTTTATGATGTTGTACTATGTTAGATTGTAAGAATTATAAATATGTGTTATGCCTTTTACATTGTATAATTTTTGGAGTGGGTCTAGGGTAAGGTCATTCACCTGACCATGAGGCATCAACTGATGACTGGTGTTAGATATGTAGATTGATTTATAATTGATTTGTAGATTCTTTTGGTAATCAATATAATTAAAGGATTGAATAATAATTTTTATTGACAAAATAATTCTTTTTGAAAATTAAATTTTGTTTTGAAAACAAAACAAAAAATTGTATCATGCTTTTATGTTCTCTATACAAGGTTATGCTACTTTGATAAGATATCAGCTGATTCATAGTATCTTGTGTACATAATATTGTTGTAATCAATTTGTAGTTGCAATCGATTTTATGGTAATAATCAGTTTTTTATGTTTTAATAATTGTCAATATATAATTATGAATGTTTATAATAAAAATTAATTCATTTGAAAGATAGAAATTTTGGGCAGTAAATTTGGAAGTTGGATTTAAAGGTTATGGAAGAAATGATGAATGAATTTTATTATGAAGTAAATAAAGGCAATATGAAATTAAATAAATTAAAATTGTTTTGAAGTAATTTACAGTGTTTGACTGTGAGGTAATTAACATTTATGTGAGAGGATTTAATTAATGTAAAAGTTTTCAAATAATGTAATTAAAGTAATTAATGGAAAGAGATGATCTAATTAAATTAAAATGTTAATTTTGGTAATGAACTTGGATTTCTTTTGATTTGAATGATAAAATAAATGATAACTGATAGAAATGCAATGATGGGGATTGAATAATCTAGTTTTGATTTGAAATGATAATACCAGACAAACAGGTAAAATATTTAATTAATGGAAATGGAAATAAAAGTTATTTACTGATAAAAAATTGTAATCAGATATTAACCTAAATGGTATCGCTTATTTTGAGGTTAGGTTTTTGTAAAATAAGAATGTTTATTTGAATATACAAAGGTAATATACGTATGGTAATAATATATGAATAGATGCAACCAGTGCTTCTTAACGCAAACCAGTACGGCTAAGAGGAAACAAGTCAGTTAAGGATGTGGTATGTTGAAAAGCCCGTAATTGATATTTTTAATTGAATGTTACAGAGTTTGGTGATACTGTGGTGGGTGCCTGTCTGATTTTACGGTGTTGGGATCTCGAACAGAGAAGTCCAGTAGAGTCGTGCAGGTGCAGCCGCAGTCACCAGACTAAGGGGGGGGAAATTACCGATGATTTTTAGTAAGGATTTAAGGGGGGTTGTTGGCGCCATATCCTAGCTGGTCCTCTTAGGTTTTTTAGGCAATGAGAGTTTTTCTGTTTCGACAGAAAACCTCTCATTGGGGGGGGTATTGTAACGGGACAAACTGTTGGGATTTATTTTATTCCTTAATAATTGTAAAAAGTAGTAGCCACTCAGGCTGAACAACGTTTTGAGCACAAACGCGTGACATTGTTGAACACCTTGCGGTCCCCCTCGTACCAGGCCGAGCGAGGTACAAAAGCAATTAAAACCGTCTGGGAATGTGAATGGTCAAAAGGGGTGCGAATTCATGTGCATTAAAGCCAACGGTCACACGATGGAAAGCACGTTTAAAGAATTCTTTCCCACCAGATGCTAGATGACGTAAGCTCCTCGAGATGCGCTCCACCAATCCCGACGCAAGTTGCCACACACTGAGGATCTGTGGCCATGTTGAAAATTTTGAGTTGACGAAATCCCTCAGACCGCACGGTCAGAAAACAGTGTTCACGAACAAAATATCCAGTCGGCCAACTAATGTAAAATGTGGTTTTAAAAGTATCTCAAATAATAACGAAGTGAGAAACAAGTGGGCATTCAGTAATAACAATGTTAACAGTTTAAAATAATAACGGAGTGAGAAACAAGTGGACATTCGGTAATAACAATGTTAACAGTTTAAAATTATATCGGAGTGGCCAATAACAAATTCGAATTGGTGGCAAAAGGATTAATAACGAGGATGAGTAACTTTTGAACTTTTCCTATATTTTGAATAAATTTTAACATAGTATACAGCTGTTTAAATTCTGATAAAACAAAGAAAAAAGCTATTAATTAAATGGGGCTTTAAAGAAGTAGTATATATATATATATATATATATATATATATTTCAATCACTTTCTGCTACAGTCCGTTTCTTGATGTATATAATACTTTAATATTTATAACTAAATTTACCCCAAGATATACTTTTTTCCTATTAGGAACATGTTTTTTAATATTTATAACTAAATTTACCTCAAGATATACTTTTTTCCTATTAGGAACATGTTTCGAGAGTTCCTAATAGGAAAAAAGTATATCTTGAGGTAAATTTAGTTATAAATATTAAAGTAATATATATATATGTATGTATGGGAGCGTGAAAATTATGTAATGAACAAAACACTGGGTTGCATTAATTATTTAAGGTATACCGATTATAATGTGTATTTACAATATTTGGTTTTCTTTTAATATGTTTAGTGATAACATCCTATAATAGGCTATCACAGTATGTCATAATATAATTATATAGAAATACGTAAAAAAAGAAATGAATGTCATGTTAGAGGGATAAAGTAATGACTTATATGATCTTATAAATATGTACTTGTTTATTTGCATTTACCTGTTTTTTCTCTGCTAAGTACACCAGACGACACCCTGGTAAATTACGAAAGGTAGGTAACATTTCAAATTTCAATAATTTAAGAATTAATTAACGTGTACTACTTCAAATTAACATCCACACAGGGACGATTTAAATATTTCAATCTTTAAATAACCTGAACTGCTTCAATCGGCATTCTCGGAAGTTTTCAAAGGACGTTAATTGACGTCCATCGGTGTCAAAGTGTTAATCAACTTTCTGTAGTTGGGTAAAATGATAACTGGGGAATATTATCCATCTCTGCTAGATCATCTAAACAAGGAAATAAAGAAAAAAAACGACCACATTTGACGAAAAAGAAGGTTCTTTTTCATCAAAACAATGCACCACCTCACTCTTCTGTGATTGTGATAGCAAAACCATTTGAATTACACTTCCATCCCCCCACTCACAGACTTTGCACCTTCGGACTATTATCTGTTTCCAAATTTGAAGAAGTGGCATGTAGGAAAGAGATTTATGTGAAATGATGAAGTTATTGCTGAAACATCTGCGTATTTTGAAGACTTCGGTAAATAATACTATAAGGATGAGATCAAAAAGCTTACGCATTGTTGGACTAAGTGTATAATATTAAAAGGAGATTATGTTGAGAAATAAAAAAGATTTTTCCCAAGAAATTGTGTATTCTTTATTTTAGCACTGACTTATCAAACAACCTCATAGAACATAACTTAAAGTGTCAATACATATGTAGTAACAAGTGCACGAACACACACACACACACACACACACATTACAGTTTGTGTGTGTGCATATAATTTTTACACACAATTATAACACATACTATTTTGTATACATTTATAAACATTTAAACAAAAATACACAGTTTAGTTTAATATTAGAAACAGTAAAACATCAAATTTTTAATAAAAGAACTTTATCTAGGGTTCTTGTACATTACATGTGGCAGGAAAGGTGGTGTTCAGAGTATTAAACTTTTTTTCTAATTTGATCCCCATACTTTCCTACTTATGAACACTAAAATTAAGATTTTTTAAGATTAATTATGAAGTCTCACCACATGTGACAATATATACAAAAACCTTATTAAAAAATGTGGAAATCAAGTAACACACAAATAAAACAATGCAGTAACTACTTACCCAATAATACTTCTTATTCACAAGGCATTATATTCCTCAACAAAAAATTCACTACCACTAATTTTCATATATTTTGACTACCACAAATGTTTAAAAATCAATTAACAGACTAGAATAAAGTACCTAACACACTGTCCTGCACTACCTTGTTTCTTCATCTTGTTTTGTTCCTCTCTGCTGTTGTCTGTAGTTCTGCTAGCAGTTTTGCAAACTCAGCGTGTATGTATTGTTGAATGCTTATCTAGTCACTCAGTTACATTCACAATGCCAAACTGATTTTATAGTTAGTTTTCCTGGCTGTGCAGTGACAAATTAATCAACTATATTATTAAAATTGGAAACTACTGGACTGTTGTGCCGTGGTCGACTACTTACGACATGATTCATATTTTTCTAAACGTTTTGGCCACCCACTGTAGGCTGTCTTTAGTAGAAATGCATTCCAGAAAGGATGGCAGACTAAACGCACCTCAAGCAGAGGTATAATCAATGGGGTTTTGCATTTGGCCTGTGAACCTGATATAGTAGTAATATTGCCTTAGCCAGAAAGTTGACATTAGAATGTCTTCTCAATTGTGGGGCACTTCCCAACAGCCTCTGTGCACCAATCAGGTTGTACCATCAGTAAGATGAGATTATCATTCTGAGTCCATACATTGCTACAATTAGTATTCATCAACTGCACCCTGTCACCAATTGTCACCTTCAATGGAAGTGGCCCGTTGCTCTAGTCACTGTTATTCTCCTATCGGTACAGCCATTAGTTAATGATGGGCAGAAACATATCAACACCACAACTACATTGATGCTAGACAAAAAATTAATTACCACTGATAACAGTTGCTTTGGTGTCGACTGTCATTCTTCTAAGCGAGGAAGCTATACCACACATGTAACTTAAACAAGATACAATCTGCATTTGTACTGGCTTAAAAATGACATACAGTAAATACCAAATTAACAGTCTATATAAAAAAAATTCACAAACAGATGACTATTGACATTTTACAACTGGGACCAAAAAGTATTAAACGTTTTATGAATTCTAGATGTTTTTTTTTCAAAACAACTGCACTCTAATTTCTTTGATACAAATTTTATATTTCGCATTTTTTAATTTCACATTACATCTTGTATGTGATATATGCTATATATTTAAAGCCCTTTTTATCAATGAATGAACTGGTAAACTCAAACATGTGTTTGTTCCATTTGTCTTATTACTATATTTACTTTTGAGATGTTTATATTCTGTAATCAGTAACTCTACATAGGAACTCTGACTTAAAATTATTAGCTTTTAACGATGTCTCTGTTGAGTACTATTTTAAAAAAGCTTATTTTTAATTTCATTATTCTACTTACAGATAAAAACATAAGCACCACTTCAGGCAACAATTCACATGTGGCAACGCTACTCTACAATCTGCAATACGAGGTTAATAAATTACTATTATCAATCTTTAATTTAACAAATTAAAGTTAAGTATCTGAATCTCTTAGATAAAGTAGAGCAATAAATATTCAATTTGACATTAAAATCTAAGCATACCCTTAAATACTCAACAGACTGAAGACCAGTAAAATGGCCACCTCGATCTCCTGATCTTACGCCAGCAGACTTTTCCCTTTGGGGTTCAATGAAGTCATTAGTTTCTTCCGCTCGTATTGGCACACTAGAAGAACTGAGACACGCATAATAGAATATGGAGCTCCTGTTAAGAATAATCCTGATGCTATAAAATGTACCTGGCGGGGGTGGATTCGCCTAGCTGAATTCTGAATTCAACAAAATTGCCACATTGAACAACTGGTTTGAACAAACCTTTGCAGCTTTATCAATTCAACAATTTTGATATTTAAGCATTGAAGGAAAACTTAAATAATATAAATTTTCAATTTGTTTATAGTTACATTTGTTGTGAAAACGTTTACAAAAAACTTTGTTCTGTTTAAAATCGTAAGACTTTTCTGGGCAATTCGAGGTGGCCATTTTACTCGTCCGTTTCGACCAATCCATCGCTTACCGAATGTATTATTTAAATGGTTGATCAAATCATGACAGTAATTGTAACGGTACAGAATTGTGGGCTACAATAGTTTCAATTTCAATCCAGTTTTAATTTTTAATTGTCAGCATTCACCTGTGAGGTGCCCCAGTGTAACCAACAACATACACTGTTATTATAAATTGTTGATATCTGGAGACAGCCTAGCTCAGACGTGTTACGCAATACCTTGCCAGCAGCAGTCTTTGTGAATTACAGTATGCAGATTGTCACCATAGTAGTAACATCAGCCAGCAGCAGGAAGTAGCATACAGTTCGCTAACTGAGAACAGTGGCCTCGGGCGTGCAAGATAGGCCTAAAGTAAAAAGGGCCTATCTAATAAAAATGTAAAAAGTGTTCAACTGTAACTTATGGTGCTCGGTCAAATAATTAAAAACGTAAGAGCTCGAGCAGCTGGTTAAACCGACAAAAAGAAGTTTGTAAAAGTGTAAAAAAATCGTAAACTATGGTAAATTAAATAAGACGGAGTATGTCGCGGTAGTGCGAAAGTTCATGAACTGTGGAAATAACATTTGTGACCAGAAACAGCCAACAACACGAGGTGGTGATGGAACTTATTAATGCCGTGGATTGTTAAGTACTCTACATAACACTATCAGAACTATTCCATAAATACAGAAATTAAATATAAACACAGAGTTTTAATCACGGGGGTTTAAAAGAAAAAAAATAAAAGAGTATGAGTGAGAGAGCGTTGCAAAGTGCTGGTTAAGTTATTGTTATATTGCGTTATTGCCAAGTCATTTTCATATGAGTTTAGATCAATTGATTAAGTATTCATGCCTTATCGTTTTTTTTTGTATTGAAAGTGTAATGTAAAAATAAAGTGAAAGCAAATATTGCATTATAGAAAGCTAGTTGTTTTAGAATACAAAAATTGGTGTTAGCGCAATTATTTTGAAACTTCAACCCAAATAACCTTTTCTGCAGCTGATTTTCGTCTGTACGACCTTGGAAGAGAACCCGAAGGTAAGATAAGACATTATAAATATTAATACAAATAAATTGAGTAGTTTCATTGGCCCCGAACTGGGACTTGAAGAGTTTAATATAAATTGATAGAAGTTATACAGTTTCATTGACGCCCGAGAACTGGGACTCGAATAGTATTTTATTATTTCCACTAATTAATATAGTTGCATTGGCGCCCGAACTGGGACTCGAGTGTAATTTTTTATTACATTCGCCAGACCTAATTAAGCTGCAGAACGGGTTATTTGGAAGTAAGGTTAGAAATGTTTTTAGATTGTAACTAGAAAGAAAAGGTGATAAATTTTAATAACTGTGTATGCAATCGATAATCATTTAATTAAAAAATAATTTCATAATGGAAAACACAGAGAATAAAATAAATGAGATTCACGTAAGTGTCGGCGATGAAGCTGAGAATAAATTGATATTACAAAGTAAAGAAAATGTGTTAACTGAGCCGGCTAACAGAAGCGACTCAGGAATTCAAACAAATGAAATGATAAGTGAAATTAATGTTCATGAATCAAAAATAATGAATGAAGTCGAAATCCATTCGACATCTATTTCAAGTAATCAAAATAAGAAATCCGATGACGATAATATGTTAAAACGGTTGTATAGTATGATGTGTAGTAATTTTAGTGAACTAAGAGGGGACTTGAATGAATTGAAAGAACAAAATAAATAAGTCAAGAATGATTTCGAGAAAATAAATTATCGTTTTGATAGTAATGACAACAAATTTAATGAAATAAAAGGGGACATTAATGCAAAATTTGAGGTACAGAATAGTCATTTTAATGATAAATTCAATGAACAAAATGTTAAATTTAACGAAATTAAGGGAGAAATAACAGAAATAAATGTTAAGCTAATACAACAATTAGATAAGTTGGGGAGAAATATTGACAATAATGAAATAACAGAAAACAGAGTAAGTGAAAATAATGTAATTACGAATAGTAATGGTAATAGTCTAGTTGCAAATCAAGTGATGAATTATAATGTGAGTAATAACGATAATTGTAATAATAAGGTAAGAAGTGATAACAATAATGTTGAAAGTGGTAATGTAATTGAAAATGTGGTATCAGAGAGTAATACATTAAAAATAGTTAGTGAGATAGTGAGTAAGAGTGAGAGAGTAATGGGTTGTAAAGGGGTAGGAATAAGTGTTGATGAGGTTGTGAGAGAGTGTGATGATAGTTTAGAGGGGCAAAGGGCAAATTTTCCCCAAGTTTATGGTGAAACAGAGGTTTCACAAATGTTGTATGAGGACAGAGTTTCCTCCTGTAGTTATGTGGGAGACATGGTGTCTCAAAATGGTCCCTTAGTTTTTGTGATTTATCTGATAAAACAAGGAGATGTAATAAGTATTTTGTGTGGCCCTTTGCATGGAATGAGACAGTTCAGGGGGGTTGTGAGAAGTAGTTATGATGAGTGGAAAGAAATGTTAAATTGAACGAGATAAACAAGATGAAATGCTTACATTGTGAAATAGAGATAGATGAATATTTTGATGATACCTTTATAAATAATAATAACTTACCTGGCGTTTTAATGAATGTAGTAGAGGAATATAATGATAAAATAACTTACTTTGTGTTGAATAAAAATACTGACGGAGACAGAACTGGAATTACCAATGTAGATGAGTTTTATGAATTAATAGATAATAATGGTGTCAAATATTATGTTGATAATGGTCATTATAATAATAAATTGTATGTGGATAAAAATGATTTATGTTTTAAATATGTTAGATATTTATACGATGATGGGGGTTGAGTAATACGGAATGAACATTTAATTATGTGAGTAATGGTAAAATTACCTGGCTGATTTAGGTATTGAAGTGTGGCAAATAATAAAATTAAGACGAAAATTTGTAAATAAATGTGTTAGTGTTAAATGTATTGTGTCAAGACTATATTGTTGGAATGTAGATTATAGTTTATGTAACAATGTTTGCAGTATGTTATAATAATATAATATTTTATTTTGTTAAATAATCAACAAGAGGTACTGATGAATTTTATTTTGCATTGTGTGTTTATATTAAAAGTGTTTTAAATAATGTAAATAAAGCTAAATTGTTTTGAGTGGAGGTGAAATTAAAGTAATTTAAAAGGTTAATTTTATTAATGAAGTAAAATTAAATTTGACTTGGACTGTAACAAATAGTAACTGATTAAAAAGTACAGACTAACAAGATTCATAGAAATTAAAAATTGAAGGAAGTACATGTGTCAGTAGTGTTGTAATCAGAATGTTGAGACTGAGTTAGTGTTTATAAAACCAGTCTGGCATACAACTGATAATGTAAACAGGTATGTTGTATGTTGTGTGACCAATGTTTACAGTCATGCTGTAGTTGACAACAACAAGAATGTTGTATTTTGATGAATCAGTACCATGAGTATGAAACACAAGAAATGAAAGATGTGAAGAAATGAAGGTAATTTTTCCTGTTAATGCAGAATCATTTTGAAAAAATGTAATAAGAGTAAATGAAATTGGTAATTAAATTAATTAAAAAGACGATTTTTAATAATGAATTTAAATTTATTTTCATTCAAATTTCAAATGTAATTGTAGTTTAAATAATAATTGATGGAAGAAATGTTTAAGATATTCATTTAAAATTGAACACTGAAGTAAATCTTTGGGTAAAAATAGTCAAAAAATTGTTTGGGTGAATCAATGTGTTATTTTGAAGGGGTAATAATGTATTGTGAAAATTATTTAATTTGTATGGAATTAGCTGTAAGTAGACAGGTTATATTATCAAAATTAAAAACTAAGCCAGTATTTTGTAAATAAACAACCAGTACTTTGAGGAAAGCCAACCAGTACTTTGCAATTAATGAACCAGTACGGCTAAGAGGAAACCAATCAGTTGTGGATATGGTATAATGGAAAGCCTGTTTGTTAATTTTTTAATTGAATGTTACAGGGTCAGGTGATACTGTGGCGGGTATCGGCCCGATCTTATGGTGTTGGGATCTCGAACAGAGAAGTCCAGTAAGGTCGGATGGGTGCTGCCACAGTCGCCAGACTAGGGGGGTAAGTACCCATGATTTTAGTAGAGAGTTCAGGGGGGTGCGGCGTCATATCCTCACTGATCCTCTTAGGTTTTAGGCAATGAGAGTTTGTATGCTTCGGCATCCAACCTCTCATTGGGGGGGGGGGTATTGTAACGGTACAGAATTGTGGGCTACAATAGTTTCAATTTCAATCCAGTTTTAATTTTTAATTGTCAGTATTCACCTGTGAGGTGCCCTAGTGTAACCAACAACATACACTGTTATTATAAATTGTTGATGTCTGGAGACAGCCCAGCTCAGACGTGTTATGCAATACCTTGACAGCAGCAGTCTTTGTGAATCACAGTATGCAGATTGTCACCATAGTAGTAACATCAGCCAGCAGCAGGAAGTAGCATACAGTTCGCTAATTGAGAACAGTGGCCTCGGGCGTGCAAGATAGGCCTAAAGTAAAAAGGGCCTATCTAATAAAAATGTAAAAAGTGTTCAACTGTAACTTATGGTGCGCGGTCAAATAAATAAAAACGTAAGAGCTCGAGCAACTGGTTAAACCGACAAAAAGAAGTTTGTAAAAGTGTAAAGAAATCGTAAACTATGGTAAATTAAATAAGACGGAGTATGTCGTGGTAGTGCGAAAGTTCATGAACTGTGGAAATAACATTTGTGACCAGAAACAGCCAACAACACGAGGTGGTGATGGAACTTATTAATGCCGTGGATTGTTAAGTACTCTACATAACACTATCAGAACTATTCCATAAAT
Organism: Magicicada septendecula; assembly: GCA_034769895.1. NCBI lineage: Eukaryota > Metazoa > Arthropoda > Insecta > Hemiptera > Cicadidae > Magicicada > Magicicada septendecula. The sequence goes on from CM068373.1 coordinate 112,881,557, forward strand.
ATAGAAATTAAATATAAACACAGAGTTTTAATCACGGGGGTTTAAAAGAAAAAAAATAAAAGAGTATGAGTGAGAGAGCGTTGCAAAGTGCTGGTTAAGTTATTGTTATATTGCGTTATTGCCAAGTCATTTTCATATGAGTTTAGATCAATTGATTAAGTATTCATGCCTTATCGTTTTTTTTTGTATTGAAAGTGTAATGTAAAAATAAAGTGAAAGCAAATATTGCATTATAGAAAGCTAGTTGTTTTAGAATACAAAAATTGGTGTTAGCGCAATTATTTTGAAACTTCAACCCAAATAACCTTTTCTGCAGCTGATTTTCGTCTGTACGACCTTGGAAGAGAACCCGAAGGTAAGATAAGACATTATAAATATTAATTCAAATAAATTGAGTAGTTTCATTGGCCCCGAACTGGGACTCGAAGAGTTTAATATAAATTGATAGAAGTTATATAGTTTCATTGACGCCCGAGAACTGGGACTCGAATAGTATTTTATTATTTCCACTAATTAATATAGTTGCATTGGCGCCCGAACTGGGACTCGAGTGTAATTTTTTATTACATTCGCCAGACCTAATTAAGCTGCAGAACTTATTTGTTATTTGGAAGTAAGGTTAGAAATGTTTTTAGATTGTAACTAGAAAGAAAAAGTGATAAATTTTAATAACTGTGTATGCAATCGATAATCATTTAATTAAAAAATAATTTCATAATGGAAAACACAGAGAATAAAATTAATGAGATTGACGTAAGTGTCGGCGATGAAGCCGAGAATAAATTGATATTACAAAGTAAAGAAAATGTGTTAACTGAGCCGGCTAACAGAAGCGACTCAGGAATTCAAACAAATGAAACGATAAGTGAAATTAATGTTCATGAATCAAAAATAATGAATGAAGTCGAAATCCATTCGACATCTATTTCAAGTAATCAAAATAAGAAATCCGATGACGATAATATGTTAAAACGGTTGTATAGTATGATGTGTAGTAATTTTAGTGAACTAAGAGGGGACTTGAATGAATTGAAAGAACAAAATAAATAAGTCAAGAATGATTTCGAGAAAATAAATTATCGTTTTGATAGTAATGACAACAAATTTAATGAAATAAAAGGGGACATTAATGCAAAATTTGAGGTACAGAATAGTCATTTTAATGATAAATTCAATGAACAAAATGTTAAATTTAACGAAATTAAGGGAGAAATAACAGAAATAAATGTTAAGCTAATACAACAATTAGATAAGTTGGGGAGAAATATTGACAATAATGAAATAACAGGAAACAGAGTAAGTGAAAATAATGTAATTACGAATAGTAATGGTAATAGTCTAGTTGCAAATCAAGTGATGAATTATAATGTGAGTAATAACGATAATTGTAATAATAAGGTAAGAAGTGATAACAATAATGTTGAAAGTGGTAATGTAATTGAAAATGTGGTACGAATAGTAATGGTAATAGTCTAGTTGCAAATCAAGTGATGAATTATAATGTGAGTAATAACGATAATTGTAATAATAAGGTAAGAAGTGATAACAATAATGTTGAAAGTGGTAATGTAATTGAAAATGTGGTATCAGAGAGTAATACATTAAAAATAGTTAGTGAGATAGTGAGTAAGAGTGAGAGAATAATGGGTTGTAAAGGGGTAGGAATAAGTGTTGATGAGGTTGTGAGAGAGTGTGATGATAGTTTAGAGGGGCAAAGGGCAAATTTTCCCCAAGTTTATGGTGAAACAGAGGTTTCACAAATGTTGTATGAGGACAGAGTTTCCTCCTGTAGTTATGTGTGAGACATGGGGTCTCAAAATGGTCCTTAGTTTTTGTGATTTATCTGATAAAACAAGGAGATGTAATAAGTATTTTGTGTGGCCCTTTGCATGGAATGAGATAGTTCAGGGGGGTTGTGAGAAGTATTGCGAGAGAGAGAGAGAGAATAATAGAGTTATTTAGGTTGAGAAGTAGTTATGATGAGTGGAAAGAAATGTTAAATTGAAGGAGATAAACAAGATGAAATGCTTACATTGTGAAATAGAGATAGATGAATATTTTGATGATACCTTTATAAATAATAATAACTTACCTGGCGTTTTAATGAATGTAGTAGAGGAATATAATGATAAAATAACTTACTTTGTGTTGAATAAAAATACTGACGGAGACAGAACTGGAATTACCAATGTAGATGAGTTTTATGAATTAATAGATAATAATGGTGTCAAATATTATGTTGATAATGGTCATTATAATAATAACAATAATAAATTGTATGTGGATAAAAATGATTTATGTTTTAAATATGTTAGATATTTATACGATGATGGGGGTTGAGTAATACGGAATGAACATTTAATTATGTGAGTAATGGTAAAATTACCTGGCTGATTTAGGTATTGAAGTGTGGCAAATAATAAAATTAAGACAAAAATTTGTAAATAAATGTGTTAGTGTTAAATGTATTGTGTTAAGACTATATTGTTGGAATGTAGATTATAGTTTATGTAACAATGTTTGCAGTATGTTATAATAATAATAATATTTAATTTTGTTAAATAATCAACAAGAGGTACTGATGAATTTTATTTTGCATTGTGTGTTTATATTAAAAGTGTTTTAAATAATGTAAATAAAGCTAAATTGTTTTGAGTGGAGGTGAAATTAAAGTAATTTAAAAGGTTAATTTTATTAATGAAGTAAAATTAAATTTGACTTGGACTGTAACAAATAGTAACTGATTAAAAAGTACAGACTAACAAGATTCATAGAAATTAAAAATTGAAGGAAGTTCATGTGTCAGTAGTGTTGTAATCAGAATGTTGAGACTGAGTTAGTGTTTATAAAACCAGTCTGGCATACAACTGATAATGTAAACAGGTATGTTGTATGTTGTGTGACCAATGTTTACAGTCATGCTGTAGTTGACAACAACAAGAATGTTGTATTTTGATGAATCAGTACCATGAGTATGAAACACAAGAAATGAAAGATGTGAAGAAATGAAGGTAATTTTTCCTGTTAATGCAGAACCATTTTGAAAAAATGTAATAAGAGTAAATGAAACTGGTAATTAAATTAATTAAAAAGACGATTTTTAATAATGAATTTAAATTTATTTTGATTCAAATTTCAAATGTAATTGTAGTTTAAATAATAATTGATGGAAGAAATGTTTAAGATATTCATTTAAAATTGAACACTGAAGTAAATCTTTGGGTAAAAATAATCAAAAAATTGTTTGGGTGAATCAATGTGTTATTTTGAAGGGGTAATAATGTATTGTGAAAATTATTTAATTTGTATGGACAAATACCTGTAAGTAGACAGGTTATATTATCAAAATTAAAAACTAAGCCAGTATTTTGTAAATAAACAACCAGTACTTTGAGGAAAGCCAACCAGTACTTTGCAATTAATGAACCAGTACGGCTAAGAGGAAACCAATCAGTTGTGGATATGGTATAATGGAAAGCCTGTTTGTTAATTTTTTAATTGAATGTTACAGGGTCAGGTGATACTGTGGCGGGTATCGGCCCGATCTTATGGTGTTGGGATCTCGAACAGAGAAGTCCAGTAAGGTCGGATGGGTGCTGCCACAGTCGCCAGACTAGGGGGGTAAGTACCCATGATTTTAGTAGAGAGTTCAGGGGGGTTGCGGCGCCATATCCTCACTGATCCTCTTAGGTTTTAGGCAATGAGAGTTTGTATGCTTCGGCATCCAACCTCTCATTGGGGGGGGGGGTATTGTAACGGTACAGAATTGTGGGCTACAATAGTTTCAATTTCAATCCAGTTTTAATTTTTAATTGTCAGTATTCACCTGTGAGGTGCCCTAGTGTAACCAACAACATACACTGTTATTATAAATTGTTGATGTCTGGAGACAGCCCAGCTCAGACGTGTTACGCAATACCTTGACAGCAGCAGTCTTTGTGAATCACAGTATGCAGATTGTCACCATAGTAGTAACATCAGCCAGCAGCAGGAAGTAGCATACAGTTCGCTAATTGAGAACAGTGGCCTCGGGCGTGCAAGATAGGCCTAAAGTAAAAAGGGCCTATCTAATAAAAATGTAAAAAGTGTTCAACTGTAACTTATGGTGCGCGGTCAAATAATTAAAAACGTAAGAGCTCGAGCAACTGGTTAAACCGACAAAAAGAAGTTTGTAAAAGTGTAAAGAAATCGTAAACTATGGTAAATTAAATAAGACGGAGTATGTCGTGGTAGTGCGAAAGTTCATGAACTGTGGAAATAACATTTGTGACCAGAAACAGCCAACAACACGAGGTGGTGATGGAACTTATTAATGCCGTGGATTGTTAAGTACTCTACATAACACTCTCAGAACTATTCCATAAATACAGAAATTAAATATAAACACAGAGTTTTAATCACGGGGATTTAAAAGAAAAAAAATAAAAGAGTATGAGTGAGAGAGCGTTGCAAAGTGCTGGTTAAGTTATTGTTATATTGCGTTATTGCCAAGTCATTTTCATATGAGTTTAGATCAATTGATTAAGTATTCATGCCTTATCGTTTTTTTTTTTGTATTGAAAGTGTAATGTAAAAATAAAGTGAAAGCAAATATTGCATTATAGAAAGCTAGTTGTTTTAGAATACAAAAATTGGTGTTAGCGCAATTATTTTGAAACTTCAACCCAAATAACCTTTTCTGCAGCTGATTTTCGTCTGTATGACCTTGGAAGAGAACCCGAAGGTAAGATAAGACATTATAAATATTAATTCAAATAAATTGAGTAGTTTCATTGGCCCCGAACTGGGACTCGAAGAGTTTAATATAAATTGATAGAAGTTATATAGTTTCATTGACGCCCGAGAACTGGGACTCGAATAGTATTTTATTATTTCCACTAATTAATATAGTTGCATTGGCGCCCGAACTGGGACTCGAGTGTAATTTTTTATTACATTCGCCAGACCTAATTAAGCTGCAAAACGGGTTATTTGGAAGTAAGGTTAGAAATGTTTTTAGATTGTAACTAGAAAGAAAAAGTGATAAATTTTAATAACTGTGTATGCAATCGATAATCATTTAATTAAAAAATAATTTCATAATGGAAAACACAGAGAATAAAATAAATGAGATTGACGTAAGTGTCGGCGATGAAGCCGAGAATAAATTGATATTACAAAGTAAAGAAAATGTGTTAACTGAGCCGGCTAACAGAAGCGACTCAGGAATTCAAACAAATGAAATGATAAGTGAAATTAATGTTCATGAATCAAAAATAATGAATGAAGTCGAAATCCATTCGACATCTATTTCAAGTAATCAAAATAAGAAATCCGATGACGATAATATGTTAAAACGGTTGTATAGTATGATGTGTAGTAATTTTAGTGAACTAAGAGGGGACTTGAATGAATTCAAAGAACAAAATAAATAAGTCAAGAATGATTTCGAGAAAATAAATTATCGTTTTGATAGTAATGACAAAAAATTTAATGAAATAAAAGGGGACATTAATGCAAAATTTGAGGTACAGAATAGTCATTTTAATGATAAATTCAATGAACAAAATGTTAAATTTAATGAAATTAAGGGAGAAATAACAGAAATAAATGTTAAGCTAATACAACAATTAGATAAGTTGGGGAGAAATATTGACAATAATGAAATAACAGAAAACAGAGTAAGTGAAAATAATGTAATTACGAATAGTAATGGTAAGTCTAGTTGCAAATCAAGTGATGAATTATAATGTGAGTAATAACGATAATTGTAATAATAAGGTAAGAAGTGATAACAATAATGTTGAAAGTGGTAATGTAATTGAAAATGTGGTATCAGAGAGTAATACATTAAAAATAGTTAGTGAGATAGTGAGTAAGAGTGAGAGAGTAATGGGTTGGAAAGGGGTAGGAATAAGTGTTGATGAGGTTGTGAGAGAGTGTGATGATAGTTTAGAGGGGCAAAGGGCAAATTTTCCCCAAGTTTATGGTGAAACAGAGGTTTCACAAATCTTGTATGAGGACAGAGTTTCCTCCTGTAGTTATGTGGGAGACATGGTGTCTCAAAATAGTCCCTTAGTTTTTGTGATTTATCTGATAAAACAAGGAGATGTAATAAGTATTTTGTGTGGCCCTTTGCATGGAATGAGATAGTTCAGGGGGGTTGTGAGAAGTATTGCGAGAGAGAGAGAGAATAATAGAGTTATTTAGGTTGAGAAGTAGTTATGATGAGTGGAAAGAAATGTTAAATTGAAGGAGATAAACAAGATGAAATGCTTACATTGTGAAATAGAGATAGACGAATATTTTGATGATACCTTTATAAATAATAATAACTTACCTGGCGTTTTAATGAATGTAGTAGAGGAATATAATGATAAAATAACTTACTTTGTGTTGAATAAAAATACTGACGGAGACAGAACTGGAATTACCAATGTAGATGAGTTTTATGAATTAATAGATAATAATGGTGTCAAATATTATGTTTGATAATGGTCATTATAATAATAATAATAAATTGTATGTGGATAAAAATGATTTATGTTTTAAATATGTTAGATATTTATACGATGATGGGGGTTGAGTAATACGGAATGAACATTTAATTATGTGAGTAATGGTAAAATTACCTGGCTGATTTAGGTATTGAAGTGTGGCAAATAATAAAATTAAGACGAAAATTTGTAAATAAATGTGTTAGTGTTAAATGTATTGTGTTAAGACTATATTGTTGGAATGTAGATTATAGTTTATGTAACAATGTTTGCAGTATGTTATAATAATAATAATATTTTATTTTGTTAAATAATCAACAAGAGGTACTGATGAATTTTATTTTGCATTGTGTGTTTATATTAAAAGTGTTTTAAATAATGTAAATAAAGCTAAATTGTTTTGAGTGGATGTGAAATTAAAGTAATTTAAAAGGTTAATTTTATTAATGAAGTAAAATTAAATTTGACTTGGACTGTAACAAATAGTAACTGATTAAAAAGTACAGACTAACAAGATTCATAGAAATTAAAAATTGAAGGAAGTTCATGTGTCAGTAGTGTTGTAATCAGAATGTTGAGACTGAGTTAGTGTTTATAAAACCAGTCTGGCATACAACTGATAATGTAAACAGGTATGTTGTATGTTGTGTGACCAATGTTTACAGTCATGCTGTAGTTGACAACAACAAGAATGTTGTATTTTGATGAATCAGTACCATGAGTATGAAACACAAGAAATGAAAGATGTGAAGAAATGAAGGTAATTTTTCCTGTTAATGCAGAATCATTTTGAAAAAATGTAATAAGAGTAAATGAAATTGGTAATTAAATTAATTAAAAAGACGATTTTTAATAATGAATTTAAATTTATTTTGATTCAAATTTCAAATGTAATTGTAGTTTAAATAATAATTGATGGAAGAAATGTTTAAGATATTCATTTAAAGTTGAACACTGAAGTAAATCTTTGGGTAAAAATAATCAAAAAATTGTTTGGTTGAATCAATGTTATTTTGAAGGGGTAATAATGTATTGTGAAAATTATTTAATTTGTATGGACAAATACCTGTAAGTAGACAGGTTATATTATCAAAATTAAAAACTAAGCCAGTATTTTGTAAATAAACAACCAGTACTTTGAGGAAAGCCAACCAGTACTTTGCAATTAATGAACCAGTACGGCTAAGAGGAAACCAATCAGTTGTGGATATGGTATAATGGAAAGCCTGTTTGTTAATTTTTTAATTGAATGTTACAGGGTCAGGTGATACTGTGGCGGGTATCGGCCCGATCTTATGGTGTTGGGATCTCGAACAGAGAAGTCCAGTAAGGTCGGATGGGTGCTGCCACAGTCGCCAGACTAGGGGGGTAAGTACCCATGATTTTAGTAGAGAGTTCAGGGGGGTTGCGGCGCCATATCCTCACTGATCCTCTTAGGTTTTAGGCAATGAGAGTTTGTATGCTTCGGCATCCAACCTCTCATTGGGGGGGGGGGGTATTGTAACGGTACAGAATTGTGGGCTACAATAGTTTCAATTTCAATCCATTTTTAATTTTTAATTGTCAGTATTCACCTGTGAGGTGCCCTAGTGTAACCAACAACATACACTGTTATTATAAATTGTTGATGTCTGGAGACAGCCCAGCTCAGACGTGTTATGCAATACCTTGACAGCAGCAGTCTTTGTGAATCACAGTATGCAGATTGTCACCATAGTAGTAACATCAGCCAGCAGCAGGAAGTAGCATACAGTTCGCTAATTGAGAACAGTGGCCTCGAGCGTGCAAGATAGGCCTAAAGTAAAAAGGGCCTATCTAATAAAAATGTAAAAAGTGTTCAACTGTAACTTATGGTGCGCGGTCAAATAATTAAAAACGTACGAGCTCGAGCAACTGGTTAAACCGACAAAAAGAAGTTTGTAAAAGTGTAAAGAAATCGTAAACTATGGTAAATTAAATAAGACGGAGTATGTCGCGGTAGTGCGAAAGTTCATGAACTGTGGAAATAACATTTGTGACCAGAAACAGCCAACAACACGAGGTGGTGATGGAACTTATTAATGCCGTGGATTGTTAAGTACTCTACATAACACTATCAGAACTATTCCATAAATACAGAAATTAAATATAAACACAGAGTTTTAATCACGGGGGTTTAAAAGAAAAAAAATAAAAGAGTATGAGTGAGAGAGCGTTGCAAAGTGCTGGTTAAGTTATTGTTATATTGCGTTATTGCAAAGTCATTTTCATATGAGTTTAGATCAATTGATTAAGTATTCATGCCTTATCGTTTTTTTTTGTATTGAAAGTGTAATCTAAAAATAAAGTGAAAGCAAATATTGCATTATAGAAAGCTAGTTGTTTTAGAATACAAAAATTGGTGTTAGCGCAATTATTTTGAAACTTCAACCCAAATAACCTTTTCTGCAACTGATTTTCGTCTGTACGACCTTGGAAGAGAACCCGAAGGTAAGATAAGACATTATAAATATTAATTCAAATAAATTGAGTAGTTTCATTGGCCCCGAACTGGGACTCGAAGAGTTTAATATAAATTGATAGAAGTTATATAGTTTCATTGACCCCCGAGAACTGGGACTCGAATAGTATTTTATTATTTCCACTAATTAATATAGTTGCATTGGCGCCCGAACTGGGACTCGAGTGTAATTTTTTATTACATTCGCCAGACCTAATTAAGCTGCAGAACGGGTTATTTGGAAGTAAGGTTAGAAATGTTTTTAGATTGTAACTAGAAAGAAAAAATGATAAATTTTAATAACTGTGTACGCAATCGATAATCATTTAATTAAAAAATAATTTCATAATGGAAAACACAGAGAATAAAATAAATGAGATTCACGTAAGTGTCGGCGATGAAGCCGAGAATAAATTGATATTACAAAGTAAAGAAAATGTGTTAACTGAGCCGGCTAACAGAAGCGACTCAGGAATTCAAACAAATGAAATTATAAGTGAAATTAATGTTCATGAATCAAAAATAATGAATGAAGTCGAAATCCATTCGACATCTATTTCAAGTAATCAAAATAAGAAATCCGATGACGATAATATGTTAAAACGGTTGTATAGTATGATGTGTAGTAATTTTAGTGAACTAAGAGGGGACTTGAATGAATTGAAAGAACAAAATAAATAAGTCAAGAATGATTTCGAGAAAATAAATTATCGTTTTGATAGTAATGACAACAAATTTAATGAAATAAAAGGGGACATTAATGCAAAATTTGAGGTACAGAATAGTCATTTTAATGATAAATTCAATGAACAAAATGTTAAATTTAACGAAATTAAGGGAGAAATAACAGAAATAAATGTTAAGCTAATACAACAATTAGATAAGTTGGGGAGAAATATTGACAATAATGAAATAACAGAAAACAGAGTAAGTGAAAATAATGTAATTACGAATAGTAATGGTAATAGTCTAGTTGCAAATCAAGTGATGAATTATAATGTGAGTAATAACGATAATTGTAATAATAAGGTAAGAAGTGATAACAATAATGTTGAAAGTGGTAATGTAATTGAAAATGTGGTATCAGAGAGTAATACATTAAAAATAGTTAGTGAGATAGTGAGTAAGAGTGAGAGAGTAATGGGTTGTAAAGGGGTAGGAATAAGTGTTGATGAGGTTGTGAGAGAGTGTGATGATAGTTTAGAGGGGCAAAGGGCAAATTTTCCCCAAGTTTATGGTGAAACAGAGGTTTCACAAATGTTGTATGAGGACAGAGTTTCCTCCTGTAGTTATGTGGGAGACATGGTGTCTCAAAATGGTCCCTTAGTTTTTGTGATTTATCTGATAAAACAAGGAGATGTAATAAGTATTTTGTGTGGCCCTTTGCATGGAATGAGATAGTTCAGGGGGGTTGTGAGAAGTATTGCGAGAGAGAGAGAGAATAATAGAGTTATTTAGGTTGAGAAGTAGTTATGATGAGTGGAAAGAAATGTTAAATTGAAGGAGATAAACAAGATGAAATGCTTACATTGTGAAATAGAGATAGATGAATATTTTGATGATACCTTTATAAATAATAATAACTTACCTGGCGTTTTAATGAATGTAGTAGAGGAATATAATGATAAAATAACTTACTTTGTGTTGAATAAAAATACTGACGGAGACAGAACTGGAATTACCAATGTAGATGAGTTTTATGAATTAATAGATAATAATGGTGTCAAATATTATGTTTGATAATGGTCATTATAATAATAATAATAAATTGTATGTGGATAAAAATGATTTACGTTTTAAATATGTTAGATATTTATACGATGATGGGGGTTGAGTAATACGGAATGAACATTTAATTATGTGAGTAATGGTAAAATTACCTGGCTGATTTAGGTATTGAAGTGTGGCAAATAATAAAATTAAGACGAAAATTTGTAAATAAATGTGTTAGTGTTAAATGTATTGTGTTAAGACTATATTGTTGGAATGTAGATTATAGTTTATGTAACAATGTTTGCAGTATGTTATAATAATAATAATATTTTATTTTGTTAAATAATCAACAAGAGGTACTGATGAATTTTATTTTGCATTGTGTGTTTATATTAAAAGTGTTTTAAATAATGTAAATAAAGCTAAATTGTTTTGAGTGGAGGTGAAATTAAAGTAATTTAAAAGGTTAATTTTATTAATGAAGTAAAATTAAATTTGACTTGGACTGTAACAAATAGTAACTGATTAAAAAGTACAGACTAACAAGATTCATAGAAATTAAAAATTGAAGGAAGTTCATGTGTCAGTAGTGTTGTAATCAGAATGTTGAGACTGAGTTAGTGTTTATAAAACCAGTCTGGCATACAACTGATAATGTAAACAGGTATGTTGTATGTTGTGTGACCAATGTTTACAGTCATGCTCTAATGCTGTAATTGACAACAACAAGTTGTCAATTACAGTCATGCTGTAGTTGACAACAACAAGAATGTTGTATTTTGATGAATCAGTACCATGAGTATGAAACACAAGAAATGAAAGATGTGAAGAAATGAAGGTAATTTTTCCTGTTAATGCAGAATCATTTTGAAAAAATGTAATAAGAGTAAATGAAATTGGTAATTAAATTAATTAAAAAGACGATTTTTAATAATGAATTTAAATTTATTTTGATTCAAATTTCAAATGTAATTGTAGTTTAAATAATAATTGATGGAAGAAATGTTTAAGATATTCATTTAAAGTTGAACACTGAAGTAAATCTTTGGGTAAAAATAATCAAAAAATTGTTTGGTTGAATCAATGTTATTTTGAAGGGGTAATAATGTATTGTGAAAATTATTTAATTTGTATGGACAAATACCTGTAAGTAGACAGGTTGTATTATCAAAATTAAAAACTAAGCCAGTATTTTGTAAATAAACAACCAGTACTTTGCAATTAATGAACCAGTACGGCTAAGAGGAAACCAATCAGTTGTGGATATGGTATAATGGAAAGCCTGTTTGTTAATTTTTTAATTGAATGTTACAGGGTCAGGTGATACTGTGGCGGGTATCGGCCCGATCTTATGGTGTTGGGATCTCGAACAGAGAAGTCCAGTAAGGTCGGATGGGTGCTGCCACAGTCGCCAGACTAGGGGGGTAAGTACCCATGATTTTAGTAGAGAGTTCAGGGGGGTTGCGGCGCCATATCCTCACTGATCCTCTTAGGTTTTAGGCAATGAGAGTTTGTATGCTTCGGCATCCAACCTCTCATTGGGGGGGGGGTATTGTAACGGTACAGAATTGTGGGCTACAATAGTTTCAATTTCAATCCATTTTTAATTTTTAATTGTCAGTATTCACCTGTGAGGTGCCCTAGTGTAACCAACAACATACACTGTTATTATAAATTGTTGATGTCTGGAGACAGCCCAGCTCAGACGTGTTATGCAATACCTTGACAGCAGCAGTCTTTGTGAATCACAGTATGCAGATTGTCACCATAGTAGTAACATCAGCCAGCAGCAGGAAGTAGCATACAGTTCGCTAATTGAGAACAGTGGCCTCGAGCGTGCAAGATAGGCCTAAAGTAAAAAGGGCCTATCTAATAAAAATGTAAAAAGTGTTCAACTGTAACTTATGGTGCGCGGTCAAATAATTAAAAACGTACGAGCTCGAGCAACTGGTTAAACCGACAAAAAGAAGTTTGTAAAAGTGTAAAGAAATCGTAAACTATGGTAAATTAAATAAGACGGAGTATGTCGCGGTAGTGCGAAAGTTCATGAACTGTGGAAATAACATTTGTGACCAGAAACAGCCAACAACACGAGGTGGTGATGGAACTTATTAATGCCGTGGATTGTTAAGTACTCTACATAACACTATCAGAACTATTCCATAAATACAGAAATTAAATATAAACACAGAGTTTTAATCACGGGGGTTTAAAAGAAAAAAAATAAAAGAGTATGAGTGAGAGAGCGTTGCAAAGTGCTGGTTAAGTTATTGTTATATTGCGTTATTGCAAAGTCATTTTCATATGAGTTTAGATCAATTGATTAAGTATTCATGCCTTATCGTTTTTTTTTGTATTGAAAGTGTAATCTAAAAATAAAGTGAAAGCAAATATTGCATTATAGAAAGCTAGTTGTTTTAGAATACAAAAATTGGTGTTAGCGCAATTATTTTGAAACTTCAACCCAAATAACCTTTTCTGCAGCTGATTTTCGTCTGTACGACCTTGGAAGAGAACCCGAAGGTAAGATAAGACATTATAAATATTAATTCAAATAAATTGAGTAGTTTCATTGGCCCCGAACTGGGACTCGAAGAGTTTAATATAAATTGATAGAAGTTATATAGTTTCATTGACCCCCGAGAACTGGGACTCGAATAGTATTTTATTATTTCCACTAATTAATATAGTTGCATTGGCGCCCGAACTGGGACTCGAGTGTAATTTTTTATTACATTCGCCAGACCTAATTAAGCTGCAGAACGGGTTATTTGGAAGTAAGGTTAGAAATGTTTTTAGATTGTAACTAGAAAGAAAAAGTGATAAATTTTAATAACTGTGTACGCAATCGATAATCATTTAATTAAAAAATAATTTCATAATGGAAAACACAGAGAATAAAATAAATGAGATTCACGTAAGTGTCGGCGATGAAGCCGAGAATAAATTGATATTACAAAGTAAAGAAAATGTGTTAACTGAGCCGGCTAACAGAAGCGACTCAGGAATTCAAACAAATGAAATTATAAGTGAAATTAATGTTCATGAATCAAAAATAATGAATGAAGTCGAAATCCATTCGACATCTATTTCAAGTAATCAAAATAAGAAATCCGATGACGATAATATGTTAAAACGGTTGTATAGTATGATGTGTAGTAATTTTAGTGAACTAAGAGGGGACTTGAATGAATTGAAAGAACAAAATAAATAAGTCAAGAATGATTTCGAGAAAATAAATTATCGTTTTGATAGTAATGACAAAAAATTTAATGAAATAAAAGGGGACATTAATGCAAAATTTGAGGTACAGAATAGTCATTTTAATGATAAATTCAATGAACAAAATGTTAAATTTAACGAAATTAAGGGAGAAATAACAGAAATAAATGTTAAGCTAATACAACAATTAGATAAGTTGGGGAGAAATATTGACAATAATGAAATAACAGAAAACAGAGTAAGTGAAAATAATGTAATTACGAATAGTAATGGTAATAGTCTAGTTGCAAATCAAGTGATGAATTATAATGTGAGTAATAACGATAATTGTAATAATAAGGTAAGAAGTGATAACAATAATGTTGAAAGTGGTAATGTAATTGAAAATGTGGTATCAGAGAGTAATACATTAAAAATAGTTAGTGAGATAGTGAGTAAGAGTGAGAGAGTAATGGGTTGTAAAGGGGTAGGAATAAGTGTTGATGAGGTTGTGAGAGAGTGTGATGATAGTTTAGAGGGGCAAAGGGCAAATTTTCCCCAAGTTTATGGTGAAACAGAGGTTTCACAAATCTTGTATGAGGACAGAGTTTCCTCCTGTAGTTATGTGGGAGACATGGTGTCTCAAAATGGTCCCTTAGTTTTTGTGATTTATCTGATAAAACAAGGAGATGTAATAAGTATTTTGTGTGGCCCTTTGCATGGAATGAGATAGTTCAGGGGGGTTGTGAGAAGTATTGCGAGAGAGAGAGAGAGAATAATAGAGTTATTTAGGTTGAGAAGTAGTTATGATGAGTGGAAAGAAATGTTAAATTGAAGGAGATAAACAAGATGAAATGCTTACATTGTGAAATAGAGATAGATGAATATTTTGATGATACCTTTATAAATAATAATAACTTACCTGGCGTTTTAATGAATGTAGTAGAGGAATATAATGATAAAATAACTTACTTTGTGTTGAATAAAAATACTGACGGAGACAGAACTGGAATTACCAATGTAGATGAGTTTTATGAATTAATAGATAATAATGGTGTCAAATATTATGTTTGATAATGGTCATTATAATAATAATAATAAATTGTATGTGGATAAAAATGATTTACGTTTTAAATATGTTAGATATTTATACGATGATGGGGGTTGAGTAATACGGAATGAACATTTAATTATGTGAGTAATGGTAAAATTACCTGGCTGATTTAGGTATTGAAGTGTGGCAAATAATAAAATTAAGACGAAAATTTGTAAATAAATGTGTTAGTGTTAAATGTATTGTGTTAAGACTATATTGTTGGAATGTAGATTATAGTTTATGTAACAATGTTTGCAGTATGTTATAATAATAATAATATTTTATTTTGTTAAATAATCAACAAGAGGTACTGATGAATTTTATTTTGCATTGTGTGTTTATATTAAAAGTGTTTTAAATAATGTAAATAAAGCTAAATTGTTTTGAGTGGAGGTGAAATTAAAGTAATTTAAAAGGTTAATTTTATTAATGAAGTAAAATTAAATTTGACTTGGACTGTAACAAATAGTAACTGATTAAAAAGTACAGACTAACAAGATTCATAGAAATTAAAAATTGAAGGAAGTTCATGTGTCAGTAGTGTTGTAATCAGAATGTTGAGACTGAGTTAGTGTTTATAAAACCAGTCTGGCATACAACTGATAATGTAAACAGGTATGTTGTATGTTGTGTGACCAATGTTTACAGTCATGCTGTAGTTGACAACAACAAGAATGTTGTATTTTGATGAATCAGTACCATGAGTATGAAACACAAGAAATGAAAGATGTGAAGAAATGAAGGTAATTTTTCCTGTTAATGCAGAATCATTTTGAAAAAATGTAATAAGAGTAAATGAAATTGGTAATTAAATTAATTAAAAAGACGATTTTTAATAATGAATTTAAATTTATTTTGATTCAAATTTCAAATGTAATTGTAGTTTAAATAATAATTGATGGAAGAAATGTTTAAGATATTCATTTAAAGTTGAACACTGAAGTAAATCTTTGGGTAAAAATAATCAAAAAATTGTTTGGTTGAATCAATGTTATTTTGAAGGGGTAATAATGTATTGTGAAAATTATTTAATTTGTATGGACAAATACCTGTAAGTAGACAGGTTGTATTATCAAAATTAAAAACTAAGCCAGTATTTTGTAAATAAACAACCAGTACTTTGCAATTAATGAACCAGTACGGCTAAGAGGAAACCAATCAGTTGTGGATATGGTATAATGGAAAGCCTGTTTGTTAATTTTTTAATTGAATGTTACAGGGTCAGGTGATACTGTGGCGGGTATCGGCCCGATCTTATGGTGTTGGGATCTCGAACAGAGAAGTCCAGTAAGGTCGGATGGGTGCTGCCACAGTCGCCAGACTAGGGGGGTAAGTACCCATGATTTTAGTAGAGAGTTCAGGGGGGTTGCGGCGCCATATCCTCACTGATCCTCTTAGGTTTTAGGCAATGAGATTTTGTATGCTTCGGCATCCAACCTCTCATTGGGGGGGGGTATTGTAACGGTACAGAATTGTGGGCTACAATAGTTTCAATTTCAATCCAGTTTTAATTTTTAATTGTCAGTATTCACCTGTGAGGTGCCCTAGTGTAACCAACAACATACACTGTTATTATAAATTGTTGATGTCTGGAGACAGCCCAGCTCAGACGTGTTATGCAATACCTTGACAGCAGCAGTCTTTGTGAATCACAGTATGCAGATTGTCACCATAGTAGTAACATCAGCCAGCAGCAGGAAGTAGCATACAGTTCGCTAATTGAGAACAGTGGCCTCGAGCATGCAAGATAGGCCTAAAGTAAAAAGGGCCTATCTAATAAAAATGTAAAAAGTGTTCAACTGTAACTTATGGTGCGCGGTCAAATAATTAAAAACGTACGACCTCGAGCAACTGGTTAAACCGACAAAAAGAAGTTTGTAAAAGTGTAAAGAAATCGTAAACTATGGTAAATTAAATAAGACGGAGTATGTCGCGGTAGTGCGAAAGTTCATGAACTGTGGAAATAACATTTGTGACCAGAAACAGCCAACAACACGAGGTGGTGATGGAACTTATTAATGCCGTGGATTGTTAAGTACTCTACATAACACTATCAGAACTATTCCATAAATACAGAAATTAAATATAAACACAGAGTTTTAATCACGGGGGTTTAAAAGAAAAAAAATAAAAGAGTATGAGTGAGAGAGCGTTGCAAAGTGCTGGTTAAGTTATTGTTATATTGCGTTATTGCAAAGTCATTTTCATATGAGTTTAGATCAATTGATTAAGTATTCATGCCTTATCGTTTTTTTTTGTATTGAAAGTGTAATGTAAAAATAAAGTGAAAGCAAATATTGCATTATAGAAAGCTAGTTGTTTTAGAATACAAAAATTGGTGTTAGCGCAATTATTTTGAAACTTCAACCCAAATAACCTTTTCTGCAGCTGATTTTCGTCTGTACGACCTTGGAAGAGAACACGAAGGTAAGATAAGACATTATAAATATTAATTCAAATAAATTGAGTAGTTTCATTGGCCCCGAACTGGGACTCGAAGAGTTTAATATAAATTGATAGAAGTTATATAGTTTCATTGACCCCCGAGAACTGGGACTCGAATAGTATTTTATTATTTCCACTAATTAATATAGTTGCATTGGCGCCCGAACTGGGACTCGAGTGTAATTTTTTATTACATTCGCCAGACCTAATTAAGCTGCAGAACGGGTTATTTGGAAGTAAGGTTAGAAATGTTTTTAGATTGTAACTAGAAAGAAAAAGTGATAAATTTTAATAACTGTGTACGCAATCGATAATCATTTAATTAAAAAATAATTTCATAATGGAAAACACAGAGAATAAAATAAATGAGATTCACGTAAGTGTCGGCGATGAAGCCGAGAATAAATTGATATTACAAAGTAAAGAAAATGTGTTAACTGAGCCGGCTAACAGAAGCGACTCAGGAATTCAAACAAATGAAATTATAAGTGAAATTAATGTTCATGAATCAAAAATAATGAATGAAGTCGAAATCCATTCGACATCTATTTCAAGTAATCAAAATAAGAAATCCGATGACGATAATATGTTAAAACGGTTGTATAGTATGATGTGTAGTAATTTTAGTGAACTAAGAGGGGACTTGAATGAATTGAAAGAACAAAATAAATAAGTCAAGAATGATTTCGAGAAAATAAATTATCGTTTTGATAGTAATGACAAAAAATTTAATGAAATAAAAGGGGACATTAATGCAAAATTTGAGGTACAGAATAGTCATTTTAATGATAAATTCAATGAACAAAATGTTAAATTTAACAAAATTAAGGGAGAAATAACAGAAATAAATGTTAAGCTAATACAACAATTAGATAAGTTGGGGAGAAATATTGACAATAATGAAATAACAGAAAACAGAGTAAGTGAAAATAATGTAATTACGAATAGTAATGGTAATAGTCTAGTTGCAAATCAAGTGATGAATTATAATGTGAGTAATAACGATAATTGTAATAATAAGGTAAGAAGTGATAACAATAATGTTGAAAGTGGTAATATAATTGAAAATGTGGTATCAGAGAGTAATACATTAAAAATAGTTAGTGAGATAGTGAGTAAGAGTGAGAGAGTAATGGGTTGTAAAGGGGTAGGAATAAGTGTTGATGAGGTTGTGAGAGAGTGTGATGATAGTTTAGAGGGGCAAAGGGCAAATTTTCCCCAAGTTTATGGTGAAACAGAGGTTTCACAAATGTTGTATGAGGACAGAGTTTCCTCCTGTAGTTATGTGGGAGACATGGTGTCTCAAAATGGTCCCTTAGTTTTTGTGATTTATCTGATAAAACAAGGAGATGTAATAAGTATTTTGTGTGGCCCTTTGCATGGAATGAGATAGTTCAGGGGGGTTGTGAGAAGTATTGCGAGAGAGAGAGAGAGAGAATAATAGAGTTATTTAGGTTGAGAAGTAGTTATGATGAGTGGAAAGAAATGTTAAATTGAAGGAGATAAACAAGATGAAATGCTTACATTGTGAAATAGAGATAGATGAATATTTTGATGATACCTTTATAAATAATAATAACTTACCTGGCGTTTTAATGAATGTAGTAGAGGAATATAATGATAAAATAACTTACTTTGTGTTGAATAAAAATACTGACGGAGACAGAACTGGAATTACCAATGTAGATGAGTTTTATGAATTAATAGATAATAATGGTGTCAAATATTATGTTGATAATGGTCATTATAATAATAATAATAAATTGTATGTGGATAAAAATGATTTATCTTTTAAATATGTTAGATATTTATACGATGATGGGGGTTGAGTAATACGGAATGAACATTTAATTATGTGAGTAATGGTAAAATTACCTGGCTGATTTAGGTATTGAAGTGTGGCAAATAATAAAATTAAGACGAAAATTTGTAAATAAATGTGTTAGTGTTAAATGTATTGTGTCAAGACTATATTGTTGGAATGTAGATTATAGTTTATGTAACAATGTTTGCAGTATGTTATAATAATAATAATATTTTATTTTGTTAAATAATCAACAAGAGGTACTGATGAATTTTATTTTGCATTGTGTGTTTATATTAAAAGTGTTTTAAATAATGTAAATAAAGCTAAATTGATTTGAGTGGAGGTGAAATTAAAGTAATTTAAAAGGTTAATTTTATTAATGAAGTAAAATTAAATTTGACTTGGACTGTAACAAATAGTAACTGATTAAAAAGTACAGACTAACAAGATTCATAGAAATTAAAAATTGAAGGAAGTTCATGTGTCAGTAGTGTTGTAATCAGAATGTTGAGACTGAGTTAGTGTTTATAAAACCAGTCTGGCATACAACTGATAATGTAAACAGGTATGTTGTATGTTGTGTGACCAATGTTTACAGTCATGCTGTAGTTGACAACAACAAGAATGTTGTATTTTGATGAATCAGTACCATGAGTATGAAACACAAGAAATGAAAGATGTGAAGAAATGAAGGTAATTTTTCCTGTTAATGCAGAATCATTTTGAAAAAATGTAATAAGAGTAAATGAAATTGGTAATTAAATTAATTAAAAAGACGATTTTTAATAATGAATTTAAATTTATTTTGATTCAAATTTCAAATGTAATTGTAGTTTAAATAATAATTGATGGAAGAAATGTTTAAGATATTCATTTAAAGTTGAACACTGAAGTAAATCTTTGGGTAAAAATAATCAAAAAATTGTTTGGTTGAATCAATGTTATTTTGAAGGGGTAATAATGTATTGTGAAAATTATTTAATTTGTATGGACAAATACCTGTAAGTAGACAGGTTATATTATCAAAATTAAAAACTAAGCCAGTATTTTGTAAATAAACAACCAGTACTTTGAGGAAAGCCAACCAGTACTTTGCAATTAATGAACCAGTACGGCTAAGAGGAAACCAATCAGTTGTGGATATGGTATAATGGAAAGCCTGTTTGTTAATTTTTTAATTGAATGTTACAGGGTCAGGTGATACTGTGGCGGGTATCGGCCCGATCTTATGGTGTTGGGATCTCGAACAGAGAAGTCCAGTAAGGTCGGATGGGTGCTGCCACAGTCGCCAGACTAGGGGGGTAAGTACCCATGATTTTAGTAGAGAGTTCAGGGGGGTTGCGGCGCCATATCCTCACTGATCCTCTTAGGTTTTAGGCAATGAGAGTTTGTATGCTTCGGCATCCAACCTCTCATTGGGGGGGGGGGTATTGTAACGGTACAGAATTGTGGGCTACAATAGTTTCAATTTCAATCCAGTTTTAATTTTTAATTGTCAGTATTCACCTGTGAGGTGCCCTAGTGTAACCAACAACATACACTGTTATTATAAATTGTTGATGTCTGGAGACAGCCCAGCTCAGACGTGTTATGCAATACCTTGACAGCAGCAGTCTTTGTGAATCACAGTATGCAGATTGTCACCATAGTAGTAACATCAGCCAGCAGCAGGAAGTAGCATACAGTTCGCTAATTGAGAACAGTGGCCTCGAGCATGCAAGATAGGCCTAAAGTAAAAAGGGCCTATCTAATAAAAATGTAAAAAGTGTTCAACTGTAACTTATGGTGCGCGGTCAAATAATTAAAAACGTACGAGCTCGAGCAACTGGTTAAACCGACAAAAAGAAGTTTGTAAAAGTGTAAAGAAATCGTAAACTATGGTAAATTAAATAAGACGGAGTATGTCGCGGTAGTGCGAAAGTTCATGAACTGTGGAAATAACATTTGTGACCAGAAACAGCCAACAACACGAGGTGGTGATGGAACTTATTAATGCCGTGGATTGTTAAGTACTCTACATAACACTCTCAGAACTATTCCATAAATACAGAAATTAAATATAAACACAGAGTTTTAATCACGGGGATTTAAAAGAAAAAAAATAAAAGAGTATGAGTGAGAGAGCGTTGCAAAGTGCTGGTTAAGTTATTGTTATATTGCGTTATTGCAAAGTCATTTTCATATGAGTTTAGATCAATTGATTAAGTATTCATGCCTTATCGTTTTTTTTTGTATTGAAAGTGTAATGTAAAAATAAAGTGAAAGCAAATATTGCATTATAGAAAGCTAGTTGTTTTAGAATACAAAAATTGGTGTTAGCGCAATTATTTTGAAACTTCAACCCAAATAACCTTTTCTGCAGCTGATTTTCGTCTGTACGACCTTGGAAGAGAACACGAAGGTAAGATAAGACATTATAAATATTAATTCAAATAAATTGAGTAGTTTCATTGGCCCCGAACTGGGACTCGAAGAGTTTAATATAAATTGATAGAAGTTATATAGTTTCATTGACCCCCGAGAACTGGGACTCGAATAGTATTTTATTATTTCCACTAATTAATATAGTTGCATTGGCGCCCGAACTGGGACTCGAGTGTAATTTTTTATTACATTCGCCAGACCTAATTAAGCTGCAGAACGGGTTATTTGGAAGTAAGGTTAGAAATGTTTTTAGATTGTAACTAGAAAGAAAAAGTGATAAATTTTAATAACTGTGTACGCAATCGATAATCATTTAATTAAAAAATAATTTCATAATGGAAAACACAGAGAATAAAATAAATGAGATTCACGTAAGTGTCGGCGATGAAGCCGAGAATAAATTGATATTACAAAGTAAAGAAAATGTGTTAACTGAGCCGGCTAACAGAAGCGACTCAGGAATTCAAACAAATGAAATTATAAGTGAAATTAATGTTCATGAATCAAAAATAATGAATGAAGTCGAAATCCATTCGACATCTATTTCAAGTAATCAAAATAAGAAATCCGATGAAGATAATATGTTAAAACGGTTGTATAGTATGATGTGTAGTAATTTTAGTGAACTAAGAGGGGACTTGAATGAATTGAAAGAACAAAATAAATAAGTCAAGAATGATTTCGAGAAAATAAATTATCGTTTTGATAGTAATGACAACAAATTTAATGAAATAAAAGGGGACATTAATGCAAAATTTGAGGTACAGAATAGTCATTTTAATGATAAATTCAATGAACAAAATGTTAAATTTAACGAAATTAAGGGATAAATAACAGAAATAAATGTTAAGCTAATACAACAATTAGATAAGTTGGGGAGAAATATTGACAATAATGAAATAACAGAAAACAGAGTAAGTGAAAATAATGTAATTACGAATAGTAATGGTAATAGTCTAGTTGCAAATCAAGTGATGAATTATAATGTGAGTAATAACGATAATTGTAATAATAAGGTAAGAAGTGATAACAATAATGTTGAAAGTGGTAATGTAATTGAAAATGTGGTATCAGAGAGTAATACATTAAAAATAGTTAGTGAGATAGTGAGTAAGAGTGAGAGAGTAATGGGTTGTAAAGGGGTAGGAATAAGTGTTGATGAGGTTGTGAGAGAGTGTGATGATAGTTTAGAGGGGCAAAGGGCAAATTTTCCCCAAGTTTATGGTGAAACAGAGGTTTCACAAATGTTGTATGAGGACAGAGTTTCCTCCTGTAGTTATGTGGGAGACATGGTGTCTCAAAATGGTCCCTTAGTTTTTGTGATTTATCTAAAACAAGGAGATGTAATAAGTATTTTGTGTGGCCCTTTGCATGGAATGAGATAGTTCAGGGGGGTTGTGAGAAGTATTGCGAGAGAGAGAGAGAGAATAATAGAGTTATTTAGGTTGAGAAGTAGTTATGATGAGTGGAAAGAAATGTTAAATTGAAGGAGATAAACAAGATGAAATGCTTATATTGTGAAATAGAGATAGATGAATATTTTGATGATACCTTTATAAATAATAATAACTTACCTGGCGTTTTAATGAATGTAGTAGAGGAATATAATGATAAAATAACTTACTTTGTGTTGAATAAAAATACTGACGGAGACAGAACTGGAATTACCAATGTAGATGAGTTTTATGAATTAATAGATAATAATGGTGTCAAATATTATGTTGATAATGGTCATTATAATAATAATAATAAATTGTATGTGGATAAAAATGATTTATCTTTTAAATATGTTAGATATTTATACGATGATGGGGGTTGAGTAATACGGAATGAACATTTAATTATGTGAGTAATGGTAAAATTACCTGGCTGATTTAGGTATTGAAGTGTGGCAAATAATAAAATTAAGACGAAAATTTGTAAATAAATGTGTGTGTTAAATGTATTGTGTCAAGACTATATTGTTGGAATGTAGATTATAGTTTATGTAACAATGTTTGCAGTATGTTATAATAATAATAATATTTTATTTTGTTAAATAATCAACAAGAGGTACTGATGAATTTTATTTTGCATTGTGTGTTTATATTAAAAGTGTTTTAAATAATGTAAATAAAGCTAAATTGTTTTGAGTGGAGGTGAAATTAAAGTAATTTAAAAGGTTAATTTTATTAATGAAGTAAAATTAAATTTGACTTGGACTGTAACAAATAGTAACTGATTAAAAAGTACAGACTAACAAGATTCATAGAAATTAAAAATTGAAGGAAGTACATGTGTCAGTAGTGTTGTAATCAGAATGTTGAGACTGAGTTAGTGTTTATAAAACCAGTCTGGCATACAACTGATAATGTAAACAGGTATGTTGTATGTTGTGTGACCAATGTTTACAGTCATGCTGTAGTTGACAACAACAAGAATGTTGTATTTTGATGAATCAGTACCATGAGTATGAAACACAAGAAATGAAAGATGTGAAGAAATGAAGGTAATTTTTCCTGTTAATGCAGAATCATTTTGAAAAAATGTAATAAGAGTAAATGAAATTGGTAATTAAATTAATTAAAAAGACGATTTTTAATAATAAATTTAAATTTATTTTGATTCAAATTTCAAATGTAATTGTAGTTTAAATAATAATTGATGGAAGAAATGTTTAAGATATTCATTTAAAATTGAACACTGAAGTAAATCTTTGGGTAAAAATAATCAAAAAATTGTTTGGGTGAATCAATGTGTTATTTTGAAGGGGTAATAATGTATTGTGAAAATTATTTAATTTGTATGGACAAATACCTGTAAGTAGACAGGTTATATTATCAAAATTAAAAACTAAGCCAGTATTTTGTAAATAAACAACCAGTACTTTGAGGAAAGCCAACCAGTACTTTGCAATTAATGAACCAGTACGGCTAAGAGGAAACCAATTAGTTGTGGATATGGTATAATGGACAGCCTGTTTGTTAATTTTTTAATTGAATGTTACAGGGTCAGGTGATACTGTGGCGGGTATCGGCCCGATCTTATGGTGTTGGGATCTCGAACAGAGAAGTCCAGTAAGGTCGGATGGGTGCTGCCACAGTCGCCAGACTAGGGGGTAAGTACCCATGATTTTAGTAGAGAGTTCAGGGGGGTTGCGGCGCCATATCCTCACTGATCCTCTTAGGTTTTAGGCAATGAGAGTTTGTATGCTTCGGCATCCAACCTCTCATTGGGGGGGGGGGGTATTGTAACGGTACAGAATTGTGGGCTACAATAGTTTCAATTTCAATCCAGTTTTAATTTTTAATTGTCAGTATTCACCTGTGAGGTGCCCTAGTGTAACCAACAACATACACTGTTATTATAAATTGTTGATGTCTGGAGACAGCCCAGCTCAGACGTGTTATGCAATACCTTGACAGCAGCAGTCTTTGTGAATCACAGTATGCAGATTGTCACCATAGTAGTAACATCAGCCAGCAGCAGGAAGTAGCATACAGTTCACTAATTGAGAACAGTGGCCTCGGGCGTGCAAGATAGGCCTAAAGTAAAAAGGGCCTATCTAATAAAAATGTAAAAAGTGTTCAACTGTAACTTATGGTGCGCGGTCAAATAATTAAAAACGTAAGAGCTCGAGCAACTGGTTAAACCGACAAAAAGAAGTTTGTAAAAGTGTAAAGAAATCGTAAACTATGGTAAATTAAATAAGACGGAGTATGTCGCGGTAGTGCGAAAGTTCATGAACTGTGGAAATAACATTTGTGACCAGAAACAGCCAACAACACGAGGTGGTGATGGAACTTATTAACGCCGTGGATTGTTAAGTACTCTACATAACACTATCCGAACTATTCCATAAATACAGAAATTAAATATAAACACAGAGTTTTAATTACGCTAGTTGTTTTAGAATACAAAAATTGGTGTTAGCACAATTATTTTGAAACTTCAACCCAAATAACCTTTTCTGCAGCTGATTTTCGTCTGTACGACCTTGGAAGAGAACCCGAAGGTAAGATAAGACATTATAAATATTAATTCAAATAAATTGAGTAGTTTCATTGGCCCCAAACTGGGACTCGAAGAGTTTAATATAAATTGATAGAAGTTATATAGTTTCATTGACATCCGAGAACTGGGACTCGAATAGTATTTTATTATTTCCACTAATTAATATAGTTGCATAGTGAGCAGATGCATCGTCATTCAAAAACCACATCTGCAAGTGGAATATCTTCCAAGAGTTCCATCAGATGCATTTGAAAAAAATGTAAATATTGTCTTCCATTAAGCCTTGGTGGTAAGAAAAAAGGGCCTAAGAGATTATCACCCAGAAGACCGCACCACACATTAAATGAAAAAGTATGTTGGTCATGTGTTGGGGGCAGTCTCGTGGGTTTTCATCTGCCCAAGTGTAGGTGTTTCGAAAGTTTACAATGCCATTTCTTGTAAATTGTAACACTTTTCTGGTGCATTTTGGTCTGTTTTGTTTTTAATTAAAGTCAAATTTCTCACATTTGTACTTACTTTTAATAGACATTATACACATAAATTTTCTCATAATTAAATTCTCTACAAAGTTAGTTTGAAATTTTTATTTGTTTACTAGCAAATTAACGAAGTTATTTTATCCCAAATCTAAAAATGTGTTTTTCGACTCCAATGTTCTGTGTTTTACCCAGTTTTTCTTTAAAACTAATTAAGATATAGATCTGGGACCTCTTTTATTCAAATTTTCAGATAAAAAACTATAAGAAACCACCAAATTTATACCCCAGCATTTCATTACCCCACTTTATACCCCATGAATTTCAGTATGGCGTCATTTTACCGTGGGAGCAGGAATCAGGGCGAACTGGTTCACGACCCGTAACTCGCTAACAAACCGTTTTTGGACCTATGTTTATATGAACTTTTTTTCTTATTTTCAGCTATAGAATCAGGTCCTGAGAGATTGCGGTGCAATTTTGAATCACCCTGTATACTTACATTAGTTTAAGTGACACATAGTTTGACTTGTTTTGTCTCCACACAAAACCTTATTGTACCGTATACAATTTATGATTTGTTTCGTTCCAAACAGTAGAACAGTCACCACGTTCATTAACCGTTTACCTTGGGGTATCCAATAAATTGTCCCCTTTGTTATACACTACCTCCACCCCTCCCCTGCTTGTTATACACTTCAAACCTCTCAGTTCAAATCTAACATCTGAAGCTGCCATAACTGGTAAAACAATTGTCAGGAAATTAAAAACTATCTGCACAACTATAGCAAGTGTTTATGTATTAAATTAATATATTAAAACCATGTTCTACCATGTGCTGAGCGACTACAATTGTTCTTGCTACACCCAACTGACTGACTTATGTTTGACTAATTCCGAACACCCTTTACACAACACATAAACAATTTTAAATTACCTTTACTCCTGTGTTTTTCTCTTCCACCAAACGTTTCAGAATCGATGGACAGATAAGGACAAAGCTGAGCATCGTACAAATTGGCATGATTATCAAGAATACAGCCTGCGATAAGTCATTTTGAATGTATGGAGGATAGGGAAACCTTTGCAACACCATCTGTAAAGAGAACACAGCAAAAGGCAATTACTCCATATGCTCAAGAGATTTTAAGTGAAATTCTTCCTTAATCAACAGTCTTCACATCTTATGCGTTGTTATCAGTAAAAAAAAAAAAAAAATGCTAGCTCTAATGAAATCAATGTAAAACTATAATCAGAGGAAGATATAAGAAGTTTAATTAAAAAGTTTATGAAATTTGTTTAATTATATATGGATGCACCATTTTAACTGATTATTTACTGCAGTAATATCTATATGAAATACAAACTGAAAGTATCTATATGAAATACTTGGAAATTTGTTGTCCACACTATTGCAAATCAGCGGCCTTCAATTTGGTCCACGACAGTGCTGCTTATGCAACATGCAGTGTCTAATGTATATACTATATCTGTGACTAAACCGCATGTGACAAAAGAAAACGAAATTATTTTCCTTACCTGAAAATTACTTTTTCTTGATGGATTTGCCATATTCATGTACACTTGGTCAATAGCCATTTGGAATGCAAGGAAGCCTCTGTCCATATAATCCCCTGGAAACAAAATAATATATACTTTAGATGTGTGTCGCTGTCCCTCAGGAATCAGGCATTGTATAATCCCTATAACTCTACAACTATAGTCAAAGGTTTTCCACCTTCAATGCCATGGAACTACCACTTACCAACAGCTTTGACATTATTTTCATTACTTGCTCAAGACACAGTTGTAACAGTAACTTGCTGGCACAGAGGAACTGAAACTTATAACTTACTGGTTATATTATTATTATTAAGTTATATTAACTCAGCAATCACATAAAACACTTACTTAATGTGAATAAAACGTGTATTAATACCCATATGTTGTAATCTTTTTCTTATTTTCTGATTCCCTACAGGGAGTGAAGATGGTGTGATGGATTGAAGACTGAATTAGAATATAACTGATGATGAATTGGAATATAACTGATGGACTTTTGCCATCACGGAAAAAAATAAATGCGATGTTTTGGTTGCCCAAACAATCGGCAGCCATCTTCAGGCTAATTATACACTAATACATAAGAAAAGTCTTCTTCTTCTTCTTCCCCAACAAGGATTAGGCCTTAGTGACCTGTTTGGGCTTCACAGGATTTATTCCCATCTTTTCTTTGGTCTCCAAATTGCCGCTTCTGGTAGTCTTCAATCATCCATACGCTCCAGATGGTCTTTCCAATTTTTTTCTATGCAACTCTATTTTCTCACTGAAGTTGTATATTTCCAACTCTTCTCTAATTTCTTCATTTCTAAATTGATCTTGTTTAGAAAACCTTTGATCGTTCTTAGAAATTTCATCTCCACTGCTTGTATGTGGCTTTTATCTTTCTTTCTCATTATCTATGACTTGCTTCCATAAAAAAGCATAAGGACCTTGTAAAACTTGAGCAGAGTATCATTCCTTGTCAAGTATACATAGGTGTAACACTGAATTTATTATATAAAATGAATACAAGACAAAACTAATCCACTTTTTTTTTTTTTACAGTGTCGCTTTACTTGTTTTAAATCCAAACGTTTCACCCATAATATGATGAGGATCCTCAGTAGCATAACTGAGACAGACCACAAAGCCTTCACTCACCCCTATTTATACATCAAGCCTTGCCCCGAATGTTACAAACTAAACATGCTCTGCCCATAATTGACAACACAGCATCCCCCATCCAATAACCCAAAAAAGTTACAATAAATTATTTTAGAAATTAAAAATAATACTCAAAAGAGGCATTTAACCACAATAGCTTTTTACCATTTTTGCAACACAAATATTGTATTTTATTTATTATGATGATGTCTCACCTTATTTATCACATGTTTCCAAACTCCTGGCAACTTATAGCTATCGTCTTTGTTAAAGTTGTTCTTAGATTTGTACATTTCTATTGCCTTTCTTATCACCTCCAGAAAATAGTTCTGGATCTTTGCTATAACCGCTGTTTCTTCAAAAAAAGTG
Source organism: Magicicada septendecula (assembly GCA_034769895.1). Classification (NCBI taxonomy): domain Eukaryota; kingdom Metazoa; phylum Arthropoda; class Insecta; order Hemiptera; family Cicadidae; genus Magicicada; species Magicicada septendecula. The sequence goes on from CM068373.1 coordinate 112,910,742, forward strand.
ATTGTTATTTTCACAGCTGTGCTGTACTATTGCTAATTGCGCTGACTCCTTTCTTCATGTGACTTATATGTTCTCACTGTCTTCTTTCTTCATGTGCCTTATGTGTTCTCAATGTCTCCTTGTTTTGCTTATGTACACAACATATCACCACAACTGCATGGGACCTTGTAGATGTCAGGAGTTGAATAAGGTATCTTGTCTTTCTCTAATGGTAACATTTGGCCTAATGTCTTAATCAACTGTGACGGTAGCGATATGCGAACATCTGCTCTCCGTTACCAGCGGCCGAGACGTGACCAACAACGTGCTCGGAGCGAGCCAATCCGGCATCAGCAGCCGCCGAGACGTGACCAACTGCGTGTTCGGAGCTAGCCAATCAGCGATCCCGGTTAGTTAATAAAACCCGGGTCGGCAGAAAATTTTGGGCACTCTTCATCGCCACGCCATCGAACGCACTTCATCTCCTCTCCTCTCTCGGACGACATCGGGGCGGAGTCAGCCGGAAGGAACAGCCGAAGAATAGAACCGCCGCTGTTCTTGCGTCTTCGCACTCCCGTTCCGCGCCAGCGATGGATTTCGCTGGGCCGGCAGCTGACTCTACAACCGGAGCCGAAAGAAGAGGAGGACTGCAGTACGCCACGATCAGCGGGCGCAGCCGCCGAACATCTCAGCGCGGCACGACCAACATCAGCTTTCTCGCCACAAGGTCCTTTTTAGGGCCACCAAAAACGATAGTGTGTACGATTGGCGGCAGTTGTCATGCGGCAAGCCTTTTGTCCGGTGACAAGTGGCGCCCAACGTGGGGTGATGATCATCTTGCGGATGCAAGATCCAGCCACGCCAGCGAGCTACCAGCCGGCACACCAATCAACATGGCGCCCAACAGACACCTCTACAACATCCGGAGAAGAGCAGTAGGCTGGGTACCGGAGAGCATTCAAGACCTGGGGGAGTTGTGACGGTAGCGATATGCGAACATCTGCTCTCCGTTACCAGCGGCCGAGACGTGACCAACAACGTGCTCGGAGCGAGTCAATCCGGCATCAGCAGCCGCCGAGACGTGACCAACTGCGTGTTCGGAGCTAGCCAATCAGCGATCCCGGTTAGTTAATAAAACCCGGGCCGGCAGAAAATTTTGGGCACTCTTCATCGCCACGCCATCGAACGCACTTCATCTCCTCTCCTCTCTCGGACGACATCGGGGCGGAGTCAGCCGGAAGGAACAGCCGAAGAATAGAACCGCCGCCGTTCTTGCGTCTTCGCACTCCCGTTCCGCGCCAGCGATGGATTTCGCAGGGCCGGCAGCCGACTCTACAACCGGTGCCGAAAAAAGAGGACGACTGCAGTACGCCACGATCAGCGGGCGCAGCCGCCGAACATCTCAGCGCGGCACGACCAACATCAGCTTTCTCACCACAAGGTCCTTTTTAGGGCCACCAAAAACGATAGTGTGTACGATTGGCGCCAGTTGTCATGCGGCAAGCCTTTTGTCCGGTGACACAACTTTAAAATAGCCTGAATGTTGTTTCTTCAAAATCTGGTCGATTTTATCAGTAGTCCCATGTACATACAGCAAGTAAGAACATCGACTTTCTACTTCAACTTGTGTGTGTGCTTTGTGGGTCGACTTCAGTGTCAACAGGAGATTAAATACTACTTTTGTGTAACTGCTTTGTGAACGCTACTATGGGCAAAACGATTGGTTTTAAAACAAATGTGTTAAACCATGTGTTGATCATTCTTAAAAATCTCATTTCTGTTGCGGCGATTTTATTTACATCTCTACACTCATCAGGAGAGTAAACATATAAAAACTGCTGCCATAACATTATAAAATTTAATTTTGGTTTCTGGTCTAACTTTATTTTTCAATTTCTTTGCATAGTCCTACACAGGGGTGCCCATACCCCCAAGGCCCAATGTGCAAATCCCCCCAAATGTGTCAGCACTCCCCCCAATTGAAAAGTCCTCCCCACTAATCACTAATAATGATCCAGGGGGTGTAAGCTGTTCCGGGGGGTCTGGGGAGTATGGAATACTCCCCAGTAAAAGGAGAAAATTTGAAAATTAATACTTCAAAACTTGAGTTTTAGGTATATTTTAGACCTAAATCTCGGGGGTTTTCAATAAGCCTATACAAATTATTTTAGTCAAAATGTCATGAAAAATAAAACAAGATCCTACACAACAGTTATGATAATTGTTACACTTGTTAAGTTGTTTTAAATTGTAAGGTTGTTTTAAATCATTGTTTTAAAAGATAAGGCGCTACACTGGTGTGGGTGTGGTAGCATAGTTTTGAGAGCATCACTCTTACTCGACCATCTTGTAGTAGTCTGCACTCGTTTTACACTTTTCATTTTGTTTGTGCTAGGCCCTTTTTCAAATTGTAGATAAACATGTGGTGACGTCGATGCCCTGACATGAAAAGATACATCTTTTGAAGGAGGGAGAAAATGTTTCGCATTTGAGGGCAAACATCAATAGACTTTTCTACCACTAATGCAAACCAGTGAGAACAACACCATACATAAAATGCTCAGGGACACTCTCTAAACACAACAGATTTTAAGCCATTGTACCGACCTCTCATGTTCCCTGCTCTGTCCATGCTTTGCCCCCACCATGCCATTAGGGTTGATTCCTACGGATTTTAGTGTTCATTAATTCGTAGGCTAGATTTTCCCCTGTTGTGTCGCCACTTGTGAACTCTTTGATCAACCGGAAGATTGTTGGGAGCTCCTTGCTCATCTTGGTGCTCAACATATCGGAGCAAAACCGCTGTGCATTCTTTTTTGCTTATGTCTTGTGTTGAATCCAGGATGACTGAGTAGGTGTTACTTAAATTTATACTGTTGACTCTTTTTGAGACTACAATGTTACTCATAACATTAATCAAGTCAAATACATGTCGATAACTGAGAAAATTTGACCCCGATTTCCCTTTTGGTTTCTGATTTTTTTCTATCTTTTCAAGGTACACTCTGGCATCGGGATTATACTTAGCTATCAGTGAGAACAGTTTCACCAATTTCCCTTTTGAAACATCCTTTTTTCTGAATGCTAGCATTTATTCATCTAAATACCGACAACAATCATTACCGACAACACTTCTCTGTTGTGAAGAACGAGTTGGTCAGATTCTTCAGCAAGTGAGGAGTCTATTCTTTTCTGCGATATCCACTGGATTCTAGCGACTTGGGAAGATAAATGCTGTTTTGACTGTTCTATGTAGCGCTCGCCTCGATGCTCAGTCCAACCTCTGCAACCAGTTGTACCCCATATCGTTCTTTCTCCTGGCAGAGCAAATAGAGTGCAATGCAGGCAAAAAACCGCATCTTTCATCGGACTATAAACTAGCCAGTCTCTTTTACTTCTAGTCCCATCAGGTAAAGTAAAGTGATGATTTTCCAAGCTGGATTAAATTTTCTTCCGCCTGTTGAAGGGAAACTCATCGAAGACAAATCTTGATTTTCTAGTCGAAGACCCAAATTTATCTCCTCCGCCGATAGTTTGATGTTGGCAAATGATGCAGGGTCTTCTATATCATGAACACAAGGTAATGGGTCTGGATCATCTGGTTGAATGTTTTGTGGGCTCAGATCTGAGGCTGAAGGGTTACTGATTTCTAACTCTACATTTGGTGGTAACGATAATTTAGTATCTAAATTTGAAGTCACAAACGAAGGAGGTGCTTTAGCTTGCATTTTGTCTTCATTTCCACCCTCCACGATATCAAATGTTGGATTTATATCTTGGGACTCGTCTGGGGGTTTCGCACTTGAAGTTGATGGTACATCTATGTCCTCAGTTGTAGGGTCATTGTTAGCAACGTCACTAGTTATGTTCGATCTAAAAAAAATACAACGATTTTAGAACTCTCCCCTCCCCAAAGTTATTATTTTATTGTTTGTTTTATTTTATTATTTTTAATATTTGCCGTATTAGTGGAAATAACAAAACAACAAATATAATAAAATGTTACCAATAGTACAAAAATGCTAATAAGCCCGAATAAAAATTACGCAATAAAGCGATTCCTTTGTATCTTATATAAAGTTGTTTCTATTTTGGCCTATTCAAAAGGTAACTAAACGAGACAAAAATAATTATATTTTACATACCTGGAATCTAAACTATGATGTTGACTGGTACTGGGGCCAGCAGAAGATTCAGGATCAGTGTATTTCACCCACAGGCCGTCACCGGACTTCACTTCAACCATTTTAAAACTAATGTTTAGGTTATGTCTAAATTTATAGGCGTCTTTCTTCTTACAACGTTCTAACCACTTGTCTTTTCGATGAGTTGTGTTACACGTAACCTCCATACACTTATACTTAAAAGATTGTTTAAGTTTTTTCGGCATTTTGACAACTATCACGAAACATGAGATTACATTCCAACCTCAACTCACACAAACAAAGCACCGCACTACAGAGTAAAACTCACGGCCAGACTGCCGGCGCACGCGGCTGATCGGACCAGTGATAAGAACTGAGGACCTGCCCCCTTTACTCCACTGCCCGCCAGTCTACAAGCTTAGCACACGCACACATTTTTACATTCACGATTTATTTTTCACGGACCCTCTGACTCATTGACAGGATGTTGCTGCAGGCTGCCAGGATCAGTTTTCCAAATTCCAAAATAAAATTTACTACTAGTTGTACTGGTAGACATTTATGCCACTAGTTCGTTAAAACAATCATAAAGATATGCAATTGCATTAGTTTTTTACTAATAGCTTAGTTTGTTGCACAAACACGGTAAAAATTTCCATCAATGTTGGATTTAAAATGTTATTCTTGAACCCCCCCCAAATCCTTAAAATACACCCAAAAAATCCCCCCCAAAAATTCTCAATGCGCAACTTGCACTATGATCCCCCCTTGTGGGCACCCCTGGTCCTACACATGGATTAAAAATTTTCTCAACTTGTTCTTGACATCCGTGTATATACCCCCAAAAATATTATATCCCTAATGCTGGAAATCGCATCCCAGCTGTAAAATTACTTACTGCAAATAATATTTACCCTCCTTATTTCAGGCGTCAATTGTAAAGTTACTTACTCTTACAAATTGTTTAATTTATTTTGTGGTTATAAAATTCAGCCTTCACTCAACTTGGCCGCCATCTTGCATTCGTACCAACCATAAATAAATTTTTGTTACTCACCAGGGTTCGGATCAGCGAACTGGAAGAATAGCATTGGTTATTTGAAATAAATAAAGACTCTACTTGTTTCCCATGAATTAAGTTTTATTTGTTATTATTTCAATTCTTATTTTTCCATCAATTACTTTCAATTCATTTACTTCCCATCACAAACAAAATATTCTTTCCCCTTCCTTTACCTGTTATGAATTTAACATTAAATAATATCTTGGTTATAGGATTATATAGACATAATGAACAATAAAAAATTGTATATAAATTCAAAATAACCAAAAATTAAACACAAACTTAAAATTACCCATCGCAAACCAGCCTTGTTAAGTTTTATTACCTTTTATTAATTTCTTAATAAACTTTGTTTACAACTACATACTTTCGGCTAGTGCAGCCGCCATGTTGTCTAGTACCAACTCAAATTTTTTTACTCACCGTGTCTGGGGTCTCGTTGGACGAGCTGAAAAATAACAAGATGGTTGCTTGGAAATGATTACTTCAATCTACTGTATTCACGCAAACTTGTGTTTATTCATTATTTAGTTTTACTGTTGTATATTGATGACAATGACAAAATTACTCCCTCCATCTTTTACACTTTTACTATTACAACATTAATAGTGTACATTATTTATTTTAACATCAACCTTTCTTCAAGATATTACTGAAAATTAATTTGTTAAACACTAAAACAGATGCTGCAAAAAATACTAAACTATCTTCTCTTAACGTAAACCAGTGCCTTTTTAATTACGTAATTCAAACTCACCCATACACTCACACATGCTTTCACATTAGACAAGTTATATTCCCCTTAGAGCTCATTTTTTACTTTAGTTTTCCCCATCTGTTCTTGTATTTTATGTAAAATAATAAAATTTGGTAGTTTACTTCCCTTTTATCATGTTGAAGGTACTCTCTTACAATGTTTCCTCGTAGACACGCACTAACTTATCGCCGAACTGTCATATTACTTAAATTTTCTCACTGTATCTACTTGGTTTATAAAATACTGTTTTAGATCATCAAATATCAAAATTTTCACATTTTTTATGTTGCGGGCGCGACGAAAATTACGCCCGGTCAGCAGACGCGCGAACTGTTTGCGTCCTTCTTTGTTAGTTGTTCATGGTCGACTGTTTTGTTCTCTGAGCATCAACGAAACTGTTGGTGTTGACACTCCTACATTCCAAAGCTGGGTTTGTCTCTGATGTATGCACTTACGTAATATCGTCTGACTTGATGTTACATAATATATAATTGTTTTCTTGCGTCTGGAGCTGACCTTGACACAATTTCGCCTGTTTGTCTACTACGTCATTATAATTCATGAACAATATTTTACAATCACTTTTCTAATTTTGTCCCAATAAAATTTACCCTATGATCAATTTACGTTTATGTCTCCCCAAAATTATTATTACATCAAGACTTTATTTCTTTTATTAAACACAATAAAATTTACTTATTACCCCGGGTAGGCCTAAACGTCCCGTTACAATAGCCCCTCAATGAGAGGTTTTATGCTGAAGCATAAAAACTCTCATTGACACACTCATACTTGCTAAAGGGATCAGCCAGGATATGTCGCCACAACCCCCTTTACGGTTTACAAAAAAAAAAAATATAATTAACTCACCCTTGGTCCAGTGACTGTGACCGCACCTGAATGACCTTACTGGACTTCTCTCTCGAGATCCCAACACCATAAAGTCAGCCAGGTACTTAACGCTCCTGCTCTGACGCGCTGGCCAGCTCAGGACCGCCGCCACAGCATCACCAAACTCTGAAACAACAAATCAAAATATCAACTAGTGGCCTTATATTACTATATCCCTAACTGATGTTTCCCCTTAGCTGTGCTGGTTTGCGTTAAGAAGCACTGGTTTTTTCTCTTAACCTCTAACATATATATGAATACATAACATAACATGATACATATTTTAAAATTCCATACTAACATTCTGCATACCCTTCTCTCGTTAAATCTTATCCCAAAAATACAAAACATATTGCCCTGATTCCCATCAGAATTTAAATAAACATTTCCCATTGCAATATTACAAATACCTCTCCTCCTAGGATTAACATTTCAAAACAATTAAATTCATTTAAAATTCTTATATATGACAAAATCAACTACATCTAAACACATTATTTCCTTATATCTTTCTCAAACTTGGTTAGACATCTCCATATTCTACATCTCAAATTAACACAAAATCATCTAGATACATCATAAAATCAACTACATCTTCTACATCATAATAAACATTGTTGTTATTACATTAAAATAAACAATTCACATTTTAATTTGCATATAAAATTATAAACCTTACATTTTAATTTCAATTGAACTTTTATTAATTAATCATCTATTATTTATCACTTACTATATCATTAACTTTTCCACAAAAATCCAAATTCATTATCAACCTTCATTTTACATAACATTTCATTTTAACTATGAATTTTCTATTATTTATTTTCATCATTTATTAATTTGGGTGATTCTCAGTTATTCACAATATTTCGATTTACTAACTTGGCATTTACATATAACCTTAAACCCTTTCTGACTCTAACGCTCACTTACAAATTCTTTATCTAGTATGACACCCATCTACCAAAACATCTACCAACCATTCTCTACCTCTAACTTACTACTCTAATTCATTTCGAATCATTCTACCCTTATAACAAAATACTCTCTACCCTCTTTGTACTCAGGATGTGTGTTCCCTCCCAATGCTCATTCCCTTATCTGGTTCCCGGACCCTCCCTAGGTAACCCTTTCCGGCGCATATCGGTTCACCTCCCGCCACAACGCTTTTTGTTGAGGACTCCTCATCACACCACCCCCCTTACAAAATTCCCCATTACTAATTACTCTCCCATTACATCACTTTCATCTGCAAAATATCTCCATTTCTATTTATTGTCTAATAACATTACTCACTTTCTCTACATATAATCACTAACACCACTGTGTCCCTACTATTGCCCTGTTTCTATATTATTTGTATTTCACCTCTTATTCTCTATAACACCCATCTATACTCAACTTGGACTGACTCAAATGTCTTACTTAAATAATCATTCTTACCTAAATTCTCTCTTTTACAACTTTACATTTATTCACTATTTATTATCAAGTTTAAATCTCATAAATAATTTAAGTTCATCATCACAATCTCTTTATAAAACATCTTAAATCAATCAAATATTTGAACATCTCAAATTATTTTAATTTTATCAATTATTAAAAACATTTTTAATTACCTTACTCGAAAACAATTACAATTCATTTATTACCTTCATAATTATCCTTGTTATTTATTTAGTCTGCCAAAATATTATTATTATTATTATTATTATTATTAAAACAATTTCTACTACATACACATATTGTTTACATTAAGTTCATCTTACAACATAGACACAATGAATTTCACTATTAATTTATTTACAATTCTTCATCATTAATTTTCAGTTTACCACACTTCATTTTCATACAAGCAATTCATCACATAAGCAAGGTCATAACCATAAATTAAAATATTTAATATATTTAAAATGTCCATTCATTGAGTTTATATTTACCCTCTATCATCGTGTAAATATCTAACATGTTTATAACATAAATCATTTTTATCCACCTTAAATTTATTATTATTATTATTATAATGACCATTATCAACATAGTATTTGACACTATTATTACCTATTAATTCATGAAACCTGTCTACATTTGTGATTTCAGTTCTGTCTCCGTAAGTATTTTTGTTCAACACCAGGTAAGTTATTTTCTCATTATATTCCTCTACTACATTTATTACCACATCAGGTAAGTTTTTATGATTTACAACAGTCTTATCAACATATTCATCTATCTCTATTTCACAATGTAAGTCACTTTTTTCATCTCTCTCAATATATAAAGCCTGCACTAACATTTCATAACCTCTATTTATCTCGAAAATCTCTATCTATCTCTTTCTCTCTCCCTCATAACATCTCACATAACCCCCCTGAACTCTCTCATTCCTTGCAAAGACCAACATAAAATCGTTAAAATACTTTCTGGCTTTACCAGATACAAATACATCACTACAACAACTTAAGGGACCATACGAAGACACCTCGTCTTCCACAGAACCACTGGAGGAAACTCTGTCCTCATACAACATTTGTGAAACATCTGTTTCACCATAAACTTGGGGAAAATTTGCCCTTTGCCTATCTAACCTTTCATCACACACACTCCCCATTTCATCCACACTTTCTCTGCTCACCACCCTACTCTCTAACCCCACGTTTTGAATTACACCACTGTTATCACTCATTAACTCATTGTTATAATTATCGTTATTACTCACCTTGTCTATAGTTACCTTTTTTGTATCTAAGCTACCACCACTACCATTAATACATATATTTCCGTCACTTTCATCTGTGTTGTTCTTACCTATATTTATTCCCCACACTCCCATTCTCTCAATATTCTGTTCTAATTTTTTAAAGTTATTTTCAAATATTTCGTGGATATTTTCTAAATGTTTATTAATTTCATTAATCTGGTTTTTTAACTCATCAAATTTATTATTCTGTATATCAAATTTGGTGTCAAAACTACTCTTTTGTCCATCAAATTTTCTATCAAAGTCATTGCTTAATTTATCAAATTTGTTATTTACTTCATTGTGTTGTTTCTCTGAAATTTCTTTCATACTACATATCAAACTATACAAATCTTTTAACATACTACTGTCATCAACTTTTTTATTTTGATTCATTGAAATGGGTGTTGAATGAATTTCAATTTCATTCCTTATTTTAGACTCGTCAACATTACTTTCATTTGTTTGAATTCCTGAGTCGCTATTTATTTGACTTTCTGTCTGGCTGTCAGTGAAGCTGACTTCATTGTTAATATTTTCATTAGTATTTATCATTTTTATTTAATTTTTTACTTATCTATTATACACATTTATCAATAACACTGTAACATAACCTTATCTTTTATTTTCTATGTTTCTAATGTGAAGTTATATTTTTACCTTTAAATCTTCTTTCAGCCCAGAGTTACGTCACACGAACGGTGAAATACAAGTATGATTGTAAGGTTATTTGAATAACATACGCAACTCGCATTTATGAAAAACAATTAAAATTTTATTCTATTCTTTAAGATTTCAAACTTCGAATTATTACTTATTCATTTCTTTACCTCTCAAATCAGTCTATTACTTCTTGCCAAAATTCAAGACAAATAAAACATTCTTGGAATATTTATGAAATAATCTGATACAACTAAAATTTAATTAAACATCTTATCCTAAAGAAAGCAGCCCAGCCTGCTCATACTCAACATTCACATCATTGTAAAAAACCCCCTTTTATTTATATAGGCTCATATTATTCAAAAATAATCATATATTTTGTATAATACGGTTACTCAATGTTCCGGTTGGCAGCGTGGCATCTCCCCGACCTCGTGGCACGTCACTCACACAGTCCACTTTTATGTGTCTGAAAGAATTTATGATTTCATTTTTTCCGAAAACTGCACTCACTTTCGCATTTCTGAATACTGCACTCACTTTCAATTGATACTAAAATTTTATTGTTGAGCCCCGTTTGGCAGGCTGCCTGGCCAGGCGTAGCTTCGGCGGGTAACTGCAGTGAGCGTTAACAAAGTACCCCACTCCCCAAGTTTTGGACAAGCCGGAAAAACAATGCCTTTAGGCGATAAAAGGTTCGTCATTGTACTTAAAGTACGCTGTTGTTCATGCGTTTAGACGTCGACAAAATTTCACTGCCTTTCGTCACATCTCTCAATTGGTTGTAGTTTCAATTACGTTTCCGGCTGCTACCGAGCGCATGGCGAACAAATTTTACAAAAAGCCATCTTGGTCGAGGTGTCTAAGCGCTGTTTTTGCGCCCCGCTGTTGTTCACGCGTTTGTGTGCGCCACACAGCACTGAAGTTCTTGGAATTCAATTGCGTTGGCAAACACACGCTGCATTCCATTGTCCTTTGTCTGGATAACACCGTTTTATGTAGCGGACTTGTTACAGTATTCATACATGCGAGCGGCACTTTAAAATTAACTGAATTTAATAAAATGAAATACCCCATTTTGTCCCATTACAATACCCCCCCCCCAATAAGTGATCTTCTGCCGAGACGAAGAACACTCATTGCTAAACCCCTAAGAGGATCGGAGAGGATATGGTGCCAACAACCCCCCATTAATTCTTAACGCATCATGGGTAAACTCCCCCCCTAGCTCGGCGACTATGGCTGCACCTGAACGATATTACTGGACTTCTCTATCCAAGATCCCAACACCATAAAATCGAACAGACACGCACCACAGCGCACCCAACCTTCTATCATTCTACTCCAAAATCAAAACCCTGGCCTCATACCATGGCCAAATCCTCAACCGATATATTCCCCCTTACATGCACACTGGGCTGCCTTTAGCAAGTACTGGGCGTGTACACATATTCATGAATACATCCTAACCAATTCCTTATTTAAAATTCAGAAAATATTTATCTTTAAATTCAAAATTCTTTTACGTTTAAAATCAAATTGTTATATCTCCATTACTTTCTCAAAATAAAAAAATCTTTTACATGAATCTATCAACTCTATCAATTTTCTTCACTACTAATAACAATCCTAAAGAAAAAAAAACAAATTGAACACCTGATTAAAACATGAATTCACTTACTCTAACATTTGTTTACACATATATTCTAAACAATATAATTCAATAAACACTAGTAACACACATAAACAATAATATACTTGAAACTCAAATATCACCTATATGGCAGGCGGAAAAATAATTTTTTTTTTCTTTTTTTTTCAAAAAAATTTAAATTTATCAACACCTCTTTTATTAATTTTCAGAAAAACAAAAATATTTAATTCAATCAAGAAACAAAATGGCATCAATCAATTACTAGAAACTGGTCTTGTCTCTAACTTCAACCATCAGCTGATCTCTCTGGGTCAAGTCACTGACCTTGACATACATATGTTACACAGAGCTACATCATAAAATACATGAAACATATTTAAAATTCTTTACCTTCAAACACAATACAACATAATGAAATAAGACGTACAAAATTAATATGGTTATTATTATCTTTCAATAGACAATAAAATTTACATTTAAATTGACCAAAAATTACCCATTTCATAGCTTTATATTATTTTCAAATTCTATTACAATCTGTCACTTGTTTCAATTATTTTTATATTTTAACTATGACTTTGTTTCCTTAATATTTCCCTACTCAATTAGTTTGGGTGACTCTTGTTTACTCATAACAACATTTCGATTTACAACTTGGCATTTACATATAATCTTACCTCTTTTGACTCTAATACTCATTTACAAATTCTTTATCTAATATGACACCCATCTATCAAAACATCTACCCACCATTCTCTACCTCTAACTTACTACTCAACTCATTTCGCATCATTCTACCCTTATATAAAAAAAAATACTCTCTACCCCTTTGTACTCAGGATGTGGGTTCCCCTCCCAATGCTCATTCCCTTATTTGGTTCCCGGACCCTTTCCTAGGTAACCCTTTCCGGCGCTAATTGGTTCCCTTCCCGCCACAACGCTTTTCATTGAGGACTCCTTATCACACCACCCCCCTTACAAAATTCACCTATCAACTAATTACTCTCTCATTTCATCACTTTCATTTACAAAATATCTCCATTTCTTTATTACTTCAATATATAACTCATTACTCTACATATTTTCCCCATAGCTACTGTGCCACTATTACTTCTCAAATTCTACCTTACGTTTACTCCCACAATAATATTATTCTCTCTAACACCCCTTCAAATTAACTTGGACTGATTTAAATGTCCTAACAAAATATTAATCACCCAACTTCTAACATTTACCACATTTTACAGTTTAACTCTTGAAAATTCAAAACTCTCTCAATTCATTTTACCATTTAATTCAAAATTTCTTAAACACATTGAAAATCTATTATTCCATCATTAATTATATTCAATTTTCATCATATTCAAACATTTAATTACATTGAAAAATTTGCAAATCTTTTATAAGTGATATACATTTATGATTCCAGCAATCAGCTGATTTTCTTGGTAAGGTGAATGACCTTACTATAGATACCATTCTACAATTATATACAATACCTATTTTTATAACCTTATATCTAACATACTACATACAATTAATCCACATACACAAAATTATATAGTTATCCTAAAATGTTATTTGAATTCATTACAAGTTAAATCTGGTACTTAAAATGGTTTTGCTCTCATAGGGACATACATCGCTACTCATTGAGTCATAGTCATAGCAACAGTTACTGAACAGCTCTATGGATTGTCAACCCCCAACTCTCTCTATAGTCGTGTTATAAGTTGACCGCCCGCTGTTTACAGAGGTCGTCACCCTCTCGCTGAATTTACAGCTACACTCCTTCTACATCGTTACTTAAAATCCCCCCTTTTACCCAGTTACAATTAGGTAAACCACCTGCCGGTCGGGCTAGGTATTTACCTTGTGCACAGATGCGTTATCTGTGCCCCTGGCTTGTAACTGCCAGCTCCTTTTCCACACACACTATTGTTTATTGGTGTTGGACTATGGCGTCCATTTGCATTCCCAAGAACTGAAGTTACATATATAAGGTATAAACGCTGCCTATACCGTTCTTGGTTCAGCGTTATATAAAAATTCGGTATTACTGATGTCCGTCCGAGGACACCAGTAATCCTACTAAAATGATTCACACACCCTTAATCACAGCACTATCGACACCTTCGACGACAGCCGCTGTTCCATAGTTATGTAGTTTCCCTTGTTACCCCCCTGTTCAATTTCAAAATTCACCAATTTTGTAACTACTTACATAATTCCACGGCCAGGGTCTGGTGAAAACGTGACCGCCCGAAATGTGGGGAAACTACCAAAAGACATATAAGGCTCACACTGACACTGCTACTACAGTTCACAGAAGGTCAACTCTTATATGTTTGGGTATATTAAAATTTCTACATTAACATAATACATACAATACACTCATAATTAACATTGCGATTATTCCATTAAAACAAACAATTCACATTTAAGATTGATCAGAAATTACACACCTTACATCCTTACACTTGCATATAAAATTATAAACATTATATTTTAATTTCAACTGAACTTCTATTAATTAATTAATTATCAATTATTTATCATTTACTATATCATTAACTTTTTTTTCAACCTTCCTTTTACATAACATTTCATTTAAAATTTGATATTTAGACATTGAACATTTTACTTTATTTAAATTGCATTATAAAATTCATACTTACAGTACATCACTCACATACTATCATAGAAACAAAATATAAACACCAAACACCAATAACTCCATGTACCTTCTGAAACATTTTAACAACCACGTTATTCCACAAACTAAACACAATTTAACATTCATTTATTTATTAATTATTGTCAAATTTAGATTTCATAAAATAATTTAAATTCATCATCACAATTCAATTATATAACATTGTAAATCAATCAAAAATATTTAAACATCTCAAATTACTTTAATTCCATCAATTATTAAAAATACAACATATTTTAATTACCCTACTTCAAAACAATTACATTTCCTTTATGACAAACTCATTATTTATTTTGTCTGACAAAATATTATTATTATCAAAATCAATTTCTACTACATACACACATTGTTTACATTACATACTTGTTCCAATACAAACACAATTAATTTCACTAAATTTTATTTACAAATCTTTGTCATTATTTTTCTATTTACCACACTTCATTTCCTAATTCAGCAAGGTCATAACCATAAATTAAAATATTTAAAATGTCCATTTATTGATTTCTTATCTAACCACCATCATTGTATAAGTCTTATTTTTTTATAACACTTCTCATTCTTACTCACACTCAATTTATTATTATTATTATAATAACCCATTAACTCTGTCATTCATTGTACCATTATAATTTATAGGATTATTCCCTTTTATTATTTTATAAACCTTGTCAATATTAGTTATTTTTGTCCAGTCTCCATCAGTACTTTTGGTTAATATCAGGTAAGTTATTTTATTCATTTACTATATCAATCACAACATCAGGTAAATTATTATCATTTCCAACAGTATTATCAAAATATTCATCTATCTCTATTCCACAAGGTAAGTTACTTTTTTCACCTCTCTCAATATCTAAAACCTGCACTAACATTTCATAGCCTCTATTAACCTCAAAAATCTCTATTTCACTCTTTCTCTCATTACAACACCTCTCATAACTCCACTGAACTCTCCCATTCCATGCAAAGGGCACCACTAAATACTTATTACCACTACTACCAGGTAAATCACAAAAAACTAAGGGACCATTCGAAGACACCTCATCTTCCACACCACCACCGGAGGAAACTCTGTCCTCATAAAACCACTGTGAAAATCCTGTTTCACCGTAAACTTGGGGAACATTTGCCCTTTGCCCGTTTAAACTTTCATCACACACACTCCCCATTTCATCCACACTTTCTCTGCTCATAACCTTACTCTGTAACACCACGTTTTTACTTTCACCACTGTTATCACTCGTTAACCCATTATTATAATTATCGCTATTACTCACCTGGTCTACCATCACCTGTTTTGCATCTAAACTACTACCACTACTATTAATACATATATTTCCGTCACTTTTGTTTGTGTTGTTCTTACCTGCATTTATTCCCCATACTCCCATTCTCTCAATATTCTGTTCTAATTTGTTAAGGTTATTTTCAAAAATTTCATTGGTATTTTCTAAATGCTTATTGATCTCATTAATCTGGTTTTTTAACTCGTCAAATTTATTATTCTGTACTTTCATGTTAATATCATTGGCATCAAAACGACAATTTATTACATTAAATTGTTGTTGTAAAAAACTCATTATATCGTTATCGAACTTGCTACATTTTGTTGAGGTCGGAGTTAATTGAACCCCTGAATCGTCTGTAATATTTGTTTCATCTGTAACACTTATATTTATATTTTTATCATCTTGATCTACATTGGGTGTTGAATGTACTTCGGGGCTGTTTATAACAGCTGATTCGTCAAAATTAATTATTTCTCTTACAATACTTTCATCATTTCCTGCCATATTTATAAGTTTACTGATTTACCTTTGTTTACATAAAACATCTACCACTTAACTCTTAACACCTGAACAGTGATGTACCATTTTATGTATGCTACGTAATTTTTACGTAGTTACTTAACCTTTAAATCAAACTTGCATACACTTGTAGGTGCGGTCTTTATATATAGATTTTAATTTATAAAAACTGTCCCTGTTTCGGATGCGCCATTTGTGAAGTTATATTTTTAACACATTTAAATCATAAAATATTTATCTCCCACTTACATTTAAATCTTCTTTCAGCCCATAGTTACGTCACACGAACGGTAAAATGCAAGTATGATTGTAAGGTTATTTGAATTTAAACATTTTTCTTGCCTCCAGAAACGATTAAGACTATAACATAGGTATTTACCTTCTGTCGACGTTTCTTAAAATCCTTTTAGGATTACTCGAGTTTCGACACCATTTGGTGTCATCATCAGATCAGAATATGAATTAAGTTAAAACATTTCGATGTATATGCATCTCGTCAGATATTTAAAGATTAAAACAACACATAAAATTATATATAACAATAAATAAACTATATCACAATAAAATAACATTAATAAAAGAATATAAAAAACAACGCGGCCGCAACGAACCTGCACAGGAATGCACTCCACGGTAAAATTAATCAATGCCGGTTTGACCTCGGTTCAATTTTTCGATCTGATATCGCCAATCTCTCGTTCCATAAGATCGATTCTATTAAATAAAACATTATTGTTATATATTGCTTTTTCATTAAGGACACGATTGTGATCCTTCTTTATGGCTTTGTATATCTCGAATCTTTCAAGGGTGTCCAGCTTTAGTGACTTTTTACATTTATGTAGGATATCTAAATTATCATTGATACTTTTTATATTATGGTTATATGAGCTCAAATGTTCTGCAAATGTAGATCTTGTTATATTTGATTTGGAGCTTGGGATATGTTCTTTATAGCGTAATTTGAAAGAACGACCTGTTTGTCCTATATAGAACTGTGTGCAATCAGAACAATTAAGTCTATATACACCAGTACCATCAAATATATCGGAGGGTATATTTTTGTTAGTAAAAGTGAGTTTTTTCTCAAGTTTATTACTTGCCTTTGAGGCCAATGTAATATTATGCTTTTTTAATAGGTTTTTTAAAGTATGGTATAGATTTTCGCCATATTCTATAGCAATGTATTTGTTTTCTTTGGATACATCAATATTTATTGGTTTGTTTTGTTTTTTATTAATTAATCTATCTACTATATGACTTTTGTATCCATTGGCCAATGCTATGTGCTTGATAATGTTTAGTTCACTGTTATAATCATCTGTAGATAAGGGCAATGCCAGCAATCTATGAATCATGCAGTTAAAAAAAGCCATTTTATGTGACATAGGGTGATACGATGAGGCATGAATAGCATGATCTGTGGTTGTTGGTTTTCTGTAAATATTAAAGCTAATTTTATTATTTATTTTAGTTAAAGCTAAATCTAAAAAATTAATTTTATTATTCATTTCAGTTTCTAATGTGAACTGTAAATTATTTGTAATGGTATTCATATATTTTTTAAGCATTTCTAATTGTCTGCAATTGCCATTGTAAATCATTATTGTGTCATCCACATATCGTCGATAAAATAAGATTTTTGTATAATGTTTGTTTTTAGTCGATAAGATTTCGTTTGTTTCAATATGATTTAGGTAAATTTCAGCTAGGATGCCTGACAATGGGGATCCCATAGCTAAACCATCCCGTTGTAAATAATATTTGTTTTCGAAAGTAAAGTAATTTTGTTCTAATATTACTTTTGTCAAATTGATTAACTCATCAACTGCTTCATAATTTAATGTGGATTTAGATAGTAATAAATTTTTAGCTATTTCTAACGTTTCGGTAATAGGTATGTTCGTGTATAGATTTACTATGTCGAATGAGGCGAGAGTGTGTCTCGGTTCGATTGTAATAGTTTTTGTAAGTTCGACCAATTCTAAGCTGTTTTTTAAACTATAATTTTTGTTAAACGTTATGTGTTGTCTAAAAATTTTTTCAAGTTTTTTGGCAATTTTATATGAAGGTGCAGACATAAAATTAACTAAAGGACGGATAGGCATATTATTTTTATGTATTTTTGGAAGGCCCTTAAGTTTAGGGGCCTTGGGGTCTATCATTTTTAGGTGTTTTTTCTCATCATGCGTAATGACATATTTTGATTTATTCAATATTGATTTCACTTTATTGTTAAATGTAAGAGTGGGATCGCTATGAATTTCAATGTTATTGTTTTTAATGAAATCCAGTATCTTATTTTTATAATCATCATAAGTTAAAATTACTAGAGTTTGACCTTTGTCCGCTTTGGTGACGATTAATAAAGTGACCATAACGCAATCGTCACCAAAGCGGACAAAGGTCAAACTCTAGTAATTTTAACTTATGATGATTATAAAAATAAGATACTGGATTTCATTAAAAACAATAACATTATTGAAATTCATAGCGATCCCACTCTTACATTTAACAATAAAGTGAAATCAATATTGAATAAATCAAAATATGTCATTACGCATGATGAGAAAAAACACCTAAAAATGATAGACCCCAAGGCCCCTAAACTTAAGGGCCTTCCAAAAATACATAAAAATAATATGCCTATCCGTCCTTTAGTTAATTTTATGTCTGCACCTTCATATAAAATTGCCAAAAAACTTGAAAAAATTTTTAGACAACACATAACGTTTAACAAAAATTATAGTTTAAAAAACAGCTTAGAATTGGTCGAACTTACAAAAACTATTACAATCGAACCGAGACACACTCTCGCCTCATTCGACATAGTAAATCTATACACGAACATACCTATTACCGAAACGTTAGAAATAGCTAAAAATTTATTACTATCTAAATCCACATTAAATTATGAAGCAGTTGATGAGTTAATCAATTTGACAAAAGTAATATTAGAACAAAATTACTTTACTTTCGAAAACAAATATTATTTACAACGGGATGGTTTAGCTATGGGATCCCCATTGTCAGGCATCCTAGCTGAAATTTACCTAAATCATATTGAAACAAACGAAATCTTATCGACTAAAAACAAACATTATACAAAAATCTTATTTTATCGACGATATGTGGATAACACAATAATGATTTACAATGGCAATTGCAGACAATTAGAAATGCTTAAAAAATATATGAATACCATTACAAATAATTTACAATTCACATTAGAAACTGAAATGAATAATAAAATTAATTTTTTAGATTTAGCTTTAACTAAAATAAATAATAAAATTAGCTTTAATATTTACAGAAAACCAACAACCACAGATCATGCTATTCATGCCTCATCGTATCACCGTATGTCACATAAAATGGCTTTTTTTAACTGCATGATTCATAGATTGCTGGCATTGCCCTTATCTACAGATGATTATAACAGTGAACTAAACATTATCAAGCACATAGCATTGGCCAATGGATACAAAAGTCATATAGTAGATAGATTAATTAATAAAAAACAAAACAAACCAATAAATATTGATGTATCCAAAGAAAACAAATACATTGCTATAGAATATGGCGAAAATCTATACCATACTTTAAAAAACCTATTAAAAAAGCATAATATTACATTGGCCTCAAAGGCAAGTAATAAACTTGAGAAAAAACTCACTTTTACTAACAAAAATATATCCTCCGATATATTTGATGGTACTGGTGTATATAGACTTAATTGTTCTGATTGCACACAGTTCTATATAGGACAAACAGGTCGTTCTTTCAAATTACGCTATAAAGAACATATCCCAAGCTCCAAATCAAATATAACAAGATCTACATTTGCAGAACATTTGAGCTCATATAACCATAATATAAAAAGTATCAATGATAATTTAGATATCCTACATAAATGTAAAAAGTCACTAAAGCTGGACACCCTTGAAAGATTCGAGATATACAAAGCCATAAAGAAGGATCACAATCGTGTCCTTAATGAAAAAGCAATATATAACAATAATGTTTTATTTAATAGAATCGATCTTATGGAACGAGAGATTGGCGATATCAGATCGAAAAATTGAACCGAGGTCAAACCGGCATTGATTAATTTTACCGTGGAGTGCGTTCCTGTGCAGGTTCGTTGCGGCCGCGTTGTTTTTTATATTCTTTTATTAATGTTATTTTATTGTGATATAGTTTATTTATTGTTATATATAATTTTATGTGTTGTTTTAATCTTTAAATATCTGACGAGATGCATATACATCGAAATGTTTTAACTTAATTCATATTCTGATCTGATGATGACACCAAATGGTGTCGAAACTCGAGTAATCCTAAAAGGATTTTAAGAAACGTCGACAGAAGGTAAATACCTATTTTATAGTTATTTGAATAACATACGCAACTCGCATTTATGAAAAACAATTAAAATTTTATTCTATTCTTTAACCTTTCAAACTTCGAATTATTACTTATTCATTTCTTTACCTCTCAAATCAGTCTATTACTTCTTGCCAAAATTCAAGACAAATAAAACATTCTTGGAATATTTATGAAATAATCTGATACAACTAAAATTTAATTAAACAACTTATCCTAAAGAAAGCAGCCCAGCCTGCTCATACTCAACATTCACATCATTGTAAAAAACCCCCTTTTATTTATACAGGCCCATTTTATTCAAAAAAAATCATATATTTTGTATAATACGGTTACTCAATGTTCCGGTTGGCAGCGTGGCATCTCCCCGACCTCGTGGCACGTCACTCACACAGTCCACTTTTATGTGTCTGAAAGAATTTATGATTTCATTTTTTCCGAAAACTGCACTCACTTTCGCATTTCTGAATACTGCCCTCACTTTCAATTGATACTAAAATTTTATTGTTGAGCCCCGTTTGGCAGGCTGCCTGGCCAGGCGTAGCTTCGGCGGGTAACTGCAGTGAGCGTTAACAAAGTATCCCACTCCCCAAGTTTTGGACAACCGGAAAAACAATGCCTTCAGGCGATAAAAGGTTCGTCATTGTACTTAAAGTACGCTGTTGTTCATGCGTTTAAATGTCGACGAAATTTCACTGCCTTTCGTCACGTCTCTCAATTGGTTGTAGTTTCAATTACGTTTCCAGCTGCTACCGAGCGCATGGCGAACAAATTTTACAAAAAGCCATCTTGGTCGAGGTGTCTAAGCGTCGTTTGTGCGCCCCGCTATTGTTCGCGCGTTTGTGTGCGCCACACAGCACTGAAGTTCTTGGAATTCAATTGCGTTGGCAAACACACGCTGCATTCCATTGTCCTTTGTCTGGATAACACCGTTTTATGTAGCGGACTTGTTACCGTATTCATACATGCGAGCGGCACTTTAAAATTAACTGAATTTAAGAAAATGAAATACCCCATTTTGTCCCATTACACTAATTACATATCAGTTCCCTGCAACCATATTGCTCCTTCAACAGGTCCACATTTGCATAATTTTATTTATGCAAACGGTCCAGCTGCTTCGGGCGCCATTGTTAAGTTTTATTACCTTTTATTAATTTCTTAATAAACTTTGTTTACAACTACATACTTTCGGCTAGTGCAGCCGCCATGTTGTCTAGCACCAACTCAAATTTTTTTACTCACCGTGTCCGGGGTCTCGTTGGACGAGCTGAAAAATAACAAGATGGTTGCTTGGAAATTATTACTTAAATCTACTGTATTCACACAAACTTGTGTTTATTCATTATTTATTTTTACTGTTGTATATTAATGACAATGACAAAATTACTCCCTCCATCTTTTACACTTTTACTATTATAACATTAATAGTGTACATTATATATTTTAACATCAACCTTTCTTCAAGATATTACTGAAAATTAATTTGTTAAACACTAAAACAGATGCTGCAAAAAATACTAAACTATCTTCTCTTAACGTAAACCAGTGCCTTTTTAATTATGTAATTCAAACTCACCCATACACTCACACACGCTTTCACATTAGACAAGTTATATTCCCCTTAGAGCTCATTTTTTAATTTAGTTTTCCCCATCTGTTCTTGTATTTTATGTAAAATAATAAAATTTGGTAGTTTACTTCCCTTTTATCATGTTGAAGGTACTCTCTTACAATGTTTCCTCGTAGACACGCACTAACTTATCGCCGAACTGTCATATTACTTAAATTTTCTCACTGTATCTACTTGGTTTATAAAATACTGTTTTAGATCATCAAATATCAAAATTTTCACATTTTTTATGTTGCGGGCGTGACGAAAATTACGCCCGGTCGGCAGACGCGCGAACTGTTTGCCTCCTTCTTTGTTAGTTGTTCATGGCCGACTGTTTTGTTCTCTGAGCGTCAACGAAACTGCTGGCGTTGACACTCCTACATTCCAAAGCTGGGTTTGTCTCTGATGTATGCACTTACGTAATATCATCTGACTTGACGTTGTATAATATATAATTGTTTTCTTGCGTCTGGAGCTGACCTTGACACAATTTTGCCTGTTTGTCTACTACGTCATTATAATTCATGAACAATATTTTACAATCACTTTTCTAATTTTGTCCCAATAAAATTTACCCTATGATCAATTTACGTTTATGTCTCCCCAAAATTATTATTACATCAAGACTATATTTCTTTTATTAAACACAATAAAATTTATTTATTACCCCGGGTAGGCCTAAACGTCCCGTTACAGCCTTCTTTGTATAACATACTTTCACTACTCACACAGGCACACACAGCCACCCCATGCCCTTAGAGATCTCATTTTTTAAAATACAATGATCATGTTGAAATTTTGGTTTTAGCCGTTATTTAAAGATTGTTCTGCCCCCCTCCCCCCCGTTTTGTTACTTGTCTTGAAAATTACTCCCGAAGACGTCACATTGCTCCACACGCACTACTTATTTTCTACTGATTATACATGTCTTTGAAAAAACAATTTAACTGTTAATCCACTCTGATTACGGTTTATATTTTGTACTTCACATTTTAACATTTTATACGTGCGGGCGCCCGCGATTTCGCTCCGGACTTCTGTTAATGACCAGCCAGCACAAGGTGTAATTTTTTACTGGGATGAATTGTACTGTGTGTAGTTCTGAGATGGTGGGGGGTCACATGATCACATTTCATTGTTTTCTGAATATGACGAAGCCAATTGTGAGGCGGAGTTGACTGCGTCTTGCATACCAAGTGACGTATTTTAAAGGATCGGCACTTACGTCATGTGGCATGACCGATGACTTCATCGGTCAAAGTTTATTTGGCTAAATGTAACTGTTTTTTCTTGCGTCTGGATGTTGACCTTGACACGATTCCACTCATTTCATATTCCGTCTTTATAAAATTTTACAATTATTATTTATTCTTTTCTGTTTCAAATAAAATTTTCCCTTATTATATATGTATTTATGTTTCTGTCTCCCAAAATATTGGGTGGGCTAAATTGTCCTGTTACACAGCTCCAAACAGTAGTGATCTACTATTGTTTTCATCTGCACACCTCACGAAAAACAAGTTATCGATGTTCCTAACCATGAGCTTTTCTGTAAATATTCTTGTTGTCTGTAAATATTCATTATTACTATGTTTAGCAAAATACACATTACATAAATTTGATGTAGATATCGCATTCTTTGATGTGTAACATACTTATCAATTTTGCATTAAGTGTGGGTTATTTATTAAAATTTCCTAGAAAACTTTTTTTTAATGTCACACTGATCAGTTACTCAAAACTTCTAATTTAGTTATTTCCCAGAAATAGTGGTTTTAAATGTGGCTGATGGATTACATAAAAAATCTGCTTATCTAAAAGTCAGCTGATACTGATAAAGGCGATACTCTACTGCAATTTATATCATACTGTCTGTTCTTGAAGCAGTTAGGCTTCAGTTACTAACAGTACAGCAACTATTTCCACTCCCCATTCTGCTAAACCTTATCAGTAATTATTCAATTATTCATTTTTTACAATAATTTTGAAACGTTTAACTCTTTCCGTAAATTTGGAAAAAACATACGTATATAATACAGCCATACACTGTTATCTGGAAATAAATTATATGGAAACATATGGTCATTAATCTGATCAAATAAATAACAGATGTATACTCTCTCTCACTCTCTCTCTCTCCCTCTCCTTTACCTGTTTAACACACTGAACCCTAGCCACCTTGGAGGGCTGCCTACTGTTGTGGCCTGATCATGTTTACCCCTACATTTAAACTGAATTATTAAAAAAAAAAGAACTGCTTATCCCCAATGTACATATACAGCCTGAAACCTCAAATCATCCCCTTTCATATAATATAATATGCATCCAATAGAAAGTTAAATGTAAATCCTACAAAAATTAATTTACACCCTATTCTAACTTGAGATTAAACTGGGCAAATGAAGGCCATCTGTCTTCCTTCGTGAAGTCCCACACAATTGTAACATCTTACCATCCTACGTGGGCCATATCGGATCTACCATACAAACTGTTTCCTTTCTTTGAATATAAACAAACCACACAGTGTTCTGATGGAGAAATAAAGGGCTACAATAATACAAACTAATGACACAGACTTGGTAATTATGGAAAACACTAACTTACTTATGACACACTAGACTGAAAGTCAAAACATGATGTCTTACCCTCTTGGCTTTACTGTCAATAATGGTTTATAAAAACTGAGCAGTAAACAACTCTCATAGTTGCAGACAACAATCAGACCATGTTAGGGGCAAATACAGTAATTTGTTTTTGTTTTTTTTTTTTTGCCATTTTTGGTGTAAGGGCTTTCAAATCCTGTGGCTGTTGTCCAGTGCAGACGAAAATAGTGATATACGATTACTGTCAAGATTTCCAGTATTTGGGATATAATATTTCATGGGATATAGGCAGAGGTGTGGAGAACAAGTTGACTGAATTTAGATCCATCTATGGGACTATTTAAAGAGCATTAAAAAAAATCGGCCAGAAACTAAAATTAAATACTGTAAGGTTATGGTGCTGTACAGTGCCCAGTCACAGAGTCTGCAAATGATAGATAAAAATAAAATCACTGCAGCAGAAATGAGGATTTGAAGATTGGTCAAATGATGATCAGGCATAAATATGCTTCGCATTGAGGATATGGAGTGAGGTTAAGATGCTCCCATTGGTCGAAAAAGTTTATGAATATTGTAATACAATCGTACATGTCTTCTTCTTCCTTTCTATTTATAATTATCTTGATTTTATTGGTAAAACATTAATTTATAAAAATTAAATAAATATTTTTTTTAATTTAATTTGTTTAATTTAATTTACCTTGATTTGATTTTGTTGTTAAAAAATTATTTATTAAATATTTTAAATATTATTTAATTTTTACTTTCGTTGGTTTGATAAAAAAAAAAATAGAATTCCTAAAAGGAATGTTTTGTTTAAGTTCATTTTGATGGTGATATCGAATTGGCTAATGTAGGTTATCTTCTTAATTTCCTGGTTCCGATTACCAATGTGAGTTCACCCTTCTTTTCTTATCTAAAAATCTTTTAATTTTAATTTGTTTTTTATAATAAAACTCATTTAAAACCAATTTATTATTTTTCATTAACTTTTATTTTATTCAAATTCAGTTCTATGACTCTTAGGTCCAAACTGTTTATTTCCCGGATCGACTCTTTCACTCAGTTTGATTGTGACAAAAAGTATTTTTTATTTTATAATATTACTTCTTGGGTTCTTGGTTAACTGCTATTAAAAAGTTTAGAATTTATTTTTTAAAATAAAACTCATTTAAAACCAATTTATTATTTTTCATTAACTTTTATTTTATTCAAATTCAGTTCTACGACTCTTAGGTCCAAACTGTTTATTTCCCGGATCGACTCTTTCACTCAGTTCGATTGTGACAAAAAGTATTTTTTATTTTATAATATTACTTCTTGGGTTCTTGGTTAACTGCTATTAAAAAGTTTAGAAATGCATACATGAAGTACAATACCCCACAATTATTTAAAAATCTTAAACACTAATACAATACAGGGTTAATTTTAGTTAAGTGTAACAAAAATTATAATTTAATTCAAATTACCACAACAAAACTGTCATGGTGTCTTCCAGAGTCCAAGTTGATAAAAATGCCAATATGGCCGCTTGTTACTCACTTCACACAATGTGAAAAATATTTTCGACCAGTTTCTTTTAAATAAATGAATTTACTAATAACGTTCACTGTGTTTATATTTCAATCTCTTCTCTTTTCACTATTGTTCTGTTTAAAAGTGTTAGTGAAGTTAATCTTGGTGTTTGTGTAGTTGTAAACTGTATTATTAGAATAAGGTTAATTCTAACCAATGTCTAGTAGAAATATTTTCACTTTATTTTATTTACTATAAAATAGGTTAATTACCTTCTGTCAACGTTTCTTAGAATCCTTTTCGGGATAACTCGAGTTTCGACGCCAATGGTGTCATCATCAGATATGCATAAGGTTAAAACATTATTGATGTATATACATCTCGTCAAATATTAAAAATTAAAAACAACACATACATTATACAAATAATAAATAAAACATAATATAACAAAATAACAACGAAATATAAAAACACGCGGCCGCAATGAACCTGCACAGGAACGCCCCCACGGTAAGACTAATCAATGCCGGCTTGACCTTGGTTCAATTTTATCGAACCGGAATTGATTAGTCTTACCGTGGGGGCGTTCCTGTGCAGGTTCGTTGCGGCCATGTGTTTTTATATTTCGTTGTTATATTGTTATTTTGTTATATTATGTTTTATTTATTATTTGTATAATGTATGTGTTGTTTTTAATTTTTAATATTTGACGAGATGTATATACATCAATAATGTTTTAACCTTATTCATATATTCATATCCGATCTGATGATGACACCATTGGTGTCGAAACTTGAGTTATCCCGAAAAGGATTCTAAGAAACGTTGACAGAAGGTAATTAACCTATTTTATAGTCTTAACCGTTTCTGGAGGCAAGAAAAATGTTTAAATTATTTTATTTTATTTATGGATGATATTCTTATTACTTATTATTCTGTTATTTGTTATTATTATTATACTATTTTCATTTTGTTTTCATTTTTACTTCCATGTTCCTTAAGGAAATGGAAGTATGGTGATGGCAAAAAAAATCGTGTTCAAGATTATTGCAGATTCTGATTGTACTACACTCAGAACATGAAAAAAGTCATTTTTCGAAAACTGTGTGTGTGTGTGTGTGTGTGTGTGTGTGTGTGTGTGTGTGTGTGTGTGTGTGTGTGTGTGTGTGTGTGTGTGTGTGTGTGTGTGTGTGTGTGTGTGTGTGTGTGTGTGTGTGTGTGTGTGTGTGTGTGTGTGTGTGTGTGTGTGTGTGTGTGTGTGTGTGTGTGTGTAGATTTTTTTCTATAGCAAACGATAACAGTCGCAAATTCAAACAGAATCAAATAATTTTTTGCATACAGCTCTGATTTGTAGAGTACTCAAGACCTATTGTTTTTGGTGAAGATCGGTTCAGGGAAAGGGGTAGTTTACCTGCAACGTTTTTTTTTTAATCAAGGGTAATTTTTGTCTATGGCAAAAGATAACAGCCGCAAAATCAAACAAAATAAAACAATTTTTTGAATACAGCCCTGAATAGTAGAGTTCTCAAGGTCTATTGTTTTTGGTGAAGATCGGTTAAGGGAAAGGGGTAGTTTACCAGCAACGTTTTATGTTTTAACAAGGGTAATTTTTTCTATGACGAACGATAACTGCCATAAATTCAAAGAGAATCAAATAATGTTTTGCATACAGCCCTGAATTGTAGAGTACTCAAGACCTGTTGTGTTTGGTGAAGATCGGTTAAGGGAAAGGGGTAGTTTACCTGCAACTGTTGTTTTATCAAGGGTAATTTTTTTTCTATGGTAACGATAACAGCCGCAAATTCAAACAAAATCAAATAATGTTTTGCATACAACCCTGAATTGTAGAGTTCTCAAGACCTGTTGTTTTTTTTAAGATCGGTTTAGGGAAATGGGTAGTTTACCTGCAACATTTTATGTTTTAACATGGGTAATTTTTTTCTATGACGAATGGTAACTGCCGTAAATTCAATCAGAATCAAATAAATAATATTTTGCATACCTTCCTGAGCTGTAGAGGTCTCAATTTCTGTTGATTTTGGTGAAGATC
This sequence comes from Magicicada septendecula, assembly GCA_034769895.1. Taxonomy (NCBI): domain Eukaryota; kingdom Metazoa; phylum Arthropoda; class Insecta; order Hemiptera; family Cicadidae; genus Magicicada; species Magicicada septendecula. The sequence goes on from CM068373.1 coordinate 112,939,330, forward strand.
GGTTAAGGGATTGGGGTAGTTTACCTGCAACATTTTATGTTTTAACAACGGTAATTTTCTCTATGATGAACGATAACTGCCGCACATTCAAACAGAATCAAATATTTTTTTGAAAACGTTCCTCAATTGTAAAAGACTGAAGGCCTGTTGATTTTGGTGAAGATCGGTTAAGGGAAAGGGGTAGTTTACCTGCCACCTTTAATGTTTTAACAAGAGTAATTGTTTCTATGACGAACGATAACTGCCGCACATTCAAACAGAATCAAATAATGTTTACATGCATCCCTGAATTGTAGAGGACTCAAGACCTATTGATTTTGGTGAAGATCAGTTAAGAGAAAGGGGTAGTTTACCTGCAACATTTTATGTTTTAACAAGGGTACAGTACTTAATTTTGATAAATAAATTATCCTGAAAAGCAGATCATAATAATCCACTGTAGAAACGTAGATGAAATATCTATAAATGAAGAGGTAGGGGTAATTTTCTATTAATGAAGGGGGGTAATTTTCTATAAATGAAATTGATTGATGAAGGGGGAGGGGATAATTTTTATTTATATGTCATGTGTACTACGTTATCGGCAACAAAGAAGTAGTTTGTTGTTAAAATTCCTTCCCAGGCTGTTTGGCGTGGTCCAATGTTTTCTACAAAACCAAACGTTTCGGCAGTACTATCGACTGTCATCATCAGTGAAAATCGAGTGCGCTAACGTGAGGTGGTATACGATAGTGACCACAGTACTGTGGTTAAGGCTGAAGAAAGATGTAGTTTCTATGAAAATATTTCATTTCGAAAATGATTTTAAATAAAATCTTAGAACATGGAAGTCATGTATGGTTCTCCATACCGATATTTATATGTGTACTACGTTAACCGCAACAAAGAAGTAGTTTGTTGATAAAATTCCTTCACGGACTGTTTGGCCATGGTCCAATGTTTTCTGCAAAACAAGACATTTCGGAAGTGCCATCGACTGCCATCATCAGTGAAAATCGAGTGCGCTAACGTGAGGTGGTATATGTTAGTGACCACAATTCTGTGGTTGAGGCTGAAGATAGAAGTAGTTTCTGTAGAAATAATTCATTTCTAAAATGATTTTAAATATAAATCTTAAAACATGGAAGTCATATATGGTTCTCCGTACCGATATTTATTTTATACTTTGGTGTTATAATTATTTTGCTTCTTTTCTCCAACTCAGATTTGATTCTTTGCTATACTTTTGTTCTTGACTACACAGAGCTGACCTGCACACTTTTATGACTAACAACAGAATAATGTATTTTTCTTCTGCTTTCAACTGGCTTGACCAAAATTAGCTACATGCCCATTGGTCAATACCGTTGAACTTAGGTGTCACATGACCCTTATTATTTAAAATATATGGTTTTTACATTTTCCACTCCAAATTACTATCTAATTAATACTTAATTGTACCTAAATTGAATTATACAGTGATCTTCCTTATAATAAGACAAACATTTTGGTATCTCATTTGATATGTGTGTGTTTCCTAATAGATGGTTTAGCATCTTTGCAAAATTTGGTTTTTCATGTCTTTACACAGTTTGACATTCACAAAAACATTTTCTAATTCATTTATGTATTCTAAAAATGTGACTACCATTATAGAAACACTGTCTATTTTGTTAATTTTACTATTCCTTATTAATTTATTTTGGTTTGTTACTTTACTGGCTATTCTGACAATAGTTTATTTATTTTAACATTCGCCTATGTCATGGTGATCCTTTCAGTACCGTGTTTCATCTTGGTATTTATTATTTGGCCTTTTGGTTTGAACCCTTCTTAGTAATTACAAATGTTCTCTGGTATCTTATTACATTGGATTAACATACTCTTCACATTCTTATACTATTATTATATCAACAAAAAATACAAACATATTAACTCAATGTCATGTCTTCATGACTGAGATTCTGATAAACACTAAACAGATAAACTAACTTCCAAAAAACACAAAAACTGTTTAACATTTAATAAAAAATAACTAATTCTTAATAAATCTAACAACACTGTTTAACTTATATTACTATTATTTTCCTAGTTTATTTTATTCTGTTATTCAATGATTACATCAAACCAATTTAATTTAATTCTTCCTAATTGAATAGGTAATGTTCATTATTGGTATTGATGTCCCTTTGAATCAACATACAAATGTTAAAAAGACATAGGGGGCTTTTATAATTAATAACACAATTGGTAATCCTTCTTTTTAATTTAAAAGCATAATTGGGAATAATTATCATCATTATCCCAACATTGTTTTACACCCTTTTTTTGTTTTGTTGTGCACACTTTTGTTTTTTGACTGTTTGCATTTACACTTATTTTGTCACTGACAGAACTCATTAACCTACACAGCCCTGTCTGCTTGATTAATTACTATTCTTTTTCTTTTCTCACTAATAAATATTGTTTACAATTTTTCTTATAAATTTTAATTACATACTGTATTGTACTTCTGGGTTACTATAGGGGTTTTATTTCTTTTATTTTATGGGTTTTAGTATTTTTTTAGTTTAATTAAGTTTGACCATATTTATCTGGGCCTAACTACTTTTGTTACATTACAATATACATATAGACGGAGGGAGCATGTTCTTTCCATGGAAATGACATTAAACCAAAGAGGCTGCATATTTTTAACTTCCACAGGGTAGTAGTTGTAATGTAGGAAGGCCCAAAAAACAATGGTCTGATTTTTAATTCAGTCTAAAATATTCATAAATTAGCAATTCAAAATATCTGTAAATTAATCATTTAAATTCACAATGTACATATGACTTCTGAAAATGGAACAGGTTTCTACGCCTACTCCAGGCTCCATGGAAGAAGAAGAAAGTTTTCAAATATAAACTACGAGCTTTATATTTAATACATAAATATAAAGTTATAAATAACACATAAGTGTAAGCTGTAAGTATAAGTGTTTTTTATTAGTCGGTACAACATAAGTATTTCTGTGTTGTGGTCTCGTATGTCTGCTTCCCCTAATCTTATTCACAGTAATGTCAGATGATCAGAATTACTTTTACTTGCATAAATTTGTCACCTGTGTAAAAATAATTTATACTGGTTATAGAAATTCATTGACCCACAAGCAACAGACATTTGTTAATTGATGCTTGCAATCCATCTTAGGAATATGGTGGTCTAACATCATCTCCAGGAAAGGACCAACCAGAAGACTCACATAATTCAAAATAAGGAAGAGAAGATGGTAATGGTTGAAACACACGCTGAAGCAGCCTGATAACCATGCTGCAGTGGAGGCACTTGACTGGAACCCGCAAGGGAGGAGGAGACACGGAAGGCACAGCATGACGTGGCAGAGGAAAATAAAAGCAGAAGGACAACAGCAAGGAAAGGACTGACGTGAATTCTAAGTCTTAGCTAGAAACAGGACAAGATGGGATTTCTTTGCCATGGCCCCATGATACAGACAAGGAGTTAAGAGAAATGAAGAAGAAGAGACTGTAGAAATTATATAGCCAAGAAATGGCTGCCATTCCTGAAAATGACTGTCAGATCAGATTAAATGGCATCAAATATTTACAAGACCTTCTTAGCACTTCCTGCAAATTCATCCTCTGTTAGCTTCCACAATGTTACTGACTTTATTCACTTACAGTAATGTTATTTTATTTTATATGTACGGAATACATGTTGTTATTGCTGTAGTCCTCTTTTATTTTCATCATATTACAAGATCTAGTACACAGCCTACTTCTTTCCATCCCTTGGCTAAACAAAACACACATGCTTGTCATATTATGCTTCATCAGTGATATGTAATCAGTCGCACATGTTATTCAAAGATAGGTTCAAGTGTGTGCAGCTCGATATGGCCATTCCTCAGCAACCTCAGTTTTTATGCAGAAGATTTAATGTAAATATACAATGATTAATATCTTTTTTTATGTCTTCATTATTATATTGAGATAATAAAGATTGTAGTGTCAAAGACACATGTATAGTAAGATATGTTAAATGTGTAAATTACTTCTTTTTGCTTATTTAGAATGAAATACTGTCTTTTTATTTTTACAATACTTGTCAAAAATTGATTGCTAATGATGCAGTCCGCCGGTAGGTTTGCTCAGGTGTTTTTAAGTTGAAAACCACTGTTTTAGAATTATTAGCCTAAATATGGCTACTGATTTTTGTGTAACTGAAACTCTGTATTCTCAAAAATTCGAAAAGAATTGGCAAATGCCCTTTTTTCAATTGACAAACAAACATTCCATCACTGTTATCCCTTAGCCAGTTTCTAATATTAAAATGGCATGGCAATTGAAAATTCTTAACAATAATTATTGGTTCAATGGCACTCATAAAAGTAAGGCTAACTGCATATAATTCAAAACCATAATGTAAGATTTGACTAGTACAAAAATATATATTTCTAAGAGTAATTATATACAGTAGTTTGTCTTGTACTTACTGCCTCCATAGCCAGGTCCAGTCACAATAGAATAGTAACTGGGAAACAATCTATCCGTACTCCATCCTAAGTGTGTGTTACGAATTTTGTATTTGAAATTTTTTGGAACGGCACTGCTGTCTTTCTCAAGGTTTTCAAAGATTATCCCAAATCCATTATTAATACCACCATAAGGCATATCTTTGAAGGTGTCTCGTAAGAACTTGTTAAATTCTGTTTCTGATTCGAAACCATTGAAAGTAACTGTAAAAAAATACAACAGCATTGAAATTTAGCATTTTAAAATATTTTCTTAAAGTTACAGTAAATCCTCACTAAACACAGGTAATGTAACAAACTATCACTAATCATTTATCACTTGACACATTACATAGTCAACTACATTAGTAGGCTACTATGTAATGTCATTGTTTTGGGCTTCATAATGATGGAGACACTGAAATGTCAAATCTGGAACATGACAAATAGCAATTTAGCAAATAAGCACAAAGAAGTTGGAATTACAGAGACTGCTAATACAAATAACATAGTAAAAAACTGAGATTTTATTTTCAAAATTCACAACATAAATTGAAACAACGAAAAACAAATTGATTTTGCCCACAAGAAACAATAACAAGGTAGAGGTTATCTTGAATATTACCCAAGACAATATCTTGTTTATTCTGATAATGTCTGAGAAATTTTGTTTGTTATAAATTGTTTTTGATAACTTCTGTGGTGGGACTTTACGTATTAAATGTTGTGAAGTTGCAATTCAACAGCATGTGTTTGAATTTCAAGCCAGAATGCATTGTAGCACTAAAAACAAATGTACGGTATATTTGTCCAATGGTAAGAACTGGCAACATTCGTCTGTTGGTAAGAGAGAGGCATTATAAATATCAACAAGTGAATGGCTAATTCAAAGAATGCCAATACTCATTTTATATTTCCAAATGTCAAAACTAAAAAGATACAGTAAAAAGATTCTAATTCCTCACAAGAATAGTTCATGTTTCTGGAATGCTGCAATTCACAGTGCCCTTAATAAAACAAAGTTAACTCTCATAACTGAATCAAAACTGTTTAAAGTTGCCTGGTTATTAGACCGTGATACAAACTTTCCAAATGGCGCTAACAGAATTGGCTTCACAGGCAGGCTGTCTTTCCACTTTGGGCCTTTCATGGTAGTGAGAAACTGACAATGGCTGTTGTGGGTACAGGCAAAATGCCTGGAATTCTTCAAGAACATAGACCACAGCCAAATTTTAACAACACACAAGATGTTAACTAACTTCTACGAGAAGATTTTTTAAAAGTGACTTGCATTTTGAAATCTGGTTAACACTTTGTTTACATACTGGTTCAGGCGCCATTGTTGTGTTACCAACATTACGTATTTTGTGTTCGGGTCCAAGGTTCTTAAGCGAAGCAGAGACTGAATGGTTATTAGAAATAATCAACACTGATATCATTTGATTACAAACTCAGGATTTAATGATCTGAATATTTTAAACATTTAGATAAACAAAAACAAGATGGAGTCATAAAACAAACAAACAAAACAAAATGGCTGCACGATATTCTCGCTGCTTCAGCCTTACTTGTGACACAATTACATGATATGTATATATGTTCAAGTTACCCTGGTTTACTCTAAAATGAATTTAAAACATACTGCAGTTACCATTTTTTAATTGTTACGTTATTTAGATCAGAAAACGTCAACCAATGCTTGTGATCCTTACATCTATATCTATACCGGTATACACACACCCATACTCACACACACATTACTGAAACGGTACATTTTAGATTATTGAGCTCAACATAATTTATAAAGATCGGTATTGTATAAAATGGGTGATAGTTTTACTTCCCTGCCTCGCCGGTTACAGATGTAGCTATGCGTCCCTCATGCTCTTGCTTGGTGTCCTGCCGAGTTATTATACTGTTCCTTTTTGCACTCACTGATTTTATGTTACATTTCAATACTGTTAAATGTGTTTTATATGGTTTAAACTCACATTGTATTAACTTTTACTGCTATTTTGAACACTTTTGAATGTTTGCTGGCCAGCAATTTGTGTAGCGTGCAGTTCGCACAGAAGGTATTTGGCGACTGAGAAAGACATCATGGCGTATAATTCCTAAGTAGAAGGGATAATGCGTCATCGTTCTATTGTTTGGTGGCGATGATGGCATTGTTATATGGTGCAGTTATTACGTTTTGCAATATTATGATGACGTTTTTAGGAGTGTCCTGTCGTTGTTGGGTCTGCATTGCTGTCGATCGGCACGTAAGCCACTTGACCTTGACGCCAACTCGTCCTGGCAAACTGCGTTGTATTATATATTTGAAAACTTTTACCCTCACACTTCGACTACATTGAATATACAATAAAATTATTGGTTATGTACCCAAATTCCTTTACGGACCTAATGGACCGTTACAAAAACCCCTCAATGAGAGGATTTATGCCGAAGCATAAAAACTCTCATTGACACATTCATACTTCCTAAAGGGATCAGCTAGGATATGTTGTCATAACCCCCTGTAGTGTTTATATAAAAAGAAATACTGCTAACTTACCCTTGGTCCAGTGATCGTGACAGTACCTGCATGACCTTACTGGACTTCTCTTGTGAGATCCCAACACCGCAAGGCCAGTCAGGCACTTGACGTTCCTGCTCTGACGCGCTGGCCAGCTCAGGACCGCCGCCACAGCATCACCAAACTCTGAAACATCCAAATAAAAAATCAAAGAGTGGCCTTGTATAACGCCATATCCCCAACTGATCTGTTTTCCCCTTAGCTGCATTGGTTTACGTTAATAAGAATTGGTTTTTTCTTAATTCCTCTAACACAGAGATGCAACAAGATTTACGATAGATGTCCCTTTCTCTTTTCTCATTCCTACATTTTACCAAATTTTTTTTGACTCCAGTCAATAATATTTTAACTCTTTCCAACACAAGAAATATACTCTTATACTAATGCAATAATATGTCAAATAATTAATCAAATTCACCAAAATCAACAAACAATTTATCTATATATTGATTATATAGCACCAAATCACAAATTCATTATTGCAAAACAATCTATCTATTCAAAATTCATTGATCAGTTTTCCTGATACTAATACTTCTTCAAAGCAAAATCATAATTATTTTTTATGCTCAACACCATATACTTAATATTTGATATTCATTTAACGTTACTACCCCTGTAGCAACCTCCTTACCACACACACTATGACCCCCCTTGGACTGTGGCGTCCAGTTGCTTCCACAAGGACTGAATTTATGGAGGAATTTTGGCATCTCCTGTCCTTGCTTCGGCCTTACATTTTTAAATTGCCAGATATCAAAATATCTGATGTTACATAGTTATACCCTTAATACGGGTCTATCACCTGTTTTGCTGTTCCTACTCGAACAAGGTGATAGCCGCTGTTCCATAGTTCCGGGGATTTCCCCTAAGTGGCCCCCCGTTAATTTCAATTTTCACCAATTTCAAAGGCAACCAACCATGGTCAGTGTTACAATTGCTGCCCACAGCTGGTTGTTGTCCAAAACCACGATTAGTGCTGGTAAGACAGTAATCGCCCGAAAAGGCGGGGAAATCATCTTCAATTGCATGTTTACACTCTAACATCATTAATACACTGTACGGCTAAAATCATATATAATTTAAAATTATATTAAGGTTGTACAGTGTACGTACGCAGATTTCAGCCTCCGATGATGGTAATGTACTTGTGCGTTACTCATCAACCCATACCGCTATCTACAGTGGCACATGCCGCCACTGCAATAGCCTACCTATATCTAAACTTATGTCTTTCTACATTTGCTGTCTCTACATTCCACAATTGATTTACACTTCTAATAACACCAAACAACCCCCAAAATTACCCATTAATCTTGTATAATAACATAATGTACATGAACAATATCATTGTTACATTTAACCAAACAATTCACATTTAAATAATTTGTATAAAAATTACAAACACTACTATTATCATTTCCATCAACTCTTTTATATCAAACTTTTAATTATTCATTATTGTACCATTTAATTCTATAAAAATTCAAATTTATTATTAACATTCATGTTACATCACATTTTGGTCATTAATTAGTTTGGGTGACTCCTGTATTCACTATAATTTGACTTATTGAATTGGCATTTATATCTATAATCTTACGCCCTTTCTTCCTACTAACAATCACTAACAGAATTACATAGGGTGACACCAATCTCTCACTAATAACCCCCTTCTCCACTAATTTCACGTATACCATTCTCCTCTTTAAATAAAATATCTAATACCCTCTTTGTATCTAGGATGTGTTCCCGACCTTGGCAATTCCATTCATCACCTTTTGCCCTTCCCATAATCTCGGCAAACACTCTTCAACCCTTCAATTACTGTACCTGCCCAACGACGCACGTTGATCACTCCTTACCACCTCACCCTTACTACAAAATATCACCATCAACTATTTACTCTCTAATTACATTACCCTCTCTTTCTACATATAAGCACTACCACTACTGTGTCCCTATTACTACCCTGTTTCTATAATACTTTCTTCAAAATTCTTATTTTCTCTAACTCCCATTAAAATTAACTTTGACTGACTCAAATGCCTTCTTAAAATAATTATCATTACCCAAACTCTTTCTCAACATTTTACCTTAATATGATCTTTGACAATTACCTTAGAAAACTCATCACTTATCTCATAACAATGTAACTCAATATCCAACCATATTATGTGTTTAATCATATACTACTCTTTATAGCATCTAAATTTCAAAAATTATTTAAATTCATCATCATAACATTAATTAATTTATTAATCTCCATTATTTAAGTCAATCAATCATTTAAAATTTCACAATTACTTTAGTTACCTTAAACTTCACAATTATTCTCATTACATTTATTTAGTCTGAAAAAAAATGTTATAACTATTATTCAATCAACTCCTATTATCTACATGATTTACATAAAAATACATATAATACACAACATAATGTAATACACAAATACCTTGACATTAACACACAAAAATATATAATCCAACTTATTATTTGTTATCATTGACCATAAATCACTCCATAAGACAATCCATTTCAAAACCACACTGTTCACATAATTAAATGTTCATAAACAATAAAACACTTATCCACCATCATCAAATAACAGTCTAATCTCAGGTCTATACAAATTATTTTTTATTGAATATCTTATATTATTACTATCAATATAATACTTATCTAATTCTTCATATATTTCCACAATACTATTTGAATTAATATGCTTATTCCATATTACTATCTCATATAATTTGTCACGATCGAGTATGGTCATGTCACCTTTGGTATAGTCTGTTACAATCAGGTAAGTTATAAAGTCATCTTTATCAACATCATCTCCCACTGCTGCTATATCAGCTTCAACCCAAGGTAAGTACTTACTATAATTATCCACCATCTCTCCACCTAACCTTTCTACCAATTCTTTATAATTTCTATCCACTTTAAATAACTCTATCTTCCTATCACCATACCTCTCTCTCTCTCTCTCTCAAAATATCCCTCATCATAACACCAAGTCACACTCTCTCTCTCAATATATGCAGGGGACACTACAACTTTATTGCTGCACCACCTATCAAATGCACAAAAAATCCAGGGACAACTATTTGCAGACCATATGTCTCCCAAATATACTCGTGAAGCCTTTTCTTCACCCCCAACTACAACATCACGGGAAAAATTTACCCCCACCAACCCCTCTACCTGTATACTCTCTCTCCACTTTCTCTCTGACTCATCTACACACACTAACATTCCATTATTACATTCTAAAACGTCATCAGTACTCTCAATATTCACCCCATTATTCTCTAACACTATATTTTTACTTATATTGTCATAATTCTCACCCCTACTTATCTCATCTGACCGTCTTTATTTACGTTTAATTTATCTGTTTCTCCACTATTCTCTACCCCCATTTTAATCTCATAATTGTCCTCTACTTTATTCATTTTCAATTTATTAATTATGTCATCTACTCTGGCAATTTGTTTATCAAATTTCTCACTAACTGATGCTATTATCTGTTCTTGAATATTTTCATAATGTGCATTCATTTCGATAATCTGTTTGTTAAAGTTAAAATTTTTGTTTCTTAACTTCCTCTTTCACTTCATCAAACATCTCATCAAATTTGGTATTTATTTTATCATATTTCAGATTGGAATCGCTTTTTTGTTCATCCAACTTTACATCAAATTTATTTAACATTACATCAAATTTATTAAATTTTTCATCAAATGTATCAAATTTTATATCAGATTTATTTAGCTTTACACTCTGTTCATTAAAAAGCAATTGCATCATTTTCATTAGTTCATTATCCTCAGCTTTTTTACTCGTGACTGGCGTTGAATGAATTCCTTCACTTATAATTTGTGACTCAGTCACACTTAATTCGACATTTAACTGGCTTTCATTCACAATATCAGTTAGGCTGACATTCTCGTTATTGTTTGCCATTTTAAAATATTTTTTCTTTCAAAATTTTGCTGTATATCTAACATATAATCAAACACAACATAACCTAATTACTTACATATTAAGTTACCTACTCCCATTCTGTCTCCCATTCTTATAAGTTCCAATACCCATTCTGTCTCTATCTGCAGGCTTATTTATATAAAAAAAATTTTTTCTAATATAAAATCACTTGTTCGGGCAGCCATTTGTTAACTAACTTCTACGAGAAGATTTTTTAAAAGTGACTTACCTTTTGAAATCTGGTTAACACTTTGTTTACATACTGGTTCAGGTGCCATTGTTGTGTTCCCAACTTACGTATTTTGTGTTCGGGTTCAAGGTTCTTAAGCGAAGCAGAGACTGAATGGTTATTAGAAATAATCAACACTGATATCATTTGATTACAAACTCAGGATTTAATGATCTGAATATTTTAAACATTTAGATAAAAAAAAACAAGATGGAGTCATAAAACAAACAAACAAAACAAAATGGCTGCACGATATTCTCGCTGCTTCAGCCTTACTTGTGACACAATTACATGATATGTATATATGTTCAAGTTACCCTGGTTTACTCTAAAATGAATTTAAAACATACTGCAGTTACCATTTTTTAATTGTTACGTTATTTAGATCAGAAAACGTCAACCAATGCTTGTGATCCTTACATCTATATCTATACCGGTATACACACACCCATACTCACACACACATTACTGAAACGGTACATTTTAGATTATTGAGCTCAACATAATTTATAAAGATCGGTATTGTATAAAATGGGTGATAGTTTTACTTCCCTGCCTCGCCGGTTACAGATGTAGCTATGCGTCCCTCATGCTCTTGCTTGGTGTCCTGCCGAGTTATTATACTGTTCCTTTTTGCACTCACTGATTTTATGTTACATTTCGATACTGTTAAATGTGTTTTATATGGTTTAAACTCACATTGTATTAACTTTTACTGCTATTTTGAACACTTTTGAATGTTTGCTGGCCAGCAATTTGTGTAGCGTGCAGTTCGCACAGAAGGTATTTGGCGACTGAGAAAGACATCATGGCGTATAATTCCTAAGTAGAAGGGATAATGCGTCATCGTTCTATTGTTTGGTGGCGATGATGGCATTGTTATATGGTGCAGTTATTACGTTTTGCAATATTATGATGACGTTTTTAGGAGTGTCCTGTCGTTGTTGGGTCTGCATTGCTGTCGATCGGCACGTAAGCCACTTGACCTTGACGCCAACTCGTCCTGGCAAACTGCGTTGTATTATATATTTGAAAACTTTTACCCTCACACTTCGACTACATTGAATATACAATAAAATTATTGGTTATGTACCCAAATTCCTTTACGGACCTAATGTACAGTTACAAAGACCCTTGTTTTAACACTCTTTTACACTACAAAATTTTGTTATTTGCTTACAAATGTTGATCTTTTTGAAGAAATTAAGTGAGTTCTCTGTTTTGACTCAACCATTTGGCATTTGTCTGTCTATCTGTTTGGGTTATGCCTCACAGATAATTATGAACGCATCAACCGGAATAATTTCATAAAATTATTTAATGCCTGTCCATACTTTTACCCTAAATAACCTTACTGTTTTTGAGATTAATTCCTCGAAAAACAGAGGGGGTAGGAAAGCAAAAATGAGAGGCATAAAAATTGTGACAAAATTGTAAAAGCCCATTCAAGGGAATCAAATTAAAGGAAATTTTAACCAAAATCTGAATATACTGTTCATTTTTTAAAATTTAAAAATTTTTGGACACCAGGACCCAAAAAGTGGGTGAAAATTTTGATAAAGTAACAATAAAATTCGTGTGGGGTACCAAATTAAAGAGAATTTTAACTAACAACTGACCAAAGTGTTAAATTTTGGGACCCAGGGCCCAAAAAGATACAAAATTGGAAAAAAATTGCTGAATCCAGAAGGGTGTCAGACTAAAATGAATTGTAATCCAAATTCAAATGTTTCAAATTTTTAGTGTTTACTGTATGATCGTGCTCTACAATCATCACTAAAGAAATATTAGAGTAATGGAGATTTTTATAATTTTTTCCACAAATAAAACATTAACTAATTTCAAAATTGATGTAATAATACATGTACTTGGTTCAGAATAGTGCGCACGTTCTGCAGTCCAGGAAGCTTACTAGTTATACAGTGATTACACAGTTTTTGTAAACATTTAGTTAATCTATATTGCTACACAGAGGAGACAGAGAATATGTGTGGCTACTTTGCACGTGCTGTACGAGCATGTATGGAGATTTGTTTTCCAGATGTTACCCAATTATTCTAGCCCAGCTGTGTTATTACTATGCCACACAGCCTGGGTATCAATACTGGATCTAGAAGTGGAGTCAGTTCAGTTTTGGACCTGTGATATTAGTGTGTTATTGTGACTTGCAGCTTAGTGCAAAGTGATTATTGTGTATTACGTAGTGCAACACTTTAATAAGGTGACTTTTATAGTTCGTTAAATTGCTGTGTGTTGGATGGTCTTTACCTTGAATGTCTGATAATTTTGTAACCATAATCAAAGTTATAATTAGCGGGTTCTCCTGGTGTCAGTTATTCTATGACAATATGTGCAACCATCGTAACAATATTAATACACAGTTCCTGGGCAAAATTATTAGGCCACTCCTTTGAAAAAAGAAAACCTGACAGCTATTGTCAGTGAAATTGGTTTCCCACTTTGTTTAGATTACATAGCTGTTACACAGTGGTAATTTAATATGATATTTTCATCGATGTATACTATATGGATCGCGTGCTGACAGGCAAAGTGAATGCTAGAAAATGGTCCGAAGCACATACAGCTTCCCACACAATGGTGGGCAATAAAGCGTTTGGCACTAAGTTAACACGTGTACTAAACGAGTCATTCAGTCAGTAATGCACTTGTTTTGACACCTTACTATTATTTCATTTGAGACAGTTCTACTGAAAATTTGTGGTTATGAGATTTTATTATTATAACAGTTTGTTTTTACTTTTGCCTAACTGATAACAGATGACAATAACTTGAGCGTTTACACTCATTTTACTGACTTTGTGTCAAGCGGAAAATTAATTAGAGCATCATCAGACGTTTTAAAGATTGCAAAATACAGACTATGTATAATTTATTGATTGTATCTGACAGTAAACTTAATACCAAAAAAATGATTAAATCAGCTTGCAAAAACTTTGCCGGCATAGTGTTTAGAAAACATATTTCAAACAATGATTTTTCTTAAGACAGCCATGAAGTGAAACTTACCAAATTAATAGGGACATTACTTTATAAAATCTTGTGCTACGATATTGCTAAGGAAAGAACCGCTGCAGCTACCTTCTCTAAGCTTGGTGTCTGCCAAAAGTTAAATAAATTTCTATTGTTTAGTAATGTTTAATGTAAACAATTTTTATACAATTAATATGTAGCTAATAAAATAAAATAAAAAAATTTAATGTAAAATTAGCATTGGTAATTGAACAAACGACCATGGCGAGCGTATATGCCAGCTTCTTTTAGGCAATAAACATTTTAAAATTTACGGTTCACATCTTTTATTATTTGTTTCCATTATTCTTATCTTTATTCGTCTGGCTTCAACATTAAATGTTCATAAATAAGAATGCAACAGAACTGTTTATAAACGCAACAGAACTTAGCGACAAACTGAAATAATGTGTCAGAACACTGAAATCTTACAGTGAAACAAACGTGTTTATTTTGAAAAAGAACTTATTAAAAACCTCCCACTTTGGAGTCATTAATTGTTAAAATGACATAGCTATACCATTTAACACAAAATATGCTCCACTAGAGCAACAAAAGCTATAACAAAGCAGAAAAGTCAGACTTTGTACAGGTACAGTGTATATAGCATACGCAGTGTTCTTGCCCACCACTGGTCCAGCAGTCAGACCGAATTCAGTGAATGCAGCACGCGATCCATTTTATAGTATACATCGATGGATATTTTATTAGCTAAACACATTTTTATGCCTATCATGTATGTTGACAACACTGTGAGATTGTTTACATCCTTTGTTAGGTATTATATAACGTTACAATCAGCTGTGTGGTTCAGTAAATTTCTTGTGAACTTGTTTTCTTACCAGTTTATGTTTTGAATTGTTACTTTTTGGTGTTATGTTGCTTCATAACTTTAAATAGTTCATCATATACTACACTTCTAAATTTGTTTATTTTTTGTTACTCAATAATGTTAACCTGGCATGGGCAAGGTGAAAGATAGCACTGCTGAACACGAAGCTATTGTAAAGCATCTGCTTGAAGTTGAAAAGTTTATTATTAGTGAAATTTCTAGAAAAAGTAACATTTCCAGACAGTCTGTGAGAAGAATAAAGGAAAATTCAACCAACCATATTTCACTTCGTAGTAAGAGAAAAGGCATATGTGGTGATAACCTGTTAAGAAACCGAAGCTGATTGCAGCTATAAAAGTACTATTATGGCCCAGCTACTATGCGCCAGTAAGTACAGGATATTCATTCTGAAGGCTGGGATAAGGTAAGTAACAATGTTAGATTAGTTCAAGTAACATTGAGGTAGTTAATATTTGTGTAAAAAGTATTAAGCATACTGTTAAAAAGGCTGGTTCGTCAAGCTGACAGTAATAGTTGTTTACAAGCATGCTTCGGTGATGTGTAAACATTTCAAGTTCTCAGTGGCAAAAAGCTATATATAAAATAAAGACCTGGAGAAAATTTTAATGAAGACTGTGTTGTAAAAACTATTAAACATCCATCATCAAAGATGGATATGGTCGGTTGTCAGATCTAAACGGCTTGGATGACTTTACATTATTGAAGGGATAATGCGACAGGACTAATACACTAGAGTTCTTCAAACAAGACTTATTCCCCAATTGCATGAATAGTTTCCCAGCAGTGAAGAGAAACTATTCATGTAGGATTCAGCTTCCTGCCATACAGCAAAAGGTATTAAAAAATACATTCCTTGGCAAGAGCAGGATACCAATTCTTGAGTGGCCAGGAAATTCAACAGATCTGAATCTAATTGAGAATGTATGGGAGCTTTTAAAATGAGAAATCAGAAAGGACTATATAACTAATACGATATAACTCATTATAACACCAAAAATTTCGAAAAGTTTTATTTTATAATTAGCAGTAAGAAGTGTCAGGAGAAAGCAACGAAGGGTGTATGTGTGGAAAACATATTTTGTAAGGGACAAAAGGAGAACGAGCAAACAGGCTCTAGTGACGGACAGGTCATAAATTTCGTAGGCAGCTGCAACGCATACCCTGTGAACAAGCAGAGTTCACTGCTCCCGGTACGTAGAACACCAGTTTTTTGTGAAAACACATTGATTCCATAGGAAACTACATACAATGTGTACAGAGCCATTAAAGGAGAAAAGGCTTAACAATGGTCAAGCATACATGTGTACGCCAGCTGTCAGGAGAAAGCGACGAAGGGTGGATTGATTTGAAGGACTCCAGTGGTCGATGACAGGGTTTTGACCTTACTTGGAAACGAAAGCACAGAGAGTACGTCCCAAACTCAAGGATGGGGTGTTGGCTGGCAACTAAAAGAAAAAACCAACTTTCAAAGAAGGGTAGGCGAGGCCCTTGAACAACAATAGATAATAACGCCAGAGCGACGAAGTTCAGAAACAATGCAAATGGAAGAGAAAATCAGAGTTGTCACTGAAGACTTTAGAAAAAAAAACGACAGATACAATTTATTGCTGCATTGTCTGGAAATGACAACGACCTCAAAATACAAAGCAAGGGAAGAATCTGGTGGGGAACCAGGAGCCCTATCAGAGAACGCCTTTGAAAAGATAGGTGGTATTTGGACTTGGAGGGAAAAATATGAAACCAATAAGGACACGGCGTCGTTGGAATCAGAAGTCTGGTGGGAGATTTGGTAAGGAAAATATAGGAAGGAGACAGGAACGCGCTCGGGGAGGTTCTAACTAAATTTTGGAAGCGAACAGAGTGAAGTCCGTGACGAGAGAAATTAGCATTTTATCGAACTTAGAATAATTCGATACACAGTGTGAGAAGGTAGTTTTCGAACTTATAACAAAAATTAATACAGTCATTACAACCAAACGAACTATGAAGTAGAGTCACACTTACCAGTGAACATTAACTGAAACAGATAGTAACCAGACAATAATGTAATTTCAGTGTATACGAACACTTTACAAAATAACTTTTAAGGACGATTAACAACACAAACTACATTCATGAACACTTAATAACCAGACATACTGCAAAAAAGGTGAGTAATATTAATTCAGATTTGAAATAATTTATGATGTCGGTGTACAACAGAGAATGCTAACTTTTATTCATAAATTATAATCCGAATGCGTGGAGTTGGTGAGTGAAGTATCTGTGAGTGACATCGTGGAATTCATTCAGTACCATCTATCATCTGGAGGAGTTATCTGCACGATTCTAGAAAGATCGACATGAGGGAATCATCACCGCAACCACCGAGTGATTGGATATTCGAATACCAAGTATAGTAAAACATGTCTTAATTAATTTAGATCCACTGTCTGTCATCTCAAAGAATCCACACACACTAAAATTCAATAAAGTAATCGTAAAGGAATTAAAGAAATCAATTCTAAAGTTTGTTTAGAAGTAAAATTATCATTCTTTATCAGTTTTGGAATAATGTTTATTTCCAAGTTCTAAATGAATCCGTATTTACAAAGTATAGTAATAACTTAAGAGATTATTCATATTAAGAATTTGTAAGATGAAGCTAAACATTATAATTTACTTAAGTACTAAACGCAATTGATGAATGATCATTAATATGCAACCATTAGATTGAGAGTTTGGATAACTAATTTTATTAATGTATTATTTTTGATATTTACAATTTATTAATGAGTATTCAATTTTATTAATTTATTATTTTGATATTTACAATTTAATAATGAGTATTCAAGTTAATTAATGTATTATTGTTTGATATTTACGATTTAGCCATGAGTATTAAGTTTTGGTAATGTGTTAATTTTATATTTACAAGTACTAATGAGTACGTAGAATTGTGTGCTATTTTTAATATTTACAAGTAATAACAAACTAGTGTGAATAAATTTAAAAGCTATCAGTAGAAATGAGCATTTATTATTTTTTTAACCCTGAGATAAAGAGCATAAACAAAAATTAATGTTAAATCATTTCCAGAATAATTTGACATTAAGATCATAACGATAATTTAAAGGAAAAGGCTTTAACTGCATTAAGAGCATGGCTAGAAGAAGTGACAGTGTTATCATAGCTAAAGATGTGATAACAAAATACTAAGTACATTAGACAAATGAAATTGTATGTGTATTTAATCTCTAAAGTTAATGTAAAAATAAATATTCTCAATTTTTCACTACTTTGATACGTAATATTTAATTAAAATAAAATTTGAAAAAATTAATATTTTTTACTTCATGACATGGTGGGAGCCTAAATACTGACAAGCAACAAAAAATACCCAAATAATCTGTGATACTTAAATAAACACACATACGCAACTGTCAGGTACTAAATCAGTATGTCAGTGTGAACTCACCATACTTAGCCGCCATCTTCTTACCCAGCGCTGTAGAATTAAACTGTCGTATAAATTCTGTGGTGAATGGTGTTACCGGTGCGTATCCAAAATAAACAGTAGCCATTGGAATCTCTGCTGGTTCACTAAAGTTAATTATGTCTGCCTCTGTCGTGTAATTATAGATTGTTGCATTGTGGCGTTGTCCTGTCTGTATAACCCCGGTGCTGTTGCGCAAGTATGCCAGAAAGTAGAACAATCCTAATGGACAAAGTATGTCCAACAGTGTGAGTATCGGATGGTGTTTACGAACCAGCCAGTTCTTCAACATAAGTGTTTGACATTTCCTTCCTAAGAAAGCCATTGTTTACTGTTATGTCGGTTTACTGTATGTCGATGCTTTAAAGAAACCTGAAACAAAAAAAGCTAAATTACAACATTTTAAAAATGTATTTATTTCTTTACCCTGTCTACCCTTCGCAGACATCAGACTTGCACACAATTAATAAAATTCATGCAATAATCTATATGTACTACATAATAAAATGATATACTAACTATACAGCAACCACTAACATCTAGGAGCTGCTCCTGGGGGGGGGGCTGAGACTAGGTTGAAGGGTGGACCCTCATATTTTCCTTAGGACAAATGAGAAATTCAGGATTTTTCCTATACAATTTTATAAATACGTTTAATAAATTCTGTGTCTTTCAAAGTTTTTGAGTAAACCAACATGGATTTTAAGGAGGTGAAAAACGTGATAAATCTTATGTCATTAGGAATCATTTTAATTCTAAATTTGTACTTAATAAACCTTGATAAAACAAGTCTTTCTGGGTATATTGTGAAAAACCTGGTTTTTGTTATCCCTTTGCATTTTAATTTAGGGATGTTGTCCCAAGAGTGTTTTAAGCAACTTACAGTTCATGTCATATTACATGTTGTATTGTTTACAGTATACATACAATGTTAACAAATAATTTTTTGAATGTAACAATATGTTTATACACTGTTTAGTTGAAAAGTAGAGTGTGAAAAATTGTGATATATTTATAATTATATATTTATATTATATTATAATTAATGTACACAGTATAATAATTCAATTCTTAACAAAGTATAAAATAGCTAAATTACTAAATTGAATTTTGAATCATTAAAAACTTCCAGCCAAATACAATATACAAACCAGAATCAACATGGATTAACTATAATGTACAACGTAAACAAATGTAAGCAACATACTATGTAAACAAAGAACAAAATTATACTCTTTCAACATTTCAAACATATACACAAACATTCTCATCTACAATTCTACAAACATTACAATAAAAAAATATGTGTCAATGATTTTAAACTGATTTTATATACTGAATAATTTGAAAGTTATGTAAACATATTAGGCTAATAATAAACTATGTACAAGAGAAGGATTTCAAAAGTATTCAGGTGGATCTCTCAGCATGTGAGTACATTTTCTTTTATCATAAATAAAATTATTTTAAATATTTACGTTATTCTTATAATAGTATCTAAACGTTTACAATATGCTTACAGTCTGTAAAATATTATGATTTGTTTAAAGCACACATATTTGTGACAGTGGGGGAATTTTAGGTAGCTATGTGGGAAAAAGAGGTTCGACTGACCTGGTACAACTGTTTCTTTGTTTCATCTATTTCATTACACGCTGAATCAGTTTACTGCTCTAGGAGCACGAGGTGTATGGGTGTGAGCCGGACACCATACTGCTGTATATGAAGTTCTCTCTTCAATAATACATGTACCAGTATTAGTTAATGTAATTTGTTTTCAGCTGTAACAATTGTTGTTTTGCTTGTGGTGCTTACAGCACTAAATGTGTTTTCTTCAGTTAACACACTGAGGTCTATGGACAAGCATGGCACATCCATGTCATTCCACTCTCAGATTCTCAGGACTGATTGTATAACCAGTCCATAATTTTAACAGCTTTTTATTAAACTAGACAGCACTTATACGTCCGTAGGTTAAATTGGTATTAAAAGGAATATTTTAGTTCTGCAATACAATTTCAGAAGGCTACATCAGCTTGAAAACAATCAGCTTTACTTTGTAGACTTGTGGATTTCAAGTGATGCCATTCTGTGTTGTGATGTGTGCTGAGTATTTTGTTGCATTAGTCGTGGTTTATTATAATGGCTTCACATAAATATCTTACCAAAGATGATATTTATGAGCTTTTGAATAGTTCAGGGTCAGATATTGAGTGTCTGATTCAGAATCTGAAGTTAGTAACAGAGAAAATGAAAACGATTAAAACAGTGCCATTCACACGTGTGAAGCAAGTGACAAATATTTAGACTTTTGAAAATGGTATACTTTGGATGCCTCCAGTGGATTACATTTAACATGTTATTGGACACACACTGTATCATATGAAAAAGGCCAGTTTGAACTTTCAGGCTGTATTATCTACAAAAAGGAGGTAAGTAAAGTTTTCTTTTATAGGTTTAAATTTGTGGAAAACGCTCATGTCATAGCAGTAAACAGCCACTGCTGTTGCCAGTAGAGTCAGCTTGCTACCTCATGTGGTTTGGGTTTGATTCTGCCACAGGCACATGATAGCCAACAGTATCTACATCTCTCTAGTTAAACACACACACACACACACCAGTCACCAGTAATGGCAGAATGGCAGATAACAGAAACCAGTCCTGGGGGGAGAGAGTGAGATTAAGTAAGCTCATTCATGTACGAGGCTAAGAGTGTCTCAAATAAGGAAACATCTTCATCTTGGTGCTACTTGCACAATGAGTGGAATATCAATTTTCTAAGCATCAAATATTCAAACCTGCTGGAAAAGAAAAATCTGAAAATGCTATTATTGATCACATTCTGAACCTCCTTTCTATATTAATCAATTCAATTTTATGTTAATTATTTAATGTATTATAAGTTGAAATCCTGAATAGGAAAAAATACAGCAGTCAATTGATCATTTTCTTTAAATAAAGTAAACATTCTTAAGCTTTAGGCAGGAAATTGAAAAAAAAAACAAAAGTATGAATTGGCAAACATCAGATGAAACACACTGGAAGTATGGCAGACTGTACAACGTAAGACTGTAACGCACATAACCAGTTTTTAACTATGAACTTAAAAATAGTGAAATTAACTTATCGTCTAACAATTTAACAAAATTAAATATGCTTGAAAAGTAGCCATCAAATATAAGTGATTTCTTTTCATCACACCAACATTACAAAACTAACAAAAATTATCTACAAAAACTAAATAACCCACACAACAAAGATAATACAACAACCAATGGTATATACAAAATTGAATGCCAAGATTGCAATAAATGTTACATAGGACAAACAAAAAAATAACTGAAAAAACATTATTTTGAACACCTAAACGCATACAAAAAACCAGAAATATACAAATCTAATTTGGCCACACATGCAATAAACACTGGACATGAATTCCCAGACATAACCAACATGACACTAATAAAACACATACCACACAAAGGAACCATAATGAACATTTGGGAAAATTTACAAATATACAAACATAAAACACAAAACAAACTAATACCTGAACAAATACAAATCAATACAAAACATGACACAATTTTCAAAGCACTCAACATAGAAAATACACAAAATACTAACATACACACCACAATCACACACAATAATACTACTTTACAGTACTAGAGACCAACAAGAAACCACAATATCGACAAGCCAACACACAAGTACTTCACCAGACGCAAAATCACAAAGGCTGAGGATGAGAACACAATGGTTCTCGAAACATGTTCCTAATAAGGAAAAAAAATATCTTGAGGTAATTTCTTTATAAATTTTAAATATATTATATACATCAAGAAATGGACTGTAGCAAAAAGTGTTTGAACACACACACACACACACACACACACACACACACACACACACATTCTTTTCCAGTTTTTGTTATTTTAGTTTCATGCAGTTTTCTATGTGAATCATGAAAATAGATTTCTTCTGCAAGTATAATATTTGAAGTTTATAATATTATATATATATATATATTCAATCACTTTCTGCTACAGTCCGTTTCTTGATGTATATGATACATTTAATATTTATAAATAAATTTACTTCAAGATATACCTTTTTTTTTCCTTATTAGGAACATGTTTCGGGTACTATATTGTACCCATCCTCAGCCTCCCGGTTTTTTTTGTCTGGTGAAGTACATATGTGTTGTTGGTTGACTATTATTATTGTGGCTTCCTGTTGGCTTCTGGTATTTCAAATTGGTTTTATTGTGTGTGATTGTGGTGTATGTGTTAGTTTTTTGTGTATTTTCAATGTTGAGTGCTTTGAATATTGTGTCATGTTTTGTATTGATTTGTATTTGTTCAGGTATTAGTTTGTTTTCTGTTTTATGTTTTAATGAACATTTGGAACAAACAAATATACAAACATAAAACAGAAAACAAACTAATACCTGAACAAATACAAATCAATACAAAACATGACACAATATTCAAAGCACTCAACATTGAAAATACACAAAAAACTAACACATACACCACAATCACACACAATAAAACCAATTTGAAATACCAGAAGCCAACAGAAAGCCACAATAATAATAGTCAACCAACAACACATATGTACTTCACCAGACAAAAAAACCGGAAGGCTGAGGATGGGTACAAGATAGTACCTGAAACATGTTCCTAATAAGGAAAAAAAAAGGTATATCTTGAAGTAAATTTATTTATAAATATATATATATATTGTAAACAGACTTTTACGTGTGTTAGAAACTTTATACATGTCACTCGTTGTATTCGCCTTATTTCGTAATATAACTGTGTAATTGTGGGTTTATTATTGGGTATTAATTGGTTAATTACTTTTGTGAAAATCAATCGTGTGTAGCGGGCCGGGTTATACCTTTTCTCGATACTTACTGGCTAACCGTATCTCTCGTTCAATTCAAAATTTACCGCCTCGCCACCTGATTGGCTCACGCTGTCTTGCAGTGTCGAATTCGCTAACTGTAGTATGTTGGTGTTTTGTGTTTAATATTTCTTTATATTACATTGTTTTATAAGAATCAAACATACAGCAGTTGAAGAATATTAAAATTTATTGAACCCTTCTTTATATTACCTGTTCAATTACAGTTAATGAATAATACATATATTTATGTTGATACCGGCTTTTACAAATTGCTCGGTTGGCATCGCTCAGCACACGTAAAATGCCAGCATGGCGTACAATGTTTTGTTTTATAAAATAATAATTTTTTCTCAGGGAATAGGTCCTTTTGACAACAGAAGTTGGATTATCGGCTAATAAATGCACAAAATTATAACATCCCTTAAAACTAAATACACAATGGTTGATATACTAATACATACAAAGTAAGTTATTGGCAATGAGAGAATAGGTTTGGTTAAATTCTTGTCAGCAAGTTATGTTTTTTTTTTTAAATTATTATAATTTAATATCAAAGTTTATTGATTAATTAAGTTTTATTAAGAGTGATATATTGATTAAATTCAGTTATTGAGTCAAATTTGTGATCAGTGAAGTGAAAATATATTTAGTTCGTTATTATGGATAATTGGAAATTTATTTTGAAGTGAAGTTGTTATTTTATACTCATCGATTTCTCGATGTGGCTTCTCCAATGATCGTCTTCTTCTTCAGGAAACCTCTAGTAGTCCTCTCTTCTTTGGACTGTCCAAAATACCCGTTCAAATGGTTCCAATTCGAAGTTCGGCTTCCATCAGTTCTCGTAGATGTTCGATGTCCTCAGGTTGAGTTAGGTAAATCCACTTCTTCCTTCTGGATAGGTCGTCTATGACGTTAATTTGAAGTATTCGTATTTTTTACCATAATTTTTATGGTTTAATTATTTTAATAGTCGTTCATCTCATCAGTTGTAGTTTGGAAAGCTTCTCCTATACTTCTTCTTTCAAAAGTTATTAAATTTTAAAGTTTTTAAAGTTAATTTTAGATCGAGAGCTTCATACATCCGCCCTCCGCGTTAGTCAATAATGAAGTCATTAGAATTCCAACGGTATTTTATGTAATAAGCGTCAGTTGCCATGGTTACCTATCGAATTATGCTATTTCTCATTGGTCAATATCTTATGACATTGTTATATTCTAACGTTTTATTTTGGTTTAAATTTATAAAATGTCTTCAACTTATGATTTCTTTCTTATATTAGTATTAACATCAATTATATGAACACCATTGTTCTTCTTTTTTGTTAAGGATTATTTTGATATCCCTCATGATTACTTTTGAATAGTTAATAACATTTTCCTTATTTGTATTTCTTATGTAGTTATTTTTAAACTGGATATTATTTATACATTTTTGTACTAGATACACTTACTTAACTGCTTAACCATTTGATATACTTTAATTGATACTGGGTTATTGTTTTCTTTTTTAAACTTACAAAGTTCCTTCACTAAATGTTAGGCCTAGAGCCTAGACTTCCCCATACTACTATTTAACATTCTTTATAACTCATTACCATTATATATTGGTACATTAAACAATTTTTTATAGAAACAGATAATAAAACATTGGTGCTTCTAACCACACCTCTTATTATAAAAACAAACATTTTCTTACCAGGCTCAAACCTGAAATTCAACTTCTAATTATTTTTGGTTTTCTTATTTCTATCTTGCTTATTTTATAAGTTAATAAATTCTATGGTTTCTTTTAAACAAGAACGAAACTCTTATAATACTAATTTTAAACAGTACCTTACACCATATATCTCACTTACTAATTCCTTCACTACAATACAGTGTCTGTCTTTCTTATTTTCCACTCTAATAACTTAATTTCCATCTTATTTTATATTCATTCTTACTTACTATTATTGAAATTACTAATGGTACAATTAGTTCATTCTTATGTAATAACAGAAAGTTCTATTCAAAGGCTGTTTAGCTACACTATTACAGTCTGCTTCTCAAGTACTTTATACTGCACACTCACTGCACTTTTCCCTTCCTAGAAGGTTTCTTTATTTATTAACACTTCACATTTTATCATATTATGCTATTTTCATAGCTTGTCACCACCTACTTACATTTATTCACTTGATATTTCCCACACTGTTTGTATAATTATTTTAATATCACCGTGTGGTTATTGGTCATAAATAATTATTTTATTTTCAATTCACATTGATCACTTTTTGTTATTAATTATTGCCTTTATTTGGCTCAAAGTATTTTTTACTCGCTTTGACTATGTTTATCATTATTAATTGGGTATTGTTATTGTTAGCTTCCTACCTTATATTTATAAGTACATGTTTCTTCTCCTTTCATAGAATATACATAATATTTCTATCTTACTTTTTCTTGTTTACATGGTTATATCTTAGTTATGCGCTAACTGTTTTAGTGCATTTTTTACATACATATATTAGTCATATTTTGGGGATTACAATGATTGTTGTTATATTCTTGATTACATTTGGTTTCTTGTTCCTTCTTTCTTGTTCCAATCTATTTTTCTTGTTTTTCTCCAATCTATTGGGTCAAGTCATCGTCAGTTCCTTAGTCAATTGTCATTTCGTAATTTGGTCATTAATCTTTGAGTTATAAGTTTTTTGACATTTCTTCCTACCTTCAGCTTTTTTTTGTTTGTTAATCATTAGTGTATTTTCACTATCTTATGTCATGTTACAATATACAGTATATATATATATATATATATATATATATATATATATATATTGTAACATTACATTTGGCATAGCTTGATATCGTACCAGATTTAATGAAGATCATGGATAAGAAACTGAACAAGAAGAAAAATATCTTTTAAAGATGATAGTGAAGATGAGCAAAATAACTGCTTTAGACTGACTTGGACTATAACTGACCGTACCCAAATTAATGATTAGGTAAAGTGATGCAAAATACCCCGATGATGACACGAATTTCAAATAATGACAAGAATAATACTTATAAAGACAGACGGCATTATGTACCATTACTATAAGTAAACAAATTGTTTTATTAAATGTATCAAAATATAAAAATAATCAAAATACAAATTGAGGGATAATAGGCCCAAATATACAATATAATGTAAAATAATATATTAGTAAATTGTTAACTGAATGATATAATGAAATAATATAACAAAACAATTATTATAGATACATGGAAACATGCAACTAACTGTAAATAATAGTGGACATAATGTTATCAAGAAAATAATGTATAATCTAATAATAATTCTCAAATGTATAAAAAAGAAACAGAAAAAATTACCTAGCACAGCAATGGCTGAACTACCTAGGAAAAATGGAAAAAATAGAAAATCATTATTAAATGATTAAACTTTCCTTTTTATGTTCTTAAAACACGTTTAAAGTTGTGTTGATGTTATTTATAGTTTTATTAAATAATATATGTATGATATGCCTTATGCAGTATGTATGTAACCAGGCATATACAAATTATTTAATCACAAAATGTGAATTATGTTTTCCTATGTTATTACTGTTATAATTATTGTTATATTTTTAAATGATAATATTAACAGAGTTATAGGGAGTAGTTTTGATGGTAGTTGCATTGTTAATAGGTGTTACAATAACAGAAAATAGAAATTTAACATGTCAAGACATAGGCCTATAAAAACTTTGGAATTTTGTAAATTTTAGGAAATACCGTTCGAATTTTATAAAACAAATGTTGTAATATGGATAGGTTTATAGTTAATAGTATACACAACAAATATGGAATCGAAATAATCAGTTTTAAGTTATTTAAGAAAAATTCAAATAGCAAAAATGTAATATCAGTATTTCTTAAGCAAAATTAGACATGTTTGGTGTCTATATGTCACAAATGTTAAAACCAAAATAATGATGCTAGTAGTTTTAAATTCCCAATCAGTACAAAAAAGTTATACTAATATAAAAGTTTTTGACCAAATTCAGACATTGAAATAATGAATTTGTATGACAATGTATATCTGAATCAACCAACCAGATTTCAAGTTTTACCTTAGCAACCGAAAATTCAGATAAATAAAATAGGACTTCTTTAACAATGGTCATTGAAGACAGACGCATTAATAAAACGTCTCAGATAATTATATTTTAAATAGTGAAAACACATACCAGACTTTGTAAACCGAATTGATATAGTCAATACAAAATATTATAATAACAAAAGAACATCCAGAATTTAATTCAGAAGAATTTAGATCCGGGGAGAAGAAGCAAAGAAGACTTGGACCCTATCTTCGTTCTGGAAGAAAAAAGAAGAGGATCTGGTGAATCTGAACAATTTCTCATCTTATGTGACAACACCTACACTTGTCTACACAACTATTTAGGATTTAAACAATAAATATAACTACAGACACTATTCTACACCAACAATAAAGAACACTTGAAAATAACACCAATTGAGTATTACACCTTATTTGAACACCATAAAAACTTTAATGATAACTAATAAGCATCTAAACTGTTCATAACCTATAACAGTGAGTAACCAATACACGACTACCAGTTTGCACTTTACACATCAAAACCTTGTAATATCCTTATATTGTGAAGTTTGTATTTTGATTTTAAGAGTTGTATTATTTGTTTAACCATAATTTCCGAACCAGATACGCCCTGAGATAATTTATTTTAATAGAAACAAAACGAAAAGCATCATTTTTGGTTGGCTGACTACAGAACAATATTTTTTAGCTACTACCAACTTGTGAAAAAAGACACATAATTTTGTCATAATTTGTAATTACAGTAAAGAAAAACGAGAAGTAATTAATCAAACCTTCATTTGAATAAAGATCGTTAAAAGGAATATATCTGTTTGGTGTTATCTTTGCATTATTATACTGTTTCAATTAAGAATTACTATAACATAGCACAGCGGACGGAGCAACTGTTGGCAACTCCGAGTGACGTCATTGGAACTGGATGCATAGTGGGAGCGAGCGGCAGAATACAACCGTAGAATAATAATTTACCGTTCAACATACATATTAAATTTGTTACAAATTGGCGAACCAACGTGTGAGGCTATAAATTAAAATATAATTTATAATTACATAACAAAAAAATAAACGAAAATGAGGAAGCGAGAAACATCGCGCAAACGAGCGGCCGAAACCGAAAAAGTAAGCGAATTAAGCATGGAAGACAAGGAAGCAACACCGATTGAGGAAGTAGAACCTATAATAAGGAAGGCTCCGGAGAAACAACCAGAAGAATCCACACAAACAGAAAGTGAGAAGACGCAAGAAATGATTAAACGTATGATGGAATTAATGCAGGAAACTGGTAAAAAAACGGAGGAGAGTAATAAGAAAATGGAAGAAAAGATGGAGGAAATAAACCGAAAAATGGAGGAGAGTAATAAGACACTAATGGACGAAATGAAGGACAATAAACAGTCTATGGAAGAATTAAGGGAGAATAGTAATAAGAACTTAGTAATATTGAAGGAAGACTTGGGTAAGAAGATGGAGGAAATAAAGAGTGATAATAAACAGACAAAGGAGGAATTGAGCCGAGAATTGAAAGAGAATAGCAGGAAAATGGAGGAGAAGATAGACGAAAATAACAGAGCATTGAGGGAAGAATTGAAGGGAAATTACCAGGAAACCATGAAAAATTTGGATGAACACAGAGAGTCGTTAAAAGAAGAGTGGAATAACAAGATGGAAATTAATAACCGGCAATTACAGGAAGAATGTGACAAGAAGCTAGAAGAACCGGTGAACGAAATTAAAAGGGTAGAATCCGAGACCAAGGAAAAGTGTGAGCGGATGAACCAAGAGATACTTTGCGTCCGGGAAGAAACGAATGGACGAATAGAAAATATGCAAACCAACCAAGCAGTGATGGGAGAAAGATTAGAAAGCATAGGTACTAGTCTTAATCGGGTACAAGACCAAACAACTGCCCATAGAAATGAGATCAACTCTCTAAGAAACAGACAATGTACCGGTGCCCATACCACATGTGAGGAAAACCGAGAAGTTATCGACTTCCAGAATTATAGAGAAACCCCATGCTATTCCTAGAACGGGTAGAAGAAAAAATAGAAAAAACCGGAGAAGACAGATGGGTTGTAATTAGAAGTATGCTGGACGAAATGTTCAGAAAAGTCTATGACAATTGGTGGACGGCGATGCGGCCGAATATACAAAATTTTCAAGAATTTAAAAAACAATTTAAATCCAAGTACTGGTCTGATGCCACACAACACATGATAAGAAGTGACATAGGATTGGGCCGATATGATCTACATGGCAAACAAACTCCGACCGCATACTTTCTTGGTAAGATAAACATAGCCAGACATTTAGAACCTGCAATTCCTACTGAATGTTTAGTGAGGCTATTGGCTTATCACTATGGTGGGGAAATTACGAGAGGCCGAATAAATGGACGAATACAAACCATTGAGGAGATGTCGGCATTATTAGCGGAAATGGAACAAGAGAAGAGCTTCCTCCAATACAGACGAAGGAGCGATGAAATGGATAGAAATAATGGTCGCCGCGACGCCCGATATGAAAACAACGGGAATAGATCAAATAATAACAATTACAACAACAACAACAACGGTAACCACTATCAACATAGTTACCAAAATAACAATAACAACTATCCACGAAATAATGCTACAAATAACAACAACAATAACAACAACCACTATTACCGTAGCTCCCCTACGAATAATAATAACGGATACCAGCATGCCAATGATAGAGACAACCATTACCAGAACAACCGAGGTTATCAAAACAATTACGATAACCGTAACAGACAGAATAATAATGGCAATTATAATAACCAAAACCAAACATATCGAAGGCATGTGAATTATGTGAACACTGAAGATAGAGATATGGGAAGACGTTTGTACCAGGGACGAATGAATTATAATGGCAACCGGGAGAGAAATTTTCAGGAGGAGAATAACCAGCGCTACCGGGATGAACATAGACGAAGTAGGAGCTGCGACGATGACAGGAGTAACAGAAACATAGTGCCATTCAACAATAACGACCCGGTCGAAATATTGCAAGCAACGGACAATAACCAACCAAGTAACAACCAACCAGGGAGCCCAGATAGGTCGAATATACCATATCATGGCGGAGGACAGCCAAGAACCTAATACTGGCCCTAGCAATGAGGATGACAGAGACTATTCATAAGACAACATCGAAACGTATGGGACTGATCCACGATGGGGCAATCCCATAGCGAGATTTGTAGATAACTTTAACCGAAAGAATCCACCGGAAAAACATGACTGCAGGACAACCCGGAGTGGGGCAGATGCCGAACACGAATAAAAACCACAAAATTCAAAAATTAAATAAGATCATCTTACCGACTCTACCAATCCAGAATATAATTTTAATTGGAGCCACCGGAAGGCAAAACAAGTCAATAAGAAAACAAGCTATTATTACTTTATAACAGACCATATGTTGTTGTAAAAAACAATAACAATAATACTTATGTAATTAGTGATGCGGAGACGAAAAAGATTAAGGGAACATACAACCAAGTTTCCTTAAAAATGTATTATGAAGCCAATAAACGAATTTGAATAAACCTCAAAATTCAAACAAATAGTAAGGACAACTTACAGTACATTTTGATAATGTTATTTTGAACCAAGTGAATAAACGAATTTGAAAAATTTCAAAATTCTAAACAAAATAAGCACCTCTTATTAAATATAATTATGAACTTATTATTTGAATATAAAAGAAAGATGCAAGATCCATGAATCAGGAGAAACAATAGTCCTATAAAATGAATAAGAAAATACAAATGTCGACGATGAAAATAAGACAAGACTAGAAACGAATTTACTACGAATAACTTATCATGATTGTGAGAGAATCAACAACAACTATAGATATAGATACTTGTTACATTTTAATTGAATAAAGAAAGTGAATGAAAAATGAAGATTAAGCAGTACTGATAAACAAGGAAAGAAGATAGTACCAATTAAAAAAAAAAGGTTATTAATATCGCCATGAGAAAATAAACATCTGAAAGAATCGATGGAAAGAAATATTTAGATCTGAGAAATTAAACTGAGTGAACCATCCCACGAATATATTATTACATTATTTTTATTTGATTTAGTCGTGAATAGACTAGTGATTATTAAATGTGACTGACTGATGAGATAGCTCCAGCAATCGATATTATTTATGTATTATGTATTATAAGGACAGCGGGGTATTAGGTCAAGAGACCCCCCCCCCCCCCCGACTGATTCCAAAATATATGTGATGGTGATTAATTTGTTAGGGAGGTAACATGTTCCAAGGATGGAACACTTATAATTAAAGACAAGTATACCAGATCATAAAAAGGATAACAAGTGATAATATGAACGTTAAGATAATTGATAATTTCAACAAAATATACTATTTTATTAAAATAATCAAATTTGGTGGCAGGGTAGTATGTAACATTACATTTGGCATAGCTTGATATCGTACCAGATTTAATGAAGATCATGGATACGAAACTGAACAAGAAGAAAAATATCTTTTAAAGATGATAGTGAAGATGAGCAAAATAACTGCTTTAGACTGACTTGGACTATAACTGACCGTACCCAAATTAATGTTTAGGTAAAGTGATGCAAAATACCCCGATGATGACACGAATTTCAAATAATGACAAGAATAATACTTATAAAGACAGGCGGCATTATGTACCATTACTATAAGTAAACAAATTGTTTTATTAAATGTATCAAAATATAAAAATAATCAAAATACAAATTGAGGGATAATAGGCCCAAATATACAATATAATGTAAAATAATATATTAGTAAATTGTTAACTGAATGATATAATGAAATAATATAACAAAACAATTATTATAGATACATGGAAACATGCAACTAACTGTAAATAATAGTGGACATAATGTTATCAAGAAAATAATGTATAATCTAATAATAATTCTCAAATGTATAAAAAAGAGACAGAAAAAATTACCTAGCACAGCAATGGCTGAACTACCTACGAAAAATGGAAAAAATAGAAAATCATTATTAAATGATTAAACTTTCCTTTTTATGTTCTTAAAACACGTTTAAAGTTGTGTTGATGTTATTTATAGTTTAATTAAATAATATATGTATGATATGCCTTATGCAGTATGTATGTAACCAGGCATATACAAATTATTTAATCACAAAATGTGAATTATGTTTTTTTATGTTATTACTGTAATAATTATTGTTATATTTTTAAATGATAATATTAACAGAGTTATAGGGAGTAGTTTTGATGGTAGTTGCATTGTTAATAGGTGTTACAATAACAGAAAATAGAAATTTAACATGTCAAGACATAGGCCTATAAAAACTTTGGAATTTTGTAAATTTTAGGAAATACCGTTCGAATTTTATAAAACAAATGTTGCAATATGGATAGGTTTATAGTTAATAGTATACACAACAAATATGGAATCGAA
This sequence comes from Magicicada septendecula, assembly GCA_034769895.1. Taxonomy (NCBI): domain Eukaryota; kingdom Metazoa; phylum Arthropoda; class Insecta; order Hemiptera; family Cicadidae; genus Magicicada; species Magicicada septendecula. Next base: position 112,972,485 of record CM068373.1, read on the forward strand.
ATAATCAGTTTTAAGTTATTTAAGAAAAATTCAAATAGCAAAAATGTAACATCAGTATTTCTTAAGCAAAAATAGGCATGTTTGGTGTCTATATGTCACAAATGTTAAAACCAAAATAATGATGCTAGTAGTTTTAAATTCCCAATCAGTACAAAAAAGTTATACTAATATAAAAGTTTTTGACCAAATTCAGACATTGAAATAATGAATTTGTATGACAATGTATATCTGAATCAACCAACCAGATTTCAAGTTTTACCTTAGCAACTGAAAATTCAGATAAATAAAATAGGACTTCTTTAACATCGGTCATTGAAGACAGACGCGTTAATAAAACGTCTCAGATAATTATATTTTAAATAGTGAAAACACATACCAGACTTTGTAAAACGAATTGATATAGTCAATACAAAATATTATAATAACAAAAGAACATCCAGAATTTAATTCAGAAGAATTTAGATCCGAGGAGAAGAAGCAAAGAAGACTTGGACCCTATCTTCGTTCTGGAAGAAAAAAGAAGAGGATCTGGTGAATCTGAACAATTTCTCATCTTATGTGACAACACCTACACTTTACTACACAACTATTTAGGATTTAAACAATAAATATAACTACAAACACTATTCTACACCAACAATAAAGAACACTTGAAAATAACACCAATTGAGTATTACACCTTATTTGAACACCATAAAATTTTAACAATAACATCTAAACTGTTCATAACCTATAATAGTGAGTAACCAATACACGACTACCAGTTTGCACTTTATACATCAAAACCTTGTAATATCCTTATATTGTGAAGTTTGTATTTTGATTTTAAGAGTTGTATTATTTGTTTAACCATAATTTCCGAACCAGATACGCCCTGAGATAATTTATTTTAATAGAAACAAAACGAAAAGCATCATTTTTGGTTGGCTGACTACAGAACAATATTTTTTAGCTACTACCAACTTGTGAAAAAAGACACATAATTTTGTCATAAGTTGTAATTACAGTAAAGAAAAACGAGAAGTAATTAATCAAACCTTCATTTGAATAAAGATCGTTAAAAGGAATATATCTGTTTGGTGTTATCTTTGCATTATTATACTGTTTCAATTAAGAATTACTATAACATAGCACAGCGGACGGAGCAACTGTTGGCAACTCCGAGTGACGTCATTGGAACTGGATGCATAGTGGGAGCGAGCGGCAGAATACAACCGTAGAATAATAATTTACCGTTCAACATACATATTAAATTTGTTACAATATACATATATACACACACACACACACTAATAAAATTTCAAAATTATACTTGCAGAAGAAATCTATTCTTATAATTTACACATGCACGAACACATGCATGTACCCACACTGTCAATCTTTAAAAATCAAACACTTGAATTAATCACATTTTCTTAGATTTGACAGGAAATCCTTTTCTCAAGAATGAGAATTAAAGAAAAAAAATGTAATCACCTGTCTGTACAACAAACCTAGGTGAAGTCAAAGTGTCCCAAGAATAGATAAGATATTTATATACTGTATTACAAAACAATTAATTGAGTACTACCTCGTGCCTCTGAATCACTAGACTGTGCCACAATATTTACAATTGTCATAACAATAATCACTCTACTTTGCAAACATAGATGCCTGACTCACTGGATAAAGCTGCATTATCATTAGATGCAATAAAAGTATCAAAAGTAGTTTACCTGCAACATTTTATATTTTAACAAGAGTAAAGTATTTAATTCTGATAAATAAAGTATCCTGAAAAGAAGGCCACAATAATCCACTGTAGATAGGTACATGAAATATCTATAAATGAAAAGGGTAGTTGAAGAGGGAGGGGTAATTTTCTATAAAAGAAAATGATAGTTGAAGGGGGAGGGGACAATTTTTTATATAGGCCTATATATTATGTTATCGGCAACAAAGAAGTAGTTCTATGGAAATTCATTTCAATTTGTCAAACATAAAACTCGATTTACAAGGTGGGGGATATTTTTTTTTACAAATTATCGAACCGAATTCAAGTAAATGATTTTAAATATAACATGGAAGTCATGTATAACCATACATGTTTAACCGATTTTTAAAAATATCATGTGACACACCCTTTTCCAGAATCAATATGTGTATAACCAGACTGAACACAGCAAAGACATAGACACTATTCAAATTTTACATGAACACCGCAAAAAATAACTATTTTTATAATTATTACTGTATATGAAGAACTCCAAACAACTAACAACTTATAATTTGACAAAACACACATGCACAATTTGTATATACATTTTGGCAAAAAATAGCAATATCAGACAAAGGCCTCTTCCAGGCAAAAGCTTAGAAAGAGCTAAGTCTAAACATTCACGCCTTTAGGGAATTTTATTAAACTTAATTGTGGGGGGATACATGTACATGTTAATTATAACTTATAATTATTTTTATATGAAAAGATTCCACATAGACTATTAGCACTGTTAAAATTCCTAACATACAACACTTTGGTGACCACTAAGTGTGTGTGTGTGTGTGTGTGTGTGTGTGTGTGTGTGCGTGCGTGCGTGCGTGCGTGCGTGCGTGCGTGCGTGCGTGCGTGCGTGCGTGCGTGCGTGCGTGCGTGCGTGCGTGTGTGTGTGTGTGTGTGTGTGTGTGTGTGTGTGTTTTCAAGTGTAACAACAATTTAATGTAATAATTGAAAACTGGTATTGTAAAAAGTAATATTAAACTATAAAATAATACAACTACTTACCCTCAACCAGAACTGGTTTATAGTTTAGAGTTGCCTAAATTTATAGCGTATACCTTACAATATGTATTTTCAATTATTATTCAGGAAATTGTCTCATGTAGATAGTTTCAAATTACTAAATTTACACTTGAAGATGACCACTGATTATATTAGAGTGGTCACAAGGTTGTACACTTATAATTTTACAAAAGTTTGTGGAAATTCTCCAGAAAATGATTCCATGCAATCAAAATGTTACAAAAACATTATGTCTAAAGAGTGTATGATTATTTTTATGTAATTAACAAACTTGTATTCAATGTACTGTACACTTGAAAACATAAAATATCACTACTGTACTATTTTTAGACTGCTGTTCCATCAGAACAAAACCCACACCAACCTGCTACCTATTCTACACAACATCTTACCAATCGAGGGTGTACACAATTACATAAATAGCTGCGCACATAAGCACCCTGTTTAATCATCTGTGTCGCTATTTTCCCAATATTTATACATTCTATGTACTCTGCTGTCACTTCTAATTTAATAAACGGTTCAAACATACTTGGTATAATTTGTATCGACAAACAATATCAACTCTTTCAGTATCTGTCAGGCTACAACACTACCTAAGTAGAATGTATTTCAGTTAGTCATGTAACTTTTTAATAAAAGCACCTACTAGGCTGAAAAAATTGTCAGAGTTTATCAATAGAAATTGTGTTCTATTACCAAGTGAATTTAATTTTGATACCAAATTATTTTAATTTTCATCAAATTCAAATTGATGAGGTTTCAATTAATTAACGCTGGAATTTCATATCAACGACAGAACCACTATGGTTGAGTATACTTCAGGGGATCAATCCCCCCCCAGAAGTATTACAATTATAGAAAAACACCATACTTATTTAATGTAAACCTATTTCTAAGCCAGTTATGTGTATTAAAATAATTCTTGTAAACAACTATATAAATAAAAGGAATTACAAGCTTTCTAAATTAATAAAATAAAGATTGAGTTTTCTTAATAATGACAATTGATCAGCATTTGGTAAATAATGTACATGTTTGCAGCCTTAAAAGAATAATTATTCACGTGCCAGAAAATTAAGGCAGAACCTATTAATCTACCTTCATAATGTTTACCCAGACATACTTCCATACACAGGATTGTCTCTGTCATGACTTCTCTAGTGTACTATCTCTATACTCTTTGCACAGGTAAACTAGCAGTTTCTTGACTTATCGAAAAAATGAGATAATTTTAGATGGATTTTATGTTAAAAGCAGTGTACTTTAACACAATACTTTCTTAAAATGTTGCTTAAAACATTCTTGGAACAACATCCTTAAATTAAAATATGAAGGGATAATAAAGCTTCAGAAAGATTCATTTTGATAAGATTTATTAATATACAAATTTAGAAATAAAATGATTTCTAATGATACAAGACTTAACATATTTAAAAATATTTTCCTTTTTTATCAATCTTTATACTTCATGTTTATTTACTCAATACTTTGAAATACAAACGACTTCTAAGGTATATGGGAAGACTCTTGATATTCTCATGCACCCCGAGGAAAATGGGCGTCTATCGTTCAAGCTAGTCCCCCCTCCCCAGGAGCATCTCCTAGTTATGGTACCACACACGTGTGTGTGTGTTTATTTTATTTATAAAGTTTCAAATGCAAGAATTCGTTTTAATTTCTTGCTAACATTCATGTTTCCTTGAATTGTTTTAGTAAGTCACAACTTTTTACAACTTCAATTTTTGTTATACATTTTTAAATTCACACTTTTGTATACAAAATAATTTTGAATGTTAATACAATTTATAATATCACAAATAAATTTAAAATATGATAATTACTTTAAAATTTACAACTAAACGTTGATGCTAAAAAATAATATTAAAATAATTGATATTGTAACATGACATAAGGTAGCAAAGATTCAATGGTATTTAATTATAAAATAAACAGCTGAAGATAAGAGTAAGAGGCAAAAACTTATGAACTTAAAGATCTATAACCCTGTAACCCAATAAATGACAAATGACTATTAACCTGACAGACTATGACACAATAGATCGGATAGGAACCAAAGAAACCAAGAGACAGTGAAGAAGAAGTTTAAGTACAATCAAGTCATCCCAAAAAAGTGAACAGAATATTGTAAATTTAGTAATGAATTGATGTCTGTAGTATATGAGATGTAGCTAGGACAATAAGATTAATGAAGGGTAATAGTATCACATGTATCTTGTTATTTAAAGAATGTACTTGTATAATATAATGTAGGGGGGTTAGAAGCTAACCATACCCCAAACTAATTGTAATAATAATGGCCAAAGGCTATAAACAATACTTTGAGCCCAAAACAAAAGCAATATTAGAATGATGACCAAAAGTGATCAGTGTGATTTGGAGGTAAATAGTTATACATGACCATAATCACACAGTGATATAAAGTAATCAGACAACCCATGAATAAACAAGTGAATAAGCCCAAAAGTGGGTGTAAAACTAAATAAGTAGTGAAGTGATAGGTATAGAATAATGAAACAAAGTGAGCAGGGTAGTAATTATAGAAACTTTCTAATGAAAGGAAAAGTGCAGTGGGGGTGTAGAACCAAATATTATATAAGCCAACGATGTTAAACAGATAAACAATTTGTGATAAACTGTGCATTACTAAGTAAGAGTGAACTAATTGTAATGTTGTTAATTTAGGTAATAAGATATCAGGATTATATATTAAGGTAAGAATTAAGGTATTAGAACGAATAGCAAATTAAGGACAGACACTGTATTTAAGTGAAGGGAATAGTAGATAGGACATATCATATAAGGAACAGTTTATCAATAGTATTATAAGAGTTTCTTTAAGTTTCTTTAAGTAAGTATTAAGAGTTTTGTTAGTGTTCAGAAAATCATAGTATAGAGTAAATTGTAGGGTAAGCAGATAACAGCAGTTAAAAGTTATTTCAGGGTAGAACCTGAAAAGGAATATTTCATAGTAAGAATTAGAGTTAGGGATACTGATGTTTATTGTTTGTTTTGTTTATAAATTGTATTAGAGTTACCAGAAATGTTAGTAAGAAATGTTAGATGGAAGTAGAATGGAATCTAGGCTCTAGGCCAAACTGTTGAACATAAATTTATTAATTTGAGAACAAATAATAATCCAAAGTTAAGGCAGAACGTGCCAAATGATTAAACCATGTAAGTGGGTATTCCTAGTACCAAAGTATGTGATTAACAACTAATTTTGAATAAAATATATGTAAGATATAAATATGGAAAAAAGTAAAAATGTAATTAGCTATTCAAAAGTAGGCATGAGGGATATCAAAATATTCATCATGAAAAATTAGGAAGAATGGTACTAATGTGATGACTCTAGCTATTAGAATAAAGTAGTAATCTTCAGTTGAAGATATTTTGGTAGAAATAGACGAAAAAAGACGATAAATCATAACAATAACCTGAGTTAATAACCAATGAAAAATTAGCATAATTTATTAAGTAACCATAGCAACAAGAAAAATAACGCCAAAAAACCGTTAGATTTTCAGTAGTCATTATTAACCAACGCCAGAGAGTGGACCGAGTAGCTCTCGTATTAAAATTAAATTATTATTCTTCAAGTAATTTCAAAACTAATTAAAACCAGTGGAAGACAATTACAACAGTACAGGGAATCCTGAACGTAAATTTTTATTTATAAAAAATTAAAATAACAAACCGTAGTGATCCGAAGAAGACGAAGCGACGCCGTGACGAAGAAAGACGACCACGGACACTATATGAAGATCAGTGGAACCTCCTAAAAGAAGAAGACGACATCAACTGAAGAAATACGAGGCCTGAATCAGCAAGGAGAAGTGCCGAGACGAGGGAAACAGACGACAGGAGTTATCCATAGAAGAAGACGACAGCCCAGGAGTTATCTATCGAAGAAGATGACATCAGGATCTTCAGCAACAAGTAACCGATGAGTATAAACATTATCCCTTAAATCGTATTCACAAATTTTGGTCTGAATTAAATATAACTATTTCAAAATCACTGATCACTATTTCCGAGTCAAAATAAATGCTTATTTAAATTCACTATTTAACTCTAACCAATTAACAATTATTAAGAAAGTAAAATATGATAAATAATTAACGAATCTTTTAATAACGAACTTTTGGCAAACGAAACATAACCCAAAATTGCTTTACAAGTTTTCATTGGTGATTAATTAATCAAATGTAATGAGATATCGATTTGTTCATGTAATTAGTTTTAAGAATTGTTATAACTTTGTGTGTGTTAGCCGTAAGTACATATTTCTGTAGCCGAAAGGACTTTACACCCCTGAGAAAAACGATATATTTACTGTAAACTAACATTACTGATGGATTGTATACAACTGAACTGAGCAAGTACCAACTGCACAATTGTAATAGCCGGTGCAGAAAACGAATTTTGATGTATAATAAACCAAGTGAAATATTCTAAAGGATTAATAAATGTTCTCAATCTGCAATGCTGTATGTTTGATTCAGTTAATTTAGAATTAAGACTAGTAATTATTGAAGTGAAGGCGTTAAAGTGAGACGCAAGCTGGGCCATACTGCAGAGAGCTGTACGCCAATCAGGTGGCGAGGCGGCAACGTTTGAATGCAGCAGAGCAAAATACGGTTTACCCGTACACGACTGAGAGCATATATTTTGACACGTTTAACACCAAACAACATTTAAACTTTAATTAATCTTTACGACCCCACAAACAAACAGTTTCTTTACAATATAAATATAATTAATTCACTACAGACTCGGAACACAAAGTTTGTTATGGGTGTTCTCTGAAGAAGCCTCTGAAGAAGCTTTTTAAAAGTGAAAACTGGTTCAGGCTATAAGGTAAAACTTTCACGTTTTTAAAAAGTTTGTGTTCTTAGTTGGTAGTGAATTAATTATATTTAGTTAAGAAACGGACACATCATGGAGAATGAAATCCAAGAATAATTGATATAGTATATAAGACTAGAGCCACTTAGCATAATATATTCAAAATGTAATATAAAACAGTGAATTACATTAAACATATCAACTGTATAAACTAATAGGACACATTTTACATACCAAAAAAACTCTGACGATGGGGAATTGAAATTGATTTTGCATATTAGCAAGGAAATGAAACACCTACATTTGAATATTTTTGAAAGAAATTAACACACACACATTCTTTTTTGAAATACGGATCTATCTACCGATAAACTGTGTTTATAAGTATATAATATGTAGACTATAAGTATACACACATCTATGATTTTGTGTTAAGGTATATGTTTAAAAAATACATTCTTCCTGTAAAAGGTATCTACTTATTTATTTATTAATCAAGAATACAAGGAAAACAGTGAAAAATTAAAAAAACAAACAAACATGTTCTGCTGAAGTGTCATGTGAAAACAGATCACAAAGAAAAATGACGAAAGAGAGATATTAAAACATTTAATAAAATTTCTCACAAGAAGTGCAATTAAAAAAACACAAGGCACACTCAAGTTGCTGTTTATCGTAGCCTGTGAGAAGCAACAAAATTTTATAAAAAATAATGCTGCTACTTTCAGATAATTCTGACGCACTACATACACTGTGATTGTGTTTAAAATAAATACCTTAAAATAACTGCTGATATAACTAGTGAAACAAACAATGCATGAGTAATATATATTAGTTTATTATTGACTAGTAAACTTACAAAATTAAAAAAGCTTTAATAAAGTCACGTTACAAGTTTGGTAGGAAAAACAACTGAAATAAGATACTTACAAAAAGTATGTACACAAAAAACAATCACTGACAAAATGAGGAACGGTACGTTCGGAGAAATATTAAAAACAAAACATATAGACTGCATGGAGTGATTCACAAGTTTTTACCTCCCACCTTGAGAGCACATTCTATAGATAAAAGTGAAGAAGGAATACCATGTAAACATGTGCCTGGTAACATTAAAATTAATCATAAAAATTAATACTTCTATAAATGTAGAAAAAACTACTGAAATAAGATACTAGCAAAAAATATATACCCAAAAAACAATCACTGACAAAATGTTTTCAAGTTACGCATAGCGTAATTGAAAAAGCAGAGTTCTAAGTTTTTACTTGACTGTTTGGTGTGAGAAATTGTACATTTGGAGAAATATTAAAAACAAAAAATATAGACTGCATAGAGTGATTCACAAGTTTTTACCTCCCACCTTGAGAGCACATTCTACAGATCAAAACGAAGAAGGAATATCATGTAAACATGCGCCTGGTAACATTTTCTTTTTATGTTACTGCCAGCCAAAGGCTCCCCCACTTTTTTCCACCTCAAAAGTAAAAATTAATTTTTTACTACTAAAACCAGAAAGCTCGTTTACTATTCCGAATGAAGTACATTTATTATTACATACATTTCGATATTAGATAATTTTCAGTTATGAGAAAAATTACAAAAATACCAATCACTCCAATACTTCTTTAGTAATATAATGACTGTAGAGCACACAACCATACAATAAACACTAATAATTAGAAACATTCAGATTTTAGTTACGATTCCCTTTAGTCTGACATCCAACTGGATTTTCACGAATTTTTTTTCAAATTTTCGATCTCATTTTTGGGCACTGGGGTCCTAAAATATTGAAATTGCTAAAACTTTCCAAAATTACATTCGAGTGTTAGTTATAATTCTCTTAAATTTGATACCCCACATGAATTTTTTATGATTTAATCAAAATTATCACCCACTTTTTCAGTCCTGATTTTTAAAAATTTTGAAATTATCAAAAACGAACAATGTATTCAGACTGTGGTTAAAATTCTCTTTAATTTGATACCCCACATAGCTTTTGCTATTTTTCAGACTTTTTACCCCCTTACAACATTTTTGCTTCCCACCCCCTATTGTTGGAGGGTTCAATAATAGGGTTCTGTAGGGTAAAAGTATGGACACATATGCCGAGTTTTACACAAATTGGTTGATGTGTTCAAAAATTATCATGAAACATACTCCTAAACAGACAGACAGACAAATGGACAGACAAATACCAAACAGTCAAGTAAAAACTTAGAACTCACTTTGCTTTTTCAATTACATGAGTAAATTGAAAACATAAGTTGGCAGTTCAGTATTCAGAGCTGATCAACAAATAAGTTCTGAGTACTGTATATGAAAAATTTTGTAAGCTTACAGAAGTGTACAGCTGCTGCATTGCTGCATGTAGTTTTTTTTTTTCAGCATGCTCCATTACAAATAAAGTAATACTACATGCTATATATAAACTTATTACAAGCCGATTCTCAATACATATAAAGACAACTCCAGTAGTACAACAATTACAAAGATTCAAAGCAAACAAGAAAAATAAAAACCAATCATTGACAATGATACAATGAATTAGTACTACATTAATAACATGTTAAAACTGTTTGCATGTATGTATCGTATGCATGATAAAGCTGTTCAACTAATATGTAAGTTAATTCATAATAACAAACGCATACAATCATTCAAAATAGATAGACATGCACAATAATAATAAACACTAGAAAGAATCAAAATCAATGTTATTAACATATTTAATAAACTGTCTAACATATTTTGATGTCAATTCACTTCTATTCGGAGGCCATCGTCCACCACTCCTTAGTACACTATTTTTTAAAACCCGTCTTTCTTCATTCAACATATTGCACTCATATAACAAATGTTCCACTGTTTGGTCACCGTCGTTGCAGACACATATTGGATCATCTTTTATTTTGAAACGATAGTAGTAGGCTCTAAGCTTGCCATGACCAGTCACCATTGTGGCAAAATTAGGAGACAGTGCAAACCTTGAGGACAGTCTGTGCTTCACACTAGGGAAAAACAACTTAGTCACCATTCCATTTAATGTTTGTTCTCACTCACTTTCCCACTCCATTAGGCTCACCTCACGGAATTTGTTAATAATTGCACTTTTTGGTATTCGTTCATAGCACACCATACTGCTACTGGACGCAGCTTCTTTAGCCAGATTGTCAGCCAGTTCATTACCATAAATAACCACATGTGCCTTAACCCAACCAAAATCAATTGACCAGTTGACCGCCTTTAAACTTCTTAACTTATTCCTTATTTCTTCTATCAAGTAGCTATGATTCCTCGAGCTCCTAAGTGAGTCCAGCGTCACTCTGCTGTCGGTGTAAACAGCTGCCATTCTCAAATTAGTTATAATATAATTTAATTCAGCTATCTTTTCCAGGGCCTTCAAGACTGCCAATTGCTCAGCCTGGTTATTAGAGCACCCAACACCCAACTTATATTGCATCTCATATTTGAGCTCACCATTAACAAACAAGGCTATACCCGACCCAACCCCATTGTTGTACTTACTGCCATCTATATATGCTTGTACTGTGTATACTTTACTTTCATGGCTCGAGTTTATAAGAACTGTATCTGCCAGATGAGGCCAATCCCTGAACGGAATTACCATGTCCATCAAAATATTAGCACCATCACAACCTCTAGCAACTCTGTAAGCACTAACAATCTCTCTCAACTTTATTATTATTGGAGTCAGTCCTGTCAAAATGCACAAAGCTTCATGGGACACTGTACGATAAGCCTTCGCAATTTTAATATTGATGAGACGTTGCACTCTTTTGAACTTCATCTGGTTACTTTTCCTTTCTAATGCGTCTATCCATACGGGTGCTCCATATGATAAAAGGGGGAGAACTGCCCCCTTATATATTGTTTTAAGTGCCTCATGTCCCAACCCCCAGTTTAATTTTGCAGATCTTGATAGCATATGAATCAGTTTTGTACACCTTTCGACCACATACTGGATATGCTCATTAAAATTGAATTTTGTGTCAATAATGAAACCCAAATATTTTAACTTATTAACTTGTTGAAGTTTTTTAGAATTAAGGTAAATGCTTAATTCTGAAGTCTTTTACGAGAAATCAAGAGTATTTTTGATTTTTGTTCATTAAAAGAAACTTTGTTATTTGTAGCCCACTTTGAAATTTTTACCATCTCTAAATTGGCATAATTTTCAGCTTCTAAGAGAGACTTACCACTTGTTAACACAATTAAATCATCTGCAAAAGCTATGTTTTGTACGTTTAGTGAAGTCTAAATTGAGCAACGAGTTATACTGTATGTTCCAAAAGCCTGGCCCACAACAAGATCCCTGAGGACAACCTTTACTGACTCCCTCTCCATTGATGTATTGGGAGTAGACAGAACTGCCTTTCGTCCACCAAAGTAACTCTGTGAGAGACGATACAAGTTCCTAGGACACTCGAATTGTTTAAGAGTATTCAAAATACATGGCCACCACGCTGCATCAAAAGCGCACTGGACATCAAGACCAACAAGAACAACAACCCCTTTCTCCACCAAACATCTTTCAACAAATTCCTTAACTGCCACAGCTGCATCCACTGTACTTTTCTGGGGTGTAAATCCATACTGATTAGACTGCATTAAATCTTTAGAAAACACGTGGTGCATAATTCTGTTTATAAGTAGTTTTTCCAATACTTTCGCTCCTACCTTCAATAAACTGATAGGGCAAAACTTCGAAACTTCAGTACTGTTCTCCCTGCCCGGCTTAATTATTGGTACTATTTTTGCTCTTTTGCATAACTTAGGAAAGACACCTCTTCTCAGACACTCATTATAGATTGCTGTTACAAACCGAGGAAATTGCATAAAAACCAGCAATAAAATGCCACTTGTTATTCCATCCTCACCAGGATACTTCTGAGGGTTCGTGTTTTCCAAAACTCACAAAACTTCTTCTTGTGAAAACTCTCTGTCATCTTGTACGCTTATTGGATCCTTAATCTGATTCCTAATATGCCCATGATACTTATTATCCATTATGCCATCATCCACAGGAATAAAGTAGTCCAACATACAATTCATAGTACCTTCCAAATCTGTTGTGAAGGAGCCATCCGGTTTTTGCAAAGTTGTTAAGGTGGAACACTTTCTCATTTTCCAGCTGCCAAGCGATAAACCGCATTCCAGGGATTCACTGATGTTGTTAAATTACAATACTGTTTCCAAGAATGTATTTTTTCTCTTCTAATACTTGATTGATACTTTTTTTTTCCTCAAAATAGTACATTTTCCGACATTCTCTCAGGACATTGTCGTTTCTAGTCCTTTGGTATCTTCTTCTTAATGCATTAATGCTGCATGTAGTGTGTGTGTGTGTGAACAAGCTGGCAACTGCTGTATTTTGACCATTAATTAAAAAGTATGGTTTTCAACACATCAATTTCATGAAATGTATATTACAAAAATAGAGTTTATTAGAAAAAAAATCACAAACATTTTATTATACCGTTATGTTTATACAGTAATATCATTTAAATTTAATTACCTAATTTTGTTGTTCGTCATGTTCAGAATAAAAATGTTTTACTCCTATGATGTCGAACAACTAAGTCCAGCAAAATGTACATCAGTAATTTAAATAAGTAACTGCATACAAACATAATATTATAATAAAATACAGCATTTATATATGCCTAAAAGGTGTTAAGTACTTTTAAATAACCATTGGAATAATATATAAAAATATTTTAATTTTATTGTAATAAAAAGTTACCATAAAAGTGTTTCTTCATTTTATTTTCTTATGTAATTTTATTAAACCTAACTGATCATATCATCAATATTATTTGTATTACTTATTTAATATTCATATTTATTACTAATACACTATAATTTATGTTACTGACTATTAAATAGTTAAGTATGTTAAACTATCACATAATAGTAAATTTTACAACATAAAATTCTGTTTATAAATAAAATTAAAATTAATAATTCTCAGGATGTAGAACAGTACGGTTCAGTGAAATGTACTAAACAAATTCCTGCACGTTAATTTTATAGCATAATAAAAATAAAACACCTAAGAAACAAAAGTCAAACAAATTATTGTATAAAATAATATAATATAATAGAGTATAATTTTATATACCCTCAAATGTCATCTTAATTATTTTTATTTTATTATAATTACTAATAATAAATATTATTTGTTATTTTTATACAAGAATGTTTTTGTTTTACAATGTTTCAATAGTAATTTTAACTGTCATCTTCAGAAATATACAAAACAATTAATGATACTTGGAATCAGTTGTTTTTAACAGTTATTTATATACCTATATTTAATGTATTCTTTATATGTATACTAGCAAAAATACCCGTGCTTCGCTACGGAGTTTCACGTTGTACGTAATTGTACAATTATTGCTCGCTTAATAGTATAGGATTAGATAGATTGTACAAATTCTCAACTCTTAGTTTGTTTATTTACATTCATAGCAACAGCTATTTATTATTTATTTCAAGAAAATCGTTAGAGCCGTTTCCGAGAAAAAAAAGGACATACATTTATTAATTAATTGAACTTCGAAATTTTCTCGACTATAAGAACCTGCAAACAACGAAGTTTTTCAATTTAAAACAATGATTAAAAACTCAGAACTAAATGTATTCGGTTTGGTTCGGTAATGGTTTCCAGTAAACTGAGATGTCAACCACTTCATTTACAAAGTATGCAATTCCCGCGATAAATTTCATTATTTGGTTTTTTGCCCCTTAGGAGTGAAAGTTTTTAAAACCGTTTCTTAGTGAGCACCTAAGACCTATGATGAAGCTACGTTCAAAGTTTCATTAATATCCATTCAGTGGTTTCAGAGATATCGTGATCAGTGAGTCAGTCAGTGGTATTTGGCTTATATAGATATCTATATCTAGCCGATTTACCCAGCGTTGCTCGGGTTCATAATTTATTCATAGGCTCATAGGCACCTATTCTTGTTCTAACGTTATATTACTTGTATATTGTATAATCTTCCTTATATTGTTACTTCGCATTCTCACTGGAGGAATACTCTGTAGTGCACCTGTTTAAGAACATGTCATACACTGTATTCTTATATCTGGAGAAGAATTCTGTTGCGCGTGATGCTCCTGCTCGATTTCTAACTCTGGGAGAGGGCGAACAGCTAAATTAGTTTTCAATAAAATGTCTACAGTACTTGCACGTGCTGCGTATTTACTGTCTTTTATAATTCATTGTGTTAATGTTGAAATAAGCCATTTGTTAAATTAGTGTCTCCTAAACTTATTCTAACAATACAATACCTCTATAGATTTCAGCTTATCAATTTTTAAATTCAAACTGAAGCAAGTGCATTTATATTGTCTGAACACTATGATCTGAATACATTTGCTATCAAAACTTTGTTTTTTATACTCGCTTATAACTTACTTCGATCTTAACTTATCCACTTTTAAATTCAAACTGAAATAACTCTGAATTCACACACTATTAAGAAATTTCTTAAGATGCATACACCACCTTTGATATCATAACCTATATCTTTATTTATAAGAACCGTGGACTCTGGCCCCGCCGTCTTTCGCGGGATCCGACCTAAGACTCCCCGGGTTCCGTGGATGAACTCCGGGGAAGGCCCGTCGGACGACTCCTGCGCTATTTCCTATGAGGGAGACTTCCACCGATGCTATGGTAACCAGAATCTATTCTATTGGGTTGCCATAGTAACCAGATCTAATAGTTTTTAAGACCCAAAGTACCCCCCAAAGGATCGTATCGACAAAACACTTGTCCTATGTTGGTTCTCCCGTTGCGTAAAATATTTGTGCCAAGTTTGGTTGAAATCGGTCCAGTGGTTTACGAGATGTGGAAGACCCCAAAGGACCCCCCTAAGGATCGTATCGAAAAAACACCTACCCTATGTTGGTTCTCCCGTTGAGTAAAATATTTGTGCCAAGTTTGGTTGAAATCGGTCCAGTGGTTTAGGAGGAGATGTGGAAGACCCCAAAGGACCCCATCGAAGAAAACACCTATCCTGTTGGTTCTCCCGTTGCGTAAAATATTTGTGCCAAGTTTGGTTGAAATCGGTCCAGTGGTTTAGGAGGAGATGTGGAAGACCCCAAAGAACCCCCAAAGGACCCCATCGAAAAAAACACCTATCCTATGTTGGTTCGCCCATCGCATAAAATATTTGTGCCAAGTTTGGTTGAAATCGGTCCAGTGGTTTAGAAGGAGATGTGGAAGACCCCAAAGAACCCCCAAAGGACCCCATCGAAAAAACACCTATCCTATGTTGGTTCTCCCGTTGCGTAAAATATTTGTGCCAAGTTTGGTTGAAATCGGTCCAGTGGTTTAGGAGGAGATGTGGAAGACCCCAAAGAACCGCCCAAAGGACCCCATCGAAAAAAGCAGCTCACCTATGTTGGTTCTCCCGTCGCGTAAAATATTTGTGCCAAGTTTGGTTGAAATCAGCCCAGTGGTTTAGGAGGAGATGTGGAACATACATACATAGATACATACATACAATAGGGGGGGGGGGGTTGCCCCTTAGGAGTGAAAGTTTTTAAAACCGTTTCTTAGTGAGCACCTAAGACCTATGATGAAGCTATGTTCAAAGTTTCATTGATATCCATTCAGTAGTTTTTGCTCTACGTTGATTCTATGTCAGTTAGTCAGGCAAACTTTCCCCCCCCTTTTTCCCCCTTTAAAGGTCGAATTTCCAAAAATCCCTTCTTAGCGGATACCTACATCACATAAGGAACCTACATGCCAAATTTCAAGTTTCTAGGTGTTATAGTTTCGGAGATTTCGTGATGAATCAGTGAGTCAGTGGTATTTCTCTTTTATATATAGATAAAATATGTTGATAAATCAATAAATAATTACAAGAAAAAATATTTGTTTATTAAATTAGAAATTTTGAAAATGTTATTGTTTTTTGGTACAGTAATCCCTTAACATTCGCGGATTTAACATTCGCGAAACTTAACTATTCGCGAACCTACTAATGAGAAACAAATTTAACATTCGCGTATACGCAACTTGGTTATTCGCGGATTAAAAAAAATATTGTATTAAATTTTTTTTTTTCATTAGAATATTATAATACTGTACTAATCAAGCTTACAAAAAACATTAAGACCACCTGCAAAATACGTAAATAAAATTGTTTAAGGGGTATGAGTAGACTTTCTTTGTGTAGCCGATTCCGAGAATTCCGGCTGACTCCGTGCCGCACACATTGTGTAAACAATTCTGAAAAAATAGACTAGGCCTACCTCTTTATGTACCCCTCTGTTTACATTTCTCTCAGTTGTTAGTAAGCGTGAGTGACAAAAGGTTCGTGATGCCGCCTCCAGTGAAAAGAGTGAAAAAGGTTTTGCACCTTTCCGAAAAAATTAAAATATTACATAGGCTACGAGCAGGAGAAAGTGCATCTGCTGTAGGTCGCTTTTTTGATATTAACGAGTCTACTGTTAGATCTATTAAAAAAAATGAAAAGGCTATAAGAGACAGTGTTGCAGCAAGTGCTCCAATCAGTGCAAAAACCGTATCTCAAGTGCGGAACAAGTGTTAGAAAGAAACTGAAAAAACGTTAAGTGTCTGGATAGAAGATATGAACCAGAAGAAACTTCCGCTAAGTTCAGCTTTGATACAGGCCAAAGCTAAAAAAATATATGACCTTATCAACCTGGATCCTTCTGAATCATCGTTTAACTTCCAGGCGAGTAAAGGTTGGTTTGACAATTTCAAACATAGGCATAGTTTGCACAACATTAAGTTAGTTGGCGAATCGGCTTCCGCAGATCATGTAAATGCTAAAAAATTTCCGGAAGAACTTGCTAAAATTATTGAAACTGGAGGATAACATAAAGAAAAAATGTTCAACGCTGACGAGACAGGATTGTTCTGGAAGAAAATGCCGAGTAGAACTTTTCTGTCCAAAACAGAACGTTCAGCTCCAGGTTTCAAGGCCGCAAAAGACCAAGTTTCTCTTCTGTTATGTGCCAATGCATCAGGCGATTTTAAGATAAAGCCGATGCTGATTTATAGATCGCAAAATCCTCGTCCTCTCAAAGACAAAAATAAAAACGAGTTGCCTGTTTTCTGGAAATCAAATAAGAAAGCATGGGTAACTAGTGCATTGTTTCTGGAATGGTTTAATGACTGCTTCATTCATGAGGTGGAAAAATACCTCTCATATAAAAACCTTGGTTTCAAAGTTCTCCTCATAGTTGATAATGCATCTTGTCATCCATCTAGTTTAAAAGAGGCCCATCCCAATATTGAAGTGGTTTTTCTACCCCGAATACGACGTCGCTAATCCAACCGCTAGATCAAGGAATCATAGCTACGTTCAAAGCCTACTACACAAGAAGATGTTTAAAACGAATTTTGAACTCCATCGAAGAAAATTCAGAAGCTACAGTAACGTATAGTTGGAAAACATTCAACATATCAAATTGTATTGCCGAAATCGATGCATCATTGATGGAATTGAAAGAAAGTTCAATTAATGCTTGTTGGCGAAATCTTTGGCCTCAAGTGGTACAAAAGGAAAACCAGATGCCTTTAATTTCCAAACAAGTTGAAGAGATTGTGGAACTGGCTCATCAGGTCGGAGGTGATGGTTTCGACGATATGACGTGAGATGATGTTGAAGAATTAATACAAGAGAATGGTCTTACTGAAGAAGAACTAATAGAGATCAATGAAGAAAATGTCTTAGAGACCGACAACGACACTGAAGACGAGACCGAGAATCCGGAAACTGAAGGTAAAAGTTTTTCTTTTTTTTCTGTAAAGGTTTTCTAATTGTTTTAAATTTTCTACAACTTAACATTTTTTATTGCAGGTAAAATATTTTCTTCAAAAGTTATTGGAGAAATTTTAAAGCTCCAACAACAGCTTGTTGAGAAAGCCATAGAAAACGACCCTTCACTGGTGAGAAGCCTTAAATTTAAAAGAGAAATCGAGGCAGCGACCCTTCCTTACACTGAAATGTATAATTGTTCTGTCAAACAATCACAGATCACAAAATATTTTCAACCATCAACTAGCAAATAAACTTTAACTTTCAACATGTATAAAGTACAGTATAATCAATATCTATGTTATGTTAATATTACTGCTTAATAAACATAGTACGTACATATTTTTTTCGTTTCAATTAAAATTTTACAGAACCTAACCCCCTTTTATACACGGGAAGATAGTCTCAACATTCGCGATTTTGACATTCGCGGAGGTTTCCGCGAACGTAACCCTCGCGAATGTTAAGGGATTACTGTATACCAACAGGGCATAGTGTTCCCAAGCTATATAATTTTTATAATTCTCTATTCATGTACACAACATATTTTTATATTCATATAAAACATATATTAAGCATAGCCTATATAAAACAACTGTTAATAACAACTTATTTCAAATCTGATTAATTATTTTTATATATTCCTGAAGAAGGTAATTAAAAATACCATTGAAATCTTGTAAAACAAATTATATACAAAAAAATGCATTCTTGTATAAAAATAACAAATATTTATTATTAATAATTATATATTCAGAATAACAATTAAGTAAATAAAAAATTTTTAATTATAACCATATTTATCTGGCAATGATAAATAGTGGCACTATGACAAAGTTTAATGAAATGTACTTAAGTAAAGTAGTTTCATAGTAATATGATATTATAGCGGGATAAAGTATTACATATTCAAAAAATATAAAATATTGTGTGTGTGTGTGTGTGTTAAGTATAAGTAATTTCTATATAAGCAACTTGATGAGTTTCTTGCACAATATAGCGCTCAGTGCTACTGGGCACAATGGCACATTCTCGAACAATGGAGTGTGTCATTCTACATAACAATATGATATACATAATCAAACTATAATTACTTCTGCAAGTGGTATGTTTATCGATTCAAATGACCTGATATATGTTTCACTCAATATATCGGTATCTTCAGAGGTTTGTAAATGAATCAAAAAATAATCAAATTAATTCGATTTCAATTAATTATATATAGTTTAAAGTAATTTGAATAGTACTTATAATTTTAAAGTAATTATAGTTTGATAATATATTTAATATTATATATCAAATAATATATATATATATATATATATATATATATATATATATATATAGTGTGTGTGTGCGCGCGCGCGCTCATACATATGCTTATATTATTCCTGTTATTATAAACATTAATAATAAACAATATTTTATATTTTTTAAAGATATTTCATTTATGTATTTCTACTTTCACTGTTTCGACAGTTTTCATTAGTGTCATTTTCAGAGATATAGTAATTTCAATTCAGATACCTCTGAAGATGACAATGTAAACTGTCGAAACGGTGTAAGTACAAATAAATAAATGAAATATATTTGTAAGAAAAAATTATTTATTACACAAATATATAAAATATTGTTTATTACACCTACAAACAAATTAACAATTTACAATTATTATATATTTAATAACTATTTATTAAATATATATTTAATAATCCCATATTTAGATTTATTTGTATACTTGTATGTGTATATATAAAGAAAGTCATGCACATGACATGTACATACTGAAAAATTTACTTACATGTGAACTACACCGTAACCAAATTAAAAATGACAATCTCTAAAACACTAATTCTACCTTAAATATCAAACTGTTCATCAAATAGGATGTACCAAATATCTATGTAAAATTTCCAAGCAATAATGGATTTATTGCTTGTTAATTCAATTACAACTGATGAATATCATAAAAAATTCACATCTCAAAGAATGTACAATAAAATCTGAAAATCCCTTTGCGTATGAACTACTTATTTAATTAATTGTTTTCAATTAAAAAAATGACACTTTTACCTGTCAAACACGGTGGGAAACAATTGTCGACAATGTACGTCCTTGTTACCCGGACGTACTGAAAATCCCCAACTGAGACCTATTTTTACAGTCACTGATAAATTTATCAAGTACTGATTATGCAAACCATATATTGCATATCTGCACACATATCCACTCAATACCATTATCTATGATACCATTCCAATATGAATCGTTATCATCGGTAAACTAAGATTATGTCAACGGTGATTAAGTGCCTGTTATCACAGAAGTTTCGGAAGACGTGCTATCAGATTCTCTGAACTGACAACAATGACGTAAAAGGTAAACTTAAGATGACACCTAAAATTCACAGAATTCTCTAACTGTGTACATTAACAAGAATACTATATATATATAGACATAGTCCAAATCCATCTTATAATAAAAATAATATAAGGATTTAAAAATTTAATTTTTCTAAATTTTTTCCATTTTTCTGTCATTTACCAGTGTATTTGTGTAATTTATTGTTGTTTTTCTCTTCTACCTATGATTCTTACAATTACTTTATCCCAGGTTTTCTACATTTTCCCCTTTTTCTCAACTTTCACTTCACTTATTCTCATTTTCTTGTCTTGTCTCTTCCAATATTCGATTTATTCAGTGTATCACCACCAATTTAATTGGTGCACATGTGCGCACACACAAACAAATTGTTCATAATTATTTTTGTTATTATTAAATATTAATAAAATATACAACCATTTTTTTACAAGAATATACTTTACTCATTTGTATTTTTACACTATTTTGACAGTTTTCTTTAATGTCATCACCAGAAAATGTAAATATACAAACAAGTATTTAAGTAAATTTAAAATTAATTTTTTAATAACACCTGCTGCGCATATATATATAATGTATGTTATATAAATGAATAGATAATTATAATATAAATATGTATTATTTTATTAAACCTTTGTAATTTGTTGAGTTTCCTGCAGGTCTCCCAGTAATATCTACAAATAAATACACTGAAGGTGAAAATAAATCTACTTGCAGTAATTTTTTTTAAGGATATTTTACTGAATTAATAATTTTGTAAAGTGTATCATTTTTGTGTTAATTTGGTGCTGTTCCTCTATTAATTTATTATTTATTATGTTTTTATATATTTCTAAATTTTGTCAAAGGTTCACTTTTTTCTTTTGGATAAATGATTTAATAAAGTAACATAAATTAACATTATATATCTACTAGTAATTTTATACAAACCACTATGTTATCTTTGATGAGCGCTTTCGGCAGTCAAGCATCTTCCGTTTGGCTTGACTGCCGAAAGCGCTCGTCAATACCAAAGATAACATAGTGGTTTGTATAAAATTACTAGTAGAAATATTTGAGACCACTAACACTCCAATGCAACAATAAATTAACATTATATACATTTGCATACATACATTTAAACACACATTTTTCTCATAATGTTGGTTATGTACATTTCATTGTAACAGAGGTCTAATTTCTGTGTGCCTTATTGTTATACGTAATGTTAATCAACTGTTTTTCAATAATATGATTTAGATTTATTATGTTAAAGTGGTAAAACTAAAGTAATGGTAATAAGTATGGTGATAATAAATCAGGCCTATTTAGTACTTGTTTTAGAGCTATTGCTACTGATGTGATTGAGTGTCAAAGTTTGTTGAACCTGGACTAACAGCCACACAATGAGAGAACAATACACACAAAATACCTGCTACAGCTTCGTTGTTGGTACTTGTTTGTAAACCATCTGTATACAGTCTGAGCTAAGCATTTTATAGATATTTGGTGTTGTTTCTAATGATACTTGTAAAAGTTTTACTGGAGTGCTTGCTGTTTTCAAAACTGATTCTGTTAATGAAGTTGATTTTGTAATTTCCATATACTAGGGGGATTTGTGGATAGTGCTTTAAGATGGATTTTATAATTTTTTGGTAATCATTAAAAGTTCCTTTTTTTATTTTGAAGTATTTTTTACATTCTTAGTGGCTAACAAATATTAGAACAAGTCTCAAAACTTCAATACTTGGGAAGCGTGGAAACAAGGATGTAGCTAATACAGTAAGGAAATCTACGAACACCCACTACGCATGATGAAACATGTTTTGGTAAAAGTGAAATCAATCCGAGAACCCAAACAATATGCGTACCCTACTTGCTGTAAGGTGAAGGGAATCAATAGACCACGTTAACTGCAGTAGAAATAACATATTACAAAAAGAAACTGACAAGTAGGCCTACAACAAAATGGGACCATATCAAAAATCAACACTACATCAACACTACAATTAATGGGAAATCAAAAGTCCATAAATTAGAAAACCAGGCAACTAGGACTGCGTGACAGAGCAGGACAGATTGGCCAAGACCACGTCTGCTGTAGATGTGAAGACAAAGAAAATCATAATAGAGGTCGAAAAAAAATTGTACTTACTTGGAAAGTATATAAAACAGAAGGTGCTTGTCTCACTTACGTTGTCTGTCCGTTACGGTATCTATTTAGTATTGATATGATACTAACTTGAAATAATTTATCTTACACCTACAGACAACCTCATATTTATTAGAGATCGAAGCATTGTGTTTTGAATCTGTTTTCAAACAATATTTAATGTCTGTAACACTACAGCATGTGATAATCTGCATTTGTTTATCTATTAATGAAGTGATACTTACATTTTTAAACACATATAATTTCATTAATTCATTTACGGATATATGGTTAATTAATAAATAATTTGACATTATTTAATTCAGGAAATGTGACTTTTTTGTTGAATGCATAACTAAACTTGATTTATAAATATTATGTTTGATATGTGAGTGTTTATTTATCTTTTAATCTACATGAACAATCAGCACAAAGAATTTTGTATGCACATTAACACAATAAAAAAATGTTACTATACATAATTTAAAACTAGCAACACTATTAGAATTTTGATAAAAATTAAATAAAAAACATGGCAGTAAAATACAAAATTCTCTAATTCCCAATGAACTAACAATATTAACTACCATCACAACAAGTAGTCTATCTAACACAACACTAAATATATCATAAACATAAAAAACCAAATGAAAATAAGTACAACAAAAGTTATGACAATAATAGATGAGCAAAATGCTATCATGCAACTAGATTAGTCTTAAAATTATTTATATGTTAATAAAATTATAAAAATATTTTCCTAAGATGCAGAAATTATAATACAAATTTTAGCAAACACAAAATCTGAGATGATAGAATTTTAAATTATAATATTCATAAACCAAGAATAGAAATGCTTATAGTAATCCTATCATTTCACTGCTCCATTCTTGTTTAACAGGTCATGTTAAATCATGTTTCAGTAATTTAATTTCATAAAAATCTATATATCTGGCTATTAGAGTTACAGCATGTTCAATATATGAGGAGCCCTTGATAACATAATGGTTTATACAAAGGTTTTGTAAAATATATAAAAACACTTGGTATGCATCATATAAAAAATGGCATTCATCTCTTTGACAATGGCTTAGGTAGTCGAAACAGCTGTCAGAGTTAAATAAAATCTGTGAAATGTACCAAGTGTTTTTATATCTTTTACCAAAACCTTTGTATTAATATGTTTCACCAAGTGCCCAATGATTCATCAATTAATATCGTGAAAAATTTATGGTTTATGTCAGTTTTTGACATTACATCAAATAAAAATGACATTACATCCATTTCAGTCAACATCACAGGAAGGTAGCACTACTTTCATTGTCTCTTGTACATAAAATAGTGTTAAGTCTGGCTTCATTTGTAATTCAGCACTTCTACATGGAGATAGGTCTCAATCACATCATTACAAAACATGAAGCTGATTCAGAAGCAAATACAGAAGCTACACTATCTATATATACAAAAGCCAAATACCACTCACTGATTCATACACTCACTCATCACAAAATCTCCATAACTATAAAACCTACAAACTTTAAATTCAGCACGTATGTTCCTCTTGGCTTCTAGGTGCTCGCTAAGAAAGGGTTTTGAAAACTTTAATGCCTAACCACGAAAAAACGCGAAAAACCGTGACACCGATAATGCAGCTTTTTTTCAACTGTACATTCCTGGAAGTCTAATGTTTATTTTTTTACTTTCCTTTAGGCTTTTGGGGAGTTACTAAAACAGTATTTTTTTCATCTAACCTATGACCAAGAGAGGCGCGAAAATAATCGCGAAACAGTTCACCCTGTCCCTCTATTCCTTGGTATGTGGCGTTAAGGGTTTATTTTGAGTTCTAAGTTCGGATATATATATTCCGAACAGGGTACGGAGACACTGTTTGGCCAGTTGCATACAAAAAATGTTCAAGCAAACAAAATAAATCCTGTTTCGATTGTACTACGAATGGTTCAATGCTGGTGAAACACAGCACCTATATGTAGGGCCTATCTATATATATAAAAGCCAAATACCACTCACTGATTCATATACTCACTCATCACGAAATCTCCATAACTATAAAGCCTACAAACTTGAAATTCGGCACGTATGTTCCTTTTGGCTTCTAGGTGCTCGCTAAGAAAGGGTTTTGAAAACTTTAACGCCTAACTGCGAAAAACCGTTAAAAACTGTGACACCGATAATGCAGCTTTTTTTCAACTGTACGCTTCCTGGAAGTCTAATGTTTATTTTTTATCTTGTTGTTGCATCCTCTTCGTTCACTTTATTATTTAATAATATATATAATACTTTCACTATGAACTTACTGTTGTCACTTCCCAAACGTTTCGAGATGTTGTTTCTCTTCTTCAGTGGGCTTAATACTGATGTCGATTACAGAATAACCGTTACGGAAAAATGGTGCGTGTGGTGGGGGTTGATGGCGGGAAGGGATTGGCGTTAAGGTTCGAATTATGTGTGTAGATCAGTGTGTCAAATAGTGTATGTGATTTGTAATGTATTTGTTCATTTAATATGTTGTTTGGCTGTAGTGTGTGATATCTGTATATTTCAAATTGTTCAGCTGTGTTTAGTTTTCTACTTTTAGGTAAGTAGTGTAATATTTCCATGTTGTGTTCTATGTTTGTGTAACTGTGGTTTTCGTTATGTAAATGTGTGGCAAATGTGGAATGTATGTAGTTTGTGGTGAGGGCTTTTAAATGTTCAGAAAACCTGGAAGAAAAAGATCTTCCCGTCTGGCCGATGTAGAATTGTTGGCAATCATTACAATTTAATTTATAAACCCCTGTTTTGCTGTATGTGTCAATGTCTTTGTTAGTATTGTTTATGTGTTTTCTAATGGTGTTGTTGGTTCTGTAGGCTACTTTATAATTTTGTTTCCTAAATGTGTTTGCAATTTTATGTGTATTGGAATTGTAGTATGTAAGTGTTATGTATTTACTGGGTTGTGTACTGTTGGTCAGATGTGTTTTACTTTTTGTGTTGAGGATTCGTTTGTGTAGTTTATTTATTAATTCGGGGTTGTATCCGTTTTTGACTGCTATGTATTTAATTGTGTTTAATTCATCTTGGTAAACATGTGTGTTTAGGGGTATTGACGTGAGCCTATGGAGCATGTAGTTGAAAGCTGCATGTTTGTGTTGAGTTGGGTGGTTGGATGTGTTGTGTATGACATGTCTGATGTGGTGGGTTTTCTGTATATTTTGTATGTGTGTGTGTTGTTTGTTTTGGTGATTGTAAGGTCTAAAAAGTTTATGCTGTTATTTAATTCTATTTCAAGTGTGAATTTTAATTTATGGTGTATAGTGTTAATGTATTTGTGGAAATTTTCTATTTGTCTTTTGTTGCCGTTGTAAAGGAGTAAAATGTCGTCAACATACCTGTGCCAATATATTATTTTATCGGTGTATTTGTTGTTGTTCAGTATGTGTTTCTGTTCTATGGTGTGTATGAATATTTCTGCTAGTATACCTGATATAGGGGAGCCCATAGGTAGTCCATCTGTTTGTGTGTAATACATGCTATTGTGTGTGAAATAATTTTGATCTGTGATAATTTTAGTTAGATGGATGATCTCATTTATGTGTGTTTCGGGTGTGTTATTTATTTTTAGTAATTGTTCTAATGTAATTATGGTTTCTTTTATGGGAACATTGGTGTATAGGTTTGTTATGTCGAATGAAGCAAGTGTGGAATTGTGGGGAATGTGTACATGTTGAGTTTTATTCACTAGATCTCAATTATTTTTGACAGTGGTGTTGTTTGTTAAATTTATGCTATTTCTGATCAATTTATCTAAATGTCTAGCTATTTGTGTGCAGGTGCTTGTGTGTTGTTTATAAGTGGTCTGATGGGAATATTGGGTTTGTGTAATTTCGGTAGTGCATTTAGTGTAGGGGCGGTTTAATTTGTTTTAGATATTTGATGTTGTCAGGTGATACTATGTGTTTTGTGTTATTTAGGGTTTTGTTTATTTGTTTGTGATATTTAGGGGTGGGGTCTTTATTTAATTTAGTGATGTTGTTTTCATTAAAAAATGTTTCAATTTTGTTATTTAAAGCCTGTTTTTCTATTATGACATTTATATTACCTTTGTCTGCTTTGAGTATGGTTAGGTTGTGTTCATGTAATTTATGTTTTATGTTTTTTAGTGTTTGGAATTCATTATTGTGTTGTTTATTTTCGTATTGTTGTGTGTGTTGTATTTTACGCTTTATATCATAACGTATGGTATCATGGTCTTGGTTTAGTGTGTGTTGTATGGCTGTTTCAGCGTCTAGGACTATGTCACGTGTATGTTTACTATTAACGTTATTAGTTGTATTGATACCTAAATTGTGTTTTAGACCTTTATCTAAGAGGTTTATTTCTGCGCTAGTGAAATTGGTTGTCGCTGTATTTACAGTACGTGTGTGAAATTTATGTGTCGGTGTAGGGACGGTTACGTTCCTGCGTGTTAATAGGTAATTGATTTTTCTGTTATGTACTTCCTGTATTTTTATTTGGATTTTCTCTATGATATTTCGTGTATGTTGTATTATGTGTTCAAATTCAATGTGGTGTAATATTTGTGTGAGTTTTACGTGTAGGTTATATGCCGTTTTGTTTAGTGTATCTTTTTTATGGTATAAATCATTGATGATATTGTCTAGGTGTATTATTTCGGCTTTATTTTTTTACTTTCCTTTAGGCTTTTGATGAGTTACTAAAACAGTATTTTTTTCATCTAACTTATAACCAAGAGGAGGCGTGAAAATAACCGCGAAACAGTTCACCCTGTCCCTCTATTCCTTTAATTTCTTTAAATTTTAAGTTCTAAGTTCGGCACATATATTCCTCTTGGCTTCCGGGTGGTCACTAAGAAAGAGTTTTGAAAGCTTTAATGCCTACCCGCGAAATCGTAACACTGATAATGCTACTTTTTTAGTTGTATCCTTCCTGCAGAACGTCATGACCATCAATAGTTCACAGGGGCAGAGTTTGATAGTGGCTGGTGTGGATCTGAGGAGTGATTGTGTCTCCCATGGTCAGTTGTACATGGCATTCTCCAGAGTCAGTTCACCTGACATCCTAGTCATCCTCCAACCAGAGAGCAAAACCAGGAATGTTGTTTACAGGGAGGTCCTGAGAACTTAATCTGAGGGAGCAACGGAAAGTATATGCTAAGCAAGTTATTAGCCTGGCTACATAGAACAAAAAACCAGGGGTGGTGGAGGGATCAAAGGGCTTAAGCCCATCTATTTTACTGTTGTTAGACTTACAATAAAGGACTGTCTTAATCTCTAACAGAAACTTAGCTTACCCTCTCTAACTAAATAATACAGCATCATTTTTAACAACTCATTAATTTTAAAGTTTTAATAGTTGATTGATCAAGCTTGATTAAATTGATCATCTACAAGCTTGATCATCTTCAAATTGATCGAGCTTAAATAGGTTCTCTTAGTTTCAAACTACCAGTATCTAAGCTTGACAAATAACCTATTTCTATTTTCTGATTTTACATTCTGTTTTTTTTCTGATAATCACCGTAGCGAAGCACGGGTGTCCAACTAGTGTGATTATAAAATAACATGCATGGACTTTTAACAACTGTAGCTTAATACAATTTAAATAATTGTAATCACCCTTTTACCAGGATTTTATATTTAATTGTATTTTCTCCTAGTTTCATTAAAAATAGTGTAATCCAAGGTACAATGAAGTTATTATAATTGAGGAAATTTAAAGTAAGTAAAGGGATGTCAAAATATATTTAAAAAGAAAAAAGAAACATATGTTAAAGTTAGTAAGCATTCTTAAATTTTAAGGTATATTTTAAACTCAAAACACAAAAATTATGTTTATAGTTTATTTTTTCTACTTTGGAAGTAACTCTTATTGTTTTCAAATTTATTGCAGCACTTGTATGTTATATATTATAATATCAAATAATAAATTACTTGTGCAAATATATTTTTCTTATTTTTTACCACTGCCTTTGAATATAAATTATGAGTCTATACCAAAATCTCAGAAGACACAGACTGAATCTGTGAAACATATATCAGATCCAAATATAGTAATAAGAAATAAATAATAATAAAATTAAAACAAAAAATAAGACAAATACACTTGCAGATGCAATTTATTATTTTATAATATTACTTATAGTTTATTGTGCATGGTTTTTTAGAAAATTCTTCTAAGCCTCTGATTATTTACAATTTCAGCTATGCCTAGCTCCATTCTGTTATGATCATTTGTGGTAAGATCTGTAATTTAATACACCTATGATATACAAAACTATTTAAGACAAAGAACAAGAATCGAAGGACTGAAAAGTTATAAAAGTTAAAAATAAGTTTTTTATCTATGGATAATTTACGCACTGATGGATGATAACTGATTTCTTATGAAAGAATAATAAACTAAATATAGTACCAGCCATCATGTGTTTTCTGTCCACAGGCAGCTCTTACAAGCCATGCTTTCCTATTTTGGGTTAGTTGTTTCATTCCTTGGTATGGCATCTACAGATCATCCATAGCTTCAATCTTTGGTATGACTTGTAGTGCTACACCAGGATAATATGGCATGAATCTCTATCTCTTTCTATCTGTTTGGTGGTTTGTCACTTTTCCTCTCTAAAAACCCCAGATTAACCGCTCATCCTTTCTTGACCAAAATTTCCAATTTGAGTTTACCCTGAGACTTTCCCTTCACGTCAACATCTGATGATTGTTAGACGTCATGACATGATACCCCAGCATCTCATGGTGGTATAATCTCAGATGCACATCATTCAATCAGACAAAGAGTAACAGACAAGATAGATGATACCGTGTACTTTGGAATGGTCAAGGGGTAGAGAGAGGGTCCATATAAAACTTGAGGTTCATCACCGGGAGAGGCTCGCTCTCTCTCTCTCTCTCTCTCTCTCTCTCTCTCTCTCTCTCTCTCTCTCTCTCTCTCTCTCTCTCTCTCTCTCTCTCTCTCTCTCTCTCTCTCTCTCTCTCTGTTCGCTCCGTGAAAGACTCACTCGCTGTAAAGTCATAGTAGTTAACTTTGGCAAATTTTGCAATTTTTTTAACTTCGGTAAATTACTTTTGGGTTTGAGTAACAAATACAATCTTGTGGCAATACTATTTTCATGTCTGTCAGTTTTTATATACCTGTACCTCACTCTCACAACACTAAACATCTTTGAATCCTGACCGCTAACTCGGTCACGACAAGTTGGTGGCAGCGTTTGGGATTCTGCTGCAACAATTGCAGATCTCTTTAATTGTGAGATTGAGAGACTGGTGGTATACTGTGGTAAAGATGAATTTGTTGTTGTTTAAAGTAAAATTAATTAAAGTTAATACTTTTAGAGATTAAATTGAATTAAGAGAAAGTAATGTTTTTGATATTAACTGAAGATAATGAAATAGTGAGATAATCAATCTTATTACTGAGCTAATCAATTGTATAATTATTTATTCTTTTGTTTGTTTGTATTTTATTATGTGTAATTTTATTGGTTACTCTTTAACAATTGCTTAATTATTTTTGTGTGTACATTACTTATATATTTTGATATTATTATGATTGCTTAATATTATATATGTATCAGACAATAATTTTAAGAAGTTCGTGTATGGAAAATAGTCATAGACAGAGACGTAACGTAGAGAGAAAATCGTAGAAATTTTTTGGGGTACCATCAGGACAAATTGTTAGTAGAGACCCTATAACGCCTGACCTTTTCATGAAAGTGGGTACATGTGTTGGTATAATCTCAGCATACTATCAGCATGTTCCACATATTACTAGCTTTACGCAATTTACAAATTCCAGTTTGACAAATTCATCTGTTGCGCCTGTGGTCCAGACTCCTATTGTTACTAAAAATTCCAGAATTCGAAAGTACAACTCCTTTTTCAGACCCAGTTATATATGACGTTCCTAAAAGAATTGAATGACTACTAGACCTATTTACTATTTACCAATAACAGACCCTGACATATTATTGGAAGGGTGTGAGAAGCTTTCAAAAACATTAGTACAGAGAATCATCGAACATCACATTAACGGGCATTCGAACTATACCAACGAAGCCAACATTGTACAAGTCAAAATAATAAAATTAGAAATTGGGTTTCACGATCAGTAAATAGACAGTTTTATCTATGCAGATAACACTGAGCAAGATTGCATACTTTTTTGTGGGCATTGTGGCTGCTTTGCTAACGGAGATAATTTATATCTGGCACAACGAGAGGTGTAGCTTTTCCTTGTTGTGGTGTCTAACTGGTTATTCTCCAGATAACAATACTTTATTAAATAAAATTTCTTAAGTTATATTTGAATAAAATAACAACTGCTGCAGAAGTACACAAGCTAATGCTAGCTCTGCAGATGCTGCTACAAGTAAAGTTATAGATTTAATGACTGCTAACCTCAGTGATGTGAGGTGTGGCGACGGACCAGTTTCTGTTACTGAATTCTTTGATAATGTCAATGGAGCCGCAAAGATCAGAAACTGGATGGAGGCTGACAAGGTATCAATTTTGAAGTTAATTTTAAAGGGGTCAGCTGTTCTCTTCCTAAACAGTAATCTGGAGATTAAGAATGAAACTATTACCTTTAAAGAAATGAGAGACATTTTAATTGAACGATTCAGGGTAAAGCAACTGGATCAATTTCACTATTATTACTAAAGTAATCTTAGTAGAGAAGCTTTAGTTTTGTCTAAGAATTGCTTACTAGGTATTGTGGAAGCATATAGTGAGAATTCTGAGAGTAGTGAGAACTCGAGTAGTAGTTTTCAAGTATACCATGTACAGCATGGGAAGTCGAAAAATGTTGTAGACAAAAGTATACTAAGAGAAATAAATGATAAGCTAAAACACTTGAGTGACTTAGAGCGCAAAGTGCTTTGGCCCATGTTAAGTCGTTTTGCATTCATATTTGGTGAACCAACGGGTAAATTTGGCTGTCAGAATAGATTCAGAATAAAACCGATACGGGAAACAACCCACCTATTAAGAAGAATGTGTACAGAATTCCTCATGCTCTGTGCCAAGTCGTAGAGGAGCAGATAAGTGATATGTTACAGAAGGGTATTATCCGACCATCCACTCCACCTTGGTCTACTCCAGTGGTCAGTAAGAAGAGTCCGGATGGAAATCCTAAATATCGTTTTTGTGTAGACTATAGGGCGCTGAACTGTAAAACATGAGGAGATGCTTATTCCCTGCCCAATATAACTGAAACGTTAGATTGCTTACACAACGGTGTGTACTTTACAACACTAGACTTGTGTAGTGGTTTCCACCAAGTTAGTGTATCTCCTTATGACGTTGAGAAGACAGCGTTTACTGTTCCTAGTCATCATTACAAATTCCAGAATATGCCTTTCGGACTATGCAACGCACCTGCAAATTCCAAAGGTTAATGGACAGCATTCTAATGGGAATCGAGGGTGAAGAAGACTTGGTATACTTAGATGATACTTGGTATTTAGTAGCACTATTGAACAACATATAGAAAGGTTAAGTAATGTAACAGACAGACTACAATCAGCCAGTTTATTTGTACAATTATCAAAGTGTTAATTCACTGTTACTGAAGTAGGGTACTTAGGGCATAATGTAACCAATAAGGGAATACGCCCAGATACCAAGAAAATTCCAGCTATTAAAGATTACCCCCATCCAACTTCTGTCCGAGAGAATGAGCCTTTTTAGGCTTAGTTGGTTATTATAGGAGGTTTATTCGAGATTTTGCCAAATTGCAAAGCCATCAACGGAACTTACAAGGAAAGATGTTTCTTTTAATTGGGAGTTAAACCAGGAAGAAGCATTCCAAGTCTTACAAAATTCTTTATGCCAAGAACCTGTACTTAAATATCTGGATTTTATGAAGCCTTTCATTCCGAGTACTGATGGGTCTGCATATGCAACTGGCACAGTGCTGTCGCAGATTCACAATGGTCAGGAGTATCCTGTGGCATATGCAAGTAGACAATTAAATAAGGCAGAATGGAATTACGGTACTACTGAGAGAGAGCTCCTAACACTGCTATGGGAAACAAAGTATTTCCGATGCTACCTGTATGGTCACAAATTCACTGTGATAACCAAACATGCAGCCTTGAAATGGATGCTAAGTCTGAAAGATCTGACATCAAGGTTAATGAGATGGGCTTTAAGACTTTCGAAGTTTGACTATGAAGTCATCCATAAACCCAGTAAGAAGCATACGAATGCTGATGCATTGAGTAGACACGTTAACACCTTAGTCATACCTTATTTATCCAGACACGAAATTTTGGCAGAACAGCAGAAGGATAAGTTTTGTATAGAAAGAAGAACTCTGCAGAATGCGCATTCAAGTGTGACAGTGATGGGTTACTATACTAGACAGCAAAAGGAATTTCTGATTAGTCATACCTAAGTGAATGGTACAGAATGTGATAAGCTATCATCATGATACATTCTTTTCTGGCCACCAAGGTATAAAGCGAACAATCAGTTTACTCAAAGATAGATACTACTGGCCTAACCTAAACAAAGATGTCGAAGAGTATATAGGTAAGTTGTATATCGTGTAATCAAAGAAAATCTGGTACACGTAACAAAGCTCCTATGGCAAAATTTAAACCAATTTTGGAACCATTTGAATTAGTATAATTGTCAGACCTTTACCTGTCAGTAGGAATGGTAACTGATATTTACTCACCTTCACTGACTATCTGAAGAGGTACTGTGAAGCTATACCTATTCCATATCAAACCGCCGATATATTGCTAAAGAATGTCTTGATAAAATTATAACGTCACGGTGTACCCAAACGTCTTTTAACTGATCAAGGACGTAATTTTGTTTCATCATTGTTTAAGGGAGTCTGCACTTTGCTAGGTATTTAGAAAAAAACAAACAACCCCAAATCATCCTCAATGCAACAGAGATTACTTGAACAACTGAATAAGTCAATTTCAGATAGGGTTTCACGTTATATATATAAAGATGGCAAGGATACCTTACGCATTGATGGCATACCGTAGTGCAAAACAAACCTCAAAAGGTTATAGTCCTCATATGTTATTGTATGGTCAAGAGATAAATCTACCAACCGCAGATGATTTGTCTATGAAAAAAGATGTAAATGAGGATCCTCAGAGTGTATTAGATCAACTGAGAAAGAGGATTAAGCAAGTCCAAAAGTTTGCCATGCATAATACTGAAATAAGTAAAAATAAGAATAAAACTCACTATGATAAAAAGACTAAATTAGTAAAATACAAAGTAGGTGACTATGTATTTTTACATAACCCAAACATTAAGAGAGGTCCACATAGAAAGTTTGAAAGGAATTGGAGTGGTACTTATGAAATTATAGACGTGTTAAATAATTTAAATTATACAATAAAATTAAATTGTAACGAGGAAACTGTAGTATATTTAAATAGATTGAAACCGAGTAAACAAAAGGTGGAAGGACGAAACCACAAAGTCAGATTAAAATGTTTACCATGGTCTGACAGAAGTCCAATGAATGAAACAGCTGTTGATAAAGCTGACATTGAACTTAGTGATAACAACTCTAATGATAGTGATATCAATTGACTCGTCCTAGGGGGGGCCTATATGAATAGCTGAATTGGAATTTGAGACTGTAGAAGAGAATGACTATGATGATGATACCTCTATAGACGAAATAATCATTGATCCTAGAGACCCTAAGCGGACACCTGAAGGATGTAGACCTATTGACCCTCCTCCTCAAGGGACGTATTCCTATATAACCTAAGACCTAGACCTCGTACATGAAGCAGCAGAGAGTAATTGGATGTTTTCCTATTTCAGATACCATCATCATCATCATCATGCTACTGTTGAACGTCGGTTACAGCGATGCAGTCATAAACTGTACTTATTCCTATCAGTCCACTGTCCAGACATGCAATCTTAACAAAGGCCTTGTCTCTATTAAAGAGAGAGATATTATCCTTTCCACCACTACTTGGACTCTAGTAGTTTCTGTAGGCACTGAAGATTATCATGAAGTCTTATTCAATATAGAATCTCTTCTTACTTACCTTGATTTACAAAACAACAATTTTGAAGTTAGTGATTTAATTCCATTTCATGAAATCTCAAGACTTAAGTTACACTTCAGTCAACCCGTAATGAAATACCTAAGCTAAAACTACTTTTACCAACATCTCTGGGCCACCTTTTGAGCAGACTAAAGCGGAAGTGAGGGAGTAGGCCAGGGGAAGAGGGGAAGGTGCGGGTGAAAGGGGCAGCGCCTACGGTGTTGTCAGATGGTAGGAGAGGGGCAGGGGGCGCACGCCTGTCAGCACGAGTTATGGCAATGCTGTCGCCAAGGCGGAGAGAGAGAGAGGGAGAGAGAGAGAGAGAGAGTTGCAATCGAGTTTTGGTTATTATTTGAAATAATATTCATAGGTTGGGTGCACTGATGCATATAACAACAATTCTCTTCTCTCATCTCAAAGCGACTCCCACCACATCATCATTCCCCTCTGACCATAAGCGTTTCGCGCATTCCCATGCCCTTAACTTTCAATTTTGCTATACAGATATTTATACTACTGTCACTAATAAGTACTTTATATAGAATAGACATCAACGTAACAGGCAAAAATCATGAAATAAAAGTAATAATCTGTTTTGTTTTTTTAACGTTGTTAACATTTTACTGTTGGTTTTATTTTATTATCTAGATTAGTTATACACTTATATTTTATGTGATTCGTAAGAACAGATTTCGTTTGCAACTATAATAGTTGAAGTTTTATTAGTAGATATAAACAACATGACACATTTTACAGAGTACTCTGTATCTTCAGAGGTTTCAATGCGAATTAACGAATGATTGATTTTGATTATAATAATAATAAAATATAGTTACAAAAATAAAAAACAAATAAAAATATAAAAATAAAATAAAATTATATTCACAATAAAAATGGAACATAGAAAACAGAATGTTCAGATTGGAATAAATTTTATATAAGCCAAACGAAGAAATGACTAGTAGGTAGATTTCTTTTAATAATCAAAATTAAAAAGAATTATATTGAAATTATGGCCCTTATTACAATTTTTGTTTTACCCTCCCCAGTGTTACTTATCTTGAAATTCTAGCGATCCGAACCAGTCCAGCCTCCTTACGTGATTTTGTCACTCCGCATATTTTTCTTGTTTCACTTTTGTTTATTTACCATTTTCACCGAACTGTTAGTTCCGTTTATACTATTTAAGATATAACTGATTTCTTTCACTTTACATTTTATATTTTGTTCTTTTTGGGCGCACCCGTAAATTTATCCGCGGAACTTTTTGTGTTGTGACCGATCGGCACAAGAGTGTAATTTGTACTGGGGCAAGCCAAATTGGTCAAAAGTCTGAGCTGGAGGGGCGATCACGTGGTCTCATTTTATTGTTTAACTTGTATTACGTCGACAGATTCCAAGGCGTTGCCGACCTCGCCTCACATTCCAGTGTTATGTAATTCTGGGCTCGGCTCTTGACATCATGTAGCGTGACTTTAAAACGCAAAGTTCAGAGTTCAGGAATGCTAAAAATAACTGTCTTCCGCGGTTAACTCGTTGACCTTGACTCCAAATCGTGTACATTGTTTTTACCCAATAACATTTACAAATAAAATCTTTATATTTTCAATATTTCCCTGGGTGGTTTTACCTGTACCGTTAAAAATATATTGTGTATACAGTAAAACCTCTAGTCCGACCCCCGGCTGGTCCGACACTCCGGTTGGTCCGACCGCGGCTCAGGCACCGACTTGTTGATGACTCACCAGCTTGTTTACATACTTGTCAGTTGTTTTGCTGCCTCAGTGAGCCGGCATCTAGTGTCTAGTGCGCAGTGTTGCCAGGTCTTCCGAAATTGCCAGGTCTTCCGAAATTTCGGAAGACCTTCCAATTTTTTTTTATGTTCCAGAAATACGAAATTTGGTGTAAATCTTCCAAATTTTTTCCTACTCTCGTTTCAGTGCTATGTCGCATTTCCAGAGTTTTGTTTTTGCGTACGATATGACGTCAAATCTGGTGTTTCATTGCAACCGCAATTATAATTGCTTTCAATAAAAGTTTATAAGAGGTCTTGTCAAAAATTATAGTTCCTTCCTCCTGTCACAAATAATAATTATGACCACCCATACACAATGATGTAATAAGCATTTTGCAATATCCACTTACTGTATTGTACCATACTGCTATTCAAATAAGAGTGACTAATCATTATAATTTAGTCTCAAGCTGACAGAATCGCACTACATGACTGCACCTGAATAAACAGATTGTGGCAACAGCGATTCATTACGTGTGCTCTCCGGTACCAGCGACACGGCGCGTGTCACCTGAAGAATACGAGGCGAGCCAATCAGGCATCAGCAGCCGCCGAGACGTGACCAACTACGTGTTCGGAGCTAGCCAATCAGCGATCCCCGGTTAGTCAATAAAACCCGGGCCGGCAGAAAATTTTAGGGACTCTTCATCGCCACGCCATCGGACGCACTTCATCTCCTCTCCTCTCTCGGACGACATCGAGGCGGAGTCAGCCGGAAGGAACAGCCGAAGAATAGAACCGCCGCCATTCTTGCGTCTTCGCACTCCCGTTCTGCGCCAGCGATGGGTTTCGCTGGGCCGGCAGCCGACTCTACAACCGGTGCCGAAAGAAGAGGAGGACTGTAATACGCCACGAACAGCGGGCGCAGCCGCCGAACATCTTAGCGCGGCACAACCAACATCAGCCTTCTCGCCACAAGGTCCTTTTTAGGGCCACCAAAAACACTAGAGTGTACGATTGGCGCCATTTGTCATGCGGCAAGCCTTTTGTCCGGTGACAAGATACTGTAATGTCTAGCCTACACCAGGTCATAATAATGTCAAGTCGCCATGATAAACATGAAAATAAAAGTAGGGTACTACACTTGGTGGCTAAACTGTGTTGGGTATGAAGAGTGTTGAGCTGTTGTTATGTCTACATCTCTGCGGTCCTGAAGTTCGAGCTCTGGCAAATCGAAAACATCGAGCCAACACTGTTCAAAACATCAAATTCGTGGAACTCCATACCTATTTTGTGGGCGCTCTCGCAATAGATAGAGCCAATTCATTTACACATTTTTCAGTGTAAGCACGCTTACTAGTGCGTGCTAATTACTCGTCCTGTGTGAATTGGTGTACGTAGTAACTGGTGACAGTTTTAGTGTTTACAAATATTTTTTTACACTTTTAATACTGTGTGTACATACTGTACATATTATCATTTACTGTACATAACCAATCATGTAGCCTGGTAGCCTACTGTATAAGTTTTATTTTATTTTAGACTGTCTCATTTAATGAAATAATAAACATTTTGCATTCTTCTGATAAACCGACCTTTTTTGCGTTCTGACCATTCCCCAGTCCCACACGTGACGGATTAGCGAGGTTCTACTGTATTGTAAAATGGAAAAAGTCTAAACAAAAATTCCAACCAGGAAGGAATTTTAACAAAAAACTACTACTTTGTTGTCGATAACGTAGTACACATATAATATTATCCCCTCCCGCTTCAACTGTAATTTTCAATTACAGAAAATTACCCCCACCCTTTTCAACTAGCCTCTTCATTTATAGATATTCAATCTACGTTTCTACAGTGGATTATTAAGATCTTCTTATCAGGATACTTTATTTATCAAAATTAAGTACTTTACTCTTGTTACAACATAAAATGTTGCACGTAAACTACCCCTTTCCCTTAACCGATCTTCACCAAAATCAATAGGTCTTGAGTCCTCTACAATTCAGGGATGCATGCAAAACATTATTTGATTCTGTTTGAATGTACGGCAGTTATCGTTTGTCATAGAAACAATTACTCTTGTTAAAACATAAAAGGTGACAGGTAAACTACCCCTTTCCCTTAACTGAGCTTCACCAAAAACAACACACCTTGACTACTATACAATTCAGGAACGTATGCAAAAAATTATTTGATTCTCTTTGAATTTACGGCAGTTATCGTTCGTCATAAAAAATTACCCTTGTTAAAACATAAAACGTTGCTGGTAAACTACCCCTTTCCCTTAACCGATCTTCAACAAAATCAACAAACCTTGAGATCTCTATAATTCAAAAAGGTATGCAAAAAAGTAGTTGATTCTATATGAATTTGCGGCAGTTATCGTTCGTCATATAAAAAATTACTCTTGTTAAAACATAAAATGTCGCAGGTAAACTACCCCTTTCCCTTAACCGATCTTCACCAACACCAACAGGTCGTGAGAACTCTACAATTCAGGGCTGTATGCAAAAACATTTTCAATTCTGTTTGAATTTGCGGCTGTTATCGTTTGCCATAGAAAAAAATTACCCTTGATAAAAAAAACGTTGCAGGTAAACTACCCCATTCCCTTAACCGATACTCAACAAAAACAACAGGTCTTGAGTACTCTACAATTAAGGGCTGTATGAAAAAAGTATTTGATTCTGTTTGGATTTGCGGCTCTTTGCGTTTGCCATAGGAAAATATCGGTATGGAGATCCATACATGACTTCCATGTTCCAAGATGTATATTTACAATCATTTTTAAATAAAATATTTCCACAGAAATTACTTCTTTCTTCAGCCTTAACCACAGTACTGTGGTCACTAACGTATAACACCTCCAGTTAGCGCATTTGATTTTCACTGACGATGGTAGGCAATGGCACTGCTGAAACGTCTGGTTTTTCATAAAACATTGGACCTTGGCCAAACTCCCCAGGAAGGAATTTTAACAACAAACTATTTCTTTGTTGCCGATAATGTAGTACACATATAAAAATATGCTTGAAATTAATGGCTTGTAAAAGTTAATGTTTGATCTCTATTAAGTAGTACTCAAGTTTCCAGTTTTAATATTATGATGTCCGTAATCAAAACATCAGAGCAGGTTTAGTGTGTATGAGGGTACACCGTGGACAAAAATTTTCAACATTCCCTACTGAGCGTTGCTCAGAGTAAAGTTGCAAATCTACAGTGTACGTTTCACAGAACAAACACGCGGAAAAGAAGGAGTGCTCCGAAGTCACTCATGGACCCTGAGCATCTTGCAGAGGGTTCATTCCCTAAACATGAAAAGTCTGTCTATGAACCGTTCCTCTGAAAACACGTGCAGTTACACTGCCCAGCGATCCACAGGAAGCAAATCGCTATCCACACCGGACTATTTTTTGGCTTGTGTGCGTTGTGTTGGTGTGGGTTTTGGCTCTTTCCATTTAAAAAGCGTGCAAATGTAAGAAAATAAACATGAGTGAGGCCAGAAATGACGGGAATTGTGTGTGTGTGTGTGTGTGTGTGTGTGCCTTGCCTGCCTTTTTATTGCGGTAATCATAATAATAAAATGGAAAAATAAACATTACATCATTAAGATATGCTTGCCTGCCACGAACGATTTATTTTCTCTCATACATGGTTTAAATTAAAATGAAAAAATTATAATTTTATTGCCTGGCAACAAAATTATTTTATTTTTAACAATTACCATTGTTTGAAAAAGTTTAAATGAATTTTCAAGTACTTTGCTCTTGTTAAAATGTAAAAGGTTGCAGGTAAACTACCTCTTCCCCTTAACCGATCTTCACCAAAATCAAAAGGCATTGAGTTCTCTACAATTCAGGGATGTATGCAAAAAATTATTTGATTCTGTTGAATGTGCGGCAGTTATCGTCCGTCATAGAAACAATTACCCTTGTTAAAATATAAAATTTTGCAGGTAAGCTACCCCTTTCCCTTAACCGATCTTCACCAAAAACAATAGGTCTTGAGAATTCTACAATTCAGGGCTTCATGCAATAAATATTTGATTCTGTTTGAATTTGCGGCTCTCATCGTTTGCTATAGAAAATACCCTTGTTAAAACATAAAACGTTGCTGGTAAACTACACCTTTCCCTTACCCGATCTTCACCAAAAACAATAGGTCTTGAGAACTCTACAATTCAGGGCTGTATGAAAAACATTATTTGATTCTCTTTGAATTTACGGCAGTTATCGTTCGTCATAGAAAACATTGCCTTTGTTAAAACATAAAACATTGCAGGTAAACTACCCCTTTCCTTTAACCGATCTTCAACAAAATCAACAGACCTTGAGTTCTATATAATTCAAAAAGGTATACAAAAAAGTAGTTGATTTTGTTTGAATTTTCGGCAGTTATCGTTCGTCATAGAAAAAATTACCCTTGTTAAAACATAAAACGTTGCAGGTAAACTACCCCTTTCTCTTAACCGATCTTCACCAAAACCAACAGATCTTGAGCACTCTACAATTCAGGGCTATATCCAAAACATTATTTGATTCTCTTTGAATTTGCGGCTGTTATCGTTTGCCATAGAAAAATATCGGTATGGAGAACCATACATGACTTCCATGTTCTAAGATTTATATTTAAAATCTTAATCGAAATGAAATATTTCCATACAAACTACTTCTTTCTACTTATTGCTTCAGCCTTAAAACACAGTACTGTGGTCACAAACGTATACCACCTCACGTTTTTGCATTCGATTTTCACTGAGATGGAAGTCGATGGCATTGCCGAAAAGTCTGGTTTGGCAGAAAACATTGGACTACGGCTAAACAGCCCAGGAAGGAATTTTAACAAAGAACTACTTCTTTGTTGCCGATAACATAGTACACATAAAAAATTCTCCCCTCCCCCTTCAATTATAATTTTCATTTATAGAAAATTACCCCCACCCCGTTCACCTTACCTCTTCATTTATAGATATTTCATCTACGTTTCTACAGTGGATTATTATGAGCTTCTTTTCAAGATACTTTATTTATCAAAATTAAGTAATTTACTCTTGTTAAAACATAAAACGTTGCAGGTAAACTACCCCTTTCTCTAAACCGATCTTCACCAAAATCAATAGTACTCTACAATGCAGGGATGCATGCAAAAAAATATTAGATTCTGTTTCAATCTAATTTTAACAAAAAACTACTACTTTGTTGTCGATAACGTAGTACACATATAATATTATCCCCTCCCGCTTCAACTGTAATTTTCAATTACAGAAAATTACCCCCACCCTTTTCAACTAGCCTCTTCATTTATAGATATTCAATCTACGTTTCTACAGTGGATTATTAAGATCTTCTTATCAGGATACTTTATTTATCAAAATTAAGTACTTTACTCTTGTTACAACATAAAATGTTGCACGTAAACTACCCCTTTCCCTTAACCGATCTTCACCAAAATCAATAGGTCTTGAGTCCTCTACAATTCAGGGATGCATGCAAAACATTATTTGATTCTGTTTGAATGTACGGCAGTTATCGTTTGTCATAGAAACAATTACTCTTGTTAAAACATAAAAGGTGACAGGTAAACTACCCCTTTCCCTTAACTGAGCTTCACCAAAAACAACACACCTTGACTACTATACAATTCAGGAACGTATGCAAAAAATTATTTGATTCTCTTTGAATTTACGGCAGTTATCGTTCGTCATAAAAAATTACCCTTGTTAAAACATAAAACGTTGCTGGTAAACTACCCCTTTCCCTTAACCGATCTTCAACAAAATCAACAAACCTTGAGTTCTCTTTAATTCAAAAAGGTATGCAAAAACGTAGTCGATTCTGTTTGAATTTGCGGCAGTTATCGTTCGTCATATAAAAAATTACCCTTGTTAAAACGTAAAATGTTGCAGGTAAACTACCCCTTTCCCTTAACCGATCTTCACCAACACCAATATGTCTTGAGAACTCTACAATTCAGGGCTTCATGCAACAAATATTTGATTCTGTTTGAATTTGCGGTTGTTATCGTTTGCCACAGAAAATACCCTTGTTAAAACAAAAAACGTTGCAGGTAAACTACCCCTCTCCCTTAACCGATCTTCACCAAAAACAATAGGTCTTGAGTACTCTACAAATCAGGGCTGCATGCAAAAAATTATTTGATTTTGTTTGAATTTGCGGCTGTTATCGTTTGCCATAGAAAATAATTACCCTTGATTAAAAAAAAAACGTTGCCGGTATACTACCCCTTTCCCTTAACCCATATTCACCAAAAACAATAGGTCTTGATTACTCTACAAATCAAGGCTGCATGCAAAAAATTATTTGATTTTGTTTGAATTTGTGGCTGTTATCGTTTGCCATTGAAAAAAAATCTACACACACACACACACACACACACACACACACACACACACACAGATACTTTTCGAAAAATGACTTTTTTTCATGTTTTGAGTGTAGTACAATCAGAATCTGCAATAATCTCGAACACGATTTTATTTGCCATCACCATACTTCCATTTCCTTAAGGAACATGGAAGTAAAAATCTACAGACAGCAGACATACAGACACAGACACACACACACACACACACACACACACATTTCGAAAAATGACTTTTTTTCATGTTTTGAGTGTTGTACAATCAGAATCTGCAATAATCTCGAACACGATTTTTTTTGCCATCATCATACTTCCATTTCCTTAAGGAACATGGAAGTAAATATCGGTATGGAGAACATACATGACTTCCATGTTTTAAGATTTATATTTAAAATCATATTCGAAATGAAATATTTCCATAGATACTACTTCTTTCTACTTACTGCTTCAGCCTTAACCACAGTACTGTGGTCAGTAACGTATACCACCTCACGTTATCGCACTCGATTTTCACTGATGATGGAAGTCGATGGCATTGGCGAACGTCTGGTTTT
The DNA here is from genome assembly GCA_034769895.1 of Magicicada septendecula. Classification (NCBI taxonomy): domain Eukaryota; kingdom Metazoa; phylum Arthropoda; class Insecta; order Hemiptera; family Cicadidae; genus Magicicada; species Magicicada septendecula. The sequence continues at coordinate 113,016,230 of CM068373.1, forward strand.
GTAGAAAACATTGTACTACGGCCAAACATCCCGGGAAGGAATTTTAACAAAACCTATTTCTTTGTTGCCGATAACATTGTACACACATATATAAAAAATATGCATAAAATTAATGGCTTGTAAAAGTTAATGTTTGATCTCCATTAAGTAGTGCTCAAGTTTCCAAAGTTTTAATATTACGATGTCCGTAATTAAAACATCAGAGCAGGTTTAGTGTGTATGAGGGTACACTGTGGACAAAAATTTTCAACATTTCCTATTGAGCGTTGCTTAGAGTAAAGCTGTGAATCTACAGTGTACGTTTCACAGAACAAACACGCGGAAAAGAAGGAGCGCTCCGAAGTCACTCCTGGACCCTCAGCATCTTGCAGACGGTTCATTCCCTAAAGACGAAAAGTCTGTCTAAGAATCGTTCCTCTGTAAACACGTCCAGTTACACTGCACCAGCGATCCACAGGAAGCAAATCGCTATCCATGCTGGGCACTCTTTCGGCTTACACGCGTTATGTTGGTGTGGGTTTCGGCACTTTCCATTTAAAAAGCATGCAAATGTAAGAAAATAAACATGAGTGAGGCCAGAAATACCGCGAAGTGTATGTGTGTGTGTGTGTGTGTGTGTTCCCTGAATTTTTATTGGAGTAATCATAATAATAAAATGGAAACGTAAACTAATCATTACATAATTGAGATATGCCTGCCTGCCACGAACGATATATTTTCTCTCATACATGATTTACATTAAAATGAAAAAATTATAATTTTATTGCCTGGCAACAAAATTATTTTATTTTCACTGATGATGGCAGTCGATGGACTGCCGAAAAGTCTGGTTTTGCAGAAAACATTGGACTACGGCTACACAGCCAGGGAAGGAATTTCAACAAGTCACTACTTCTTTGGTGCCGATAACGTGTAACGTATTCCCGCGTTACAAATCCAGGGAACCCAACTTAACTGAGCTCTGTCAATTATATGGGCTGCCTACGTTGTAACGAAAAGTATCCACAATTAATTCACTTAACAATTTACTTCCTAACTGTGTAAGGAAACAAGGGAAGGTATTTTATTGATTTACGCACTCATTATATGTGTGTAACAAGACGACTTCTCTTTATTTAACATTTAAAAATATTTACTGACAGATCCCATGACATTACTAATTAAACTAAAATTATTTCAATACTTTCTTTAGACTTTGGGATCAAAATTGATTCTATTTAGCTATACCTCGGATCCGGGTTAACTTTCTGTATTTTGTTGTTAAGATTTTTAGTTATACTCAATTCATGATATTAGCTTCCAAGACTTCTTTAACCATTTGAAGAATGGTATTATTACTTGGAATGATTCTACGATACATTAACATATAAACCGTTACAACGTATGATATTTGAGTAGTTACATTAAAACTCTTAGATTTACTCTTTTAAGGTTTACAAAATTAATAGTCTCTGAAAAGTCTCTTTTAAAGTGTGTTGTGTAACTAATGTTAGTAACCCTCGATAGACAGGCTATCGAGTCACCTTTAGAATGGAATGTAGAAACCTCGTCCTGGGGTGTCCGTCTTAGGAATCCTTGAATGCGCCGTCATCATCTCGGTCTGGTCTTCGTCATTAATGGGTCAAAAGTCCGCAGAGTAGATTGAACCTTCTACGATGCAGGTACATGTAGATTCTCGGAAGTCCTGATCTGCATATTCTGTTGGGTCTACAAGTGTTTATAAGTTCTGGTAGTTCACATCTCCAGGAATGATGTTGAAAGTGTAGTTAGTTCTTGAAGTTAGCAGTCATCTTGTTTTACACCATTTTTATGTTTCGTGTTATAAGTTATGTCTCTTGTTTTCACATAACTATACTGATTAATACATAACACATGCTTTTAGCAGTAATTTCTCGTATACAATATTTAAGTAAAACAAAAAATTAACAACATTGTGTTAGAGCTTTCGCTCGTACGTCTACACTGCATGAAGTCAACATAGCGAGAGAGAGATTTTCTGCTCGCTACGACTGGTGCATAACAAGGGGGGAGTAGGGCCACTATTGCGCGAGAATATAGTCCCTATCTTTCTTTACGTTAACATTTTTATTTACACAAACTATACCTAAATAAATATACATAATTTAAATAAGTTGTTTTAGCGACTATCTGTGTCTTCAGATTTTTAATTATTAACATTAGGTTTTTTATCTTATTCTAAATTACAGACGACTCGGGAGACATGTCGAGTCCGGAATTAACAGGTCAGCGCCTGACAACAAGCAAAGGGTTAAATACGACAATAATAACTATTTACAATATGCTTTTTTATTAAAGTATCTTCGTACTTCTTAATTACTTCTTCCTCTCATACTGAGTACATACAGGGGTTTTAGGTATTATAGTGAGATTTAAAGTGGCTTAATCACTCACAAACTTAATTTTTAAATTTTTTTATGTTACAATTACTGTTACAATTTAAATCGTCACATACTCCACCGCTTAATTTGCACGTTACGGTTTAAAATATTTTTTTTTTACTGGGGACTTGGAGTATGAATAGGGTCAGTGTGTGAAGTTTTTTATTATTACTATTATTTATTATTAGTGCACAGTTTGTTTTCTCTAATTCTCTTTAAATGATCTTGTTCATTTAAATGATCGCCTTCGTGAAATTCCCTTTTTCTCACTTCTTACAGTACTAACTTATATTTTAATCTTAATACTAATTTCCAAACCTCAGATTGGAAAGATCCCTACTTATCCGTAACTCACAACATCGTGGCCCGACTGACATCAGCTTACTCTAACAACTCAAGTTAGCTTTCAGCATTCCTTAATGATCTTTGGCACCTTTCTGCCCTATCATTACCCTTTTCAGTCGGCGCCGTTGTGACCTGTTACGTTACATGTATAATCACTTCTTGATTATATACCATAAACTTATTTCTAATGTAATCTAAAGAGGATCCCATACTCCACCTTAGATTACTGTTACTTGAGAGAAGCGGAATCTCACGAAGATAATTCTCTTTTATCTCTTTAACAATAACTAAACAAACTATGCGGGAGGGGAGACACTTTACACAATGCATTGTAATGCACACTAGGGGTGGTTTTCAATTGTTTACACTAGCACCGGTCTATCACAATAGGGAGGGTGCGGGGCTGCTTAGTACAATTCCTAACATGCATTATTTCCTCTAACTTGCCACCACCGTGGTGTTTACACTATGCAACGTTACTTGTATTATTATTATTCTTTCTATTTACTGCTACACTTCACACAAAATTTAGTTTAAATCTAGATTTATTCAGCTCTATTATTTAAAACAAATATTATTTTCCTTTATTATTTATTATTTACTTTGGGGGAGATTTAAGAAACGCACCTAGAACTATTTACTATCTAACTACCATATTTATTTAGCACTCTTCATTTATTATTATAAATTTATTATTATTATTTAGTCACTACATTATTTAATTGTCGTCACGGGGAAAATACTTGAACTACTATACTGTACACATTTATTACACATATATAAGATAACTTCTTAAGTAATTAATTTACACAAATTCGACAAGAACAATTTCTCTTCTAAGGGAGAGACAGAAATTCCACACACATATTTTCAATGTTAAATAGCCGATCAGCTGTTTTCTGGAATGTAGGTCACCCTCTGTGTTTAGTTAACAAAGGAAGGCTGAGTGTGTGTCAGTGAGAATGGGGGTTAGCCTTTACGTATTGTTGTCTACACAATGCCACCGAATAACTAAAACGACCGGTTTAAACTGGAGAAGGGGAGCACAGACGTTAGGGTGAATCTTATTCAACAACTCTATTATTACGCTTTGTAACACTTTGACTCCATTCATTCATTACTTTTCCCAATTATATCAATTAATTATTTCGTTCACAATTTCAAATTTTGAGATTTTTTTACTTAATTACCTGGGTCTACATTACGCACATGCTCTTGCGTAATGAGTATTATTATTAACAAAATTATTTTTCTTTTTTTTTTATGACACATACTACTGTATGTCCAACATATACTGTGCAGAAGTGTTCAAGAAACAACAGGTCATGGATTGTCGTAAACAAACCTGTTACAGATTGTCAACTGAGCAAAATTGTAATGTTTGCTCACAATTCATGTATGCAAGTAGGTACCTGCATATAGCTTATTTGCATTGTATGAAGCTAATGATATTTCAATTTATACAGACTATCATTTACATATTTTGTAAAATATGATATATGTTTTGAAAATTAAATTTACATTAATTACATTCTCTGAGTGCATAGATCAATAACTGAATATAAAAATTAACCAAGCAAAGTGCCGCAATTTTGTTTACGTGTCACGATGCTTACACAACCTTTATAAAAATAAGCAGAGTGGCGCAATTTTGTTTGTGTCACGATGCTTACCAAACCTTTATATAAAAAAGCAGAGTGGCGCAATTTTGTAACGTATTGCCGCGTTACAAATCCAGGGAACCCAACTTAACTGAGCTCTGTCAATTATATGGGCTGCCTACGTTGTAACGAAAAGTATCCACAATTAATTCACTTAACAATTTACTTCCTAACTGTGTAAGGAAACAAGGGAAGGTATTTTATTGATTTACGCACTCATTATATGTGTGTAACAAGACGACTTCTCTTTATTTAACATTTAAAAATATTTACTGACAGATCCCATGACATTACTAATTAAACTAAAATTATTTCAATACTTTCTTTAGACTTTGGGATCAAAATTGATTCTATTTAGCTATACCTCGGATCCGGGTTAACTTTCTGTATTTTGTTGTTAAGATTTTTAGTTATACTCAATTCATGATATTAGCTTCCAAGACTTCTTTAACCATTTGAAGAATGATTCTACGATACATTAACATATAAACCGTTACAACGTATGATATTTGAGTAGTTACATTAAAACTCTTAGATTTACTCTTTTAAGGTTTACAAAATTAATAGTCTCTGAAAAGTCTCTTTTAAAGTGTGTTGTGTAACAAATGTTAGTAACCCTCGATAGACAGGCTATCGAGTCACCTTTAGAATGGAATGTAGAAACCTCGTCCTGGGGTGTCCGTCTTAGGAATCCTTGAATGCGCCGTCATCATCTCGGTCTGGTCTTCGTCATTAATGGGTCAAAAGTCCGCAGAGTAGATTGAACCTTCTACGATGCAGGTACATGTAGATTCTCGGAAGTCCTGATCTGCATATTCTGTTGGGTCTACGAGTGTTTATAAGTTCTGGTAGTTCACATCTCCAGGAATGATGTTGAAAGTGTAGTTAGTTCTTGAAGTTAGCAGTCATCTTGTTTTACACCATTTTTATGTTTCGTGTTATAAGTTATGTCTCTTGTTTTCACATAACTATACTGATTAATACATAACACATGCTTTTAGCAGTAATTTCTCGTATACAATATTTAAGTAAAACAAAAGAATTAACAACATTGTGTTAGAGCTTTCGCTCATACGTCTGCACTGCATGAAGTCAACATAGCGAGAGAGAGATTTTCTGCTCGCTACGACTGGTGCATAACAAGGGGGGAGTAGGGCCACTATTGCGCGAGAATATAGTCCCTATCTTTCTTTACGTTAACATTTTTATTTACACAAACTATACCTAAATAAATATACATAATTTAAATAAGTTGTTTTAGCGACTATCTGTGTCTTCAGATTTTTAATTATTAACATTAGGTTTTTTAACTTATTCTAAATTACAGACGACTCGGGAGACATGTCGAGTCCGGAATTAACAGGTCAGCACCTGACAACAAGCAAAGGGTTAAATACGACAATAATAACTATTTACAATATGCTTTTTTATTAAAGTATCTTCGTACTTCTTAATTACTTCTTCCTCTCATACTGAGTACATACAGGGGTTTTAGGTATTATAGTGAGATTTAAAGTGGCTTAATCGCTCACAAACTTAATTTTTAAATTTTTTTTATGTTACAATTACTGTTACAATTTAAATCGTCACAAACGTAGTACACATATAAAAAATTCTCCCCTCCCCAATCAACTATAATTTTCATTCATAGAAAATTACACCCAACCCGTTCACCTAACCTCTTCATTTATAGATATTTCATCTACGTTTCTACAGTGGATTATTATGAGCTTCTTATTAGGATACATTATTTATCAAAATTAACTACTTTACTCTTGATAAAACATAAAACGTTGCAGGTAACTACCCCTTTCTCTTAACCGATCTTCACCAAAATCAATAGACCTTCAGTCCTCTACAATTCAGGGAAGCATGCGAAAAAATATTTGATTCTATTTGAATGTGCGGCAGATATCGTTCGTCAAGAAAACATTTCTCTTATTACAACATAAAATATTGCAGGTAAACAACCCCTTTCCCTTAACCGATCTTCACGAAAAATTGCGTTCTCTACAATTCAGGAACTTATGCAAAAAATTATTTGATTTTCTTTGAATTTACGGCAGTTAACTTTCATCAAAACAAAATTACCCATCTTAAAACATAAAATGTTGCTGGTAAACTACCCCTTTCCCTTAACCGATCTTCAACAAAATCAACAGACCTTGAGTTCTCTTTAATTCAAAAAGGTATGCAAAAACGTAGTCGATTCTGTTTGAATTTGCGGCAGTTATCGGTCGTCATATAAAAAATTACCCTTGTTAAAACGTAAAATGTTGCAGGTAAACTACCCCTTTCCCTTAACCGATCTTCACCAACACCAATATGCCTTGAGAACTCTACAATACAGGGCTGTATGCAATATATTATTTGATTCTGTTTGAATTTGCGGCTGTTATCGATTGCCATAGAAAAATATCGGTATGGAGAACCATACATGACTTCCATGTTCTAAGATTTATATTTAAAATCATATTCGAAATGAAATATTTCCACAGAAAATACTTCTTTCTACTTATTGCTTCAGCATTAACCACATTACTGTGGTCAATAACGTATACTACCTCACGTTTTCGCACTCGATTTTTACCGATGATGGCAGTCGATGCCACTGCCGAAAAGTCTGGTTTTGCAGAAACCATTGGACTATGGCTAAAGAGCCCAGGAAGCAATTTTAACAAAAAACTACCTCTCTTGTTACAGCATAATAAAATGTTGCTGGTAAACTACCCCTTTCCCTTAACCGATCTTCACCAACACCAATAGGTATTGAGAACTCTAAAATACAGGGCTGTATGCAAAATATCATTTGATTCTGTTTGAATTTGCGTCTGTTACCGTTTACTATAGAAAAAATTTACCCTTGATAAAAAACTGTTGCAGGTAAACTACCCCTTTCCCTTACCCGATCTTCACCAAAAACGACAGGTACTCTACAATTCAGGCCTGTATGCAAACAATTATGCAAACGCCCTTGATAGAACATAAAAGTTGCTGGTAAACTACCCTATTCCATTAACCGATCTTCACCAAAAACAATAGGTCTTCAGAACTCTACAATTCAGGACTGTATGCAAAACATTAGTTGATTCTCTTTGAATTTACGGCAGTTATCGTTCGTCATAGAAAAAATACCCTTGTTAAAACATAAAACGTTGCAGGTAAACTACCCCGTTCCCTTAATTGATCTTCAACAAAATCAACACACCTTGAGTTCTCTATAATTCAAAAAGGTATGCAGAAGAGTAGTTGATTCTGTTTTAATGTATGGCAGTTATCGTTCGTCATATAAAAATTACCCTTGATAAAACATAAAATGTTGCTGGTAAACAACCCTATTCCCTTAACCGATCTTCACCAAAACCAACACGTCTTGACAACTCTACATTTCAGGGCTGTATGCAAAATATTATATGATTCTGTTTGAATTTGCGGCTGTTATCGTTTGCCATATAAAATACCCTTGATAAAACAAAAAACGTGTCTGGTAAACTACCCCTTTCCCTTAACCGATCTTCACCAAAAACAATAGGTCTTTAGTACTCAACAAAACAGGGCTGCATGCAAAAAAGTATTTGATTCTGTTGAATTTGCGGCTCTTATCGTTTGCCATAGAAAATACCCTTTTAAAACATAAAACGTTGCAGGTAAACTACCCTTTTCCCTTAACCGATCTTCACCAACACCAATAGGTATTGAGAACTGTACAATACAGGTATGTATGCAAAACATCATTTGATTCTGTTTGAATTTGCGGCTGTTATCGTTTACCATAGAAAATATCGGTATGGAGAACCATACATGACTTCCATATTCTAAGACTTATAATCTGAAATATGCTTGCCTGCCAAGCACGATATATTTTCTAATATATACATAATTTACATTAAAATGAAAAAATTATAATTTTATTGCCTGGCAACAAAATTATTTTATTTTTAACAATTACCATTGTTTGAAAAAGTTTAAATGAATTTTCAAGTACTTTACTCTTGTTAAAACGTAAAAGGTTGCAGGTAAACTACCCCTTCCCCTTAACCGATCTTCACCAAAATCTAATGGCCTCGTGTCCTCTACAATTCACTTATCTATGCAAAAAATTATTTCATTCTGTTTGAATTTGCGGCAGTTATCGTTTGCCATAGAAAATACGCTTTATAACAAACGTTGCAGGTAAACTACCCCTTCCCCTCAACCGATCTTCACCAAAAACAAAAGGTCTTGAGTACTCTACAAACCAGGGCTGTATGCAGAAAATTATTTGATTATGTTTGAATTTGCGGCTGTTATCGTTTGCCATAGAAAATAACCTTGTTAAAAAAACGTTGTAGGTAAACTACCCCTTTCCCTTAACCGATCTTCACCAAAAACAATAGGTCTTGAGAACTCTACAATTTAGGGCTGTATGCAAATAATCTTTTGATTCTGTTTGAATTTACGGCTGTTATCGTTTGCCATAGGAAATACCCTTGTTAAAACAGAAAACATTACAGGTAAACTACCCCTTTCCCTTAACCGATCTTCACCAAAATCAACAGATCTTGAGAACTCTACAATTCAGGGCTGTATGCGAAACATTATTTGATTCTGTTTGAATTTGCGGCTGTTATCGTTTGGCAAAACAAAAAATTTCCCTTGATAAAAAAAAACCGTTGCAGGTAAACTACCACTTTCCCTCAACCGATCTTCACCAAAAACAATAGGTCGTGAGTACTCTACAAATCAGGGCTGTATGCAAAAAGTTATTTGATTCTGTTTGAATTTGCGGCAGTTATCGTTTGCCATAGAAAAAAATACCCTTGTTAAAAAAACGTTGCAGGTAAACTACCCCTTTCCCTCCACCGATTTTCACCAACAACAATAGGTCTTGAGAACTCTACAATTTAGGGCTGTATGCAAATAATCTTTTGATTCTGTTTGAATTTGCGGCTGTTATCGTTTGCCATAGGAAATACCCTTGTTAAAACATAAAACGTTACAGGTAAACTACGCCTTTCCCTTAACCGATCTTCACCAAAATCAACAGATCTTGAGAACTCTACAATTCAGGGCTGTATGCGAAACATTATTTGATTCTGTTTGAATTTGCGGCTGTTATCGTTTGCCAAACAAACAAAATTACCCTTGCTAAAAAAAAACCGTTGCAGGTAAACTACCCCTTTCCCTCAACCGATCTTCACCAAAAACAATAGGTCGCGAGTACTCTGCAAATCAGGACTGTATGCAAAACATTATTTGATTCTGTTTGAATTTGCGGCAGTTATCGTTTGCCATAGAAAAAAAATCTACAGACACACAGACACACAGACAGACACACACACAGACAGACAGACAGACAGACACACACACAGACACTTTTCGGAAAACGACATTTTTTCATGTTTTGAGTGTAGTAGAATCAGAATCTGCAATAATCTCGAACACGATTTTTTTTGCCATCACCATACTTCCATTCCTTAAGGAATATGGAAGTAAAATATCGGTATGGAGAACCATACATGACTTCCATATTCTAAGATTTATATTTAAAATCATTTTCACCCAAACAGCCAGGCTGTGTCTTACCTGCCTTTTTATTGCTGTATTAAATGAAAAATATTATATTACATTAAAATGAAAAAATTCTAATTTTATTGCCTGGCAACAAAATTATTTTATTTTTAACAATTACCATTGTTTCAAAAAGTTTAAATAAATTTTCAAGTACTTTACTCTTGTTAAAACGTAAAAGGTTGCAGGTAAACTACCCCTTCCCCTTAACCGATCTTCACCAAAATAGAAAGTCATTGAGACCTCTACAATTCAGGGACGTATGCAAAAAATTATTTGATTCTGTTTGAATTTGCGGCTGTTATCGTTTGCCATAGAAAATACGCTTGATAAAAAAACGTTGCAGGTAAACTACCCCTTCCCCTTAACCGATCTTCACCAAAAACAATAGGTATTGAGTACTCTACAAATCAGGGCTGTATGCAAAACATTATTTGATTCTGTTTGAATTTGCGGCTGTTATCGTTTGCCATAGAAAATACCCTTGTTAAAAAAACGTTGCAGGTAAACTACCCCTTTCCCTCAACCGATCTTCACCAAAAACAATAGGTCTTGAGAACTCTACAATTTAGGGCTGTATGCAAATAATCTTTTGATTCTGTTTGAATTTGCGGCTGTTATCGTTTGCCATAGGAAATACCCTTGTTAAAACATAAAACGTTACAGGTAAACTACCCCTTTCCCTTAACCGATCTTCACCAAAAACAACAGGTCTTGAGTACTCTACAAATCAGGGCTGTATGCAAAACATTATTTGATTCTGTTTGAATTTGCGGCTGTTATCGTTTGCCATAGAAAATACCCTTGTTAAAAAAACGTTGCAGGTAAACTACCCCTTTCCCTCAACCGAACTTCACCAAAAACAATAGGTCTTGAGAACTCTACAATTTAGGGCTGTATGCAAATAATCTTTTGATTCTGTTTGAATTTGCGGCTGTTATCGTTTGCCATAGGAAATACCCTTGTTAAAACATAAAACGTTACAGGTAAACTACCCCTTTCCCTTAACCGATCTTCACCAAAATCAACAGATCTTGAGAACTCTACAATTCAGGGCTGTATGCGAAACATTATTTGTTTCAGGTTGAATTTGCGGCTGTTATCGTTTGCCAAACAAACAAAATTACCCTTGTTAAAAAAAAACCGTTGCAGGTAAACTACCCCTTTCCCTCAACCGAACTTCACCAAAAACAATAGGTCTTGAGAACTCTACAATTTAGGGCTGTATGCAAATAATCTTTTGATTCTGTTTGAATTTGCGGCTGTTATCGTTTGCCATAGGAAATACCCTTGTTAAAACATAAAACGTTACAGGTAAACTACCCCTTTCCCTTAACCGATCTTCACCAAAAACAATAGGTCGCGAGTACTCTGCAAATCAGGGCTGCATGCAAAAAATTATTTGATTCTGTTTGAATTTGCGGCAGTTATCGTTTGCCATAGAAAAAAATCTACAGACACACAGACAGACAGACAGACACACAGACACACAGACAGATAGACAGACAGACACACACACAGACACTTTTCGGAAAACGACTTTTTTTCATGTTTTGAGTGTAGTAGAATCAGAATCTGCAATAATCTCGAACACGATTTTTTTTGCCATCACCATACTTCCATTCCTTAAGGAATATGGAAGTAAACAAGTACTTTACTCTTGTTAAAACGTAAAAGGTTGCAGGTAAACTACCCCTTCCCCTTAACCGATCTTCACCAAAATCGAAAGTCATTGAGACCTCTACAATTCAGGGACGTATGCAAAAAATTATTTGATTCTGTTTGAATTTGCGGCTGTTATCGTTTGCCATAGAAAATACGCTTGATAAAAAAACGTTGCAGGTAAACTACCCCTTCCCCTTAACCGATCTTCACCAAAAACAATAGGTCTTGAGTACTCTACAAATCAGGGCTGTATGCAAAACATTATTTGATTCCGTTTGAATTTGCGGCTGTTATCGTTTGCCATAGAAAATACCCTTGTTAAATAAACGTTGCAGGTAAACTACCCCTTTCCCTCAACCGGTCTCCACCAAAAACAGTAGGTCTTGAGAACTCTACAATTTAGGGCTGTATGCAAATAATCTTTTGATTCTGTTTGAATTTGCGGCTGTTATCGTTTGCCATATGAAATACCCTTGTTAAAACATAAAACGTTACAGGTAAACTACCCCTTTCCCTTAACCGATCTTCACCATAAACAATAGGTCTTGAGTACTCTACAAATCAGGGCTGTATACAAAACAGTATTTGATTCTGTTTGAATTTGCGGCTGTTATCGTTTGCCATAGAAAATACCCTTGATAAAACAAAAAACGTGGCAGGTAAACTACCCCTTTCCCTCAACCGAACTTCACCAAAAACAATAGGTCTTGAGAACTCTACAATTTAGGGCTGTATGCAAATAATCTTTTGATTCTGTTTGAATTTGCGGCTGTTATCGTTTGCCATAGGAAATACCCTTGTTAAAACATAAAACGTTACAGGTAAACTACCCCTTTCCCTTAACCGATCTTCACCAAAATCAGCAGATCTTGAGAACTCTACAATTCAGGGCTGTATGCGAAACATTATTTGATTCTGTTTGAATTTGCGGCTGTTATCGTTTGCCAAACAAACAAAATTACCCTTGCTAAAAAAAAAACCGTTGCAGGTAAACTACCCCTTTCCCTCAACCGATCTTCACCAAAAACAATAGGTCGCGAGTACTCTGCAAATCAGGGCTGTATGCAAAAAATTATTTGATTCTGTTTGAATTTGCGGCAGTTATCGTTTGCCATAGAAAAAAAAATCTACAGATAGACAGACAGACAGACAGACAGACAGACACACAGACAGACAGACAGACACACAGACACTTTTCGGAAAACGACTTTTTTTCATGTTTTGAGTGTAGTAGAATCAGAATCTGCAATAATCTCGAACACGGTTTTTTTTGCCATCACCATACTTCCATTCCTTAAGGAATATGGAAGTAAAATTACCCTTGATAAAAAACCGTTGCAGGTAAACTACTCCTTTCCCTTAACCGATCTTCACCAAAGACGATAGGTCATGAGAACTCTACAATTCAGGGCTGTATGTAAAATATTATTAGATTTTGTTTGAATTTGCGGCTGTTATCATTTGCCATACAAAATACCCTTGATAAAACAAAAAATGTGGCAGGTAAACTACCCGTTTCCCTCAACCGATCTTCACCAAAAACAATAGGTCGTGAGTACTCTATAAATCAGGGCTGTATGCAAAAAATTATTTGATTCTGTTTGAATTTGCGGCTGTTATAGTTTGCCATAGAAAAAAAATCTACGGACAACAGACAGACACACACACAGACACTTTTCGAAAAATGACTTTTTTTCATGTTTTGAGTGTAGTACAATCAGAATCTGCAATAATCTCGAACATGATTTTTTTTGCCATCACCATACTTCCATTTCCTTAAGGAACATGGAAGTAAATATCGGTATGGAGAACCATACATGACTTCCATGTTCTAAGATTTATATTTAAAATCATAATCGAAATGAAATATTTCCATAGAAACTACGTCTTTCTACTTATTGCTTCAGCATTAACCACAGTACTGTGGTCACTAACGTATACCACCTCATGTTTTCGCACTCGATTTTCACCGATGATGGCAGTCGATGGCACTGCCGAAAAGTCTGGTTTTGCAGAAAACATTGAACTACGGCTAAAGAGCCCGGGAAGCAATTTTAACAAAAAACTGCTTCTTTGTTGTCGATAACGTAGTACACATATAAAAAATTCTGCCCTCCACCTTCAACTATAATTTTTAATAATAGAAAATTACCCCCACCCCGTTCACATAACCTCTTCATTTATAGATATTTCATCTACGTTTCCTACAGTGGATTACTATGAGCATCTTATCAGGATATTTTATTTATAAAAATTAAGTACTTTACTCTTGTTAAATCATAGGTCAAACAATAGGTCTTGAGAACTCTACAATTTAGGGCTGTATGCAAATAATCTTTTGATTCTGTTTGAATTTGCGGCTGTTATCGTTTGCCATAGGAAATACCCTTGTTAAAACATAAAATGTTTCAGGTAAACTACCCCTTTCTCTTAACCGATCTTCTCCAAAATCAACAGACCTTCCGTCCTCTACAATTCAGGGAAGCATGCAAAAAAATATTTGATTCTGTTTGAATGTGCGGCAGTTATCGTTCGTCATGGAAACATTTCTCTTGTTACAACATAAAATGTTGCAGGTAAACTACCCCTTTCCCTTAACTGATCTTCACCAAAATCAATAGACCTTGAGCTCTCTGCAACTCAGGAAAGAGTGCAAAAAATTATTTTATTCTCATTTAATTTTCGGCAGTTATCGTTCGTCATAAAAAAATTACCCTTTTTAAAACATAAAACGTTGCTGATAAACTACCCCTTCCCTTAACCGATCTTCAACAAAATCAACAGACCTTGAGCTCTCTTTAGTTCAAAAAGGTATGCAAAAACCTAGTTGATTCTGTTTGAATTTACGGCAGTTATCGTTCGTCATATAAAAAATTACCCTTGTTAAAACATAAAATGTTGCTGGTAAACTACCCCTTTCCCTTAACTGATCTTCACCAACACCAATAGGTATTGAGAACTCTACAATACAAAGCTGTATGCAAAAAATCATTTGATTCTGTTTGAATTTGCGGCTGTTATCGTCTACTATGGAAAAAATTACCCTTGAAAAAAAACCGTTGCCAGTAAACTACCCCTTTCCCTTAACCGATCTTCACCAAAAACGACAGGTCTTGGGTACTCTACAATTCAGGCTTGTATGCAAACAATTATTTGATTCTGTTTGAATTTGCGGCTGTTATCGTTTGCCATAGTAAACACCCTTGATAAAACATAAAACGTTGCTGGTAAACTACCCTATTCCATTAACCGGTCTTCACCAATAACAATAGGTCTTGAGAACTCTACAATTCAGGGCTGTATGCAAAACATTAGTTGATTCTCTTTGAATTTACGGCAGTTATCGTTCGTCACAGAAAAAATACCCTTGTTAAAACATAAAACGTTGCAGGTAAACTACCCCTTTCCGTTAACCGATCTTCACCAAAAACAATAGGTCTTGAGATCTCCACCATTTAGGGCTGTATGCAAATAATCATTTGATTATGTTAGAACTTGCGGCTGTTATCGTTTGCCATAGAAAATACCCTTGTTAAAACATAAAACGTTGCAGGTAAACTACCCCTTTCCCTTAACCGATCTTCACTAAAAACAATAGTCTTGAGTACTCTATAAATCAGTGCTGTATGCAAAAACTTATTTGATTCTGCTTGAATTTGCGGCTGTTATCGTTTACCATAGAAAAAGTAAAATATCGGTATGGTGAACCATACATGACTTCCATGTTCTAAGATTTATATTTAAAATCATTTTCGAAATGAAATATTTCCATAGAAACTATGTCTTTCTACTTATTGCTTCAGCATTAACCACAGTACTGTGGTCACTGACGTATACCACCTCACGTTTTCGCACTCGATTTTCACCGATGATGGCAGTCGATGGCACTGCCGAAAAGTCTGGTTTTGCAGAAAACATTGGAGTACGGTCAAACATCCCGGGAAGCAATTTTAACAAAAAAAAACTACTTCTTTGTTGCCGATAACGTAGTACACATATAAAAAATTCTCCACTCCACCTTCAACTATAATTTTTAATAATAGAAAATTACCCCCACCCCGTTCACCTAACTTCTTCATTTATAGATATTTCATCTACGTTTCTACAGTGGATTACTATGAGCTTCTTATCAGGATACTTTATTTATAAAAATTAAGTACTTTACTCTTGTTAAATCATAAAATGTTTCATATAAACTACCCCTTTCTCTTAACCGATCTTCTCCAAAATCAACAGACCTTCCGTCCTCTACAATTCAGCGAGGCATGCAAAAAAATATTTGATTCTGTTTGAATGTGCGGCAGTTATCGTTCGTCATGGAAACATTTCTCTTGTTACAATATAAAATGTTGCAGGTAAACTACCCCTTTCCCTTAACCGATCTTCACCAAAATCAATAGACCTTGAGCTCTCTGCAACTCAGTGGGTGCAAAACATTATTTGATCTCATTGAATTTTCGGCAGTTATCGTTCGTCATAAAAAAATTACCCTTTTTAAAACATAAAACGTTGCTGGTAAACTACCCCTTTCCCTTAACCGATCTTCACCAACACCAATACGTATTGAGAACTCTACAATACAGGGCTGTATGCAAAACATCACTTGATTCTGCTTGAATTTGTGGCTGTTATCGTTTACTATAGAAAAAATTACCCTTGATAAAAAACCATTGCAAGTAAACTACCCCTTTCCCTTAACCGATCTTCACCAAAAACGACAGGTCTTATGTAGTCTACAATTCAGGCCTGTATGCAAACAATTATTTGATTCTGTTTGAATTTGCGGTTGTTATCGTTTGCCATAGAAAACACCCTTGATAAAACATAAAACGTTGCAGGTAAACTACCCCTTTCCCTTAACCGATCTTCAACAAAATCAACAGACCTTGAGTTCTGTATAATTCAAAAAGGTATGCAGAAGAGTAGTTGATTCTGTTTTAATGTACGGCAGTTATCGTTCGTCAAAAAAAAAATTACCCTTGATAAAACATGAAATGTTGCTAGTAAACAACCCTATTCCCTTACCCGATCTTCACCAAAACCAACAGGTCATGAGAACTCTACATTTCAGGGCTGTATGCAAAATATTATATGATTCTGTTTGAATTTGCGGCTGTTATCGTTTGCCATATAAAATACCCTTAACAAAACAAAAAAGTGTCTGGTAAACTAACCCTTTCCCTTAACCGATCTTCACCAAAAACAATGTGTCTTTAGTACTCAACAAAACAGGGCTGTATGCAAAAAAGTTTTTGATTCTGTTTGAATTTGCGGCTCTTATCGTTTGCCATAGAAAATACCCTTTTAAAACATAAAACGTTGCCGGTAAACTACCCCTTTCCCTTAATCGATCTTCACCAACACCAATAGGTACTGAGAACTCTACAATACAGGGCTGTACGCAAAACATCTTTTGATTCTGTTTGAATTTGCGGCTGTTATCGTTTACCATAGAAAAATATCGGTATGGAGAACCATACATGACTTCCATATTCTAAGACTTATAATCTGAAATATGCTTGCCTGCCAAGCACGATATATTTTCTAATATATACATAATTTACATTAAAATGAAAAAATTCTAATTTTATTGCCTGGCAACAAAATTATTTTATTTTTAACAATTACCATTGTTTGAAAAAGTTTAAATGAATTTTCAAGTACTTTACTCTTGTTAAAACGTAAAAGGTTGCAGGTAAACTACCCCCTTCCCCATAACCGATCTTCACCAAAATCTAATGGCCTTGAGTCCTCTACAATTCACTTACGTATGCAAAAAATTATTTGATTCTGTTTGAATTTGCGGCAGTTATCGTTTGCCATAGAAAATACGCTTTATAACAAACGTTGCAGGTAAACTACCCCTTCCCCTCAACCGATCTTCACCAAAAACAAAAGGTCTTGAGTACTCTACAAACCAGGGCTGTATGCAGAAAATTATTTGATTATGTTTGAATTTGCGGCTGTTATCGTTTGCCATAGAAAATAACCTTGTTAAAAAAACGTTGTAGGTAAACTACCCCTTTCCCTTAACCGATCTTCACCAAAAACAATAGGTCTTGAGAACTCTACAATTTAGGGCTGTATGCAAATAATCTTTTGATTCTGTTTGAATTTACGGCTGTTATCGTTTGCCATAGGAAATACCCTTGTTAAAACAGAAAACGTTACAGGTAAACTACCCCTTTCCCTTAACCGATCTTCACCAAAATCAACAGATCTTGAGAACTCTACAATTCAGGGCTGTGTGCGAAACATTATTTGATTCTGTTTGAATTTGCGGCTGTTATCGTTTGCCATAGAAAAAAAAATCTACAGACACACAGACAGACAGACACACAGACAGACAGACAGACAGACAGACACACACACAGACACTTTTCGGAAAACGACTTTTTTTCATGTTTTGAGTGTAGTAGAATCAGAATCTGCAATAATCTCGAACACGATTTTTTTTGCCATCACCATACTTCCATTCCTTAAGGAATATGGAAGTAAAATATCGGTATGGAGAACCATACATGACTTCCATATTCTAAGATTTATATTTAAAATCATTTTAAGCCAAACAGCCAGGCTGTGTCTTACTTGCCTTTTTATTGCTGTATTAAATGAAAAATATTATATTACATTAAAATGAAAAAATTATAATTTTATTGCCTGGCAACAAAATTATTTTATTTTTAACAATTACCATTGTTTCAAAAAGTTTAAATAAATTTTCAAGTACTTTACTCTTGTTAAAACGTAAAAGGTTGCAGGTAACCTACCCCTTCCCCTTAACCGATCTTCACCAAAATCAAAAGGCCTTGAGATCACTACAGTTCAGGAATGTATGCAAAAAAATATTTGATTCTGTTTGAATATGCGGCAGTTACCGTTCGTCATAGAAAAAATTACCCTTGTTAAAACATAAAATGTTGCAGGTAAACTACCCCTCCCCCTTAACCGATCTCACCAAAAACAATAGGTCTTGAGTACTCTACAAATCAGGGCTGTATGCAAAACATTATTTGATTCTGTTTGAATTTGCGGCTGTTATCGTTTGCCATACAAAATACCCTTGTTAAAAAAACGTTGCAGGTAAACTACCCCTTTCCCTCAACCGATCTTCACCAAAAACAATAGGTCTTGAGAACCCTACAATTTAGGGCTGTATGCAAATAATCTTTTGATTCTGTTTGAATTTCCGGCTGTTATCGTTTGCCATAGGAAATACCCTTGTTAAAACATAAAACGTTACAGGTAAACTACCCCTTTCCCTTAACCGATCTTCACCAAAAACAATAGGTCTTGAGTACTCTACCAATTAGGGAGGTATGCAAAATATTATTTGATTCTGTTTGAACTTGCGGCTGTTATCGTTTGCCATAGAAAATACCCTAGTTAAAAAAAACACGTTGCAGGTAAACTACCCCTTTCCCTCAACCGAACTTCCCCAAAAACAATAGGTCTTGAGAACTCTACAATTTAGGGCTGTATGCAAATAATCTTTTGATTCTGTTTGAATTTGCGGCTGTTATCGTTTGCCATATAAAATACCCTTGTTAAAACATAAAACGTTACAGGTAAACTACCCCTTTCCCTTAACCGATCTTCACCAAACTCAACAGATCTTGAGAACTCTACAATTCAGGGCTGTATGCGAAACATTATTTGATTCTGTTTGAATTTGCGGCTGTTATCGTTTGCCAAACAAACAAAATTACCCTTGCTAAAAAAAAACCGTTGCAGTTAAACTACCCCTTTCCCTCAACCGATCTCTACCAAAAACAATAGGTCGCGAGTACTCTGCAAATCAGGACTGCATGCAAAAGATTATTTGATTCTGTTTGAATTTGCGGCAGTTATCGTTTGCCATAGAAAAAAAATCTACAGACACAGACAGACAGACACACAGACAGACAGACAGACAGACAGACACACAGACAGACAGACAGACAGACAGACAGACACACACACAGACACTTTTCGGAAAACGACTTTTTTTCATGTTTTGAGTGTAGTAGAATCAGAATCTGCAATAATCTCGAACACGATTTTTTTTTGGCATCACCATACTTCCATTCCTTAAGGAATATGGAAGTAAAATTACCCTTGATAAAAAACCGTTGCGGGTAAACTACCCCTTCCCCTTAACCGACCTTCACCAAAAACGACAGGTCTTGAGAACTCTACAATTCAGGGTTGTATGTAAAATATTATATGATTTTGTTTGAATTTGCGGCTGTTATCGTTTGCCATACAAAATA
The DNA here is from genome assembly GCA_034769895.1 of Magicicada septendecula. NCBI lineage: Eukaryota > Metazoa > Arthropoda > Insecta > Hemiptera > Cicadidae > Magicicada > Magicicada septendecula. Next base: position 113,036,102 of record CM068373.1, read on the forward strand.
CCCTTGATAAAACAAAAAACGTGGCAGGTAAACTACCCCTTTCCCTCAAACGATCTTCACCAAAAACAATAGGTCTTTAGTACTCAAGAAATCAGGGCTGTATGCAAAAACTTATTTGATTCTGTTTGAATTTGCAGCTCTTATCGTTTGCCATAGGAAATACCCTTTTAAAACATAAAACGTTGCAGGTAAACTACCCCTTTCCCATAACCGATCTTCACCAAAACCAAAAGGTCTTCAGAACTCTACAATTAAGGGCAGTATGCAAAACATTAGTTGATTATGTTTGAATTTGCGGCTGTTATCGTTTGTCATAGGAAATACCCTTGTTAAAACATAAAACGTTGCAGGTAAACTACCCCTTTCCCTTAACCGATCTGTACCAAAATCAACAGATCTTGAGAACTCTACAATTCAGGGCTGTATGCGAAACATTATTTGATTCTGTTTGAATTTGCGGCTGTTATCGTTTGCCAAACAAACAAAATTACCCTTGATAAAAAAAAACCGTTGCAGGTAAACTACCCCTTTCCCTCAACCGATCTTCACCAAAAACAATAGGTCGCGAGAACTCTATAAATCAGGGCTGTATGCAAAAAATTATTTGATTCTGTTCGAATTTGCGGCTGTTATCGTTTGCCATAGAAAAAAATCTACAGACACACAGACACACACACAGACACACACACACACACACACACACACACACACACACTTTTCGAAAAACGACTTTTTTTCATGTTTTGAGTGTAGTACAATCATATTCTGCAATAATCTCGAACACGATTTTTTTTGCCATCACCATACTTCCATTTCCTTAAGGAACATGGAAGTAAATAAAATTACCCCCGATAAAAAAAACGTTGCAGGTAAACTACCCCTTCCCATTAACCGATCTTCACCAAAACCAACAGGTCTTGAGAACTCTAGAATTCAGGGCTGTATGCAAAAGAGTAGTTGATTCTATTTGAATTTGAGGCTGTTTTCGTTTGCCATAGAAAACATACTTCCATTCCTTAAGGAATATGGAAGTAAAAATACCCCCGATAGAAAAACGTTGCAGGTAAACTACCCCTTTCCCTTAACCGATCTTCACCAAAATCAATAATTTTGAGAACTCTACAATTCAGGGCAGTATGCAAAAAATGATTTGATTCAGTTTGAATTTGCGGCTGTTATCGTGTGCCATAGAAAAGAAATCTACACACACACAGACACACACACACAGAGACACTTTTCGAAAAATGAATTTTTTTCATGTTTTGAGTGTAGTACAATCAGAATCTGCAATAATCTCGAACACGATTTTTTTTGCCATCACCATACTTGCATTTCCTTAAGGAAATGGAAGTAAAAAAGGGTATTTTCTATGGCAAATGATAACAGCCGCAAATTCAAACAGAATCAAATAAGTTTTTGCATACAGCCCTGAATTGTAGAGTTCTCAAGACCTTTTGGTTTGGTGAAGATCGGTTAAGGGAATATGGTAGTTTACCTGCAACATTTTATGTTTTAACAAGGGTAATTTTTTCTACGACGAACGGTAACTGCCGCATATTCAAACAGAATCAAATAATTTTTTGCATACATCCCTGAACTGTAGTGATCTCAAGGCCTTTTGATTTTGGTGAAGATCGGTTAAGGGAAAGGGGTAGTTTACCTGCTACGTTTTATGTTTTAACAAGGGTATGTTCTATGGCAAACGATAACAGCCGCAAATTCAAACAGAATCAAATAATTTTTTGCATACAGCCCTGAATTGTAGAGTTCTCAAGACCTTTTGGTTTGGTGAAGATCGGTTAAGGGAATAGGGTAGTTTACCTGCAACATTTTATGTTTTAACAAGGGTAATTTTTTCTATGACGAACGGTAACTGCCGCATATTCAAACAGAATCAAATAATTTTTTGCATACATCCCTGAACTGTAGTGATCTCAAGGCCTTTTGATTTTGGTGAAGATCGGTTAAGGGGAAGGGGTAGTTTACCTGCAACCTTTTACGTTTTAACAATAGTAAAGTACTTGAAAATTCATTTAAACTTTTTCACACAATGGTAATTGTTAAAAATAAAATAATTTTATTGCCTGGCAACAAAATTATAATTTTTTCATTTTAATGTAAATCATGTATGAGAGAAAATATACCGTTCGTGGCAGGCAAGCATATCTCAATTATGTAATGTTTACGTTTCCATTTTATTATTATGATTACTGCAATAAAAAGGGAGGGAACACATACACACACACACACACACACACACACACAAAATTCGCGTTATTTCTGGCCTCACTCATGTTTATTTTCTTACATTTGCATGCTTTTTAAATGGAAAGTGCCGAAACCCACACCAACATAACGTGTGCAAGCCGAAAAATTGTCCAGCGTGGATAGTGATTTGCTTCCTGTGGATCGCTGGGCAGTGTAACTGCACGTGTTTACAGAGGAACGATTCATAGACAGAATTTTCGTCTTTAGGGAATGAACCCTCTGCAAGATGCTGAGGGTCCATGAGTGACTTCGGAGCGCTCCTTCTTTTCCGCGTGTTTGTTCTGTGAAACGTACACTGTAGATTCGCAGCTTTACTCTAAGCAATGCTCAATAGGAAATGTTGAAAATTTTTGTCCACGGTGTACCCTCATACACACTAAACCTGCTCTGATGTTTTAATTACGGACATCATAATATTAAAACTTTGGAAACTTGAGCACTACTTAATGGAGATCAAACATTAACTTATACAAGCCATTAATTTTATGCATATTTTTTATATATATGTGTACAACGTTATCGGCAACAAAGAAGTAGTTTTTGTTAAAATTCCTTCCCGGGATGTTTGGCCGTAGTCCAATGTTTTCTACAAAACCAGACGTTTCGCCAATGCCATCGACTTCCATCATCAGTGAAAATCGAGTGCGATAACGTGAGGTGGTATACGTTAGTGACCACAGTACTGTGGTTAAGGCTGAAGCAGTAAGTAGAAAGAAGTAGTTTCTATGGTAATATTTCATTTCAAAAATGATTTTAAATATAAATCTTAGATCATGGAAGTTATGTATGGTTCTCCATACCGATATTTTTTCATGTTTTGAGTTTAGTACAATCAGAATCTGCAATAATCTCGAACACGATTTTTTTATTTTGCCATCACCATACTTCCATTTCCTTAAGGAACATGGAAGTAAAAAGAGTCTAAACAAAAAGAGAACACTGATGTTGAACAGGGCATGCTGGAATGAACCAACAACAGTAACACGTTGAACCAAAGGTATGAAGTGATGGGAAAGCTGTCACCACATTAAAGTACTTTAACCCACCTTGCCAGATCTCTAACCCAGGGATGGGCCCCCAGGTATATGATTACTATCACTAAATTTTCTCCATGAATGGCTTTTCCACTGGATGCATATTCTACTCCCTATCCCTCCCTCGCTCTCTCTCTCTCTCTCTCTCTCTCTCTCTCTCTCTCTCTCTCTCTCTCTCTCTCTCTCTCTCTCTCTCTCTCTCTCTCTCAAAACACACACACACACACACACACACACACACACACACACACACACACACACATTAAGAGAATCACAAATATTTCAGCTTAGCATCTAAAATGTAAAACGAGTCTCACTACAATGTTATTTAATTACAGTATGAACTTAAAGACTTGAAACAATAATCAGAATTTCAAAGGTATAACACCGAAACTGTATTATAGACTGTATTACAATTAGAAAAAATTTCTTAAGGAAAAAGCTCATTTGACATTAAAAATATCCATTTAAAACTGAGATGAAATTAAAAAGGGTGGATTACTTCTATACTACCTATGTATGTGTATGTCAGAGATTTTTAAGAGTTTCTAACATTTGAAATGTTATTAAAAGCTCCACTCGTATGCCAAGCTGAGTTAATGTTATTTTTAATTCCCCAAATCAGTATCCTGTCAAGGTATGTTCTGAAAAAAACTGGCATTTATTTTTTAATTTTTGTCCACAATATTTTGCACATCTATTCTACTATTCCTATGCTGTGAAACTTTTTAATTTTCTTGTTTCTACATAACTGCTAAAAACGTACATACCTCTCTCTCACTCTACTTCAATCGTTGCACTAGTTGGCAGATTTCCACCTTCCTTGCCATCGCAATTCACCATATTTACACAACTGTACAATTTTAGCACTGGAATTCTTCATAAATTACTTTTTATACTAGTATGCTGGATCCATCATGTCACTTTCTTCCCACTCGTTTCTAAACAAATAAACAATATTTATTAAAATATATACCTTTGGTTTGAATGAAATTATATAACACAAAGCAATGAAATGAGTCTAGACAGTTTTAAAAGTCAACCAAAAATTGTAAATGATAAACAGTCTGCCCTAGTGTTGAAAAAGTTTTTAATTGGCTGTGGGCTCTCCTGAAAGTGGCCTATGGGTCAGGAAATGAGGACAAAGTGAACACGACAAGGATACAAAAAAACTGACATCAATTTCCATACTAACAAACTGTTGTATTCATCGTAACAATCTGAAATAGAAAATATAACAGACATTGGCTAGCATGTTACACAAACACATTGGCTGTGTAAACAAACAAACAAACCAGTATTGATTGACCCTTCCGACTAAATTACACGAAAGGACAGAGCCGTCACACACTATCGAAGCCACCCCTCCCCCACCTGTTTATTAACTTGTTACATGTCATTATCATTTTGTTTACTTATTTAATCCTTACACCTTGACTGTCATTATGGGTGCAAATAAAGTAGTTTGTGGATTTTAATACTTTATAACCTTCTTTTTCATATATATTTCCATGTTGTTTGACATTTAGTGTTTGAACTGTATATACCAGTTATTCTCATTTTTTTACAGATTTTTCTTTTTTGTTCTTGGACTTCGTTGTCCATGACGTGTCCTTTACTTAACTAAATATATCTATTTCACTACCGACTCGGAACACAAAGTTTTTTATGGGTAAAAACGTAAAAGTTTTACCTTACAGCCTGAACCGGTTTTCGAGTTTAAAAAAGCTTCTTCACAGCCTCTGAAGAAGCTTTTTAAAGCGAAAACCGGTTCAGGCAGTAAGGTAAAACTTTTACGTTTTTACCCATAAAAAACTTTGTGTTCCGAGTCGGTAGTGAAATAGTTATACAGTATTTCTTTTTTGGTTGTGCCTTTATGTTTTCCTAGGACTGCTTTTGCAGCTCTTCTTTATATATTTTGCCTCATACACCTTTAAGTTATCTTTACTAACTCATTCTCCTCATTTCACATGAACTGAGTCAGTTGGTTTTCTTCTATTACACTGCCTACAGGTTTTGTTTTTTATCATTCTCAATCTACTGCTATGTTATTTCTTATTCCGTTCACATTGTTTTACTATCTATTTTCACAACTCTCATTTTAGTTGCTTCCAGCAGCAGCTAGTGATATTAAAAGTAGTGGTTGCAATCATGATCATAAGTAGAAAACACAGATCTATGGACACACAGAGCCAGATTTAAGGAAGGTAAAAAAATTCCCCTGGTACAATCTTTAGAAAGTGTCCTCTAATAAAAATGTAAAATCACTATATTTTCAGGCTTTCCAAAAAAACAAACAAAAAATTAAAAAAATACATAACTCAGTTTTCAACTAAAAGTTATTCCCTAATGATTCTCTCCACATTTGCCCCGCACAATTACATATCTAAAATAAAAGTCAAATCAAAATCAGTCTATTCAGAAGGGTCAAATAACATACTGGCCTGGAAATAAAATGTCTCATGTTTTTCAAGAAATATCTTTTTGACCTTTACATAGGAAAACTAACAACTTCACAAACATTAACATGAAAACAACAATGACATGGTCATCGGAAGACATTTTTTTTTTTTTATTATTTCTGGCAGAATGTGAGCAACTAGGCTGGCACTGTGCAAACAGCTACTCAAAGCAGTGCTTGTGATGGCAGTTTGCAGTACTCCAGTGTACCACCAGGCCTTATTCAGCAATTTACCCTACATGTGATTATGTTTTCCATCCACCGTTATAACATTGTCACAAAGCCTGCATTTCCTGGTTGCAAAGCTCAAACAACCACCAGTTTTCAAACCGACTAAGCTATCTATTTATATGCAGTCATGGATTGTTTAGACCTACATGACCAAGACAAATAGTTGTGCGCCACATTAGATTTTACACTTTTGACATTCTTTTACAGTTGTACAAAAAATAAGTACTGTATAAGTGGACAGCTAAGCCCATAAATATATAGCGCTACTTGAACAAGTTTTATTTTCTCATTAATACATTATATTCTAATTTTGTGCAACCATGTAACCTTAACCATGTAACCCACCACTGGCTGCTTCTACTTTTCTTTATTGTTTCTCGGCGATAGTCCAAGACGCTGACCCATATATTATATAATTACGGGGCAAATACTTCCCTGAATATTTTGGTCTTGTGTTCCTATCAAGTTTTCACTACTACCTCAGAATTATTTTTCTCATCTACTAAATACTTTATTAATAATATGGTAAAATGTATTCGACTTTTCCAAATTAGCTGTTACATTAATTACATTTTTTTAAACCCTTTTCTATTTTGAATAATGTTAGAACATATATTGGATAACAGACAGCTTAAGAGGTTTCTAGGGGGGGGGAGGAGGAGGAGGAGGAGGAGGAGGAGGAGGAGGAGGAGGAGGAGGAGGAGGAGGAGGAGGAGGAGGAGGAGGAGGAGGAGGAGGAGGAGGAGGAGGAGGAGGAGAAGAAGAAGGATAGACCTCGAAGGCCCTGGAGGAGTGGTGTAAATGTAAATAAGAATAACAAGATAGACACATGCTGTAAATAGGACGTAAGAAACAGCAATAGCACTGGTTTATTCATATTTATACTGCTACACTCTCTGAGCTGCAGAACTTATTAAATTTTGACATTTATCATTTTGACATCTGTATTTGTTACTCAACAAACTGCAATTACCATTAAATAAAAATCAAATAAATAAATTTCTATAGGACTATATTTAACTGTTCACAAATAAACAGAACTTATAATACGTAATGTCATTTTGAATACATATGATACAAATTTTTTGAAGGCAGTCCAAAATTTACAAATGATGTTACAGATATTAATTTTGTCAAATTAAGATATTGAGTTTGTATTCTGAATAAAATTTCTCATAATTGATTTGATGTTTGTTTGATTTGTTTCGTATGTCTCATACTTTCTGAAAATACTTCTACTCATACTATACTCATACTATCTCCCAATTTCTCAAAATACTTACTTCTATATTTGCCCTATCATGCCGCTAAAGTTAAAAACAAATCAAAATAAACACTACATTGGATTTACATAGCATTGTTTTTTACAGTTTTTTTTACAATTTTTATCACTTTTATGGAACCTGGTGTTCTAAATTGAAATTTCCAAACCTGAACATTCTATTCAGACCCTGATTTAAATTTTCTTTAATTTGATACCATATGGATTTGTACAACTTTTACAAAACACTTTTGATCCCCTGTTTGGGTACTGTGTCCCAAAATGTCGAAATTTCAAAACCTCAACACTATGTTCTAACTCTGATTAAAATTCTCTTTCATTTTATACTCCACATGAATTTTTCTGATTTTTCCAATATTCTGCAACCCCCTGCATGTCTGCAACTTACGCCTATCATTGTTGGAAACAATCTAAAAACAATAGGAGTTTGAGAGGAAAAAAAGTACCAACACATTTTATGAAATTCGGTTGATCATAAAACATGGCCAGGTAAACAGACAGACAATTGTCAAATGGTTTGACGTTAAACCTGATGACTCACTTTATTCATTCAGTTATTTTATTTATAATACGTTTTGAAATACAAGTGTGCATGTCTGTGAGTGTGGGTGTGTGTGCACACGTGTGCGCACATGACACAATACAGTCTCATGTTTTTTTCTCTGTAACACATGAGACTTATGAGACTCTCTCTGACTTATTGTATGTACAATAGAGAGAACCCACAATAGTGGGTTTGGGTTTGTTTAATCCAGTCTACTTCCTACATAACAGGCTGGGGTTCAATTGTCTTTCTGCAGCATCAACCCCGTCCATTGTATGCAGGTATAAATAGAGCATTCAAAAGCAGTAATCATGCTTTTAAAAAAGTGGATTGCAACACTAATTTTGTAACTATGGCTTGGTTTGTTTGTAGTCTTTTTTCTTATTAGATACAAACGAACTACTACATAAAATTTTTGTTTAATAATAATTATTTAGTTACTATTAGTTTTAAAAGTAATTAAAAATTTAAAAATATACAGTAATTATCGCAAAGTAAAATTTTTAACTTCCATCACTGTTACTTAAAGATAAAAATTTTACTGAAAGAAAAATATCGAGGATTGGGTGATGATTGGGTGGAACTACTAATCACATTTCTAACATCATTTACACTGACAAACATTTTGTTTAAAATTACAAAAAAAAATCTATTAGCCTCTACAGCAATCCAGAAGTCACTTCACTAGAGGAACTGAATAATTTTAAATAACGTGTTCATTTACCTTCAAGAACAATTTAGTTTTAGTTTCAATGCATTTATCTACAAAAATACAAAAAAAATGTTTAAAAATGTATTTGCAAGCATTACAAAACAACAATGAAATTTAATATTTTTCTCCAGTACCTAATTACCAGTGTGCGTGCACCTCACACGCATGCGCATGTACACACATTATATAAAACATACAGGTATAGTGAATAGGGCTTATAAAATTTCAAACACACATGCATGTAGCTGCAGCAGAAAAATTTTCAGAAATCTGATAAACAAAAGGAACAAATCTGAGAAACATGACCAGATGGAACCAGCAGGGAAACTCTATGCAGTGCCGGCCCCAGCGCTTCTGCTGCCCTGTGCAGTATTTATGAGTGCCGCCCCCTCCCTATTTTAACTCTGAACATGTTCACGTATGCTAGACCTACTCTAAAGATACGGCGATTGCCTTTAAATGACGAATAGGAATGTTAGCACTGTGTTTATCAAATAACTAGAACTTTTTTGCGTTTACTAGAACGGCTACAATAAAAATTGTAGAGATAATACAAATGTATGCCTATGTGAAGACTTAAAATTAAAATACTATATAAAATTCATTATGATTGAAATATAACAAAAGTAATATATCATATACCTTAGTTAAAAAATACTCTCTAGGTTTTGCACTGCCAAACTCCTTCATGACTTTGTTGTAATCAAGTGATTCAGCTAACTGATGTTCTATAGATATAGTCACCAGACCAGTCAGGCGAGTCTCGGACATACTCGATCTGAGATAAGTTTTAAGTAAGTTTGAGCTTCGAAAAAGTAAGGTTTACATTCTCTCGTTCATGAGTTTCCGACTTTTTGTTAAAGTCCGCTGACTTTATACTTAAAATTCTTACTCATCTTACATATTGTGATGAAATTAAGTGAATAATTTTATTTTTTCCCACAATTTCGAAACTTAACATCTCAGAATCTGCCGCCCTAGGCAGTGGCACGGTTCGCCCCTGCCTGGAGCCGGGCCTGACTCTATGAATACATTAGCCAATGCTCGCAACACTGCATTATCCATAGTGTGGATGTCCCTAAAAAGTGAAGAATGTATCCTCTACACACACGGCAGATGGATATCTGGAATATTGACAGATGATTCTCAGCAATACCTACTCTGAGTAAAGTACTGTAAAACTAGATTGGTAGAGACTATAACAAATATGAGACTGAGGCCTGCAGGGCTCTAGTGGCAAAGCCAACTAGTAACAAATTATTCTGCCTGACCCCAAAGTACAGAGCAGACATTAGCTGTAGCCTAAATCAAGAAGTGCACAATGAAAATAATCTGAGGAAACCATAAAATACAGTTCCACTATGTAAACTCTGGGAGACTTTGCAACAATCTAACGTGCACACACGAATCTTGTTAAACCCATTAAAACCCTGCACATAATAATCCATATCAAAGTAAAAACACATGCTAGCAGGAAACATCCAAATATCTACGGAATAGAAACAGGGTTTTTATGTATTACCAATATTCTTTAAACTATATCTGTAATAAGGTCCACGAGTATAAAAGAACAAATAAAAAGAAATGGGCATTGATTTGTCTAATAAGACATTCCAAAATTACATTTTATAGATGTGGCAGAATAGTAATGCTACAAGACTATGATAATACGATGATCAATGCCCCCCAGGGTTATTAAACATTTCACCAAAATTCTATAATCACTTAATGTAGGCCTATTTCTACACCGATTGCGTGAGTTAAACTAAAGTTTATAAATAATCGTACAACTAAAAGGAATATTCATAAATTAATAGTTTTCTTAATAATGACAATACAAATATATACAAAACACAGCACCAGAACATCAAGACACACTAAGACATAACATAAACAATACAATAGGAGCACATAAGACATCAGACAACAAGAACCACACCTCAGAAATACACACAGCCATCAAGCTGAGAGAAAAGGCACACAAACACAACATCACATTTGTAAAAGCAGACAAAGGCAACATGATTGTAATCATCTCCACAGACGACCTACACAATAAAGTACAAAACTTCATGGAATAAAACAACATCACAGAACTAAAACAAGACCCCACCTACAGATACCAAAACACAGTAAAACAACTAATCAACAAAGCCAAAGACATAATGACACCAAACAAAAGCCCTACATCAGACAAATCCGACCATCAGCCCCTACCCTCCAAGCGCTTCCCAAAATCCATAAAGAAGAAATTCCGATCCGCCCCATTATCAATTACCGCAATGCCCCTGCATACAAACTCGCAAAACATCTAGACAAAATTATCAGACAACACATACAACTAGACAACAACATTGCAGTAAAAAACAACACAGACCTAGTAACAAAAATAAAAGACATACGCATCCCCCCTAATGCCACATTAAAAACCTCCCTTGACATTAAAAACCTTTATACAAACATCCCCATTTCCGAAACAATCACCATCCTACAAAACAAACTCCAACAGAACAACACACCAGACGAACTTATCAATGAAATAACAGAAACTCTGAACATTATCACAAAACAAAACTACTTCACATATAACAACAAATTTTATACACAGAATGATGGACTCACCCATGGGCTCACCCATACCCAGCATTCTAGCAGAAGTCTTCCTCCAACACTTAGAAAAAACAAGAATCCTCACAAACAATGACAGACACTTACATAAAATACTATAATGGCACAGATACGTTGATAACATTCTAATACTATACAGGGAAACAAAAGACAATGTGAACAGTTACTAATGCACATAAACAAAATACACAAAAACATAACCTTTACTGCCTAATACAAACACAACAATAGTATAAACTTCTTAGACTTCTCCATCATAAAATTTGAACACAGGCACAAATTCAGTATACACAGAAAACCAACTACAACTGACACACTAATACACAACTCCTCCAATCACCCAATACAACACAAACTAGCTGCCTTCAGAACTATGATACATAGACTTAACAACATCCCACTAGATGTAAAAGACTACAAAGACGAACTAAACACGATAAAATATCTAGCAGAATCCAACGGATATGACAGAACAATAGTCAATAAACTCCTACACAAAACACAAAACAAACAACAGACAAAGACAGAAAACAACAAATTCATAACACTAACATACATCAACAAACAAACTGAAAAATAGCCAACAAATTCAAAAAAGCAGGATACATAATCGCTTACAAAACTACTAACAAAACAGAACAAACATTACCAAAACACACACAAAGCACAAAACAAATTCGATCTACCTGGTGTTAACAAATTAAATTGCTCAGATTGCAACAAATTCTACATACGCCAGACAGGACGTAGCTTCAAACAAAGATACACTGAACACACACAGGCAAGTCACTACACTCCACTACAGAATCCACCTTTGCAAACCACCTCACTGAAGCAAACCACACATACAAAAACATCGACAATAACATGGACATTCTACACGTAAACACAAAAGGCCGAAAACTAGACACTCTAGAACAAGTGGAAATATACAAATACAGTCTGGCCGCGATTGGAATGCGTGGCTTGGCGTCCCCACCACTAGACCGGCAGATGCATTGTTACTACTTATAGTCCATTCAACTAAAGAAGATCGCTGACTTTCAAAGCCTGCCATTTCCACAAAAGTAGAGCCAAAAATTAAAGAAACACATAGTTATAATCGTCAATCGCTTTTCTTTAAGTGGTTTATATTTCATAATTTTACAGCTAAGTGTTTTTTCAAAGTAAAGTAATATTTAGAAAAAGTCACGGTTTTTTCATTGTTTTACCGTAACTGCCAATTTTATGAATTTATTTCTTAGTAAGTAATGCCTTGAAAAAATTTTCATGTTCACGGATTGTTGACCCACTCATTCTACACAACATGTAAACATTTCAAGTTCATATTTTTCTTTTTTTACTAGTTATTAATTTTTTTCTAAGATCATGTTTTCTCATAATCTAGAAACGTTTAACAATCAAGTGTTATATATCGTTTTGAAGCTTACAATCCCAACAGGTTGGTTAAATTATTGAAATTAGTTTAAGATGCTTTGCTGAATTTTAACTGTGAGATAAGTTTAGAGCGAAAGGTCAAGCGACGCGTACAGTACCAGGCGTGGCGTAGTAGACCACAGCGCAGCAGGTCGGCCTCATAGCGCCAGTTAGGTGTGCTGAATGCAGGGGCCTTCTGTAAGTAGGGAATGCGTTTGTAATCTGTTTGCGGTAAGCCTATATTAACCTAACAAACGAGGCTTTTCAGCCTCCCTGTCGGAGATATGAATAAACTGCCGACATTTTTTTATGATGCACTTTAAATATTTTTCCAACTTTAATTACCTGTGAAGTGCATTATGAATTATTAAAGAAAGTAGTGATTAACCAGATGTCTGTTCGTATGTTCTGGTGTCTGAATTATGTGTCCCAAAACATTGAAGTGACCAGAATTTATTTATTTTAAGACCTACGGCTACATAAACGTTTATATTTTTGTTAATGCCCTCAATAATATTTTAAATTATTGTTACGACTTTTTAACATTTTACATTTTATAACAATTAAAATTTCAACGTATTTTATGCGTTATAAAACTATTCAGGCAAAATAAAATTTCTTAAACATTAGAAAAATTGTACTACAATATTAATTACATAATTATATAGGCTACATACCACAACAGAATGAAGGGTACTTAAGGTGATAGTGGCAAAGGTGCGATCCCCTCCAGAATTGAGTCATCGCCAATGTCCATGTCATCCTCTTCTGACTCTGAGGAAGTATTTCCCGTTATGTTTATGACGAACCGCTCTACTACTTCGTCAAGGATTCCCTCTGCTTCCCAGGCTTCCTTGGTCAGCTTCTCCACGTGTCGGACGACGTCTGCCCACTCCTTTTCGCCGATTAGCCCAAACCCTTCATTTATCAAACGCTCCACTTCCGTCAAAGTAAACTTTTTGTTCTTCCTTGCCACGTGTCCTTTTAACTGTGCCCATATCATTTCAATACAATTGAAATGGCAATGATAAGGAGGCAGTCGAATTATTTCGTGCCCATGACTTTTTGCCAGCTCGTCAATTTTGTAAATTGGAAATCTTGGCTTATGAGCCAAAACCATGTCTAATAATTCGCCTTTTTTGAGTTCTGGCCCTGCTTCCACTCCGTGTCTCTCCAACCACTCAATCATCGCAGATTTTTTTGACGACATTGTAGGCGCTTTGTCTATTTGCACTGTGTGGTATGGCGCATTGTCCATAACTATTACTGAGTTTGGGTCAATGTTCGGCAATAGTTGCTCTTCAAACCACTTATAAAATCTGTTATGGTCCATTTCTTCATGGTAGTCTCCTGTCTTCTTAGACCGGAACATAAGTAAAGCATTGGGAACAAAACCTTTTGATGTGCCGGCATGCAGGACAATGAGCCTGCCTCCTTTGCTGATTGGAACGGTCATTGTTCCTTTTAGAGTGTTGTCAGTCCATCCCTTACTTTCGCTATTGCATTCACCCATGTTTCATCAAGCCATATAATTTGTGTAAAATCCTTTTGTTTAACACTGCTTAGATAACGGCAACGCCAAGCAACGATGTCTTCCCTTTCTATCAAAACTTTTCTACCGTTTACTTCGGAATATTGGAATCCCAGATCGCGAAGAACTGTCCAGAGAGAAGTTTTTGCACCGCTAAACAATCCTGTATTTGTCGCTGATACCAGCATTTTATCCAGTGTGGGGTGTTCACGACGTTTGTAATACCCGTAGACGTGCCGTCTAAGCGCATCCTCTTGAAACGGGTCTAGTTCAGTAACTTTGGCCGCATGTTTTCTCTCTTTCCCAGGCGTCGAGACGGAGCTTTGGCCAGCTTTAACTGCTGCTGATTTTTCAAGACACACTCGTGTCACTGTTGCAGTTCCAATTTATAAAGCTCATGCAGTCCTCTCCGCTATTTTTGAAAAAGGTATTACAGGTTCACCAGTTTTTTCAAGGTATCATTTTCTTTTTTAAAAAACTCCCGGACACTCACGATCATTTCTCTTCCTTGACTCTTTATCATACTTCCTTTCCGAAAAACAGTCTTCCCAGCACTTGTTGATGGTAAACTTTCTTCGTCACTTGCCATCTCTAAGATAAAAAAATATAATTGAACAAAACACTTCAGCTATCTCAGACGACAACACTTTACAAAACAGAACACCACTCCACCAAACTAAAGTATGTTGGTATTTTGTGTATGTGGTGGGGTGTGTGATAGCGGTGACCTTATCAGGTTATAGACGGTTGACTCATCAGGTTGTGGCGCGCGGTAAGCAATTCGGTCTACATAATCAGAGGGCAAGCATAAATGTGCTTTCAATCTTTAATAACATTTTTTAATTAATATATTACAAAGTGTAGCTATATACAACCGTAATTAACATTCACTTAACGCCTATAACAATTACTTGGTGACATTTAGTTCTAAGAAGTAACGGCCGCCGCCGCACAGACAGCGACCATTGTACTAGAAATGAAACTACTGCAATTTTGACATAATTAAGATATTTCTGTTGAAATGCGATAACCAACACTTGACAATAATGAAATCATCTTATTAATATTAACATTGTGGCACAATTGAATTGAATTAGGGATCTCGGTAATGTCCAACGACGAGTAAATGTTAGCATAATTCAAAAGAAATGTCCTAATTTCTTTTAAAATTTTGGCTGTTTCATTAATGGAAAACGTTTAGTAGGGGGAAAATGCCGGTTCTAACAAAAGTACCGTTATTCCCCCACCACCACCGCTGGACCTGCAGCATCCCCGAATTTCCACCAATAAAATTTCATGCCGCCTTTCGCGCGCCAAGTTCAAATATATGCTGCCTTTCGCGAGCCTAGATCAAAGAGATGCCGCCGTTCCCGCGAACAAAGATTTTTTCCCACGCTGTCCCCACCACCGCTGGACCCGCAGCATCCGCGAATTTCCGCGAATAAAATTTTTTATTTTTTTAATGTGATTTTTTTATTTTTTTATTAAATTGATTTGCATATCAAGGGGTTGGTGGGGGGTGGGGTGGGGTTCAATGGACCACTCGCATCCGCGAATATAATTTTCTATTTTTTAATAAAGCTGATTTGCATATCAGGAGTGGGTGGTGGGTGGGGTGGGGTTCAATGGACCACACGCATCTGTGAATATAATTTTTTTTATTTTTAATAAAGCTGATTTGCATATCAGGGGTGGGTGGTGGGTCAATTCTCTCTTTGAATGTAAATAACTATCTCTCTCCCTCCCTCTCTCTTTCTCTCTCTGCATGTTTATGTAACGGGTCTCACTCTCTCTCTACACCAATCTCGTTCTTCTGATGTGCGGTAAAGTGTTACGCAATTATAACGTTACAAATACGAAAAAATATAGGGGGTGGGTGGGGGTGGGGTGGGGTTCAATGAACCACTCGCATCCACGAATATAATTTTTTATTTTTAATAAAGCTGATTTGCATATCAGGGGTGGGTGGTGGGTCAATTCTCTCTTTGAATGTAAATAACTATCTCTCTCCCCCTCTCTCTCTCTCTCTCTCTCTCTCTCTCTCTCTCTCTCTCTCTCTCTCTCTCTCTCTCTCTCTCTCTCAGCATGTTTATGTAACGGGTCTCTCTCTCTCTACACCAATCTCGTTCTTCCAATGTGCGGTAAAGTGTTACACAATTATAATGTTACAAATATGAAAAAATATATATATATTTAAACTAGTATTTACAAAATATGTATAAATGGTACACCTATCTATCAAGTGAAAATGGATATTTGTCCGCCAGAATCTGAGACTCGAGAGAGTATGTTTGTCGTGCATGCTTTTTTTTAATTTTTAATAAAGCTGATTTGTATATCAGGGGCGGGTGGTGGGTCAATTCTCTCTTTGAATGTAAATAACTATCTCTCTCCCTCCCTCTCTCTCTCTCTCTCTGCATGTTTATTTAACGGGTCTCTCTCTCTCTACACCAATCTCGTTCTTCCAATGTGCGGTAAAGTGTTACGCAATTATAATGGTACAAATATGAAAAAATATATATATTTAAACTAGTATTTACAAAATATGTATAAATGGTACACCTATCTATCAAGTGAAAATGGATATTTGTCCGCCAGAATCTGAGACTCGAGAGAGTATGTTTGTCGTGCATGCTTTTTTTTTTATTTTTAATAAAGCTGATTTGTATATCAGGGGCGGGTGGTGGGTCAATTCTCTCTTTGAATGTAAATAACTATCTCTCTCCCTCCCTCTCTCTCTCTCTCTGCATGTTTATGTAACGGATCTCACTCTCTCTCTCTCTCTCTACGCCATCGGTTTTACTATGCAATTCTCTCTTTGAATGTAAGTAACTCTCCCTCCCTCTCTCTCTCTGTCTCTAGACACAGTTATCCATCACGATATAAACTCTGTCTCTCTCTCTCTGTCTCTCTCTCTCTCCCTCTCTCTCACATTTGAATGTAAGTAAAACTATCTCTCTCTCCCTCCCTCTCTCTCTCTCGCACACATACATTTTAGTAGATTACTGTTGCATCTCTCACTGTGTGTGTGTTTATGTAACGGGCCCCTCTCTCTCTCTCTCTACACCAATCTCGGTTCTGCCAAGTCTGTATGGTAAAGTGTTACGCATAAAAACTCCTTGAAATAAGGTATTTTCAAAAGTTTTGTGTACTCATACAAATAGCTGTCGGACAATGTACGCACTGCTCACACACACACACACACACACATTGTGTATGTCTCTCTCTCGCTGCAAACGTTGACAGGAATTCCCTTATTCAAAGCGATTACGGTGTCACTGTACACAAACTTAAATATGCCTTACAGACCATTGTAATTTTAAAAATTCATTTTTGCATTAATTAAATATATATCGTAAACAATGAAATAATAATATTTTGTCATTAGAAAGTTATATTCAGTGTGGTAATTAGTGATAGAAAGATTAACTATGTATGCACACACACACACACACACACACACACACACACACACACACACACACACAACGATACAGAATTAGATATAGTTATTATTCGCTAACTTAAACCAGGGGTCATTAACCGTGTGTACATCGTCTAAATCGGTGCGTCCTACTTTCTAATTTGACACATGACAATCATTAGTAGCGCTGACAGTAATTAGGATTAATTATGGATTAGAAAGTATTTACTCCAAAAACGTACACACAAGCTTTCCCCACTACCAGAGTACAATATATACGCGAAGAAAATCAGTGGCAATTTCTCATTTGACCGCCTGCATGTGCTGATACATCGTGAAATCTATCACTGCATTTTTAATAGTTGAAAGACTGTTTGTATTATTGTACGTCTTACGAGTCTTCAGTATACACAACTTCCATCATTAAGGGTGTGTAGACAACACATACTAGTTTGGTAAGTGTACATGAAACATTTTGAATACGTTAATAACTGAGCATAATTTTTATTGTATGTACAGATTTTATTTAAATGTAAAAATTATTTGCATTAAAACATTATCAAGCGCATTATTTATTGAATTTAATACATGTGTGTGTGCGTGTGTGTATGATCAAATTATTATGTCTGTTACAATTTTCTGAAATATATTCTTACCGTATTTTTATATTACACTTCTAATTGAAGATATATATTTGAATTTAATACATGTGTGTGTGCGTGTGTGTATGATCAAATTATTATGTCTGTTACAATTTTCTGAAATATATTCTTACCGTACTTTTATATTACACTTCTAATTGAAGATATATATTTTAGGTATAGCTGAATTTTAGCGTGTGAGCTTCAATATACACAACGTTCGTCATTTTTTAAGGGTGTGTAGACAACGTACGCTAGTTTGGTAAGTGTACATGAAACACTTTGAATACATTGTATGTACAGATTTTATTTAAACGTAAAAAATTATTCGCGTTAAAACATTATCAAGTGCATTATTTATTGATTTAATACATGACTCGTTCAAATAAGTATGTATGGGTGCGTAATCAAATTACTATGTCTGTTACAAACATTCTGAAATTTATTCTTATCGTGCTTTTTATATTACATTACATAATTTTTATTGTATGTACAGATTTTATTTAAACGTAATTTATATATTACACTTCATAATTTTATTGTATGTACAGATTTTATTTAAACGTAAAAATTATTCACATTATAACATTATCAAGTGCATTATTTATTGAATTTAATACATGATTCATTCAAATAAGTGTATGTGTGTGTGTGTGTGTGTGTGTGTGATCACACTACAATTTCTGTAATATATTCTTACTGTACTTTTTATATTACACTTCTAATTGAAGATATATTTTAGGTATAGCTGAATTTTAAGCGTGCGAGCCTTCAGTGTGCATACAACGTCTGTCATTTAAGGGTACGTGTGTGGACAACGCTCGCTAGTTTGTTGCAAGTAAGTATACATTATGGAGTGGGTTATACAAATAATAATAAAGTGTGTACTATATACATTTATTAAAATACATACACAGCTCCAAGATTATATTAAACAGTTTTTACAATTAAAATACATACACAGCTCCAAGATTATATTGTAACAAGTATGAAAATATATCTAAACTATTATATTGTTACAAGTATGAAAATATATCTAAACTAGTATTTACAATTTTTAAAAAAAAAACATACACAGTTCCAAGATTATATTGTTACAAGTATTAAAATATATCTAAACTAGTTTTACAATTAAAATACATACACACACAGCTCCAATATTATAATGTTACAAATATGAAAATATATATATTTAAAACTAGTATTTACAAAATATGTATAAAATAAGATTTAAACACGTCTATGTACTGTGTTGGACAATGGCGTATATTCTACAAGCGAATCATGTAGTATCATAGAGTAGGCAGTCGTCTGTGTAGGAAAATTCATTGACGATTCAAATTCTAAACGTACATCAACTGCTGAAGACTTAAGCGCATCGTCTTGTTTGCTACAATCGAATACAAACAGCGGGGCTTTTGATTTGAATAATTCTGGTGTCAGTACTGGGCTGACGTCTAAACGGTGGTAATACGAACTTTGAAAACTGGCGTACATATTGTACAATAATGCAAAACGGTCTTTCCCAATATCCAAGTTTAAATTATCGTAAGGATAATACTTGTCGTTTAGAAACAGTCTCGCATTGATCACGTTACAATGATCAAATTCATCGGCGTGTGCTGTCAGTACATTCTTTCTTGCTGTCTGAAACGCTAACACAACAAAGCGTGGTTTTTCTAGCTGACTCGAGGTCTTGACAATCCAATTCTGCCTTTTAGTCTGTGGTAAGGCAGGATACTCGTGCAACTCCCAGGTCCTAAAAGGTATAGTTATCGGGTGGTCTTTCTCTATGAGTCGTAACAGTGGTAATCTGTACGCATTAGCTACATGTACATAAGGCATTTTCCAGTAAACTTTATCTAGTTCAAGAACACAATTAGCAGTCGTTTGTCCGCTTGCTAAAACCATAGCGTTTGTCGGTAGATGTGCGTAGGAGTATAAGTTCTTGTTTCACGTTTTTATATTAGATCTTTCTTATGAGGTATTGAAAACTATTGTCCAACCTTGTTTTGTTAGATAGAGATAATTAAGTTTATTTTCGCATACACATACGCACGCGTGCGCACACACACACACACAAACACACACATACAACACAGCCTACACATGTTAGGTTAAAATGCAGTCCACTTACGTTTCACGTTAGGTTGAATGCAAACACACACACACACACACGCAACGTCCACACACATTGGGGTGAAAGCAATCCTGTACACGTTAGGTTCAATGCAAATCCAATTAGGTTTGTTACACGTTGTGTCGCACTGACCTGATATTTATAGATGACCTCCATACAAAAACAGATAACAGATTTAAATAATAATTTCATGCTTGCAATATACAACCTATGTACACAAACTTATAAAGCATCAAACTGTATATCCTTTGTTGGGTTGTAATTATTACTAAACAGTAATACATGCTTAGAATGAAAATATTTGCTACCGAAAGGCGAGAGAAGTCTGGGGAGATGCGTATCAAATTGTTTCTTTACGTTTGTATTTTGTCTAAACCATGTTAACTTCACACACACACACACACACACACACACACACACAAGAACAATCGGCTGTTAATTGCGTGTTCTTGAACTGAATAAAGTTTACGTTTACTGGAAAATGTCTTATGTGCTAACTTGAGAAAGACCGTTTTGCATTATTGTACAATATGTACGTCAGTTTTCAGAGTTCGTATTCAGATCTGCAAATTTTTTACTTGTTTATATTTGTACTATGAATATATATATATATATATTTTTTCATTATAAATATGTTAACAGTAACCAGCGAGAAACACATGTTTGACACAGTATACTTCAAGCGTTAGCTGTACATATCATGTCTACAGTCATATTTATGAAGAACTGGTGGTTATAGAACGGTGCGTCTGCTTTTATATGATAATAACAGCTTCACGTAATTCTTCCAATATCGAAATGATTTCATTCCTATGACCAGTATGACCACTACTTTGAGACGCCATTAACATTCTCAATCTATTAACCAACTCGTTAGCATCATCCCAATGCATGTAATCGATTTCAGTGTTCGGCTTCATCTCCATATAGCCACTCCCTGTACGCTTTCGTGCACTCGATGCAAACAATTTAGATATTACTAGTCGGTACTTGACGCCACTGTTACTGTTTATTCGCGTATTGTGTTTATATTTTTGTTTGTGTCCGTTGGTTGCTAGTAGTATGGACTTGTATTTCCTCATATCGTCCTTATTGTATTTTTTTCGGTAGTTTCATAAACAAAAGTTCATACAGAACGGGTGTAGCCTCGTAAATTTTTCTTTGACATGAAAGTTGTCGTTATCATCGATTTTCACATTTGAATTACCTATCATAAATTTACCGCCCTCGTATCGAACACTATACATACGATCTATAATCCGTTTACAGTCAGCCGATTCGCACAAACGCATATATTTGTTTGCTAATGAATCATCACTGAAATGTGAAGCGTTAGGGTTCCATGCGCTATCATCACTGAAATGAGAAGCGTTATGACTCTGCGTGCCACTTTCGTTTTTCAGTTATTACGTGTTGTGTAGGCTCTTCTTGTTTTATCTGCTGCTTCTCCTCCTCCTCCTCCTCCATCATATCACCACTTAACTTTCGTGAAATAGCTTCTAACGGTTCCAGAATCGGTCTGTAATTTTTTCTGAACTTCTCGTCGCTTTCTCTGATACCGTGTTGTAATGCATAATATTTTTTTTTCCTTATGTTGTCGCTTATCGTATCTATATCATACGTAAGTCGTTCCTCCTTATTCATTGCCATCGCGTGTTAGCAAGAGGACTGATTACATTACTACAGTGCAACCACTTTTATACTTCGCTGGAAACAATTATGAATCGATCAAAGCCGATTCTATATCTACCTTCATTTATTGACGAGTCATTGTCTATGACTAGAAATCCATAACGATCCTTCCACGCTTCCGTGCAGACGTCTTTGAAAGCATCATATTTCATATCCATGTTAACATGATCGTTGAATGCATGTCGTAAATTTAGATCGTCTTGTTTGAACAATATCAACAAGTTAGCGTTGTCACGCACCAATTGTTTCGGTATCTGGCTATATGTCTGACATAGATAGAATGTGTCCACACCGCTAATGTCTCCCCATAGCAAAATACTTTCGAATATTGTTTTGTCTTTCACACGATACGTCATCGAATACGATAACAGAGTCGAGACCAGTGATTTCACTTGGTAGTGGGACTTCTTCGTTCTCGCTGTATGCACGATAACCTAAACCTTCATCAGCGAGTGATTTCATCACTGTTTCTAGCATTCTGTATTTTGGTTGAAATAATGATTTTGAAAACACGTATACGTTGCGGAAACGTAGACAGTCGGCATCAATCATAATCAAGAAACACAGATATGTTAAAGATCATTTCGTTGGTCTAAGCGTACATTTATTATGTAAATCATCTCTTTTTCAGTCATCTACGTATGTGCATTGAATTATTTTCGCATGCGCATAACAGCTTTTTTAGTACAGTTGCACACACATCGACGCTTGCACTATATATATAACCGGTGAACTTCGCAACAGCGTCTTACTTACCACTCGTTCATGTTGCTGAACACTACTGCGCTACAAATTGTATGTTACAAATTGATATTCTAATTTACTTTGTGTGATATAAAGCGTTTAAGATACACTAACATAATACCAGCGTTATAACAGTTTCTTTGTTTTTCAGTATTCACTCTCTCGTCTGAATATCATCATCATGTCCGACCTTCAGCAGAATCCGGAATAACAACATCAGCAGGAACAGGAACATCCTCAACAAGGTAAAACAAATTTTTAAATACCAATTGCCTCTCTCTATAATTATGTAGCAAACCAAACTTGTTTGATATGAATTAACATATGATCCAACTCTGTCTAACATGTACAAGATAGTCTCTTGACGTTGTTTAGAAATTGATATGGCGGAGAAAATGTTTTATGTTCTGACATAGGTTTGTCACCTTCTCCCCAATGTATTGTCCCTTGACATCGTTTAGAAATTGACATGACGGAGAAAATTTTTCATGTTCCACCATAGGTATGTCACCTTCTCTCCAATGACCTAATTCAATTCCACAACAAAAGCATTTAACTCTATCGTCTATGAATGACATACTATGTCCACAAACATCATAATTTAGCGGATAGTAGTAAAACCCAGCAAACGCTAACTCGTCGGGGCTGACAAACGTCACTTCCCAATACTTGAACGATTTTCTTCTTTCATTTTCAATGCTAAAATCAGGAGTCGCTGCCATCTTTACAGTTTGCAATAAACTAACGTATTACTAACGTGTACTATCTATTTATTTACCACAAACATGAATGTGTGTGTGTGTGTGTGTGTGTGTGTGTGTGTGTGTGTGTGTGTGTGTGTGTGTGTGTGTGTGTGTGTGTGTGTGTGTGTGTGTGTGTGTGTGTGTGTGTGTGTGTGTGTGTGTGTGTGTGTGTGTGTGTGTGTGTGTGTGTGTGTGTGTGTGTGTGTGTGTGTGTGTGTGTGTGTGTGTGTGTGTGTGTGTGTGTGTGTGTGTGTGTGTGTGTGTGTGTGTGTGTGTGTGTGTGTTATTCATCATCATTCCTATTAGCTAATACACATGTTTCTATTGTTTCAGTTATGACACAATTTTATATCGTACAAAACACCAGTATTAGAGGATCCCTCACAACATTTAATTACCTGCCCGTGTACACGGACACAGGAGATCAAGATATATTACCGATAATGACTGAGGTGCGACCTTTATTGTGCAAGGATATTCTGGCAGAACAAGCACGTTTACGTAGTACCAAATGGCATATTGCGTGCAGGATACGTTTCACTAAAACTGTGTTAGATGGTGACAGCGGCGAAGAAAAAGAGATAACCAAAGACGCCGTCTTCCACGGACGTTGTCGTACGCTGCTCACGGACAACAACGACGAGTTGAACTGTCTACTAGACGAATCATACGATAAAATCATGAATAGCATATCCAATTTTACCCGTGACGGGAGCGGATGGTCGGTGGATGCTGTACTGAAGCTGGAACTGGTTGTTGGACGGTACCGGCCTCTAGCAGCGTCCTCCTACATTCCTACCCCGCGAAAACTTGCAGTCACCAGGGCAGTAGTCAACATCAAGAACTCCCAAGATGAAATGTGTTTTCTATGGTCTGTTCTAGCCCACATACACCCTCAACAAAAGCATAAAGAATTTGTTTCAAAATACACCTCATTCATAAACACAATAAATATGTCCGGTATCGAGTACCCTGTTTCTATAAACTCACTTTCTAAATTTGAAACACAGAATCCCAACATTTCTATAAACGTTTTCGGCTATGAGATAGAAGACAATATCAGAAACGAATCAAAAAATGAGGTTTATCCGTTAAGAATTACCCCCAATAAGGGCAGATTACATCATGTTAATCTTTTACTTCTGTCCGATACAAATAGCCGAAAACATTACTGTCTTATCAGTAACATGAGTAGATTGTTATCATCCCTTACAAAACACGATCATAAATCATTTTACTGCGACTACTGCCTGCATCGTTTCACCACAGAACATGGTCTGTCCGATCATCTCCCCTACTGTACACCTTATGGTGAACAGAAAACCAAAATGCCCACAGAGGAGGAGAAATTTATGTCATTTAAAAATTACGCACACTGTCTTAAAGTACCCTTTACCATCTACGCCGACTTCGAGTCCCTTATCACCCCCATTCAATCGTGTTGACCTGGTAACAACGTCCTGACGACAGTGAAAGAGTTAGGTGAATTCTACTCAGTTGATAGCAGCGGTGCCCGTCAGAAAATAACTTCTCCTCCTGTATCGTCCACATCATACGAAGCGATGCATATTCCGTCAGGTTTCTCCTATGCTATCGTCGATCACACGCACAGCCTCTGGAGAGAGGCTAAAGTTTATCGGGGTGAAAACGTCGTAGACACTTTCTTCTCGTGGTTGATGAAAGACGTCGAGGATATGATGAAGGTAGTACGACATAACGTACAATTAATTATGTCCGATGATGACAATGTTGCGTTCACTAACGCCACCGTTTGTCATTTGTGTGAGCGCCCTTTGTCAGACGATGACAAGGTACGCAATCATTGTCATCTTACGGGGAAATTCTTGGGAGCAGCCCACAATAGCTGTAATCTGAGCTACAAGATGCCTCGTCATATCCCCGTCTTCTTTCACAACCTTCGTGGCTACGACTATCACCATTTAATGCAGGGTTTAGGAAAATATAAGGACCAACACGTATCCTGCATTGCAACATCTAGTGAGCGTTACGTGTCGTTCTCCCTGGGTCCCTTGCGTTTCGTAGACTCTTTTCAATTTCTTAATCGCTCTCTGGACACACTCGTTACCAATCTGTCCACGTCCGGGAGCCAATTTCCTTTGCTTAGAGAGGAAATGCTTAGACGGGGTTTCGACGAACAGACCAATCTGCTTGTACGCAAGGGGGTATACCCTTACGAGTACGTTGACAGTATTGATCGGTTCAACGAAACAAGTCTACCCGCTCGTGAACACTTTGATAACCGGTTGATGGAATCGTCTATTTCGGACGCAGATTACGAGCACGCGCAAAACGTGTGGAGTGCATTCAATCTGCGTACGTTTGGAGATTACCATGATTTGTATTTGTTGACAGACGTAATGCTGCTGGCCGATGTCTTTGAAAGTTTTCGAGACATGGCCTTACGTGTTTACTGCTTGGACCCATGTCATTTTTACTCGCTTCCCGGACTCGCTTGGAACGCGATGCTAAAAATGACCGGGGTCGAATTAGAGCTGTTGATAGAGATAAATCAACATCTGTTTGTAGAGTCTGGGGTCCGCGGAGGCGTCGCGATGATATCCAACCGTCATGCCGTCGCTAACAACCCTCTGATCCCAGATCAGTACAATGTTTCGAAACCGACCTCCTTCATTCTGTATACGGACTGTAACAATCTATACGGTGCAGCCATGTCGCAACCACTCCCTTACGCAGACTTCCGATGGCTCGATCGTAACGAAATAGAGTCTTTGGACGTACGTAATGTGAGTGATGATTCCGACATCGGGTACATCCTCGAAGACGACCTACACTATCCTAATACACTACACGACCTGCATTCCGACTACCCGCTTGCACCTGTGCGCCAGCGCATAACACTCGATATCCTTTCTCCCTTTTCCAAACGTTTACACGAGAGTATATACAGATCATCGTATAACGAATCAGGGTCATCCGTAGAGAAGTTGTTAACGACTTTGGAGGACAAACAAAATTACTTTCTCCATTATCGAAATTTGAAATTGTATTTAAGTCTTGGTTTAGAGCTGAAAGCAACTCATAGGGTGTTGTGTTTTAAGCAAAGCGCTTGGTTGAAACCGTTTATCGATTTCAACACCCGCAAGAGACAAGCAGCCGTCAACAGCTTTGAAAAAGACCTTTTCAAACTGATGAACAACGCCGTATACGGCAAGTCGCTGGAGAACATACGGAAACATATAGACTTTGAACTAGTCTCAGATGAACGACGGCTTCAAAAACTAGTTTCCACACCTAGGCTGAAACGTATGATTCGTTATACGATCTGGTGGGCCTCTCACTCCGTAAAAAATCCATCGTTCTTTCCCGTCCCGTGTATGTCGGCTTCACGGTGCTTGACGTTAGCAAAACAATAATGTACGACTTTCATTATCGTTATGCTGTCGACAAGTACAGCCGTAACGTTAGATTGCTAATGACAGGTACAGACAGTCTGATGTATAGTATTCAAACATCTGACTTGTATGCAGACACGAAGAAGGACCTACACGTTTTTGACACATCGGATTACCCTACGTCTCATCCTTGTTATAGCCTTAAGAACAAAAAGGTTGTCGGACTGTTCAAGGATGAAACGTGTGGTCGTCCTACTAGAGAATTCGTGGGTCTCCGAGCGAAATGTTATTCGTTCCTTGTGGCCCACGAAGATCCTACCAAAGAGTGTCAAAAACGTGTATGTAAAGGTGTACCTCGAGTTGCGATTAAGAGGAGTCTACGACACGATATGTATCGCAAGTGTCTCACTGATCATTGTCAGTTTTCTACCAGTGCGCTTTGTTTACGTAGCGATCATCATACGCTGTACACGATGTGTGTAAATAAGCAGGCGTTGTCACCGTATGATGATAAGCGCTATATATATCGAATACGTCGCATCAACATGGAGAACGATGATGACGACACCTCCCCACCTGCTAAAAAAATTCGTCTCCATGTATAGTATCCCCTCCAACACTTGTTTCTTTCGTCAGTTGATGTCTCTCGGTGCTTCAGTCCAGACGTCTGTAAACGTAAGTTCGCATATTAATATCGCAACGATATTTGTATGTATAAACATAATATATACATAGAGTTTGTAATGTGTGGTTTCTTTGTCTTACAGTATTATGGATAACACTGCAGTTATAATTGACTTCCAGTGCTTTTTCGATGACAACGGTATTATGGATAACACTGCAGTTATAATTGACTTCCAGTGCTTTTTCGATGACAACGGAAAATATATTGTGAAGGAACTGTCAATTATGGACGTTCTGAGATTTGCTGGTAGACATTGGATTTTCACTCCGCCTGCTACATCCGTTACGAA
The DNA here is from genome assembly GCA_034769895.1 of Magicicada septendecula. Classification (NCBI taxonomy): domain Eukaryota; kingdom Metazoa; phylum Arthropoda; class Insecta; order Hemiptera; family Cicadidae; genus Magicicada; species Magicicada septendecula. The sequence continues at coordinate 113,063,941 of CM068373.1, forward strand.
TCCAAAATACGCTAGGACAAACCACTGGTTAACGTCAAATTATCATAGACTTAGATGGAGCGAAGAAGAGACACCGTACGACAATCTTGTTTCATTGTTAACATCACATACACATATATATAAATATGTGTTTGTGAAGGGTTTTGAGAAAAAACGTTTTTCAGGCATATAAAACCCAAAGAACTACATTTAGTGTATCGAGGGACGAGGAATCAAACAACGCAGGTAGAGATTGTGTCCTAACGTCGTAAGTAGCAATCGTGTTAACAAACAATTTATTGATGTATGTGTGTGTGTGTGTGTAGTTTCAACTCTCTGTACTTAACACTTTAATAATTGAATTTGTATGTACATGATAAATGTATCATTGATTCTATTTAGTTTTTTTTTTTTACAAAGTTTCGTTGAATAATATTTGGTTCGATTAGAAATTATTTGAAAGTACATTAACTTTATGTGATAAATGTATCATTGATTCTAAGCAGTATTTACAAAGTTCCAGTGAATAATATTTGGTTTGATTAGAAATTATTTGAAAGTACATTAACTTATGAAAAATGACACATACTTGAAAAAGTTTACTTACTTAACGCATTTGATTCTTTCTTTCCACTGACTGTGTGTGTGTGCATGTGATAATTGAATATTTATCGTATTCGTGATTCTAATATCGACTGTATTGTTATGTTACAGATAAACTTCCTTGTGAACTGTATCTACAGCCGTGAAATTATTATTTAAAAATCTTACAATGTCAAAATTATTATTATTAATATTGTATTTATTTTATATAACAATGATTGTTTGTGATATATATATTTAATCAATCTAAAATGTATTTTGAATAATTGTATTATAACGGTTTGTAAACTATATTTTAAGTTTGTGTACAGTGCTGTAAATATATATTTAATCATTTAAAACAATATTATTATTATTAATATTGTATTTATTTTATATATAACAATGTTTGTTTGTGATATATATATTTAATCAATGTAAAATGTATTTTTGAATAATTGTATTACAGCGGTTTGTAAACTATATTTAAGTTTGTGTACAGTGTTGTAAATATATATTTAATCATTTAAAACAATATTATTAATATTGTATTTATTTTATATAACAATGTTTGTTTGTGATATATATATTTAATCAATGTAAAATGTATTTTTGAATAATTGTATTACAACGGTTTGTAAACTATATTTTAAGTTTGTATACAGTGGTGTAAATATATATTTAATCATTTAAAACAAATTATGGTTTATTTTAATTTATTTCGTTATAAACCTCTGAACATGCATGCAATTATTTGTATAGTAATCAGAAATGTGTGAGAGAGAGAGAGCGAGAGAGAGACAATTTAATAGTTTGAATTTCCTACCACAACGGTAAACTATATTTTAAGTCGCAGGTTGTATCTTGCAATCATAAAAATTATTATTTAAACTGATAACTGTTTTATTAAAATCTTACAATGAAGAAATATTATTATTTCATTGTTTACGATATATATTTAATTAATGCAAAAATGAATTTTTAAAATTACAATGGTCTGTAAGGCATATTTAAGTTTGTGTACAGTGACACCGTAATCGCTTTGAATAAGGGAATTCCTGTCAACGTTTGCAGCGAGAGAGAGACATACACAATGTGTGTGTGTGTGTGTGTGTGTGTGTGTGTGTGTGTGTGTGTGTGTGTGTGTGTGTGTGTGTGTGTGTGTGTGTGTGTGTGTGTGTGTGTGTGTGTGTGTGTGTGTGTGTGTGTGTGTGTGTGTGTGTGTGAGCCGTGCGTACATTGTCCGACAGCGATTTGTATGTGTACACAAAACTTTTGAAAATACCTTATTTCAAGGAGTTTTTATGTGTAACACTTTACCATACAGACTTGGCAGAACCGAGATTGGTGTAGAGAGAGAGAGAGGCCCGTTACATAAACACGCACACAGTGAGAGATGCAACAGTAATCTACTAAAATGTATGTGTGCAAGAGAGAGAGAGAGAGGGAAGGAGAGAGAGATAGTTTTACTTACATTCAAATGTGTGAGAGAGAGAGAGAGACAGAGTTTATATCGTGATGGATAACTGTGTCTAGAGACAGAGACAGAGACAGAGAGAGGGAGGGAGAGTTACTTACATTCAAAGAGAGAATTGCATAGTAAAACCGATGGCGTAGAGAGAGAGAGAGAGAGAGAGAGAGAGAGAGAGAGAGAGAGTGAGACCCGTTACATAAACATGCAGAGAGAGAGAGAGAGGGAGGGAGAGAGATAGTTATTTACATTCAAAGAGAGAATTGACCCACCACCCGCCCCTGATATACAAATCAGCTTTATTAAAAATAAAAAAAAAGCATGCACGATAAACATACTCTCTCGAGTCTCAGATTCTGGCGGACAAATATCCATTTTCACTTGATAGATAGGTGTACCATTTATACATATTTTGTAAATACTAGTTTAAATATATATATTTTTTCATATTTGTAACATTATAATTGCGTAACACTTTACTGCACATTGGAAGAACGAGATTGGTGTAGAGAGAGAGTGAGACCCATTACATAAACATGCAGAGAGAGAGAGAGAGAGAGAGAGAGAGAGAGAGAGAGAGAGGGAGAGAGATAGTTATTTACATTCAAAGAGAGAATTGACCCACCACCCGCCCCTGATATACAAATCAGCTTTATTAAAAATAAAAAAAAGCATGCAAGACAAACATACTCTCTCGAGTCTCAGATTCTGGCGGACAAATATCCATTTTCACTTGATAGATAGGTGTACCATTTATACATATTTTGTAAATGCTAGTTTAAATATATATATATATTTTTTTTCATATTTGTAACATTATAATTGTGTAACACTTTACCGCACATTGGAAGAACGAGATTGGTGTAGAGAGAGAGAGAGACCCGTTACATAAACATGCTGAGAGAGAGAGAGAGAGAGAGAGAGTTATTTACATTCAAAGAGAGAATTGACCCACCACCCACCCCTGATATGCAAATCAGCTTTATTAAAAATAAAAAATTATATTCGTGGATGCGAGTGGTTCATTGAACCCCACCCCACCCCCCCACCAACCCCCTATATTTTTTCGTATTTGTAACATTATAATTGCGTAACACTTTACCGCACATCAGAAGAACGAGATTGGTGTAGAGAGAGAGTGAGACCCGTTACATAAACATGCAGAGAGAGAGAGAGAGAGAGAGAGAGAGAGAGAGAGAGAGAGGGAGGGAGAGAGATAGTTATTTACATTCAAAGAGAGAATTGACCCACCACCCACCCCTGATATGCAATCAGCTTTATTAAAAATAAAAAAAATTATATTCACAGATGCGTGTGGTCCATTGAACCCCACCCCACCCACCACCCACTCCTGATATGCAAATAAGCTTTATTAAAAAATAGAAAATTATATTCGCGGATGCGAGTGGTCCATTGAACCCCACCCCACCCCCACCAACCCCTTGATATGCAAATCAATTTAATTAAATATAAAAAAATCACATTAAAAAAATAAAAAATTTTATTCGCGGAAATTCGCGGATGCTGCGGGTCCAGCGGTGGTGGGGAGAGCGTGGGAAAAAATCTTTGACCGCGGGAACGGCGGCATCTCTTTGATCTAGGCTCGCGAAAGGCGGCATATATTTGAACTTGGCGCGCGAAAGGCGGCATGAAATTTTATTGGTGGAAATTCGCAGATGCTGCAGGTCCAGCGGTGGTGGTGGGGGAATAACGGTACTTTGGTTAGAACCGGCATTTTCCCCCTACTACGTTTCATTATTATAATACCGTATAGCACAAAAACAAATATATACAAAGCAGTAATACATCTCCGTAAAGACAAATAAATAAAAACAATATTTATTTCGATTTATTAGATTTCGACACACAAGTTATTACAGTATTAACATTATGGTTCGTGTTGTCGTCGGCGCGCGGATAAAATGGACCCAGTACGGAACTGAGTGTACTCCACGCTTTGTCCGTCACTTTACATTTTAGCGAAAGAGCGCTTCAAATATAAGTTGATGTAAAATATAGTAGCTGTTTAAGCTTGTTTTCACTCAACTTGAACTTTCGTTAGCGTTGTCTTCTCAGTGTTGGCACAAATTTCAACTCTAACAGTGCTCCCGTTTACGAGTTGTTCGAGGTCAACAAAAAAATTAATAATGCCTATAAAAATAATCGCAGGGAGTTCAAATGGGAATATGTGATGTAGGATGAATGTAAAGATAATCGTTGAACAGGAAAAATTTGTTGACGCTGTACTTTTTTTGTAATGAAAAGTTGACAATCGTTGTAGAAGAGCTAAAAAACAGTGACTTTTTTAATATATCTCTTAACGTTATGAAAACGAAGAATCAAAAAAATATGAAATGTACACGAGTAACACAGAAAGGAATGCCGATTCCAACAATATGCTCATTTATTTTTTGTCTTTGAAAATTTGGAAACGGCGGGCTTTGAAAGTCAGCGATCTTCTTTAGTTGAACGGACTATAGTACTATCCATTCAGTATGTACATTCAGAAATATGAAGTACACATTTTTATAAATTTCTTTTTGTAATGTAATTCTACATCTTATGCTGCTCATTTCTGTATAAATTATATGTCTATAATATAATTTTGTTGATCATAAAAAAATATTTTATCAATTTTTGTTCACCCGTGCAAATTAGTGCAACATTTCAATCAACCAGTGACTGCAATCCTAATATGAAACTTATGGAGTTCATTTTTATAACGTTTTATTCAAAATAATATTTCCTTTATTATGAACATATTTTGATTGTCATAACACTATAAATAGATTTTTGGTCGAATTATTATCTCTGTAATTTTTTAATTGTCAGTAAGTGTATTACAATTTGTCGTCTGTGAGGCAGTTTTTTATTTCTAAAGATGGACATATAGTGTAAGCGAGAAGTTGTAGTAAATAGTCCAAAGTTATTTTTAATGCAAATTCCAATATCCTACTGCCGATGGTTTAGACAGAATGCGTCGTTATTCGAAAAGCTTATACCGCATGCCTCTGGTGACAAGCGAGCCGCTACCGCGACAACACAAATAGGCCTACTTATGGATGACAATAAAAGAACATAGTATACGTCGTTTTTACTCTTTTAATAAAGGTGTAACAGCCAAAACACGTGTCTGATGACAATAAAAACTATGAGCTTTTTGTATTGTGTTAATACAATAATATAAGAATTACTTTACAGGAAACACTAGTTTTAGAAACAAATGTGTCGTGTTGAAGGCCATCCAATCTGTCGTATACTTAGTGTATATGTTTAATTTCTTATTAATTGAATAGCGTTTGAATTTTTTGCTCTAAGATAATTAATTGCTCTAAAATATGAAAAAAAGTTGCCCTCCTACTTTCTCGTCATTTTCACCATGATTCACTACGTTCTTTACCTAAAAAAACGATTGAATCTCTTCGAATGTGACAGCCTGGCTTGGGACAGGCATATTTTCCCATAGAAGTGAGAAAATATGGCGAGTTAGAACTTTTTTCATATTTTTTATTTTAAAATTTTTATATTAAACATTTTTAAATTTTATTTCCTACTAATTTATATTACCTTTTACTTTCTAAATATCTTCCTCTTAATCTTCTGACAAGTCACTGAGGCCGCTTTCTTCACTGTCTTCTTCCTCGCTCACAGCGATGACAAACTGATCTAATGCATTTTCCATTAGTCCGTCTTTTTCCCAATATTCATTTTCCAACTTCTTTATGTGGTCACAGCATTTTTTCCAGTCTTCATTGGTGACGTGTTTAATGCCCTATCTGAAAGCTGGAGAAGGCGCTGAATTCTTAAATCTCCAACATTATTTTCCCGAACGAATCTTTTCATTATTGCCCATATTAATTCTATGTGGTTTAATTCGCAGTTGTAGGGCGAGAGGTGTACTACTTTGTGTCCATATTGTGCGAAGATTCTATCGATCTTGTAGTCCACTTTAGTCGGTTTATTTTTCTCAATTAGTTCGTACAGTACAGGTTTCCTAATTTCCAGGACAGCTGGAATGTTCGCCTTTGTCAGCCATTCGACCATTGTCTTTTTTGTATCATACCTATTCGGGACCTTGTTCTCTATTTTGCTGTGGTAGGCAGCATTATCCATGATGACGACACTGTTAGCAGGCAAGTTGGGGATGACCTTCTCTGTTACCCACTTCGAAAAATTGTCGTAATTCATTTGACCGTGGTAATCCCCAGTAGCCACATCAGCCCTAAAGAACAGTTGGGCCCCAGGTAGAAATCCCTCCTCAGAGCCAATACCAACAACAATAATCCTATTACTTCCACTAACACACTCCATCGCTCCAACGACTTCGGGTCCTTGCCAACACTTACGAAACGTTAGGTTGGAGTCGATCCATGACTCATCAAGAAAAAATATGTTTCGATTGTCCTCTCGTATTCTTCGCATACGCATCAAATATCTACACCGCCAATTAATTATGTCGTGTCTCTCCACTAAAATTTTCCTCTTGCTCACAGCTCTTTTCCATCTGAATCCCATTTCTTTCAGTATCTCTCTCAGTTTAGTTCGTTCAAATGGAAAATTCATTTTCACCTTCAGTTCATTAATAAGTTTCCGCACAGATGGGATTGTCTTCGTGACTAAATAAAACTCTTCGATAGTTGACTTTATTATGTTTCTATCGAAACTGTCGACTTCTTTGGGAATCCTTGTTGGAGATTTCCTTTTTTTGCTCGGTGAAATTACGGTTCCCTCAGTTTGTAGCTCCCGATGAATTGCCTGAAGTGTTCTTCTAGGCATACCTGTATATGCTTCTGCTCGTTTAGTCGGGCTACTGAAAGGGAACATGAATTTCTTGTCCAAACGCTCTTTTTCCATGGCGGACATCACGTTTCCTAGAACCTTCCTTTCTTTCTCGTGAATCACGTGCCTCTTAGATGGCCCAGGTGAAGATGTTTCACTCCTGATCATACTGGTCAAAAGTTCGAAAGGAGACACAATACATGGCACTTCACTATAGCCTAGTAACTAAATTCTATTAACTAATAAGTAATAAACTCAATTATATACAATTAATAAGTAATACAGAAATCTCAATTATATACACGCTGTTTACGTGCTGACAGCTGATACGGGAATGAGGAGCAGGGAGCGCGTTGTGTGTGTAAGTATGGGAAAAGGTAGTACAAGCGACAAGCCTGCCCATTCCCCCACTTTACCTACCCTGCGCACTCCAATCGCGGTCAGACAGTACACGAAAACACATAAAAACGACATCCTAAAAGAACAAACACAATTCAAATCACACGCATTCGAACATATCACACCCCACACACACAATATCGATCTTTCAAAAGTCCATACCGTCGCCAACAACAAGACGGACAGAGCTCCCAGCGGCAGCCTCTGAAGAAGCTTTTTAAAAGCGAAAACCGGTTCAGGCTATACGGTAAAACTTTTACGTTTTTACCCGTAAAAAACTTTGTGTTCCAAGTCAGTAGTGAACTAATTATATTTAATGACAATTACTCAACATTTGGTAAGTAACTTATGTATTTGCAGTATTAAAAAATAAAAACAATTATACATGCACCAGAAAATGAAGGCAGAGCCTATTACCTTTATATTTTTTTTTGCCCACACTTCCCTTTACAGGGTTGTCTATATTATAGCTCTTCTAATCTAACATCTTTACGGTTTGAACCATCATTTTTGCATACTTAAACTAGGAGTTTCTTCATTTCAATTTGGAAAAATCATAAAATTTTATTGCTATATTTTCACATTTAAAAAGAAACATAATCTAACATGAACTCTAAGTTGCTTAAACGTTCTTGGGACAACATCCTTTAATAAAAGTGCAAAGGGTAATAAAACCAGGATCTTCAAGATATCTACTGAAAGACTCATTTTCAGAAGATTTATTAAGAATACAAATTCATTATTACATGATTTGTAATGACATGAAATGTATTACCTTATTACCTTTAATTTGAGTAACAATTAATCAAGATACAATATTATGAAATCAGTGCTTTTCCATATTTTTTCAACCTTTATACTTCACGCTGCTTTACTCAAAAAGTTTCAAATGCAAAGAATTTATAAAATGTATTTATAAAATTATATGGGAAGAATCCTGAAGAAAATAGAATGGGGAGTCAATCTTAAAGCTAGTCTCATAAACCCCCCCCTGTCGGGAACAGCTCTTAGTTACGCCACTGATGGTAAATAACAGGATTTGTCAACGTATCAAGGGGTGCACGGGCTGTAATTATTTAGAAATAACAATTACACAAAATGTAAGTTATATGCAGCCACTCTAGAAAGAAACACAAAAGACAGACAGGTAATAAATGCACTAAATGGTTACCAATAGGTCAAGTAAATAACAAAAAACAGACATTTGAGACATAAAAAAAGCAGTGATGGCTCATGACTTTGTTGTTGGAAAGGGGCTAGGTCAGTAAGGGGCTAGTTCCGTGTACAGTCGACATAAATGTAATCCACCTTTGCCTAGCCACGTTCAAAGAGATACATTTTTAGACTCACTAGTGCTGTGAATAAAAATATATAAGCTGTGAATGTTATCTGTAATTTATTCACTGTGTTTTAAACTGAGATTTGCTCTGCATAATGTGAGACTGTAATATTTTTAGTGTCCTTATGTATGGCTTGGAATGCTGGGTGTTAAAAAAACTAGATGAGCAGAAACTATCCGTTTTTGAGAGGAGGGTACTGAGGAGAATCTATGGCCCTGTGAGGGAAAACGACATTTGGAGGCGACTGCATAATCGAGAGTTGTACGAAAGGTTTAAAGATCTTCCGATCGTGCAACTCATACAAATTAACAGATTGCGTTGGGCTGGTCATGTGCAGAGAATGGTGGAGGATAGAATCCCAAAAAGAGTGATGAATTATTTGCCAATGGGAAGGAGAAGGAAGGGAAGACCGCGTACAAGATGGCTGGACCAGGTTGGTAAGGAGGCAGTGAGGCTGGGTGCAGCAAACTGGTGGACATTGGCCGGGAGTAGAGACCAGTGGGGAAGATTTCTTTTGGAGGCCAGGGCCCGGACTGGGCTGTAGCGCCGAGGATGTATGTATGTATGTATGTATGTAATATTTTTAGTTCCAAAGAATTTTTGTTTGCACGCATTTTCTAAATGCACAGCACATTACTGGGTTTTCTTCTTCTTTTCAATTTTTTCTGTTAAGTGTTTAATGGCCTTAAAGCAAATCATTGTTCACATTCCCTCCTGACTACTGAACAACAAACAAAAATCCGTTCTCCATAGACACAAATTTTAAATTAATCAGCCTTAAGCAAAAAGACACGGAGAGTCGTTGCAAGTCATTGCTGTCGATGGGGACAAGAACAGACAACCTGGAGAGAAGGAGGAGGAGTAGGAGAAGCTGAAGAACAAGACTTTGTTCCTCTTCGCTCACAATTAACAACTTTTTAGAAAATCAATTACAATTATTATCTGGTTAGTTTCCATGGACTATTACCATCATTCAAAGTTTAAACATATGTTTTGACCACTAATAATCTGTGGCCATCTTCACTTTTAACAAAAACTTAATGTAACAATTTAAAACTAACTATGTGAAACATTTTTAACAAGTGCACATTGATGAAAAATAAATATTATTAAGTTAAATGGACACCAAATTATATATTATTTTTTTTTTACTTCCATATTCCTTAAGGAATGGAAGTATGGTGATGGCAAAAAAAATCGTGTTCGAGATTATTGCAGATTCTGATTCTACTACACTCAAAACATGAAAAAAAGTCGTTTTCCGAAAAGTGTCTGTGTGTCTGTCTGTGTGTCTGTGTGTCTGTCTGTCTGTAGATTTTTTTTCTATGGCAAACGATAACTGCCGCAAATTCAAACAGAATCAAATAATTTTTTGCATACAGCCCGGTTTTGCAGAGTTCTCGCGACCTATTGTTTTTGGTGAAGATCGGTTGAGGGAAAGGGGTAGTTTACCTGCAACGGTTTTTTTTTAGCAAGGGTAATTTTGTTTGTTTGGCAAACGATAACAGCCGCAAATTCAAACAGAATCAAATAATGTTTCGCATACAGCCCTGAATTGTAGAGTTCTCAAGACCTATTGTTTTTGGTGAAGATCGGTTAAGGGAAAGGGGTAGTTTACCTGTAACGTTTTATGTTTTAACAAGGGTATTTCCTATGGCAAACGATAACAGCCGCAAATTCAAACAGAATGAAAAGATTATTTGCATACAGCCCTAAATTGTAGAGTTCTCAAGACCTTTTGTTTTTGGTGAAGATCGGTTAAGGGAAAGGGGTAGTTTACCTACAACGTTTTTTTAACAAGGGTATTTTCTATGGCAAACGATAACAGCCGCAAATTCAAACAGAATCAAATAATTTTCTGCATACAGCCCTGATTTGTAGAGTACTCAAGACCTATTGTTTTTGGTGAAGATCGGTTGAGGGGAAGGGGTAGTTTACCAGCAACGTTTTTTATCATGCGTATTTTCTATGGCAAACGACAACTGCCGCAAATTCAAACAGAATCAAATAATTTTTTGCATACAGCCCTGATTTGTAGAGTACTCGCGACCTATTGTTTTTGGTGAAGATCGGTTGAGGGGAAGGGGTAGTTTACCAGCAACGGTTTTTTTTATCAAGGGAATTTTTTTTTTTTTGGCAAACGATAACAGCCGCAAATTCAAACAGAATCAAATAATGTTTCGCATACAGCCCTGAATTGTAGATTTCTCAAGACCTATTGTTTTTGGTGAAGATCGGTTGAGGGAAAGGGGTAGTTTACCTGCAACGTTTTTTTAACAAGGGTATTTTCTATGGCACACGATAACAGCCGCAAATTCAAACAGAATCAAATAATGTTTTGCATACAGCCCTGATTTGTAGAGTACTCAAGACCTATTGTTTTTGGTGAATATCGGTTAAGGGGAAGGGGTAGTTTACCTGCAACGTTTTTTTATCAAGCGTATTTTCTATGGCAAACGATAACAGCCGCAAATTCAAACAGAATGAAATAATTTTTTGCATACGTCCCTGAATTGTAGAGGTCTCAATGACTTTCGATTTTGGTGAAGATCGGTTAAGGGGAAGGGGTAGTTTACCTGCAACCTTTTACGTTTTAACAAGAGTAAAGTACTTGAAAATTTATTTAAACTTTTTGAAACAATGGTAATTGTTAAAAATAAAATAATTTTGTTGCCAGGCAATAAAATTATAATTTTTTCATTTTAATGTAATATAATATTTTTCATTTAATACAGCAATAAAAAGGCAGGTAAGACACAGCCTGGTTGTTTGGCTGAAAATGATTTTAAATATAAATCTTAGAATATGGAAGTCATGTATGGTTCTCCATACCGGTTTTTGGTGAAGATCGTTTAAGGGAAAGGGGTAGTTTACCTGCCACGTCTTTTGTTTTATCAAGGGTATTTTGTATGGCAAACGATAACAGCCGCAAATTCACACAAAATCATATAATATTTTGCATACAACCCTAAATTGGAGAGTTCTGAAGACCTCCCGTTTTTGGTGAAAATCGGTTAAGGGAAAGGCGTAGTTTACCTGCAACGGTTTTTTATCAAGGGTAATTTTTACTTCCATATTCCTTAAGGAATGGAAGTATGGTGATGGCAAAAAAAATCGTGTTCGAGATTATTGCAGATTCTGATTCTACTACACTCAAAACATGAAAAAAAGTCGTTTTCCGAAAAGTGTCTGTGTGTGTGTCTGTCTGTCTGTCTGTCTGTCTGTCTGTCTGTCTGTCTGTCTGTCTGTCTGTCTGTCTGTCTGTCTGTCTGTAGATTTTTTTTCTATGGCAAACGATAACTGCCGCAAATTCAAACAGAATCAAATAATTTTTTGCATGCAGCCGTGATTTGCAGAGTACTCGCGACCTATTGTTTTTGGTGAAGATCGGTTGAGGGAAAGGGGTAGTTTACCTGCAACGGTTTTTTTTTTAGCAAGGGTAATTTTGTTTGTTTGGCAAACGATAACAGCCGCAAATTCAAACAGAATCAAATAATGTTTCGCATACAGCCCTGAATTGTAGAGTTCTCAATATCTTTTGATTTTGGTGAAGATCGGTTAAGGGTAAGGGGTAGTTTACCTGTAACGTTTTATGTTTTAACAAGGGTATTTCCAATGGCAAACGATAACAGCCGCAAATTCAAACAGAATCAAAAGATTATTTGGATACAGCCCTAAATTGTAGAGTTCTCAAGACCTATTGTTTTTGGTGAAGTTCGGTTGAGGGAAAGGGGTAGTTTACCTGCAACGTTTTTTTAACAAGGGTATTTTCTATGGCAAACGATAACAGCCGCAAATTCAAACAGAATCAAATAATGTTTTGCATACAGCCCTGATTTGTAGAGTACTCAAGACCTATTGTTTTTGGTGAAGATCGGTTAAGGGGAAGGGGTAGTTTACCTGCAACCTTTTACGTTTTAACAAGAGTAAAGTACTTGAAAATTTATTTAAACTTTTTGAAACAATGGTAATTGTTAAAAATAAAATAATTTTGTTGCCAGGCAATAAAATTATAATTTTTTCATTTTAATGTAATATAATATTTTTCATTTAATACAGCAATAAAAAGGCAGGTAAGACACAGCCTGGCTGTTTGGCTGAAAATGATTTTAAATATAAATCTTAGAATATGGAAGTCATGTATGGTTCTCCATACCGATATTGGAAGTGGCTACAGGGTAATTCTGTTTTGAAGAGATGCCTGTGATCAGCTATTGTATTCAGCAAGTTGTAAATCATTCTCAGAATTTAATTATACTGAGTGTGATAAAAACATTATTTTTATTTTCCGAACATATGGCATATTTGTATGTGGTAGTGTTTTATCCAGTCGATATGCTTGTTAGCAGATAATGTCATTAGATAATACACCAACACAACATACAGTTGTCATTATGACATTTGTAATTGCAATGATGACAACTTTATAGATTCTGCACAATGTGTGCCTTACATTATGACAAAAAAAAGGTCTCATTCTTATCTTCACTTAAGGGTCCTTGTGAATTTAGTACCTTTTTAACTGTAAATAAATAGAAATACTCAATCTCACAAAGTGTAATGTAACATTACTAAAAAGGATATTCAGTTTGATTTTGTTTTGACACTGTACTGTTGCAGTGTTTCCCAAACTGTGCTTCATGACCACCACTTGGTAAACACTAAAGCATCTCCACAAAATAAATAAAATACGAAAAGACAATTCTTCAAACTGGTTACAGTAACATATTGTCGTTACTATGTCATTGTTGTATCTCATTTTGGTACGTAAGTTTCCACAGGTAAGTGCTGGTATACGAGGTGCTACCCAGAAATACCTAAAACTAATATGTCCCATATTAAAGGAGTGAGATCAGAATTGCGTGCTACTAAGTGCCTCCATCAGGAACCAGTCTAATGTTTATTATTGGTGTGGAAAGTTATAATTTTTTATGTTGTGAAATTGTGTTAAGGTTACATTTGTGGTGTTTCATGATTGACGACGTGACTTACTTGAACGAGAGCAAGGAGTCTGCATTAAATCTCGTTTTAACCTTGGGAAGGCAGGAATGGGGATACACCGAATGTTGCAATAAACTTTTCGCAGTGAAGCAACGGGGCAGACTCAGACCTATAAGTTTTTTGTTCAAGCATTCCAAAAATAGCACAACATCCGCTGAAGATGACCAATGTTCCGCGCACTCTTCAATTGACTTACTTACTTACTAGCCAACGCCCACCCTTGGCTGTTGGGCCATTAGGTGGCGCGCTGACCAGTAGAGACGTGAGAGCCTTGCCGTATCATCTTCGTCTTGGACTTGCGTGTCTGAGAGCAAGGCTGGACATGTAATTAGGTGATCCACATTCATGGAAGCGTATCCACAGAGAACACATTCAGGAGACGACAACACGCCGATCCGGTGCAGGTGGGAGGCCAGGTAGTCATGACCGGTTGTAGTTCTAAAAAGAGCAACACTAGTTGCTCGGGGTAGAGTTCTGTTGATGGGGCCGTCCGTAACCAATGTTGCCCATCTTTTTCCCACACAGGCACTTAATTGTTTTTCTTTTAGCCATAGGCTTATTGAGCAGTTTCTTCAATTGAGGTCACCAAAGCAAACATCACCAAAGTTCATGAAACAATTCATGAAAATGCTTGACACACACTTCATGGTGTCTGTAAAGCTGTAAGTTTATCATATGTGCATAACATGAATTTTGTTGGGAAAAATTAAAATTCGCAACACTGTAGTAAAATTTGTGCCCCCATCAGTTAAAGATCAATCAAAAACAATGATGCATTATATGCGCAGGGTGCTCAAAGAACAATGTGAAAATAAAACCCAAAATTCATTTAACACGCCATTACTACCCAGGAAACATAAGTTTGTGAGTACAACTCAGAAACTAAACAGGTGCTGTTTGTCAGAAACCATCACACATCTTATCTTCCCAGTCCTCATTAATTTACAGTGACTTATAACATTATCAGTTTACAGTTCTCAATATTTTTTTAAACAACCATTATTTGATTTTTTTAATGGATTAGGCTATATCAGTAAGGTCATTCCATGTCAAATCAAAAAAAAAAAATGATTTGACACCCATGATCTCAGATTTTGATGAAACTTTGCATGTTTGTTCCTTTCATAGACATGAGTAACCATGCCAAATTTTATTGCTGTATCTCACACGGTTTAGGTTTTAAAGCCTGTTAATTTTGGATTTTGCGGTTTTATAGATCGGACCGAGGAAGCTAAATTTGTTTTCTGATGGAAAATAAATTATATCTTCCTTGTTTCCCAACCTATGTTGATGAAAATTTTTATTAGTATATTTTAATATGTAAGGAATCCAGAAAAAAAAAAAAATTACACCAGCAAGTACCTACACATGGTCAAGGATAAATCCTAAAATGTTACTTAGACAATTTTTAAATGAAATACGGAGTTCCACGCTAAGTGGAATATCTTCAAAAGGGAAAAGGATAATCAAAATTTTTTTTATATTTTTGTTCTACAATATATACTCTAAAATAAAAAAAACTGTTGTTTTTTTTCACTCCTTCATTATTTTTTTACTTCATAGATAAAAATAATTTTTAAAATTCATTTGTTTGCCCACAGTTTATTAAATTAAAATTTATGAAGAAACAGGATTTTAAAACAAATAAATAATAAAGTAAAAATTATAATTACAAAGTTAAGCATATATTTACAACGTTAAATTTTATTTACAATGGAAAATTTCTTAAATGCAATACGGAGTTCCACGCTAAGTGGAATATCTTCAAAAGGGACAAGGATAATCAAAAAAAAAATTTTAGATTTTTGTTCTACAATATATACTCTAAAATGAAAAAAAATAAAACTGTTGGTTTTATAATGTTAATTAGGGCTGTACAGAAAAAATGATTAATTAAAACAATATCCTTAATTCATTAATAGAAAATTACATTAGGATTTAATTTAGTTTTAAAAACTAATTGTTCTAAACTCTAGTCAACTCACTAGCAACTTTTATTTAAAGAAAACTTATTATAAGCAAACAAACCATTCAAGCTGTAACAAGACCATTAAGTGGTGCTCTGTTTACTGATCAAGTACACTCTTGTTTAGACATGAAACTTTCATGTCTAAACAAGTGAGCCTGCTCAGCAGACAGAACCTGCCATCCACTGGTCAGTAGGGATGAGCATCGCCAGAAAACCATCGATGTTAACATCGTGAAGAGTAGGCTACATCAAAGTTAAAAAAAAACATCGATGTTTTTATGCCAATGTTGCAATTCAAATAAAAATCTATGCTTTTTACATGTTTGTAATAGTACAAATAATTGGGGATGAATAATAAATAAAAATAATTAAAGAGAAGAATAATATACCCCGATACTTTACTCACTTACCTTATCAGAAGATTCTGAAAAACCAATAGCCCTTGGGTCACCACCACATTTTGACAGGCGGAATGTGGAAACCTCAACACTGTACCCGAGAAAACAATTTAAATACATCTAACTTCCCCGTAACAGAATTTCCAGGGCCGTTGACGAACTCATTGAGAACAGGTTAGGTAAAGGCGAGGTGACGTTAAAATAATTTAACTCACATTCATAATTAACTAAATCTGTTCATTATTATTTATTATTATAATGATTATAAAGTGTTTTGAACAAACATACATAAAACCACCTCCTTTAACAAAAACAGAAACCTCTTTAAATCTACGTCAGGTTTGTTTACTCCTAGTAAAAGTTTAAATTAGTATTCCCAAAGAGAGAAAGGCCTATAAATTCTCTTATTTTCTTTTAAACAGTAAAAGTTTAATAAAATCACAGTGTAAAGTAACACTGTTAATACTTTTACTTTCAATTTATTTATTATAACAAATTATACAGGTATAGTCTATGTATAATAAGTATATAAAATGACAGGTATTCGTAATTCGTACCTGTTATTTTTTTTGGAATGGTTACGTTGGTACCTATAACTTTCGAATACTAGTTTAGCCCACCTGCCCTCTATAAAGAACAGAATATGAGATAAAGTAATACAAATAGGGTACATGGAAAGAAGTGTAATTCATTTTAAAAATACCTGTAACGTTGCAATATATCTTTCCGGTGGCATAATTAACGGGTAGAGAATTATGAACGATGCCGATGATATTAAAAATTAAAATGTAAACTATTTAAATTATGTTCTAACACTATCACAATTAAAAGAGAAAAACGCTATACCCAGTATGAAATAAACTAAATAATCTAAAACTAAATGGGAATGAAAACCAAATACGACTAACGTAAAGGGTAAACTGTTATTTCGTATGTATGTAAGCTAAAGCTAACTTCGAAACTGTTGAAACCTATGTAACAGTCTCCTATAAAATGGTTTCGTTTAGTTTTACCATATTATTACATCACTACGCTACTACATAGTTCATATACATGGTACTTATCATTTACCTAGGTTAGGGAGCAAACTACGTAGCCATTAATATCTAAAATAAAAATTTGTTGATTTAAAATAAACTAAATTTAACAATCAACTCAAAAAAGTCATTACAAATTAAAAAAATGTTCAAAGGAAAACATCGAAACGAAACCATCGATAGTATGAAAACATTGCAACTGAACCATCGATAGTAAAAACATCAAACATCGAACGTTAACCATCGATGTTTTTGGAACATCGGTCATCGACGCTCATCCTTACTGGTCAGTCAGTCACAGTCTGTTGCCAGTGTAACATACATGATTAGTGGTTATGTTTTACAGTTTTTTTATCTGTTTCAGTTTTTTACTGTTCAGTACTTCAAACTGTGTTGGATTTTTTGTACTGTAATTGTTTGGTTAACAACTAAGTGTGTGGAATTTTGATTAGTACCTAATATTAATGTTATTTTAAAAAGAATTTATTGTTAATCGATATTTTTTGAATGGTGGAAAAATGGAGGAGAAATGCAGTGTGGGGGAAGTTACTAACAGTGATTGTCATTTGTTAAGCTATGTCGAGAAAAAAGCCATACAAACTACTGAAAACTGTCTGAAAGTGATGTAACTCTTTTAAAATTGAGAACGGATTCAAGTTATGAGTTAAAAACTATTTGTCTTCATCATCAAAGTGTGTTTTTGAAAAAGTGTGAATTTTTACAACAGGTATGTTGTGACCCTTTGAAAAAACATAAATCTCCAAAAAAAAAAATTTCGTGTTGTAACTGTAGAACAGAGTAGGGTGATATTTTTATCAAAGGGCTACAAAGTGAAACCAGGACAAAAGCTTTGTGCATCTTGCAGGAACAATCTACTTAAAATCAAACAAATTGATGACAGTAATGATGAAAGTAGCTTAAACGCCCAAGATGAGGAAGTTGATGATGCGGGATTAACTCCTGATGAACTACTCCAATTACAAAAAAAAAAGTGCGATTGATGAACTAAATTCTTCATTCCATGAAATCGGATGTTCCCCAATGAAATTACATGCACTTCATCTGTAAGTGAACATAGCAGATCATCTTACGGTAAATAAAAACTACAAAGAGTATATGAAAATGTAAAAAAAAATTCAGACTGTTCTTCAAGTTGATTTGCCAGAGGAGAAAAATGACTTTAAGGAAAAAAGTGTGATGCTGGACAAGCTCGTCGATATAATTAAATAATGAATTCAAGTTGTGCATCAAGAAACAAACAGATTCAAATGCTGACAATTCCAGCTTCACTAATGTGGTCTAGAAGAAAAATAAAAGAGATTTTTAACGCATCTGATTATTCTATTCGTAAGGCTTAAAAACTGTTCAAAGACAAGGGGTTTTTAGCAGAACCAGATCCTAGACGTGGGAATAAGTTGTAAATTTACATTGTAAATGCCTAACTTTGTAATTATAACTTTTACTTTATTATTTATTTGTTTTAAAATCCTGTTTCTTCACAAATTTTAATTTAATAAACTGTGGGCAAACAAATGAATTTTAAAAATTATTTTTATCTATGAAGTAAAAAAATAATGAAGGAGTGAAAAAACCAACAGTTTTATTTTTTTTTATAGTATATATTGTAGAACAAATATCTAAAAAAATTTTTTGATTATCCTTTTCCCTTTTGAAGATATTCCACTTAGCGTGGAACTCCGTATTTCATTTAAAACATTTCTAAGAAACATTTTAGGATTTTTTTCTGACCATGTGTAGGTACTTGCTGGTGTAATTTTTTTTCTCAACATTGGTTGGCAACAACATAAACATTTTCATCAACATTGGTTGGTAAACAAGGAAGACATAATTTATTTTCCATCAGAAAACAAATTTAGCTTCCTCCGTCCGATCTATAAAACCACGAAATTTCAAAAACTTCAAAAAACAGGCTGTAAAAACTAAACTGTTTGAGATACAGCAATAAAATTTGGTATGGTTACTCATGTGTATGAAAGGAACAAATATGCCAAGTTTCATCAAAATCTGAAGTCATGGGTGTCATGGTGTGGTTGATTTGACTTGGAATGACCTAGGTCATGCTGATCAGTCTTTTGAGGTACCTGCTTTTTCTAATTTCACTTCTACCTTCATTCATTTCTCTACATTAATTAATTTTATTTTAGTTTATATAAAACTTAAAACACACACCTTTTAATTGTCATTGATACACCTTTGGAACAGTATATTTAAAAGGTTAGTTCTTCCAAAATTAAAACATGGCAACTGCAACTCAACATATCCAAAACATTTATATAAAAACTGTAAAATAAATAAACTGCGCGTGCTACCTCGGATTTTGAAAAGAAACTGAACTGAACACACATTCATCACTGACAGAAGGCTAGGCTGAGAAGTCTGATAAGATCTATGCCTGAAAAATATGTCTTAGTAATATTTTAGTTTTACTAATATTTTAGTAACATAATTTTTTAGGAAATATATAGGCCTACAGTGGTTTATTTAAAAAATGTATATGTAAGTTACAGTATGTCTTTGACTAATTTAAAATATTATTTTGAATGTTCATCACTTCTTTCACAGCACTTAACAATTATTATTTAAGGCACTTTCACTTGTGAAAAACTTACTTGTTGTTATTTCCTCAAACGTCATTTCAGAGTTGTATTCTCCTTCCTCAGTGAGGTTTAAATGTGGAATGTGTCAATTAGTTGGTAATCTGTAACGGTTTTTTAGGTGACTGGTTGTGTGTGGGGGTGTGGGGATGGAGGGGGGTTGGCGCGTGATTCTGAATTGTATGTGTTGTGTATTATTGTGTCGAATAGTGTGTTGGATTTAAATTGTAAATGTTCATTAAGTATGTTGTTTGGTTGTGTTCTATTGTGTTTGTATATTTCGTATTGTTCTGCAGTGTTGAGTTTGTGACTTTTGGGTAGGTAGTGTAAAATTTCAAGATTGTTTTTTATATTGGTGTAACTGTGGTTTTCTGTCTGGATGTGTGTGGCAAATGTGGATTGTATGTTGTTATTGGATAATGCTTTTGTGTGTTCAGAAAATCTGGAGGAAAAAGATCTTCCTGTCTGGCCTATATAGAATTTATTGCAATCGTTACAGGCGTAGGCTATATAAAATAAACTTTAATGATTCCGCATTTAAACCTCACTGAGGAAGGAGAATACAACTCCGAAACAACGTTTGAGGAAATAACAACAAGTAAGTTTTTCACAAGTGAAAGTGCCTTAAATAATAATTTAAAATAACTTTTACAAATATAATTTTATAGGGGTAACTTCTTTAAACTTAAAAAGAAAATGAAGGCATCAAAATTTTGAGTATGTTTTAAGCCAACCAGCTTAGAGATTTTCAATGATAACTTAACGGGACTGAAAGCATCAATCACAATTATTACATTTATTATCATTAGGTCTACTCGTGATCCCATTGTCATGCCACTTTGAAATTTTCATATTATGAGTGAATAACATTTGTTTTTTCAAAAATTTTCTGAAAACACTATCTCAAATATTGTTTCAAAAAATGTTCTAGTAACAAATTTTTATTTTTGTTCATAATGTGCCAAGCTTATAAAAAACTATTAACATGACCTACAGAACATAATTTTATGGCCAATACAAGATAAGTTCTTAAGGATTAAAAAATGTAACGTGTTTAAAAAATCAAATTTTTTCTTAAATTTCAAAATGAAATTCTTCAAAATAGAGTCAATAAAATGTAAAAAAATGCATTTAGAGCCACAGGGAGAATAATTACTGTCAATTGCATGTAAATCAATAATAGAGTCAGACCTGAGTTACTGTTTGATTTGCTGTGGAATGACCCAAAAACTCTATGACTATGTTTTGAATAGCAGAAGTGGCCATAATTAAATATATAAAGTTCTGAACATTAAAAATATTTGTTACACATCCGTCACAAGTTTCATGTTATGACTTTTTTGTTTTATATTAAAAATAAAATACAAAAGTAAAATTTAAAATAAAAAATGTTCACAAATTTTCTTACAAAATTGATTTTTAAGATAAACAAAAACTGCTTCAAAAGCATATTTCAGTTTTTCATATCCACATCTATGCCTACTTAGTATTCCAAATATATGTTTTATAAAGTACAATGCTACGTCTTTAAGTCAATACATAAAAATTAATAATTTATTTCAACTACAGCCCATTTTACCACTTTAGGGTTTGTTAATGCAAAGAGACTGGAAACTTCTGGTTTACAGATTGCACAAAGTTTTGTGTGTGTGTGTGTGTGTGCGCGCGCGCGCGCGCGCGTGCATTAGTCAATAAAATTTCCATAGTGATTCACTATTGTGTAACTACCACTGAATTATTATTATTATTCCTTACCTTAGAATAAGCAGCCAGCTTATTTGAAACCACAGGTGATCCTGGAGTTATTCCGGCTGTTACAACTGGCAGGCGATTCTCAACATCCACCCTTTAACAACAGTCCCTGATCTCCTGGCATACCTAAACTACAGCAGCAGCTACTGAACGTCTTTGGCGGCTCACTTATTTCAACTGTCGGTCTCTTGTAATCAGTGTACTTTTTTTTTAATAAATCAACGGTGTAATTTCGTCACACATACAATTGTTTTCTGGCGGCCGATATGAGATTTCTCAGGCACGTGGCAGGATACATTCTTCAAGACCGCAAAAGAAATGTCGGTGTACGGTAGGAGCTGAATTGATATAATCGCTCAATATCTGCTAAAATTGTTGGAACGTCTTAATCGGATTAACCAAACGGATGACTGCCGCATCCTCAAATAACTATTGAATTACAAGCCGAATGGATGGAGAGGTGTGGGGCGTCCGAAGAAGCGTTGGGATGACCAAGTCTAATCTATCTTCTTGGGATCGGAATAAATCATTTTTGGTTTAACCCTTCCGGAAGATGATTATCATTTAATTGTTTTCACCTACATAGCAGTGTAAATACGATCCTATTTAAAATATGGTAAACCAAAAAGAGTCGAATAATATTTGGCCAGATGGTGTTAGTGGGTGAACCATGATATCAATTTCCAGTCGCCACAACGTCCACATGTAACATATCATCTGGTGGATACTTGAAATAAACGCCTACGTCGTGTTCTTAAGAAAATCAACTTACCCTGTACATTTAGATAGATCATAAACTTGCATAAAACGCTGGCAAAAAGGCATGTCTGTAAACATTGATCTTGAACTGCTGTAAACATTTCACATGAAACAAAATGCAGATAATCAATCATAACCTAGACGTAAAGAAGAATTAAAACTGTAACACAACATTTAACTTTATCACAAACGAATTTGAAATGCTATATTTTTGAAGTTATTAACTTAAACGTTATAAACTATATCACTGACTATCCACTGATTAAATTAAAGAATAATACAATAACGCTCAAATACAAATTAATAATGACAACTGTAAACAAATTGCATACTGTTATCGCTCTTATCCGCTTATCGATACAGGAATCGATGTGATTGCAATCGAGTTATTGGATTGAAAGTCCACATGATAAATACTCGACGAATCATGTTTTATTCAGATTGTAATAGTGCATTCCATTAGGTCACTTAACTAATTTATCAGTACTAATATTACGATTAGTAATAGTAATCCAAGTATTTAACATACTAAAAGTAGCACAGGATTTGGTAGTAGGTTTATTCACTTTCTCGGTACGTACCGAGCGCGCCACGTGCGCTGATCCGTAAGTAAGATGACCTATCCTCCGTAACAAAATTTGAATTGCAAAATCAGCTGGTAGACAAATTAACCCGACCTTTAAAGGAGACGGTACAAAACATCGACTGCTAAAGTTGGTTGTGAAGAAAAGTCATATTTTGTTTCCGTGTTGTAACCTCTCGGTGCTTTTAGTATTTATTTTATTTCCTTTTAAATTTCTATCTCCTTGCTTGCTGGTTTTGAAAGAGAGGTTACAAGTTATTTAGAACTAGGCAAGAGCCTAGAGAAGCTAAAATGGGGCTGGGTCCAGTATGATGGGACTTGCAAATGAAACACTGAACTTAAGATAACAACAACGATTTATTATTCTCTGGTAGTACAACACCTGAGCCCCAAAAGGCTAGGTAACTAAGTTTTTTCATTGTTGAGTGTAATTTCCTTAATGTGTGCCTTGCCAAAAGTTGAGCAAGGAATAATGACTATTAACGATACCAAGCATTGAATAAGTATAAGATCTGAAGGATCAGTAAATATTAATTCATGAAATGTTACATGATGTCAATAATACAATTGTAAAGTGGCACACAATCTCGACCCGCAAATAATCACATATTATAACTAAACATAAATATATATATATATATATATAAACATGTACACCTGCAGGATTAATTTAACAATGTAACAATTATAAAATATCGGTATGGAGAACCATACATGACTTCCATATTCTAAGATTTATATTTAAAATCATTTTCAGCCAAACAGCCAGGCTGTGTCTTACCTGCCTTTTTATTGCTGTATTAAATGAAAAATATTGTATTACATTAAAATGAAAAAATTATAATTTTATTGCCTGGCAACAAAATTATTTTATTTTTAACAATTACCATTGTTTCAAAAAGTTTAAATAAATTTTCAAGTACTTTACTCTTGTTAAAACGTAAAAGGTTGCAGGTAAACTACCCCTTCCCCTTAACCGATCTTCACCAAAATCGAAAGTCATTGAGACCTCTACAATTCAGGGACGTATGCAAAACATTATTTGATTCTGTTTGCATTTGCGGCTGTTATCGTTTGCCATAGAAAATACGCTTGATAAAAAAACGTTGCAGGTAAACTACCCCTTCTCCTTTACCGATCTTCACCAAAAACAATAGGTCTTGAGTACTCTACAAATCAGGCCTGTATGCAAAACATTATTTGATTCTGTTTGAATTTGCGGCTGTTATCGTTTGCCATAGAGTTCACCTTGTTAAAAAAACGTTGCAGGTAAACTACCCCATTCCCTCAACCGAACTTCACCAAAAACAATTGGTCTTGAGAACTCTACAATTTAGGGCTGTATGCAAATAATCTTTTGATTCTGTTTGAATTTGCGGCTGTTATCGTTTGCCATAGGAAATACCCTTGTTAAAACATAAAACGTTACAGGTAAACTACCCCTTTCCCTTAACCGATCTTCACCAAAATCAACAGATCTTGAGAACTCTACAATTCAGGGCCGTATGCGAAACATTATTTGATTCTGTTTGAATTTGCGGCTGTTATCGTTTGCCAAACAAACAAAATTACCCTTGCTAAAAAAAAACCGTTGCAGGTAAACTACCCCTTTCCCTTAACCGATCTTCACCAAAAACAATAGGTCGCGAGTCCTCTACAAATCAGAGCTGCATGCAAAAAATTATTTGATTCTGTTTGAATTTGCGGCAGTTATCGTTTGCCATAGAAAAAAATCTACAGACGGACAGACAGACACACAGACAGACACACACACAGACACTTTTCGGAAAACGACTTTTTTTCATGTTTTGAGTGTAGTAGAATCAGAATCTACAATAATCTCGAACACGATTTTTTTTGCCATCACCATACTTCCATTCCTTAAGGAATATGGAAGTAAAACAACACATACATATAATTAACATTAACCACGTTCGCATATAAATAACACATCGCATGTTCACCCTGGTTATCAGCGCATATAATAATCTTCTTCAACACCCATAACCCCCCTTTTCTGACCAAGTGTCCGGCCCACCTTACTGATTAATTAAAAGGTGACTAAAACCCCCTTCCCAAAACTTCAATTAAAAAAAAATCCCAGGAGTGGAGCAGACATGCCCCCAAGTTTTAACAAGATAAGTGTTAACTGACTGTTCTCAGTAAGCCACGCGGCCAGCGCACAAATCCCATGCCGATATTTAATAATCAATTCAAATTAAATCCCATCAATTACTATTATGAAAAGTAGCATCACAAGGTCAACATGGATGTCCGGTTGCCTAACTGCATTTTATGTTTCTTTTTACCTTCAAAACAGAATAAAAAAAATAGTGGAACTTGACCACCATGAGTATTCATAACTGACATTGATTAATCTTGGGTGTTCTTATGGTTAACTAATTGTTATAGTGAGCAATTACAATTATCGTTACAAGATTTTTTTTTTATGGTAAATACAAACTGTGACAATGGTAATTTTAAAGTGTGCAAATTAGCCAAACAGTGGAACAGAATTTGTAATACAGAATATAAGTCATAAAAGTATTAAGTCAGCTCACAGTGTTACAAAACTTGACTACCGGCAGGGTCAGGCATCGGACGGGATCTAGCAAGACCTGCCACAGACAGACTTGCAGTGGACGTCTCCAACGGGAGTCGCCCACGGTTTAAAACCACCCCCAGATATGAATGAATAATAACACACGTGTCCAGATGGAGGAAAATCGTTAACATAAATATCCCAACATGCTTAAAACAGAAATAGAATGAGATTCAACTCTATCTACCGAACTCCCCTCGACCCGGGCGGTGCGTGACCCCGGCCGAGTTTTCACTCTCAGAACGAGATAGACATGATAGTAATTGAGGAGGCGTAAGCCTTACAAAATGCCATTAAAACATTGTCCTCCCATTTATCCGTAAATAACTGTCCACACTGGAACGTTTCATGAAATTCTCACAGAGTAATTCGGCCACAAGATTTAGGTTAAAAATGGTTAAATTTCACCTGGTTTGAAGGGTGTATGTTGAGGGCTCAGTAGTGTGTGTCCAGTCCATCCTTCCGGCTGACATAGCTGACGAAGGTTTTAGAATTACATCGTCGGAGGCAGTTGTTCGGCCATCCTTCCAGAGCGGGGCAGATTCCCGGCTACCTCGGAAACCCGGAGGTCACGTAGCTTTCTACTTATTCATAGAAGAAGCTGGGAGACGAAAACTGTTCAATCTACTCTGCCAGCCGGGGACCAGAATGTGAAGCGCCGAGCGTCGTATTGGAACTGAACTAACTGGCTCTTGAAAAAACCGTATGTAACAGCGATAGGGCGCGCGCGAGGCGAGCGGCGGAGGGGTAATTCACAATGACAAAGTCCAATTGACCGTACCAACTTCTTTCGCGTCGACAAATACGTAATTTCTTGAATAAAGCACAATATAGATATCGGAAGATCGCCGCGTTTTCCAAAACGCGGCACACCCCCACCCCAAAAGGGCAACCCGGTTGCCTCACCTTCAAACTCGGGAAAGTACCCTGCAGTGTACTCCCATTAAAACTCTGGTGGACATCGTGGGTGAGTTGGCCAGGCAGACTCGCTCCCAGGAAGACCACCAATCCCCATGCGACCCTCTCCGCTGTGCCAACCCCACGG
Source organism: Magicicada septendecula (assembly GCA_034769895.1). Lineage (NCBI taxonomy): Eukaryota > Metazoa > Arthropoda > Insecta > Hemiptera > Cicadidae > Magicicada > Magicicada septendecula. Next base: position 113,090,252 of record CM068373.1, read on the forward strand.
GACCGCCCCAACACGTCACCCTCTCCGGTGACCACCAATTACTCCCACCGGTCCCACTCACATATTCGTCATACGACCAAACAAGGTATCTCCCACCTTGATATGTGAGTCACCGTACTACTCCCGTCCGTCTCTCGGACCGACCAGCCACATGCACCCACAAGGCATCTCCAACCTTGCCATATGGCTGGCCCACTTCCCTACACAAGGGCGGACGGCCCCGCTTAGCCAGACAGAGAGGACCGCACCTAGGGCACACGAACATTAATCCAATCTCAACTCAACAAATACACCATAACTCGAGGGGGTTTTACTTCTCTACAGCACCGTCTACACAACTTTCTCTCGCAACAAAAAATAACACCAGGAAAACCGGGGAATGCGGCATGGCTCGGACCCTATAATGAACAACATCAACCTCAACAACTATTAACAATCAGCAACAGCACACCATCACTCCATCTAACCTTTAACACAGGGGAAACTGACGATCTCGGGGACCACAAGCTAAGTCTCTCTCTAACTCCGTTTGATAGATTTTTTTTTTTTTTTTTTTTTTTTTTACTAAGGGGAAGGAAAATTGGGAAGATGAAATGGGGCAAGGATCATTAAAGGGCAATAGCTAGGACTGAGGGTAAGGACCTGGCTCCCTCCGGAAATAAGGAAGAATGGAGGAAACCAAGGCTCGCGTGGGCAGGGGCGCAACCCTGAAATAGATGACCACCACTGGGAATGTGGGGGACATCTACCCGCTACCCGTTAACCTCTGCTTCTTACCTTTCTATGACGCACCTTAGGTATTCGCTCCTTTCGGACACCACTCTCTAAGAAATTATCTCGTGTTGAGCTGTACTGACTGGTTTCTTCGGGATCAGAATCAAAGCAACTTACCTCACTACTTTCACTCCGCTTTGGATTATGCTCATCGTCTAACTCCTCTGCTACAATTTCTTCCTTTTCTACAACTTCCCCTTCTTCATCCGCATAATCCAAATCAACTTCCTGACACTGCACCTCCTCAGCCTCTTCCCGTCGCTCCTCTGATCCATCTTCTTCACCACACGCCTCGCCAGCTCCTTCACGAACTTCTTGACTAACCTCTTCTCTGATCTCATTTTCATCAACACGTTCATCACCAACGTCATCGCCATCACTTCCACTACCACCATCTGAACACTGCACATCCACGTCCTCCGCTAGTTGCTCACCTGGTCCACCTGAAACTTCCTCCCGTTCCTCGGAATCCTCAACACTACTTACAGAAGGCGTCTGCACATCTTCACACACTACTTCACTCTCACTCACAAACTCTACAACGCTGCCACCCAATTTCTCCTCAACTTCTACCTCATCTACTTCTACTACACTTGCGGCATGGACATCCCCTTGTCCATCCACAACCTCAGAAACACTTGCAGCCCGGACATCCCTGTGTCCATCTGCAACTTCAGACTCTACAGTCTCCCTAACACCTACAACTATACTCACCTGCGCAGCATCTGCAGACCGCTCTTCTGACTCTTCTGTCGATTCCACTCTTTGACCACTTTCAGCAACCACAACGTCCTCAACATCTTCCACCCTGGAATCCAGCTGTCCAGGTTCATGTGCAATGACTACATTAATTTCGACCGGCGATGGTGATGTTACAGGCTCTGGATCCCTCACGAACCGAGATGTAAATACCGGAACAAATTCTGCGGCCTCTGGATTCAACCATGACGTCCTCTTTGAGTCCGGTAATTCAGTATTAACTGACGCGCTCTTATCCTCTTGTATTGTTCCCACAAAGTCATTCCGCTCTTCTACTTCTGCTTCCTTTTCTTCATCTACTACTCTCTTGGGCACTTGTACTTCCTCTGGAACCTTTAAAGTTTCCTTTTTCTCCGAATAGGGATAACGCCTTGGTACAGGCTCCCTACTTGCCGCTGTCTGTTCCCTAACATAATTTCTTTTTCCCCTGTTAATTTCATGTTTCTTTGTTTTCTGTGCTGTAGCTGTTGTTACCGTCTTCACACTTGCCACCCCCTTGTAGCCTCCATCACTTCCGGAATATTCAGGTTTTCTAAGCGTCTCTTGGGTTTTCCTCCACCCTCCATGTTTGTCCCTTTTGGCTCTTCCTGATGAACCACTGGAGGATTGGACATCTGTGGCATCTCTTCCTCGGGACTCGTCAGCCGCCTGGACCGTCCTTGAAAACACACACAGCTGTTCAAGATCCGCAAAACAACGTGGACGGTCGGCGAATGCCAAACGAGATCTCTCCTGGGGAGTCAGTCCTTGTAGAATTGCTTGGATAACTTCCGTCTCCGGTAACCCCAATCTTAACACCCGGGCAGCTTTCCGTATATCGCGCACGAAATCTCCTAACGCCTCTCCGTAGGCCTGTGGGCGATAGAATCTTTCCAACTCAAGCTTGAAGCGTCGTCGAGTGGGTATGAAGAAGTTCAACACCTCCCCATGGAAAGCATCAACACTGTCACCCCGACGCAGGGCCTTGGTGACCAGACCAGCCAACGTACTCCGGCAATACGGGTATATAAGATACAAGACCTCCCCATCGGACACCCCTGGGAAATCAGCCACCTGCAGGACCAGGTCCAAGAAAACCAACAGCTGGTCCTCATCAAATCCATCCACCACCGGAAATTTCTGGAGAACGCCTGTAAGAGGGTGGGGCAACTCCTGATAGCATACCGCCGCCAGAATTGCACAATACAAAACAACCAATCATAAAACAAATTCCCACTAAACACCTAACACAAACACAACCCACAAAAACATTTTAACAAGAATCGGAAAAACTCAAGTACTGTCCTTCCTTTGAGTAGACCCCCGGGCTCCTAGCGCCGCGAAAACCTGCCCCGCTCCGGAACTACCTCTCCGTCAGTCGCCAGACTCAAGAAGAAACAACATCAGACACTAACACCAACATACAATCCACACCACCTAACACTAACCACAATATACGACATTTCGACTACAACATTATCACCATTACAATCGGACGATACCGACTTCCAGTCGGGCCATACCGCATCCCACTAACCGCACGCGCAATTACTTTCAAAATTAAATACGGGAACCCATCCCCCTCGCGCTCTCCGGCAATGTCCAATTTCAAAACAACAACCCAACTACAACACGTGCCCATGGCGGCCTCAGATTTACAATTCAAAACATTTAACAATAATTCATAAAAAAAACATATATACTTCTACATTTCATGTCAACTATTAAGTGCCATTTTATTTGCCAGACTATCTCCAAGTTTGCAAGCCCCATCACACCAACGGACCCAAGGGTTCAACCCTAGAATGAACCACGCTCCAGCTACCATTTGTAACCTCTCGGTGCTTTTAGTATTTATTTTATTTCCTTTTAAATTTCTATCTCCTTGCTTGCTGGTTTTGAAAGAGAGGTTACAAGTTATTTAGAACTAGGCAAGAGCCTAGAGAAGCTAAAATGGGGCTGGGTCCAGTATGATGGGACTTGCAAATGAAACACTGAACTTAAGATAACAACAACGATTTATTATTCTCTGGTAGTACAACACCTGAGCCCCAAAAGGCTAGGTAACTAAGTTTTTTCATTGTTGAGTGTAATTTCCTTAATGTGTGCCTTGCCAAAAGTTGAGCAAGGAATAATGACTATTAACGATACCAAGCATTGAATAAGTATAAGAACTGAAGGATCAGTAAATATTAATTCATGAAATGTTACATGATGTCAATAATACAATTGTAAAGTGGCACACAATCTCGACCCGCAAATAATCACATATTATAACTAAACATAAATATATATATATATAAACATGTACACCTGCAGGATTAATTTAACAATGTAACAATTATAAATATCGGTATGGAGAACCATACATGACTTCCATATTCTAAGATTTATATTTAAAATCATTTTCGAAATGAAATATTACCATAGAAACTACTTCTTTCTACTTAGTGCTTCAGCCTTAACCACAGTACTGTGGTCACTAACGTATACCACCTCACGTTATCGCACTCGATTTTCACTGATGATGGAAGTCGATGGCATTGCCGAAATGTCTGGTTTTGTAGAAAACATTGGACTACGGCCAAATATCCCGGGAAGGAATTTTAACAAAAACTACTTCTTTGTTGCCGATAACGTTGTACACATATATATCAGTGGCGAAGTTACATGGAGGCAATTGAGGCAATGCCTACCCTAACAAATTCTGTAGAATAAAAATTATAAATACGTATGAACTACATAACGTAAAGATTATACATTGTTACTGTGACTGTCAAATTTATTAAACCGAAACGTGCTTTATTGAGCGACCGCTAGATGGTGACAGGTGAGATTCGGCATAGTTCGTTTAAAGCGAATGAGGCAACCTGAACTTGCCTCAGCGTTTTTTGTATACATCGTATGTAAGCAATGTAGTGGTGTGATAGGGAAGTGTAGGGAGGGGGGATTGTCCCGCGCTGTACACATAGAGCGTTGAGGCATGCCTCACTTCTGTGGTCCAAACAGTTAAGTTAAAGCGCCTGTGTTGTTTCTAAGTGTTTATTTTATGCGGTTATTAAAAGTGTCACTGTTATTCCACTGAACTAACAGATGATCAAGATTGTTATTTGAATTATTTGTAACATTAAACATATATGTAGAAACTAACCAAGTTTAAAAATTTGAAGTTCAATCAGTTGTATTATTGTGTATGACTAATACAAGGATTGTTCAATAGACACACGTATAGAGCTGTAAAGCATTTTTTATTCAACGATTTTAAAAGAAGTCTCCAATAACATTAAGACATGAGTTCCACTGTTGCGCTAACCTGTAGATTCCCTGCTAGTAAAATTCTTACGGCTGTTTGTGGAACCATTCGGTTACAGCAAACTCTACCTCAGCGTCCGATTTGACCCACCGTCCTTTTAGTGATTCCTTAAAAAAAATTTAAGATAAGATTTTTGCCTACCCATTCATTAACTACTAGCTTCGCCAGTAAGCAAATTGATGTCCATTTTTTCGGCTTGCACGCGTTATGTTGGTGTGGGTTTCGGCACTTTCCATTTAAAAAGCGTGCAAACGTAAGAAAATAAACATGAGTGAGGCCAGAAATAACGTGAATTGTGTGTTTGTGCCTTACCTGCCTTTTTATTGCCGTATTAAATGAAAAATATTATATTACATTAAAATTAAAAAATTTAATTTTATTGCCTGGCAACAAAATTATTTTATTTTTAACAATTACCATTGTTTCAAAAAGTTTAAATAAATTTGCAAGTACTTTACTCTTGTTAAAACGTAAAAGGTTGCAGGTAAACTACCCCTTCCCCTTAACCGATCTTCACCAAAATCGAAAGCCCTTGAGACCTCTACAATTCAGGGATGTATGCAAAAAATTATTTGATTCTGTTTGAATTTGCGGCAGTTATCGTTTGCCATAGAAAATACGCTTGATAAAAAAACGTTGCAGGTAAACTACCCCTTCCCCTTAACCGATCTTCACCAAAAACAATAGGTCTTGAGTACTCTACAAATCAGGGCTGTACGCGAAACATTATTTGATTCTGTTTGAATTTGCGGCTGTTATCGTTTGCCATAGGAAATACCCTTGTTAAAACATAAAACGTTACAGGTAAACTACCCCTTTCCCTCAACCGATCTTCACCAAAAACAACAGATCTTGAGAACTCTACAATTTAGGGCTGTATGCAAATAATCGTTTGATTCTGTTTGAATTTGCGGCTGTTATCGTTTGCCATAGGAAATACCCTTGTTAACACATAAAACGTTACGGGTAAACTACCCCTTTCCCTTAACCGATCTTCACCAAAAACAATAGGTCTTGAAAACTCTACAATTCAGGGCTGTATACGAAACATTATTTAAGTCTGTTTGAATTTGCGGCTGTTATCGTTTGCCAAAAAAAAAAAATTTCCCTTGATAAAAAAACCGTTGCAGGTAAACTACCCCTTCCCCTCAACCGATCTTCACCAAAAACAATAGGTCTTGAGTACTCTACAAATCAGCCTGTATGCAAAACATTATTTGATTCTGTTTGAATTTGCGGCTGTTATCGTTTGCCATAAAAAGTACCCTTGTTAAAAAAACGTTGCAGGTAAACTACCCCTTTCCCTCAAAAACAATAGGTCTTGAGAACTCTACAATTTAGGGCTGTATGCAAATAATCTTTTGATTCTGTTTGAATTTGCGGCTGTTATCGTTTGCCATAGGAAATACCCTTGCTAAAACATAAAACGTTACAGGTAAACTACCCCTTTCCCTTAACCGATCTTCACCAAAATCAACAGATCTTGAGAACTCTACAATTCAGGGCCGTATGCAAAACATTATTTGTTTCTGTTTGAATTTTCGGCTGTTATCGTTTGCCAAACAAACAAAATTACCCTTGCTAAAAAAAAACCGTTGCAGGTAAACTACCCCTTTCCCTTAACCGATCTTCACCAAAAACAATAGGTCGCGAGTACTCTGCAAATCAGAGCTGCATGCAAAAAATTATTTGATTCTGTTTGAATTTGCGGCAGTTATTGTTTGCCATAAAAAATACGCTTGATAAAAAACGTTGCTGGTAAACTACCCCTTCCCCTCAACCGATCTTCACCAAAAACAATTGGTCTTGAGTACTCTACAAATCAGGGCTGTATGCAGAAAATTATTTGATTCTGTTTGAATTTGCGGCTGTTATCGTTTGCCATAGGAAATACCCTTGTTAAAACATAAAACGTTACAAGTAAACTACCCCTTTCCCTTAACCGATCTTCACCAAAAACAAAAGGTCTTGAGAACTCTACAATTCAGGGCTGTATACGAAACATTATTTGATTATGTTTGAATTTGCGGCTGTTATCGTTTGCCAAAAAAAAAAATTTCCCTTGATAAAAAAAAACTGTTGCTGGTAAACTACCCCTTTCCTTCAACCGATCTTCACCAAAAACAATAGGTCGCGAGTCCTCTACAAATCAGAGCTGTATGCAAAAAATTATTTGATTCTGTTTGAATTTGCGGCAGTTATCGTTTGCCATAGAAAAAAAATCTACAGACACACAGACAGACACACAGACACACACACACACACACAGACACACACACACACACACAGACACTTTTCGGAAAACGACTTTTTTCATGTTTTGAGTGTAGTAGAATCAGAATCTGCAATAATCTCGAACACGATTTTTTTTGCCATCACCATACTTCCATTCCTTAAGGAAATATGGAAGTAAAACAACACATACATATAATTAACTTCAACCACGTTCGCATATAAATAACACATCGCATGTTCACCCTGGTTATCAGCGCATATAATAATCTTCTTCAACACCCATAACCCCCCTTTTCTGACCAAGTGTCCGGCCCACCTTACTGATTAATTAAAAGGTGACTAAAACCCCCTTCCCAAAACTTCAATTAAAAAAAAATCCCAGGAGTGGAGCAGACATGCCCCCAAGTTTTAACAAGATAAGTGTTAACTGACTGTTCTCAGTAAGCCACGCGGCCAGCGCACAAATCCCATGCCGATATTTAATAATCAATTCAAATTAAATCCCATCAATTACTATTATGAAAAGTAGCATCACAAGGTCAACATGGATGTCCGGTTGCCTAACTGCATTTTATGTTTCTTTTTACCTTCAAAACAGAATAAAAAAAATAGTGGAACTTGACCACCATGAGTATTCATAACTGACATTGATTAATCTTGGGTGTTCTTATGGTTAACTAATTGTTATAGTGAGCAATTACAATTATCGTTACAAGATTTTTTTTTTATGGTAAATACAAACTGTGACAATGGTAATTTTAAAGTGTGCAAATTAGCCAAACAGTGGAACAGAATTTGTAATACAGAATATAAGTCATAAAAGTATTAAGTCAGCTCACAGTGTTACAAAACTTGACTACCGGCAGGGTCAGGCATCGGACGGGATCTAGCAAGACCTGCCACAGACAGACTTGCAGTGGACGTCTCCAACGGGAGTCGCCCACGGTTTAAAACCACCCCCAGATATGAATGAATAATAACACACGTGTCCAGATGGAGGAAAATCGTTAACATAAATATCCCAACATGCTTAAAACAGAAATAGAATGAGATTCAACTCTATCTACCGAACTCCCCTCGACCCGGGCGGTGCGTGACCCCGGCCGAGTTTTCACTCTCAGAACGAGATAGACATGATAGTAATTGAGGAGGCGTAAGCCTTACAAAATGCCATTAAAACATTGTCCTCCCATTTGTCCGTAAATAACTGTCCACACTGGAACGTTTCATGAGATTCTCACAGAGTAATTCGGCCACAAGATTTAGGTTAAAAATGGTTAAATTTCACCTGGTTTGAAGGGTGTATGTTGAGGGCTCAGTAGTGTGTGTCCAGTCCATCCTTCCGGCTGACATAGCTGACGAAGGTTTTAGAATTACATCGTCGGAGGCAGTTGTTCGGCCATCCTTCCAGAGCGGGGCAGATTCCCGGCTACCTCGGAAACCCGGAGGTCACGTAGCTTTCTACTTATTCATAGAAGAAGCTGGGAGACGAAAACTGTTCAATCTACTCTGCCAGCCGGGGACCAGAATGTGAAGCGCCGAGCGTCGTATTGGAACTGAACTAACTGGCTCTTGAAAAAACCGTATGTAACAGCGATAGGGCGCGCGCGAGGCGAGCGGCGGAGGGGTAATTCACAATGACAAAGTCCAATTGACCGTACCAACTTCTTTCGCGTCGACAAATACGTAATTTCTTTAATAAAGCACAATATAGATATCGGAAGATCGCCGCGTTTTCCAAAACGGGGCACAGTGTTCATTATCCGAAGGGGGAGTCACCCGGTCAAAATGGAAATTACCGAAAGAATATTAATTAATATTGGAAATTACTGAATTGGATAATAATCATATTACCGAAGGAATAACAAGACATCGGGCGTCAAATGTTCGTCTACAGAACGCTTTACAACTTGCCTTTTTTAGTATAGATAACATATCACAACAGCTAACATATGGGAATATAAACGTAATATTGTTTTGCATAACGAAAAAGTGGCACAGGCTTGCCTACTGTTTAAATGAAAAAGAAAATATCGAAATATGTAGGTCTGTCCAGAGTTTAAATGATTCTTTTGCCCTCCTGCGATCACCAGCCGCCATTTTCTTTCCTCCAAAATTTGCCTTACAATACCACCTGTGGTAAATTTGCTAAATGTTACTGAAGGAAATAGGTATAAAGGGCGGATAGGGAATGGAAACTATCGAAGACTATAGCAGTGCTGAAAGAAGAATAAGGACTATGACATTTAAATAAAATAGTTAAAGTTATACTGCGCCCAGGGCCGGATTAGAAGCACTTGGTTCCTATGCTGCCATCAGAGTGGTGCCCCCCCCCCCCAATTCAAATTTCAACCTTTTATAGATTATACTATTTTGAATGTTCATCACTTCTTTGTTCAATACTTAATAATTATTAGTATTGTCGGTACTTTCACTGTGAACTTACTTGTTGTATTTACTCATACGTCGTTTGGAGTGGTGTGCTCCTTCGCAGTGAGTTTGGGTACGGAATGTGCAAACTGTCGGTAATATTATGTATAACGGTTTTAGTTAACAGGTTGTGTGTGGGTGGAGGTGGAGGGGATTGGCGCTGGAGTTTGAATTGTTGTAGGTGTTGTTTATTACTGTGTCAAATAGTGTGTATGATTTGAATTGGAATTGGTCATTGAGTATGTTGTTGGGTTGTGTTTTGTTGTGTTTGTATATTTCAAATTGTTCTGTGGTGTTAAGTTTACGACTTTTGGGTAGGAAGTGTAAAATAAAAACAAAAACAACAAACAACAAAATAAAAACAACACACAACAAAACAAAATACATCACACTCACATACTACAACTCTAACGCTACGTACAGACCGGGATATAAAATGATGCCAACATGTTGAAATTGGTTTTGGCAACATGTATCCCTTCAACACGCAAAAGTTGACGGGATACATGGCAACATCGGGCGGTATCAAAGAAATTTGTTGCCTGTTGCTTGTACCCCTGTATGCCACTCCAAATGGAAAACATCGCTCAGTCTGTACCGGGCAACAGTGTTGGCAACATCAACTCCTCAACAAGTGTCCCAGAGAAAACCATTAAAATTTTATCAGGTAAGTCATAGTAGATATTATTTGTTCATATTTTATTATTTTTAGTAGGTAGGCTATTATTAGCGACCGGATTTATATGCCTATTTCCACAGAAAATTTCTTGTGTTCTGTGGAAGCTATGTGCCATCCCCCTTGCCAGACGTTTTTTTTTCTATTTTATTTACACAATCAAAAAATAAATACAATAATATTCACATTTATAGTTTTAGTTTTATTTCACATTTAAATCCGGTCCTTAGTTATGATTTATAGTTATTAGGTAGGTTATTATTTATGCATATTTATTATTTTACTTCCATGTTCCTTAAGGAAATGGAAGTATGGTGATGGCAAAAAAAATCGTGTTCCAGATTATTGCAGATTCTGATTGTACTACACTCAAAACATGAAAAAAAGTCGTTTTTCGAAAAGTGTCTGTGTGTGTGTCTGTGTGTCTGGTGTCTACTGTGTGTCTGTAGATTTTTTTCTATGGCAAACGATAACAGCCGCAAATTCAAACAGAATCAAATAATTTTTGCATACAGCTCTGATTTGTAGAGTACTCGCGACCTATTGTTTTTGGTGAAGATCGGTTAAGGGAAAGGGGTAGTTTACCGGCAACGGTTTTTTTTTTATCAAGGGTAATTTTGTTTGTTTGGCAAACGATAACAGCCGCAAATTCAAACAGAATCAAATAATGTTTTGCATACAGCCCTGAATTGTAGAGTTCTCAAGATCTGTTGATTTTGGTACAGATCGGTTAAGGGAAAGGGGTAGTTTACCTGCAACGTTTTATGTTTTAACAAGGGTATTTCTTATGACAAACGATAACAGCCGCAAATTCAAACATAATCAAATAATGTTTTTCATACTGCCCTGAATTGTAGAGTTCTCAAGACCTATCGTTTTTGGTGAAGATCGGTTAGGGGAAAGGGGTAGTTTACCGGCAACGGTTTTTTTTTATCAAGGGTAATTTTGTTTGTTTGACAAACGATAACAGCCGCAAATTCAAACAGAATCAAATAATGTTTTGCATACAGCCCTAAATTGTAGAGTTCTCAAGATCTGTTGATTTTGGTACAGATCGGTTAAGGGAAAGGGGTAGTTTACCTGCAACGTTTTATGTTTTAAAAGGGTATTTTCTATGGCAAACGATAAGAGCCGCAAATTCAAACAGAATCAAATACTTTTTTGCATAAGCCCTGTTTTGTTGAGTACTAAAGACACATTGTTTTTGGTGAAGATCGGTTAAGGGAAAGGGGTAGTTTACCAGACACTTTTTTGTTTTGTCAAGGGTATTTTATATGGCAAACGATAACAGCCGCAATTCAAGCAGAATCATATAATATTTTGCATACAGCCCTGAAATGTAGAGTTCTCAAGACCTATTGGTTTTGGTGAAGATCGGTTAAGGGAATAGGGTTGTTTACAAGCAACATTTTATGTTTTATCAAGGGTAATTTTTTTTTTGACGAACGATAACTGCCGTACATTAAAACAGAATCAACTACTCTTCTGCATACCTTTCTGAATTATACAGAACTCAAGGTCTGTTGATTTTGTTGAAGATCGGTTAAGGGAAAGGGGTAGTTTACCTGCAACGTTTTATGTTTTAACAAGGGTATTTTTTCTATGACGAACGATAACTGCCGTAAATTCAAAGAGAATCAACTAATATTTTGCATACAGCCCTGAATTGTAGAGTTCTCAAGACCTATTGTTTTTGGTGAAGATCGGTTAATGGAATAGGGTAGTTTACCAGCAACGTTTTATGTTTTATCAAGGGTGTTTTCTATGGCAAACGATAACAGCCGCAAATTCAAACAGAATCAAATAATTGTTTGCATACAGGCCTGAATTGTAGACTACCTAAGACCTGTCGTTTTTGGTGAAGATCGGTTAAGGGAAAGGGGTAGTTTACCAGCAACGGTTTTTTATCAAGGGTAATTTTTTTCTATAGTAAACGATAACAGCCGCAAATTCAAGCAGAATCAAATGATGTTTTGCATACAGCCCTGTATTGTAGAGTTCTCAATACGTATTGGTGTTGATGAAGATCGGTTAAGGGAAAGGGGTAGTTTACCAGCAACATTTTATGTTTTAACAAGGGTAATTTTTTATATGACGAACGATAACTGCCGTAAATTCAAACAGAATCAACTAGGTTTTTGCATACCTTTTTGAACTAAAGAGAACTCAAGGTCTGTTGATTTTGTTGAAGATTGGTTAAGGGAAGGGGTAGTTTATTAGCAACGTTTTATGTTTTAAAAAGGGTAATTTTTTTATGACGAACGATAACTGCCGAAAATTCAATGAGAATCAAATAATTTTTTGCACCCCCTGAGTTGCAGAGAGCTCAAGGTCTATTGATTTTGGTGAAGATCGGTTAAGGGAAAGGGGTAGTTTACCTGCAACATTGTATGTTGTAACAAGAGAAATGTTTTTCATGACGAACGATAACTGCCGCACATTCAAACAGAATCAAATATTTTTTTGCATGCTTCGCTGAATTGTAGAGGACGGAAGGTCTGTTGATTTTGGAGAAGATCGGTTAAGAGAAAGGGGTAGTTTACCTGAAACATTTTATGATTTAACAAGAGTAAAGTACTTAATTTTTATAAATAAACTATCCTGATAAGAAGCTCATAGTAATCCACTGTAGAAACGTAGATGAAATATCTATAAATGAAGAAGTTAGGTGAACGGGGTGGGGGTAATTTTCTATTATTAAAAATTATAGTTGAAGGTGGAGGGGAGAATTTTTTATATGTGTACTACGTTATCGTCAACAAAGAACTAGTTTTTTGTTAAAATTGCTTCCCGGGATGTTTGACCGTAGTCCAATGTTTTCTGCAAAACCAGACTTTTCGGCAGTGCCATCGACTGCCATCATCGGTGAAAATCGAGTGCGAAAACGTGAGGTGGTATACGTTAGTGACCACAGTACTGTGGTTAATGCTGAAGCAATAAGTAGAAAGACATAGTTTCTATGGAAATATTTCATTTCGAAAATGATTTTAAATATAAATCTTAGAACATGGAAGTCATGTATGGTTCTCCATACCGATATTTTATAATGTATTGCATGACTTATTATATTTGTAGGAAACATGATATGGACGAAAGAGCAAGTAATAGAGCTAATCGAAATGTTGAGAGTTGCTCCTGCGTTGTGGGACATCAAGAGCAAAGAATATAGGGACAGAAATCTGAAATATGACGAAATGTCAAAAATGGCTTCGCATTTCAAAACAAATGTGGATGAAATATCCAGAAAAATTAAGTCCCTTAAAACTCAATGCAGCCGGGAACGGAAGAAAATAGAGGAGAAAAGTAAAAGTGGAGCTGGTACAATGTCAGAAGACAATATGTGGTTTGGGTACAATATGATGAGCTTTCTCAGAGAAAACAACATCTCCAAAGGCAGTCGAAGTACTATTGAGGTAAATATTTATTATTATTGTTTACTTAATTAGGTTTTATTTCATTAGGAATTCAAACCGTCAACTTGGTCATCAACCCGTTATGGTAGTCCAGTAAAATATAAAAATTGCTGGAAAACACAGAATTAAATTGAATTGAATTAGCATAGCAAAGTTATACAAGAATTATAAAAATTTTAAAGACATCTTAACCAAAACAAGTTACATCATAATGAAGTGTTATATAGGTTAGATTTATTCTAACCTAACATTAAGTCTACAACGTTTTAAAATTAACGCAGCGTTAAGTGTATGTTTTAAAACGAGATAGTGATCTAACAGTTAGTCAGGTTAGGTTGTATGCATGTTTTACAGTTAACATAACATTAAGTGTAGGTTTTAAAACAAGATAGCACTCTAACTGGTCATCTCCCTTGAATTGGTTATTCAACAAGCAAGCATATGATGGCTGGCCAGCCATTTTGATTTCTTAAATGTTTGACGTTTTTACCACTGGTGTGCTGCTTTCTCTATTATATCGGGTGGCACTGCACTCAGCTGATTTTTAATATTAAAATTAAACTAGATTTCAAACCGTCAACTTGGTCATCAACTCGTTATGGTAGTCCAGTAAAATATAAAAATTGCTGGAAAACACAGAATTGAATTAGCATAGCAAAGTTATACAAGAATTATAAAAATTTTAAAGACATCTTAACCAAAACAAGTAACATCATAATGAAGTGTTAGGTTAGATTGATCCTAACCTAACATTGAGTGATGCATATTTACTTCATTGCGTCATCATCAATTAGGAAAATAATATGTATAAGGATAAAAATGAATTACTTTTTATACTATACTATTTTATTACATTTAGCTACATACGGTATTTATGACCACTCAAAACTATACTCAATCACACAAGATAATCAAAAAATAATGTTACTTTTATTTAAAATAAAAAAAAAACTAACTGCAATGTAAAGTATAATAACATAAAGCAACGTATTTATGCAAGGTTATCTTGCCACGGTACTTTCCCTTCTGAAATAAAGAATTGACCGATTTCTTTTCTAATTTCTTTTGCCTCCTGAGAAGCATTTCTCGGGATGCGCTGTAAATCGAGTAAACCTCTCTTATCTTCTGACCTCCATGAACCCTGCGTTATTGTACCAGTCTCTAAATCTTCCATGTCAAATGTACCAGGCGGTGTGTATGTCCGTACTGACTTTGCATCTCGTCTAAGAAAGTTGTGTAGATAAATGCAAGTAAGTACTACACTTTCAACTTTATTAGGATTTTGTGGAATAGGCCTTCTAAACACTCGGAAAACAGTCGCCAACAACCCAAATATATTCTCGATAATGCGTCGAGCTCTGCTCAATCGATAATTAAAAGCTCTCTCCAGGGAACCTTTTGGGTATGGACCTGGGAAGGGCTTCATGAGGTTTGGGCTTAGTGCAAATGCGTCATCTGCTACCAATACAAAAGGAATAACACGCGTTTGGCTTTTCTCTGATATAAATGTCGGTTTTGGAAGTTGCAGTTCATTTTTAATAAACTTCTTATAAAATGTTGTGTTCGCAAAAACACCACCGTTCCCTGGCATCCCACATAGGCATACCTAATTCGGTACTCAGCATCTGCAATAGCCATCAATACGATACTGTATGTGCCGTGGTAGTTGTAATACACACTTCCACTGTTTTCTGGTGCTTCAATCTGCACATGCTTCCCATCAATTGCGCCAATGCAGTGGGGAAAATTCCATTTTAAATTAAATCCGTTTACAATTTCATGCCATTCTTCCTCTGATCGTGGTATCTGTAAACACCAATTCAAAATATATAGTCACAAAAGATTTAATTACATCCGCTACTTTGCTAACACAAGTTGTTTTTAAACACAGTTTACAAACATTTTATATTAAATAAATAAATAATAATAATAATGCATTTATATGTTTAATAGGAAGATGCAGAAGAAGTCAGAAACCCCGATGACGACGGCGACGACGCTAGTGATTCACTAACCGATCATGACCAGGAAGATGAAGCACAACATGAAAGTGATGATTCCTTCGACATCTCAGTGTGTTAACGCCAACGCTCAGTGTGTAACATCAACGCCGAGACCAAATCCAAAAAGAAAATCAAATAATGATCCGCGGGTGGATGAAGCCTACAAATTTATGCGGAGTGTACAAGATAACGTTAAACCAAAAGTTGACTTCGCAGTTTATGGTGAAAATGTAGCCAGCAGAATGCGCGGCGCAAAACAAGACAGTCGGGCTATATCTATCTGAAACTCAACAGACTCAACCACCCTCGTCTTTGCCACAACAACATATAGATACAACAGAATCTCGGTCACCGTTGGTAATGACAGACTTTCACGAATTCCTAGCACCTAAAGAAAATTCACATTCTCAAAATTCATAACTTCTTTTAATACAATGTACTAGATCTATTGACAATAAATTAATAATAAATAATTGATAATAAATAATTGATGTGTTTTTTCTCTTCCAAAAGTAACCCTTTGAAAAGGTAATAAATAACAGTCGAACCTCTATATATCGAACATTAAGGTTCCTTGAAAAAAATGTGATATCAAGAAATTTCCATATATTGAAAGATCGCAATTTTTCATCCTTGTCATACTAAAAACAATTACAGTTTTTTTTATATTTGTGTACAAACTAGCCTCTTTTGACATCGTCAATTTATACACAAATATACCCGTGAACCAAAGTTTGGATATTTTGAACGACAATCTTCACGACACTAACAAACTGGACACACAACTCATTAAAGAACTAATTACCATACTAAGGCTCATCCTTCAACAAAACTATTTTACTTTCAACGGGAATTACTATATTCAAACAGATGGCCTGGCTATGGGTTCACCGTTATCCGGCCTGTTGGCTGATATATATCTCGATTTTTATGAAAACAACTACATCCTTAATAATAACATCTTCGCCAATAATATTATCTTTTATGGCCGATATGTTGATGACACTTTTCTGATTTTTAATGGTACCCTACGCCAAATCAGTAATCTTAAAAACCATATGAATACTGTTACTCACAATATTCAGTTTACTATGGAAACTGAAACCAACAATGAACTCAACTTTCTCGATCTTACTGTCACTAGGCGGCTTAACAACTTAAATTTTAAAATTTACAGAAAGCCTACCACCACAGACGTGACCATACATGCAAACTCACACCACCCTTTCTCTCAAAAATTAGCGGCCTACAACAGTTTCATTCACAGGCGTATGATGATCCCCCTAAATAATGATGACTTCGAGTGTGAACTCAACATAATTAAACACATAGCTATAGCCAACGGCTATGAGTGCCAATTGATTGACAACATCCTTAAAAAACACAAAGCCCGTTGTTCCAGACAGACACAAGATAATACACCTAATAACAAATTCATCTCAACAACATACACCGAGTTGATGCCTAAGATCCTAACATCCACCTTAAGTAAATTAGGTTATACCTTTAAAACAAATAACCGTCTACGGAACTTAGTTCGTCCAGTCGTTCAGACCAACATTGAATCCAAAACCGGTGTTTATAAGCTTATATGCGACGATTGTGACCGTTTTTATATCGGCCAAACGGGTAGACCTTTTATCAAACGATTCCGTGAACACACACACCACACAGCCACTTTAACAGGGGTCATTTTTCCCTAGATAATATTAAATCTAATTTTACACGGCATCTAATTTCAAGCAATCATTCATATACCAATTTCAACGCTAACCTTATACCTCTACATTATTGTAGTAAGGGCCGTTACATGGATGCACTCGAAGAATTCGAGATATATAGAGGTCATAATAACCCCGATATATGTGACGACATACTCAACGATAAACTTAACTTCAGGTCCAACCCACTGCATGATACCGCGCTGCGATCGCTTAAAGATAATACTAGATAACAGTGCCCATCGACACAGTCTTGACAAGCTACACGCGATGCACCATGTCGGTTAATAGTACGCTTATAATATGTTCATTCATTGTATTTTATGTTTTTTTTTGTTTTTTTTTTCTTTTTTCTTATTTAATTATTACCCATTCTTATGAACGTAAACTAAGGTCCCTTTTTGATGATAATTACATTTTATAGTTTTTCAAATCTTACTTTTTGTTCTATAGGTTCGACTGAATATTTGAAATAATATATGCACCATGCCTGTAGGCATATTTACATGTATAAGATTACATTATTAATTGATGTTTTTTATCTACTTACTTGACAATATCCTTTAAGAACTTCAATGATGGCTTCACACACTTCGGGTACAATTGAGGAAATTGATTGCTTCCAATCGCCTCCAAGCTCGCTAACGAAGATAATCTCTCATCTCCCGTAGTTGTACTCAACATATCTTTAATGCGTTTTAATACAGAAAATGATCTTTCAGATTCGCAGTTAGCTATTGGAATCACCAAAAGCATACGATAAGCAATGTGTATATTTGGAAATACATCAATCATTTTACAATCAATAATCCAGTTTAATAGGCTACATTGAGCGAACAATCTGTAGTATCATGGATTCTATCATCTTCATTCGAACGATTTGGAAATACACTTCTTTCTTGCAATTTTGCTCGTGGTCAATCTATTAGAAGATCGATTGAGTAAACGTCTATTAGAGTTTTTGCTTCATTTTCCAACTCGACACTCTCCATGGCTAATAACTGCGTAAGAAAACCAAACGATTCTGTAAGCTTTCCTTCGCTTAGTCATTCAGCTGTATGGTCCCCCCTCCGACATATGAGGCCCTGGTGCCCGGTGCTGCACCATATCCATATCCTACCGTTATGGATAATCCGCCACTGACTGCGCCGCTCTCGGCAGCAACCGAACTGAAGGAATTAACTTGTACTCAACACTGACACTAAATAAGACTGAAACTAGTAACCTCCTTGAGCTGCAGAAATCGCTGACTCTTTTGGTCAGAATGTATTTATTACTAAATAAAATCAAATTAATAAATTCAAATTTTTTAAAGCTGTGCTTATAATTTTTTTGTGGTTCTTAGTATTATCCGAGAAACAACACGGGGAGGTGACCATGGACAAACGTATATTTATGTAGGCCTACGTTTTCATGACGACTATCGGTCTATGTCTAACACTTTTCACAAATACACGTAACTGATAACAATCTATAGGACCTGTAGTGTTTTTTGCAAATATAGCTTACAAACGTATTGAAGGCAGTTCAAAATTTGAAAGCAGTAGCGTGGCGTCCATGTAACCGCTGTTGCCGGCGGCAACAGTACTGGAAATAAGTGAAAATAATATTAATTAATCACAGAATAAATACTTTAGTTATTGGATAATTTTAAATACGAACAATATTAGTAGGGAAACTTTAAGAAAGCGTAGCATTGGTTTCGAACTGCTGGGCACTTGCACTGTCTTGTGTTGGCGGCTCAGACATCGGTATTCTTTTACTGCGTACGGTCGTTGACCTCGTAGTAGTTGTCACTGTACAAATTGAGGAGGGGGGGACACATTCGTCCATCCACTGTGTTGCCGTTGTATAAACCGGCAAAACGCTCAGTTAGCAGCTATGTTCGTTTTCGGAACTGACGTGCAGCAGATACTACGTACGTATTTGTGTTTTGTTCGTTTAGTCATGTGTTTCTGATTTATTGTGTGTAAGTATAATGAGAGTCAGATCCCGTTGAACCGGGACCCCCTTCTTCTCCTAGCGAATGATAGAAAATACTCTAAAAAGAACACTTGGTACAAGAAAAAATTCGAACTAATTTTTAGGTCAAGTTTTAGGTCTATTAGAACCGGCAACAGGTGTTATGTACCCTCGCCACGCCACTGTTTGAAAGGATGTTGACGAATACAAATTTTGTAAATTTTAAAAGATACCGAATTCGTTTTCTCAAAAAATCCTCATAATTCTATGACGCACTTAGACTCTGACTTCCATTTTACTTCCATGTTCCATAAGGAAATGGAAGAATGGTGATGGCGAAAAAAAATCGTGTTCGAGATAATGGCTGATTCTGATTGTACTACCCTCAAAACATGAAGAAAAGTCATGTTGTTGAGGCCAGGGCCCAACAAGGGCAGTAGTGCCATAGGAGAGAGACAAAATATTGATTTTGCTGAAGATCGGTTAAGGGGAAGGGGTAGTTTACCTACAGCGTTTTATGTTTTAACAAGAGTAAAGTACTTAATTTTAATAAATAAAGTATCCTGAAAAGAAGGTCATAATAATCCACTGTAGAAACGTAGATGAAATATCTATAAATTAAAAGGGTAGTTGAAGGGGGTAATTTTCTATAAATGAAAATGATAGTTTAAGGGGAGGGGATACTTTTTTATATGTGTACTACGTTATCGGCAACAAAGAAGTAGTTTGTTGTTAAAATTCCTTCCCGGGCTGTTTGGCCGTGGTTCAATGATTTCTGCAAAACCAGACGTTTTGGCAGTGTCATCGACTGCCATCATCAGTGAAAATCGAGTGCGCTAACGTGAGGTGGTATACATTAGTGACCACAGTACTGTGGTTAAGGCTGAAGAAAGAAGTAGTTTCTATGGAAGTATTTAATTTCGAAAATGATTTTACATATAAATCTTAGAACATGGAAGTCATATATTTACCATATTTTGGACTGTGATACCCCTTATGTTAAAACCTTTTCAAACTAAACAGTACATTCGTGTTTGGGTTATCTTTTCAATTCTGTTGGTTTAAAATTGACTGCGTTCAGTCGAATTATAACTGAGAACTCGCTTTGTTCGTTTAGTAACAAATTAATTTGTCATTTCCCTTATGAATGGCTTGTTCTGGCAAAACAAAAATAGTACAGATTTTACTATTTTTCAAGGCTTAATTAATTTATCAATATCTGCTAAAATTAACGAAAAACACTTCAAGAGTTTTTTCACATGAGTAAGAACCCCTGCCATGTAAGTGAAAATACAAAGTTAAATATATTGAAACTTTAACATTAAGTTAGGCCCTAAAATTAAATAGTAAATCAATAGACATGTTGAGTGACAGAGTTACAACTGAAATTTCTGTTCTGGCAGTGAACAACTATAAAACGGTCATGAACTCAAGTGACTACAGTGAGGTGGGGTTTTGATTGCGTTTTAATAAAGAAGTAAAATCATAAAATAGACTCAAACAAAAACAAATAAAAATTAAGTATTTATTTTTTTTCAGATTATGTTTTCATTTAGAAGTCGTTACATATTTTTTTTATGGGTGGTCAGACTGGTCAGCATTGATCTGTTAGGAACCAATTACATTACATCCGTTGATTAATTTGTTTGTTTATTTTTTTTTAGTTCGGATAACGACAAAAAACCGTAATTTCTGAATTCGCCACAAACCATACATTACTGCAACTATTATTCTTACACAATTTTAATAATGGTTGGTATGTACATTTTTGTTAAAAACACTGAAAAACTGTGTAATATTTTACTGTGTAATTGCACTTAGACTGCAACATTTGATCTTCTGTAACTCGGGACTGGATAAAAATTCAGTTCGAATTATAGAAAACTAATTTTTGAATAATAGTTCCCTTCTGCGGGAATCCTTTTGAAATCAAATACTTATGTACCTATTAAATACGCGTATATAAGCAAAGACCAATGCAGTAGTTAAGACAGCGCCGATCTGTTACAATATAAGTTAGGTGTTTACTCGTGCATCTGTTAATTCTCAGTTTTGACTCAAAAGTTGGAATTTGTTTGCCTGTCTATCTACTTATCTGTTTAGGGTATGTCTCACGATAACTTTTGAACGCACTAACCGATTTTCAATTAAACTTGTCACGCGTGTTCATATTTTCACCCTACAGAACTTAATAGCTTTTGAGGTTGACCCCCTCCATAAATAAGGAGCGGGAAGCAAAAATGTGAATTAAAAAGCGAAAAAACTAAGTGGGGCATCAGATTAAAGGAAATTTTTTCTAAAATATGAATTCCGTGTTTATTTTTGAAAATTTTCAAGTTTTGGGACACCATGGGTAAAATTGTATAAAATCGCAATACTTCATGTGGCGTATATAAATTAAAGAGAATTTTAACCAAAATCTGAATATAGTGTGAGGTTTAGAAATTTAAAAATTCTTTGACAGAAGGGCCCAAAATTGGAATTAAAAATTAGCAAACAAAATTAGAATAATCCAGCCGGGTGTCAGACTGAAATGAATTTTAACACAAATTCTATTGTTTGAGATTTTTAGCGTATATCGTATGATTGCTCTATTACTTTTCTAAAAAAAGTAGGATGATCGAGATTTTCGTAATTTTTTTGACAATTGAAACACTATATAATATCAAAATTTATGTAATAATAAATGTACTTTGTGTAGTGAGCGAGTTTTGCAACTAGTGGAGGTTACTAGTTGTATTTGTGAAACGTCTAGATTTAATTTTTGAACATTAGCCTCAAAATTAGAAATCAACTAATCAACCAATCTCCATAACAGACCTGTCTGGTGATCGTTATAAATCTGGGAAAGAAGACCTTTACGGAAAGGGTTCTACACTAAAGAACGTCGGCATTTAAACTTTTCCTGAATATATTCTGGTTTACAATAGAATGCTACTGTCGAAATTAAACAAAAGCCATCTTGTAATAATTTAAAAATTTTTCTCAATTGTCTTAATTTTAACTTCCATGTTCTATAAGGAAATGGAAGTATGGTGATGGCGAAAAAAATTCTGTTCGAGATAAGGCCTGATTCTGATTGTACTACCTACAAAACATGAAGAAAAGTCATTTTCCGAAAAGTGTCTGTGTGTCTGTCTGTCTGTGTGTCTTTGTGTAGAATATTTTCTATGGGAAACAATAACTGCCGCAAATTCAAAGAGAATCAAATAATTTTTTGCATACGCGCCTGAATTGTAGAGGACTCAAGGCCTATTGAAAAGAAATATTGAAAGTGCGTTCCTGGAGGAGAATGGCTACCGATAGAAGAGAATGGGGGGAAAAATTGAAGGAGTCCAGGGCCCAACAAGGGCAGTAGTGCCATATGAGAGAGACAAAATATTGCGGTTAAGGGGAAGGGGTAGTTTACCTGCAGCGTTTTATGTTTTAACAAGAGTAAAGTACTTAATTTTAATAAATAAAGTATCCTGAAAAGAAGGTCATAATAATCCACTGTAGAAACGTAGATGAAATATCTATAAATTAAAAGGGTAGTTGAAGGGGTAATTTTCTATAAATGAAAATGATAGTTGAAGGGGAGGGGGTACTTTTTTATATGTGTACTACGTTATCGGCAACAAAGAAGTAGTTTGTTGTTAAAATTCCTTCCCTGGCTGTTTGGCCGTGGTCCAATGTTTTCAGCAAAATCAGAAATTTCGGCAGTGCCATCGACTGCCGTCATCAGAGAAAATCGAGTGCGCTAACGTGAGGTGGTATACGTTAGTAACCACAGTACTGTGGTTAAGGCTGAAGAAACGATTAGTTTCCATGGAAATATTTCATTTTCTAAAATGATTTTAAACATAAATCTTAGAACATGGAAGTCATGTACAGTTCTCCATACCGATATTTAGTAGCGTGAATTGTCGTAAATTCCGAATTACAGATGTTCCACTGTAGTTTTAAGAAACTGTAGGGTACAACAAAAACTGACTGTATAGAATTTCTGGAAATAGTAATCAACGCCGGGTCCGTCATCTTATTCGTACACAAAGCCTTCATTTCCTTAAACCTTCTCTGCGTGCTGTTTGCTCGTCCCTCAATATACACCTACTGTCACCTTTAGTCTGCCTCTAGGTGACAGATCCGAGGGAACTGTTTTAATTTTCTTATTTCATCTGCACTACAGTGAAATCTTCGAACAACGGTTATCGATACAGCGACATTGCCCTCTAAACGGTAAAATATTCTGGTCCCAACCGCAATTCCGTTAATGCGATATAAAATTTCTATGGATTTAATGATATTCTCGATAAATCCTTGTATGCGAGAGTTTGTTTATTTTTCAGTCCCCATTAATGTACTTTCTTGCCGGTGCTATAACAACGCGACCAGTGGAATAATCACAAGAAGATCTGTTGCATTCGTTTGAAAAGCGTACTCGAGGCTTTTGATCTTCTTGTCCGTGCTGTAAGAATAGCCTTTTAACTGAATTCACGAGTATGTGCAGGCTTGAAACCATAGGCGCCGAGCTGGGAGAATTTCATTTTATTTGGAGCACGTGGGAGGGGGGTTCAACGTAATATAAAGAGGATAAATCTTATAGTTACCCATCTCCTGAGAACATATAGGTGCATACACGGAATTAATTATTTTTCCGTAACATAAATAATTGAACGAGAGAAGCGAGTCTTCAATTTTGCACTTGTCCGTCTGTCTAACGATTTATATTTTTGGAGGTATGTCTCAAGTTAATTTTTGAACGCATCTACCTGTTTTCGTAAAACTTAGCATGCGTGTCCATACTTTTACCCTACAGAAATCTGTTGTTTTTGAGAACGATTCCCCCAAAAATATGAGAACCGAAGGCAAGAATGTGAGGGGTCAAAATAGTGAAAAATTGCAAAGGTTTCAAATTTTGAAAAAATTGCAACAGACCTTGTAAGGTATCATATTAAAGGGAATTTAAACCGCAAGCTGAATACAGTGTTCGTTTTTTAAAATCCCAAAATTTTCGTACGTCAGGGTTCAAAAACGTGGGTGAAAATTTTGATAAATTCGCAAAAATTCATGTGGGGTATCAAATTAAAGAGAATTTTAACTAACATCTGAATGTAGTGTTGAGTTTTGGAAATTTCAAACTCCAGTACCCAAAGAGAAATCAGAAATATGAACAAATTTTCAAATTCCAGCAGGGTGTCAGACTAAAAGTAATCGTAACCCAAATCGGACTTTCGAATTTTTAGTGTTTATTGTATGATTTTGTGCTCCACAATTGTTATATTGCTAAAGAAACAGTATCGTAATCGGGATTTTTGTAATTTTTCCTATAATTAGAAAATTATGTAAATCGAAATTTATGTAACAATAAATAAATGTACTTCGTTCAATATAGCGAGCGATTGCTGCGGCTCAAGGAGCTGCCCAGTTATTTTTCTGTAACATAAATAATATTTATACCTACCTTAAACGACCGTAGACCTCCGGCCTGACGCTGCACCACGCTGTCTAAGACTACAGTAGTATCGCGAGTGCACATCTGATCAGCTGTGTAGGAACATAGGTCCTCATCAGGCCTCTCCTTTTTCTGAACAAACTGGAACAATAACAACTAATCCCCTCCCCCCGCCGGGACGCCGTTTTATTTCGATGCGCACTGAACTGTTAATGTAACACGCGCACACACGACATTGATTCAGAAGAGGCTGACGACTTTGTGTCTCCAAAATACGGCTTAATTTACACTTAATTCGATACGGCTGAAAGTCGTGTGGCGTCCCATTCAATTTTGCTCTTTTTTGACGGTCGAGCACAATACTACAGGTATAGTACGGGAAGTACAGAATGGTAAACAATTATGATTTTGACTTTTTTCCTAACAGGTACCGTTATCTTTCTCTACTTCCTTTCCACAGCAGGAAATTGGCATAGTAGACCTATTACGCCGGCGATAACAAAACAAAATTTGCTGGTTACTCCTATAGCGATAATGCGTTTATCTACAGTGAGAAAAAGGGAAGTGACAAATAGAAATGGAGGAGAGAAGATAACAAATAAAGGTTAACATCTTCTCTCCTCAAAGAGAGTGGCTCCTAGATTTCGTTCTCCATGGCGATTCCGATAATGGCTCAGATTTGGTGGTAAGTATTAAAAACAAAAGGATTAAGTTGGCTTGGGCATGTTCAAAGAATGGAAGACAGAGTAGTCCCGTAAATGTTACTGCTGAGCTACCTGGTGGCAAACGTCTTAGAGGAATGCCACAAATAAGATGGTTAGATAAGACAGAGAGGGTCCTCAGACAACTGGCAGTCAGAAGGTCAGAAGACAATGGGCACAAGACAGGGAGGAGTGGACCTTGCGGAGGCCAAGGTTCTAAGGACCATAGCGCCACGGAATGAATGAATTACCTATTCTGTTGGAGCTTTGAACAACATGTCATCATCATCATCATCCTCAAGGTTTAAACCAAGAATGGTTTGTTCCGCTCTCAAATAGGCAAATATTACAGCTGGTCACTGCAGCGCTTCCTCGGACGTCGCACAACTCTCCGTCCCCTCGGCTTATAGTTACATAGTTGTTTGGGGATGCGACAGTCATCCATTCGGCAATGATGTTCCCACCAATTCGGCCGATACTGGCGATCCTGTCGAGTATACTCATAATATTCAGTTCTTGCCGTATATCTGTGTTTCTTCTATGATCATGGAGAGTATACCCTGCCACGTGCCTGAGAAATCTCATTTCAGCCGCTTGGATGCGACACTGGTCTGGCCTTTCGTTAAAGTCCAATTCTCAGACCCATAAAGAAGTGTGGAAGAGCCATCACCTTGTAGAATTTTAGGCGTGTTCCTTTACTTGCTGACATAAGGGTTCGCCTGATGGTCCGCACATAAGGTTGAACTTATACAACTTATTCACCACGTCGTTGCTTGCATTGTAAGACACACTGTACTCCAGGTATTCAAAACTGCTAACTTGTTCCAAGACAGTACCGTCTATAACAATTTTTTCCAGTACGGGATCAGTTCCACCTTGGTTTTAATTGTGGATATCTGTAATGCAGAATTAAACAACATGTAATGCTTTATTACTTCCATGTTCCATAAGGAAATGGAAGTATGGTGATGGCAAAAAAAATCGTGGTCGAGATTATTGCAGATTCTGATTGTGCTACCCTCAAAACATGAAAAAAAGTCATTTTTCGAAAAGTGTGTGTCTGTGTGTCTATCTGTCTATCTTAGATTTTTTCTATGGCAAACGATAACAGCCGCAATTTCAAACAGAATCAAATAATTTTTTGCATACAGTCTTGATTTGTAGAGTACTCAAGATCTATTGTTTTTGGTGAAGATCGGTTAAGGGAAAGGGGTAGTTTACCAGCAACGTTTTATGTTTTAACAAGGGCATTTTCTATGGCAAACGATAACAGCCGCAAATTCAAACAGAATCAAATAATGTTTTGCATGCAGCCCTGAATGTAGAGTTCTCAAGACCTATTGTTTTGTTGAAGATCGGGTTAGGGAAAGGGGTAGATTACCTGCAACGTTTTGTTTAAACATGGGTAATGTTTTCTATGACGAATTTACTCCCGTAAATTCAATCAGAATCAAATAATGTTTTGCATACCTTCTTGAGCTAGAGCAAGCTCAATGTCTGTTGATTGTGGTGAAGATCGGTTAAGGAAAAGGGGTAGTTTACCTGCAACATTTTATGTTTTAACAACGGTAATTTTTTCTATGACGAACGATAACTGCCGCACATTTAAACAGAATCAAATATGTTTTTGTATACGTTCCTCAATTGTAAAAGACTGAAGGCCTGTTAATTTTGGTGAAGATCGGTTAAGGGAAATGGGTACTTTACCTGCCACTTTTAATGTTTTTAACAAGAGTAATTGTTTCTATGACGAACGATAACTGCCGCACGTTTAAACAGAATCAAATATGTTTTTGTATACATTCCTGAATTATAAAAGACTGAAGGCCTGTTGATTTTGGTGAAGATCAGTTAAGAGAAAGGTTTAGTTTACCAGCAACGTTTTATGTGATAACAAGGGTAATTTTTTCTATGACGAACGATAATTGCCGTAAATTCAAACATAATCAAATACGTTTTCCCATAAGAACTGAAGGCCTATTGATTTTGGTGAAGATCGGTTAAGGGAAAGGGGTAGAGTTTACCTGCCACCTTTAATGCTTTAACAAGAGTAATTGTTTCTATGACGAACGATAACTGCCGTAAATTCAAACAGTATCAAATAATTTTTTACATATGTACCTGAGTTGTAGAAGGCCTATTGATTTCGGTGAAGATCGGTTACGGGGAAAGGGCAGTTTACCTGAAACATTTTTTGAGTAAAGTACTTAATTTTGATAAATAAAATATCCTGATAAGAAGATCTTAATAATCCACTGTAGAAACGTAGATGAAATATCTATAAATGAAGAGGCTAGTTGAACGGGGTGGGGGTAATTTTCTATAAATGAAAATTATAGTTGAAGGGGGATGGGATAATTTTTATATGTGTACTACGTTATCGGCAACATAGTAGTAGTTTGTTGTTAAAATTCCCTCCCGGGCTGTTTGGCCGTAGTCCCAATGTTTTCTGCAATACCAGACGTTTCGGCAGTGCCGTCGACTGCCATCATCAGTGAAAATCGAGTGCGATAACGTGTGGTGGTATACGTTAGTGACCACAGTACTGTGGTTAAGGCTGAAGCAATAAGTGGAAAGAAGTAGTTTGTATGGAAACATTTCATTACGTAAATGATTTTAAATATAAATCTTAGAACATGGAAGTCATGTATGGTTCTCCATACCGATATTTTTTTAATACAGATCAACAATTTTTAGACAGCGTAAATTTAAGACTACAGAAACTGCGTAATGCAGTGAACAATACCTTAAGGCTCCCCCACAAAGACGCGACACTCAAGTCGTTACTCAAGTTCTCTGTAAGATTATCGCTGCTTACCGAGAGGACTGCCTACACTAGCGCGACACTCGGTACATTCGGTTGGTCGGAAACACCGACGACCTTGACTCATACGTCCGTATACCGTCACGTATAGACTCAGTTGCCAGGTACTCCGAAATTTCGCAAGATCTTCTGAATATTTTTAATGGTCCAGAAAATACGAAATTTGGCATGCATCTTCCGAATTTTTACCTACATCAGTTACAGTACACGTTGTGCCCAAATCGTTGCGGCGCCATTTAATACTATGCAACAGAACAAATAGAAGGCATAGTATTAAAAACACAATAATACCAGAGTCTTTTATCTGGAGTAAGGTATATATTTTAAACAAATTTAAAAATGGTCTGTGATTTAACAAAATCATTTATTCTAAATTTAATAATGTCTGTAAATGATTTAAATGTTTCTTTGATCTTAATAGTCTATTTTACTTGAGCGTTGAATTCCACTGACGAAACCGCTGGACCGTAACACAGCCACCTCTCGCTGCCTGTTGAATCTGCTGCACTGATGACACGTGGAACTCTCCGCACACACGCACGCACGCCGATACACCGATAGCGTTTATCTGGTTTCTCAGGGCTAGATAATGGGTGTAATTTAAATTAATGCAGTTTCGGTGCATCTTCCCGTGTCTTGATGTGTCCTCGCGTTTACACAGACACAGATGTATTACGGTAAATACATCTGACCCTATGAGGAAATCTTCACTAACACGATAGAGCACTATTTAATTAATAATTTAATTTATTTTAGTTCTAGTACCCAATGGATTTTAGCTAACGGGAAACTCGTTGCTAAGATTCCGTACTCGTAACCCTTATGTATAACGTATACTGATACGAAAAACTCGCACAGAGACAACGGCTGTTAAGGCCGAGCTGTTAGGGAGAACTGACTGAAACTTACTTCGCGAAGAACC
This sequence comes from Magicicada septendecula, assembly GCA_034769895.1. Lineage (NCBI taxonomy): Eukaryota > Metazoa > Arthropoda > Insecta > Hemiptera > Cicadidae > Magicicada > Magicicada septendecula. Next base: position 113,119,398 of record CM068373.1, read on the forward strand.
AATCCGAATGAAAATTGGAGCCTCTGATTGGACAAAACCCCTAGCACGTGATTGATGGGTAAGATTGACTGACAGAAGTCCTGATCAATTTGGCTGAAAACAGCAAAAGCATGTATAGATTTTATCAAAAAGTTTTATGACTTTCAGAAAGATAAAGATTCTTTAGGAAGATGAATTCTGTTAAAAAAATACATATTAAAATAATATGTTTCGAGTCTTTGACATAAGAATAATGTAGCGCTAATTTAGAAGTATGAGCTGTCCAAGTCTCAATTCAATACGTTAATTTACACCAGAGTTATTCATGTAAATACGAATAACAGCGTACTCGCGCACTAAATTCGCACTTGACATGACAGAAAATAAATTGATGGGCATTTTGACATACAACAGTTAATTACCCATTTCTTATTTCAAAACTTACAGCTATTTTACAAAATTTTAACAAAATCAATTTTAACATGTCTATAATGTATAATGTAAATTGGTATAAAAGCATGTAGTCCTAGCTACAAATACCCTTTCTGCGATGTTCCATTGCAATATATATATATATATATATATATATATATATATATTGTAAACTTATTTTTTTTTTAGTTTACGAAATAATCAATGCAATAAAATAGGTATTTAAATAAAAATTAACAGACTTATCCAAAGAAAACATTCACTTATTCAAAATAATGTAAATAAAAGTAAGGAAAAATAACATTCAAAAATATTTCTTATTTATTATTTTTTGGCTTTCTTATGTATGTATGGGATGTGTGGAGTTGCTTCTGACATATAATGTCTGTCCATTTTGGGTCAAATTTTGATGCTGGTATCAATAGAATGGATTTCAAGTGTTCGTCTGACAAGTTAGTCCTGTACTTTGATTTTATAAAGTTCATTTTTGAAAACGTTTGTTTGTAGATATAGGTCGATCCAAACATTGAAAGCATTGCTCTTGTAAAGTTTTTTATTTCCTTGAAATCATCATTCAATGAGATGCAAGTGAAAAGCGTGATTCATTCAAGGCAGCCAGACGAACAAGTACATTAACCACGTAAATGGTTTAAACTTTTACAAAATATTATAACATTTTACTGAACTTATTTCTTGTTTAGTCATTTAGTAAAATGTTACAATATTTAAGTATTTTGACAACCTACTTAAAAACTGCACGCAGCATCAGCCGGGTTGCCGCTGACCGTAGTTTGGAGACCCCTGGCGTACGACATCACATCTGATGTTTCTTTGCAACCATGGTTATCACTGCTTCCAATAAAAGTTTACAGTTTCTTCCTCCTTTAACAAACAATTAGGACCACCCACACACAATGGCGTATTGGGCATTTTTCAATTATCAGTTATTTTCATTTATTTTGCTGTCAATGATGATGTCACTTTTGTGTTTCACCCATTCAACCTCCAGTATTGAGAGGGTATTTTTTACTATAAACAGTACGATAACTAAAATAAGAAATAGGTTGAGTAACCAAACGATTTCTGGATTTCTGCTTTCCAAAAGAAATACAAATCTGCATCCTGCTACAATTTAAAAATTGGCGCGACGTTTATAAGGTCGATAAATTTACATTACTGGCACGAAGAAGGAGAAGAAAGATTTAAAATATAAGTCAACGTTGGTGAGTGAAAATTTTTTCCCATAATAATTATACCGTATACTAACATACTTATTATTTTTTGTGAATTATCAAAACATCTTCCGAAATTTTCAACAATTTTTCGAGATATTGACGTCCAAAACTGTATAGACTGTCTTCTTAAGTGTAGTGGATCAACATGAGCGAAATGGGACTTATAATAGACTTTGAAAAATGTTCATTTAGTTAAAAATATTTATTAAATTGTAAAATTTATTATTCTATCGATAAGAAAAGATATACAAAAATATCGGTATGGAGAACCATACATGACTTCCATATTCTAAGAGTTATATTTAAAATCATTTTCAGCCAAACAGCCAGGGAAGGAATTTTAACAAAAAAATACTTCTTTGTTGCCAATAACGTAGTACACATATAAAAAAAAATTATCCCCTCCCCCTTCAACTATAATTTTGATTTATAGAAAATTACCCCCAGCCCGTTCAACTAGCCTCTTCATTTATAGATATTTCATTTACGTTTCTACAGTGGATTATTAAGATCTTATCAGGATACTTTATCAAAATTAAGTACTTTACTCATGTTACAACAAAAAATGTTTCAGGTAAACTGCCCTTTCCCCGTAACCGATCTTCACCAAAATCAACAGACATTGAGTTCTCTATAGCTCAGGCATATATGTAAAAAATTGTTTGATTCTGTTTGAATTTACGGCAGTTATGGTTCGTCATATAAAAAATTACCCATGTTAAAACATAAAACATGAGATTTATAAAACATATCTAAGATTTATATTTAAAATCATTTTTGAAATAAAATATTTTCATAGAACCTACTAACGCTGGGGAAATCTGAGGAGCCAATCAGAGTTGGGCCTACCTGTCACTCTGCTGAATTTGGTGGAAAGCCCTGTCACTGTCGTCAAGTCCCCACCTCAATGAAGAACCCATTGTTTTATAAAAATATATTTAAATTTTGAAAACTGAAAATTCTTTTCTTGTAAATATTTATATTTTATAATCAAAATGACTTTATTTTTGTTACCTGGCAACAAAATTATTTTATTTTCAACAATTACCATTGTTTCAAAAAGTTTAAATAAATTTTCAAGTACTTTACTCTTGTTAAAACGTAAAAGGTTGCAGGTAAACTACCCCTTCCCCTTAACCGATCTTCACCAAAATCGAAAGTCCTTGAGACCTCTACAATACAGGGATGTATGCAAAAAATTATTTGATTCTGTTTGAATTTGCGGCAGTTATCGTTTGCCATAGAAAAAAAACGTTGCAGGTAAACTACCCCTTCCCCTCAACCGATCTTCACCAAAAACAATAGGTCTTGAGTACTCTACAAATTAGGGCTGTATGCAGAAAATTATTTGATTCTGTTTGAACTTGCGGCTGTTATCGTTTGCCATAGAAAATACCCTTGTTAAAAAAACGTTGTAGGTAAACTACCCCTTTCCCTTAACCGATCTTCACCAAAAACAATAGGTCTTGAGAACTCTACAATTTAGGGCTGTATGCAAATAATCTTTTGATTCTGTTTGAATTTGCGGCAGTTATCGTTTGCCATAGAAAAAAAATCTACAGACAGACACACAGACAGACAGACACACAGACACACACACAGACACTTTTCGGAAAACGACTTTTTTTCATGTTTTGAGTGTAGTACAATCAGAATCTGCAATAATCTCGAACACGATTTTTTTTGCCATCACCATACTTCCATTCCTTAAGGAATATGGAAGTAATTAGTCCAAGTACGTATTTACGCGGGTTCATTTCCTTTTTTGTCAAGAGTGCGTGACAAAAGTAGAAATTCTTCCTAAAAAGACGAATCCATGCTACTTACCGCGCGGTGTACCGAAGCGACATACCGAGTAAAAAAATATCGCGCTCCTCGGTATTCCGCACCTGTGTGGTGGCCTTCATTTACCGCAGTGTAATAAGAAATCGCGCTGCTCGGTATTTCGCACCTGTGTGGTGATCTTCATTTACCGCAGTGTAGTAAGATATCGCGCTACTCGGTATTCCGCACCTGTGTGGTGGCCTTCATTTACCGCAGTGTAATAAGAAATCGCGCTGCTCGGTATTTCGCACCTGTGTGGTGATCTTCATTTACCGCAGTGTAATAAGATATCGCGCTACTCGGTATTCCGCACCTGTGTGGTGACCTTCATTTACCGCAGTGTAATAAGATATCGCGCTGCTCGGTATTCCGCACCTGTGTGGTGGCCTTCATTTACCGCAGTGTAATAAGATATCGCGCTGCTCGGTATTCCGCACGTGTGTGGTGGCCTTCATTTACCGCAGTGTAATAAGATATCGTCCCGACTTGCGTATTACCTCTGTTTGGGAGAGCCTTACTAAAGGATTCCATCATTTAGACGTACTGAGTATAAGATATCGCGCTCCTCGGTATTCCGCACGTGTGTGGTGGCCTTCATTTACCGCACTGTAATAAGATATCGCGCTCCTCGGTATTCCGCACGTGTGTGGTGGCCTTCATTTACCGCAGTGTAATAAGATATCGCGCTGCTCGGTATTCCGCACCTGTATGGTGGCCTTCATTTACCGCACTGTAATAAGATATCGCGCTCCTCGGTATTCCGCACGTGTGTGGTGGCCTTCATTTACCGCAGTGTAATAAGATATCGCGCTGCTCGGTATTCCGCACCTGTATGGTGGCCTTCATTTACCGCAGTGTAATAAGATATCGCGCTGCTCGGTATTCCGCACCTGTGTGGTGGCCTTCATTTACCGCAGGGTAATAAAATATCGCGCTGCTCGGTATTCCGCACGTGTGTGGTGGCCTTCATTTACCGCAGTGTTATAAGATATCGTCCCGACTTGCGTATTACCTCTGTTTGGGAGAGCCTTACTAAAGGATTCCATCATTTAGACGTACCGAGTATAAGATATCGCGCTCCTCGGTATTCCGCACGTGTGTGGTGGCCTTCATTTACCGCACTGTAATAAGATATCGCGCTCCTCGGTATTCCGCACGTGTGTGGTGGCCTTCATTTACCGCAGTGTAATAAGATATCGCGCTGCTCGGTATTCCGCACCTGTGTGGTGGCCTTCATTTACCGCAGTGTAATAAGATATCGTCCCGACTTGCGTATCGCCTCTGTTTGGGAGAGCCTTACTAAAGGATTCCATCATTTAGACGTACCGAGTATAAGATATCGCGCTGCTCGGTATTCCGCACCTGTGTGGTGGCCTTCATTTATCGCAGTGTAATAAGATAACGTCCCGACTTGCGTATCGCCTCCGTGTGTGGGAGAGTTTATAATTACTACTACCAATTACCCTGTTTAGTATAGGTTTCAACTACATTATCGTGTGAGAGGAATTTTGTCGTAAACTAGCTGTTACCCGCGTCTTCGCACACGAATATTTGACTTTTTATAAGTATTTTAATATAATTTTTATTAAATCCTTAAATTTTTAGTGACCGTCAATCAGTGAATGTTTTAGTGGATAGTTACTGAGGATCGGTCAATAATATAACTTTTAGTAATTTTGCGTCGACGTTTCGACAATATTTATTGTCATCTTCAGGACCTGTGTATGAAATACAATAGAAATATCAAACACAACGAAACAATTAAATATTTGGGTGAACGTGTTGGTGATGTGAGTGTGTGCGTGTGTATGTGTCATTTTTTATGTGAAGACTTATGATAGTTTGTTTACATCTTCAAATTATCTTTAAGAAAGTCTAATTTTTATTGCTAATTTTTATTGTCTATGACTATATGGCGTTCTGTCAGCTCATATACCAATTTTGTACTCGTTAGTCAAATTCTCTCCAAAGCGGTTTTCAACACTTGTACAATTTATTTTGTACTAAATTGTTATGTTGCTGCAACAGCCTTTGGAGATTTAAAAGTTACCGTTTAAAAGCCTTTGGAGATATTTATAAAGTACCTGTTAAATTAAAAACGCTAAATTCTTTATTTTAAGTGTTACTGTGTTAGAAGCATTGTATAACACATTAAACGTTATGTTTTCCTTTTATTTATAATTTTATTTATTTCAGCTGTAAACTAAAAACCAAAAACCGTTGTCATCTAACCTCACTAATGAAAACAACATGTATTTTCGCTTTGCATTAAGTAATAGGACAATTTACAATTAGTACACTTCTTCTTTTCCACATCGTAATATATCGATACAATCGCATATTATATAAAACATCAAAAATATACTGCAGGAATGGATAAATGTACAGTTACGATGCATCTAAATAGGTTTTGTTTATTTACTTGTTACTATGGTAATTAATTCTGGTCTCCATAGTGTACTTGACATCTTTAGTAGTAGTATTTAATATATTTAATTACTTATTCATTGCATCATCAGAAATACGTATAAACATAAATTTTATAATCGTTAAAGACAATTACAAAATATATAGACGTATCTGTACACAGAATTACAAAATATATCGATACAAGCGCACATTAAAAACCTTAAAAACTGCAGGAACGGATAAAGGTACAGTTCCGATGCCGTTAAATATCATTTGTTTATTTACTTGTTACTATGGTAATTAATTCTGGTCTCCATGGTGATGTTGACACCTTTATATGCGTCAACGAAAAGTCATAATTAAAAGGGCCTAAATCGTGGGAACGGAGCAAAATATCAAAATCCAAGTTAGACAGTATTTTTCACTTTGTGTCAAAGGTTAACTGTGCAGAATTTGGTGGCAATCGGTGTAACGGTGTGGATTTGTATTCTCTACCCAAATCCTCAGACTTTGAGTTTTATATATATATATATATATATATATATATATATATATATATATATATATATTGCAACACTGCAACTGCAAATATAAATTTATTTGTGTTTGCGGAGCCCCACGATCTTGGACTCCATTTCTTTATGCAACGATACGATATACATAAAAATAGGCGTGTCGCGCCTCACGTTCAAGGGTGACAAATTATGTAATAATATAACATTTAATTTGGGTTTCAGGTGTATCTGTAATAAGAACTCTATGTAACTTGTAACGGTATTTCAAATTTATTTGATATTAATAAAATTGTGCACATGGCACTTACTTCGACTTAAAACATTCGTTATTATTTCGTTATTATGCCGTAAGGCTTATGCTATATACATCCTTATTGACTAAATATTCTATTCTACTAATTATTGTATTAACGAAAAATCTCATTTCCAGACTACTCAGTCAATTAGTGTGTTTCAAAATATCAACATTTAAATGTTTTCTTATATATTGCAATGTAACTCAAAAATATCAATAGTTACTGAATTTATCTTTTGTTTCTCAGTACTGATTTATATCAAACGCTAATTTTTACTTAAATGCTTTGTATTCTTTTCATTTCAATACTAATTTGAGCTCTTGTTTACGTTAATCTTATTTCAATACATCTATGATTTTAATTCAAATTTTACAATAAACATTTGACTCTTACTTTTAAATAGAACAAGAATGTCCTTAATTGTCTTTACGTTAATTGTTCGATTAAGAGATAAATAAGTTGTTTATCACCTTATCGTCGTCAATCATTCTCAATCATTGGATCCCTCTGTAATCGTCCTCGTCTCGAACTTCAGCATCACTCGCTCTTCTCCTCTTGTCCAGCGTCGACTTCCTCTCTTGTCCAGCGTCGACTTTCTCTCTGTCCAGCGTCTCCTTTCTCTTCTCCTCTTGTCCAGCGTCGACTCTCTCTCTGTCCAGCGTCGTATCGCTCTCTGGAACTTCTCCTCTTGCTGTTTCGGACGTCAGTTGATCTTTTTATGTGGATCTTCTTATGTAATTTTGTTACTACTTAAAAATTGTTTGTTTTACAATCCAGTTACATAACTGTATGTAACTGGAAGGATGAAACTATTTACAAAAATTTAAATATTCTGTGCGGACGGGCAGAAGCTCCCGCTGCACCGTGGATGATTTAAGAAAGAGAACCACTGTAGCTTGTGTGTCCTATTTATACCCATATCTTGATCAACACCTGCAGTGGTACGAAATCGACATGTCAGAAACTGTCTCTGGGATCAGTTCCCCCACTCTTCGTCAATTTCGCTATTTCTTATATTTCTGCGAATTGCAGAGTCCTGTAAGTATACTCTTATACTTATCTTATAACTATTTTTACAGCACATGTTCACTGTAATTTTGGACATTGCAACTTAACCCTTTCGATTTGTACACAGTTATTTCACTATTACACTCGTACGGTGTGGCACTTTCACATGGTTTTCGTACACAGTATTTAGTAAATTTTCTTACATTTTATTGTGTTCTTGGATTTGACTTCTTAATTATAGTTTATGAATAATTACGGAAAAACAGTAATTATGCAATTATTCATCTTGGGGTGGTAAACTCGCCTGCATAGACCTGCGTTCACATACACTAGCAAATACTGGTGTACACACTTTCAGTTACATTTGTGTGTGTGTGCACGTCGATTCAGGTCGAAACACCTGTTCATATTTTTATCTGAGCCAAGCTTGCAATCCCTGACATGCTTATTTCTAATACATTATTAATTATTTACAGTTTATTAGGTATATTTCAATTTTTATATCCAATGCTCAGTACATCACTTATTTGTACTGTCGCAATATATATATATATATATATATATATATATAGATTGTAAACATCTGTTCTCAAACGAATTTGTCTTTGCAGCGACACTTTTGACAACATATTGTTAGTTTTTTTTTAGCTGGGCCGAGGGGCCGATAATTCTAAAACCTCTCAAAAATTCGTTCGGACACGTAAAGACTCGCCTCAGATTTTGAAGACTTTTCGATACTAGACGATAGTTTTCAAGTGATTTCGAGTGACTTTTCGAGATTCCGGTGAACTGATGCCGACTCGGTGCAGTATTCGTTGTTTCCCCACTACAGGCGACTGGTCCGGGAGAGTCACAACAGTTCCGCCGCCCGCCGGCAAGTCGACGAAAATCATTGGTAAGTCTTAACAGGAGTGTTGACAATCTCGCGCGAGTCTTTTCGAGTCCGAGGGTACTTTAGAGTTATCGGTCCCTCGAGCTGAGCGAGGAATGTCGAGGGAGGGGTTTCAGCCCCCAACCGCCCTCTCTGCCAGCGACTTCGGGGAGTGTAAATTATTTGTTTAACTACACAGTGGAGCAGTGATTCCAGTTAAGAATCCATCGAGGCAAGTCAGGTAACGTTTTGAAATACAAAAATGTTATTTTTGTAGAATAAAATGTCTTTATATCGCAATATTTTTCTTCAATAATTCCAGTGCCGATATTAGTCCTATACTAAAATTATTGTAAATTTTATAGCTATAAACAGGTTACAGAAAGTTTCAAAGGTGAAATAGATTTTTAGTTTGTTTAAAAATATGAGATTAGTTAATAAAGTGTATGATATAACATTTTATATAGGCCAAAACATTCACTGTCTTAATGAATGTAGATTTACGAAGATTTGTCCTTTTTAGGATGCATATAAGTTCAATAAAGGACAAAATTGTAATTGGTTACTAGCGACATATCTGATAATCAGTATTTTTTTTACATTGGTCAAAGACATAAAAGATACTAAATAACAAATCAAACTATTAATTGATACAAAAGTTATATTTTATTAAGTAATAACATCATACAAGTAATAACAATTGCTCTGTTCACGTTATACAATGTTAATAGTTGCCACAACAATAAGGAGGGATTAGTATTCAAGAGAGAACAATGGCATGAAATAAGTAAGGTTAGTAGGGAAGCCCGCAAAGGATTCCTGCGAGGGGCCCAGAGAAAAAGAGTTACGCCATTTTCACACCTCACGTCGACTACAAAGCCGTGTTTCTAGTATCGACACTAAATAATAATAAAATTGCCGTGTAAATAGTCTCAACTGTTGGTCAAAATCGGTGAAATGCTGAATACAAAATCAAAGCAGCGACATGTAGGTCTATAGTTTCACTCTGTGCCACAGATAGCGTAAGCGTTTAGTACCACCTGACAATCTGTGTTGTCAGTCTGGCGAAATTCCGTTAAATTTGACGGACTTTGAAAGGACTGTCAACGGGAACAATTTTGCTTTCAGCGGTCACGGATCACGGAATTTTTTGTACTTACAAATAATTAACATTTACTTAACCCTTTCCACTATAATATACTACAACGGTACAAATTGAATTCAATGTATAATTTATTTTGTGGAGCCCCACGATTTTGGAACGCCAATATTATACAACGGTACATAACATAAATTCGATATACTGTAATTTATGTGGCCCCACGTTCTTTGGGACCCAAAATTATACAACGATACCTTTTGCATATGCAGGTTGTAAATAATTTTAACAATACCAGGTGTAACTATAATAAGAGTAGTAAATTTATGAATAGTTAAAATTTCATGTTTATTGTTTTAACAAGCATTATAAATAATAAAACATTGTTAACAATCTCCGATCAAGATATCATTTATTACTAGGTTCATCTCTTAAGCTATACGGTGTTACAATTTATTATTTATTTATTAAATTTTTGTCTATTTGTTCTAGACAAATAAAAATAATATTATACTAGCTTAACCTTAGTTTGCATCAATTAAATGACACATAATAATGAGTAGGTCAGTATAACGCTCGCCTGTGGTGGAATGCAATATATTCACACCCCCATTAAAACAGCTGAGCGGTGCGTTGACCTTGGACATTTTACCATATGCAGGAATGTATTTCTGCATGAGTATTTTCAAAACTTTAGTTGTGGGTCGCATAATTGGATACAGATGGACGGCTTTGGAAAATACATAAATACAAACAAGTATGTGTTTCACTCCACGACTTGATCTTGGAAGTGGTCCCAAAAATCCACTGCAATTAGCTCTCCTTTCTGGTCCTTCTGGATACTCTGCATTTCCACATAGGTATGTAGATTCGATCCTTTTGCTGTTTGAAACTCATAACACTTCTTACTTTCGTTTTTAATCTTCCTGAACATTCTTTACATTTCTTAACATTTCTTACATTACTTATATAATACATTAACTTTCATTACCTTTTATTACATTTCTTTAACATTACCTTCCTGATCGCTCATCATTTTCTTCATTCTTACCATGTGCTGAAATACACTTCCGTACAGAATACTCTTTTTAGCTTCGTAGTGTGTCGCATTATCGGCTACAGATGAACTGGCTTAGAAAACATATCGATATTTTACTCGTAGTCCTAAATTCTAAGTAGTCGCTGCCCTTTGACTTTTCACTATCGCTTTTTTCTGTGTCCTTGCATTTCCATTAAGGTATGAAGATTTTTCTTGGTCAGCCGTTCTGACAATTATAACATTTATTTCTCATTTCTAACCCTTTCTTCATATTAATAACAACATCGATAATAACATTCTTTACAATCCTTTCTTAAATATTTCTTTACACTAACATTCCTCAACATTAATAATACATCTCTCACCTTTCTTTTAAAAATAATATTCCTATTATTTCTTATATTTATTTAGCAAAAATATTCCTTATTTCTTATATTTCTTTCACATTCCTTTTTATTTGCAATCATAACCTTAACAATAACATTTCTTAATTAATCTTTTGTCTTATTAATCCTTAACCGTAATATTTTTTGTTTACAAATAATTATTCACTTACAATAGAGCATTGAGCTCGGTGTGTCGTTTGATTTTACACCCCTCTCAACTTTAACAATTGGATTGTGTCCCTCGACAGGAAATATATTGTTTCTTTGTAGCATAACCCGCCATGTAACATTTCCGTCTTGGATTCTTTTATTGTGCGTATTTACCGCGTGAACGTTTGTTTTGACCGTGTAACTCACCTGTTTATAGGGTACAAATTTCATCCTGCCTCTCGGACACACAAAATCTTCCCTTTGTTTCCCTTTACGAACGCTTCGCTTTCTCTTATTAGTTTGGTTGAGTGAACCTACCTGAACAGCTCTGCGCGTCTTCTCTCTCTCTTTGTATCTTTTATAATTATGATTACAATTATTATTATTATAATTACCACTCGTTCGGGTGTGTATAATTAATATTATAATTATCACAAGTTTGCGTGGTGTTTCGTATAGATGATTTATTACTCCAGTTCTCCTTACAGTGATAATTATTGTGTGTTAATTGTTTTACACACATTTTTCTCTTACTGTGAGTTTGCACAGCGAGTCGGATATTCCTATCACTAATGTATGATTGTCGATATCCTACGTTATATTCTTCCGTAGTGTTAAGTATTTCACTAGAATTATAATTATTAAATATTAACATTCCTTCAAGTTCCTTTTTTATTTTAATAGCTTGTTTATCAAGTGCTATCTTAACATTACTTTTGCGTGTGTTTATACGCGTATTATTGTCGATATCCGTAGGTACTAAGTGCGCAGTATTACTAATGATATCTTGTTCTACTTTTGCTCCTACTCTTAGTATTGTATTATATTCTTTAATGTTTTACCTAATTGTGCTTTATTTGGTGTTAACTCTTCTATTTGTTTATCTAATCTAGCACATACATTCTGTCTTATTCCATATTCGTCCATAATGTTTCCCATCATCTTAATGATTGCCTCCATACTAATACTTCCTGGTGCTACCATAGTGAATTATTATTAAAATATTTATTTAAAATTTATTATTGGTGAACCGTATGCGAGCTTTTATTTATTTATTGTTTAATTATTATTATTTATTTATAATACATCTATCTATTTATTTATTTGTATCATCTACTCATGTTACAATTACACCTGTTTGTTGGGGTGGGCGCCAGTTGCGTTATTACAAAACAATACAAACAACAATTTTAAAATAACTAACATACAAAAATAATTAAAATATAATATTAATTATAACATATAAATTATCAAACACTGGTAATCATAGAGCATACATTAATTATTAAATGTAGCCGTGTCGAGCCCCAAGTTAACGGGCGACAAAATTATACAACAACACAAATTATTTAATATAATTTATTTTGTGGAGCCCCACGATTTTGGAGCGCCAAAATTATACAACGATACATAACATAAATTCGATATACTGTAATTTATGTGGCCCCACGTTCTTTGGGACCCAAAATTATACAACGATACCTTTTGCATACGCAGGTTGTAAATAATTATAACAATACCAGGTGTAACTATAATAAGAGTAGTAAATTTATGAACAGTTAAAATTTCATGTTTATTGTTTTAACAAGCATTATAAATAATAAAACATTGTTAACAATCCCCGTTCAAAATATCACTCATTATTAAGTTCATTTCTTAAGCTATACGGTGTTACACACATTTAAAACACTCTTACCTCTAGATATGTTAATAACCTTAATCTAGACATTTATTCAAATTGATTTAATAAAAAAATAATTTTTAAATGTAATTAAGTTTATTTTTTTTTAATTGAATTCATTTAACTCAGATATGACCTCAGCTTGCTCAGTCTATACCAATGTTTCTTTTTTTTTTAATAAGTTAAAATAATTATATTGTTTACTCTTAGACTGGCATTTGTTTCATATTCAAAATTTAAATTATTCTTTTCTACTAAATGCAAATATCAAATCATTTCAATTATTTTACTTTGATAAAATAAAAAAATATACTATCTCAAAATTAAACTCTCTTTTTTCTATATTTATCTATAGGCGATAGCTCATTCTTACGACTAAAACATTTACATAAGACTCTATTACATTCTTTCTAATTATAAACTTTTTTGTTTTAATTCATTGTCTCTTTATATAGTCTTTATGAGCTCTTTAAAAAAATCATTTATAAATGCATTATGCATGTCACCTCGAGTTTTGATGACCTTACGACGTTTTGACGGGGTCCAGCGTTGTCCAGAGTTGGGTTTCCGTTTCTCCTGGCTTGGCGTGGTCCTGGATACGTACAGAGTCCAGCGTCGTTCTCCAGCAGTGTGTGGTCCGTCCCAGAGAATTACTATCTGCTGCGAGGTGGATCTCGTTCGGCTGTTAGGCGTCTAAAAAGCATCTCCTAACGTCTAGCATCTCGCGTCGCTCTTGTAGCTTCTCTGTTGATACTCTTGCTGACCTAAACGGTCCCGGTACTCTACGTTTCCCGAAATAGTGTAAACATAATTACTGAACGTCTTTATTCGTTCGTAGATGAGACTTATAATAAAATAAAACCGTTCTGCCGACGGACAGCATGTCCGACTGCAACTGTGTTTTGAAAAGAAGAGAAGGGTTTCCAGTCGAACCCTTAATTTATACCCTCTCGAGATTCCGCACCTGTTGGTTCCGAAAGTATCCTGTCGAGACCTGCAGATCACATGATAGCCCCCACTCCCGAACCTTTTCATATATTTGCAATTTTTTGCAAATGGCAATGTTTTGTACGGAATTGAGATAGCACAAATCATAGCTAATTTGATTAAGCACTCACTGTATTAATTTGAGCGTCATAGTGTAATTTCCGTATTTTTGGCACATTTATTTCGCACTGACTTCGCGTAGTGTGTCCTATTAACGTCATTTTCTTACTGTGGATACCTATAAAATTTACTCACACTTTGGTGCCTTTTGTTTGTTTATACACTAATTAGTTTTCACACAGTGAATTAAAATAATTATTTTAGTAATTACTTGGGGAGGGTAGCTGAGATTCCTGTCTGTACATGCATCACTAACACACACAAGATACACGCGTAACACACATACAATCGAGCAGGTGTTCTTTGCCTGTTGGAACAGGTTAATTTCTCCCCTAGTATAACAATGAAACATTTTTACAATCCCAGACCTGTCCATTTACCCCAAACTTATAATAATTTTACAAATTTTATATTTATTTAAATCAATGCTCAATACAGCATATGGCTGTATCGTTGCAATACTTAATGAAAATACTTTATTAAAGGCGAAAAATGTCCAATTTGGCGAAAAAGTTGTCATCGGTCCTTACTTCCCTGGCCACAGTAAGACGTAGATGTATCTTTTGTCTTCTTCCAGGCTCGTTATGTTTACAAATATATAAAAGCATTTGCTCCATGTGTTTGTAGGCCTACTTGGTGGTGTTGGCGAGAGTAGTGACCAATTCTGATTATAATATCAGTACTTTGACGAGTAGAAAAAAATAAATACTTTTTAATAATATTTTTCTGTAACGCCTTTTACTAATAATGGCTTTCTTTAATAACAAAAAAGTACATATTAGTTTTATGGAAAATATTCAAGTACGGTACTTGACTATTACTGCAAAGCATCGAAGAATGCAAACGATAATATCTATATGTTTGTATGTTAATAATAAGTAAGTGAATATAAACAAGTCCTTATTTACTACATAACATTTTGTGACACCCATAAAAGACGTAATTTAAAACGAAGCAAAACATGTTTTGTTTAAACCCGTAAACATACGTATATAGAAACTCTTGAAAAAATATTATTTTATTTATTATATTATACATTTATTCACATCTAAACTTCAAAAGGCTATCGTTTGCATTGATAGTAAGAGGCAAGTAGGCCCACCCAAAATTAACTTTAGTGATTTCAATGGATTTTTGAAAATAATTGTGAGCGGATTTTGAAGAATTTTTAAGCTCCTGTGTATCGGGAAAATTTGAACAGGCAACACTGGTGAACTGGCGAAGCTCATAAATTATCTACTGTAACTTGGAATAGTCTGAATCATAACCGATCAAAATTTGCCATGTAACGTAAAAATTAAAAAAGAAGACAATAAGCTATATAACTGCGAATTAGCAAAATGAGCTGATTTACTTTTTTTTTTAAACAGAATTATCACTGTTGCACATAATTATAGACAAATTATTCCGATTAGCGCTTTCAAGCTTCCGATTAGGAGAAGCTTGAAAGTGCTAATCGGAATACCTTTTCTATGGTGATGTGCAACAGTGATAATTCTCTTTGTGATTATAACTACTAACACAACTTTCTTAATTAAACTTCTGATTCGACGGCAAGTAATGGACGACAACAATGAGGTAATAAAAGACAACAATAAGGTAAGTAAAGTCTTTAAATATCTCAAGTTAAAAGTCAAATTGAAGAGAGTCTTAAGTAAAATATGGTTAAATAAACAATTAGGAGAAGCTTGAAAGCGCTAATCGGAATCATTTTTCTGTAGTGGTGTGCAACAGTGATAATTCTGTTTGTGATTACAACCACTAACACAACTTTCTTAATTTACTTTTTTTATTTTACTACATACCTGTTAATGTTAACGTCTATACCACCACCACCGTCACTATCATCATCACCACGACTAGGCAGTCAATGATTCATGATCATGATCATTACTGTCAGGGATTAGATATTGATTGTATCTGTTCCGACCTCACAGATTTGTTACTTTGCGGCGTCCTTTTCTTACCCCTTACTACAGGGTGCATCAGCTAAATCCGGACAAAACAAACGGTTTATTAAAACTCTCTTTTACTCAGTAAAAACTTGAAATCACAGAAAACATTTTTCTACTTCGCCTAAGGGATCCTTCTTGAAGGATCCTCTTATTCAATATAACCCCCGTTTGCTGAGAACGCTGACTCGATCTTTTCTCTGAAGCGCGAGCACGCTCTCTTCAACTGCTCCTCGTCCTGCTTCAACAAGTCCTGAAGGGTTGCCACGTTGGGATGCCTGGATTTGTTACACGCCATTTCAATAACGCCCCAATAAATCTGGACTATTGGAAGACCAGAATTCCTTTGACCAAAAAGCATTCACGTTATCGTAAGGCCAGTTTTGCACTAAACGGCTTGTGTGATCCGGTGCACCGTCCTGTTAGGCTGCCGACGAGCCAATTGCTCTGAACATGTGCTCACTCGGTCAGCTGTTCGAGAAATTGCTGTTTGCGCTGTGCGAGTTTCAGTTCAAGACAAGAATGTTTTCAAGGCATGTTCGATCTCTAGTGTAAACGCATTTGTTGAGAAAGAACGAGTAAGATACTTTAATGGCTGCTAGTGCTGCAGTTACCGTTATAAGTTTATAATTAAAAAAGAACAGGAAGAAAACAACATGCTGGGTATCAAGGTCTTTGAAGAAAAAAGTACACAAAATATATATATAGCTATCACATTATAATTGGTGCATTTACTAAAGTATTAAAAAGCAAAAACAAACTATTTCTTTGGTTGCTTATGTTCTGCCTTAGTATACATTGTTATCAATATAATGTAACACATTTGGCTGTTGTTAATACAAGAACTGTTCAATCAAGAAGAAATAATCAGGAAATGTAATGAATTATAATTGAATATACTGAAGCACACGTCTATAGTTAAAAACGTAAAAACTAATGTCCAAGCATCATTTTATTTGGTGACCTTTTTGTAATCAGTATGCTGCGGATCCCACAAACAAGGTTTGTCCGTGTACATATCAATTATTTCCAGTCCAGTCCATGTTGTACGAATTCAGAAAATAGATCGGTAGGACACCAACCAGCAGTAGAGACACTGAGCTAAGATTCACTCGCTCGTCAGCGATAGTTCGTCCTGTGAAAACGCGGCCTTACAAGATGAACGGGCTCCAGGAGGCCACACCTCCACCACTCATACTTATTAAAAATTCCAACAAAATTTCATAACCACTTAATATAGGCCTATTCTTGTAAGCCAGTTGTGTGTGTCAAAATTAAGGTGTATAAATAATTGAATAAATAAAAGCAATTACAATATTTTTAAATGATTAAAATAGTTTTCTTAGTAATGGCAATCAGTCAAATTTGGTAGATAACGTACGTATTTGTAGCTTTAAAAAAAATGATTACTTCACACTTTGAGACGCAAAGCATTTATAAAATGTATTTGTAAAATTATATGGGAAGGATCCTGAATTTTTCATTTGTTATGAGGAGAATGGGGGAGGTCAAGCTAGTTTCACCCCCCCCCCCCCAGAAGCAGCTTATCATGATATCGAAAATCATAGCTTTAGCATGTCTTACAACATGTCTATCCCAGAGTTGTCTAATGCAGGTTCTTGTTTGTTGTTTGTAATCCGATGTTCTTCTCTCCATCTTTTTGTACCGTGCTTCGTCATTGGACAGGCCCGCGTTTATCATCAACAGCGCCCTGGGCACAATGTGAACAAGCCCCCCTCCCCTTCAGTGGCATCCCAGTTTTGGGAGGAGGGATTTCTCCCTTAACCCTCCTTCGGAGAGTCTTTCCATTAATCACCACCTATGGACCGGCCGCCACCAATGCCACTAATGCCCGCCACCACCGGCAACCGTAAAAAAAAACAGTATTGTTCAGCGGTAACCAGTAAGGGGAAGCGAGAATATAGACTTAATTTTTTACGGTATCACGGACCTGCATCCCGCCTTTTTTCCAAAAACTTGCGTTTCTAACTATTTCTAATTCAACACATTATATATATTTTTTTTGCATTTTTATCACTTTATCACCACATAAGTTAATACTTAACTTAATATATTATAAAATGGGCTTCTTTCTGGTGTTGGTTCTAGCAAAGTCATCGATTAAATCGGTAAAATCCATTTTCAATGTAATATCGCTTTGTGTGCTATTGTTGCAGCAGCAGCAGCAGTTGTAGCAGTAGAAGAAGAACTGAAGGAAACGGAAGAAAAAATAAGAAGAGGACGGTACAGGAAGAAGAAAACTGTTGCGAAAAGAAGCAGGAGAAGGAACAGTGTCTACAGTAGATTCTGAGACTTCACGGGGTGGCGGTTTCGTACGAAGGGGGATTCGATTATGTACGAATCGGAAGATTATGGCGAGGCCTAGGTTGGAACTTGTAAGTCAGCTTCTCTGTGTACAATCGGTTATTTAATAAGATTTGTATTTTGTTGGTTTGGAATTTAGGACTCTTTGTACTAGGCCTAAGATATTTAGAAGCCGTTTCGACTTAAACCCCTAGAAGTCACATGTCCGGTTTTATCTGACGTACTAATAGGAAATTTCCATATAAATTATTTGTTCGTTATTCTGAATATTCTGTAACTATACGTTAATGTTAACTTGTTTGTACGTAAAGTAACGTATAATTTGATTTGAAGGTTACAGATAGTTATAATTGGTCTACTCAGCTCGCTCTGTTTCGTAATACGGATTTATTAGAGAAGCTGAACATATTAAAACGCTTTCATTAGTTTACTTTGGGTGTTTTCAATCACTGTTAAATATTCAGAATTTACATTGACATTACTACTGTACTCAGTTAAATCTTACGTATTGCAAGAGTATGCTTTATTGTAAACAGACAAATAAAGTGTAGTCGCCTGAAGACCGCGCGTTTTGCTTCTACCTTCACTGCACTTATTGGAAGTAATAAAAACTGTTGAACGCGATTTGTCCATAATATCTACAACTCTGTAGTTTGGCCGGTTAGCACAGGCTACACAGACGGATTTTTTACAACCCTTAGCAAGACTAGGTTACAAGGGATACTTTATAAAAGGAAGGATAGACAGGATGTGTCCGAGCATCGAATTAGAAGTGCACCTTGGAGTTAAACACTCTGAGAGACCGAGAGCAGCGCAACTAGTCACAAAGCACTACTCCCGAAATCCCAGAAAGTCTATTCTAATTGGGACGACCACAACCGCCACGAAAGCTTTCCTCAACTTGTGAACGCCAGGGGACACGACCCCGACCGGGCTGGTTCACGATCCCGTGGTGCCATTTTAGAGTAGGCCTATATCGTGCGCGCAATACGACGACCCCCCGAAGCTCAGAATGGTCACGGGCCCGACCTTCGGGTCGATCCACAGTATATCCCTCGGAGGGTGGAAGACTTGTTTTCCGCCTTCTGGTGCTGGCGGGGGACCATGGCTGGTTGCTGTGACCTCCCCCCTCTCTCTCACGCCAGCTTAGGTCTCCATCGCCTCTACGGACGCCAGTCCGCCGAAGAGTGGAGAACAAGCGGGCGATACCACAGCCATTAAGGTTCTTCTGTGTACGCAATGGACATCACGGACTTACGTCCGACACAACTCCTGGCCAGGAAATCCCAATCCTGGTTCCCGTTCACAAAGGACTATGAGGAGACCCTTCACCGTTGGCTCGGCGATACATACGTTTCTCAACCAACAGTGCCGATGCCACCGAAGGAAGGGATACCCCCTGCGCTCGAAAGCATTGAGTATTTGGGAGGGAGGCCATCTGCAATAGACAGAGGACTCACAATATTGGAAGAAATACAGGAAAACAACAGCGGTGGTAAGAACAGCTTAAGTCAATGGTTAGAGTCAGATTGCCAGCCAGCGATGACTGTGTCATGGATACCCATACCAGACTGCTCTAGACGAAATTGACAAGTAGGAATAAACGACGCTATGTTCAGAATCGGCCGATCACCGATAGAAGATTAGGGCCGGCCGAATAACACGGAGGAAACCGGAAGACGACTTCGTTCTTTACAAAGCAGAAGAAATTAAACACTTAAAACAATGTATAAAAGTACCTAATTTTCTTAGCTCCTAAATGTTATTATATAAATGTATGAAATCAAAAAGAGAAGTTGTAACAAATGTTCGACAATAGTTATAACAAAAACACGAATGTAACAAAAAGTTACTTAATAAAAAAAGGCAATTAAAAACATTTTGGGGGATATACGTACCGTTGATATGACAACGTTTAAGCGGTAACCTTTTCTGAAGGAGATATTTTTAAACGCGATCACTGACCCGCGACATACTGACATATTACGATCGATATCTTACGCACCGTATTTCCAGCATACACAATTCGTTTAAGTCTAAGTAGGCAGGTTCGGTCTTTCACCCCTGCTTTCACTTTAAAACATATCTATATATTGTATATATAGTCTATCAATGACTTTTTATTTGCAACTTTTATTTTACCGGTACTTTATACATTCTTGTCTTACAAGAATAAGTAAAAATCGAACTTTTTTTTTAAATATTTTTTTAATTAAAATTACATAAATTAAAGTCACGTTATATTTCTTCATAATACCCTCCAACTTTAAATTACTTAGATTTTGGCCATTTAACGAGGGCGGTTGGATTACCAGCGTAGGCTCACACAGCTCCTGACCTCACCCTCACTCGGTGCACGGTCTGAGTTGTCTGCTGGACATTCCAGTATTTAATCGATCTTTATTAGCATTATATTTTACCTCAATAAATCCATAATATTTGGTATTTGCACTAAATTTGAAGAAACACAATACCAAACACGGTGTAAATACGACAAGAAATACTGAATGCTGTGTTGTAGTGACTCATGTAAATGACTTTGTGTCTCATGTAAATGTCTCATGTAATTGGGACGTGGTCGGACTCATTTTATATAACGTTACACGTAGAATTCAATGCTGCAGACAAAGTAAAGAAATTATTTTATGCAAAAAAAAAATTGTTAAGACGGACTGGATGTCGCTTGGTGATTCACTGACTGGGTCTCCAAGCGATTATGTGGCGGCTTCTGTCTGTGCCTGCGAATATTTCAGCCGCCCTCCTTGACCGGCCACATTGTAGCCATAACGATTAACTGGCCGACAGGACATCTAGGCCTTCTAGTGTATAACTGTCGGATAGCCGCAGTATATGTTGCAGAGGTTAAGCTATTCTTACAAAACAAATTTTGCTAGTAATCTTTCATGGTTTTCGTTAACAATAACAACACTGTTTTTCGGTTTAACACACGTCGTTTTATTTGTTTTGAAACCAAGAGTTTAGCCCCCTACTACGATGAAGCATCCTCAATGGCTTGACTGAGACAGCACAAAGCAAGACCCATACTGTACCCATACCCATACAATATTACAAACAAGCCCATAATTTACAAGTCTTCCCCGTCCAATACCCCTCCCCAAAGTAAATGTGATGAAACAAAACGGATAACGAAGATCTGAAATTGAAAACATTTTTAAATGGGAAGGCGAGGAAGAACAAGGAGAAGGTGAGTGAGTGATGAGAGGTGGTGGAATTGGAAGATACTGGCATGGGAGGGAAAACTGTAATGGAATTCAAAACCAATCCCGGTTATAGCGCCAGAATGGAACGGAATAATAATACTACAGCATGATTTTCCAAGGGGAGCGACTACCTAATTACTGGTTTGTATTACACATGCAGTGAATTATAAATGAAGTGAAAATAAAAATATTAAAGGCAGACAATATCTTTACTGTTTCAACTCGATTGAAATTGTAGAAATTGTGTAATTTTACGTACTATTATCTCAAAACGTTCAGGCCCGCCTCTTTAAAATCTTTATATAATACTAAGCACATTTACCTTTGTCTTCTGTAACAGAAGTACTAAGCTTACTATAGTCTAAATACTAAGGGAAACTCTAAGTTTTTAAATTTTTAGTACTTAAAATTTAACTTTCAATTTCTTAATTGACAGTCACACATATTAAAATGAAGTAATTTGAGTACGCCAAGTAACTGTAAGCACAATTTACATGAATGAAAATTTTCTGGTTTTTAAGTATCCTACGTGTTAGAAAAATGTAGGCCTACCTACATTGAAAAGTAAATGTGGCTGTAGGAAAGGCCGATCTAAAGATTGGAAACAAACTTTTATTAGTTTTATACCCTTAAAATCCACCAGGCCAACAAATTTCATCTTCACTTTCTTTTATCTTCCTTTTTAAGAACTTTATTCCCGCTCTTTGCTTTTTATTTTGCTCTGAAGACTCCTGAATACAACTTTCTCACACATATATGGATCGATATATTTGAGACTTTCAAACAAAAATGTTCCAGGATTGTTCTGAAGCCATTCATTAACATTTGCCTTTCCAGTAATTCGTTAACTGCACCTGTGGCCATAAGTTTTACGGATCGCAGCCCACAAATAGTTTTGTCATGAACTACTGAATCTTTCGTTCGGTTCCGAGTTTTCCTGTCAAGTTAAATTTTAATGCGCGTTGATATTTAGTAAACCAGTTAGGTTTCATTCCTGCTTCCTGTTCCTTCTTCTTCTTCACTACACAGAGTAGGCACATTGCCTGTTCCGTCTTCGCAGTTTATCTTTCCATCTTGGTCTTGGTCTTCCACATCCCTTGTTTCAAAGGGAATACACGTGTCTGGTACTTTAGGAGCCGTGTATCCTCCATTCTGTCGAGATGTTGCAGCCATTCAAAGTTCATGTAAACAATATTATTTCTGAATTTGATCGTTCATTA
This sequence comes from Magicicada septendecula, assembly GCA_034769895.1. Classification (NCBI taxonomy): domain Eukaryota; kingdom Metazoa; phylum Arthropoda; class Insecta; order Hemiptera; family Cicadidae; genus Magicicada; species Magicicada septendecula. Next base: position 113,142,147 of record CM068373.1, read on the forward strand.
ACAATACCTATAGCTCATTCCTAATGTTCTCATTACGAAAACGATCACGCCTTATGCAACCATTTGTTTGTCTCAGAAAACTTATTTATCAACTTTTAATTTAGTTTTTAATCTTCCTTGTAGGCACCCACGATTCGTACCCATACATTAACACAGGCACTGCTATTTTCTCTAAAATGTAATACTTGTTCCTGTCCTTGTTTTATTCTTTAGTATTCTATCTATTATGACACACATCATCTGAATCTTCAATAATTTCGTAGTGACATAGTTTTAACGCAACCTAATTAATAGGTAATGAAACTCAGAGCTGTTACAAAACTGTTCCCTCAAGAACAATTTTTTATCTGACTGGTTACTTTCCCCAGAAAGCATGATTTTTGTTTTCTTTTTTGTTATTTTCAAGTCTTACTGATTAGAAATATGATTCAAACGATATAAAGAACACTGCAACTCATTCTCAGTTTGCTGTATTAAGACTACCTTAATACACTGATCGTCAGCGTATAATAAAAACATCCAGACTAGTGTTCTTATTAAGTTTAATTCCTAAATATTACTATTACATTAACGACTCGGAACACTAGGTTTTTTAAAGGAGAACACTCTGAAGAAGCCTTTTAAAGGAGAAAACCGGTTCAGGCTGTAAGGTAAAACTTTATGCTTTTACTTATAAGAAAACCTAGTGTTCCGAGTCGTTAATGTAATAGTAATATTTAGTTAAGTAACGGACACGTCATGGAAAACGAAATCCAAGAATTTAATTCCTAAGCTAACATCTCGTCTCTCCGAGCTTGGGTGATGTCGTCAATACAGACATTAAAAAGCGTCGGCGAAATACTGAACTCCTGTCTTACACCTTTATTCAGCTAGTGATTGCGGCAACTGCTCATAACAAATGACAAGTTCAGTGAGCTGAAGTGTTTCTTATATGCACAAAATGGGAACATTTTTGACATAACCTATGTTTAATGACAATGTGACAGCAGAGGGTGCACTTCTCTTTGTTTATTTATTTATTTTTTTTACATGAAAATGAACTGTGAAGGGCAAAAGGTGACACGTGTGGGGCCCCAAAGTGTTCATTCTGCGAACAATAGACTTGCAATAGACGTGACCCTCGAGAAGTCTTGGAGAACAGTTTTACAGCCTCTTTTCCTACCTGCAAGTATTGCCTTACACTCATCATTTTGAAAACGGAAGAACTAGTTCCTTATATACTGAGCCAATACGTCTGAAATAGTCATTGTTCAGATTACGTACGCGCACAAGCACTTTTGCCGTTTACAAATGAGTAGCCTTAAGTATATACACCTCTCTCTCTCTCTCTCTCTCTCTCTCTCTCTCTCTCTCTAATGTACCCACTACTTCTCTCACGTCTACTCTTAACTACCCTCCCACCAACACAATGTAATATACATGTAAAGAAAAAACATTTATTTCAATTGCGCCCCATTTGCTTGTTGGCTGGTTTGCGATGCACTCTCGACGTTTTGAAGATCGCTCTGTTACATTCGTTCATAATTTAGGATGGAATTCTTAGATAGTTTGTCACGGTGCTCTGCTTATTTGTCTGGAGTTGGTTTACTACAGTTTTTATTAACATATAAATTAATATCTGACAGGGGAATTTGTTCGTCATGTGGATGCACACAAACAATTCAGACTAACGGTATGAGCTACACTAATTATTATTAATAATTTTTTTTCACTAAGTAATGTTTTTCTACTGCAATAATAGATTTTACCATTTACATTATTAGAGTTTCAAACTTCTACAGACAATTCAACATGTATATATTTTTAACGTTAATTGGATACGACTACATAACAATTTTTTGTACTGTTGCCATTTAGTTTTGATAGGACACGAATAGGTGTGTGTGTTTGTATGTACACGCGCGCCCGGTGTTATTCATGTGTCGTATATTGTGTAGGGCAATAGGACAATATTCGTGCTGCTGTCGTTTATTCTTTTCTTAGATGTTGTGTGTTTGTGCGCGTGTGAACCCCGCACGTACTACTGAGCGTGAATTGTGTAAGTACTGCTAGGCTAGTTTGTAACGGCTCAGTACTAGAACTGTTTCTTACATCGATGACTGCTGGCAGATGTGTCAGGTATAGAGGAGGTTGTAAAATACCTTTTTGGGTTTATTTTTATTTCACCCTAGTTGCTCACTCGAGATATTCTTTCTGGTACCACGCGTGTCACTTTTATCCCTGTAAAGTATACAATATTCTCTTAAAGAGAAAGAAACGGAGGGTCTTTTTTGATACAAACTTTAAAATTTTTTTCGATACTGTATGTCCTCAATAGTAAAACTTGGCAACGAAAAACGCCGTCCTTGTGTGCTTAGAACGAATTATCATCAGTGATTGCGTTGAATATAGTAATTAAATAATTATGACCGGCTTGTTTCTATTAAAACAAAAGGTCCACGTTTAGTGCCGACTTGGCCGGTTTCTAATTGTGTACAAATAAAACTAGTTTCTAATTTAGAAACCTGTTTCTAATTTTGTAGTTTCGAAAGAAACAGGTTTGCGAAACTATTATATAAACAAAGTGTGTCGAGGTTTTCCGCGTGCGGCACTATCAGTCAGCTGTTGGCGATTAATTTGGGCTCTGTGGCCACACTATAACTAACTGGTAAGTAGTTGTTCATTGCATTGTAGACGTGTACTAGCGAGTTTTTGAAAGTACCAGTTACAAGATTAAACGTTTCAAAAAAGTAACTGTTACAAGTACCTGTCATTGTTCTGTTACCAGTAACAGTGACTGCTGGAACCGGTTACAAAGTACGCGTTCCTAGTGTCTGTTATCGCGTAACTATAGGCCTACTCCCTGAGCTACAGAACTCTCTCACTATTTTAAACGAAGTCCATTTATTTTACATACATTTCGACAGAGGTGCCTACGGGGGGGGGGGGGGGGAGCGTGTCGCCATTGGCGACATTTAGACAATTTTTGCGGGGGATTTTTTTGTTTACTATTGCATGAAAAATCTTCCCCAATTTTACAAAACTGTAAAAAACTTATAACGGACACGTATCAGACGCACAATAAATCTACCCAGTTGACTTTTTCGAGCGGGCAGAGAGGACCATGAGCCGTCTCAAAATTGTCAAAAACCGTCTTAGAACGAGGATGAGTGAAAACTTGGTTAAAAAGTTTGTTAATTTTATGCGGTGAGTCTGAAGTTTTAAGCAATATTCCGCACGAAGAAATCATTGACAAGTTTGCCTTTTCCACTAAACAAAGACAAAAAATATTATTGAACAGCTAAAAACACTTATATTATTTTTGCTTACTTATAAGTTATGTTTCAACTTCAGGTACCACAATTATTGTGATTGTAAGCTTAAAATATTACATTGTTCATATTATGATAATGTAATTTTGAAATACATTTTATTTTTTATTTACTGTAATAATAAAGTACAGTGTGCAATAGAACTTTGTATTTATATTTTTTATTTATCTTGCTTTCTGCTACATTTTAGTAGGCCTACACTACGAAGAGGCCCAAAAACAGACTGAAATTTTTATAGCATTTTATCGATAAAAACAGATTTAAGTGAGACGTTTAAGTTGCAAAACTAAGTATCTTTTCAGTAAAGTCATAGAGTACTGGTATTGTAATTTAATTTGATATATAATATGTATTATTATTACTATTATTATTATTATTATTATTATTATTAATTATAGATAACACTTGTATAAACAAGAAAATATTATATATTTGTATGCATATATAAGCCTATATATTTAATATTCTGATATTGTTCAATATAGTTTCTTCTGCAAGTAGTGTATTGCGTCTTTGTCGTTTCAATACCTGACGCACGTTCCACTCAAAATATCAGCATCATTGTAAATAATTTTGTAAGTTTGTAATTCACTTACAAACCTCTGATGATGCAGATATTTTTCAGTGAAACGTGCGTTAGGTATTGAAACGACAAAAACGCAATACACTACTTGCAGAAGATACTATATTGAACAATATCACAATATTAGGCTATATAATTGCTGCAAGAAACTTTGAATTAAGTATATTGAAAATGATGTGTGCGTGTGTGTGTGTGATTAAAAATATTACTGATTCCTATTTTTTGCTAATTAATACATACTTCAGGCTAGTTCTTCTTTAAGTCAGTACAGAATATTGTTTGTGTATGGTATGTCTCTTGGTAAAAAGTAATAATAACTTAATATTTTTATCTCTTACAAACAAGTTTTATCTTGAAATTATCTTTTCTAGTTATACTAATTGATACAAAACCTTTCTCATCCATCCAGTACTTTATTTTAAAGCATAAACACCTTATTTTCAAATAAAATTAGACTAATATATTCATAGTTACCCACATTTTTTTATAAATATGATAAGTACAGATGAAAAATAAGTATTCCGTAGCGTTATTGTCACATCAAGATACAAATCTAAGTAAAAACGATCCATTTATGTTAATTAACAACGGTAATACAAGTTATTTCTTAAGTTTCAGTAAATTTTTTAAATGTAAAATTGATTGCTTTCAGATTTTTTTACAGCTTTAGTTACACCTAAATAATTTAAAAATTTGTAGAATGATGGAGAGTAACGACTGTTACATTACAAGATTAAAAATTATAATCCTGTAAACTTTAATTTTTGGACGACTAAATTGCCAAATTACACACGAGCGAAAACCCTATATTACACGCAATGTATTCTCCGTCGTCCTCATTGTGTCAAGTGACTTCCGAATGAAGTGTAGTACAATTTAAGTGACGTGTACCGTGAAGTTAAAATCATTTCAGTTAGTTAAAATTATCTCCGAAATCAATTAACAAGAAGTTACTGTATAACCTATCAGCCAGTCTATAGGTCAACCTATAACGAAGACCGCCACGCCACTGGCGTGGTCTCCCTATACTGTATACTTCCTATATTTTCCATAGTATAGGTCTTCCTATATTGTATACTTCCTATACTTCCCACAGTATAGGTCTTCCTATAGGCTACTGTTCAACTCAGTTCGTGCGCCTGCGTGTAATCTTAAATCTGCCGCTCCATGTCTGCATCTTATCTCAACGTCCTAAGACACGGTCAGTCTTAAATAACATTTTATTGTTTTTAATTCGAGAATGATCTTTCGCCAGCTGCAACGGATACTGTTAAAATAATATTCTTAAAGCCGTTGCTGTATTTGGAAATGTTGTTAAGAAATTATTTTGGAAGAGGTACTGAAATATTCTCTAGGGCTCGCCCACAGCATCTGAGAAAAAACTCAGTTTTAAAGCATTCACTTAATTAAACAAACCAGTCCCGTCGGTATCTGCCTCATATCGAGAATCGTTTTAAGTTTATGTCTCTACAATATATAATTCATTCTTCGTCTTTCGGATATAATCACACAAATTACTACAGAAAGTCCAAACATGGTATCCTGGACTTTGTAAAAACAAAAAATTTACTTCCTTCTTCTCTTCAAGGATTACGTTATACTATAAACCTATTCCGGCACCAATCTCATCCTCGGACGACTCATGTCTCTTTTACTAATGGCTTTATAGTTCAGTGCCGCTTTCGTCAATCGATCCCTTGTCATCCTTTGCAGATGATCCCACCATTGTCTTCTGTAAGTTCAAATAATTTCATTGATGTCCTTTACTTCGAGTTCTGCTCTGATATCCTCATTCCTTATTCTATCCTGCAATGTATACTCATAAAGTACTTCGAAGAAACTGCATTTCAGCACTCTTAATCTTGTCGCACTCCGTCTTTTTTTGTCATGACCCACGCCTCACTCGCATATGTCAATGTGAGTATTGCAATGGTCTTATAAAATTTAATCCTTGTGCTGTCTTGTTTTATTTCTAAGATTTCTATGAATATTCCTAAATATATTTATCTTCTCTCTTATATCGTATTCAGATTCACATCTTACTGCACAGCCGAGTTATTTAAAACGGCTCACTTGTTCTAAAGTGGTGTTGTTTATAACTGTCTTAGTCCTCACTGGATATTTACCTTCAAAGGCCATGGTTTGGGTTTTTCTCACTGAAATTGTGAGTGAGTACTCTCTTGCTACTTCTTGTATTGACTTTGTACAAAAAATCTACAAAAAATTTACTTTGTAGTTTTTTCTCGGATTCGTGTAGAATCTTCCGTGTCTTTTTTTGACAAGTTAAATGAAGTTCGTACAAGTTTATGTAGTATACGAGAAAAACGTATCATGGATGGAATTGGAAGACATTAAGATACATTACAAATTTGAGAATGCGCGGGTACATCATTTATACATGTCGTGATTTGCCGCCCGCTGATTGGGCTGCCCGTGTGCAGTACACATCTAGCACTCTCGCTTACGTCGGCCCGGGTTATGACAGAGTTGTAATTTACCAATTTGTTGACCGCTAAAATTTATTATTATCATCTGGACTATAAATTTACATTACACAGAAGAATAAATGTAACATTAGTATGAATTTTTTAATCGCCTGTTAATATATTTTCAATCTAGTTCTTTATAAATGGTCCGTGTCTGACCTTGTAGTTTCATCTCACTCGTACAGGCATTTTCTGAATACGTACTTCGCTTTGCTTCGTACTTTTACGGTACTTCTTCGGCACATGCGCAGAAGCAAACACTTAGTAGCAGTTACTTCGTTATTCGTTAGTTTGTTGGGGGGGGGGGGGGGGCTCCCGCGAGTAACCGGAACAGATATTTCTACTTTTCAATAACCGTTACAGCTCTTCCACGAAAGTAACCGTTACAAAATACCAGTTACATGAATATTGACCCGTCCGTTGTTCTTCTTCTATCCGGGACTAGGCGAATAGAAGTATTTTCCTAATCTAGTCCTAGAAGTCCTAGTCTTTCCCGGTCACAAAGGAATTTATCCATTTCACCAACGCTTCATAGGTCTTCCTGTACTTCGGCCCAATAGGCTTGTATTGCCATCTGGCATCCTATTCAGATGTAGAATCCATCTTTCTTAGCTTCCTGCAATATGATATTTGATATTATAACTGTACAACTCTTTACGAATGAAAGAATTTTACCGTCACTTTTAGTGAAGAACCTACCTCTACTTCCTTATCATAAATCAGTGAGCTGTTGGTGGCGGGTCTCTAGAGTTTGGACTGCGACTGCTTTACTGGATATTGTAATCACTAAGTTGTCAGAATACCAGCGGCTTAGCCAGAATTTTTCCAAGGGGATGATTTTTGGCAAAGTTTAGTCTTTCTCCATGGGGCGGGTTGTGACGAGGATTTTTCTGTGGTGACAGGTGATTGATGATGAAAGGTGAGAGGTGTTTATGGTAATAGGAGACCCGTCAGAAGCAGCCTACAGTGTATTTAATATCACCTGTCTGCAGATTTTACCTATACCATTCCATTACCGACCTACCCAATGTGTGAGGGTGTTGTAACCCCCCAGTAACTCCCCTCGGCTACGCCACTGCAGAATACGTAGTTCAAAGTCACAATTCGGGTGAGCTGTTGGTGGTTTTGGTCTACAACCGTTTTTGTGGACATTGGAATCGATAAGTAGTCATATATGATAGGTTACATAGTTCATTGTTACAAATCAGTCAATTATTTGTAAAGGCTCAACGAATGCAATGGCTAGGTCACTTAAAGCGGATGGATGGATAATCAGCGTATGCCAAAGAAAATCCTGAGGGCAAAGCAGAAAGAGAAGTCGACCTAGGATAAGATAGTTGGATGATGTACTGGAAGATCTCAGAAGAACGGATGTGAGGTGTTAGGCTGAGATGACAACAATGGAATGGAATAGGCGGATAGGAGACAATGGAAAAGATTGGCGTTGGAAGGCAGGACTCGCGTTGGGCTGTAGTACTAAAGAAGAAGAAAAACGAACTTGATCTTCAGGAAAAATCAGGCAAAATATTTATACGAAGCATTTTTGTTTATGGACCACAAACGTGAACAATGAGAAAAAGGCACAGAAATAGAACTCAGATTCTAGAAATGTGTATTTTCAGGCGAATGGAAAGAAATTTTGGAAGGATAAAATTAGCAACGAAGAGGTGGCCAAAAGAATCAAAGAGAATAAAACTGAGGGGTGAGTACTGCTCCACAATCAGGTTGGAAGGCAGATCTACTCAGAGCATATTTTAAGGAATTTGCACTAGGCGGCACTAAACCAACCAATGTATATATGATTTGTGTATAATATTGAAAATTATGTAATTTAAATTTAACTTGAACATGATCATGTTCATTCTTTACTCGTGAAATTAACTGTAAAAATAGACACTAACGCTTTAGACATTAAGAAAATTAAAAAAAAAAACACCACAAACACTCAAATGGATTCATTATAATTAATTACGTAATATTCAATAAGTACATTACAGTGTGATGTGCACATTACTCATGGAGGCCCGTTACAAATTCAAAGCCTTTATCACTGGTCTACTTAAAAATTTATAAAGTACTGTAATTAGATATGTGTGTGTGTGTGTGTGCATACTGAGATTGGCAAATCTTAAACACTTTGCTTGATTAAAGTTTGTTTAACTTTGAAGTATTTTTTTTAAATGAAAAATGCATAAATATTTCATATTAAATTGCTTTACAACTAAGTAAGTTAGTTAAGAAAGTAAAAGGAAAAAGTATGCTAGTAACAAAATATTTCCTTAATTCACTTCAAAGGTACAAACTTGAAAAATAGTATTTTGAAAAAAAATTTTTGATGTAATCATGACGTTTGTATAGTTCTTCATTAGGAAGTCTTCGCCTTCGTTCTTTAGTTTGTAAAAACATTGCCACACTTCGCACACTATACAGACAATGCTGAAAGCTAATATACGCAAATGCAAACGCGCCTTCGTGATTTTCCGATTTCTCTCCTTTTTCCTCACTTTTCAGCACCGGCACTAATACCGCTTAAAATATACTCTGTATCTACTTCAGGGTGAGAGTAGCGACGTCTTGGTTTAGCTCTGTCTTCCATTTCGAGGGTACTACGTATTCCTTCCTAACACAACAATATCCTGGACGAACTCAACCGTTCCTACTTCCATGATTCATATGCTTGAAGACGCAAAGACAGTCGTCACAAAGCGACCTGTCCAGGGGAGAAAACTTCAAGCAAGTCCTGCTGGTTTGGAAGCAGCAAGATGCAGCCCCTACGCTAAACCATGTACAGGGGCAGGTAAGATTTATTTACCGCGAGACACTCAATGGAAGAATCCGAATCCCTTTCGACACGACATGGACAGTTATAAAGGCTAAACTATTTTATATATCGGAATTTATAAACAAATAGGAATTTAAAACAAATATTTATAAACCCCGAGAAACAAGAAATGCTAACGAACTAAAAAGAAGATGGGGTCAATCAATGGGTCGCATCAGACCAAACGGCGTAATACTTGTGGAAGAAGAAGAAGAAGAAGAAGAAGAAGAAGAAGAAGAAGAAGAAGAAGAAGAAGAAGAAGAAGAAGAAGAAGAAGAAGAAGAAGAAGAAGGAGTAGGAGGAGGAGGAAGAGGAAGGGGGAGAGAGGAGATCTCTAACGGGAATGAAATACTAAATTGGACACATCCTGAGCATAAATAGACTAATATCCCCGGTTCTGAGGGAACAGTGGAAGACCAGAAGGAGTAAAGAGGAGGGGTTTGAATATCTTGAATTTTGGCTGCCATATGAAGCAGAGATGAAGGCCGATATGAGTGAAGACAGCAGAACACAATATGTGGCCTGAATTAATTTACTGACGTCAGAGACTTGACCTGTGGAAGGAAACGGGTTTACAAGCCAAAAGGAAGAGCAGCCTGAATTAGTAACACTAAAGGTGGGAAAACTTCAAGTAAGGCAAACGGAATTTGGGCTGGCCGATCTCACAAAGAGGTCAGTACTATAAGACATAGGTGATATCAAGTTACCCGTGTCTTTATGAATATCAGAAAGTAGAGTTAGTAATAGTCTGCATTGCGTCAGAACTCGGCAGGATGTAGAAAAACTTATTATTAGCATTTTTTTTTTTTACCATATTCATTTGCATTTTGACGACGCTATTAGATCAACTATTGGTCAGTTAGGTACAGTCAAGAGCTTAGAGATTAGAGACCTGGCTGTAACAGAAGGGGAGGATGTAAGGAGCGCACTTGCACGCGAGTTCCCTAACAGTAGTGGAGAACAAAGGCAAACAGCATCGGTCTAAAGATGGCGATTGTCACCCTAAACGAAGAGGAGGCCAATCATCTGTTGAAAACCGCAAGAATCAAGATCGGTTGGGTGAGTTGCGAGTCAGAAGAAGAGCTGTCGTCACTCGATGCTTCAGATGTCTTGCCTATGGGCACCAAGCTGGAGCATGTAGTGGCCCAGAAAGAAAGGGACTCTGGTTAAGTGGGGAAGCCGTGAACATATGGCCAAAGACTGTACCAGCAATCCACGCTGCATACTGTGCACTGACTTGCAACAGACAGGAGAGGACATAAACCACATTTCAGGTTCTAGTAAATGTCCAATATTTCGAAGGGCATTGAACAAGGTCAAACAAAACCGAAATGGTTAAAGTCCTACAAGGGAATATGCATAGAACTAGGTTGGCCCATGACCTTCTCACCCAAATTATACTGGAACATAACGCTGACATAATCATCATTAGCGAACAGTACAGAAATAAAGGCACACCTACTTGGTATTCAGACAACCTGGGGACTGCGGCTATATGGGTTCCAGATTCTCAGCGGGTGCACGTTGACAGCCATGGATGCGGCGATGGCTTCGTATGGATAAAGAGCAACGACATTACGTATGTAAGCTGCTACTTTACACCAAATGAGCGGATAGACATTTTTCGAGCTAGGATGGATAGACTGGAGGATGTTATACAACCAATGGAAGGCGACATGATCGTGGCCGGCGACTTCAATGCTAAGCCTTTGGAATGGGGCATGCCTGAACCAGACTGTAGAGGAGAGTGAGTGGTTGCAATGTCATCCAGGCTGGATTTGGTAGTGGTTAATACTGGGGGGACGTCGACATTCAGGCGACCTGGATGTAGGGAAACTATTTTCGATATCTCTTTAGCATCAAAACATCTTGTATCAAGGATATGGCAATGGCGCGTCATCGAGGATTATACAGCGAGTGATCATCAGTACATGACTTACAACATTTGTCAAGACAGGCGGATAGGAAGAAATGTAACAGACAGGCTACGTAGATGGAACACGCCCAGAATAGATTTAGAAAAGCTGTCCTCAGTACTACAAGAGGGTCAACGCGAGATTGAGGAAGCTCTGAAGGGACCTGATACCAGGAATGGTGCAGAGATTGCGGTAGAAGCTGTGATGGGGCTGATACAACGGGCTTGCGATGAATCTATGCCCAGGCAAAGACCTCGAAACAATAGGCGCGCCCGGTCTACTGGTGGACGGAGGAGATCACTACTCTTAGAAAGAAATGCCTCAGGCTGAGGCGAAAAGCTCAACGGGCACGAAAAAGAGGGAGAGAAGCTGACCTTAGAACAGCTGAGCATAAGGCAGAAAAAAAGTACTTGCGCAAAGCTATTAGACGGGAACAGGCGCTTTGTTGGAAATCATTGGGTGAAGAGATGAACAGGGACCCTTGGGGACTAGGTTATAAAATTGTAACTCGCAAGCTCGGAGCTTTTGCGCGGGAAGGGCCACAGGACGCGGAGAGGATGCAAAACATTGTGGATGCCCTTTTCTCATCTCATCCGGTGAGAGAAATAGAGATAGAAACGATAGAGCCCGCAGAGATCCCGATATTCAGCGAAGATGAACTGATACTAGCAGTAGACTCGCTACAAACTAAAAACGCACCTGGGCCTGACGGCATACCGGCAGAGGTGCTGAAGGCTGTGGCGCGGACTCACCCACAACTGTTGGTGTGCATATTTAACATTTGTCTCAGGGCAGGAGTTTTTTGTTCACGTTGGAAAATGGCAAGGCTGGTTCTTATCAGCAAAGGCAAAGGGGATGCCAATTCTCCAGCATCGTACATGCCTTTGTGTATGTTGGACACTGCCGGGAAGGTGCTAGAAAAGTTGATAAAACCTCGTCTTTTGCAGGCAGTAAAGGACTCTGGAGACTTATCCGACAGACAATATGGTTTTCGGAAGGGCAGGTCTACAGTAGATGCAATTAATAAAGTAGTTGAATCCGCAAGGATAACCGAACGAGGCAACCACTTCTCGCGGCCAGTATGCCTCTTGGTAACACTGGATGTCAAAAAGGCGTTTAACTCAGCGAAGTGGAGTGATATGCTTAACGCTTTGCAGCTTACGTTTCGGTTACCCACATATCTTTTGCGGATGATTAGAGATTACCTGCGTGACAGGACATTACTTTATGACACTACATCAGGATGCCGGATTAAAGAGGTCACAGCAGAGGCAGCTCAGGGATCAATTCTTGGGCCAGACCTGTGGAACGCTGCATATGATGGTATTCTTCGGATGGAAATGCCCGAAAATACATTCTTAGTGGGGTACGCTGATGATATAGCAGCGGTTATCATAGCGCGAGATGTGGAACTGGCTCAGATGAGATTAAGGCTGGTTATGCGACGAGTCAGTTCCTGGATGAGAGACCACTGCTTAAAACTGGCAGCTGACAAAACAGAAATCGTGCTGATCACTAAGAGGCATCTCCCCAACATCTTGCCAATGCAGGTCGGAGAAGAAACGGTGCACACAAAAGCCGCAATTAAGTATCTGGGAATACTGCTGGACACGAAGCTTACGTTTTGGTCACAAATAAAACGGGTGGCTGAGAAGGCTGCAACTGTAACCGCGGCATTTAGTAGAATTATGGCAAACACCAATGGGCCGAAACCTTCGAAGCGACGGCTACTTATGTCGGTCACGCATTCAATACTGCTTTATGGTGCGGAGATATGGGCTGATGCATTCAAGCTCGAGAAATACAGACGACGTATGTTAGCAGTGCGGCGAAGCGGCGCGCTCAGAGTGGCTTGCTCCTACCGCACGGTTTCGGAGTCCGCGGTTCTTGTGATCGCGGGAATAATCTCAATCGATCTGCTGGCACAGGAACGGAAACTGGCTTACAAGAGGAAGGGCCAAGTAGAATGTAGATACTATACAAGCTCACAAGGAGGCCAGGGCTCGTACTATGGCTCGGTGGCAGGAAAGATGGACCAGTGACACGAAGGGAAGATGGACCGCTAGGCTCATTAAACAGTTAGCTGAGTAGACTTATCGCAAACATGGCGAGATTAATTATTTCTTAACACAGTTTCTAACTGGCCACGGGCTGCTCCGGGCTTACCTATATATGGGGAAGGTAGACAGACCAGATTGCATTTTCTGCAAACAAGAATTGGACGATGTGAATCACACGTTTTTCACCTGTGATAGATGGAAAGAAGAGAGGCAATCACTGGAAAATGTAGTGGGACAGATCTCATCTGAAAATATTATCGGAATAATGCTGGAGAGCGAACATTATTGGGAGCAGGTAGCAGCTTACATAGAGAAGGTACTAAGGCAAAAGAAGGAAGCCGAAGATGATCTTGCTAGGGCCGCTGACAGAATAGCAGGAAACAGGTAACGTGGACCCGCTGAAGGGTTAAAACAGATGTACGTCCACAGGACGAAGTACAAATGGCACCACCTTGAAGTATTGCGAAAGCTGAGTCCCAAGGTGGATCCATGCCGTGGACAACAGGGTTTGTGGTTTTGGGGGGTGCGAGTCCCACACACCGTAGGAGTGCGGACCCTCCTGCGGCGAACGTAAGTTTTCCACAGTCTCTCTCATAAAAAAAAATTCATTTGCATTTAAAAATGTAATTATTAATATTTGTTATGTTGTGTTCGCTTCAAAGGATGAGACTGTGAAATGAAACCAGTTTTGAACTGTAATTGAATTGAATATATCAAGGTTCGACAATGCGTCAATCACACTTCAGATACTCAAGTCTCTCACTGTTTGGACTTGTTTGGACTGCGACCGTTCACGAACTGCAGACTATGTGTGAGTAGTAACAGTGTACGAATTACGTTTGACTGGTGGTCTTGGTTACAACTGTTTCCACAAAGCTAAGAAGCGTCACACACAAAAAAATTAGCTTATTATAGGTGTTGTACACCTGACGATTCCGTAAATTGGCCAGGTATACGTGTTTCTCTATAGGTCATTCGTTTTACAGTGCTCTTTGCCTAGGTCACTTAAAGTCAAGTGTTTCTATCTAACAAGACAAAAGCTACACAAGCAACTGCTCCTATGCCAGTATACTGTTTACCACGTGACTCGATATTGAACCGTTCATCAGCTTGATGAAATGAACCACGTAAATTCTACATGTTATCGTTTATAGTTACATATTTATTTAACTCATCAATCGATGTTTTGATATTTCTTTGTTGGATCTCTTGAGTGTCCATTTGCATGTGATCTCTGTATTCCGCATTTTCTATCACCTGGTCTATCTCAGAAATATTGTAATGGCAAAGTTGCGTCTAGCGTCAAGATATAAACTGTTTTTTATATCGTGAGTGTTCATGCTTTAATAACCACTGGAGTCCAATTCTTAGTCGTTCAATATATATCGAATACCGTGTGATGCTTCAGATGTCGCGACCCTCTGATATAATTAGTAATCCCGGCATTATTAAAAGGTAATGGCAATTATTCAGCAACCTCTATGACGTCTTGAGCAACTCAAATTAATTGGCCTTTTACACCAATTTTGGCAAAATCTCTTCTTTACCTTCATAATTAAAAAAAATATATATATAATTTCTGTATATCCGACAAATTCTATAATTCTGGCGTCCATTTTATTCCAAAACGCCCGAGGATGAGCTTTACATTTCTTTATATTGTTAGAGCAACGAGAGAACTTAGGACGTAGAAGATGACCTCAGGAGGATGGGTATAGAAGATTGGAGGCGGAAGCTGGAGGACGAGGTGTTTGGATGCGACCAGAGGCGGCTCACTCATAAGGGCACATGGTCACGTGCCCCACCAAAAAAACACGAAATAAATAAATAAATATTGTAGAAACGTCCTCGTTTCAAATGATAGCAATAGTTTGTAACAGTGCGAAGTCTGGAGAAATGTGGCAACGCGAAAACAAATGTGGCAACATAGCGACGGTCACAGATACGGTGTGACCTAGATGGTACTACTCCCTTCCACTTCTCAACTCTCTTGTGGTGGGAGAGCGTAATGCTAAAATCCCATAGCGTTCGGTCACACTAGACTATGTGACCATTGACCAAACATTTACAGTCTTCAAGTAGTAAACTCTGAATCCTGTAGGTGCGCCACATTACTGCAACTAACGGATATGAATCGGAGCTATTTAGTAGACTATTACATTTTACTGCCATCTGAGCTGTTCTATAATACTAATAATTACTGTTACTTTCTTAGTGTATATTGTTACGAAATAATGTTATTATAATGTTTCTATCGTGAATATGATTATAATAATTTTTGCGATTTTATATAATTTTAAATTATATTCTCATTGAAGGAAATATTAAAATAGAACGTGTACCTAGAGCGGTTATGTTATGTGCTACACGATAGTTGTGGTGGCAGTGCTTATAGTAATTGTATAAATTGTAGTGTTACAAGTTCACAAGTGGTTTTCAGTAATCAGCGTTACGCACGCGTGTAAATAACGGTGTTGAAAATATTCAAGTGTCGGTATTTTGTGTGCTTGTGTAAATCTCTGAGACAAAATGAATGATGTCAAGTATTTACAGAGTAAAACTTTGTGCTATGAAGATAGGTTAATAGCAAAACAATTGGGTCCACCAAGACCGCAGTTGTCTATCAACCAAGTGTTTAAGGACAAAAACAGAACCTATAATAGAACTTTCAATACCACAGTGTACGAAAAATGGGAATGGATGTGCGGATGCCCCACAATCAATGCTTTATTTTGCTTTGCTTGTCTTCTGTTTGGCGGTGAAGACACGTGGACTAAGTCGGGCGTTAAAGATCTGAAACATTTACCAGAAAAGAGTAAGAAGCATTCGCTGTCTAAATGTCATTTAGACAATGAAATGAGTTTAGCCGTGCTAGGTATTGTAAATATTAGATTGCAACTCGATGATGGTTACAGAATTTCTGTTCGTAAACATAATGAACTTGTAGACAAGAACAGATACATCTTGTCTCGAATAATTGATGCGATTAAATTTTGTGGGGAATTTGAATTAGCTTTACGTGGCCACGATGAAACGGAAGAAGCAGACAACAACCCAGGGATTTTTAAAGGACTAATCAATTATACTGCAGCACTTGACAGTGTTTTGAAAGATCATTTAGAAAATTCAACAGTGTTTAAAGGAACCTCGAAAACAATTCAGAACGAACTTTTAGATGCCATTTTGTCAGTGTGTCGAAAAATATTGTGACTGAAATTTCTACGATAGACTTCATATCACTTCAGGCTGATGAAACAACTGACAGTTCATGCAAAACACAGATGGCACTGATTTTGAGATATCTCATTGAAGGGAGAATAATTGAAAGGTTTTGGGGTTTTTTTGAAGTCCCTTTTGATAAAAGTGCTCGAAGTTTAGCCTCGACAATTTTAGGACAGTTGGAAGAAATAGGAATATACAAGTCCCCGGAAAAACTAATTTGTCAGACTTACGATGGTGCATCTGTTATGAGTGGTCAGGAAGGAGGGGTCCAGTGTTTGGTTAAAGAGAAGTATCCAAATGCCAATTTTATTCATTGTTATGCCCATCAAGGGAATCTGATTCTTCAAAACTCAACATCGTCTGCCTCCCAGAGTAGAATATTTTTTCAAGACCTGCAAGGAATAGGACCATATTTTTCAAGATCTCCAAAGAGGATGGATTATTTAGTAGAAATTGTAAAAAAAAAAAATTGGGTCTGTGCCTCCTACAAGATGGTACTTTCAACACAGGGCTGTTAATACTGTGTTTGAACATAAAGATAATCTAATAAAATGTTTTGAACACATTAGGGACATAGAGATTTCTGACAAAAGTGCTTCTAGCCAGGCTGCAGGATTTGTACGAACTTTGAGGGATCCTCAGTTCATTTTCTGGTTGACTTTTTTTCCACAAAATTATGCCTCATGTGGCGATTTTCTTTGATTGCATTCAACAAAGAAACATTGATGCAATAAAAATGAGAACATTTGTTAAACAATTTGTGAGTGCAGTGGTTAATATTCGTAAGACCTATGAAGACAGTGAAGTGTCTGTAAGTGAGCCTGTGACTAAGAGACAGTGTGTTGAACAATTAAGTAATAGGAGCAACCGTGTGGCCGCTTTGGAAGTATGTGATATGATTGTGAACAATATTAATGAAAGATTTCAATTTTCAGATCATTTATGTGTTTCCAAATTGTTTTTAGTTGAAAAGTTCCCACAGTACTGTGTTGAGTTTCCGGAAAATGATTTTCAGACTACAATTAAATTTTATCCAACAATAAATGGTCTGAAACTGAGAACCGAACTAGAAGTGTTATACAGTCGTGAAGATTTACGTATTGCTTCTGGTGCAACACCCTTATTACAGTTTTTCCTTGATAATAACATGTTTCGTACCTTCTCAGAGTGTGTGACTATTTTAAAGATAATTGTTACCATACCGATGACAAGTGTTGAAAGTGAAAGGTGCTTTTCTACATTGAAAAGAATAAAAACATTTTTAAGAAATTCCATGGGCACTGAATGCATTGGCTATGCTATCCACAGAAAAAAAATGATTCTTGGAATTCAAGATTTCAACAAACAAGTGGTAGAGGAATTCGCTACATCTAAAAACAGGAGAATGGAATTGTTATACAAAAAGTGAAATACCAGGTAAGACATTCTATATTTTTTTACCTAAGTACTAATTATCGCGAATGGTGGCCCACCTTAGATCCTCCCCACTGTGTGCCCCTCCCATTTCATTACTCACGAGCCGCCACTGGATGCGACTAGTCGGGGATGTTAAGGTTCATCGTGGGTTGTAGCGCCAGAGGGAAGAAAAAAGTGCATACCATCGTATTAAGCAATTAGACTAAATAATTGGATAGATTAACGTTGCCTTCGAGTTAACAATGCTTGAGTGTATTAATTTTCTTCACATGGAACATCAGCGAATTCGTTTAGTGACGACATAAAATTGTCTTCACTAATACAATTATATCGTTTATAATTTTCACCCATGTTTTCTGAACGTTGTGTTCTTTGCTGCTCTGTTTCGTTTGATCTTGCTTTCCGACTATGTTCTCGTGCTGCCGCCAACCTTTTTATTTCGTTCATGAGGAAGCTCATCATCCAAACGAAGGCGATGCTGGCGCTGTTCATCTGACTCATGACCCAATCAAGCCGAGTCTATGCTCACGCTGATCGCTTCATTCTTTGCTCAAAGGTTTACGTATATAATTGAGGCAGGGTAGCTTTTGACATAATCTAGATTTGAATCAGTTTACTGCCCTAGGAGTGCGAAGTGTACGGGAGTGAACCGGGCACCATAGTGCTATAAGTATATGAAATTCTCACTCCAAAAAGTGACTTGGCACCCGACTTCAAAAAGTGTATTGGGATAAAGTTATGTGAGAGCTTGTTTTTTGAGCCACGTAACGTAAGATACTAAGTGCATAAATTCATAATAAGTGCTACAGTACAGTGTTTTTTTACGAAATTTCATAATTTCCACATTGCTTATCGTTGAATGTAAAAGTTATTTTAACAAGTAGTTGCATATAAAAGTTTTGCTTTAAGTTAATTCTTATTTTCGTAGAATGACGTCATACATTTTGAAATCCTCGAATCTGGTCGTTTGGCAGTAAATTTTTGAATTTCAAGGAACTCGTTTCTACACTGTACGGCATAACGGCGGCAAAGTTCTGGATCACTTCTATGCATTCAGTATTTTTCCACTAAAAGATCAGTAATTTTTTAATACCCGGATTGTTGAATTTCCGGGATTCGTTCAAGTACACTTTAAATCACACATAGTATTTGATTGCATTACACAACAAACTCTCAACAACAGCGCCATCTCCAAGATAGAACGGACAGAACTGCAAGCGGTAGCCTATCTGACGAAGCTTCCAATGAGCGAAAGCTGCCTCAGGCAGTAAAGTAAAATTTTTGTTAATTTTTACCTGGCAAGAAGTGTTTTGTGTCAGAATAGTGTTTGGACATTCAGCGAAAACAAACAAAAGCCCGAAAACTAGACACTCTTGAACAACTAGAAGTATACAAACACACAAAAACCCATAGAAAAAACATCATAAACAAACGGACACGATTTAAATCACACATACTATTTGAACACACACACACACACTCACACACACACACACACACACACACACACAACATTGATCTTTTGAACGGCGGTGCCGTCACCTAAAGCAGGACGGACAGCGCTCCTAGCGGCAGCCCCAAACAGAGCGAAAACTAGTTTAGGCTATCATCAGGTAAAAGTTTAGCATTTTTGATTATTTAACAAATTCCATGGAAGAACTGAGATTTGTTAACGTTGTTTTGTATAATTTGTAAAAATAAAAAATTTAAAAACAGGAAATATTATGTAAAATTTGTGACAACATATGTGACAATGTCTGATGATGCAATTCTAGAATTTAATATCATCAGTTTAGTTTATGGTGGGATCGTTCAGTGTTTGACAGCTCATGCTATGTGGTAGTCAGTGGGTTTGGCTCAAGAATGAGTCAATGCAACCACATCTGTTGGAGCAACAATGCACTCTGTCAAATACAGGAGGTCCTAGTCAGTAAAAACACATAATCTACACATGAACACACATGTAACAACATCCCTCCCCACCACTCAGCTTTTCACTGCAAATGCAGACTGGTGTGTCTCTGACAATAGTATGAGTTGAGTTATAACTGGGCAAACTTCTTATGTTTGAGGGAGGATAATGATAATGATCAATTTAGTTTACATTTATCCTACAAAGACACAAACACTAACACCTTTTCAGTATTTATTATTTCCATACACAAATATTTCAATGAGAAATGTTAAGCTGTGAAAATCTATAATAAATTTGATATTTCCAGTGTCACTGGGTTAGGCTGAAGAGAGCAGGGATGGGGAACAACCACACCAACAATGCAGACGCACCCACTGTTTTAACTATATCTACTGTTCTTATCTCACTGGTGATTGCTTCGTTTGTCTGTTTCATCATTGCCTTCAAATGGAAAATCAGAAAATTGAAAGCCCTGGCATCACAGATGCCCGGACCTCCAGGTTGGCCGATTATTGGAAATGCTCTAGAGTTCTGGGGTACCCCTGAAGGTTAGTGTTTGTTTTCAGATAAAGGGATGTTATGGGAATACTTACTGAAGGGACCTTTTTATTTTGAATTAATTTGTCATTTTTTTGAATTTTGTTTTCTAATATTCTTTTTTCAAATAATGTATAGCTGCCTGAAATAACAATTGTAACTAACAAATGTGTTTTAATTTTTAAATTTAAGACATCTTCAACAGAGTCATCGAGCTGAGCAAACAGTACAAGTCTCCATCATGCCTCTGGCTGGGCCATATCATGGCTGTTTTAGTTTCCAATCCTGAGGATATCCAGGTAAAATCATTATTTAACAACTGTTTCATGGAAACTTAGTACACAAGACAGTTGTAAGAAGTTTTACAAGGGATTATAATCAGACAAACAGTAAACACAGTTCACAACATAGTTGAATCCATGTAATCCAAGTTCTGCTACTTTGAAAGGTACAATCTAAAATTAAAACTAACTTTAACTAAGGAAAAACTATCAAAGTTATAAAAATGTAATTACTTTTAGTTATGGTACTGTATTGTAAAAGATAAAATTCAAGGGTCTATAATTATTGAAAAAAGTAAAGAATAGCCATTCATTGGTATAGTTGTTTGTACTATGTGAAATGAAATACTGTATGCATAATCTAACATGATAAAATTAAACCCAAGCAGCACATGCCTCTAATAAGGCATTCCATAATTAAAGTTCAACTTTCATGAATATTCTATAGCCTAGTGCAATATTTTTGCAATACAATAAAAATGATTTTGTGAAAAGTAAAATTTCTTCAATTTTTGCCAGTACGAATTCGTAATTTCAAATATTTAAAAATGAATTGAAGTTTGTCAGAAAAATTGTAAATACATTTCCCTCAATAAGTACACGGACTTTTTTAGATTCTCTGGAAGATGCATTTGCCTAATTCCCTTCACTATAAGGCAAGAGAAAGTAAACTTCTGTTGGGAAGGCATTTCACTCCCATCTTTGTCAAGAAAATCTTCCTCAATCAGCTTGTTGAATAATCAGTCTCTTTTATCTAATATCTTTACGGTTAATATAAACATTAATTTATTACAAACATTATGTACAATAAGTGTAGGCACTTGGCAAGTAATCTATAGTTCTTGGGTGTGATTAGGCTTGAGATGTGTTAATACAACTAGAAAAGTTGGTTACTATGCTAGACTCTGATTAAGATTAATATAGTCAGATGTTTAGTGAAATGAAAGTCTCATACCAAATCATTTAGTTAGTTTTAGAATGCTGATGAATGGCAACAGCCAAGAATAGAAAATTTTGTTATTGACAGTTCCAACAATATAAGTTTCAGGATCATTCAAAGCATTTATATGATACATCTTACTTTAATGTTTTAGGTTTCACTTTTACTATAAAATTTAAAATGTGCATTTGAACTTAATAATAATTTTAAAATTATTCTGTAGCTGAAAGTATTAGTTTAATATTTTAAATAATAAAGTCTGAAAATTAGAAAAGTAACTATACAGGTTGGGCCAAAAGTCACTACCCATTGTGAGTTACTGAGTTACCCATTGTAAACATTAAGATAACTTTGGTTGTGATCTTCCCATCAATTTTAAATTACGCGCCTTTGGTTTGTGTCTGATAGTTTCTTATGTAAACACTAGAGTGCAATTTTATCGACAAAGATGGAAAACAATTTGAGAAACAATTTAATAAATAATCATGTAGCTTCAATAAAGTGTCAATTTAATTTGTACTGTGTCTTTTATTAACCTTTCCTACTCATTTTCAATAAACTTTACAATGGGTAGTGACTTTTGCCTCACCCTGTATATTATTTTTTTCAGATAGTTCTGAACAGTCCTAAAGCATTAGACAAAAGTGAAATATATAGGTTTTTCACAGCTTATTTAGGAAGAGGATTGCTTACATCCCCAGGTAGGTTAATCACACATTAATTATATTAAATAATTATTGAATAATAATGTCAGGTATTTAATTCTTGTATTTCGTTGTCCATGACGTGTCCGTTACTTAACTAAATATAATTAATTCACTATCGACTTGACTCACAAAAACGTAAAAGTTTTACCTTAGAGCAACGAAATAACAGAAACTCTGAACATAATCACAAAACAAAACTGCTTCACATATAACAATCAATTTTACACACAGAATGATGGTCTACCCATGGGCTCACCCATACCCAGCATATTAGCAGAAGTCTTCCTCCAACACTTAGAAAAAACAAGTATCTCACAAACAATGACAGACACGCACATAAAATACTATACCTATTGACACAGATAAGTTGATGACATTCTAATACTATACAGAGGAAACAAAAGACAATGTGAACAGTTACTAATGCACATAAACAAAATACACAAAAACATAACCTTCACTGCTGAATATGAACACAAGAATAGCATAAACTTCTTAGACCTCTCCATCACAAAATTTGAACACAGGCAAATATTCAGTATATTCAGAAAACTAACTACAAATGACATACTAATACACAACTCCAATCACCCAATACAACATAAACTAGATGAAAAAGACTACAAAGACGAACTAAACACTATAAAATATCTAGCAGAATCCAACAGATACAACAGAACAATAGTCAATAAACTCCTACACAAAACACAAAACAAACAACAGACATAGATAGAAAACAACAAATTCATAACACTAACATACATCAATAACCAAACTGAAAAAATAGCCCACAAATTAAAAAAACCAGGATACAGAATCGCATATAAAACTACTAACAAAACAGAACACACACTATCGAAACACACACAGAAACAAAGAACAAAACAAATTCGATCTACCTGGTGTTTACAAATTGAACTGCTCAGATTGCATCAAATTCTACATAGGCCAGACAGGACGTAGCTTCAAACAAAGATACATTGAACACATGAAGGCAAGGCACTACACTCCACTACAGAATCCACCTTTGCAAACCACCTCATTGAAGCAAACCACACATACAAAAACATCGACAATAACATGGACATTCTACACATACACACAACAGGCCGAAAACTAGACACTCTTGAACAACTGGAAATATACAAAGACAGGAAAACACATAAAACGACATCCTAAACGAACAGACACAATTCAAATCACATGCATTATTCAAACATATCACACCCCACACACACAGCATCGATCTTTCAAAAGTCGATACCGTCACCAAGAACAAGACGGACACACACACACACACACACACACACACACACACACACACACACACACACACACACACACACACACACACACACACACACACACACACACAGTATATGAAATAATTAGGCTTTTCCCATTGTCCTTTGTACAGTGCCTGATGATAATTCGTTTTCTTGGAACATCAACACAGTTATTTTAAGTCATGTCTAAGTATATGAACATACTTCTTAAAGCACTAAATACAACTATTTCATTAATGATTCAGAACACAACGTTTTTTATGAATACTACACTCTACTACACAATTGTTTGATAACAGGCAGGATTGGACATGCAGTGTGTGTGTCCAGAAGCAGCTGTCTCCTTTTCACTATTTGGTGCTGTAAGCAAATGGTGAGGAAGGGAAGAGAAAAAGTTACAACCTTATGTTTTAACAAACATTTCTTATCCTCTATGACTGCGTGTTATAATTTTACATTGAGTGGTGTTTGAAATGATTCTAGTATGATCATGAGAAGAACATTTTAAGTCATCAACAGTTTGATAACTTACAGAAACGGACAACTATCTATTTAAAGCTAAAATCAATAATTATTATTATAAAAAAAATATTTTAAACACAATGAACTCAAACAAAAGAGTAAGGACTGGAAAATATGAAAAAATGTAATTTTAAAGTTTGATTTATGCTTTCTGATATGATTTTAGTTTCCCTCAGAAAACTAATATTTGTCCTCCAAGATGCTACTGCTAGTAATCTCATATTTTATTGTTATAATACAATTTGACAAAGATGAAATAAAATGTAATTCTTATAAAAATAAGAAATAGCGTATGCAGTAAAATTATTAACTTATTTTTTGTAGTTTATTAAACACTTTTTCTTACAATCTTCCCTTAAGACTTAAAACTATGTGGTGATTTATGATAATTTTATGGCATGTAACGGTGTTGCGCCATATAGTTTGAAAGTAGAGCCACCGGGAACCAGTTAGTCATTTTTCAGAAACATGGGGCCACCTGTGATCAGTGGCGTATCTAGAATTTGGTCTGGGGGTGTCCAGGAATGGGTTGGCTTCATACAAAAGAAAAAAACTAGTTAAAACTAATCAACATTACTATCTTTAATGTTGTTGAAATCACTCCCTTTAAAATAAACGGTAATAATATAAATATCACTATAGTATTGACGACTTGTGCCGGCGTAAATCCGGCTGTCGAGAGTTTTAGAATATTTTTATTTTTTTTAAATTGTAAAATAACGCGAATTGAAACGACCCTTGTCCGGCTCCGTTAAGGCTGCGCGCGCAACTCGTAGTGAGGGGCGGCTTGTTCAGTCGGTTACAGCAGTTAATCAGCTCACCGCCCCGCTACGAAGTACATCGGCTTCTCTCTCCGAACAATTACGGCGTAGTTTCTCTGCATCTACATGGCTTGCTGAAACTTAAGCGACTCCCGGTAAGAATTGCATTATTTTATGTGTTTAAAAGTAATTCATATTAAATGGATAATTAATAACAAGGTGTATGCAACCGTATAAAAAGACCTAATTATGTGAGTGCGATCCGACAGTTTTTATATTAAAAGAAAACTCATTGTTCAGTAATTTACTTAAGGTTCAGTATATAGCCCATGTTCCTTTTATTATTACTATAATAGTGTGAGAGGTATTGTAATTGTCATTGTCATGATAAAGGTGTAGAATGTAAAAAATTAATGGCTAAAAGTTAGTGCGTAGTCAGGTAGTGAACTGTGTCCATTCATGCAGCAGACTGTCGGGGAGCTCTTTATTTAACTTTACAGTAGAGAATTTATTTGTAACAACTTCCATAGAGGAAATATTATCGATGTTAAAACATTATTAATACTGTGAGTGCCTTGAAGTTAAATTTTTGGTCAAATAATGATTATTGGTCACCACGTGGCGCTTAACCTGTTAATTTCTGTTGAAGCATGTAGACATGGTGCTGATGACTTTTACATTATGCCACTTTTGATATAGTCTTTTCATTATCAAAATTTAATTATTCCATGGCTGACTTTCTACTCTTTAAGCTGGTTGCAAAGATTTTATTAATGAAACTTGTGCATTTATTGAGAGTTGGTTGAAGGCCTGTTCTGAGGTTAATTACCTGAACTTGGGTGTACATTTTTGGTGAACATTTCTCTAATTTATATGAATTAACAGGGTTCTTGATTAAGACGGAGATTTGGCTTTGCTGATTGCCGTACAACTGCATCAGTCATGGACCATTAGACACGATCCTGTCCGGAGAGGGAGCTGGTGACCAGTTCACGATGTAGCACTTAGTCAGCAGTATTAAGGTGATATGCACTCTTTTATTTTCCTTTTGGGCTGGGCCGGCAGTGCGCCTGTTTTACAGTAAATATCATTTGAATCCATGTGACCACGTGTCCAGACTATCTGCTATAAATGGGAGCAGCTGATCATCATGAGTTAATTTCAAGAACACTTTTTATAACTGAATTACCTAACACTAAGTGCACTGCTTGTAATTGTGTGCTGCACTGGGGGAGCGTGCCAGAGATATTTTTACACTTGGACATTTTACCGTTTGCATTTCATTATTATATTACTCTTTACAAAAATTATAGAACATGTTATGGACTCTGTTCCGGCCGGAACAGAAATGAGTAAATATTAAATTCACCTTGGGTTTAACATTTAAGGGCTGGGGGTTTTCCTTTGTTTTTTTTTTTTGGCCGTTTTCTGGGGTTTAAAAAGGGACTTAGTTTTTGTCTGACACATGTTTGTGCAGCCTGAGGCAGGTTAGATTCCTGTCAAATTTTGTCAACCACATGCTGGCGCGCTCCCACAGCTACTAGGGCACAACCGTTTTATTGTACTTATTTTCAATTATATTTATATAGCCATTCGGGGTTAATAGAAAATAATTTGCTTTTTTCTGGGCATATACTAATTGATTTTGTACCTTACAAAGGGCTATACTGATTGTTTTTCTTAACTTGCAAAACCCATATTGATTAACTTTTCACTTGTAGTATCTGCTGATTAATTTTCTTTTAACTATAGAACATATACTCATTAATTTTTGTAAAACATGTATTGTTTAAATTTTTTTTGAAATTTGTAAAGCCTCGACTGATTAATTTTCCGACTGTTAAAGTATATACTGTTTTATTAAATCCTTCGGAATTTGTGAAGCAAATTAACCGTTTAGAATTGTATAACAACTGTTCAAAATCAGGTGATGTAGTTTCCGTAAATTTTTATTTAATGCTGTGGAAGGAACTTAAGGTTCATACGCTCATGATGGGTCATTGATCAGTGGAATGCTATACATATGGGCGGTCCGGTCTTACTTATGCGTTATGAGTAATTATCATCCTTTTGGGGTTTTGGCTTCAAGTCATTCTACAGAAACGGGTTGCTGATGGGCGAACATTTTATCACTGCTGGGTTCTGGGTATGGTAGTAACTCTGCCTGCAAGGCGGGTGCATTCCAAGGGGCCTTCGTGTTAGAATTGATGTATAATTGTGAGTCTATGTGCCTTATGTTTCAGTGTGTGTTGTTATGTTTTGTCTGTGTCTAGCTAGTCACAAAATGGGGGAGAACTTTATATTTATATATATTTACTGAATATTATACACACTCATTATGATATACACATGTTGTCTTTAATACTGTTAAAGCAGGGCTTAATTTATTTGTGATATTTATGGTTCATGGGGGGGGGATAACTCTGTGATAGAGTTCGCCTACATGTATTAATTCTTGGCATACAATAAAAACCGTTATTGTTATATTACAGCTGAGTTTCATTGCAAGTCCCGTCATACTGGACCCGGCACAATTTTTGCTTCTCTAGGCTCCGGCCTAGTCCTAATTGACTTGTGGCTTCTCTTTCAAAACAAAAATATTAAAATAAAAGAAGTTGTTTTATACTCTTAAAAATACATAAAAGGAAAGAGTGGTTACAGACTCGGAACACTAAGTTTTTTATAAGTAAAAACGTAAAGTTTTACCTTACAGCCTAAACCGGCTTTCACCTTTAGAAGGCTTCATCAGAGGCTGCCATAGGTAGCGTTGTCCGTCTTGTTGTTGGCGGCGGGATAGTTATTCGAAAGATTGAAGCTGTGTGTGTGTGTGGTGAGATGTGTTCGAATAATGCGTGCGATTTGAATTGTGTCTGTTCATTTAGGATGTCGTTTTTATTTGTTTTTGTGTGTTTGTATATTTCTAATTGTTCTAGAGTGTCTAGTTTTCGGCCTTTTGTGTGTACGTGTAGAATGTTCATGTTATTGTCGATGTTTTTATATGTGTGGTTTGCTTCAATGAGGTGGTTTGCAAAGGTAGATTCTGTAGTGGTGTGGAGTGCTTTTGTGTGTTCAATGTATCTCTGTTTGAAGCTACGTCCTGTCTGGCCTATGTAGAATTTATTGCAATTTGAGCAATTTACCTTGTATACACCAGGTAGATCGAATTTGTTTTGTGCTTTGGGCATGCGTTTTGATAGTGTGTGTTCTGTTTTGTTAGTAGTTTTGTAAGCGATTCTGTATCCTGCTTTTTTGAATTTGTGGGCAATTTTTTCAGTTTGTTTGTTGATGTATGTTAGTGTTATGAATTTGTTGTTTTCTGTCTTTGTCTGTTGTTTGTTTTGTGTTTTGTGTAGGAGTTTACTAACTATTGTTCTGTCATAACCGTTAGATTCTGCTAGATATTTTATCGTGTTTAGTTTGTCTTTGTAGTCTATTTCATCTAAGGGGATGTTGTTAAGTCTATGTATCATGGTTCTAAAAGCAGCTAGTTTGTGTTGTATTGGGTGATTGGAGGTGTTGTGTATTAGTGTGTCAGTTGTAGTTGGTTTTCTGTATATACTGAATTTGTGCCTGTGTTCTAGTTTTGTGATGGAGAGGTCTAAGAAGTTTATGGTATTAAAAAACTTAGTGTTCCGAGTCGTCAATACTATAGTGATATTTAGTTAAGTAACGGACACTTCATGGACAACGAAATCCAAGAGGTAATAATATAGTTGTGTGTGTGTGTGTTATTGAAACATTGTTTACAAGATACTTATTGACTGAATTGATTTACCTATATTTCATACTTCAAATGTATATGCTAATGCTGTGTAATAAACCTGTTTGTATATTTGAAAAAGAGTTACTACTATATTAGTGTACACACACATAAAAGAATAATAAAACAGCCTAAAAATTCTACAAATTTTTTGACCCTTTTTGATTCTGGTCCCGTTGGTCCCCCCCTCATAAAAACGCCCCATCTGTGATGGCAATTAAAGTATATATGTGTAGGGGTAAATGATAAAAGTTGTTAATCTACAACTTACGATGTTGTTGTGTCTGCCAGCTGAGAAATGGCGCAGGAACAGACGTCTGTTGGGACCAGCATTCAATATGAGCATGCTTGAGCAGTTTGTGCCTGTGTTCAACAAACACAGCAGAATCCTAGTGGACAAGTTGAGACATCATCTTGATAGTGATCAGTTTGATGTTCGGGACTATATGGTGTCAGCTGGTATGGACATGATATGTGGTAAGCACATTGTCAATACTCACAAACACAAACACAAACACCTACACACACACACAATAAAATAATTCTATATAAAATAATAAATTATACAATCAGCTCTCAAGATTTTTGTTATAATAATAGTTTTTTATTGTTTTTTAGAAACTGCCCTTGGTGTTGATGAGAAAACTCCAGAATATCTTAAGTCCGAATTTGCTGAAGCTGTGGCCAGGTGAGTATTATCAACTTAAAAGATATTTGAAGGATAAGAATCTCTTTAAATACCACCAAATTTTTCTTTGGTAATAATCATATGATCATACAGTGAATACCGGATATTCTTTTAAGATCATCATTTCAGTGCCTTGTGCTTATCACACGATGGGCACCATTTATTCATTATGTTATTCTACTTATAACCTTTTCTTTAATAACCATTTAAAGTTTACCATCTGAATTGTTGTATCCATTACTTTTATTCTTTGTCTCAGGATAATATTAGCATTATGTACAATATTTACTCAAAAATAAAGACTTAATTTCCTGCTAGACTGTAAAATTTTGGAGGGATGTATTGAACTTGAGTTTCAAATCAAGTATACACAGAGACAGGAAATAAATAATGACAGTAAGGAGTGTAACTGAAATAACTGAATTTTCTCTTCAGTGCAGTTAATGGAATTATCTAGCAACATAATGTTTATTTGAAGTTTTCATCTGGTACGTATCATCTGGTCAAATATTTCTTGTAAACCTATATTACAATGCATATATTCAGGTCTTTGTCAAGCAAACTCAGTTATATACACAGGTATACCTGATATATATCAGTTAGATACCAAGTTGTGCTGAGTATAGCACTAGATTGAGGAAATATGATATTAAAACAGTGTTTCAACTGGATAAGAAGTTAGCAACATTCTTAAAACCAATTGAAGATACCAATTGAATCCTGTTAAACACTGAAGGTATGTACAGAATCTGTGCAGCAATGGAATCTGTGCTATTTTGGCCAGATTGGCTGCCTAATTCCTACAAGGGTCAAAGAACTTACTAGTTGAAAAGTCGGCAGTTGCTGCTCATTCAGCGACAACTGATTATATGATAAACTTTGAAGATGCATTTGTTCTGAGGTCATGGAATAAATATTATGTGGTCCTAGGAGCCATTGAAATTAATAAACACAAAAATAACGTTGACAGAGAAGCACTTAAGCTCAGCACAACTTGGTACTCTTTACTTTATGGCCTGACTGTGTGGGAGTTGGCTGACCGTGCAAATAATGCAAACAGCATAACACGTACAGGGCCACCCACCACCACCTCTACAGTATATAACTGATTTTGCTTCCCAGCCTCATCGTCATATAGACTTCAGGATACCCATTGTAATATGGATAAACGTCTTACAAGACATACTCAATGCTGTCCATCCCGGAAGAAGACTTCAAATAAGAATGGATACCCAGTGGTGTAGCTAGGCTTTTTGGCGCCCAGGGCAAGGATATCGTCGGCCGCCTTGCCTTCACAATTAAAAGGGGACAAAAGAGCAAAAATGAAGGCCCATCCAGTGAACAAAGTACTTAATAAATGCAAATATGTAGATTTTTGTATGAATAAAATGGGTTCACTTTTCCTTGAATAAAAGACTTCATAAACTCTTTGGAACTTGTTGTAGTTTTAATCTTTCTTCCCTCCTCTTCCAAAACTGGACGCCACTGAGTTTACTTCGTTTCATATCAGCTCCAAATAAAATTAAAAAAAAATCGATTTTCAATAATAGTATTAGTATGATTACATACACGTGATGTATTTCAGATATACCTACAAGACGCACAAACGAAAAACAAACCACACACTCAAGATACTCATCAATAACTGATGATCAACATGTTCTCTGCGTCGAACCAGGAAGAATTGTACATATGAAGCCCACATAACGTTTTCTTTACACGTTTGCAAATAATATATTCGTCTGTATACTAACAGCAGTTAAGATCATCTATACAAAGCTAGTACAGTATGATTATCAGTTCTCCTTTCCCGCACAACTCACTACAAATTTGTTGTCATAATGAACCGTAATTACGATGCTTGAGCATAAATAGACTACTACTACTGTTTAGCATGCAATGTTTATGACTACAAAGAAGCTGGTTGGTTATGCCTCTTTTAAGAACTGAATAGTCATATCAAAGAAACAAGTTGTTTGTAGTTTTATAAACTGAAAACAATTTTTTTAAGTCTATGCTCACTTTGCCGCCCTCCTGGCTATGCCGCCCGGGGCCCCTGCCCCCTTGCCCCCCCTAGCTACGCCTCTGTGGATACCAGCCATGGAAGCCTAAATGAGAATAGAACAGAATGATTGTATGGAGAAACTGACAATAGGAAACATCTAACCAGTTTTATTACACTTCTTTATTAAGGTGTCAAACACATTTTATTTCCACAAAGAGGCAAACACAAGGATAGATTTTCTCTTAGGAAAGCTAGCAGAATTCCCCAATAATATTCCATGGTAATTAAAAATTGCTGAATCCCTGATAATATTCAATAATATTCCCTAACTGAAAAATATTATTCCCCTCTCACTTCAAATAAAACTTAAATTTATGTTGTATATTTTTTGTGGGCCTAAAGCTTGTTTTCAAAGGCTTTTAAAAATTTACTAAAAGTTATAGTAAGTCTTATAATTAAGGCGGTTTTATTTGAAGTAAGCACTGTAATTGCTTGTAATACTTTTGGGGCAGGACTCCTGGATAAATAAAAAAGGCATGGAGGTTTGCAAATTTTCATTTCAGAGGAAGATTCCACAAAAAGTAGATGGCGTAAACATTATTGTCATTTCATTCCTAACATTTCTGTAGATACATGGAATTAATTAGCGGATGAGATAATCATTATGGTCACATGTTTCCTAACATTTTTGTACATACACAGCATTCATTTATTATTACAAATAACATTTAAAGTTACCTTAAAGGAAAAAAAATATACCACAATATTTTTTAGCCAAGTGAAAATTTTTCACTTAGTTTTGAACCCCCCTCCCAATCCTTATCTTATTATTGGAGGGGTGAAGTCTTAAATATTCATGTCAGATTCAATATCAGTCAAGCTACTAGGTAGAGATTACCACAGAATGTGTGAAACGTATGGTGTTAACAGGAATGCATTAAACTTCAAAACAGTGTAATTAATATTAATTTAGCTTATTTTAAATTTGTTATAGAGGTTCTGAATTAATACTGATGAGATGCTATAAATTTTGGCTACATTCCGACATAATTTTCAACCTAATGTTACGACTGTGGTATGGTAGTTCTTCCACACATGAACACCTGGTGGCAAAATTTCGCCACTTGCCGGACTTTGTGAGTACCAGACAGACTGTTAAATCTAATTGTTGTTGCAGTTGTATGCCTTTTTCTATTGTGCTGTAATTTGAATTACATTAGTATAAGTTTGGGGGCATGTTGCATGTTGGGAGCTTAAGTTTTGTGTGTGGCTACTGTAATCTATAAGTCTCAGCTCGATTCTAGGGTGCACCATATAAATCAAATGCATTTATCAGCCACCAGATCAACTCATCACATGAAAATAAATTATCAGGGATAACTTCTTGGGGTAGTAATGGGCAGCTGAAACATAGTACTGGCCACTCTGTCTTCTTTATATGACGGACAGCTCAAATAAGAAAGCCTACCCTACCTACTCCTACACTACTGTAGAAGTACAATAAGGAGGCATTATTATGCAGGGTGGGGCAGAGAAATAGGACGTTTTTGAAATAATAACAACATTGTTAGTTTTGCTTGAAAAGGAAATTTATCTGCAGAGAAACATTCGTGATTACATAGCATTTAATGATATTCATGTGTGGAAAATCACATCTTGCAAATGATGTCCATTTTCGTTTATGCATTGTTGTAAGCGTGTACGGAAATTGGGCTCCACACTTTCTAGCAGGTGTCTGTCAATTTGGACGATGTTTTCACAAATACTGTCTTCAATTCATCTAATGTATGGGGGTTTCTCTTATAGACGCATGACTTGAGGTACCCCCATAAAAAATAATCGCACATTGATAAATCTGGGGACCGAGGGGGCCATGCAACATCACCAAATCTGGAAACGAGGCGGTTGGGAAACAGAGGGTGAAGAACACCCATTGACACTCGGGATGTGTGATCCATTGCCCCATCTTGCTGAAACCATACACTCCGAATAGCAATCCGCCTTCTCCGTAACTCAGGCACAAAAAAGGTGTTTAGCATCTCAATGTAACGCTCAGCAGTAACAGTTACAGTGACGCCATTTTGTTCAAAAAAGTAAGGACCAATGATGCAATTCTTTCCTAACACGCACCAAACTGCAACTTTTGGGCTGTGCAGTGGTTTTTGGTGTATTTCTCGGGGATTCTCAGTAGCCTAGTAGCGACAATTCTGTTTGTTGACTGCACCATTGAGATGAAAATGAGTTTCATCACTCATCAACAACATAATGTTTTCATTTTCTTCAAAAAGTGTCAACATTGTTCGTGCAAAGTTCAATCATTGTGGGTAATCTGTTTCGTTCATCTGCTGCACAACCATTAACTTGTACGGGTGAAAACGTAATTCGTCGTGCAAAATACGCTGCAATTGCTGATTTGAAGTTCCGCACCATGTCTCCAAGCAGAGCGGCGTGGACTTCGTAACATTGCTGTTCTAACCCTTTCAACATTTTCTGGAGTACGTACCATACGTGGGGCTCCTGGTGGTTTGGTTTTCATTATTGAGCCTCCTGAACGAAGATTATTAACCCAACGTAAGATTGTGTTACGAGAGGGAACAGAGTCATTTCGGTGGATTTCGAATCTGCAGCAAAACTCACGCTGAACTGCGGTCACTGATTCACCACTACACACAAAGCTGTCATACGCGAAAACACGGTGTTCTAACGTCCACGGCTCCATGATGCCGACTGAAAGTGAAATGCTATGAACAAAGGAACTGACTTAATGACCCCACCCGCACTCATCTCCCCCTGCTACAGACCAAGTACTAGCCATTTCAAAAACATCCTATTTCTCTGCCCCACCCTGTATAACAGCAATTATAGCATAGGATGTTTAGTTAAGTCAGGTGGAGTGTAGTCTGAGAAATGAAAAAATTCTTGGGTTTTGTTGTCCATATGTCAAATACTATGCAATACACTTTTTTAACTTGGGAACACTATTTTTTAGATAAAATTTAGGTCAACTTTTGATTGTGTGTATGTCAGCTCTGATGAAGCTTATATACAAGTGGAATGTCATATAACATAGTATCTGAAATGTAAAATTTCTTCTTGAAAAAATCATGGAGCTGATCCTACATGAGCAAAAATTATTGTAGATCGTACAGTTCTGGAACAGGTCAGCAATTGAATACTTGGCCTATTATAATATTTTTCATATTACAAACAATGACATGGTAAATAACCATATGACATCTATGTTCAACCATATGTTTTATTTATAAGTTCAGTCATAAGTGAAAGACCATTAGGAGAACTCTAAAATCAACAAGTAAAGGAACACATCTAAAGTACTATAAGGTGATGGCCCTCCTCACATTTCTCTATGGGTCTGGGAATTGGACTTTAATGAAATCCCAGGTCAGTCACATTGAAGCAGCGGAAATGAAATTTCTCAGGCATGTGGCAAGGTGTACTCTCAAAGAGCATATATGAAATGTAGATTTATGGCAGGAAGTGCATATTATGAGTATCCTCGATATAGTTGCCGAATATCGGCTAAAATTGTTGAAACACCTTAATTAGCATAATAACTATATGCATACAATATAGAGGTAGTTATAGCAAAGCATTGTCAGGAGGAAACGCCGATGGTTGGAGCACTTAATTAGCGTAATAGCTATAGCCTATGATATGATATGATGAAAGAATTGGTGGAGGAAAACAAAGGATTAACTAATGGGATCAATTGGCTGAAGACAGTGATTACGAAGATACAGATGTTTCCAGTAGAAACCAATCAACCTGGAAATCTGATGACTTTAGAATATGGCCGCCCACCAATCTTTGGATTGAAGAAGAAGAAGAGATGTGCTCAAGTGGCCATTTTTCTCATATGCTTCACATTATGGTTTCTTTACTATGACCCAATACTTCTATTATAATAATGACTTCATTCTGCACAATTAAGAAGCAGATAGGTTAGGTTGCCTATATAATCCCAGACACACAAAAACTATGGCCAGCATTATTACTCTTAGTTGTTGACATATATGTGTTCAGTTTCACAGGTTGAGTTGAGCTGAATTTAAGAAATACATCTTGATCTTATAACGCCAAAATCAGAAATTTTAAAAAATTTCTTATTTTGAGTAGAGATGTATCTTTAAGCGCCGTAACAGGGAATTGTTGTGTGAAACGCAGAGGTGACTGACAGGCAATAAAATCATATAACAGCCCCAATGCGTTCACGGCAAGCAGGCAGAGTTCATCGCTCTCCATACTAAGAAACGTTAAACTTTGACAACTACCTCAGATCCTTAGAAAAAATTGTACAAATGTAAACGAACTCATTTGAAGAGCAGCTGTATGTATTAACAATAGACCAAAATACGTATACACGCCAGCTGCATATAGCGAAACAAAAAAGGGTATATATTATTGAAAGACTCAAACGGTCAGCGACAGGACTTCGACCTTACTGAGAAGAGAGAAAGCTCGGGGTAATGTCCAAACTCAAGGAAGATGTATTGATGGAAACAGAGACAAAGAAACGGACATACAAAGGAAGTTTGGTGAGGCCTTTAAGTAACAATAGTTGATGCCATAAGAACAACCAAGTGCACGAAAACAATACTTTGACGAGAAAGTTAAGGGTTGCTTTGTATACTCCAAAAGAGTGACAGGCAAGAATTTATTGCTACAGTATTTAGCAGCGACAACGACCTCAGTGTAGTGACCTAGGGAAGGAATCTGGTGGGAATCCAAAAGCCTATCAGAGAGGTTCTTTCAGAAAAATAGGTGGTCTCTAGATCTGAAGAGTCGTAAAGTAGAACCAATTAGAAAACAGTGTAAGGAAAATCAGAATTAAGTGGGAGAAATACGGAATTCGATATAGGGATGCGAGAAAGGCGCGCTCAAGGAGTTTAACTAAAACTTTTGACGGAAACGGGAGTGTAAGTCCGCGACCGAGATTCCATAGTTATTGGACTTAGAGAAATTCGGTACGATGGTTAGAAAAGTAAGTTCGTACTAAAACAATTTCGGTAAAAGAACTGTAATTTTTTGTGTGACATACAAGTGAATTAGTACAACACGAATGATAATTAAATAACGCTGTAATTTAGTTTTGCAAATACGCAACAATAACTTTATCATCGAGTAACATTACAAGACGAACTAAACTCGTAAATAACAGTAGTTCAAACCATAACGCAGTTGATAAATAATAATCAATAATGCCTGTGGAAGCGAATAACTATAATAACAATTAACGCGAACTAATTCCGAGTGAGTGAAGTTTGGTGTTGTGCTGTGTCTTGTGTGACTCCACGGAGATCACGTTACAATCTGCTAATCCAGAGGGAATTATCGCAGTTACGCCAGACGATCAACATGCGAACCACACCATATGAACCTCTACCAGATTTGGATAAATACCACAAGTAAAATTTTCATTCCATAATTAATATTAGGTCCACTGTCTGTTCACTTAAAGAACTCATAAGAATTAATTAAAGGATTAAGATAAAATTTTTACTTAAAAACAAAATTAAATCATATTAGGAAACTATGGAAATTAAATTTATTTACGAGCACCGATTTTAAATGAATCCAGATCAGTAATTAACTATGCCATAGTATTTAAAATTTAAGAGAATAATTATTAAAAGTTTTTGTTTTTGAATAACAATTACAATATTTAAATTATTAGAGCTATAAATATGAGTAATGAAATAAGATTTATGAAAATGAATATGTTTATATTTTGATTAGAAATTGCATAATTCATGTGTCAATGATAAATATGATAATCAATCATAACTAATTGTAATAAATCGAAGAACTATTTATAAGAAGAAGTCTGCATTTTATTTTACAAACCCTGAGATAAGAGAAAATACACATAAATTAAAATATGTTTATAATTGGCGCTCCAGAACTTGGGGCACAGCATAAAGTTATAAAAAAGGCGTCCACCGCTGGGCGTAAATGGGTATAACTCGTTTAAGTGTAAAATTGGCACCACAACAACGTGGGGCATTAAGTAATAAAAAAAGCTGTAAAGCAATAAATGTAACATTGACGCACACAACATCGGGCAATTAAATAAAAGTGTAAAATTGGCGCCGCACCGCATGGCTTAATTAAAGAAATTAGGCTAGGGCA
The DNA here is from genome assembly GCA_034769895.1 of Magicicada septendecula. Taxonomy (NCBI): domain Eukaryota; kingdom Metazoa; phylum Arthropoda; class Insecta; order Hemiptera; family Cicadidae; genus Magicicada; species Magicicada septendecula. Next base: position 113,179,514 of record CM068373.1, read on the forward strand.
GTGACAGACAGTGGTTAGAGATAAGTTAAATAAGTAATTGTTAGTACTGTAGAATAAGAACGTTATTATTGTTATTCGTCGATAAGTATCTGAATGATAACCCGACGAAAGGCAAAAATGGCGACAGGGGAAGAAAATTCCGAGGTATTCGAAATTAACAGTCAGATGTGGATGGAGCAGTCTGAGGATAGAAATGTGGTGAATGAAGAGAGCTCTACAACGAGTGAAGAGAATGGCGCCCGGGGACCACAGTCATCTGAAGTCAATTTCAAAATGTTAATGTCATTCATAAAACAAAAGTTTGAAGAATCGGAAAAGAAGAATGAAGAAAGAGATGAAAAACAAAGACAACAGAATGAAGAAATGAAAAAGCACATAGACGAAAAAATTGAAGAAACGAAAAAACAGAATGAAGAAATAGGTAAAAAACTCGTCGAGAAATTAGACAAAAAGATAGAGTTAATGAGAAGAGATTTACAAGGACAAATCCACCAGGTGGCTACTGATTTACAAAAACAATCAGAAAAAATGGAAGAAAACGAATTAGGTGGACATACTATGGATCAAATTGACACCGAGTATCAATCTTTAACAACTAAAGCATTGTCTGAACATCATGTCTCAAGATCAAAAGAAAGATCTACAATTATTAATAGTAGATATGAAGGTGATAAAGACACTTGTACTGTGTTTGTTGGCAACTTACCAAACACAATTACAAAAAAGAAAATTTTCAAATATTTCAGAAAGTTTGGTACGATTGTAAATACGAGATGGCGATATGCTGCAGTATCTGATCCACGATTTCCCAAAAGACACAATGTCATTAAGAAAGAGTTTCATAAAGACAGAACAAATATCCATGCATATGTACGTTTTACTGATGAAAATAGTGCATATCGTGCTTTGGAAGCAAATGGTAATGTGTATGAGGGTTACCAACTGAGAATTGAGTTAGCTAACACGAAGGCTGAAGAAAAGCAGAGAACTAAAAAGAAAAAATTGAGTACTATAGTTAATATTACCAGTACTGATAGAAAAATTAGAAGTAGGACTGGGGAAGTGCGTAAAAATTTTGGAACCAAACCTGAGATTAAGAAGATGAAAAACAGTTCTGATGATTATCAAGGGCGAACTGCGTTAGCACTTAAGAAAAAAAGGAAGAAAATCTTCAAGTATGTTGGTAAGAAGAAGGTGATAATGCAACAGCTAATTCCTACGCATGGTCTTAAACAGAGACCTAAAATGAAAACCAGTGCCAGTAAAATGAAACGGCACAGAGAAAAATGTAAAAAAAGGAAAAGAAAACAGAGTCCTGACATTTACTATCCTGGTATGATCGCTAAAGAGGTATCATTCAGATTCTTAGTTGACGCCAGTGGAAATTTATAAATTATAAAGCAATTGTAAGATGCAATAGAATACTAAATGAAATGTAGTAATTTTAACGATTTTAATATTAATTAAACTAAAATGATAGTTATATAATTGTATGAACGATGAAGTAAAGTACTAACGAAGTGTAGCAGTAACTATAATCTTCTTGATAACAAAATGTGAACAAAAATTTAGCGATAATCGTATTGAAATGAGTGCATAGACAATATATATATATATATATATATATATCAATCACTTTCTGCTACAGTCAGTTTCTTGATGTATATAATACTATAATACTTATAACTATTTTACCTCAAGATATTTTTTAAATAGTTATAAGTATTATAGTATATATATATATATATATATTTCAATCACTTTCTGCTACAGTCCGTTTCTTGATGTATATAATACTATAATACTTATAACTAATTTACCTCAAGATATATTTTTTTTTCCTTTAGGAACATGTTTCGGGAGATCCTGTTCTCCCATCTTCAGCCTTCGCCATCTTGCTTCTGGTGCAGTATTTGTGTGTTGGCTTCTGGATGTTATTAAGGTGGTTTGTTGGTCTTTGGTCCTTCAATGTTGCATTATTGTGTGTGGTTGTGGTATCTGTTTTTGTATTTTGTGTATTTTCGATGTTGAGTGCTTTGAATATTGTGTCATGTGTTGTATTGATTTGTATTTGTTCTGGTATTAATTTGTTTTGTGTTTTATGTTTGTAAATCTGTAAATTTTCCCAAATGTTCATTATGGTGCCTTTGTGTGGTATATGTTTTATTAGTGTTATGTTGGTTATGTCTGGAAATTCATGTCCTGTGTTTATTGCATGTGTGGCTAAATTGGATTTATATATATTTGGTTTTTTGTATGCATTTAGGTGTTCAAAACAACGTTTTTTCAGCTGTTTTTTTGTTTGTCCTATATAACATTTATTGCAATCTTGGCATTCAATTTTGTATATACCGTTGGTTGTTGTATTATCTTTGTTGTGTGAGCTATTTAGATTTTGTAATTTATTTTTATTAGTTTTGTATGCTATTTTTATATCTGTGTTTTTAAATAGTTTTGTTAGTTTTGTCATTTTATTATTTAATATGTGAATGTGGCCCATTTTTTGTTGTTGTTATTATTTATGTGTTGTTCAGTTTGATTAATTCTTAATTGTTCAGTTTTTATTTTGTATTTGATTTTATTTTCTATTTTGATCATAGTATTTTTATTGTATCCATTTGCATAACCAATTTGGTATATTATATTTCTTTCTTTGTCAGTTTCTTGTTTGTTTAGGGGTATTTTGTACATTCTGTTAAATAACGAATAAAATGCTGCCATTTTATGTTGTGGTGGGTGGTCAGAATGGTTAGGTATAATGATGTTAGTGGAAGTTGGTTTTCTATATATTGCATATTGTATGTGTTTGTTGTATCTTGTGATGGTTATGTCTAAATAGTTGATTTTGTTATGTTTTTCTTTTTCTTCTGTGAATTGTATTTTGGGATGTATGTTATTGATTTGTTTCAGTATGTTCTCTGCATTTGTGTTTTTGTTATTTGATACATATAGTCCATCATCTACATATCTTATCCATATGCCATCTGGGTCATGTGTTTTTATGATATTTTGTATTTTGGTGTCTATATGTTGTAGGAATATTTCTGCTATTATGCTTGATAATGGTGATCCCATTGCTAAACCTTCTTTCTGTTGATAAATTTTGCTATTAAATTCAAAGTAATTTTGTTTTAGTATTAGTTGGAGACTATTTTTTATTTCGGTTATATATTGTTTGTTTTCATTTTGTTCTATAAGTTTGTTTATTATTATGTCAATTGTTTCTTCTACTGGGATATTAGTGTACATGTTTGTTATGTCATATGATGTGAAAAATGTATTTTCATTTATATTTATTATTTTTAGTTTGTCTATTAATTCGTATGTATTTTTTATGTTATGATGGTTATTTGTTAGATGGTTATTTTTTTAGTTTTTGTGCTATTATTCTTGCTATTTTGTATGTAGGAGCTTTTTTGAAATCGATTAATGGACGTATTGGGTTGTTTAATTTGTGTATTTTTATTAGGCTGTTCATTTTAGGTGGTTCTGGATTATTGTTTATATATATGTCTATGTTTTTATTGTTGTAAATGTTTTTATTTGTTTTTATTAGTTTTATTGTTTGTTTAAGATAGTTTTCTGTTGGGTTTTTATCTAGTTGTACGCATTTATTATTGTTGATGAAGTCTTCGGTTTTTTTATGTAGTCTGTTTTATCAATGATTACTGTTGCTTGACTTTTGTCTGCTTTAGTTATTATTAAATTATTGTTCTTTACTTTATTTTTAATTTCTTTTATTGTTTTATTGTTTTTCTTTGTTTTTCATTTCGCTAGTGATTATTTTTTTAATTATATGTGTTGCTTCTGTTCTTTTTTCTTCTTGTATATTGTCTTTTATTAGGTTAATGGCAAATTCTGTTTCTACTATTAAATTTTCTAGATTTTTGTTTGCATTTTGGGTTATGTTAGTTTTTGACATATTGTTTAAATATAATAAAATGACAAAACTAACAAAACTATTTAAAAACACAGATATAAAAATAGCATACAACACTAATAAAAATAAATTACAAAATCTAAATAGCTCACACAACAAAGATAATACAACAACCAACGGTATATACAAAATTGAATGCCAAGATTGCAATAAATGTTATATAGGACAAACAAAAAAACAGCTGAAAAAACGTTATTTTGAACACCTAAATGCATACAAAAAACCAAATATATATAAATCCAATTTAGCCACACATGCAATAAACACAGGACATGAATTTCCAGACATAACCAACATAACACTAATAAAACATATACCACACAAAGGCACCATAATGAACATTTGGGAAAATTTACAGATTTACAAACATAAAACACAAAACAAATTAATACCAGAACAAATACAAATCAATACAAAACATAACACAATATTCAAAGCACTCAACATCGAAAATACACAAAATACAAAAACAGATACCACAACCACACACAATAATGCAACATTGAAGGACCAAAGACCAACAAGCCACCTTAATAACATCCAGAGGCCAACACACAAATACTGCACCAGAAGCAAGATGGCGAAGGCTGAAGATGGGAGAACAGGATCTCCCGAAACATGTTCCTAAAGGAAAAAAATATATCTTGAGGTAAATTAGTTATAAGTATTATAGATATATATATATATATATATATATTGCGACAACACAAATTACTAAACTATTGGCGCATAGGATATGGTAGTATGTGTATCTTAATGCAAAAGTCTATATTGGAGGGTTTAAGATTATTTATTGCACACAAGACATATGTAATTGTTTATATGATATATTTTACAAGTACAATAATGGTAGTGTTTGATATTTAGTCTTTTAAAGTGTTAATTACTGTTCATACACGTGATGTGATACGTTACATATGTGATGATTCCCACGACGATGTTGATGTAAAAGGGGGGGGCTTTGCTGTGTCGTTGAGTCGTCCGGCGTGGAGTCGTACCCTGGAAACGCTTCCAGCTGGGCTGGTGTCCTGTAGTTCCAACGATGACACTGACGCTTCGCTCACCACAACGGTTATATGGATATTACTGGTTAAACTTCATATAGAATTTATAATTTACAAGTATCTCAGGTCACAGTGAGTATTACTTAGAAACGGTATACTAGGCTTATACCAATCCGGACTCTTCAAGTGTTCACGCGTACCACTGGGTCTACCGCGATCAGCAGACCTCCCTATGCGGAAATCTTCCACTAACGCGGAAACTAATGATGACAAAATTTACTACTAAGTAATTATTAAATTTTACTGGTACTGCAGAATATCTCACACAGTAACACAGTTCAAGTTCACTTATTTACACACGCAATGTTTTAATAATACTACCGTGTGTAGAGATGTAATATTCAAACCGTTATGAGTCTTCGCACGTGTTACTACCGCCGAAGAAACTTACAAATTCTTGCAAGCGGAAAAATCTTGAACAAGAATTGCACGTCCCGATCGTGATAGCTGCCAGAGAAGAACTAACTGTCGTATTTATGAATGCTATGTTTTAATAACAACACTGGGTGTAGAGATGTAATACCCGAACAGTTCTGAGTCTTCACACGCGTTACTACCGCGAAAAGACTTAACAAATTCTTGCAAGCGGAAAATCTTGAACAAGAATTGCACGTCCCGATCGTGATAGCTGGCTGAGAAGAACTGACTGTGTAACAACAGGCTTAAGAAAATTTCCAACTGCCATCCAGCATTTTATTGGTGGAAGGAAGTCACATGGTTCAACGAACATGATTTGCAACTTTTCATGCCGTAAAGTGCATCAACTTTGTAAGAGCATGCATAGCTGGTAATCACAGAATACCCTTATCTCATGCATAACTGCGTTTTACAATAACTTCATACTTTAATAAGATCATATTTGAACGTCATTTAATAGATAGAAATATATAGGAACTGTAGCTAATACAGTAGTCTATGTTCAGTTCAAGTGTCATAACACAACGATAATTATTTCACGCACAGCCGGGGAAACGTTTATCACTCGCGCACGCGCGCACATTTCCACAGACATAGTACATGAATAAACAATAAATAAAATAATACACAGTTTTACTAAACCTAATTCCTTATCCTTACTAAAATACAAAACTTATATCACAAAAACCAAATCTAACAAAACTACCAATTTAAACATGAATCTTCATAGACTGTGTATTACACAAGCCTGCACTGCTTATCAGGATCCTGTGTTTCATTACAATATATATATATATATATATATATATATATATTGTAACCACCCTAGATTATGATGTTAATAGAAGATGATGATGCTCCACTGTTGTGAGCACCAATTTGCAACGTTACCAGTCGTTAACTTCAAGATCAATAAGATTTATTTTAGGGTTCGGGGTTTAATCAAGCTCCATGTTGGTTTGCGCCAATCTGTAACCACTTAGTTTATTACTTTATTAATTATATCCGAGGATGTTTGAAAGCCCCACTGTTGGGTTCACCAATTTGTAACCAATAGCTATTTTTGTTATTTTTAAATTGTAAAGAACTCTGTTTATAAGGAAATGTTTATTATGTAGTCTTATAGGTGACCTCCTGTAACTCAAATTTAATAGACAAATATATTTATTATGGTGTTATTATAACTTTTATGTATACTATAACATGGTTTTACCTAATTACTCAATATTTACGCAATATCAGTGATATACTTCATGTATTTACTTAATGAATTAAGAATTCTCGCCAACCCTAGTCAGTCCGTATTGTGTAATTCAATTCAAAAATTGTGCAGGAAACACGCTAGTTCGGTAATCTCACGTTCTCCAGCTGTGGACTACGAGCGCTGTCATTCGTAATTGGCTTGCTTCTAGGTTAACTGGTTCACCAGATTTTAATCACCCTTTTACCTGTAAATTACTTCACCCACAACATATAATACCTATTCTACAATAACATAAAACATCATCATATACAAGAAGGATTCTTTATTTATTTTGTACTTTAATTCAAACTAACAGTGTTCTTCATGACTACAATAGAATGATATCGATTATACAATGATGGATCGATTGTGCAGTTGACCAGGTTCCTTTTATTTTATACAAATTAAATATAATATTAAATATCTCTTATCCCAGGGTACGTGTGATTCTTTTAACGATTAGTAAGGCCAGGTAATGCAAAATTAAGGTTACTTAGTATTACAAAAGGTTATTAGTTCTTAATATATTCAAATTAAAAATAAGCTGGTGTTACCGGGTTGATGACTCTCAAGGCAGCATTGTACGTCTGCAAACAGTTGAGGATTACAATTTAGGTTACTTCCATCCAGAAAAAGTGTTCCGATTCTAAATAAAATTGACGGTGTGATGTACTGGAAAGCCCTGGGAACTCTTCTGACCTTCGTTCTTCCCTTACGATCCTTGTGGTTGTTGGTCTCGGTGAACTTGGAGTCGTATTATAACTTCCTTCTTGAAAGTGAGGTTTATTTCTTCAGGAACAGGTCCTTGTATATTTTTTCTGTAATTCCATTAATTTAGGCTTTTTTCTTCCATCAATTAGTCTCCTGGTTAGATGGGAAATCGGTTTTAATACTAAATTCAACGGAATTATCTTGATGAGTGAAGTAAGAATTTCTCGACCTTTTGAAGGTATTTGGTTATATTTTTGAAATCTGATTTAATTTATTATTCATCAGTTTGTTTTATAGGATTAGGTTTCGACTTTAATTTATTAATTTTGATTCATTTTTTTTAATTTGTATCATCCTTTTTAAAAGTGTCTCCTCATCTGAACTCAATAGCATATAACAATTGAAAAATTGAAAATCAACAAGATTTTTTACATTTTAGTTACCCTAACAACCACTACTTTCTGCCATTGGATTATATTTGATATCCTAGAGCCAGAATTATAAAATATTACTACTCCTTTTTAATAAAATACTCCATGCTTGGAATTATACCAAATTACCTAGAACTCTCACCCAATCTACCTTATTAAACCGTATATGTTTTACTATATTTTCATTGGACTGGACTTATTAAAAAGGTATCAATTTCCTTTTACAAATATTAAATTTAGGCCTATAGGTTTTCTTACAACTGTTATAATATTGTTTGGTTTTTAACTTAATTTTCTTTACCTGACCTACTGTACAAATAGTCATTGGTTTATGGCTACTTACATTAATTTATATTTCCTGGTTTTAATTTATTATATTAATTAATTCATCCTGGAACCCTTCATTATTTTATAAAATAATTATAAGAACTACTTGTCAACTTTTAAACACTTATTGCCATCCTGGCCAAGTTTACAAACATTAATTCAAAACAATTTCATTAATCAATTTCAGTCAATATATTTAACATAATATAATACCAAACACATGTATTTATACTTAATTGTCTAAAGACAATTTTAACATAAATGAAAGGAGTACCACTGACTAAGTACTTCTATAAAACAACAATTCCTTCTTACTATCCACAAACATAAAATAAATATCTTGTAAACACTACCATGCTACAGCATAACAACAAGTACAATTTGCAACACATTAAACATTAATTGGAATAGTAAATTGCACTTCATTATTACCTATTAAACTCCTCCCATTTGATACAATGTTTATATTTTACACCCCTATATTATTTATTACCTCTTTTAAATTTATGTACACCTCAGATGTATTAATTACTTCGTAACCTTAATATTTGGGTGTTGTTCTAAACCATAGTTACTTCAGTTTTTATGTAACGTTGGGGACCTCAAATCTGTTACGTTACAATATATATATATATATATATATATATATATATATATATATATTGTAACGAAGGGAAGACGTCCTCGTCTAAGCCTCACGTTGTACGCGTCAATCTGTAACGAAGTATAATTACGTCCTCGTCTTCGTTTAAGCCCCGCGATGTAAGCCAATCTGTAACGAAGAGTTTGGTGAGTATCTGTAAAATGTGTACACCAGTTTTTTATGTGTAGAAAGTGTTAGTATGGTGTGTTCGTCTCACACCTGTCGTTACATAAATGGTTGTTGCTACCGAAGTCCGAAGCGTTGTCACAATTATCTGTACAACCTACCTGTAATTTCATAGGGGTTGTGAATCCCGGGTGGCGCCAAATTGTTTAATGAAAACAATTAAATTTGTGAATTAATAAGTTAGATTGGTGTTTTCAGCGGTGACGGCTGGAGCGTTCGAATGGTTCCCGCCTCTGTACAGCTTACTGTATTGCACATATGGCAAGAGCGCTAGTTGTCTGCTCAGTGAAATCGCTAACACACACATATATTATACAACTTCCTATGAAATAAAACAATGGTAATACTCTGTACTGTATCTTTAATTATGGTTTGGTCATTAGTCAATGTGACAATAATATTATAAGTTAGTTTTCAATAAAATTGCTCCGGCATAAAACATGAAACACAAATCTCAAGGCTGACGAAATTAATTTTGAAACGAGTTATTCTGACACCATTGTGGCTACTGTTTGTACATTATTTGTCAGCTCGCCCCAAAATCTGGAGTTCTGTAGATTATAAAGTAAACATAAAATATGATTACATTAAAAAAGTACACTACCGTACCTTATCCGTACTTAAATAATATAAAGTGTGGTTACAAATTGTTCGGCAGTGTAGTAATAGTTGTTACAAAGTTCGCAAATTAGTGCGAGGTTATTTTTTAGTTAACAATTTTGCTACGTAAGTTTGTTTAATTATTAAATCCTTGAAAGAAAATTATTTTTACTTCATAGTGAGAGTTTTGTATTGATGTGAGAAATATATAAATTGCTTTTACTCCTGGGATTAGGGTATTTAAATGATACTTATCAGTTCAGAAGGTTGTGATAGATCGTTGTTCTTGGGCAATGGAAAATTCATCAACTTTGGAGTGACTTAGGCTGCTGGCATCTTTTTCTAAATTGTCTTGGGAATTTCTGCTATTTAATTTTCGTTTATTTAGTTCCTGGACATCTGTTAATCGTTGAACCTCTTCATCTCCTTCTCACTGGTTCATGTTGTTGACTTTTGAATGTTTTTTAAACTTTTTAAAGTAAAATTTCGGTCATACTAAATCTCGCGTACCTACTACCCAAGCGTCATTTTTCTAAGTAAGTAAATTTAACAGAAAATTAGTAACCAACGGCCCGTTTCTATGGTAACTGAATCCCTTTGATTGGTTAAGGCCTAGATTAAAAGCACTGTTATCATATTTGAAATTTTTATTCAAATTTATTATATATTTTCTGATTGATTTTATTCTTCTGTCTTCCCTTCTGGGTATTAAATATTATCACTATTGTATTTATTTCCTTTCAAAGATTAAAATAACACCTCATAAGGTCATGTTGTATTAGATATTAACTTTTGTCTAAATATGCTGACATTTGATAATTACATATTTCTTTTCATTTAAGCTCTTATTGTAACATTTTTCTTTTAAAATGATTTATACATAATTTTTGGCTAGTTACTTGCCTTAGATTTGTTAATTTCCTGGTGGATTTTATACAATTCGTAATTATTGGTTTTGACAGTTAGGCATTTCCTAGGCCTAAGTAGCCATTGATTATTTTTACTTATTATATTCTAATTATATTTCATTTTATTACAAAGCGTTTTGTCCTGTTGTTATAATTGAATTGTTTGGTGGTTGTTGTGTCTTGAATTTGTTTGTGTTCTGATTACATGTCAAGATTATTTTCTATATCTTAATATTTAAAATATAACAATTAGGCCTATGGACTGTAAGCTTCCTTCAGCCATATCCTACCCATAAAATTAACATGAACAATTCTTTACAAGTTATTAGTTATTGTTGGTTTAACATACATTTCATTCTTTTGCTATTATTTTGAGTGAGAAATATCATCACTTCCTTCAAACTTATTTAATTTATTTTCCCTCATAACATAGGGTGTTTATTAATTATATTCTTAATTTCTTAATTCTTTACTAATCCCCTTCTCCATTCCATGTTAACACAAACTGTTCATCTTACATGGGCTTTCTCCCCTGAATAACATCATATCCTTTATCTATCTCTACTTTAAATACTATTTCTAATTATCCTTAACTATATCATTTTTTTATAAGCTCACTCTTAAATCGTTTATTGTTTCATCATTGATTTACTAAGTTTTCTTATCTATTACTATCTTTTTATCATTTACAATATCTTTTTTCACTTATCACTTTCACCTTTAATTAATTGGTGTTTATCACTGATAAACTCACTATTTTGGGGTATTTACACCCTTCACTATTGCACTTTTTAACTGTTTACATTAAGTGTTTTTTAGTGGGTATTCCCTATAATTATTTCTCTTTGTCACTTTCTCACTTTCTCACTATTTCTTTCATTACAAATTATACACAATATTAATGATATTTTTCTATAAATTTTACTATATCTAACTCTAATTTTTGGGTTAGTGTACTTTTTCTTTTTTATTAGATTACTTTACTGTTTTGGTTAAAACAGTTATATGAATTATTTCATTTATAATAATATGTATTTCTGGTATTGGATAATTATTGGTTTTATTCACAATATTTTATATTTGAGTGTACCATTTCTCCCTTTTATATGTGGTGTTGTTTCTTATCCCTTGGTTTTCATTTCATTTCCTCTTCATTTTTCTTCTTCTTCTCCTTCATCTTCTTCATTTCCAATTGGCTTCATTTTAATTCGGTTCTCCCCTTCTCGTCTGGTTTGATTTTATTTAGTTGTAGGAATTCGTTCACTTCCTTCAATTGTCTTTATTCTTCTTTGGTTTCGTTTTTTTCCCTTCTTTGTTGGTTTCCTGTTGGTTTGGTCAATCATTTGGGTTAGGTAATGTCGTCGTTTGTCGTGTCACTGTCTTTATATTTTATTTATATTCAATCATTTTATTTAATATGAAGTATATTTATATTTAATATTATCTTTTTTATCCCTGGTACTGGGGTGGCTTATTTGTGTTGTAACAATATATGTATATATATATATATATATATGTTAAATGAATGCAAATGTAAGGACAATTAATATGGTTAGAATAAGATTGTTTAATATATGTGTTTAATATAACAATTGTATGCGAACAATCAATAAAATTAGAATAGTGATATGTACATATACATGTGATACAAGGACACTTAAATTCAATTAAATAGTGAAATGATTGAGCAGTGACAATAAGTAAAAGATGGACTATCAAAGGACATTAATAGCGAATTATTGTAGAAAACTTGATTGATTAATGTCATTGAATCTATAATATTATTAGAATAGCAAGATGTAAAAAAAAAAAAAAAATAAAAAAATACCGCAAAGTACTATAGAGTAAATTAATGTTAATATGATAATGAATAGTTAAATTAAAGGTTAACATAATGATTAACATGTATTAAAATTGTACAAGGAAAAGAGAGAATTCTAAAAATTATTTTACAGGAATATAAAATTTATTGATAACATACCACAAGTAAAATTTTCATGCCATAATTAGTATTAGGTCCACTGTCTGTTCACTCTAAGAACTCATAAGAATTAATTAAAGGATTAAGATAAAATTTTTACTTAAAAACAAAATTAAATCATATTAGGAAACTATGGAAATTAAATTTATTTATGAGCACCGATTTTAAATGAATCCAGATCAGTAATTAACTATCCTTACTAAAATACAAAACTTATATCACAAAAACCAAATCTAACAAAACTACCAATTTAAACATGAATGTTCATAGTCTGTGTATTACACAAGCCTGCACTGCTTATCAGGATCCTGTGTTTCATTGCAATATATATATGTTAAATGAATGCAAATGTAAGGACAATTAATATGGTTAGAATATGATTGTTTAATATATGTGTTTAATATAAAAATTGTATGCGAACAATCAATAAAATTAGAATAGTGATATGTACATATATATGTGATACAAGGACACTTAAATTCATTTAAATAGTGAAATGATTGAGAAGTGACAATAAGTAAAAGATGATGTAATTGGTGTATAAAAAAAAAAAACTTATATAATAAAATACTGCAAAGTACTATAGAGTAAATTAATGTTAATATGTTAATGAATAGTTAAATTAAAGGTTAACATAATGATTAACATGTATTAAAATTGTACAGTGAAAAGAGAGAATTCTAAAAATTATTTTACAGGAATATAAAATTTATTGATATGATAAATGATACTAGTATTGAATAAAACTTGCTAAATTAATTTTGTACATATTATATGTCCTGTAAGGGATATATAAGGAGTTGTATTAAATTAATGCTGAATGACGAATTTAAATTTAATGTCTAAAGGTTAGTTTGTAAGTATAATTATATGTTAAATAAGGGTTGTAAAAAAAGAAAGGTAAAATATATGTGTAACGGATTCATTTAAAAACGGAAAGCGAAATTAGCTTGAAAATGGTCCTAGGGTAGTGTTTACATTACATAATGAACTGCCCGCAGTGGGTCACTACAGGTAACAAATCCACTACACTACGTCCAACGGATGATGAGCCAATACTAGGAATATAAAATGTATGTATTTCGTTATGTTAAACCTCGATGACAGGGCGCAGAATTTTGAATCTCTTTTTGATGTATGAAATCCATCCAAAGCAACAAAATTCGGGGACAATATAACGGCAAAATCAGAAATTTTAAAAAAATTTCTTATTTTGAGTAGAGATGTATCTTTAAGCGCCGTAACAGGGAATTGTTGTGTGAAACGCAGAGGTGATTGACAGGCAATAAAATCATATAACAGCCCCAACGCGCTCACGCCAAGCAGGCAGAGTTAATCGCTCTCCATACTAAGAAACGTTAAACTTTGACAACTACCTCAGATCCTTAGAAAAAATTGTACAAATGTAAACGAACTCATTTGAAGAGCAGCTGTGTGTATTAACAATAGACCAAAATACGTATACACGCCAGCTGCATATAGCGAAACAAAAAAGGGTATATATTATTGAAAGACTCAAACGGTCAGCGACAGGACTTCGACCGTACTGAGAAGAGAGAAAGCTCGGGGTAATGTCCAAACTCAAGGAAGATGTATTGATGGAAACAGAGACAAAGAAACGGACATACAAAGGAAGTTTGGTGAGGCCTTTAAGTAACAATAGTTGATGCCATAAGAACAACCAAGTGCACGAAAACAATACTTTGACGAGAAAGTTAAGGGTTGCTTTGTATACTCCAAAAAAGTGACAGGCAAGAATTTATTGCTACAGTATCTAGCAGCGACAATGACCTCAGTGTAGTGACCTAGGGAAGGAATCTGGTGGGAATCCAAAAGCCTATCAGAAAACGGTTCTTTCGGAAAAATAGGTAGTCTCTGGATCTGAAGAGTCGTAAAGTAGAACCAATTAGAAAACAGCATAAGGAAAATCAGAATTAAGTGGGAGAAATACGGAATTCGATATAGGGATGCGAGAAAGGCGCGCTCAAGGAGTTTAACTAAAAATTTTGACGGAACGGGAGTGTAAGTCCGCGACCGAGATTCCATAGTTATTGGACTTAGAGAAATTCGGTACGATGGTTAGAAAAGTAAGTTCGTACTAAAACAATTTCGGTAAAAGAACTGTAATTTTTTTTGTGACATACAAGTAAATTAGTACAACACGAATGATAATTAAATAACACTGTAATTTAGTTTTGCAAATACGCAACAATAACTTTATCATCGAGAAACATTACAAGACGAACTAAACTCGTAAATAACAGTAGTTCAAACCATAACGCAGTTGATAAATAATAATCAATAATGCCTGTGGAAGCGAATAACTATAATAACAATTAACGCGAACTAATTCCGAGTGAGTGAAGTTTGGTGTTGTGCTGTGTCTTGTGTGACTCCACGGAGATCACGTTACAATCTGCTAATCCAGAGGGAATTATCGCAGTTACGCCAGACGATCAACATGCGAACCACACCATATGAACCTCTACTAGATTTGGATACATACCACAAGTAAAATTTTCATGCCATAATTAGTATTAGGTCCACTGTCTGTTCACTTAATGAACTCATAAGAATTAATTAAAGGATTAAGATAAAATTTTTACTTAAAAACAAAATTAAATCATATTAGGAAACTATGGAAATTAAATTTATTTATGAGCACCGATTTTAAATGAATCCAGATCAGTAATTAACTATGTCATAGTATTTAAAATTTAAGAGAATAATTATTAAAAGTTTTTGTCTTTGAATAAGAATTACAATATTTAAATTATTAGAGCTATAAATATGAGTAATGAAATAAAATTTATGAAAATGGATATGTTTATATTTTGATTAGAAATTGCATAATTCATGTGTCAATGATAAATATGATAATCAATCATAACTAATTGTAATAAATTGAAGAACTATTTATAAGAAGAAGTCTGCATTTTATTTTATAAACCCTGAGATAAGAGAAAATACACATAAATTAAAATATGTCAATTAATTTATGCTGAATAAAATAAGCAGCATAAAATTAAAGTTATAAAATTGGCACTCCAGAACTTGTGGCACAGCATAAAGTTATAAAATTGGTGTCCACCGCTGGGCGTAAACGGGTATAACTCGTTATAAATGTAAAAATCTATGGGTGCACCAAGGAACTGAACACATGACTTCATCTGTACCCAACTTCTATACACATGTGAACACCATTTTACTTTCTTGCACATCAGATTATTATGAACTAGTAAATCCATGGCTACGTAGTGTGGTCTGCATTAATGATCTTCCTATTAAATTAACTTTTCCTGCAACAAACCCGACTTCACGAGTATGATGGTATGAATGAATTTATTGTTTTTATACCATTAGTTTAAAGTAGATTATACTTTTTTTCATTATTAAAAGACATTGTTACATCAGCAATTAATGCTTTTTATATATTATTAATTTTATTTTTAACAGATGATTGAGAAAAAAAAGGAAGAATACAAACGTAGGAAAGAAGAAGGATCTGCTAAAGGTAATAAAACACACACATATATAAAACAAATTTTATAATTTTATAACTAAGTAAGTGATGGTAAGTAAGGAATAAGTAGGCATCTGATAATTACCTGTTATAGTATGAAATACTTTTTCCATGCTTCTGCAACCCGTTGTTTTTAAGTAGGCCTACTCTCAGTAGTGCACCCGCGATTTCACTTTGGTGTGGGGTCAATTGGTGTGCCATCTGATTTCATTATACATTTATGACAATTACTGTCTGACATGAATGTTGCATTAGGTACAATAAAATCTTTATTCTATGATAAAATATTCTCGTCCTAGAATTAATTATATTAATGCAATGTAAAATTCATCTGAATATAACAGTACTCCCAATAACTATAAATCTTTTTAATAGAATTTTTTTTGTTTTCAGTCCCCATTAATGTCCTCCCCCCCAGTATAAATCACCAAAGTGTCAGCAAAATGCATCACTGTCATTTGAACTGTCACCTACGACTTGATTGTCCTCTTTTGCCTTGCCCACAGTGTAAACAGTCTTTTACCACTTCCATGACAACTTTAGGGCTGTTGGATTGTGTTTAATGTTTGTTAATTATGAGATATTTACATATAATATAAGTACTTTTTTCTGGTCTACACAGTAGCACTGTATGGATGTTTAACCGTATATAATGTTATTTATATGCTCTCTGTTATGTTCTGTTATGTTTATGTGTACCCTGTAAACATCTGTTCTATTTGTATTATTATTTATAATGTGATATGTGCAAAATAAAATTTATTCAAATTAATGCGTTATATGTGAAATAAATTATAAAATTTTTTAATAATTACAGAACCAAAACTAAAGGTGTTTATAGAAATTTTGCTAGAGCTGTCTGACGCTGGTGCCGACTTTACAGACATCGATCTCAGAGACGAAGTCAATGCAATCATAATAGCGGTAAATAACCTAATGTAAAAGTATAATAATGCTGTATATTTTTGGTAAAACACTAAATGGCTTAGGATTTTTGCAACCCGATGTAGAGATTGGTGGACGACATACCACACTCATCCCATCAGTGGCATAGCTACGACGGGGCTCAATCTCTCCCCCTCAGAGCTATTAAAAATTTCAGTGAAATTCCATAATCACTTAACATAGTAAAAGCCAGTTGCATGTGTTAAAATAAGGCTTACAAATAACTGTATAAATAATTATATGGGAAGAACCTTGAATAACTCATTTGTCTTTACAGGAGTCCAACCTTCAAGCTTGTCCCCCCCCCCACACCAAGAGCTTTCCCTACACCACATATTGTTACTAAACTTTTGTGGCCTTTCAAATGATCTCTCCAACTATTTGCATCAAGAATCTCTTTCCTTTTTTTTTAAGCTTGGGGTTACGTTATTACATAATTATGTTTGCAATTTAAACAAGCCTCTATGAGACATTTATATGCTCAGTTCTTTTACTGAGTTGATTAAAGAAAAAAAATTACTGATGAAAAGTTACTTTTGTATGTAGTTACCAATGACTTATTCAGTGGTGGCTTGTGATCTACAGTCACATTGACTTGTTCTTACGACAGACTTTCAAATGTTTTGAAGGAGAAAGTTGCTGTTTCTATCACATATTTCTATTTTTGTTTATGCAATTAGTAACATATGGGGTGGCATGTGTGTATATATATTGCAACAGTACAAATGTATAGGTTACTGTGCACTGCACGAAGTAATTAAAAGACTTAATTAGAATAAATAAATAATTCATTTTAATAATAATAATCGTTCAGCTTGCAATATGAACGACCAAAACTTTCATGTTGAAACAGGTGAAACACGCCAGCTGCTCTGTCTCTGTGTACACACGTATGTTATGTGTGTGTGTGCAACCTGTCCACTGTCCATTCCTGAAAAGTGTCAACCCTTCAGGAACGCTATCAATTATTTACATTTATTTAATTTGTAATACTTGTGTGCATAATAGCACAAAACCAAATACACCAAAATGTGTATAAAAATTAGACAAATGTGTGTATAAAAAATAGTGAAGAACGGATAAAAAGTGTAATTATAGGAGATTAAAAATAAATAGTACTTGTGCATTAAAAACGGTTTGTGCATGATGAACACATATAAATTACCGACCGAATGAATATCGGGTAATGTGCAAAAAGACTTAACAATTCGCGAAGACGAGCAAATTAAGTGTGACAAGAATCGTGGGTTAGAAGTAACGCTCTCGACAATCTCAAAGAGGCAGAATATTGTTGAGACATGATTTTAGCACCCTGGGTATAAATACAGGGGACGCACTAACATCATTCTCTTCCTCAATCAACGACCGTAGCAGCTGGAGGCTCTGCTTCGCGAACACAACTCTTTCTTGATCAACCATAGACATGGCCAGAGGCTCTGCTTGAAACATTCCACACAATTCAACACTTGCTTCTTTCGACATAACAAACCTATACACCAATGTACCCATAAAAGAAACTATAACAACATTAGAACACTTACTAAAACTAAATAACACACCAGAAACACACATAAAAGAGATCATCCATCTCACCAAAATTATCACCGAACAAAATTATTTCTCACACAATAACACGATTTACACACAAACAGATGGACTACCCATGGGCTCCCCTATATCAGGAATCCTAGCCGAAATATTCGTACATACCATAGAACAAGAACACATATTAAACAATAACAAATACACAAACAAAATCATATACTGGCACAGATATGTTGACAACATTTTACTCCTATACAACGGCAACAAAAGACAAATTGGAAGTTTCCACAAATACATTAACACTATACACCAAAAATTAAAATTCACGCTAGATTTAGAACAAAACAATAGCATAAACTTCTTGGACCTTACAATTACCAAAACAAACAACACACACACATACAAAATATACAGAAAACCCACCACAACAGACATGGTCATACATAACTCATCCAACCACCCAACTCAACACAAACATGCAGCTTTCAACTACATGCTCCATAGGCTCACTTCAGTACCCCAAAACACACATGACTACCAAGAAGAACTCAACACAATCAAATATATAGCAGTCAAAAATGGTTACAATCCCGAATTAATAAATAAACTACACAAACGCATCCTAAACACAAAAAGAAACACATAAAACCAACATTACACAACCCAATAAATACATCACACTCACATACTACAATTCCAACACACACAAAATTGCTAACACATTCAGGAAACACAATTATAAAGTAGCATATAGGACTAACAACACCATCAGGAAACACATAAATAATACTAACAAAGACACAGACACATACAGCAAAACAGGGGTTTACATATTAAACTGTAATGATTGTAACCAGTTCTACATCGGCCATACGGGAAGATCTTTTTCCTCAAGGTACTCTGACATTTAAAAGCCCTCACCACAAACTACATACATTCCACATTCGCCACACATTTACAAAATGAAAACCACGGGTACAAAAACATAGAACACAACATGGAAATACTACACTACTTACCTAAAAGTAGAAAACTAAACACAGCAGAACAATATGAAATATACAGACATCACACACTACAACCAAACAACATATTAAATGACCAATTACACTATAGATCACATATACTTTTTGATACACTTGTTCAAACACACACTTTGAATTCCAGCGCCAATTCCTTCCCACCAGCAACCCCCACCACACACACCTACTACCCATAATGGTTACTTTGTACTGACGTTCTGTATTTCAAATCCCACTGAGGAAGACGGACACCACGTCGAAACGTTTGGGACAAAAACCAAAAGTAAGTGTTCACTTGTGAAAGTTTGTGTATATATAGAATATTTAAAAAGTGAATGAAGAGGATGGACCAACAAGATAATTATTTCTTTGAAGCTCCTTCTGTTCAAATGTTAATAGTTTCTAAACAATTTTAGCACAGAGTTTAATTATGTTTAAATTTTCATGCAATATTTTCCTGACATTTTCCTTTTGAACATTCACCATTTCACTAATCTCTGGTGATGGCTGTTTTGTACAATTTCACTTATTTTCCATCAGTTTTCTTCAGTTCTTGACTTGGCCAACCTGGATGCTCATTGTCTTCAACCTCTTTCTGTCTTTTGTACCCCTCAAAAACTTGGGTATGTGACATATATTTGTCCTCAAACACTTCTTTCAAAAAAAGAAAAACACAAAAAACAAAAGAAAAGTGTTTCTGCGTTGAAAAAATCGGCGGGGGCTGTGTCGGAGCCACGGCCACAAATCGTCAGAGCGTAGAATACATCTGTGTGCTTTAGGGTTGCTAATGTGTTATGAATAATATACAAGAATATATCAATACAATCTCATAGTAAAAACATTAAAAACTCCAGGAACGGATAAAGGTATAGTTCCGATGCCGCTAAATATCATTTGTTTATTTACTTGTTACTATGGTAATTAATTCTGGTCTCCATGGTGTTGCAACGGCATCACTTTAACAGCCACTATATTTACGTCCATCTGGAACCACAGTCTGTCACAAATGTCACACGCGTGTCCAAATTCATTATTAAAGAATGTTTTGTGGATGTGCTTTGTAGCTAACTGCCACGTTTTGCTGAATTCGATCGGCTGATTCACTTGCGAAGTCAGGCGCTCTTCCTCATCCTACTCGACTTCAGTATTTATTTCCTTGTCTTTTAAGCATTGTCGGTAAATCCTCTGACGTTCGACATTGGTCATTTTGGGTTTTTTGAATTCCCCATGATTTTCTCTACTCTCCAGTATGCATTTACGATACTTTTGAGCACATTTAGCATCCATATACCGCGACATTTTGTCCGAACACACGATTTTTACAACTTGAATTACGATTATTCAAACCTCTTAATAATATCACCGCTATTACAGAACACTATGTAGATAGTACTCGATGAGACAGTTTTAACGACACCTCACTCAACGTTCTATTGCATCGGAAACCGGAGAAATACTAAATTTAGTGTGCGCCAAGCGGCGCAAAACATTTCTATTTCTCCCCCTGTTCACCCCGCACTGGATGATGCAATAGCCCACTTATATTGTGCTATTTATTATCTTTGTTCCTTTATCTGTCGAATGGTACCTCATATAAGCGTGAATCTTTTGTCGTTTAGATAATATTTCAATTTCAAACGTGATGTGAAAACGTAATGCTCGATTATCTGGTTGGGGGTGCCTATTGCTGGCCTGAAAGGTAAGAGGTATTCTACGTCAAAACACTATGTTGCACTCTGTATTATTGTCACTAGACACTTGAGGTTAACACTTGAGGCTGTTCAGTTTTCAGGCTAACTATTAATTTGGTAATGTAGCTACAAACTATGTTTTTCTAACAGTGCATACGACAGTTACAAATAGACATCCCATTTGCGATGGCTTAACATTAAAATGACCTATCCTCTTTCATGACTGACATGGTCTATAGAACATACACAAACACAGTGTGCTTATTAATAGCCACACCTAGCATACAATCAAATTTTTTACCTTGAGGTATATAATTCAACACATACAGATGTCACATGAGACTTGTATGCCATTTAATCTGATCTGTTTCAGGGGTACGACACAACTGCTCAGACAAACTGTTTCTGCCTTCTTATGATGGCAATACATCAAGACATTCAGGTATGGCTAATATCAGAGAAACATTAATGTATATGTACAGTAAAAATTCAGATCCAGAAAAAAGGTACATTTATTAGAATAAAAAAATATATTATTATATATATAAACTTTCACAATATGAACTTCCTTTCTTTATCACTTCCCCAAACGTTTCAAGGTGATGTGCCTCATTTAGCAAACGAAAAAGAAAGTAATAAAGAAAGTGATAAAGAAAGTAAGTTCATATTGTGAACGTTTATATATATAATAATATTTTATAAAGTGAACGAAGAGGATGAATCAACAAGATAATTAAAAAAATATAATTCATTATTACAAAATAATACAAAATAATAATTCTATGTTTTATTAATTATAATTACAAGTATCCATTTACACTGTGTGTGTGTATGTGTGTTTTAAATGGTATTAAACTTTATTCAAGTATGTTTATCTGTGATAAACAGAGGTTAATTGTATGCATATTATATTTTGATACTGTATGTGTACTTTGCCAGGAGAAAGTATACCAAGAGGTGTTTAGAATATTTGGCGACTCTGACCGTGATGTAACTGTGGATGACCTCAACAAAATGGAGTACACTGAAATGGTTATAAAAGAGACACTGAGAATGTATCCCATTGTTCCAATATTCCTGAGGATTGTCAAAGATGATCTTGACTTGAGTAAGTATCGCTGTATTGTACAGTCACTACCAGTAATTGTTTAATATGCTAGTTATATAAAAACCAAATGTGTAGGTACGGTATACTGTATTGTCTTAGATAAGGTTTTGAAGATGACACAATGCATTGCACACTGTATTTACAATAACAGACCATCTTCTTTATTCGCTGCATTTATTTAGAATCGTAGGAATTGTTGTAACTGAGCCCTAATCAACTGAGAGTTCTCTCTGCTGCCGATCTTGGGCCATTTAATGTGTGCCAAAGCAATTTGTGTCACATTGCAATAGAGCATTGATGAACTGGATTGATTGGGGGACCAAAAAATTGTATATATTCCAGGTAATATATAAAAGAATGTTATAGTACTTTTGTAATAACTTACTATACAAAATAATTCACAATAGTTACACTTGGTACAGTATCTAATATAAACCAACACTGTTACAGCATTCAGAAATGAAAACCTTATTGCCACTTGTAAAAACATGTAAATACTCAGATAATAAATTTTAATCTAACAGACACATATTCAAGTTGAAAAGAAATAATAAATTTTTTCTGTCTGAGTCCAGTGATGTGTTTTTTGCAGTCTTTAATGACACTATCTGAATTATACGTTACTCTTCTTGGTTCTCAAGCCACTTACTGCTGTCTCAAGTATATGAAACAAATCATCATTGTTTGGTCCATTCCTTTCAATGGCAATACCTTTATGTCTTTCTTTCTCTACTGAAGCAATATTTTGGACCCACTGCATTATTTCCTCCTCCATGAGAGTCTGGTAATCTGGGTCATCCATATCTTAGCTAACCCAGTTTTCAATCTTTTCATTGCTACTAAAAGGTTTTAATGAATTAACTTGTCTTATAACACTTTGTTATCAATTTAAAGAAATTTTAAATTTCATTTTCAAGTTACTTAAAACATGAGTACTCCACTTTTTATTTAATTGCTTTTTTTAGGTGAAGAATATTTCTCCAAAAATATTCTTTCTAGAGCCAAAATTCTGTTGCACCGACACAACATTATAAACATGACTACAGTGGTATTGAAAGCTGAAGACACCAAAATATGCAAGACACGTATGTGTTTGCTGATGTGGAGTTAGTCATTGTGAGATATGAACCTGTAAACAGATTCAGTACAGCCAACCTATGAGTAAGATTCTGATAGGTCTAGTAGCAAACAAAACTCGTTTATTGTTGAGGTTTGTTATAAAATGTCACTCCCCCTCACTCATGCCCTCTCCCCCTCTCACTCCCTGCAAATATTCACACTGTTAGCTGAACAAACGATACATTTATTATTTCAGATAAAATAAATATTAATATTGTTACGTAATGCAGAAAAAGTGTTATGCCATTACGGAACGTTCTGGTACATTGGAGAACGACCACGCAGCTGTAATGCATATGTGACACTTGACATGTGAGGCAGTATTACGTAATGCAGCATGTCTCGTACGTTCGATGGTGTCGTTCTGGAAACATCTCAAGTGTTTCTGCGAAGGTCGCGCTTAAGTGTCCTCTATAATTTTCAATGGCTTGTTAAGGACGCATGTTATGGAACACAGTAGACGATAAATAGCCCATACTGTTCAAGTGGTTATTAGTGAAGTGTCTTATAATCGGGCGGTATAATTGTGATACAATTTTGTTTTATATTAGTTGACATTTTATTGTGTGTGAACAATTTTTATTTGATTTGTTGTAAGAGACTGTGTTGTTAATTACGAACTGTTTAACTGTGAAAATTAAAGCTGGTGATTAGTGACTTAATTGGTGTCTTGAATTTTGTTTTCCACTGTACCTACGACGATCAAGTAGATCGTTGTAACAATATTATTAAAATTGAATTATCATTAAACTAAATTAATTAACAGTTGAAATAATAATAATTGAAAGCATATGATTAAAAAATATAAAATATTAAAAGTTATTTCTTGTGCTTGATTATGAATATTACGCGTATTTGAATAATGTTTTCTCTAGAAATAGCAGGAGAAGTAATCATTTTAACAACAAAAGATGAGCTAACAGATGATAATTTAAATAATTACAAAGATATGTAATGATCAAATTAAAGCAGAAATACAAGTAAATTAACTACAAAATTAAATAATGAACAAAATGAATTATTATAAAATAATGGTATAATTAATTATAATAGAAAAACAAGATGGGAATACAATAAGACTTTAAAATAACAACAAAACTAAAATGTGACACATATGTTGGCAACAACTTCATTTGGCAAACATTTGCATGGCTGGTGATTCTTCATTCCCTCTTCAACCACTCAGAACTTCAGAGTAGACTCGTCCATGTGGAAACTGTTTTTTGTGCGTATATCTTCATCTTTTAATATTATTATACATTCAAGTACTGTCTGTATAATCGATGCTCCAAATGATCAATTTCTGCATAATTGAAACTCCACTGTGTATCAAATAGCAATGAGAGCTGTTTGCCCATGTTACAGATACACTTCAATTATGATGTGGGTGTGTACTGATGACTGTACTAGTGCCAGTTTTAAGCACAGCCTTCACAGGTTGCAGCCTATGGGCTACAGTACAAACAAAAAGAGGAAACAGAACAAACAAAATTATTTGCATAAAAATTTTTGGTTCATGTTTCAGAGAAAAGTAGAAGTTATTAGAGGAACAGGTGGTACGAGCCATGTATAGGGTAGAGTGGGACAAGAGTGTGCACTTAAATTGTAAATTCATCTCATACTGCAGTCATTGCACTGAGATTTATTATATTTTGACAGAAATATCATGAATTCCTTAAGCTTCAATTAAGACCCCCTTTTTACTTCCATGTTCAATAAGGACATGTTCAAGATAACGGCTGATTCTGATTGTACTACCCTCAAAACATGAAGAAAAGTCATTTTTTGAAAAGTGTGTGTGTGTGTGCGTGTGTGTAAAATTTTTCTATGGCAAATGATAACAGCCACAAATTCAAATAGAATCAAATAATTTTTGCATACATCCCTAAATTGTGGTGCCAATAAATCAACCCGCATCCTAATGACAGTAGTATATTACAGTCTTTTTATGATGCAGAAAAGGTATGATTTACTAACAGATTTATACAATGTAAATATTACCCTAATACTTTTATGTCCTTTTTAAAAATATGCTTAATTTCTGATAATTACAATGCCATTGTTTTACGTTACTTTGGAAATTAGTTGTTTTTATTTTTCCTGCATTTTTATTCTGTTTAGGGCCTTTTGAGTGTAATACAAAAACGAATGCAATCTTTTATTATTATTTTCATAGATTCCAGAATGCGATTGTACACTGAGATACCTTGAAACCATTAAATTGTTTAAAACAGTATTGAAAATTTACAAAAACGGTGTATCCTAATTTAATTTGTACACTTAACAATGATATTATTTACCGTTCTGGAAGTATTGAAAAATATATTTTCCAAAATTTTCCATGGGAGGGCCTGCACCATATATTCAGCCTAAGGCTCCACTAACAGCCTGGGCTGTACAGTATTACAGTTTTCACTAAGTGAATCCAAACAAAAACATGCAGGGGAGGAGCAAAACTTATGAAAGCCCTGATGTACCTACTTGGAACAGCATGACACCTCTTTCTGCAATATAGTTTATCAGAAGAAACTGCGCATGATTTCATTCAAAGTTGAAACAAAAGAAAGTTACTGATTTTAAAGAAGCATAACAACAACAACAACAATAATAATAATAACAAAAGTGTTTTATTGACAAAGAAATATAAATTATTCTTAAAACTATAATGCCATACTCCTGGTCAAAAGATCATCAAAGGAGTTGCATAATATTTAAAACATTTCTGGACTGAAGAATGATTATAAAAGAAACTAAAATTGCATAACACCCCCTTCTTCTTTACTAATGCACAAAGTACATAATTTGGATGGAGAGGTATAAGAATATTTATTTATTTGCAACAGCTTTAAACATTTATTTGGCTTTAAATATGCAATTTATTAAGAAACTGCTAGCAATACTATCTTCATATTCCATACCTGAATTGATCTTTTTATACAGTATCGGTAATCGTTTCTATTTATAACTTGTAATTTATACTTACCCAAATAGTGATTCTTCAGTTTGTCAATAGCAGCATTATTATTAAAATCTGTATTCTGAAAACTGTTTATTTCTATTTCAAGTAAGTTACTAATTTCCTCTCACCATTGCAGAATATAATTTTCTTTTATCTCTGGCAGCAAGATCTTTAGATACCACTCTGAATGGTCCAATGAATATATTTCAAATGCAATGATAGCATGTGCAGAAAAGTAGGAAATAAATGTGTCTCTAAATACAGACAATAATTTGGAGAATTTCTGGGCAAATTAAAATCCTTATTCGTCAAGAAACATTGATAAAAATGATAAACTTCAGCTCAACAGTTTGTTAAGGCCCAAGGTATACCGCGCTGCTTTTGTGTTTAGTGTGACGGTTCCATGGCTAGTATAACGTACTGCCAGCTGTTAGTTGTGGTATCCGCAGCCAGGAGTCCAACAGAATAGCCTGATCGTCCACAATCTACAAAGTGTCAATTGTAGATTGACCAATCATAAAATATAAGAAACAAAAATATAAAATATTATAAAATATAAAAAATATAAAATATTTTATGTCATAAAATATAATTAAAATATAAGAAACAAAAGTTGCTATTAAAAAATGTTTACAATTCTTCTTCTCCTATCAGGTAGTGAGTGAATCGCCTGTTATGGTCCCTAAAGAACTATATCCACTTCACTAATATAATATATCTGCCTTCCTATACTTCTTTGTCTAATAACAAAGATGTAAAACTTCCTTTGCAACCTGCCATCTGGCATCTTATTCAGATGAGCAATCCATCTCTATTTGTCTTCTGCAGTGCTATTTTAAAAGGTAAAAAGGTATCCGTGTAAAGTTCAGGTGTTGCAACTGTTCATTCATGTGCAGCAGTTAAGAGTTCACAAGATTCTCGTCTCTGATACCTGTGTTCTAACACCAGCACAACCACCACCTTGCAAAATTTGAACCAAGTCTCTTTCCTTATTTTTCTTTTTTTAAATTTACAGAATTTTAATTATAGAGATGAAAATTGAAGTCTTCAAAACATATGCAATTTTAGTAACTGAATTTTAGCTTTATCAACAGAAAAAACCAAATTATTATTAAGGAAAATATGCAGTCAGCTTTATACTTGAATAATATTGGTATTTTGTACACAGCAAGACACAAGCTGCCAGCTGGGTGTAATGTTGCATCCCTCCATCAGTAATTCATATGGACCCGAAAGTCTATCCCAACCCTGAGAAATTCAATCTAGAAAACTTCACTGCAGACAGGATTGCGGCAAGGCACAAATACAGCTACATTCCATTTAGTGCTGGACCAAGGAATTGCATAGGTATGTATGTGTGTACACAAGGTGGGGTGATCAAGAAATTTATGCAATTTTTTAATTTGTTGCACTAGAAATGACCGACTTCAGACGCTGTGGAAGGAATGAGCAAAATTGTCCCAAGCTTCAAAAGAACTCTTGTCATGGGATGTGTAGGGGGCCTGCTACTGGCAGTGGGGTTGCAATTAGACATTGTCTAATTTAGGGTCATTGTTCACTGAGGATGGATCCAAGATTCACCTGTCATATGTGGGTGCTGACAAAGGTTTCTAATGAGGCATTTGTCCTGGAAATGGACCACAGTGGCAGTAAGATTTCCTGGAAAGTGTCCAAATGCTGGCGTTCAGGGAACAGACCTAGGGAATTCTGGATAGTCGGGTTGGATGTCAGGCAATGAGCTTTGCAAGCCCATTGGAAACATCGGTCCAGGAGAGACTGCAGCTTTAGCTCATAAGTCTTTGCCAAGTAGCTCCATGCCGGGATCACATAGGTAAGCACTGGTGCCACATATGTGGTAACAATGAATTTGCCTAGATAGCAGAACGTTGAATTGGTGCTGACTAGAACAGAGTTCTGATTTGATACAAGTGACAGGTAGTTTTGTGGGCTACTTGCTCGGGACGTGTCTGCCAGGTGAGATCCTTGTTGAGGTGAAGCCATAGATACTTCACACTGGGAAAGCATGGGAGTTGAGTATTGCCTATGTATAGACTGGGAGGGAGCCTTCTGTATCTTGACAAGACTATAAATGTGTTCTTTGCCACATTTATGGAGGCCACTCCATTTGTTTGCCCACTCAATGTATGGCTCAAAATGCCAAATTCAAAGATTGGTTTCTTCTGTGAAGTTTGCATATCTGTATGTAACAACTGTCTAATACATCGGATGCATAGCTTATTCTTGGCAGCTAATTGAGAATATTGTGTTAGGCTATAATAAGTGATTTGCTAATATTCTACTGTGTAAGATCTGAGAACTTTAATTAAATATTGTGCAAATCATAATATAAACTGCTGTAACACAGTAAAAGTGTTGGAGAAAGCTTGTGGCAAGTCAAGTATACATGAAAGAGAGGTTTGCAGAAGCTTTGTAACTCATTAATGTATTGTTTTATATGTTCCACAGGTTTAACATATGCGATGCTCTCAATGAAGACCACATTGGCATACCTTGTTCGCAACTACAGATTTTCCACAGACATTAAAATGGAGGATATAAAACTGAAAGCGGACTTTCTGTTAAGATGTAGCAATGGCTATTTGCTGAAAATTACCCAAAGAAAACATTAACTATACAGCCGATCAAATGTTCAAACACCTAATGTTTAACACCTAATGTTCAAACTTATTGAATGTTAAAATATTTGAAACACAGAAAATATTCAGCTGTAACTTGTTGGTGTAACTTGTAAAACTTGTACATTGGTGGTGCATTTTTAATGTTTTCAAAACAAAGTATCATATCATGTTCTCATGTTTCCCTCACTTTCCATTTTCCTATTGCTTTTCATAAATTTTCCCATATTATATGTACATAATCTATATCTATAAAACTCAAAGTCTGAGGATTTATGGGTACTGAATACAAATCCACACCGTTACACCGATTGCCACCAAATTTTGCACAGGTAACCTTTGACACAAGGCAAAAAATACTGTTTAACTTGGAATTTGATATTTTGCCCCTTTTTGCACAATTTAGGCCCTTTTATTTATGCCTTTTTGATAACGCATATAAAGATGTCAACATCACCATGGAGACCAGAATTAATTATCATAGTGACAAATGATATTTAGCAGCATCCGAACTGTACCTTTATCCGTTCCTGGAGTTTGTAATGTTTTTAATATGCGATTGTATGGATATATTTTGTAATTTTGTATACAGATACGTCTATATATTTTGTAATTGTCTTAAACGATTATAAAATTTATGTTTATACGTATTTCTGATGATGCAATGAATAAGTAATTAAATATATTAAATACTACTACTAAAGATGTCAACAACACCATGGTGACCAGAATTAATTACCACAGTAACAAGTAAATAAACAAAAGCTATTTAGCAGCATCGGAACTGTACATTTATCCATTCCTGCAATACATTTTCGATGTTTTATATAATATACGATTATATCGATATATTACAATGTGGAAAAGAAGAAAATGTACTAATTGTAAATTGTCCTATTACTTAATGCAAAGCAAAAATACGTATTGTTTACATTTATGAGGTTAGGTGACAACAATTTTTGGTTTTTAGTTTACTGCTGAAATAAATAAAAGCCATAGTTTAGGAAAACATACCGTTTAATGTGTTATACACTGATTCTAACACAGTAACACTTAAAATAAAGAATTTAGCGTTTTTGATTTAACAGGTACTTTATAAATATCTCCACAGGCTTTATAAACGAGTACTTTTAAATCTCCAAAGGCTGTCACACCAACATAATAATGTAGTACAAGTTAAATAGTACAAGTGATGAAAACAGCTTTGGAGAGAATTTGACTAACGAGTACAAAATTGTTATACGAGCTGACAGAACGCCATATAGACATAGACAATACAAATTATATTAAAATATTATTATTAAAAGTCAAATATTTGCGTGTGAAGCCACGGGTAACAGCTAGTATATTATATATTTCCCATATTATATATATAGGGTGTATATATATATATATATATATATATATATATTGCTACAACACAAATTAATAAACTATTGGCGCATAGGATATGGTAGTATGTGTATCTTAAATCAAAAGTCTATATTGGAGGGTTTAAGATTATTTATTGCACAAGACATATGTAATTGTTTATATGGTATATTTGATAAGTATAATAATGGTGGTGTTTGATATAGAGACTTTTAAAATGTTAAATACTGTTCATACACGTGATGTGATACGTTACATAAGTGATGATTCCCACGATGATGTTGTTGAAGAGAAAAGGGGGGGGGCTTTGCTGCGTTGTTGAGTCGTCAGGCGTGGCTTATAGATGATAGACGGTTCACCCTGGAAACGCTTTCAGCTGGGCTGGTGTCCTGTAGTTCCCACGATGACTCAGACGCTTCGCACACCACAACAGTTCTATGGATCTTATGATTCGTTAAATTTAATATAGAGTTTATAACTTACAAGTATCTCAGGTAACAGTGAGTTTTATAAAACAACGGTATATTAAACTTATACCACTCCGGACTC
Organism: Magicicada septendecula; assembly: GCA_034769895.1. Taxonomy (NCBI): domain Eukaryota; kingdom Metazoa; phylum Arthropoda; class Insecta; order Hemiptera; family Cicadidae; genus Magicicada; species Magicicada septendecula. The sequence goes on from CM068373.1 coordinate 113,210,433, forward strand.
TTCAAGTGTTCACGCGAATCACAGGGTCTACCGCGATCAGCAGACCACTCTATGCGGACATCTTCCACTAACGCGGAAACTTCTTGATGAAAAAAAATTTACTATTGCGTAATTATTAAATTTTACTGGCACTGCAGAAAATCTCACACAGTGACACAGTTCACACTCACTTATTACACACGTAATGCTTATGTAATAATGCCGTGTGTAAAAAGGTAATATTCAACTGTTCTGCGTCTTCGCACGCGTTACTATCGCCGAATAGTCTTTACAGATTCTTGCAAGCGGAAAATTCTTGAACAAGAACTGCGCGACCCGATCGTGATAGCTGGTAGAGAAGAACTCTCGTAATTATGCGCGCATTGCGTTAATAACAATACTGTGTGTAGGTGTAATACACACACAGTTCTGAGTCTTCACACGCGTTACTATCGTCGAATAGTCTTAACAAATTCTTGCAAGCGGCAGAATCTTGAACAAGAATTGCACGTCCCGATCGCGATAGCTGGCTGAGAAGAACTGCCTGTGTAACAACAGGCTTAAGAAAATTTCCGACTACCATCCAGCATTTTATTGGTGGAAGGAAGTCACATGGTTACATACAACATGACATGCAACTTTTCATGCTGTAAAGTGCATTAACTTTGTAAGAGCATGCATAGCTGGTAAACACAGAATACCCTTATGTCATGCATAACTGCATACTTTAATAAGATCATATATGAATGTCAAATAATAGCCAGAAATATACAGGGATTGTAGCGAATACATTTGTCTATGTTCAGTTCAGTGTCACAACACAACGATAATTTATTCACGCACAGCCGGGAAAAAGTTTACCACTCGCGCACGGGCGCACATTTTCACAGACATAGTACATGAATAAACAACAAATAAATAATACACAGTTTTACTAAACTTAAATCCTTATCCTTACTAAAATACAACTGATATCACAACCAAATCTAACAAACTACCAATTTAAACATGAATGTTCATAGTCTGTGTATTATATGAGCTTGCCCTGCTTATCAGTATCCTGTGATTCATTGCAATATATAATTTTTTTTTTTTAGTACCAGTAATCCTAAAATATTCCACACCAAATTTACAAATTTAATTTTACTTTTACAAATTTAATTTTATGGACTAATACTTTCTTTTTAATTTCAAGTTGTATGTTACGTCAAAAAATAATCTCTTTTCTCAGAAATGTTGTTTTGTTTTTTCATTGTTAAGGGCCAACATTCAGATGCATTGACTACAGCACGAGCTGGCAAACATTTTATAATTTTAATTTTTATCTCACTGAATATGTTTGCATTTCAAAAATTGTTAACATATATTTTATTAAATTTATTTGTTTTGTTATAATTACCTTTACTGTTGTTATACAATATCTTAAAAATAAGATACTGTATTTAAATATATTGATTTCCTCAATTGGTTGATCTTCTTAATACATTTTTTTAAAACTTCAAAACGTTTTGTCTTAGTAGCCTCTGTTTGTTCACTTTAGAATGAGCATAGTGTTTGGTGTCTAGAGAAAAAGTTTTAAATTTTAAAACAGCGGACTTTTTAAAACTTGAAAAATGAAAGCAATTTTGGCTTTAACTCGAATTAATTTGTTAGTATTTTCAATTACATTGTATAGTAAAAACTGTGATATTCATTACAGCAACTCACCGTTTTTGCAGCTCTCCTGTTCCCGATGATTGTCAATCGCACACTCCAAGTGGCTGCAGTAAGGCTGTCCCTGTCTGCTGATAACACAGTGGTTTTTGCTATTGGTTACAGTGTGCACACTTTGCAACCATCAAACTCGATGTGTATGTCGGGTGGGCCGAGAACCGGAGAGTTGCCGTCATTAGGGCCCCGCGGTAATATTCTCATGACGCCTAAAGTGGGCTCAGTTGAATTGCCCTGGACCAATAGCGTAAAGTACTTCGGTCTCCACCTAGACTATTGACTCACCTGGCGCACCTATGTCAGAAAATCTGTCAATGCACTTTGGCACAACTCCAAAGACTTTAGCTTGTGTTTTCGAATCTGGCATCGTCAACACATATGTTACCTATGCCTATCCCATTTGGGGAACATGGCAGTCTGTTATAGAAAGTTGCTGTACTCGACCGGGGACTTGAAGTTGCTTGTAAGCTTCCCATACACTTACCAGTGGCATATCTTAAATTTAGCCTTGGAGGAGTCCAATCGAGTCGGCTTCATATAAAAAAAAAACATAAGTTAAAACTAATCAACATGATAAAAAAAACTAATCAACACAATAAAAAAGGGTTATTGACTGAAGATATTGTTTAGAAAATACATTGTTTAGAAGATATTGACTGAATTGATTTTCCTATATTTCATATTACAAATGTATACACAGATGCTATGTAATAAACCTGTTTATATATTTACAAAATAGTTGCTAGCTGAAAAACACACCTGAAAAATAATAAAAGTCTTCTTGGTCTGCCTCTATCTTGTTCTCCAAGAGGCTTATACTGTTTTATCTTGTTTGGTATTCTTGAGTCACCCATTCTATTTATGTGTTGTATCCAGTTTTCTTTATTTTGTTTAATTTTATCGTTTATCGAGTACATATTCAGCTCTTGCCTTATGTCTGCATTTCAGATGTGATCTCTTAGGGTGCATCCTTTGACACTCCTTAAGAATTTAATTTCAGCAGCTTGTGTTCATTTTCTCTGATGTCCACGGGTGTGAGTGTCCATGATTCACTCCCGTACATCAATACTGGTGCCGCCATTATTTTATAAAATTTCAGTTCTGTACGTTTTCATACTTTCTTTCCCAGAGTCTTGAGAAGCTTTTATTCTCCATGTTTCGGATACGTATCAACTTGCTTTTACTCATGCTATCGTATATTCTTTTCTTTCTTTTCCAATGTTTGTGCTCCATAGAATCCCATTCAATGATCTAATTATTTGTTTTGCTTTGTTTATTTTAGATTTTATTTCAGCATCATATGTTCCTTCTTCATTAAAGTTTATTCTTAAGTATTTCTAGCTGTTGCATTTTTTTATACGTTTGTTGTTTTCTAAGATTAAATCTGTTGTTCCTTCTCCGACACACAGATACTGCGTTTTTTCTATGTTCATTAGTTATCCCCATTTTTCATGCTCTTCCTTCATAGTTTGCATGTCATATATTCCAGGTCTTCTTTTTCATTTGCACATATCATTTGATCGTCTGCAAACTGCAGGTGTACAAACATGTGTCACCGTCAATTTCAATACCAATCCCTATGCATTTTGTTCTTCCAATAGGGGTATAGCTTTTGCAATGTAAATTTCAAAAAGCGTGGTGGAGATGCAACTGCCCTGTCGTAATCCCTTATTTATTCTGAACGGTTCTGATACTCTATTTCCCACTTTTATTGTCGACGTCATATCGTTGTACAAGTTTTGCACAGCCCTAATAAGTGCATGGTTGATGTTGGTATCTTGAAGCTTCAATATGGAAATTATTCGAGCATTATACAACTTATAAGGACAAAAATCTATGGAAATCGAAGGGGGCCCACCTTGAGGCTCTGCAAGGGGCCCCTGAGCCTCTAGTTACGCCACTGTAGAGACCAAGCAACAAGAAAACTATAATGAAATTAAAAACCAATCCCGGGTTTCAGACCCAGAATGCAATGGAAAATACTGCTACAACATGACTATCCAAGGAGAGCGACAAATTATTGGTTAGTACTATACACAATGTAATATTAGTAAAATTATCAATGAAGACAAAAAAAGGTTCCGAAATTTTTTTTAAAAAGTTTGTATTATAAAACGTTCTTTGTTTCATTCTCTTTAACAGAACACTGTATATTTATTTCAACGTTCATTTTCGTGTAAAAAATAAACAAAGGAAAATGCAACCTCTTCTGTCAAATTGTCATTAAACCTATGTTATGTCATTTTATGCATAAAACCACAGCTTTAACTCATCGCAAAAAAAGGCAAACAGTATCTTTTCTGTTCCAACTCCATTTAAGTGGGAAACTGTATAATTTTAGGTAGCATTATCTCAAAAACTATCAGTCCTTATTTAGTACAAAATACTAAGCACACTTACTTTTGTTTACTGTAGCGGATGTACTAAACTATCAGTTATTATGGGAAATTATTAAGTTTTAAATTTAAGTACCTAAAATTTTACTTTTTAAATTTTTAATTGAATGTTACAGTTATTAAATTGTGATTTTGTATGCTAAATTATTATAAGAACGAATAACATGCATTCAAAATTTCTGTCTTTTACATAAGCTGTTCTAAGTTAAGTAGGTTTAGAAAAATGTACCTGATGTTGAAAAGTAAATAACTTTCAGAAAGTCTGATTTAAACATTGGATACACACTTAATCCATCAATAAACAAATTTCGTCTTAACTTTCTTCTGTCTTCCTTTTTAAGAATCTTATTCTAGCTCTTTGCTTTTTATTTTGTTTTGAAGGCTTCTTAATAAAACTTCTCACACATTATGCATCGACTTATTTAAGACTTGCAAACGAAAATATTCCAGGGTTGTTGTGAAGCCATTCGATAATATTTGCCTTTCCTCATGACATTGTGTTAATTGCACATGTGGCCGTTAGTTTTAGGGATCAGAGAGCGCAAATAGATTGTCGCAACTACTGAAACTTTCGTTCGGTTCTGAGTTTTCCCGTCAAGATATATTTTAATACGCGTTGTAACACGGTACATTTCTGTCCATATAGTGGTTTGGGGAAAAACAAATATAAATTTTATTGTTAATTCAAAAGCATAAATAATAATGGTAAAGTTTTGTAACGAAGCAGGCAAGCGCAGGAAATTGTATCAAGGTCAACATTGTAGACGCAAAAAACCAACAATTATATTTTGCCAAATGAACTTTGACCGATTAAGTCACCAAGCCAAGCCTGCAAATACGTCATTGGAACGCAAAGCGTAATTCGCTTCGCCTTGAAAAATTGGTTCATCATAATCCGAAAACAATAAGTTTTGGTCACGTGACACCCTCTACACCTCAGAAAATAACGCAATACATTCGTTCTCAGTCTGCAGCAACATCTAGTGCGAATAGCACGTAAAAGTTCCGGAACGTAAATCGCAGGCGCCCGCAAAGCAAAGAAAAGTATAAAATGTGAAAATTTTTGATATATTTTGTTCTAAAACAGTATTAAACCAAACAAGTAGAGACAGTGAGAAAAAAATTAAGTAATATAACAGTTCGGCGATGAGTTAGTGCGTGGTATAAGGGGAATCGTCTGGAGGATGGTCAGATAAGTAACAGACAAATAAATATAAGCCAAATTCTATAAATATTAAAAATGGTCATTTAAATTACATATGCTAAAAAAGAAGAATATGAGCTCAAAAAAGGGGAATAAAAAATAAAAATGTAAGGGTACAGAATTGTGTGCTACCCCAGTTTCAATTTTATTTCATATCAATTCAGATTTAATTTTCAATTGTTAATGTCCACCTGTGAGGTGCCTCAGAGTAACACACTGTTAGCATAAACAACTGTCTAGACCACTAGACTAGACGTATTTCGTAACTGCCCCAGCAGCAGGCTTTGTGAATCACAGTATGCAGATTGTCACCAGTGAGTGAACAACAGTCAGCAGCAGCATACAGTACAGTTCGTTAATTGAAAATAGTGGCCTCGGGCGTGCAAGATATGCCTAAAGCAAAAGGGCCTATCTAATAAAAACATAAAAACAGTTTCATTGTAACTTTGCAACTTATGGTCGCGCGACCGTTAAAATTCTAAGTGCCCGGGCGAATATTAAAAGCCGGCCGGCTATATATAAAAAACATATACATTATACATCTTCCAGTGCATAAATTATTTAACAACAACCAAACTTGATGTTAATAGTGCCGGAGTGCGAAAAAACGGGTAAAACGGTTATCACGAGACGGCGTAGCAAACCAGAAGAAAACGTAATGGATGGGTAACTAAAATTACAGCATATTAACATTTAAACCAATGTTAAGTAAATGATGATTATAATTTTGATTAACAAAAGCTTAAAACGTAAGAAACAAAGAGATCTCTAAGAAAAAGGTTTTTATATTAAATATGAGAGCAAGATGAAAAATAAAAAATAAACGTGAAAATGTGATACCAGATAGTGATGATATAGAAACAAATGTTAATCAGTTAGAGAGAGAGTATGAAGAGAGTATACAGAGGGTAAAATTTTCCCGTGATGTGGTTGTGGGTGAAGAAAATGCTTCACGAGTGTATTTGGGAGACGTATGGTCTACAAATAATTGTCCCTTGATTTTTTGTGTATCTGGTAAAGCCAGATGTTGTAGTAACAAAGTGGTACCCTCTGCATGGAGTGAGAGAGAGAATGTGAAATGTTGTGACAAATATTGTAATGAGAGAAATAGAGAGAGAGAGAAATAGAAATATTTAAGGTGGATAGAGATTATGAAATATTGGTACGGAGTTTATGCATTAAGAGAGAGGAACAAATTGACTTACCTTGTAAGATAGAGATTGATAATTATTTTGATGATACCTGTATAAATAATAATAACTTACCTGATGTTTTAATGAGTATAGTAAATGAATATGATGAGAAAATAAATTACTTGATGTTGCATATAAACACTTACGGAGACAGAATTGAAATCACTAATGTAGACCGGTTTTATGAATCAATAGGTAATAATGGTATGAAATATTATGTTGATAAGGGTTATTACACAAATGATAGCCATATGTTGTGTATCAATGAAATTGAAATGTGTTATGTGCAGAAAAGACTAATTTTTGATGATGGAGGTTGAATATAAACTCAATGAATGGACGTTTTAAACATTTTAGTTTATGGTTATGACCTTGCTGAATTTGGAAACGAAGTGTGGTAAAATTGAACAATTAATGATGAAGATTTGTAAATACATTATAGTGAAATTAATTGTGTTTGTATTGTAAAATGTTTCATGTAACCATGTGTGTATTGATTGATTTTAATAATAATATTATTTTATTTTGTTAATTAACAATAATAATCAACAAGAGGTATTAATGAATTTAATTTTGAATTGTGTTTGCATTAAAAGTGTTTCAAATACTGTAATTTGTAACGGTCCGAATAAGTCACCGGTCTGAGATGATCAAATGACGTCACTGGCTTATGACGTCAGAGATAAGGAGGCACTGGCAGTTGGTTTCCGCTGTCGCTGTGTACGTTGAAGCGTATTGTCCAAGGTAGTGTGCGTTGTTTGTTTAATAATTCCTTGTGTTCGTACAGACTACACATTCATACTTGAGTAATCTGTTTGTAGCAATGTAAACAGTTCAACAAACACTTAAAGAGGCGCGCTTTGGGTGCAGTCGCAGAAGGACCTGCCGTGCTAACTTAATGAAAATAAAAGGAAATTAACAGTGAGGTAGTGATGTTAATTAAAGGTAGTAGTGAGGTTTGTCCCTATTAGTGAGGTAGATAGGGAAAATTGACAGAGAAAGAGTGAGTGAGAGAAAAGGAGAAAGAGTGAGAGGGGAGAAGAGAGAGGGGGGAGAGAGAATTACGAATATTTAATTATTCTCATTCATACCGAATATCATTTGTAAGAATATAGTTATTCAGTTATTGGTATACAGTAGTACCGAAGCAACATTTTTCAAGTTGACTCCCATCCGTTGGAAATTTATGCACCATTCTGATTAAAATCATAAAAATTTCTACAAGTACCAATAATATACATAACAACCTGCAGAAGCAGAAGAGTTTATATCTACGGAAAAAGTGAGTTTGGAATAGATGAATACATATTATAACAAATAAAAAAGAATAATATATTGAAAACCTAGTCGACGAAAAATTACTTACCAGATTCTAGATGAAAACAACAATGAAGATGAGATCAAACAACTGGTGAAGAGAAGAGAGCTAATTTTGTATCAAAATTCAACAGTACTTAAACAAAACATTATGGGCAAATATTTAATTAAGTTATAAATAATTTACAAAGGGAATATCATGTAGGCGGCATATATATTTACGTCTTTTGCAATGTGACGGCTCTTACAAAGTAGCAAAAGGTATTTTAAGCCACAGAACAATAAACGAATAAATTTAAGGTTACACGATATATTCCATATTGCTAGGTTAACATGCAAACTGAAAATACACATGGGAATCAACATGACCTTAAAACAATACTCGCTTTTTATGAAAACCACGTAAGAAAGCCAACTAGAAGTAACGCGGGCTGCTATACATAGTCTATATCCCTCTTTTACGTTTTCCGTCCAGTGAAGTTTTCGAGATTTTACTGTATAATATAAACTAATATTGGCTGCCTAACGAATAACAAATCTTGTTTTCATTTGTTAACACTTTTTTCCTTTGTTTTAATTTAGCATTCAGAAATAACCGTATTTTATCCTTTACATTATCTGTTGCTGTTTTGTTAATAAACGTTTATAGTCTTTATATTAAATGTTATTTTGTTACAGGCTACGCATTGTATAGACTATAGGCCTACACATGAAACGCTTTATATTTCCTAACTATGGCTTTTATTTCTTTAAATGGTAAACGAAAAAACGAATTAATATTATTATCTAACTTATGAATGAAAATTTTTGTAATTGCACTACAAATTAAGAAATATAATAATTTATAGTTAGTGCATTTCTTCTTCACGTCGTGGTATACAGATACTATCCCATATTCAAAACAGCGAAAATGAAGTGTTGGTACGAATATTGGGAAAGTACCCAAAAATTTATACAACATTGTTGCAAGTGTTATATTCCAAGCTGTTCGGCCGTGGTCGATTGCTTATATTCTCGTGTATAAACGTTTAGGCGCAAGAACATAAAAAATCAACCACGGCCTAGCAGCCAGAATACAATAGTTTTAACAATGTCGATCCCGGACGTAACAGCCTTTGTAACAAATTTAAGTAACAGCTGCAGTGTGTTGTAATGTTACATTAATTATATTTTTGCTTTTCGTATATCACAGTGAGCAGTAATCTAATTTTTTTGAAATAATACGTTAAGGCTTATATATTAAGAATTAATTTTTTTTTATAGTTTCCGTAACTGGCTTGTAAAATAATTAGGTATCCAAAAGGAAAGTTACATATTTTAATAGCAACTTATAAAGTTCCTCATCCTCGGTTTTTTCCTTTCTTCAAAATGTACCACTTCTTAATTGCGGATAAATTATTTAACGTAATAATCGTTTCACCAAAGACTGTTTGGATCCTGTTAATAAACTCTTGAGTCTGCTGCACATAATCCTCGCTTTTGGTTCATGTTTCGTTAACTTTCTACATTACAATAAGTTTAATTATTTTCAAGTTCCCTATAAGTAGCCAACTGTAGTAAACATAATGTATTTTGACTTCTCTCTCTCTCTCTCTCTCTCTCTCTCTCTCTCTCTCTCTCTCTCTCTCTCTCTCTCTCTCTCTCTCTCTCTCTCTCTCTCTCTCTCTATTACTCTTGTTCTTCTCAATAACTGTATCTCAGGAAGTCTGAACGTAACAGGTTCTTAAGTAAACTTCATATGACTTAATGTGCAAAATCTTAAACATCATTTGTGCTTCAGTTATGTTATAATTTTGTAAGAAAGCTTTACAAAATACTTTTTACACTGCTTCTGTATACAAAACTAGGTGCAGGTATGTAATCAAATTTTTAAGTAGGCCTATTTATTCTAACACTGTTACAGTTTCTTGAAAACGCCGTATGTAAACAAACATTAAAACTTAGTAATAAGGTTTATCAAACTACTACTTTTCTTGGATGCATTAACGCAAATCAGTAATCTAGAGACCAATTTTATATTGAAAAATCGATGTCTAATAAACGGAATTTGATATGCAAAAAGCCATCGGTTAATAAAATAAAGTAAACTTGGTTAGTAACAAATAATTTTGGCCAAAATTTTTAATTTGCTATAGGCTATAATTGATTCCAATTTTATTATAATCTGAGAAATGAAGCCAAATAGATTTTCATAAACGTTGGTCTAGTAACAAAAAAAGTTTCATTCTTAAGCGCACAATATTATAATTTCCCTTTCATCCCGGAAAAAAGACTGTATTAAGCTACTATCATACTTGTCTAGTCTACACAATTTAATGGGTATATTATATGTTTCACAAAAATTGATTATCTTACACATGGTTTTAATATATCACTAAACATTGTGAAAAGTCTGTGTGAAAAGAATTATATACACAACGGTTGATGTTAATGTAGGTCTTAATTCGTTTCAAAATTTATAGATAAATAAAAAATTAAAATTATCACATATATTGTGTGGTGTATAAAATAAATTGTAATAATCCTTTCTAAAATGATTACTTAAGCCATAATATCCGAAGTTGGACCGTTCCTTTATTCTTCTGTACCCTCCTACATTCTTGCATATCTGCTGTCATATTCGCGTCTCACAGTCATAGTAGACAGTAGGCTATAATATTATACCTTTTTTTTGCGTTGTCTGAGACTTGTCTCAGAGGATAAGGCTCAGGCTGATCTGGGGCAAGCACCGTTCCGCCGATTGGAGATTTAGAGGAGTCGCACGCCAGCGCAGCGCGGACCGGTGGCGAAGTAGGTGGAGGCATTCAGGATAGAGTGTAGTGTATGGATATGTATTTGTGTGTTTACGTAGTGTGCAGAGCCAAATGGGTGATGGAAGAGCCATAATAAAAGTATAAGTCAAACGACAGCCAAGACGAGGTCGAGTAACGCAGGACGCCAAAGCTGGAGGGAGGTGTCAGAGAGGCGTCAAGGTAAGGCGGGGAGGCACAAAGGAGAGGGATAAAGACCGGATAGGTCGATAGGAAAATTTAAGATGTTAAGTGATCAAGAAGGAAGCCAGGTGTAGTAAGTATGACGAAGAGACTTAATTATTTCTATTTCTCCGTTGGCGGGGGTTTCTGGGAGGAGGTCCATCGGCAATGGTGAGGAGACGGTTTATGACAAAGGAAGGTCTGCGGGAGTTACAGGTAGTATTAATATTATACAATACCTCCTTCACATTTAAGTTGAGGAATTCCAATCAGCCTTCCGTTGCGTTACTTCTCTCTTGAGCCCTTGATCTAATTCGTTGCCTGCTCTTTATTGCAGCTGTAATATCTCCTTCGATTTATAATTCGTAACGTTAAATATTCTTCCTCACCTTGGAATTTTCCGTTCTCTTTTACTAATTTCTTTTTACTTCATAAGACTTTTCTATACAAAAGAATGTATATAAAGTTATAAGGTCGGGGATTAGCAACCAAACGGCATTGTTTAAAAACATTAATCTACAAGTTTCTTTTCTATAGTTCATCGTACACACCCTTGCGAGATAAAAATAACTACACGGTAGTTTCTTTCGCAATTTTTCGCATTATTTTGAGACAATCGACTGGTGATTTACGGTCAGGCCTTGCAAAGAGATAAATACTTAATACTAATGGGGTCTCATACATTTTATATTATATCTGTTTTCTATCCTACTGATAGAATTAGAAAAACGGTAGCTATGTCTCTTTTTCTTTTAAAAGCACAATACATATTAATTTACCAAGTAGCAGTTTTCTTCTTCATTTAAAATTTCTATCAAATCTACTGTATATTGGACAAAACAGAAGGGGAAACATACGTGCTTACAAGGTAGTGTAAACATCCTGTAATGCTGTCAAATCAAAATACAAAGGAAGGGGAAGTGAATACTGTAATGAGTAGCCCCTACATTCATATTTATGCAGGTGTAGGTGATGATAAAGAAACACCTAAAAAATATATATATGATTAGAAGTACGTACAAGAAGGAGTACTATCACATTTACAACACATAGATTCGAAATATGAATTTGGCGTGTTCGCACCTCTAGCTGTTGCCTGTAAAGAGCATAATCCCTAAACACAAGTGTTTGTTTTATTTAGGAGAAAGAAACTGTTTTACACTAAAAACATTCAAATTCTTCATTGTCTCTAAAATTGCACATAATTCATCTAATTCGAGGGCTAGCTTAGGAGCTAATTAGTAGATAGCAAGAGAGGGTAACGAAAAGAAAGTGTCAGGGGAGGTTGAAACGAGATTGACAGGCTGACATGCAGACAAAGGGAGACAGCGAGTATCTGTGTGTGTGTGTGTGTGTGTGTGTGTGTGTGTGTGTGTGTGTGTGTGTGTCTTCCCTGCCTTTTTATTGCGGTAGTCATAATAATAAAATGGAAACGTAAACAGTACATAACTGAGATATGCTTGCCTGCCACGCACGATATATTTTCTCTTATACATGATTTACATTAAAATGAAAAATTTATAATTTTATTGCCTGGCAACAAAATTATTTTATTTTTAACAATTACCATTGTTTGAAAAAGTTTAAATGAATTTTCAAGTACTTTACTCTTGTTAAAACGTAAAAGGTTGCAGGTAAACTACCCTTAACCGATCTTCACCAAAATTAAAAAGCCTTGAGTTCTCTACAATTCAGTGACGTATGCAAAACATTATTTGATTCTGTTTGAATATGCGGCTGTTATCGTTTGCCATAGAAAATACCCTTGATAAAAAAACGCTGCAGGTAAACTACCCCTTTCTCTTAACCGATCTTCACCAAAAACAATAGGTCTTGAGAGCTCTGCAATTTAGGGCTGTATGCAAATCATCTTTTGATTCTGTTTGAATTTGCGGCTGTTATCGTTTGCCATATAAAATACCCTTGTTAAAACATAAAACGTTGCAGGTAAACTACCACTTTCCCTTAACCGATCTTCACCAAAAACAACAGGTCTTGAGAACTCCATATTTCAGGACTGCGTACGAAACATTATTTGATTCTGTTTGAATTTGCGGCTGTTATCGTTTGCCAAAAAAAAAAACCCTTGATAAAAAAAAACCGTTGCAGGTAAACTACCCCTTTCCCTCAACCGATCTTCACCGAAAACAATAGGTCGTGAGTACTCTACAAATCAGAACTGTACGCAAAAAATTATTTGATTCTGTTTGAATTTGCGGCAGTTATCGTTTACATCATACATCCTCGGCGCTACAGCCCAGTCCGGGCCCTGGCCTCCAAAAGAAATCTTCCCCACTGGTCTCTACTCCCGGCCAATGTCCACCAGTTTGCTGCACGCAGCCTCACTGCCTCCTTACCAACCTGGTCCAGCCATCTTGTACGCGGTCTTCCCTTCCTTCTCCTTCCCATCGGCAAATAATTCATCACTCTTTTTGGGATTCTATCCTCTGCCATTCTCTGCACATGACCAGCCCAACGCAATCTGTTAATTTGTATGAGTTGCACGATCGGAAGATCTTTAAACCTTTCGTACAACTCTCGATTATGCAATCGCCTCCAAATGTCGTTTTCCCTCACAGGGCCATAGATTCTCCTCAGTACCCTCCTCTCAAAAACGGATAGTTTCTGCTCATCTAGTTTTTTTACCACCCAGCATTCCGAGCCATACATCAGGACGGGTCTAATCAAGGTCTTGTATAGGGTGGCTTTTGTATCTTTACTTATTAATTTAGACTTAAAATGTTTCACCAGTCCGTAGTAACACCTATTAGCAGATAATATCCGTCTTTCAATATCTCTAGAGGAGTCATTTCCAGAGTCCACATATGACCCGAGATATGGAAAACCCTGAACCTTTTCAAATTCATAATCGTTAATGCGCAGGGACAGGGCACGAGTGTTGGCACCTACAACCATATATTTGGTTTTGCTTTGGTTTATAACCAAGCCCATAGCCTTAGCGGACAACTCCAGTTCCCGAAAGGCTTCCTTTAAGCCAGATTAAGACCTACTTATGACGTCAATGTCATCGGCGTAGGCCAGAAGCTGTACCTCCTTGTGAAATATGTGTCCGCTAGTTTGAATTCCTGAATCCCTGATGACCTTTTCTAGAGCTATGTTGAACAACAGACACGCTAAGGCATCTCCTTGTTTCAACCCATTCAATGTTTTTAAGGAGTTAGATAGATTTGATTGTATTCTTATTTGGCACTTAGAATTGGACATAACTACTCCAACCATACGCACCAACTTAGATGGTATATTCAACTCCTTCATTCCTTCATAGCTCTATATAGCATTTTCCGGTTGATTGAATCATATGCCGACTGGAAATCCACAAAGAGATGGTGAGTGGCCACTCCATATTCCAACGTTTTTTCTAGGATTTGCCTTAGTGTAAATATTTGGTCTGTTGTTGACCTATTCCTAGTGAATCCACATTGATATTCTTTTATGTTTTCCTCAGCGTAGGGAAGCAGCCTAGAAAATATGATGTTGGACAATACCTTATACGCTGCATTAAGTAGAGAGATGCCCCTATAATTTTTACATATGAGCGGATCACCCTTTTTATGTATTAAACACACCACCCCATCGTTCCACTCATCAGGCATTACCTCCTCCAGCCATATTCGCTCTATGAGATGGGTAAATTCCTTTATGAAATCTCCTCCTGCGCTCTTTAATAGTTCCCCTGGTAAACCATCGGAACCTGCTGCCTTGTTATTTTTAAGCTTTTCTAGAGCTTCATACACCTCGTCATAGGATGGCACCAACTCCTCTCTATCATCCTCGAATTCTCCTGCTTCCTCTTCATTCTCAGATGCCTCCATCGAAGCCTCCCCAACTGAGCCTAGCAACTCTTCGAAGATGCAGTTATCATTTGCCATAGAAAAAAATCTACAGACAGATAGACAGATAGAAAGACAGACACACACACACACACACAGACACTTTTCGATAAACGACTTTTTTTCATGTTTCGAGTGTAGTACAATCAAAATCTGCAATAATCTCGGGAACACGATTTTTTTTGCCATCACCATACTTCCATTTCCTTAAGGAATATGGAAGTAATAAGCGCTATTGCAACATTGTTTATAAGATACTTTATAACTTTCTTTTTTTTTTTATATTGCACCACGTTTGGATGCGCCAAATATTACTTTCTTTTTTATTACTTTACGACGTTGATGGCGACAATAGGCTATATAACTTTAATTGTGCTCTTATTTTTGATGTCGATTATAATGATTTAATTTATTTATGATTTAATTTTTAATATCAGTTACTAAATACGTCTACTCATTATTATGTAATTCATTAATTCGGTTGGGCGCCAGAGCAGAGTATCCCAGGGTTTATTAAGAAATAAAAACTCGTTCAGTTCAGATACCAATATACTATATTATTCCATTTTCTTACAACTAAGGCATATGACATTTTATCATAACATTATGATATTTAACAGAACACTATTAATACGTTTAATATGCTTTTACTACTAGCTTCAACGTATTATGATTCTTTACTATTACTATTATTTTGTATTCTTCAGTTAACAAGCTACAGTATTATATTCTATTCATCTGACATCTATATCAAATTGCTATTACTACGATATTCAATTCATTCCCTTAATTATACAGTGGTTACTAATAATACCTTTCTAGTATGTCATATTACATAAATTGCATTGATAGTATCTGAACTCACGTGGGTTTTTTGAAAATGAGATGAGTTATACTATGGTAGATATTAATTTTTTCTATGTTTATATATACTAGAATTCTGAATTGTTAAGATTTTTAGATGTTACTTGTTTGCAGGATTCCAGACTTGATTAGCTGCTCCACGCCGCTTATTGCACTTCACTGTCACTACACATACTTGATTAGCACTTCTTAAACTTGAATATACGCTCGCGTTGTACTTACGTCACGCACATAAATAAATATACTTTCAATTCAACTTCTTACGCACATCTGAAATATCTTCCGAACACGTACTTTACGCGCACTTATGACATATTCTTCCTTCACGTACTTTACACGCACTAACTAAATACTCTTCTTGATACTTTAACGTTTTACTTCCCGATTATTATTAGTGACCTAATTTATACATTTAAATAACAAACTATTATGACGTTCCGCTAGATTACTAAAAGTTTGTATAGAGCTACGCAGGTTTCGCGTGCTCGTCTTGGAATTTTCTTAAAAAAAAGCCCCTGTCTTCCTTTCGTCTCTCTTTTTATAGTTTTGCTATTGATTCCATCACCACAACTCTGGTTGAAGACACTTTCATTGGCCAGAGTTTTAAATATTCCCCGGTGAATTTGAAATTCTCCATTCCTGTCTCGTTATTTTCACGCGCGCAGACCTGACGCTTTTTCTTATTGGTTAAACAGTGCGGGCACGTTATTTTTTACCGCGTGGTCGCTTAGCTGTTAAAAACGACGCTACTTTCTAAAATTGTAATAAATATTGGGCTGTCATCTTTTGTCTCATGAAGGACATCGACCGGCTTTTTCTAACGGTACATGTCGTTTTTTTGCTGTTTTCATACACAAAGCAATTTATGCGTTTATGACATACTGAGTACAACCGCCTTTTGTATTTTTATTTCGCTGGCGACAGACTGTCGGCACCCAAGCCTCGCCTTGTTCATTCTTTACTCTACGTATTACTTACATTTATGTGTATTACAATTGCATATCTTATCATACATCTATAACTATGATTAATAATTGAAGTTTTTATCTATATATTACACATATTGCATTAATTTATAACGTTCCACAGTAACGTTACATCTGTCCCCCGAAATGATTTCTCTATAATTGTCTTAGAGAATTTGAGACATCATTTTGTATGCCTCTTACAGCATAACCATTCAATGAAGGGTTTGTTTACAAATTTGGTGTGACACACTTTAACAAAATGGTCAAAACCGGTCCCATTAGCTCGTCACTCTCGCTTTTGCTTGGGGGTTTTGGTGCGGTCATTCACATCTTACCACCCTAACTTCTACCTTAAATAATACTACTTTTTCACACCCTTGCTTACCCGCTACGTTAACATACATTTCGAACAATCACTATTTCCTTTAAGTTACATTATTCTTAGTATATTACATGGATTTACACACACAAAAAAAACATATATATATTTTTTTTCATTAGATTTGTCACGTACAAATTTTTTCATATTAAGTAAAGTTACTTATAAATTTTCATGTTAAGTACGTACAATTTTATTTTATATTAAGGAATTTTAATATTATTTATTTTCAGATTCCCTATTAATTATAATGACTCATCCATGGTAGTACGGCTTCATCTGCCTGACGTTGAAAATGCCTCGCACCGATTCAAGGTCGTCGACCTCAGCTACCACGTATGTTGCACCCCCTTTGACCTCCTTGACCTTGTATGGGCCTTCGTAGAGCTCACAAAATTTCGCAGTGATTTTATTTGTTAACTCAGAGATCGGGTTAGTTCTGATCAGCACCAGGTCTCCAATATTGAACTTCAGCTGCATTTTCCCTTCATTATGTTTCCTCGCTCTGGTTCACTTCCAGTGTTAGCATTTCTAAACTTTCAGGTACACCTATTTCCGTGACGTGATTCTTAAATGTTATCTGGTTGTTATTGAAATTGATGATACAGCCACCTT
Source organism: Magicicada septendecula (assembly GCA_034769895.1). Lineage (NCBI taxonomy): Eukaryota > Metazoa > Arthropoda > Insecta > Hemiptera > Cicadidae > Magicicada > Magicicada septendecula. The sequence goes on from CM068373.1 coordinate 113,227,881, forward strand.
CTTGTAACAGCTCAATCCCCATTATACAATCTCTTATTAGATCGGGTACTATAATAAACACACTATCGATCACGCACGCACCGAATTTTACTTCTACTAATATTTGTTGGGTAATTTGCTTCGATTTGTTACCAACCGCTCCTTTCACTATTGTATTTGTTAGTCTTAGTATATTTAATTTTCCCATTTTATTTCTGTTTTTATTAAACCATTCTCTGGAAATTGCATTAATCTGGCACCCAGTATCAAGTAAAGAAATAACCGGTACCCCATTTAGATATAACTCCACTTCCGGACATTTCAATCTTCGTGTCCTTATCGTCTCTTTATCCTCTTCTAATAGATCATCCCTTACGTCTACAAATATTGTGCTAATTTCCTTATAACTACGTACTAAATCTACCTTATCACTACGTGGAACCCTACTCAGTTTTTGAATTAGGATATTGTGTATTTGGGCTTGTTGTTTGTCCTTGAGCTTGACTAGTACTTGCGACGGCGTTGACCTGCGCCTCGTATACGTGCTTTTGTGGTCCCTTGTTTACGTCCCGTCGACCGTGCTCATTATTATTCTGCACCCGGTTCCGCCATGAGTTATTACCGTTATCCGCCGGCCTTTCTGCCCTCCTATTCTGCCACGGGCGATTTGTACTCTCTTCTTCTCGTTTTACCTGCGGTCGTTCTACTGTATTCATACTTCGCATTGCTGTAAACTCCATCAATAACATTTGGAATTCGGCAATGTTACTGACTCCTCTAGTGATAGTAGCGACAGCTATATCGTGGTGGTAATGGCGTGCTAACTTCCTTATTAGGTGTTGATCAGATATGGGTGGAATCAGTTGGCGATTTTGTAATATACATCTTTCCATGTATTGAACCATGCTCAATCCACTCTCATATCTGTATTTCCCGAATTCCAGCCGGTCACGCACCTCTTCTTGTACCATTTGGTTCCAATACTTCGCAGAATGAATGCGTTCTGGAACTCTTGAAATGTATTAATATCATTTCGTATTAACAGCCACCATATGCTGCTTCACCTTCCAGATGTCTTGCGACCCAGTTTACCCCCTCGTTCGCGTAATACTCCTTCCGGATCTCCTCCAACTCCTTTATGAATTCCATGGGGTATTCCCCTTCCCCGTTGAACGACACACTCTTCAGATGCTCCACCGTGATACTGCGTTGCACTGGTACAGCTCCCAACTGCGCAAATCTCGCTCTCACGTCTTCCTTTACCTGAGTTAATCGTCCATCCACTTCTACACAAGTGTTTTCGTATCGTTCTGTGAGTCTTTGTATCTGCTCTGTAGTTACTTCTCTTACCTCATTTATTTCACGGGTAACTTCTTGTCTGTGTTGCTGAATTTGGTCTTCTTGTTTCTTATTATTTCGATCTACCTTTTTAGTTAGCTTGTTAATTTCTAGTGCGACTTCTTCTCGCGTGTGCCGGATTACCTGTTCTTTTCTCTCCAGTTGTTCGTTCACGTGCGTTTGAAATGTTTTCATCTCTTCATTTACCACTTCCTTTGCTTCCTATCTCACTTTTGTTGATAATTCTTGGTTCTCGCGCCTAATCTCACTAAGTTGTTGTTCTACTTGCAATCTGTGCTCGTTTAACTGTTGTGTCATGTACTGTTCAATATCCGCCCTTAATTGTATATTGTTTTCACGCATGCTCTCTTTAACATCTTCAATTCTTTTTTCTAGCTGCTTGGTATTTTCTGCCATGTGTTGCGTTAATTTTTCTTCCAATTTTTCCGTCCGTTTATTGTTTTCCGTTGTTTGTTTAGTGATTTCTGTCATTTGTTTTGTTAGTTTTTCTGTTGTCTGTTTATTGGTTTCCGTTGTCTGTTTCTTGGTTTCCTTTATTTGTTTATTGGTTTCCGTTATTTGTTGTTTTAATTGTTGTAGCATTGTGACTATGTCTATGTTTGTTATTGTATGTTGTGCTGCGCTGGTTACGTTTTCTTTTGCCCGTCCCCTTGCCTCTGAAGGAACCGGTGCGGTTTCGTTATCGGTTAGTTCGTCAAGTATTCCCGTCTCTCCCATCTGGTTATTAACTTCGAACTCCCCTTTATCACTATCATTGGTATTATAGTTACTTGCCATTTTTACTCCACTATTTATATTTCTATTAAAATTCCTTAATTCTCTAGTTTTACTGCTAGTTAACATTAATTTTAAATTTTTATATTCTATTCCTTTATTCTCTACTCATCTCATTTTACCGAGCTTACTTAATTTTATAATCAAGCTCCACTAGTTGGGCGGCAAATATAACTTTCTTTTTTTTTTATATTGCACCACGTTTGGATGCGCCAAATATTACTTTCTTTTTTTTTACTTTACGACGTTGATGGCGACAATATATAACTTTAATTGTGCTCTTATTTTGATGACGATTATAATGATTTAATTTATTTATGATTTAATTTTTAATATCTGTTACTAAATACGTCTACTCATTATTATGTAATTCATTAATTCGGTTGGGCGCCAGAGCAGAGTATCCCAGGGTTTATTAAGAAATAAAAACTCGTTCAGTTCAGATACCAATATACTATATTATTCCATTTTCTTACAACTAAGGCATTTGACATTTTATCATAACATTATGATATTTAACAGAACACTATTAATACGTTTAATATGCTTTTACTACTAGCTTCAACGTATTATGATTCTTTACTATTACTATTATTTTGTATTCTTCAGTTAACAAGCTACAGTATTATATTCTATTCATCTGACATCTATATCAAATTGCTATTACTACGATATTCAATTCATTCCCTTAATTATACAGTGGTTACTAATAATACCTTTCTAGTATGTCATATTACATAAATTGCATTGATAGTATCTGAACTCACGTGGGTTTTTTGAAAATGAGATGAGTTATACTATGGTAGATATTAATTTTTTCTATGTTTATATATACTAGAATTCTGAATTGTTAAGATTTTTAGATGTTACTTGTTTGCAGGATTCCAGACTTGATTAGCTGCTCCACGCCGCTTATTGCACTTCACTGTCACTACACATACTCGATTAGCACTTCTTAAACTTGAATATACGCTCGCGTTGTACTTACGTCACGCACATAAATAAATATACTTTCAATTCAACTTCTTACGCACATCTGAAATATCTTCCGAACACGTACTTTACGCGCACTTATGACATATTCTTCCTTCACGTACTTTACACGCACTAACTAAATACTCTTCTTGATACTTTAACGTTTTACAGCCCGATTATTATTAGTGACCTTATTTATACGTTTAAATAACAAACTATTATGACGTTCCGCTAGATTACTAAAAGTTTGTATAGAGCTACGCAGGTTTCGCGTGCTCGTCTTGGAATTTTCTTAAAAAAAAGCCCCTGTCTTCCTTTCGTCTCTCTTTTTATAGTTTTGCTATTGATTCCATCACCACAACTCTGGTTGAAGACACTTTCATTGGCCAGAGTTTTAAATATTCCCCGGTGAATTTGAAATTCTCCATTCCTGTCTCGTTATTTTCACGCGCGCAGACCTGACGCTTTTTCTTATTGGTTAAACAGTGCGGGCACGTTATTTTTTACCGCGTGGTCGCTTAGCTGTTAAAAACGACGCTATTTTCTAAAATTGTAATAAATATTGGGCTGTCATCTTTTGTCTCATGAAGGACATCGACCGGCTTTTTCTAACGGTACATGTCGTTTTTTTGCTGTTTTCATACACAAAGCAATTTATGCGTTTATGACATACTGAGTACAACCGCCTTTTGTATTTTTATTTCGCTGGCGACAGACTGTCGGCACCCAAGCCTCGCCTTGTTCATTCTTTACTCTACGTATTACTTACATTTATGTGTATTACAATTGCATATCTTATCATACATCTATAACTATGATTAATAATTGAAGTTTTTATCTATATATTACACATATTGCATTAATTTATAACGTTCCACAGTAACGTTACATCTGTCCCCCGAAATGATTTCTCTATAATTGTCTTAGAGAATTTGAGACATCATTTTGTATGCCTCTTACAGCATAACCATTCAATGAAGGGTTTGTTTACAAATTTGGTGTGACACACTTTAACAAAATGGTCAAAACCGGTCCCATTAGCTCGTCACTCTCGCTTTTGCTTGGGGGTTTTGGCGCGGTCATTCACATCTTACCACCCTAACTTCTACCTTAAATAATACTACTTTTTCACACCCTTGCTTACCCGCTACGTTAACATACATTTCGAACAATCACTATTTCCTTTAAGTTACATTATTCTTAGTATATTACATGGATTTACACACACACAAAAAATATATATATATTTTTTTTCATTAGATTTGTTACGTACAAATTTTTTCATATTAAGTAAAGTTACATATAAATTTTCATGTTAAGTACGTACAATTTTATTTTATATTAAGGAATTTTAATATTATTTATTTTCAAATTCCCTATTAATTATAATGACTCATCCATGGTAGTACGGCTTCATCTGCCTGACGTTGAAAATGCCTCGCACCGATTCAAGGTCGTCGACCTCAGCTACCACGTATGTTGCACCCCCCTTTGACCTCCTTGACCTTGTATGGGCCTTCGTAGAGCTCACAAAATTTCGCAGTGATTTTATTTGTTAACTCAGAGATCGGGTTAGTTCTGATCAGCACCAGGTCTCCAATATTGAACTTCAGCTGCATTTTCCCTTCATTATGTTTCCTCGCTCTGGTTCACTTCCAGTGTTAGCATTTCTAAACTTTCAGGTACACCTATTTCCGTGACATGATTCTTAAATGTTATCTGGTTGTTATTGAAATTGATGATACAGCCACCTTCTTGTAACAGCTCGATCCCCATTATACAATCTCTTATTAGATCGGGTACTATAATAAACACACTATCGATCACGCACGCACCGAATTTTACTTCTACTAATATTTGTTGGGTAATTTGCTTCGATTTGTTACCAACCGCTCCTTTCACTATTGTATTTGTTAGTCTTAGTATATTTAATTTTCCCATTTTATTTCTGTTTTTATTAAACCATTCTCTGGAAATTGCATTAATCTGGCACCCAGTATCAAGTAAAGAAATAACCGGTACCCCCATTTAGATATAACTCCACTTCCGGACATTTCAATCTTCGTGTCCTTATCGTCTCTTTATCCTCTTCTAATAGGTCATCCCTTACGTCTACAAATATTGTGCTAATTTCCTTATAACTACGTACTAAATCTACCTTATCACTACGTGGAACCCTACTCAGTTTTTTGAATTAGGATATTGTGTATTTGGGCTTGTTGTTTGTCCTTGAGCTTGACTAGTACTTGCGACGGCGTTGACCTGCGCCTCGTATACGTGCTTTTGTGGTCCCTTGTTTACGTCCCGTCGACCGTGCTCATTATTATTCTGCACCCGGTTCCGCCATGAGTTATTACCGTTATCCGCCGGCCTTTCTGCCCTCCTATTCTGCCACGGGCGATTTGTACTCTCTTCTTCTCGTTTTACCTGCGGTCGTTCTACTGTATTCATACTTCGCATTGCTGTAAACTCCATCAATAACATTTGGAATTCGGCAATGTTACTGACTCCTCTAGTGATAGTAGCGACAGCTATATCGTGGTGGTAATGGCGTGCTAACTTCCTTATTAGGTGTTGATCAGATATGGGTGGAATCAGTTGGCGATTTTGTAATATACATCTTTCCATGTATTGAACCATGCTCAATCCACTCTCATATCTGTATTTCCCGAATTCCAGCCGGTCACGCACCTCTTCTTGTACCATTTGGTTCCAATACTTCGCAGAATGAATGCGTTCTGGAACTCTTGAAATGTATTAATATCATTTCGTATTAACAGCCACCATATGCTGCTTCACCTTCCAGATGTCTTGCGACCCAGTTTACCCCCTCGTTCGCGTAATACTCCTTCCGGATCTCCTCCAACTCCTTTATGAATTCCATGGGGTATTCCCCTTCCCCGTTGAACGACACACTCTTCAGATGCTCCACCGTGATACTGCGTTGCACTGGTACAGCTCCCAACTGCGCAAATCTCGCTCTCACGTCTTCCTTTACCTGAGTTAATCGTCCATCCACTTCTACACAAGTGTTTTCGTATCGTTCTGTGAGTCTTTGTATCTGCTCTGTAGTTACTTCTCTTACCTCATTTATTTCACGGGTAACTTCTTGTCTGTGTTGCTGAATTTGGTCTTCTTGTTTCTTATTATTTCGATCTACCTTTTTAGTTAGCTTGTTAATTTCTAGTGCGACTTCTTCTCGCGTGTGCCGGATTACCTGTTCTTTTCTCTCCAGTTGTTCGTTCACGTGCGTTTGAAATGTTTTCATCTCTTCATTTACCACTTCCTTTGCTTCCGATCTCACTTTTGTTAATAATTCTTGGTTCTCGCGCCTAATCTCACTAAGTTGTTGTTCTACTTGCAATCTGTGCTCGTTTAACTGTTGTGTCATGTACTGTTCAATATCCGTCTTTAATTGTATATTGTTTTCACGCATGCTCTCTTTAACATCTTCAATTCTTTTTTCTAGCTGCTTGGTATTTTCTGCCATGTGTTGCGTTAATTTTTCTTCCAATTTTTCCGTCCGTTTATTGTTTTCCGTTGTTTGTTTAGTGATTTCTGTCATTTGTTTTGTTAGTTTTTCTGTTGTCTGTTTATTGGTTTCCGTTGTCTGTTTATTGGTTTCCATTATTTGTTTATTGGTTTCCGTTATTTGTTGTTTTAATTGTTGTAGCATTGTGACTATGTCTATGTTTGTTATTGTATGTTGTGTTGCGCTGGTTACGTTTTCTTTTGCCCGTCCCCTTGCCTCTGAAGGAACCGGTGCGGTTTCGTTATCGGTTAGTTCGTCAAGTATTCCCGTCTCTCCCATCTGGTTATTAACTTCGAACTCCCCTTTATCACTATCATTGGTATTATAGTTACTTGCCATTTTTACTCCACTATTTATATTTCTATTAAAATTCCTTAATTCTCTAGTTTTACTGCTAGTTAACATTAATTTTAAATTTTTATATTCTATTCCTTATTCTCTACTCATCTCATTTTACCGAGCTTACTTAATTTTATAATCAAGCTCCACTAGTTGGGCGGCAAATATAACTTTCTTTTTTTTTTATATTGCACCACGTTTGGATGCGCCAAATATTACTTTCTTTTTTTTTACTTTACGACGTTGATGGCGACAATATATAACTTTAATTGTGCTCTTATTTTTGATGACGATTATAATGATTTAATTTATTTATGATTTAATTTTTAATATCTGTTACTAAATACGTCTACTCATTATTATGTAATTCATTAATTCGGTTGGGCGCCAGAGCAGAGTATCCCAGGGTTTATTAAGAAATAAAAACTCGTTCAGTTCAGATACCAATATACTATATTATTCCATTTTCTTACAACTAAGGCATTTGACATTTTATCATAACATTATGATATTCAACAGAACATTATTAATACGTTTAATATGCTTTTACTAATAGCTTCAACGTATTATGATTCTTTACTATTACTATTATTTTGTATTCTTCAGTTAACAAGCTACAGTATTATATTCTATTCATCTGACATCTATATCAAATTGCTATTACTACGATATTCAATTCATTCCCTTAATTATACAGTGATTACTAATAATACCTTTCTAGTATGTCATATTACATAAATTGCATTGTTAGTATCTGAACTCACGTGGGGTTTTTGAAAATGAGATGAGTTATACTATGGTAGATATTAATTTTTTCTATGTTTATATATATTGTAACGCAACATAAATGCTAGCATCCGTGTTACATAAAAACAAGGTTAACAGAATAATAAACAAGTCAATATCTAACCCCATGATAGAACAAAGATCTAATAATTACATTTATAATTATAGATAAAGGTAAATAAGGATGCAAGGTAGTATTAACAAGAATAAACGAACCTGTAAGTTAGATAATAGTTGATGATATATGTTCAGTGAAGAGCAAACAAAAAATGAAACAATAATTTACTTTATAGTAATAGCAAATAAGAATTTTGAGTTAAGAGATATTATTTTGTGACAACAAATATTGTGATAAAGTTTATGTTATGTTATACCAAATATGTGTTGAGTTAATGAAAGATAATGAAGCAAGATGTATTATTCAATGACTGTTGTAGAATGAAGTGTGAAGCAGCTAATTAACGTTAATAGATTTGAATTTTCTTATATGTGATCCATAGGTCAAGATAAAATTGTTATTAGATATAGAAAAATAATTGTTTATGTTAATGTTAATAGTTAAGATTTGATTATATGTATGAATTTATGTAAAAGGGGCTATAGATGTTTACCAGTTATAAACACAGGTAGATCCGTTTACAATAAAAGGCCTAACAGCCAAAACCACTATATAACCACTCATAACATAAAGGTTAGGTACATCAATTAATAATAATTAATGAATACGATTTGAAGAGCTAGAAAAAAACATTAAATTAATAATGATCTATAATAAAATTTATACAAATTATGATAATGCCATAATGCCATGATATCGATTAATAACGTTTAATATCGAAAAAGTATTAAATATAAAAAAGAAAAAAAAACAGGCTTATATAAAAAAACCAGCAGAATATGTGTAGAAAATAATAAACCAACTATCGGTAAAGTTACATTCCGATAGGATAGCAAATTGATAAGGAATAGACAAAAAATATATGAAATAAACACTATATTCAAAACATGTGGAAGGAAGAAAAATCATGTGTTGCTAGGGACGACAGAAAAAGAGGAAGTTGTTGATTTGACAATAATTGCTTTGCTGATCTGAATGTGATGAGATTAATAAAAAACCAAGAAATATCTATTTAATTGGAATATACTAAATTAGTAAATACTATTATAAAATACAAAATACTAATGATAATATTTATGACTCTTGCCAGTGTAAATTAACCAAACAAGACAATAGTATGAAATCACAATAGGAAATAAATAACTGGATTCTACAAGGAAGGACTTGAACTGTCCCATATCCGAAAGGAATTGAAGATCCATTAAAACAAATAGAAAGAGTCAAAAGTATCACAAATAATAATATACACTACACCAGAATTTATAACCTTTCAAATAAACGGAACATCACTAATTGCTTCAACCGAGAGAAGAACGTATTTGGATCCTGGAGTTGCAGAAGAAGCATCAATCGGGCTGTAAATCAATCCAGAGAGCTGTATTTCCGAAGTGGACAGGACAAGAATTCCATTTTATTAAACCGAAGAAAGAATATCGTACGGCATAATTGTCCAGAACAGTAAATTTATCAATCAACCGCCTACACGATTTGCTTCGTTCTAGTATGGTAAATTATTATTATATTAATCATACTAACTACACAACACTTCAAATTTGTAAATCTTGCATTCTTATCTATATATTTTTAATCTTCCCCACAGTTACAAGAACCTTCACACCCTGAATTAAATTAATTACAAATTAAAACACACTATATAACTGAATTTAAATAAAGGATCGGAATAATCAACAATCGATTCACGCAATCTATAGCCCAAGCATATGTTAGTTAGAACATATCTTATTCAATGTTAAAGAAGTAAACAAATAAAGAACCTTTATATAATTGCAAAATCTTGTCATTTGGAGTATGATTTAATGAGTTGGGAATAAAAAGTAACTGAATAATTATAGAATAATTGGTTAACATAAACAGTGAAATAACCTATGTTTCGTTGAGCCGATACTACAGCGCTTATAGCGGAATTATCTGACACCAAAGAGAGAGCGTAAATTAGACATAATTCTCTTCAAGGTATAATAGGGTTGAACGAAATTACAGAATAACGCATTAATTATTTAAGTTTCAGGTACACTAACACTGATATTTTTTAGAGAGCTAAGTTAATATTAATTAATAACATCAATATATCCCACAACTCCAAATATCTCAGATATTTAAATAATTAAGTAAACTAAACGACCTAAGAGAATAAAACAGGGGAACATACCCGTTCATAGCAACGAACAGGCTTACATTGCGTGAAAATAACGAGACGCTCATACTCGTCCCATTACAAATTAACGAACTCAACAGTGGGGGCTTGAACCGTACGTACTCGGCTCGATACAATATTAGAATTCTGAATTGTTAAGATTTTTAGATGTTACTTGTTTGCAGGATTGCTTGTTTGCTTGATTAGCTGCTCCACGCCGCTTATTGCACTTCACTGTCACTACACATACTTGACTAGCACTTCTTAAACTTGAATATACGCTCGCGTTGTACTTACGTCACGCACATAAATAAATATACTTTCAATTCAACTTCTTACGCACATCTGAAATATCTTCCGAACACGTACTTTACGCGCACTTATGACATATTCTTCCTTCACGTACTTTACACGCACTAACTAAATACTCTTCTTGATACTTTAACGTTTTACTTCCCGATTATTATTAGTGACCTAATTTATACATTTAAATAACAAACTATTATGACGTTCCGCTAGATTACTAAAAGTTTGTATAGAGCTACGCAGGTTTCGCGTGCTCGTCTTGGAATTTTCTTAAAAAAAAGCCCCTGTCTTCCTTTCGTCTCTCTTTTTATAGTTCTGCTATTGATTCCATCACCACAACTCTGGTTGAAGACACTTTCATTGGCCAGAGTTTTAAATATTCCCCGGTGAATTTGAAATTCTCCATTCCTGTCTCGTTATTTTCACGCGCGCAGACCTGACGCTTTTTCTTATTGGTTAAACAGTGCGGGCACGTTATTTTTTACCGCGTGGTCGCTTAGCTGTTAAAAACGACGCTACTTTATAAAATTGTAATAAATATTGGGCTGTCATCTTTTGTCTCATGAAGGACATCGACCGGCTTTTTCTAACGGTACATGTCGTTTTTTTGCTGTTTTCATACACAAAGCAATTTATGCGTTTATGACATACTGAGTACAACCGCCTTTTGTATTTTTATTTCGCTGGCGACAGACTGTCGGCACCCAAGCCTCGCCTTGTTCATTCTTTACTCTACGTATTACTTACATTTATGTGTATTATAATTGCATATCTTATCATACATCTATAACTATGATTAATAATTGAAGTTTTTATCTATATATTACACATATTGCATTAATTTATAACGTTCCACAGTAACGTTACAACTTATTGACTTACTTGAATTTCCTATATTTCATATTTCAAATGTACACGCATATTCTGTGTAATAAATTTGTTTTTAGACCTCTATTTAAAAAAGCGGTACTACTGTATTAGCGTATACAGCTGTGAAATTAATAAAACAGCTTAAAAATTAGGAGATTAACAAAATTTCTTGTCAACTGTCGACCTTGTGGGGTGGGTTCCGATCCCATTCCCCCCCCTGTATATGCGCCCCTTCACGCTCTTAATTATTTCAGAGTAAATGTTACAGGTTTCTTACCAATTTCGCCGAACTGTGCGAGTTGATGTTTTCGTGGTTGGTAGCTCCAAATTTCAGAAGCTCATCTTTAAACACGGCGAATGAAGCATTCAAAATTGGATGGTCATATTGTCGCTTACTTTTATTGTCACTTCCTTCGGTCTTGTAGAATTAAACGACTATAGGATTAAAAGTATTCGAATTTAACGTAAACTCACTTGAATGAAAAAATAACTTAGTTTGTGTGTTAACCATTATTCCTTAAAGTAAATTATATGCAATCAGAAAGACAAGACTAATAGCAAAAATATTTTTGCAGTATGCAATAAACGTTATGTTTCGGCTTGCACAGAGTGGAGTATTTCGGGGATTCTCAGTACAAAATTAGTTTCTATCTGTTTCATGAAACTAAATTTATGTAACTTTCTAAGTTGCCATAATAATTAATCTTTTTAAAATTCGTTTTAACGAATTGTTTAAAGCTGTATCAATTAATTAATTTTAAACAATAAAAACAAAATTATTAATTTTATTTACACTATAAAAAGATGTCTTTAGTTTTCATTACACTTTATATACAGTAAGAGATAAAATAATAGTATAGTAGCCTACTTACTTTTCTGTAGACACGTAGGTATTGCTTAAACTACACCCATTCCATGAACTGAAATAGCAACTTCATAATGACAACCACTTTCATTTGTAATGTATATATTTTTTTGGCTTGGAATTTCACTTTTTTTACTTCCATATTCCTTAAGGAATGGAAGTATGGTGATGGCAAAAAAAACCGTGTTCGAGATTATTGCAGATTCTGGTTGTACTACACTCAAAACATGAAAAAAAGTCGTTTTCCAAAAAGTGTCTGTGTGTGTGCCTGTCTGTCTGTGTGTCTGTGTGTCTGTCTGTGTGTAGATTTTTTTTCTATGGCAAACGATAACTGCCGCAAATTCAAACAGAATCAAATAATTTTTTGCATAAAGCCCTGATTTGTAGAGTACTCACGACCTATTGTTTTTGGTGAAGATCGGTTGTGGGAAAGGGGTAGTTTACCGGCAACGGTTTTTTTTATCAAGGGAAATTTTTTTTTTGGCAAACGATAACAGCCGCAAATTCAAACAGAATTAAATAATGTTTCGTATACAGCCCTGAATTGTAGAGTTCTCAGGACCTATTGTTTTTGGTGAAGATCGGTTAAGGGAAAGGAGTAGTTTACCTGTAACATTTTATGCTTTAACAAGGGTATTTCTTATGGAAAACGATAACAGCCGCAAATTCAAACAGAATCAAAAGATTATTTGCATACAGCCCTAAATTGTAGAGTTCTCAAGACCTATTGCTTTTGGTGAAGATCGGTTAAGGGAAAGGGGTAGTTTACCAGCAACGTTTTTTTACAAGGGTATTTTCTATGGCAAACGATAACAGCCGCAAATTCAAACAGAATCAAATAAGTTTTTGCATACAGCCCTGATTTGTAGAGTACTCAAAACCTATTGTTTTTGGTTAAGATTGGTTGAGGGGAAGGGGTAGTTTACCTGCAACGTTTTTTTATCAAGCGTATTTTCTATGGCAAACGATAACAGCCGCAAATTCAAACAGAATCAAATAATTTTTTTCATACATCCCTGAATTGTAGAGGTCTCAAGGACTTTTGATTTTGGTGAAGATCGGTTAAGGGGAAGGGGTAGTTTACCAGCAACCTTTTACGTTTTAACAAGAGTAAAGTACTTGAAAATTCATTTAAACTTTTTGAAACAATGGTAATTGTTAAAAATAAAATAATTTTGTTGCCAGGCAATAAAATTATAATTTTTTCATTTTAATGTAATATAATATTTTTCATTTAATACAGCAATAAAAAGGCAGGTAAGACACACACACACACACACACACACACACACACACACACACACACACACAATTCACGTTATTTCTGGCCTCACTCATGTTTATTTTCTTACATTTGCACGCTTTTTAAATGGAAAGTGCCGAAACCCACACCAACATAACGCGTGCAAGCCGAAAAAATGGACATCAATTTGCTTACTGGCGAAGCTAGTAGTTAATGAATGGGCAGGCAAAAATCTTATCTTAAATTTTTTTTAAGGAATCACTAAAAGGACGGTGGTTCAAATCAGACGCTGAGGTAGTTTGCTGTAACCGAATGGTTCCACAAACAGCCGTAAGAATTTTTCTAGCAGGGAATCTACAGGTTAGCGCAACAGTGGAACTCATGTCTTAATGTTATTGGAGACTTCTTTTAAAATCGTTGAATAAAAAATGCTTTACAGCTCTATACGTGTTTCTATTAAACAATCCTTGTATTAGTCATACACAATAATACAACTGATTGAACTTGAAATTTTTAAACTTGATTAGTTTCTATATATATGTTTAATGTTACAAATAATTCAAATAACAATCTTGATCATCTGTTAGTTCAGCGGAATAACAGTGACACTTTTAATAACCGCATAAAATAAACACAGGCGCTTTAACTTAACTGTTTGGACCACAGAAGTGAGGCATGCCTCAACGCTCTATGTGTACAGTGCGGGACAATCCCCCCTCCCTTCACTTCCCTATCACACCACTACATTGCTTACATACGATGTATACAAAAAACGCTGAGGCAAGTTCAGGTTGCCTCATTCGCTTTAAACGAACTATGCCGAATCTCACCTGTCACCATCTAGCGGTCGCTCAATAAAGCACGTTTCGGTTTAATAAATTTGACAGTCGCAGTAACAATGTATAATCTTTACGTTATGTAGTTCATACGTATTTATAATTTTTATTCTACAGAATTTTTTAGGGTAGGCATTGCCTCAATTGCCTCCATGTAACTTCGCCACTGATATATATGTGTACAACGTTATCGGCAACAAAGAAGTAGTTTTTGTTAAAATTCCTTCCCGGGATATTTGGCCGTAGTCCAATGTTTTCTACAAAACCAGACATTTCGGCAATGCCATCGACTTCCATCATCAGTGAAAATCGAGTGCGATAACGTGAGGTGGTATACGTTAGTGACCACAGTACTGTGGTTAAGGCTGAAGCAGTAAGTAGAAAGAAGTAGTTTCTATGGTAATATTTCATTTCGAAAATGATTTTAAATATAAATCTTAGAATATGGAAGTCATGTATGGTTCTCCATACCGATATTTTAAATTTGCTGAAGCACCTGCTGTAAATAACTGCCAGTCCCACTTCTCTCCATTTTTTGAGTTTATCTTTGTGTACACAAAAATGTTTGTATTCAAAAGTGATGCAGTTCCAAATATCTCACTTTCAGTTGCCCATGTCCCTTCTTTTATCATATTTTTTAGTGACGTCCTACCTTTAAATAAATCATTGGCTCGGTTGTTGTTCAATTCGTTGTCCATATAATTGACAACTATGTTTCTAACGTCCATGTGATAACTTTCACTGCCAGTAATTACGTAGGAAACTGCTCTAAACCAACAATTTCCGTCACCCACAATTTTCTTCACACCGTGTGGTTTTGCAAGTGCTAATTTATGACCGATTCTAATACATGTGCATTGTCCTTCAATGGACAGACCCAACACTTTACACTTTTCCATTTGCCACTCTACGTCAACCGGATCATAAAAAAAAAATCACTTCATACCACCCACCAGAAACCTCCACATCAGATTTATCATCATTTAGATTGTAGAAAATTTTCAAGTTTTTCACATGTTCTTTCTTTTTCCTCACTTTGCCACTTTCATCTTGTAATATACAATACTCGTTTCTTAAAACTTTGTTAACTGTAAATGGTCCACTCCATGGAAGTTCAGTAAACATTAATTTATTTTTGAATTTTGTCACATTTTTTACCAAAACTCTACTCCCAGGTTTTATTTCCATTTTCTTTGTTATTGTATGTCTTTCGTCAAATTGCTTTTTCTGTTTAATCTGAGCTCTTCTGATATTTTTTAATGCTGCTTCATCAATTACTTTTTTCACTTCTAATATTTTTTGTAATTTTCTTTCCATTTCTTTATTTTCTTCGACAATATCTTCCTCTACTTCTTGAACATCCGTTGTTTTTTCAGCTACCTGAAGAGACTCCTCGTCTTCATCGGTCAAATTATCTTCATCAACAAGGTCTAATGGTAAAACTGGTTCTCTGTTGTATAACATAAATAAAGGTGAAAATCCTGTTGTTTTGTGTCTAGATGTTCTGTACGCAAATAATACACTCTCGAGAACATCAGGCCAGTTATTAATGTTTTCCATTAAAGTTCTTTTCAGTTTATCTTTTATTATCCTATTTTGACGTTCTACTAATCCATTAGCCTGTGGATGGTAGGGTGATGTTAATCTTTGTTTTGTCCCCGTCAGTCTATGCAATTCTTTAGAAACTTCATTTACAAACTCGCGACCATTATCGTTAATTTGTATTTTAGGGCAACCATGTCTACATATAATTTCATAAATAAATTTAGCCACTTCAATGCCAGTCTTATTTTTAAGGGCTTTCGCCTCAGCCCACTTTGAAAAGTAGTCTACTGCCATCACTATGTATTTTTTGCCCTGCACTTCTGGTAACTGCATAACATCTATTCCAATTTGTTCCATGACTCTCTTAGGAACAGGAATTGGCTTCATTTTGGGTACACAAGACACCCATGGAGGTGTAATGTTCTGACACACTTCACAATTTTTTACAAAATCTGTCACCTTTAATTTTATATTTTTAAAGTAGTACCGTTGTGAAAGTATGTCCAACGGTGCTATTAAATCCTCGATGTGCAGACATACCAATCGCTTGTTTGCTAGTATCGGCACCTTTGTGGGTTACGCCCATCAATTTTTGTATTTCATTATCGTCGTGAACAATTTCTATTAATTTTTCTGTACCTCTTAGCCTGTCACATTTACGATAAAACAGTTTATTGTCACGAATAACATAAAGTTTACATTGTCTCTTAAAGTTTCTACTTTGATACGATTGTGTACACTTTTTCAGGAATTGCTCCAGTAATTAAAAACCTTTGTATATCCAGCGGTGTTATTCCTCCTTCGAAAACCCTCATTTTAAATATCCCAACTGAGATCTGAATATGCAAACAAAATACGAACAACTATCGAATATTAAGTAAGATACTTAAAACACTGTAAACACAAATACTAATATAACACAACAACAAAATAATATCGTTGATTAAATAAAGCGACGATGTTTAAAGACACGATTTAGCCGAACGTAGTCAACCACACTTTAAAAACGTCTCAGAGCGACTGTTTTTTACTTCCATGTTCCTTAAGGAAATGGAAGTATGGTGATGGCAAAAAAAATCGTGTTCGAAATTATTGCAGATTCTGATTGTACTACACTCAAAACATGAAAAAAAGTCATTTTTCGAAAAGTGTCTGTGTTTCTAGATTTTTTTTTTATGGCAAACGATAACAGCCGCAAATTCAAACTGAATCAAATAATTTTTTGCATACAGCCCTGAATTGTAGAGTTCTCAGGACCTATTGTTTTTGGTGAAGATCGGTTAAGGGAAAGGGGTAGTTTACCAGCAATGTTTTATGTTTTAACAAGGGTATTTTATATGGCAAACGATAACAGCCGCAAATTCAAACAGAATCAAATGATTATTTGCATACAGCCCTAAAGTGTAGAGTTCTCAAGATCTATTGATTTTGGTGAAGATCGGTTAAGGGAAAGGGGTAGTTTACCAGCTACGTTTTATGTTTTAAAAGGGTATTTTCTATGGCAAACGATAAGAGCCGCAAATTCAAAAAGAATCAAATAATGTTTTGCATACAGCCCTGAATTGTAGAGATCTCAAGACCTATTGTGTTTGGTGAAGATCGGTTAAGGGAAAGGGTAGTTTACCTGCAACGTTTTATGTTTTAACAAGGGTATTTTCTATGGCAAACGATAACAGCCGCAAATTCAAACAGAATCAAATAATATTTTGCATACAGCCCTGATTTGTAGAGTACTCAAGACTTATTGTTTTTGGTGAAGATCGGTTAAGGGGAAGGGGTAGTTTACCTGCAACGGTTTTTTTTAAATCAAGGGTAATTTTTACTTCCATATTCCTTAAGGAATGGAAGTATGGTGATGGCAAAAAAAATCGTGTTCGAGATTATTGCAGATTCTGATTCTACTACACTCAAAACATGAAAAAAAGTCGTTTTCCGAAAAGTGTCTGTGTGTCTGTCTGTCTGTCTGTCTGTCTGTCTGTCTGTCTGTCTGTCTGTCTGTGTGTCTGTGTGTCTGTAGATTTTTTTTCTATGGCAAATGATAACTGCCGCAAATTCAAACAGAATCAAATAATTTTTTGCATACAGCCCGGTTTTGCAGAGTTCTCGCGACCTATTGTTTTTGGTGAAGATCGGTTGAGGGAAAGGGGTAGTTTACCTGCAACGGTTTTTTTTTAGCAAGGGAAATTTTGTTTGTTTGGCAAACGATAACAGCCGCAAATTCAAACAGAATCAAATAATGTTTTGCATACAGCCCTGAATTGTAGAGTTCTCAAGACCTATTGTTTTTGGTGAAGATCGGTTAAGGGAAAGGGGTAGTTTACCTGTAACGTTTTATGTTTTAACAAGGGTATTTCCTATGGCAAACGATAACAGCCGCAAATTCAAACAGAATGAAAAGATTATTTGCATACAGCCCTAAATTGTAGAGTTCTCAATACCTTTTGTTTTTGGTGAAGATCGGTTAAGGGAAAGGGGTAGTTTACCTACAACGTTTTTTTAACAAGGGTATTTTCTATGGCAAACGATAACAGCCGCAAATTCAAACAGAATCAAATAATTTTCTGCATACAGCCCTGATTTGTAGAGTACTCAAGACCTTTTGTTTTTGGTGAAGATCGGTTGAGGGGAAGGGGTAGTTTACCAGCAACGTTTTTTATCATGCGTATTTTCTATGGCAAACGACAACTGCCGCAAATTCAAACAGAATCAAATAATTTTTTGCATACAGCCCTGATTTGTAGAGTACTCGCGACCTGTTGTTTTTGGTAAAGATCGGTTGAGGGGAAGGGGTAGTTTACCTGCAACGGTTTTTTTTATCAAGGGAAATTTTTTTTTTTTGGCAAACGATAACAGCCGCAAATTCAAACAGAATCAAATAATGTTTCGCATACAGCCCTGAATTGTAGATTTCTCAAGACCTATTGTTTTTGGTGAAGATCGGTTGAGGGAAAGGGGTAGTTTACCTGCAACGTTTTTTTAACAAGGGTATTTTATATGGCAAACGATAACAGCCGCAAATTCAAACAGAATCAAATAATGTTTTGCATACAGTCCTAATTTGTAGAGTACTCAAGACCTATTGTTTTTGGTGAAGATCGGTTAAGGGGAAGGGGTAGTTTACCTGCAACGTTTTTTTATCAAGCGTATTTTCTATGGCAAACGATAACAGCCGCAAATTCAAACATAATCAAATAATTTTTTGCATACGTCCCTGAATTGTAGAGGTCTCAATGACTTTCGATTTTGGTGAAGATCGGTTAAGGGGAAGGGGTAGTTTACCTGCAACCTTTTACGTTTTAACAAGAGTAAAGTACTTGAAAATTTATTTAAACTTTTTGAAACAATGGTAATTGTTAAAAATAAAATAATTTTGTTGCCAGGCAATAAAATTATAATTTTTTCATTTTAATGTAATATAATATTTTTCATTTAATACAGCAATAAAAAGGCAGGTAAGACACAGCCTGGCTGTTTGGCTGAAAATGATTTTAAATATAAATCTTAGAATATGGAAGTCATGTATGGTTCTCCATACCGATATTTTCCTATGGCAAACGATAACAGCCGCAAATTCAAACAGAATCAACTGCTCTTTTGCAAACAGCCCTAAATTGTAGAGATCTCAAGACCTATTATTTTTGGTGAAGGTCGGTTAAGGGAAAGGGGTAGTTTACCAGCAACGTTTTGTTTTAACAAGGGTATTTTCTATGGCAAACGATAACAGCCGCAAATTCAAACAGAATCAAATAATTAGTTACACACAGCGCTGATTTGTAGAGTACTCAAGACCTATTGTTTTTGGTGAAGATCGGTTAAGGGAAAGGGGTAGTTTACCTGCAACGGTTTTTTATCAAGGTTAATTACTTTTTTTGGCAAACGATTACAGCCGCAAATTCTAACAAAATCAATGTTTTGCATACAACCCTGTATTGTAGAGTTCTCAAGACCTATTGTTTTTGGTGACGATCGGTTAAGGGGAAGGGGTAGTTTACTGAGAACGTTTTATGTTTGAAAAGGGTATTTTATATGGCAAACGATAAGAGCCGCAAATTCAAACAGAATCAAATAATTTTTTGCATACAGCCCTGATTTGTAGAGTACTCAAGACCTATTGTTTTTGGTGAAGATCGGTTAAGGAAAGGGGTAGTTTACCTGCCATGTTTTTTGTTTTAACAAGGGTATTTTTTTATGGCAAACGATAACAGCCGAAAATTCAAACATAATCAAATAATATTTTTCATACAGCCCTGAATTGTAGAGTTCTCAAAACCTGTTAGTTTTGGTGAAGATCGTTTAAGGGAATAGGGTAGTTTACCTGCAACATTTTATGTTTTAACAAGGGTAAATTTTTTTATGACGAACGATAACTGCCGTACATTAAAACAGAACCAACTACTCTTCTGCATACCTTTTTGAATTATACAGAACTCAAGGTCTGTTGATTTTGTTGAAGATCGGTTAAGGGAAGGGGTAGTTTACCTGCAACGTTTTATGGTTTAACAAGGGTATTTTCTATGGCAAACGATAACTGCCGCAAATTCAAACAGAATCAAATACGTTTTTGCATACAGCCCTGATTTGTAGAGTACTGAAGACCTATTGTTTTTGGCGAAGATCGGTTAATGGAAAGGGGTAGTTTACCTGCAACATTTTATGTTTTAACAAGGGTTATTTTTTATATGACGAACAATAACTGCCGTAAATTCAAACAGAATCAACTACGTTTTTGCATACCTTTTTGAACTAAAGAGATCTCAAGTTCTGTTGATTTTGTTGAAGACCGGTTAAGGGAAAGGGGTAGTTTATCACCAAAGCTTTATGTTTTAAAAAGGGTAATTTTTTTATGACGAACGATAACTGCCGCACATT
The DNA here is from genome assembly GCA_034769895.1 of Magicicada septendecula. NCBI lineage: Eukaryota > Metazoa > Arthropoda > Insecta > Hemiptera > Cicadidae > Magicicada > Magicicada septendecula. Next base: position 113,248,432 of record CM068373.1, read on the forward strand.
CACACAGAATCAAATATTTTTTTGCATGCATCCCTGAATTGTAAAGGACTGAAGGTCTATTGATTTTGGAGAAGATCGGTTAAGAGAAAGGGGTAGTTTACCTGAAACATTTTATGATTTAAAAAGAGTAAACTACTTAATTTTTATAAATAAAGTATCCTGATAAGAAGCTCATAATAATCCACTGTAGAAACGTAGATGAAATATCCATAAATGAAGAGGTTAGGTGAACGGGGTTGGGGGTAATTTTCTATTATTAAAAATTATAGTTGAAGGTGGAAGGGAGAATTTTTTATACTTGTACTATGTTATCGGCAACAAAGAAGTAGTTTTTTGTTAAAATTGCTTCCCGGGTTGTTTAGCCGTAGTCCAATGTTTTCTGTAAAACCAGACTTTTCGGCAGTGCCATCGACTGCCATCATCAGTAAAAATCGAGTGCGAAAACGTGAGGTGGTATATGTTAGTGACCACAGTACTGTGGTTAATGCTGAAGCAATAAGTAGAAAGACGTAGTTTCTATGGAAATATTTCATTTCAATAAAATCATATTTAAAATATGATTTTAAATATAAATCTTAGAACATGGAAGTCATGTATGGTTCTCCATACCGATATTTTTTTTTGCAATGCAATGCTTTTCCACGCGTTCCAATTCGTCAACGTACATGTACACAGAGACAGCGGAAACCAGCTACCAGGGCCTCCTTATCTCTGATGTCATAAGCCAGTGACGTCATTTGATCACCTCAGACTGGGTGACCAACTCAGACTGCTACAACTACAACTACACCAGTCTGGCAGACAACTGTTAATGTAAACAGGTGTGTTGTGTGTTGTAACTAATGTCTACAGTCATGCTGAGTTGACAATAACAAAAATGTTGTACTCTAATGAATCATTGCCAGCAGTGAAACCTTATTATGAAATAAAAGAAATGTAAGATGTGTTGAAATGGAGGTAACTTTTTGTTGTAATGCAATTAATATTTTTGCTTCGAACAAATAAGATTGAAATAATGAGGTAATTACTGTAACTTAGAGTTTTGAGGAATTAAAATGAAACTAAATTGGTAATTAAATAAACTGAAAAGATGACTTTAAAATGTAGTGGTAGCGGGTAGATGTTCCCCACTTGCCCCAGTGGGGTTCGTCTACTTCAGGGACGCACCCCTGCCCACGCGAGCCTTGGTTTTATCCATTTACCCTTATTTTCGGAGGAAGCTTTGTCCTTACCTTTAGTCCTAGTTTTTGACCTTTTAATGATTCTTGCCCTTTTATCTTCCCGATTTCCCTAACCCTCCCCTTAGAGAAAACATAACAATAGTTACATAAATTGGCACACTTTTTGGACCTTTGATTGCCTTAATTCTGAATTATAATATTAGGGTAATCCTCAAAATTAAACAAACTGGTGTTATTTATGAATTGTAAACTCATCCCTTAATTAGGTAGGTAGTAAAGAAGTTTTGTGGCTGAGTAGACAAACGAAATAATCAATTTTCTGTATAATCCAATAGAATTATGGTGTAGTGAGATGAGGTCGTAGATTAGGGGTTGTGGTTTGTTTATTATTTTGGAAAAAGGAGGCAGGTATAGAATTCAGTACCGTTAGAAGGGTAGTTATTCACTGTAATAGAAGTGGGGTTCTGTTCGTCTTCAGTCGCATCTCGGTACACCATTATTCTGTACATATAAGATATAACCTATTTACGGGTAATTAAAGAAAAAATAATTTGTGGAAATATATTAAAACCAAAGTCATGTAACCAAAAGGTTAAATTGTTATTTTGTGGTACCGGCTATGTTAGGTTATGTAGAGGTAAATGGTATTTAGCATGTGATTATGGAGGAAGTTAAAGAGTGATTTGAAACAAATGTCTTAATGATTGTAAAATTTATTGAAATGCTAAGAAAGAATTAAACATTAAACCAATTAGAATCATTTTGAAAAATGTAATTAAAGTAATTGAAATTGTTTTGAATGAATGAAGAGACTAAATTAAATTGGAGCTGTCCCTGGGGTACCTTAATGTGAATGTTAGTAATGTGTTTAACTTTATTTTGATTCAAATTGAAACTGTAATTATAAATTAAATGCTAGTTGATGTAAACAATGAGTAAAATATTCATTTAAAATTGAAAACTAAAGGAAATGTTCAGGTTGAGATAGTGTTTGGAAAATTAGATTTGCACATAACTGTTCATGTAAACTTTTATAAATGCCAATCCACGTTTTATGTTTTAATTGTAGATTCCCCACCTAAGTGCGGCCATGACCTCACCGGATCGTGACCGTGAAAGTAGTTAATTGTGACAAATCATAAATTTTACTTGATATAACCGGCTTGTGGTTTGTTTTGTTTTGTTAACCCGGTGGTTTGTTAGACGTAGTAGGGGGGTTATTTTTTGGGGAATCTACCCAATTTTGGAACAGGGCTATTTTCACCCAGATAGGGGTGGTAGTCCATTAGGGGCGCATCAATCAAGAATAGTAAGTGCAATACTGAATTTTATTGTAACGCCGAAGCAAGGATGGGGGTGGAATAAAAGAAAAAAATGTCCACCCCTTCCGCATCAGTCCTTGTGGAAGCAACTGGGCGCTACAGTCCAGGGGGGGAAATAGTGAGTGTGGATGGGGGGTGACCCAGTTACAGGTCACGAGGGAGATGTGGTTTACAGCTAGGATGAGGTCTGTAGGGCCAAGAAGCCTAGTGCAGAACACAGTAATATGTAACGGGTATCAGGGGTTAAGGGATTAAAAGGGGGATAGTAGAAAAAAATATATATATATAGTAGCTAAGTATAAATATTCTTGAATAACGATAAGTAATAAATTGTTGAGATTTAATGCAATTTTGTATAATTAATGTGTCATTTTGGCTGGGCAATATTGTACGGGGAACATTATTTAATTTGTCTGGAACGCATATGTACTACTGTAAACTTAAATTTTTTATTAACACTGTATTTTCTAGGGTTAAGTTATATTGTTGAACCATGTAACTTGTTGAAGATGATCCGATGGACATGATAGTTGAATTTTGATTGATCCAGGTAACTGTTGGACAATTCAGAAGCTATATTGCAATGTAGTCAAATGCATATGATATTTTATAATAAAAAACAAAATGAACCAGTATTTTGTCAATGAACCAGTACGGCTAAGAGGAAACAAATCGGTTGTGGGATATGGAGTGATGGAAGGCCTGTTTGTTGATTTTTTAATTGAATGTGTCAGAGTCAGGCGATACTGTGGCGGGTATCTGTCCGAGCTTATGGTGTTGGGATCTCGTACAGAGAAGTCCAGTAAGATCGGATGGGTGCTGCCGCAACCACCAGACTAGGGGGGTAAGGACCCATGATTTTAGTAGAGAATACAGGGGGGTTGTGGCGCCATATCCTTACTGATCCTCTTAGGTTTTAGGCAATAAGAGTTTGTATGCTTTGGCATCCAATCTCTTATTGGGGGGGTATTGTAACGGTACAGAATTGTGTGCTACCCCAGTTTCAATTTTATTTCATATCAATTCAGATTTAATTTTCAATTGTTAATGTCCACGTGTGAGGTGCCTCAGAGTAACACACTGTTAGCATAAACAACTGTCTAGACCACTAGACTAGACGTATTTCGTAACTGCCCCAGCAGCAGGCTTTGTGAATCACAGTATGCAGATTGTCACCAGTGAGTGAACAACAGTCAGCAGCAGCATACAGTACAGTTCGTTAATTGAAAATAGTGGCCTCGGGCGTGCAAGATAGGCCTAAAGCAAAAGGGCCTATCTAATAAAAACATAAAAACAGTTTCATTGTAACTTTGCAACTTATGGTCGCGCGACCGTTAAAATTCTAAGTGCCCGGGCGAATATTAAAAGCCGGCCGGCTATATACAAAAAACATATACAGTATACATCTTCCAGTGCATAAATTATTTAACAACAACCAAACTCGATATTAATAGTGCCGGAGTGCGAAAAAACGGGTAAAACGGTTATGACGAGACGGCATATAGTCCAGTCGCCAGAGTAAAAATAACGGTAAAATTTCTTAAAAAATTGAGGCAAAGTGATATTTGGTATAGTTATTGAAAAAGGTCTAAATATCGGTTTAAAATCATCTTTGCATGTTTATAAGGTCAGGCTTTTTAAAAAAATCCCTTATTTAAGGGCAGCGCGTGGTAAAATCGATAAAAGCGTTTACATTCCGTGAATTTCTTTCCTTACTACTAAATAAACCATTTTCTCATGATAAAGTCTTCATTATTTTTGTTTAAAACAGTTCCAATTTTAATAGTAATAAAATCAAAATAACGATTTTGTTATTATTTCATCGTTAGGAGTATTAAATCGATAGACGGAATGGTCGATTTTAACAAATCTTCCTCTGTTGAATAATATTATTAAATATGTGTATCTTAATATACATAAAAGTCATTGTGTGTATTTATATTCCACATCTCCTACTAAACCACTGGACCAATTTTAACAAAACTTAGCACAAATATTTTATGCAACGGGAGAACCAACATAAGATAGGTGTTTTGGGCCCTGGTGGATGTCAAAAATGGAAAATATGAAAATACCGCATGTAGGGTATCAAATTAAAGGGGATTTCAATGCAAGTAACAATTTTTCATGCATATAAGCACTATTGAAAATTCTTGGGCCCTGGGGCTTAATAAATGGGTGGTTTTGGGGGAGGTCAAAAATGGAAAATATGAAAAACCACTGGACCGATTTCCACCAAACTTGGCACAAATTTTTTATGCAACGGGAGAACCAACATAAGATAGGTGTTTTGCGCCCGGGGGGGATGTCAAAAATGAAAAATATGAAATATGAAAATACTGTGGGGTATCAAATTAAAGGGAATTTCAATGCAAGTAACAATTTTACATGCATATACGTACTATTGAATATGTTTGGGCCCTGGGGCTCAATAAATGGGTTGTAATGGAGGGGTGTCAAAAATGGAAAATATGAAATACCGTATGTGACATGCATATACGCACTATTAAAATGTTTGGTCTCCGGGGCTCAATAAATTGGTGGAATTGGAGGAGGGGTGATGTCAAAAATGGAAAATATGAAAATACCGCACGTGGGGTATCAAATTAAAGGGAATTTCAATGTAAGTAACAATTTGATGTGCATATTAATTTGGATTATTATAAATATCCCCCCTGCTTGGTGGATGTGAAAAAAACAGCATAAATGGTATCAAATTAAAGTGAATTTCCTAGCAAGTAAGAATATGGCACCACTTTCTCCCAAGCAAAGCCGGGCAAATCCTCCAGTAATAAATAAAATATTTCAAAGAAAAGCTCTCTTTTTAATAAAAGGTAAAACGAATACAAACAAAATAATATTATACAAGAATATATACATTTTTAAATTTGGAATTTTAAAAATTATTTATGTTGAGAATTTAGTTAGTGATTTCTTCTTCTTCTTCTTCTTCTTCTTCTTCTTCTTCTTCTTCTTCTTCGAGGATTTTTTCCTCACTATCATCAAAGTCATTATCATCAAAATCAATCGCGTCAACAATTGGAAAGTTTTTGCAAGTTTCAGTTGAGCATGTACCACAAACCGATGAACATAAAAGACCAGCGCTTCTGCATGTACACGATCCTTTTTTGCAGCCAGTTTTGCAATTAGAAAAGATCATTTTTAATAAAGATTTTGGGGCAGCTGGCTGTGTCATTTTTATAGGCGTTAAAATTTCTCCAACATTCCAACCCCAGTCTTTGGTATTAGATCATTGCCGAGCCATTGCTGGACTTGTAACATTATGACATTATGTATATCATCATCAGGTGAGGATTGGACCATTTCAAACGCTTTCTGATACAAAGGTTGATCGAAAGTAACAAAACAATTAAATAGATTTAAGTTTTTCACTAGTTTTACAGCGTATTTTAAAACGGTGTATATTGTATTTTTGTCAGTTGGAGGAGAGTGTACAAAAGGCAAGCAAACAATTCTAGATAATGTATAAGTCATATTTTCCAAAAGCTTGGACATAAAGGCATTCCAGCCAGTAATGCCTGGTTTGGTCACTCCATAAATCCAAAGCAAGTCAGCATTAGAAAAATCTATATTATTAAAACTCGGATTATCTACTTTTTCAAAAACAATGTTTTGGAGTGCATGTGTATTAACATTTTCAAAAATTTGGAATGGTATTTTGTAAATTTTGCTGATTTATTTTGCAGTAGGCTTAACTGTCAATCGTTTTAAGGGAACTTTGTTATAATAACAATCTCTGGGACTTACAATCATAATACCTCCCATACTATGAAAAGTATTTTTCCCGTCTATAATATTGATGTTAATATCTGAATTGTCAAATGCCAATTGTGCAAAACAACCAGATCTAAATGGAGAACGTGGACTAAGCAATACACTATCCTCATAAAGTGTTGCTTCTTTGTATGATGAACACACTCCCAGATGCGACAATATATCTGTAATTCGTTTTGAAGCAAATTTCCTATGCAACATTACAGACAGACCAACTTGCAATGGTGATAGAAAGGTTCTAGGTCTTATGCAACTCATAATTGAATGAGTAATTGCTGTGCGTTTTGTTTCATATGAACTAATATCACCTTTTTAATTTTTTAAAATTATTTCTTCTATCAGAAACTGAAGGGATTCTGGGATATTCTCATTAATATTTTGGAATATATTATCACTTGGAGGATAAAATTCTGTATTACTTTTCTTCAGATTAACATCGTTTCGAATAATTGCTGCTGCAGATTTTAAGATTTTTCTTTTTTCTTCATTTTCATCTTTTTTTGAGGCTATCCATACTTGACGCATGACATTGTATTCACGATCTACAAGACATATGAGGGTTGAGCCACCTTTTCTGGGTATAATTCTTATACAATCGCCATAATTTTCTTGTAATTTAGCAATAATGGTATTTGGATGACAAGCATCATGGCCTGTTTAAGAAAATTAGATATTAAATAAAATAAACATGAAAATTTAATTTAAAAAGTAGTATAATTATAATTTATAATTAAGCAATATATTTACCTATTAATGCAATTAATTCTGTGAGCGTAAACTGGGTATCATCAAAAATCAATTCCATTTGACATGAGATTTTTACATCCTTGGGTCGACCTTTAGCATCACTTGTGTCACTAGTGTAACTGTTTAACACTTTTTTGTGACAACTGCGGTGATATCTCGCTTGTACACCTACCAAATCATCACAAGAAATTCGTCGTAGAATCGCTTTTCCTAATTCGTCATTATGTTCTGCAATCATTTCTAATAATTTTTCTTTAAAAGTAGGACTTTGAATTATGGAAATATTTTTGCGTTGATTAATACTTAATCTCGTATTACTTTTATCGGCATCTAATCCACAAATTATACAAAGTTTTTTGAAATCAAACAATTCTTTACTCTTTCTGACTTTACTCTTGACTAGGCTATATTTACTTTTTTTCGACAAAGTGCCTAAATCCTTATAACACAACACATCATTCCTTTTTAACGTATATTTTTCTCGACATTTCCTGTGTACTAAAATTGAATCAACTTTTTTTAACATTTCATATTTTCCATCGTTTCTCTCAGAGCTAACTCTTATTAAATTCGGTAGTCCTCGAGTCACTTTTTCTGTATCTTCAATACAAAGATCAGCATTACAAATAAAACATATTTCAGTATCACACTGGTCCATATTTAATACCTAAAAATCAAAAAACCTTATGTAGCACTTATGTTCAGTAAAAGTATTCTTTAAAACTTCACCACTAGTGAAGTCACAATATCTCTTTTGAAAATTTTTTCATTTTCAATTTTAAATCCACCGTTTTTACCAAATTTGTTTTTTTAAATATGTGCCTTTTATAAACTTTTAATGTACGTAAAAAATGATCAGTAGAAATAATTTTTTTTTTTAGAAAAAATTCAGTTCTTTACGTTTAATTTTTTTAAATGGTCAAAAAATGGTGTCAGAAAGGCCAAAAAATTTTGTTAATTAACCACCCGAAAGTATTTTTAATAAGCTTTAATTTAAGCCGTCGTACACCTTTGTGCCACAATCTTGCCATACTTTATGAGCACTCAAAGTTGTTTTGTGAATTGCGATCTTTTTGAGGTTATATTCAACATTTCAATATGAAATTTGTGGGGTTTATAGTACTCTACAGAGGTTACCTTTCCCTCAAGTTTTATCAACTTTCATTAATTTGTGTTAAAACAACAGCAATTTGTTTATAAACGCCATCGCCACTTTATTTATTTATTAACAATAATAATAATATCGACTTTCGTATTAAGGCTAGAAATGTTCTTAATTTATTATAGAATACTGAAAAAAATTCACATTAAAATCGGCTTGTTAGGTCCAAAGGTATTTATAAAAATGCTATTTTGCAACTTAAATTGTTAATAAAAAAATAAACGGGTTGTTTTTACACAAAACTTAACTGTTAGCACATTAACAACAAAACATTAACCAATTTAGCATACAAAAAATCGACTCCCAAAACAATTCACATTTGATTTTTATTTTGACTCCACTACACGTGTTCACAAATAAGTAAATATTAGCATGTATAAAAAGTGTAAACAAAAACTTTAAACTGCAATTTTTTTTACCTGTTTTATATGATAAAAACAAAAATATTTGTAATGTTTCGATTATAACCTTTGAAGAAATATCAACTGCGTTACTGCTCCGTTCTTGTATAGCAGATGTTTGTATGGCACACCACAACAATGGGTGTTGCGCGCGCAGCTACATTTACAGTTGCACACTCGAGAGGAATAGAATAGCCGTTTAAAAATTTTACCTGTTTTCTAGGGTCTTGTTTTTAGAGTATAGGTATAATCAGGTAAGAGAAATAACATGAATAGATAGATTTAGCATTGTAGTAGCTGTAACGTTAATTTCAAGTACTCAAATAAACCCACTTAAAAGATACATGTATGTAACGCAAAGGAGGCACCTTTTTTTAGTATACACAATTTTTATTTATTTTTTTTAATTTTGAAAATGATTTTAATTTTCATGAGTGTAGTTTGTGATGCAGAACACTTGCAGCTTTCAAATACAATTTTTTGTATTTCGATATCTCTATTTTTAAGATTAATAAAGGCAGATAAACTCTGAATTTTAAAGTAAATTTAAAATACGTCGAAATACTCACTTTTGAAAAGGTTTTTTTTTTTTAAATAACAACTTCAAAAGTAGTTTTCATTATTATAAAATAAAAAGTTTATCTCTTTTAAAGGTAAGTTAGTAAAGAACTACTATTTTTTTAAATTTTATTGTATAGTACTTGTAATTTTGTGGTTTCACTTCTTTTTGTATCTACAGTAAACATTTATACACTATATTCTTTATGTTCAAATAAAATATTTATGTAAAAATCAACAAATTTTGAAAGCTATACTGTTCCTCTTCAAAACTAGCCTTTATTTAACTGGCTACGCTTAGATTAAAGAAAGTTATAATATTTTTGAATAGACGCACCTGGCTAATTTAGCGAATTACGCAAGATCGGGGGCAAACGCTCTTTTTAAAACGCAGCGCTCATCATTACCAATTTTCAGGAAAACAGTTCCATTAACGTAAAAATATGTAAGGAGACTTTCTGAAGGAAATTGTTTGCTCTTCAATATACACCTTTTTATTTCTTCCAACTGTACATATTTACGGAGTGCTTTAAGAAAATCTGTCTTTACGATTTTTCCAGACCATTTTCAGAAAACCCTAGAAAGGTAAACATGCAAAGATTTTTTTATATTAATTATTAACGTTTATTTAACAAGTGCACCAAATATTGCTTTGCCCCAATTTTTTATCAAGTCAAAATCTCTGGCGACTGGACTAATAGCAAACCAGAAGAAAACGTAATGGATGGGTAACTAAAATTACAGCATATTAACATTTAAACCAATGTTAAGTAAATGATGATTATAATTTTGATTAACAAAAGCTTAAAACGTAAGAAACAAAGAGATCTCTAAGAAAAAGGTTTTTATATTAAATATGAGAGCAAGATGAAAAATAAAAAATAAACGTACTGGTTTATTCAAAAAGATATAATTTGTTATAGGTTAAGAAAAATTTCATTTATTAATTTGTTTGAATTTAATGTATTACTAATATAAAGACTAGTGTTTAATTGACGAGTAAGTAATGTGGCTAATAAATTAGAAGCGATTTGTTTTAAAACGAACTGCGTATTTATATGTGTACTGGTAACCTTCAAATAATCCTTTCTGCAGCTGTGTTCGTCTGTAGAACTCTGGAGATATCCACAAGGTAAGAGTTTAACATATCGGCACAAATTAATAGTGTTTCAAAAAGAATGTACTGGGTGAAATTGCGTGAGTGTGTGTGTGGAGGTACCTAATTAATATCTGAAAAAGCACTGGTTTACGTTAAAAGAAGGTAGTTTAGTATTTTTCAGCATCTATTTCAAAGTTTAATAAGTTAATTTGCAATAATATCTCGAAGAAAGTTGAAGTTAAAGAAAACAATGTATTGTATTCCTGTTATAATCGTAAAAGTATAAGAGATGGAGGGAGTAATTTTTGTCATTGTCATCAAGATATAATAACAAAAATAATGAATAAACACCAGTTTGCAAAAATACAAGTAGAGTTGAGGTAAATCATTTCAAAACAAACCATCTTGTTATTTTTCAGCTCGTCTAATTAGAATCCTGGACCCGGTAAGTATATTTTATGTTGGCAATAGACAACATGGCGGCTACACTAGCCGAAAGTGTAAAATCGTAAATAAAGTTCTATTATTTTATTAATAAAAGTAATTAAAACATAACAAATGTCGCCCGAACAGCTGGACCATTTGCATAAATAAAATTTATACAAATGTGGACCTGTTTGAGAAACAGGATGGTTGTTGGGAATGAGTAAATTGGAATGTACGTAGAAATAGGGTTATGTTTTGATAACTGTAGAATATTGGTGTTGATGTTTTGTAGCGGGTATTGTGAATTAATATGTGTAATTATTAAGTAAAATAAAGGGGTATTATATAAATAATTGTTTTGAAGATGGCCGAGGCACAAGAAAATAAAGTGAGTGGATCAGGGGAGGCATGGAATAGTACGAAATTCATGCACGAGTTTGAAAGGGTTTTGGAAAGAATGACTGAGGAAGATTGGCGTAAATTCAATAATGAGCTTAGACAAATGAAAGAACAAAAAACGGGATTATACGCTTCTTTGAACGAGAATAGTGATGACACTAGTAAACAAAGTAACGAGGTAAGTGAAGGGGTTAGTGAAAGTAAAATAGTGGGAGTGGTAGTGTTAGAGAATAAAATATTAAATAGTGATGATAATGATGATAGTGTAATGGGGGTAGAAAATGGTAGAGAGACAGACCAATTAAACGAAAATAAAGACGATAAGGTAAGCGGGGTTGAGAATTATGATGATATAATTAAAAATAGTGGTAAAATAGTTGAAAACGAGGTATTTCAAAGTGATATAATGAAAATTAATAGTGTTGATGATAATTATGAGATTAAAATGGGGGTAGAAAGTGGTAAAGAGACCGATCAATTAAATGAGAATAAAGACAATCAGTTAACACATAATACGGTAAGTAGGGGTGAGAAAAATGATAATATAATTAAAAATATGGTGTTAGAGAGTAAGCTTGTGAATAATGAGAGTGCTGATGAAGTTATAGTGGGAGTAGAATTTGATAATGAAGTGATAGAGAGTGTCGATGAGTTAGAGAGAAAGTGTAGCGAGAGTTTACAGGTAGAGGGGGTTGCAGAGGGTAAAATTTTCCCGTGGTGTTGTGATTGTGGGTGAAGAAAATACTTCACGAGTGTATTTGGGAGACGTATGGTCTACAAATAATTGTCCGTTGATTTTTGGTGCATCTGGTGGAGCCAGATGGTGTAGTAACAAAGTTGTATTACCTTCTGCATGGGTTAGTAGAGAAAATGGGAAATGGCAGTATGGTGAGAGATATTTAGAGAGAGAGAGTCGTGTGTTGATGGGGAGATAGAATTATTTAAGGTGGGTAGAAATTATAAAGAATTAGTAGACAGGTTAGGTATAGAGAGAGTGGAAAATGATATTGAAATTTTACCTGGTGTTGAAGCTGATATAGCAGCAGTAGATGATGATGTTGTAAATGATGAATTTATAACTTACCTAGTGGTGACAGATTATACTAAAGGCGACATGGCTATACTCGATGGTGACAAGTTATATGATATAATAATATGGAATAATCCTGTTGGTATTGTGGAAAAATATGAGAAATTAAATAATCATTATGTTGATAGTAATAATATAATGTATTTAATAAAAAATGATTTGTGTAGTCGTAAGACCATACTATTATTCGATGATGGTTAAACAGTTGTTGTTCATGAACATTTAATTATGTGAATAGTGTGGTTTCGAAATGGATTGTATTATGAAATGATTTGTGGTAAATGATAACAGATGATAATTTGGATTGTATATTCTTTTGTGTGTTGATGTCAAATGTATTTGTGTATTGCATTATGGTATATTCTGTATTTTATGTAAACAATGTATGTAGGTAATAGGAATTGATTTAATAATAATTATAACATTTTTCAGACTAAATAAATGATGAGAGTAATTGTAAAATTATAAAATGTAATTAAAATAACTTAGTGAAAAAAAGGATTTAATTAAATAATTGGAGAGTAATTAATTAATGTTGTACAGAAGAATTTTGGTGATGAAGTTAAATGATTTTCTGAGATTTAGATGCTATAATGAAACATATAAAACATATAATGTGTTTAGGTGTTGAGTTATATTGTTATTATGAGGTAAGTGATGAATTTTCTAGTGTAATTTTCAATGATCATATTAATGTAAAAGGTGGTAAAAGATGGAGTTTGGGTGATAATTGTTTCAATAAGGCATTTGAGTCAGTCAAAGTTAATTTTAAATGGGTGTTAGACAGAATACGAATTTTGGAATAAAAGTAATACACAAACGGGTCAGTAGTAGGGACACAGTAGTGGGAGTGCATGTATGTAGAGAAAGTGAGAGTGATGTAAATGGAGAGTAAATAGGTGATGGTGAAATTTTGTAGTGAGGGTGGAGGTGTAAGGAGTCCTCAACGTAAGACGTTGTGGCGGGGAGGGGACGTTTTAAATGGGGTTTGGCAGAGTTACCTGGGAGAAGCCAGGAACGGTTAAGGGAATGAGCATAAGGGAAGGGAACACACATCCTAGGTACAAAGAGGGTATCAGGTATTTTATTCTAAGAAGAGAGTGATATAAGTAGTAGAGTAGATAAAGTGTTGAAGGGGGTTATTATTGAGAGATTGGTGTCACCCTATGTAAATCTGTTAGTGGTTGTTAGAAGGAAGAAAGGGAGTAAGGTTATATATAAATGCCCATTCAATAAAATCAAATCATTGTGAATGACGGAGGATCACCCAAACTAATTAATGATGAAAATGTTAAACAGAAAATCATAGTTGAAATGTAATAATAAATGAAATATGATGTAAACTGAATGTTGATAATAAATTTGAATTTTTGGAGAAGCTAATTGTATAAGAAGTGGTAAATAATTAAAGGTTGAGTATTAACAGGTTTAATTGAAATTAAAGTCTTGAAATGTTTAGAAATTTTATTCAGATGCAAGATGCAACTGAGATGTTTATTTTAACGTAATGAAGTTTATGTTCATTGTGAGTGTTTACTATGTTTTATTATGTTATATTATGTTAGTGTGAATGGAATAAGTTTAGTTATAAGAGATGCTATTATAGTGACGGCATGTTGTTGCTATAGATAGCGGTAAGGGTTGATTGAGTAACATCGATGCATGTTACAATCAAGAGAGGCTCAAATAGAGCGTAATATACACTGTACACAAACACTATATAATATTATAGTTGTAACTCTACTTTTTATATAACTTTTATATTATTGTTTAATTTGTTTACCTTACCTACTAACCAATAGGTATATTTACCTTTGAATTGTAGACGCCATTTTGCGTACTGCCAACTGCGAAATTTTTTCAACTTACCAGGGTTCGGATCTTTTCAGCGAACAGGAGAACAGATTATGACAGTTTGAAATAAAGAAAGCTTTACTTGTTCCCATTAATTAAGTTTTATTGTTATCTTTTCTATTTTTTCGTTTTCAACACAAACAAAATATTACTTCCACTCCCTTACCTGTTATGAGATTAACAGTAAACTATGTATTGATTACATGATATTCTCGATATAATAAAAAAATAAAACTGTAAATAAATTCAAAATAGCAATGAATGGCACATAAACTAATCTTAACTACTGCAAACCAGCGTTCTTGGTACAACATACTTTCACTCACCCAAGCACACACAGCCACCCCATTCCCTTAGAGATCTCATTTCTTAAATCATGTTAAAATTTTGATTTTAAAGTTACTTGATTATTTATTTGACCATAAATATACCCGAAGGTTACTTAGCTGTTCATCTGAGTCCAAAAAACGTCACATTGTTCTACACGCACTACGTAGTTCATTATTTCAAACTTCACTGAATTTACATGTTCTTTTGAAAAATAATTCAACTATTAGTCATTTTGATTACGTTTTAACTTTTTGTACTTCATATTTTACATTTTTACTCGTACGGTTTTCACAATTTTTTAGGTGCGGGCGCCCGCGATTTTCGTTCTCGAACTTTTGTTTGCAGCCGGCCGGCCCAAGAAGCAAAGTTTTACTGGGATGAGACGAACTGGACTATTTTCTGAAGTGGTAGCGGCTACTTGACCAATTCTTATTGTTCTAAGTTTTGTATCACTACGCCAGTATGTGTTGCTGGACTGCTACTCCTACATTCCAGCGTGACGTATGATCTGACGTAATATCGTATGTTGTTCTGTTACATAATATGTTAGTCACTGGAGCTGACCTTGACACAATTTTGCACGTTTGTCTATTGCGTTGTATAATTTATGAAATAAATCTGTTTACTCCTCCCCACAATTAATATTTTATATTATTTTTCACGTTTCCTCGAAATTAGCATTACATCACCAAATATTATTTTTAATCAAAATACAATAAATTTGTATATTATCCCAGGTAGGCCTAAATGTCCCGTTACATATTATATGTAAAATTGATACGGTACAGTTTATAAAAAATAATTGTTAAAACATGCTCAAATTACAGATTTCCCCACATTTTGGGCGATTACTGCTTCACCAACACTAATCGTGGTTTTGGACGACAATCAGCTGTGAGCAGATGTTGTAAAACTGACCGTGGTTGGTTGCCTGTAAAATTGGTTTGAAATTGAAATTAACGGGGGGGGGTGAATCAGGGGGAAATCATACCGGAACTATGGAACAGCGGCTATCACCGGTTCGCGTAGGAACAAATAAAAGGGTGATAGAACCGTTTTAAGGTTTTTATTATATAATCTGTAGGATTTTGTAAACCTTTAGGGGTAACCTTATCTGAACTTTAAATGTAACGCTGAAACAAGGACAGGAGATGACAAAATTCCTCCTTAACTTCAGTTCTTGTGGAGGCAACTGGGCGCTACAGTCCAGGGGGGGGCATAGTGTGTGTGGAAGGAGGTTACTAAATTATTAGTAATGAATTAATGAATGTTAAATATATTATGTTGATGATGTTGATCTGAGAAGATACCTAAATGATTTTGTATTGAATTAAGGAATATTATGACAATGGAAGATGATTGACATTTTACAACAGTAGATAATTTGTTCTGATGTAGTTGATTTAAATGTGTTTTGTTCTATATAAGAATTTTATAAATGAATTTAATTGTTTTGAGATATTAATTCTATGAGGGAAGGTATTTGTAATGTTGTAATGGGAAATGTTTATTTAAATTCTGATAGAACCAGAGAAATATTTTGAATTTTGGGAATAAGATGTAACAAGAGAAGTGTATGAAGAATGTCGATATTGAGGCTGGATGTTTGTATTTTGTTATAATAAATATTGTATTCATATTGTAACGTAACATAGTTGAGGTTCCCCAACGTTACATAAAAAGTGAATGAAATATGGTCAAGGACCATACCCTGAGTTAAGGTTGTTCAATAGTTTATGTGCTTGAGAAGTACCTCAAGTCAAAAGGAGGCAATGACTAATGTTAAGTATAAAAGAGCCAGACCAATGAATGAGTGAATGTAATAAAATATTTGTTTTTGTACTGTGACATGTTAAGGTCTACAGAGTATTTAGATTGTATTTTGAATATTCTAAAAATGAACTGATGTTGTTTGATAGTAATACTTCATCAATAATTATGTTTATATTTATGTTCGATTTGTCTGTATACAATCCAGTATAGTTGTGAATGTTAGGCACTGTACTAAGTTCTAAGTATGGTATAAAGTTGAAAAACACTGTTGTTTTAATGTTTATAAACTGGGCCAGGAGTGTGACCAGTGTTTCATGTTTAACAAGTAGTTCTGACAATTATATCATAAATTAATAAAGGGTTCCAGAACCAGTTAATTAATATAAAAAGCAACCACCAGTAAATTAAAATTCATGTAATTAACCATGTAACCAATAATTAATTGTACAGTAGGTCAGGTAAAAAGAAAATTAAGTTAAAAAACCAAATAATGTTATAATGGTTGTAAGTGAATCTATAGGCCTAAATTCCATATTAGTGAAAGGAAATTAATACCTTTTTAGGAAACCCAGTCCCACGAAACTCTGGTAAAACATTTACTGTCCAGGAAGGAAGGTTAGGGGAGAATTTTATGTGATTCAATATTAATCCAAGCATGGAGTATTTTATTGGAAAGGAGTAGTAATATTCTAAAATGCCGGCTTAAGGATATATAGAAAACGTGGTTGTTAAGGCAACTGAATTGCAGAAGTTGTTGATTTTGAATTAATTCGTTCTGATTGTTACAAGCTATTAGGTTGAGATGGACCGATATATTTAAAAAAATATGAATCAATCTAAAGGAAATATGTATCAAAATTGAAAAACCCCTTTTGTAAAACAATTATACTTTAATGCTAATGAGTAATAAAAATTAAATAACCCTCCAAATTGTAAATGAATACAGTAAAAAAGAATTGAAAGCCTCTCACCTCAATCACTAAATAATTCCGCTGGATTCAGTATTAAACCAATTCATACTATAAACCGATGATCAGTAAAGAATTAAAGCCTGAATTAACGGAATTATTGAAAATACTAGAAGACTCGGTTTGGCAGAAATAACCTTCATTGGCAGCAGAAGAAGCGGAGATCCTAATTCCATTTTACTGGGACCGAGAATTGTGAAGATCGTAAAAGAGGAATAGAAGCCCGAAGATTTCCTGAGGGTTTACCAGTACACACCACCATCAATTTTATTGAAAACCAGAGCTATTTCACTGGATGAAGACGAGATAAGCTGAGTTTTGGGCCACTGTTGACAAACGTCCACCGCCAGACAAAATTTTCGTCGGTTTGGTAAAAAAACAACTTATTTTCATTTCACTGTATTTAAAGTAAATAATTCTATTTTTGTAAATTGAACAACCTTAATTATGCATTTTACCTGGCCTTACTAATGGTTCAAAGAACTTTACGAACCCTGGGATAAGAATTATTTGTTATTATTTTCAAGTGTATATGTTTTTAGAATTTGAATAATTAATAATCGATATACGTTTGGATGATCGATTGGATCGTATTATTGTTTTTTTGAGACAACGTAACCTGTGAATTAATAGAGAAAATAAATAAAGTACATTTATTGTATGAGATAACGTTTAAGTTATTGCAGAATAAATACTATATGTGGTGGGTGGAATAATTTACAAAAAGATTGATACAAACACAACGAATAACTAACCTATAAGTACGCTTATTACTAGTAACAGCGCTCAAAGTTTGCAGCTGGTGGGATGGGAGATTGCTGAACTAGCTTGTGTTTAATACTAAATTGGAATGAAATTTTCTACCATCGAGTGACTAGGGTTGACACAAATACCCCTTACATTCAGTTAATACTCCATACATATCGCTAATATTACACAACCACTGAAAACTAAGTTAAGTCTATAGAGTAGTACGATTATAAATTCAAGAACATAATTATTAATTTGTTTGTTTAATAATCTATTTTCCGAAGGTTTCATCGGTCACCATCAAAGGAGTCTCATACAACTAAATAAACTAGTGGATTTAATTGTAACAATATATATGTTAGGAGTTAAGGAAAAAACCAGTGCTTCTTAACGCAAACCAGTACACAGCTAAGGGGAAACTGATCAGTTAGGGATATGGTATTATACAACGCCACTATTTGATTTTTAATTTGATGTTTCAGTCTGGTGATGCGTGGTGGCGATCTTGAGCTGGCCAGCGCATCAGATCAGGAGCGTCATGTGCCTGACTGGCCTTCCGGTGTTGGGATCTCGAGAGAGAAGTCCAGTAAGGTCATTCAGGAACGGTCACAGTCACTGGACCAGGGGTAAGTTAACTATTTTTTTTATAAACCGTAAAGGGGTTTATGGCGACATATCCTGGCTGATCCCTTTAGGACGTATGAGAGTGTCAATGAGAGTTTTTATGCTTCGGCATAAAACCTCTCATTGAGGGGGTATTGTAACACGGTACATTTCTGTCCATATAGTGGTTTGGGGGAAAACAAATATAAATTTTATTGTTAATTCAAAAGCATAAATAATAATGGTAAAGTTTTGTGATGACGCAGGCAAGCGCAGGAAATTGTATCAAGGTCAACATTGTAGACGCAAAAAACCAACAATTATATTTCGCCAAATGAACTTTGGCCGATTAAGTCACCAAGCCAAGCCTGCAAATACGTCATTGGAATACAATGCGTAATTTGCCTCGCCTTGAAAATTGGTTCGTCATAATCTGAATACAATAAGTTTTGGTCACGTGACACCCTCTCCACCTCAGAAAATAACGCAATACTTTCGTTCTCAGTCTGCAACAACATCTAGTGTGAATAGCACGTAAAAGTTCCGGAACGTAAATCGCAGCCGCCCGCAAAGCAAAGAAAAGTATAAAATGTGAAAATTTTTGATATATTTTGATCTAAAACAGTATTAAACCAAACAAGTAGAGACAGTGAGAAAAAATTAAGTAATATAACAGTTCGGCGATGAGTTAGTGCGTGGTATAAGGGGAATCGTCTGGAGGATGGTCAGATAAGTAACAGACAAATAAATAAAAGCCAAATTCAATAAATATTAAAAATGGCCATTTAAATTACATATGCTAAAAAAGAAGAATATGAGCTCAAAAAAGGGGAATAAAAAATAAAAAGAATGTACTGGGTGAAATTGCGTGAGTGTGTGTGTGGAGGTACCTAATTAATATCTAAAAAAGCACTGGTTTACGTCAAAAGAAGGTAGTTTAGTATTTTTCAGCATCTATTTCAAAGTTTAATAAGTTAATTTGCAATAATATCTCGAAGAAAAGTTGATGTTAAAGAAAAAATGTAATGTATTCCTGTTACAATCGTAAAAGTTCAAGAGATGGAGGGAGTAATTTTTGTCATTGTCATCAAGATATAATAACAAAAATAATGAATAAACACCAGTTTGCAAAAATACAAGTAGAGTTGAGGTAAATCATTTCAAAGCAACCATCTTGTTATTTTTCAGCTCGTCTAATTAGAATCCTGGACCCGGTAAGTATATTTTATGTTGGCAATAGACAACATGGCGGCTACACTAGCCGAAAGTGTAAAATCGTAAATAAAGTTCTATTATTTTATTAATAAAAGTAATTAAAACATAACAGTGTAGACCTTCATTAAACCAGTTAGGTCACATTCCTGCTTCAGGTAGTGACTGTGGTGATTATTCGTAATTGATGGTAACAAACGATAAGTTTAATGAGTTAAAGGTGTCGTTTTATGCATATATGTTTTATGGATAAAATGACACAGTTGGCCTCTGTTTAATGACAATTTGACAACAGAGGTTGCACTTTCGTTTGTTTATTTTTTACATGAATGTGAACATTGAAATATACAGTGTTCTATTAAAGAAAATGAATCTAAGAACGTTTTGTGATACAAACTTTTTAAACATTTTTTCGATACTATATTCCCTTGATTAGTGAATCAGTTTAAATATTTGGGATGTTGGATGGCAGAAAACAACGAAGAGATAAATAAGGTAAATGATACAGGCCGCAAATAGAACATATGCTTCATTGACATCTATATTCAAGACAAAGAATATCCACCATCAGTCCAAGGTCACATTATATAATGTTATGATTAAACTGGTGATAACATATGGCAGCGAGACTTGGACTCTGAACAAACAAGCCGCTAACATAGTCAATACTTTTGAAAGGAGAATTTTGAGGAGAATATATGGAGCAATCCAAGTAAATGGGATATGGAGAATGCGCACAATAGGGAGCTATGCAAGCTGTATAAAGACAATGATCTGGCCACCACCCAGTGGCGGCGATAAGGCCCCCGCAGACCCCGCGGCGCGGGGGGCCCCGACCCTCATGGGGGGCCCCAGTTGGCCCAGTCATGGGACATAACTTGTAACATGAAAAATAAGCGTAAACGAGTTGTAAAACGCTTCTTTGTTGAATTATCAGTTGACCATAGAATTGACGACCCAGTGAAATCATTTGAAGTAAAAGTTTTCAATGCAACACTAGATATTGTAATAGCTTAGCTACAAATGAGATTCGAAGGATTGCGTTGCATTGATTATAGGTTTTCATTCCTGACGCCTCAGAATTTAGTAAACTTCTCACAAGAGACAATAGTGGAGAAAAATAAGGCTCTGGTAAATGTGTATCCTGGTGACCTTTCCACATCACTGCCTGACCAAGTAATATCCTTCAAAGCTCTGATGGCCAAAGAAATTGTACACAAGAAAAGAATTCGAGAAATGATGAATTTACTGGTTGAAGAAAACAGCTGCCTTATGAGTTGCCTCCCAGACTTAACTACAGCTTTGCAGCTTTATTTAACCATACCTGTCACAACAGCTACAGCGGAAAGAAGCTTTTCAAAACTTAAATTAATTAATTTAAGTCATACTTAAGAAGTACCATGGCCCAAACTCGGTTGAGTGACTTGGCACTGTTAAGCATTGAGCATTAAGAGACACAGAAAACTAATATCAACGAAGTGGTTGAAAAGTTCTTAGCTATTAAAAAAAGAAGACTAGGCTTAGGAAAACAGTGAACTTTGGTTGATCCTCATCTGTAAATATTGTACATTACTTGAGTTCGAGTGTTATTGAATTGGATTAGACTTAAGGAGAACTTGTATAGAGTATATTCAAGAATTTTACAAATTCAGGTACAATCTAATTTAAATGTTTGAAAAAAGCTAGAATGTTACTTTGATATTCGTTTTTAAATAATAAATTTTTAACACTCTGTGTGCGGTACTGTTTCATAGTCTGAATTTAGATCTTTGACGTAAAAATAAATCATTCTTTTTATTTTGGTTTTTTTATAGTTTGTATAGAACTTTGTCTATTTAGCAACAATGAATTTTAAGAGTTTGTACACGTGTAAAACGTCCTTTCCAAATTGCAAACGCTTTGTGATAGACGAGAAAGTATTCACAAACCATTGTTGTGAAACACACGTAAATAGAAACTCATTTGAGTGTTTTCCCCTATTACGTATACAAAATTTAACCATTTTTATAGGGCCCCCTAATTAGTTTCGCGGGGGGGGCCCCCGTTACGTTAGCGCCGCCACTGCCACCACCATCCGACTGCATAGATTGTAATGGACAGGATACATCATTAGGATGGAAGACAACCGAATACCTAGGAAGGTATTGTTTAGTCAGATTGAGGGTAGAAGGCCTGTCGGAAGACCCAAGACACGCTGGATTGACGCAGTGGCGAGGGATGCTGATAATTTACTTAAAATAAAATGATGGACATCGATCACCAAGGACAGGGAAAAATGGAGCCAGATGCTTATGGAGGCTAAGGTTCAACTTCGAATTGTGATGCCATAGAAGAAGAAGATATTCCCTTGATTGAACGAGCGAAGCGAGTTCTTTGTTTTAACTCGACATGAAAAATTGCAAAACCCTATGTGGGGTATCAGATTAAAAAGAATTTTCATTTAACGTCTGAGTGTAGTGTTAAGTTTTGAAATATCAAAATTTGGGGATCCAAAGGTCCAAAAATTGAAAAAATTGTGAAAATCTAGTAGGGTGTAGACTAAAAGAATGGGTTCGAATGTTTTGAATTTTTAGCGTTTATTGTACAATCGTGCTATATTACTAAAGAAGTAATAGAGTAATCGGAATTTTTGTAATGTTTCCCATAATCGAAAAACTATCTAATACTGAAATTTAGGCCTATGTAATAATAAATGAACTTTGTTCAAAATAGTGAGAGAGCTCTGCAGCTCAGGGAGCATTACTATAATATATATATATATATATATATATATATTTATCTTTTTGGGATCATTGTTGATCACGCAGAAAATTTCCATGAATGTTGATTTTTGTATAAAGCTTATTTCTCATTAGGTTTTAGTGCTACAACTTTCGTTATTACATTAATGAATTCAGTGGCAAAAACCGTAAAAGAAAAGCATAACATTTTTTAATAATATTAAAAATAGTTAAATATTTTTAACGATTGATTGTTGATCACATATAAAACGATATTGTTGATCAGATATGTTGATCTGGGTGAGCGAACATAACCTCAAACCTTAAAAACGCGGGAACCATTTTGTGGCTCTGTACAAAATTCCTCTTGGATCAACCAAGTATGCTTTTTGGCTGAACATTCCCAAAGCGACAGCCAGACATACAAGACTGCAAGGTCGCGCCTTCAAACCAAAACAAATGTGATGTAGACAAACGGAACTGACAGCGTTGCCAAGACTTGACAGCGTTGCCAGGAAAACTTTTTTCCTTGCCTGAGTAGTTGACGATTCATATTGTTCGCTCTCTACAGTTTTCGCACAGTTGTATAAATTCAGGTCGGGCCGCAACAGTCAGTTATTGTTGATCATGCGGTAAAGTGCAAAAACATTAACCGATAGTTGATTATTATTAATTTTTGTTTAGGTTATTAATAAAATTTAGAATAACCTCACAATAATAATTAATGTACTACATTAATAAAAAAAGGCAGTTCATTCCTATCACGTAGCAGAGTGGTTAGCGTCTGCCTTTCATATGGTGCTATGGTCCAGCGTTTGAAACTCGGTCAGGCTCGGTGTTTTTCACACGCTAACAAATTTCAGCTGTCATTGTTATTAAATAAAACGTTTAGAGAAAACTGTAATGTTCCAAATGATGTTCCATATCAACCGTGCACGCTAATAACCTCGTAGATGATTTCATAAATGGGGTGACATATGCATACTGATTTCTGACAGAAGTGAGGCGGAGATATTTTTGTAATATGTAAATGTCTACTTAATTTTTTCTATTTAGCGGATTTTTCTGTCTTCAGCTAAACGTCAGTCGTTTTATTGTCGTAAACACTAGAAATGATAAAACTTTGTTAGTGTAATTTTGTTAGGGTCAGAAATGTAAAACTAAGCTACCCGTAAAGAATAACGCTGGAAAAACTGCATACACTTATATAGTTGCTTACTTAATCTTAACATGAAAACTCTTTAATAACACTTGTGTTTTATTGTCGGAAAATAGTATTGTTCAAACAGATTGCATTAGGACAACTTTCGGTAATTTGATATTTTTTGGCAAAACACTTTAGTATGCGTCAGAGGACAGATCGTCTTGATATTTCAACCGATGGCATTTAATAAAAAATATTATAATCTGGAGAAAAGTCATAAATTCGTTATCAGGCTGATATCACATCAGGTGTTATATCAGCACAGAAAAGATTATTTATTTTCAAAATTTAAGAGTAACAATAAACCCTTATTGCCGTGAACAACACGACCTAACATGAAATCACGATACCTATTGACATCACACAATTTCTTAACGTAGCTGGTGTACGGGGTTAACAAATGACAATCTCGCCTATACCTTGGCCAATATTACAGTTATTACCTTTATAAGCATGCTGACATGGAAGACCCTGTCATTCATTCTGTACACATGCATTATTGGTTGAATTTTCATAGTTACAATCTGTTTTATAGATGTCAGTCCTTAAAGCTCAAATGGTACACCCTTGCGTGTATTTTGTTTGCCGCCGTATTTTTGTTGTTGTTTTTTTTTTTGCTAAATTTCATTGTAGGAATAGACTTCATCAAAATGTTTTCCATAAATCTAGATCAATTACTGCATTAAAAAATTTGAGGGATCTGTAATTCATTTTCAAATTGTATTTCTGCGCGTTTCAGTGCCAACTTATTATCATTTATTATAGTCAACGTTGTTTTCACCATTTTCAATGTGAAGACGTGATCGCATTTTAACGTTGTAACGATGTCTGACGACCTATTTGTGCTGCTCTTCCTTTTTATGGCGTGTTTTCTATAAACGTATTTGTAATAAAAACTGAAATACATGTGAATATCAAAACAACATATAATGAACTGTCTCATAGTTGTGGACTGTGTAATGAGCTAGCACAAATTGAAAACGATATTCTACCGTTGGTTGTACAATTTTGTTTAATTCACTACAGAAGGAAAATTATATTTTTCCCACCAAATACCAAATAGTCGCCAATGAAAATCACATATGCACGGTACATCACTCAATTGTGTACTTACAACAAACGTTTTAAAATATTTTTTGAATCAATTAAATTATTCTCCATGTCAACGGAATAACAAGCCGAACAAAAAGCATGTTGTAGATACGATCATCTACATAGATGTAGGCCTGTAGGCCTACACATTTGGTAATATATTTCGAGAAGATAGTTTAAAACTCCGGCTGTGGACCCTTTAACGTATTTCAAACATATATTATTTTGAATGTCACAAAATTCTAGACGATAGCCTAATTTTAAAGGAGTTCGATTGCATGTAGCTGCCCTAAGGGGGCTTTGCCCGTTTCGTTTTGCTCAAAAAGAACTCTGCCCCCCCTCCAAATCAGCAAGTACCTTAATTCTTTTACACCAATCCCCGGTTCAGAAAATTTCATTTGGTGCGGTTTCGGTTTAGTACGGATATTATTTTATGACCTATCCCTCATTATAACGCGGGGCCAGATTCGATTCAGTGCGGTACAACCTTTTGTACTTGTTATTAATAAAGTTTCCCATTTTAGTGAAATAAAATTCTTCATCTGTCTCTACGTCTCCCGAAGTGAAAGTGATGATAATGGGGGTATGGGGTAGGAGTAATTTGACCAGTTGTAGTGAAAGCGCAGCTATACTGCAAAGGGGATGGATGAGGTTCTTCACTTCAAATTCTCTTGTGCTTGTATTAAAGAACACAACTCAGATAATGAAAGGAGTTCGTGACTGGTTTGCTTGTTAGGAAATAGTGTTCACTACTTTAAAATCATCAAAACGCACTGACAGAATGCAGAGTTCAAACTAAGATTGAATTATTTTTCAAAAAATGTCAGTAGAATGAATGTCATTAATATTAGCCCGTTTCGTGTTGCATTGTAAGGTAATCGTCTTATTTATATCACTTAAAAAGCTAAACAATTAGGTCTATGAAATAAAAACTTTTAACAAACTTTAGTATGTATGTCACGTCTTCTTCAGTGAACCTTTTTGTCTTGTGTCTACAAACTTTATCGTGTTTAACACAGACAGCATAATTACAGAACGTACTAGAACCGTGTCAACTCGTTTTAAATGTAAACAGGGCCAATAGTCATATTTTCCAAAATTCCGACCCTTACGTGCGTAACACAGGAAAATTTTTCATTGTTATATTTTCGTCTTAGAGTTACATATATTTTCTGTGTTTCTATAATACCCTATTATGATAATTCTTTACTTGCTCTAGAACCAAACACGAGACACATTATCGAGTTCGTATTGTATATTTATACACAAATATTTTACGCCACCACTTTACGGTAATAGGGTAATAGGTTTACACGATTTTGAATGCTATGTAAACTAACATAAGGTTTCAGGTTGTTGAATAAATAATATAAGACTTTCAGAACCTAATAACCATGAAACGCATATTTGTTTATGAAAAATACGTTCTCGTTCAGTGCAGTTTCATTTCGTGCGCAAATGTTTGGGAACGAATTAACCGCACGAAACAAGGGATTGGTATCTATTATTATTATTAATTTTTTTTTAGAATATGTATGTAAAATTGCATCAGCTACAATGGTCATTACAGTCTGGAGCCCATTTGGAACTGTTACAATAGCTTTGCTAGTTAAAAAAATTTCCAGCCTAAACAGGTAATCGCAACCCGAGGCCTTCAACGTATTAATGAATGGCGATCAACCGACTGAGCCATCAATCAAGGCGTCCGTTGATCTAAGACTTTTTACTACGCTGTCATCTGAAATAACCAATACACAAGAGCACAACCACCGGGCTGTGGGCATTTAATTTTTACGTAGATTCAGAACCTTGGAAGTAACGTAAACACTTACCAGTGAATACGAGCCGGTTTTGTTTAGTTCTGCTATACCGCGGGTCTAACACACAATGACAGGCGATGTTAACCAATACATCAACTGACAGAGGGTTAGTCGGTTTTGCCACCGCGGTTCTTTAACACACAGAAAATCCATTCGTACAAAACAGCATACCTTATGAACACAGTACAGTACTACAAAAAAAAAGACTAATCATAGAGCTTCGAATATTTTCCTGGTAACTGAAGTTTTTTTCTATTAAGTCTACAATGAAATCCGTTTCCCGATATTCCTCATAATTCCTAAATAGTTTGCACTAAATTAGCACAAAATTTATTTATTTGTAATACCGTTACAACCAAATATATAGAAATATTGTCAAACAAAGTTGCATGATTGGGCCAAATTTCTTCTTCTTCTTCACTTCAAGGATTAGGCTTTCAGCCTGTTCCGTCTTCACAACCACCGTTTTCTTGGTCTGCCTCTATCTCGTTCTCCAAGAGGCTTATACTGGATTATCTTTTTTGGTATTATCGAGTCACCCATTCTATTTATGTTTTATCCAGTTTTCTTTCTTTTTTTTTAATTTTGTCGTTTATTGAGTATATATCCAGCTCTTGCCTTATGTCTGCATTTCTTATGTGATATCTCAGGCTGGACACGTTGACTCCAAAAAAATTTTATTTCGGCAGCTTCAGTAGAGGGAAAGTGAGCGTATGAGAACACTTCCGGGTTCCAGTTGAAAACACTACCGGGTTCCAGTTCATGACGTCATAGAGGCACTGGCAGCTGGTGTCCGAGCTGTCCATGTGACGTCACTGTTTTGTGGGTGTGTGTGTGTGTATGTATGTGTGTGTATGTGTGACTGAAACACTTCCGTGTTCCAGTTCATGACATCACACAGAGGCTCAAGTCGCTGGCGTCCGTATGGCTAAAACCTGTTTCAAGACGTCACGGAGGCCGCGGTTTCTGCATGTCCAAAATTTGGTAGCCGAAAACAATGTGTAGCGGATGGGGGTACCCGGAATTCGGCGGTTGCCCGGACGCGCAGAGGCGATGTCATCGGGTACCGTTACTCGAAATTTTGGGGGTATCGGTTACCGTTACCCGAAATGTTTAAATCAACGGATGGGGGTACCCGAAATTTGCATGACAGAGGCCCTGGCAGCTGGTGTCCGAATGTTAAAACACTTCCGCGTTCTGGTTTATTTTGATGTAACAAAATAATCGTTCTCTCTCGAAATTTTTTTAATGTCAGAATTTTGGTACCCTAAATGATTAAAACAACGGATGGGGGTACCCGAAATTTGTGGGTACGCCCACATGACGACGACGTAGAGGGCGTGATGTCTGAAATGTTTAAATCAACGGATGGGGGTACCCGAAATTTTCGGTGTCTGAAATTTAGTACCCGAAATGTTTAAATCAACGGATGGGGTTACCCGAAATTTTTGGTGTCCGAATTTTGACACCCGAAATGTTTAAATCAACGGATGGGGGGGGGGTACACCCTAAAACAAGTCCTGTATGTCTAAACTCTGGACGGGGAGGAGAAACCGTTACGCGAAATTGATCGGTTAAAATTTGGGACAATAGGTACCTGACGGGTTCCGAAATTTGGTGATTAATGACATCCCGACGCGGTTCCTCCGGTACTCAAAACCGGATATTGTATTATTATAATGTTTATATTGTGTTAATATAAAACAGATGCATCGATTTGAATACTGTTTAGAAAACATATATTCTTATCATGCGTTACTAAAATTGTTAACTGAATAAATATATTTACTCCTGTGACGATTCTCCTGTAAACCAGTCAAACAGCATCTAAGCTGGTACAAGCGGTGTGTGTGTGAAACACTACCACGTTCCGTTAATGTATTCAAAGAGGAACTGATAGCTGGCGTCCGTGTTTTATAAAGCTCTGTGTGTGTGTGTGTGTGTGTGTGTGTGTGTGTGTGTGTGTGTGTGTGTGTGTGTGTGTGTGTGTGTGTGTGTGTGTGTGTGTGTGTGTGTGTGTGTGTGTGTGTGTGTGTGTGTGTGTGTGTGTGTGTGTGTGTGTGTGTGTGTGTGAGGTTGACGTAGAGCCGGCACAGGCAAGCTGTTGTAACTTGCAGCGCTCTTTCTCTACTATAAAAACCGGTTTCTTTGCTGTTACATTCCATGTGAGAGACGTACATCTCTACTG
The DNA here is from genome assembly GCA_034769895.1 of Magicicada septendecula. Taxonomy (NCBI): domain Eukaryota; kingdom Metazoa; phylum Arthropoda; class Insecta; order Hemiptera; family Cicadidae; genus Magicicada; species Magicicada septendecula. The sequence goes on from CM068373.1 coordinate 113,277,126, forward strand.
CTTTTGCGATTATTCAAGTATGATAGGAATAATTGTTTTGTATAAGGGGTATAATAATAAAAATAACATAGGTTATGGTTTATATGTATATATAATTTTTAATAATATCAAAAGCTTTTACAATCAAATCATAAGCTATAAGTTTTTTCTCTCTCTACACACACATGTTCTATATTCACAAGACAATTATAATTGAGCAAAACAATATATACTCTATATCTATAAACAATATATACTCTCTCTATATACATAACTAAACAAAATAGACACTTTATCTATATATATATATATATTTACATAATTATACAAAATAATCTTTTTTCTCTCTCGCTTTCTCTCTCTTTTGCAGCCTTGAAGGTTCTCTCTCTCTCTCTCTCTCTCTCTCTATATATATATATATATATATATACACACATACACACACACACATATAATTAACAAAATAATAATTACATTTACTTCAACCAAAACAAGCCTTATATGTCTAACAATAATAATAATAATTAATAACATACAATATTACAATGTTGATGTGTAATATATTAATAATAACATACTGAATGTAGACACACATCAAATGATAATTAATATGGTGTTAACTACATGTGTAAAATGGTACACCAAAACCTTGAATTCAACTCTTTTTAGTATTTTAGATAATAACAGTGGTAACAACGCTTATAAAGCGCACATCCAGTGGAATTATGCCTTAACCAATTACATTTTTTCGTCAAAATAATTTTTTAAAACAATTGTTCTTCAGAGTGTAAATTCTCTCCACTCACAAGCACTCAGAATGTTACAGTGGTCACCATATGGTGGTGAACGACATACATCTCCCTCGCATTCGCACAAACACATAACATCGAAACAAGGTTTCTGTAACTATGAGAGAAATCTTTTAAAAAATTTAATTACACATAAAAATTTAATTAACACTTTAATGATTGTTTATCTCAACTTTTTATGTTATAAACCACATACGTTTTTTAATAATTAAAAACAGAATATAATTTCCTACAATTAATAATACTTGATCAAATACAAAAGAATGTAGACACATCAAATGATAGTTAGTGTGGTATTAAAAAAACATGTATTCTGAATTAAAGTCATTTTGATATCTTAGATAACAACAGACGCGACAACGGTTACGAAGCGGACATCCGCTAGAGTCATGCCTTGACCACTCATATTTTTTTACTAGCGAGGTATACGCTGTACCAGTAAAATTATACATCATATAGTATATCTGATTAACCAGCTTTGTTTTAGCAATTAGCAAATCTTTTATTTGAAGATATTCAATATTATGGTTGTTACAATAACTAATTGATGTTTGAAGAGTTTGAAAAACTCATTACGAATAAATACTTTCATTTTGTAAATATTCTTTTCGTTTCGTATTGATATCCATCTACTCAGTGTCTTACGATTATTTCTAAAATTATAATCGAATTTAATCATGTTGCATTGACAATATAATCTATTATTACCATTTATTTCTCTGTTTAAAAGTTTTTCTACAATATTAGATCCAAGCAACACCTTGTTCTTTCTCTGAAAATGAATAGTTAACATTAAAAAACGACAAAAAAAATAGAGAAGTCTACTTCATCATTTAAAAACATTTTACTATTAATGTTATTATTACTATTATTATTATAATAAATCAATCCTGTTCTCGTTTATTTGGTCTGGAAAAAAAGAGAAAAAATTAATACATAACCACTTCTGTATAAGTAATTATTAGTGGTACTGAAATATCATACTCACATAATCAATATCCAACTGCACGCTAACTTTCTCGTTCGCCAGCGGAGTGTGTGAGGTTACGCATAGTGATAGGACACAAGGCTTCACAGCTTTCAATTGCTCCTCTGTAAATACGTCACACCATCTTTTAGGTAGGTATACATAGAAAAGTTTATCCTCCGGCTGAGGACAGGCTCCGGTATCTTCCAAATCTACCACAACTGACTCCCCGAATTTCGTTTTCACAAATTTCATGTGAATTATATGATACTTTACTCCTAAAGAAAGACTTGACAAGTCTCTTTTTGGTAAAAAATTTTCAACTGTCTTCGCGTTCGCAACGATTCCTTCCATGGCGAGTACTGATGACTGCACAGGGAAACACTGGCGTATTTATTCTGTTTCCCCCGACCACGTTCCTTCCTTCTAAAGCGTCATCTCCTTCGGTCACGACACCCTACCCCGCACCTCCACCGCAACGGTAACGGCTATAATTTTGCTTCCTACCCCACCCCGCGTCGTCACGGGCCACCATCTGCTTTCGGTCACGACCGGACGATGACATTATACCCCGCACCCCCACACCGCACCCAGAGCCTCGCCACCACCCCGCACCTCGCCTACATATTTTGTTCAATTACTTTGTCTGTCGCTCCGCAACGACCGGGTTTACCCCACCCCACCCCCACCCCCACCCCACTCGAGTCCGTCGGTCACGGTCACCCCGCACCCCACCCTGCGTCGTCTCGGGCCACCATCTGCTTTCGGTCACGACCGGTCGTACAACCCAGCCCCCCGTACCCCGCACCCTACATCCCGCGCGAGGCGACTCAACGAGCGCGCTTCGGCCAAGGTCGCCGGCATCCTGTACTCCGCACCTCGCCTACCTCTCGGTCACGGACACCGGCTGCAACCTAGCTCCCTACCCCGCACCGCCATCCCACACCTTTACCCCGCACCCCGCACCGCATCGGTCACGGACGTCGGCTTCCTACACCGCACTCCCCACCCCACCCCACCCACCGCAACGCGCGTCGTCGGTCACGACCGGACGACTACCTACCCCGCACCGCTGCTCCTCGCGAGGCCGATCGGTCAAGGGCGCGCGGCGACAGAGTCACCGGTCACCGGACTGTCTATATAGGGAACCGACGACGCGAAGCCGGCCTCACTCCTTTCACAATGACCGACAACAGCAGCAGCAGCGGCAGCGGCAGCAACAGCGAACACCGTGCTATCAATGGTAATGTAATTACTATAAAATTTATGATACTTGACAATACACTAAACACACAAACAGTATTATTAGATTACAAACACACGATTGTTGATAAGATTTGTAGCGAAGCCGTAGCATTAAATAATTATATAAAATGGTATTTAGCAGTTCGTGTATCTTTTAAAAAATTAATAAACACCGAAAATATTTATTGTAATGCGGTATTCAGATCGCGTACAGAACTTAAGTCACAGTATGACGATATCGATGAACAGTATTCGATAGCTAGCGAGAAAATAATGGAATCCGTTGACAAATTCACGCGTGACGGAAGCGGGTGGGTCGAAAATGGTGTCGAGTCGGTGGAAATAAATATTACAAAATACAATCCTCTTGTGGGGTCGAGCTTTCTACCTACACCATCGAAATTGTCGCACAGTAGGAAAGGAATTATTAATGTGAAAAATTTAGAAGATGAAAAGTGTTTCTTGTGGTCTGTGCTCGCCTGTATACACCCGATCGCGTGTAACCCACATCGCGTTAGCCATTACCTTCCGTACGAAGAAGAAATAAACATGAAGGACATACCTTATCCCGTCGCAGTCAATAAGATAAAACGTTTTGAAAAATTAAACGAAAACATATCCGTTAACGTTTTTGGCTACGAAGGCGAGGTATATCCTTTACGTATTACTGAACACCGCGGTCGAAAGTACCACGTAAACCTACTGCTACTGTCCGACGCGAACACTACTCACTACTGCCTCATACGGAACCTTTCGCGTATGCTTTCGTCGTTGTCAAAACGAAACGGCGCTTCGTTTTACTGCAACTACTGTCTACACCGATTTTCGGACAATAAAGATACTAACGCGGCGCGAAAACTAGTTGAAGAACACGAACGCAACTGTTCTCAGCATGCAGTACAGAAAGTAAAACTTCCTGACGAGAACGAAAAGTGGATGTATTTTAAAAACTTTTCACTTTGTCACCGCGTACCTTATACGGTATACGCTGACTTCGAATCGTTTATTGTTCCGACCACCGGTAAAAACGTGGCACATCATATACCAGCCAGTTTCTGCTATGTGATAGTTGACTGGATGGGAAACGCCGTCAAGGAACCTGTAATATACCGCGGTAAAGACGTGGTGGACACGTTCCTTCGTGTGCTTTTAGTCGACGTTCAACGACTCGATAGAAAGTTTAATAAACCGATCCAAATGACAGCGGCCGATGAACGGTCATTCCGAAACGCTACGCACTGTCATCTGTGCAAGAAGGCGTTAACGGATGACACGGTTCGAAACCATTGTCACATAACGGGAAACTATTTAGGCGCTGCTCACAATGCGTGTAATATAAATTACAAAATACCAACACACGTTCCGGTTTTTTTCCATAATTTAAGTGGCTATGACTCGCATCATTTGATGCAAGGTTTCGGAAAGTACAAGGAAGATGAAATAACGTGTATCGCTACTACAAGCGAACGTTACATCTCCGTTACACTCGGTCAGCTCCGGTTTCTCGATTCTCTGCGGTTCATGAACGCGTCACTTGAAAAACTCGTCTCCAACTTATCCGCGGATAAATTTAAAATCCTTAATCAATTTTACACGCGTAATGTTAATTTACTGTTGCGTAAAGGCGTGTACCCTTACGAATACGTTACGGACGATTCAAAATTTGACGAGAGGCAGTTACCGGACCGCGAACATTTTTACAACGGGTTGACAGAGTCGGATATAAACGAAGAAGATTACGCGCACGCTCGAGCGGTTTGGTCGGCTTTCGACATGCAATCGTTCGGTGATTATCATGACCTTTATTTAAAAACGGATGTACTACTGCTTGCAGATGTATTTGAAAACTTTCGAAACATGAGCCTGCAGTACTACGAACTCGATCCGTGTAACGTTTTTACCACCGCCGGTTTAGCGTGGAACGCGATGCTGAAAATGACAGGAGTTAGGTTAGAGTTACTCCGCGATATAGACGTACAACTGTACATCGAAAGAGGTATCCGTGGCGGCTTAGCAGCAATTTCTAATCGGTACTCCAAGGCCAACAACCCGTACATTCCCGATTATGACGCAAGCAAGCCGCATAACTATTTACTCTACCTCGATTGTACCAACCTGTACGGAACGGCTATGACACAGCCTTTACCACTGTCAGGTTTTCGATGGTTGGAACGTACAGAGATCGATACGTTGAACGTGCACACGTTACGTGACGATGATGACACCGGTTATATCCTGGAAGTCGATCTGGGGTATCCACATTACCTACACGACTTACACAGTGACTACCCTTTAGCACCCGAAAAGTGTACTATTACGGACAGTATGCTTTCACCGTACTGCTATCGCATGAAGCTGTTAAAAGACTTTGTGTGTAGTAACGGTAAGGTAGAGAAACTGATAACGTCCCTCGAGGACAAGACAAAATACATTGTTCATTACAGAACATTGAAACTCTACCTCGAACTAGGAATGGAGTTGAAAGCGATTCATCGTGTGTTAGCATTCACACAGTGCCTATGGTTGAAACCTTTCATCGATTTTAATACGGAGCGACGAAAGGAAGCCAGAAACACCTTTGAAAAAGACTTTTTTAAGTTAATGAATAACGCACCGTACGGAAAATCGTTGGAAAACGTACGGAAGCGAATCGATTTCAAGTTAGTTCCAAACGAGAAGAAACTTCACAAACTAACCGCTAACCCCAGGCTACAACATTTTTTCATCTATAACGAGGACCTGGTAGGTCTCACGATGAAAAAAATATCCATTACACTGAACCGACCTTTGTACGTTGGGTTCAGTGTATTGGATATTAGTAAGCTGATTATGTATCGGTTCCATTACGGATTCACGATGAATACGTACGGGTCACGTGCACGTCTATGTATGACGGACACTGACTCTCTGTTGTACGACATTCGCACCGACGATGTGTACAAAGACATGGAGGAGCATCTCGAACTCTTTGACACGACGGAGTACCCTAAGGCACATCCGTGCTATAGTGAAACAAACAAGAAAAAGTTGGGTACTTTTAAAGACGAAACAAATGGAATACCGATACTTGAATTTGTCGGGTTGCGCGCAAAATGTTATTCATTCGTTACGGCAAACGATAAAGAGAAAAAGGTAGCGAAAGGTGTGCCACGTTCCGCGATAGCTACACAGTTGAAACATCAACTTTATAAGCAATGTGTAAAGACCACTTCTCAAACTTATACTACGGCGCAGACTATCCAAAGCGAAAAACATAACATATACACAAGAAAGCTTACAAAATTATCGCTGTCACCATACGATGACAAACGATATGTCTTGGATGACGGTGAAACAACACTGGCGTACGGTCATTATAAACTCTGTCAACCCAGACGCGAGATAATTCAGCAAGCGAGAAAATCCGTTATAAATTATGCGTTCGATATACGTTGATATAAGACTCGCTTGCAGGAGCAACACACTGTCAGTAACGACGATGAAGTCGGTGTGGTTCAGTGAAAACGTAACGGTATATCTCGTACCAAAATTTTGCGATTCGCGTTTCGGGTGGCGATATGGAAAACGTACGCAAAACTATTGCAAAAGAATTGCACAGACCGGTGAGAAGGAACTTTCCCAGACGTGCGGTGGAGGTGAAGGGGTTACACGATCTCTACCAAGCGGATTTGGTGGAAATGATACCGCATGCCAAGTTGAACAAGGGGTACAAATATCTAATGACGGTAATAAACGCATTTAGCAAGTATGCATATGCGATTCCCTTAAAAACTAAATCGGGTGTTGAAGTAGCACATGCTCTCGAACCAATAATTGTAAAAAATAAAATGAAATACCTGCAAACGGATAAGGGGAAAGAGTACTTTAACACTACCGTACAAGCTTTACTAAAGAGATACAACGTCAAACACTATTCAACGTATAGCGAGAAGAAAGCGTCCATCGTAGAGCGATTTAATCGTACGTTGAAAACGAACATGTACCGCGCGTTCAGCGAGCAAGGCCATTATCAGTGGTTGTCGCTTTTGCCTAAATTGGTGATGGACTACAACGACAGAGTGCATAGAACTATAGAGATGAAGCCGCGACAAGTCGACAAGAGCAACGAGCAAATTGTGTTGGAACGAATAAGAAAAAATACCGTACCGCGGAAAGTGAGCAAGAAACATAAGTTTAAAATAGGCGATCGAGTGCGTATCAGTAAATACAAAATCACATTCGCTAAAGGTTATACACCAAACTGGACGAACGAGATATATACAGTGCACAGAGTTCAGCCAACCGTACCGGTTACGTACTTGTTGAAAGATCACACGGGTGACGTTGTAAAAGGTGGGTTTTATGAACAAGAATTGAGTAAAACCAGCGTTGGTGATGTGTATCTCGTTGAGAAAATATTACAACGTAAAGGTGATCGCGTGCGAGTGCGCTGGCTCGGCTTTGATGGTAAACACGATTCGTGGATACATAAAAATGATCTGATATAATAACATTACCACAGTATTTAACCGAACGTAAATGAGTTAAGATGAAGATTGAACAACAATCGTTAAAGTTAAATGTTAAGAACGTAGACTCTGCTAAGTACAACGGTGAAGTTGCATATAATAAACACAGTCCACTGTTTCCAAACACAGTTCGATGTATCGTGTGCGGCGGATCATGTAGCGGGAAGTCAAACGTTGCCTTTAACATGTTATTCGATTCAAACGGACTGCGATTTCAGAACCTGTACGTGTTCTCCAAATCGTTATTTCAACCAAAATATCGTATGTTGGAAGACATTTTTAATACTCTCGCTGACGAAGGAATGACGTACTTCACATACAGTGAAAACGATAAAGTACCACCTCCGCACGAAATTGTACCTAATTCAATCATGTTGTTCAATGATGTGGTATGTGAACGGCAGAATAACATACGAAAATATTTCGCTATGGGACGGCATAGCGGTGTGGACACTTTGTACCTTTGCCAAACGTATAGTCTGGTGCCAAAGCAACTGGTGCGTGATAATGCCAATTTCTTGGTTTTGTTCAGACAAGATGATCTCAATTTACGTCACGTTTATAACGATCACGTTAACACAGATATGAAATACGAAGAGTTCAAAGCGATGTGCGCCGAAGCGTGGAAGGATCGTTACGGATTCATAGTCATCAACAAGGACTCACCGATAAACGCAGGTAGATACAGAGTGGGTTTCGATCGTTTTATACATAAATAGAATAGTTTGTGCAAGAAAGTCATCAGTGTCAAGATGGATGACAAGCAACTGACACATGAAATCGATGCAATTAGCGATAACATAAGACAAAAGTATCGCGCGTTGAAACATGACATCAGAGAGAGCGATGAAGCGTTAACGAGAAAGTACAAACCTCTTTTGGAACCGTTAACCCAGATTTCGGAAAAGTTGAATGACTCCAGTGATAAAATTAAAAAAAAAATAAAAGTTGAAGATGAAGATACGAAGGCAGCTGTTGAGACGAAAACACCATCACAACCTCGTTTCCTCAGAACGGAAGTGTTGGCACAAACGCCTGATGTCGAAACACCGAACGTAACTCTTGAAGAGTTTTTATCAACACCCGAAGGTCGACACGAAGCACAAGAATACGTTGAACAGTCTGTCGAAGGTCCGCTCGCGAGGAAATACTTACTGCTCGCGTTGTCTGATGATCGAGATAAGAAGATGGATCATACATACGGTGTTCGTAACGTTGAAGATAAATGGATGGTAGGCAATTCGGTGTTAGAGATCAATCAAGACGATAGCTTCTACATAGCTGGAAAACGATACAGAGGCACACCGGGCCTCTACGAACTTATGTTTATGAAAGAACCCGACAAGAGCGTCTACGATGAAAACGATTTAGCAGCGTACAGGTCTATATTGTCGGACACTAACGCTTATAAACGTTATTATTTACCCGGTGCTAAAGTAAATACAAACAAAGGTTTAAAGTACAGAGAGATAATCGCTCGATTGTTCCCACCACGCAGCGGACGTGGTATCGATTACGTACATTGGAACGATCCCAACGAACTGGTTGAACGGTTGAGACTGCTGGTAAGTTCAAAACGCACCAGTCACACCGGACACGACAACGAAATCATCTCAGTAGTAGAGGAATTACGTGAAGCCAACATTATCGTATAAATTTTATGAACGTCGGTGTAACAACTCATTGTTGTCAACACTGTCGACATGTGCGGATTAGATTTGACACCTGACTTTGAAGTCGAAAACGAGAGACTGAAAACCTTTACATCATGGCCTGTGTATTTCATCAGTCCGACCGCTATGGTTGCCGCAGGCTTTCATTACACAAATGAAATTGACAGGGTTCGATGTTCATTTTGCGGTATAGAAATCTTTCGTTGGAAAGAGGGTGACGATCCGATTGTGTTACACACGCGATGGTCACCACAGTGTCGTTACTTAAAACGGTTAGCACATCATTTGTAGCGTGCAGTCGTACAATGGTTGTGGACAAGTTCGGTAGACATCAAAGCGCCGTGAGCGTGCGACGTGAAACAAAAAGACAATTACGCGATACTGTAGGATTTAAGATTACGAATGATGGGCATATAGATGTTGAAAACAAAAAGATCCGCAATCTGAACGAACCGGATGCAGGAAAGGATGCTGTATCCCTGACTTATATGCAAACACATTGTCTGCTACTCGATGATGAACGTAAAAGCGTGGACGTTAAAGGGTGTAGATTGAAAAATGTTGATACTCCTGTAGACGTTAAAGACGTAGTCAACAAATATTACGTTGATGACAACTGTATACAACACTCGAGTCAAGAGAGAGGTGAGGTCATCGATGCACGAGATCGATGGGTAATCAACGTTCGAAGTCCGGAACTAGCGACCGATGCGGTCAACAAAAACTACGTAGACTCGAACGTCATTAAAAAAGTATCGAACAGCTATTTGTTTGGGCAGAGCTGGTTGTCAGGAGTGAGTTCACCGATTTTTGCAGATGACGCGGTTAACGTAAAATACATGTTGCAGAACACCGTTAGCTTGGGCGAAGATGGTGTTTTCAAAGCAGCGGAAAAGAGAATATCAGACGTAGCGGATGGTTTTGCAGAGAGCGATGCTGTTAACTTACAACAATTAAATGACGTGAGACGATACGTAAAGAGCGAGATGTATAAGGTCGTTAAAACATTTCAGTATCAACTGGATTACTACTTATTGAAATTGTCTAAGCCACGTAGTTCAGAAGACGAGTGGACACTCGACACGAAGGAAATAAAAAGGTTAATAGATGAATACGATAAAAACACAGAAGAGAAAGGCTGGAGATCGGTTTACGATGAACAACAACGTTAAGAGGAAAAAGGGGTGGGGCGTCGGAAACGTGCTTAAAAACGTTGTACCGTCCGTTGTTTCGTCAGTTATCAATCGAGCGGTGGACGCACTACCTGTCGAATTACATCTGCCGGGTTACAGATTCTGTGGACCGGGCACGAAACTTGAAGAAAGATTAGCGCGTGGTGATCGCGGAATCAACCAATTAGACGAAGCCTGTCGCGAACACGACATCGCTTACGCTCAATACAAAGACAACGAAAGTAGACTCGTTGCTCGTACAAGCAGATCGTAAACTCGCGGAAAAAGCGTGGGAACGGGTAAAGGCGTTGGATTCGGGTATTAGCGAACGAGCTTATGCGACAGCAGTTGCAGCGACTATGAAAGCAAAATCAGCAATAGGAAGCGGTCGACGTCGTAAAAATAAAAAGAATGTGAGTAGTCGTGGTCGTGGTGCTGGTGGTGGGATGAAGAAGAGGAGGAAGAGAACTGTCCGAACCGCTAGGAAAAAGAAGAGAACTGCGTCCGGATTGTATCTACGTCCGTACCGAAAAAACTAATTCACATACCGCTCCGCCCGTTGTCCGAAGATGAATTACGTGTATACGCAAAAAAGCTAAACATACCGTATTTTAGAGGTGTTTACATGCGTAACGCATTACCGGATACAGCGCCGTGGAAGAACGAAAGCGTCATCGTAAATTTGGACGACGAGAGCGGACCGGGAACCCACTGGGTATGTTACAAGAAGCGTGGAAATCGAGTACACTATTTTGACGGGTTCGGTAATTTACGTCCACCTCTCGAGCTGATGCAATATTTTGGTGATACAACCGACGTTCGTTACAACTATGAACGGAAGCAACCTCCTAACACGGTCATCTGCGGTCATTTATGTTTAGACTTTTTATCGTCTTCTGATCAGTAAACTTCAGCATGTCGTCGTTAACGGTTACCGTGACGGGTACCGACGCTGCGAATCTCGTGTGTAACTTTTTCCCACCTCTCGAGTTATACGGTGAATGGTACGTTGGACTATTGGATTTTACATCGTATAATTCAATACCAAACGTTACTGAAGGAAAAAATAATGCATTTCCAGTAAAAATTTCCAAGGATCAGTGGTCCGTCATCAAGTTTCCTACCGGCACCTACGAAATCAGTGATATCGAAACGTATCTGCAGAAACAGTTAGGCGAGAGAACAATCAGTTTACGTCCAAACAACAACACATTAAAGTGTGAAATTTACTGTAAGCATGTCATCGACTTTTCGCATACACCGAATACCATTGCAAGTATGTTAGGATTCAAGGAGAATCAGCAGCTGGAAGCGTATATAACACACGAGTCGAACGTACCCGTCGACATAATCAAAGTTAACACCGTTCACGTACGGAGTAATATCGTACAGGGTGCGTACAAGGACGGCCAGGACCAGCACACGTTGCATTCGTTTTATCCGACCGTGGCACCAGGTTTCAAAATAGTTGAAACACCGACAAACGTAATATACTTACCGGTAAACGTACAACGCGTTGACAACATAATTTTGTCTCTCGTTGATCAGGACGGGGATTTAGTCGATTTTCGCGGTGAAGTTATCACGATACGACTGCATCTGAAAATATGGGATTGTATTTCGGACAAACGTCACCTGTAAAAAGGGAGTGTGTACGAAAGAAACATGGTAGTCGGTGTTCAACGTTGAAGCGATTGACATCAAGGAACAAGCGTTTCTTACTTTCACTTGGATTCAAATTATACGATTAAAATAATGTCGGGTGAAATTCTAGCTATCGAACGAGGAGCGGCTTTCGATAACAGAATCGTTGAGTTCGAATATCGTACGCACACACCGTATGCTTCCACCCGATACGGTAACAACGATGAAATACGTATACCCATCCAACAACAGGATGTTTTCACTTTACCGGCGGAGAGTTTTCTGTACATCGAAGGAACATTGACCAAGGTTAACGCTACCGACACAGCGTTGAACGTGAAATTAATCAACAATGCATTGGCTTTCTTGTTTGAGGAGATCCGTTACGAAGTGTGCGGTGTGGAAGTAGATCGTACGAAAAACGTTGGAATTACGAGCACTGTGAAATTGTTACTATCGAGCAATGAGCATGAAAGAAAGCATCTAATCAATGCAGGATGGGTGACGACAACCGATGAGTCGTTGACAGTACACGAGAGTACCGGTGATTTTACGTTTTGTCTTCCGTTAAAAATGCTACTCGGTTTCAACGAAGACTATACACGCATCATGCTGAACGTTAAGCAAGAATTGATTCTGTTGCGTACCTCTACCGATCAGAACGCAATGGTGCTAAAAGAATCAGGTGCAACTGCAAACGGTAATCTCGTAATAAACAAAGTACACTGGAAGATGCCCTATGTGCGCGTGTCAAACAAGTACCGAATACCGCTATTGGAGCATATCGAGGAGGATCATGAACTGGTGATGCCGTTCCGCAGTTGGGAATTGCACGAGTATCCCGTTCTACCGACGACAAATCGACATTCGTGGACCTTGAAGACATCGTCACAGTTGGAAAAACCACGGTATGTGATACTGATATTTCAGACGGACAGAAAGAACAATATAGCGAAAAACGCGTCGGAATTTGATCACTGCAATTTAACGAATGTCAAGCTATTTCTGAACGATAAATACTATCCGTACGATAACCTGAACCAGGATATCGAAAAAAAACGTTACGCACTGTTCTACGACATGTATACACGTTTTCAAACATCATACTACGACCGTCGCAACAGAACGCCTCTTTTGACACCTAATGAATTTATAACGAAAGCACCGTTGTTTGTCATCGATTGTTCCAGACAAGAAGAACCAATCAAGTCGTCTGCCGTTGATGTGCGTTTAGAATTTGAATCCAGTAACAATTTTCCAGATAAAACCACCGCTTACGCTTTGATTATTCACGATAGGATAGTACAGTACACAGCGTTGTCGAATACTGTTCATCGTTTGTCATAAAAAACTTGTTCTCCCCTCTACCAGTTTATAAAGATAGGTATTAGCGATCTCTAGCTTGTAACAAGATCAGTCCGTCTCAACGATGGAAGGTGACTGTGGTAGCGGCGACAGCAGCAGCAGCAGGCATTGTGAGTGTAACGTTTACTTATCTCTTGCATATCCTATTAACTCTTACACTAAGTTCGTTACCGTCGGACTGTTTAACGAACTCAACTATGAACCGGGTGTTTTGTTTACAAACGGAAAAAAGAAACGTATATTACTTGACTTTTCTGAGTGGAATTACTTGTTGATCTTTCGTGAACAGCTACTATCCAGTATGTTATTGCACGAAGAAGGTGAAAACCGTGAAAGGAAGAAGAGTGTGATGATCAGTCGTAACTTTGGGAAAACGTTTGTTCGGATTAAAGGTAGTAAGACCGAAAAATTTGTTTTCACAGAACCCGAGTGGATCCGTTTTGGTTGTTTATTAACAGTACTAAAGAAATATCTTGTTCGCTTGTTTTATGATCAAGATCACTTCAAGTCGTACATTAATCAGGTAGTAGCCAAGGGGTGTTATGTACCACCATCCTTCTTTTTCCCCTCGTTTTTTCGATTGGAAAGCAGTCGTCATGACCAACAGCTAACATTTGATCGTCTTTACGATGAACTGGTATTGGAAGGAAAAGTAGAGGGGGAATTTGAAAAAATTAACGTATTCGATGCGAACAAGTGTCACTCGGAAAAATGAACTTGAATAGGACGGTTATTGCCGAGTTTGAAGCGTTTCGTGGTGACAAAAATGAATATGTAATCAAAGAGTTCGTTGCAGTTGATATAACAACCGGACGTTTTGTTATCGTGTTGTTCGCTCCACCGTACGAACGTGCACGACTGCACCTGAAATTTCAAAAAATCAATGACTGGTTGGAAACACATTATCACAGAATTCGGTGGAACGATGGTAATGTGCCGTACAACAATATGGTACGCATCGTTGCAGACTTTTTTTCAGACAGTTCTGTTGTCTATACAAAAGGGTTTGAGAAGGCAAATTTCTTACGACAGTTGTATCACCATGGTGAGGTGATTGACTTAAACGATATTCAAGCACCTGTAGTTCCTAGATCCTTTGTACCCATCATACAATGTCCTGTTCCTCATCGTCAACCCGTTACCACTCCCCCCTTACACTGTGCATTGCGCAAAGCTTTGTTTTATGCAGAATGGTTGCGGCAACGAAATAAAATATAGTCGGTTGTGAACATGTTTTCATCATGGTGTTAGTGTGAATGCTACGTGACAGAAATGTCCATAAACGTAGAATTAGGTACCGTAGTGTGTGCGTGAGTGTTAACCTTGACTACGTCACTGTCGCGGTAGACATACTCATAAACGTAGTCCTGGTAGTTCGAGACGGGTCACTGGCACGGTAGATATACCTGTAAACTCGTCAAGGACCAGCATGGGTGTGAAAATTACTCATTACGGTACAGCAAATGTGAATACGCATCATGTATGAACAACATATACACCCGATAAAAAAATAAAAAAATAAAAATAAAGTAAATAAATAAAAAATATATGTACTGCTTTTATACATTGACTTAGCATTGCATAGTGTATCTTATCATTATCTACCACTGTATTAGTTAATAGTACAGCGATAGATAACGTGAGTAGGCCTGCTTTACGAATCTGTAAAGTTGGGGAAACCACGTTAAAAAAAGCGTAGCGGTCTCTCATTCGCCTCTGGCCGCTAGGAAGAGGATGAGAGGTAAAAAATAAAAGTATAAAAAATGTTTATTTATTTTTAATAATAAATAAACTTATATTGTGCTTTTATGGTTTTACACATAGGACAACAGTAGATATCACTCGTCCACCTCATAGTTGCAAGTAAGAGACGAGAAGTATAAGTACAAAAATAATTACAGTTAAACGACAACGGCCCCTTGGTGTAGTGGATGCATGCCGGTTTGGAGTACCGGAGGTCCCGGGTTCAAATCCCGGAGGGGCCATAATTTATTTTTTGCGGAAACCAACTGTTTCGCCTCGCAGTCGAACACATGCGTCATGTCGGGTACCCCCATCCGTTGATTTAAACATTTCGGGTGTTAAATTTCGGACACCAAGAGATTTCAGGTACCCCCCCCCCATCCGTTGATTTAAACATTTCGGGTGTCAAAATTCGGACACCAAAAATTTCGGGTAACCCCATCCGTTGATTTAAACATTTCGGGTACTAAATTTCAGACACCGAAAATTTCGGGTACCCCCATCCGTTGATTTAAACATTTCAGACATCACGCCCTCTACGTCGTCGTCATGTGGGCGTACCCACAAATTTCGGGTACCCCCATCCGTTGTTTTAATCATTTAGGGTACCAAAATTCTGACATTAAAAAAATTTCGAGAGAGAACGATTATTTTGTTACATCAAAATAAACCAGAACGCGGAAGTGTTTTAACATTCGGACACCAGCTGCCAGGGCCTCTGTCATGCAAATTTCGGGTACCCCCATCCGTTGATTTAAACATTTCGGGTAACGGTAACCGATACCCCCAAAATTTCGAGTAACGGTACCCGATGACATCGCCTCTGCGCGTCCGGGCAACCGCCGAATTCCGGGTACCCCCATCCGCTACACATTGTTTTCGGCTACCAAATTTTGGACATGCAGAAACCGCGGCCTCCGTGACGTCTTGAAACAGGTTTTAGCCATACGGACGCCAGCGACTTGAGCCTCTGTGTGATGTCATGAACTGGAACACGGAAGTGTTTCAGTCACACATACACACACATACATACACACACACACACACACAAAACAGTGACGTCACATGGACAGCTCGGACACCAGCTGCCAGTGCCTCTATGACGTCATGAACTGGAACCCGGTAGTGTTTTCAACTGGAACCCGGAAGTGTTCTCATACGCTCACTTTCCCTCTACTAGCTTCAATTCGTTTTTTTCTGATTTTGGGTGAGTGTCTACAATTCACTCCCGTACATCAATACTGGTGCAGCCATACAATTTCATTTCTGTATCTTTTCGTACTTTCTTTCCCAGAGTCTTCCGCATTGTGGTATCTGTTTATTTTATTATCGATATCGTCTTTATAATCATAGCTTACGTTGCACCCTAGATAGCTGAAGTGAGATATTTTTCCAATAATTTTATTGTCTATTACTATTTAAATGCCATTATTTTATTCTTTGTCGTGGAAGTTTTTAAATTACATTCATGGCAAATTTTACTGAGTTGGTACACTGATTTTTGTAATCCACTTTCCTTTTCTTGTAGGATGACTTGATCGTCAGCAAACAAAATAATATTAATGGAGAAATTATCGGGAAGTAAGTAGATTCTAGGACCAGTTCGTTGTTTCCGTTGCCTTACATCGTCAATATATAGCCGTATGTTAAATAAAGTGAGTGACAAAGAAACTGCACCCTTGTCTAATACCTTTGTTAAGAGTAATAGATTCTCTTTTCTCCTTCTCAGTGTTTATAGTAATGTTCGTTCTTTCATATAGGGTTCTTATTACTTCTATTATATGATGTGGGTATCCTCTTTGCTCTAATATTTTCCACAATATACCTCTATTCTCATGATCAAATGCTTTTTCACAGTCTATGTAGGCAATATGTGGCTCTAGATTGAATCTCTTCTTTTTTCGATCAATTGGCGTATAATTGTGACATTGTTACCACAGGATCTTCCTTTTCTAAATCCAGATTGTTCAAGAAGGAGAGCGTTTGCAGTATTCTTCAGTCTGTTATTAATTATCCATGTATATAATTTGTAGGCCGTATTCAAAAGGCTTATTTCTTGATAATTTCCACAGTCATTTCTATCCCTTTTTAAACAGCCTCTGCTGTTCTCCAAAAATCTGGAATAGTGTTTGTTTTCCAGCATGCATTAATCAAATGCCAAAGTTGTAGTTTTAATAGCAGTCCATCACCTTTTAAGAGTTCTGTGTTAATTCCATCCGGTCTTATTCTTCATTTGGTCTAGAATATTTGTTAATTCTTCTAAACCTACACTACTAAGAGAGCAATATAATCGTATGTAGCTATGTTTTTCTTTCTCGAAAACGGCTCTAACGATTTTCTCGGAAGTTGGTACTTAAGGGTGTTTTGATACCAGGAATTGATTGGACTCGGTCTCATTCTCCGCAAAATTCTTCAGGGCCACATCTGAGGGCCTTTATTTTAAAATATCGCGGGACCGATACCGCGTAACAATTAATTATTGCTAGGCAACTGTAATTTCTAACCAGCTTTCTTAACCTACAGATAAATAAATTACAGAAACCGTCGATAAATGCAAACTGCGCAGTATTGATATGTATATACGTATATAAAAAAGAATAATTAGCTGTTCCAATCAATGTAAATAAACAAAATAAGAGCTGAGACGAGCAATAATTATTGTTTACCCTATCTAATTATATTAAGCAAGCAATAACGTATTTAATTTATAACGTGTTCCCTGTACGCTGTTGTGTTTTCTGTGTTCTCTGAGGTAAGCATTAATACACGGACACGTCATGAACAAAAAAATTAAAGGATTGCATTGAAACATTCGAAAAAGGTTGTTAGTAAGCTAAAGTTAATAATAATTTATGAGTTTTTTGAAACTGTTGCTTTTGCTTCTTTGTGACTTACAACAGAAAGGTACGTTTTATTATAGAGTAAAACGCTCAGGTTGGTGCATGGGGTATGTTACCTAAATATGGATTACACAATATGGATCAAATACGTCGTTCTATAGGAAATCCTAATATAGCCTTTGTTGGAAAGATTGTTGTCTTTGGAGGAGATTTCCGGCAATGTTTGCCCGTTCAACCTCGTGCTAACCGCAGTGAGTTGGTAGACCTTTCGATTAAGGAAAAGACTTTGGCATCATTTTAACTTCTTTTCACTGACAGAAAATATGCGTGTGAATCCAGAGCAAAGAGACTTTGCTGAATATTTATTAAAAGTTGGCAATGGAGACTTGCTAGTAAATGCTATGCATGAGATTGAACTACCAGAGGATATTCTTTCCAACGGCAATCTTACTGAAGAAGTATTCAGAGACTGTCTGGCTAAAAACAGATATGAAAATACGAAGGACAGGGCTATACTAGAACCAATAATAAAGATGTTAATAAAATTAATGCAGAACTTATTGAAAAGCTTCCTGGAGAGTGCAAAGTTTACAACAGTTATGATTCTGTCAAAGACCAACCAGAAGGAGGTCTCGAATTTACTTCTGAATTCCGTTGAAATGGCTGATCTACCACCACATGAACTGAAACTTGTAAAAAATACAATAATAATGCTCTTGCGAAACTTGGATGTCTCCGAAGGACTATGCAATGGAACAAGGTTAATAGTTACTGAGTTGTGTTACAATATTATTAAATCAAAGATTATCACTGGAGGGAATGCAGGCCGAGAAGTCCATATCCCAAGAATCACATTAGATTCTAGCAAAAATCAACTTGGATGTACTATGCAACGACATCAGTTCCCCATAAGACCTGCTTTTGCTTGACCATCCACACAGCTCAAGGATAAACATTTGAATCCGTTGGTATCTACTTACTTATATACAGTTTTTATGCATGGAACGTTGTATGTAGCATTTTCTAGAGTAAAAAGACAAAGCAGCTTAAAAGTTTGTAACTTAATAAAACGTAACTTTCCAATAATTTTGTATCATTCTGTTTACTTTATTTTTTATATGTGTATAATGCAATTGCTATTATTTTAAATGTTTATACAATACACGTATAGTTTCTGTTTATGCTTACAAATTTCTGCTTATGTTTACAAATCCTAGACAATTTAATGTAAAAATAATATGTATATATATAAATAAATATCAAAACCGAGCAAAGCACAGTCCCCCAATATTGTTATGTTATCCCCAAGATATATATTGCTATTAACAAACGGAAGTGGTGGTTATATCTTGTCTTCCTGTATTATTTACCTCCTCATTTGTCATGTGAAATTGTGCATTATCTTTCTCAGTTTTGTTAGGCTGTTTCAGAAGTTAATATGTTACTTCTTGTCTTCCATGAACGTCTGCTTCTATGTTAGATGTCAGTACATCCCCGGAGTCTTGGTGTGTTTTCCTAATTACTAAAAATTGGTCAGAACCTGTCACTACCTCTGAAAAGTCTAACGTCTTGTACACTTGTATGTGTGTGTTCAGTTTCTTATTGACCCTAATATAATCTATTATTCATCTTTGCGCTCTCGCACACCACGAATACTTATGTATGTCCTTTTTTCTAAAAAGCTGTTTGTTATTTTTAATTCATTATAGGAATCAAAAGCACCTCAGCTCATGTCCATTAGAGTTTAAAGTCTGCTCTCCAAACTTGCCTACAACTCCTTGAATTGAATTGGCGAATCTCCTATTCTGGGGTTTAAATCTCCATTTATTACCAAGTAATTGTTGGGATTGACTTTATTAATTTGCTTCTGCAATTCCTCATAAAATATTGCCGTATTTTAGTACACTCCTTTCTTCCTTCTTCTGGTGTATATACACCTACCACAAGATACCTTCTGTCTTTCTTAAATCTTACTAGTATTATTCTACGATTGAAATAAATATAGTTTTGTATTTTATTTCTCCATCTCTTATCAGTCGTAACTGCCACTCCACTCTGAGCTCTGTTGCTGAGTCTATGGCGCTGTGCTCTCTCTATAACTCCATTCGCTAACATTTGTTGGATCTCTTTCTCCACTTCAACATCAAACAATCTTTTGTACTTTAAAGTTTCTTCTTTGTCTCTGTTATTACAACAATGTTTATTACAGCTGAAACTTCTATTGTATTTTTTACCCATTTCATTGTTAAAGAAAAATTAAGAGACATTCCATAAAGAATATCTCATTTTATAGTTTAATATTAATGGTTCCTGCAAACAGAATTTGAATAGAACTGAATAAAATAATGGTTACTTCATTCAAGTGGAAAAAGTATGGTAGAGTAAAATGTTAATTTTACAACGATCACTGTCCCTTTCATTACGGTTGATTCCCCATTGTGTGATATTTTCTCTTTTCCTGTCAAAGCTGAAATTCGGATCTTTTTACAGAAACTTTCAACTTAAGAGGGTCTTTAATAAAAAGAAAAAAGCTGATTAGATTATTGGCAAAAAGCTAGGTGGTGGTGTATCCTATTTGTGAGTTAAATAAAATTTTGCATACGATTGATCAAATTAGAAATCATGTACCTAAATTTCGTGGAAACACAATATATTCTCACCAATCTAATCTTTAGCCAACCCTTGTTTGTCACATTTCAGTTGATTCAATAAGCTTATCACTTTCTATCACAAGTTAAACCCTGTGAATAAAATAAAACGCTTCAATTTAGTTACTACACTTTGGTTTCCCTATTTTTTCTGAGCTTGTTTTGAACAGTCTCTATGTGTTATATAGTCTATTTTGCATGATTGAATGTTAAGTAATATAAATTTTACAGATGGGACAAAGAGAACCACTGATAACAAAACACTATCACACTATCCTGGAATCAAATCCAATAGCCAATAAACCTACACCAAGGAAAAAGTTAACACTAAATATAAATCACAGACTTTGGCACACTGTACAGGTTTTTATTACAAGAATCTACAAGGATGCATTAAAAATAACAATTACCTATTTTTTTAAATGTAGGAGTCTTTTGCACTTTTTAGATATTATTATTGAATTTGGAACACTTGTAATCACCATTCCAATTAAGGTTATATAAACATGATAAAAAAATAAAAATACATTTTGAATCATAAAAAATTGTATTCTAACAAAAATAAATTATTATTATTTTAACAAATAACAGTAATTAAATTAAGCATAGCAAAAACTCTAAAATGAAATCTCACAAAAAAGAGAAAACTCCATTACTAATTAGAAAGTAAATATTATTATCAATAATAAAAAAAAATAACTTCTTGTCTTTTAAGACATTAAAAATTAAAAAAAAATACAATGAATAATAGATTACAAGCAAAATTAATTTCAAAAACATGAGAAAACAAAAAAATTATTTAAAGTTACTTCACGTAAAACACAAATTGAGATAATTAGCTGCACTGTCATTTTTTAAGTGTGGTACTAGACAAAGTTTAGAAGAAAAGATTTGTTTGTCTTACAATAAAGTACAATAATAATAAAAATAATATAAAATTACGTCCAAGTAAAAAAGTTTGCACTAAATATAAATCACACAGACTTTTGCACACTGTACAGATTCTTATTACAAGAATATACAAGGATTCATTAAAAATTACAATTACCTATTTTTTAAATACAGGAGTCTTTTGAACTTTTTAGATATTATTATTGAATTTTAAACACTTGTAATCCTCATTTCAATTAAGGTTATATTAACACGATAAAAAAATAAAATACATATTTAGACATGGAAAATTGTATTCTAACAAAAAAAATTATAATTATTATTTTAACAAATAACAGTAATTAAATTAAGCATCTCAATAACTGTAAAAAGAAATGTCACAACAAGAGGAAACTAATTAGACTAACGACTAATTAGAAAGTAAATAATTACAAATATTATTAACAATAATACAAAAAATTAACTTCTTGTCTTTTAAGACATTAAAATACTAATAAAAAATATAATAAGTAGTAGATTACACACAAAATTAATTTAAAAACACAATTTTTTCCAGAAACAATTAAGTAAAGTTACTTCAAGTAAAACACATAAATTGAGACAATTAGCTGACAATTAGTAATATTTTATATGCTGATTACTTCTGTGGTTTTTAAAAAACTTTGTAGCAAATTGTACAATTAACGGATCAGTTTGAGCAATGAAACTAAATTTATCTTTCAACATTGTTGGAAATATGACTTTTTTCAGTGACTCAGAAACTTCAGGAACATCTGGGATTAACATTAATGAACACGTTTTTGTAACTCTGTTTCTTCTTTCGCAGTTATTATCATCAAATCCTTTATTATTGCAGTGCCTGTAGTGTAGATACATATTTTCTTTTTCGAAAAATCCAAGACATTTTGTGGAAACAACGTGAGTCACCGAATTAACTGTGTATTTTGAATTAGCTGGTCTCTTCATTGGTATGAGCTTTTCAGTTTCCCTTGTTGGTTACCTTCAAGTTATAATCATAATTACCTTTCTTTCTCAGTTTGTCAGTAATAGCCATTCTTTTCCTTTTTATTTCCTTTAAATTTTCATCTAAAATCATAGTATATTCTTTTAATTTTTCTTCAAATGGATGATGTTTTACAATGTTTCTAGCAAAATTTGTCACTAAAATGTGACAAAACGGGCAACAGCGTTTTCTATCCCATTTTCTTTTTTTCTTATTATCATTAATAGTTTCTTTTCTACAATCAGCATTTTCTTGGTCAATAATAATTGATTTTTCTTTTTTTTTACGGATATCTGCCAATATCAAACACCCTGCACAGTTTGGTTCCTCTACAATAGGAGTACAATAATCACTTCGAAAATTTAGAATATTGAATGCATCACTTTCCACAACTTCAACATCGTTATGTTCATCTACACCTTCAACATTGATATGTTCATCTACAACTTCCACTGCCACTTCTGCTTTATTTTCCTGAAACAGACACAAAAACGGTAGTTACATTTAATAATTTAATAACAATACAATATAATCTGCAGAACAATGAAAAATAAAATCCCCCTCCCCACCCTAAATCAGGTTACCCTTAAATTAACAGTGGTGCTGAACCGCTAAGACAAACAATATTTTCCAATAATGGACTGAAAAATATTTAAATTTATAAAAAACGTAATTTGAATTCATGAAACGTAATGATATTATATGTATGCATATACATATATTACTAATATAATTAAATTACCTTAATCGGTCCACCTTAGTGACACTTGCTTCCGTCTTTAATGACGCGTTTCGGGATGAAATCCCATCTTCAGATACACAAAGTCAAAAACATAAATGTATACCACTATTTGTGGTTTGTCATAGGTTTAAAATATTTAAAATCTTTTAAATAAAATATATATAAAATAAAAACGTAACAATTGAATCGCTTGGAGCGCCCGCATGCATGCACGCTGTACTACGACTCTAGTACAGCTCTACTCTAGTACTACTCTACTGTACTACTCTAGTACAGAGTCGTAGTACAGCGTGCATGCATGCGGGCGCTCCAAGCGATTCAATTGTTACGTTTTTATTTTATATATATTTTATTTAAAAGATTTTAAATATTTTAAACCTATGACAAACCACAAATAGTGGTATACATTTATGTTTTTGACTTTGTGTATCTGAAGATGGGATTTCATCCCGAAACGCGTCATTAAAGACGGAAGCAAGTGTCACTAAGGTGGACCGATTAAGGTAATTTAATTATATTAACCATAAAGTGACTCGGTACGTAAAACATGAATAGATTGACATATATTACGTTATATATATTACATATACATTTCGTTTTAATTCAAACAAAAAACAAGGAAATATCATCCACTTTAGTATTTCTGACTATGACTGGCCTGTAAGTCAAGATAATTCAATTTAGAAATGTATATTTTCTGTTAAATTTGTACAGTACTGTTAGTTTTATAAAGTGACACTGTTCCATCTTTCCAGATGATGTAAATTGGGGTTGAACAAACCTTTAAGTCAAGACATAAAAATGATAGCCCTTATACAGTTCATGTTAAGGGTGCAGTTCACGTTGGTAGATAAAAACCATTTCAAAATATGCTGTTTCAAATTTATGTAGGGATAGGTAGGGTAACCGTAAACGCTAGGGAAATTTTAGTTTACAGACAATCACTATTGGCTACAATGTCATTACATCATCTGTTGAAGTTCTCTCCAAAACTGCAGAGAAGTTTTAACAACTGCAGAGTCCTGACAAAAGTTAAAGAAGCTGAAGACAGCATCAAGAAAGAAAGCTAGAACAAATCAAGAAGAAATGTCTAGGAACATAAAAGAAACAAATCTAAGAAGGGACTTAAAAAATAAAAAAAAAATAAAAAACTTAAAACATGAAACACAAAACAAAGATTCATTTGCAATAAGTTTTTTGAAATACAATACCGCAGAAGTAACATATGAAATATTAAAGTGGCAAAAAATTCAACTAGGAACATTTATCTTGTTGATTTCATTGGGGGACCAAGAAATAAAACTCACTACAAGTATGTTTGGAATGATGACGATAGATGATGAATGTAGATTTATGTCACAGTATGTCAACGTAAAGATTAAACATTAACACCAACGTTGTCACCACTTATTCCAAAACTGCTATTCGCTTTGCTCTCGACGAGGCCTTTCGGTGTTTGCACAATCTTTGGGTCTTAGGTCGTTTAAGAGGCCTTTCAGTGTTTCCCACCATCTTTGGTCATTTAAGACCCGAAGATGGTAAAAACACCGAAAGGCCTCGTCGAGAGCGAAGCAACTATCAGTTTTGCAATAAGTGGTGACAAAGTTGGCGTTAAGATGCCTGCTAATAAAACTAACTTGACTGAAAAATTAAATTTTTACAAAGTTATATTAAAAGAAAATTATGAAAGTAGTATTAGATTTGAACAAATATTGACAGTTTTACCCAATCCATAAATGAAGGAAATTAATAGACACATTTTCTACGAGTACCCTGGATGTGTTCCTGTTTTTGAAAATGATACATTTTTATTTATTATTTACTAGTGTAATTTCTTTATAATGTTTTTGTGTTTTAAAAATGATAAACTTTTATGCTGTTACTTACATGTTGTATTATGTAACCATAACAACATTTCTTTATGATTTTTAATAACCATAATGTCTGAAGTATCTTGTTTCCATTAACTTTTCATACAAGCCAAGATTGGATAATTGTAAACATGCAGTTGGGATTAAAAACGCAACACAAAATAGTACAGTGTCAATTAGTTTACAGTTGTTCCAATTTTGTTTTATAATTACCTCTAAGATGTTGGGGTACTTGTAAATTGAATTTTAGAGGGTTTCATTTAAACAATTTTTTGTATGCAACATAAGAAGATAAGACTGAAATAACTATTATTTACAGTTAATTGAATTTTGGAGACCTATACATGATTTTTAATAAATAAAAATATGTTAATCCTTCATATTTCGTTTACAATTACCCACCTAATCTTAATGGAATGATACAATATTTTCATAGCAATATTAAAATAACTTAAAAATACAGCTAGGAGCAAGTTGTGCCAATGCTTCACATGTTATTTATCTGTTTATTTATTTAATAGGAACATGTAAAAACAATTTTATGTCATTCTAGTAAATCAGTAAAATAATAAATACAGGTATTCTATCTTTTGAATTGGTTAAGTTATATTACTGAATATTTTTAACTTGTTCTGTCTATTTTCATATAACTCTTGGCTGTAATACTTTGTTTCACAAGAGTTGATAGTCCCTGTCACAAAACAACCTGCTTTTGCCATGATAATGAGCTTTCATTTAGCACAATCTACTCGAGAAACAAATCTACATTTTTATCCAAACAGTTGGTTCAAAATTTCAGAAATGAAATTTACCACAGAATCTATTAATTTTACCCTGAACTGAATATTTACATTCGCTAAACTACACAACACCTAGAAACTTAACGAGAACAAAATTAACTCCGTAGAATATAATTTCAATGACTCGTTCTACCTGACTTGAATAATGCAACTGACTACTTTGCGAATTCTTAGAGCATTTTGGAACTACTGTGTTAAATGTAGGAAACATTCATAAAATATTATGCTCTTAGATTTCAGCACCAATGTATCGACAGACTTAATAACATCAAGTTGATTTCACTTCATGCAGTAAACATAAATGATAAATACACAGACGTTAATCATAACTTCTATTAGAACAATAACAACTAAAATGAAACAATATAACAATATATGATACTACCTCACTTTATGGCACTCTAATTAACATATTTAAAACTGATACTTTTTTATAAGTTTAATATACAACTGTTTTTATTGAAATTTTGTAATGTACTGCTTTAACTTATTAGTTCTGTTCAGTAATGGGTATGAAATCAAAGACGTTGTGGGCAACAACTAATTGTAAAACGTTTTATAAATATAAAATATGAACTTTGTACAGTATGATTATAAAATCTACGATCTCCAGGTATGGGTATGAGATAAGGAAGGAATAAGCATACCAACCTTACAGTGTCAGTTTTTGTTATTCTCCACTATCAACTCTTGAAAGAGAATTTACTTATAACTGATAACTAGCAAAATTGATGTATTGTTAACATATGATCACTAAAATAAATATATCTGTAAATATAATAATAATAAAATTTATAATTATTTAAAAGCAATTCACTGTAGCGCAATGCTAAACCCAGGAACCCAGTGGTCCTGGGTTCGCATCCTGGTCAAGACATGGCATCTTTCCGTAGGCTGTTAAAATTCCATCTATCATTTTTATTAAAAAAACATACAGTCAGGGCCCGCTCTAGGGGCGGGCAACCCGGACATTTGTCCGGGGCGCCAAAATTTGGGGGCGGCATTTTGGCTGTAAGTGTGAGAAAAATATTGATGTGTTAAATACCCAATTAATAGAAAATTTCACATATCAATTTTTTCGTTCGCTAAAAATTTACAGTGCGTAGCGTATTTATATTGTTTATGTCTAAAAGCTAAAAATATTTACAATTCTTGATTCTAAAGAAAACAATCATAAAAGAGCAGTATGTTTAATTAAATATCCGTTTTCCGTTTCAGGGGAGAACGGAAAAACCCAGCATTAATTTAATTCCGTGAGATTGTGATACATATCACAATATTTAAAGATTTCAGAGATATGAAAGATTGGACGGTGATTCATTTTTTAAAACATTTATTACGGCAATCTATGTTAAACACATTAAACAATAAAAGTTGACTCTAAACTTATAAAAATCTAGTAAATTTTTATAATTCCGAAAAGGAAACATTTTATAATCTAATAATTTATTTTATTAATAAATTAACACTTGTTTGAACATGCAATGCATATACTTCTCTGAACAGAATAGCACGCGAGCAGAGCGCTGCTTCAACTTGTGTTTGAACATGCATAGACTTGCTTATTACCTCTAACCTCGAGCGGTTTCATTACACAATATCATTATTCTTGCTATTACGTCGGTAGTGATAACAAGTGGAAGTTCATAAAATTTACTTCAGTGCGATTTCTTAATTTTGAAAGGTAAGTACATCTATAATTAAGCTGTTGTTTAGTTTGACAGATACTAGTTTATCGTAAATCGATTATCGAATCGAAACAATGGAAGCGTTTTTAAATAAATAAATATTTTATTTATCCAAAAAGGCTGTTTATTGAATCAATAAAATATTGTATCAAATTTGAATGTATTCTATAGGTATAATTATTTATATTTTTGTTTTATGAAAATAATTATTTGAATCAATAATATAAGACATTTATTAAGTTCATTGCTTCGATAAAACGTGTTTTATAATAATATATTTGAATAATTGAACAGAATAAAATCTCAAAATCAAGAATTATAAAATTGTTTTTAATGACTATTTATGATTTGCTGAAATATTTGTTTTTATAAAATACATAATTACACTAGACTTTCTTTACGTTCACAGGATATGAAAAATATTTTGTGTAGTGTTGTGCATAAATATTTTTTATGTCGGTTGATGGAATATAATTTTGAAGTTATGTTAATTACGGTTTTAGCTTATTTAGAACAAGGATAAATCTTCATTTTTAGTTATTATTTTATAGTTTACATTGTTTAATTTGAGTTATGTGCGTGCCTCTTCCAGAATGTCTGACGGTCTAAGAAAACTGTCTGTTTACCAGTACAAAAAAAGAAGGCTGGAAAAGGAAGCCGAAAGGCAAAAACAAGCTGGCGCGTTAAAAAATTATATCAAGAGTTGTACCAAAACAAATGACGACTCTGAGAATCCAACATCAAGTCCGGTTATAAAAGAAAATACGGAATCGTCAGAGAATGATGATGACAAACAAATGGACGAAGTTTCTAAATCAATTGGAACTGACGACACTCTGACTCTACCATCACCAGATGAAAGCATTGAAAAAATTGACACCAACGTGACATCCACAGAAAGCGTTCTACAAACTTTGAGTACAGATCCAGCATTGTGGCCAAGAATTTTAGGAGACACCGAAAGAAGTTTTTTAGTAAGACAAAGTCCACCTAAACCATTGCATAATTACAAATTTCCTTCCAATGACACTGGTCGACATTTTAGCGCAAATTATTATACACGAATTTTAAGCAATGGAGAGCAAGTTTTACAAGACTGGCTAGTGTACTCTCTTTCACAAAACTGCGTTTACTGCTTCTGTTGCAAAATTTTTGGCTGTATAGTTAGTTCTCTTTCAAAGGAGGGTTTTAAAAGTTGGAAGCACCTCGGCGAAACTTTAAAAGAGCATGAAATTTCTAAAAATCATATTCAGGCCCAAAAATCATGGCTAGAAATGAACCAAAGGTTAAAATGTTGTAAAACTATAGATGCGGCTGCTCAAAGAATTATTAATGCCGAAACAAACCATTGGAACGAGGTGCTTCTAAGAATTGTAGCAATTACTAAAATGCTTGGTAAAAGATGTCTAGCTTTTCAAGGTACAAGCGACAAGTTGTTTGAGTATAATAACGGTAATTTCTTAAAAATAGTTGAGTTGCTATCTGAATTTGATCCCATTATGGAAGAGCACGTCCGCAGAGTGCTCAAAAACGAAGAGACTAAAGCTCACTATCTCGGGAAAATTATACAATACGAGATAATAAATCTGCTGCATCAAAGTGTAAAGTCTCATATTATTGATGAAATAAAAAATCCAAATATTTTTCCATAATTTTAGACTGTACTCTTGACATTAGTAAGGTAGAGCAAATGACTCTTGTAATCAGATATGTTTCAATCAATAAATTTGACGCTGATGTTGAAATTAAAATTAATGAAAGCTTTTAGGCTTCTTACCAGTCGAAAGATCCATAGGAAAAGAAATGACTGATATTATAATTGGAGAACTTAATGACTTGGGTTTAAATTTGCAGGATATCAGAGGGCAGGGATACGACAACGGGTCCAATATGAGGGGCGATAAAGCAGGAGTGCAATCTAAAATTAAACAATATAATTCGCGAGAATTCTATGTTCCGTGTAGTAGCGTAGCCACTCTCTCAATCTTGTTGTTAATGATATCCTTGGAAGCCGCTAATTTCTTCAACATGGTCCAAAAAATATATTTATTTTTTTCGGCATCTACTTTTCGATGGGCAATACTTTTAAAACATGTTCAAGGTTTAACTTTGAAACCATTGAGTGACACTAGATGGGAGAGTAGGATAGAGGCCTTAAAGCCTTTGAGATTCCATTTGGGAGATGTATACGACGCCTTGCTAAGCATTTACGAAAACCAAGAAATTGATAATTTAATAAGAGACGAGGCCTCGGGTTTATTAAATTGTATTAAACAATTTAAGTTTTTGTGTTCATTAGTTATTTGGCATAAAATACTAAATTGCATTACGCAATAAGCAATAATAAGCAATAAGCAATTTGATGCAAACAAAAGATTTTGATCTAGCCTCTGCACTTGATCTTTTACAAAACTGCAAAATATTTTTCAAGAATCATCGATTGGATTCGTCCTTCGATGAAACTATTATTGATGCAAAAGAACTTGCTACCGAAATTGATGTGGCAGCTAATTTTGGATTAACAATAACACGACACCGCGTAAGAAGAATAAAAAGGAACTTCTCATACAAAGCACGAGATGAACCGATCGAAGTTCCAAAAGAAAAATATAAAATAGATTTTTTTTATTTTACAATCGATCAAGCACTAAAAGCACTAGATGCTAGATTTGAACAACTTAGTAATCGTAGTAACTATTTTCAATTCTTATATAATATATACGATTTAAATACCATGTCCAAAGAAATGCTACTAAAACACTGTAAGAATTTAGAATGTATTTTACCTGGTGGTGATTCTGTTGACATAAATGGGGTAGAATTAGCAGAGGAAATTTCAGCAGTATCTGCGCTTTGGGGCAAAAAACAAAGCCTAAGCAATGTACTGAGCTTAATTACAAAGTTAAATTTTGCCCCAAACCTTACTATTGCTTTAAGAATATTGCTAACGATACCAATAACTGTAGCAAGTGGTGAAAGGAGTTTCTCTAAGTTAAAATTAATTAAGAACTTTTTACGTTCGACTACTACACAAAATCGTCTTAATGGTTTGGCCATTTTGGCAATTGAGCATGGAATTGCTGATCAAGTAAATTTAAAAGATGTAATAAAAACGTTTGCAGAACTGAAAATGAGAAAAAAAGTTTTTGTGATTTTAGCGTAGTTGATGTTACCTTGTTTTATTTTCACTGTTTTGTACTGCTTGATTATCAATTTTATGTTATGTTACATGTTTCTTTCTAAATATGTATATGTGTATGTGTTGATTATAATTTAAAACGATTTGACTTTTATTTAACATAAAAAGTAGAATCTACTGTTTTGTACTACTTGATTGTCAATATTATGTTATGTTACATATTTCTTTCTAAATATATGCTTTTATTAAAATTTAAATAAAATGATTTGATTTTTATTGAAAATAAAAAATATGTACCTTTATTTAAAAAATATATATATATTCTTAAGGGGCGGCAATTTGTCTTTTTGTCCGGGGCGACGTAACCGCTAGAGCGGGCCCTGCTAGTGAAAACTTAAATTGGTATTCCCAAAGGGAGATAGGCCCATAAATTCTCTTGTTTCTTATTTCCATTTAAACAGTAATAGTTTAATAAAGTCACAGCGTAAAGTAACACTGTTAATACTTTTAGTTTCAATTTATTTCTTATAACAAATTATATAGTATAGGTTATATAATATCTTCAAATAAATACACAGCAAGTAGGTTTATTAATATATTAATAGGTTTATCTAGGTGAAAATTTACCGAAAAGAAACATACTTGCAGTGTATTTATTTGAAGATATTACATAGGAGACCTGCAGGAAACTCAAAACGAGTTACTTACAAAGGATAATATAGGTTATGTATATATAGTATATAATAACAGGTATTTGTACCTGTTATTTTTTTGGAACGGTATTTTCATACCTAGTATTTTAAAATAACAGTTTAGCCCACCTCTACTGCTGAGTCTGTTACCCCTACCATACCGCTCTCTTTTACACTGGCCTGTAGTGTTTGCGCAATTCTGCTGAACTCAAAACAGCGATAATCTCGAATCAAACCGTAAACAATCCGAGCACAGAGATGATGACTCAGAAGAGTGTGTGACAAAGAGAGGAAAGTAAAGAGAGCAAATTCTTAGAAGAACAGCTGCGCTTATAATTTAATTACGGTGTTCCAAAACAAGTCTTTGTTTGTGTAAAAGGCAAATTCCAGTTAATTAGGTCTCTAGCGTTTGTTTTTTTTTTCGAACAGAAATATTATTTTGACGTACAGTATATCATTGAAATCTGTCAAACGTTCCCCTTACAAGTTTCTTCGAAAGAAATAAGAATAATAAATTTATGGCAACTAGTCGTCTGATAACAGTACAGACGTTGATAAATAGTGCTTACTGTGCTCACAAGCATAGAAACTGTCTCCTGTTTGACTATTTGTTAGTTTTTATTTGTAACAACTGGAAACAAAATTTTATAATGCTCGGAACATTGGGGGGGGGGGGCGAGTCCCCCCTTGCCCCTCCCAAGTTACGCCTATGCATTGTGCTCTACGTTTTTGGGAACAAGAAAACAGTCGTATGGGGCCATATCTGGTGCACAGGGTTTTCAATTCGAAAATGCAAAAATCACCGAGCGTGCTAAAACGTATTGTCAATCTTCGTTTGTTAAACACAAACTAAGTAACGATTATTTTACAAACTAAACACAACAATCGACGCGTATAGCAAATTGAAAGGTAAAGACATGGAAATGCGTGGAACTCTTACGCTCAGATGTGGAGGGAGTCGCTCTGAGAATTGTTGTCATCGACGTCAATGCAGCCAACGTATGAGTATTTTTTATGAAACAGTCAAAGAATACCTTTAATAATGTATAAAGAATTTGTAGTACTTACAAGTACACCTCTAGGTATTCCAGTCGGTGATTGTTTAGTTTTTCATCCAAGATGCGTTTCGGAACAGTTGTGTTCTATCTTCAATTGGATCATTTAGTAAACTTACATAACATTTATAAAAAATGTCCACTCAGGTGAGCGTCGTCGACACAGGTGCATATAACACGCAACGTAAAACACAACAATTAAAAAATCGGCTTCCGTACACTTAATAATACGGAGTCGGCTTCCGTATGACGTGCGGGCAACAAGTGCTGGCCAGCTTCGGTTTTTAAATCGTCCGTTTGGATTCGGTTTTCGTTGTAATATTAACGTTATTTTTAAAATTTAAAATTTTTTTTAAGTGTTGTGTTTTATGTACATATGCTTCTTGTCTCCAACGGACAACATAAAGGTAGTTACCACAACGCTAACCACCGTGCTTCAAAGAGGTATGAAGTTGGTACATAACAGCTGTTACCGGTTGTGATAGGCCTAAAACTTAGCCTAATATTAATTCGAATTTTTCTAGTACCAATAATTTTTAGAGCCAAAGTATTTTTACAGCAAAATATATTTTTTTTAAGAGTATTTTCTATCATTCGCTGGCAGAAGAAGAAGGTCCCAGTTCAATGGGATCTGACTCCATAATACTTACACAGAATAAATCAGGACACAAATAATCGAATTAAAAGTAATAAAGAAAAACAGAGAAACACGTGACTAAACGAACAAAACACAAATAGGTACGTAGTAACTGTTACACGTCGGTTTTGAAAACGAACATAGCTGCTAACTGAGCGTTTTGCCGGTTTATACAGCGGCAACACATTGGGTGGACAAATGTGCCCCCCCCCCTCCACAGTCAGTACAGTGACAACTACTACGAGGTCAATGATCGTACGCAGTAAAGCATTGCCGATGTCCGAGCCGGCAACACAAGACGGTGCAAGTGCCCAGCAGTTCTAAACCAATGTTATGCTTTTCTTCAAGTTTCCCTACTAATATTGTTCGGCTTTCAAATTATTCAATAACAAAGTATTCATTCGCAAGACAACAGGGGATTCTTCGTCTTGCTGCGGACTGCTTCACATTGAGGCTGAGGAGCTCTCTTCTGACGCTGAGATTGACGTGGATTGCGGACTCTCTTGCGAAGAACGTTGTTGGCGGTTGGAACTCCCGCCCTAGCTTGCGCCGGCAGTAAGGTCTACAGCGACTAAAGGTGTAGAAAACCCTGGGATCACCTGCAGTGCCGGTCCAGTAACAGCTGAAGAGTGAAGCCAAGCTAGCTGCGGCCACGTATTAGTGGGTCGTGCGACCGCCTTCGACGTTCCTTGTCAGGGCCGCGTGGCAGCAGACAACACTAGTCCAGGTGGATCGGTTGCTTCGGCTTGTGTACGCGGTAGTGTTCGTGTGCGCGTGTACGAGTCTCTTGACGGCGGTAGCCGTTCGCGGTCTGGTGTCGGCTGGTGTGTGCCAAGTGTAGTGTGCCTCCCGAAGCCAAAAGGCGGCAAGTGCAGTGAACCAGTGTTTGTGCTGTGTGGTGTTTGTGGCTATCGCGAAGCTCCGGACCAGTGGACCTGTAATTGGGATTACGTCGAGGGATCACTTCGAGGTAAGCCTTCTTACTGTTTTTCCGCGGTTTTTTTTTGGTGGCATCGCCCGCTTAGCTCGTAGGTTTAGCTAGTTAGGTCCCTCCCGGTAGCGGCCGGTCGTTCCGCCTAGTCGTGGTGCAACCCCCAATACCGGCGCTGAGCGGGCTCCTGATCCCCGTAGGAGGGCTTCGGCCCGAATCCTTGCCTCAAAACGCGATGGGCGACCGTCGCGTTGCGGCCGGGCGATGGACTGGTCCTGCTAAGGGCCACCAGTCCAATGCCCCATCAGTAGGCCTCAACCCTGTCCCTGACTCGGTTGCATCGTGCGAAGGTCCTTCTCAGGGCCGACAAGAGATGTCGACCGAGCCAATCTCTGATGCTGGGGATGCTCCCGGCCCATCGTGTACTGCTTCCCAGCCTACGCCTGGGTCCGCTTTCACTGTGGTGACATCAAAGAAAAAGCGGAAAGCGGAGGTAACTCCGCTCCCTGAAGATCCGGAGCCTCTGGATGCTCCTTCCCGTCGAAGCCGCCCTCCGCCCTTGTTCGTCAACGGCGTCAAAAACGTCGTTGGCTTCTCCAGACGCCTCCGGCTCGGAGTTCGTCTCTCGGCGGACGTACAGATGTCTCTTCGCGGGAGAGACAGTCTGCGCGTCAGCTGTGCGACGGACGACGAATACAGGGCCGTCTACCTCTTTCTCCAAGCTAATGGCCTCCAGTTTCACACCTTCACCAACGAGAAGGCGGCTCACGTCCGACTGATAATTCGCGGCATGGACGAGGAAACTGACCCCGACGAGGTGGCGGACGAGCTCCGCCAACTCGGTTACCCGATCAAAGAGTGCATTAGATTGTACACATCGTGGACGCCACGCTACTCTATTGTAATTGCACATTTCGTCTTCTTCACTACTGGTCATTGGATTCTAAATTTATAACAAATTCACTTTGTACTTCGTCAAATAGTAGCTCTTGTCTTATATAGTCTTCCTCAGTCCTTTTAGCTTTCGCATAAACACTTTTCCACTTACTTCCCATGTCTGGACACATTTTTTTCCACCAAACGTTTTGCATTGCCTAACTTAATATTAGCATTGCTCATTGCAACCCAATTTTTTCGAAATTCCCCATATATTTTCAATATGGTTTAGTTCGGGATAAGATGTCAGCTTTATTACATTATGTCCGTATTTATTTTTAAACATGTATCCACTATGTAATTACTTGTTTTAGCCCTTACTTCCTTAATTTATACTGTCCTATTTTTGTGTCACTGAAGGAGTAAGGAAACCTTTACTGTCCAGCAACTGCTTCCATTCGGGAGTTGCTGGTAGGAGGTTTGTCACTTTCCGTATTATAGTACGGTGCGCTGAACATGATGACGACTGGACGTGAAGATAAATTTGGAATGAATTAAGTCTTGATCCACTTTATAAAGTTGTCAGAATTCATCTCACCGTGATAGTCCTCTGTTCGTAGGCCCGAGTTGAACACAGAAAAAGAGATCGCGGCATAAATTTTATCTGTCCACCTAAGATCAAATAGAAGTGTCAGTAGATCACCTCGTCCTACAAAAATAATGATTATCTCACAAGGGATGTCATGTTTACGTAACTCCATGTATAATTATTAATCTCTGCCACTTACAAATTACAGATTTTAACTCCGAATCATCTCCACACGGTCACTGATGTGAAGTCGAATGGGATGAATGAACGAACGTTCCATCTGTGTAGACCATGGGTCGTCTTTCTTCTCTAAATTTTTTGATTTGTCGTAAATCTGTACAGTAGCGGAATAAGGGTGGGACGTAGGGAGCGGACCGCCCCGGACCCCACTTAGTAGGGGGGCTCCAGATTTTGAAAATTAAGTTTTTTTGGTAAATTTTTTAATTTATTTGCAAATGTTCTATTGTCACGTCCTGAAACACAACACTAGGAGAGGTCCAGGATTTAATCGATCGATTGCAAAGATTTTTTCATATTATTTTGAAATCTACCTTACAACCCTACCTCATAAAGTGTTAACAGATATTTTAAAAAACCTATGAAGGTAAATTTATTATTAGAAGTATATTCATAGCCTACTAAAAAAGAAGAGTCAGTTGTACCTGGCGTCAGTGCGCACTACGCAGTCGGAAGTCGCAAATTGAACCCCAAACAGCACGGACGGCAACGCAAGCGGCAGCGACTCAAGAAGGCCGTGACTCGGTACGAAAACGTAAACGGCGGAATGAAATACGGGACGACAACATGCAGGCCTACGCTAAAGTATATTACACCAGTGAACAATATTTAACATTTCAGGACACCAACAATTTGCACAGAATCTCTCATCAGAATTTCTACTGAATAGTGGATAATTCGGAGTGCGGAAATCGGGCCAGTTACTCGAATTTTCCGAGGCAAAAACTAGAAAACGGCTGTTTTATAAAGTTCACCTTATTTGTAAGTTCACACAACTGTAACAATTGTCCTGATGACAATAAACACTGTCGAAACGTCGACACAAATAAGTTAAAATTTGTGTAATATTTTGGACCGATCCTCACAAACCCTTCACTGAAAAATTCATTGATTGACGGTCACTACGAATTTAAGGATTTAATCAATAACATAATTCCTATCATAGAAATGACATCATATCCCAAATAATTAAAATGCCTCACCTGTTCTACAATTTGATAACTAATCATTATTTTTGTTCTTGTCGGTTCGTTGCCTCGAAATGCCATTACCTTTATTTATATGGCGGAGATTTTCATATTGTAACGTCTGCAAATCCGATGAAGTATAAAACCGGATTTTTGCAACTCAGATTCTGTATTACGAAGTACGAGCAAGTAGACTATTAAATAATATTTTTATGAAAAAGGTTTATGTACTTATTTAAGTTTCATAAAAATATTATTTAATAATTAAGTAAAAATTCTTAGGGTTCACTGGTAGTAGTGGCCGATGGCCGGTGTGGCACATGAGAGCGAGAGAGAAAGAAAACAGGTAGGTTACTGAACGTTACACTCAGCGTAATGAACCGCTCAATGAACTATAAATTATAACTGAAGTAATAATTGTTATTATAAACTACTTATTTTGTTAGTATATCCTCATCCAAATCGGCCTAAGTATGCAATTTTGTAATTTTAAACGAAAGCCTACGTAAAGGAAGTGCATATTACATTTTTGATGTTGGGGGGGCTTGAGCCCCCTCCTGCGTACGCCACTGCACGTAAGTACGTACACGTATACGTAATTATAGAATAAAAACTACCAATAGAAATTAAAGGACAAACTAAATAACGATTAAAATGAATAACTGTCAGTCCTAGTCCGAGGCATCGTGTGAAGCATAGGAGTATGTAAAATTTTACATGGGTTGGTTACCAGCCAACCGCATAACCTCCACAAGGAAGGACCAGGGACTTTTCTGTCGGGGTTACCATACCTCAGCCGTTATGTTCCAGTTTTGAGGCGCCGGAAACTCGCCTTTCACTAGAGCTCTATAATATAGGTATTCGCACCCGCCATCTTTGCTCCGAGACTTTTAAATGTAATGTGGCGGGAGCAATGTAAGTACGCTGTGCGTTGGATTATTTAATGTAAATTATGTATGTAAATATTAATATTTTTACATATCAGGGTTATAACCTTAGTGTACTAATTTGATTTATGTATTACACACGAATATATATAATAATCATCTCATTTTGTCTGTGAAAACAAGGTTATAAATACTGGTGTTAGAAATATTATTGTTATGTAGTATGTTTTGCAGATTGTTGTACTACATCTCATAATCATAATGATTGGTTGTTGTGCTGTAAATTGCAAAACTCGAACAGAAACTAAGTTTAGAACATTCAAATTTCCGGCAGACCCTATTCGATGTGCAAAATGGATTCAAAGTATGAGACGAGACAAATTTATACTAAGCAAGGGAATGCGTCTGTGTGAGGTAAATTTAATGGTTGTTCCTTAAAAGTTTGTGAATGTTAATTATAACGACTAAAAATGTAATACACCTTTGCACTTTTAGGTTCATTTTGAAAGTTCACAGTTTGAACAGGCACGAGTACAGTAGATGGTTGGAAAAAAGTGAAGCCTAATGCCATCCCGACTTTGTTTGACGTACCAAATCCACCTCCTAGGATCGGCCCAGTTCCACGCAGATCACTGTACAAGGTGGTTTATTTTTTTAATCCATTAATTATAAATATAATGTTATAACTAAAGCCCGGATTCACGTGCAATTGCATCTTTTTTTTTGCTAGTTCGTAAACGGCCAGTGACAAGTTATTTATCCGAATCGGGACGTGTAGGTCATTTTAACATACATTTTATTTTGCACAAAATTGCACGTTTTGGGGGTTACTGCATAAAATTGCACATTCTGTAGTTTTAATGCACAAAGTTGCACATTTACCTGTTTTTCGAAAATCAGCTGCGCGATAGCCAAGCGCGAAACATACACGCAGATCGTAAACAAAGTCGAGAACAAAATCAGCACGAAGAAATTCTAGTCCAGTAAGCGCAGCTTTTGACGTAACAAAATTTTGACTGTCGATGGAATTTCACGAAATTTGATATGTATGTTCTATATGCACTCTAGAACAAAGTTAAACTGTACGCTTTTTATTTGGGGGTGAGAACCACCCCTTTTTCAAGGGTGATTGATAAAAAAAAAATTAACCCCAGGATCCAACAGAGAATCAAATTCTAAGCAAAAAAGTCAGTACGCAACTGTTTTGAAAAATGCGTTGTTTTCGAGTTATTCCAAATCAACATTTTCGATTTTTACCCCCAAAAAAACAGGATTTTAGCGTAATTTTTAGCGAATAACTAAAAAACGTTAAAGTTTATAGTAAAAATGAATAGGACCAAAATTATTCTATACGAAATAACAAACAAAATGCGTTTTGGCCGGGTTTTAATCCACGAGATGTTTTCAAGATATGGCCGTGAGAAGTTGTAACTTGCAAATTTTTTGCCTGTACTAACAAAGTTTAACCCTTCCTACTAACCGAGAAAAATACTTTTGACTATAAAATGTCTAGTGCAATGAAAAATACGTTATTGTTAATTTTAATAAAATGTTAAGCTAAACTTTTTATTATTAATTTTAACTAAATGTTAAGCAAAAAACCTGAATATAAACTTAGGCCTAATATAAAAATGTAAATTCGTGTTTATTAAAAATAGTTTTAGTAACTTTATTTGGACTTTTGGACAAACGAAGTTTAGTAAACATTAATTCAACAGCCATCTATTATAAACAGGAATAAAAGTAAAATCTGAGAATATATACCTAACAAAGTGGTAAGTGGTAACGATTGGTATTTGTTGTTTTTTAGACAAAATTATTCTCCTCTTACTGTGGTCTGAATCAGTAAGTTTTAAGATGAAAACTATTATTTCCATATTTTTAAGGACGTGTGACATAATTTCACACTTTGAAATTATATTTTTGCCACGAAAAACTATAATAGTTTATGTAATATCGAAAACAAACTTATACTGCGTCCCGTGTATACACAAGCGGCACCATAATATTATGTCAGTCTCGGAACAAAGATGGCGAGTGCGAATACTCCCTTTTATAGATCCTTACTTTCACCCTCTCTCGTTTGCTACATAACGCACTTACTGTACACCTAGCATTGCCCGGGGATCACGCGACATACAAGTATGTCTTCTTGGACGTGACAGTAGTATTTTTTTTTTTTTTTTTTTTTTTTTTTTTTTTTTTTTTTCGCTCTGGGCTTTGCGGTTGTGCGTCGCAGAGACGAACCGCACGGTAACTGAGTTCCGAGCTACCTTCTGGAGCTCCTGCCTCGTGGCCCTGCCCAAGTAGGGCGCGTGCTCTATAGCAGGCCGATTCCCGGCTGTTGTGCTAGCCTACGCTAGCGCAGTATACACCGAGGGCGTTTCCACGAATCACCTGGGCGTATACGGTACCTTCCCAGCCCAGTCACTAGAGGATTGCCTGGGAACCTCGCCGCACGTGCATAAAATTTGCGTGCAAGCCGCCTGATAGTGTCGTCTAAGGAGCGGACGCCAAGTCCTCTCCTTAGAAGGCGAGATGAGAAGCGACGGGGGACTTTGGCCGCCAGCCGAAGCCCCCTGTCGAGGACGCTCTGCAACTTCTTTTTATGCATTGCGGCGAGGTAACCCCAGACCGGGCAGGCGTAGGTAATGACCGGCAGCAGATACGCGCCGACGATCATCCTACCCAATTTCCTGGTCATGGCTGAGCTGATCAGGAGTGGAAACAGTGCGCACAGGCGAGTGGATGCTCGCTTAAGAACTGTCTGTGCGTGGGTACGCCAGGTGAGCCGACGGTCAAGGTGTAAGCCGAGGTACTTGACCTCGTTGGACCAGCGCAAGTACGTTCTGCCGATACGTAGTTGCCTAACGGGGTTCTTCCGTCGCTTGGAGAATTCGACGGCTACACTCTTGGTGGCGTTGAGTTGCACTCTCCAATTCTCAGTCCAGTCCACGAGCGTGTCGAGCTGGCGCTGCAGTCGTAGGACGGCCCTTTCCTCATGACGATCGGCCGTAAATACGGCCGTGTCGTCAGCGAAGAGGGCCATCTGGACTCCAGGCTGTCTCGGCACGTCGTTGACGTAGATCGAGAACAGAAGGGGGCCTAGAACACTACCTTGAGGGACGCCGGCTGTGATTCGTCTCTCGGAAGAGACAGAATCGCCAACTCTCACGCAGAAGGTCCTCTCCGTCAGAAAGCTAGCAACCAGATGGAGGTAGCAGTCCGGGAGCTGGACTTCCCTAAGTTTGAATAAAAGGCCATCATGCCATACGCTGTCGAAGGCTTTCTCAACATCCAAGAAACAGCCAACGGTCCGTTCTCTCCGACACCCGGCTTCCGTGATGCTTTCCACCAGTCTCATCAGTTGATGAGTGGTCGAATGCCCCACACGAAAGCCGAACTGTTCGGGGACCAGCACGTCAAAGTTGGTTAGATGTTCTCGTACACGACGCTGTACGAGGCGCTCAAAAACCTTGGACGTAGCGGAAAGTAGGCTGATAGGCCGGAGGTTTTCCGAGCGGGTGGTATCCTTTCCCTGCTTCGGGATCACGATAACCGTCGCCTTTCTCCATTTCTTGGGAAAGTAGGCCAGTCTAAGACACGCGTTGAACAAATCAGTCAAGAATTGAACTCCAGGCTCGGGAAGAAGTCGTAGAGCGGTGTTGGTAACACCGTCCGGGCCTGGAGCCTTTCTCGGCTGAAGTTCAGCGAGCCGATCTGAGACCTCTTCCAAAGAGATGGGTTCGGGCTCCGCCGTGATCGGAAGAGACAGAAAGTCTTCCACAGCCATCTCGACTTGTTCGTCGAAGTCCCAGTCCATGGGCGGGTTGGGAGCGAACTGACGCTCGAAACACAAGCCCAAGTACTCGGCCTTCTCCTCCGGGCGACCCAGGAGTCAACCGAACGGTCCAACAATGGCGGGAAGTGGAGGTCGGCGCCTCCGTCCCGTCAATGCGGTAGGTATTCTGTACGGGTGAGATTGCGGGTCCGCATCCCCCGTTCGGGCCACGTCGAGTTCCCAACAGCTACGTCGGAACGCCTTCAGACTGCCACGCAGTCGTCCGGTGAGCCGATTGTATGCTGCCTTATCGGCCGGATCACGGGTCCTCTGCCAACGTTTCCGAAAGTAATTCCTCTCGCGAGCGAGAAGAGAGACTTCCTCAGGGATGCGTTGGTAGTCAGGCGTGAAGCCAGCTCGCGTACGTGAAGACACGCCTATAGCCGAGATGATTGCCTCTTCGATTCCCGCAACTGCTTCGTCTAGGAGGCGAACGGAATCGAGTGGGGCCGCTGGCGGCAATCTACGGCACAAGGCCGGGCCGTAGCGATCCCAATCGATAACCTTCTGCTTGTCAGAACGTGCATAGGCGTGCTGGGTAGCGACGTGGACCAAGATAGGGTTGTGGTCGGATGTCAGCTCCGTAAGTGAGAATACCTCGACCGGACAGACAATTCCTTGGGTCACCGCGATGTCCAGAACATCGGGAGCCGCGTTAGGTAGTGACGGAAAGAACGTGGGTTGCGCTGGACCAAACACCATCGCCCGGCGCGATTCAACAAAACTGAGCAAGCGCCTCCCGTTCGGAGTAGTCAGGCGACTATTCCAAACGCGATGCTTGCAATTCAGATCGCCGGCCAAAATTACCCTTCGATGGGAATCGAAGATGACGTCCAGGTCGCCGACAAGGAGTTCAGCTTGTGGGGGCTTGTATGCTGAGACCACGAGGACGCCGCCAAGAGCTCCGTGGACCTCAATGGCGGTGGCCTCTAGGTTGGTAAGCTGCGGCAAAGCGACACGATGATGACCTATGGAGGTCCTCACCGCGATCGCCGTGCCGCCTCCTCGTCGGCCAACTCGGTCATCCCGATAGACCACGTAATTTGGTAATCGAAACCGGTTCGCCGGGGTCAGGTGGGTTTCCCCGAGGAGAAGTACGTCGGGTTTGAACCGAGCCAGGACTTCAAGAAGGTCGGAATGCTTGGTACCGATGTTGTTAGCATTCCAGGCTACGAGCGAGAGATCTCGTCTAAGGGCTCGGTTCATAGAAGACCTATGACTTCGCAGGCTTCCACCAAGAGCATGAATCTCTCAGTTGGGTCAGCAGTTTCCAGGCGGTCTCGGATGGACCTGAAGGTAGATGCGACTTTCGGGAGGTCGTAGGTAGACAGAAAGCCGCGGACGAACTGTGCGTCATTGGAACTGACGGACTGGGCGGTTGGCCTGGAAACTGAGGCCGCATAAGAGCGACCAGGTGTTACGGCAGATCGGGTCGTGGTGGAAGCCATAGGACCAGGGCCAGACGGTTGTGAAACAGCGGCAGGAAAAGTACGCTGTTGCGCTTCGTCGGACTTATACCGGGAAGCAGGACTTTTCTTGGGCTGTGGGCAGGCAGGAGCTCGGGGCCGAGCATCCGGTGTGGGTATCCCTTTGTTCCTGGGTTTGATGCCTGCTC
The DNA here is from genome assembly GCA_034769895.1 of Magicicada septendecula. Lineage (NCBI taxonomy): Eukaryota > Metazoa > Arthropoda > Insecta > Hemiptera > Cicadidae > Magicicada > Magicicada septendecula. The sequence goes on from CM068373.1 coordinate 113,320,181, forward strand.
GCGGAAATCGCGGAGGTGGCAGGGGCGGCGAGGCTACCTCTGGTTCAGAGGCGGGAGTAGGAGGTTCCGCGGAGGTGGAGGGTTCATTCTCCGGCTCCAAAACCGAGATGACAGCTACTGGGCGTGTCTCTGCTATAGAAGGAGACGCGGTACGTTTAGGTGCCTTTGTAGGGGCTGAAGGTGGAGCCAGAGAGGGCGCGCGCCGTGCCGGTTGTGCCTGAGGTTTAGGCCTAGCCTGCATTTTAGGCTGTCTGGGTTGGGGCTGCATAGCTGGCTGCCGTGGCTTCGGGAGGGGCCCCTGCTGCCTTTGCTTCCGCAGGAGCTCCGCCTTATAGACCGGGCAGTTTACGTTGCTTGCTGCATGGCCTTGGCCACAATTGATGCAGCGGAATTTGGTCTTGTCTGCCACAGTGCAGGCCTGGGTTGAATGTCCCAGAGAACATCGTAGACAGGCCGGGGCATTGCGGCAGACGTCGGTGTGATGGCCGAACCTCTGGCACCGGTGGCACTGCGCGAGCTTGCCCTGGGGACGACTGGTTTCCACCCTGACGCGGAAGCCAAACAGCCGCGTCAGGTGGAAAATTTTATCAGCAGCCTCGCCCTTCTCGAGCTGGAGACGGACGAGCGGGAGAGGTACTCGGGTTTCTGAGTGAGTGAACAGGCGGAAAATTGCCTGCACCGGGTACCCGAGGTCGCGGAGTTCCATAAGGATTTCCTGTGGATCGGTGTGCGCGTCAAGCCCTCGCAAAATGACAGACAAGGGCTTGACTCGCTTAGGAGTGAAGGTGTGATATTGGAGGTTGTGTGCTTGGAGGAAGGCCTCGACCAAGCGATGGTCCTCGAGCTGGCGGACGACAATCCTGACCGTATCACCGCCAAGCAGCTTCAGGTCAAGCTTGTCGGCCGACAGGCCGTGGGCCGCGATCAGCCGTCTGTATAAGGCGGCGACATTTGACACGCTATGGACGTACAGGGGCGGCGCACGACCAACAGCGGCAGCAGCCGGAGCTGCTGTCGAAGCGGTCGGAACCGCGGCCTGTGGGCCCTGAGAAGGTCCAATGTCCATGGCCGAGGTCTGAGAGGAAGCGGTTGGGTGAGTCCTCTTGGGCTTCTTAGCCGGGCGATTACGCCGACCAACGGTCGCGAACTCGCCCGACTCGTCGGCCGGAAGAGGAGGAAGCGGGTTGGGGAGAGGATCATCCGTCTCCATCGCCCGAGGCGATTCTGGCGAGTCGCCCAGATGGGGCAGCAAGGCAGGGCCGAGCGACTCGGCACTTGAGCCGTTGCCTGTAGAAGGCATGCTGGCCAGGTGCGACGGCTGCCGGGCAGAGACTGCTAGGCAGTCACTGCCAGACGCCAGGGATCTCGGGTCCGGCCGAAGCCGGATTACCCGCGCGTCTTCCTTGCTCACGACCATGCGGGAGGAGCTGGGCTAACGACCAGCTTCGTTGAATACCAGTCCTTACCAAGACTGGTGTCCACTGGCCCCTTTACCCCGGCGATATCCTAGCTCGCTTACCACTGGTGGGGGCTTGCAAGGATCGTCCGGGGCAGCGCTACCTAACTGTCGTGAGCAAGTTAGGAATTACACACTGGAAATGCGGCACTCACCAGGTGAGCCCAGAGCACTCCTCTTCTTTCCTGACAGCCAAGATGTTTCCGGCGCAGGTGGTCCTAATAAGGTCAAACTTCGGCCAGCTACCACTTGTGCCGGCTACTTAATTCACCGGCAGCAGCTGGCTCCTTGGTCCGTTTCCCACGAAGAGAAAGGCAATGGTAATCCTCGTCCAACGGCGAGGTGGGCGAATGCAGCAAAGCAGCTTCTAGTCCAGGCAGGAGAGAGCAGTCCGGAGAGAGGTCTGTCCTGTTCAAGAGCTGGTCCAGAAGTGTCTCGATTCTGACAGTAGTATTTATTGGTAGAGCTGTTAAACAGTGAGCATTTCTCAGGGTTTTAGTACCGGTATTATGTAGATAACGGCAATCTACACAATCCCCAAGACTCTTTGCCAACATTTGACCCCCTACCTAGGATTACCTAGGATGTGATATTACATAAGAAGAAGACAAAGATATTCTTAATAAAACAAACAACTTCCAAAGAATATGTGGGACATTACGGAGAACACTCAAAGGAAAGACCACGAAAGAAACACAAATAAAATTCTATAAGGTGATGGCAGTCCCCATACTATTATACGGGTCCGAATCATGGGCACCAAGAAAGAAAGATTATAGATAGATGGAAACGTCTGAAATGAAATATCTTAGATCTGTGAAAGGTTGTATAAGATTAGATCACATAAAGAACGAATATATAAGACAGGAATTAAAAGTACAACCAGTAACGGAACTAGCGAAAAAATATAAAAAAAGATGGAAAGAGCATTTTATGCGCATGTCTCCAGAAAGAATTCCAAGAAAAAATCCTGAATTATAAGCCAACCGGAAGAAGAAATGTTGGCAGACCGAGACGGAGATGGTGAAGCCGGAACAGGCAACCTGCCTAATCCTGGACAGATAGATGATGAATAACTGTAAAACAACGATATAATTAATAATAGAGATATTAATAACAAAGGCATGACTGAGACAGGAGACGGCACGTAGCTCAACGTGTCACGCATACAATTTGCAACACTAAAAAAACGTGACGCGCATGTTGGCAACACCTTCACTTGTATTCTCCCGTCATTCGCAAATTCAAAGTGGACTCGTCCGCGAATAAACCGCTTTCTGCGCATATGCTTTTATCTTTAAATTTGCAACATAGTACCGGTAACATAGTATTACTTTCGTAACGTAGTGTACCCTACAGGGGTGGGACAGTTAAATAGGAGTTTTGGTCGTAAGTTTTGTCGTCTGCTAAAAATTCACAGCACAGTCACAACGAGCGTTAGTGCGGCAGCTGGCAGCGCTGAAACGAGAAATTCGTGAGTTAGCGAATGGTTGGCGCTTCTTCTTGGGTTTTGCACGTGGAAGACGCCATTTTGGTCATTCCGGACTGGTGTACCCTACAGGTTTGTGTACTGTACTTTACTCTATTTTCGTTTGCTATTGGTAACAGTTAATTGGAGGTCATAAAATTAAACGTTTAAGCAAAGGGACGTTTTGATTTGTTATTACGGCATTACATGACGTAAGTACAGGCAAAGAACTTTATTGCCATATTAATGATTTTAATAAATTAGTTAAAAAAACAATTAACAAATACCGTGGAAGAACTGAGATTTGTTAACTTTGTTTTGTAGATTTAGAAAAAAAAGAAAACAGAAAGTATTGTGTAAAATTGTAACAGTGCTTGATGATTCAATTCTAGAATTTAATATTGTCAGTTTAATTTATGGTGGGTCGTTCAGTGATCGAGATCTCATGTTCAACGGGTTTGGCTTAGGGATGAGCATTAGTCTTGGCTAGTGAGTGAGTGTCTCGAGACAGTGTATCGACTCACTCGCTGTGCCGAGTGTCTCGAGTCACCACGACCTCAGTGAGTCGACACACGAGACATCTGACAAAACGGCACACTGAACTGCGGCCGACTCGGCTGTGGCCGGCGGAACAGTTTCATTGCGCGGAACAGATTCACTGCGAGCCGAGAGTGAACTAGGACTCATGAAACACTCCCCGCGCGGTAGTATTAACTACATTCTTAGTCTAAGGTGGGAGGACGCTCACGCGGCTTGATACATATTTTTTAAAACTTTCGACCCAGACACAAACGCAGAGGAATCAGAATCTTGTTGTTTTTAGTAATAAGGTTTATTTTAGTAATAGGATTTTAATTAATTAATTATTTAATTAATTAGTCTTTAGGTTTATTGTAATTGCGGTTTACTACACTGTTGTAAATCGGCAATTAAACAAATAAAAAAAAATTCACTTGATATCATTAATATATTTCCCCTGCATTTAAGAAGACAAATGGATTTCCTCAGTTAACAAGCTACGATAGTTAAGTGTCATTATTATTATTATTATTATTATTATTATTATTACATGTAAATACTTCAGAGCCCTCCCCATTTCAGATTTCTGGCTAGTTCCCTGTCTAGAAATGGTGCTGGTTTTAATTATACGAGGAAAAATAAAAAAATAAAGCAAGCTAGAAGCTACATATCAACACCTTGTTTCGTACAATTATTTCCCAGAACAAAGTAAGGCGTTAAATTATAAAAATTATGATAACGTTCTCCGCTCACTTCCAGCATGTATTTAATTGTTATCCCAGCCGTAATTGCTGTCGCGTCGACCCAATATCAAAGCTGTATCTAGTTAACAATGACTTTGCGCCAATATTGCAAGATATTAGCTTTTTGTATTTAGTTACGATTACAAAAGTCACAAAATATGCTGTAACTTCCATACCCTAACGCATTTTTTCATAACAAGGACAAACTATAACAGAAAGACGTGCTCAGCTTTCAAGCAAAAAAGTGTCGAAACTAATGTTTCTGAACTTCAATTTGAAAAAGTGATTACCAACTATGCTAGTGTATATTAAGTGAAGTGTGTTACCTGTTCGTTTTTCAGCAAGGTATGATCAACTTTTTGCTGAAATTAATGCAAAACTAAAATATCGTGGGTTACATTAATTATTTCGCCGATTTTAGTTTTAAAATATGTGTATTTTATGTGATGAATATTTGGCATGCAAATTAATTTCCGTGACCATTAATTAATGTGTGAGACCATTAACTTTTAATATAGTGTGTTAAATTAATGTAAAACTAAAACACTGTATCATGGGTGACATTAATTGTTTCACTGTTTTTTAAATTATGTATATATTTGTGTGATTATTTGAAATGTGAATTTAACTTTCGCGACCGTTAATTAATGTGTGAGATCATAAACTTTTAATACAGTGTGTTAAATTAATGTAAAACTAACACTGTATCATGGGTGACATTAATTGTTTCACCTTTTCAAGTTTTAAAATCTGTACATTTTTGTGTGATGAATATTAAACATGCAGAATTAAATTTCTCGACCATTAATGCAGGAGTAATTTGCTATAATTAATGTAAAACTAAAATACTGTATCATGGTTTGCATTAAATATTTCACCGCTTTTTGCTTTAAAATATGTATATTTTTGTGTGATGAATATTATACACGTGAGTTTAACTTAAGCGGCCATTAATGCATGAGAAATTTGCTAAAATTATTGTAAAACTAAAATAATGCGTGTCAAATTACTTATATCACTCTTTAATATAATGCGAGTACGCCTACTTTTATATGATGAATATTATATATGAATTAAATTTCTTCAATTATTATTAACAATCTACCTTTGTTGATGATACACATAATTATCACCACTCTTGCTATTGGTTTGCTATGTTTATAGGCTATATTAGCTTCCGATTTTTATAGGTTCACTAATATGTCAATTTTAGTTACGTTTCAAATATTTTTCGGTTTATATTATGATGCCTTTTATATTAGAAGTTTGATTATAGACAACTAGCTTTTAAGCGCGAATTATCGGAACACTCTACTGTGAGTTGAGTCAATGCGAGCGAGTGTCGTGTATCGTGTGCCGTCCGCTGAGCCGCGGAATAGCTGTTGGCAACCTTACTCCCGAGTCCCGATGTGCCGTGAGTCGACACACTGTCTCGAGACAGTTCAATGAACTGATCCGCGTGTTCCGAGACAGATCACTGACTCTCTTTTCCCAAGACTAATGAGCATCGATGGCCGCCGATCAGGGGGGGCCATTCCGGCTTCCCGCCCTAACCTAGCGATCAGCTGTTGTTGGCGCGTGACGTCGACTGGTGGAAGAAATACGCGCGAGTCTTGATTTACCATGCAATCTTACCTGAGACAATGTCCTACTTAGCATCTCTCTGCTGTTTACACGAAATATTAACAATAATTGTAATGAGCTATTCATATAGAAAAAGGATTAAACAACAAGATTAAATGGTTTGCGGCAAAAAATAATGGTAAAATCTATTTCTACATTTAATAGAAAAGTAAGCAAGTCTGTCCACATATAACATTGACAAAATGGCACAAGATGTAAAATTAAGTCGGAAAGGAGGCCATATTATATATATATATATATATATATATATAATTTTTTATTATTCGTTAATTTTATATTAATAGAATTATTTCGATTGTTATTAATTTAATTAGAAACCTCTGATGATACTGATATTTTTCAGTGAAACGTGCGTCAGGTGTTAAAAAGAATATACGAAATTATACTACTTGCAGAAGAAACAACTTGAAAACATCACAAATTTTATATATATATATATATATATAATATGCCTGCGTGGGTGTGTGCGCGTACGTGCACACGCGTGCGCGCATGAGTGCGTGTATAAACATTTCTATGTAGTATAATATATTTGAAACAAGCTTCCAATTATTATAATTATAATCAATATCATAATCATTTTCTTTATCTACATTTTCATTGTTATAACGTTAAAAACTGAAGCTAGTACGTTTAGTTGTAAACATAAATACTTTTATCAACGAAATGAAAATGGTTATTTAGTTGATACATACCTTCATAGGTGACTTAAATTTTTGAAGACGAAGCTACCCAGAGCCGACTCTTTGTTGCTGCATACTTTTCAAGTGACTTGAGTTTGAGCTGTTTGTTCAGATGGCGGATTCTGATGAATGTTCTTGTCCTGACGTACAGACAAATGACTTTCTCGTCCACCTCTGGAAATTTAGATTTGAGTAAGGTGACCAAATAAGAGATAACTTTCACTTGTTTTGATACTGTACGTCCGTAGAAAGAAGTAAAAACTATCTCAAACTGAATCAGTTTTTGTAACCACTCGTCTGACGGATGGGTGAGCCCCCCCCCCTTTGATATAATCGATATCCAGTCATGACTATGTTCCCCGGAAAGACACAATGTTTCGCCTCTCACATCTAGACTTTCATCAATGAAGCGGCACTTGAATGCGATGTACCCGGCCAGATATTTTAAGGCATCTTGAGGAACATCGTTGTCACTTGCAGACGGGGCCAAGTCCTCTGTTTTTAACAATTCTGCTTCGTCGGTGTCATTATTCAGAGAACTTGGTATTAACGTATGTTCAACTATGTCTATGCATAGTTCATTGGTAACAAACTGGATGAAATCCTCGTCAGAGTCATTTGATTCCATAACTTCGGTGGAATGAATGCTACCATCCTCAGCCACAGACGCACTTCCAGATAACGGTATATCGTCCGTGCTACCCGTTAAAAGCAAGAGCCGAATTCTGTTGCGCACTTCAAAGGGAGTGGGATTATTATAAAAGACGCCTAATCCCCGAATTCGTGAAAAAAAGTTTTCAAGGCAATCTTGATTGAATCTAGCGGTCAAAATGTACGTCACCCCATGAATCATTGTCATTTGTTCATAAAGGCCGAACAATGAATTTAAAGATATAACGAAACCTTTCTGAAAAGGTAGTAAACTTTTTTTACTTGCTACTTGCATGTTAGTTATTACTTCCAAAAACCTTTTTAAAGTATTTTCTTGGCTCCTTAAATTATTAACGAATAATAAAAAATTATATATATATATATATATAATATCGCCTCCTTTCCGACTTAATTTTACATCTTGTGCCATTTTGTCAATGTTATATGTGGACAGACTTGCTTACTTTTCTATTAAATGTAGAAATAGATTTCACCATTATTTTTTGCCGCAAACCATTTATTCTTGTTGTTTAATCCTTTTTCTATATGAATATCTCATTACAATTATTGTTAATATTTCGTGTAAACAGCAGAGAGATGCTAAGTAGGACATTGTCTCAGGTAAGATTGCATGGTAAATCAAGACTCGCGCGTATTTCTTCCACCAGTCGACGTCAGAGCGAAGCAACCAATGGGAGCGTAATTGGCCGGAGTGGCCTACCTTATTATTCTAGTTACATTGGCCGCCGATGTTCCAAAAACATCGATGGTTAATGTTCGATGTTTTTACCATCCATGGTTCAGTTGCGATGTTTTCATACTATCGATGGTTTCGTTTCGATGTTTTCCTTTGAACACTTTTTTAAATTTGTAATGACTTTTTTTATGTTGATTGTTAAATTTAGTTTATTTTAAATCAACAAATTTTTATTTTAGATATTAATGGCTACGTAGTTTGCTCCCTAACCTAGGTAAACGATAAGTACCATGTATACGAGCTACGTAGTAGCGTAGTGACGCAATAATATGGTAAAACTAAACAAAACCATTTTATAGGAGACCGTTACATAGGTTTCAACAGTTTCAAAGTTAGCTTCAGCTTACATACGTACGAAATAACGGTTTACCCAATTATCTACCCGTTAATTATGCCACCCAAAAGATATATTGCAACGTTACAGGTATTTTAAAATGAATTACACTTCTTTCCATGTACCCTATTTGTATTACTTTATCTCATATTCTGTTCTTTATAGAGGTGGGCTAAACTAGTATTCGAAAGTTACAGGTACCAACGTAACCGTTCCAAAACAATAACAGGTACAAATTACAAATACCTGTTATACACTTAGTATACATATACCTGTATAATTTGTTATAATATATAAATTGAAACTAAAAGTATTAACAGTGTTACTTTACACTGTGATTTTATTAAGCTTTTACTGTTTAAAAGAAAATAAGATAATTTATAGGTCTATCTCTCTTTGGCAATACTAATTGAAACTTTCACTAGGAGTAAACAAACCTGACAGATTTAAAGAGGTTTCAGTTTTTGTTAAAGGAGGTGGTTTTATGTATGTTTGTTCAAAACACTTTATAATCATTATAATAATAAATAATAATGAACAGATTTAGTTAATTATGAATGTGAGTTAAATTAGGCCTATTTTAACGTCACCTCCCCTTTACCTAACCTGTTCTCAACGAGTTCGTCAACGGCCCTGGAAATTCTGATACGGGGAAGTTAGATGTATTTAAATTGTTTTCTTGGGTACAGTGTTGAGGTTTCCACATTCCACCTGTCAAAATGTGATGGTGACCCAAGGGCTTTTGGTTTTTCAGAATCTTCTGATAAGGTAAATGAGTAAAGTATCTGGGTATATTATTCTTCTCTTTAATTATTTTTATTTATTATTCATCCCCAATTATTTGTACTATTACAAACATGTAAAAAGCATAGATTTTTATTTGAATTGCAACATTGGCATAAAAACATCGATGTTTTCATACCGATGTTTTTTTAACATTGTTGTACTCTTCACGATGGTTTAAACATGTTAAACATCGATGGTTTTCTGGCGATGCTCATCCCTAGTTTGGCTCACGATTCAGTCAATCCAACCCCATCTGTTGGAGAAACAATGCATTCTGCCTGTTATAGGAGTCTAGACAGTCCAAGGTGGAGACGGCTTTATACAAAAGTCTGTCTCATACCGCTGAAGGCGCACATCACGCCGAAACGCGTACGGGAGAAAACAAGTAAGTTTCACAAGTGAAAGTTCAATAATATATATTAACAAAAGAAAATACAAGTCAAGGCTAATCAATATTACTATCTTTAAAATGGTTGAAAACGTGTGATAATATCCCGAAATCAGTGCCATTAAAGTAAACGGTAATAATACAATAAAAATACGCGTTATTTAAACATCGTTTACAAGATGCTGAATTAATTTTTCTATCTTTCAAATTTCAGACGTATACGCAAATGCTGTATAATAAACCCGTTTGTATTTGGAAAAAAGTTACTACTATATTAGTGTAGGCAGCTGAAAAAATAATAAACCAGCATAAAAATTAAGAGATTAACAAAATTCTTTTTACGACCATCTGGGGAGGAAGGTCCGGCCCCTAGTAACATCGCTCACCACCAAGCAGATTGGTCTCTCTCTGACAATGTTATGAGTTGAGTTGCACAATGGCCAAACTTCTTATGTTTGAAGGAAAATAACGATGATGATCAATTTAGTTTTCTTTTTTTAATTAATTAAGTTGTGTTAGTGGTTATGTTATAATCACAGACACTACACAGTTATACACCACTATAGAAAAAATTCTCGATTAGAACTTTCAAGCTTCACAGCCCATCTAAGATCAGAAATACGATATTTCTGATCTGATACTTCTGTTCTCAGATATTTCCAATCTGAAAAGCGCTAATTGGGATTTTTACAGCATGCAACAGTGTAATTTTAATTTAGCTTTCATTTTAATAGCCTACAAACAAACACACACACCTGATTATTTCCATATATGAAGGGTGCAGGGGAAAAAGGGGAAATGTCCATTTTACCCCGTCTGGAGAAAATGATGTCTGAGGTTTTTATGATTGAATCTTGTATAGATTTCTACATATTGCAGTGTCAGTTTTGATATTTTTACAACAGTAATATCATTATTGTAGCTTTATGGTGTTAACAAAAAATAAATCTATTAAAAGATAAATTGTTTCAAGCAAGAACAGGGAATAATCATAGAAATAATGATAGCGCTCAAAACTACAATGATGTATATAATAGTTTTATCTGGAGTACTGATGGCATTTGTCCAGTTCCACATTACTTGCATTTATGTTTTTATTTCTGAGGTACATTATATATCTTTACTACAATTAATGCTATAAATAATTATCAAAAATTTTTAATAAAACAACAAGAGCTACAAATTAAAAGACTATCACAAATTAGAGTTTTTAACTTTTCATAATTTTTAGTAACTTAATTTTCTTATTATTATTAGTCTCATTATGAATTTTGTTAACAGGCAAATTGGCATAAAACTTTCATGCTACCTCACCACAGAACCTTTTTAGTATTTGCAAGTCTTTATATTTATCCATGGAAATTCCTAAAGGACCTAAAAATAAAGTCAAAGTTATTTCAATATACTGTAGCCTCTTTTTGTAATTCTGTTAGACATAAGATGGGAGAGTAAAGGAGTAGTCTTTGGCAAAAAATTATTTTCCTTATCATTAGGGCCCGATCTTTATTTAAATAAATATTTTCGTATTTAAATAAATATTTTGCTATTTTTGAGGATAAATAAATATTTTGTTTGTTTGAGAAAATAAACAAATTTTTTCTCATTTAATTTAAATATAATTCAATATTTTCTAATTCTCTTCCTTAAAAAATAATGTATAGATGAACAGAGACGTGAATAAAGAAATGAAGGAGTCATTCCTTCGAAACGGCGTTCTTTGAATCGCTGCTTGCCGCCTTCCAGTTGGGGGGAAGACGAATTGAGCCAGCTATACCTGGAAATGGTCGAGTTGAGCCGGGATTACGAAAGCAAAAAGTTCCGAGTTGGGCCAGCTTTTGTTGACGATATAATTTCTTCTAATCCTTTCTAATCCCTCATTCTATACCTGACCAAAGACTTTTATTTGGTAAAAGTGGTCTTTTTTGTATAAATATTTGTAGACTAAAAAAATGAATTTCAAGTTGAATTTTAATAATTCAATTTAATTTTAATAATTCAATAAAAATAAAATGAAAAAAAAAGTGAAGCGCTGGGGATCGAACTCGATACCACAGGGCGACAAGGCCGTAACGCTAACACCTCGGCCACCGATACCCTTTGAACGCAACTCCTTTACGAACAAATATAAAGAGGCGCTTCAGTTGTTTTCTAGAAATTCTTCCTCCCATTCCCCCAGTCACAGTCTCAGTGCCAGTACGTGTTTAGACCCGGACCGTGGTAAGCTAAAAATGCCGAAAGTTAAAAGTAATTCAAGTTCTAAGATAAGAGCATTTGTTGCGGAGTTTCCGGAAATTTTCAAAAGTGATAGTGATATTTTGTTTTGGAAATGTTGCAACATTCGCGTAAATCACGACCAAAGAGGGACAGTTTTACAACACTTAAACACAAATAAACATAAGGAGAATTCAGCAAAAACAAATTCCGCTCAACAAAGCCTGTTGACAACGCAACTGGCAAGTACTTCACGTAAGTCGGAATTTAATTTTGATTTAGCAAAAGCTTTACTAAGTGCTGACATCCCTTTCTGGAAACTTCAGAATGACAATTTTCGTATATTTCTCGAAAAATATACTAACCATAAAATTCCCGATGAATCTACATTGCACAAAAACTATTTGAGCGATATTTATGACGACTTTTTGTCTAAAATGAGGAGTTTCCTTCATGAAAAAAAATTTGGGTTTCTATAGATGAAACAACCGACACAGAGGGTCGCCATATAGCCAGTGTGATTGTCGGCGTTTTATCTGAAGACAAAGAAGAGTCTGCAAAATCGTTCGTCCTGACAATGGAAGAACTTCCAAAAACCAACCATCAAACAATTGCTAAATGTTTTAATGATTCAATGAATCTTATTTGGCCGAGTGGAATAAAATATGATAATGTACTCTTATTTGTGAGTGACGCAGCACCTTACATGTTGAAAGCAGGTAAGGCAATTCAAATATTTTACCCGAAGATGATTCATCTTACTTGCATGGCCCATGGGATGCACAGATTGGCTGAAACTGTGAGGACAGAGTTCAAAGAAATTAATAATTTAATTTCAAGTGTGAAAAGGATTTTTTTTAAAGCGCCAAGGAGAGTTCAATTGTTCAAAGAAATGAATCCAGGGCTGCCACTACCTCCTCAACCAATTGTGACCAGGTGGGGGACATGGTTGTCGGCTGCATTTTATTACGCTGAAAATCTTCAATCTATTGAACAAACTATTAATTGTTTTGATGAAGATGAAAGCGTGGCCATCGGTGAAGCTAAACAACTATTGAAATTAAAAACAATAAAAAATGACCTCGTCTATATAAGTTCTAATTTTAAAAAGATTGCAACGACAATTGAAAATTTGGAAAAAAGAATGTTGCTCTCACAAGTAATTTGGAGCTAATATTATCATTCCGCTTGGAGCTTAAATCATGTCCAGGTAAAATAGGAGAAGAAATAAACCGATAATTTCAAGCAGTGTTAAAAAAAACTCAGGCTATTCAATTTTACAACGAATCAAAAACAAGCTTCTTGGGATTGAAGAAAAGGAAGAAGAAAATGAAGATGTCGAAATATTAAACGCTTTAAGCCCTTCAGACATACCTAAGTTTAAGTATGCTCCTATAACTTCATGTGATGTGGAAAGAAGCTTCTCTCAATATAAAGCTTTGTTTAGAGAAAATCGACAAAGTTTTACTTTTGATCATTTAAAAAAAACATTTATATGCGGTGTCAACAAAGTTTTGTAAATTAAAAAACGTTAGTAAATATATTGTGTTTTTATTAAATATTCCACCTTATTTGTTAAATATTATATTTAAATATTTGCCATTTTTAAATAAATAAAAATCCGGGCCCTACTTATCATTTTATACCTGTTCTGGTAAGATGAATCATTAAATGCTTGATAATTCACTGGTGCAGGCAGAGTTTGGGAAAAGTTCACTACAGTACCCTTTTCAAACACAGATGAAGAACTTTCCATTTCTTCTTGGTTAGACCGTACAACAAAATAAATACTTTACTTCATACTGGTACTTCAATAATACCATCAGGTCTCTTCACTCTCACCCTATAACTGTACGAACAATCATGAAAATTAGCATCTTCCTCACTTTTTCATTACCTCCTCCGTTTAATTTTTTGAACAGAAATAAGACCAGACATGTAAGAGGACTGTTCATTAACAGTCATCCTATTAATTTGTTTTATAACCATGGCTCCATCACTTTTTGATGACACTTGAAAACATTCAAATCATTTAAACCTACAGTCTTCACCAGTTTCACGGCTCTGAGCCAAAAGCTTTTTTTAACCTCCCAAATTTAAGTGGGAGCAGCTGGATTTGTTTTTCACTTTTGTCACTGCTGGTTGTCATTGTAATAGATATTTTGCTAAATAAATCACAAAATAAACCTTGGAAATTTACTACAAAGCATGGTTTTACTGCAAACACTCTGCTAACTTCAAAATATTACTACGCACAATAAATACACACTGACAGACTGCAACAGCTATTCAATGCTCAGGGCAGCCAACATTATATAGTGGATGTTGCCCTTTTTTACCATTATCACTTGGAGAGTCCCCACTCTTCCCTGGATCAACCATAACTAAAAGAGCTTATAACTTTGTGACCCTTCCTGTTGTTGCCTAGGAGGTGAAGTAGATACTATAATGGATATGGATATGTATTATGATATTAACTCAAAATGTACACAGATAGGGCATTACCCCTTTTTCCACAGCACCCTTTATACATAAATATTTCAGTAAGAAATTATAAGTTGTAAAAATTAAATAAGTTTAATGTTTCCAGTATCACTGGGTTAGGCTGTAGAGAGCAGAGATGGGCAACAACCACACCAACAATGCAGACGCACCCACTGTTCTAACTATATCTACTGTTCTTATCTCATTGGTGACTGCTTTGTTTGTCTGTTTCTTCATTACCTTCAAATGGAAAATCAGGAAATTAAAAGCGCTGGCATCCCAGATGCCTGGACCTCCAGGTTGGCCGATTATTGGAAATGCTCTAGAATTCTGGGGTACTCCTGAAGGTTAGTGTTAGTTTTCAGATGAAGGAATGTTCTGGGAATACTGACTGATCAGACTGGGATTTATTTGAAATTTTGCTAATTTTAAATTCAGTTTGCAATTAAAAACAGTAGGGATTTTTATAAATTAAAATTTTAATCAAAATTTACATTTAAAGAACAACATGAAACATGTTTTATTTTTGGAATTGTAGAATTTATTCTTGTAGAAACTGAATAGAAAAATCAAATTTGGCTTTGCCAGATTGAAGATTGTAAAGTTATATTATCCCCGAATTAATAAAACTGTATTCATAAATTTACTCATTTTTATTTTACACTTCTGTCAATTTGCAAAATAAAAATAAATTCTAACAGTTTAAGTTGATATCTTAATTTTTAACTCACAGAAATAAAATTGTCAGAATAAAATTTCAAATAATTGTCAGATTCAGTTATAGTTATTTGTGTTATAAGTAGCCTATATTTAACGGTTAAACATTTTTATTTTGAATTAATTTGTGTCATTTTTTTAAATGTTGCTTTCCAGTTGTTTTAAAAATAATGTATGTCTGCTTTAAATAACAGTTGTCACTAATAAGTGTCTTTTTATTTTTTTAATTTAAGACATCTTGAACAGAGTCATCGAGCTGACCAAACAGTACAAGTCTCCAATATGCTTGTGGCTGGGCCATATCATGGCTGTTTTAGTTACCAATCCTGAGGATATCCAGGTAAAGTCATTATTTAATATCTGCCTATATATATCTGGGATTTCTTCAGTTCAAGGTTTCATGGAAACTTAGTGCACAACAAGACAGTTGTAGAAGTTTTATAAGGGATCATAGCCAGCAACCCTCGAAAATTGTTGGCGTTTCCCACTCGCCAGATACCGTTTCTGGGGGGGGGGGAATAAAACTTTATTATTTAATATTTACCATGTACCGCTACATTATTCATTAGCCCAGTTTATATTCTGATAGTCCCTTATCGAGTTGAAGATGAAAAATAATTGATTAAAAATAATCAAGCTGGACTAGGCTGAGTGTTTCCTCTTGTGGCCACTAACATGGCGAAGTCCCGACGAGAAATACCATTTGTCTATTGCTACACCAGGGTTGAAATCTTCTAAGGGTGGTCCATTTACTGCCAGCTGCATTAGATCTCCTAATGAAGTGATGTCCAGGGAAAGTCTCTGTTTCACTTGTATCCTGTTAACGAAGCTAAATCCTCGTTCACAAGATGCTGTTGTTACTGCCATGCATGCAACGCCGTAAAATACTTTCTTTAGCTCACCAAAATGCTCAGGAAACTTGTACAGAGTTTTTAATAGCTCACCCAGTCCTTTTGAAGTTATTTGCTCTTCTTTAACCATCATTTTTAATTGAAGCCATTCCGATAGCAAAACATCCTCATTTATATCACCAGTAATAAAAACATGCGCCAATTGAAGAATCTCCTCATTGCCATATGCAGTTAGGGTGTCATCTTGAGGAAGGCACAAGAAATCCAGTCTGTGGCACTTGGTGCCTACTACAGTCTCAAGTGTATCAAGACGGCACTTCAAGTAATGAACTGTGCTTTCGATCAGCTTATTACGGATTGATTTGTATTCTTCCTCCCCTTGAGACGTGTTTGTGAGAACAATTCCTTGGTCACCTTTGTATTTTGAGCAATTCAGTTTCTCTGAGTCTGAAGTGTCAGAAAGGAATTGTTTCACACTGGATCCTTCAGATGAAAGCAAGAACTGAACCATTTCCACCGTTACCATCATTGACGATCGTACCTGTGAGACCAGTAACTGTTTCAACTGTAAAACTTTACAAAATGGCTCTAGTTTCCCATACAGGTCAATCAAAAAGTTTAGTGTTTTTACAAACTTGTATGATGTAAGGATTTTTAGATAGCCTTTTGCTCTAGCTGCATCCGTAGCTTCTCCTGTTGTAGCTTTCCGGTTCGTTATATCCTCAAGATGGATGACCAGAGGTACGAGATCACGCCGCAAAGCTTTCAAAGCGTCAGATTTACTACATAGCCACCGTACATTGTGAATATTTCTGAGTTTTACTATCTCACTTTCTAAAGTTTTCGCGGTGTTTTTAAGCTCATGGAGGCGTTTTGAGGATCGTTTGTAAAATTTGTATATGTTCTTCACAGTTTCGTCAAGCTTTTCTAGGTAAGGGATGGAATTGGCAGCATCAAGTATGGCCAATTGTAGACGATGTGCGGCGCAGTGAATGCTAATTAAATGCGGAGCTTCTTCTTTCAAACGAAGTACGAAACCTGACTTTGAGCCAATCATAGACGACGCCCCGTCAGTTCCCACACTAACCATGTACTTTTCTCTTCTCCAATCAAGCCCTAAGTTATCCAAGAGCCCAGTAACAGCAGTGAAATACGACTCTGCCCTACCGCTCTCGAGAGGCACAAGGCCTAAAAGGTCTTCTCTTATCTCCCCTTCACACACATAACGAGCATAAACAATCACATGTTCCTCAGCACTTCGGTCTGTGGAACCATCAATCAAAATACTGAAACACTGAGCATTTTTTAGTTTTTGAACCACATCTTCTTGTAACTGTTTAGCAATAAAATTAATGAAAACTTGGCAGTTTTTATCGTTTACATATTGTTTTGTCTCCACATTTACACCTAATTTAGTTGCAAGGGCAACTTGCTTAGGGAAGTCAGTGAATGGTTTTTCATTGATGCCTATAAAATAGGCTATGTTGAATAAAGTTGTTAGATGCTCAAACATAGAAGACTCTATTTTCTTAATACATTTGGCAAGAGGAGCTTTTCCTGGTTCTGACTCTACTTCAAGACGCGTTAAATTGTCCATATGTACTAGGCTTTTACCATGAAACACAAAAGTTTCCTTTTTCATGGAACCAGAAAATCCTGCTACCCATTTTGGGTCACTATTTTGAGGGTATTTAGCGCATATAGTACATTTTGCGCGGTCGGAATCGTAAGGTAGCCAGGGGAAGATATGCAGCCAAGCTCTTTGAAATTTTCGTTTCCCAGAGGAACCGTGAGTAGGCCTAAGTCCACTAGAACTCGCGTTTTCCATAGTAGGCATTTCAGTTTCCCTACTAGGCCCGGCACTTAAATCTCTAGCAATAAACGTCGCACTCGCAGACTCACTAGGCGTCGTCGTACTGACAGTAGAACTTTTTTTAAAGAAATAATTAAGTTTAATCTGTTTCATTATGAATAAAATAACACACGAAAAATAAAATACACGCTGAACACGATCTTAGAAATTGAGAATACTTTTAGTACACGAAACAATAAATCACACGCGTAACACATCCGGTCAACTCAACAATAATTAGCAGACTGTACAACTTGGAAGGAGTGACAAAGGCCGGCGGCCAGCGGCCCACGCAGAACGGCGTGAAATTTCCGCTCCCCTCTCTCAGCAACACTATTTTGTTCGACGTGTTTCAAGATGTTTATATCCAACAGAGCAGTTTTGTTTATAAAATTGACACGGTGACAGCTAACTGACGGCCTATGACTTCAACACGCGCCTTTACTAAAACAAAAACATGACGTGTTTTGGTTTAATAGACGTCCTTCTTTTTTCCATTTTTCATTCTTTCTCTCCTCTTTTCTCCTTTTTTTCACAGTCAAAACCCACTCGCCACTGGCGAGTGGGCGAGTGCAATTTTCGAGGGTTGATAGCCAGATAAAAAATAACCACAAATCACAAAATAGTTGAATCCCTGTAAGCCAAGTTCTGTTAATTTTAAAGGCACAGTAATATAAAACTAAAACTAAATTTTACCAAAGAAAAAATCTATTAAAGTTGCAAAAATATAAATTACTTCTAGTTATTGTAATGTAAAAGATCAAATTCATGGGTCGATTATCACAAAAAAAAGTAAAGAATTGTCTCATTGAGTTTACAGGAGGTCCTTGACTTTCAAACATAATGATTCATGAAAACGTGTTCGAAACTTGAATTGTCCAATGGTTAAGTACTGTACTTGTACTTACAAGTTTATATACAGCAGTCTGTATTTACTGTATGTGTCCTGTGCATGTGAAGTTAGTAGGATCAGTTCTGTGAACTGTAATACACTGTACTGTAATCAAATCAGATATTATCCCTGGTTAAATTTATACCATATGACCACTTACTTAGTACAGTAACATGCTAAATTAATCATTTTTGTACATTAGTGAAGTTTACAACCAGTGTGAAACAGCCTTTAGCACAGTAAATTATATAGACTGGTAATTACCTTTATCTAATTCCTTCCTTGCAACTTTTGATTGTTTGCGTAACGACGCGTTTCAGGAACACAGTCCCATCATCGGGTTATAAAAATGAAATCATGAACTAATCACTCATCGTTAAGTTAAAAATAAAACCACTGCACAACACTAAAATTCACGCGAACACATAGCTATGTGCATTCATACACGTGTGCGTCGTCGTAAAGTTAAAAATCGACTGATTTTGTTATCGCAAACTTACACAGGCAGTCGTCTGCTTTCTTCTTGTTGTGTGCATATTACTGTGTCTTAGAATACATTGGATTTAAATGACAACATATCATTCAATAGCTCGTCATGCTGGAATTTGCTTGCTTTGTAAATTATAAATTCTTCCATTGCATTCATGAAGCGTCCTTTCTTACAGTAATGTAGAGGTTTTAAAGTTTGTGTAAAACTGGTACCTATAATTATGGTTGTATTCTATTAAGTGCTGCGCGTAACTGGACTTTATATTATTGATATTCTTCTTGGGTAGATGTTCTATATATCTATCTTTAAAACCTCTTCCTGTTTGTCCAATATAGAATTTATCGCAGTCATCACATACAATTTTATATATGCCGGAACATGTTTCAGGATTTTTGTTCGTAATACGTTTTGAATATCATTGTTTGTTTTAAAAGTTACTGTAATGTTATATTTTTTTAATTGATTTTTAATGATTTGTGGTATCAAGTTAGTGTACTCAACAGATATAAATTTATTGTCATGTCTCGGTTTGTTTGTTCCTGGATTCTTTTTGCGTCTGTGTTTATCGATCAACTTGTCGACAGTCGTGCTGCTATATCCGTTGGTGATTGCTATGCTTTTTATGGTGTCTATTTCTTTGATAAAATCCTCCTTCTCTAGGGGTACATTAAGGAGTCTGTGGACGAACGCGTTATAAGCAGCCATTTTTTGTGACCATGGATGGTATGAGTCTGCATGTATGGTAATATTGGTTGTTGTAGGCTTTCTGTAGATATTAAACTTAAAGCAGTCTTTCTGTTTAATTAAAGTTAAATCTAAGAAATTCAAACAATTATTATCTTCAGTTTCTAGAGTAAATTTGATTTGGGTGTTTATACTGTTCATGTATTTTCTCATGTTTTCAAGTTGTCTTAATGAACCGTTAAAAACACAAAATGTGTCATCAACATATCGATGATAGGCTATAATATTCTTATGATGTATATTGTTGTTCGATAATAGATATTTATTTTCAAAATGGTGGAGATACACTTCTGCTAATATACCACTTAGGGGAGAACCCATAGCGAGCCCCTCACTTTGTGAATAAAACTGACCACGGAAGGTGAAATAGTTCTGTTTTAGGATTTTTTGAACCAATATAATGAGTTTATTTATTTCTTGAATGTTCATTGTGGCTTTTCTTATTAAATTTTCTTTTAGAATTTCAATAGTATCTGTGACTGGCACATTTGTGTATAAGTTTACTATGTCGAAAGAGGCAATTTTATATTGAGGTAGCAATTTTGTTACCTTTATTTTATTGATGAAATCAATATTATTTTTAATACTACGATCATTTTCAAGAGTAATATTATTTTTTATAATTTGTTGTAGTAACTTAGCTATCTTGTAACTTGGGGCTGTTGTGTAATTAATAAGCGGTCTTATAGGGATATTTTGTTTATGTAATTTGGGTAGGCCTGTAAGCTATGGGGCCTGTACGTGAATAGGTTTTATGTATCTGCGTTGTGTTCGTTCGTCCAACAAATTAGTGCATTTATTAATTGTTTCGTTCAAAATCTTAACATAACATTTAGTAGGGTCATCGGCCAATGTCTCAATATTATTACTATCGATAAACTCATGGATTTTATTTATGTATTCTTGCTGTGGTAATAAAACCACTGTGTTGCCTTTATCTGCTTTTATTATTATGACATTTACAAAATCTTAACAAAAGCAGATAAAGACAACACAGTGGTTTTATTACCACAGCAAGAATACATAAATAAAATCCATGAGTTTATCGATAGTAATAATATTGAGACATTGGCCGACGACCCTACTAAACGTTATGTTAAGATTTTGAATGAAACAATTAATAAATGCACTAATTTGCTGGATGAACGAACATGCAGATACATAAAACCTATACACGCACAAGCCCCATAGCTTACAGGCCTACCCAAATTACATAAACAAAATATCCCTAGAAGACCGCTTATTAATTACACAACAGCCCCAAGTTACAAGATAGCTAAGTTACTACAGCAAATTATAAAAAATAATATTACTCTTGAAAATGATCGTAGTATTAAAAATAATATTGATTTCATCAATAAAATAAAGGTAACAAAATTGCTACCTCAATATAAAATTGCCTCTTTCGACATAGTAAACTTATACACAAATGTGCCAGTCACAGATACTATTGAAATTCTGAAAGAAAATTTAATAAGAAAAACCACAATGAACATTCAAGAAATAAATGAACTCATTATATTGGTTCAAAAAATCCTAAAACAGAACTATTTCACCTTCAGTGGTCAGTTTTATTCACAAAGTGAGGGGCTCGCTATGGGTTCTCCCCTAAGTGGTATATTATCAGAAGTGTATCTCAACCATTTTCAAAATAAATATCTATTATCGAACAACAATATACATCATAAGAATATTATAGCCTATCATCGATATGTTGATGACACATTTTGTGTTTTTAACGGTTCATTAAGACAACTTGAAAACATGAGAAAATACATGAACAGTATAAACACCCAAATCAAATTTACTCTAGAAACTGAAGATAATAATTGTTTGAATTTCTTAGATTTAACTTTAATTAAACAGAAAGACTGCTTTAAGTTTAATATCTACAGAAAGCCTACAACAACCAATATTACCATACATGCAGACTCATACCATCCATGGTCACAAAAAATGGCTGCTTATAACGCGTTCGTCCACAGACTCCTTAATGTACCCCTAGAGAAGGAGGATTTTATCAAAGAAATAGACACCATAAAAAGCATAGCAATCACCAACGGATATAGCAGCACGACTGTCGACAAGTTGATCGATAAACACAGACGCAAAAAGAATCCAGGAACAAACAAACCGAGACATGACAATAAATTTATATCTGTTGAGTACACTAACTTGATACCACAAATCATTAAAAATCAATTAAAAAAATATAACATTACAGTAACTTTTAAAACAAACAATGATATTCAAAACGTATTACGAACAAAAATCCTGAAACATGTTCCGGCATATATAAAATTGTATGTGATGACTGCGATAAATTCTATATTGGACAAACAGGAAGAGGTTTTAAAGATAGATATATAGAACATCTACCCAAGAAGAATATCAATAATATAAAGTCCAGTTACGCGCAGCACTTAATAGAATACAACCATAATTATAGGTACCAGTTTTACACAAACTTTAAAACCTCTACATTACTGTAAGAAAGGACGCTTCATGAATGCAATGGAAGAATTTATAATTTACAAAGCAAGCAAATTCCAGCATGACGAGCTATTGAATGATATGTTGTCATTTAAATCCAATGTATTCTAAGACACAGTAATATGCACACAACAAGAAGAAAGCAGACGACTGCCTGTGTAAGTTTGCGATAACAAAATCAGTCGATTTTTAACTTTACGACGACGCACACGTGTATGAATGCACATAGCTATGTGTTCGCGTGAATTTTAGTGTTGTGCAGTGGTTTTATTTCAAACTTAACGACAAGTGATTAGTTCATGATTTCATTTTTATAACCTGATGTGGGGACTGTGTTCCTGAAACGCGTCGTTACGCAAACAATCAAAAGTTGCAAGGAAGGAATTAGATAAAGGTAATTACCAGTCTATATAATTTATTAAACGCAACTTGGAGACCAAACCAAAAATGAACTTTAGCACAGTCTTCTTATGTAAAACAATTAATCACTTTAACACTTTGCATTCTTTATATTAGGCTATTTATGCATAATCACAGTAGTGGGAATAATAATGAATATGTGCACTTGTCTTAATGCTTATTCACTTCCCACACCTCCTTCAGTGTTCGTAAGTCCGAAGCTGTTGTATGAAACTTGAATAAAGGGTATCAATTTTGAACATCTAAAATATCAAAATGTGTGAAAGTCGAATAACCAAAAGTAGAGGACATCCAGTAGTTTCAAATTCAGTATATAGCCTACTACAGAAAATTAAATGCTATATGTATAATCTAACATGGTAAAATTAAACCCAAGCAACACATGTTTCTAATAGGTCATTCGATAATTCAATTTCAACTTTAGTGAATATTCTATAGCATAGGGCAATATTTTTTGCAATATAATAAAAATAATTTTGTAAAAAATTAAAATTTCTTTGATTTTTGACAATATAAAGGACATTTTCAAATATCTCAAAATTAAAATGTAGTTTGTCAGAAAACTTTTAAATAAATTTCCTTCAATATGAACATGGATTTTTTTAGATTTTCAGAAAGATGATTTTGCCTTATTCCCTTTCCTATAAGGGAAGGGAAGGTAAACTCCTGTTCAGACATTTTGCGAATGCATTTCATTCCTTTCTTTGTCAAGAAAATCTTCCTCAATCAGTTTGCTGAATAATCAATCTCTTTTCATATAATATCACTACAGTTAATACAAACATTACTTTGTTACAAACATTATGTACGGTACACTAAGTGTAGGCACTTGGCAAGTAATCTATAGTTCTTGACTGTGATTAGGCTTGAGATATGTTGTTACAGGTAGAAAAGTTGGTTACTTTGTTAGACTCTGATTAAGGTTAATATAATCAAATGTTTAGTGAAATGAAAGTCTCAAATCAAATCATTAGAATACTGATAAATCATTTGACACTAATGATAACAATAATATGACATGATTTTTAGGCTACTAGCAGCAGCCAACAATTCAAAATTTTTTATTATTAACAATTCCAACAATACACGTTTCAGGCTCATTCAAAGTATTTGTAGAATACATTTTACTTTAATGTTTTAGGTCTCACTTTTACTGCAAAATGGATAATGTGCATTTGA
This sequence comes from Magicicada septendecula, assembly GCA_034769895.1. Classification (NCBI taxonomy): domain Eukaryota; kingdom Metazoa; phylum Arthropoda; class Insecta; order Hemiptera; family Cicadidae; genus Magicicada; species Magicicada septendecula. Next base: position 113,343,943 of record CM068373.1, read on the forward strand.
TCTTAATAATAATTTTGCGAGTATTATGTAGATGAATGTATTAGTTTATTATTTTAAATAATGATGTCTGAAACTTGGAAAAGTAACTATATTATTTTTTCAGATTCTTCTCACCAGTCCCAAATCTTTGGACAAAAGTGAAATATATAGGTTTTTCACAGACTATTTAGGAAAGGGATTGCTTACATCACCAGGTGGGTTAATCACACATTAATTATATTAATTAATTATTGACTAATAATACCACATATTTAATTACACTTTAGATACACTGGATTTAATGAGGTTCATAGACCTGTGGGTATACTGCTTGATCTAGAGGTCTTGGGTTTGATTCCCTGGCACCACCACTCATCCTGTGGAGATGATAACTATCATCTAAGATAGGTAAACATGGAACTATGTACTTATACCCAGTATCATACGCACACGCGTGTACACACACACACACACACACAGTATGTATGAATTAATTAGACCTTTCCACTGTCCTTTATAGAGTGCCTAATGACATGAATTTTTTTTTTTTTTTTTTTTTTGGAAAATCAACACAGTTATTATAAGTTATGTCTAATTATGTCAGCAAACTATTTAAATCATTTGTAATTTATACATAGATTTACTTTTTTATTATTATTGTTGTTATTAATTGGAATTCTGGAGGCAAGCCCTTCCTGGACAAAATAAAATATTAAATTATGCATATTGTATACAATTAATAATAGTCTGTCAAATGTATATAGGCCTACTGTTTTATTCCCAAAGTTTTTCACCAGAATTCCTAGTCCCTTGGGAGCACATTCATATAAAGATTCTAGCTGTCTTATACAATGATACTACTGACCACTAAAGGATTTAGGAGGTATGGGAAGCTAATCCTGCAAATGTTTCTAACTTAAGTAAGATATCTGTTTTACTGTTGGAGACAATTCCCAACGTTATCAGTCAAGAACTAGCCTAATAAAAAGAACATTACAAATTGTGTATAACAAAAAAAATAAATTACATATATGTACAGACTTGTTATTTTTTTAACTCACTAAATAAGGAGCAGTGTTTATGTATATATACACGTCCCTTTAATTCCTAGGTGAAGCATAAGCATTCAACAAACTTCTGCCAACTTCCATATTGTCCCTGTGCTTGTTAGTCTGTGCAGTTCTTAACCAACCCCTCTATCAAGTGTCCTGTGGGTTCCAGTTATGTGGCCATTCTCAACATGTCAGATTCTTATTTTCTTAAAAAAGGAGCTGTCCGGTTCAAGCTGTGGATCTTTATCTCTGCTCTTATATTTCCTTGTCCAAAGCATCCCCGTATTTCTTCGTTACTAAATAAAATCTTCCAGCGGATCTTTAGTAACCTTCTCAACATCTGTTTGTGAATATCTGAAGCTTACTGTTGGTTGTTCTAGAAAATTCCATGTTCCACAGTAGAACAGACTTCCTAGCATCACAATTCTCATCTTTATTTTGTAATTATAGGCATACTGTTCCTTATAACCTTAGACTTGCAGAAGCAATTCTGCCTTAGCACATTCACTGAATTAAATTTCTTCCATACCTCCTGCATTTGTAATGATGCTTCCCAAGTAAGACAACCTGTTTTAATCTTTACCTGGCTGAGTAATTGTTTTAAATTAATGACAATTGTCTGTGCTCATTCACATTGTTTTGGTATAATTAATTAATACTTAAGCCTGATTTTAATTACAATAAAATTGGCAACTGAGTTTAATAAAAAAGTATTACAAGACCTTATTTTAACTTCATTTTTGAAAAATTTCAGGGAAAGACCTCAATTTCTACTGCTGAGATGCATTTCATACTACTAAATCCTCTTTGGTAGGAGCCTGTTCCTATCAAGCCTCCCCTCTCCCTAAAGCCAGAACCAGTGGTTGTCAAATGTTGTCACATCAGCAACAGCTGTTGTTCCTAAAACAGTTGGAATGTTTTACAATAAGTATTGCAGAACCACTAGTTATATTGCAAAATATTAGAGTCAGCTGCATGGAACTAGTATCGTCAAGGTCACACCGCTTACTTACAGCGTTGCCACTAAGCAACAGTTTCCCTTTCTTCCGAAAAATGCTACACTAGTAAGTAAGCCTACTTAATGTAAAGAATATAACAAAGTGAGAAAGTTTGTAATACATGCATTAGAGTACATTGTTACATTGTCAATAATTCTTAATAATAATTACATCACAATTAATATATTGTTAATAATTAATTAACAATTAATTTCCGTATCTTATACATAACATTCAATTCGACGCGTCAGCTATAGTTTGTTTGAACGAATTTTATACGCATCCTGTGTCTTAAGCTTGCCCCATTTAATTATTGAAGACACCGCACTATTCGTGACTCAGAAAAATATTCTATTTTTATTTCCTGCGCTGCTTATTAATTAAGTAAAAAAATTAGAACTATACTATAAGATGTTACATGCACAAGTAGCATAAAAATAATGGTATGTATAAACGTGAAACGAATTGGATTTCTTAAGAAAATAAGGATAATTTTATAAACAACAAATACAAATGTCTCATGAAATAAATTTAAAATTCCTTATTTATTTATATATATATATATTTTAACTTAAATCTTTAAATATAGAATTTAAATTTATAATTCTATATTTTATGCATTGTCCTTACTAATTTTATAATTAAAATTTTCCTTATTTTATGAACTATAGAATTCCTTATGACTATTATAAATAAGCAGTATGTTGAAAAACTCACCTTAAATAGGGTTAGTCACACAATTATCACTTTGCAAAGTGATAGCACAGAGCACATTCATAACACTCCTGAAGAAAACACGCACACACGGTTTTTTATGTTTCAATAAAAATAGAAAATACTACGCTTCGCTATAGACACGTTTACCACCTATATACACTTTTTAACACTCCTGCCTTATTCGTCTTCGGATTCACTGGACTCAGGTTCGCTGTCACTACTCACACGTAAGTGTATGATGAAGGGCTCCACTGTGGTGTCTCTCGTGCACTGCTTTGAGTAATCGGCTTCTTGTAGTGCCTCCGCATGTCTTACGCACTTCTCCCAGTCTTCCTGAGTTATCCTGTCCAAAGCTTCGTGTGCAAGTTGTTCAATATCGGCCAATCTGAAAGTCGTATTCTTGTTTGCAACATACCGTTTAACTTGGGCCCATATCAGCTCGATCGGATTATACTGACAATGATATGGTGGCAGGCGCACTACTGTATGTCCCATTTCATTTGCCAGTTGATCCAATTCGTACGTCTTCTTGGCCGTTCGGATCTCTTCTTTAGAAAGAAGTTCATCCCTGGTTTCAGCTGTGGAAAATGAAATTCTCTTCTTACGCAGCCACTCCATGATATCCGCTTTACGCCAGTTTGAACATGGTGGTTTATCTACTTGTACAGAATGATAGCTGGCATTATCCATCACGATGACAGAGCCTTCTTCCAAGGAGCGCAACATACCAACAAACCAGGTCTTAAAAACTTCAGCATTCATTTCTGTGTGGTAGTCAGATGCAGCTGAATGCTTACTGCCACGAAAGACAAGTTTGGCACCTGCTATGAAACCTGTACTTGCGGATCCAGCATGTGCAATAATCAGCCGGCCACCTCTACCAGTAGGTACTTTCAGCCCACTGTTCCCTCTGGAGTCTTGCCAGATGTATTTATTCGTATGATTCTGTGATATCCAGGTTTCATCCAAATAAATTATAGGCCTGTTGTCCTCCGTACGATGTATATGCATGGTTCTCAAAAACTTCGCTCTCAAGGCAGCAATGTCTCTGCGCTCCATTAAAAATTTTCGTCCATCGTTGCACTTCTTAAATTTAAAACCAAGCACTTTCAGAAGGCGAAGTACGGAGGCTTCTGAACCAGAATAATTGATTTTCTGACAGAGATCAGCTCGAATTTTGCTTGCAGTGGGGTATTCCCCTCGGTCGTAATATTCTAGTACGGTCCTGCGGACTATTTGTTTATTAAAATCGTCCAGTTCAGTGTTTTTGTGTTCCCGTTTATACCCTTTCCTTGGAGAACTGAACACAACACTCACGCCTTGATCATCTGCCGAAGCAACGGTATTGCTAATACGTTGCACCGACTGGTCAGAAATGCCACAAGCTTCCGCTGTCAATTTTCGAACTTGTGCAAAGTTTATGTTCCTCCTGGCTTCTTCATTATACGCAAGATTTTTAAAAAACTTGTAAACGTTTGCTATGATGACTTTACTTTGTTTTCTAATGTCCTCTCGGCCCGCACGTACACCACCGCTGCTTGTACTCGAACTAAATGTAGGATACTGTTCCTCAATATCACTCATAATAAATACAAATTATTGAAATAAACTAATACACACACTGTCTACAATAAAGACGTCAACCGTTCACATGAAACACACAAAATGTCTGTCAACAATACTAAGGACGATAAATATTTTGGATGTTCGTCTCTTCCTCACCTCGTCCACCCAACCTACTTGGAATGGGGGACTGTAACTGAAATGGGATTGGCTTTTGTCACAACAGCGACAATTTTGTTTACAGAAATTGCTCAGTCCTATTTATCTTTGTGCAACGGAAGAAAGGTAGTAGCGCGGGCAGTAAACATACACATTTTTGAGGGGATTATAAAATGACAAAGGCATTCATAAAAGTGTCAGACAGCAATATTTACCGAAAAGACATGCCGACAGGGTATACGCAATGTGCATACCAAATGTGTACATATACCTAACAGAACTTCCGAACCATATGGCTTAGGAATGACCGTGTAGAGAACAAAAACAGATTCATTTACAAAAGGGAAAAGACCGTGAGTATGAAAAAATTAAAGCGACAACAGCAGGCAAGGTCAGCGTTCTCAGACAACTGTCAGTCTGTAGGATAACCGCCCATGAAGAAAACAGTAAAACTTTAATAAGTAAGTGCACTGTACGGAAATCACAAAATAACTGACCTAATGGTACTTCGTAAAGTTAGGGTGTGTATTGCTAAAAGGTTTAGATTCTAACATAAGAAAAACCAGCGCAGTATAAATAGTAGTTTCAGAGAACTGCAAATCGTAACAAAAAAAAAGCCAAAGAAACAGAAGAAACGCAAAGATAGAAATTCTGTAGATATTTACGCGACAACAAAAAATATGTTGCCGACTCACACAAATTTTTAGAGCTCAAATACTGGCGCCCAGAATTTAACTGAGTAGTGTTACCCACAACTAATTATTCCTGATAAAACAAATTCATTTACGCGATACGCATAAATAAATTTGAAACGAAGAATATAATGTGGATGTATGAAATTTGTTTTCGTAACACTGCTAAAACGCTACACACTGTACTAGCCGGCAACAATGCTGGGCGAGGGGCGTGGAGGTGACAGGGAGAAGCAGTGAAAGTGAGTGACCTTGACGATACTACTTCCATGCAGCTGACTCTAGTTAGTTGCATTTATATTGTTTACATTCTTCGTTGTTTTAGAATTAATTGTGTATTAATCCAACAGACTAAATGTTGATTAACCAAATGAGAGTTTCACATTTTGCACATACTAAAAAGTTTACTGTAGCATAATCCTGGTTTATAAATAAGCCTTTCCTATCTCTACTACACAATTGTTTGATAACAGGCAGCCAGATTTTCTGCTCACTCATAAGACACTATTGGAGATGCAGTGTGTGTGCCCAGAAGCTGTTGCCACTCTTTGGCAGCTGTAATCAAGTGACACCCTTACTTCCTAATGAATAAACGTAATGTTATGTTCTTCTTTGACTGTGTGTTACAGTTTCTGTGATTTGAGACTATTGTTTCAAGTCTACAAAAAGAGAACTATCTAATTATTTATTTAAACCTAAACCAAATAATTATTATAAAAATTATATTTTACAACACAGTGAAACAAAAGAGTAAGGTCTGAAAAAATGTGAAAAAACATAATTTTAAATGCATGCTTTCAATGGTATCCATGTCACTTATTTGAATAGATAAACTAAGCTAGTGACCTTTTGTTTATAGTAGAGTACATGTTTCAAAGTATATGCTTCATCATAAAATCTTAAAAAACAAATCCTTCATAGGAGCTCATCACCAGTCAAAATTTCAATTGCATATGCACTGGATGCATTAGTAGATGCACACCTATTCATGTTTGGTTGACTACACCTACTGACACATATAGAGCAAATAGAAGTGGATTTTTTTTCTTTTTAAGATCTCATGATGAAGCATATGTTATGAAATGCATCATCAGTTATAAAGAAGATGTCACAAGGCGAATTGAAAATGTTAGTTTATCTATAATTTTAAAGTTTGTATTATGTTTTATTATTATTTCAGTTTCCTGGAGAACAACTAACAATTTTAACTCCAAGCTGCTACAGCTATTAATCTAATTTTTTCTGTTACAATATAGGCTGACAAAGATTAAGTACAATGTAATTATTATAAAAATATCAAAGAGCATATTCAGTAAAATTATTGTTTTAATTTTTTTAGTTTTAATACTTTTGCTTACAACTAATGTCATTTTAACAGCTTAGCCTTAAAACTATGTGGCGTTTTATGATAATTTCATGGCATGTAAGGATCTTGCACCATATAGTTTTACAATGGAGCCACCAGGAACATAGGCCCACCTATGATGGTAAATAGAGCATGCGAGGTACGAAGGAAATGATAAAAAAGTTGTTAATGCACAATTTTTTTATGTTGTCGTGTTGACCAGCTGAGAAATGGCGGAGAAACAGACGTCTGTTGGGACCAGCATTCAATAGCAGCATGCTTGAGCAGTTTGTGCCCATTTTCAACAAACACAACAGAATCCTAGTGGACAAGTTGAGACGTCATCTTGACAGTGACCAGTTTGATGTTTGGGACTACATAGTGTTAGCCGATATGGACATGATATGTGGTAAGCACATTATCAACACACACACACGCACAATAAAATAATTATATATAAAATAAATTAACTTTATCAGAATTGTTACTATTGTCAAGATTCTGATTGTAACAATAGTTTTTTTTAATTTATTTTGTAGGAACTGCTCTTGGTGTTGATGAGAAAACTCCAGAAAACCTTAAGTCAGAATTTGCTGAAGCTGTGGCAAGGTGAGTGTTATCAACTTAAAAGTTATTTTTATACTAATAATCTCTTTAAATGTCACTAAATCTTTCTATGGTTGACAATTCCTGGCCATAATCAAACAGTGAATATTGTATATACTTTTAACATCATCACTTCAGTGCATTGTGCTTATCACACCATGGGCACCATTTACTTATTATATTATTACATATATCACCTTTTCATTAATTACCATTTAAAGTTTATCATCTGAATTCTGGTATTTATTAATTTTATTCATTGTCTCACAGTTAACATTAGCATTTTGTCTATATACATTACTTATTCAAAAATAATGTTGCTATAAAATTTTGGAAGGTTGTTATATTTAAGCTGAGTCTTCAAATCGAGTATATATATAAAGACAGGGGAGGGATAGAGATAGAGAGAGAAGAAATAAAAATGACAATAAGGAGTGTAACTGGAATGATGAGATTTAATATTAGGTATTACTAGAATTGTCTAGTAATAGAATGTTTATTCTGTTTTTGAAGTCTTCTTCTGATATAGACCATGTTGACTATGGCTTAAAGACACATTTCACACATATACGAGTGTCCTCAGATCTATGTAACAATGAGGTGGTAAGCAAACTCAGTTATATATCATAGAGGTGGTGGTGGGTAGTCCAGTGTAGCTTGCATAATTTACATGGTCTGTCAACTTCCATGCAGTCACATTAGAAAGTAAAGAATACCAAGTTGTGCTGAGAATTGCAATATTTTGAGGAAATCAGATACTAAAACAGTGCTTCAACCACACAAGAAATTGGCACAATTCTTAAAACTATTAAAAGAAAGAATCCCATTTAACAGTGAAGCTATCTAAAAAATTCCATAGACATTGGCCAAGATAGATCGTAAAGAGATCTATATTGGCCAGATGAGCCATCTGCTTCAAGGTCTACAAGAATCCAAGAACATGTCAGACATTTAGCAGCTGAGAAGTTGGCAGTTGCTGAATTCTTAGATTGTGCAATAGATATTATAACACAATGGTCCAAGAAGCCATAGAAATTAATAAAAAAAAAAAAAAAAAAAACATAACAGAGATGCAGTAATCCTCAGCACAACTTTGTATCCTTTACTTTCTGGCGTAACTGTACGGGAGTCGACTAACCACGCAAACAATGCAGTCGGCATAACACCTGCAGGGAAGGGTCCATTTGGTGGACCACCCACCACCACCCCTACAGAATATAACTGAGTTTGCTTGCCAGCCTTATTGTCACATACAACTCAGGATGTCTGTTGTAATATGGGTGAAATATTGTCTTACAATATATGTTCAATGCGGTCCATACTGGAAGAAAATTTAAAATACAGAATGGGCATCGGCTATGCAAGCTACATGAGAATGTAACACAGTGTTTGTGTGGAGAAACTGACAAAAGAAACACCTAACCAGCTTTATTACACTTCTTTATTTAAGTGTCAAACACAATTTGTTTGTACAAAGAGGCAAACAAAAGGATGACATTTTCCCTTAGACACAGCTGGTAGAATTCCCAAATAATAATCCCTCTAATAATAATCAATAATTTTCCCTAATTGAAAAATATTCATTTTCCTCTCATTTCAAATAAAACTAGAACTTAATTATGTAGTATATTTTGTATGTTCATATAAGGTTGTATACAAAAAAGCTTTTTAAAAAATTCACTTAAAAAATATGAGGGCATGGAGGATAGTTGCTAGGCATTCGTGTGCCTGCATGCAATCTTGAACTTGCCACCCTATGTCTTCCTCCTATCTCAGTATCTGTAAGCTCTAGTCAGTATTAAAAAACATTTTATTAATTTTAATTCAAAAAAATGATCTTTCACCAACTGGATCTGATTCCTATGATGTAAGTAATATTCTTAACATTTTTGCTGTATTCGGAAATGTTGATAACAAATTATTTTGAAAGAGAAGCTGAAAAATGCTCTAAGGTCACCCAGTGGATTTTGGCCAGTTTTAAAGCAATAATTTCATTAAATAACTCAGTCCCATTGATGTCTGCCTCATTTTGAGAAATGGCTCAAGTTTACATAATTAATTATTTTTTTGGGTAATTAAATAAATTACTAGTAAGAAATCCACATATGCTGTCAAATATTATTAATTTTCTGTTCAAAGAGGGCAAGATCTGATCCTGGATTTTTGTTAACAAAATGCTTTATTTTGTAGTTATTTTTCTGACCCACAGAATCTTCTGGGCCCTGGGTTTTTTTTATTTCAAATTCATAAAAGTTTATGTATCATACTAGAAATACGTAACTGGGTGCAATTGGAAGACTGTGAGACATATTAAAAAGTTGAGATTAGATATGTAATAAACATATATATGGCGTTGATGATATGATTTGCTGCTCCCTGATTGTGCTACCCAGATACAGTGCACAGTCACACACCTGCTTACAGTGACACTGGGGGGGGGGGGGATCTTATGATCAAGGAGGTCTTGTTTTGAGGTAGGTAACTGTAACTGCTTGTAACACTTTTGGAGTAGGGCTTCTGGATAAAATATACAGACACTCAATACACAAGCCACACACCAACCAAAGCATTTTTATTGTAGACTTATACAACACTTTCTTAATCACAAAGAAGACAAACCAGCAGTTTCAAAAATTATGACAGTTTTTGCTAAAAACTTTTTTCAAACAAACTTTTAAATTAATAATTTTAGCTTACCAAAAAAGATTTTCTAACATTTGTCTTCAACATACTTTTCATTCTGCACACAAAAAGAAGTAAACATGCAGCACTTTCAAAAATAATGTAAAACCTTACAAAAATAGTGAAATATTTTTACAGTTTAATTGTAAACACACTCTTCACACTTACATATCTCAACTTACTGTAACATTTGTTTAGCTCATCAACTAAATTAAAATTAAATAAATTAAGGCTTTGCAAAGTTAACCAAAATACATTAACTGAACACTAAACTTAAAATTAATAATTATTTAAACAAAAATTCTACAAACATTTAAAAAAAATTTTAAACTTATTTAATGTTTTACTTTTAGGTAATTAATGTATTTAACTAAATCTCACAAACAATTTACTATGTGACAAAAATTTGTAGCTCACTAAATGTTGAAACAACAAACAAGCTACCAAAATAAACATTTTTCAGATCTTACACATGCGCAGTTGATGGTATGATGGCAGTTGCTTCCTGTACAATGTTCAAGCAGTAATAAATTTGGTTTGAATGAATCTTTCCAGCTGAGAGTGGAAGTGAATAACAGAAAATGGGCATAGCTAAAAACCTGTAGACCACTGAAGGTAATCGACACTCCATCGAGTGGTCAATTTGGACCCTCCAATTTAAATAAACGTGTTTCATTTTCTACTCAACATGAACACATACTGAAGTACTGAAGGTAACTGATTCTTCTTCACAACCCGAAGGCAACTGAACCAATGCCTCTTCATGTGGTCAATTTAGGCCCTCCGATTTCAGCCTTTAGACAAATTTTACCAAACATGATGCCTAGCCCAATGAAGTTTCATAAAATTGTTAGAGTGGCTTTTGAGAAAAAATCTGCATACAATTTTTGCTCATTTAATAGAATAGGTTTGCATAGAATAGAAAAAGGCATAGAGGTTTGCAGATTTTCATAAAGGAGGAGGATTTTACAAAAAATAGATTGGATAAACATTGTTGTCACACTCTTCCTAGCATTTCTGTAGATACAAAGAATCAATTATTATTGGTTATGGACTGTTTGGCCCACCTCAGTGCCTGGAAGAGGAGGAGTGGGGTCTGACGTATGGTTCAATCGTGGAATGTGTGAAATGTATGGTGTTAACAGATATGTGCTCAACTTCAGAGCAGTGTAATTAATACTAAACAGATTATTTTAAATTTGTTATAGAGGTTCGGAGTTAGTACTAATGAGATGCTACAAATTTTGGCTGCATTCTGACATAATTTTCAACCTAATGTTACGATTGTGGTATGGTGGCTCTTCCACACAAGAAAAGCTGGTGGCAAATTTTCGCCACTTGCCAGACCTCGTGAGTACCAGAATTGGCAGACTGTTAAATCTAACTGTTGTTGCATTTTAACACCATATTCTATTGTGCCATAATTGTGAATAACATTAGTACAACACATGTTGGGGGTTTAAGTTTGGTGTGTGGCTATTGTAATCTATAAGTCTCAAACTCATGTTTGACATGTTGTAGTGTAAATTATGTAATACTGCCAGTAGTGGCTAGTTAAGTGGCATTTTACACCTCAGATTCACAGAATTTACACTCGTGCAAAGAACACAATAGGCTCTACTAGTTCATAAACACTTACTCCACATGAGTGTAAAAAAAGACAGATGGTCATTGGTGAATGATCATATACTGCACAGCTACTGGAATGTTGCAGAACTACTTACTGTTTGAGTATGTATAGTATGAAAAATTATTCTTGGATTTTGTTGTCCATGACTTGTCCGTCGATTAACTAATTATAAGTATAATACTACTGACTCTGAGCACTAAATTTTTTATTGGTAAAAGTGTGAAATTTTTATAACCTGAACCAGTTTTTGCTTATTACAAGCTTTGTCAGAGGCTGCCACTAGGAGTGCTATCTGTCTTGTTCTTGTTGATGGTGCTGTCGTTTGAAAGATTGATGCTGTGCATGTGCAGTGTGATATGTTCGAATAGTACATGTGATTTGAATTGTGTCTGTTCATTTAGGATGTCGTTTTTATGTGTTTTTGTGTGTACGTGTAGAATATCCGTGTTGCTTTTTATGTTTGTGTATGTGTGGTTTGCTTCAATGAGGTGGTTTGCAAATGTGGATTTGGTGGTGGAGTGTAGTGCCTTTGTGTGTCCAGTATATCTCTGTTTGAAGCAATGTCGTGTCTGGCCTATGTAGAACTTGTTGCAGTTTGCCCAATTTGATTTACCTGGTGTTCACAAACTAAACTGATCAGACTGTAACAAATTCTATATAAGCCAGACAGGACGTTGCTTCAAACAGAGATACATTGAACACACAAAGGCACTACACTCCACCACCGAATCCACCTTTGCAACCCACACATACACAAACAGCAACATGGATATTCTACATGTACACACAAAAGGCCAAAAACTAGACACTCTTGAACAACTAGAAATATACAAACACATAAAAACGACATCCTAAATGAACAGACACAATTCAAATTACACGTACTGTTCCAACATATCACACCGCACACACACAACATCGATCTTTCAAACAACAGCGCCGTCACCAAGAACAAGACGGACAGTACCGGTACTCGTAGTGTCAGCCTCTGATGAACCTTGTAATAAGCGAAAACTGTTCAGGTTATAAGGTAAAAATTTCACTTTTTCACCAATAAAAAACTTAGTGTTCCAGTCAGTAGTATTATGCTTATAATTAAAAGTTATAATTTCATTTAATACATTTGATTTCTTTTGGCTTAAGAAATACACCTTGATATACATCGGCGCAACAAGGAATTGAACGCATGACGTGTTCATCTGTAGCCAGCAGTTTTTACCCTTTTTTACCTTGTAATTTCCGTCCAGTGACGTCGAGCGTAATTTGTATGGTTACGCGTTTCAGGCCATGTGGCCCATCCTCAGACCATCACTCCGAGAGGAGCTCGTTAAACAATAAAATCCACACAAAACAAACACATAATAAATAAATACATAAAATATATTAAATAAACATATAAAAGCGTTCTATTATGTTTTATGTATTTATTTATTATGTGTTTGTTTTGTGTGGATTTTATTGTTTAACCAGCTCCTCTCGGAGTGATGGTCTGAGGATGGGCCACATGGCCTGAAACGCGTAACCATACAAATTACGCTCGATGTCACTGGACGGAAATTACAAGGTAAATTGTAAATTATATATAATTATCATACAGTGACCTGGACCGCTTTAAATATGTTTAAGTTTTTACCAATTGGACCACTGGTTTTATTTTCTCAAGAAATATCATACTTGTACAGGTTCAATTTACTGTTGTTATAGTTTAAATTAGACCGAATTTTTATTGAATGTTATTAGTCATTGTTTTATCAGCAGTTAATACTTTTCACGTATAATTAGTTTTATTTCTAAACAGATGATTGAGAAGAAAAAGGAAGAATACAAGCGTAGGAAAGAAGAAGGATCTGCTAAAGGTAATAATAATATATATATATATATATTGTAACGAGTTATTGAGCGCGTACCTGTTAAAATGTGTTTACACTTGTTTATTATGTGTATAAGTGTTGATGTGGTGTGTTCGCCTCACACCGGTCGTTACAATAATAGTAGACACTACTGAAGTCTGTAGCGTGATCCAAATTGCCAGTACAACCTGCCTGTTAATTCATAGGGGTTGCGAATCCCGGGTGGCGCCAAATTGTTTATATTAAAACAATTAAAATTGTGAAATTACAAGTTGATAAGTGTTATTAGCGTTGACAGCTGGAGCGTTCAAATGGTTCCCGCCGCTGTACAGGTTGCCGTATTGTCCAATCGTGACGAGCGCTAGTTGGTTACTGAATAAAAATTGCTAACACACATATATTCTACAACGTCCTATGAAATAAAACAATGGTAATACTCTGTACTGTAATTTTAATACAAATTCAGTCATTCATTAATATGATAAAAGGATTATAAATGGTTTAATAACAAATTGCTCCGGCTTAGAACATGAGACGCCAATATTTCAAGGTTGGCGAAATCGGTTTTAAAACAAATTATTTCGATGATGCCGTCATGGCCTCTGTTTACATACACTATATTAATCTGTTTAAAATCTGGGGTCCTTTGGATTATAAAATAAGACATAAACGTTGGTTACATTAAAAAAGTACACTACCATACCTTATACGTACTTAAAGAATATGAAGTGTTTTTACAAATTGTTCGGTAGTGTCGTATTGTTTGTTACAAAGTTCGCACACTAATGCGAGGTTATATTTTAATTAACAAATGTTTTTACGTAAGTTGATATGCATTAAACTTTTGAAAGAAAATTAACTTTGTTTAATAGTGAGAAATTTTGATCGTTTTGAGAAATATTTAATTTAATTTGGTTTCTGGGAGAAAGGAATTTATTGGATACTTATCAGTTCAGACAGTGTTGATATGCAGTCATCTGGGGTAGTGGAAATTCTGCAATTTTGGACTGGTTTTAGGCTTCGGGCATCTTCTTCTGTCTTGTCTTGGGACTTTCTGTTATTTAATTTCTTGTGATTTGGTTCCAGGACATCGTTTAATCTTGGTAGTTCTGCATATATTCGTCTTTGGTTTTTGTTGTCAACTTCCGAAAGTCTTTTTAACTATTTAATGGAAAATTTCAGTCATCACAATTTTGCGTGCCGCTTACCCACGCGTCATTTCTTCAAGTCTAATAAATTTAACGGAAAATTAGTATTGGTAACAGTAACCCTTTGATTGGTTAAGACCTCTTTCAAAAGCATTGTTAAGAGATTTGAATTTTTATTCAAATTTATTATGTATTTTTTTAAATGATTTTATTCCTCTATCTTCCCTTTGGGGCAATAAATAATATCACTATGGTATTTCTTTCCTTTCAAAGTTTAAAATGATACCTCATAAGGTCATATTCTATTATACATTAACTTTAGTCTAAATATTTGACATTTGATAAATTACATATCTCTCTTAAATTAAACTTTTATAATAACATTTCTCTTTTAAAATGATTTACATATAATTACTGGCCATTTACTGGTCTTAGATTAATAAATTTCCTTGTGAATTTGTTACAATTGACATTTGTGTGTGTCTGACAGTTAGACATTTTCATAGCCAAAAGTAGCCATGATGTTATTTTGTTTATTTCTTTTAAATTACATTTTAATTCAGCCTGATGGGCTTTACCTTGTTATCATATTTGTTTGTGTTGTGTGTTGATTCTGTTTGTGTTTTAATCACTATTCAATCCAGTTTTCATTATACATATTTTAAAATATAACAATTAGGCTTATGGACTGCAAGTTCCTTTCAGCCATATCCTCTTCATAACATTGAAACAAACAATTCTTTATAAGTTATTAGTTACTGTTGGTTTTAACATTAATTTCATTCTTTTGCTACTACTTTGAGTGATAAACATCATCACTTCTTGCAAACTTATTAAAGTTATTTCCCCTTTTAACATGGGGTGTTTTATTCATTGTATACTTAATTTTAAAACAAAAGCTTATTTCAATATTACTACCTTCCTCCATTCCATGTTAATACAAATTGTTTTTGTCTGGGCTTTCTCCCTGAATAATATCACATGTTTTACTTATCTTTATTTGAAATATTATTTTTAATTATTCTTAATTATACGAATGTTCACAAGATCACTCAAATCATTGACTGTTTATCGATGCTTTATAAAGTGTTTTCTTATTTATTATTACATTTTTATTACTTAAAATATCTATTTCCACGTATCACCTTCACCTTTAATTAACAGAGGTTTATCACTGATACACACTCACTATTTTTAGGGTATTTACACTTTCACTATTGCACTTTATTTTGGTTCACTGTTTGTATTAAGTGTTACTTAGTGGGTAATCCCTATACTTATTTCTCCTATTTTTTCTCACTATTTCTTTACAACATAATTCTTATTATTAATGACATTTGGTTATTTACCTTTCATTAAATCTAACCTTAATAATTGTGTTAGTGTACTTTTCTACACTACGTTACTTTATAATTGTCTTTTGTTTTAAAATAGGTATATAAGTTATTTCAATTACAACAATACTATTTGTTTCATTAGTGGATAATTATTTGGGGTTTATTTACAGTATTCTATCTTTGAGTCTACCATTTCTCCCCTTTATATGTGGTGTTAGTTTCTCCTTGGGTTCAACCTGCCTCCTCTTCATTCTTCCTCTTCTTCTTCTTCATCTTCTTCAACTTCAATTGTCTTCATTTTGATTCGGTTCTCCTCTTCTCATCTGGTTTAATTTCTATTTAGTCGTAGGAATTTGTTCACTTCCTTTGATTCTTCTTTAGTTCTGGTTTCTTATCTTCTTTTGTTTGTTCATAATTGTTTGGTCAATCACCTTTTGTCTCTGTGTATGTTTCGTGGTTCCCTTCTTTGTGTTTCTGTTGTTGGGTCAGTCACTTGGGTTGGGTAATATCGTCGTTCGTCGTGTCATAATATTTATATTTTATTCATTTTTAAACATTTTATTTTATATGAAGTATATTTACATTAAGAATTATCTTTTTTATCCCTGGTACTGGGGTGGCTTATTTGTGTTGTAACAATATATATATACAGTACAGTCCCGTTTAACCGAATCCCGTTTAACCAAATTTCCGGGTCAACCGAATCACCGAAAATACTTTGGTATTACCATATTTTATACTGCTTCCATACAGGGACTGTACACAAACATTCGGCCGGCGCCCCGCGCGAGAACTCGTAGCGTTGACTGTCCACTGACTCAGCCCCCCCACCAGCGTCTATTTTTAGCACACCTACTAACACTATTGTCGCTGTCCAAGGACACCTGTCAGTTATGTTTTGAATTCTGTCTGATGTGGCTGGCTCATGATAATTTTTGTACATTAGTAGTGTATTGTTTGTCGCGTTGTGTTTAGTGTGTCAATATTGTTTAGTGATCTGCAGTGATTATGGCAGAAAAGAGAAAACGAGTTGTTGTGACAATGCAAAAAAAAACTGGAGGCTATTAATCGTCTGGACAAGGGTGAGTCAGTAAAAAACATTTCTATTGAATATGGAGTTGGGGCAGCAACAGTTTGTGACTGGAAACAAAATAGAAGTCAAATTGAAGATTTTTGCGCTAAAATGGTTAGTCAAGACACTTTAGGGAATCGGTCCACTATAAAGAAACCTAAAAATGAATCCTTAGACGAGGCACTTTTAATGTGGTTTGAACAACAACGTGAGCGCGGCGTGCCTATATCCGGACCGATACTTAAGAAAAAGGCATTGAGTTTAAACCAAAAGTTGGGTGGAGACCCAAGCTTCACTGCCAGTATTGGATGGCTCAGTAGGTGGAAAGATTGACACGGGGTGAGGCAGCTGACGATAACTGGGGAAAGTCAGGCGCTGTTCTTGATGCTGAAGAGTTTAAGAAGAAGTTAGAAAAAATTGTTAAGGACGAAAAATTAAGTCCTGCTCAGATATACAGTGCCGATGAAACTGGGCTGAACTACAAAATGTTGCCTACAAAAACATTGGCATCAAAACTAGACGAGGCAGCTCGTGGTCATAAGAAAAATAAAGAAAGAGTTACGTTACTGGTTTGTAGTAACGCTTCAGGCACCCATAAACTGCCACTTGTTTTGATAGGGAAGTCAACCAACCCAAGGGCTTTAAAGAATGTCAAGCGTAGTGCATTGCCTCTACATTATGCACCTGAAAAATCCGCCTGGATGTCATCAAATATCTTTAAGGACTGGTTTTTTCACCACTTTGTTCCCGCAGTAAAAATATTTTTGACAAAGGAAGGGTTGCCTCTAAAAGCCATTCTCCTCATGGACAACGCTCCCACCCACCCGGGAGCAGATGAGTTGAAATATGGTGACATACGAGTGCAGTTTTTACCTGCAAACGTCACAGCTCTTATACAGCCGATGGATCAAGGTGGGATCGAAACTTTGAAGAGACTATACAGGAGGAAACTGCTCAGTAAAATCATTGATAATGATGAAGATGAAGATCCTAATGACATCATATCCACGTTGAAACAAATAACGATCAAGGACGTGATCTACATGACAGCTGCAGCATGGGAGGAGGAAACGGCAGTCGCTCTAAACAAAACTTGGAGGAAACTCTGGCCCAACGTGCCTACAACAGTGTCGCAGAATAAAAATGAACCTGATGTTCCCATGGAGTGTAGTGACGAGAACTTCGTATCACAGCTAAACAGTCTGGTAGGCAGATCGGAGATTCAAATAAACGATATAGCGGAATGGATACAAGGTGATGAAGAACCACATCCAATTCTTAGTGAAGATGACATTGTTGCCGCATGTTCAAGTCACCAGGCAGGTGAGCTCAGCTCCGATGATGATGATGGTCCATCCCTTCAAGAAAAGAAAGGGCCAAACCATTCAGAAGCAACTAGGATGTTTGAAGACCTCATGGTGTACCTTGAACAACAAGAGGAAACATCTCCTGCTGAGCTGCTTCTCATTAAACGCCTTAGAGATCGAGCTGCAAAGAAACGTTCTTCTCATATGAAGCAAAAGAAAATATCACATTTTTTTACTTCCTCGATTTAATTTTGCATTCCATCGTGCAGGAATGTTTTTGTGTTTTTAGAAATTTCATATTTTTATTCATTCTATGCCGCACATTTTCGCTACATTAAATTTTGTTTTACTGTACTGTATTCCACCATAATTCTTTCATGTTTGTTGCGAATTTCATGTTTTATTATTCATGTGCGTACGTTTTTATTTCCTACATAGAGTAATGTATAAATTTTTCACTGTACTATTGTATTTCACTACAATTTTTTTATGTTTGTTACGACTACTGTACTTTTCCAAAATGTCTCATTCATGTAAAATAAAATATGTATTATTTCACTGCATTTTTAGCATACTCTATTTATAAATTAATACCTGTAGAGTGTTGTGATGCATTCGTTTGTAATAGGCCTATTGTAATGTGCCTTGCTATTGTAGGCCTTGCTCGCCCGTGGGCCGTGACCCCGTGAACAACACAACTATCCGGTCTGAGATATGAAAATACATATTTTCCGGTTTAACCGAATTTTCGTTTAACCGAAGCCTTATGGGTCCTATCAAATTCAGTTAAACGGGACTGTAGTGTATATATATATATATATATATATATAATAACAAAATAAAATGTGTGTTGAATGTTTTCTGTGTTGTTGTGGTTTTGCAACATGTGTAATGAGCACCTACCTGCTGTCCGTTCTTGCGGCTTCTTCCGACTATGGGCGTGTGGATTTGTGATTTGAATTCGCCAGTAGGTTAACTCAAGTGTACAAAAACAAAACGCTAATCTTGTTATAATTATTGTGAAGAGTTTTGTGAGGTTGGTAGGCTCCATAGTACAGCAATAAAAATACAGTGTGGGGTAATAAAATCGGGGTTTATTATTCTAATCACACACAAGAATGAAAAAAACTTATAGTTACAACAATTCTTACGAACTAAAACAGTAAATAGAAACTGGTATGATGTTTTCTGAATGGTTACTATTATTCAGAAAATGAGCTTGTTATTTTCAAATTATATTAATTGTATTTTTCTTGATTTCAAAGAAGTTAGTTTTAAATAATTTAATTTATGGATTTAATTTAATTTAATTTAATTTGCAATGCTTTTAAAATGATTTTAATTACTCTAAAATGCTTGGAAATATTCTGAAATAAACTAGGCGTGAATCTAGTTCAACGTGCCTTTATTTACTTGTGATTTGACTCACGTATACTGCAGTATAAGTAATTAATTAATTCTCTGTTAAGATTTTTGTATAGCGCTTTTCTTTTTATCTATTTCTAATTCTTAGCTAGGGCTTATTAGTTACTCATACATGCTATACAGATGATCACAATTGAATATTTCTTATTAATTTAGAGTCTCTGATTTATAAGCATCTGAATTATTTCTTTTACAATGATTTAAAAAAATAAAGGAAAAATTGATCTTTTGAGAAGTGAATAATTTGATTTTGACTTCCCTGGTTCAGAAGATGATGTAGAGATGCTCCGGAAATCCCTCGCTGTCCTGGTCCAATCTGCTAGAGACGACGATCTACTGAGCGTCCTGGATTTTGGCGATAAGTTCGGGAATCAGCAACACTCTGCTCCTTCTGCAACTGGTGATGGTTTTACGTCTGTAGTTTTAACTGCTACAACTGCGTCAGGCTCCTCGTTCGATTCACGTTTCACTTCAGCATGTTTGTCTTGTTACGGGTTGTCGCTCTGCTCGTCAGTTCTTCAGCTGTACCACTGGTTATAGACGGCCTCTTCTGTCGTACTCTTGAAGTGATTTCTTGTAGTATATAGTTGATCTCTTGCATGCGTACGCTAACAGTTAATGTATTGCGCAGTACGCTTATTTGTTGATAAGTAAGAGTATATTGAATAGACGCTATTATTACGAGTCGTTACAGTTGATCTGTTGAACAAGACGATCGTAATTATGCGTGTTGACATCTCGAGTCTTCACAAATATATGTTACTAAGACGATTGAAGATGTACGTGTGTTCCTCTTGAGTACTGGCAGTCGAGTGTTCTTTCAGCCGAAAACTCTGCGTTAGTTCCAATTTTTTTTGAATGATTTGATTGGCTGACACACTCTCCCTTCTACTTGAAATTTGAGTCACCTCATTCTGTGAGAACGAAAATAATTCCCACAGTCTGAGAATTAATATTATTTTTAATATTCTGAACACACCGGATTTTAATTGTCGGTGCGGATGTCCGGTCGCAATTTATATTGCGATTATCTTGGCTGCAAGCCAAGTTATGCTAATTCTAAAATATACATTTGGTTGTTAATTCTTATGACTATTACATATTAAAAGCTCTTCTGTGTAGCTCAATTACTAAGGAAGTTATTAACATAAAATCAATTATCTCTCTTAATGTGTAATTATATTAAATAAAATTCGCACACCGTATTATTAATATTTCGGCAAACATTTTGGCTATTTTGGATTTTGCCTAAATTTACTGGTTTCCGAAATATTAATAATTGAAAGTTTGGGCGTGTCCCTTATTTGTTATACAGTAAACCCTCGATTTAACGGACCTCGATTTAATGGACAGAAAAAAAAAGCATGATGTTTTTAGGCTTTTGAAACGTATAATGTGCATAAACTGCAGACTCTCCTGTTCTGGTGATATTGCTTGGCTATCGCAGCATTCTTTCGTTTCTTGTTTTGAAACGCAAATTTTCTCATCTCCAATTGTATTTGATGAGAACGGAGATAAGAATTCATTTAATTCTTCACGATCCCCTCTTTGTGTTGTCGTTGACGCAGGCGTCGCACACGTTCAGTGGAAGACATCACGACGACTAACACTGAACAATATACACTGATATGCATCTTATTTCACTGTGACCAAATTTATTTATTACTAACATCACCTGGAGCATTACATTTTTCGATGACGTTACACATTTTGCATCACGCATTTTGTGGAATGACCCCAGCCTAAAAACATTATCATGTTAAAAAAAAATTTTGAGACGAAAAAATCACGATTAAGTTTCGAAGTCCATGGTTGTGATTTAAATTTGGTGGTAGTTCATAACCATAGCAACGCATTTTCACTCTTGAATATTCGGCTATCTTCATGATAATTCATATGCACGCGCAGTTCACATTCGTACAGCGTCGCATCAGTTTATTCAGAGAACACAGCGTGTACACTACATGTGTTTCTTAGTACGAACCTTGCACGTGTTAAATAGAGAGTCTTAACGAGTTTATACTTGCGTTGTTACAGCAAGGCCCATTACTTTATTAGTGAATTACAGCATAAGTATGTCTGGTGTTACGAAAAAACGTGTGAACTTGAGTATAAAGCAAAAGCTTGAACTAATAAGTAAACTTGAAGGTGGCGCGTCTGTTGCACATGTTTGTGAAGTGTACGGTGTAGAGAAACAAACCGTTTCAAGACATTCGAAAGAATAAAGATAAACTTATTCAGTTTTCGCTAAAGTACAGTGTTGATAGTTCGAAGAATGAGGGAGAAAGAAAACACATTAAATTAGCCAAACACAAACATTTAGAGGATGCTGTGTACAAGTGGTTTATTCAACAACATTCTAGTGGCGTCATTGTTCGTAGTGTGGAGTTGCGGGCTGCTGCTGATAAACTGGCGAAACATATTGGTATCCAATTTCAGTGATGGGTGGCTTTGGCGTTTTCGTAAACGACATGGCATCACAAATAGATTAACATGTGGGAAGATGGAGATGATGACGATGACAACGATGAAGAAACATCTGTTACAGGAGGCCCTAAATTATCAGCGATAATAAACAGCATGGACGAAATTATCGTGTACATTGGGGAGTCTTCAGATCCGGAAGTGTGTGCTTATTATGACCATTTTAGACAGTTTAGATCTTTAATAATAAAGAAGCAACATTCTAGTGGAAAACAACTGACTCTTGATGCGTTTATCCAGAATAAATAAAGGTGTGTACATAACACTGTATTTGCATGATATTAATAGTACGTATTAAAATACAGATAAGCGATGTTGTCGCTGTTACAATAGAAAAACACACTGGCAGTTTACCCGTTATTTAGAAACATGTTATTCACACCCCCTCTACTCATCCTTTGTCTTGCTGCCTACAGAAGGGTGCGAGCACGCACGCGTGCGCACGCACTTACACTTTTTCTTCCTATTCTTTGTTCAGTTTGCTGTTAAAACGTACGGTTGCAGTCATAAATCATAATGCCAGAGTTAACAACAGCCAGGCAAACTGCTGTTGCTTACGCAGTAAACAACTCATAGATACCAAAAGCGTTCGTCCTGCCAGAAGTCAGGTATAACTTTGAATTTTGTTAGCGTGCGAATGCAAGACGCAGGCCAAATTAGCGACCATGTTTTTAGGAGAAAAAGTGCGGCTTGTATTCGGAACAATACGGTATTTGCATGATATTAATAGTATTAAAATTTCAAGTGTTATAGGCCTATTTGACTTAAATATATCCTCAAAAAACAAAATTTGCGATTTAACGGACTTTCGATTTAACGGACACCCCTCAGCCCCAATTAGTCCGTTAAATCGAGGGTTTACTGTACTGTGTGTGATTACGTAACGGCAGCTGATGTTGGCGTGTGAGCCTGTACAATGCGTTAAGATGCACGCTACATCATAAGAGTTGAATTTCAACGCTTTAAATTTATTTAAACATTGATATAGTAAACCCTTTACATATAACTCCAAATCAATGAGATTTGGTCACGTTATATACACCCCCACCCGTTAAAAAAAAAAAGAGTGTAGGATATACAATTTTTTTTTTTTCAATTTCAATTTTTTTTTAGATATACATTGGTTATGCTTGACAAACTATACATTGTATTATCTATCTACTAACATATACACTGGTATCACTATTCTTTATCATATAGCTTAATTCTAATTGAATAACATATTGATATCGTGCATAAAATTATTGTGTAACAAATGTTTGTAGCATGGGTAGTAGTTAATAGCAAACGTTTAATAAAGAATGTCACTGATAACGACAGACATCAGCGGCACGCTGTAACTAAAACAAAATCCCCCTTTGTTATATAATTTGATATAATTTAATTATCGATTGTTGTTTAATGGATTCTTGTGTATTACATGCAGTAATTCTCTTTTATGATAATTGATAAATATGATTTTGATTAATTATAGTATGATAATCTATTATGGATAAATTATTAATTTGCTGGTTTGTATGAATGTAACGGTAGCGTCGAACTTGAAGCCGAACTCCTCTTCTGGAAAAATGTCGTCTGTGTAAGTAAAGTCAAGTGTTGTCTGGACAAATAAATTAATATAAAGAACACTTTTCACGGACCTGATTGTCGTACTAGATGTTCAGATGTTCACCGCCACAAAATAAACTGTCAAGGTTAATTTGACCAGTTTAAATTTTATAATCAAGGTTATGTAGCACCTTGAAGGTTATGTGGGCGCCATATGGGTTTTCTTGAGAAAAGTTCCCATAAAAAACAAATTTCTAAATTTAAAATTGCATGTATTCACTTTTTCTGTTGGTTAAATGCTTATGGCATTTAAAAATAATTTAAATAGTGTATTGAAAAATTACTGTTTCAAATATACCTCAGTGTAGGCTATACTGAGGTTTACTTATCTAAATTGAAATAATTGAACACAAAGGTTATGCTGTATAACATTAGGGGTTTATTATACCCTCAAGAATTAAATTGAATAAAAATACATTTACAATAATACAGTCGGATTTCAGAGTATCCGTCCACTGACTGGTCTAGCTCAGTTAAGAACAATATAAAAACTCTTATGGTTATTAACAAAATTTTAATAATCTTTAACTAGATACCTCAAGGTAGGTTCTTGTAAATACAAAAATAGAACGTTATTAATTGCTTTGATAGATATTACTATGATAGTAATTCATTTTTGGCCTCTTTTAAAAACTCGCAATTATATTTTAGGTTAACGAAAATTTTGTCAGCTAAGATTCTAATTAATATTATAACAGCTAAATCTAACACATAAATTCTTACGTCGGATTATTAAAATCCTTTAAATAAATGAATACAGTGTTCACAAATAATAGTGTGATTGTTTTTTGCGTCAGTACAAATGTATGATAGTAACGATCAGTGAAGGCAGATAAACAATAAAATTGGTCACTGTACTACCTTGCTTTTTTAATCTTATAGATTAAAAATTAAACACTTTAGCGATCGGATTATATTGACCGCTATATAACTGCACTTTAATCGCACTTGGAACGAGAATTCACCCTCTTCTAACTAATAACGGGTGGTTAACTTTACAGGTTAAATTCAATTTTCTCGTTCTGAATACGCGCACTGTCTAAAAAGAGGCACTATTACTTGTCGATGCACTTTTGTATGATGAATCGCTGTTCTATTAATTATTTTAATGAAATTTAGAGTGTTTACTACTACTATGTTGTAGTGAATTAATAAACTATACAACGACGTCGAGCCGCAACTGCTTAGCTCGTGATGAAGGAAGAGAATGCGAATTTTTCAGCGTTTCTCTGATTATATACCCCCGTCTTAGATCGACGTTAGGGACAAAAGTCGCTGAGTAAACTCTTTTTTGATTGATACAGATTACCGTTACAGTAAAGTATTGTTTTTCTTAGTCGCCACCGTCGCGCTCTCTGTATCCGATTGGCGTTGTTGTTGGTTTTCACTGATAATTTCATAAATCTGGTTTAAGAAATGATGCTAACACTCACTATTAACTTATTACACTTTCGATCTCTAAATTATCATCATCAAATTAACGCTTATTGTCTGCTCTTTATTTTGATGTGGCATAATGCTGGTTTGCACCTAGCTTTCACTGACAATACATAAAAATAGTGTTTTGAAACATAGTTTCTTATTGTCGTCTGCTAATAATGCACAATGCGACTATTTTCCTATCTTTTTACATTTTGTTATTTACACTGTGTTCTCTTTAGAACGATATTACATGAATATAATTACATACATTATTACTAAATATCACTATAATATTAACGACTCGGAACACAAAGTTTTTTATAAGTAAAAACGTAAAGTTTTACCTTACAGCCTAAACCGGCTTTCACCTATAGAAGGCTTCATCAGAGGCTGTCGCTAGTAGCGCTGCTCGTCTTGTTGTTGGCGACGAGAAAGTGTTTCGAAAGATTGAAGCTGTGTGTGTGTGGTGAGATGTGTTCGAATAATGCGTGCGATTTGAATTGTGTCTGTTCGTTTAGGATGTCGTTTTTATTTGTTTTTGTGTGTTTGTATATTTCTAATTGTTCTAGAGTGTCTAGTTTTCGGCCTTTTGTGTGTACGTGTAGTATGTTCATGTTATTGTCGATGTTTTTATATGTGTGGTTTGCTTCAATGAGGTGGTTTGCGAAGGTAGATTCTGTAGTGGTGTGGAGTGCTTTTGTGTGTTCAATGTATCTCTGTTTGAAGCTACGTCCTGTCTGGCCTATGTAGAATTTACTGCAATTTGAACAATTTAGTTTATATACACCGGGTAGATCGAATTTGTTTTGTGCTTTGGGCATGCGTTTTGATAGTGTGTGTTCTGTTTTGTTAGTAGTTTTGTATATAATACTCACAAACAATGACAGACACTCACATAAAATACTATACTGGCACAGATACGTTGATGACATTCTAATACTGTACAGGGGAAACAAAAGACAATGTGAACAGTTACTAACGCACATAAACAAAATACATAAAAACATAACCTTCACTGCCGAATACGAACACAACAATACCATAAACTTCTTAGACCTCTCCATCACAAAACTAGAACACAGGCACAAATTCAGTATATACAGAAAACCAACTACAACTGACACACTAATACACAACACCTCCAATCACCCAATACAACACAAACTAGCTGCTTTTAGAACCATGATACATAGACTTAACAACATCCCCTTAGATGAAATAGACTACAAAAACGAACTAAACACGATAAAATATCTAGCAGAATCTAACGGTTATGACAGAACAATAGTCAGTAAACTCCTACACAAAACACAAAACAAACAACAGACAAAGACAGAAAACAACAAATTCATAACACTAACATACATCAACAAACAAACAGAAAAAATTGCCCACAAATTCAAAAAAGCAGGTTACAGAATCGCTTACAAAACTACTAACAAAACAGAACACACACTATCAAAACGCATGCCCAAAGCACAAAACAAATTCGATCTACCCGGTGTATATAAACTAAATTGTTCAAATTGCAGTAAATTCTACATAGGCCAGACAGGACGTAGCTTCAAACAGAGATACATTGAACACACAAAAGCACTCCACACCACTACAGAATCTACCTTCGCAAACCACCTCATTGAAGCAAACCACACATATAAAAACATCGACAATAACATGAACATACTACACGTACACACAAAAGGCCGAAAACTAGACACTCTAGAACAATTAGAAATATACAAACACACAAAAACAAATAAAAACGACATCCTAAACGAACAGACACAATTCAAATCGCACGCATTATTCGAACACATCTCACCACACACACACAGCTTCAATCTTTCGAAACACTTTCTCGTCGCCAACAACAAGACGAGCAGCGCTACTAGCGACAGCCTCTGATGAAGCCTTCTATAGGTGAAAGCCGGTTTAGGCTGTAAGGTAAAACTTTACGTTTTTACTTATAAAAAACTTTGTGTTCCGAGTCGTTAATATTATAGTGATATTTAGTTAAGTAACGGACACGTCATGGACAACGAAATCCAAGAACATTATTACTATTAAAAGCTATTTACAGCGGAACAATATTAAATCTTAATATAATTATGATAATACCTTATTACGAAAATTCCTTATTCTCTAAATACATTTTACTTGGCCTACTCAATTTAAAGGCATACAATAATAATTGAGTGGTGGTATTTCACATCTCATTTGTCATATTTATTATTCAGTAAATTTAATGTTCATTAGGAGTCCTGTTTCCCTATTAACTTACTGACAAATTCGTTTATGCATGGTCTAGATACATTTATGGTACCAGGGTTTATTACCTGTTTATTATTAATTCTAATTACATATCGTTTAATTAGGAAGTTGCTTATACACACAAGGCTTCCTTTTATAATTATCTTTACTCTATGTTGTTATATCTTGGTTGGTAAAGCTAGCTTTTTTGTAGCTTTGTGACTACAGCTAGTATAGTAAGTCTTTGTTATTTCTATCATAGTTTTTCTGTTTTCAGCTAAAACGCTGTTATTGTTATTACTTTATTAAAGTCATTTGTTATTTAGTTTCTAGTTACATGCCTCTACACATTAATGTCCTGAACTGGCTCGCTTGACAGCTTATTGTGAACTTTGCATGTCCATTAGTTAAAGTCAGTCATTGTGTTTGTTGTAGTGTCATGCAGTGTATTTATCACTGCTTCTTGGGATCCTTCCTCTTCTTTCTTCTTTGCTGGTCCTTCTCTTCTTTGTTACATTCATTACAATGATTTACTTTACAACTTTGGTGTCATATTTTACCCTTCTGGTGTGTGTTTTGGTTATGTAACATTTTGTGGTGTTACATATACTCCCCTCTCAAAATTGATAATTTGAGAAAAGTTCTATAGTTTGAAGAAATTATCACTTTATTTTGTTTTAATTATCATATTACTGCTTCTATCTGCTTTAAGTTCAATAGTCTGTTGGTGTGTTGATCTAGACTGAGTTCTCTGCTAGTATTATTTTCAGCTTACTAGTATTGTTCAAGTTTTTTATACTCTTAGTCATTTAGTTATATCATATCATAGTTCTTAAATTAACAATTTCCCTGTTTTACAATAACACATTTTTCTTTACATTATACACATGTTGATTCTTGTGACAAACTCTTTTGTTCTTTCATTTACCTCACAGTGGTTTATTTAATCCTTGACATATTACAATTCCTTAACATTTATAGTGGGTTCGGATTCAAAGAGGCTCTATTTGGCATCCATTCTCCGCCTTTCCTCAACTATACACCCACAGAATCAGAGGAATCTTCATCTCTGTCTGGGACAATAAAAAGTTGCACATAACAACAGTTGCACTATCACAACATATAACATATAATATATCATTTATTTTTCAATATAAAACATCATATTCAATATAATACTGAAAGGATTAGAGGTGTCATTATTATCACTGCTAATGCTTTATCATTTTATCTAACATACTTCTCTTCACAGGTCATTATTTTATAACTTGACATATTTGTTATATTATTGTCAGCCTTGCTGCTATTCATCAACACTAGTTTGTAAGTTGTTTTTGTTATTTCACTGTTTTTAAATAACACACTTAACTTTATCACTATATAATAATGCAGTTGGTCTTTAAGTTCTTCTTTAGTTTCACTATAGTTCACTTTTAACACTGTTTATACACTGGGTTTTTAACACTTTGTTCGTTATCTTCTTGGATTATCAGGGGTTTACAATATTCATTTGATAAACATTTTTTGTATACAATATTGATAAACACTCTTTGTTATATACAATATTCATGTGATAAACATTTTTCTTTCTCTTCATTCCTTTATAATAGCCTTCTCTTATATTAGGTACTCTCTTTGTTGTTTTGCTCCTCTGCTCCTTCAAGTGTTGGGTTTTTGAACACTTATTCTAGATGTTTTTCATATGTTGAAATTAATGTTGAAGGATGAAGCACATTGTGTTTGGTTTGTTCGTATTGATTTTTATTCACATTTATCTTTATTATCTCAACTCCTTTTTGGTGGTTTGCTCCTCATATTATTATTTTCATCATTCTCATTCCTTGTTATAGCCTTCTTCTGTATTACTCTCTTTGATGGTTTGCTCCTCTGCTCCTTCAAGTGATAGATGTTTACCACTTATTCTGGATGATAATTTCATTTGTTGAAATTAATGTTGAAGGATGGAGCAAATTGTGTTTGGTTTGTTCAATATAGTATATTATATTTATTCAATAGGTATAAATTTTTCTTGCTTTCACCATTCTATTGGGCTCATTATGGGTCAATTACACTTTCTTGGGATCACTTCATTTATTTAT
Organism: Magicicada septendecula; assembly: GCA_034769895.1. Classification (NCBI taxonomy): domain Eukaryota; kingdom Metazoa; phylum Arthropoda; class Insecta; order Hemiptera; family Cicadidae; genus Magicicada; species Magicicada septendecula. The sequence continues at coordinate 113,373,368 of CM068373.1, forward strand.
GCTTATAGTATTATATACCTTGGTAATGTAAACATTATGACATTCTACATTTCATGATAATTTTTATTATCCATAATAGGTTTAATATCCTTTAATTAGGTTCACATAATTCTGGATGTTTACTATTTTCTTTATCTTTTGGTTGCTTCTCTCGGTTATCTTTGATATCTGTCCTTTTCTTCAGTGGTTAATGGTTCCTAGGTTTAGCCATGGTCACTCATATTAGGTGTGTTTGTTGTTTGGATCATCTTTATGTTCAGATGGTTCTCAGTACTTGTAATGTACCTCACTATCATCTCATCTTTTCACTTCGTAGTTATCAAAGTTTCCTTTAACTTGATGTCTGTAGTTATGGTTAATTCGTTTTTAATTAACAGGTATTGTAACTCTTCTAACATAAAATAGTCACTGGTATTTAATACTATTTTAATCATTCCGTCATCTGGATTATTAACCAAATATTTTAATGGTCTGTTATTTATTGAGAATATCACTGACATTGTCTGATGTATTTCACTTGTTGGCATATTCAATTTAAATATATCTTTATTTAAGTTTTTATTCACTATTTTATGGTGATTTACTTTTAATATTTTTATGAAGTTCTTTTCATACTTTTTGCCATTGATTCTTGCTCTATGATTAATAACTGGGTTGTCCATGAAGTTAATTAAACCACTCCTAGTCATCTCTAATATTTCCCGTGTAATTCTCACTTTCTTGGGACGTATCGTTCTTCTTTCTTCCTTTCTCTTACTCATGTGGTTCTCTATTTCCTTTTCATCGGTTTTCTGAATCACCTGGTTCTTTACACTTTTAATGATGGCTTCTTTGTGCTGAATACTCTCTTCATTTCTGTGGTGTTTATTCTCAGATAACAATGCTTTTGAGTCTTCTTTATTCTCTGTTTGTTTACCATTACCTTCAGATGGTAGACTTACCGCTTCCTTGTTTTTATCATCGTCTACTGTGATAGTTTCTATCGATGGTTTGCCTTCGTCTTTCATTTCTTCCCTCCTCTTCTCGTTATCTTCTTTCACTGATTCGATATTCTTATTAATCGATACCAATTTTTTATTTAATTCCTCGTAATGTCTCCTATTTTCTTCTCTTATTTTCTTCATCATCACCATGAGTTCCATATACTCAGTTTGTGTGAGAGGCATGATTGTTCTATTGTATTTGCCGGGCTAATTTAATATTAAAAATTTATTAATTTAATATTTTTAAAGCCGCACTCTGTTGGTCGCCACTTTGTAATAAAACGTGTATTGCCATGTGTAATTCTGCCACACGTTGGATGCGTCATTTTGTAACTAAAACGAAACCCCCTCTGTTGTATAATTTGATATAATTTAATTATCGATTGTTGTTTAATGGATTCTCGTTTATTACATGCAGTAATTCTCTTTTATGATAATTGATAAATATGACTTTAATTAATTATAGTGTGATAATCTATTATGGATAAATTATTAATTTGCTGGTTTGTATAAGAATGTATCTGTAGCGTCGAACTTGAAGTCGATCTCCTCTTCTGGAAAAATGTCGTCTGTGTATGTACAGTCAAGTGTTGCCTGGACAAATAAATTAATATAAAGAACACTTTTCACGTACCTGGTTGTCGTACTAGATGTTCAGACGTTCACCGCCACTAAAATAAACTGTCAAGGTTATTTTGACCAGTTTAAATTTTATAATCAAGGTTATGTAGCACCTTGAAGGTTATGTGGACGCCATATGGGTTTTCTTGAGAAAAGTTCCCATAAAAAACAAATTTCTAAATTTAAAATTGTATGTATTCTCTTTTTCTGTTGTTTAAATGCTGATGGCATTTAAAATAATTTAAATAGTGTATTGAAAAATTACTGTTTCAAATGTACCTCAGTGTATGCTATACTGAAGTTTCCTTATCTAAATTGAAATAATTGAACACAAAGGTTATGCTGTATAACATTAGGGGTTTATTATACCATCAAGAATTAAATTGAATAAAAATACATTTACAATAATACAGTCGGATTTCAGAGTATCCGTCCACTGACTGGTCTAGCTCAGTTAAGAACAATATAAAAACTCTTATGGTTATTAACAAAATTTTAATAATCTTTAACTAGATACCTCAAGGTAGGTTCTTGTAAATACAAAAATAGAACGTTATTAATTGCTTTGATAGATATTACTATGATAGTAATTCATTTTTGGCCTCTTTCAAAAACTCGCAATTATATTTTATGTTAACGAAAATTTCGTCACCTAAGATTCTAATTAATATTAACAACTAAATCTAACACATAAATTCTTACGTCGGACTATTAAAATCCTTTAAATAAATGAATACAGTGTTCACAAATAATAGTGTGATTGTTTTTTGCGTCAGTACAAATGTATGATAGTAACGATCAGTGAAGGCAGATAAACAATAAAATTGGTCACTGTACTACCTTGCTTTTTTAATCTTATAGATTAAAAATTAAACACTTTAGCGATCGGATTATATTGACCGCTATATAACTGCACTTTAATCGCACTTGGAACGAGAATTCACCCTCTTCTAACTAATAACGGGTGGTTAACTTTACAGGTTAAATTCAATTTTCTCGTTCTGAATACGCGCACTGTCTAAACAGATGCACTATTACTTGTCGATGCACTTTTGTATGATGAATCGCTGTTCTATTAATTATTTTAATGAAATTTAGAGTGTTTACTACTACTGTGTTGTAGTGAATTAATAAACTATACAACGACGTCGAGCCGCAACTGCTTAGCTCGTGATGAAGGAAGAGAATGCGAATTTTTCAGCGTTTCTCTGATTATATACCCCCGTCTTAGATCGACGTTAGGGACAAAAGTCGCTGAGTAAACTCTTTTTTGATTGATACAGATTACCGTTACAGTAAAGTATTGTTTTTCTTAGTCGCCACCGTCGCGCTCTCTGTATCCGATTGGCGTTGTTGTTGGTTTTCACTGATAATTTCATAAATCTGGTTTAAGAAATGATGCTAACACTCACTATTAACTTATTACACTTTCGATCTCTAAATTATCATCATCAAATTAACGCTTATTGTCTGCTCTTTATTTTGATGTGGCATAATGCTGGTTTGCACCTAGCTTTCACTGACAATACATAAAAATAGTGTTTTGAAACATGGTTTCTTATTGTCGTCTGCTAATAATGCACAATGCGACTATTTTCCTATCTTTTTACATTTTGTTATTTACACTGTGTTCTCTTTAGAACGATTTTACATGAATATAATTACATACATTATTACTATTAAAAGCTATTTACAGCGGAACAATATTAAATCTTAATATAATTATGATAATACCTTATTACGAAAATTCCTTATTCTCTAAATACATTTTACTTGGCCTACTCAATTTAAAGGCATACAATAATAATTGAGTGGTGGTATTTCACATCTCATTTGTCATATTTATTATTCAGTAAATTTAATGTTCATTAGGAGTCCTGTTTCCCTATTAACTTACTGACATAAATTCGTTTATGCATGGTCTAGATACATTTATGGTACCAGGGTTTATTACCTGTTTATTATTAATTCTAATTACATATCGTTTAATTAGGAAGTTGCTTATACACACAAGGCTTCCTTTTATAATTATCTTTACTCTATGTTGTTATATCTTGGTTGGTAAAGCTAGCTTTTTTGTAGCTTTGTGACTACAGCTAGTATAGTAATAGTCTTTGTTATTTGTATCATAGTTTTTCTGTTTTCAGCCAAAACGCTGTTATTGTTATTACTTTATTAAAGTCATTTGTTATTTAGTTTCTAGTTACATGACTCTACACATTAATGTCATGAACTGGCTTGCTTGATAGCTTATTGTGAACTTTGCATGTCCATTAGTTAAAGTCAGTCATTGTGTTTGTTGTAGTGTCATGCAGTGTATTTATCACTGCTTCTTGGGATCCTTCCTCTTCTTTCTTCTTTGCTGGTCCTTCTCTTCTTTGTTACATTCATTACAATGATTCACTTTATAACTTTGGTGTCATATTTTACCCTTCTGGTGTGTGTTTTGGTTATGTAACATTTTGTGGTGTTACATATACTCCCCTCTCAAAATTGATAATTTGAGAAAAGTTCTATAGTTTGAAGAAATTATCACTTTATTTTGTTTTAATTATCATATTACTGCTTCTATCTGCATTAAGTTCAATAGTCTGTTGGTGTGTTGATCTAGACTGAGTTCTCTGCTAGTATTATTTTCAGCTTACTAGTATTGTTCAAGTTTTTTATACTCTTAGTCATTTAGTTATATCATATCATAGTTCTTAAATTAACAATTTCCCTGTTTTACAATAACACATTTTTCTTTACATTATACACATGTTGATTCTTGTGACAAACTCTTTTGTTCTTTCATTTACCTCACAGTGGTTTATTTAATCCTTGACATATTACAATTCCCTAACATTTATAGTGGGTTCGGATTCAAAGAGGCTCTATTTGGCATCCATTCTCCGCCTTTCCTCAACTATACACCCACAGAATCAGAGGAATCTTCATCACTGTCTGGGACAATAAAAAGTTGCACATAACAACAGTTGCACTATCACAACATATAACATATAATATATCATTTATTTTTCAATATAAAACATCATATTCAATATAATACTGAAAGGATTAGAGGTTTCATTATTATCACTGCTAATGCTTTATCATTTTATCTAACATACTTCTCTTCACAGGTCATTATTTTATAACTTGACATATTTGTTATATTATTGTCAGCCTTGCTGCTATTCATCAACACTAGTTTGTAAGTTGTTTTTGTTATTTCACTGTTTTTAAATAACACACTTAACTTTATCACTATATAATAATGCAGTTGGTCTTTAAGTTCTTCTTTAGTTTCACTATAGTTCACTTTTAACACTGTTTATACACTGGGTTTTTAACACTTTGTTCGTTATCTTCTTGGATTATCAGGGGTTTACAATATTCATTTGATAAACATTTTTTGTATACAATATTGATAAACACTCTTTGTTATATACAATATTCATGTGATAAACATTTTTCTTTCTCTTCATTCCTTTATAATAGCCTTCTCTTATATTAGGTACTCTCTTTGTTGTTTTGCTCCTCTGCTCCTTCAAGTGTTGGGTTTTTGAACACTTATGCCGGGTTCACACGGGGCGTGAATCACGAGAGTGAGCCACGCTAGCGAGCTTGCGTTCGTGGCGCTCACGACAGTGTGGAATCTTGAACAGTTCACACTTCCACGACTAGTTTATAACGACACGCCAGCAATGAACGAGCTAGTTGCTGAAAGCTGTGCTGTTGTGAGTTCCATTTTTTGTAATATTCTGGCCGAAAGGATGGTTCGCTTACGTGACACGATGACAAAAAAACGACGACAAAGACGCTGGTGGGTTAGAGAGTGGATATTGCGAAGAGGAATTTCAGGAGCAACGAATTTAGTTGATACGGAACTGAAAAATCAGTATGCAGACGATTTCAAAAATCTACTGTGGATGACTAAAGACCAGTTTGAGTATCTCTTGCAACGTGTTGGACCTCTAATTTCAAAATCTGATACAAACATGAGGAAAGCGATTAGTGCAAAAACAAAATTAGAAGTGACGTTACGCTATTTAGCCACAGGAGACTCATTCAAAAGTTTGGAATTTTTCTTTCGGGTTCCAAAAAACACAATAAGTATATTTATTCCGGATACCTGCGAAGCTATATACAATGTACTAGGAGAATACATAAAGGTAAGTAATAATACAATGTGCTATTTTTATCTTTTTTATTAGTTTTAACTGACAGTGTTATTTGAATTATATATTTTGTTATTTGTAATTACTAATTACTAATTAGTAATTTTTATATGAATTTTTATCAAAATTCCAAATTAGTTTAATGAAAATTATTTGTAATTATAGTGAACAATTCAATTATAATTCTGTGTACGTACTTTACGAAAAATTAGTTTTTTATACCATAAACAATTAAATTTATTGTAAATGGTTGTTATCTAAGTCTCTTAAAAAATAGTAGTCTTCATCATTACTGGGAGAAAACGCACTTCCTGTAGATTCCATTCCGCTTGTTGCTTGTCTTGAGTGGTCACTATCGGAGGGATTTTCTGGTGGGCACATTGTGTTTGTTAGCATATTAGTTATTGTTTGTTGTAATCTCATAGCTGTCGGAGGTCCGATACTACGTAACATGGATGCAACGTACTTACCAAAACAATCGTAACTGTCATCTTTGTTTACAGCAACTTGTGACGCGCGGTTTGATATGTCTTGCAGTTTATCGATGGCCGCTGACATAAAATTTATTTCGTAATCATGTGCAGTTTTTCTATTTTTTGTTTTCGAAGGGTGTGATTGACTAGAAGAAATATTTCTTTTTACTGTATTCCTAGGAGTTTCGATTTCCGATGTACTTTGTTGTGTGCACGGCAAGGCTTCTTCGGAATGTTCTTCAGCACTACGATCTTCAACTTGTGTTTCTGATTGTTCCTGTTCTGATGGTTGTTCGTTACTTTTGTTTGGCAATACCTACAATAACAAAAAAAAATTTGTTTCAGGTACCGGCAACATTAGATGATTGGAAAAACATTGAATATGGTTTTCGAAACCGATGGAATTTTCCAGGTTGTGTGGGGGCTTTGGACGGAAAACACGTCATACGAGCTCCTCCAGGAACTGGCTCCGACTATTACAATTATAAAAAAAGTTATAGTGTTGTATTACTGGCTTTAGTTGACTCTGATTATAGCTTTATGTATGTTGATGTTGGATCTAAAGGAAGAGGATCTGATGGAGGTATATTTCAAAATAGTTCTTTATATAACGCCTTAGAAACAAACTCTCTTGCAATACCAACCGATTTTGTTATTGTGGGAGATGACGCATTTCCCTTAAAAACTTATTTGATGAAACCCTACAGTCGGCGTAATATGTCCCTGTCTGAGAGAATTTACAACTATAGAATTTCCAGGGCCCGAAGAGTAGTCGAAAACGCTTTCGGCATACTCGCGAGTAAATTTAGAGTGTTTGAAAAACCAATTTCTTTAAAATTAGAGACGGTAGATAAAGTTGTCCTCGCGTACTGTACGATCCACAATTGGTTGAGGAAAACAAATCCCTGTTATGTATCAGGAGGTTTAATTGACTACGAGGATGAAAATCATCGTGTTTTCCCCGGATCGTGGCGTCAAGATAAAAATAGTGGCTTACGGGATCTACCAACAACTCTTCATAGAAATGCAACCCTCCAGGCACAACAAACGCGGGAAAAATACCGCGATTATTTTAATAATGAAGGGTCTGTGCCCTGGCAAAAGAAACTAATCACTTAAGTGTCAAACACGAATTGTAGTAACACAGTACTGTAAACATAAGACAATAATACAAAAAAGTTATTCAGCAAATTTTGCAAATATACAGAAATTTAATTTAATTTATAAGGTTCAGAAAATTGTCTTATTATTCTAATATGTTAATAACAGAAAAGAGAAAATATGTTAATAATGTTAATAACAGAAAAATATGTTACTCTCATATTCTAATGACAGAAAATATCGCCTACATTAAATGACGTAATACATATTTATAACTGTAATTTGCTTACATATGAAATAAGCTTAAAAATTAATATAAACAAACTTCATTTGACCTTGTGTACATGTGTCTCAAAACTCTTTGCGATTACAGTATTGTTGCAGTGAATATTGTTGTAGTGAACAAAACAAACACTATTGTCGCAGTAGGTTTGGTTCACTTTTAAAGTATTGTAGTTAACCGCCTTTCCTTTTGTGTTTCATTTTCTGTTTTCTCATGATATGTTGCTAGTGTATAATATTTGTATGATTATAACCAGTTATGTACCCACAGAGGTTTTGTAAAATATTTACTGAATTTTATATTTAAATTTCATTAAAGAAGTTATGTTAGCGAGTAGGCCTATTGTAAAATAAAAAATTAATTATTTTAACAAATAAATGTAATGTAAAATTAATAAATGTAAAAATTATATAAAAAGTTAATTTTGTACTTTTTTACTTACCGGAATGATTTTAGTGTCTCGTTGTTGAACAAAAGGATGAATAAAAGAATGCATCTTCTCGAACCAGAAGACTTTTGGTTTGTAAATATCATCTGTGCCACTTCCTGATCGCTCACTATCTGCAATTTTTTTTAATTCCTGACAGTAAGAACTTCTTAAATTTTTAAATTTTGTGATCACTTCCTTAGGTCCGAATCCAAGTGTATTTAATGCATCGCTTATTCTCTTAGCTGCGGCCGCTCGCAAATCTCTATCCCGATAATCTTCTAAACTTGGATCATACAAAACGTTTTCCATTTCATATAGTTCGAGAAAACGCGCAGTTTCATTATCGCTGAATTTCATTGCTCGCTGTGACGACATCTTGCATTCACGAAGACCTGTTCACGACTGAAATATCAAACAGGTTTGATCCCTTCACGCTTGGATCGTGAGCGGTTACTCACGAATGCAAGTTTAACGACTGTGCGTTCACACAGGAACGTGGCGTACGAAAGCGTGACTCACGCTCGGATTCACGCCCCGTGTGAACCCGGCATTATTCTAGATGTTTTTCATATGTTGAAATTAATGTTGAAGGATGAAGCACATTGTGTTTGGTTTGTTCGTATTGATTTTTTATTCACATTTATCTTTATTATCTCAACTCCTTTTTGGTGGTTTGCTCCTCATATTATTATTTTCATCATTCTCATTCCTTGTTATAGCCTTCTTCTGTATTACTCTCTTTGATGGTTTGCTCCTCTGCTCCTTCAAGTGATAGATGTTTACCACTTATTCTGGATGATAATTTCATTTGTTGAAATTAATGTTGAAGGATGGAGCAAATTGTGTTTGGTTTGTTCAATATAGTATATTATATTTATTCAATAGGTATAAATTTTTCTTGCTTTCACCATTCTATTGGGCTCATTATGGGTCAATTACACTTTCTTGGGATCACTTCATTTATTTATGCTTATAGTATTATATACCTTGGTAATGTAAACATTATGACATTCTACATTTCATGATAATTTTTATTATCCATAATAGGTTTAATATCCTTTAATTAGGTTCACATAATTCTGTTTTCTATTTTCTTTATCTTTTGGTTGCTTCTCTCGGTTATCTTTGATATCTGTCCTTTTCTTCAGTGGTTAATGGTTCCTAGGTTTAGCCATGGTCACTCATATTAGGTGTGTTTGTTGTTTGGATCATCTTTATGTTCAGATGGTTCTCAGTACTTGTAATGTACCTCACTATCATCTCATCTTTCCACTTCGTAGTTATCAAAGTTTCCTTTAACTTGACGTCTGTAGTTATGGTTAATTCGTTTTTAATTAACAGGTATTGTAACTCTTCTAACATAAAATAGTCACTGGTATTTAATACTATTTTAATCATTCCGTCATCTGGATTATTAACCAAAAATATTTTAATGGTCTGTTATTTATTGAGAATATCACTGACATTGTCTGATGTATTTCACTTGTTGGCATATTCAATTTAAATATATCTTTATTTAAGTTTTTATTCACTATTTTATGGTGATTTACTTTTAATATTTTTATGAAGTTCTTTTCATACTTTTTGCCATTGATTCTTGCTCTATGATTAATAACTGGGTTGTCCATGAAGTTAATTAAACCACTCCTAGTCATCTCTAATATTTCCCGTGCAATTCTCACTTTCTTGGGACGTATCGTTCTTCTTTCTTCCTTTCTCTTACTCATGTGGTTCTCTATTTCCTTTTCATCGGTTTTCTGAATCACCTGGTTCTTTACACTTTTAATGATGGCTTCTTTGTGCTGAATACTCTCTTCATTTCTGTGGTGTTTATTCTCAGATAACAATGCTTTTGAGTCTTCTTTATTCTCTGTTTGTTTACCATTACCTTCAGATGGTAGACTTACCGCTTCCTTGTTTTTATCATCGTCTACTGTGATTGTTTCTATCGATGGTTTGCCTTCGTCTTTCATTTCTTCCCTCCTCTTCTCGTTATCTTCTTTCACTGATTCGATATTCTTATTAATCGATACCAATTTTTTATTTAATTCCTCGTAATGTCTCCTATTTTCTTCTCTTATTTTCTTCATCATCACCATGAGTTCCATATACTCAGTTTGTGTGAGAGGCATGATTGTTCTATTGTATTTGCCGGGCTAATTTAATATTAAAAATTTATTAATTTAATATTTTTAAAGCCGCACTCTGTTGGTCGCCACATTGTAATAAAACGTGTATTGCCATGTGTAATTCTGCCACACGTTGAATGCGTCATTTTGTAACTAAAACGAAACCCCCTCTGTTGTATAATTTGATATAATTTAATTATCGATTGTTGTTTAATGGATTCTCATTTATTACATGCAGTAATTCTCTTTTATGATAATTGATAAATATGACTTTAATTAATTATAGTGTGATAATCTATTATGGATAAATTATTAATTTGCTGGTTTGTATAAGAATGTATCGGTAGCGTCGAACTTGAAGTCGATCTCCTCTTCTGGAAAAATGTCGTCTGTGTATGTACAGTCAAGTGTTGCCTGGACAAATAAATTAATATAAAGAACACTTTTCATGTACCTGGTTGTCGTACTAGATGTTCAGACGTTCACCGCCACTAAAATAAACTGTCAAGGTTATTTTGACCAGTTTAAATTTTATAATCAAGGTTATGTAGCACCTTGAAGGTTATGTGGACGCCATATGGGTTTTCTTGAGAAAAGTTCCCATAAAAACCAAATTTCTAAATTTAAAATTGTATGTATTCTCTTTTTCTGTTGTTTAAATGCTGATGGCATTTAAAATAATTTAAATAGTGTATTGAAAAATTACTGTTTCAAATGTACCTCAGTGTATGCTATACTGAAGTTTCCTTATCTAAATTGAAATAATTGAACACAAAGGTTATGCTGTATACATTAGGGGTTTATTATACCATAAAGAATTAAATTGAATAAAAATACATTTACAATAATACAGTCGGATTTCAGAGTATCCGTCCACTGACTGGTCTAGCTCAGTTAAGAACAATATAAAAACTCTTATGGTTATTAACAAAATTTTAATAATCTTTAACTAGATACCTCAAGGTAGGTTCTTGTAAATACAAAAATAGAACGTTATTAATTGCTTTGATAGATATTTACTATGATAGTAATTCATTTTTGGCCTCTTTTAAAAACTCGCAATTATATTTTAGGTTAACGAAAATTTTGTCAGCTAAGATTCTAATTAATATTATAACAACTAAATCTAACACATAAATTCTTACGTCGGATTATTAAAATCCTTTAAATAAATGAATACAGTGTTCACAAATAATAGTGTGATTGTTTTTTGCGTCAGTACAAATGTATGATAGTAACGATCAGTGAAGGCAGATAAACAATAAAATTGGTCACTGTACTACCTTGCTTTTTTAATCTTATAGATTAAAAATTAAACACTTTAGCGATCGGATTATATTGACCGCTATATAACTGCACTTTAATCGCACTTGGAACGAGAATTCACCCTCTTCTAACTAATAACGGGTGGTTAACTTTACAGGTTAAATTCAATTTTCTCGTTCTGAATACGCGCACTGTCTAAAAAGATGCACTATTACTTGTCGATGCACTTTTGTATGATGAATCGCTGTTCTATTAATTATTTTAATGAAATTTAGAGTGTTTACTACTACTGTGTTGTAGTGAATTAATAAACTATACAACGACGTCGAGCCGCAACTGCTTAGCTCGTGATGAAGGAAGAGAATGCGAATTTTTCAGCGTTTCTCTGATTATATACCCCCGTCTTAGATCGACGTTAGGGACAAAAGTCGCTGAGTAAACTCTTTTTTGATTGATACAGATTACCGTTACAGTAACGTATTGTTTTTGTTAGTCGCCACCGTCGCGCTCTCTGTATCCGATTGGCGTTGTTGGTTTTCACTGATAATTTCATAAATCTGGTTTAAGAAATTATGCTAACACTCACTATTAACTTATTACACTTTCGATCTCTAAATTATCATCATCAAATTAACGCTTATTGTCTGCTCTTTATTTTGATGTGGCATAATGCTGGTTTGCACCTAGCTTTCACTGACAATACGTAAAAATAGTGTTTTGAAACATGGTTTCTTATTGTCGTCTGCTAATAATGCACAATGCGACTATTTTCCTATCTTTTTACATTTTGTTATTTACACTGTGTTCTTTTTTGGAACGATATTACATGAATATAATTACATACATTATTACTATTAAAAGCTATTTACAGCGGAACAATATTAAATCTTAATATAATTATGATAATACCTTATTACAAAAATTCCTTATTCTCTAAATACATTTTACTTGGCCTACTCAATTTAAAGGCATACAATAATAATTGAGTGGTGGTATTTCATATCTCATTTGTCATATTTATTATTCAGTAAATTTAATGTTCATTAGGAGTCCTGTTTCCTTATTAACTTACTGACATAAATTTGTTTATGCATGGTCTAGATACATTTATGGTACCAGGGTTTATTACCTGTTTATTATTAATTCTAATTACATATCGTTTAATTAGGAAGTTGCTTATACACACAAGGCTTCCTTTTATAATTATCTTTACTCTATGTTGTTATATCTTGGTTGGTAAAGCTAGCTTTTTTGTAGCTTTGTGACTACAGCTAGTATAGTAATAGTCTTTGTTATTTGTATCATAGTTTTTCTGTTTTCAGCCAAAACGCTGTTATTGTTATTACTTTATTAAAGTCATTTGTTATTTAGTTTCTAGTTACATGACTCTACACATTAATGTCATGAACTGGCTCGCTTGATAGCTTATTGTGAACTTTGCATGTCCATTAGTTAAAGTCAGTCATTGTGTTTGTTGTAGTGTCATGCAGTGTATTTATCACTGCTTCTTGGGATCCTTCCTCTTCTTTCTTCTTTGCTGGTCCTTCTCTTCTTTGTTACATTCATTACAGTGATTCACTTTATAACTTTGGTGTCATATTTTACCCTTCTGGTGTGTGTTTTGGTTATGTAACATTTTGTGGTGTTACATATACTCCCCTCTCAAAATTGATAATTTGAGAAAAGTTCTATAGTTTGAAGAAATTATCACTTTATTTTGTTTTAATTATCATATTACTGCTTCTATCTGCATTAAGTTCAATAGTCTGTTGGTGTGTTGATCTAGACTGAGTTCTCTGCTAGTATTATTTTCAGCTTACTAGTATTGTTCAAGTTTTTTATACTCTTAGTCATTTAGTTATATCATATCATAGTTCTTAAATTAACAATTTCCCTGTTTTACAATAACACATTTTTCTTTACATTATACACATGTTGATTCTTGTGACAAACTCTTTTGTTCTTTCATTTACCTCACAGTGGTTTATTTAATCCTTGACATATTACAATTCCCTAACATTTATAGTGGGTTCGGATTCAAAGGGGCTCTATTTGGCATCCATTCTCCGCCTTTCCTCAACTATACACCCACAGAATCAGAGGAATCTTCATCTCTGTCTGGGACAATAAAAAGTTGCACATAACAACAGTTGCACTATCACAACATATAACATATAATATATCATTTATTTTTCAATATAAAACATCATATTCAATATAATACTGAAAGGATTAGAGGTTTCATTATTATCACTGCTAATGCTTTATCATTTTATCTAACATACTTCTCTTCACAGGTCATTATTTTATAACTTGACATATTTGTTATATTATTGTCAGCCTTGCTGCTATTCATCAACACTAGTTTGTAAGTTGTTTTTGTTATTTCACTGTTTTTAAATAACACACTTAACTTTATCACTATATAATAATGCAGTTGGTCTTTAAGTTCTTCTTTAGTTTCACTATAGTTCACTTTTAACACTGTTTATACACTGGGTTTTTAACACTTTGTTCGTTATCTTCTTGGATTATCAGGGGTTTACAATATTCATTTGATAAACATTTTTTGTATACAATATTGATAAACACTCTTTGTTATATACAATATTCATGTGATAAACATTTTTCTTTCTCTTCATTCCTTTATAATAGCCTTCTCTTATATTAGGTACTCTCTTTGTTGTTTTGCTCCTCTGCTCCTTCAAGTGTTGGGTTTTTGAACACTTATTCTAGATGTTTTTCATATGTTGAAATTAATGTTGAAGGATGAAGCACATTGTGTTTGGTTTGTTCGTATTGATTTTTTATTCACATTTATCTTTATTATCTCAACTCCTTTTTGGTGGTTTGCTCCTCATATTATTATTTTCATCATTCTCATTCCTTGTTATAGCCTTCTTCTGTATTACTCTCTTTGATGGTTTGCTCCTCTGCTCCTTCAAGTGATAGATGTTTACCACTTATTCTGGATGATAATTTCATTTGTTGAAATTAATGTTGAAGGATGGAGCAAATTATGTTTGGTTTGTTCAATATAGTATATTATATTTATTCAATAGGTAAAAATTTTTCTTGCTTTCACCATTCTATTGGGCTCATTATGGGTCAATTACATTTTCTTGGGATCACTTCATTTATTTATGCTTATAGTATTATATACCTTGGTAATGTAAACATTATGACATTCTACATTTCATGATAGTTTTCATTATACATAATAGGTTTAATATCCTTTAATTAGGTTCACATAATTCTGGATGTTTTCTATTTTCTTTATCTTTTGGTTGCTTCTCTCGGTTATCTTTGATATCTGTCCTTTTCTTCAGTGGTTAATGGTTCCTAGGTTTAGCCATGGTCACTCATATTAGGTGTGTTTGTTGTTTGGATCATCTTTATGTTCAGATGGTTCTCAGTACTTGTAATGTACCTCACTATCATCTCATCTTTCCACTTCGTAGTTATCAAAGTTTCCTTTAACTTGACGTCTGTAGTTATGGTTAATTCGTTTTTAATTAACAGGTATTGTAACTCTTCTAACATAAAATAGTCACTGGTATTTAATACTATTTTAATCATTCCGTCATCTGGATTATTAACCAAAAATATTTTAATGGTCTGTTATTTATTGAGAATATCACTGACATTGTCTGATGTGTTTCACTTGTTGGCATATTAAATTTAAATATACCTTTATTTAAGTTTTTATTCACTATTTTATGGTGATTTACTTTTAATATTTTTATGAAGTTTTTTTCATACTTCTTGCCATTGATTCTTGCTCTATGATTAATAACTGGGTTGTCCATGAAGTTAATTAAACCACTCCTAGTCATCTCTAATATTTCCGTGTAATTCTCACTTTCTTGGGACATATCATTCTTCTTTCTTCCTTTCTCTTACTCATGTGGTTCTCTATTTCCTTTTCATCGGTTTTCTGAATCACCTGGTTCTTTACACTTTTAATGATGGCTTCTTTGTGCTGAATATTCTCTTCATTTCTGTGGTGTTTATTCTCAGATAACAATGCTTTTGAGTCTTCTTTATTCTCTGTTTGTTTACCATTACCTTCAGATGGTAGACTTACCGCTTCCTTGTTTTTATCGTCGTCTACTATGATTGTTTCTATCGATGGTTTGCCTTCGTCTTTCATTTCTTCCCTCCTCTTCTCGTTATCTTCTTTCACTGATTCGATATTCTTATTAATCGATACCAATTTTTTATTTAATTCCTCGTAATGTCTCCTATTTTCTTCTCTCATTTTCTTCATCATCTCCATGAGTTCCATATACTCAGTTTGTGTGAGAGGCATGATTGTTCTATTGTATTTGCCGGGCTAATTTAATATTAAAAATTTATTAATTTAATATTTTTAAAGCCGCACTCTGTTGGTCGCCACTTTGTAATAAAACGTGTATTGCCGTGTGTAATTCTGCCACACGTTGGATGCGTCTCTTTGTAGCTAAAACGAAATCCCCCTCTGTTATATAATTTGATATAATTTAATTATCGATTGTTGTTTAATGGATTCTCATTTATTACATGCAGTAATACTCTTATGTAATTGATAAATATGATTTTAATTAATTATAGTGTGATAATCTATTATGGCTAAATTATTAATTTGCTGGTTTGTATAAGAATGTAACGGTAGCGTCGAACTTGAAGTCGATCTCCTCTTCTGGAAAAATGTCGTCTGTGTATGTACAGTCAAGTGTTGCCTGGACAAATAAATTAATATAAAGAACACTTTTCACGTACCTGGTTGTCGTACTAGATGTTCAGACGTTCACCGCCACTAAAATAAACTGTCAAGGTTATTTTGACCAGTTTAAATTTTATAATCAAGGTTATGTAGCACCTTGAAGGTTATGTGGACGCCATATGGGTTTTCTTGAGAAAAGTTCCCATAAAAACCAAATTTCTAAATTTAAAATTGTATGTATTCTCTTTTTCTGTTGTTTAAATGCTGATGGCATTTAAAATAATTTAAATAGTGTATTGAAAAATTACTGTTTCAAATGTACCTCAGTGTATGCTATACTGAAGTTTACTTATCTAAATTGAAATAATTGAACACAAAGGTTATGCTGAATAACATTAGGGGTTTATTATACCATAAAGAATTAAATTGAATAAAAATACATTTACAATAATACAGTCGGATTTCAGAGTATCCGTCCACTGACTGGTCTATCTCAGTTAAGAACAATATAAAAACTCTTATGGTTATTAACAAAATTTTAATAATCTTTAACTAGATACCTCAAGGTAAGTTCTTGTAAATACAAAAATAGAACGTTATTAATTGCTTTGATAGATATTACTATGATAGTAATTCATTTTTGGCCTCTTTTAAAAACTCGCAATTATATTTTAGGTTAACGAAAATTTTGTCAGCTAAGATTCTAATTAATATTATAACAACTAAATCTAACACATAAATTCTTACGTCGGATTATTAAAATCCTTTAAATAAATGAATACAGTGTTCACAAATAATAGTGTGATTGTTTTTTGCGTCAGTACAAATGTATGATAGTAACGATCAGTGAAGGCAGATAAACAATAAAATTGGTCACTGTACTACCTTGCTTTTTTAATCTTATAGATTAAAAATTAAACACTTTAGCGATCGGATTATTTTGACCGCTATATAACTGCACTTTAATCGCACTTGGAACGAGAATTCACCCTCTTCTAACTAATAACGGGTGGTTAACTTTACAGGTTAAATTCAATTTTCTCGTTCTGAATATGTGCACTGTCTAAAAAGATGCACTAT
The DNA here is from genome assembly GCA_034769895.1 of Magicicada septendecula. Taxonomy (NCBI): domain Eukaryota; kingdom Metazoa; phylum Arthropoda; class Insecta; order Hemiptera; family Cicadidae; genus Magicicada; species Magicicada septendecula. The sequence continues at coordinate 113,390,599 of CM068373.1, forward strand.
TACTTGTCGATGCACTTTTGTATGATGAATCGCTGTTCTATTAATTATTTTAATGAATTTAGAGTGTTTACTACTACTATGTTGTAGTAAATTAATAAACTATACAACGACGTCGAGCCGCAACTGCTTAGCTCGTGATGAAGGAAGAGAATGCGAATTTTTCAGCGTTTCTCTGATTATATACCCCCGTCTTAGATCGACGTTAGGGACAAAAGTCGCTGAGTAAACTCTTTTTTGATTGATACAGATTACCGTTACAGTAACGTATTGTTTTTCTTAGTCGCCACCGTCGCGCTCTCTGTATCCGATTGGCGTTGTTGGTTTTCACTGATAATTTCATAAATCTGGTTTAAGAAATTATGCTAACACTCACTATTAACTTATTACACTTTCGATCTCTAAATTATCATCATCAAATTAACGCTTATTGTCTGCTCTTTATTTTGATGTGGCATAATGCTGGTTTGCACCTAGCTTTCACTGACAATACATAAAAATAGTGTTTTGAAACATGGTTTCTTATTGTCGTCTGCTAATAATGCACAATGCGACTATTTTCCTATCTTTTTACATATTGTTATTTACACTGTGTTCTCTTTAGAACGATATTACATGAATATAATTACATACATTATTACTATTAAAAGCTATTTACAGCGGAACAATATTAAATCTTAATATAATTATGATAATACCTTATTACGAAAATTCCTTATTCTCTAAAATCATTTTACTTGGCCTACTCAATTTAAAGGCATACAATAATAATTGAGTGGTGGTATTTCACATCTCATTTGTCATATTTATTATTCAGTAAATTTAATGTTCATTAGGAGTCCTGTTTCCGTATTAACTTACTGACATAAATTCGTTTATGCATGGTCTAGATACATTTATGGTACCAGGGTTTATTACCTGTTTATTATTAATTCTAATTACATATCGTTTAATTAGGAAGTTGCTTATACACACAAGGCTTCCTTTTATAATTATCTTTACTCTATGTTGTTATATCTTGGTTGGTAAAGCTAGCTTTTTTGTAGCTTTGTGACTACAGCTAGTATAGTAATAGTCTTTGTTATTTGTATCATAGTTTTTCTGTTTTCAGCCAAAACGCTGTTATTGTTATTACTTTATTAAAGTCATTTGTTATTTAGTTTCTAGTTACATGACTCTACACATTAATGTCATTAACTGGCTCGCTTGACAGCTTATTGTGAACTTTGCATGTCCATTAGTTAAAGTCAGTCATTGTGTTTGTTGTAGTGTCATGCAGTGTACTTATCACTGCTTCTTGGGATCCTTCCTCTTCTTTCTTCTTTGCTGGTCCTTCTCTTCTTTGTTACATTCATTACAATGATTCACTTTATAACTTTGGTGTCATATTTTACCCTTCTGGTGTGTGTTTTGGTTATGTAACATTTTGTGGTGTTACAACGCGCGCCCAGGAATGTGCTTTGTTTGTTTACACTTTGATCAAAGAGCAAGCGCCATCTAATTAACTTACATTAAAGACAGCTGTGCGCTACGTTGCATTGTGTAAGCGTTTCCTGCCACCGTGGTTCGCTTCACCGCGCTCGTTTTATTGTACGCGTGTGTGTATGTTAGTTCCACGCTACAAACGGATTGTTGTTCATTCACAACTTACCTACAATTATTATTATTATTATCTAATTCATTTATAAACCGTTGTACAACCGAAAAAACTTTGTTGCTACATTTAAGTCTCTCCGTCCAACGGGGTTTGCCTTGAGAAGCACTTTCTCACTTAGCTCAAAGTTCGTCAATTTATGAGTTGTATTAAACCTCTCCGCTCGCTTACGCCCTTTTGCAACTATCCTCTCTCTTACAAGTTGGTTTTTACACTGAACCGGCAGAGGTAGATTACTGGTTTTTGGCGTGCGCAAATAATTATGCCAAAATCTTTCTGGTTTTACTCCAGAGTCCAACTCTGCTGGTGTGTATTCCGTGGTGTCATGATAATTTTCATTTATCGCCGTTTCAAAGAATGGTAGGAATTCGGGCCATTTGCTTTGATCTTTATAGCAATATATTCAGAACATTTTCCCTATTTCCCTATTCACTCTTTCGGCGAGGTTGCCCTGTGGTCTTCTTATCGAAGTGAGGATTGCCTTAATGCCATTTCGTTCCAGGGTTGCTGCCCAGTGCTTATTCTGGAATTGTTTTCCCTGGTCACTAAGCACACTCTTGATCGGTCCATGTTCCGGAATATATCTGTTGAGTATAATGTTCAATACGGACTTCGTGGTGGGTCTAGGGATCGCGTATAGGCTGAGTTTCTTTGTAAAGACGTCTACACAAACTACAATATGTTTTAAGTTTCTGGTAGCCTTAGGTAGGGGTCCCAGGAAGTCGGTGGTGATCATCTGTCCCTTTCCTTCCGTTATCACATTTGCCATGGGAACGTAAGTGTGTAAATTTGGTGCTTTTGCGGTTTGGCATGGAAGACACGTTTTTAATAACCTCCTCACTCTTCGATACATATTGGTGATAGTAAAATCTTCTTGTAATATTTTTACGCATTTTACTGGTGACGCGTGTGCCATTTTTATATGTAATTGTTGTGTTACACACGCTAGCATAGCTGGAGATAATACCACCTTCCATTCGCCCTGTAGTAATTTATACATTATATTATCCTGTATCAGATAATGCGGACTTGGGTGAGCTGCTATCATTTGCTTTTTAGCAAGGAGCCTGGGGTCATTGTCCTGCTCGCGTCCTATGTTCCGTAGCATGTCGGTTGCTTCCGGCGCGACAGTGTACTGCATGTTTAATACCCTCAACTTGTCGTCAGCTGCTTCGTATACCTTCTCTTTTTCTACAGGTGGATAGCTGCTTAAGGTGTCGGCTGTGGTATTCTCTGATCCTTTACAGTATTTAATTGTAAAAGAATATTCTTGAATGGCTAACACCCATCATGTTAGTCTGGAATTGGCTAGTCGGCATTTCAATATCAAAGATAATGCCTGATTATCTGTATGGATTTCAAAATGGGTACCGTATAGGTAATGTCTGAATTTTCTGAGAGCGTTTATGATGGCTAGTATTTCTTTTTCAGATGTACAGTAATGCAACTCAGCGCCTTTGAGCGTTCTATTAGCATATGCAACAACATGAAGACTTCCTCGCTCGTCCTCCTGGTGCAACACGGCGCCAATAGCATACTCGCTAGCGTCAGTATACATTACATACTTCCTGCCCTGTTGTGGATGGAACAACTGTAGGTTAGTTTGGAATAAACCCTTAACCCTCTCAAACGCATCGTTTTGTTCAGATTTCCACTTTATATTTTTGCGTACCAGCCGTAGCAAGGGGACTGTGTATTCGGCATATTTGCTGGTGAATTTCCTGTAGTATCCCGTGAGTCCTAGGAATGCTCGTAGTGCTTTGAGGTTCTTGTGCACAGGGAACTCCACGATACTCCTGAGCTTCTCTGGGTCCGTGCTGATGCCTGTGGCTGAGATTATGTGTCCCAGGAACTTCATTTGAGACTTTATGAACTCACACTTGTGTAGTTTGAGTTTGATGTTGGCTAGTCTCAGTTTCTGGAAAACGCTCCCCTGATGCTCAAAGTGTTCCTCCAATGTCCGGGATATCACTAGGATGTCATCTACGAATATCACTGTGTAAGGGTCTACCTCGGGTCCTAGAGCTGTCTCGAGGCATCTTACAATAGCGGCGAGACTCGTACTAAGGCCAAAAGGTACCACCTTGTGCTGGTAGCATTTATTGTTATAGATAAATGCTGTATACTTTCGGTCCTGTTCGCTCAGCGGAACCTGCCAGAAGCTCGCTGTCAGATCTAACTTCGTGAGGTATCTAGCTCCTTCACATTTTATGAAAAGGTCTTCCGCTGTTGGCGCGCAGTCGAATTCCTTTTCTACCAGGTTGTTTAGATTCCGCATGTCCAGGCAGAGTCGTATTCGGTAGCTGTGCGTATGTAGAATTGATTTATTGGAAGCAACAGGGCTGTACGAAAATATTTTTTGTCGCACGTAAGAATCTTTCGCTTACGCCGGAAACAATGCTGCCTGTGTCCAGTAATACTTGAGTGGGAACACCGTTTACATAAGCTTGCAATACCGGACATGCCGCACTCACTGGCCTTTGTTGCGCGGTACTGGATTCTAGCAACGGATCCCTGACATCCGGTGGGAACACATTATTAACAGGCACGTAAATTACATCATCAAAAGTACATTTTTCACACAACATATTATTCTTATTTCTAACATTCTTATATCTACGTATTTTTGCAGGGCTTATTGCGCATCCTTTTTGGAGGCGCCCTTTGGCACGTTTTTTTGTAGCTTGATAGCATTTTGGTTTTTCGATAGGATCTCTAACGTTTTGTGTTTCGCTCCCTTGCGCGGTCATATCGTTTTTCGATATATCGACTGTCTGAATTGTTGTCATTGGGGTCCCATCGTTGCCTTTATTTTGCATTTTCGGCCTACCGACATTTGGCTTACCTTTATAGTCAAAGGGTTTATTTGGCGGTGTCTGGGGTGGAGTCGAACTAGTACTGGGTCTTTGATCAGGTTGGGTATGATATGGCACCTGTCTATTTTGACCACCGTTATTTCGGTTATAATCCGGGTTATATCTCCACCCGCCTAAATCAAAAACAGTTTTGCTTTGCGACACTAAAATAAGCAATTCGTCAACCGTGCGTGTCCCTTGCGTAAACACGGCTACACGTATATTATGGTTGAAGTGATATGCTAATTTAGTGACAATGTCGATCTCAGAAAACGCTGGTGTTAAATGCTTAGCACGCTCAACTTGTTGTATGATATAATTTTCGGGCGTTATACCGTGTTTCCTCTCATAACGTCCGTATTCCAGTTCGTTTCGTAAAAGTCTCTGTGTGTGTGAATTCAAATACCGGCTTTCGAACTTCTGTTTGAATTCCGCGTATGCGGTAATTTTATCGCGTACAATATTATACCATTTTCGCGCAGAATCATGCATCACGTTAACTATCCACTGTATCCAATCTTGATCATCCAATCGCGAACCTACTCTCGCCAATTCATTTTCACATGCTAACAAGAATTCGATCGGGTTTTCATTATTTTCCCCAGTGAAATATACTCGATTCTTTTCATCGGCTTGTCCCTGTACTAAGATATTAGGAGCGGATCTCCTACGTACTTCCTGTCGTACTTTTAAAATCTCGTCATTAAGTGCTTGCAATACACTCTCTTTATTTGAATCTATATTGGAACGCGTCTCTATTATCGAAGCGTCAAGCCTATCGACATGCCGTTGTGTTTCCGTCGCGTCTACTTGGATTCTTACTTCGAGTGTATCAACTTTTTTCGCAACCTCCGCGGTTTGTTTTTCACACCTACCGATGTGTTCTTTGAATCGCCCCTCCATACGCGTAACTTGTTCAATAAACGATTTCTGCATTGTGGTCTCAAAAACCTTGAACCGTTCGTTTATTTTTGTTTCTACCGTATGAACTTTTTCTCCGACTTCGGTGACTTTAGCGGTCAATTCTTTATTACTTTGTCCGATTTCGGTGACTTTAGCGGTCAATTCTTTATTACTTTGTCCGATTTCGGTGACTTTAGAGGTCAACTCTTTATTACTTGGTTTTATTTCCGCATTTATATCCACGTTACTGTGTTCTAGTGTCTTGGTTAAACTTGATTTTTGCGCGTCTATTTTAGCCGTTAACTCCGCGATATTTAGTTCAGCTTTGCCTGCACTTTGTTCAAATTTAGCGTTCATATTAGCTGTTAATTCCGCGGTTGTCTGTTTCATTTGTGCATTCATATTAGCTACTAATTCCGCGTTTGTTTGCTCAGCTTTAGCCGCGTTTTGTTTCATTTCTTGCAAAATTTGTTTAAGCATTTTTTCGGTATCCATTTTTACACAATACTTTCAAACACTTCACTGCTGTACTACTACCAATTCACAAAACTTTCTTTGGGGATTGTTAGAGTTGGACGCCAGCTGTTTTACTAGTTAAAACAGCAAAATTTGTTTTAACATAATTTGAATTTAATTTAAATTTAATTCGATTTTCATGCCCCACGTTCAGGGCGACATATATAACAAAATAAAACGCTTGTTGAAATGTTTTCTGTGTTGTTGTGGTTTTGCAACGTGTGTAATGAGCACCTACCTGCTGTCCGTTCTTGCAGCTTCTTCCGACTATGGGCGTGTGGTTTTGTGATTTGAATTCGCCAGTAGGTTAACTCAAGTGTACAAAAACAAAACGCTAATCTTGTTATAATTATTGTGAAGAGTTTTGTGAGGTTGGTAGGCTTCGTAGTACAGCAATAAAAATACAGTGTGGGGTAATAAAATCAGGGTTTATTATTCTAATCACACACAAGAATGAAAAAAACTTATAGTTACAACAATTCTTATGAACTAAAACAGTAAATAGAAACTGGTATGATGTTTTCTGAATGGTTACTATTATTCAGAAAATGAGCTTGTTATTTTCAAATTATATTAATTGTATTTTTCTTGATTTCAAAGAAGGTAGTTTTAAATAATTTAATTTATGGATTTAATTTAATTTAATTTAATTTGCAATGCTTTTAAAATGATTTTAATTACTCTAAAATGCTTGGAAATATTCTGAAATAAACTAGCCGTGAATCTAGTTCAACGTGCCTTTATTTACTTGTGATTTGACTCACGTATACTGCAGTACAAGTAATTAATTAATTCTCTGTTAAGATTTGTATAGCGCTTTTCTTTTTATCTATTTCTAATTCTTAGCTAGGGCTTATTAGTTACTCATACATGCTATACAGATTATCACAATTGAATATTTCTTATTAATTTAGAGTCTCTGATTTATCAGCATCTGAATTATTTCTTTTACAATGATTTAAAAAAAGAAAGGAAAAATTGATCTTTTGAGAAGTGAATAATTTGATTTTGACTTCCCTGGTTCAGAAGATGATGTAGAGATGCTCCGGAAATCCCTCGCTGTCCTGGTCCAATCTGCTAGAGACGACGATCTACTGAGCGTCCTGGATTTTGGCGATGAGTTCGGGAATCAACAACACTGTGCTCCTTCTGCAACTGGTGATGGTTTTACGTCTGTAGTTTTAACTGCTACAACTGCGTCAGGGTCCTCGTTCGATTCACGTTTCACTTCAGCGTGTGTGTCTTGTTACGGGTTGTCGCTCTGCTCGTCAGTTCTTCAGCTGTACCACTGGTTATAGACGGCCTCTTCTGTCGTACTCTTGAAGTGATTTCTTGTAGTATATAGTTGATCTCTTGCGTGCGTACGCCAACAGTTAATGTATTGTGTGGTACACTTATTTGTTGATAAGTAAGAGTATCTTGAATAGACGCTATTATTACGAGTCGTTACAGTTGATCTGTTGAACAAGACGATCGTAATTATGCGTGTTGACACCTCGAGTCTTCACAAATGTATGTTACTAAGACGATTGAAGATGTACGTGTGTTCCTCTTGAGTACTGGCAGTCGAGTGTTCTTTCAGCCGAAAACTCTGCGTTAGTTCCAATTTTTTTTTTGAATGATTTGATTGGCTGACACACTCTCCCTTCTACTTGAAATTTGAGTCACCTCATTCCGTGAGAACAAAAATAATTCTCACAGTCTGAGAACTAATATTATTTTTAATATTCTGAACACACCGGATTTTAATTGTCGGTGCGGATGTCCGGTAGCAGTTTATATTGCAATTATCTTGGCTGCAAGCCAAGTTATGCTAATTCTAAAATATACGTTTTGTTCGATATTTCGGATCGAACCGGTCATTATTTTCATTTTCCGAAGTTGGCACTATGGCTTTTGTAGGGCCCATTCATGCATGGGTCCTGAAGTCTTGGGTCGTACGCCAGCCATCTTAGTGTCATCCACGAGTCGGGACTCCTCGGCAGGTAGAAATCCGTGCATGTAACCCATCCTCTTCCCAACCAGTCTATCCTGCCTGAGTGTCAGGATCAACCCAGTTGTGAGATTACGGTAAGTCATTTTAAGATTATTTATTTCTTGTTAGCAATTCTGCATGCTGCACTGCTTTAGAGCTCACCAGAGGCTACCAAATTATACAGTAAGAAAGCCGTCTTACTTTACTTCATTTCAAGATAATATCGTACATCTATTTACTACCAGAGGATTCATGAGGTTGCTAGCTTTTTCAGTTAAATTGCTTGCCGTCACGACTGGGAGCACGTGTTTCGTAATTTTGTGCATGTTGCTGCTGGTGGTTTGAGTGAGTAAATGGGTTATAAGTCAGTTTTGGCTGCGCGATTTTTATTTTAATTACCAACGTGCCATGCCGTTTCGTTTTTTGTGCCTGCTCGTGGTTGTTTTGCATGCCGTTAATTTTTTAAATTTCATGAATGTTCGTCATTTGCATGCTATCGCATGGAAGCACGTTGGTATATACGCATGTGAACTATGAGTTTGCATTTAATGCTGTTTGTTGTGGTCAGCAGTTTTGTCGTGTGTGCATGGCCAGGTGGGCAAATATTGTGTCAAAATTTCGCACCTTGTTTTTTGGGTAATCGTTTGATTACTGGGTCAAGTCTGGTGAAGTTTGTTTCCGTCCTGTTACAGTCTGCTTTCCTTGTGAAATTGGGCATTACGTGTTTGCGACTGTCAGGCGTAAAGGGAATGGGTTGGTTTTAGGTTATCCGGATTTCGGTATAGCCTGCCTTATATTTAATTTTGTTGGCATTGACTATTACCTTTTGGTGCGGTTTATATTTTGCACATGCGATATCCTGTCCATACACGCCGCGTTGACCATCAATTTTGGCATTTAATGTGTCCCAGTTATTGTGTTTGGTTCGGTAACTGGTGAATTGTTGTACATTGTACTTTGCTGTGTTTTGTGTGTATTTATTCTATTTGGTATTATACATGTTTTTTTTTGGGTGCACTTTTGTGTACCATTATTTTGCACTGTATGTGCTATAATCTTGTGCAACTTGTGTTTTTTTTTGTCCTGCTTTTGCACTGTGTAAATCAATTTGTTGCGTGTTTAATTTATTGTGTTTGGTACTATTCGCCTGTTGGATTGTGTAAGTTGTATTTTGCCTTGCACTAATTTACTTTTGTATTTATCTTGCTCGGTATTGTTTATGAACAGTAGTTGTGTCAGACGCCTAGTTATCTCGATCACTGTTAGGCTAGGTCGGGTCGTGATTATTGTTCAATTTCTAATTTTCATTGAGGGTGGTTGTCGGTTGCGCGATATTTTTTAATTCAGTATGCCTGCTAAATTGTCACTGGCAGTTTTTGACCGGACCACTTTGGTGGGAATACTTGCGTTGCAACATTTAATAAATAAGTTGGAAGGGTTGCCGCAATTGAGAGCCGTGGATCATCATGAGGCCGGTATTTTGGCCTCCAGGTTGTCCGAAGAATATCAGGACCTTCTAGGTAAGGTAGATCCTTACCTATCGGCCGAGTCATTGCCCCAGGGATTGGACGAGGACCACATTTTTTCGGTGGTAGCTCAAATTAAGGATATTTATGTCCGGGGTAGCATTTTAGCATCCAAACTAACAAAACCAGAGATACCGGTTGGCTCCAGTCGGTTTTCATCGGCAAGTGGCGGGCACTCAGGTGTTCTCGATCATGAGTTGCCGAAGCTTTCTTTACCTTGTTTTGATGGTCAGGCCAAATGTTGGTCCGAGTTTTAGTCTAAGTTCACCTCATTGGTGGACGAAGGTCCTGCCCTCACTCCAAAGCAGAAATTGTTATATTTACTGACTCATCTTAAGGGTGAGGCTTATGAGAAGGTTGCCGCGCTTCCCATAGTTGACGATAGTTATTCGCTTGCACTGTCAACTCTTAAAAACCGTTATCACAATCCTCGTTTGGCCGCCCGGGTTTATTGTACCAATCTGCTTCAGTTACCAGCCGCTTCTTTGGGATCAGCTGTGTCTATTAGAAAATTGGTGGACAGCTTCAATGCTAACTTTTCAGCTTTGTCAGCTCTAAACATTGCGGATATATATCAAGCAATATATGCGTCTTTTGTATTGTCTAGGCTGGATCTTTCATTGCGTGAACGCTTTGAGGCGTCTGTTACGGATAAAGAGAATCTCCCTGCCCTAACAGAAATTATGACATTTTTAACCGCTATGGCGGAACAGAAAGAACAGGCATCTTTGGAATCAGCTTTACCTGCTCTTCCTAGCACTAGCCACCAGAAAACCCAGAAGGTTTCCTTTTCTAAGGCTACTCCTCTTGCTGTGTCTACGTTATCTGCAGAGGTTACGCAACGGGCTGCATCTAGTTCACGTTGCCTTCATTGCGATTCCCGGACCCATGTGCTTCTCAAGTGTCCGGCGTGGCTAAGTAAGGACCCTAGGGCTCGATTTCAAAGTCTTAAAAATAAAAAATGTTGTCTTTCGTGCCTCCAACATAAACATTCGGGCTGGTGCAAAAATAGGTGCAAAACGTGTGGCTCTAAGTACCACCACACTTTACTTCATTTCAAAAATGCCCGTCCGTCTCCGTCTCGTTCACAGATTTCTGACACAGCTGAACTCAAGGCTTCGGGGTCATCGCTTGTTGACCAAGTTGATCTGTCTAGCACTACTCTGACCGTGTCTCTGCCCCATCCTGCAGGGGTTCTGTTAGCCACCTGTCTAGCAGTCTTGTCGTCTCTGAATGGTGGTTATATTGTAGTTAGGGCCATCCTGGATAGCGCGTCCCATGCTTCTTTCATAGCTGAAGCATGTGCATCTCGCTTAAAGTGTGCTTGTTTTGACGCTTCAGTAAGTGTCAATGGGGTAGGTGATATTGCCACCAAAGCAAAAAAGGTGTGCCATCTGTCCTTGGAAACTTTAAAACGCGAGGTTGTGGCGTCTAACCATGCTTTTATAATTCTTTCTAAGATCTCGTCGGACTCACCTAGGTTCCAGGTGTTGCCTGAAGTTAAGCAGGCTACAAAAGACCTTTTGTTAGCTGACCCTACCTTCGATGTAGCAGCCCCAATTGATGCGTTGTTTGGAGCCAATATTGTAGCGGCTATTCTTGTGGGAGAGACTATTCCCTTGGGTGCAGGTTTGCCTGTTGCAGTTAGGACACGTTTTGGGTTTGTGATTATGGGTAGAGCCCCAATTTCACTTAATTGTGCATTGACTTGTGCTAGCGGTCTCACTGGCCTTCCTTTGGATCTGGTATCTGCACATCAGCTTCACTGTCATTTCCACCACTTTTATCCTTCCGTCACAACGTTATCAATGGATACAACAAACCTACTTGAGCAAGTTCATCGTTTTTGGGAGGTCGAAGAGCCTCCAGCTGTACCCCACCAATTATCTGAAGAGGATCACTTTGCTGAAAGGTTTTACATGGAGTCAACAAGTCGGTTGCCGTCGGGTCGTTACCAGGTGCACTTGCCGTTCTTCAAAAACTCTTCTCACATTTTGGGAAATTCCCTTAAGGGAGCCATATCTCGGTTTTTTGCGTTAGAAAGGAAATTTGCAGCGAACAGTCAGTTTAAGAGCCAGTATGTACAATTTATAACGGATTATGTCGCTCAGGGGCATATGTCATTGGTGTCTGACCCCAATTTTTTAAAATATTTCATCCATCATCATGGTATCTTTACAGTTAGAGGTGATACTTCAAAAATAAGGGTGGTGTTTGACGCCAGCATGAAGACGTCCTCTGGGATTTCCTTAAATGACGTGTTATGTGTCGGCCCTAAGTTGCAGACCTTACTGTCCGACGTTTTGACTTTGTTTCGGCGGTTTAGCCATGTTTTCACGTGTGACATCGAACAGATGTATCGCCAAATTGCTATGCATCCTGATGACTCGGCGTACCTGTGTATTTTATGGCGTGAGGAGGTTACCGCCCCACTAAGGGTTTTCGCTTTGCGTACCGTTACTTACGGGCTGGCTTGCGCCCCTTTTCAGGCGTTGCGAACCTTGCAGCGACTGGCTCAGGATGAGGCAGTTAATTTTCCTGCGGGAGCGGCATACTTAGCCGTAATATTTTTGTTGATGATATTGCTGCTGGCGCTGATTCAAAATCAGAGCTTTGCAAATTACAACGGGAATTAATTCTGTTGTTGTCTTCAGGAGGGTTCAATTTGAAAAAATGGTGCACTAATCAACCCGACTGCCTACCTGAATCAGCCGCTCCGAGTGATTCCGTCGTTGCTAAGGATAAGGATATTCTGGGTTTAAGTTGGGACCATTCAACCGATTGCTTCTCATTTCCTCCCTTGGCCTGTTGCAGCAATGCTCAGGTTCAATTTACCAAACGTGTCGTGTTATCCCAGATGGCACAATTATTTGACCCATGTGGTTGGCTTTCGCCAGTGATTTTCAGGGCCAAGGCTTTTTTCCAAAAACTCTGGGCTGAGGGCTTGGACTGGGATGCTCCTCTAAGTGATGACTTAAATGATTATTGGAGTCAATTCCTGTCCTCTTTGAATCATCTTTCGGTAATTACTATTTCCCGGCCATTCCTCCCTAAAGGTGGGCATCTTGAAAGGGTTATATTGCATGGTTTCTGTGATGCTTCCCAGTTGGGTTATGCGGCCGTCCTCTATCTGTCAATTTATACTGACTCTGGTCCTCCAGTGGTTTCGTTGGTGTCGTCTAAAACTAAAGTGGCACCTCTTAAAATTTTATCAATCCCACGTTTGGAGTTGTTGGGAGCTTATCTTTTAGCCAAACTTGTTCGTCATTATGTTGGCTTATTCTCGTCATGTATTCAATTGAGTCAAGTTTTCTTATGGACGGACGCGACGATTGTTTTGGATTGGCTGAATATGCCTACTTTTAAATTGAAGACGTTTATTGCTAATCGGGTGGCTGCCATTACCGAGTGGACCGATACTAAATCTTGGCGTCATGTTCATGGTGTTTCTAACCCCGCTGATTTAGCCTCTAGAGGTACGTCCCTCTCCAGCCTCCGGTCGTCGACATTGTGGTGGTCAGGGCCAGATTGGCTAAAGCTTGATGCTCTGCACTGGCCCCCTATTAATTATCACCCGAATCACGACATGCAGGATGTTGCCTTGGAGACCAAGGTCTCTTCGTTTCTCACTCAGGAGCCCCGGGTGGAATTGTTTGAGCACTTGTCGTCGTGGCCCTTAGAGGTGGGGGTGACCTAAATTATACCGGTTGCTTATATCTTCTTGATTGGGTTTATCTTGTTTTTCGGGTGAGGAGAATTAGTTTCAATGATTGTTGTGGACTTACTTGACACTTTTCTGGGATTTCCCAGGTGATTCCTTTCAGCTGTTGTCCGCAGTGAAGTTTACATTGTGGAAGGTTTCTGGCATGGCGTTGTGCCAGTTTATTGGGAGTTATGGATGCTCAGAAAATCAACAACAACAAAAACAAGTAAAAAAAAATGATAAAAAAAGGGAATAAAGGGAACAACAACAAAAATAAAAAAGGAAAAAAAATCAAAAAACTAGGGAATACTAACTAAGTTGATTTGCTGAGTTTTACATTGTGTTTGGCTGGGCCATTGTTTATTGTATGTTATTGGGTTTTGTCTGCTCTACCCGAACCTTTCGGATTGCTCGCCTGATCGATGCGCCCGCGGCAGAGTTATTCGGCATGGTTTTCTAATTAATTGCATGTTTTGCATGGTTTTATGTATGTTTGTATTTTCTTGTGTTTGCGTGTGACCCCCTCCTATGTTGGAGGGTAATTTTCAGAGAGTGTTCCTGTTCACCAAAAGCCAAATTTTTGTAATGTATTTTGGCCATGTCTTTTGGTGTAGTTGGTGGTTGACCCATTGCGGTCAACGGGGACCGGTGTTCGATATTTCGGATCGAACCGGTCATTATTTTCATTTTCCGAAGTTGGCACTATGGCTTTTGTAGGGCCCATTCATGCACGGGTCCTGAAGTCTTGGGTCGTACGCCAGCCATCTTAGTGTCATCATCCACGAGTCGGGACTCCTCGGCAGGTAGAAATCCGTGCATGTAACCCATCCTCTTCCCAACCAGTCTATCCTGCCTGAGTGTCAGGATCAACCCAGTCGTGAGATTACGGTAAGTCATTTTAAGATTATTTATTTCTTGTTAGCAATTCTGCATGCTACACTGCTTTAGAGCTCACCAGAGGTTACCAAATTATACAGTAAGAAAGCCGTCTTACTTTACTTTATTTCAAGATAATATCGTACACATTTGGTTGTTAATTCTTATGACTATTACATATTAAAAGCTCTTCTGTGTAGCTCAATTACTAAGGAAGTTATTAACATAAAATCAATTATCTCTCTTAATGTTTAATTATATAAAATAAAATTCGCACACCCTATTATTAATATTTCGGCAAACATTTTGGCTATTTTGGATTTTGCCTAAATTTACTGGTTTCCGAAATATTAATAATTGAAAGTTTGGGCGTGTCCCTTATTTGTTATACTGCGTGTGATTACGTAACGGCAGCTGACGTTGGCGTGTGAGCCTGTACAATGCGTTAAGGTGCACGCTACATCATAAGAGTTGAATTTCAACGCTTTGAATTTATTTAAACATTGATATAGTAAACCCTTTACATATAACTCCAAATCAATGAGATTTGTTCACATTATAATATATATATATATATATATATATATATATATATAAATAACAAATTTTGTAAATAAGTAAGTAATAAATAAACAGATAAGTTAACATCCGTTAATTTCCTATTACTGTACCCAATACTTTCTCCATACTTTTTCCAGACTGCGACCTGTTGTTTTGAATAGGCCTACTCTCTGTAGTGCACCAAGGATTTCACTTTGGAGGGGGGGGGGCAAATTTTTAAAGCTATCTGATTTTACTGTACAATTATCTAATTAAATCTGACGAGAATGTTGCATTAGGTGTAATAAAATCTCTATTCTACAATAAAATAGTTTCATTCAGTAATTAATTCTATTAATGCAATGTAAAATTCCTCATTATTTTAAGGTACTCTCAATGACTATAAATTTTTTTACTGCATTAATTGTTTTTTCAGCCCTCCTTAAACATCCTTTGTCCTAGTACTATGATAGTCTAAATCACTGCCATTTGAATAGTGGACTTGATTGACATACTTTATTTTGCCCGTAGGGTAATCAGTCTGTTACTACTTTCATGACAACTTATGAGCTGTTATGAATGCTGCGGATTGTGAACATTAAATATATATCTATAAATATCTATTGTGAACATAGATTAATGTGGTATATCTGTGAGATGTCTACATATACCTATACCTACCACATTTTTTTCTGATCTATGTGATGTCATTGTATCAATGTTTAACTGCATCCTATGTTGTATTATGTTACTTATGTGCTCTTTATTATAATGGTGCAGCCCTGTAAATGTCTGTTCTATTTGCATTATTTAATATGTGTGGTTGCAGTTGTTGGTTGAGTGGGGGAGGGGGAGGTAAAAGAACACATTAAACAAAAGGCAGACGTACTACATATTTATGTGCATCATACATAGTGCTGTCGTATGGGGAAAAATTGAAAATTATTCTTTTCCAATTGTTTGAGCAATTAATGTGTGGGAAATTCCAAGTAAGTTGTGATGTTCATAAGTTCATCTAACAAGCATGATGCAAGCAACTGAGCATTCTGTTTAGGAGGAGCAATGAAACCCAAAAATCTTCAACTGGTTTATCTTTTATTATATATAACAATACACTATGACCATTTGAAAAGCATCCGTCAACATCAGTGGTCTCATCAACAATTACAACCAAATAATCCCCTCAAGCTCAGAACTGAAACCAGTTAAGCCTCAAAATACGCCAGGATCTGATAAAGATTCAGTATCATCATGACCCCGCAAAGCCAATTCAAAAGCTCCACAGAAGCGGATACAATTTATTATTATATTTTAAAATGTAATGTTTATTGCGTACTCTTTCGTTGTGTAAAACAATATTTCATCTATATTCACTGCCCAGCTGCTGTGCTATATTAACTGTACCAAAAAGAGAAAACTGAAAATCATTCTTTATATGTAGGCCCTACACTTGACGCCTGATGATTTCTTATGTTTTCGGCTAGATGATTAATATCTTTCTTTTCGAATTTTGTCCAGTGGTCCTCTTCTCCAAAAAATAAACATGGAAAACAAAATAAAGCATTTCTTTCATCACAACCACACAACTAGTCAGTATTTGCATTATATTCTAATTTAAATGACCGATTAAATTGTTGACCGCCTGATTTTAAAATTTGATTTATTGTTAAGGGAGGCATTTGGCGTCCTAATCTATTGGTTCTTAACGCTATTAATTTTAAACTAATAAAAAACACGTTTAAAAGCACGCAGAATCACTAATCCAAAAACCACAAACACAAAAGCACACAGCAGCACTAAACAAAGAAAAAGTAATACTTAACACGCAATTTAATTAATATAAAGTTGACTGACACTTTATTATCACAATCGCAGTTATACAAAATTATTACTATAATTTTATAAATTCAAACATTGGGTAACGTTTACTGGTATCTCTGATACGCATGTGCTTTACTGCACAGCAGCGCTTGCGGTGGCGGTTTGCAGTACTCCAATGCACCAGCTGAACCTATTTCCAACTGCCATGTATTTCATCCCTACCACCGTTTTTGTCACTGTGCTGTGTTCAAGTTGTATCACAACGATCGCGTTTGCTGGTTTGCAGAGCTCAAACAACCAGCCGAGTGCAAACCAACTGCTAGCAGCGCGCGTAACTTACTCGTCTGTTATGTGCTGCGTTAAACATTATATTTTTACATTTTCCCAGCTGTAGCAAAATAAGTTTGTTTAAAAAATAACTGTGAAAAATAAGATTGTTTTAACATAAAAAATGTTGCTGTATTTTGTTGTATCACTTAGTCTATGTTACACTGTTGTTGTATACACTGTTATGTTAGACCTATAAATACTGGTGGTTGTTCAACCTTACAACCTTAACACCAGCCACCCCTGACATGTAATATGCAAAATAGACAATATAATCAAATTAGTGTATCATAATTAAAGTAAGTTACAAAAGTTTTTATTGATTTCAGAACCAAAACTAAAGGTGTTTATAGAAATTCTACTGGAGCTGTCTGATGCTGGTGCCAACTTTACAGACACTGATCTCAGAGATGAAGTCATTGCAATCATAATTGCGGTAAATAACCTACTGTAACAGTACATAATGCTGTGTATTTTTGGAGTAACACTGAATGCATTGAATGACTTAGGATTTTTGTAACCTGATGTAGGGATTGGTGAATAACATACTTGTCCCATATTGCACTGTGATTCAGATTTCTGTGACCTTTCAAATGGTCTCTCTAGCAGTTTGCTCTTTCTATTTTTCCATTTTCTTTTCTTTTTTTTTAAGCCTGGGTTACATGTGTATGTAATTTAAATACACTTCAATAAGATATTGACATGCTCAGTTCTTTTTATTGAGTTGATTAAAGAAAATAATTGAAGAAAAATCAATTCAGTATGTAGCTGCAGTATGAGTTATTTAGTGCCATTTCCTGATTTACTGTTCCAATGGCTTGTGTGACAGGGTTAGCAATGATTTTGAGGAGCAAAGTTGCTGCTTTTATCACACATTGCTATGTCTGTTACTATGCCTTGTAATCCACAGTGCAGGGTATACATACATTTAATACATAATAATATGTAGCCTATATAAACATTAAAACAATCGTTAACTAATCGACCTAAATCGATTATCTGTTATTTTACATTAAAATCGATACAAATTCGATTATTCGTTAATTTTATATTAATAGAATTATTTCGATTGTTATTAATTTACTTAGAAACCTCTGATGATACTGATATTTTCAGTGAAACGTGCGTCAGGTGTTAAAAAGAATATACGAATTACACTACTTGCAGAAGAAAGAAATTGAATAACATCACAAATTTACACACACACACACACACACACACACACACACACACACACACACACACACACACACACACACACACACACACACACACACACACACACACACACACACACACACACACACACACACACACACACGCACGCACGCACGCACGCACGCACGCACGCACACACAATTTATATTTATTTTACCTCAAGATGTTATTTTTCCCTTATTTGGAACATGTTTCGAGAACTCCTGTGTTCTCATCCTCAGCCTTCGTGATCTTGTAAATATATATATATATATTATAACAGGACCAAATATCATTAATTTGGAGTTATATGTTAAGGGTATACTATATTGATGTTTAAATAAATTTTGATAGTCAAAACTCCACTCATATGTTGTAACGATCATGTTAACGTAGTATTCAGGCGAACACGCCTATGCCTGCGACCGTTACATAATCAACCCACTGTGTAACGAATAGGACCACGCTCAAACATTCAATTATTAATATTTCGGAAACCGGTAAATTCAGGCAAAATCCATTATAGCCAAAACGTTTGCCGAAATATTAATAATAGGGTGTGCGAATTTTATGCAATATAATTAAATAATAAAAGAGTTAATTAATTTTATGTTAATAACTTCCGTAATAATTGAGCTACATAAAAGAGCTTTTAATATGTTATAGCTATAGGAATTATCTACCAAATGTATATTTTAGAATTAGCACAACTTGGCTTGCAGCCAAGATAATTGCAATATAAAGTGCCACCGGAAATCCGGAACGACAATTCAGTTCCGTTGTGTTAAGAATATTAATAATAATATAAATTCTCAGTCCGTGGGAAAATAGTTTCGTTCTCACGGGGTTAGGTGATTCAAATTTTGGGTAGTAGGGAGAGTGTGTCACCCAATCAAATTGGACGGTAGCGCGATGATTTTATTTTACTAGGTTGGCTAATCTGATTTATATCTCATCAACGTTCGCGTAATCGTACTTGACCAGTGCACATTCAGTAATCTCGGCGTTCGGTTTGCCGGACCTTTCCGTCAAGTTAGTGTCGACATTAGATGTAGGCCTTAGGCCTTACTATTTTCTATCATGGCCAACTAGCGCCACAACTTCATTCTTAACTAAATTTATTAATTATTGATTCAATATGCAGCATTAGCCAGCCTTCTTTCAATTTATTACAGCTGTAATGTGATCATTCAAATTATTAAAACTATTCGTATACAGTCACCTTCTCTTATTTCGTAATGTAATTTAATACATCCTACACAACATCTTCAATCATAATGGAAGACCAGCAGACAAATATTTAATGCAAGATACATAATTTTCGCCCGCTCGGGCTGAACAAATTAACTCTTCCGGTCCGCACTTGCGGGACGTTACTTTTCTTAAACTGTTTCGGCCCACTTGGGCCGGGATCAGCCATATTTTTGGTCACTCCGGACCTGGATTTCCACTTAATGTCTTTTGTATCTTTTTCTGGCCATCACGGGCGGGTTAGCACGTCAGCTAATGCGACCGTGGCGTGATTTGCGTCGCCACTTCGCTCGTCGTCTTCAGGCAACGTGATAGCAAGTTCCTGCCGGCTGCAGTGCCTCAAGGTGGTCATCTTGCCAGCTGTTCACCATCATCATCAAGGAGCCGACGCTGTGGGACGTCGCTGACCAGGTACCACCAGCAACAGTAATAAGGTGCGTAAAAGAATGTCTGAGGAAGGCCTCAAGGTGCTGACCAGAAAGAGAGGCGGATTAAAGTCCGCGATAGTGCGGATACAATCCGCGGTAAATTCATTTGACATTAATTTAACCACAAAACATTTTTTGACTGTGAGATTAGAAAGTCTTAAGAGCTTAGCCTCGAAGTACGACGAAGTACAGTCTGAGATAGAGCTTATAAGTAAAGACGTGAGCACTGCTCAGGCAGACCGAGTCGAGGTTGAGGAAATGATATACTCAACTGAGGCAAACATTTTACAACTTCTTGACACTGTTAATACTCAGACTGTGCCTCCTGTACTACCGACGCCTGTGCATTTAAAACCGATAAGTTTGCCCTGCTTCTCAGGCAACATACTTGAGTGGCAACATTTCTATTCAATTTTTAATGATCTGGTGCATTCAAGATCAGATTTAACACCAGTACAGAAGCTGCATTACTTGCATTCATCGGTGAAGTGTGAACCATTAGACTTAATTAAATCATTACCAATTTGTCAAGAGAATTATGTAATAGCGTTGAACTTGCTGTCCGATAGGTACAATAATCCATTTATATTAGCAAAATATTATGTACAGAACCTACTTCAGGTTAAGTCCACAATAAAGGACTCAGTCCAAAGCTTGGCTGAGTTTACGAATACTATAACGTCTTCTGTTAATTCGCTGGCGGCAATGAAGCTGTCTGTAAACCTATTTGAGTTTATTACTATACAATTGCTTTCCACTAAACTTGACCCTATCACTTTAAAACGTTGGAAGGAGTCTATAGACCCTGACAACTTGCCTAGTTTTCAAGACTTTACTCATTTTTTGAATTTGCGCCGACAGCTTTTAGAAAATACTATGCCAATTGAACCCGGACAGCAATTCAATAAACCTAGTGTAAAACCAAACAATAAGTTTGAGAAATGTAGTTTAAGAAATACTGCTGGCAGCAGTACCTTTAAGAGTTATCATGCTACGGCAAGGCATTATTCATGTGTGTGCTGTAAATCTGATCACCCGCTTTACATGTGTAATAATTTTCGCATATTAAGTGCCGCTGAGCGGGGGCAATTGGTGGCAAACCATAAATGTTGTATTAACTGCCTTAGAGCAGGTCATTTGATAACAAATTGTAAAAGTAAACAGGTTTGTAAAATTTGTTCAAAGGGTCACCACACCTTGCTGCACGCTAATTACGTGCCGAAATCAGCAGCTGCCAGCAGTAACTACTGCTCATTTAAATTACAGTGTAAAAACAATGTACTTTTATCCACTGCAGTTGTATATGTCATTGATCAGGCTGGCAATAGGCATAAGGCGCGCGCACTTCTTGACGCCGGGTCTCAGATCAATTTTTGTACAAAATCATTTGCGAAAAGATTGCACCTCAAACTAACCCGATCTAATATTCCGATTACAGGAATAAGCAACACAGCGTGTTGCGCTACTGACATTGTTTCTATGCGTATTATGTCTCGCTATCAGAGACATAGTTTCGAGGCCAAATTTGCTGTCTTATCTAACTTAACTCATAATCTGCCTTCAATATCGTTTGACATCAACTGGTTCCACATTCCAAATAAAATTTTTCTCGCCGACCCAGATTTTAATATATCTTCACAGATCGACATACTATTGGGGGCTCAATTTTATCTAGATTTAATATTAGCTAATAAGTACACACGCGGACCCAACTTCCCTATCATTCAGGAGACAAAACTGGGTTACATTTTGGCCGGCAATCTGCCCAAGCACTGCCACACCCAGGGTCCTGCTGTTTCGTTCTTGGCAAGGAACAATGACAGCCAAATCCTGCAATCTCTTGAGAGATTTTGGGAGGCAGAAACGATCCCCGGCGATACCCCTAATGGCGAGTCGGCTTGCGAAGAGCATTTTATGCGCTACACTCAGCGCAACCACGAGGGTAGATTTATAGTGTCGCTCCCATTTAAGTCTGATAATCCTCACTTAGGGGAATCCTACACAAGTGCCAAATCAAGGTTTTTAAACTTGGAGCGTCGATTCAGGCACGATCCCAAGCTCGCTCGCGACTACGCAGACTTTATCGGGGAATACATGAAGCTTGGGCACATGACACCCATTGATCATGGCGCTATCAATTTAGGATCGTCAAATATTTATTACTTGCCTCACCATGCCGTGTTTAAACATTCTAGCTTGACCACAAAATTGCGCGTTGTCTTTGATGGTTCCTCCAAGACTACAAATGGGCTTTCGTTAAATGACCTATTATTGGTAGGCCCCAATGTTCAGCAAGATCTCTTCTCTATTCTGTTGCGGTTTCGCACACATAAGTATGTCCTGATTGCTGACATCGAAAAAATGTATCGTCAGATTCGCGTTGCTGAAGAGGACTGTCACTATCAGCGTATTTTGTGGCGTGACTCTCCCCTCGAACCACTTAAGCATTTCGCGCTGCGAACAGTAACTTACGGCACGGCTAGCGCCTCCTTTTTGGCCACACGGTGCCTTTTACAAATTGCTAGAGACAATCAAACTTCCTTTCCCCAAGTGGCTTTAGCCATCACTAACGATTTTTATGTAGACGATCTACTTACCGGTTCTGACACTATCCCCGATCTGACTAATCTGAAATCCGACCTAGGTGCGTTACTTGCTCAATATGGTTTCACGTTGCACAAATGGGCATCAAATGAACCCACAGCGGTCGCAAGTCATCACAACCTTTCACGACCCCTAAATAAACAGGACAATGTGCGTACCCTGGGCATTCTTTGGAACAACACTGCTGATTCATTTTGTTTGATGTCAACCTATCTCTGGTTCTTCATAGCATATCCAAGAGGCAAATTCTTTCAATAATCGCCGGAATATATGATCCACTGGGTTTAATCGGACCAGTTGTCTTTTTGTATAAACACTTCATGCAGCGACTCTGGCTTTGTAAGCTTAGTTGGGATGAACCGCTTTCCGGTCAGTCACTGTCGGATTGGCATTCTTTGTGTAACAAATTAAGTCTGATTGGTAAAATAGTGGTCCCGCGATCTATTCGTTGCAACCATCAGGCGGTTACAGTTCAGTTGCATGGTTTTTCGGATGCTTCCGAGAGAGGGTTCGGCTGTTGTGTGTATGTCCGAGTCATTTATCAAGATGTTACTGCTTCCTGTCGTCTTTTGTGTTCAAAATCTCGCATGGCTCCCTTGCGCCAAGTGTCATTACCTCATATCGAGCTCTGCGCTTGTTTGTTATTATCGCGACTTGTGTCTAAAATTATTCCTGCTCTTCATTCATTCATTGAGGATGTACATTTGTATTCCGATTCTATGGTGGCTCTTTACTGGATTCATGCGCAGTCTTCGCGTTGGAAAACATACGTCGCTAATAGGGTTGCTGAAATTCAGCGTCGCACGCAAACTTGTACCTGGCATCACATTGATTCGCGACGCAATCCTGCTGATATTATTTCTAGGGGGTGTCTCCCGGACGTTTTGCGCGATTGCTCGCTTTGGTGGCACGGTCCTGGCTGTCTGTCTCAATCGTCAGAGTCTAATCCTTTACCACCTTTCGTACCGGCCACTCCATCATCTTCGAAAGTCATCGCGGAAGAGAAAACTACACATAACCGTTCGCTAATGTCTACCCTGGCTGTTGACTTATCGTTGGACTTTTCCTCGTTACACCGGCTGACACGTGTATACGCGTACTGTTTTCGTTTCATCAGAAATATTAGGCACTCATCTGCGGACAGGCTTTCGGGCGATCTGACCCCTGCGGAAATTCATCAGTCTCTTAATTTCTTTATAAGGCAATCTCAATCGACCCACTTCCCAGGCGAAATTAGTTGTCTTCGGAACGGATCTTCTGTTTCCATCAGAAGCAAGTTAGCCTCTCTCGACCCGTTTCTTGACGACACTGGAGTGATACGCGTGGGCGGACGATTGCAGCATTCCCAGTTATCTTACTACTCGAAACATCCTATCGTACTACACCCATCGGCGCATGTCACACGCCTTATCATCGAACGCGAACACATTCGTTTGCTTCATGCTGGTGCACAGCTCTTGCATCATTCACTGCGTCAACGTTGGTGGATTGTTAATGCCCGGCTAGTCATCCGTTCCATTATTCGTAAGTGTCTCAAGTGCATCAGGTTTAGCGCCACACAGCAGGTTCAGAGGCTTGGCATCTTGCCATCCCCTAGAGTCACTCCTTCAAGGCCGTTTCTATTTTGCGCGGTTGATTATGGTGGTCCCTTCATGATTCGTCATGGCGGGCAGAAGTCTAGAACTCTTACTAAGGCGTACGTGTCTCTGTTTGTTTGCTTAGCAACTAGGGCTATTCACCTGGAATTGGTGTCCGACCTTACTGCCAGCGCATTTATAGCTGCTTTACGTCGTTTTATGGCACGTCGGGGTATACCTAGTCAACTGTACTCCGACAACGGCACGAACTTCAGGAAGGCCCGCACCATCTTACATGACATTTACAACTTTTGGCACGATAAGGATGCCATCACCTCGATCAAGTCATTCACATCCTCTCAGGGGATATCATGGTCATTTATTCCGCCCTCCTCACCTCATTTCGGTGGCCTTTGGGAGAGCGGCATCAAGAGTTTGAAATTTCATTTGCGGCGCGTGGTAGGCAAATCTATACTAAACTTCGAAGAGTTCACAACCGTTTTGTCTCAGATAGAGGCATGTCTGAACTCTCGACCTTTATTTGCTATTTCTTCGGATGTTAATGACCCGGTGCCACTTACACCTGGCCATTTTTTGATCTGCGCGCCCCTAACTGCGATTCCTGACCCAGACCTTTCTCACGTTCCTGTTTCTCGCCTTGGTCGTTGGCAATTACTTCAGAGGTTTGTCCAGGGCATTTGGAAGGCGTGGTCTCACGATTATTTGCACCAGTTGCAACAGCGTCACAAGTGGAAGTTTGCCAAAGATAATGTTTCCATTGGTGACTTAGCCTTGCTCATTGAGGACAACTTGCCTCCATTAGCCTGGAAATTTGGCGTGATCATCGCCACATTTCCCGGCCCAGATAATTTGGTTCGCGTCGTGGACATTCGCACGCCTACGGGTGTTTTGCGGAGACCAATACATAAATTATGTCTATTGCCAGCGCGAGACGAGATGTGACACTATGGTTACAGCACAATGCGGCTTTATTCCGCCATTGACTTATTATTTATTACGACCATTTGGTCAACATGATTGTGATGGATTGTCACAATATTTTTGTCAATTTTGCGTCATGGCACGCTTCTGAGTATCACAGTTCTGGTGATATCTTAATATTTGTATTGTATGTTAATTTTTGTGGCATACTATGTCACACGTTCATTGATCTCATGGGGTGTACTGCATGTCTTTGGGTGGTCTTATTTATTAATGTTATTACATAATATTCGCATGTTTGCTGTCAAGTAACCATGCATTCATTTCTTTATATTGTTGCTGATAAATATGTACTATTTTGTGAATGTCTTAAATTGTTAAATTGTTTCTGTAATTTCAGTATTGTATTGTTGGCTGACATTACAATTATTTATCTTGTAATTATGCAAATTATTATTGTTGTATTCACATAAATTGTGTCGATGTAAACTATTGTAAGCGTCTACCGTGTGTAACTGCCTTGTCTAATTTATTTATATTGTACTTATATTTTATTCATTTTTGTAAGTAAGCATGCACAATTCTTTATTTAAATTATGACATACACGTCATATCTGGGCTACATTCAGCATCTAGCTTGCTCACACGTTGGCATACATTGTAAATTCCTGAAACTTCAGGAATAGCGTATTTAGGTCGATACATGTCGCCCTCCTGAATATACAATGAAACATGCAACTGTAACATGTTCAACAACAATTTTATTCATGTAATGAACTTCTGTACAGGTCTACGGACCTTAGCTAGCATTAAGCTAACTCTATGACTTGCATATTATGTATTTTTCGTTCATGTTTTGTAATGTTACGTACTGCGCACTTGTGTCAGTAATATTCGTTAACCAGACTTAGTGGTACATGAAACAGCTGTTTGCCAAACCTTGGCCTACAGTCGCCTATCTGCATGCTTATCTCAAATTAGCGGCCGATTGCCGTTATCTAATCTCAACTCAAGGTTCAACTCAGCCTTGAAGCTGATTCTAATTATTAAAACTCCACTATTTCAAATTGAATTGTAAATGTATTATAATTTATTAAAGAATGTATTAAAAAATCTTTTTGATTTTTGACGGGCAGCTTATGGACGGTAGCGCGATGATTTTATTTTACTAGGTTGGCTAATCTGATTTATATCTCATCAACGTTCGCGTAATCGTACTTGACCAGTGCACATTCAGTAATCTCGGCGTTCGGTTCGCCGGACCTTTCCGTCAAGTTAGTGTCGACATTAGATGTAGGCCTTAGGCCTTACTATTTTCTATCATGGCCAACTAGCGCCACAACTTCATTCTTAACTAAATTTATTAATTATTGATTCAATATGCAGCATTAGCCAGCCTTCTTTCAATTTATTACAGCTGTAATGTGATCATTCAAATTATTAAAACTATTCGTATACAGTCCATTTCTCTTATTTCTTAATGTAATTTAAAACATCCTACACAACATCTTCAATCATAATGGAAGACCAGCAGACAAATATTTAATGCAAGATACATAATTTTCGCCCGCTCGGGCTGAACAAATTAACTCTTCCGGTCCGCACTTGCGGGACGTTACTTTTCTTAAACTGTTTCGGCCCACTTGGGCCGGGATCAGCCACAAATCATTCGGAGAAATTCGAACTAACGCGGAGTTTTGGGGCTGATCAAACACTCGACTGCCAGTATTCAAGAAGAACAGACGTACATCTTCAATCGTCTCAAAACCATAGTTTTGTGAAGACTCATTTGAAGACTCTACGTGGTCAACACGCCTAATTATGATCATCATAAAACAGATCAACTGTAACGACTCGTAATTACAGCGTCCAGTCAAGATACTCTTCCACACCAACAAACAAGCGTATCGTGCACTACATTAACTGTGGGCGTACGCACGCAAGAGATCTACAAGACTACAAGACATTACTTCAAGAATACGACAGAGAGGCCGTGTAAACCACTTGCGAATCAGCTGACGAGCAGAGCAACAACTCGTAACGAAACAGACGCTGACGTGGAACGTGAATCGACGAGGGACCTGAAGCAGTTCTCGCAGAAAACTACAGACGTAAAAACTTCATCAATAGCAGGAGAGCAGAGTGTTGCTGATTTCCGAGCTCACCGCCAAAACCCAGGACGCTCAGTAGATCACCATCTCTAGCCGATTGGACAAGGACAGCGAGGGACTTCCGGAGCATCTCGACAATCCTCTTCAGAACCAGGAAAGTCAAAATCACGTTATTTATTTTTCAACAGTTCAATTTTTCTTTCTTTTTAATTAAAATCAATGTAATATAAATCATTCAGATGCCATAAATCAGAGACTCTTATTTGATTAAGAATTATTCACGTGTGATAATCTGTATAGCCAGTATAAGTAATTGATAAGCATTAGTTAAGAATTAGTAGTAGATAAAGAGAAAAGCACTATACAAATCTTAACAAAGAATTAAATAATTTATATAATTAAACTTTAAAGTTTTTACCTTAATCCGTCTATGTGACCGCTTAATTTTTCTTCTTTGTCTTCTAAAGCGTTTCGGATTGTGTTAATCCATCATCAGAGATTAAAAAATTCGTCGGTTAAAACTTCGTTAAACATTAAAAGTTACACTAAAAGACATTTAAAAAATATATAGTCCACAAACACAGCGACGTACGCGGATGTGAGTGCGCACTCAATACTGGTTAGCGACGTACTGCACAGTTTATTGGAGTTTTCATGTTATCTATTGTTGTGTTGGGGCGTGTATTCTATGGCTATGTTATCTATAATCTTATCGTATAGTGTATGTGATTTAAATGCCAATTGTGACACGGATACCAATACAATGACTTTAAATAATTTGCTCATACTGCAGTATACGTGAGTCAGTTCACTAGCAAATAAAGGGGTGTGAACTAGATTGTCATGGCCTAGTTTATTTTTTGAATATTTCCAAGTAACATTAGAGTTTTATTGCATTAGAATCATTTTTTTTTAAATCATTGAAATTAAATTGAATTAAATTAAATTGATTAATTAAATTCTCAGTTAAAATAACTTCTTTGAAAATAATGAGCTCAACTTCTGAAAATTATTAATCATTCAGAAAACATTATACAAGATTTATTTACTGTTTAGTTGGTAAGAAGATTTGAAGTTATAAGCATTTCATTCTTGTGTGTGATTGGAGTAATAAACCCCGTTTTTATTACCCCACATTGTATTTTTTATTGCTGTACTACGGAGCCTACCAACCTCACAAAACTCTTCACTTTTAAAATAACAAATTTAGTGTGCTGTTATACACTTGAGTTTACATACTTGCGAAATCAAATCCAAAATCCACACGCCCTAGTCGGAAGAAAACCGCAAGATCGGACAGCAGGTAGGTGCTCACACATTTATGCCACACAACAACACGTTTAATATAGTTATAATATATATATATATATATATATATATATATATTGCAACGATACGTTTAGCATAAGTCTATGTATCAACCCCTGACTGAGGTATAATAACATACGAACGCATGTATGAGATACATAAGATGTAAATAATAAAAATAATGTAATAATTAAGCATTAGGTATAAGAGATAATATAAGAAATAACGTAGTATTTAATTTAAAAAAAATAAATATTGTAAGTGAGCCTACATACGGAATTAAAAGCTTCGTTGGTTTTTAATCGTAGCGAAGGGGAGAAACTAACACGCGACGACCGGCAGAGGTGACGTCATAGTGACAGGCAACCGCTTGTGTATCTGTCTGCGTCTGTGTGCTAGTGTACGATGTGTAAATGAGAGACAGGTTGAATTATGCAAACAAGGGTGGAAGATTTTACACAGTTTTTTAAATACTGAACGAAAACCAGAAGTCACACGAATCAGTGACATATGTAAAAACATAGCTAGCGCCTGGCGCTATCATTGAAGACTAATTAGTTAATGATCGTGGGAACCGTTCAGCCACTGTGTGAAATTTTGCCATAATTTACACACCTTATCATTCATAATTTGCATAAACAAAGTTTAATAATATACCTAACGATTGGTGAAATAATATTTATAAAAAAGTGTGCGCTTCATAGAAAGACGCGTAGGTTGAAATTAGCAATTAAATCGGCGGGTAATTTTATGTAAACCATGTATGTAACAGGAAGTTATAGTTTAATTGTTTTAATAATAACAATTAACATTGTTTCTTGTCTAAACAAGTGATGAAAGTAATGATGAAATTTTAAATAATTGAATTAAATAATTGAAGACTAATTACTTAATTAATGTCGTACAAAAGAAAGTTTGATAATGAAGTTAAATGATTTTATGAGATTTAGATTCTAATGAATAATAAATGATTAAGCATGTAATATATTTGGATATTGAGATGTATTGTTATTAGTAGGTGAGGGATGAATTTTCTAATGCAATTGTCAATGATCACAGTAGTGTAAAGTGTTAAAAAGGGATAGAGCCTGGGTGATAATTATTAAAATAAAGGCATTTGAGTTAGTCAATTAAAGTTAATGGGAGTTAGATAAATAAGAATTTTGAAATACCAGTAACACACAGAGAGTATTAGATATTTTAGGGACACAGTAGTAGTGATTATATGTAGAGAGGTGAGTAATGTGAATGGTAAATATATTTGTTGATGGTGATATTTTGTAGTAAGGGTAGTGGTGTAAGGAGTGATCAGCGTGCGGCGTGCCAAGAGACCAGCGTGTGACGTTGTGGCAAGTGATAGAGTAGTTTAAAGGAGTGTTTGCTGATATTTTGGAGGGCAAATGGTTAGGAATGTATATGGCCAGGTAGGGAACACACATCCTAGTACAAAGACGAGCGGTGCCAGAGGAATTTGTGAAGGGAGTTATAATTGAGAGATTGGTGTCATGATATGTAAATCTGGTTGTTAGTGGTTGTCAGTAGGAAGAAAGGTGAGTAAGGTCAGATATATAAATGCCTGTGCAATTGAAGCATAGTGAATACAGGAGTCACCCAGACTAATCAATGATCAAAATGTGAAGGGTTAAGTAGAAAATTCCTAGTAGAAAAGTAATAAGAAATGAAATATAATGTAAAAAGAAGGTTAATAATAAATTTGAAATTGTAACGAATTAAATGGTAGTAAATAGTAAATGATTAAATGATAAATAATTGATGGCTAATTAATAAAAGTTTAATTAAAATTATTAATTAATCAATTGAAATTTAAATGTAATGTTTATAATTTTATACGCAAATTTAAAGATGTAGGGTGTGTAAATTTTGATCAAAGTTAAATGTGAATTGGTTTTTTTAATGTAATAATCGCAAGGTTAATGATGAGTGTATTATTATGTAAAATGTTTAAGGGATATTATATGTTTACAAGATAAATGGGACTACGCCCTGAGGCATAGTAATGTGCATGTTTGGCACATAGTTCAGTAGAGTCATTTTCATATGTACGTAGAGTCTTTTTGATAATAAACGGTAATGTCATTGGTAAACAATATAAGCCAGAGTGAGTTATTTCAGGTAATACATTCCGCAAGTACTGGTTCGCTAACACGAATTCTGACCTTAGGTAAGTATACATATTTTGTGTATTTCAGTTTGCAACATGGCGCCCGATGAAAATTTCAAAATATAAATTATCGATATTACAAAATAATAAAAAGTAAATAAAATAATTAAGTTACATTGGCGCCCGAACAGGGACTCGACATAAAATATAATTTTATGTGGGTTGTGCCTACCAGAAAAGCGGAATAATTACCTGGAGTAATATTTTGAAAATACGTAAATATATACGTAGAGGTAGGGTTAAGTTATAAGGTTATGTGCATGCATGTATTATAAAAAAGCAAAATGAATACTAATGAAAATAAGAATGTAGAAGTCAGCATAACTGACGAAACAGTTACGAGTGAGATGGGCGTTCAATTAACCCCAATTAGCCAGATCGGTGAGTTCAATGCCACCGGATTAGACTAATTAAATACAGTTCAAATAACACCCATCTCGACTCGGGACGAAAATAAAACAGACGAGATTAGTGCAATGATGCAATTACTGTTAAAAATAGCCAAGAAATTTGATGTAATGCTAGATAAATTTGACGAGAAGTTCGATAGACCAAAGAATAAAGTAGACGAGAATTACGAGAATAAAATGGGGGTAGAGAATAGTGGAGGTAGTAATAATGATACACTTACAGAAAATAGTGCTAGTTTAAGTGCTGTGAAGATAAAACACGAGGTAGGTGAGGTGAATACGAGTGAAAATCAGAAAGAGGTTAGTTCAAGTGCAAACAAGGTGAGTAACAATGATGATTTGAATAATGAGTTTACAGATAAAAATAATGATATAATTAAGAACATGGTGGTAGAAAATAATTATGTGGATATTGATAGTGATAACGAAATTGTAGAGAGAGTAGAAGTTGATAATGAGATGTTTGTGAGTGATGAATCAGAGAGAGGGAGAGAAAGTATATTTGTAGCGGGGATGCAGGGGGTAGATTTTTCCCTTGATATTGTAGTTGGGGGTGAAGTAAAGGCTTCACGTGTGTTTAGGAAGGACGAGGGTTCCTTCAATGTATATTTGGGAGATGATATGTCTACAAATAAATTTCCCTGGGTTTTTTGTGTACCTCATAGGTGGTGCAGTAATTGTGAGTTAGTGACCCCTGCATATTTTGAGAGAGAGATATATTGAGAGAGAGAGATATTGTGAGAGGTATTGTGAGAGAAAGAGAGAGATAGAGATTTCTAAAGTAAAAAGAAACTAGAGAGAGTTTGTAGAGAGGTTAGGTAGAGAGAGAAGTAATAATAATAACGAGTACTTACCTTATAGTGAAATTGAGATAGCAGCAATAGTAGATGATGATAATAATGATAACAAGTACTTACCTTGTGAAATAATGAGTGTATCAGTAGATAACTGTGATGACGATAGTAATGACTTTATAACTTACCTAATCAGGACAGATAATACTAAAGGTGACAGGACCATACCCGATGATGACATGGTACATGATAAATTGATATGGAATAAACCTATTAATTCAAACGACATTGTGGAAGAATATAATAGTAATTTAAACAAGTATTATATTGATAATAATAATATCATATATTTAATAAAAAATAAGTTGTATAGACCTAAGATTCGACTGTTGTTCAATTTGTTAATGGAATAAATCCGCTTATAGTCCAAGCCACGTATTTTATAATCAACTAAACGCTATGTAACTCACCGTCTGTGGCTTAAGTAAATGTCTTTATACAATTGACATGTTTCGGGACACTTGTCCCATCCTCAGAATATTTAAAAAAGTCTCTTCATACCATCATACGATGGCACAGTCGTCAATATATTAAAAATATTAAAATCCACATAACAAAACACAATTACACTACACAAAGTACGCACACAACAATTTTCGGTGTACACCACACGGTAACCGACAGCGCACTGGTTCATATTTCACTCGTGTCACGACAATATCGCAACGCAGTATTGTACAGGACATTAGTAATCGCAAAATCGCAAACACGCTAAGGGCACCTGGGGACAGTGTGTATAAATACATTTCTATACCATACATGAGCTTTCTACCTAGAATTCTGTCTTCTGTTTTAAACAAGTCAAACGTTGTTGTCACATATAAGACTACAAATAACATTTTAAATAGCCTTCGTACTTGGGAACCAACCGTCCTTGAAAAGAAAACAGGGATCTATAAATTAATATGTAATAGTTGTGATGCTTTTTATGTGGGCCAAACGGGCCGTGGTTTTTTCAAGAGGTTTGTTGAACATAAGCCACCCACTTATTTCCATAACACAGAAAATGTAAAATCTAAATTCGCTAAACATCTTATTGATGAAAATCACAACTATACTAATTTTCATACCAACTTGATACCCCTTCACTTTTGTAATAAAGGACGTTACATGAACACCCTTGAGGAGTTTGAGATATATAGAGCGTATAATAATCCTGTTACCAGGCCACATGTTTTAAATGATCAGCTGAACTTTAAATCTAATGTCCTGTACGATACTGCGTTGCGATATTGTCGCGACACGAGTGAAATATGAACCAGTGCGCTGTCGGTTACCATGTGGTGTACACCGAAAATTGTTGTGTGCGTACTTTGTGTAGTGTAATTGTGTTTTGTGTTATGTGGATTTTAATATTTTTAATATATTGACGACTGTGCCATCGTATGATGGTATGAAGAGACTTTTTTAAATATTCTGAGGATGGGACAAGTGTCCCGAAACATGTCAATTGTATAAAGACATTTACTTA
This sequence comes from Magicicada septendecula, assembly GCA_034769895.1. Classification (NCBI taxonomy): domain Eukaryota; kingdom Metazoa; phylum Arthropoda; class Insecta; order Hemiptera; family Cicadidae; genus Magicicada; species Magicicada septendecula. The sequence goes on from CM068373.1 coordinate 113,423,627, forward strand.
AGCCACAGACGGTGAGTTACATAGCGTTTAGTTGATTGTTGTTCAATGATGGAGGATAAAGTGTTTTATTGTGTAATGAACATTAATATATGTGAACAGTAGTTTTGAAATGGAATGTTTATGAACTGATTTTGGTCAATGATAAAATAATAAGTTGGATTGTATATTTTTTGTGTGTATTAATGTCAATGTATTTGTGTATTCTTGATGTTGTGTATTACAGGTAATTTTATGTAAACCATGTATGTAACAGGAAGTTATAGTTTAATTGATTTAATAATAACAATTAACATTGTTTCTTGTCTAAACAAGTGATGAAAGTAATGATGAAATTTTAAATAATTGAATTAAATAATTGAAGACTAATTACTTAATTAATGTCGTACAAAAGAAAGTTTGATAATGAAGTTAAATGATTTTATGAGATTTAGATTCTAATGAATAATAAATGATTAAGCATGTAATATATTTGGATATTGAGATGTATTGTTATTAGTAGGTGAGGGATGAATTTTCTAATGCAATTGTCAATGATCACAGTAGTGTAAAGTGTTAAAAAGGGATAGAGCCTGGGTGATAATTATTAAAATAAAGGCATTTGAGTTAGTCAATTAAAGTTAATGGGAGTTAGATAAATAAGAATTTTGAAATACCAGTAACACACAGAGAGTATTAGATATTTTAGGGACACAGTAGTAGTGATTATATGTAGAGAGGTGAGTAATGTGAATGGTAAATATATTTGTTGATGGTGATATTTTGTAGTAAGGGTAGTGGTGTAAGGAGTGATCAGCGTGCGGCGTGCCAAGAGACCAGCGTGTGACGTTGTGGCAAGTGATAGAGTAGTTTAAAGGAGTGGTTGCCGATATTTTGGAGGGCAAATGGTTAGGAATGTATATGGCCAGGTAGGGAACACACATCCTAGTACAAAGACGAGCGGTGCCAGAGGAATTTGTGAAGGGAGTTATAATTGAGAGATTGGTGTTATGATGTGTAAATCTGGTTGTTAGTGGTTGTCAGTAGGAAGAAAGGTGAGTAAGGTCAGATATATAAATGCCTGTGCAATTGAAACATAGTGAATACAGAAGTCACCCAGACTAATCAATGATCAAAATGTGAAGGGTTAAGTAGAAAATTCCTAGTAAAGTAATAAGAAATGAAATATAATGTAAAATGAAGGTTAATAATAAATATGAAATTGTGAAGAATTAAATGGTAGTAAATAGTAAATGATTAAATGATAAATAATTGATGGCTAATTAATAAAAGTTTAATTAAAATTATTAATTAATCAATTGAAATTAAAATGTAATGTTTATAATTTTATACGCAAATTTAAAGATGTAGGGTGTGTAAATTTTGATCAAAGTTAAATGTGAATTGGTTATTTTAATGTAATAATCGCAAGGTTAATGATGAGTGTATTATTATGTATTATGTTCATTATGTATTAGCATAGGAATTTAAACATGAATTGTAAATATGCATAAATTGATGATTTTGGGGGTAGTTACAAATGTAACTATGTACGACACTCAGTGTCAAACCATTGCGATTCCCTACATTTCGGGCGATCTCGGCCTTACCAACCCAGATCGTGGTTTTGGACGACAACCAGCTGTGGGCAGAAATGGTAAAACCTGACCATAGTTGGTTGCCTTTGCAATTGGTTAAACGTAGAAATTTAATGGGGTTTTAAAAAGGGGAATCTAAGATTATTTTTGAGCATAGGCTTTCACCTCAGTAGGGGTGGTAGACCTTAGGGGCATATCATAAGAATAAAAGTAGGGGTACTTACCTTGAAGTTTTTGTAAAGCTGAAGCAAGGATGGGAGAGAGAGAAAAGAAAAAAGTGCTCACTCCTTCTGCCTCAGTCCTTGTGGAGGCAACTGAACACAACAGTTCAGGGGGGAAAATAGTGTGTGTGGAGGAGTAAAGGGGATAAGTATTATTAACAGCACCGGATCACTTACTGATAATAATAATAATAGTAATTTTTTTTTATAAAAGAGAAAATGTTTCAGAAAGAGGGAGATCTTGATAATTGTATCTTAGTAAATTTTGGATTATGTGTTTAAATTGTAGTATAAAGATTTATGTTTCTTCTTATAATTATATTAATTATGATAGAAAGGGTTAATTATTATCAATGGGAATCGAAAAAATTTTATAATGTTAAGGGTAGTGAATTAAGAGAATGGAACTTCTGTATAATTCTTGTTGAGTTAAAGTAAACCCAGTGCTTCTTAGCACAAACCAGCACATAGCTACGGGGAAACAGATTAGTTAGGGATATGGTATTATACCAAGCCACTATTTTGATATTTTTGATTTATTGTTTCAGTGTTTGGTGATGCTGTGACGGCGGTCCTGAACTGGCCTGCGCGTCAGAGCAGGAGCGTAAAGCACCTGATTGGCCTTATGGTGTTGGGATCTCATAGGAGAAGTCCAGTAAGGTCATGCAGGTACTGTCACCATCATTGGACCATGGGTGAGTTGTTGTATTCTTTTATATAAATAGTAAGGGGGTTGTGGCAACATATCCTAGCTGATCCCTTTAGGAAGTATGAATGTGTCAATGAGAGTTTTTATGCTTCGGCATAAAACCTCTCATTGAGGGGGTTTTGTAATGGTACAATTCTGGCCCTATTATATTTTGGGGAATAATGGATATAAATGGTAATTTCATTTAAACTCATATAAATAAAACCTAGTAAAGTTTTATAAGGGTTTTTAACTACGTAATATTGAGTGGACAAGATTTGCATCAAGGTCAGGGATAGAATCACAGAAACAGCAAAAAACAGTTCATCATGTCAATGTGTCAACCAGCTGCGCCCATGATTACGTCAGCCAAAAGTATGCAAGGCGTGATACATACGTTTGTAAACAAATAGGGTTGGGCGAGATACACAAAGGAATGAGTGACATAGTTTGTCCCCCACCTCTGTATTGCAGCGTTGCGAACAAAGACAGTCTTGTCTCATCAGAGTAGCGTGCCGGCCGGCAATTCTCTAAAAGCTACTTATACCTAAATTTTACGCAACCAAGTTTTTGTTAAATATGTGAAAGTGCAGTATTTTTAAAATAACAGTTCGACGTAAACCCCAAATTTTGGGTTACGACAACATCGAGAGTGTGAGATTAACGATGGGACATCTTCGAAGAATTTCCAGCTAAGTCATAAAAATGGGGGGGTACAAAAGCCCAACTAAGGGTTTAAATAATCTTTTATTTTAAATTCAATTCATTAAAATGAGCTCAATTTTGGGGAAATCAATTAACTAAAACTTTGTACAACGAATGATAGTGCAAGTGAGAGAGAGGATGTTTCATTACAATAATTAATAAGTGCTGGGTTGTGAAGTCATTTTAATAACAATATATTATGTTTATTATGTAACAAGTATAAAACATGTTATTTTGGAGGGCTTATAAAATGTTTAAGGGATATTATATGTTTACAAGATAAATGGGACTACGCCCCGAGGCATAGTAACGTGCGTGTTTGGCACATAGTTCAGTAGAGTCATTTTCATATGTACGTAGAGTCTTTTTGATAATAAACGGTAATGTCATTGGTCAACAATATAAGCCAGAGTGAGTTATTTCAGGTAATACATTCTGCAAGTACTGGTTCGCTAACACGAATTCTGACCTTAGGTAAGTATACATATTTTGTGTATTTCAGTTTGCAACATGGCGCCCGATGAAAATTTCAAAATATAAATTACGGCTATTACAAAATAATAAAAAGTAAATAAAATAATAAAGTTACAAGGAGAGGAACCAGAGCAGAATATGTTCCAAATAAGGGAAAAATAACATCTTAAGGTAAAGTAAATATAAATTGTAAATATATTATATACATCAAGAAATAGACTGTAACAAAAAGTGTTTGAATATATATATTTCTTGGGGTTTGTTGCTCATGACATGTCTGAGTACCATTAATGATTTGCAAACAATATTTTGATGCCAAACACTAATATTGTAGGTGAAGATTAAAACAAATTTTACCCTATTGTGTGAGCCAGTGATTTATTGTGAGCTTTGTCAGACATTACCCCTAAGAGCATTGTTGGTTCTGTTTTTGTAGACAGAGATTGTTTGAAAGCTAACTGTGTGTGTGTGTGTGTGTGTGTGTGTGTGTGTGTGTGTGTGTGTGTGTGTGTGTGTGTGTGTGTGTGTGTGTGTGTGTAATATATTAAAATAGTATATGTGATTTAAATTGTGTCTGTCTGTATAGAATGTTGTTTCTGCAAAAAAAACACACACATGGAAGCAGACCACACATGCGCAAACATCAACAAGAATGTGGAAATCCTACTTGTAAACACAAAGGATTGAAAACTAGACAGACTCGAACAACTGGAAATATACAAACACACACAAAAATCATATGGAAACAACATTCTAAACAGACACAATTTAAGTAACATGTATTACTTGAACACATTACACAACACACATAGCAACAATCTCTCAAAAAACAAATCTGACAATGCTCCTAGCAGCAGCCTATAACAAAACTTGCAATGTGTGAAACCTGGCAAAGGTAAAAGTGTTTTCAAAGTTTTATCTAAAATATTAGTGTTCCACATTGAAATAGTGTTTGTAAATCATTATATTTATTATTTGCAAGCAAATAATGTAGCAACATTATGTTTCTGATGCCTGCATGTTGTGTATGCTACAGTAATTAAATTAAATAAAACTAGTAAACTGTGACTGTGTACAGGAAGTAATTTTGTTTGTTTTATTTCTTAATATTTAGTATTGGTACCAGCATTCCATAACTTGAAACATACCTTTTAGCTCTGTTTTCCATTTAGGAGTGTGGTTTCTAATAAATTTCATACAATATCAATCATTGGGTTCATGATTGTCTACACAAAATACTAAATTTGAAAAGCAATAAATTAAACCAATTACTATTTATTACATAGCTTACATCATAGTAATTTATTATCATCATCATCATCATCATCATCTTCACAGATTAAACCAAGGATTGTTTGTTCCAGTTTCAAGTAGGCAAAGATTAGAGCTGGTCACCCCAACGCTTACTCGGACGTCCCTCACCTCTCCGTCCCCTCGGCTTATAGTTCCAGAGTTGTTTGGGGATGCGGCAGTCATCCATTTGACAAAGATGTTCCCACCAATTCACCCGATACTGGGCGATCCTGTCAAGTATACTCATAATATTCAGTTCCTGCCATATATCTGTGTTTTTTCTATGATCATACCCTGCCACGTGCCTAAGAAATCTTATTTCAGCCGATTGGATGCAACTGGCCTGGCCTTTCGTTAAAGTCCAATCATAGTAATTAACACTTTTTTTAATTAAGCATGTATCACACCAGTAGAACACACCACACAGAAGTCTAAACAAACAAGACCAACATTTTCAATTGTCAACACAGTTTTCGCTCTATTGTATGAGGTGTGGTTATGACTGGCTTCATATGTGCGGTTTATTTACACAGTATTATGTTTTAACATGTATCCCTTTTAATGTGAGGTATGATATAAAGTTCACGGACTAATGCTGTAAAAATCATTTATTGAAAAAAGTAATATAATTACACATCGCACCCTTCAAAGTATCCCCCAGAGCTGTAATGCACTTCTCCATTCACCTTTTCCAGGCTTCGAAGCACTCACGAACTTGTTCCTCTGTTAGCCCCGACAGCCCCTCTGACGATGACTCTTTAATGGCCTCCAGAGTCTGAAAATGGTGCCCTTTCAATTTTTGAAAATAAAAAAAAAATCACACGGTACCAAATCCGGTGAGTAGCGGGGGGGGGGGGTTCAAGGACCGTGGTGGCCATTTTGGCTAAAAACTGCTGACAGTGATGGTTGTGTGAGTGGGTGCATTGTCATGGTGAAGCACCCATGACTGGTCTTGCCACAAATCGGGTATCTTTCTGCGAACTCTTTCATGCAGACATTTCATTACTTCCAGGCAGTAAGCAGAATTAACTGTCTAACCCTGGGGAACCCATTCTTGGAGCACAATTCCACGTGAGTAAAAAAAAAACCATTAGCATTGCCTTGATTTTTGATTTTGGCATCCTGGCTTTTTTCGTCCGTGGCTTATCTGGATTTTTTCCATTCCATGCTCTGCTTCTTCGTCTCAGGATCGTACTCCTAAATCCAAGTTTCGTCTCCCGTAATCACATTTTGAAAGATGTCTGCATTCTCCAACCAATCTTGACTAACATGCAAACGGTTTTCCTTTTGTTCACCTTACAATTTTTTTGGAACGATCTTTGCACAACGCTTTGACATCCCCAACTCTTGTGTGACGATGAGGCGCATGGTTTCTCGGTTGATTCCGGTGACCTCAGCGACATCTCTGACCGTGAGGTGATGGTTTGAGTTGATGGCTTGTTCAATTTTCTGCACAGAAACATCATTTCGAACAGTGGAGGGGTGTCACGAACGTTCATCATCCTCTGTTGAGGTTCTATCCTCTCTGAACCTCGCCACCCACTTGAAGAACGAACTTCTTTTCACAAGACGGTCTCCGTAAACAGTGCTCATCATTTCAAAAATTTCCAAGTTCGTTTCCCCGCTTTCACAAGGAATTTCATCACAAGTCACTGCTCTTCAAAATCACGATTGATTTCTATAGTCACAATAGCAAAACACGTGTACAAAAAACAGAGCTACACTCAACACGATGTTGTCGAGATAACTTTAAACAATTGCATGACTGCGTGAAATGTCAACAATCACTGTACCATTGCTGCCAACCTCCCAGTGTTGCCATCGTGCTCACAATGAAATGAGTCCCCGAACTTTATTGTCACACCTTGTATACTTCTCTTCCCTTGCATACACATCTCTTCCCTTGCATACACAGCATTCAATTTGCTTTTGAAGTTTTTTTTAAATGCCGTAACACACATTTTTTCTGAAGCTTCTTCTGTTAAAATGTTAACATTTTCTGAACAATGTTAGCATAGACTTTACTCATGTTTAATTTTCAAGCAATACTTGGCTGACTGTTTATTTGTCAATATTGACTATTTCAGTGATCATTGTAATACTTAGGCAATGGCCATTGACTACAATTTCACTTATTTTTTGTTATGTTTTCATCAGTTTTTGATTTTAGTGACCATTTCAGTAATCATTGTAATACTTAGGTAATGGTCATTGACTACAGTTTCACTTATTTTTTGTATGTTTTCATCAGTTTTTGAGATTGTTGACCGACCTGGATGTTTATCGTCTTCTACCACCTTTCAACCTTCACTACATCTTCTATACCATTGAAAACATTAAGGGTACATCATGTAACATACATTTATCCCTAAACACTTCTTTCAGCAAACTAAAACAAGCTGTTGCACTTTCCCAATTTCACTAGAAAGTTGAGGTTAACATGGTGTTCAATTTTCAGGCTAATTGTTATTTTGGTAACACAGCTACAAACGATGTATTTATAATAGAGCTCACAACATTACAAATTCTCCCCCAAACATGGTGGTTACCCTCAGTTCAGAATGGTTCATGGTTAACTACCTATCCCCTCCTGTCACTGATGTGTACTACATACAGCACACAGAAACACAGTCCAGTCGGTTATTAATAATATTAATAACCACATCTTATATACAATTATTATTATTATTATTTGCTTAAGGTATATAATTCAACACATGCAGATGTCACATGAGAGTTGGCATGTCATTTAATCTCATCTGTTTCAGGGGTACGACACAACTGCTCAGACAAACTGTTTCTGCCTTCTTATGTTGGCAATACATCAAGACATTCAGGTATGGCTAGTATCTGTGAAGCATTATTATATATGTGCAGTACAAATTCAAATACTGGAAACAAAAGGTTAATCTTTTAAAATCACAAAAATTATAATTGTGATTATAAAATAATACAATAAAAACCATGATTTTTTAATTATAGTTACAGGAATCTATTTACTTTATGTGTGTTTAAAAATTGTACTAAACTTTATGCCAATATGTTATGAGAATTTTGGCTTGCCGAGCTGTAAGGCCATGGTCCAAAGTTGTTTGGTGCAAATATTTCGGCAATGCCTTCGATGGCCATCTTCAGTACAGAAGGCTGCAAAACACTAACAAAGGTTTTGTAGTCAGTGACCAGTGAACTGTGGTTAAGGCTAGTGGCTATGAGTAGGACACCCATATTTATAAACTTTTGGTGTCTGCACGAAGTTGTTGTCTGATACCACCAGCCAATCAGAAGAAAGGCAAATTCTTATTGGTTCACCACAACTTGCATCCAAAGAGCAATCAATGAGAGGGACTCACCTCGCCAGTTCATTGCAATAGATGCATGTTTCTGAATCTGGACAGACTCCACATGCAGCTGAGTGAAATATGCACTCATTGATGACAGAAGTCTCATCTCTTCAAAGAGTATGTGATGGTCAGCATTGGTGAGTGCGTTCTCCGCTATAGCAGATTTTTCCGCCTGCCTTAAATGACAGTAGTGGCTGTGTTCATTAATGTGGGCCTGGCCACTGTGTTTCATAGTTCCATAGAATGAAGATGGTCGTTGAAGGCATGGCCAAAACATTTGCACCAAACAATTTTGGACCATGGCCTTACAGCCTGGCAAGCCGAAGTTCTCATAACATTGAAGCCGGCCGTGAAAGCGTCAGACAGAATTTATGCCAATATGTTTATCTCTGATAAATAGAGACCTATGTATGTTATATGTTGATTTGTACACTTCATCAGGAGAAAGTATACGAAGAGGTATTTAGAATTTTTGGTGACTCTGATCGTGATGTAACTGTGGATGACCTTAAAGAAATGGAGTACACTGAAATGGTTATAAAAGAGACACTGAGAATGTATCCCATTGTTCCAATATTCCTGAGGATTGTCAAAGAAGATCTTGACTTGAGTAAGTATCACTGTATCCTACAGTCACTACCAGTAATTGTTTAATGTGCTCGTTATATCAAAACCAAATGTGTAGGCACGATATACTGTATTGTCTTAGATAAGGTTTTGAAGATGACACAATGCATTGTACACTGTATTTACAATAACAGACCGTCTTCTTTATTCACTGCATTTATTTAGAACCGTAGGAATTGTTTTAACTGAGCCCTGATCAACTGAGAGTTCTCTCTGCTGCTATATTGGGCCATTTAATGTGTGCCAAAGCAATTTGTGTTACATTGCAATAGAGCATTGATGAACTGGATTTATTGGGGGACCTGAAAATTTGATATATTCCAGGTAATACATAAAAGAATGTTATAATACTTTTGTAATACTGTACAAATTAATTCACAACAGTTACACTTGGTATCTAATTAATAAACCAACACTGTTACAGCACTCAGAAATTAAAACCTTATTACTACTTGTAAAAAAGTGTAAATACTAAGACAATAAATTTTAATAACAGACACATATTCAAGTTGAAAAAAAATAATAAATTTTTTTCTGTGTGAGCCCAGTGACGTGTTTTTTAGCAGCGGTTTTTGCAGTCTCTTTAATGCAGTGGCGGAACCAGCAAACAGTTTTGGGGGAGGAAAGTGTTGACATTGGGGAGTATTTTGAAAAGTTAGACCATCCGTTAAAGATACTTACTTACTTATTTAATCCTTAGATTTTCTACCTTTCGGTGTAAAGCTATGTTGGAGTTGAGTCCTCAGAGGTCGTCTTTTTCCACATATACCTCCATTTCTTTCTATCTCCTGCGAGCTCCTTTAGTTTCTCCCATTTTACTCCTCTTCTTTCTGCAGCTGTGCGGGCTTCATCCTTCCAGAGCTTTCTCGGTCGTCCTCTCTTTCTTTTACCTGTTTCTCTGGATTCAAACACTTGTTTACCAGTCTTTCCTCCCCCATCCTCATTACATGTCCCAGCCATCTAAGTTGTGCTTGTTCTACTGTTATTGCTATAGGAACAATATCTAACTTTTCCTAAATATTTCATTTCGAAAAATTTCTATCTTTCTTCGTGTTCCCTTCTATTTTTCGAAGAAACCTCATTTCAATACTAGTTAACTTGTTTTTTATTCTCTCATTTGTTGTCCATGTTTCGCTTCCATAATTGAATACTGGCTCCATGATTTTTCTGACTATTTCTGTTTTTATCCTAGTGGGTATTTATTCTTTAAAGATCTAAAGTATAAATGATAGTAATGAATGAAGATAAAATACAGTTTGTATTATCAACATAATAGATTTAGTACTGTATAAGAATTAATTCACATTTGTGTTTGTTAGTACAGTGTTCTTTCTATTAACATTTACATACAGTTTAAAATAAATACTACTCATTTAGGTTATCTATTAAACAAAAATTAAGCATGCTGGTAACTTGCCATTACAATTTAAAGTGCTTTTAGCATAAAATCATGAACTTACATACTGTGATATGACTACACAAAAACACACACACAAAACACACACAAAATCACATTCAAAATCATAAAACAACAAAAACTTTCCTGTGAAGTGACCATTTGGGGAGGGAAATTTCCCCCTCTGTGGATCCGCGCCTGCTTTAATGACACTATCTGAGTTATACGTTACTCTTCAGAAGTGGTCCTCAAGCCACTTCACTGCTGTCTCAAGTCTATGAAAAAAATCATCATTGTTTGGCCCATTCCTTTCAATGGCACTACCTTTATCTCCTTCTTCCTCTGCTGAAGCAATATTTTTGACCTACTCTATTATTTCCTCTTCCATGAGAGTGGTAATAAAAGGTTGTAATGAATTAACTTGTCTTATAACATTTTATGTTATTGATTTAATTTGAAATTAAATTTTCAAGTTACTTAAAATATGAGTAACTTTTTATGTTAACTGAAGAATATTAAAAAAAGAAAAAATTTCATCACCAAACTAAAATTCCATTACAGCCAAAACATCATCACATTCAAGTACTGTCTGGGTAATCAATGCTCTAAATGATCAATTTCTGCATAATCCAATCAATTCTCCTTAGGTAATTCCAAACATATACTTGTAGAAGTGGGAGCAAAACTTATGAAAGCCCTGGTGTACTTGGAACAAAGATATGATGCCTCTTTGCGCAGATATAGTTACCATACGAAATTACACTTGATCATCACGCAAAGTGGGAACAAAAGAAAGTTACTGGCTTAAAAAAAAATATAATAATAATAAAAAAGAATACCATAATAATAATAATAATACAATTTGTTATTGATAAACAAAAAATACAAACAGAATACATAATTATTATTAAAATTACAATACAATACTCCTGGTCAAAAGACCTTCCAAGGAGGGTAAAATGTAATGTGTAAAACTTGTATAGCTTTAAGAGCAAATACAGTGTATGACAAACTGATTCAGCTTAAAAAGAACTAAGTAAAGCTTTCAAAGTCTTAATGCACTAGTCATATAAAAATGAAATAAACATAGTTGTTCTGGAAGACTTCTCTTCCACATCAGAGACTTCTCTCATAAATAACGCTATATGTTTATACTGGGTACCTTTTTATTAAATTCTTTGATTGATTCATACTGACATCACCATGGTGATCTACAATATTCATTAAGTAACATTCAGTTTTTACTATTTAGCAAGTCTTTTGCCTCTTTAACACTTAACACAGATTTTTAAAAATATTTGAACTGGTACTTTTTTATTACAGGCAAAGTGGATAACATCCTTATCTTCTTTATTATTGCACAAAGTACACAATTTTGACAGAGATGTATAATAATATTTATTTATTTAGTTGCAACAACTTGGCTCTGGCCTTAACCAATTTATTAAGAAACTATTAACAGTACTATTTTATTGCCAGACATATTGAGCTCTTTACGAATTGTTTCTAACTATTCCTACCTTGTAATTTATACTTATCCAAATTGTGATTCATCAATTTTTCTATAGCAGGATTAATACTAAAATCTGTATTCTGAAAATGGTTCATTTATATTTCAAGTAAGTTACTTAATCCCCTCCCCCGTCATGGTAGAAAATATACTTTCCTTTTAATTATCTGTTACAACAAAATGTTTGGATATGGATCTGAAATTAAACACAAGGTCTGTGAATATATTTCAAGTGTGATAATAGCATGTGGAGAAATGTAGGAATAAATGTGTCTCTAAATACAGACAATAATTTGCAGAATTTCTGGGCAAATTAAAATTCTGGACAAATCATGAAGAAACATTGGACTCCATCATCAGTTCTATACATTTTATACTGCCATGATAGCATAACATTGCTCACCTAAAATAAGCATTATAAAACATTTATGTGTATTTTCCTACTCATACTGTATATATAAATTACGTTATGTAGAAATGATCTAAGTAAGCTCTTTTATTATTATTAAATTTTGTATACATGTTATCAGAATCACCCATGCTTAGCTTGTCTTTTTTGTTATGCTCATTAATTCTCAGCATTTTATACATTAATCAAAAATTTTATACATTTTTGACTGTTTTCGATCATCAGAAAAACCAAATTATTATTATGGAAAATATGCAGTCAGCTATATGCTTGAATAATATTAATATTTTGTATACAGCAAGACACAAGCTGCCAGCTGGATGTAATGTTGCAATCCCTCCATTAGCAATTCATATGGACCCGAAAGTCTATCCTAACCCTGAGAAATTCAATCCAGAAAACTTCACTACAGACAAGATTGCTGCAAGGCACAAATACAGCTACATTCCATTTAGCGCTGGACCTAGGAATTGCATAGGTATGTATCTGTGTACACAAGGTGGGTTGATTGAAAAAATCATACAATTTTGTTAATTTGTTGTACTAGAAATGTCCAACTTCATACGCTGTGAAAGCAATGAGCAAACTGGTCCTGAGCTTCAAAAGAGCTCCTGCCATGGGGACAACAATGTATGGGGGCTTCTTAGGTGTTGCCTACTACCTGCCATGGGATTGCAATTAGACATTGTCTAATTCAGGGTCAGTGTTCAGCGAGGAAGGATCTAAGATTTCTCTAGCATGGACGGGGATTGCCCTGGAAATGGGCCACATCATGGTAGAATTTTCTGGAAAGTGTCCATATGGTGGCATTCATGGAACAAACACCTAGGTCATTTTGGATAGTCAGGTTGGATGACAGGTAAGGAGCTTTGCAGGTCTAGTGCAAACCTTGGTACAGGAGAGACTGAAGCTTTTGCTTATGGATCTTTGCCAAGTAACCCCACAGCGGGATTGCATAGGTAGCAGAATATTGAATTCTGCTGAGCAGGGTTCTGAGTTGTTACATGTGACAGGTAGTTTTGTGGGCTACTTGCTCGGAATGTGTCTCCCAAATGAGATGTTTGTTGAGGTGAAGCCATAGATACTTCACACTGGGAAACCATGGGAGTTGAGTATTGCCTATGTATAGTCTAGGAGGGAGCCTCTGTCTGTTGGAGAAGACTATAAGTGTGCTCTTGGAGACTGTCCTCTGGTTCTCCACCCACTGAACATATGTTTTTTCTCCACTTACTGAAAGATTAGTTTTTTCTTGTGAAGTTTGTATATCTGTCTGCAACAACTGTCTAACATATTGGATGGTTATTTTATTCTTGGCAGCTAATTTAGAATATTGCATTAAGGTATATTAAGAGATTTGTTAATATTCCGCTATGTAAGACCAATGGAGTAAACTGGGCCTGCAATGTGGGAGGCACAAAAATTTCCTTTAATCTTTTACAAATGGGTATAAACCATTGAACTTAAGTAAAACCAGATTTCTCCATATGTATTTAACATGAAAAACAAATACATTTACTTTATTACTGTTATTTTACCCGTACCTAATGATGTAGTTTGAAAATATGAATTATTTGGTTAAGTGCATAATAGAGTAGTGATTCAAGTTATGAATGCAGTGAGTCCAGTTAAGAATTACTGTTTAACTAATATTTTGAAATACAAAAATCCTATTTTTGTAAAATAAGATGTATTTATATCAGAATATTTTTCTTATTTGCAGTGCCTTTTATTGGTGCTATACTAAAAGTATTGCAAATTATAAAGCTACAAACAGATGACAGAAAGTTTTAAAGGTGAAATAGATTTTTGATTTGATTAAAGATACAATATTAGTTATAGTGTATGATATAAAATTTAATATAATCATTCACTGTCTTCATGAGTTTAAATTTAATAAAATTTATACTTTATTCAAAATGTAAGTAAGTTCAAAAAGTGAAAAAATTATAATATTTTACTAGTGACATGTGTGATAATTTTTTTTTACATTGATCAAATATATTAAAGATACTAAATAACAAATCAAACTATTAATTAAAACAAGAGTTATATTTTATTTGAGTATAATCATACAAAAAAGAACAGTTATTCTGTTTGTTATATAATTTTAACAACTGTAAGGAGGGGTTAGTATTCATGCAGGAACAATGACAAGAATAAAGTGAGGATAGTAGGGAGGCCCACAAAGGATTTCAGTGGGGGGAGCAGAGAAAATAAGAGTTAAACCACTATGTAAGACCTAAGACCTTCCTGTTAATATTATTTTGACTATTCACTGGGCTATTAGGGCGTGGTCTAACGCTGCCGCATATAACATGTTTCGGCCCCTCCATTAGAGTCCACCTTCATTGTTATGACTTGAGAAAAGCAACTGGTATGCTCTTCACCAGTTTCCACAGTACTGTGGCAAATATATTTTTTTTTTATTTAGTAAACTTTAATTTGCCCAGTACTGTGGAAACTGGTGAAGAGCATAACAGTTGCTTTTCTCAAGTCGTAACACTGTGAAGGTACAAATAGAAAGAAACACCCAGGGTCACCACCCACACTTGATAGACGGCGTGTGGGAGCCGTGTCATGTGTCACAGACAACAGAGATGCTAAAAAAAAAAACACCATAATACAGGGAAATCCAAATCCATTTAGGCATACCCACGAGCACAGGTTAGGTCAGGGTCGGGTGTCAAATAAAAACTGTTAAGCTAACATCACTAATTTTATATTATCGATCACACCATGCATAACATAATACACAATTATTATCCTGGATAAACCTGTTTTACACCCTCAAGTATTACGGCAAGTTTTCTTTTCTATTTTTTAAATATATCAAATGCAAAACTCTTTCACCCACATCAATTACTAAATCGCAGCCATTGTGATACCCAAAAGAATTTTTATTGTAGCATTGGGTTTCCTTCAACATGTGCATTTTTTCTTATAATATTAAAATATACATAGTATACCCAGCTCATTTTGGGCCCAAAGTCCCCAGAGCAGTGACCAACATTTTAGTTTTGTTCTCTAGCCCTTGATTCTCACTCTCTCTCTCTCTCTCTCTCACACACACACACACACACACACACACACACACACACACACACACACACACCAACTGTTTTGTTTAAAATACTTTTTGAGATGGCAGTTTTTTGTTAGAATAGTTTGTCTAATCATACCTGATGTGGTAGTTTCTATTTAATCAAATTTAATATTACATATTGATGGCATATGGCTTCAGCCATCTCTCTCTCTCTCTCTCTCTCTCTCTCTCTCTCTCTCTCTCTCTCTCTCTCTCTCTCTCTCTCTCTCTCTCTCTCTCTCTCTGGTGTAATTCCACAATGGCATCACCTCTCCTTGTAATCGTCTAATTTTGAAGTTTCTTCCCCTCGAATTTCACGTTTCTCACACAATCATACTTTTGGATTTTAAATAGTTACTTTTAAAATTGTAAGTCTGGGGATTATCCCAGTCACTCCATCTTTCACTCATGATGGTTTGAGGGACGCCACATGCTAAATTCTTGGCGGCATTATAACTTTACAATTTTGTGCACTTTTACCAAGGTTTTCCATCTCACACTTTTATTCTGTTCATTCCTTGGCACCAACTGAATGTTTTTGAATAACTCTACATATGCCAACACATATTGGAAGGCTTTTGCGAACTTAAATTTGCTCCGCGATATAGGAAGGTCTACACTCAATCACATCACCATTAAGAGAAGACTGAGAAGTGAAGTAGCCAGCCTCATTACTATGTGGAGTGATATTTTATGAGTCATTATTCTGTTATCATACTTGGTTTTGTTGCCTCCACTAAAGGTTTTGTTCCAACCGTTATCTAGGGACAACAACATTTTCCCAGTTTTTTGGCCACCAATTGCTCACAATATCATTTTGTTAGTGTGATAAATGGCGAACTACTTCTCTTGTGAAAACACTTTCCTGACCATGCGAGTCAATGTTGGCACCAATCATCACACTGCATTATTCTCACTTTCATTTTAACTTGTCACTATAACCATTGCACATCTCAAGAAATTAATTGCCATCTTTTTTACACCATTTATTAATATTTTCTTTTAATATTATTATTATTCTTTTTTTTCATACACACATGCTCACACCCTGGCATCACCGACGACTTCATAATATATTTTGCTGCCTTTTATTGGCACGGGATTTCAAACTTACTGTGCCCAAAGATCATATAGCATTACAACACTGGAAATGGCCTCAACGGTGGGGCCAAAATGTCTGTTTTATGTGGCAGAATTAGATCACAGCATAATAGCCCAGTGAATAGGAAAATAGTATTAACAGAGTTGATGGAAGCCTAAGGTACCACCTAAGACTTTTCATTAAATATTGTGTAAGGAATAAGATAAACAGTTTAACACAGTGAAAGTGTTTGAAAAAGCTTTGTGGTATGTATGAACGAGTGGTTTGCAAATGGTATAAAAGCTTTGTAACTGACTCATTAATATATTGTTTTAAATGTTCCTCAGGTTTAAGATATGCGATGCTCTCAATGAAGACCACATTGGCATACCTCGTTCGCAACTACAGGTTTTCTACAGACATTAAGATGGAGGATATAAGACTGAAAGTGGACTTTCTGTTGAGATGTAGCAATGGCTATTTGCTAAAAATTACCCAAAGAAAACATTAACTTTACAGCTGATTAGTTGATACCTAATGTTGAAACTAATTACCTGTTAAAATATCAATATTTCATACACAGAAAATATTCAGGTGTAATATGTGAGAAATGTACATTGGTGATAAAATTTTAATGTTTTCAAAATAAAGCATTGCATCATATTTTAACATTTCCCTCATTTTTCATTTTCCCTAATGTTTTTATAAATTTTCCCACACTTAGTTTACCTTCTTGTTTACGATTTAATTTTGTCATTTTTTTATTGTGAACTATTTGTCCTTTACAACTACTCATATATTTCTTGTTTAGTACCTGTAATTCCTGAAATATTCTACACCTTTTCTTTTTCAATTTTAATTTTATGAATTGATTTTTTTTTTTAATTTCAAGTTGTTTATTATACCAAAAAAAATCTCTTCTCTCATACATTATCTTTTGTTTTTTATTGTTAGGGACCAACATTCAGATGCATAGACTACAGCAAGAACTGGCAGATCTTCTATAAATTTAATTTTATATTTCACTGAATGTGTTTGAGCATTTTAAAAATTGTTCCCACATATTTGATTAAATTTATTTGTTTTGTCATAAATACCTTTACTGTTGTTGTACAATATCTTAAAAGTAAGGTATCGTAGTTAAATATATTGATTTGTTCAATTGGCTGATTTTCTCGATACATTTTATATTTGTTAATTTCAAATGTTTTGCCTCAGTATCCTCTGCATGTCCTTGTTTATTCACTGTAGAACGGACATAATTTTTGGTTTTAAGAGTAATAAGTTTTAAATTTTTAAAAACTGTGAACTTTTTAATAATGAAAAAGATGAAAGCTTGAGCAAGCTTGGCTTTAACTCTAATTAATTTGTTAGTAGTTCCAATTGCATTATAAAATAAAACATCTGATATCCATTACAGTGTTTTGCTGTTACTGAAAATAAAACAATTTTTTAAGAATAGAATGTCTGTTGGAACCATTATTAGCCGGGCCGTTAGTCGGTGGTCTAGAGTTTATGGTGACAGACATTTCAGCCCCACCATTGGGGGGTCATCATCAGTGTCAGTAACAATTGGCACAGTGTCTGTCAGTTCATCCCCAGTGATTGCTTAAGACAATGTACTTTGTCTAAGAAGCCCAGCTTACACAGACTTTCATACCAGGGCAATCAATCTAAGCTGGAAAACAGCAACAACCAATCAGCATCAAGTGCTGTCTGATTGGTTTGGGAGCACAGCATGGCAAATCCTATTTAACACGTTCTCTGCCATGTTGGTCATAATGACCAAAGAATAATATTGTATTGTAGGCAACCAAAAACTGTCTGGCACAGAAGGACGGAATGACCAAAACACTCTGGCAGAGAACATTGTAATAGGAGGCTGTCTCCTCTTCTATTCATCATGATGGAACCACGTTTAAAGATCTCCATGGACTCCATGTGAGTATAAAAGTTTGTTCTCCTCAAAGATAACACGATGGTCAGTTTTGGAGAGTGCAGTACAACGGTCGGCCACTGCAGACTTCTCCAACTGCCTCAGGTGACAGCAGTGGCTGTGTTCACCACTTCGCTGCAGAGCAAGGCTCACTGCACACGACGAAATACATAAGGAAATGCATACTATTAAATGTGTTACCTTAAATAAGAGTAAAATTTAATTCAAATGACTGAAATTCCAATTCAGTGCATACTTCACCAATCTAAAATACTAAAACAATACTACTATAGCTACATTGATCCATTCGTGAAAGTCGTTATAGAAAATTTCACACATAGGATTTGAAGGAGAAATTACAAGGTGATCACTATCTCTTCCGTTGTTTTACCTTCACTTTCACCCACATCATTCATAATTGGTGACATCTGCTTCTAGGCAAGCCACACCATATTTTTCTTTGTTTGAATATATTGCAACAAAACACAGGATGATAAGCTATATAACCGTATCTAAGTATGGATGACGAACATTGACATGTTAAAAATGGTTTTATGCCAAATTTTGTCGTTTAGCTGTAAGTTTTGTATTTAGTGATGGTTAAGGACTTAGGTTATATCAAATTCTTTACAAAAATCTGTTCCTTTATGTCATGTACTTTGTTTGTGAAATTGAGCGCGTGTGATAAACCTTATTCGCTATATCTTCCGCGGTAATCAACCCATCGACGTGAAACTTTGACAGTGGATTGTTTATGTAATTAGCTACAGTTTTATATACTCTGAGGTTTCCTACTATTTTATAAGTATGGTTTTTTTAATAGGGAAAACTCAAACTTTTAACTCTTATCAATGATAGAGTAATAAAATTCATAGATAAAATCAATGCAAGCTCTTGCGGATTTATACAAAGTTTTGCATGTAACTCAGATATCTTTTGCTAGTATCAACCATGTGACTTTGGATTGACCAATCAGAAGACACTAATTTCATTAATATTCGTACTCTGTGAGGTACGCATCGACACAGTTCTTCGATAACATTTCCCATGTGAAGTTGTGTCCATCACCGAGAGTTATTCTCGTATGAACGTATAGAAATATAAAATTACAATAAAATTTGGAACTCTTTGTGAGCTTTGCGTAAAGAACCAAGCGGGTAAACAACCGAAATAAAATTTATTATTATATTTAAGTGCTTTTCGCGTTAGTCAAGATTATCCTCATAGGGAATTATTGAACACTTCAAGCTTTCATGGAAGGTGTAAGCTCAATACACCACTCTAAAATAAGTACCCATATTACCCTCAGATCTAAAACAATTAACGTTATAAATTAATAATAACTTTTGCGAGTGAGAATGCTAATTATTGTGGGAGTGACAACTAGTGTGTAAAGTCTATTTGGTGTTAGCGGTTCAACGGAATTGTCAGAGAGACGTGCAAGAGGAATCGCCGCTGCAGCAACCCGCCGACAAAGAGGACGCCATGACGGAGAGCGACGCTGAGAGGAAGATACACACATTCGGAGGACGGATTATCCAGTGTTACGGATATTCATCTAACAAGTAAAATTGAGCTAATCGAACAATATAAACTATTATTTCTTGTGTGTAATAAATAATTCTTCATTACCTCCAACATAGACTTGTTTGTAATTTCTTCACACACACACACATATTATCATATGCGAGTATTATAATCTGTATTGTTGCAATATATATATATATATATATATATATATATATATATATTGCAATAGAACACAGGATCATGATAAGCAATGAACTATGTCTTATGCATGGATGACGAACATTCTCATGTTTAAATTTGTTTCTTGTTCAAATTGGTTTTTTTAGCTATAGTTTTTGTATTGTATTACCGATAAGAATTTAGAATAGGTCAAACTCTTAAAAATTGTATTCGTCATTTTTCTATGTAATGTGTTTGTAAAAGTGTGCGCAAGTGCGCGAGTTATTAACATTTTTCTCTATTGTGTTATCCAATTTACATGAGACTTGAACAAGACATAACATTTAATATTAGCTACAATTTCCCTATATTCTATGATCTTCAAATAACTGTTAAGTGTGAATTTTTGTTATATGAAATCTCTATTTGAAACTCACTCAGGCGTGAAGTAATAAAATCCCAGATAATTATCTGTGCAGGCTTTGCCAATTTCATGCAAAGTGTTGCATGAAGAACTATTAGTGCCGTGTGCATAAATTATCATGTGACCGATATTTGGCCAATTAGAATGCAGTAAAATCATTGAAAATTGTCTTTTGCCATGAGCAGATCGAGTTAGTTCATCTTGAGCATTCGTCTACTAAATGTGCGGTCCACGTTCAAGAACTTTCTCTTGCATGAACATGTAAACAGTGCGAAAGGTGTACGAAAACATGGAACTCTGTGTGAGTTATTCTGCAGACCCAAGTAATTCTGTTTTAATAAATAATATTGTAATTTACAAGTATCCGTGTTAGTCAAGATATCCTCATAGGGAGATCTACTGACCGCGGTAGATCTGTGTGACGCGAGGACACTTGAAGATGTGCCGGAAGGTGTACGCCTATACACCGTTTTTCATTAAACACCCACGTTACACCTTGAGATACGTAAATAAACTATAACAATATTAAAACATTTTAAAACCAGTAACAATCATAATCAGTATTATCGCAGCGAGGCAGTGTTGCAGTTCGTCGAGCAAGTTCAGCGTGTTTATCATCAGGACACCATCCCAGCAGAATCCACGAGGGGAGGACATGTGAGATATACGCATCACCATCAGCCATCTTGCCGCATCAAATTGGAATATCTTCACTCAAGTAACAAATTCAGATCTGAACTTTATATAAACTGTTTTCAAACAATATTTCAAAATTCATAACATTTGTGGATGTTTAAAAATATATCGTATGAACTATTATTCAATTGGTGTGCAATAAATAATTATAATACCTCCAATATAGACTTGTTGATTTATAAAACACACACCATATTCCTATGCGCAAGAATTAATTCAATTGTGTTGTCGCATAGTATTAAATGGTGCTAGCCAACTAGGGGCACGATTAATTTAGTAATTTAAGTAATATTTCTAAATTTTGTATAAACTAATTTTATGAACTTTTATTTGTGTGTGTTGTTCATTTCTTTATCAGAGAATATATATCTTATGTTTGCATATTCTTGGGTATATGTTATATGAACAGTTTATCAGTAGTGTATTGGAGGTTGAATTATTATTTGTTTATATCAGAATAAGTTTGTTTACATTTGATGCTATTGGACTGCATACTTTAAACCGTATAATCTGAACATTCTTAACAACAATAATCCAGTCATAATAATAGTTGACGTTCCGATAAATAAGGAAATTTTAATATTTGTAAGATTTATAATATAAATGGTCAAAATGACAGAGTCCCAAACTCCAGCAATGGATATGCAAACAACATTGGCCGCGATTTTGGCTAATATGCAAACGATGCGTGAGGAAAATAAGGCTAATATGCAAACGATGCGCGAGGAAAATAAGGCTATTTTTCGTGGCCTCATGTTTTAAAGAAACCATGTCTTTCTCTCATTTTCTTCTCGATCCTTCCATGGAGCACTTTGAGGTCTGGCGGCGTGGCAACCAAGGGATAATTTCATTTAATACTATGCGACAACACAATTGAATTAATTTTTGCGCATAGGAATATGCTGTGTGTTTTATAAATCAACAAGCCTATATTGGAGGTATTATAATTATTTATTGCACACCAATTGAATAATAGTTCATACGATAACATACACAATTGTTATGAATTTTGAAATATTGTTTGAAAACAGTTTATATAAAGTTCAGATCTGAATTTGTTATAGCCCAGTCAATAGGTACTTTTACCTTGCAAAAGGTATAGGAAAGTTTATATTTGGCAGGATTGTTGTACTAGGTGTCTTATTGAAATCCCTGAGTTTTTGACCTCGAGGGGTTGCCGCTCGTGCTGCCATTTTGGATTATAGGGGTGGAAAACCACTTTTTTGCAATTATCTCGTCACCAGTGCGAGATACGTCTTTTGAGGTCATTATGAAAAATGTAGAGCGTGCGATTCTCTACATTTTTGTCTGAAACTTTTTTCTACGATCAATAGTTTCCGAGCTACAGCGCGTAGAAACCGGGCATTTTTTCGAATTCGGAGTAATATTTGTCTGTGCACGTACTCATGGGGCTCTAATGCATGTAGTATATACTATATACCATGGCTGAGCAATTATTTATTATAGTTAACACTGATTACATCATTACTATTGTTAGACCATTGTTGTCATTACTATTGTTAGACTACAATATATTGTTGTTGTTGTTGCACAGATTACGTACCACCGACTCCGCCAATAAACACGGGTCTGCACCGCTACATGTTCCTAGAGAGCCATGAGAGCACGCTTTGCTAACTAACGGAGCAGGTATAAAAATATTTACGTCATCTACGAACAACCTTGTCAATGAATAGATGTTCCCCTCCCTTCTTGGGTATAGTCAAACATCTGCCGTCCACTGTTTGGAGCCGTTGAATACAATATTCAGTATTTTGAGACTTTTGAAGAGTACAACACGTGCGTAATGGAAGGTGAAAATAATTGTTTTATTTGTGAACGCAGTTTAAGTGAAGGCGCTGTCGTCACTGTGAAAGAAAGGGGATTAAATACCTTGAGAGAGGTAAGTGTAAAAAGAGGAGATGGTAAGAGTAAACTTTATTTGCAACATTTAAAGTCCATTGTCGTGCATGATGCCTGCTGTAAAAACTATACAAACAAAAAGTTGATCTCTCCATCAAGTCATCGAGGGAGCAACATACCTATTCCACCATCTCCTTCATCATTTTTACGACCTACTGTACCTTCATTCAATTTTAAGGACTATTTTTTTTGTGCAACGTCAAATTGATGAAGAATTTCTTTTGAAGCAGAAAAAAACTAAACTGTGCGATCGGGAAATAGTTATTTCAGTCCAAAAATTATCAATGAAGGACAAAATTGTAGAAGTTGCAAATAAGCGTAACGACGAATGGGGTAAAACTGTCAAAGAGCGAATCGAGAACATTACAGATCTTGTTGCAGTCGACGCTCAATACCATAATTCATGTATGAAGGCGTTTTATCTTCCTGCTAAAACAAGTCAAAATAGGGATTATCGGCCTGCTTCTAACGTCGATGAAGCAATGAAAACAATTTTTTCATATTTAAGAGATAATGCCGAAGAATGTCAATTTTCTTTAGAAGATTTAATCAATTTAATCGAGGGAGACTATCGTCCGGATATTCGAACCGTTAAATCAAGATTGTTGAAAGAATTTGGCGACGATATTCTCATTGTCGAGAGAGCAAACAAATCAACAATTGTCTGTTTTCGCGACACCGGATATAAAATTCTAACTGTGCATGGTACTCGGAAAAAAAATTAACTTTGAAGAAGAACGAATGAGAATCGTTTGTACGGCCGCAACAATTATTCTTGAGGACATAAGATCGCAGGTATATGAAACTAAGAACTACCTGGCATCTGACAATTTTTTTAAAGATATGCATAAAATGGAACCACCAACATTAAAAACATTTCTTGAAGATATATTGAAAAATAAGCGGGGCTCAATAGAAAAATGGTTAATTAAATGCACGGCTTTATCTCATTCAATAATATCGGCTGTAAGACCACGTTCATTTATGTCTCCTTTAAAATTAGGTGTCGGAGTTTTTCTATATAAAAAATTTGGATCACGATATCTATTGGATGTCTTATCAGCACTTAGATTTTCATCTTCTTATAGCGAATCAATGCTTTTTGAAATATCTGCAGTTATGCGTCCGGGAATTATTATAGACCCATCTTAGTCATTCTCTCAATTTGTATTCGACAATGCTGACTTCAATACTAATACCTTAGATGGTTTAAACACTTTTCACGCAATGGGAGGTATTCATTGTGTGACTCCTAAAAAACTGCAATTGCACCCGACCAAGTAATCCCTCATCTTACTCGAGTACCTTCAGCTGATGTAATTGGAAAATATGGATCGATACCGATGTATACTTTTCAGAGGAATAAGGAATCGTCCGGTCTGAAGGACATAGAAATTTTAGATTTAGAATCTATTCATCCTGTCTCTAGTGACGTTGTGCCTTCATCATATGATTTGCTTTGGCTGTATGGAAAATGGAAAGAATTTTCGTCAATACCTGGCTGGTATGGTTTTATGGCGTACTTCGTTAGGGATTGTGTGTGCATACATATTACTGCCACTTTGAGTTGAAAGACAATTACGTGTCAACTATCGAATCTATTCCAGACCGTACCGGTCTGTGCAGTGTGTTCAAGGACACTCTTTCTGGTGGATTCTCAAGAGTGGTTATTTGTTTAACATGCCATCCAAAGTGACAAATTATTCTGGCATATCAAGTGACCAATGAAGTCACTAAAAACCAGCTTTAAATATCACAATTAACAGTTTGTAATCAACAAGTTATTCAACAAGATAACACTCGTACAATAATTAAAGTTAATCTGTCCACACTAATAATAATGTCAACAATGAAGAAATCTACTCTATAGTCACTTATCATGAATACACACTTGAGACACACTGTGTAAGTCGCCCGACATAAACTGAAAATTAAGTGGCAGGTGTGGGCTATTTGTAGTCTGCAGGGTTCCATAATATGCATCCTTAACAAGCAATCGAAAAATTCCAGAGGATACTTCACCGTGGCCTTGGCAGAAACTTGCACCATTGGGCTAGTTTAGAAGCTTTTCAAACAACACTATCGAATGTACGAGACACTTATTATGTAACACTGCCTCGCATGTTAAGTGTTACGTACGCACACAACATTACAGCTGGACTCTGCTGGGATAGCCAAGAAACATGTAGAACGTTCTGTAATGGCATAATAGTATAGGTACTATTCATATACTCTATATATATTAGAGAGAAATTTAAGGAAAATTTAAAGTCTCAATCCAGGTTCTATATCTAAGCCCCATCCTAATTTCCTTTTTAGCCACATACTTCCAGTAGTTGCCAGAGCAAGTGTTTTTTTCATTTAAGTCAGCATCTTTAGAAATAACTCTAAAGGTTTCTCCTGAAGGTTCTTATCAGATATCCATCTATCTTTAGCTCTAGAATGAGTCAGTACCATATATCGTGCTATCTAGCAGCCTCTAGAATAATACCTACGTCTCCTCTAGTGACTCTCTTCTTTATTTTTGTGCCAAGTCCGAGAAAGTTATATCCAGGAGCATGTAATTCAAAAAGTAAATTATTCAGAATAGTAATGAACAATCATGACCCAATTTTATCATCTTTCAAGATAGATCCAGGTAACGAGGATATGAATCTTATCAGAAACTCTGTTCCTGTAGAAAAGTCAACTAGCTGTACCATCTCATTAGAAAAAAGTGAATTATAACTATCTTCTCATTATGAAAACTATTATTACCAGCCTTCTTCTGATCATAGATATAATTCAGTCTATTTAATAGGTCATTCATGTTATCAATATATTTGTATTCAACATCTTGTTTATATTCTTTTAAACCACTTTTTTCAAAATCTTTTCTGTGTTTCTGAATACCAGCCATTAAATTCATATACTTCCAGCCTTTACTTGATTTTGGATTTCTACTAGACTAATCGTTATTTTTATAAACCAAACTTGTATCAAATAATATTCTCACATAGTTATTTAAATCTGATTCGGTATAAAAATTATATTTAGGTGCTTCATTGTATTACGTCCTTCAAAGAAGATTGTTATACTTCTCGTTATCAGTAACAATATCAGTATGATCTATTCCTACTATCGAATTACCGATCACTAAAGGGTTCTTCTTATTCAAATATAAACTGAATTTACCATCTTTTTGCTCTCGGAAAATAGTTCTGACCAATTGGGCCTATAATCTTATTAAGAGTATGTGGACTAACAATAATCTCCATGAGTGTAGAATTCTGTACCTGATCTCTTTCTGGATTAGCAATTATTCCAGGCTTATCAGCAATTGGCGTAAGTGGTGTACTTGAAAGACGCTGTAATTGTTCATCTTCATAATAACTTGATTCATCTTCACTTTCAGGCTTTAGGTCATAGACGTGTTGCGCCCTCCGGCCGTGATAGAACTCACGCCCCACCCCAGCTAGAGAGATATTAGCCAACCTTTAACCCACGCCCAGGGGCAAGCCGTGCGGTGGTGCGGGGGGGGGAAGAGTGTTGGTTATGTGTGTAGTATATTGTGTGCCCTTGTTACTTATCTGGCCCGGGTATTCCAGAGAAGACGTACGTATTATTTGTCCGCGTACATGCGGGTAGACGAGCAAATCGAGCTGTGACCTTGACTCGATATCTCACCACATCAGCAGCACAGCAACGCTCTGATTGTGAGTCAGAGACGCTACCACTGTGCCGGCCCGCCTTCAATAACTTGATTCATAAATTGATGCAAATTTGTTAACAATTGGTATCAAGTTCATTAAATTTTGATTCTGATCCAATACACCCTTAACAATACGATTAAAGCTTCCTATAGCTTTAGTATTTGGCTCAAATTCCTGTCCCAAATAATCCTGTTTGCTGCTTTGGTCCCCTATATATTACACTATAATCTGTCTTATCAATTATTCATAAGACCAGCATATTTCCTGAATGGCTAGTACATCAATGTTCCATCTCATCATTCGACCAGCAATTTCCTGCTGTCTTTATCGTTCTCACATTCCATGTAGCTACAATTAGCACATGTTTCACTTTTGGTTTTCTATGATCTATTCCTTATATTCTCATTCCAATTCCTTGTTCATTCCTTTCCAAGACTGGTTTGTTGGTTTCATACCAGTTTTATTTTTACTTGGCCAGGATGTTAACCCAATGCAAAATCCTCAACCTGGAAAACCAACCCAACCCAGATTTTTATATATTGGTTTTCTTCACCTAGCCTTTGGAGAGCCAAATCCTGGCTACAAGGCAGCAGCTCAGATACGCAGTATTACAACTGACTCAATCCGACTACTAGATTCCACAGATAAGTTGGTCCCAAGTAGCATTTGTCCCTTACTTTAGTGGCTACTGCTGCATATCCAGATGGAATGTCTATTGACCTTCCGATCTAGATCCACACTGTTCTGCATCAATAGGGTCACCTCTTGTAGGGTGTGGCACTTCATCATGCAGTATGGTCTTGGCTGGAGAGAGTGTGAGGCTCCTTACGCAGCTAACGTCATGTCATCCAACCCTAGGAATTTGTGGGGACCAGTGCCCAGTCAACATGGACAAAGGACAACTCTCCAGATACCCTCGACCTCAAACTTATATATACTAATTCTTTATTATATTTGAAATTGCTTTGTGCAAGTATTTTTTGAAATTATTTAAAAATAAAAATAATAAAACAAAATAAACAATAACTAACAAAGAATATTGCATATTGTACGGATATCTCAAAACATTTGGTAACAAAGTTACTGGTACACACTTTGTGACTGGTTTCTTCATTTCATGGGTATTGGTGGAGCTGAATTAAACAACAATAAAATATACTGCACAACAAAGAGGCTACAGTACATTCTAAAGCCAACGCATTAATTAAAATCAAACACATACAACCCGTAACACCTCACAAACTATAGGCACAGCTGTACTAGATAAACAACACATACTACTGAACCGACTTACTATTGCTGTGACTCACAGAAAAGTGCATTCTGCTTCTGCAAACTCGTTTACAATGTTATATTTAAAATCATCAATATATTAAAAAACAAACACTATGACAACAAAAACTCACTGTGTTATCTACAAACTCTCTTGTAACAACTGTCCCAAGATCTACAATTGACAAACAGATTATCATGTCCACACATGTTGTACTGAATATATCAAAGACTTTAAAACATACATCCAAATTTCATTTTTGCCATTCTTGCACAAAACACACAACATTTGTACACAGACACCAACACAAATCTATACCTAGTCATTATGAACAAGAGCAAAAAACTAAACACAACAGAACAATTGAAAACACACATATATTAAACCAACCCCACTTAATTTTTGGCAATCAAATACTTCTCTAATCAAACACACTATTTGAACAGTACTCTAACCACCAGAATTGGGAGGGCACAGCAGACTTCAGAACCAGTTTCACTCTAATAAACACTTAGTTTTTCAATAACTTTGTGGTTTAGCATGCTTTTCCATATATGAAGCAATGATATGAATTCATTATCATAGGCACCTGCTAATATTATCAGAATTGTGGCAGTCAAACAGATGTTGCATATTTACTTTTTAAACGTAATGTACCACTAATCACATTTAATCTTAACTGTCACACAATCCTAAATAAAGTGTTTAGGCCATTAAATGATACAATAGCACTTGGATTTTAGAAAATATGTTCCATTGTGTAATGGATTTAGGCACAAGGTTATTAAAAATGGTTTTGGTTTTATCTCTCTATCTCTCTCTCTCTGTTACATTTCAAATGCTATAGAAACCTATCTCGGTTTTATTTTAGTCCTACAATTATCTGCTGTTGACGTACTACCAGCTCTTATCAGAATGGAATGTGCAAACTATGCACTTGTGTGCACTTTCGCTCCTTAAGTACACTCTACTATCTCTGTAGTTTATCATGAAGGAACGACTTCTTCATACCGGTATTAGCTTACTCGCAAAAATCTTTTCATCCTAGACAACAAAAATCTGTTTCAAGAAGAAGGAAAAATCATGTTATTTTAATACAGTATTTTAAGTAAATAATATCTTTTAAGAACATCTTTTAGCCACACATATGTTACAACGTGTAAAAGTAACAGATGAATGACAAAGACATCATTTATGTTTTACCAGATGGCAAAACAAACTTCTTATTGCAAATACAGCAAAAAGTGAGTTATAACATGCAATAGACAAAATTTAATTAATTTTTTATTTCAATATTCTTCTTCATTTTATTATTACTTAAAACAAAAATGCGCGCACTCTCAAACACACACACACACATTTTATATCATAATAGAACTAATATTCTACTATTATTTCTGTATTTTTTGTTTTACACTTATTTATTTTTATTTGTAAAGATAAGCAAGAGGTTAATAAAAAAAACCTTCAGACTCGCTCAAGTATGTGCTAAAGCTAGCATGGATAGTTCCGTTTAAATGATTCAAATGAACTATAAAACATCGACATAATTAATAATTAACAAATGTAATAATATATAGACTGAGGTAGTACGTAAAAAGTAAAGTAAAGTATAGTAACTAAAACGTGACACGCAAGTTGGCAACACCTTGGCTTGCATAGCAGCTGATTCTCCATTACCCTCCCACCATTCACAATTTCAAAGTGGACTCGTCCATGAAGACACTGGTTTCTGTGCATACGCCTTAAGCTTTCAATTTTGCTATATATTAACATAGGTCAGTGAGGTTAGGTACATTGGTATTGGTTTTATTTAGTTGTTACTTTTTTGAGGTGGGAGCTTTTAAACTAAACCAAAACCACGTTCCCAAGTATTATCCATGAATATGTTACTTGGCTACATGTTGCACTTTATTTGAGACATTTCACTTACTAAACACACTTCCTGTTTGAACCTGCTAACTGTGTATTTATCCATACAATCATTTGTTCAAATTAGTCCAGCCAAATGCACACAAATTGTTGAATAAATTAATATTTAGTGTTGCAGTTTAGTATGTTGAATGTTTTCATCAATGTATGGTGGGTTGCATATACCCACGTGGTTAGGTAAAGTTCTATTGATTTGTGCTCATGGATCTGTGTGTGTATTGTATGAAATGTTTGTTAACATATGCTGCTGTTTTCCTACGTACCATTAGGTGAGCTGGTTTTGGTATTTATTTATTTTTGTGTATTTTTTTTTTTAATAACAAACAAAAACCAAGTTTCCTAATTGTCTGTGAATTAGTCTGACCAAATTTAAGTTGTTGAACCAATATTTGGTTGTGTCGAATCAGCATCTGGTATTGAATCAAATATCATTACCAGTTAGTTGGTTGCAGGAGACGGTTAATGCTCACAGTGCAAACCACAAACTTCAGAAGAATAATCGCTAATGTAGCATCGTACAAATTATAGTCACTACTGTGTTTGTATTTACTTCAAATGCAAGTAATGAACTGGAAGGGGAGCACACATAACTTTTCCTTTGGCTCAGACCTTAACTTTCTGATTTAGGCTCAGAACTTGGATTGTAATAATTACAGAAATGGATGTTGCAACTAAATGTTATTTTTCTCTGAAAATGAATGTTAATTTTCTATGGAAGTTAAGAGAATTTTCCTTTGTGTCTGCTTTAATACTACATACATTAAAATGGGTTTGGACTGGTACACCTGTAACTCACTTATTAGCCTTCAAAATGTCTGTGAAGAATTTGTTAATTTTATTAATTTCTTGGTACTCCTGTTCAATCTCAAACACAAATAAGCCTCGGTCATTACAGATTCTCTTGAAGATCATGGAAATAATATTTAATAATATATTACAAATGATTTACTAGTATTTATTAAATATTTTTCTTATAAGTTTCTTACATAATCAAGTACATCTACATATCTTTGAGGACAAACACCATAAGTAATTATTTTATTTTGACAGTCTACCTAAAAGGGAGGGAAAATGAAAATATAAATCATCTGTTTCCCCAGCGGTTATTACAGATTTTTATATTATTACTTCTGTCACCTATTAACTAGAAGAATGGATCTGCCTAGCCAATGAAAAAAGCAATGTGTTCATTTTAAACTGAAATGGAAAGATGGTTAGACATAAGCAGACAAACACTGTGTTCTAGAAAAGTCTTGAGACAGATGAACAAATATCTAGTTATATTAAATAAATCTAGTCATGAAGAAGGCACATAAACCATGACTGGTACAAGGAAGAACAGTTTAAAAGAGAGTCAAAAGACAAAAATACAATGGCACAGAGGATGTAATCATTCTATATGGGTCAGAAGTATGGAATGTAAATAAAATAAGCTGGGATAAATTAAGTAAAGAAATAACCAAATTAAAAGTGGTAGATATGGGGTGCAGGAGAGTACTCTGTAATTTAACAGATTGGTCAAGGTAAGCAATGATGAAATAAGATGTTGAATATGTTCAGATAGTATGTGTGATTTGAACTGTGTCTGTTCGTTTAGGATGTTGTTTTATGTGTTTGTATATTTCTAGTTGTTCAAGACTGTATAGTTTTCGGCTTTTGTGTGTACATCTAGAACTTCCATGTTGCGTTTAATCTTTGTGTATGTGTGGTTTGCATAGGTGGATTCGGTGGTGGAGTGTAGTGCTTTTGTGTGTTCAATGTATCTCTGTTTGAAGATGTGTCCTGTCTGGCCTATGTAGAATTTGTTACATCCTGAACAGTTCAGTTTGTATACACCAGGTAAACCAAATTTGTTTTATTGTTATATTGGAGTGTTAGTGGTCTCAAATATTTCTACTAGTAATTTTATACAAACAACTATGTTGTCTTTGGTATTGACGAGCGCTTTCGGCAGTCAAACCATCTTCAGGTCATTTAACAAAGAAACAGTGGTTTGTATAAAATTACTAGTAGACAAATTTGTTTTGTTCTTTGTGTGTTTTTTGACAGTGTGTGTTCTGTTTTGTTTGTAGTTCTGTATGCTATTCTGTACCCTGCATTTTTTTCTGTGGTTATTGATATATGTTAGTGTTATGAACTTGTTTTCTGTCTTTGTTGTTTTTTTGTGTAGGAGTTTACTGATTATTGTTCTGTTGTATCCATTGGTTTCTGCTAGATATTTGATTGTGTTTAATTCGTCTTGGTATTCTTTTTCGTATAGTGGAATGTTGTTAAGTCTGTGTATCATGGTTGTGAAGATAGTTTGTGTTGTATTGGGTGATTCATGGAGTTGTGTATTAGTGTGTCAGTTGTTGTGGGTTTTCTGTACAGACTGAATTTGTGTCTGTGTTCTAGTTTTGTGATGGTGAGGTCTAGGAAGTTTATGTTGTATTCGTATTCAGCAGTGAAGGTTATGTTTTTTGTATTTTGTTTATGTGGGTTAGTAGCTGTTCACACTGTCTTTTGTTTACCTAGTATAGAATTATTGGATAATTATTTTTTCCCTTGTATAATTAGTGAATTTGATTTTCAACAAACAGAATGTTATTCTGAGCTGTGTCATCCCATTTCTTCTTATCCAATACTTTGGCATATCTTAACAGTTTCACATCTTCACTTGAAACAAGCCATTTCTCTATAGATTGCTTATGGCTGCTGTAGAATGCATTTGGAGATACCAATGGATCTCCAGCTTTGACTGTCTCATGTAATGAAACAGTGCCCAAAATTTCAGGTTTTCTACTCTCTGTTGAACCTGTTTGTAAGCAGTACCAGTGATATCTTTCCTTTTTACAAAAAATTAAGTAGAATTTCTTGGTAGCTTAGTAGCTTAATTTTATGTTAGCTTAGTATGTGTCAGTTTTCCTTTCTTCTAGGTCAACACTGATTTCTAAAAGTTCTTGCAAGCATCAGTTCCAAGTCCAAAACGAACTTCGTTGAAGTTATCTTCATATATCAAACCATGATAAATATACTGCTCTTTCTTATCACAACTCTTGCCACTTCGAAGTGGAAAACAAAAGGTTCATAGTATTGCTGAACAGCAAAAACCGTCTTGTAGGCTGAAACACGTCTAGCAGACAGAACCCCACAAGCTTAACAGGTGAGTTTCGAGAAAGGAAGTACACATACTAAGCTCTTTGCTATAAGTCTCATTTTAACACATTCTCTGCACTTCAAGTATTACTCTATGTAGGCCTAATATTATTTCCTAAACATCTTAATAACCGCACACACACACACACACACACACTATATATATACATAGTGATGTACATGTGTAGCATAGAATAAGTAGTCCGTAAACCGTGTATTGGAATACTGTCGGATTTATTATGACTTAATACAAATTGCACTATTTGGTTTTAGTATAGTTTATGTAAAAAGAACAAACTAATTACTCTGTCTCTGTTGATCTGAATACAAATTAAAATACTTTTCAACTCTTATAATCTGGTACATCAAATCTGTTTTTAAAAGTTCTTTTGTCTCTTTGTCTAACATGTTATTAAAGATCATTAAACAAATTAAAGTTTATAAAAAATCTCATTGCTGAGATGTTGATGATCCAGTCTGAATACAAATGTGGGTCGTTCACTCTGGATACAGGTGTGAGTTGCTTCACTCTGGATACAGACACACTGATTCGCTCTGGATACTGCTGTGAGTTTTTTCTGGTGCCCGTCGTTCAGGCTCGTTCTTGGGTTAAAGTAATTACATAAATTGCAGTTAATTAATTTTTTCTGCATTGATTTTTTCAGCTGCAATTTTTGTGTATTTGACATGCAAGTAAATCCAGCACACTAAAAGTGTTTTTAATCCCTATATGGAAATCTTCTACATTCCCGGATGAGCACTTTTAAAATTTTATTTCAGTAACTAATGAACTTAAACTTGTGTTCGTATGCCTAGTAGACTGAATGTATAAAACTAGTGCAATACGTTCAGATGTTTCTGAGTTCACCGAGAGACTGACTGTTTGACAAGAAATTACAATTCAAATGACAATTTGCCCTAATTCCCGTATGCTGATTGGTTAATTCGTAACCCGTAACCCTTCTCTGCTACTGAGGCCAAGATAAAACTATTCTTGTATAAGATTGTTTGAAAGGAATGCACAGCCTGTCAAAAAAAAAACAGTATAATTTTATGACTTATTTAATGGGCCACAAAACTTTTTTTGTTAAAAAACTTGTATATTCGGTTCTTTAAATTAGTAACAATTACTGACTTTCAAAAGGTCTTTTAATTAGGCGCGTTCTTCTGGTGTAAGTTTCATCTCACAATTCCACTTGAAACAAAAGTTATTGTTTTTTTGGTAATTATTTATGATACTACTTGAGCTCAAATTGCGGTGAAATATTTCTTTTCCTATTCTTCTATACTATATAAACACGAGAAAAATAATTATTAAACGGCGGTCGAACCTAGTTACGGAGAAAAAAAATTAAATAATTACTCCCATAAGCGCGCATGTAAAGTGAATGGCCGCCATGTTAACTAAGCAACGGCGCACAGATGCACAGCGAATGACGAGTTATGACGTCATTGCGCGGAGTACACAGCGCTGTAATTCATAAGTTTATGCGGCAAATAACGTGGCGTTTTTTGGCGTCTTATGGGAGAAATTATTTAATTTTTTTCCTCCGTAAATAGGTTCAACCGCCGTTTAAAATTATATTTCTCGTGTTTATATAGTATAGAAGAATAGGAAAAGAAATATTTCACAGCAATTTGAATATTTCACAAACACACACTCACACGGTGACATGGAATCCATGCATATAATTATGAAAAGATGAAAATCTTACCTTAATGTAGCAGGCCATTGTGTATTAAAATGTTACACAAACTAAAGCACTGAAAATCACATTACGCGGAGTACCCAGTACTTCATAAATTTATCGGCGAAGTTATCGGCTCAATATTACAAATGTTAATAATAACAACATTTAACATGTTAATAAATATTAACATGTAAATAACCCTAAACAACAGAAATAATTAAACCATAATTAATAACACCACACAATTACACAAACACAAACTAAAGCACTGAAAATCACAAAAACATTCACGCACCAGGCTACCTAACGCGGCGACAATACACACTATGCAACTTATGGTGAAATTCGCGCGTTTATTCTCAACGGTGAAACCGCTGTTTTGTCTTAACCAATTACAAGTGAGAAATTACAAAATTTTGAACTCAGCCGTTGATTGTTTTCTAAGTACCAATCATAAGTCAGCATTACATCAGCCTTTGGTAATTTTTGGCGTTTGGCAAAATTTCTCCGGATTTCAGCAATACAGTCCAATTTTTGCAAGAATTATCTTCGGGCCGCCCCTCCGAACCTAACCGGCAGGTATCGGAACAATGAACTATATCCGCGGCCCTTCGGGCCGCCCCTCCGAACCTAACCGGCAGGTATCGGCTCAACTCGCTTTTCATCCAACTCGCTTGTAAGTGTTTGAAAAATGGTTCGCCTTAATTTTTGCAAGAATTATCTGGAACAATTAACTATATCCGCGGCCCTTCGGGCCGCCCCTCTGAACCTAACCGGCAGGTATCGGCTCAATTCGCTTTTCATCCAACTCGCTTGTAAATGTTTGGAAAATGGTTCGCCTTCATTTTTGCAAGAATTATATACATCTTAAAGTCCAATTTGGAGCGACAGCTGATGTACAAGCGGTGACGTCACGCGCCGTCCTGTACCGTTGTACACATTACACAAACTGAAAATGGCGTTCACTGGCTGATGCATGTGTTCTTATGTGAGTAATTATTTAATTTTTTTTCTCCGTAAATAGGTTCGACCGCCGTTTAAAATTATTTTTCTCGTGTTTATATAGTATAGAAGAATATGAAAAGAAATATTTCACCGCAATTTGTACTTACGTAGTATCGTAAACAATTACCGTTTTTTATATACAATTTAACAATTTGTTTTTTATTATTATTATCACGTAAAAGTAATTAAATATTCTCGCACACGTGTACCCATCTTTTTGCACCACAGCACAACACAAACAGGTTTTTTTATATTGTCCAAAAATACTTTAAACTAACAATTTTAACATGTGTCTTATCGACTAACATACAATGTCCAAATTGCAGTCATTACTTTTTCAAATTTTCATTTGAACATGTGTGAAGATTTCATTAGAAAAAAAAAAAGGTGTTAGTTAATTAAGTTGATAATGTATAGGTTGATAAATTTTAAGTGTTTAATAAAATCTCACATTTTTACCTAAAGCTTATTGTAATCATTAAATAATAATAATATAAAAAAAAGAGTAATTAAAGAGTAAATTCTATAACTAGAATAACTCACAGCTAAAGAAAAATCCGGTAGTAGTCATAAGTAGTAGAGTTAAGAAAAATTTAGAATGTTTAAAATACATTTTATAGTGTGTGAATTTTATGTAGTAGTAGAATTAGTCTGTAAATTATGAAATATATATAGATAGTAAGAATCAGCAAGTCAAGAATGACTAATGCTACTCGTAATTACATACAAAGAAAAACGGGTGAGAGAAATTTCACACGGTACTCCCCAAGCATACTCCCGGTACATTGCTAACCAACTTGTCAGGAGTCTGTGTTTGTTAAGAGGCGGAGTATGTGACGATTTCATTAGAAAAAAAAAAAGGTGTTAGTTAATTAAGTTGATAATGTATAGGTTGATAAATTTTAAGTGTTTAATAAAATCTCACATTTTTACCTAAAGCTTATTGTAATCATTAAATAATAATAATATTTAAATGAAAGTCTAATAATATATTAAAAGGAATACGAGTGTACAGAAAGGGTAAAGCTTGTTAATTAATCCTGCAGAAACAGGCGCTAACCAGAATCAACTTGTTTTCCGACCCCTTAACCAACTAAAAATAATTGTAAATTGATTATTATTTAAATAATTAACCTAGATCACTATAATGTACTTTGATAGCAATTGTAACTAAGAATCTCTCTACTTAATTATTTAATCTAATTTTAGTCCTTTAAATAAAAAAGAAACTTGGAACTATTTTTATGTTGAGTTGAACTGTCGCGAGATTACTACTCGCACCCCTAACTATTTTCGCCCACTTGCTATGGAGCGGTCAAACAGTAAGCTGTGTACTGCCGATATGTGCAACGTTAAAAATAGTTTATTACAAAATGTAATTAATCCGTCAGTTAAGACACAGAGGCATTCTTTTTACTATTAAACAATGCGTTGCGTTAATGTAGTTGAACCGCGACTCATATAAATATGGTGTAAATGAGTGAGGATGAATAACTAAAATTTAGCGCCGGTGACATCTCTTCAAAAATCTTAAAATATAATACTTATGTAATTTAAACTGTGGTAATCCCATGAAGTGAAGTGCTACAATCAAACTATCATGTGAAGTGGATACAGGTGAATGAAACTTTGTGTTAATCATTCAGATCAACGAGCTATTACTATCAGTTAGCCAAGAGCTGAGAACCAGGAGACACCATGACCTAAAAGACTTCAGGACTACACCATTCCCGGATACGAAGATAATGAGAGATACCTGACCTACTTCAAACATGCTGCAACCGAGGACCTACGACTGGAATAACGCAGAGCTGGAAGACATCCAAAAAGGTGACACGTAGGCAAGCCTTCCGTGCTTATGAAATACTAAATATTATATTCAACAAAAGACAATTAATTTAACCACATTAAGACATTTTAAGTAATTGTATAACAGTAATTGTATACTCATAACTTGTATACTTATTCCTAGTAAAAGAGTTATAGCTCTAAACTGTAAAGCCTTATTGTTTAAAAGATTAATGAAGACCATTCTTCAAATGGCAAAATTTTAAAGCTTTATATGGCGAGGTAACAATTCTTAACGTATTAGAGGAAATCCCGGATCCGGAGAATTAATTAAATTCATGTACATCTTATTTAGAGGGGCCTTGTAAAGAATAAAATATAATCATCATGTAAACTGTAAGCTGCTGAAGCATATGTGTCGAGAATTTTAAGTAGAGAAAATAATACAATATGTAATAAAGAGAGGTCATCAGGAGTACCTACTATACTGAGTGCATAAATCAACAGTCTTCCCTTCCCTGAATCCTTGTATATTTATTGTTTGTTGTTCTGATTAATTTTCAGCTCGTCACAAGTAAGGTAGCCTGAATAATTGGCAGAACCAATTATTGCGGGTTCCCTAAGTTATAACACAGGAGAAGATGTTATACATGCTATCATATGCTTTGAGTCCCAGTAATATTTTGTGTTCATATTCCCCTCATTTTAAAAATCTTAAAAATCAATTGTTCAAAACAGCTGTTTTACGTGTAGACTAAATTTAATGTTTTATATAAGTATATAAAGATATGTTATATAAATAATTGTAAAATATTATATAAATATTTATTATTTTATTAAATTATCAATTTTGAAAATACTATCATTTTTCATACTAATCTGAACTCTTTCTGGTACTAATTTATTACTTGATAATGTTTAATATTTCTAAATTTTCCCGGAAAGGTCATTTTTTGACCTTTGGAAATGTTTTTTAATAAAGCAATATTATTTAGATTTGGAAATGTGTGATTATCTTTGAGTGTGTAGCTAAATTTGATTTGTATACATCTGGTTTTAAATATGAATTACGGTGTTGTCTAAATCTTTCTTTTAAATGTTTTGTAGTTTGGCCTACATAAAATTTGTTAAAATCAGGGCATTCAATTTCATATACTCAAATTCAATTTGATATACTCCATTTAAATTATGAATTAATTTATGTGCTTTAGGTTTTATTCTGTCAAAATCTGTCTTGAACAATTGATTTTAAAAATTTATTAATTTGTATATCTGATGATGATAGTTAATACTATTGAAACAGGGTCATATTCAAAAAATAAAAAATAAATGTATTTTTGTACAAAACGTTTTATTATTTTTAATAATAATATACAAAATATACAAGAATAATTGACCAAATATAAATGTAACACACACACACACGCATATGCGCACACAAATAGTGTTATCAGACACTACTTTACCTGGAGCCATGCTAATACCCTTTAAAAATATTTGAATCTAAAAATCTTACCAAGTTCCTTATCACCTATTCCACATTGTATTGTCCTAAACTGTTTGGTTAGTGATATGAGTGATCCGTACTGTGAGGACCTAAAAATGTGGAGAATCCGGTCAGCGTGGACCAAAAAATGTTTAGTAAAAGAATGTAGCTTGTAAATGCGTGCCTTGATGAATCACCAGGTAGCAGAAATGATGAAAATTGTGGACTGTATTAAATTCATTTTAATTGACGTTCAAATTTACATTACACATGTAGTTAGCAGTTATTTAAATAAAAGGTTGGCTAATGAGCATGTCGTATATAGAAAGTATCAAAATTTTTTAAGTTATATTAATAACGGGCCTAGTTGGCCATAAGTGAAATGTGTTGGCCTAAGGCCTACATTAAATGTCGCGACAAGAAAATATGACAGTAAGACAGCGGGCGAACCGACCGCCGCTAGCGTTTGAGATGAACTGTACAAGGTTTCGACATGAGTAATCAAAATAGAACAAAAAGTAAGAAGCAGATTAGCCAACCTACAAAGTAAAATTATTGCGCTACCGCACATAAGCTGCCCGTCAAAATCAATTGATTTTTTACCATCTTTTTAGTAAATTATTATACATCTTGTAACTTAATTTAAAAAACATACAGTGTTCTTAATAATGAGAGTTAGTTTCAGGGATAAGTTGAACCTTGAGTTATGAGATTAGATAACAACTGTATGTTAATGGTTTAGAGATAAGCATGCATAAGATAAGCCTAAAGATAAGCGTTTGTAAGCCAAGGTTGGCGAACAGCTGATTTCAGACATGAACGTGAATGTCTGCCTTGGCAAATGTTGCCGTCACATAATGTATGTGTACAGTATAGAACATTATAAAACATGAAAAAATACATAATTATACAATGCGTAATAATGTATGATCGGAAGCTCATCACATGATGGACCGATAGTTTGTAACCCTATGCATGTCATAGATGGTTACCGTAAAATTAGTTGAGGCCAGTAGACCTGTACAGAGAATTAATTACATGAACAAAATTGTCACAATTACATGTTTAAGCGTATATTTAGCATGGCGTCATGTATTGAACAAGTCATGCTGTTCCTGAAGTTTCAGGAACTTACAATATGTAATAATGTATGAACAAGCTAGATAGCTGACTGAATGCAAGCACAAATATGATGACATGTATGCCATAATTTAAATAAAAATAATAATTGTGCATGCTTAATCACAAAATGTAAATACAATATAAAATAAATCTAGACGTGGCATAGTTACATGCGGTAGACGCAAAAACGATAGGTTTTACATAAACGCAAGTTATATGAATACAATAACAACAATTTATTTAATTACAATATGAATAATTGCAATGTCATAAATAACAATACGATACTGTGATTACAAACGTAGTACATGAGTTGACAATTTAAAGACATTCACAGAACAATAAATCACATATATTAGCAACAGTATAAAGAAATGCATGCATGATTGCGCAGCTGCAAAACATGCAAATATTATATAACAAATTTTATAAAATGAGACCACCATAAAACATGAAATATACCCAAAACATCAAAATGTAAATGTGTAAGACGTAGTATGCCACACAAAATTAACATAAATACAAAATACTAATATACCACCAAAAAACTATGATGATTATAGAAGCATGCAATGGCGCAAAATTGATAAGAAAATGTTGTGATAATGCATCACAATTAAGTTGACCAAATGGTCGTAATAAGTAATAAGCCAATGGCTAAGTAAAATAGCATTGTGCTAAGTAATCATAATAATCTTGTCAAATCTCGTCCCGCGCTGGCAACAGACATAACTTATGTATTGGTCTCCGCAAGACACCCGTAGGCGTGCGAATGTCTACGACACGAATTAAGTTATCTGGGCCGGGAAATGTGGCGGTAATTACACCAAATTTCCAGGCTAATGGAGGTAAATTATCCTCAATAAGCAAAACTAGGTCACCAATGGAAACATTATCCTTAGCGAACTTCCATTTGTGACGCTGCTGCAACTGGTGCAAATAGTCGCGAGACCATGCCTTCCAAATGCCTTGGACAAACCTTTGTAGAAGTTGCCAACGCCCAAGACGAGAAATAGGAATGTGAGATAAGTCTGGGTCCGGTATCGCCGTTAAGGGTGCGCAAATCAAAAAAATGGCCAGGTGTGAGTGGCACCGGGTCGTTTACATCTGAAGAGATGGCAAATAAAGGTCGAGAGTTCAGACATGCCTCTATCTGAGACAAAACTGTCGTGAACTCCTCGAAGGTGAGTATAGATTTGCCTACCACGCGGCGCAGATGAAATTTCAAACTCTTTATGCCGCTCTCCCAAAGGCCACCGAAATGAGGTGACGAGGGCGGAATAAATGACCATGATATCCCCTGAGAGGACGTGAATGACTTGAGCGATGAGATGGCATCCTTATTATGCCAAAAGTTGTAGATATCATGTAAGATATTGCGGGCCTTCCTAAAGTTTGTGCCATTATCGGAGTGTAATTGACTGGGTATGCCCCTACGGGCCATGAAACGACGTAATGCAGCTATAAACGCACTGGCCGTAAGGTCGGAAACCAATTCCATGTGAATAGCCCTAGTCGCTAAGCAAATAAACAAAGATACGTATGCCATAAAAAGAGTTCTGGATTTCTGCCCGCCATGACGGATCATGAAGGGACCACCATAATCAACCGCGCAAAATAGAAACTACCTTGAAGGAGTGACTCTAGGAGATGGTAAAATACCAAGCCTCTGTACCTGCTGTTTGGCACTAAACCTGAGACACTTTACACATTTTCGAATGATGGAGCGAATGACTAACCTGGCGTTAACAATCCACCAACGTTGACGCAGTGAATGATGCACGAGTTGAGCACCAGCGTGAAGTAAACGAATGTGTTCACGTTCAATGATAAGGCAAGTAATATGTGCGCCGATGGGGGTAATACAATAGGACGTTTAGAGTCGTAAGGTAATTGAGAATGCTGTAATTGTCCGCCTACGCGTATCACTCCAGAATCATCAAGAAACGGGTCGAGAGAAGCCAA
Organism: Magicicada septendecula; assembly: GCA_034769895.1. Lineage (NCBI taxonomy): Eukaryota > Metazoa > Arthropoda > Insecta > Hemiptera > Cicadidae > Magicicada > Magicicada septendecula. The sequence goes on from CM068373.1 coordinate 113,465,785, forward strand.
CTTACTCCTAATGGAAACAGAAGATCCGTTACGAAGACAATTAATTTCGGCTGCGAAGTGGATCGACTGAGATTGTTTTATGAAGAAATTGAGAGCATGATGAATTTCTACAGGGGTAAGATCGCCCGTACATTTGTCAGCACTTGAGAGTCTAATATTTCTGATGAACCGAAAACAGTAAGCGTATACGCGCGTTAGACGATGCAACGAGGAAAAGTCGAAAGAAAGGTCGATAGCCAGGGTAGACATTAGAGAAAGGTTATGGGTATCTTTCTCTTCCGCAATGACTTCAGAAGACGACGGAGTGGACGGTACGAAGGATGGAAAAGGATTGGACTCTGATGATTGAGACAGACAGCTGGGACCGTGCCACCAAAGCGAGCAATCGCGCAAAACGTCAGGGAGACACCCCGTGGAGATAATATCAGCAGGATTGTGTCTAGAATTGATGTGATGCCAAGTATAAGTTTGCGTAAGACGCTGAATTTCAGCAACACGATTAGCGACGTATGTTTTCCACCGCGTAGACTGGGCATGAATCCAGTAAAGAGACACCATAGAGTCGGAATACAAATGAACATTATCAATAAACGAATAAAGAGCAGGAATGACCTTAAATACGAGTCGCGATAACAACAAGCAAGCGCAGAGTTCGATGCGAGGTAATGACACCTGTCGTAAGGGAGCTACGCGAGATTTGGAACACAGGAGATGACAGGAGGCAGAAGAATCTTGATAAATAACTCTGACATAAATACAACAGCCAAACCCCCTTTCAGAAGCATCCGAAAAACCATGCAATTCAACTGTACTTGCCTCACGCTTGCAACGAATAGACCGTGGGACCACAATTTTGCTAATCAGACCCAATTTGTCACACAAAGAATGCCAATCCGAACGTGATTGACCGGAGATCGGTTCATCCCAACCAAGCTTGCAAAGCCAAAGTCGCTGCATAAAATGTTTGTACAAAAAGACAACTGGACCGATTAGACCAAGAGGATCGTATATTCCAGCAATAATCGAAAGAATTTTTCTCTTGGAAATGCTTGAATCAACGGGAAATGATTTGATGTCGAACAAAAATGAATCGGCAGTATTATTCCAAAGAATGCCTAGGGTAACGCACATTGTCCTGTTTGTTTAGGGGGCGTGAAAAATTGTCATGATTTACGACCGCTGTGGGTTCATTTGATGCCCATTTATGCAACGTGAAACCATATTGACTTAATAACGCACCTAGATCGGATTTCAGCTTGGTCAGATCAAGGATGGTGTCCGAACCGGTAAGCAGATCGTCGACATAAAAATCGTTCGTTATAGCTAACGCCGCTTCAGGAAAGGAAGCTTGATGGTCCCTACCAATTTGTACAAGACAGCGAGTGGCCAAAAACAAAGCACTAGCCGTGCCGTAGGTTACCGTTCGCAATGCAAAATGTTTAAATGGTTCGAGAGGAGAATCACGCCACAGAATGCGTTGATAGTGACAATCCCCTTCAGCCACGCGAATTTGTCGATACATCTCGATGTCGGCGATGAGAACATATTTATGCATGCGGAAACGCAAAATAATGGAAAAAAGGTCTTGTTGAACATTCGGGCCTACCAACAATATGTCATTTCGAGAAAGGCCATTGGTAGTCTTGGACGAACCATCAAAAACGACGCGCAGTTTTGTGGTCAAGCTAGACTGTTTAAATACGGCATGGTGAGGCAGGTAGTAAATATTTGACGCTCCTGAGTTGATAGCGCCATCATCGATAAGCGTCATGTGCCCAAGATCCTTATATTCTTTAATAAAGTCTGCGTAGTCACGCGCGAGCTTAGCATCTCGCCTAAATCGACGCTCTAAGCATAAGAATCTTGCTTCAGCACTAGTGTGGGATTCCCCCAAGTGGAGATTATCGGGCTTAAATGGAAGTGATACCACGAATCTACCCTCGTGGTTGCGCTGGGTAGAGCGCACGAAATTCTCTTCACAGGCTGCCTCGTTATCAGGTGTGTTGTCAGGGATAGTTTCTGCTTCCCAAAATCTTTCGAGAGATTGCAGAATTTGACTGTCGTTGTTCCTTGCTAGAAACGAAACAGCAGGACCCTCGTTGCGGCAGTGTTTGGGCAAGTTGCCAGCCAAAATGTAGCCTAGCTTTGTTTCCTGAATGATGGGAAAATTAGGGCCGCGTATGTATTTATTAGTTAAGATCAAGTCCAGGTAAAATTGTGCCCCTAATAGTATGTCGATTTGCGACGATATGTTAAAATCTGGGTCAGCCAGGAAAATCTTGTTCGGGATGTGGAATTGATTTATATCAAACGAATTTGCAGGCAGATTGTGAGTTAACGTAGATAAGATAGCACATTTCGCCTCGAAGCTATATCTCTGATAACGAGAAATAATGCGTATAGACGCAAGATCAGTTGCGTAACACGCTGTATTGTTTATGCCCGTGATTGGTATGTTGGATTTAGTTAATTTAAGCTGTAATTTCCTTGCAAATGATTTTGTACAAAAATTTATTTGTGAACCGGCGTCTAGAAGAACTCTCGCCCTATGTCTGTTGCCAGCCTGATCAATGACAAATACAACTGCTGTGGATAAGAGAACATGTTCTTGCATTGTAATTTGAGCGAGCAATAGTTACTGCTGGCAGATATTGAATTCGGCACGTTGTTCGCGTGCAACAATGTGTGGTGTCGTTTTGAACAGATTTTACACACCTGCTTATTCTTACAGCTAGATACAAGGTGATCTGATCTAAGACAATTGCTACAACATTTATGACTTGAAACAAATTGTCCCCGCTCAGCGGTGCTTAATGTACGAAATTTATCACATATGTAAAGCGGGTGATTGGATTTACAACACAAACATGAATAATGGTTTGCCGCTGAGTGATAACTCTTAAATGTAGTGCTGCCAGCAGTGTTTCTTGAGTTATATTTATCATATTTATTGTTAAGTCTTACATTAGGTTTGTTGAGTTGCTGTCCGGGTTCGATAGGCAGTGTATTTTCTAACAGCTGTCTACGTGAGTTTAAAAAATGAGTGAAATCTTGAAAGCTAGGTAAATTGTCTGGGTCTATTGACTCCTTCCATAGTTTAAAAGTAATAGGGTCGAGTTTAGTGGATAGTAATTGTATAATAATAAATTCAAATGAATTCACTGACAGCTGCATTGCCGCCAGTGAATTGACGGAAGACGTTATTGTGTTTGTGAATTCTGCCAAACTTTGGACAGAGTCCTTAATTGTCGACTTGACTTGAAGTAAGTTTTGAACATAGTATTTTGCTAGTATGAACTTGTTGTCATACCTTTCGGACAGCAAACTCAACGCTATTGAATAATTTTCCTTACAGATGGGTAATGACTTAATTAAATCTAAAGGTTCACCTTTTAAAGAAGAATGTAAATAATGTAATTTCTGCACTGGTGTTAAATCGGATCTTGTATGCACTAAGTCCGTAAAAATTGAATAAAAATGTTGCCATTCCAATATGTTACCTGAGAAGCAGGGCAAACTTATTGGTTTTAATTGCATGTGCGTCGATAATACGGGAGGTACAGTCTGAACATTAAATGTATCAAGTAATTGCAAAATATTTGCTTCAGTCGAATATAGCATTTCTTCGACCTCAACTCGGTCTTCTTGAGCCGCGCTCGTGTCTTTACTAATAAGTTCTATCTCAGACTGCACCTCGTCGTACTTCGACGCCAAGCTTTTGAGACTTTCTAGCCTTACAGTTAAAAAATGTTTTGTGTTTGAAGTTATATCAAAGTTATTTACGGCAGATTGTGTTCGCACTATTGCGGACTTTAAGCCGCCTCTTTTTCTGGTTAACACTTTGAGGCCTTCTTCAGCCATTGTACGCACCTTGTTACGCTGTTATTGAGGTGATACCTTGTAGGCTATGTCCTGCAGCGTCGACGCCTTGGTGAAGATGGCAAACACAGCTCGTAGAGATGACCGCCTTGTGTAAAGCACTGTAGCTAGCAGGCTCTTGCGAAGATGTTATCAGAAGGCTCAAAGGTGACGAGCGAAATGCGGATGGAAATCACGCCACGGTCGTATCGCCCGTGATGGCCAGAAATAGTGGCAGAAAAATATTAAATGGTAATGACGCATGGAAAATCCAGGTCCGGAGTGACCAAAAAATGGTTAGTGATATGAGTGATCTGTACTGTGAGGACCTAAAAATGTGGAGAATCCGGTCGGCGTGGACCAAAAAATGTTTAGTAAAAGAATGTAGCTTGTAAATGCGTGCCTTGATGAATCACCAGGTAGCAGAAATGATGAAAATTGTGGACTGTATTAAATTCATTTTAATTGACGTTCAAATTTACATTACACATGTAGTTAGCAGTTATTTAAATAAAAGGTTGGCTAATGAGCATGTCGTATATAGAAAGTATCAAAATTTTTTAAGTTATATTAATAACGGGCCTAGTTGGCCATAAGTGAAATGTGTTGGCCTAAGGCCTACATTAAATGTCGCGACAAGAAAATATGACAGTAAGACAGCGGGCGAACCGACCGCCGCTAGCGTTTGAGATGAACTGTACAAGGTTTCGACATGAGTAATCAGAATAGAACAAAAAGTAAGAAGCAGATTAGCCAACCTACAAAGTAAAATTATCGCGCTACCGCACACTGTTCATATTCTTGTATACTCTGTGCCGGGATTTGAATTTTCCCGGCATGATTCAAACGTAAAAGGCCGCCAATGTGTGGCAGGGGGGCAGCCCAGCTAGCTTGATCAGTGATGCCTGTTTATTGGGTGTCGTGTATTGTATTTATTCGAGTGTTATATTGTATTGTGTGTTGTATATTTATGATAATTTTTTGGTGTCAATGTTGTTTAGTGTTTTATTGTTTGGTGAATACGGGGAGCTTGCTCTGCCTTTCGTCTTCACCCCTTTCTCTTGCTTCGTTAGGGGACCCTGAGGCCACTTGTAGGAAGTCAAGTTTTTCTTCTTCTATGTCATGTATTCTCTTGTGTATGGTTTATTTGTGCCCATTCTACTCTTGTAAATTTTGGCGGCTGAGAAATGAGCTGTCCATGTAGATCTCACATCAATTTTATTGTAGTTCTGATGTCTTTATTAGCCGTCCTTGTTTTGGGAAAATGAGTCCAGGCAGTAGACTGTTATTTAAAAATGATCTAGAGTTTGGTGTTCGCTCGTGCTCGGAGCGGTTCTTTCACAAGTTGTTGCCGGTGCTAGATAGCCAGTGGCTTTTATATCGCGGACCTTGACCCAACAAGAAAAGAAATCATCTGTTTATGAACTAGAGTGTTTGGCTGTGGTATACGCTCTAGATAAGTTCAGGAATTTCTTGGAACATGGCGAGTTCCTACTTGAGACCGATAATCAGGCTCTCTCTTGGCTTCTTGCTCATCCCCGGCAACTGGGTAAAATTGGAAGATGGGTGGTGAAGATTCCTCCTTCAAATTCAAAGTGCAACACATTAGGGGAATTCAAAATGTGGTTGCTGACGCTTTATCCCGCATGTTTTCCCAACCCAGCGAAGTTCAATCTGAGCAACCCTGTGCCTTATTGTTAGACTTTCCACTAGCCTTTACAGATGTGTTACCCCATCAGTTAGATGATGAAGAGTTGGGTCCTATCATCCATAAGTTAAAAGAGAGTAACGTACAGGTCCCGTATTTCTTGTCCAAGGGCGTCCTGTGTTGCAAATAAAGAAAAGGATGAGTCCCTAAAATCGTGCTGCCTACCAAGTTAGTGCCCATGGTCTTCAGCTATTACCATAATTCCCCAGTAAGTGGACATAAGGGGATTTCAAAGACCATTTTCAGTATTAGGAAACATTTTATCTGGAAGGGCATGGATAGGGATATTGCGGCTAGAGTTAAGGCGTCATATTTTTGGGTTAAGCAAACCTGCCCAAAACATGAAGTTAGGTTTCTTGTCATCGGACGTGGCGAGCAGACCAATTGAGAAGTTATTCATTGACTACATGAGACCTCTCCCATGTAGCAAGTCAGGTAATTCTTTCTAGCTTGTTTGTGTGGATGCTTTCTCTAAGTTTGTCTGGCTATTGCCGTTACGGCAGCCAAACAGAACAATATCTTCCAGCATTTCGGACTTCCGGCCATCAGTGTCTCCAACAATGGTTCACAAATCATTTCGGGCGAATTCCGGCGAATGTGCTTCGCCAACGGTATCCAACATGTAACCACTTCCCCTTACTACCCTCTGCCGTCCCACGCGGAAAGATACAACAGAAATCTTAGGTCTGCTCTGATTGCTTACCACGCAGAGCAACAGAATTGTTGGGACCAGAATCTCAAGTGGTTACAGTTAGCATTCAATACGGCCCTCCATGAGAGTCATAAGGCCGTTCCCTTTGAGGTGATGTTTGGATTCTCGCCCACACTTCCATTGGCCAACTTGTGGAAAATTGAAGATCTTCTGCCTAATACTCCTGACACTAGGACAGCAGACAGGTGGAAAGAGGCCCAGAATATTTGCTTCGTACGCATGAGCATGTCCATGTTCGTTACAATCAGGGGCGAACTCCTAATCCCTTTCAGGTTGGGGATTTAGTCTACTGCCAAAGCCACCCGATCAGCTCAGCCGTGGACAAAAGAACCGCCAAGTTGTGTTATCGTTGGTCCGGTCCATACCACATTCTGAGGTTTGTGTCGCCGGTGACGGTGAAGTTGGGAGATACCAACAGTGAGATAGAGAGGTTGACCACTCACATATCTAAGTTGAAGTTTTGCCATAGCGCATAAGTATGTGAGTGGTGGTAGAAAGATTGTCCTGGTTAAGGTATTAATTTGGCTCTTGGGTTCTCAGTGTGTGAGTTACGGAGGCCTTAGGAGGTGAGAGCTCTCGTGCGCGCATGATTTCTTGTCTTTCTTCTTTTCTTCTGTCTCTCATTTCTGTATGCTGACCCTGATCAAGTCAGCATGCAGTTACCGCACACTTGCACACATACACACCCAGGTATACAGGCACTCACACAGTCCGATTCTTCCTTCTTCTTGTTTCGTTTTCCTCTGAGTCTCTGTTTCCTGAGAGAGGTTTATATTTCTGAGACTCCCTAGGCAGCCAAGTGGACTGTGATTGTCACGGAAGTAGGCAGGAGGCTGTGGTTTGATGTGATTTTTGGGGTAACCATGTTGCCCTTTCGGGGTGAGGGTGTGCCGGGATTTAATTTTCCCGGCATGATTCAAATGTAAAAGGCTGTCAATGTATGGCAGTGGGGCAGCCCAGCTAGCTTGATCAGTGATGCCGTGCCGCGCTACGGCGATGTAATTCAGCAGCCCACATCAGCTGTTTCGGTAAGTAAAGCTTCACAATCCGTAACAAGTTTCTTTTTTCTGTGGCATGGTCGGTTAGAAGCCTACAAGCTGCCTCATTTCGCCTTCAGCCTTCCGACTGGGCGTTTCGTAGTCTGACGGCATGGCAAACTACTTGTTCAACTTACTATGAGTTCGTAAATTTATAAAGTGCCTCAGAGTCCCCGCACAGCCGGGAGAAGGGGAAATGCGGAGATGATGACAACAACATCCATCACCATCAGCAGACCTGTGCACTAGAACGCTCCCCAATGTCGTCAGATTTAGAAATACTCCAAAACAACAAAAAGACAGCTGCCTAGAAGGAAACAAGCAGGAGCTTCGGAACTCACCAGTACCAGTACCAACACTCATCATCACAGGCTCTACTTGGTATCATTAATTCTTCAAAAGTACAGGTGGGAGGATTCCATTTATTAAACCTCAACAACAACACTCCACTGGTTTTCAAAGCATAAAAAGAAAGCATACATATAAACAGTATTTTCATATTTATCATGATTAAAATTTTGTTAGAACAAGTCCTGTGGATATATACTGTATTTGTGATTTATATTATTAACTGTGCTAAAAAGGATCCACTTGTTATACTGTTTGATTAATTTTTATTGTTACTAGTATTGGTAATTGTGATTAATACAGATTGAATATATATATATCTCTGCTGATAAAATGAAAACTAAGAACTACTATGAATTACACAAGAATTCAATCGTTTGAACACTGTAGCAAAAAATGTTATGATAATGGAATGAGGAAACACTAATAAAAGGTTGTATGGTTTAAATGAGTGTTTTATTGCAAGTCCTGTCACTCTGGGCTCCAGCACATTTTCGCTCCATCTAGGCCAAGCGTCTAGTTTTTAAATTTTATGTAAAAGCCGTAACTGGGCCGTTATAACTCTTATGACTACCATAAGTGCACATTCACAAGCAATGAAATATACAGAATAGGATTTTTAATTGTAATACACTCAGAGTAATAGTACTACTTTGATATTAACTTCTTTTTTTTTAATTCTTACTTGTTTGAATGCTTTGTTTATAAGAATACTGATGAAACCATTAACCATTTCCCTTCTTAACCCGAGTTATTCCATGCAACATCAAATCTACCGTTCTCAACTATTAACCCCCCCCCCAAAAATTGACCAAGACATGTTAGAGTAGTATGCTGATAGGTAGCACCACCAAGGAGGCATATTCCATAATTGTATAGTTTACTTCGAGAAGGCGTTAGTTGTGTCTTTGTATTTACAGAAATTAGTTTTTTGTGAACTGCGTAACATGTTTCTTGGTTTAAAGTGATTTTAGAATCACAGAAAAAGTGTATATAAGTTTTGTTTGTTTATTTACAACTGTTTCATTTCTACTGCTTTCTTAATTCAGATAATTTCATTGATAATGTAAGTTATCGTACATGTATTTACATACATTTTAAACCATATGCTTAGCTAACCTAATGCGAATTCAGTATGCAGTATAGTGGTAGTGAATCAAGTGAAGTCGATTCATCTTCAGCTCATTCTGTTGATTTGTCTGGGATAACTTGACACCTGGGATAACTGTGATATTGTATTTCTTAAATTGATTTCTTATGATGTTAGGCAACAAAGATGTGTACTCCACCGATATATATCTGTCAGTATTATGCACCGCGCTGTTCGGAATTTGAATTTTGCTCTTGTGTCTGGAGATGAGTTTACCTATTATATTAGCGTTATAACCGTTGGATATGGTGATGTGTTTTAAAGTGTTTACTTCATCAATGAATCAATCTTGCTCTAAGGGTACAGTAAGAAGTCTATGGACAAGTGCATTGTATGCCGCCATTTTCTGGAACCACGGGTGATACGAATGAGCGTGTATTGTGGTGTCAGTGGTAGTGGGCTTTCTGTAAATTTTAAATTTGAAAGAGTCCTGGGGCCTAATAATGGTGAGATCAAGAAAGTTCAGTTGGTTGTTCTCCTCTGTTTCAAGTGTGAATTGTATGCGTTTGTTAACACTGTTCAAGTAGTTTTTCAGAAGTTCAATTTGTCTTAATGTGCCATCAAAGACGATAAATGTGTTATCGACATACCTGTAATAGGACACGATGCTTTTACGGTATTTATTACTATTAGAAAGTAAATATTCACTTTCGAAAAAATTAAGATAAAGGTCAGAAAGTATCCCACTTACAAGAGATCCCATGCTCAGGCCTTCCTTTTGGCTGTAGTATGTATCGTTGAAAGTGAAATAATTTTGGCGCAATATTTCTTTAAGCAACATAATTAGCTCATTTACAGCCTGTGGGCTTAATGTGGCGTTGGCCATTAAGTTTGTTTTTAATATTTCAACAGTCTCATTAACAGGTACATTTGTATACAGATTTACTATATCGAAGGAGGCTACCTTGTATTGTGGTTTCAAATTAACATCTTTAATTTTACTCACGAAGTCAGAACTATTTATAATGCTATGATTATTATGAAGTGTGTATTATTTTTAATACTTTTCTGTAGTATTTTAGTGGCTCTGTAGCATAGCGCCGTTGCAAAGTTAACCAATGGCCTAATGAGAATGTCATTTTTATGGATTTTTGGTAAGCCCGTAAGTAGCGGGACTTGTGCGTGGATCGGCTTCAAATAACGGCGTGTGCGCTCATCAAAAAGATTGGTACATTTATTAACAACAGCGTTTAGGTCTTTAATGTAACTCTTAGTGGGGTCGTCAGTCAATATGTCAATGTTATTGTTAGTAATGAAGTCCTGTACTTTGTTCACATATACATGTTTGTATAACAAGTCGGCAGAGCATATCTTGGGGCGCAGAGCATTTTCAATGTTATTTTTGTCCTAAAGATAACTGCAATATTGTATTTCTTAAATTGATTTCTTATGATGTTAGGCAACAAAGATGTGTACTCCACCAATATATATGTCAGTATTATGCACCGCGCTGTTCGGAATTTGAATTTTGCTCTTGTGTCTGGAGACGAGTTTATCTATTATATTAGCGTTATAACCGTTGGATATGGCGATGTGTTTTAAAGTGTTTACTTCATCAATGAAGCAATCTTGCTCTACGGGTACAGAAAGAAGTCTATGGACATCTGACATGTTTTACATCGGCCAGACCGGGAGACGTTTTGAAGAGAGGTTGAAGGACACCTGCCCATGAAGAATGTAAAACATAGTAAATCGACTTACACACAACACGTGATTGATTGTGATCACAGTTACACGGACTTCTCTGTTAATTTTAAACCCATGCACTTTAGTAAAAAAAGGCCAATATATGAATGCATTAGAAGAGTTTGAGATATATAAAGCTGCTAGGACACAGAAAGAGTGCCCTTTGAACGATATGGTGTCGTTAAAATCCAACGAGCTCTTCGATACTGTGATACAAAAACTGGCACAGACATGAAGAATACTACCAACTTATCTCTACAATGAACTTTATACGGCTAGTGCGTGTTTAATATCTCGATGATGCGCATCGTCCCCTCATGCAGTATGAGTGTTTATTAAATTCAGTGTTTTTTATGTGTATTTTATGAACTGATGAACTCGATCCGAGTGATCATCACCTGAAGATGGGACCTTGATCCTGAAATGCGTCGTGCCTAGCGACCAAAACTGCTGCTTTCAGCTCGTCATTTGAGGAAAATCGGTTCCCCCCCGAATATTTTGAGGTTTGGGAATAGATGAAACTCAGATGGAACTAAATCAGGCAAATAAGGCGGATGGTCGAACATCATACTTCAACTCAGCGATTTTTGCCATAGACACAACGCGTATGTGAGAGCATGCATTATCCTGTTGGAAAATGATATTCTTCTTTGCTAAACCTGGTCTTTTTTCTCAAAGTTTTACATTTAATTGGCTCAAAAGGTTAGCGTAATACTCTCCATTTATCGTTTGCCCCTTTTCTAGACAATCTAGTAACAATACTCCCTTAGCATCTCAGAAAAATGGATCCATACACTTTCCACCTTACAAAATTGATTTTACTGTTTTTGGAGGTGGCGAATCACTATGCATCCATTGTTTCGACTCTTGTTTTGTTTCTAGAGTGAAGTAATTGACTCAAGTTTCATCAGCTGTTACAAATATATGAATAAAATCTTTCTTAAAACGATCCAAACATTCCTGAGAAGCTTACATTCACATGTGTTTTTGGTTACTTGTGAACAAACGCGGCACTCATCTTGCAGACAGCTTTTTCATACCTAATTCCTCAGTAAGAATGTGATGAACCCTTTCATCTGAGATGCTCACAGGCTTAACAATTTTAGACACCTTCAAACGGCAATCTTCCAAAACAATATCATGCACTTTATTGATGATTTTTGGTGTAGTGGCACTTTTCGGAAACCCAGTACATGGGTCTTGCATGACCATGTTTAAATTCAGTACCCCATTTTTTCACTGTAGTAAATGAAGGTCCAGCATCACGCAACACATTCTTCATCTCATTAAAAATTCCTGTTGCCGTTAAACCTTTCTTAACAAAAAATTTTATTTTCAGTTTTCTCCATTTTCAGCGTTGTTGTGAGATAACCTTATTTATACAGCTGTTTCTCCGCAACAATGACTTGACCCAACTTGACGCTTTACAGCTGTTCATGGCAGGAACGTGGTGCCACGATGCAGTAAAAAACAGAAACACCACACATTCGTTTATATGGTAGGCCGCGAACTTACCAAATTGCCCTCGTAAAAGTGTGTGGACTAAAATGGCGTCTTGTTCAAATGGACACAGTGTTCATATTTATTTCCCATGGGGAGTGTTAAACTACTAGCAATGGTAGACTATTGGTCATAATCATATTCTATAGTGGCCCTGAGGTTTTGAATTCAAAAATTATGAGTTGCTATAGTCTCCTTTCAATCTTGAAATTCTTGCATTTTTCAAGTCTCAAATATTTCATAAAGAAGTAGCCACTGACAAGAATTCCTCAGTACTCAGCCCTTTTGAGAGAAGTCTGTCAGACAGTTGTTGATCCTGGAGAAAATTTTGCTGTTTATGAGTTCCTCATGTCAAGTCAGTTGACTTATTTCTGACAACATATATAAAGGACAAACACTTTAGATTTGGTCTAAAGTTGTTTTGTTTATATCAGAGTGATGAAAAGTTTCAGGGATGTACTTGGAATCTTTCCTTATACGTCGGCTTATATATGTGAAATTCCAGAGTACCCGGACAGTGCTTATCTACCGGCATGTGAGTATATGGTAATCATTTTGCCCAAAATTTGCTCCAGCACAGAAAACAAATCATTGTAGACAACTGGTACATGTCAACACATCTTACTGAGTATCTAGAAAGCTATGATATCATGGGCAAAGTGCATACAGTCAACGCAGCATTACACAAAGGGTTGTCATTGTTAGAAACAAAAATGTTACTTGTTCACTTTGCAGATAAAAAGGACTTTTGTGTACTAACAAAATGTGTCTTAAGAAAGAAGCAAAAATAAATGTGTGTGTGTGTGTGTGTGTGTGTACGTATGTTTAGGGGAGGTAGTAGTAGGTAGGAATGCTGGTGGTTGGTGGGGGGTTTGACAAAGGAGTGGGGAAGAGATATGAAGATTGAGGAAAGAGTAAAAAGATAATTTAAAAAAATAAGTTGTTTAACAATTTATTTCAATTTTCATAGATACTGCATTTATTTGGTACATATGCTATGAATGAATTTTAAGGGTCTGGATGTTAAGGTGTTAATCAAGTATTCATTGCTTTCTTTACTAACAAAACACTAAGTAGAAAATATTTTATGCAAGAATTACATCACTAATTACATACACCAATTATTTCTTTTATGAATTTGCTAACTGCTATAATTTTTTATTGTTCGACTAAGCTTTTCGTCATTACTGACATCTTCAGGTCTTAAACAACCAGACCAGACTTAAACGTAGTTGTTTAAGACCTGAAGATGTCAGTAATGACGAAAAGCTTAGTCGAACAATAAAAAATTATAGCAGTTAGCAAATTCATAAAAGAAATAGTAAGGATGGCTGCTAATTTAAACAATACGAAGAATAAAATACACCAATTAATTGATCAATTAATGTGTGATTTGATAAAATTATCCTTATCAGAGATAGTATGATTACACACACCACTCCATTTCTTTCATCCACTGTGAGTTACTTTATGAGGTTTATTGTGGAAAATCTTAAGATACCACACTGATATTTCTCAATTCCACTATGAATTAAGTCTTAACAAACTATTCTCACAAAAGAAGTTTTTTAAAAGATTTTACATGATAATTCTTTATTTACTGTGAAAAACGATATGACGACAAATGATTCATTTGAACGAGCACTTCATTACAGATTTCTCACAGATAATTTTTGTCTCACTTTGACATTGACAAACTATACTATTGATAGAACCGTTTGTCACAGGTTTCGTAGTGATAACTCTATACTTCACTGTGAATTGACATATGAGTTGACAAGCTACTTTTTCTTGAGAAAATTTTGGAAAATATTTCACACTGATAATTCTTTATGCCACTATGAACTAAGTAATGCCTTGACAACCCACGCTTATCAGAGAAGAGTTTGTTACAGATTTCACACTGGTAAACCTATATTCTACTATGTCTTGACAAATGTCTTGACAAACCACCCTTGAATCTGAAGACTTTCCTACAGATTTGACACTGATAATTCTTTACTCCACTGTGAATTAACATATGGCTTGACAAACTACTCTTTTGTGAGAAAAATTTGGAACATATTTCACACTGATAATTCTTTAATCCACTGTGAATCAACATATGCCTTGACAAACCACTGCTTTGTGTGAACTTTTTGTTACAGATTTCACATTGATACTTCTTTACTCCACTATGAATTAACACATGTCTAGACAAATCACCCTTATATCTGAAGACTTTCTTACAGATTTCACACTAATATTTCTTAACTCTACTGTGAATGAACATATGGCTTGACAAATCTTTGCTTTGTGTAAACTTTTTCTTACAGATTTTACACTGACAATTCTTTACTCCACTGTGAATTAACATGTGTCTTGACAAACCACTGCTTTGTGTGAACTTTTTGTTACAGATTTCACACTGATACTTCTTTACTCCACTATGAATTAACACACTAGACAAATCACTCTTATATCTGAAGACTTTCTTACAGATTCAACACTGATAATTCTTTACCTCATTGTGAATTGATATATGAATTGACAAGCTATTTTTATCTACAAAAATTTTGAACATATTTCCCACTGATAATTCTTTACCCCACTGTGACTTAAGTAATGCCTTGACAAACAACTGCTTTGTGTGAACTTTTTGTTACATATTTCGCACTGATAATTCTTTACCCCACTGTGACTTACGTAATGCCTTGACAAACCAATGCTTTGTGTGAACTTTTTGTTACAGATTTCACACTGATAATTCTTTACTCCACTGTGAATTAACACATGCCTTGACAAATTGCTCTTTTGTGAGAACTTTTTGTTACAGATTTCACACTGATACTTCTTTTCTCCACTGTGAATTAACATATGATTTGACAAGCTACTTTTTTCTGAGAAAAATTTGGAACCTATTTCACGTTGACAATTATTTACCCCAATATGAGTTAAGTAATGCCTTGACAAATAACTCTTTCTTGAGACTTTGTCTTCACTGTGAACTGATTTATAAGTTGCCACATCATTCTTATTAATGAATGTTTTGTTACAAATGACAGATTGATCTTTTTTTCCATAGAATGTATAACAAATATCTCCTTCATTTGTGTGTTTAGTTCCAATGCAGTTTCCATCTGACATGCACTGAAAAATATTTGCAGAACATTATTTTCAAGCAGACTTCTTATTCATAAGAAAAGTATGCAGAATTCATCACTTTGCACACATCACGTTATTGGATAAATTTTGATATTAAATGTTTTCATTTATCATTAAAATTACAAAAATTATGATTACCCTATTAATTTTGTTTACTGAAGTAATAATTGTACAGTAATCATACAATAAATACAAATCTAAAAATTTTAACATAATCTGACTTATAAGAAAATTCCCATTTGCCTTGCACTGAGGTGGACTTATAAAATTTTGGGGGGATTTCCAAAACTTAAAACTCCATTCAGATTTCAGTTAAAATTCTGTTTAATTGGAATGCCACATTCTGATCACAGAACACTAATTTTAGTTAAACATTTTAACCCTCACTCATGAAGGAAAAGCTGGCTTAACCAAACATTTTAATTTAAAACATTTAACCAAACTTTTAATCTAAAAATTAATTTCTATATTTAGACATAGTATGAAAAATACATACATATATAAATATGAAAAATACTCCTTGCTAGTACTTCACCTCATGCACAGCTGCAATCTTCAGAGTGAAAATCTACATGGAGAACTGTCTCAACACTAGTACCAAGGGCCCAAAACTATGAGGTGTGTTCAAATAGTATCAGACCTTTGCTTAGGAAAAATATATTTATTTATCTGCAGATTTTAAACATTTATCCCCTTTAGATTCCACACACTTCTTCCAGCGGTCCTGCCACTTTTGGAAACAATCTGAAAATCATCTTTTGGTATGGAGTACAGCTGTCTTGCCATATTTTGTATGATATCTCCTCTTGACTCACATTTGGTCCCTTTCAGCGACATTTTCAACTTAAAAAATAACCAAAAATCACAAGGTGGCATGTCAGGAGGGTAGGGAGACTGGTGTAACTGAGGAGTGTTGTGTTTCGCCAAGAAAGTCTGAATTTGATAGAAGAATGGGCAGGTACATTATCGTGATGGAGTTGCCAAGTTTGCGCTGTCTTGAGGTTTGGCCTTTTGCACCACACACCATCACGAAGGTGATGCATAACCTCTAAATAGTATTCTTTGGTAATTGTTTGGTCTTGTTTTGCGTACTCATGATGCAATGCCCCACATGAGTCGAAAAACACAGTCAGCATGACTTTGATTTTGCTGTGCACTTGTCTTGTTTTTTCGGCTGCGGGGATGATGAATGTTTCCATTGTGAAGACTGAACTTTGGTTCCGGGATCGTACCCATACATCCACATCTCATCACAAGTGACCACAGTGTTGAGATAGAAGCTTGGGTCAGTTTATACACAGTCCAACATGTCCTGCGAAACTTCTAATTGGAGTCCCTTCTGCTCCATCATCAACAGCTTTGGCACTAATTTTGCAGACATTCTTCACATAGCCAGAAACTAATGCTTATTCCCACCTCTGCTGCAATCTTTCAGGCGGAATTCAAAGATACTCCATGACTAAAATTTGCACTTGGTCAATGTTTCATCATTACGGCCTGTTGAGAACCTGCCAGAATGTGGTTCACTGTCCACTGAGGTGCAGCCATCTTTGAAGCGTATATACCACTCCTTAATATGTGTGACACTCATACATAGGTCCCCCAAAACTGCTGAATTTTTCAAATAGTATCCGCTTACATATCAACACGTCGTTGGCAAAATTTAACGCAGTACCGCTGCTCAAGTTTTTCTGTCATTTTACAATAAATGAAATTCAATGGGCACTCGATACTCCTACTTAATGAGACAGAGCTAGACAGCAGTCTAGTCCTTGTAGGAGGACGGCGGCAGTCAGCACTTGAGCGCTAGGGTTCGCTGCATGCATGTATTCAAGGTCAACACCTTGTGTTCCAATTCTTTTTGAACACACCTCGTATATGTGCTCTCAAAATGTGAGCAAAGAATCATTGTAATTATATGATATAGCCACTGTGCCTGGAAATTTTACTCAAAGATCTGAATAAAAGTGTATGTTAATGTAGATGTGAGTAATTTGTTTTTTATATCATCATCACAACTTATTCTTATTGTTCAGTTGAATTCATACAACGGGTGTGGAGGGTTTTGATTACAGGTGCTGTATTACAGACAATACAAGTGCAGCTGTCGACCCTAGGTTTTTTATTTTACTGTTGCATGTTAATAACCTATTAATACCTCATTTCTGTTTTTTAAGTCATTAATGAAGATAAACATTAAAAAAAATTGCTGATGTGAAAAATATGGTGGCCTATTTCTGTACCAACAAATGGAGAGTTTTGCTAACTTTACTTCAATATCACCTATGATATCACCTACTTTACAGTGATGTAATAATTATAAACTGAACATATGTTATGTGCATCCTGTTCAAACAATAATTTGCTACCGAAACCTATAACTTACAGAAACTCTATTAAGTACACATGATCTCAATAAACTCTTGCTTTTACTTTGAAAACTGTCCAATAGATTAAACCAAAGTGAAGTAGACACTCCAAAGGTTTAGACTAGATACACTCTGCCCAAATATTTCTAGTAGATGGGTGTAGAAAACAATGTATGCAACACAACAACCCAGGCTTGAGCTTGCGGCTGAAAGTATTAAATACAATAATGGAGGTACATGTCTCACATTCCCTTTGTAAAATGTTTTGGTAACATTTTTATGTCTTCTTTTGATCTACTTCAAAAGAAAAAAATGAAGATTAGTAATAACTTGAATGTAGGGGTAATATAACTTGTCACATTATATCATTAATAATAACTTTAGTACAATTTATTCAATACATCAACAGAAACCCAACAATTTACGCAGAATAAAATCCACAAAATTATAACCATTTATTGATTAAAGAACACTTTCATATTAAGAATATAAACCATATCAGGTGCTGGGAATAGAACGGGTGAATATGAAAATCATGGTATTGGGAAATCGCGTTTTAAGGGCCATTCCATGCCAAATCAACCTGTCACTCAACCTGACCATTTCAGATTTCAATGAAACTTTCAGGAATCATTCTCCCGTATGATAGAAATGAGAATATATTTTTAGATTGTTTTTATCTGTTTGAGTTTTGATGTTACTAATTTTTAAAATTTAGAAAAAATACCATTTTTTGGCTTTCACAAACTTTTTAATTCTTGAATAACTCAAGTTCTATAAGGCCTAGAGACTTGCTTGAACCCTCATTTTAAAGAGAATCTTACAAGGTTTAATTTGATATGCTATTTGACTATGTTTCGTGAAATTTGTTTTTTTTTGAAAATCCGAAAAACATTTACATAATGTTTGAAAGTTTTTTAAAAAATTTGAAAAAATATGTTTCTTGTAATATTATAAGCTATAGATCCTGAAACTTTTAAAGTGGGATCCCAATGGGATCAGGAGTTATACCAAAAAAGTATGACAATATTTTAAGGTAAGGGCTAGATTGCAATCAATCTTAATTTTTTTTAAAGGTAAAAAATATACATAGACTCTAAGGTAACCAATTTACAATAGCAATTATAATAGAGGTTTACTAAACCTACAAACAAATAATCAAGCCATAACTTATTTAAGATCATTGTGAATAAGATATCTGCCAATTACAGGTGTTCTGGCACAGCACAGAAAGCCTGTACAGACTTGTCTGATTATGTTTTTACAGGAGTGTGACTCATACCCACTCTAGCTCAGTTTTTGCTTAGTTTCCTTTAAGATCCCAAGCATTGTGTTCTTCCTGGGTCCAGTGGGACACACACTGTGTGCTTTTGCACAATACATCAGAATGCCAAATTAATGATGGCTCAGTGTAAAATACCTGAATTAACAAATGGTGAGCTCCCTATTAAAACATACAAAGATGTAAAACAACCAATATAATTTGCAAAACTCCAACATATAAATGTTATTGCCCAGGAAGTGATGATTTGAAGGCTAGGTTTGAAGAAGCTTTTGAGCTAAATAGCATTGAAAATGTGAGTTTCAAACAATGGATGCAGATTGATAACAAGTGTGTCCTGGAAACTGTTACAAAACCAACAGAAGAGTTTGTGGATTATTTGTTTCAGAGTTTGCCAAAACTCTTAAGACACTCTTTCATTACTACTCAACAGTCTTCGTACTTGCGACACTTAAAAAAGAAAATCTACCTCAAAACCAATGCATTGTGCTTTGTGATTTTGCTAAAAATTATGCATTTGTACTTCAAGATGCTGCACAAGGCTTTCACTGGAATAATGCTCAAACAACAATACATCCGTTTGTTATATACTATATGGATGAGGAAAGCAAAAAGCTGGCATACCTTAGCTTAGTTATCATTTCTGATTGTATGACATATGATACAGTTGCTGTTCATTTATTTCAACGCCTCGTGATTGGCTTTCTTAAACAGAACCTGCCTCATAAGCCCGAAAAGCTCCATTATTTTTCAGACGGAGCAGCATCACAGTACAAAAACAAATCCACCTTCCTCAACCTCGGCCATCATGAGAACGATTTTGGAATTAAGGCTGAATGGAACTTTTTTGCATTGTCACATGGAAAGAATGCATGTGACGGTGTAGGAGGAACTGTAAAACGTTTAACAGCATTGGCCAGTCTACGTATAGTTTACAATGAACAAATTATGACCCCTCGCCAACTTTATGATTGGGCTAAAGCCAATATTGACAACATCAGTTTTTTGTATTCCACTAAAGACGAACATGAGGCAGAGGAACAGCCCTTGAAGAGACGGTTTGAAGCAGCAACAACAATAAAGGGCACTCAGCAATTTTACAGTTACATTCCTGTGAGTGAGACTAGAGTTTTAGTGAAAAGCCACTCATTTTCAGAGGTATCAAGTGTAGAAGTAGTTTCAGCTGACGACACTGATGCTGATTTGGAGACTAATGACAACGTTGGCTTTGTCACATGCCAATACTCAGACAAGTGGTGGATAGGTTGTGTGTTAGGAGTAGAAGGAGATGAAGTAAAAATAAGTTTCTTGGAACCACACGGCCCTTCTCCATCTTTCAAAAACTCACAATTTACTGACATATTAGTTGTGCACAAAAGTGAGGTTTTAACAAAAGCAGAATTATCACTGTTGCACACCACTATATAAAAATATTCCGATTAGTGCTTTCAAGCTTCACAGCTCATCAGATCGAAAATTCCGGAAAGCGCTAATCGGAATATTTTTATATAGTGGTGTGCAACAGTGATAATTCTGCTTGTGATTTTAACCACTAACACAACTTTCTTCATTAGTTTTAACAAAAGTTGATCCTACAACAGCAACAGGAAGAGTTTATCGCCTTACAGACTTAGAAACTATAAAGGCAAACAAGAAATAATCTGTTAAATTAAAGAAGAACTAAGATCTATTTAGGTATTTTGGCGCGATTACAAAATGACTGAGTGCTAACCAAGAAAAAAACTTATTATTTTTATCATGTAAAACCAGGTATGCAACCTTCCTTGTTATGATGATTGACTATATATTAGTATGATGTAAGTAACAAAAAATGTAGATTTTACAAATTGTCTGTTACCGTGTAAACACAAAACAAAAATTATTAGCCTATAGATGTTTTGTACATTACTTTAAGGTTTTTGTCATAACTCCTGATCCCATTGAGATCCCACTCTAAACGTTTCAGGATTTGTAGCTTATAATATTACAAGAAACATATATTTTTTCAATTTTTTTTTTAAAAACACTATCTCAAAAAGTATGTAAATTTTTTTTTATTAAACAAAATTCACCAAACAGAGTCAAGTAGCATATCAAATTAAACCTTGTAAGATTCTCTTTAAAATGAGGGGTCAAGCAAGTCTCTAGGCCTTATAGAACTTGAGTTATTCAAGAATTAAAAAGTTCGTGAAAGCCGAAAAACGGTATTTTTTCTAAATATTAAAAATTAATTACATCAAAACCCAAACAGATAAAAAATATATTCTCATTTCTATCATAAGGGAGAATGATTCCTGAAAGTTTCATTGAAATCTGAAATGGTCAGATTGAATCTTAAAATTTTTTGGTTGGTTTGGCATGGAATGACCCTTAAAGTTTGTGAATACTCTGAAGATAGAAACGGCGATTATGTATTTCAGTATTAAAAAACATAGATTCTGATTAGTTTACACTTTCATTTTTAAATAATTAAGGATAAGTAAAATAAAAAATAATATAAAATATATTCGCCCGTACTCCTCCAATATTACATCAGTAAGCTCTCAGCTGGTTTTATGCAGTCCACACATTTCAATGCTATTTACAAAATACTAAGGGCGAATATATACGTGATAGTGGTATTACCATGTTCTTAACATGTCAGAAAATAGGATACTGTAAAAAAAAATGATTTTTTTTATTCCCCCTTTCTCCTCCAGCTCCTGATATCTCTTCTAATATTTTACACTGGGAGTTTGTATGTGTGTGTACATACACATGAGAAAATACATTTTATTTCCTTCTGCCACAGAAAAATATGAAATTGTAAATTTAAAAGTATTAGCATTTCAAAAAGAGACATATCAGTCACAACATACCTCATCTTCTGTCAATTCTTCAGACATTTCTTCCTTGATGACAACATTAATTCATGTGGTTCATGTAGGATATATTCTTCTGATACGAATAAAGAAACCTGTAAATAAGACACAAAGTAGCTGTATAAGTTCTTTAAGATTAGTCATAGACTCCAAAGATTAGGCTGCACATAATTTGTTCGGTTTGATCCACCTGTTGGCCGTCCCAAACTACGCCATGCTCTTGCAACATAATGCAGCACCATACCGAGTAGAAGAGAAAGTGATATCACTCTGGTCGCGCGCTATAGTCGTGAATAGGGCTAGCGGTGAACATGTTAAACTTCGGCCCTGCGATCGCTTGTTGCATTTGAGACACAAAGCCTATTAGCTACGTGCAAAAAAGAGCTGTTTTGTGTTGTTAAAAGTGTGTTTGTGCATCTTATTACTTATATTGTGTTCAGTTGCAATTAATTATAGGTTTGAGTGATTTACAAACATTCTGTGTAATAAACGTGTGATAATATATAGTAAAAATGCTCAGAATGTATGAATGATTTGTGTGTGTTATTTTTTATATACGGGTAGTTTTTAGTTTTAGTCAACAGTTCGTGTAAAAAATTTATGTATTAGTGTAGTTATATAGAAGTGGCGTGTTAAAATAAATAAAGAAATGCCATCCTGTTTTGTACTTGGATGTAGAAATGGATATGGTAAAGATTCCTACAAAGGAAATCATTTCTTTAGACCTCCCAGGGATGAAGATCAGTTTGCAAAGTGGGTGACGGCAATTCCCAGGAAGGATAAATGTCTTACACATAAATCTTATATCTGTCAAGTACATTTTTCTGATGATTTGATTTTGAAAGTAGATTCATTTGTTGTAAGTAATAAAAAGGTCGAAATTCCAAGACTGAGATGGAGCTTAAAGCCTGGTGCAGTACCTCATATCTTTCCGAATCTGCCTACATATTTGACAAAGCCTCTAAAACTCTGAAAGTCACCCGCAAGAAGGCAAATACGACAAGTACAAACAGGCCAAGAAAAAAACAATTCGACAAACTGTTCTGTGACAGAAACAGCGAGTTCAGACCACCCCCAGACTAGAACACACAAAGACGATCAATTGGATGAACAAAACCAAATCATGTTGCTGAAACGGAAAATACAAAATCTAACTCATACTTTGATACATTGAACTAAGAACAAACTGCATTGTGAGAAAGTAAATGTTGCTTTACTAGAAAAGAAATTTGCCAGAAAGAAATATGAATCGTATGAAAGAGGGATGAAGAATTTAAGTAAAAAACAGAACATGATTGTAGATTAAAAAGTATAATTTGTCAAATACCAAAGGAATGAGGCACTGTAATGACCTAATACTGGAAAGTTTGCTGCTTAAAATCAAATCCCCAAAGGGGTACAGACATTGCTTGCAACATGATTTATTTCCACTTCTGTCGGAAAGCCACCTGAAAAACTGCGTAAAGGTTTGATATGCCCATACGGGGTAAACACTAACGCAGTAAATGCCATATCAGAGTTTGTGCAAGAAGAAACTGATGAAAATAGACATCTCGGAGTAGCAATATTCGACGAAGTGAAGCTAAGGGAGGAAATTCAGTTTAATCCAACCTCTTTAAAAGTTGATGGCTTTGTAGACTTTGGCGATTATACACCTACGGAGGACTTGAAAACGACTCTAGTGAACCATGCCCTGGTATTTGTGCCTCTGTTATTCAACTGGGTACAGCCTGTAGAAATGCACGCAAGCAGGAATGCAACCTCGGGTGATATTCTGGCAAAAATTCTGATACAGGTTATCTTGCATTTAGAGCAGCGAATTGTAAGAATAATTGGATTTCCATCAGATGGTAGTCAATCTAATAAAAAGGCATGGACAAACTTAGAAATCTGTGGGAAAAGAGGTAATATTAAATGTAGTATCGTCCTTCTAACCTGCTACTGTGTGGACAAAAATAAAAGAATACGGAACTATCAGAGAAACATCTCATTTAACACACTCTTCAAACGGTGTTCATCATATACTGTTGCAAGCAGAAACAACTGTTACAATAAAACTTAGTTCACCAAACAGTATGTGGGGGGATATTTTTTATAAATTTTGGATGAAATAAAAAAACTGAATATGCCCGCAACGGACAGCATATGATGTTGCTGAGAACACACACTAGCCACTGTAGGCAAGCTAATTTTCAAATATATCCAGTGCCGATTCTTTTCCCTTATGGTGGAAATACGTAGAGAAATGACCAGTACAAAATCAGCTAAATCCTCTCGGAAATGTTCGAACTGCTGACATCCTAGGGTGAGTACATTGTTTAAATCTTATATCCTTTTGTATTTATATTCATTGCAGTGTATCATAAATATCATTGTAATTGATAGAACATGTAAAAACATTTCATGACAGTTTCAAATAAGTAAAATTGTGTTTGTGTTCAAATGTATCTGCGTGCTTCACGCTCGCGTACACAACAACTAGCGATGCTAGCGCGACAATGCGGTGAACCACAGTAACTAGCTAAGTGATCTCACTTTCTCTTCTACTCGCTATGGCAGACCTTCCTTGCTATGCTTGTTGATGATGGTTGTCACTGCAGGTGGCCTCCTGTCTATATTGTTTTATTTACTATAAAGATTAAAAATATTCAGTTCAGCACAGACATCAACATTCTTCTGCTGCTCGATTAGTTTATACCCAGTGACAGCTCGAAGGAATCTCATTTCTATGGCCTGTATATGCTGGTAGTCCTCCTGAGTTAAAGTCCATGCTTCACACCACAGAGGCACTGCCATCATGTTAGAAAACGTAACCAGCATATCTCTGCAAGCTTTTATTTTTTGGAGGCCTTGTAATTGTGCCACACGTTTCAAAATATGGAAATTATCTTCTCCAAATCATAATTAACACCAAAACTTACCAGGCTGTCTAGATAATTAGAAACATTTACTTAGTTACGGTAGAAGATATAGTACTGAGCTCATATGTGTCAGTGCATTGCAATGCCCAAAGGCCATTCAAAGTTGTTATGGAAATGTAGATGAGCCAGAGTGTTTTTTGGATATATATAATGAGAAATCAATAAAAATATGACTAAGTAGGAAGTTCCGAAAACCTAAGTACAAAATTGTGAAATATAAAAGTTTAATATATGGGTGGTGAGAGATAGAACATTACTAAGCTACAAGGCAGTCAAGTGCCACACTGGCCTACTCAGGGAGCCGAAAGAAAAGCTTCTTCTCATTTGTGTTAGTTTCTACAGGCTGAGTCACAAAGCCAGTAGGGAAGCCTAGCTGATTGTGCTATGAATTGTAATGAATACATCCCCATGGTAATGACAGTCTGGCGGGGGAGGAAGTATTGTGTGTTGAGTGTCAACAGTGTGTTATCAAGAGTAATCAAGGGAATGTGAGAATATGTTGCTTTATTAATAACTATTAATACGATAAATTTGACGTTAAGTTTATCAATATTGATACAAGTATATTAACTTGTTCAGACAGAGATGTACAACAATCAGAGATATTCAAACATTTCATTTGTTATACTTCATAATGTAATGAGAGTAGTAAGAAATTATGTGAAGCGATGCCGCTGCTATTGTGATGCTGTTTTATTTTTGTGTTCTAAATTTCTGTGTTTTGAATATAATAAATATAAAAAATTTGCATCAAACAGACTGCATTACATTAAATTAATAGATTACATTTTAATTATCACTCTTCATTCATCCTCTTCACTTCTTCTTTCATTTTATCCTCTTCGTTCACTTTATAAAATATTATTATATATATAAACTTTCACAATATGAACTTACACTTTCTTTACACTTTCCCAAACGTTTCGAGGTGTTGTTCCTCTTCCTCAGTGGGATTAAATACTGATTGTCAGTTAACAGAATAACGGTTATGGACTTAGGTGTGTGTGGTGGGGGTTGATGGTGGGAGGGAATTGGCGCTGAGGTTCAAATTGTGTGTTTGGATCAGTGTATCGAATAGTGTATGTGATCTATAATGTAATTGTTCATTTAATATGTTGTTTGGTTGTAGTGTGTGATATCTGTATATTTCAAATTGTTCAGCTGTGTTTAGTTTTCTACTTTTAGGTAAGTAGTGTAATATTTCCATGTTGTGTTGTATGTTTGTGTAACTGTGGTTTTCGTTTTGTAAATGTGTGGCAAATGTGGAATGTATGTAGTTTGTGGTGAGGGCTTTTAAATGTTCTGAAAATCTGGAGGAAAAAGATCTTCCCGTCTACATTTTGTAAAATCTAAAGTAATGGTTTTTTGTGTAGCATTTCCAAAATGAGCAAAAAAGTGATTGAAAACAGAACAATTTAACAAGTTTTATTGTTTAATTTCTTAGGAAATTAAACAATATATCATATCTTGAGGAGGTTGAAAAAGTGTATGGAAAAGATAGAAGACTAATAAAATGAGTGCCACCATCAAGCATACCTAAAGGAATGTGGTTAAGCAAGAGATGTTATTAAAATTTTACAAGGATGTCCATTCCAAGCTGTCTGAATGGTAGTGAAACATGGACAATGATGAATGCGCATGAGAGTCGACTGCAAAATGCGAAGATGAGGCTCCTTGGATCAGCACCCAGGTATATTATGTTAGATAGGAAAAGGAACAACGAAATCTGTCGTGAGTTGGCTGTCTGACCAGTGAATGACATGGCGAGGGAATGTAGACAGAAATGGTTTGATCATGTAGGACCCATCAAGAATACCACACATAAGTGTAAAGATAGAAGAAGTCTAGGATGGCCAATGAAAAGTTAGAGAGATCAGTTGTAACGACAGATGACATAATAGGCTTTCAACCTTATACTTGCAAAGAGGAAGAAGATTATTATATTAAAGTAAAATTTAATATTAACAAAAATTATTATAATAAGAAATAGTTTATACTGTATTAGCAGCACTGATGCGCCTGACTGCATGTGCCAAACAACCAAATTTTTTACAAAACCAACAATATCTCAAAAACAAGAAAGAACATTTTATTGAAACAAAAACCAAAATAAATTAGGAATTTTCTCTAAATATCACTCGCTGACACTATATAGCTACGTCTCATAAGACAAAAAAGATTTTCACATGGCAAAAATTTCACTACACCAAATTAACATATTTCATGCAATGTGATCGTTTTAAGGGTCTGTTCTTGAAAATTCTTAAATGTCAGTCTTTTAATGATGAGAATGTTTTGGCTTTCTGTATTTTGGGCTAAAAAAAATTAATATAATAATTCGATGAAATAATAACTGTGATCTTGCTCGGGAGTGTTTCCTACTGTGGCATGGATACCGTTATAAGCAGTTACAGGTACATGGTAACTTAAACAGAGTTGTAAAAAACTAAAATGATAAAGTTTTCAGTGACACTTTCGAAAAAGTTAAAGTAGAAATTTCTGGAATTTTCATGTTTGTAACATTTGTTACTTTTCATGAAAGAATATTCTGGAATAATATGGATTCAGCTCACAGGCATTCACCATTATGTCTGCTTAATTTATAGGATACAAAAACAAAACATTAAGTTTAAGGATTTAATAAGTAAATTGTATAAAGATATAACCTCAACAGTATACAGTAGAATATAATAGATAAGGAATATGTGAATATAGAGTCCGACCCGAGCAAGCTGTCAACGCTGACTGCTTATTGGGATCCCCTCACCCTGGCGTCCTGCGCATGTGAAATCCCCACCACCAAGCCCACACTAACACTCAACAAATCGCCCCTGATGAAGGTTCCGAATATTTCAAGCTGCATAGCTTATTAAGGGCCCACTTGATTAATTCTTTAGACGTGCAAACTGTGGCCACGTGTGCTTTGCCTTCCTGCCTGAAATGTAACTGAACAATCCTTCATATCTGCCAATGTAAGGTGAAGTCTTCCTTGATGATTACCAGGGTGCCTGGTGGCGGAGAATAGTAGTCCTTAGTCCATCTGTTTCACTGTTGTTGAGTTGATAAGTAGTTATTTGTCTATCTTCTCCAGAAATGCTGATAGGGTTCTTGTAGCTGCTGGCAAAAGTTAACTCTCTTCGAAGGTGTTTGGGTTATATCCAGGATAGGGAACGAGTTAAGAGGCTGGCCAATTAGAAAGTGATGAGGAGTTGGAGTAAGCCCATTAGCATTGCTTGATATTTTGGTAACAGGTCGGGAATTCACACAACCTTCAATTTTAAGTGCCAATGTTTATAATGAATCATAAGATAATATTAAAGTTCCTAACACTTGTTTTTGATGTCCTTTAATTGTTTTAACCCCTGCTTCCCACAAATTGCCAAGGTGGGGAGAATGTGGCAGTATAAAGTGCTATTTTATACACTTGAAAGTACAGAATTTTTAAATATGATATTGATCAATCATTAGCATGTCTCTCAGTACATTGTTAGCTCCCACAAAATTATTTTTGGTACTGTCAGAATAAATATGTTCCATAACTCCATGTAAAGCAATCATTCATTTGAGCCATAAATTTTTCAGTGGTTATCTGATAAAAGTTCAATGTGTATTGCCTTTGTGACCATACAGATAAACAGAGCAATATAAGCTTTCACCGGTGTAGAACGATGTTGATTAACCTTTCTATAGTACACTGGACCACAATAGTCAATACCACAGTTTGTAAACGACTGCGGTACCTCAGTTGAACTCGGTATGATGGCAATTCACCCACTAAATGTTTGACTGGAGTTGGAGAAATTCTGCTACATTTAAAACAACTTCTGACAACACAGCGGCATAATACCTTTCCACTAATCACCAAAAACTTATTTTTGACATTAGCTAGTAGAGCTTGAGGTCCACAATGAATATTATCAATACGATACTGGTCTAACATCAGTCTCATAACTCGATGTTTGTGAGGAAGCAAAGTAGGATTCTGATAGTCTGATGAAATCAATGCATTTTTCAACCTATCTCCCACTTTCAAGATACCATTGTCATCTATGATGAGCGAGAGTGACTTCAGTTGGTTGCTTACTTCCTTGTTTTTCGTCAGTTTTAGGATATCTACAGAAAATGCTACTTATGCATTTTTGATCCATAATATTTCAGCTTGTTGTAAGTCTCCTAAAGTCAGGTCCAGTCACCTTGTTCTTAGTATTTTTCCAATTTCTGATGAAATGTTTGCAGAGAGCAGTAATCCTTAGTAATTTATTCCAAGATAAGAGTTATCAATGGATTTAAGGGATGAAGTACTGCATAGTTGTATTGTGGTTTGAGTCTTTCTTCAATATCCCCATCAATGAACGTAGTCTGACAAGGTTGAGACCACTCTTCTTGAACGTTTTGAAGCCATGGGGACCATTCCACCAAAGGAAGCATGAAGTGAGAATAAATATCTGGGACCACAGATCTGGAAATCAAATCAACTGGGTTATCTTGTGAACGGTTATCCACACACAGTTTTGAGCATTTTCTTGAATCTGAGATGCTCTGTTTGCTACATAAGATTGCCATGTTTTAGGTGTAGCATTGAGACAGTGCAACACTATAGTTGATTTGGTCCAAAGAAATCTTTTGCTAAAGAGAATAAATTCAAATGATGGGTGTGCAGAATCCGGTCCGCGTGGACCAAAAAATGTTTAGTAAGATGAGTGATCCATACTGTGAGGA
The DNA here is from genome assembly GCA_034769895.1 of Magicicada septendecula. NCBI lineage: Eukaryota > Metazoa > Arthropoda > Insecta > Hemiptera > Cicadidae > Magicicada > Magicicada septendecula. The sequence continues at coordinate 113,495,080 of CM068373.1, forward strand.
CCAATAATGTTGAGTAAAAGACTGTAGCTTGTGTAAATTCGTTCTTAGATGAATCACCAGGAAGCAGAAATGATGAAGAGTGTGGACTGTATTTAATTCATTTATTTGAAGTACAAAATTACATTAAATATGTAGTTAGCAGTTGTTTTTGAATGACAAGTTGGCTAATGAGCATGTCATATATAGAACGTATCAAAAACTTTTAAATTACGATGAGGGGGCCTAATGGGCCATATGAAGTGTGGCCTAAGGCCTACGATAAAGGTCGTAAAGAATACGACCCGCGATAGTACGAGGAAATAAAATACTTTAGTACAAGTATTTAAAGGACAGTAAGGCTGCAGGCGAGCCGACCGCCGCTACGAGCGTTTGAGACGTACTGTACAGAGCTTCGACATGAGTAATCAGATTAGAACAAAAAGTAAGAAGCAGATTAGCCAACCTATAAAGTAAAATTATCGCGCTACTGCACATAAGCTGCCCGTCAAAATCAATCGATTTTTTACCACCTTTTTAGTAAATTATTATACATCTTGTAACTTAATTTAAAACATACAGTGTTCTTAATAATAAGAGTTAGTTTCAAGGCTAAGTTGAACCTTGAGTTATGAGATTAGATAACAGCAGTAGAGGGAAAGTGTATGTATGAGAACAATGGCGATGACGTCACAGAGAGGCACTGGTAGCTGGCTTCCGCGGTGTGAAAACAATGGGTTTGGGAACCCCCAGTTGAAAACACTACCGGGTTCCAGTTCATGACGTCATAGAGGCACTGGCAGCTGGCGTCCGAGCTGTCCATGTGACGTCACTGTTTTGTATGTGTGTGTGTATGTGTGACTGAAACACTTCCGTGTTCCAGTTCATGACATCACACAGAGGCTCAAGTCGCTGGCGTCCGGATGGCTAAAACCAGTTTCAAACGGAGGCCGTGGTTTCTGCATGTCCAAAATTTGGTAGCCGAAAACAATGTGTAGCGGATGGGGGTACCCGGAATTCGGCGGTTGCCCGCAGAGGCGATGTCATCGGGTACCGTTACTCGAAATTTTGGGGGCATCGGGTACCGTTACCCGAAATGTTTAAATCAACGGATGGGGGTACCCGAAATTTGTGGGTACGCCCTAACCGGGTTCCAGTTCATGACAGAGGCCCTGGCAGCTGGTGTCCGAATGTTAAAACACTTCCGCGTTCTGGTTTATTTTGATGTAACAAAATAATCGTTCTCTCTCGAAATTTTTAATGTCAGAATTTTGGTACCCTAAATGATTAAAACAACGGATGGGGGTACCCGAAATTTGTGGGTACGCCCACATGACGCATGTATAAAACACTGGTTATGACGAAACAGGAGGCTGGGTGGATATGATAGCTGGTTCGACGACTACGTAGAGGGCGTGATGTCTGAAATTTGACACCCGAAATGTTTAGAACAACGGATGGGGGTACCCGAAATTTTGATGTTCAATATTTGACAAACGAAATGATTAAAACAACGGATGGAGGTACCTGAAATCTCTTGGTGTCCGAAAGTTAACACCCGAAATGTTTAAATCAACGGATGGGGGTACCCGACATGACGCATGTGTTCGACTGCGAGGCGAGAAAGTTTGTTTCCGCAAAAAATAAATTATGGCCCCTCCGGGATTTGAACCCGGGACCTCCGGTACTCCAAACCGGCATGCATCCACTACACCAAGGGGCCGTTGTCGTTTAACTGTAATTATTTTTGTACTTATACTTCTCGTCTCTTACTTGCAACTATGAGGTGGACGAGTGATATCTACTGTTGTCCTATGTGTAAAACCATAAAAGCACAATATAAGTTTATTTATTATTAAAAATAAATAAACATTTTTTATACTTTTATTTTTTACCTCTCATCCTCTTCCTAGCGGCCAGAGGCGAATGAGAGACCGCTACGCTTTTTTTAACGTGGTTTCCCCAACTTTACAGATTCGTAAAGCAGGCCTACTCCACGTTATCTATCGCTGTACTATTAACTAATACAGTGGTAGATAATGATAAGATACACTATGCAATGCTAAGTCAATGTATAAAAGCAGTACATATATTTTTTATTTATTTACTTTATTTTTATTTTTTTTATATTTTTTTTTTATCGGGTGTATATGTTGTTCATACATGATGCGTATTCACATTTGCTGTACCGTAATGAGTAATTTTCACACCCATACTGGTTCTTGACGAGTTTACAGGTATATCTACCGTGCCAGTGACCCGTCTCGAACTACCAGGACTACGTTTATGAGTATTTCTACCTCGACAGTGACGTAGTCAAGGTTAACACTCACGCACACACTACGGTACCTAATTCTACGTTTATGGACATTTCTGTCACGTAGCATTCACACTAACACCATGATGAAAACATGTTCACAACCGACTATATTTTATTTCGTTGCCGCAACCATTCTGCATAAAACAAAGCTTTGCGCAATGCACAGTGTAAGGGGGGAGTGGTAACGGGTTGACGATGAGGAACAGGACATTGTATGATGGGTACAAAGGATCTAGGAACTACAGGTGCTTGAATATCGTTTAAGTCAATCACCTCACCATGGTGATACAACTGTCGTAAGAAATTTGCCTTCTCAAACCCTTTTGTATAGACAACAGAACTGTCTGAAAAAAAGTCTGCAACGATGCGTACCATATTCTTGTACGGCACATTACCATCGTTCCACCGAATTCTGTGATAATGTGTTTCCAACCAGTCATTGATTTTTTGAAATTTCAGGTGCAGTCGTGCACGTTCGTATGGTGGAGCGAACAACACGATAACAAAACGTCCGGTTGTTATATCAACTGCAACGAACTCTTTGATTACATATTCATTTTTGTCACCACGAAATGCTTCAAACTCGGCAATAACCGTCCTATTCAAGTTCATTTTTCTGAGTGACACTTGTTCGCATCGAATACGTTAATTTTTTCAAATTCCCCCTCTACTTTTCCTTCCAATACCAGTTCATCGTAAAGACGATCAAATGTTAGCTGTTGGTCATGACGACTGCTTTCCAATCGAAAAAACGAGGGGAAAAAGAAGGATGGTGGTACATAACACCTCTTGGCTACTACCTGATTAATGTACGACTTGAAGTGATCTTGATCATAAAACAAGCGAACAAGATATTTCTTTAGTACTGTTAATAAACAACCAAAACGGATCCACTCGGGTTCTGTGAAAACAAATTTTTCGGTCTTACTACCTTTAATCCGAACAAACGTTTTCCCAAAGTTACGACTGATCATCACACTCTTCTTCTTTTCACGGTTTTCACCTTCTTCGTACAATAACATACTGGATAGTAACTGTTCACGAAAGATCAACAAGTAATTCCACTCAGAAAAGTCAAGTAATATACGTTTCTTTTTTCCGTTTGTAAACAAAACACCCGGTTCATAGTTGAGTTCGTTAAACAGTCCGACGGTAACGAACTTAGTGTAAGAGTTAATAGGATATGCAAGAGATAAGTAAACGTTATACTCACAATGCCTGCTGCTGCTGCCGCCGCTACCACAGTCACCTTCCATCGTTGAGACGGACTGATCTTGTTACAAGCTAGAGATCGCTAATACCTATCTTTATAACTGGTAGAGGGGAGAACAAGTTTTTTATGACAAACGATGAACAGTATTCAACAACGCTGTGTACTGTACTATCCTATCGTGAATAATCAAAGAGTAAGCGGTGGTTTTATCTGGAAAATTGTTACTGGATTCAAATTCTAAACGCACATCAACATAAGACGACTTGATTGGTTCTTCTTGTCTGGAACAATCGATGACAAACAACGGTGCTTTCGTTATAAATTCATTAGGTGTCAAAAGAGGCGTTCTGTTGCGACGGTCGTAGTATGATGTTTGAAAACGTGTATACATTTCGTAGAACAGTGCGTAACGTTTTTTTTCGATATCCTGGTTCAGGTTATCGTACGGATAGTATTTATCGTTCAGAAATAGCTTAACATTCGTTAAATTGCAGTGATCAAATTCCGACGCGTTTTTCGCTATATTGTTCTTTCTGTCCGTCTGAAATATCAGTATCACATACCGTGGTTTTTCCAACTGTGACGATGTCTTCAAGGTCCACGAATGTCGATTTGTCGTCGGTAGAACGGGATACTCGTGCAATTCCCAACTGCGGAACGGCATCACCAGTTCATGATCCTCCTCGATATGCTCCAATAGCGGAATTCGGTACTTGTTTGACACGCGCACATAGGGCATCTTCCAGTGTACTTTGTTTATTACGAGATTACCGTTTGCAGTTGCACCTGATTCTTTTAGCACCATTGCGTTCTGATCGGTAGAGGTACGCAACAGAATCAATTCTTGCTTAACGTTCAGCATGATGCGTGTATAGTCTTCGTTGAAACCGAGTAGCATTTTTAACGGAAGACAAAACGTAAAATCACCGGTACTCTCGTGTACTGTCAACGACTCGTCGGTTGTCGTCACCCATCCTGCATTGATTAGATGCTTTCTTTCATGCTCATTGCTCGATAGTAACAATTTCACAGTGCTCGTAATTCCAACGTTTTTCGTACGATCTACTTCCACACCGCACACTTCGTAACGGATCTCCTCAAACAAGAAAGCCATTGCATTGTTGATTAATTTCACGTTCAACGCTGTGTCGGTAGCGTTAACCTTGGTCAATGTTCCTTCGATGTACAGAAAACTCTCCGCCGGTAAAGTGAAAACATCCTGTTGTTGGATGGGTATACGTATTTCATCGTTGTTACCGTATCGGGTGGAAGCATACGGTGTGTGCGTACGATATTCGAACTCAACGATTCTGTTATCGAAAGCCGCTCCTCGTTCGATAGCTAGAATTTCACCCGACATTATTTTAATCGTATAATTTGAATCCAAGTGAAAGTAAGAAACGCTTGTTCCTTGATGTCAATCGCTTCAACGTTGAACACCGACTACCATGTTTCTTTCGTACACACTCCCTTTTCACAGGTGACGTTTGTCCGAAATACAATCCCATATTTTCAGATGCAGTCGTATCGTGATAACTTCACCGCGAAAATCGACTAAATCCCCGTCCTGATCAACGAGAGACAAAATTATGTTGTCAACGCGTTGTACGTTTACCGGTAAGTATATTACGTTTGTCGGCGTTTCAACTATTTTGAAACCTGGTGCCACGGTCGGATAAAACGAATGCAACGTGTGCTGGTCCTGGCCGTCCTTGTACGCACCCTGTACGATATTACTCCGTACGTGAACGGTGTTAACTTTGATTATGTCGACGGGTACGTTCGACTCGTGTGTTTTATACGCTTCCAGCTGCTGATTCTCCTTAAATCCTAACATACTTGCAATGGTATTCGGTGTATACGAAAAGTCGATGACATGCTTACAGTAAATTTCACACTTTAATGTGTTGTTGTTTGGACGTAAACTGATTGTTCTCTCGCCTAACTGTTTCTGCAGATACGTTTCGATATCACTGATTTCGTAGGTGCCGGTAGGCAACTTGATGACGGACCACTGATCCTTGGAAATTTTTACTGGAAATGCATTATTTTTTCCTTCAGTAACGTTTGGTATTGAATTATACGATGTAAAATCCAATAGACCAACGTACCATTCACCGTATAACTCGAGAGGTGGGAAAAAGTTACACACGAGATTCGCAGCGTCGGTACCCGTCACGGTGACCGTTAGCGACGACATGTTGAAGTTTACTGATCAGAAGACGATAAAAAGTCTAAACATAAATGACCGCAGATGACCGTGTTAGGAGGTTGCTTCCGTTCATAGTTGTAACGAACGTCGGCTGTATCACCAAAATATTGCATCAGCTCGAGAGGTGGACGTAAATTACCGAACCCGTCAAAATAGTGTACTCGATTTCCACGCTTCTTGTAACATACCCAGTGGGTTCCCGGTCCGCTCTCGTCGTCCAAATTTACGATGACGCTTTCGTTCTTCCACGGCGCTGTATCCGGTAATGCGTTACGCATGTAAACACTTCTAAAATACGGTATGTTTAGCTTTTTTGCGTATACACGTAATTCATCTTCGGACAACGGGCGGAGCGGTATGTGAATTAGTTTTTTCGGTACGGACGTAGATACAATCCGGACGCAGTTCTCTTCTTTTTCCTAGCGGTTCGGACAGTTCTCTTCCTCCTCTTCTTCATCCCACCACCAGCACCACGACCACGACTACTCACATTCTTTTTATTTTTACGACGTCGACCGCTTCCTATTACTGATTTTGCTTTCATGGCCGCTGCAACTGCTGTCGCATAAGCTCGTTCACTGATACCCGAATCCAAAGCCTTTACCCGTCCCCACGCTTTTTCCGCGAGTTTACGATCTGCAATACGTCTACTTTCGTTGTCTTTGTATTGAGCGTAAGCGATGTCGTGTTCGCGACAGGCTTCGTCTAGTTGATTGATTCCACGATCACCACGCGCTAATCTTTCTTCGAGTTTCGTGCCCGGTCCACAGAATCTGTAACCCGGCAGATGTAATTCGACAGGTAGTGCGTCCACCGCTCGATTGATAACTGACAAAACAACGGACGGTACAACGTTTTTAAGCACGTTTCCGACGCCCCACCCCTTTTTCCTCTTAACGTTGTTGTACATCGTAAACCGATCTCCAGTCTTTCTCTTCTGTGTTTTTATCGTATTCATCTATTAACCTTTTTATTTCCTTCGTGTCGAGTGTCCACTCGTCTTCTGAACTACGTGGCTTAGCCAATTTCAATAAGTAGTAATCCAGTTGATACTGAAATGTTTTAACGACTTTATACATCTCGCTCTGTACGTATCGTCTCACGTCATTTAATTGTTGTAAGTTAACAGCATCGCTCTCCGCAAAACCATCCCCTACGTCTGTTATTCTCTTTTCCGCCGCTTTGAAAACACCATCTTCGCCCAAGCTAACGGTGTTCTGCAACATGTATTTTACGTTAACCGCGTCATCTGCAAAAATCGGTGAACTCACTCCCGACAACCAGCTCTGCCCAAACAAATAGCTGTTCGATACTTTTTTAATGGCGTTCGAGTCTACATAGTTTTTGTTAACCGCATCGGTCGCTTGTTCCGGACTTCGAACGTTGATTACCCATCGATGTCGTGCATCGATGACCTCACCTCTCTCTTGACTCGAGTGTTGTATACAGTTGTCATTAACGTAATATTTGTTGACTACGTCTTTAACGTCTACAGGAGTATCAACATTTTTCAATCTACACCCTTTAACGTCCACGCTTTTACGTTCATCATCGAGTAGCAGACAATGTGTTTGCATATAAGTCAGAGATACAGCATCCTTTGCTGCATCCGGTTCGTTCAGATTGCGGATCTTTTTGTTTTCAACATCTATATGCCCATCATTCGTAATCTTAAATCCTACAGTATCGCGTAATTGTCTTTTTGTTTCTCGTCGCACGCTCACGGCGCTTTGATGTCTCCCGAACTTGTCCACAACCATTGTACGACTGCACGCTACAAATGATGTGCTAACCGTTTTAAGTAACGACACTGTGGTGACCATCGTGTGTGTAACACAATCGGATCGTCACCCTCTTTCCAACGAAAGATTTCTATACCGCAAAATGAACATCGAACCCTGTCAATTTCATTTGTGTAATGAAAGCCTGCGGCAACCATAGCGGTTGGACTGATGAAATGCACAGGCCATGATGTAAAGGTTTTCAGTCTCTCGTTTTCGACTTCAAAGTCAGGTGTCAAATCTAATCCGCACATGTTGACAGTGTTGACGTCAATGAGTTGTTACACCGACGTTCATAAAATTTATACGATAATGTTGGCTTCACGTAATTCCTCCACAACGGAGATGATTTCGTTGTCGTGTCCGGTGTGACCGGCGCGTTTTGAACTTACCAGCAGTCTCAACCGTTCAACCAGTTCGTTGGGATCGTTCCAGTGTACGTAATCGATACCACGTCCGCTGCGCGGTGGGAACAATCGGGCGATTATCTCTCTGTACTTTACACCTTTGTTTGTATTTATTTTAGCACCGGATAAATGATAATGTTTATGTGCGTTAGTGTCCGACAGTATAGATTTGTACGCTGCTAAATCGTTTTCATCGTAGACGCTCTTGTTGGGTTCTTTCATAAACATAAGTTCGTAGAGACCCGGTGTACCCCTGTATCGTTTTCCAGCTATGTAGAAGCTGTCGTCTTGATTGATCTCCAACACTGAATTTCCCACCATCCATTTGTCTGCAACGTTACGGATACCGTACGTATGATCCATCTTTTTTTCTCGATCATCAGATAAAGCGAGTAGTAAGTATTTCCTCGCGAGCGGACCTTCGACAGACTGTTCAACGTATTCTTGTGCTTCGTGTCGACCTTCGGGTGTTGCTAAAAACTCTTCAAGAGTCACGTTCGATGTTTCGACATCAGGAGTTTGTGCCAACACTTCCGTTCTAAGGAATCGAGGTTGTGATGGTGGTGGTGTCATCTCGACAGCTGTCTTCGTATCTTCATCTTCAACATTTATTTTTTTAATTTTATCACCGGAGACATTCAACTTTTCCGAAATCTGGGTTAACGGTTCCAAAAAAGGTTTGTACTTTCTCGTTAACGCTTCATCGCTCTCTCTGATGTCATGTTTCAACGCGCGATACTTTTGTCTTATGTTATCGCTAATTGCATCGATTTCATGTGTCAATTGCTTGTCATCCATCTTGACACTGATGACTTTCTCGCACAAACTATTCTATTTATGTATAAAACGATCGAAACCCACTCTGTATCTACCCGCGTTTATCGGTGAGTCCTTGTTGATGACTATGAATCCGTAACGATCCTTCCACGCTTCGGCGCACATCGCTTTGAACTCTTCGTATTTCATATCTGTGTTAACGTGATCGTTGTAAACGTGACGTAAATTGAGATCATCTTGTCTGAACAAAACCAAGAAATTGGCATTATCACGCACCAGTTGCTTTGGCACCAGACTGTACGTCTGACAAAGGTACAAAGTGTCCACACCGCTATGCCGTCCCATAGCGAAATATTTTCGTATGTTATTCTGCCGTTCACATACCACATCATCGAACAACATGATTGAATTAGGTACAATTTCGTGCGGAGGTGGTACTTCATCGTTTTCACTGTATGTGAAGTACATCATTCCTTCGTCAGCGAGAGCATTAAAAACGTCTTCCAACATACGATATTTTGGTTGAAATAACGATTTGGAGAACACGTACAGGTTCTGAAATCGCAGTCCGTTTGAATCGAATAACATGTTAAAGGCAACGTTTGACTTCCCGCTACATGACCCGCCGCACACGATACATCGAACTGTGTTTGGAAACAGTGGACTGTGTTTATTATATGCAACTTCACCGTTGTACTTAGCAGAGTCTACGTTCTTAACATTTAACTTTAACGATTGTTGTTCAATCTTCATCTTAACTCGTTTACGTTCGGTTAAATACTGTGGTAATGTTATTATATCAGATCTTTTTTATGTATCCACGAATCGTGTTTACCGTCAAAGCCGAGCCAGCGCACTCGCACGCGATCACCTTTACGTTGTAATATTTTTTCAACGAGATACACATCACCAACGCTGGTTTTACTCAATTCTTGTTCATAAAACCCACCTTCCACAACGTCACCCGTGTTATCTTTCAACAAGTACGTAACCGGTACGGTTGGCTGAACTCTGTGCACTGTATATATCTCGTTCGTCCAGTTTGGTGTATAACCTTTAGCGAATGTGATTTTGTATTTACTGATACGCACTCGATCGCCTATTTTAAACTTATGTTTCTTGCTCACTTTCCGCGGTACGGTATTTTTTCTTATTCGTTCCAACACAATTTGCTCGTTGCTCTTGTCGACTTGTCGCGGCTTCATCTCTATAGTTCTATGCACTCTGTCGTTGTATTCCATCACCAGTTTAGGCAAAAGCGACAACCACCGATAATGGCCTTGCTCGCTGAACGCGCGGTACATGTTCGTTTTCAACGTACGATTAAATCGCTCTACGATGGATGCTTTCTTCTCGCTATAAGTTGAATAGTGTTTGACGTTGAATCTCTTTAGTAAAGCTTGTACGGTAGTGTTAAAGTACTCTTTCCCCTTATCCGTTTGCAGGTATTTCATTTTATTTTTTACAATTATTGGTTCGAGAGCATGTGCTACTTCAACACCCGATTTAGTTTTTAAGGGAATCGCATATGCATACTTGCTAAATGCGTTTATTACCGTCATTAGATATTTGTACCCCTTGTTCAACTTGGCATGCGGTATCATTTCCACCAAATCCGCTTGGTAGAGATCGTGTAACCCCTTCACCTCCACCACACATCTGGGAAAGTTCCTTCTCACCGGTCTGTGCAATTCTTTTGCAATAGTTTTGCGTACGTTTTCCATATCGCCACCCGAAACGCGAATCGCAAAATTTTGGTACGAGATATACCGTTACGTTTTCACTGAACCTCACCGACTTCATCGTCGTTACTGACAGTGTGTTGCTCCTGCAAGCGAGTCTTATATCAACGTATATCAAACGCATAATTTATAACGGATTTTCTCGCTTGCTGAATTATCTCGCGTCTGGGTTGACAGAGTTTATAATGACCGTACGCCAGTGTTGTTTCACCGTCATCCAAGACATATCGTTTGTCATCGTACGGTGACAGCCATAATTTTGTAAGCTTTCTTGTGTATATGTTATGTTTTTCGCTTTGGATAGTCTGCGCCGTAGTATAAGTTTGAGAAGTGGTCTTTACACATTGTTTATAAAGTTGATGTTTCAACTGTGTAGCTATCGCGGAACGTGGCACACCTTTCGCTACCTTTTTCTCTTTATCGTTTGCCGTAACGAATGAATAACATTTTGCGCGCAACCCGACAAATTCAAGTTTCGGTATTCCATTTGTTTCATCTTTAAAAGTACCCAACTTTTTCTTGTTTGTTTCACTATAGCACGGATGTGCCTTAGGGTACTCCGACGTGTCAAAGAGTTCGAGATGCTCCTCCATGTCTTTGTACACATCGTCGGTGCGAATGTCGTACAACAGAGAGTCAGTGTCCGTCATACATAGACGTGCACGTGACCCGTACGTATTCATCGTGAATCCGTAATGGAACCGATACATGATCAGCTTACTAATATCCAATACACTGAACCCAACGTACAAAGGTCGGTTCAGTGTAATGGACGTTTTTTTCATCGTGAGACCTACCAGGTCCTCGTTATAGATGAAAAAATGTTGTAGCCTGGGGTTAGCGGTTAGTTTGTGAAGTTTCTTCTCGTTTGGAACTAACTTGAAATCGATTCGCTTCCGTACGTTTTCCAACGATTTACCGTACGGCGAGTTATTCATTAACTTAAAAAAGTCTTTTTCAAAGGTGTTTCTGGCTTCCTTTCGTCGCTTCGTATTAAAATCGATGAAAGGTTTCAACCATACGCACTGTGTGAATGCTAACACACGGTGAATCGCTTTCAACTCCATTCCTAGTTCGAGGTAGAGTTTCAATGTTCTGTAATGAACAATGTATTTTGTCTTGTCCTCGAGGGACGTTATCAGTTTCTCTACCTTACCGTTACTACACACAAAGTCTTTTAACAGCTTCATGCGATAGCAGTACGGTGAAAGCATACTGTCCGTAATAGTACACTTTTCGGGTGCTAAAGGGTAGTCACTGTGTAAGTCGTATAGGTAATGTGGATACCCCAGATCGACTTCTAGGATATAACCGGTGTCATCATCGTCACGTAACGCGTGCACGTTAAACGTATCGATCTCTGTACGTTCCAACCATCGAAAACTGGACAGTGGTAAAGGTTGTGTCATAGCCGTTCCGTACAGGTTGGTACAATCGAGGTAGAGTAAATAGTTATGCGGCTTGCTTGCGTCATAATCGGGAATGTACGGGTTGTTGGCCTTGGCGTACCGATTAGAAATTGCTGCTAAGCCGCCACGGATACCTCTTTCGATGTACAGGTGTACGTCTATATCGCGGAGTAACTCTAACCTAACTCCTGTCATTTTCAGCATCGCGTTCCACGCTAAACCGGCGGTGGTAAAAACGTTACACGGATCGAGTTCGTAGTACTGCAGGCTCATGTTTCGAAAGTTTTCAAATACATCTGCAAGCAGTAGTACATCCGTTTTTAAATAAAGGTCATGATAATCACCGAACGTTTGCATGTCGAAAGCCGACCAAACCGCTCGAGCGTGCGCGTAATCTTCTTCGTTTATATCCGACTCTGTCAACCCGTTGTAAAAATGTACGCGGTCCGGTAACTGCCTCTCGTCAAATTTTAAATCGTCCGTAACGTATTCGTAAGGGTACACGCCTTTACGCAACAGTAAATCAACATTACGCGTGTAAAATTGATTAAGGATTTTAAATTTATCCGCGGATAAGTTGGAGACGAGTTTTTCAAGTGACGCGTTCATGAACCGCAGAGAATCGAGAAACCGGAGCTGACCGAGTGTAACGGAGATGTAACGTTTGCTTGTAGTAGCGATACACGTTATTTCATCTTCCTTGTACTTTTCGAAACCTTGCATCAAATGATGCGAGTCATAGCCACTTAAATTATGGAAAAAAACCGGAACGTGTGTTGGTATTTTGTAATTTATATTACACGCGTTGTGAGCAGCGCCTAAATAGTTACCCGTTATGTGGCAATGATTTCGAACCGTGTCGTCCGTTAACGGCTTCTTGCACAGATGACAGTGAGTGGCGTTTCGGAATGACCGTTCATCGGCCGCTGTCATTTGGATCGGTTTATTAAACTTTTTATCAAGTCGTTGAACGTCGGCTAAAAGCATACGAAGAAACGTGTCCACCACGTCTTTACCGCGGTATATTACAGGTTCCTTGACGGCGTTTCCCATCCAGTCAACTATCACATAGCAGAAACTGGCTGGTATATGATGTGCCACGTTTTTACCGGTGGTCGGAACAATAAACGATTCGAAGTCAGCGTATACCGTATAAGGTACGCGGTGACAAAGTGAAAAGTTTTTAAAATACATCCACTTTTCGTCCTCGTCAGGAAGTTTTACTTTCTGTACTCCGTGCTGAGAACAGTTGCGTTCGTGTTCTTCAACTCGTTTTCGCGCCGCGTTAGTATCTTTATTGTCCGAAAATCTGTGTAGACAGTAGTTGCAGTACACCGATGCACGACAATTTTTTGTCAACGACGAAAGCATACGCGAAAGGTTCCGTATGAGGCAGTAGTGAGTAGTGTTCGCGTCGGACAGTAGCAGTAGGTTTACGTGGTACTTTCTACCGCGATGTTCAGTGATACGTAAAGGATATACCTCGTCTTCGTAGCCAAAAACGTTAACGGATATGTTTTCGTTTAATTTTTCAAAACGTTTTATCTTATTGACTGCGACGGGATAAGGTATGTCCTTCATGTTTATTTCTTCTTCGTACGGAAGGTAATGGCTAACGCGATGCGGGTTACACGCGATCGGGTGTATACAGGCGAGCACAGACCACAAGAAACACTTTTCATCTTCTAAATTTTTCACATTAATAATTCCTTTCCTACTGTGTGACAATTTCGATGGTGTAGGTAGAAAGCTCGACCCCACAAGAGGATTGTATTTTGTAATATTTAGTTCCACCGACTCGACACCGTTTTCGACCCACCCGCTTCCGTCACGCGTGAATTTGTTAACGGATTCCATTATTTTCTCGCTAGCTATCGAATACTGTTCATCGATATCGTCATACTGTGACTTAAGTTCTGTACGCGATCTGAATACCGCATTACAATAAATATTTTCGGTGTTTATTAATTTTTTAAAAGATACACGAACTGCTAAATACCATTTTATATAATTATTTAATGCTACGGCTTCGCTACAAATCTTATCAACAATCGTGTGTTTGTAATCTAATAATACTGTTTGTGTGTTTAGTGTATTGTCAAGTATCATAAATTTTATAGTAATTACATTACCATTAATAGCACGGTGTTCGCTGCTGCTGCTGCTGGCCATTGTGAAAGGACTGAGGCCGGCTTCGCGTCGTCGGTTCCCTATATAGACAGTCCGGTGACCGGTAACGCTGTCGCCGCGCTCCGCTCGCGAGGAGCAGCTGCGCGGTGTGGGGTGCGGGGTTGTCGTGGCCGATGCGGTGTGTGCTGGAGGTGCGGGGTGGGGGTGCAGGCTGGGATGTCATCGTCCGGTCGTGACCGATGACGCGCGTGGCGGAGGGCTGGGTGGGGTGGGGAGTGCAGTGTAGGAAGCCGACGTCCGTGACCGAGAGGTAGGCGAGGTGCGGAGTACAGGATGCCGGCGACCTTGACCGAAGCGCGCTCGTTGAGTCGCCTCCCGCGGGATGTAGGGTGCGGGGTAGGGGTGCTGGGTTGTACGACCGGTCGTGACCGAAAGCAGATGGTGGCCCGAGACGACGCGGGGTGGGGTGCGGGGTGACCGTGACCGACGGACTCGAGTGGGGTGCGGGGGGGGGGTAAATCCGGTCGTTGCGGAGCGACAGACAAAGTAATTGAACAAAATATGTAGGCGAGGTGCGGGGTGGTGGCGAGGCTCTGGGTGCGGTGTGGGGGTGCGGGGTAGAATGTCATCGTCCGGTCGTGACCGAAAGCAGATGGTGGCCCGAGACGACGCGGGGTGGGGTAGGAAGAAAAATTATAGCCGTTACCGTTGCGGTAGAGGTGCGGGGTGCGGGGTAGGGTGTCGTCGTCCGGTCGTGACCGAAGGAGATGACGCTTTAGAAGGAAGGAACGTGGTCGGGGGAAACAGAATAAATACGCCAGTGTTTCCCTGTGCAGTCATCAGTACTCGCCATGGAAGGAATCGTTGCGAACGCGAAGACAGTTGAAAATTTTTTACCAAAAAGAGACTTGTCAAGTCTTTCTTTAGGAGTAAAGTATCATATAATTCACATGAAATTTGTGAAAACGAAATTCGGGGAGTCAGTTGTGGTAGATTTGGAAGATACCGGAGCCTGTCCTCAGCCGGAGGATAAACTGTTCTATGTATACCTACCTAAAAGATGGTGTGACGTATTTACAGAGGAGCAATTGAAAGCTGTGAAGCCTTGTGTCCTATCACTATGCGTAACCTCACACACTCCGCTGGCGAACGAGAAAGTGAGCGTGCAGTTGGATATTGATTATGTGAGTATGATATTTCAGTACCACTAATAATTACTTATACAGAAGTGGTTATGTATTAATTTTTTCTCTTTTTTTTCCAGACCAAATAAACGAGAACAGGATTGATTAATTATAATAATAATAACATTAATAGTAAAATGTTTTTAACTGTTGAAGTAGACTTCTCTATTTTTTTTCGTTTTTTAATGTTAACTGTTCATTTTCAGAGAAAGAACAAGGTGTTGCTTGGATCTAATATTGTTGAAAAACTTTTAAACAGAGAAATAAATGATAATAATAGATTATATTGTCAATGCGACATGATTAAATTCGATTATAATTTTAGAAATTATCGTAAGACACTGAGTAGATGGATATCAATACGAAACGAAAAGAATATTTACAAAATGAAAGTATTTATTCGTAATGAGTTTTTCAAACTCTTCAAAACATCAATTAGTTATTGTAACAACCATAATATTGAATATCTTCAAATAAAAGATTTGCTAATTGCTAAAACAAAGCTGGTTAATCAGATGTACTATATGATGTATAATTTTACTGGTACAGCGTATACCTCGCTGGTAAAAAAATATGAGTGGTCAAGGCATGACTCTAGCGGATGTCCGCTTCGTAACCGTTGTCGCGTCTGTTGTTATCTAAGATATCAAAATGAATTTAATTCAGAATACATGTTTTTTTTTTAATACCACACTAACTATCATTTGATGTGTCTACATTCTTTTGTATTTGATCAAGTATTATTAATTGTAGGAAATTATATTCTGTTTTTAATTATTAAAAAACGTATGTGGTTTATAACATAAAGAGTTAAGATAAACAATCATTAAAGTGTTAATTAAATTTTTATGTTTAATTAAATTTTTTAAAAGATTTCTCTCATAGTTACAGAAACCTTGTTTCGATGTTATGTGTTTGTGCGAATGCGAGGGAGATGTATGTCGTTCACCACCATATGGTGACCACTGTAACATTCTGAGTGCTTGTGAGTGGAGAGAATTTACACTCTGGAGAACAATTGTTTTAAAAAATTATAAGCGTTGTTACCTTTGTTATTATCTAAAATACTAAAAAGAGTTGAATTCAAGGTTTTGGTGTACCATTTTACACATGTAGTTAACACCATAGTAATTATCATTTGATGTGTGTCTACATTTAGTATGTTATTATTAACATATTACACATCAACATTGTAATATTGTATGTTATTAATTATTATTACTATTTTTATTGTTAGACATATAAGGCTTGTTTTGGTTGTAGTAAATGTAATTATTATTTTGTTAATTGTGTGTGTGTGTGTGTGTGTGTAGAGAGAGAGAGAGAGAGAATATATATGTAGAGAGAGAGAGAGAGAGAGAGAGAGAGAGAGAGAGAGAGAGAGAGAGAGAGAGAGAGAGAGAACCTTCAAGGCTGCAAAAGAAAGAGAAAGCGAGAGAGAAAAAAGATTATTTTGTATAATTATGTAAATATATATATATAGAGAGAGAGATAAAGTGTTTATTTTGTTCATAGAGATACACAAACAGAGTATATGTATGTTAGAGAGCGCGCGTATGTTTTGCTCAATTATAATTGTCTTGTGAATATAGAACGTGTGTGTGTAGAGAGAGAAAGAAAATTATAGCTTATGATTTGATTGTAAAAGCTTTCGATATTATTAAAACTTATATATATATATATATAAACCGTAACCTTTGTTATTTTATTATTATACCTTTATACAAAACAGTTATTCCTATCATACTTGAATAAGGTATACGCCAGCGAAGATAACAAGTTTTTATAGTTGAGATGCAGCCAACTTATTGATAAAGAGATACACAGCTGGATTGTGGTATGCGCCAGCATACGAAGAAAACCGGTTTATAGAGTTCAGATGAGTCTCTCTCTAAAGAGAGAGAGAGAGAGAGAGAGAGAGAGAGAGAGAGAGAGAGAGAGAGAGAGAGAGAGAGAGAGTGCGTATAATCTGTTTGTACCAACACACAGCGATTCAACCAGACCTGTTTGACTACTTTGTTACAATTTTGCAGGTACACAGAGTAAAATATATTTATACAATTACACAATTTTAGTAATGCATAATTTTAATATGTGTTTTTCTAAACAATATTCAAATGGATGCATCTGTTCTATAATAACACAATATATGGTTTTGCGAACAGCAGATCCAGGTTCAAATCCCGAGGAGTCAAAATTTATTTTGTGGAAACCAACACCTGTCGGAACCCATCTGTATAGCCCCCCCCTGTTTCGTCGTAACCAGTGTTTTATACATGCGTCATGTGGGCGTACCCACAAATTTCGGGTACCCCCATCCGTTGTTTTAATCATTTAGGGTACCAAAATTCTGACATTAAAAATTTCGAGAGAGAACGATTATTTTGTTACATCAAAATAAACCAGAACGCGGAAGTGTTTTAACATTCGGACACCAGCTGCCAGGGCCTCTGTCATGAACTGGAACCCGGTTAGGGCGTACCCACAAATTTCGGGTACCCCCATCCGTTGATTTAAACATTTCGGGTAACGGTACCCGATGCCCCCAAAATTTCGAGTAACGGTACCCGATGACATCGCCTCTGCGGACAACCGCCGAATTCCGGGTACCCCCATCCGCTACACATTGTTTTCGGCTACCAAATTTTGGACATGCAGAAACCACGGCCTCCGTTTGAAAC
The DNA here is from genome assembly GCA_034769895.1 of Magicicada septendecula. Lineage (NCBI taxonomy): Eukaryota > Metazoa > Arthropoda > Insecta > Hemiptera > Cicadidae > Magicicada > Magicicada septendecula. Next base: position 113,512,912 of record CM068373.1, read on the forward strand.
TGGTTTTAGCCATCCGGACGCCAGCGACTTGAGCCTCTGTGTGATGTCATGAACTGGAACACGGAAGTGTTTCAGTCACACATACACACACACACACATACAAAACAGTGACGTCACATGGACAGCTCGGACACCAGCTGCCAGTGCCTCTATGACGTCATGAACTGGAACCCGGTAGTGTTTTCAACTGGGGGTTCCCCAACCCATTGTTTTCACACCGCGGAAGCCAGCTACCAGTGCCTCTCTGTGACGTCATCGCCATTGTTCTCATACATACACTTTCCCTCTACTAACAGCTGTACGTTAATGGTTTAGAGATAAGCATGAATAAGATAAGCCTAAAGATAAGCGTTTGTAAGCCAAGGTTGGCGAACAGCTGATTTCAAACATGAACGTGAATGTCTGCGATGGCAAGTATTGTATGTGTACAATATCGAACATTATAAAACATGAAAAAATACATAATTAGACAATGCTTAATAGTGTATGATCGGAAGCTCCTCACATGATGGCCCGATAGTTTGTAACCCTATGCAAGTCATAGATGGTTACCGTGAAATAGTTGAGGCCAGTAGACCTGTACAGAGAATTATTTACATGAACAAAATTGCCACAAATTACATGTTTAAGCGTAGATTTAGCATGGCGTCATGTATTGACCAAGTCATGCTGTTCCTGATGTTTCAGGAACTTACAATATGTAATTATGTAAGAACAAGCTAGAAGCTGACTGAATGCAAGCACAAATATGATGACATGTATGTCATAATTTAAACAGAAATAATAATTGTGGAATGCTTAATCACAAAATATAAATACAATATAACAATACAATATAAAATAAATCTAGACGTGACATGGTTACATGCAGTAGACGCAAAAAACGATAGGTTTTATGTAAACGCAAGTTATATAATGAATACAATAAACAACAATTTAGTTAATTACAATATGAATAATTGCAATGTCATAAGTAACAAATACGATACTGTGATTACAAACGTAGTACATGAGTTGAACAATCTAAAAGATATTCACAGAACAATAAATCACATATATTAGCAACTGTATAAAGAAATGCATGCATGGTTGCGCAGCTGCAAAACATGCAAATATTATATAACAAATTTTTATAAAATAAGAAAACCAAAAAACATGACACATACCCAAAACATAAAAATGTAAATGTGTAAGACGTAGTATGCCACACAAAATTAACATACAAATACAAAATACTAATATACCACCAAAAAACTATGATGATTATAGAAGCACGCAATGGCGCAAAATTGATATGAAAATGTTGTGATAATGCATCACAATTAAGTTGACCAAATGGTCGTAATAAGTAATAAGCCAATGGCTAAGTAAAATAGCATTGTGCTAAGTAATCATAATAATCTTGTCAAATCTCGTCCCGGGCTGGCAACAGACATAACTTATGTACTGGTCTCCGCAAAACACCCGTAGGTGTGCGAATGTCTACGACACGAATTAAGTTATCTGGGCCGGGAAATGTGGCGGTAATTACACCAAATTTCTAGGCTAATGGAGGTAAGTTATCCTCAATAAGCAAAACTAGGTCACCAATGGAAACATTATCCTTAGCGAATTTCCATTTGTGACGCTGCTGCAACTGGTGCAAATAGTCGCGAGACCATGCCTTCCAAATGCCTTGGACAAACCTTTGTAGAAGTTGCCAACGCCCAAGACGAGAAATAGGAATGTGAGATAAGTCTGGGTCCGGTATCGCCGTTAAGGGTGCGCAAATCAAAAAATGGCCAGGTGTGAGTGGCACCGGATCATTTACATCTGAAGAGATGGCAAATAAAGGTCGAGAGTTCAGACATGCCTCTATCTGAGACAAAACTGTCGTGAACTCCACGAAGGTGAGTATAGATTTGCCTACCACGCGGCGCAGATGAAACTTCAAACTCTTTATGCCGCTCTCCCAGAGCCCACCGAAATGAGGTGACGAGGGCGGAATAAATGACCATGATATCCCCTGAGAGGACGTGAATGACTTGAGCGATGACATGGCATCCTTATTATGCCAAATGATGTAGAGATCATGTAAGATATTGCGGGCTTTCCTGAAGTTTGTGCCATTATCGGAGTATAAATGACTGGGTATGCCCCTGCGGGTCATGAAACGACGTAATGCAGCTATAAACGCACTGGCAGTAAGGTCGGAAACCAATTCCAGGTGAATGGCCCTAGTCGCTAAGCAAATAAACAAAGACACGTATGCCTTAGAAAGAGTTCTGGATTTCTGCCCGCCATGACGGATCATGAATGGACCACCATAATCAACCGCGCAGAATAGAAACGGCCTTGAAGGAGTGACTCTAGGAGATGGTAAAATACCAAGCCTCTGAACCTGCTGTTTGGCACTAAACCTGAGACACTTGAAACATTTTCGAATGATGGAGCGAATGACTAACCTGGCATTAACAATCCACCAACGTTGACGCAGTGAATGATGCACGAGTTGAGCACCAGCGTGAAGTAAACGAATATGTTCGCGTTCAATGATGAGGCGAGTAATATGGGCCGATGGGGGTAAGACAATAGGATGTTTAGCGTCGTACGGTAATTGCGACTGCTGTAATCGCCCGCCTACGCGTATCACTCCAGAATCATCAAGAAACGGGTCGAGAGAAGCCAACTTACTCCTAATGGAAACAGAAGATCCGTTACGAAGACAATTGATTTCGGCTGCGAAGTGGATCGACTGAGATTGTTTTATGAAGAAATTGAGAGCATGATGAATTTCTACAGGGGTAAGATCGCCCGTACATTTGTCAGCACTTGAGAGTCTAATATTTCTGATGAACCGAAAACAGTAAGCGTATACGCGCGTTAGACGATGCAACGAGGAAAAGTCCAAAGAAAGGTCGATAGCCAGGGTAGATATTAGAGAAAGGTTATGGGTATGTTTCTCTTGCGCAGTGACTTCAGAGGACGACGGATTAGAAGGTACGAAGGGTGGAAAACGATTGGACTCTGACGATTGAGACAAACAGCTGGGACCGTGCCACCAAAGCGAGCAATCGCGCAAAACGTCAGGGAGACACCCCCTGGAGATAATATCAGCAGGATTGTGTCTAGAATTGATGTGGTGCCAAGTATAAGTTTGCGTAAGACGCTGAATTTCAGCAACACGATTAGCGACGTATGTTTTCCACCTCGTGGACTGGGCATGAATCCAGTAAAGAGACACCATAGAGTCAGAATACAAATGAACACTATCAATAAACGAATAAAGAGCAGGAATTACCTTAAATACGAGTCGCGATAACAACAAGCAAGCGCAGAGTTCGATGCGAGGTAATGACACCTGTCGTAGGGGAGCTACGCGAGATTTAGAACACAGGAGATGACAGGAGGCCGAAGAATCTTGATAAATGACTCTGACATAAATACAACAGCCAAACCCCCTTTCAGAAGCATCCGAAAAACCATGTAATTCAACTGTGCTTGCCTCACGCTTGCAACGAATAGACCGTGGGACCACAAATTTGCTAATCAGACCCAATTTGTCGCACAAAGAATGCCAATCCGAAAGTGATTGGCCGGAGATCGGTTCATCCCAACCAAGCTTGCAAAGCCAAAGTCGCTGCATAAAATGTTTGTACAAAAAGACAACGGGACCGATTAGTCCAAGAGGGTCGTATATGCCTGCAATAATCGAAAGAATATTTTTCTCTTGGAGATGCTTGAATCAACTGGGAATGATTTGATGTCGAACAGAAATGAATCGACAGTATTATTCCAGAGAATGCCTAGGGTACGCACATTGTCCTGTTTGTTTAGGGGGCGTGATAAACTGTCATGATTTGCGACCACTGTGGGTTCATTAGATGCCCATTTATGCAACGTGAAACCATATTGACTTAATAACGCACCTAGATCAGATTTCAGCTTGGTCAGATCAGAGATGGTGTCCGAACCGGTAAGCAGATCGTCAACATAGAAATCGTTCGTTATAGCTAACGCCGCTTCAGGAAAGGAAGCTTGATGGAGTCTACCAATTTGTACAAGACAGCGAGTGGCCAAAAACGAAGCACTAGACGTGCCGTAGGTTACCGTTCGCAATACAAAATGTTTAAATGGTTCGAGAGGAGAATCACGCCACAGAATGCGTTGATAGTGACAATCCCCTTCAGCTACGCGAATTTGTCGATACATCTTCTCGATGTCGGCGATGAGAACATATTTATGCATGCGGAAACGCAAAATAATGGAAAAAAGGTCTTGTTGAACATTCGGGCCTACCAACAATATGTCATTTCGAGAAAGGCCATTGGTAGTCTTGGACGAGCCATCAAAAACGACGCGCAGTTTTGTGGTCAAGCTAGACTGTTTAAATACGGCATGGTGAGGGAGGTAGTAAGTATTTGACGCTCCTGAATTGATAGCGCCATCATCGATAAGCGTCATGTGCCCAAGATCCTTATATTCTTTAATAAAGTCTGCGTAGTCGCGCGCGAGCTTAGCATCACGCCTAAATCGACGCTCTAAGTTCAAGAATCTTGCCTTAGCATTGGTGTAAGATTCCCCCAACTGGAGATTATCGGGTTTAAATGGAAGTGATACCACGAATCTACCCTCGTGGTTGCGCTGGGTAGAGCGCACGAAATGCTCTTCACAGGCTGACTCGTTATCAGGGGTGTTGTCAGGGATAGTTTCTGCTTCCCAAAATCTTTCGAGAGACTGCAGAATTTGACTGTCGTTGTTCTTAGCTAGGAACGAAACAGCAGGACCCTCGTTGCGGCAGTGTTTGGGCAAGTTGCCAGCCAAAATGTAGCCTAGCCTTGTTTCCTGAATGATGGGAAAATTAGGGCCGCGTATGTATTTATTAGCTAAGATCAAGTCCAGGTAAAATTGTGCCCCTAAGAGTATGTCGATTTGCACCGATATGTTGAAATCTGGGCCAGCCAGAAAAATGTTGCTCGGAATGTGGAATTGATTTATGTCAAACGACTTTGCAGTTAAAAAATGTTTTGTGTTTGAAGTTATATCAAAGTTATTTACGGCAGATTGTATTTGCACTATTGCGGACTTTAAGCCGCCTCTCTTTCTGGTTAACACTTTGAGGCCTTCTTCAGCCATTGTACGCACCTTGTTACGCTGTTATTGAGGTGGTACCTTGTAGGCGATGTCCTGCAGCGTCGACGCCTTGGAGAAGATGGCAAACACAGCTCGGAGAGATGACCGCCTTGTTTGAAGCACTGTAGCTAGCAGGCTCTTGCGAAGATGTTATCAGGAGGCTCAAAGGTGACGAGCGAAATGCCGATGGAAATCACGCCACGGTCGTATCAGCGGATATGCTAATTCGCCCGTGATGGCCAGAAATAGTGGCAGAAAAATATTAAATAGGAATGATGCATCGAAAATCCGGCCCGGAGGACCAAAAAATGTACAGAATCCGGTCCGCGTGGACCAAAAAATGTTTAGTAAGATGAGTGATCCATACTGTGAGGACCAATAATGTTGAGTAAAAGACTGTAGCTTGTGTAAATTCGTTCTTAGATGAATCACCAGGAAGCAGAAATGATGAAGAGTATGGACTATATTTAAGTCATTTATTTGAAGTACAAAATTACATTAAATATGTAGTTAGCAGTTGTTTTTGAATGACAAGTTGGCTAATGAGCATGTCGTATATAGAACGTATCAAAAACTTTTAAATTACGATGAGGGGGCCTAATGGGCCATATGAAGTGTGGCCTAAGGCCTACGATAAAGGTCGTAAAGAATACGACCCGCGATAGTACGCGGAAATAAAATACTTTAGTACAAGTATTTAAAGGACAGTAAGGCTGCAGGCGAGCCGACCGCCGCTATGAGCGTTTGAGACGTACTGTACAGAGCTTCGACATGAGTAATCAGATTAGAACAAAAAGAAAGAAGCAGATTAGCCAACCTATAAAGTAAAATTATCGCGCTACTGCACAATGGGCAAACCTTTTGCAGTAGTTGAGCTAATAACAAGGCTCCACAAAGCTCTAAACGAGGTAAGGATATGACCTTTAAATGTGCTACCCTAGATTTAGTGCATAACAGTCTAATAGTAATTACGCCATTTTCCTCAATAGTTTGAATGTACAGGATTTTGAGCTGACAAGAAAGCACACGCGGAACGAATTTTGCTCCAACACGTTTCATATTCAGATCTTCAGTTAAAATTCGTTGGCATGAACTCCAGGATATTCCAGTAATTTCCTCCAATTCATCGATTGTTCTACGACGATCAAACATGATCGCAACACGGATTTTTCAATGTTTTCGTCCGTTTTGGAAGTCGAGGTACGTCCCGGTCGTGGTTCGTCTTCAATTGACATTTGACCACTTTTAAAACGAGAAAACCACTCGTGAATCCTTGCCTGGCTCAAAGCTTCCTCCCCATAAGCCGTCCGAAGCATTGCGACAGTTTCTGCCGCTGATTTCCCTAACAGGAAACAGAACCTGATGTTAGCACGTTGGTATTTAATGTCTGCCATTGCCAAATCGCCGAAAACGTGAAACAGTGCTTACAAAAAATAGTCACACTGACCCCGCTAATGTTTCCACAACAATGCCGCTAGGGCAACTGATACAAAATGGTGTCTAGTGAAGGCACCTAGTGGGAGAAGTCGGAAATAGCGTTCTTCCAACTGCCAGATAAAAATTCTCGTTACTTTTGGGTCTTCCCTCGTATGTCATTACTTTGTTTATAAAAGGCTCTCTACAAATAAATTGATCCGTTTTATGTCATAAAAGCTGTTAACAGTTGACAAACATGAGATAACAGCCTTCTCATTTATATCATTATTCAAAGAATTCTATAGAGCCTAATTACTCTGTTTAGCTAATGAAAGATAAAAAATGTATTTTCCTACTGTGGTTTTCTAATTACCACACAATAACTGTATCATAGTTATATCATTCCTGCTGTATTTAATTTTGTATACAATTTAAGTAACTTAAGTAAATTAAGTACTTAATTCTATTCAATTTGTTTATAATTTTGTAACATACTGATTACTAGAGGTGTGCTAATCAAGTATTTTAAAATAACAGGTACAAATGATACAGTTCCAAAAAAGTAACAGGTACAAATTGTAACAGTACAGAATGGGGTAAAACCACTTTTAATCATTGTTCGATATTGGGCAATAACACAAGTTATGTAAAAGCGAATCAAATTTAACTTGCGGCGTAGGAGCGTGCAGCACGTGTGGCTGAGTCAACAGCTATTTTTAGCCGTACCAATCGATGAATCGACGGAAACAGCCCTCGCCATGGCCATATACGGGCACAAAATCTTAGTTACCGAAGGACGTCACAAATACATCACTAGAACGTCACGGAACGATCCCTCGCTTTGTGATATCGGAATGTGGTCTTGGTGCCGTTGAGACATATAATTTTGCCAGCGGGGAAGATTCTACAGAGAGGGGAATACCACGTGACCAGGTTTTATATTGGCCGCTCTCTACACCAGCCCTTTCTGTTTCAAATGAAATCTGATCCCGGCCGGGTCTCTGTACAAGTGAAGTCCGCGGACAAATAAATTTTAACTGTAAACAGTACAAATGTGATTCAAACAAAGTAAATTTCAATATTAACAAGTGTCGACAGTGATTGACAAATAAATTCAACATTAAAAAAAAAACAGTTCGGACCGTTTTAGCGAGTGTAAAAGGAAAGTGCGTCTGAGGAATGACTGCCACGTGGAATAACAAAGACAGTGGTAAAGTACAGAAACAGAGATGCAATTATCCTTTTCGAAATCTTTTTTATTTAAGAAATTAGATCTCAAATCTAGAATTGGTGGGGAAAATGTATGTGAGAGAGAGAGAGAGAGAGCGAAAGAATAATGCTGGCGAGTCTAATAGATAAGTTTTTATTATTGTTTTTTACTATAACCAAATATGTATGGCCAGTAAGGACTTGATCATTACCCATATAAAGAGGGTAATATGTTTGCATTCATAAAAAAGTAAACGAAAGTGAAAATAAAAACTAATGTCGATTTCACAATAACCACGTGTAGTGTAATTTATTAAAAATTTACCTCAATCTGTTTGCGTCATTTAAATCCTCGCTTAACGGATGCTGGGGGTTTCTGGATAAAGGTAAGAGAAGCAATATCAAAGGTAGGTGGTATTTTGGGTATTTGAAAGTTTATTAAAAATTCAATTTATTTGTAGCATGACACTTTGTGCCGTGACCAGGATTTCTGCGTAAATTTTACGTGGAATAAGTCTGGATTGAATGAACGGGAACAGATTGAGAAAAAGCGGAAGTTAAAATGTTTGGTTAAGATGTTCAAAAAACACGTGGTCAAAAAAAAAAAAAAAGTTGAACTGTAATAGATATTTTAATTTAAAAATAAGTAAAGAATTTAAAAATTCATTAAAACATGGAGAGTAATGATGAAGATGTTGAGAACTTACAGCTTATAAGAAAATAATCTTTAATAAACAATATACACAAATCCCTTACCTTTATCGGGTCTCAGAGTCTTCATGTGAACTCGTACCTATAAGTGATTTAGGGTTACTTTGCAATAATTACTCTCTCATAGCATGTTTAACTATCTCAGTTTTATTTAACATTTCTTTGTATACTCCTTTTTCTTTTTTAAATTTCTTTACTGATTCTTATGTAACACAAAAAAAACTAATATATTTACTTATTATAATTAAATGAAATATTTCTCTTAGTTTATATGACAACCCAGTATTTGCTCACTCTCACTTTCACACATTTTACCCCCTTTTTCAATTAAGAGATCTCTTCATTTTTATGACTTTTATTTTGAGTTATTTTAATAGCAATTGTTGATTTATAGAATTTTTTTTATTTTCCTGTGGTCGCCTCAGGCACGTGTCGAACTCAGTCCGGTTTTTTGTTCACATTTGTTCCAAAATATGTTTTCACTGATTCTAATTTTTCCCACTGTTCGTAGTTTACACTGTACTACATTTTAATTGTAGTTTGCACTCCTTCTTACTACTTTTTACTATATTTAATACATATTTTTTAAAGTTTTAATAAAGATCGGCTCGCGAGCCTTTATACTGAACCGCTGTTTTTTATATTGTTTATTTACACTTTTACTCCTTCGGCCGGTCCGTCTACATTGCTAAACGTAATTCAGTCGGACCGCGCGATAGCGCAACCGCTCGCGTTAGTTGTTATTAGCCGACTGCCTTTGTCCTCTGCACACACAGCGCTAAGGAATTTATTTGAACGTGCCATCTTTGTGAGAACGTTGGCCGAGGTGTGCGCTCTTGTGTGTGAAATCGCACCCCAGTTGCTAGCTTCACATTCCTGTGCCAAGCCACATCAGTCTCGACGCTATAGTCCGTTCATCAAATATACTTGGGCGAAATAAAATTGACAAGATTTAATTTACAAATCCCCATAGGTTTGTACCGTTACAATACCCCACCCCCCCAATGAGAGGTTTTCTGCCGAAACAGAAAAACTCTCATTGCTAAACCCTAAGAGGATCAGTGAGGATATGGTGCCCACAACCCCCTTTTAGTTTCTTAACACATCATGGGTAAACTACCCCCCTAGCTCGGCGACTATGGCTGCATCTGCATGATATTACTGGACTTCTCTGTTCGAGATCCCAACACCGTAAAATCGGACAGGCACTCACCATAGTACCACCTTACCTTTTAATATTCCAAATAAAATTCCATAACTGGCCTTATACCATACCAGATCCTCAACCGATATGTATCCCCTTACATCCATACTGGGTTGCCTTTAGCAAAATACTGGGTGCGTATACATATCCATTACTAGCTTAAACACAAGATCTCTAAATACTCAACGTTAATATAATATTCACGTAAATATGGCATATTTACTCTTACTTAAAATTCCCTCCCTTTGCTCAAACTTTACTTTCGTGCTTGACATTATTATTTCAAATCAAATCAACTTATTTAAATTTTGTTCAAATAATACAATAAATCTAAGTCCCTCACCAAAGATTCACACTAACGTTAATTTACATCTCTCCCTCTCTCTCTCTCCTATGGCGCTACAGCCCAAGTCAGGCCCTGGCCTCCACCAATCTCCGCCTCCAATTCACTCTATCCACTGCAACCCTCCTCCAGTTTCTTATCCCCATGTCTCTCGCATCCTCTGCAACGCCATCTTCCCACCTCTTCCTCGTTCTACCTCTAGGTCTCGTTCCCTCCCATGTATCCAGCAAAGCCCTCTTAGGGTTCCTGCCATCCTCCATTCTCATAACATGTCCGGTCCAACGCAATCTTTGAATTCTTATAAATTTTGAGACTGGTATCTCTTTATATATTTGATACAGTTCGTTGTTGTATCTCAGTCTCCATGAGCCATTTTCTTGCATTGGGCTTATAATGCGTCTGAGGATTTTCCTTTCAAAGGTGTCTACTATGTCGACTGTTTTCTGTGTGATTGTCCATGCCTCACACCCGTAGCATAGCACCGGTCTGATGACAGTCCTATATATTAATTTTTAATTTACATCATCTCTTTCAATTAATTTAATTATAATTTTCAAAATTCAAAGCCTTTATGAATTTATTTTTCTTTACAACTCCTCTTAATTTACATGTTAACAATCCTGTTAAACAAAATAAAATAAACAACTTATCCCTATCATCTATTCAAACACAATTACACATGATTACAATATATACCATAACATAAACATCATGAATCAGCTGACACCTTCTCTACCTATAGTGAACATTAAAAATTAAAATAAACTTCTTTACTGCAAAGAACAAAAACCCTTTTTTTCACAAAAATCAATTCCCAAAAAACTATTTTGCCAATTAATAAAAATAATTATTCAATCATTTAATTAAATTGATTAACAAAAGAATCTATAAATCAATTATACGAAACCTACTACATCTCTAACACCAGTCATCAGCTGATACCTTATGGTCAGGTGAATGACCTTACCCTAGACACACTACACAAAATTATACAATGTAAAATACATAACACCTGTTTATAATTCCTACACTCTAACATAGTACAACATAATAAAACATATACATTCATAAATAATACAAATCTCATTCCATCTATAATAAACATTTAATTTGCTTCTGAATCAAATTACAAACATTTCAATTTTAGGTTTAGTTTTAACTTCTATTAACGCTTTACACTGTTACATTTTATTATTACATTTTAATTATGAATTTCTATTAATCATTTTCATCATCAATTGGTTTGGGTGATTCTCGGTTATCCACAATGATCTAATTTATCGACTGGGCATTAAAATCTAACCTTACAATTTCTTGTCATTATTTCTCTTGTTTACCACACCTCATTACATAATCTAGCCCGGTCATTACCATGAACTAAAATAATAAAATGTTCATTTACTGTTTCTAACCCCCATCATCATATATTAGTCTTACTTTTACATAACAATTATCATCTTTAACTACACTCTTATCGTTATTATGATTTATATAATAACCCTTGAATATTAATTTATTCCTTCTATCACAAGAATAATGCACCAGATTATTCTCCCCTATCAACTCATAAAACCCGTTTACTTTGGTATTTTTAGTCCAGTCTCCGTCAGTATTTTTGGTCAACATCAGATACGTTCTATCATCATATTCCTCCACTATATTCATCACATCGTAAGGTAAGTGTTTAACATCGACAACGGTATCATCAAAATAATCATCAATATATATTTCACAAGGTAAGCATTTCCTATCGTCTATTTTCTCCAATTCTAACCTCTCTTTCAACTCTTTATAACTCCTACTTAATTTAAATACCTCTATTATTCTATCTCTCTCAACATATTTCACATCATAGCACTTATGACCTACTTCATACCACGCAAAGGGCACAACAAACTTACTATACTTCTTGGCTCTTCCAAGAACACCACAAAAAATTAAGGGACTATTTGGAGACACCTTGTCTTCCACACAACTACCGGAGGAAACCTTGTCCTCATAACACCACGGTGAAAACCCTGTTTCACTACATATTTGGGAAAAATCTGCCCTTTGCCCACCTAACCTCCCTTCACACTCTCTCTCTAACTGATTTACACTTGTTTCTACCCCTTTACAACCCCCTACTCCCATTATTCTCTCACTCTCACTAACTATCTCTACATGATCACTATGTATTTTCATTATATCACCTTTAAATAGCTCGTTTTCCACTATCTTATCACTATTACTTATTAATTCATTTTTACAACTGTCACTTACCTTGTTAATTATTTCTTCACTATTTGTAGTCATATTACCACTGTCACTTACCTTTTATTCATTATCTGATTTATTTTACTGTCTAACCTTTTATTCATTTCGTTAATTTTCTCCTTGCAATTATTACTTATAGATTCTAATATCTGCTCTCTCATACCATCACAACGTGTATTAATTTCATTCACTTGTTTACTAAAATTAATATTTTGTTGTTTTATTTCATCTCTGATCTCATTCAACTTTTCACTAAAATTATTCTTAATCTTATCATTCTGTTCATCAAATTTATTATTTATTTTCACAAATTTATTATTTTGTTCATCAAATCTAGCGTCAAATTTATTATTTTGTTCATCAAATCTAGCGTCAAATTTATTATTTTGTTCATTCAATTTATCATTAATTTCGTTCTTCTGTTCATCGAATTTGCTACCAAATTTATTTAACAGTAACTGCATCATACTCATCATATCACTATTATTCTCTTTCTTAACTGTGGTCGGCGTCGATTGACTCGTTACTCCTTCCATTATTTTTGATTCGGTCTTGCTTAAGTTGCTCTCAGTGAAGCTGACATTCTCGTCATTATTTTTATTACTTTCCCTAGTTAATTTTGGGGTTATTTGAATCCCCGAATCATCTGTGACTTTTACTTCATCTGTAATACTTAATTCTTTTATTTTATTTTCTTGGCCCACATTCAGAGTTGAATGAACTCCCAGGTCACTATGGCAGCTGATTCATTAAAATTAATTATTTCATTTATATAATTTTCGTTATTTCCTGCCATTTTTTTAGGTTATGAAATTATCATCTATTTTAACAATCCTTATTTTACATTCATTAAGTATTATTCACTAGTATAGGTATTACTTACGTATAACCTACTCTAACATGACATCGTTTTTCGTAATATTTTATGCACTCTGCCTCAACCACTAAATCACTTATTCACGAGTAGACATGGTCTGTACAAACTGTGAATTCGTACAAACTGTCCCTGTTCGGGCGCCAATGAGAACTTACAGCTTATAAGAAAATAATCTTTAATAAACAATATACACAAATCCCTTACCTTTATCGGGTCTCAGAGTCTTCATGTGAACTCGTACCTATAAGTGATTTAGGGTTACTTTGTAATAATTACTCCTCATAGCATGTTTGACTATCTCAGTTTTATTTAACATTTCTTTGTACACTCCTTTTTCTTTTTAAATTTCTTTACTGATTCTTATGTAACACAAAAAAATTAATATATTTACTTATTATAAATAAATGAAATATTTCTCTTATTTTATATGACAACCCAGTATTTGCTCACTCTCACTTTCACACATTTTACCTCCCTCTTTCAATTAAGAGATCTCTTCATTTTTATGACTTTTATTTTGAGTTATTTTAATAGCAATTGTTGATTTATAGAATTTTTTTTTACTTTCCTGTGGTCGCCTCAGGCACGTGTTGAACTCAGACCGGTTTTTTGTTCACATTTGTTCCAAAATATGTTTTCACTGATTCTAATTTTTCCCACTGTTCATAGTTTACACTGTACTACATTTTAATTGTAGTTTGCACTCTTTCTTACTACTTTTTACTATATTTAATACATATTTTTTTAAAGTTTTAATAAATATCGGCTCACGAGCCTTTATACTGAACCGCTGTTTTTAATATTGTTTATTTACATTTTTACTCCTTCGGCCGGTCCGTCTACATTGCTAAACGTAATTCAGTCGGACCGCGCGATAGCGCAACCGCTCGCGTTAGTTGTTATTAGCCGACTGCCTTTCTTCTCTGCACACACAGCGCTAAGGAATTTATTCGAACGTTGCATCTTTGTGAGAACGTTGGCCGAGGTGTGCGCTCATGTGTGTAAAATCGCACCCTAGTTGCTAACTTCACATTCCTGTGCCAAGCCACAATCAGTCTCGATGCTATAGTCCATTCACCAAATATACTTGGGCGAAATAAAATTGACAAGATTTAATTTACAAATCCCATAGGTTTATACCATTACAGTGTCAGCCTGGCTGACGTAACGGTCATTAACAACATGGAAACGCAGTCAAATACTGTAGTAGATACAGAAAATACTTTGACAGAGTCAAAAATAATGGATGACGTTGTAACTCATTCAATGCCAATCCATAGTAAAAACCTGATGGTAATGATATGATGAAGTATCTATGTAGCATGATGTGCAGTATGAAAGAAAATTCAGAAAAACAAAATACAATGTTATGCAATAAATTTGATAAACAAAAGAATGAGATCAATAAACATTTTGATGGAAACGATAGAAAATTTGCTGAACAGAACGTAAAACTAAATGACCTAAATAATCATTCTGATAATAGCGATGCAAAATTTAATACCAGATGCAATGAAATAAGTAGTGAAATTAACAAGGTAAATACTCGATTCAATGGAGTAAAGAGTGATATCATGCGCGAAATTAATGAAAGTTGTAGTACCGTCATAAAACAAATGCAAGACGAGGTCAGTGAAATTAGAAAAATAAGAGAGAGCAGGGAAAGTGAATTAAAACTGGTAAGCGATTTTAAAAGTGAAAATAATAATAATGATAACGAGTTAAGTGCAGATGAGAACATAAATAATGAAAGTGTGGTTGACAAGGTAATTGAGGTTAATACAAGTGTAATGTTGAATAATAATAAAGATATATGTGAAAACGGGGTATCTAAATGGGGTGGAAAGATGGGTGATACGGTGGGTAATAGCGATGATGGTGAGAGTGTAAATTTAGTAGAAGTGATTGACGGAGTAGTAATTAGTATTGATGAATTAGAGAAAGAGTGGAAAGAGAGTTTACAGGTAGAGGGGTTGCAGAGGGTAAATTTTTCCCGTGGTGTGGTTGTGGGTGAAGAAAAGGCTTCACGAGTGTATTTGAGAGACGTATGGTCTACAAATAATTGTCCCTTGATTTTTTGTGCATCTAGTAAGGCCAGATGGTATATCATTCCTGCTGTATTTAAACACTGACTTAATTCTATTCAATTTGTTTATAATTTTGTAACATACTGATTACTAGAGGTGTGCTAATCAAGTATTTTAAAATAACAGGTACAAATGATACTGTTCCAAAAAAGTAACAGGTACAAATTGTAACAGTACAGAATGGGGTAAAACCACTTTTAATCATTGTTCGATATTGGGCAATAACACAAGTTATGTAAAAGCGAATCAAATTTAACTTGCGGCGTAGGAGCGTGCAGCACGTGTGGCTGAGTCAACAGCTATTTTTAGCCGTACCAATCGATAAATCGACGGAAACAGCCCTCGCCATGGCCATATACGGGCACAAAATCTTAGTTACCGAAGGACGTCACAAATACATCACTAGAACGTCACGGAACGATCCCTCGCTTTGTGATATCGGAATGTGGTCTTGGTGCCGTTGAGACATATAATTTTGCCAGCGGGGAACATTCTGCAGAGAGGGGAATACCACGTTACCAGGTTTTATATTGGCCGCTCTCTACACCAGCCCTTTCTGTTTTCAACTGAAATCTGATCCCGGCCGGGTCTCTGTACAAGTAAAGTCCATGGACAAATAAATTTTAACTGTAAACAGTACAAGTGTGATTCAAACAAAGTAAATTTCAATATTAACAGTTGTCGACAGTGATTGACAAATAAATTCAACATTAAAAAAAAACAGTTCGGACCGTTTTAGCGTGTGTAAAAGGAAAGTGCGTCTGAGGAATGACTGCCACGTGGAATAACAAAGACAGCGGTAAAGTACAGAAACAGATCGATCAGCCTTGATGCAATTATCCTTTTTGAAATCTTTTTTATTTAAGAAATGAGACCTCAAATCTAGAATTGGTGGGGAAAATGTATGTGTGAGAGAGAGCGAAAGAATAAGTGCTGGCGAGTGTAATAGATAAGTTTTTATTATTTTTTTTACTACAGTATAACCAATTATGCATGTCCAGTAAGGACTTGTTCATTACCCATATAAAGAGGGTAATATGTTTGCATTCATAAAAAAGTAAACGAAAGTGAAAATAAAAACTAATGTCGATTTCACAATAACCACGTGTAGTGTAATTTATTGAAACTTTACCTCAATCTGTTTGCGTCATTTAAATCCTCGCTTAACGGATGCTGGGGGTTTCTGGATAAAGATAAGAGAAGGAATATAAAAGGTAGGTGGTATTTTGGGTATTTAAAAGTTTATTAAAAATTCAATTTATTTGTAACGTGACAAAATACCTGTTAGTATATACTTATTATATAATAAGTAATTAGTATATACCTATATAACATAATTTGTTATAGGCAATAAATTGAAACTAAAAGTATTAACAGCGTTACTTTACACTGTGACTTTATTAAAATATTACTGTCACAGTGTAAAGTTTAATAAAGTGACAGTAATTAAACTGTATTAACCAAAAATTCAAAATCAGCAGTTTAGATTAAAAAAAATGATGAAAAAACCTTATGTTTTAGGGTAGTGTTATCAGATCAGTTTAATGATTTAATGAACAGGACTAGATAAAGTGCATAAATGTCAGTCATAAAGTTGATATCCTATTTTAGAGCAAGCTACAGGTCTCAGTACAAAAAAAACTACTTTGTAGTATTTTACAACAAGAACGTTACAACAATCTCATCATTTACGTGAGATGTGCAGTGAAGAGTTAAAATCATCTCCGGAATCACATTCACAAAAAGTACTTTACGGCCTATCAGCCACTCTGTGGGTTATGACACAATATAATGCACTTTTTCAAAATTTACCAAGTTGGTGACTAGTATAATATATAATTTGTTATAATAATCTGTATTATATATCTGCATAACACACGAGAATAAATGTAACATCAGTATGAACTTTTCTCATTTATTAAAAACAGCTTCATCTTTTGGCATAGAGATATTCTGAACCTCACTGTTTTGCTTCGTTTCGTACTTGTATGGCAATCAGCCAGTGGCGTACCTACGCCAACTGGTGCCCGGGGCGAACTTCAAGATTGCCGCCCCCCGTCCTTTCACAATTTGTGACTGTAGAATCAACTTACCTACTTCCAACTCCCATTCCTCGCCCACATTTGTTCTTCTGTTGTTTACTGTCGGCTGTTGCTGTGCTACATCTCTGATCACACTACACTGACCATTATCTATGTCAGCACATAATAATTGTCATAAATTAAATATTTATAAGTTTCATTAGGACTTGGTTATTTTCAATAAAGATTCAGTTTATTTGTAACAAACGATTATAATTGGCTAATAAGTACTTAACAAATCTGGTATAATACGATACAACTTATATTTAAAAATTAAACTCTAACTATAAGAAGAACTGAAAAACCTTACATATCTAAAATATTGCAATGTAAATATATTGCACAAAATGAAAGTAGCATTCCATTTTTTGAAAATACATGAAAAATATAAAATTTCTCAAATAAAATATCTTAGATTCAAGATTCTTACAGTGTTGGAAAACACTTTTATAACAATTTATTGAATTATTAATAATTGTATATGTACTGATTTATGCAGACATTTAAACTAGAAAATAACTATAGCTTTAACTATAACTTTGTTCAATCAACATGCAGTTTTATAAGTGTACTTTCCTAGCCTTCAGTGATGCAAGCTCATTTATTAATAGAGTATAATCTAAACCAGATGCCACGTCACTTTCAATTGACAGAATTGCTAAATTAGTTAGTCTTTCTTGCGTCATTGTGGATCTTAAGTAGCTTTGTATTAGTTTTAGTTTACTAAATGATCTCTCACATGATGCCACAGATACTGGTATAGTTAGAAGAAGTTTAAGTGCTATGACTAAAGTGCTATATGCTTCTAATCCCATAGCAGATATGTACTGTATAATAAGATATCTTTAGGATTATTTAAATCAAGCTCTTCACCATTTGATTTGGTCTTCTTAATAGAGTTATGATATCTTTTATGTCTTCAAATAATTCATCTCCATTTAGGTCATTAGGGTACTTTTCTGCAAGTCCTAAACACTTTTTTCTCAGCTCTTCCATCTCTTTTTTTGTGTATTTTATATCCATGTAATCTTCAAAATTACAAAGGAATCCAAAGCGTGAGTCCAGTTGCTTAACATTTAAGAACCGTTGACCTAATTCCAATAAAAGCTTATCCAATATCTCTACTATGCTTCGTTTTACTTCATCTTTCCAGGAAAGTCCAACGTCCTCAGCTATTTCCCTGGGCATTTTTCGTTTTTTTCTTTCTCTTCTTTCTGTAGGTACTCCCCATTCTTCACACTTAGCAGCAGCTTTTGTCACCACGTCATCAGGAAGGTTTTCTCTCCATTCGCTAAGTTTATCTTGGAGAGACTGTAGACAGATTAGGACATAGGTAAACGAAATACCTTTGATTTGCAGGGTTTTTTGAGTTCTGTCAATCTTGGGGAGGACTTCAGACCAGAAAAAGAGTAGACTCAAAAAATCGAATCTTTCAATGGCATTTATCAACACTGATGCAGACTGTCTAGTATCAATGGTTTCAGATAGTGTATCTCTCAATTTCTCTAAAGCGCTTAATACTCCATCTAACTGGGATGATAAGGCTTTCACAGCTTCTGCCTTTGAACTCCATCTCGTGTCAGAGTGCCCCTTCACCATTAATTTCACATGTTCCTTAAGAACACTCCACCGGTGAGTTGAACTAGAGAAAAAGGCATATACGCGTTCAACAGTCCCGAAAAAAGTAACTGCATTTACGTTAACATGTGCAGCATGAACACCAACCAAATTAAGTGAATGATTGTCATAGGGAACAAACACGGCTTGTTGATTTAGATCCAATAACCTTGTTTGGACGCCAGAATGAATTCCAGCCATCGTTGCTTGGTTGTCGTAAGATTGACCCCTACAATCTGCAAAATTTAAACTATCTTTTTCCAATTTCTTCGTTATCACTTCAGGAATGCCCTCAGCCGTTTTGTCTTCAATTGGAACAAAATCTATGAAACATTCCCTTCCCTGACTTCAACTGAACCTTGTTTTACTTCGACAAATCTTACAATCTGCGACATTTGTTCTTCATGTGATGTGTCTGGTGTACTATCAAACATAATACCGAAATACTTGGCATGCTTGCAGGAAGCAATAATTGTCTTTCGAACATGTTCACCTAGGAGGTTTATAACCTCATTTTGCACTCGAGGAGAAAGATATGATACACTTCCTGGATTTTCGGACACTGATTGCAAATGAGCCCTCATAACGGGATCAAATTTAGCTAGGTATTTCAAAAGAGCGAGAAAGTTCCCAGGTCTACAATCGACTCTCTGTGGCCTCTTAAAGCTAAATTCTGTTGAGCCAATGTTTGAACAGTAGCAATTACACGTTCAAGAACTACTCTCCAAATTCTACTTTGCTCTAGAACCTGTTGTTGAAGGCGGTCATCAATAACTGTCCCTTTTTGTAAGGCACGTTCTAAGTCCTTCCATTCCAAAAACGCAACCCTGTGAGCGGGGCTGTTCTCATGATCTTGATTTAACTTTCGCCATGTTGAAAATCCTGTTTCATTATTAAAGCTAGATTTATGATTTCTCTGCGGAAATAGCGTGCAACAAAAACAAAACAGGGATTTCTTAGATGGGGAAAACACATCCATGACCGATTAACCTTTTCTCCATTTTTCAAAGTTTTTTTAAACCAATGCCTATGCAGAGATCGTCCAGATTCATCCTCAGGAAAAACAGAGTCTTTGTTTTGCAGTTGGTATGTACCTTTCATTACAAATGAGTCACGAAATTGTTTTGAAATATTCGTCGGCCACACTCCAATGTCGTGCAACATCAATTTTTCACAGTTATCATTGTCAAGTGGATTAGCCTTATTTTCAATCATTTCATTCAAGCTGGTAGGCCTATTTTCAATTTTGTCAAAACTTTCATTTTCAGGTGCTGAGTTTTCACGTGAAGGTCCTACTTTACTTGATTCTAAGTTTTGATTTGAGTCATCTTCTTCAAAGTCACTGGTTGATGTTGTAATTTGAGAATAGTCCTTCAGCCGGGAAGTACTAGAACCATCATCTTTTTGACTATCAATGTTCGATGCTTCAAATTCAAGATTCAATTCGTCGCTGTCAAGTTCAGGTTCATTTCGAGTTGTAGAGGTCGATGACGATGATCCTTCTATAAAAGCTTTCATAAATAACTTGCAACTCTCGATTGATTTAGTACGTTGTTGTTTCAGTTTTCGATACTGAGCCCCACTTGGCTTCTGTCGTTTCATTTTTGGGATCTGGAATAGAACAATGTTAATTGGTTAAACTTGGTTTCAGCTTTAGGGATTTTTTGCGAATTTCGTCACGAGTAATAATCGCCCTTAAATTATAAAGATCCAACCATTATTAGCAGATTGTTAAATCTAGCTATTGTTTTCGCGTATCCGCCTTTTTTTCTCTGTCGCGCTCAAGTATGAATATATTTAGGAGGCTGTTGGTTGTTTTTAAAACATATGGTTTTTATTTAAACGAGAAACAACTAAAAGCATTAGAAAAGCAGAAAATCCTAATGAATTATGCTGTTGGTAAATATAAAAATGAAATTTATTAATATACAAAGTATAATAACAAAACACATTGGAAATATGGTCATATACGAATGTTATGTTGAAGAAAGAAGAAGTAAAAAAAATAATTGTATACATCAGTTTAAATAAAATATTAGGACACTTCACATTCGATTAATGCATACCAGTCATTTATCACGTAAACAAATTAGGCCTATAATTAATGTTACTACGCGTTTAAAAAAGAAATATTGGTTTGTCCGTATGCCTCACCATATGAAGTAACATAAATATTAGTTTAGCATTTTGCGGCGACTTCTCGATAAATCAATGAATAAGAAGAATTATAAGTTAGCCTATATGAAAACAAAATGATACGCCTATACCTAAATACCGGTATAACAAAACTAGCGAAACTATTATGTAGTTGTTCTTAATGTAATATCTTACATTTTAATCTCGTATTTATACTTTACGCTGTGGGAAACAAAAGGTAATCTTCAAACTTCCGTTTATACATACAAACACGTGTGCGCAAATTTGTGTGAGCGTGTAAACGCCTGACGCATACCGACTGCTTCGCGTATGTTCGTTTCGTTTCGTGTGTGTTCGTCGGGGCTGGTATGCGTCGTAGGCTAACAAAAATATTATAACTTCGACGCACACGGAGAGACTGTGACTGAGATCTCTATAAATGTGACGCATACAGAAAAACTGCGATCTCTATAATTACTAATACGGTTGATCAACAAACGCACGAATAATATCTTAAGTATCTTAAAAGTTATATTTTGAAACGAACAACGGACACAGTTTTATTGGACAGACACGCTGGATTTAGATTACTATAATTACCGGTACCAAATAAATTACCGACATTCTGTTAGTTAACAAGCGCAAAGTACACTAAAACACGTGGTGTGTAGGCTACTAATACATTTCCCGCCTAATTCAGCGTCGGTGGGTTTCGTAATTACTCGTAGCATTAAAATCACCTCCAAGCTGAAAATGATAGACGAGTCTTACCTGGATGAAGTAAGTAATGTGATAAACAACTAGCACTTAAAAATTATTTAAAACACCGCCACTATCACGATCTGACACTCTCGAAGTCTACAGCAACACTGAATATCCGTCCGTTTGCTTCAGTTGACTGACCCGACGAGCTAAAAATAGCTAACAATGCATGGGACCACATGAAATTTCATTATAACTTTATTCTAAAACACATTCTGTAACATGTACATTTTATTGCATGTTTCCTCCTAACCCTATATTGCTGTCCTAAAGTACAAATAAAAACTATGTTTTGGCATTTTGGCGCCCCCCCTCAAGCGGCGCCCGGGGCGGCCGCCCCCTTCGCCCCCCCCTAGGTACACTACTGCAATCAGCATATGCACAGAATTAAGTATTCAGCACCAAAAAGTGGCTTCGTACTCGTAATACTCCTAATGCTTGTAGTATTCGTTTACTTGTTACTTGTGTATCCATAATACTCCTAATAATGGTAGTACTCGTTTACTTGTTGTTACTTGTGTACTCGTTAGTTGCGTAGGGGGGCGTCCCTTGACTCAGAACTGCGAGGCCATTAATAACAGGTATTTCAACTTTTCAGTCACCGTTATATCCATTCCACAAAAATATTGTTCCAAAATACCTGTTATAGGTATATCGGCCCACCTCTACCTGAGACTATGTTTTCGTATTGTATTATTATAGAGTACCAAATAAATATCCATCGTGTTTATTTGAAGCTTGTGTGGAGAAAATTTTGGAGAAGGAAAGGAAAGTATGGAAGAATACTCATAAAGAGCGTTCTTGTCCCTCTAGTGTTCATTGTCTGAAGTATATATAACTCTCAATACAAATAGATACAAATACAGATTAAAAAACAGAACACTTTAAAGCACGTTTAGTTTAGGTACAAAGCTCGCTTAGTGCCTTACAAATTCGAACAGTTTATAACCTTTCAGAATGTCTGTCGGACTGTAGTTTTAAATCACGTTGGGGTCACCAAAATATGTTTAATTTACAAGATACATACAAAAACAAAACAAATTACGTTTAAGGATTTAATAAGTAAATTGTATAAACGTATAACCTCAACAGTGTACAGTAGAATATAATAGATAACGAATTGTCACCGGACAAAAGGCTTGCTGCATGACAAATGGCGCCAATCGTACACTCTAGTTATTTTGGTGGCCCTAAAAAGGACCGAATGGCGAGAGCGGTGATGTTGGTAGTGCCGCGCTGAAATGTTCGGCGGCTGCGCCCACTGTTCGTGGCGTACTGCAGTCCTCCTCTTCTTTCGGCACCGGTTGTAGAGTCGGCTGCCGGCCCAGCGAAATCCATCGCTGGCGCGGAACTGGAGGGTGAAGACGCAAGAACGCCGGTTCTATTCTTCGGCCGTTCCTTCCGGCTGACTCCGCGCCGATGTCATCCGAGAGAGGAGAGGAGATGAAGTGCGTCCGATGGCGTGGCGATGAAGAGTGTGTAAAATTTTCTGCCGAGACGGGTTTTATTAAGTAACCGGGATCGCTGATTGGCTAGCTCCAAACGCTGATGCCGGATTGGCTCGCTGTGTCCACCGCTGGTACCGGAGAGCAGATGTTCGCATACCGCTGCCGTCACTGGTCCGGACTGGAAGATTTTTTGAGATGACTTCTGCTCCAGCTTCGGACTGAACAGGACTGCTCTTCTGACTGCTCTTCTTCAGCTCTCTTCGCTGGACGATCTACGGCTTTGCTGCCTTCGGCCACCTCGCCTTCGGACGAGGAATATTTCTTCTCTTCGTGGGAACAAAAAGGACCCAGGAGCCAGCTGCTGCCGGTGAACTAAGTAGCTGGTACAAGTGGCAGCTGGCAGAAGACCTTTTTAGGACCACCTTCGCCGGATACCATCTGCTGGCGAAGAATAGAAGAGGATTGCTCTGGGCTCACCTGGTGAGTGCCGAATCAGTGTGTAATTCCTAACTTGCTCACGACTGTTAGGTAGCGCTGCCCCGGACGATCCTTGCAAGCCCCCACCAGTGGTAAGCGAGCTAGGATATCGCCGGGGTAAAGGGGCCAGTGGACACCAGTCTTGGTAAGGACTGGTATTCAACGAAGCTGGTCGTTAGCCCAGCTCCTCCCGCATCGTCGTGAGCAAGGAAGACGCGCAGGTAATCCGGCTTCGGCCGGACCCGAGATCCCTGGCGTCTGGCAGTGACTGCCTAGCAGTCTCTGCCCGGCAGCCGTCGCACCTGGCCAGCATGCCTTCCACAGGCAACGGCTCAAGTGCCGAGTCGCTCGGCCCCGCCTTGCTGCCCCATCTGGGCGACTCGCCTGAATCGCCTCGGGCGATGGAGACGGATGATCCTCTCCCTAACCCGCTTCCTCCTCTTCCGGCTGACGAGTCGGGCGAGTTCGCGACCGTTGGTCGGCGTAATCGCCCGGCTAAGAAGCCCAAGAGGACCCACCCAACCGCTTCCTCTAGTACCTCGGCCATGGACATCGGACCTTCTCAGGGCCAAAAGGCCGCGGTTCCGACTGCTTCGACAGCAGCTCCGGCTGCTGCCGCTGTTGGTCGCGCGCCGCCCCTGTATGTCCATAGCGTGTCCAATGTCGCCGCCTTATACAGACGGCTGATCGCGGCCCACGGCCTGTCGGCCGACAAGCTTGACCTGAAGCTGCTTGGCGGTGATACGGTCAAGATTGTCGTCCGCCAGCTCGAGGACCATCGCTTGGTCGAGGCCTTCCTGCAGGCGCACAGCCTCCAATACCATACCTTTTCTCCTAAGCGAGTCAAGCCCTTGTCTGTAATTTTGCGAGGGATTGACGCGCATACCGATCCCCAGGAGATCCTCGTGGAACTCCTCGGGTACCCAGTGCAGGCAATTTTCCGCCTGTTCACGCACTCAGAAACCCGAGTACCTCTCCCGCTCGTCCGTCTCCAGCTCGAGAAGGTCGAGGCAGCTGACAAAATATTCCAACTGACGCGGCTGTTTGGCTTCCGCGTCAGGGTGGAAACCAGTCTTCCCCAGGGCAAGCTCGCGCAGTGCCACCGGTGCCAGAGGTTCGGCCATCACACCGACGTCTGCCGCAATGCCCCGGCCTGTCTACGTTGTTCTCTGGGACATTCAACCCAGGCCTGCACTGTAGCAGACAAGACCAAATTCCGCTGCATTAATTGTGGCCAAGGCCATGCAGCAAGTAATGTAAACTGCCCAGTCTACAAGGCGGAGCTCCTGCGGAAGCAAAAGCCGCAGGGGCCCCTCCAGAAGCCAAGGCAGCCAGCTATGCAGCCCCAGCCCCAGAGACAGCCTACAACTCAGGCAAGGCCTCAACCAAAGGCACAACCGGCACGGCGCGCGCCCTCTCCGGCTCCACCTCCAGCCCCTGCAAAGGCAAACAAACGTACCGCGTCTCCTTCCGAAGCAGAGACACGCCCAGTAGCCGTCATCTCGGTTTTGGAGCCGGAGCATCAACCCTCCACCTCCGCGGAACCTCCTACTCCCGCCTATGAACCAGAGGTAGCCTCGCCACCCTTGCCACCTCCGCGATTTCCGCGAGCAGGCATCACAAAACCCAGGAACAAAGGGATAACCACACCGGATGCTCGGCCCCGAGCTCCTGCCGGCCCACAGCCCAAGAAAAGTCCTGCTTCCCGGTATAAGTCCGACGAAGCGCAACAGCGTACTTTTCCTGCCGCTGATCCACAACCGTCTGCCCCTGGTCCTGTGGCTTCCACCACGACCCGATCTGCCGTTAAACCTGGTCGCTCTTACGCGGCCTCAGTTTCCAGGCAAACCGCCCAGTCCGTCATTTCCGATGACGCACAGTTCGTCCGCGACTTTCTGTCTGGCTACGACCTCAAGAAAGTCGCATCTACCTTCAGGTCCATCCGAGACCGCCTGGAAACTGCCGACCCAACTGAGAGATTTATGCTCTTGGTGGAAGCCTGCGAAGTAATAGGTCTTCTATGAACCGAGCCCTTAGACGAGATCTCTCGCTCGTAGCCTGGAATGCTAACAACATCGGTTCCAAGCATTCCGACCTTCTTGAATTCCTGGCTCGGTTCAAACCCGACGTACTTCTCCTCGGGGAAACCCACCTGACCCCGGCGAACCGGTTTCGATTACCAAATTACGTGGTCTGTCGGGATGACCGAGTTGGCCAACGAGGAGGCGGCACGGCGATCGCGGTGAGGACCTCCATAGGTCATCATCGTGTCGCTTTGCCGCAGCTTACCAACCTAGAGGCCACCGCCATTGAGGTCCACGGAGCTCTTGGCGGCGTCCTCGTGGTTTCAGCATACAAGCCCCCACGAGCTGAACTCCTTATTGGCGACCTGGAAGTCATCTTCGATTCCCATCGAAGGGTAATTCTGGCCGGCGATCTGAATTGCAAGCATCGCGTTTGGAATAGTCGCCTGACTACTCCGAACGGGAGGCGCTTGCTCAGTTTTGTTGAATCGCGCCGGGCGATGGTGTTTGGTCCAGCGCAACCCACGTTCTTTCCGTCACAGCCTAACGCGGCTCCCGATGTTCTGGTAATCGCGGTGACCCAAGGAGTTGTCTGTCCGGTCGAGGTATTCTCACTTACGGAGCTGACATCCGACCACAACCCTATCTTGGTCCACGTCGCTACCCAGCACGCCTATGCACGTTCTGACCAGAAGAAGGTTATCGATTGGGATTGCTACGGCCAGGCCTTGTGCCGTAGATTGCCGCCAGCGGCCCCACTCGATTCCGTTCGCCTCCTAGACGAAGCAGTTGCGGGAATCGAAGAGGCAATCATCTCGGCTATAGGCGTGTCTTCACGTACGCGAGCTGGTTTCACGCCTGGCTACCAACGCATCCCTGAGGAAGTCTCTCTTCTCGCTCGCGAGAGGAATTACTTCCGGAAACGTTGGCAGAGGACCCGTGATCCGGCCGATAAGGCAGCATACAATCGGCTCACCGGACGACTGCGTGGCAGTCTGAAGGCGTTCCGACGTAGCTGTTGGGAACTCGACGTGGCCCGAACGGGGGATGCGGACCCGTTAAGTCACCCGTACAGAATACCTACCGCATTGACGGGACGGAGGCGCCGACCTCCACTTCCCGCCATTGTTGGACCGTTCGGTCGACCCCTGGGTCGCCCGGAGGAGAAGGCCGAGTACTTGGGCTTGTGTTTCGAGCGACAGTTCGCTCCCAACCCGCCCATGGACTGGGACTTCGACGAACAAGTCGAGATGGCTGTGGAAGACTTTCTGTCACTTCCGATCACGGCGGAGCCCGAACCCATCTCTTTGGAAGAGGTCTCAGATCGGCTCGCTGAACTTCAGCCAAGAAAAGCTCCAGGCCCGGACGGTGTTACCAACACCGCTCTACGACTTCTTCCCGAGCCTGGAGTTCAATTCCTGACTGATTTGTTCAACGCGTGTCTCAGACTGGCCTACTTTCCCAAGAAATGGAGAAAGGCGACGGTTATCGTGATCCCGAAGCCGGGAAAGGATACCACCCACTCGGAAAACCTCCGGCCTATCAGCCTACTCTCCGCTACGTCCAAGGTTTTTGAGCGCTTCGTACAGCGTCGTGTACGAGAACATCTAACCAACTTTGACGTGCTGGTCCCCGAACAGTTCGGCTTTCGTGTGGGGCATTCGACCACTCATCAACTGATGAGACTGGTGGAAGGCATCACGGAAGCCGGGTGTCGGAGAGAACGGACCGTTGGCTGTTTCTTAGATGTTGAGAAAGCCTTCGACAGCGTATGGCATGATGGCCTGTTATTCAAACTTAGGGAAGTCCAGCTCCCGGACTGCTACCTCCATCTGGTTGCTAGCTTTCTGACGGAGAGGACCTTCTGCTTGAGAGTTGGCGATTCAGTCTCTTCCGAGAGACGAATCACAGCCGGCGTCCCTCAAGGTAGTGTTCTAGGCCCCCTTCTGTTCTCGATCTACGTCAACGACGTGCCGAGACAGCCTGGAGTCCAGATGGCCCTCTTCGCTGACGACACGGCCGTATTTATGGCCGATCGTCATGAGGAAAGGGCCGTCCTACGACTGCAGCGCCAGCTCGACACGCTCGTGGACTGGACCGGGAATTGGAGAGTGCAACTCAACGCCACCAAGAGTGTAGCCGTCGAATTCTCTAAGCGACGGAAGAACCCCGTTAGGCAACTACGTATCGGCAGAACGTACTTGCGCTGGTCCAACGAGGTCAAGTACCTCGGCTTACACCTTGACCGTCGGCTCACCTGGCGTACCCACGCACAGACAGTTCTTAAGCGAGCATCCACTCGCCTGTGCGCACTGTTTCCACTCCTGATCAGCTCAGCCATGACCAGGAAATTGGGTAGGATGATCGTCGGCGCGTATCTGCTGCCGGTCATTACCTACGCCTGCCCGGTCTGGGGTTACCTCGCCGCAATGCATAAAAAGAAGTTGCAGAGCGTCCTCGACAGGGGTCTTCGGCTAGCGGCCAAAGTCCCCCGTCGCTTTTCATCTCGCCTTCTAAGGAAAGGACTTGGCGTCCGCTCCTTAGACGACACTTTCAGGCGGCTTGCACGCAAATTTTATGCACGTGCGGCGAGGTTCCCAGACAATCCTCTAGTGACTGGGCTGGGAAGGTACCGTATACGCCCAGGTGATTCGTGGAAACGCCCTCGGTGTATATTGCGCTAGTGTAGGCTAGCACAACAGCCGAGAATCGGCCTGCTATAGAGCACACGCCCTACTTGGGCAGGGCCACGAGGCAGGAGCTCCAGAAGGCAGCTCAGAACTCAGATACCGAGCGGTTCGTCTCTGCGACGCACAACCGCAAAGCCCAGAGCGAAAAAAAAAAAAAAAAAAAAAAGCTGTCCACACTGACTGCTTATCGGGATCCCCTCCCCCTGGCATTCTGCGCAGGCCAAATCCCCACCACCAAGCCCACACTAACACTCAACGTCATTGGGTGGACTTGGTCAATGTTTGGCAAAATAAATAGCAGAATATTACCTACCTGCACGATCTTTTCTCGCACTTACCTTTTCAACACTAGAAGATTTCAGGGCCGCCAATATATTTTGTAGGGAAATATATAAACTTTAACACTCTTCCCATTAAAAAACACTTGAATAATTTATAACTTACCTCCCTTAATTCAGAAAATTCACAGGGTCGTTAGACGAGTTTGTCAGCACAGAATACTAGGAAATGGTAATGGTGTAACAATACAGTGTTAAGTTAATTACATTATTAATATATTAAAATCAGAAAAATATTTTACTCTCCACTTACCTTTAAATTTTCTTCTCCGCCCAGAGTTCGTCACACGTACGTCGAAATGCAAGTATGATTTCAAGGTTGTATTAATAACGTACACAACTCGCATTTAGGAAGAGAAGCAAATTAAATTTTATTAAATTCTTTAAAACCTTCAACATGTTCGTTATTACTTATTCATTTCTCTACCTCTTACATCAATCTATTACTTCTTGCCCAAAAGTTCAAAATAAATAATACATTCTTATAATATTTATGACATGATCGGATATTACTAAAATTCTATAAAACATCTTACCTTAAAGAAGGCCGCCCAGCCTGCTCATTCGCACATTCACACCACAAAACAAATTTACCCCTCTTAATTAGATATACCCCATTTTACTTAAAATTACGCATATATTTTCTGGAATACGTTACTCGATACCCCTGCCGGCAACGTGGCGTCTCCCCGACCTCGTGCTACATCATTCACAAAATTCGTTCTAGGTCCGAAACAATTTATGATTTCATTTTTTCTGCCGAAAACTGTAATCACTTCTTCATTTTTGAAAACTGCACTCACTTTTACTTGATACAGAAATTTTAGTGTTTAGCCCCGTTTGGCGGGCTGCCTGCGCAGGCTAGCGTCGGTAAGGAACTGCGAGTAACGTCCACCAAGTACCCCACTACCAAGGTTCTTTGGACAAGACGGAAAGCAATGCCTTATGCGTTAAAGTCTTAGTCGTTGTTCAGGTAACACGTGCAACTCTCGTGTGTTGGACGTCGACGAAATCTCACTGCCTGTAATTACGTCACATAAATGGGTGTGGCTTAATCTTATATCCGCCTTGCCCCGAGCACATGTTGAATCAAATTCACACAAAGCCATTTTGTGCGACTTTTGTTTAGCGTCGGTTATGCGCTCCGCAGATGTTTGTGCGTCTGTGCGCATTACACAGTATTACAGTTCTGAGAATTAAGACGTTGTGGGCAACACGACACATTCCATTGTACAGCAACACCGTACTGTCCCTTTGTTTGAACAACGCTTTTATTCAACACGTGGCTGGCCACACAGATGAAAACAAATTTATGATTTTATAATAAAATACAAAGCCCTTCCTTTTAGCCCCGTTACAATACCCCCTCCCAATGAGTGATCTTCTGCCGAAACAGAAGAAATCTCATTGCTAAACCCCTAAGAGGATCGGTGAGGATATGGTGCCAACAACCCCCCATTAGTTCTTATACATCATGGGTAAACTACCCCCCTAGCTCGGAGACTATGGCCGCACCTGAACGAGATTACTGGACGTCTCTATACGGGATCCCAACACCATAAAATCGAACAGACACGCACCACAGCGCACCTAACCTTCTAACATGCCGCCCCAAACTCCAAATCCCTGGCCTGATTCCATGCCAGATCCTCAACCAATATGTTCCCCCTTTTCATGCATACTGGGCTGCCTTTAGCAAGTACTGGGCGCATACATATACTCATTAATACGTTCTTTTATTAAAAATTCAGAAAATATTTATTGTCAAATTAAAAAATCATTTAAGTTGCTTCCTCAAAAATAAAAAAAAAACAAAATCTGTTACCTGAATTCATCAACTCTAGTAATTCTCTTCAACGCTAATAACACTCCTAAAGAAAACAAATTGAATACCTTACTAAAACATGAATGCACTTACTCTAACATTTGTTTACACATATATTCTAAACAATACAATTCAATAAAGCACTACTGATACACATAAACAGTAATATACTTAAAACTCAAACATCACCTATATGGCAGACGGAAAATTCAAAAAAAAATTTTTTTTTTCTTTAAAAAAAAATTTTTAATTTATCAAAATATTATTTTTCCATTTCAGAAAAATTTTAAATTATTTAAATCAACTAAACGACAAAATTTGCATCAATCAATTGCCAAAAACTGGTCTAGTTTATAACATCAACCATCAGCTGATCAAACTGGGTCAAGTCAACGACCTTATGTTGTATGTATATATATGTTGTACATAGAGCTACATCATAAAGTACATAAAACATCTTCAAAATTTTTATCTTTAAACACAATACAACATAATAAAATAAGACATTTAAAATTAACATAGTATTATTACAATTAACAATAAAACTGACATTTAAATTCACCAAAAATTACACATTTTATAGCCTTACATTATTCCCAAATTCTATTAAAATTTTTTCACTTGTTGCAATTAATTTTTTTTTTTAACTATGATTGACTTTCTTTAATATCCTTTCTCAATAAATTTGGGTGACTTAAATTATTCATAATAACTTGATTTACAACTTGGCATTTACATATTCTCTTAATCCCCTTCTGACTCTAACGTCACTAACAGCTTTAACTAACATGACACCCATTCTCTCTCAAAAACATCTATCAAACATCCTCTAAACCCACTTACTACTCTACTCATACCGCATCATTCTACCCTTATATATAAAAAAAAAACTCTACCCCTCTGTACTCAGGATGTGTGTTTCCCTCCCAAAGCTCACTCCCTTATCTGGTTCCTGGACTTCCCCTAGGCAACCCTTTCCGGCGCTAATCGGTCCCTTCCCGTCCCAACACCTTTCGTTGCGGACTCCTTATCACACCACCCCCCTTACAAAATTCCCATCAACTAATTATTCTCCCCATACATCACTTTCGTCTACAAAAAATATCTCCATTTATCTATTACCTCAATATATCAATCATTACTCTACATATTTTCCCATAGCTACTGTGTCACTATCAATACTCAAATTCTACATTACATTATTCATAACAATATTATTCTCTCTAGTACCCCTTTAACTCAACATGGACTGATTTAAATGTCCTAACAAAATAATAATCACCCAAAATCAACTCTACCACCTTTTACAAACCATTTAAAACTCTTAACTATCTCAAATTACTTCCATCATTTAAATTAAAATCTTTTACCACATTGAAATCCTTATATTCAAACATTAATTATATTTAAATATTTAACTACATTGAAAATTTGCAAATCACTTATAAGTGATACACTACAGCTGATCAGCTGATTTTCTTAGCAAGGTGAATGGCCTTACTACTGACATATTTCAAAATTATACAAATTACACATTTTATCAATCCTTACCTCTAACACAATAAACTAATACATTTATAAGACATAATAAACACAGTATATTAAACATCTACTGCACCTATTTCTCGAATCAAGATACAATTATTTAATTAGCTCAGGAGCGAGTCGCCATTATTAAGTTACAACAAAATTTTTTAATTCGTTACCCCCTTGAGTAACCTCCTTAACCACACACACTATTGTTTTCTGATGGTGGACTGTTGCGTCCATTTGCATCCACAAGGACGGCATTGGTGGAGGAATTTAACATCTCCTTGTCCTTGCTTCTGCGTTACATTTTAAAATTAAGTAGATATCATCATATCTTTTGTTTCAAATTTATAAGCCCTTAATGCGGGTCTACCACCTGGTTTACTGTTCCAACGCGAACAGAGTGGCAGCCGCTGTTCCATAGTTCCGGGGATTTCCCCTAAAGTCACCCCCTTTAATTTCAAATTTATACCAATTTCAAGCACAGCTATGGTCAAATTTACAATTGTTGGCCATAGCTGGCCGCCATCCAAAACCACGATTAGTGCTGGTAAGGCAGTAATCTCCCGAAAAGGCGGGGAAATCATCTTTGTTTCAGGCATGTTCTCTTTATCATTATGATACACTGCACGGCAATAAATCAGCATATTATATAAAATTATATAAAAGTTGTGCCGTGTATTTTACGCCAGTTTGGCCTCCGATGGAGGTAACACTCTCTGTTACTCCCAACACTTACCGCTATCTACAGTGGGACATGCCACCACTGCAATGGCGTACTAATAACTAAATTAACCCTTCTACAGTTGCAGTCACTACATTCCATAAGTATATCACTTCTATTAACACCACACAACCCCCCAAAATTACCCACATATCTTGTATGATAACATAACATAACATAATAAACAAATAGACATTAACCTTGATCATTAGCATTGTTACATTCACATTAAACAAACAATTCTCTTTTAAATAATTTATACAGAAAATTATAAACATAATAACTTGAAAGTTTATTAACTCTTCTATATATCATCATTTCATTATTTATCACTTACTACAATTAGATTCCTCAAAATTTCAAATTTATTATTAACATTTATTTTATCTCATATTTCAGTTATTACTACCTTTTGACTATGGTTTCTATTTAGTACAATTATCTCAAATTAGTTTCATCATTGAGTTTAAAATCTTTTCAACACCTGTAAACATTTTACTCTATTTAACTTATATTATAAAATTTATACTCACAGTACATCATTCAAAACATATGATTCCAAAACAATACATCTCCATTACCTTCTGAAACAATAACGATAATATGATTCCACAACTAAGTACATCTTACACTTATTCGTTTATTAATTATTATCACATTTAGATCTCATAAAATAATTTAAATTTATCATTATATAACATCTTAAATCAATCAAAAATATTTAAACATCTCCAATTATTTCAATTAAATCAATTATTGAAAACACAACATATTTCAATTATTATCAAAACAATTACAATTCATTAATTACTGTCTTCAAAATTATTTTCATTATTTATTTAGTCTGATAAAATATTATTATTATTAAAATCAATTTCTACTACATACACACATTGTTTACATTACATACCCGTTACAATACAAACACAGCTAATTTCACTAAACATTTATTTACAAACTTTTGTCATTATTATTCAATTTACCACACTTCATTGTCCAAGTCAGCAAGTTCAGAACCATAAATCAAAATATTTAAAATGTCCATTTATTAAGTTTATGTTCAGCCTCCATCATCAAAAATTAGTCTTGTTTTCACATAACATTTTTCAATTTTATTTATGCACATCATATGGCTATCCTTTGTGTAATAACCATAACAATTTATTTTATCCATTTTACCACAATAATCATACATAGGGTTACCTCCCATTATTAATATTTTGTCATAAACCAAGTCAACATCAGTTATTTTTGTCCAGTCTCCATCAGTATTATTGGTCATCCTACAGCAGTTTATTTTCTCATCATATTCGTTTACTATACTCATTAAAACATCAGGTAAGTTGTTATTATTTATACAGGTATCATCAAAATAATTATTAATCTCTATTTTATAAGGTAAGTATTTTAATGAAGAGGTTCACCACTTCTAACCTCTCTTTCAATTCATTATACTTTCTCTTTAACTGATATAATTCTATCTCTCTATCAATACACAACTCTCTCTCAAAACATCTTTCATCAACATACCACCTGTCACTACCCCCCTGAACTATCTCACTCCATGCAAAGGGCCACACAAAATACTTATTACATCTCCTGGCTTTACCAGCTAAATCACAAAAAACTAAGGGACCATTTTGAGACACCATGTCTCCCACATAACTACTGGAGGAAGCTCTGTCCTCATCAACAACCTGTGAAACCTCTGTTTCACTATAAACTTGGGGAAAATTTGCCCTTTGCCCTACATACTCATCTAATCTCTCTTGCCACTCTTCCTCTAATTCATCAACGCTAATTACTACTCCCATTACTCTCTCACTCTCACTCACTATCTCTATCTCATCACTATTCAATATTTTATTCTCTTCCACTATTTTGTCATTATTAATATTCGTAACATTGTCATCTAACTTCTTATTCATTATCTGATCTAATTTTCTGTCTAGATTTTTATTCACTTCGTTAACCATTTTCTCACAATTATTATTTATAGATTTTATTACCTGTTCTTTCATATTATTTAAATTTGTATTAATTACATTCACTCGCTCATTCAACTTGACATTCTGTTGTTTAATTTCATCTCGCATTAATTTTATCTCATTACTGTTCATTAAATTTCTCATTGACACTACTTTTAATTTCTTGAATTTCGTTTTTCTGTTCATCGAATTTGCTATCAAATTTACAGTTCATTTTATCGAAGTCATTTTTGACTTCTTTATTGTGTTCTTTCAATTCATTAAGATTACTATTTATATTTTCAGACATTGTTTTCATTAACTTAAATATATCTTCCATCGACAACTCTTTGGCTCTTGTTGTCGTTGGAGTAGATTGAGCTGCTACATTATCGGTCATCATTGACTCTGTAAGAGTGTTTTCTAAACTTAATTCTTGATTCTCCATTTTGTAATGGTAAAATTATTATTTTCAAATCAAAATACTAACATATATAACATCTACTTTTCACACAATAATGTATTCTACTTACATAACCCTTTACGTTATTTCTCGTATTTTTTGCGTATCGTTACTCAACCTTAAATCAAACTTGCATCTTATTTGTAGGTGTGGAATTTACTGAAATTTAATTTCTAAAATTCGTCCAAGTTCGTGGCGCCAATGTTAAGTTAATTACATTTTATTAATACATTAAATCATAAACATATTTTACTCTCCACTTACCTTTAAATTTTCTTCTCCGCCCAGAGTTCGTCACACGTACGTCGAAATGCAAGTATGATTTCAAGGTTGTATTAATAACGTACACAACTCGCATTTAGGAAGAGAAGCAAATTAAATTTTATTAAATTCTTTAAAACCTTCAACATGTTCGTTATTACTTATTCATTTCTCTACCTCTTACATCAATCTATTACTTCTTGCCCAAAAGTTCAAAATAAATAATACATTCTTATAATATTTATGACATGATCGGATATTACTAAAATTCTATAAAACATCTTACCTTAAAGAAGGCCATCCAGCCTGCTCATTCGCACATTCACACCACAAAACAAATTTACCCCTCTTAATTAGATATACCCCATTTTACTTAAAATTACGCATATATTTTCTGGAATACGTTACTCGATACCCCTGCCGGCAACGTGGCGTCTCCCCGACCTCGTGCTACATCATTCACAAAATTCGTTCTAGGTCCGAAACAATTTATGATTTCATCTTTTCTGCCGAAAACTGTAATCACTTCCACATTTTTGAAAACTGCACTCACTTATACTTGATACTGAAATTTTAGTGTTGAGCCCCGTTTGGCGGGCTGCCTGCGCAGGCTAGCGTCGGTGAGGAACTGCGAGTAACGTCCACCAAGTACCCCACTACCAAGGTTCTTTGGACAAGACGGAAAGCAATGCCTTATGCGTTAAAGTCTTAGTCGTTGTTCAGGTAACACGTGCAACTCTCGTGTGTTGGACGTCGACGAAATCTCACTGCCTGTAATTACGTCACATAAATGGGTGTGGCTTAATCTTATATCCGCCTTGCCCCGCGCACATGTTGAATCAAATTCACACAAAGCCATTTTGTGCGACTTTTGTTTGCGTCGGTTATGCGCTCCGCAGATGTTTGTGCGTCTGTGCGCATTACACAGTATTACAGTTCTGAGAATTAAGACGTTGTGGCAACACGACACATTCCATTGTACAGCTACACCGTACTGTCCCTTTGTTTGAACAACGCTTTTATTCAACACGTGGCTGGCCACACAGATGAAAACAAATTTATGATTTTATAATAAAATACAAAGCCCCTCCTTTTAGCCCCGTTACAACAGCTAACACATTGTTTTGGTAAGAACAAATCTTGTTTTATTTTAATCAAAAGTTTTTCCTTTTGTATTTACTTCAATTCTTTACATAATACTATTAACAATATTATACCATACATAAATTCCCCCTGTTACATTATAACTACAAACCAGTACTTTGGGTTTTTTATTTCTTTTTATACTTGCACCCATGCACACACTCTCTCACGCTCTTTATCTATCTTTAATATACATTACAACGCTACCTTTCGTCTAACACAATTATCTAATATTTGTGATGTTAGATAAAAAGTTACTTACCCGTGATATTACTTTACCTGGGCGCCAGAACAAATCCCAGATACAAATGACACGGTTTCAGCTTAGCTCAGCGCATGGAGACACTCTTTCTCAGGATTCGTTCAGTGATTGTGGTTTTCAAGGGGAATCGTTACAAATAACACTTTAATATTTTTTGATTATTTTAATGAACGTTTAATTAATTATTTTTAAACTTTAAATTGTTAATGGTAGGACTTAATTCTACCCTAACACTTATAATTATTGAGTGAGTGTGAAAAGTAATGATTAAGGCGTTCAAACGACCTATAGCTCTTATCTGGTTTGTTTAAGAGATTGCTATCTCCACACTACACACCACTTTCCATTCAACACTCCTATACTATATTAGAGCTAATCTTATAGGTAAAATACAAAGTGTGCTTTTCTTAGTGTCCTTTTAAAATTGTTTATTGTTTTATTATTTGTTTAGTGCTTATTTCATTGATCAATGAATCTATTTCTTACTGTTTGATGCGTTGACCGAAGATAGGAATCCGTAGAGGTCCTCCTTTTGATGGTGTTGCACAGAAGAATTGATGTTGATCAATGCTGTTGAAGATGCCCTGACAATTACAGATGCTGTAGCCTTCTGTAGCACAGGTCCTTCACGGCTGATGCTTAATTAATTAATTATTTAATTAATTAACGGTTGTTTTACGCAGCGAGTGTTATTGAACGTTGTTAATTCATCTACACTGCGGACTACTTCTCGAATTAAAACTTAAATTGCACTTTTGCGTGATTTAAAATTTCTGTATGTGAATTATACACGTCTAGTGTGTTTAAGTACCGAATGAAGAGTGATGTTACCCCTCGCTTTGAGCTGGCGTCAGTTTTAAATACGGGCTGCTGATTGGTTGTACAAATAAATCATGCGTTTTTTCAGTTTTGACAATCTCGAACAGGTCGGTCAAACACTCCGTGGCAGGTTCCAAACGGCAGAGAATTTCTTGTCAAAATCGTACTTCCTGTATTTGCAAATCGATTGATTACAGGTATTTGCAAATGTGTTTCCACAGATCTGACCACAGAATATTGTTGCTTAGGTCTTTATCTGTGTGTGTGTGAAAACACCTTATTCCTACGTAGCATAATTCTCTCGTTATTCCTGTTGGCGTGCGTCATCCGTATAACTTCAATTGTTAATTATATTAACTGAGATTGCGGCTACTTATAAAGCTTTTCTTGCTGAATACAATGCTGTTTTCAGAATTGCCGTATATTTATAACTTTTGAAGTTATCGCAGGTTGAACTGATAATTCGCTTTGAGTAAAATAACATGTTTGAACTGGATTCTAATGTCGCGGTGACGTGGTTAGAGTGAGATGGCTGCGATTATACGCTCTCTCTCTTTCTTACGGCGTTACACTCGTACCGTCTATAGCTTTCATATAACGCTCTGATAGGACGCTATTATGAATCGTTATATATACCCCCACTCGGTATAAAAAAAAATTGATTATTTAAATCATTAATTTTTTTTCTAATGTACAGTTTTACACTGATTAAAATTTGCACATTTACTTTAGCACTTTTTCCAGCACAAAACTTGCACTACTACAATGTTGCTTACATCTATCTTATAACTAAAGATGACAATGTTTCTTAACATGGTATATTGGAAATTTATATGATCATTTTTAATCATCATTTTGGATTAATTAATGTCAATAATTTAAATAACAATATTAACATTTATTTATATAAAATTTATTATTATTATTATTATTATTAATATTGATTCAAAACAATTATAAATTTATGGGTCAATATTTTGTTTATATTTTCTTAAACTATCCCCATGGTACTTTCCTATAATTTTATTTTTCTGTACATCTTTTAACATATATGTGTACCTTGCAATCCGTTTTTCTATCCTATAAGGTCCCATGAATATCGGAAAGAACTTGGTCGTGGTATTATCTATGGCCGAGGATACAGGATTCGCTTTCACTAGCACTTCCTCTCCTTCCACAAACCTTACCACCTTGTGAGTTCGATTATATCGTTCTACTCTCTTTTGACCTTCTCTTTGTATTCTTTCTTCTGCTATCCTGGTTTTTACCTCATATGCAATAGGTAGATTGTAGTTGGGTGGACTTTTTATGGTTTTGGTCCATACATGTACAGGTTCTTTATTAATAAATAATTCTGAAGGTGTGTACCCCGTTGTTTCATTACATGTATTATTTATACAATCTGAAATAAAACTTAAGTAGTCTACCCATGCAGAATGGTTCTGATTACACAATATTCTAAAATACCTCCCTAATTCTCTATTTACTCTCTCAGCTAAATTGGCCTGAGGGTGACGTATGGATGTAAGAATAGGTTTAATATTTAGTTCTTCCAAGGTTTCCCTCTATAGGTTATGGGTGAACTGTTTTCCTTGGTCGGACAATATTTTCCTTGGTTTACCATACTGTGGGATGTAGAACTTCGTTAATGCTCTAAGTGTTGCTTTTGTCGTGGCTCTTTGGACTGGGTATAATTTTACAAATTTGGAAAAGAAATCTACGGTAACTAGAATGTGCTTTACCCCTCCTTTTGCTTTTGGTAGAGGCCCGTAATAATCCACAGCTAGTAACTCTCCTTTCACTTTTGCTTGGATTGTTTGCATTTCTACCCTTGTAGCTAAGTTTGGGTGTTTACATTTCTGGCACAGGTCACAAGTAGACAATAATCTTTTCATGCGTTTTGCTAACCCCTTTCCAATGAAACTTTCTGTTCAGGCTAGATAGCATTTCTTAAATCCAGCGTGGCCCAATGACAAGTAGCATTCCCAAATAAGTTCATCTATCATACAGCTAGGTAATAGTAACTTCCACTTATGGGAACATAGCTTATATAGCTTACCTTCGTATATAGAAAATCCTGGTTTGGAGTTGGTAACGGCACTCCTCCAAGCTACACTAATCCTAGGGTCTTGTTGTTGATGAGTCCCTATTTCCTTAAGTCGTCTAACTACTTCAGGTTTAGTTATATGTTTTACCGCGTAAATACCAATATCATTGCTACTACATTTAATATTATCTGTTTCCATGTTGTTTTCTGATGGTCGATTTCTACTGAGTACATCTGCTACCAAGTTGTCTTTCGCTTTGCAATACTGTATATCAAATTGATACTCTTGTATAGCCAAGATCCAATGAGTCAGACGAGCACCTAGCAATTTACACTTTAATAAAAATACTAACGCCTTACTGTCGGTGATTATAGTAAGTTTAGCACCCAGAATATAACTTCTAAACTTTGACAGGCTATGCACTATCGCTAATAGCTCTTTTTCTGTCGTAAAATAGGTTAATTCTGCCCCTTTAAGTGTGCGACTTACAAATCCTAATACCGCTTTTTGGCCCTTCTCATCAATCTGATACAAATGTGCTCCAATAGCAATATTGCTGGCGTCTGTTTGCAAGTAAACTCTTTCTCCTATTCTTGGATGATTTAATACAACAGTATTTATAAAAAGACTTTTCACTTGTTGCAGTGCTTCATCGTGGTCCTTTGTCCATTTCCATTTAATACCTTTGTTTAACAACTTTAACAATGGAACAGTACTTTCCGCGTATTTACTTGTAAACTTCTGATAGTAGTTAGCTAAACCTAGAAATGACTTTAGCTGCTTGCAGTTCTTTACTACACTTACCGACTTCCAATGTTTAAACTCTTTAATACCTACATTTATTTTATTTGTATTTATTTCCATCGTAATGGTATTTCTTTTAAAATTTATTTTTGCTTTCCATTCAAGCAACGTATCTACCCCAATAATACAATCATGAATGAGTTTCAGGACTGTAAGAGCTACAATTTGGGTTTGGTTACCATTTATACTGACAGGTAAATATATTTGTTCAGTTATCTTTTGCATTTTGGCTCCAGTGGCTCCCTGTAGATTACAATGTTTTACGGGTAGTCTGGGACAATTTCGCAACTGACTATTATCTACAAATTTTGAGCTAACACAGGTAACTTCACTGCCAGTGTTAATAAGCGCTCTTACCAGTAGATTACTGATCTTACAAATTATTTCCGGACATTCAGGATAATGGTTTCTACCCACTTCTTGCTCTTCTTTTAACAAGAACTCCCTATCGCTCACTTGTTTTATATTATTAGCTACGTTCTTCTTACCTGTTTTCTTTAGTTGTTTCACTGCAGGTAATGATAGGTTTAGTTTTGTTTCTTTTCTACCTGCAGTGGCTTCCCGTTTCCCGTATTCATTTTACTAGTCGACGGTTGCTGCTCGGTAGAGGTTATAGTTGTTTTACACACTTTATACCCTTTATTAGGTCTGTTCTCTACACTTCTACTTCTACCTTTCTCCTCCAATTCCAGTCAATTTTGTGGTTTGTTACCCGGATATGGGGTAAACCTTTTTTCTTTCATTCGTTCATTGTCTCTCCTCTTATTTGAGTAGAAAGTTGGTTCTTGCTGATCGCCACTAGAGTAGTTACTCAGCTGATTACTTACCCGCTGTAGGTCCCTCTCTAAATCTAGACACTCATCTACAACCATTATGAACTTTTCTAGAGTATCCACTCCTCTAGTAGTGGTTGCTACTCTAGTGCGTTCTGAAAAATGAAGCGCTAGCTTATATACTAGGTCTCTCTCTTCTATTGGTGGTGTTAGATGTTTAACTTGCGCCATTACATTTAGCACATAATTGGTAGTTGTCATATTCATTGACGGATGATACTTACCAAATTCTAGATGATCGCGTACCCTTCTTTGTATTTGAACATTCCAGTACTGAGCTAGAAATTTTTCTCTGAAGTCTGAGTAGGTTTGGACTCTGTCCGAGATGACTTTCCACCACGTACCTGCCCAATTCTTGAGAAATCGGCCTAACATGTCCTTCTTATCCTCGTCGTCCATCAGTTGATTTACACGAGTTACATACGCTTCAAACAGCTTTAGGAATTCCACAGGATTCTCATGTGGGTTTCCTGAAAATGCAAGGTTTTCCGGTTCTTCCTTATAGCCGCCACACCTCACTACTTTGGTTTGCTGTGACTTCATTGCTTTAGTCAGATCTTCCTGCATTACCTTTAACTGCTGTTCCATCTTTTGATGTACTTCGTCACTGTTAGCCTTACTCTCTACCTGTTTCTTAACTTCATTAATATTTACACCCAGTTGGGTACACTCTTCCCTAGTATTCTGGATTTCTTCTTTATTTAGAAGCGATTGTGTTTATAATTCAGCAGTTACTTCGCTGAATTGTTGATTAATGAGTGTTACTTTCTGTTCTAACATTTCATGTAATTCATTTCTAAATTTATTTAGCTTTTCGTCTTGACGGCGAAAATTAGTGTTTACTTGTTTTCTAAACTCATCTAGCGTAGTTTTAACCTCTTCGGTATGCTTATCAAACCTATTATTACTTTCATCTATTTTACCAGCTAAGTTAATAGCTAAATTTGCTATTTCTTCGTCTATTTTAAATGTAGCCTCTTTACTACTTTGTTCTATTTGGCTAGACAAGTTTTCGTTTATTTGTTTCATTTCACTGGACAAATATTTATTAGTATGCTCAATTTTATTATTAACATCAGTTATTAATTTTTGATTACTTTCTTCTAAACTTTTATTATTTTCTTCAATTTTCTTTGATAATTCACTATTTGTACTTTCAATTTTCTTAGTAATTTCAATTTTATTATTTGTATCATCAATTTTACTTTCAATTTTAGTGCTCAACTGCTTAAACATTTGCTCAATTGCTGCCATATCTACTGCTGATGATTTAGCAATTTTTAAATTTTATTATTATTTTTAACAAATAAATTTAACAATTATTTAATAGTTATTTGTAACCTTGAATTCCACTTTTTTTCAAATTTATTAATATTACAATTTAACTAATCACTTGGGTAATAGCAACGCCAAATTATATAACTTTATTTATATAATTTTGTAAGTTTAATCGGGCTTAATCGAGCCCCTTAGTTGGCCGCGCCAAATCTATACAACGCTACCTTTCGTCTAACACAATTATCTAATATTTGTGTTGTTAGATAAAAAGTTACTTACCCGTGATATTACTTTACCTGGGCGCCAGAACAAATCCCAGATACAAATGACACGGTTTCAGCTTAGCTCAGCGCATGGAGACACTCTTTCTCAGGATTCGTTCAGTGATTGTGGTTTTCAAGGGGAATCGTTACAAATAACACTTTAATATTTTTTGATTATTTTAATGAACGTTTAATTAATTATTTTTAAATTTTAAATTGTTAATGGTAGGACTTAATTCTACCCTAACACTTATAATTATTGAGTGAGTGTGAAAAGTAATGATTAAGGCGTTCAAACGACCTATAGCTCTTATCTGGTTTGTTTAAGAGATTGCTATCTCCCAAACCAGTGCTAAAGAACAGGTCTGCAATAATTTGCACGTCCAATACTACACACCACTTTCCATTCAACACTCCTATACTATATTAGAGCTAATCTTATAGGTAAAATACAAACTGTGCTTTTCTTAGTGTCCTTTTAAAATTGTTTATTGTTTTATTATTTGTTTAGTGCTTATTTCATTGATCAATGAATCTATTTCTTACTGTTTGATGCGTTGACCGAAGATAGGAATCCGTAGAGGTCCTCCTTTTGATGGTGTTGCACAGAAGAATTGATGTTGATCAATGCTGTTGAAGATGCCCTGACAATTACAGATGCTGTAGCCTTCTGTAGCACAGGTCCTTCACGGCTGATGCTTAATTAATTAATTATTTAATTAATTAACGGTTGTTTTACGCAGCGAGTGTTATTGAACGTTGGTAATTCATCTACACTGCGGACTACTTCACGAATTAAAACTTAAAATTGCACTTTTGCGTGACTTAAAATTTTCTGTATGTGAATTATACACGCCTAGTGTGTTTAAGTACCGAAC
The DNA here is from genome assembly GCA_034769895.1 of Magicicada septendecula. Taxonomy (NCBI): domain Eukaryota; kingdom Metazoa; phylum Arthropoda; class Insecta; order Hemiptera; family Cicadidae; genus Magicicada; species Magicicada septendecula. The sequence continues at coordinate 113,556,798 of CM068373.1, forward strand.
GAAGAGTGATGTTACCCCTCGCTTTGAGCTGGCGTCAGTTTTAAATACGGGCTGCTGATTGGTTGTACAAATAAATCATGCGTTTTTTCAGTTTTGACAATCTCGAACAGGTCGGTCAAACACTCCGTGACAGGTTCCAAACGGCAGAGAATTTCTTGTCAAAATCGTACTTCCTGTATTTGCAAATCGATTGATTACAGGTATTTGCAAATGTGTTTCCACAGATCTGACCACAGAATATTGTTGCTTAGGTCTTTATCTGTGTGTGTGTGAAAACACCTTATTCCTACGTAGCATAATTCTCTCGTTATTCCTGTTGGCGTGCGTCATCCGTATAACTTCAATTGTTAATTATATTAACTGAGATTGCGGCTACTTATAAAGCTTTTCTTGCTGAATACAATGCTGTTTTCAGAATTGCCGTATATTTATAACTTTTGAAGTTATCGCAGGTTGAACTGATAATTCGCTTTGAGTAAAATAACATGTTTGAACTGGATTCTAATGTCGCGGTGACGTGGTTAGAGTGAGATGGCTGCGATTATACGCTCTCTCTCTTTCTTACGGCGTTACACTCGTACCGTCTATAGCTTTCATATAACGCTCTGATAGGACGCTATTATGAATCGTTATAATATATATATATATATATATATATATATATATATATATCAGATTACTACTGTTATTTTTATACAATACAAAACATGCTTAATATACAATAGAACATTATTCAATACAACAGATACACAGATAATCAGAAAAACTATTCCAATACTTCATCACTATCAGTACCATAACAATAATCATCAATTTTATCTTCGTTCTTATTCATTTTAAATATCCTTTATACAACCTTGTTGTACATCTCACAAATTCCACATCTCAGAATAAACATTACCAACATCATATCAATATAAACATTCCCCTCTTGCATTTGGATAAAATTACATTCCATCACACCTTTAGTTTTAATTTTCTATTTATTCAACATTTTAATTGTTTATCTTTCATTACCACTTCAACTTTGATTTCCTATCAAACATTTTAATCACCAAATTTTAACTATTTACCATTTATTATACACGTCAACTCAAAAAAAATTTCAAATTTATTACCAAGATCCACATTTTCAATTAATTCAATCACCTCAAATTAATTTAATTACATTATTTAAAACATTTTAAATTCATTTAATTCCGTCATAAAATTTAATTACCTACGGTCAATTATTCAATCAAATAAAATATTATTATTGTTATAAAATCAATCACAACTATAAACATTGATTACATAAAATACAATGTACACCCACTGTGTATTCTCAGATACCATACTATAACAACATAACCTAGTACATCATATATCTAACACCAATACAATTTTATGTACAATCTACGTCATATTGTTTACCAAAAAATCATTACCTTATTCCGCTAATTTTCAAAAACCATTACATTCACATAATTAAATGTTCATCAACACCACATATCTAACGTCCATCATCAAAAATTAATCTGATATTAACATAACATATTTCAATTTGTTTACTTGTATTATATTATTACTATCACTATAATAACTATTTACATCTGTTTTATCCATTACAACATAGTAATACTCTACAGGATTACACCACATTACTATATCATAAAACTTGTCTACATTAGGTATGGTCAATTCTCCCTTAATATTTTTTGTCACAATTAAGTACGTTATCATTTCATCATCATAGTCACCATCTGCTACTAAAACACCAATTTTATCCCCAGGTAAGTGCTTATTATAAACAGCATTATCATCATTTACTTCTCCTATTATTACGTTACAAGGTAAGTCTTCATTATTAACAATTATTCTCTCAATTTCTAACCCCTCTACTAACTCTGCATAACCTCTATTAACTTTAAACATTTCTATCTCTCTCAAAATACCTCTCCCATCCCCATTTCATACTCTCATTCCACGCAGAGGCCAATAACAATACAAAAACCCATCCTGCCTTTACCAGGGAAATCACAAAAACTCAAGGGACCATTTGTCTCTCAAATATACTCTAGAGAAACTTACATCCTCATTAACACTTTGAGTACCGTGGCGTTTGTGCATAGACCATCCCCTATGACCAGCGGTTTTTTTAAAAAAAAGCACTGTTGTATAAACACTCACAAATACTTAATACAGTGTAATACAAAAAAAATAATTTCCTACTTTCCTCTTATGAAAATACTTATGGGTGGCCATCACAAAGAGAGAGAATTTAAGTCCCTAAAGAAAAACAAATAACATAACATTATTTATGGACTAAATTGTATAATTACTGAATCAGTATGCTTTTGTTTATTAAATAAAACCTTTTTTTAATTTTTTTTTTAGTATTAATGGCAGTTAAAAAGTAAAATTTCATCCCATTTTTTCCATTCGGTCACTGTCCCCGACAGCAAACTATGGATTTCCATTGCTCCTATTAACAAAATATTTCACCAAAAATATTTCAGGTTGTCAGTTTTGAGTATTTATATGTTTAGTGGTTGTGGCCAGAATGACATTTTTTTGGTATTTTAATTATATACAATTTATTTTATTGCAATTAAACTTGTCCCTGAAGCAGCCGAAGTCGAGTAATTGGAATTTCAAAACTCGCGCGAAATATTCCCGCGCCTACCACTTTCCCGCCGTTTGCCGGTATTGTGTTCACTTTTGTGCAGTGTGTGTGATTCAGTCAAATTGTCTGTGTTTATTGAAGAAATTCTCATAAAATATCTGGAACTGAGGTAGGAAACTTAGAGTATATTAATTACTTATCCACTCGGTCACGTCGATTGTTCTTGCAAAAAGAGTTATATACGCAGGTATTTTTATTGAATTAGAACGCTGCTCGAAAAAGAAACCTAACCTAACAATACCAAGTAGTTGCGAAGTTTTTAGCGGCAGTAAATCGAATTTTCTATTCAGTCACTTTCTCTTCGGTCACGTAACCGGATAGAAATTCCGTGACCGAATGGAACGTTTTGTTTCACGGCCAGGTTTTTCCTATGTTTCCAATTTCTCACAAATATTTTCTGAATTAAACATGAAAACGAATTTTTAAAAGCTCGCCCATTATTAAAAAAAAGGAATTATGTCCACGTAATCAGTCGATTAGCCGATTAAAATATATTGTCAATCAACCGATCAAGAATATTTTATGTCATTTTAGCTGAATCAGTTAGCAGCTTGCTTTATTTTATACCACTTAATACCGCACTACTTAATGAGTGATAATAACTAAATAATCATTAATTGTCATTTTTTATCAGTTTAAGGTATGTAATGAGTTACATTACATACATTCCCATCAATTAATATTACGTTTAGAGCAATCGATTGTTTTCGGTTAATTGCTTAAAATTATAGATCGACAATAAACACCCGAGTTTTTGTTTTAAAATTTACTTAATTTAGAAACAAATTTTATTAAAAACCGGTAAATCTCAATTCAATCCAAATATCAAAACTTTGATTTCTGAACCATTTATAATTTGTGTTGCAAATTTTACTGAATTACATGGGTTGTGCAATTTTTTTTATATATTGCAGAACCACTTGGCACTTTGGAAATTTCTTGAACTATGGCACCAACGAAAAAAAAACTAATTATACCATACATAAATTCCCCCTGTTACATTATAACTACAAACCAGTACTTTGGGTTTTTTATTTCTTTTTATACTTGCACACACTCTCTCACGCTCTTTATCTATCTTTTTGTACCCCCTTTTTATAGAGCTCTTTAATCTTTAATGTTTTTAAGCCAATTGGTCTTTTTTCTGTACTTATCTGGATTTGTATCCCAACGTTGCACACTATTACTTTGCAAGTTACTCACACACCAAACGTTTTGAAACTTTTTATTTCATCGTCACTTTTTTGCACTACCACTTATTAAAGTTGTTTTTTAATACTTTTATATTACTTTTACATAACTTTGGGGCAGGCCACGCGTACTTACACGCGCAGGCCTCCCGACACTATTTCACCGAGACTGTACTGTTTGACGAGTTGTGTTGAACTGGAGGCAGCCTAGCTCGCGTCGTTGTATACTACACAAAGCTTTGGACGATGACCACGTGGCCGTCAAGCGGATGTCGACTTTGTACCTCGTCCTCTCATTGGCTTATCGTTCTCTTGAAATCTCGCGAGACCAGAAAGCTACTGTGCATCGCCAACACATGTTTGATTTTACACAGCGTAGCCACGCGCTGATACTCTGACTCACGCATTCTTTGTCACCACTCCAAGTCGTACCTGACACTGACTGTTACCGAATAGTACAAAGACTGGTTTATTATTTAAAATGGTTTAAAAATTGGTTTACCCCTTTTGCCCCGTTACACAGTACACAATGCCACCATTGTAAAAATATTTCTTCTAACAGATGAGATAGGCGAGAATGTGAGCATTACTATTATCATTACTATAAAGGCCTTAATTGGATGTAATTTTTGTTCAAAATTATAAACATTAGTGTGTGAGTGGATAACTGTGGATAAAAGAGATAACAAAAAATATATTAAAAAAACACAATCAGGCACAACATACCTCATCTTTTGTCAATTGTTCAGAAGGTTCTTGCTTGATGGCAACATCTGTTTCACGTGGTTCATGTAGAATATGCTCTTCCTTCATGCAATCTTCTGATACTGATAAAGCAACCTGGAAATTATAACAAGTTTGCTGTTTAAGTTCTGGCTTACATGTAGTGGTAAACTGATTTGTAATTTACAATTGTTATATTTATTTTAAATTTGTCATTGTTGTCATGTATGCCAAGCATTTGGCTCCACTGCGCGTCAGTTGTCCTTTTCGATAAACCTTGTTCTTGGCCGTCCCAAAGTACACCACCATCATACAACGTAATCCAGAATCTTGCTATGTTAGTTGATGACGGTTGTCGCTGCACATGGCCTATCCACTTCTGTCTATATTCTTTTACTTTAATACAAGGACTAAAGCTACTCATTCCAGTGCTGATATCTACGTTCTTCTGCTGACTGATTAGTTTATACCCAGTGGCAGCTCAAAGGAATCTCATTTCCGTGGCCTGTGTACGTTGGTAGTTGTTCATAGTTAAAGAGTCCACATTTCACACCACAGAGTGAAGCAGGTAATGCCATCACTTTGTAACGGGACATATCGGGGACGGGAATCAATTTTAATAATTGAACATAATTCAAAAAGCAGTCAGGGTTCACCTTTGGTGTACCTCATTTTAACCAACTATACATACAATGTTATTACAAAACACCATGTCTGTGTTTTGTCTCTGGAGCCAGTTAGTCGACATATTACGTAACAACATACAGTTTGTGGCATCTGTGAATCACGGAAAAAATGAAGCCAATATGCGGATTTCACCAGGCGGCAAAATATTGCAGAATTCGCTGGCCTAGCTTCTAGAACTTTTTAAAACCACCAATCAGGGCTTGAATTGGTGATCACGTGACTGTCCTCAAGCCCCGAGTATTGCACCCTAACGCCAGATTAAGAGTGAGTCAACTCGTATCTTTCGACGCGCGGTCAGAAAAAGAAAAAAGTGCTCGAGCTTACTTAACGTCGGCCGACAAATTATCACAAAAATGTAATCGAAAATAGTAGTAAACTATATAATACGGAGTGTACACCTACGGTGAAAAACTTATAAACGATTGGGAACACCGAAGTGCGGAGTGATCAGGGAAATGGTAATTAACACGTGGTGGTGGTGAAATCGACTAGAACTTCTCCGGATTTAGTTAAGTACCAAGAACAAACTATCAGTTAAATATATTAAGCATGTCAAACAAATAATTTAATATTGCAAAATAAAGATTTAAAGAGCTCTATAAATGGGGTTAAAAATGGAATTATAAAAGTGTGAGAGAGTGAATGAAATAAGGAAAAGTACTGGTTCACTAAGCATATAAATTACTTTGTTATAGGTAAGTAATAATTGTTCATTTGTTAATTTTATGCTTGAGACGAATGTTTTAATTTACAAGAAAAAATAAGAAATTTGATTGTCATCCAAGTGAGGAAAAATAATAATTTTGTGTAATAAACAAAAAGTAATTTGTTTTAGTCAGCATAAACAGTGTTTACTTTATGATTTTGCAACTCGAACCAAATAATCCCTCTGCAACTGTTTTCGTCTATACGACTCTGGAGCTTAACCCGAAGGTACGTAAGTTTTTATAAACTTGGAAAAATTATATTAACGCAATAAATTTGTATAGTTACAGTGACGTCCGAACTAGGGACTCGATTATAGCAATTGAAAAAATTTGTATAGTTACAGTGGCGCCCAAACTTTGAGACGATTTGTGTGATTTATTATAATCACACAAATTAGACCTAATACATAAGTTGCAGAGAAGGGTAATGATTGTAGATTGTGATGAGAAAGGGGTAAAGCAAAACTAAGCTAAAGTGTGTATAATTGTATATGTAAGTCGTAATCATATAAAAAATGGAGAATGTAGAGAATCAAATAGATGTAACTGGTGTTAGGGAAACAGAAATTCAAGCAATGACCGAGTCAACGGTTATGAGGTGGGTTAATTCAACTTCAACTGTAGTTGCCATTCAACTGCAACCGTAGTCCAAAACAAAGAATTAAACGAGTCGGCTGTTATAGATGACTCAGGAATTCAGTAAACCCCGACCTCAATTAGTAAAAATAAGAAATCTGATGATAATGAGATGTTGACACGTCACTATAGCATGATGTGTAGCATGAAAGAAAGTTCATAAGTACAAAAAAACGATGTTAGATGTAAAATTCAATGAAGTAAAAAAAGTCGTCCTCGTCTCGCACTCCAGCGTCGGCTGTCTCTCTTCTCCTCTTGTCCAGCGTCGAATCACTTCCTCTTGTCCAGCGTCGTATCACTCTCTGGAACTCTCCTCTTGTCCAGCGTCGAATCACTCTCTGGAACTCTCCTCGTGCTGTTTCTGACGTCAATGGATCTTCTTATGTAATTCTTCTTATGTACTGCTGTTATTATTTAAAAATGATTGTATTTATACTTAGTTACATAGTTGTATGTAACTGGAAAATTTAAATTATTTACAAAAAAATAAATACGCCGTGCGGACGGGCATAAGCTCCCGCTGCACCGTGGATGATTTAAGAAAGAGAACCACTGTAGCTTTTGTGTCCTATTTATACCCATGTCTTGGTCGACACCTGCAGTGGTACGAAATCGACATGTCAGAAACTGTCTCTGGATTCAGTTCCCCCACTCTTTGTCAAATTCGCTATTTCTTATATTTCTGCGAATTGCAGAGTCCTGTAAGTATACTCTTATACTTATCTTATAACTATTTTTACAACACATGTTCACTGTAATTTTGGACATCGCAACTTACCCCTTTCGATTTGTACACAGTTATTTCACTATTACACTCGTACGGTGTGTCACTTTCGCGTGGTTTTCGTACACAGTATTTAGTAAATTTTATTACATTTTATTGTGGTTTTGGATTTTAATTCTTAATTATAGTTTATGAATAATTACAGAAAAACAGTAATTCTGCAATTATTCATCTTGGGGTGGTAAACTCGCCTGCATAGACCTGCGTTCACACACACTAGCACAATACTGGTGTACACACTTTCAGTTACATTTGTGTGTGTGTGCACGTCGATTCAGGTCGAAACACCTGTTCATATTTTTGTCTGAGCCAAGCTTGCAATCCCTGACATGCTTATTTCTAATACATTATTAATTATTTACAGTTTATTAGGTAAATTTAAATTTTTATATTCAATGCTCAGTACATCACTTATTTGTACTGTCGCATTATCCCTCTGCTTGGTAACAAAAAAAATTTAATAAATTTATTTATTATTATAATTTTTTTATTTATTATTATTATTACACTTGAAAAAAAATGTAACAAATAATAAAGAATAATATTTGTCATTTCACCCTTAATTGGAGTGTATACAAACGTCGTACCTCCCTCTTCACACGCTCACTGCTCGTGACCTTGTAGTAGGGTGGCTTTAACAAACAGCTGATCTGACCGGTTTCATTAACCTCGTCGTTTTCATGTGTAGAACTTCCTAAATGACGTTGCGTGGAATTTACCTATTTCTTTCTTCTGTATCTCATCATATACGATGAAAGTGTGTTGTCCTACTCGCTGTCTTAACGTATACGGTCCATTATAAAGTCTGAAGAATTTCTTCGCCGTATTATCACTCCGTTTTCCCACTGGATTTGCTTTGAGTAGTATACATTCTCCCACGTTGAATTGTTGTAGCTTGTGAGTTAGATTAAATCTCTCTACTCTCTTGTTACCTCTTTCTCTTATCCGTTGCTTTGCGTATTCAATTTTCACACTTATTGGTACAGGTACATTTTGGTTATTCGGTTTGTTTATATACTTAGTCCAAAATCTGGTTGGCTTCTTATCTTCTTCTAATTCCATGGGAGTGTATCCTGTTGCTTCACTATAATTTTCGTTAATGGCTTTTTCAAGAAATGGTAAATATTCTGCCCATTTATTGTGTTGATCATGGCAATATATTCGTAAATATTTACCTAATTCTTTGTTAACTCTCTCAGCAAGGTTTCCTTGAGGATGTCTTATGGATGTGAGTACAGGTTGTATTCCATTTTCCCTTAACGTCCTTTCCCATTTTTCACTTTGGAATTGTACACCTTGATCACTGAGTACCTTCTTCATTTTTCCATATAACGGAATATATTTCTGCAGTAGTATCTTTAGAACAACTTTGGTTGTGGGTCGCATAATTGGGTACAGTCGGACTGCCTTGGAAAACACATCGATACATACCAATATGTGCTTCACACCTCGACTTGATCGTGGTAGTGGTCCCAGAAAATCCACTGCAATTAGCTCTCCCTCTGTATGCTCTGCATTCCTACGTATGTGTGTAAATTCGGTCCTTAATTTTACATTATCTTACTCATACATTCTTACCTTAGCTTCTAATCTTCCTTAACTCTTTTCTTAACATGACATTACTTTATCTAATACATTACTTATACAATACATTAACATTCATTACCTTTTATTACATTTCCTTAACATTACCTTTCTGATCGCTATTACTTTCCTGAAATACACTTCCGTAACAGAATACTCTTTTAGCTTTGTAGTGTGTCGCATGATCGGTTACAGAGGAACTGTCTTGGAAAACAACGATATTTTTCTCGAAGTCCTTAATCCTAAGTAGTCTCTGCCCTATTGACTTTTCACTCTTGCTTTCTTCTGTGTCCTTGTATCTCCATTAAGTGTTCGCTTGTTCAGCCGTTCTAACAATTATGGCAATTATTTCCATTCCTAACCCTTTCTTCATATTAATAACAACAATAACATCTTTTACCATTACTTTCTTAAATATTTCTCTACAATAGCATTCCTTACCATCAATAATACATTTCTTAATTAACCCTTTCAAATAATATTCTTTATTTCTTTTCACTAATATTTCTTTTTTTATTTGCTATCATATCCTTAATAAACAACATTTCTTAATTATACTCTCTTATATTATTACACATATTATTTCTTATTATTAATAATTAATAGTTATATTATTTTATTTTAAAGATAATTATTCATTCCATTCGGGTATTGAGTTCTGAGTTCAGTGTGTAGTTCGATCTTACACCCCTCATTATAACAATTACATTGTCCGTCGTCTACCGGACGTATATTGTTCCTTTGTAGCGTAGTCGCCGTGCTTACCATTGTTCTCACCCTCGTGTAAACAACGTCCGCGTTCCATTGTATTACTGCGATGTTTGTTTTTATCGTAGAAGTCACCTGTTCATAGGGTAACGTTTTCCCTCTCTTTCTCTCGTAACAAATGCTTCGCTCTTTCTCAATTCTCTCGTCACTAGTTTGTTTGAGTGAACCGACGTGAACAGCTGTCGACGGTTTTTTCATTCGTCGTTTATGATAACCTCTGTAGTTTTCATACTTACAGTTGTAATAATTGTTCCTATAATTATCGTGCGTATATCTAACATCATACTTACCACAATTTTTCGTAGTGTTTTGTATAGATAATTTACTACGTTTATTGTTAGGCCTACAGTGATATTTATCTCCGTAAGTGTGGTGCCTTAAGTGTGTCATCTTATGTGACTTACTAGTGTGTGTGTGTGTCTCACAATAGGGATATCGCCATTAATAAGGTATGTTTTATTAACCTTTATTTGCTTCTCCTCCTTAATGTTAATTACTTTTTTATAATTATCGTTAATAATTACGAACGTATTTTCTCTCTTATTTTTAATTCTTATGGTTTGTTTATATTCTACTGCCGCAATGTGCGTATTAGAATCGTCAGTTCTTTCTACTAATTCCTCTTTTGCTTTCCTTTCTTCTCTTAATTTTTCGGTCTGTTTTGTAAAAAATTCTGTTAACTCTTCTATTTGCGTTCTAATATAATTTTCTTTTACTTTTTCTGTTTGTTTGTTCTCTACTTCACCAAATACGGCTTGCATCATAGCTTGAAGTGCTTCTCCCATCCTCAAACTTCCTGATATTGCCATGGTGAATTATTATTAAAATATTTATTTATAATTTATTATTATTAGTGAACCGTTCCCTACTTATTTATTTATTTCTGTATCTTTATTAATAGTTATTATTAATACTCATTACAGTTACACCTGTTACATAGACAATAATATTATTCGTGGGCGCCAGCTGTGTGATTACACAACAATTAACATTACATTCAGTTACTGTTTAATATAAATAATTATTACATATTATACATTTTTTATTTAACACACTCTTATATTTTAGAGCAACCATTTAGCTACATAAAAAATTTTAATAGTTAAATGATGGGGATCGGGCCATACGTTCATGAGCTACAATTTATATAACAAATTTTTGTACATAAATTTAGGCATGTCGTGCCCCACGTCCACGGCGACAAATATATGACGTATTTAATAAAGTTGAATTTAATTTCAAATACAAATACACTTCTATTTGTGTTTGCGGAGCCCCACGTTGGGCGCCAAATTATATGTAACGTATTTATGTGTGTGAATTTTTATATGTACTTTAATTTGTATAGCCCCACGTTCTTTGGGAGCCAAATATGCAACAATACATATACATAAACACATATACATATACACAAATTTAGCGTGACCGGTCTCACGTTCAAGATTGACAAATTATGTAACAATATAACATTTAAATTGGGTTTCAGGTGTATCTGCAATAAGAACTCTATATAACTTGTAACGGTATTTCAAATTTATTTGATATTATTAAAAAATTGTGCACATGGCACTGACTTCGATTTAAAACATTCGTTATTATTTGTTATTATGCCGTAAGGCTTATGCTATATACATCCTTACTGACTAAATATTCTATTCTACTAATTACTGTATTAAAGAAAAATCTCATTTTCATACTACTCAGTCAATTAATGTGTTTCAAAATATCAATATTTAAATCTCTTTTTATATATTGTAATGTACTCAAAATATTAATAGTTAGTGAATTTATCTTTTGATTCTCAGTACTGTTTTATCTCAAATACTAATTGTTTTCATTTAAATGCTTTGTATTCATTTTATTTCATATTAATTTGAGCTCTTGTTACGTTAATCGTATTTCTAAAACATCTATGTTTTTAATTCTACTTTACAAGAAACATTGGCTCTTACTTTAAAATAAAATAGAAATGTCTTTAATTGTCTTTGAGTTCATTGTGCGATTAAGATATAAATAAGTTGTTTATCACCTTATTGTCGTCAATCATACTCGATCATTTTGATCCATCTGTAGTCGTCCTCGTCTCGCACTCCAGCGTCGGCTGTCTCTCTTCTCCTCTTGTCCAGCGTCGAATCACTCTCTGGAACTCTCCTCGTGCTGTTTCTGACGTCAATGGATCTTCTTATGTAATTCTTCTTATGTACTGCTGTTATTATTTAAAAATGATTGTATTTATACTTAGTTACATAGTTGTATGTAACTGGAAAATTTAAATTATTTACAAAAAAATAAATACGCCGTGCGGACGGGCATAAGCTCCCGCTGCACCGTGGATGATTTAAGAAAGAGAACCACTGTAGCTTTTGTGTCCTATTTATACCCATGTCTTGGTCGACACCTGCAGTGGTACGAAATCGACATGTCAGAAACTGTCTCTGGATTCAGTTCCCCCACTCTTTGTCGAATTCGCTATTTCTTATATTTCTGCGAATTGCAGAGTCCTGTAAGTATACTCTTGTACTTATCTTATAACTATTTTTACAACACATGTTCACTGTAATTTTGGACATCGCAACTTACCCCTTTCGATTTGTACACAGTTATTTCACTATTACACTCGTACGGTGTGTCACTTTCGCGTGGTTTTCGTACACAGTATTTAGTAAATTTTATTACATTTTATTGTGGTTTTGGATTTTAATTCTTAATTATAGTTTATGAATAATTACAGAAAAACAGTAATTATGCAATTATTCATCTTGGGGTGGTAAACTCGCCTGCATAGACCTGCGTTCACACACACTAGCAAAATATTGGTGTACACACTTTCAGTTACATTTGTGTGTGTGTGCACGTCGATTCAGGTCGAAACACCTGTTCATATTTTTGTCTGAGCCAAGCTTGCAATCCCTGACATGCTTATTTCTAATACATTATTAATTATTTACAGTTTATTAGGTAAATTTAAATTTTTATATTCAATGCTCAGTACATCACTTATTTGTACTGTCGCATTATATATATATATATATATATATATATAATATAAACAAGTTCAATTAAACATGTTGATAAATGGGGTGGAATTTGAGAATACCTTCTTGGTAGTCTGAGGGTTAAATTTAGAGGTAATTTTGTGGAACGATTTTCTAAAAAGACACAAAGCAGTGATTGATTTTAAGAAACGGGTGTTAGAGTTAGATAAAGAAACTAAGCCGGTTAGGGTCAGTTTTAAACGGGTAATAAATGATATAAGAATTTCGGGAATAAGGGTAGTACACCATCCAGCTGATAGGGGGGACACAGAAGCTAGGGTGAATGCATGCAGAGAGAGAGAGATAGATGAACGCGGAGAGAGAGTATGGGAGGAGAGGGCACATAAGTTTCGTAGTGAGGGTGGCGTTGTAGGGAGTCCCCAACGTAAAGCGTTGTGGCGGGTTGTGGAGAAGTATAGAGAAGTGTTTGCTGAGTTACCTGGAAGAGCCAGGAACTATGAATGCGAGTTGAAAGTACGGGAACACACACCTTTTGTGCAGAGAAGTTATCCAGTGCCTTTTTCTAAGCGTAGAGCTGTTCAGATTGAGTTAGATAGAATGATTGAGGGGGATATAATAGAGAGATCAGTGTCACCTTATTCAAACCCTTTAGTTGTTGTTATAAAAAAAGGATGGTAAAGTGCGATTATGTTTAGATGCACGCCGTATAAATCAGATTATTATTCCTGACCGGGAGTCACCCGAACCCATTGACGAAACTTTTCAGAAATTCAGCGGGGTTAAGTACATGACATCATTAGACTTAACCGCGTGTTATTGGCAGGTTCCGTTAGAAACAGAGAGTAGGAAATACACTGCTTTTTTGTTTAATGGTAAAAATTACCAATTCAAACGACTACCCTTCGGACTCAACACTAGTGTGGCTAGTTTTATAAAATGTTTAGATGAGATTTTGCAACCAAAGAACTTAGAGTTTTTAACTGTGTACGTAGATGACATTTTAATAGCTTCAAGAACGTTATCAGAGCATGTAGAACATTTGGAGTATGTACTAGATAAGTTACAAAGAGGGGATTTAACAGTAAATTGGGAGAAGTCAAAATTTTTACAACAAGAGATACATTTTTTGGGGTTTCATTATTTCACCGGACGGAATTCAGGCCAACCCCGTAAAAGTAGAAGCAATAATGCGATTCCCTGAACCTAAAAATATTAAACAATTGCAGAGTTTTTTAGGTTTGTTATATTCTTTTTTTTACTGCTAATAAAATATAACTTTACACTTAGCCAATAATTGTATTTAATTTCAAATGTCGGGCGCCATCTTGTGATATATTAAAACGTGAAATTTTACTTACCTTTAAGGGCAGGAATTCGGTTAAGCGAACTAGAGTAGCGGAAAGTGTTATCTGAATTAATGACACTTTGTTATATTGTTTACCATATGACATTACCCTTTTTATTTATATAATATGGAATTCCAAGATATGGAAAGACATACACAAGACATTACTACGTAAAACAAACAAGCGATTATCCGCCAGGTGGCGACATTCAATTTAAATTTGATTTCCCCTTCCAAAAAACATAGTTATTACCTTATTGAAATATTAAACATATTAAATATGTTTATAGATATATATGCATTTATTTTGCACAACCCAGCACTTTTTAATAATCTTTTATTATTCACTCTCTCTCTCTCTCTCTCTCTCTCTCTCTCTCTCTCTCTCTCTTACTCTCTGGTACAATTATTATTATTATGAGCTCATTTCAAATTACGGTATACCATTTTTGTTAATGGATTTACTGAATTTTGGTCATTTTTATAATTTTTTGAAATATAAGATGGTTGTACTTAGCTGCAAATTTGGGTTGACGACATCGCACTACTCGAATCCTTCGAGTGCACCGTCACAGGTTTATGTAATTTTTATAGGAAGTTCCAAAAGAATTATGCACAAATAACCTCTAAATTAAGTGCGGTATTACAAAAGAATAAACCATGGAGGTGGGGAGAAGCGGAAAGAGTTACATTTGATGAGATTAAAGAAAAGTTTATGAATATGATAATGATGAACCATCCCGATTTTCAGAAAAAATTTTATTTACAGACGGATGCCAGCAACTTAGCCCTTGATGCGGAACTATACCAGGAGGGTGAGGATAAGGAACATCGGACAATCGCTTTTGCTAGCCGGACTTTGTTAGCAGCGGAGAGGAACTATACAACCACCGAGAAGGAACTGTTAAGTATCGTTTTTGCAATGAAGAAATTTCGTACATACCTTCTAGGGAATCAGACCATTATTAGGACAGATCACAAGGCGTTATCGTTTTTAAACACTGCAAACTGACACACAGTCGACTTACCAGGTGGGTGTTAGCTTTACAAGAATATAATTTTTCCTGGGAACATATAAGGGGAGTAGAAAACAAAGTACCTGACATTCTCTCAAGGGTAGACATGGAGGGGAATAGAACTGGGAGAGAGTTGAATGAAATAGAAATTTTTCGGTTAAGTAGAGAAGATAGGCTTTTTGGGGAAGAGTTGAAAGACATTAAGAAAATGCAAAGATCAGAGGTTAAGTTAAATAAAATCATATTAAGTTTAGAATCCAACTTAGATCATTCTGTATATAGCCGATATTTTCAAATATATCAAGGGAGTTTATTCAAAAAAGTAGAGGGGAGTGAAAGTGATTGGAGGTTAGTTATACCGGAAGGGTTGGTAGACAAAATAATATGGGACTGTCATATTCGGTATGGGCATTTCGGGGCTAGGAAATGTGTAAACGTACTGAGACAATCATGTTTATTTAAAAATATGGAACGGACAGTTAGAACATTACTCTGGGGTTGCGATTTATGCCAGAGGTCAAAAGTGGCTAATTACCGGTTGGTTGGAGAAATGAAATACATTAAAGTAGAAAAACCTTTTGATTTAGTTGCGGTGGATTTGTTCGGCCCACTACCAAAGGGTAGGGGAGGGGTGATGTACATTTTTGTAGTATTAGACACGTTCACTAAATTCGTAAAGCTGTATAGTGTCAAGAGGGCAACGAGTAGAGTTTTAAGTGAAAAAATAACGAAGGATTATATGATCAACACCGGGAAACCTAAGCTAATACTCTCTGATCATGGGCCCCAGTTCATTAGCGGAACTTGGCGACAAACTCTGGGGTGGGAAGGAATTATACCTAAACACACAGCGGTATATCATCCCCAGTCAAACCAGGCCAAAAGGGTCATGCGCGAATTAGGTAGGATTTTTCGGGTGTACTGCCATACTAAACACAGTGAATAGCCAACCTATGTGAATAAAATCGAAGACTGGTTAAATTGTATGAGTCAACCGGGTTTACGCCATATGAGTTAGTTAAGGGGACACGCCCACCGAGAATTCTGGAACAGCTGTTCAACTATCCACCTGTGAATAATACCAGAGGTCTGGACATAAAACTGAAACTCGCAAATGAGAACTTATTGACTAAGGGGGAAAGAAGAAAGCGACGTCATGATGCTACAGGTAAATGCACTAGATATGACCTAGGCCAGTTGGTGTTGGTGAGGCGGCATGATTTGTCCAACGCATAGGACAAAGAAATTAAGAAATTCTTTTTGCTATATGAAGGACCGTATGAAGTAATTGAGATTAAAATGGACAATGCATACGTTTTGTGAAATCAAGTGACGCAGGAGATAGTGGGTACCCATAACGCCACAAATTTAAAAAAGTATTGGTCAAAATAAAATAAATCATGTACTGTAATTGTATATAAAAATTTAATGTTTTCAGAAGGGACCCTCCCCCATTTTCAGGCGGCCACGGTCTCACCAACCCTGGTCGTGGATTTTGGACACATAGGGACAGGACCCATGGTTGTAGCCACCTCCAATGGGAGTGGGACAAAGATGGTCTTTCCCTATCAAATTGGTAGAAACTAGAAATTTACATAGTATAAAGAACAGGGAGGGGGACCCCTAAAGTCCGTGGTTAAAGAATTACAGAAAAAGAGGTGCATAAATTGGCACATCCCACGGACCAACGGTTGCCTTAATTCTAAATTACAATACAATACGGCAATCTTCAAGCTTATAAACTGGTGTTGTTTGTGGTCTGTCAACTCATCCCTTGATAGGTAGGTTGTGGAGGAGTTTTGTGGTTGAGTAAACAAACCGAAATAACAAATTTCCTGTATAATCTGACTGAATGATGGCCTATAGAGATGGGGTCGTAGATTGGTGGTTGGGGTTTTTGTTTTTTTCATGTCCGGACAGGGGGGCAGGTAAGGAATTTAGGGCGGCCAAAAGGGTTGTTATTCACATTCATTGACGTATGGGTTCTGTTCGTTTTCGATCGCATCTCGATAGACCATTATTCTGTACATATAAAATATGATCTATTCACAGGTAGTTAAAGAAAAATAATTTGTGTAAAAATCCTAAAATAAAATAATCATGTAACCTAAAGGTTAAATTATTATTTTGTGGTACCTGCTATGTTAGACCATGAGTAGAGATATTTGGTTTAGAATGCAATCATGGAGGAACTTAAGGAAAGATTTGAGCCAAACAATGTGATGTCTGTAAACTTTATTGAAAAGCATTAAGGCGACACTAAACAAACTGAACGAACTAGAATCATTTTGAATATAATGTAATTAAAGTAACGGAAACTGTTTTGAACAAATGAGGTAATGAAATTAAATTTGAGTTGGAATTAAATTAATTTAAAATGTGAATGTCAGTAATGAATTTAAATTGATTGTGATTGGAATTGTAAAATAAATGGTAACTGATTAAAATGTAAAGATTAAAATATTTGTTCAGATTCAAAATTGAAGCTAAAGTGGTCATATTTGTAAATCCCATTTGAATTTAACAAGGAAATGTTTGTGTTGAGATAGTATTTGTAAAACAAGTCATGTATACAATTGTTGATGTAAACAGGTATAAATAATAAACCTATGTTATATGTTTAACTGTAGATTCCCCGTTTAAGTGCGGCCATGACCTCACCGGATCATGACCGTGAAAGTAGTTAATTATAGCAAATCATAAATTTTAATTGTTAACCGGCTTACGGTTTGTTTTTGTTTTGTTAACCCGGTGGTTGATTAAATTTAGTTGGGGGGTTATTTTTAGGGGAATCTACATTTTTGGAACAGGGCTATTTTCACCCATATAGGGGTGGTGGTCCATTAGGGGTGTATTCATCATTATTAGTAGGTATGTAATACTGAATTTTTACTGTAACGCCGAAGCAAGGATGGGGGTGGAATAAAAGAAAAAAAATGTCCACCCCTTCCGCATCAGTCCTTGTGGAAGCAACTGGGTGCTACAGTCCAGGGGGGTCATAGTGAGTGTGGATGGGGGGTGACCAAGTTACAGGCCACAAGGGAGATGTGGTTTACGGCTAGGATGAGGCCGGCGATGGCCAAGACGCCTAGTGCAGAACACAGCAAATTGTAACGGGTATCAGAGGTTAAGGGACTGGGGGGGGGAAATTTAGCCTAAGATTAAGTTGTGAGTTGATGATAAAGTATTCTTGAGGGTGCAACCTGTACTTTACAGTAAGATTGTTATGATGTATTTGTATTTTATGTAATAAATTTGTAGTTTTGGTGGGTAATAGTGTTTTGTGAACAGTATACAATTTGTAGGGGATTTATACGTCTTAGATGTAGGTATACAGTAAGTTTATATTGCCATTAGCAAATTAAATAAGCAACCAGTACTTTGAGAAAAGTCAACCAGTACTTTGAAAATAGTTAACCAGTGCAACTAAGAGGAGACAAATCAGTTGGGGATATGGAATAATGGAAGACCGCTTAGTGATATTTTAATTGAATGTTTCAGAGTCACGTGATACTGTGGTGACGTGCCTGTCTGATTTTATGGTGTTGGGATCTCGAACCGAGAAGTCCAGTAAGGTCGGATAGGTTCAGCCACAGCCACCGGACTAGGGGGGTAAGTACCCATGATTTTAGTACAGAGTTAAGGGGGGTTGCGGCGCTATATCCTCGCTGATCCTCTTAGGTTTTAGGCAGTGAGAGTTTTTATGCTTCGGCATAAAACCTCTCATTGGGGGGGGTATTGTAATGGGACATATCAAGGACGGGAATGAATTTTAATAATTGAACATAATTCAAAAAGCAGTCAGGGTTCACCTTTGGTGTACCTCATTTTAACCAACTATACATACAATGTTATTACAAAACACCACGTGTGTTTTGTCTCTGGAATCAGCTAGTCCAGACATATTATGTAACGACATACAGTTCGTGTCATCCGTGAATCACGGAAAAAATGAAGCCAATATGCGGATTTCACCAGGCGGCAAAATATTGCAGAATTCGCTGGCCTAGCTTCTAGAACTTTTTAAAACCACCAATCAGGGCTTGAATTGGTGATCACGTGACTGTCCTCAAGCCCCGAGTATTGCACCCTAACGCCAGATTAAGAGTGAGTCAACTCGTATCTTTCGACGCGCGGTCAGAAAAAGAAAAAAGTGCTCGAGCTTACTTAACGTCGGCCGACAAATTATCACAAAAATGTAATCGAAAATAGTAGTAAACTATATAATACGGAGTGTACAACTACGGTGAAAAACTTATAAACGTTTGGGAACACCGAAGTGCGGAGTGATCAGGGAAATGGTAATTAACACGTGGTGGTGGTGAAATCGACTAGAACTTCTCCGGATTTAGTTAAGTACCAAGAACAAACTATCAGTTAAATATATTAAGCATCTCAAACAAATAATTTAATATTGCAAAATAAAGATTTAAAGAGCTCTATAAATGGGGTTAAAAATGGAATTATAAAAGTGTGAGAGAGTGAATGAAATAAGGAAAAGTACTGGTTCATTAAGCATATAAATTACTTTGTTATAGTTAAGTAAGAATTGTTCATTTGTTAATTTTATGCTTGAGATGAATGTTTTAATTTACAAGAAAAAATAAGAAATTTTATTGTTATCCAAGTGAGGAAAAATAATCATTTTGCGTAATAAACAAAAAGTAATTTGTTTTAGTCAGCATAAACTGTGTTTACTTTATGATTTCGCAACTTGAACCAAATAATCCCTCTGCAACTGTTTTCGTCTATACGACTCTGGAGTTTAACCCGAAAGTACGTAAGTTTTTATAAACTTGGAAAAATTATATTAACTCAATAAATTTGTATAGTTACAACTTTAAAACTTAAGCAGCATATCTCTGCAAATTTATTTGTTAGAGTGCTTATAACTGTGCCGCACATGTTTTGAAATATGGATATTTTCTTCTCCAAATCATAATTGACATCAAAATTTACCAGACAGCCTAGATAATTAAAAACGTGTACTTGTTCCATTGATTTGTTAACACACAATATTTTTCCGCTTATTGCATATTATTTTAGTCAAGAGAAATATATTTTACTAAATAAAATTCAAAATTTCATTTCATGCATAATACGTTACATACTTTTTCAAAATGTTAGGACATAACATTAACAGTACACCAAGTTAATACACAAAATTGGCCTCAACAGACAGCAAGGAGTATACAGATAAAACTAGGCTACTCTCTTACATTCAGTACTAAGTTATACAACATGACATATAACAGTTTGTAAAGTAGGAAATATGTTATGCAAAATTTTCAGACTCTACAAATATTGGGAAAATATGTTGGCTGCAGTTGCAGCTGTATGATTGGATAAGTAACATACTTTTATTCTGAGTCACAAGTTTGTTAGCAGTTTCCATTACCCTTTGGGAACTAGCATAATTTTCATTAGCACATGTGATAACATAAAATCAGTTTTTGTCATGTTTTGTACTGACTCTAAGCTTTCTTCATCATCTTGGACATATTATACACACTTAAGTATGAAAGAAGTAGTTTTTTTTTAAGTTGTGTTGGTTGTATAAAATGCAATATATTACTTATTGCAATATTTTACTAAATTATAAATTATTTTGAAAAATAAAATATTTAAAAAAATTATTAAATTATCTAACTGTTAATCTAACACTTGATTGTATTTAACTTGATCCTCAGATTGTAAAAAAATATCTGGCTCCCCAAAATAGGCTAATATAGACAATGCATTCGCATCTAACTGACAGTATTAAAAGTGAGAGAGGGAGTGTGTGTGTGAGTGCACTCATGTGTGCGTGCGCGCACACATGTATACAAATAAAAGTACATTTCATGGTATTATTGCAACAAAAATGAATTAAATTTAAATAACTGATGGTCATTCTTCACCTCAAGGCATAAAACACTGTCATGCATAATGTACCTGATCTTCATGCTGGTACTTTGTCAATTCCTCATAAGGTTCTTGCTTGACAACATCTGTTTCATAAGTTTCATATAGAATATGCTCTTCCATTATGCCAACTTCTACTTCTGACAAAGCAACCTGAAATTGAGACATAAGCTGGTAGTTTAAGTTCACCACGTCTGTCTTGTCTGGTTGCAAAATGATTTGTAATGTTTAAACTCCTTATTGTAATTGTTATATTTATTAATTGTAATTATACAGGAATACGAAAACAAAAATAACACAACGTAATTAAACAACATATTTGATTATGTACAGAAAGGTCTGAATTTCAGTTATTACTAATCTTCTTCTGTACTGAACATTTTACTTTAGTTTACAGTACAGGTATCAATTACATTGTAAATGTTGTAGATTATCCTATTACTTGTTGTAATGTGACACTTGCATGTTTTGCTTTGGACCAGTTTTTAGTACTTTACAATAATTTAGTTTTATAAAGTTATGTTTCACAGTCGTTTACTTACATTAGTCCTACAATACGTTTTACATTTGGAAACGTGATTTAATTCCAAGTTGTTTTATTTTACCCAAACTTAAATATTATGACTGGCAGTTTTAAACTGAAGAGAAGAATTATTTGTTGGAAAGAATACTGAGCCAATCCGCGAGAGATGACAAGTTGTGCAAGTCATGGCAACCAGTTTCAACCTGTACAACTTTGTCAGTTGTAGTGGAAAACATAAAATAATCTTTTATATTAAAATAGAAATTTTAGTACACGGCTAACTAAAATGCATTTGAATACAGATGCATTCTGTATTTCCATTAAAATCCAATGGACGTTTGAGTAAATACAGAGAGAATTGAATACAGGCTACATGGATATCTGATGCCAGCAACAAGAACTAACAAATTAAACCAGGAAAGATAGCCTAAAGCCTGTGAAACATTTGGGGGGGGGTAAAGTTCCACAGAGAAACATGATGGAGGTTAAGTCAACACTGTGAATATAAAGAACGAATTCTCTACTTATTTATAGCAATCACCTAAGCTTGTGATAGAGATTCTGTGACTTGGATAGTGACTCTGATGATTACAAATGTACATTGTTACCACTTATAAACTTTTATATAGTCTCATATATTATAAGTAATATACTCACAGTAACCTTTAAGTAGGGGGGACAAAGTTACTCGCGTCCGCAGCATCCTTAAGCTGTACGTGTCCCCTGGGTGGTGCTAAATGAGTAACAGTGCTGGCAGATCTGACATCCAAAGCCAAAATATGAAAAAAAGAGTAACAAAACTGTTCTTATGAGGGCAAAACAGACAGTGACAACTCTGAACATTCTCCAGTGGAATGCAGGGGGCCTTTCTTCTACAAAAATGACAGAACTAAAAAAGATAGTTAACCAAAATAAAATGGATATTCTTATAATTAACGAAGCCAACATCATGGCAGAAAACACCCAATATTACAACATCCCACACCACACAGCATACACACTCTTCAAGCCAAGACAAATAGCTAGTGGAATACTTGTATCAGTCAGAAATTCCCTAAAATCAGAATTCAAGACCATAAAAGGAATCATGATACCGCAGAAATAGTGAGTTTGACAACTTGGGAAGGAGCTAAGAAATTTACAATATACGGCATATACAGCCCGCCTAGAAGCAAAAACTTGTGCCTGGATATACTTGACATCTCCCCAGCCACTATCATAGTAGGAGACTTTAACGCCAACTCCCCGAATTGGGGATACAAATATTATAACCAAGCAGGAAGAACTGTTGAAGAATTTCTCAACAGCCATAACTTGGAGCTGTTGTACAAAAAAAAGAAGATATAAAGGCATTCCTACATTATACAGGAGACTCCACAAACCCTGACATTGCTATGGCATCCTCTGATCTCTACGATAACAGTAAAAAACAAGTACTAGAAGACTTAGGAGGAAACCATCGAGCTCTCCTACTATCGATCTCGTTAAAGGTTCCTAATGGAAAGAAAACCGAAAAAACAAAAATACTGGAAGATTTCAAAATATGGAGAAGAGAAAGTACCAAAATGAAGCAGCAAGTGGCGAAGGCAAAAAGAGATTCTTGGAACAAATTCTTAAAAACATTGAATTATAGAACAGATGGAGGAAAGGCACATAAATTTATAAGTAGACTAAACAACAAACATCCAGAAAACCAATCCCAACCATTTAAAATTCAAAGCAAGGAGATTACAGATGACAGTAAAATAAATATTTAGAATTAATATTAGGCAATTACCTGTATTAACGTTCGTCTTGTGACTTATTTGGTTTTCCCCTAAAACGACGCGTTTCGAGAATAAATTCTCATCATCAGGTTCAAATTCTATAAAAACATCAAATTCACCCAAAAGGGGTCGTCAACTAGTGAATACACAAACACAAAAAACACCACACATAATTCAACACTGACACAGTCACGGCACAGCCCGATGCGCATCGTCTCGTTGCCGACGACCAACTGTTGCACTTTGTCTTATACGACCGTTATCATTGCCCGCTGACCCATCGATATCGATGGCCGTGTTGTACAGCAGATTCGATCGGAACGAAGCTTTGTCATTAAGTAGCTGGTCCGTTTGTAACTTAGAAGCCCTGTATATCTCATATTCCTCCACAGCGTTCATGTATGCACCCTTTTTACAATTATGAAGCAATTTAAAGTTTGTGTGGAAGTCTGAGTACTTGTGATTATACAGCATTAAATGCTGAGCGTAACTGGATCTAGTTTTCGAAATATCACTTTTGGGCAGGTGTTCTTTAAAACGTTCGGCTGACGGCCTGCCCGTTTGTTTGAAATTGATGAACTTATGCAATTGCTAAAAACAATACTCAAACAAAATTATTTCTCTTATGATAATGAGTATTTCATGCAGGAGGATGGTCTGGCAATGGGGTCACCTTTATCGGGAATTTTGGCGGACCTATACTTGAACCACTTTGAGAATACATTTTTAATGTCTAGTCTTAATAAACAGCGAGATAAAATTAAATTTTACGTGCGCTACGTTGACGACACTTTTATGATATTCAAATGGAACGAGTAGACAAATAGAAAATTTGAAAGGATATATGAACAGCATAAACATGAAAATCCAATTTACCCTAGAAATGGAGAATAATAGCTGCCTGAACTTTCTTGATCTCACTATCAGCAAATATAATGACCGTTTTAGATTCAAAATTTATAGAAAGCCCACCACCAAGAATATTACTATTCATGCTGATTCGTACCATCCATATTCCCAAAAAATGGCAGCCTTCAACGCGTTCGTTCATAGAATGCTTGCTATTCCCCTTGAGCAAAAAGACAGAGTGGAAGAGACTAATATAATCAAAAGTATAGCTATTGCTAATGGGTATAACAGTGGAATCATAGACAAGCTTATAAGAAAACAATCGGTAAAAATCAATAGTAAAAGCAGATTAACCGGCCCATCTAAAGAAGATACTAAGTTTATAGTAACTGAGTACACGAATGTACTCCCAGTCATTGTAAAGAATGAGCTGAAAAAACGTAAAATAACAGTGGCCTTTAAAACCACAAATAACATCAAATAACGTTTGGGACAAAGAACTCATATCCCGGCTGAAGAGAAAACTGGAGTGTACAAGCTTGAATGCGATGACTGTGACAAATTCTATATAGGACAAACGGGCAGGCCGTCAGCCGAACGTTTTAAAGAACACCTGCCCAAAAGTGATATTTCGAAAACTAGATCCAGTTACGCTCAGCATTTAATGCTGTATAATCATAAGTACTCAGACTTCCACACAAACTTTAAATTGCTTCATAATTGTAAAAAGGGTGCATACATGAACGCTGTGGAGGAATATGAGATATACAGGGCTTCTAAGTTACAAACGGACCAGCTACTTAATGACAA
Source organism: Magicicada septendecula (assembly GCA_034769895.1). Classification (NCBI taxonomy): domain Eukaryota; kingdom Metazoa; phylum Arthropoda; class Insecta; order Hemiptera; family Cicadidae; genus Magicicada; species Magicicada septendecula. Next base: position 113,581,751 of record CM068373.1, read on the forward strand.
AGCTTCGTTCCGATCGAATCTGCTGTACAACACGGCCATCGATATCGATGGGTCAGCGGGCAATGATAACGGTCGTATAAGACAAAGTGCAACAGTTGGTCGTCGGCAACGAGACGATGCGCATCGGACTGTGCCGTGACTGTGTCAGTGTTGAATTATGTGTGGTGTTTTTTGTGTTTGTGTATTTTAACTAGTTGACGACCCCTTTTGGGTGAATTTGATGTTTTTATAGAATTTGAACCTGATGATGAGAATTTATTCTCGAAACGCGTCGTTTTAGGGGGAAAACCAAATAAGTCACAAGACGGACGTTAATACAGGTAATTGCCTAATATTATTTCTAAATATTTAGTAACGTGACTTGGAGACAAACAAAATGAACAGTAAAATAGCAAATTATTTTAACGCCCACTTTTGCAATGCCCATAAACTGTCACACAAACTTAAAAAACAAGAAAAACACATCAAAACAAACATCAGGAACAAAACAACAAATAACAACGACGGACTGAGGCAGATTTTCACCTGAGATTTTACAGAAGAGGAGTTGAAAGAGGCACTCAGTAACACCAAGAAGAGAAAACAACCGGGACCAGACAACATCTTTGCAGAATTTATTCATAATTTGGGACCAAAAGCCCCTAACTACATTACTATTGGTATATAATAAACTTTGGAACTCTAGAGATAGCCTGCCTGATGAATGGAGGAAATCAATAATAGTCCCCATATTAAAACCTGGCAAACCAGCAAACATTTTAAGTTCATACAGACCTATAGCATTAACATCTGTACTAGCAAAAATCCAGGAGAATGATCTCAGCCAGACTGTGCTGGTATCCATAAAACTAAAATCTGCTTGCAGAAGAACAAGCAGGCTTCCGTCAAAATCGCTCTACAACATACCAACTGATAAAACTCTCTCAAGAGATAAAAGCAGCATTTAACCGAAAGGAAAGCACCCTGGCAGTGTTCGTCGATTTTAGTGGAGCTTACGATTCCGTGTGGAGAACTAGACTCATTCAAAAACTAAAAGACATCAATATAGAGGGAAACATGCTGTCTTGGCTTTCAAGATTTCTGGACCAGAGATGGGCCAGAGTCAAATTCGGTGAATCCTTCTCCAAATACAAACAGACAAAAGTAGGCCTACCCCAAGGAGCAGTACAGAGCACCACACTCTTCAATGTTTTCATAAATGACCTCCCAAAAATTACAAAAGATAAAAATGTCAAAATGGGAATGTTCACTGATGACGTAGTCATTTGGACCTCAGCCAAAAACAATGCCAAGCAGCAGAATGTATTAGAACAAAGAATGAACGAAACCTTGGACTTCTTGCACAACTGGGCCTCTAAGAACAACATGAAAATTAACATCTCAAAGACTGCTTACAATTTTTCATGATGCGCCATAAAAATGACAACTAAAACTTGAAGATCAACAACCTGAACCTTCCGAAAGCGAATGTACAAAATACTTAGGTGTACACATGGACAACAAACTATCTTGGAAGGACCATGTGACAAACATAGCAAATAAAGTCAACCAAAAACTGAGACTTATAAAGCATCTTGCTGGAGCTACCTGGGGTTGTACGCAGGACACTCTGAATACCCCATACAGAACCTATATAAAACCAGTCATGACATATGGAGTGAGATACTTGTAACAGCCAGCAACTCTAATCTGAAGACATTGGAAACAACACAAAACAATGCCCTACGGCTGATTAGCGGAGGTGTGAAGACCACACCTGTCCTTTCCCTTCAGCTGTACACAGGCCACTTACCGATTACTTCAGAAATAAATCAACAAGCTGCCATCTCTCTGGCCAAAATAAAAGCCTTACCATAAGCAAAATGGGTAAAAAATAGCCAAGACGGGACACATCTGAAGACCCAGACATTACCAGTTAATACTGCCAACAAGTACTTGACACTGCTGGGCATCACAACTGAAATAGAACCTTTTTGCCCAAAAATTAAACCTACAGAATACCAAACAATCAACACCAATCTCTCTCTTCTGTCTGATATGAAAAAGCAAGATGCACCTTCCACAATCTTGCACCAAATGGCACTAGCAACCATCAATGAAAGATATCCCCAGGATGAGTACCTTAGAATCTATACAGACGGATAGCTCATAGGAAAACATGGAAAGGCTGGCGCAGGAGTACATTGTGAACTGTTCTCCCACTACATTTCAGTGGGAGAAAATAAAACCAGTTTTGACGGAGAAATAAAGGCAATAAATATGGCATTACAACAACTCTTACTCAGACCACTACCTTTTAAAAAAGCTGTTTTTCTTGTTGACTCCAAGTCTGCAATCCAGTCTATCGCATCAAACAGACAGCCTATAGATAGCACTGTAAGAGAAACAAAGGATGCAATAAACCTTCTCAGTAAATAAGGGAAAACAATAATTCTCCAGTGGATTCCCTCACATCTAGGAATAAGTGGGAATGAAACGGCCGACCTGCTAGCTAAAAAGGGCACAACATTGCAAGGGAGAAAAACACTACATAGCACAAGAACAATCAAAAGACTTGTTGAAAACAAAACACAAGAGATGTTCACCAATGAGGCCAGCCTTGCGCCTAGTGGTAAACGGTGGAAAAACATTGGAAACACTTGGGACAAAAACAAAAATATACCCAGAAACCAAGCAGTAGCGAACTTCAGACTCAATACTGGTCACGACTGCCTTGCTGAACACCTCCATCGTATTAAGATCTACAGATCCCACCACTGCACAATCTGTAAGCAGCTGAATACAGTGATGAACAGAGACCATCTTCTTGTATGTTCAGGATTGGATCACTCTTATCAAGAGACAGGGAATCTACCAAAACTCTATGGGATGCCAGATGACAAATGGAATAATTCAATGTCCTGTCATTAGAAAACAACAATAACAACCTTTAAGTAAGATAATAATAATTAATGACAATTTACATTTACTGTAGTTCATTTATATTCCATCATGTCTTATTAACCCTTACCGCTACTTGGGCAGGGCAGCCCTGACATGTATTTGTAAATGAATTTACATTATTGATGGGTGTGTATATATATATATATATATATATATGTATATATATATATACCAACACTCTGGAGACTTTAAGAAACTATTTGCACAAAAGTAAAAAATACATCAGCCAATGTCCGTTTGATTACAAACATCTTAAAAATTCAGAATCCAAATGTATCTGACTCAGTAGAAAATACTTTAGTGAGGCCAGAAAATAGCATTATAGGTAATAACAAATTATTTAATGGCCTAAATCTATTCCAAAGGCTGTCACCACTGGAGTCAACATAATTACAATTAAAAACTAACAGGCTGTTGAACCATGGCTAATTTCTCACAACTTGGGTTATTTTCTGAATGTTTCGACCATCCAACATTTCAATGGGTTTCAGAAACATTTAGAAAACGAACCAAATTGTAAGCAATCGAACTCGGCCCTACAGCCTGGTAGTTTTTAATTTAATAAAAGGTCTAAATTTGAAGATTTATCTGATATATATTTTTTTTCAACGATATGACACACTGATCAACTATAAATTTTTAGAATAAATTAATTTGAAAATTATTTTTTATTTATAGGTAAGCTATATTGGTAGTATTCAATAACAATAGATACTGGGTGCTGTATAAATGCCACACATAACACAATACACATTGTCAACTCGCATTGCAGGCAAAAATGCTGAAATTAAAGTGCACTGGAATGGGTAAGAAAGGAAAAATTAAAAGGAGCTGTAAGGGTTAAGGTGCAATTTTTACAGGGTTAGATATTGTTCAATCCAGTATGTCTTTTTTCTTTTATATTGGTATATTTTTTTTTTAATTTAGACGAACAATTGGTATTAGTATAATTGCGTATCTTTTAATTTTATTCTACAGCAGTTCACATTTGGACATATGTTAACTCTAAGATAGTACTACCATCTTAGACATAATGTGTCTAATAGTAGGTAATAGTCTGTTATGCAAACTACGATTGGTTATTGATTACAATGCTGATGATATATAGTATGCTCAATAATACTTTCATGAAATCATACTAACCTAGTTAATGGATACAGTAAATTGTTGAGAGCTACTAATTTTTTTTCCGTAGGATTAGCCCCAAATATAAAATAGCTGGCCATACACGAGCAGATTTTTGCGACGGGCCAGATCCACGGATATTTTTGACGGACCTGGCCTCCCGATCACAGGCCTGTCGTTTCCCACTAACACTCTTCATCGCCAAGCCATCGGACGCACTTCATCTCCTCTCCTCTCTCGGACGACATCGGCGCGGAGTCAGCCGGAAGGAACGGCCGAAGAATAGAACCGGCGTTCTTGCATCTTCGCTCTCCAGTTCCGCGACTGCGATGGATTTCGCTGGGCCGGCAGCCGACTCTACAACCGGTGCCGGAAGAAAAGGAGGACTGCAGTACGCCACGAACAGAGGGCGCAGCCGCCGAACATCTCAGCGCGGCACTACCAACATCACCGTTCTCGCCACTCGGTCCTTTTTAGGGCCACCAAAATAACTAGAGTGTACAATTGGCGCCATTTGTCATGCGGCAAGCCTTTTGTCCGGTGACAAGTGGCGCCCAACGTGGGGCAGCGATCATCTTGCGGATGCAAGATCCATCCACGCCAGCGAGCTACCAGCCGGCACACCAATCAACATGGCGCCCAACAGACACCTCCACAACATCTGGAGAAGAGCAGTAGGCTGGCTACCGGAGAGCATTCAAGACCCGGTGGAGTTGTGACAGCAGCGGTATGCGAACATCTGCTCTCCGGTACCAGCGGTGGACACAGCGAGCCAATCCGGCATAAGCAGCCGCCGAGACGTGACCAACTACGTGTTCGGAGCTAGCCAATCAGCGATCCTGGTTAGTTAATAAAACCCGGGCCAGCAGAAAATTTTACGCACTCTTCATCGCCAAGCCATCGGACGCACTTCATCTCCTCTCCTCTCTCGGACGATGCAGTTCGTCCCGTCGCCGGCGTACCTCAGGGATCTGTCCTCGGCCCCGTTCTGTACCTCGTGTACACGAACGACCTGCCTGTTTTGCCCGGAGTCACGTTGTCTTTGTTCGCTGACGATGCAATGTATCATTACAGCTCTGTGTCCCCGCGTTTTGCGAGTACACAGCTGCAGCGTCAGTTGGACCAGCTTCCGGGCTGGCTACGGAAATGGCGGGTGACGATCAATACGGAGAAATCCGAGGCGATCTGTTTCACTCGTAAGTCCGTCTCCCGATGCCAGCCCCTCTCCCTGGAAGGGAGGCCTATCGCCTACAAAGAGTCGGTGAAGTATCTAGGCGTTCGACTAGATCGTCGCCTTTGCTTCAACGCCCACGTGACGGACACCCTTGCCAAGGCTCGCGGCGTCCGAGCCAAACTTTACCCATACCTCGCGTGCCGCAGCCCTCTGGCGCTGCGCACGAAAGTTACCCTCTATCTGTTGTTTCTCCGGTCTGTATTGACCTATGCGGCACCTGTATGGTGGTCACTTGTCTCCGCCACCAACAGGCGTAGGCTGGAAAGTTTCCAATCCAGAACCCTCCGTTCCTTGTCGGGATCTCCTTGGTTTGTTAGAGACAGTGTAATTCGAGGAGGTCTACGAGTTCCTACTCTCTCAGCCTTTGTCTGGTCATTAGCTGCGACTATCTTTGCCGCAGCTGAGACCTCTTCCTTCCCTTACCTCAGGACCATCAGCACCATGCAACCACCTCCCCCTGTCCGGGTCAAACGCCCTCGGGCGATTCTCGATGACCCGCCATAACTTTAAGTAAAATTACTTAAACCTAAATTTGCATATTCACCATCTGACCATGCCCCAGAATTTACCTGCAAAGCTGCTTCCTTCCTCCCTTCCTAGTATGCCGACCGCGCTGAATGCCGCTGCTACGCGCTATCACTGGCACGGAGGCTCTCTGCCTCGCGGGGAGCGACCGACGCCTCACGGCGTCTGCACGCGGGACTGGGAACGGGCGACATCTGTCACCTGAACCCGTCCTTGCGGCAGTGCCCACTGATTGCTGAAATTTTTAAAATAAATAAAAATTGAAAACCTTTCTCCCCCGCCTTCTCAGTTAACTGGTTGGCGGTTGTCCATTCCTGTTTCTAGGCACCTGTCGAATGAACCAGAACTACGTGTATCCACAGGCAGCCATTGGGCTCGACCCAGATGCTGCAGTCATGCACCGGGTGCAAAGACGCCCCGCTACTATGATGCTACATGCTACCTCTCTCGGACGACATCGGCGCGGAGTCAGCCGGAAGGAACGGCCGAAGAATAGAACCGGCGTTCTTGCATCTTCGCCCTCCAGTTCCGCGACTGCGATGGATTTCGCTGGGCCGGCAGCCGACTCTACAACCGGTGCCGGAAGAAGAGGAGGACTGCAGTACGCCACGAACAGCAGGCGCAGCCGCCGAACATCTCAGCGCGGCACTACCAACATCACCGTTCTCGCCACTCGGTCCTTTTTAGGGCCACCAAAATAACTAGAGTGTACGATTGGCGCCATTTGTCATGCGGCAAGCCTTTTGTCCGGTGACAAGTGGCGCCCAACGTGGGGCAGCGATCATCTTGCGGATGCAAGATCCATCCACGCCAGCGAGCTACCAGCCGGCACACCAATCAACATGGCGCCCAACAGACACCTCCACAACATCTGGAGAAGAGCAGTAGGCTGACTACCGGAGAGCATTCAAGACCCGGTGGAGTTGTGACAGCAGCGGTATGCGAACATCTGCTCTCCGGTACCAGCGGTGGACACAACGAGCCAATCCGCCGAGACGTGACCAACTACGTGTTCGGAGGTAGCCAATCAGCGATCCTGGTTAGTTAATAAAACCCGGGCCGGCAGAAAATTTTACGCACTCTTCATCGCCAAGCCATCGGACACACTTCATCTCCTCTCCTCTCTCGGACGAAATCGGCGCGGAGTCAGCCGGAAGGAACGGCCGAAGAATAGAACCGGCGTTCTTGCGTCTTCGCCCTCCAGTTCCGCGCCTGCGATGGATTTCGCTGGGCCGGAGCCGACTCTACAACCGGTGCCGGAAGAAGACGAGGACTGCAGTACACCACGAACAGCGGGCGCAGCCGCCGAACATCTCAGCGCGGCACTACCAACATCACCGTTCTCGCCACTCGGTCCTTTTTAGGGCCACCAAAATAACTAGAGTTTACGATTGGCGCCATTTGTCATGCGGCAAGCCTTTTGTCCGGTGACAGTACATACGTAATTCCCAAAACGTGCCGAATCATTTACGAGAACCTGAAGGATGAATACATGAAGGTAGGCATAATGATGTAGGAAAATTTAGAAAGTAAAATGAATTTTATTACACAATTAACATAGAAAAAGTAATGTAAGTAAAACAAAAAACGCATATTCAAGAATGAAAATATAAACCAAATGTTTCATCAACATAGAAAAGTAGGAGACAAATAATTGTTAAAAAAATTTAACACCAGACAAAAACTATAATAACATTTTATTGATTATTGAAGTGACATTTTCATAGAAACCGACTAACATGTATAAACTATAACTTTAACATGTTTAAGTTATGTTTGTATATAAACAAGGTTTATACCATAAACAACATCAAATAAACTATAAGCAAAACAGGTACCTTCGATCAACTGTTTAATAGTTATTATTTATTCACTTTGGTCCAAAATGAGTGTAGTAATCAGCCAGCGATGACGATGAAGTCGAGTTTTCAGTATGGGGTGATCCATAAGATGTGCCACGTATTTCTTCAGTATTCGTGTTGTTATATGGAAATTCAAATAGTTGTGTGGGAGGTGATTCAAACAAATCTGTGTAATCAGTCAGTTGTTTCTTCATTCCTCGAGTTACGACTTTTTGAATTAAAGCCTCTGCAAGGATTTGCTGAAACTCTTCCATTTTACGCAATTTCTCCTAAACGTAGGTGCCAAGTGCAGCTCAGTCGTCCGTGCTTGTAGAAGGAGTGTTGAGGGCAGTACTGCATGTTTTTATGAATGTAGAGAGGTCTTTTTCAATCTCTTTGGTTCGCGTCTTCTTGGTCTGAGGTTCTTTGAAAACCTGGAAAACAATAGAAGAGGTGTTTATGAGACAATATAACAACATATTATTAATAATTTCGTTTTTTCAGATGCCACAGACCAAAGAAGAATGGAAAAAAGAGGCAGTTAAATTCTCGAAGAAATGGCAGGTGATAAACTGCGGGGGATGTATTGATGGAAAGCACATAAGAATTGTGAAACCACGGCACAGTGGAGCATTGTACTATAATTATAAGAAGTTTTATAGTATTGTTTTAATGGCTATCGTTAATGCTGATTATGAGTTTATATTTGTTGACGTGGGCAAACAAGGAAGACTGTCAGATGGGGGTGTTATTGAAGCTACAACCTTTTATGAAGGATTACAGTCAGGAACGTTAAAATTACCAACTAATGAAGAGACGGATGAAGGCTTAAACTTCAAATTTTTTTGGGGACGAAGCATTTTCCTTGCACAGCAGTGTTTTGAAACCGTACGCTCAACGGGCTCTTAATTATGAAAGACGTGTTTTCAACTACAGAATCTCACGAGGTAGAAATGTTGTAGAAAATGCTTTTGGGCTAACGGCGTCTAGGTTTCGGCTTTTACATACAAGCATTAGCATTGAACCTCAAAAGATTAACTATGTTGTTATGGCAGTGTGCATTCTGCATAATTATTTAATGCGTTCGAGCACTGCGTACTACAATACTCAGGTTGTTGACCGAGAAAATCAAATCACTCACGCAGTGGAACCCTGTTCGTGGAGGGCTGTTAACGAAGAAGATTTAGTCCTCTTACGGCCTCCCACCACCCCTAAATTCCCTCCTTTGGATGCCACGGACAACCGAGAGAAGTACCTGCATTTTTTTAATAATAAAGGAAAAGTGTCTTGGCAAGATGAAATGATAAACAAAGGAAAAGCTTAACTTTTCACTTCCCTAGTTTTATAAGAATATCTGTAGTTTAATGTGTTACGTTTAAATTAAAACTACGTTATGTATAACTGTATCACCTGTTTAATGTTTATGATTAATTAAATTATTATTAATTTAATTAATTAATTACGTAGGTGTAGGTATTATAATAAGTTTGTGGGCATAATGTAATGCTATAACGTTACTGTGGAACACATAAATTAATTCAATATGTGTACAGTATAGATAAAAACTCAATTATTAATAGTAATTATAGAGATATGGTAGTATAAGAATTTGTAATATACATATATATAAGTAATATGTAAGATAGCCATTTGAATAGTACAAGGTTCGGCTTGCTGCGACAATCCGGCGTCGGCCGAAGTAGTGAATAATATACTAAATATAATTTACCTTGACCGTCTTTGTGACTGCTTATCTCTTTCTCCTTGTACTAACACAACACGTTTCGGATTATTTCAAACCATCATCAGAGTATAATAAAATCAGTCGATTATGACTTCGTTGAAAATATTAAAAGTACACAGAAATATTCATACACATGTCCCACAAGTATGACTAACGTACGCGGATGTGAGTGCGCACTTGACACTTGTTGACAACGTACTGCACAGTTTACTTGATCGTTCTCGATTGTTATGTTGAGGTGTGTAATCTATGTTCGTGTTATCTATAATTTTATCATACAGTATATGTGATTTAAACTCTAATTGTTCATTTAATATATTGTTAGGGTCCTTTTTGAAGGCCCGGTAGATTTCAAATTCTTCTATTGCATTCATATATCGTCCTTTTTTGCACATATGTAGGGGTATGCAATTTGTTGTAAAGTTAGTATAATTGTGATTTGATGAAATGAGGCGTTTAGCATAAGTTGATTTAGTTATATTTGAATTACTTCTGGGTAGGTGTTCTTTACATCGCTCGAAAAAACCTCTGCCAGTCTGACCTATGTAGTGCTTATCGCAGTCATCGCACACCATTTTGTATATGCCCGTTCTTTTTTCAATTGGTCTTCGTGTGGCATTGTTTAGTATTTTCTGGATATTATTATTTGTTCTAACCATAATGTGGATGTTATGCTTTTTAAACGCATTTTTAATGATCACTGAAAAATTGTTAGTGTAATCAATTGCCATATATGTAGCGTTTTTCTGGATGCGGTGAGCGTTATTGGTTCTATATTTGTGTTTATGTATCAAATGTTCAATCAACGAGCTGTGGTAACCATTTGTGACTGCAATATGTTTAATTATGTCTAATTCTTCTTTGTGGTTCGTTGGATCCACTGGTACACTGTGTAGTCTGTGTATCAGACTGTTAAACGCGGCCATTTTTTGCGAGTGTGGGTGGAAGGAATCGGCATGTATGACACTATCGGTTGTAGTGGGTTTTCTATAGGTATATCTTGTAGTGAAATCTGTTATTATGTTTTTTAAAAGTTAAATCCAAGAAATTTATGGCGTTGTCAGATTCCATTTCGAGTGTGAACTGTATATTTGCGGTAATGTTGTTCATGTATTGCAACATCATATCTGCTTGTCTCGCGGTTCCATTGAAGATAACGAATGTGTCATCTACATATCTTTTATAAAACGTAATGTTATGATGCCATTTATTATGTGACGATAGCAAATACATATTTTCAAAGTTATTCAGAAATATGTCAGCTAACAAACCGGACAAAGGTGAACCCATTGCAAGGCCCTCCTCTTGGATAAAAATTTTGTCATTGAATGTGAAGTAATTCTGTTTCAATATTACGTCCAGTATGAGCAGCAGTTCTGTTATTTCCTGTAAATTTAACTTTCCTGTTTTTATTAAACTAGTTTTTAGGATGTCCAAAGTTGTCTGTACTGGGACATTTGTGTAAAGATTGGTTATGTCGAAGGAAATTAACTTATGCCGATTGTCAATGTTGAAGCCTCTAGTTAGTTCTATAAGCTCAATGCTGTTTTTTACAGAATGATTGTTGTCAAGGGTTATGTTATTTTTTATTAATTGAACTAATTTCTTGGAAACTTTATAACCCGGTGCTGTTGTGTAGTTTACGAGAGGTCTTATCGGTATACCTGGTTTATGGATTTTAGGTAAACCGTTAAACTGAGGTGCATGTGCGGTTATAGGTTTCAATCGGCGGCGCGCAGTTTCATCGAAAAGATGTGTGCACTTGTTAATCGCTTGATTGATGCATTTGACATACTTCATTGTGGGGTCCGAATCTATGGATCTTATATTGTTACTATGGATAAAATCATATACTTTTTCTTGATGTGTGTCTTTTGGTAAGATAACTGTAGTGTTGCCCTTGTCAGATTTAATGGCTATGGCCTTATGTTCGTTTAGCTTATTTTTAATTTGTTTAACAGTTTTTATTTCGCTTATGTATTTCTTTTTTAATTTGTCAGATAACGGTTTAATGTTGTTGTTATCTGTTCGTATATGTCTATCTACTTTACTGTTGATTGTGACTTTCAAGTCGTTCTGCGTCTGTAAATTTGGTACACTTTTTATGGCAGCTTCGGTCAGAATCAATTCTTTAATTAAGTGGTTTCTATTTAAATCTGGCAAATTATACTTGAACCCTTTATTAAGCACATTCATCTCATGTGAGTCGAATTTAATATCAGTTAGATTGGAGACTCGATTATAGAATGTATGTTTACAGCCAGCGAATTTATGGTTGTGTTGTCTTTCGGTCACATAATAAATGGCATCATAACATTACGTTTCATAAAAGATATGTAGATGACACATTTGTTATCTTCTTTAACTTTTAAAAAACATATTAATAGATTTCACTACAAGATATATAGAAATCCCACTACAACCGATAGTTAGTTATTTCTGAATAACTTTGAAAATATGTATTTGCTATCGTCACATAATAAATGGCATCATAACATTACGTTTTATAAAAGATATGTAGATGACACATTCGTTATCTTCAATGGAACCGCGAGACAAGCAGATATGATGTTGCAATACATGAACAACATTACCGCAAATATACAGTTCACACTCGAAATGGAATCTGACAACGCCATAAATTTCTTGGATTTAACTTTTAAAAAACATAATAACAGATTTCACTACAAGATATACCTATAGAAAACCCACTACAACCGATAGTGTCATACATGCCGATTCCTTCATCCCACACTCGCAAAAAATGGCCGTGTTTAACAGTCTGATACATAGACTACACAGTGTACCACTGGATCCAACGAACCACAAAAAAGAATTAGACATAATTAAACATATTGCAGTCACAAATGGTTACCACAGCTCGTTGATTGAACATTTGATACATAAACACAAATATAGAACCAATAACGCTCGCCGCATCCAGAGAAACGCTACATATATGGCAATTGATTACACTAACAATTTTTCAATGATAATTAAAAATGCGTTTAAAAAGCATAACATCCACATTACGTTTAGAACATATAATAATATCCAGAAAATACTAAACAATGCCACACGAAGACCAATTGAAAAAAGAACGGACATATACAAAAGGTGTGCGATGACTGCGATAAGCACTACATAGGTCAGACTGGCAGAGGTTTTTTCGAGCGATGTAAAGAACACCTACCCAGAAGTAATTCAAATATAACTAAATCAACTTATGCTAAACACCTCATTTCATCAAATCACAATTATACTAACTTTACAACAAATTGCATACCCCTACATATGTGCAAAAAAGGACGATATATGAATGCAATAGAAGAATTTGAAATCTACCGGGCCTTCAAAAAGGATTGTAACAATATATTAAATGAACAATTAGAGTTTAATTTGAATTATGAAAGATATCCGGGCTGTTTGGCCGTGGTCCCTGGTTTAAAACAAAACCAAACGTTTCGGCAGCTCCACTGGCTGCCATCATCAGTGGTATAAAATTTTCTGCACTTTGGGTGTCTACGTGCAGGCCCACAGTACTGTGGTATAGACTAAAGCTGTCCTGCCATGCTACCTGTACATATAAATTCAGCAAAGTCCCACGTACAGGTAAAAATGACACCATCAACCAATCACAATAGAGATGGTGTATGATTGGCTCGCACCAAGCTACGCCATTATGTACTCACTTGTTTTCCAAGAAATACTGTGGGGAAGGCTGCTGATTTCCCGCGATGCTACCTGTGCTAATTGTTTACTAATTGCAACCACCGCACAGGTAAGTACAGCATCACCGGCCAATCAGAAACAAGAAGGTGTGTGAGAGGCTCGCATCACGCCATGCCATAATGTACTTAATGAGATGCTTTCGCTCCACCGATGTAGTCTACCTAGAGCTGTTGCCAGGGTAGGCTGCGTCACTTTTTATGGCGATTTTTGCTTGTGAATTTCACCGTTATTTATACATTTATCAAAGTGAATTCTTCAACATATCTTCATCTGTATTCATCTTCATCAGTGTGCTATAAATTACCAGTGTATTGTGTCGTGCGCGTGTGTTTTTGTGACTCGTGTGCAGTGCGCGTCTGGTGTTCGTGTTCTTTGTCTGTCAGTGTAGTGATTCAGTGCTGGTGAAAGTCACTCTTTCCTAGCCCTTTTTTGCGTCTTCGACGTTCATTTCGGCTCATCCCGAGATGGCGTCGAACGCAACTCCCGTTCCTTTGCCGGCACCGCTGGTAACCTTAATGGAAACCTGCGGTACTGGTCCTCATTCTACCCCGCTGCCGTCCCATACAATCAGTGATAGTGAAAGTGAAAGTGATTGTGCGTCGATGTGTAGTGTGGGGACGGGGGAAGGTGAATTTTCGCTTGTGGAGGGCAAGTCTGCCAAACGCAAGCGAAAATTGGTCGCCAGCCCGCCACCGGCCGCTGCTACGCATCGGGTATCTAGTCCCGGTAACAGCGCCAGCCATCCGACTCAGTCTCCCTCTCAATCTGTGCCCAAGCCTAAAATTCCTCCGATTGTCATTCCCGACAATCGCAATTATAGGGAAATTCTTCGTTCCCTCCAGAATCTGCTTCCTTCGGCCAAACTCGAGGCCAGGTGCCAAGGCTCCTCGCTTCGAATTGCGGCCACAACAGTCCCGGACTTCCGATCGGTCCAACAGTTTCTTACCGATCGGAAGATCTCCTTCCATACTTTCGCGCTTCCTTCAGAGCGCGAAATTAAAGTTGTTCTTTCCGGACTTCCTTCCTGGACCGCCCCCGATACCATCAGGCAGGAGCTTGTCGCCTTAGGCTATTCGCCGACGGCGGTAAGTGTACTGCATGCTGGCAAGGGGGAAGATCGCCGTCCTGTGAATAGTTTCCTAGTGAAACTACTCAAAGTAGGCCAGTTCGAGGAGGTCTATGGCCTCCAAAACTTCCTGCACCTTCGGGTGCAAGTTCGTACTTTTGACCCGCGGCCAGGCCCCTCGCAGTGTTTTAACTGTCAGAGGTTTGGCCACTCCAGCTTATTCTGTAATCACCCTCCGCGTTGCGTGCGATGTACTGAGCCTCATCGTGGGTGTGATAAGCCCAAGACGGGGTTCACGGCCATTTGCTGCAACTGCGGCGGGGACCATCCGGCTAGTTATAGAGGCTGTAGGGACTTTATATCAGCCATGAAGCTGCAGCGGACTCCTGCTCGCCCTGGCGCGCAGGCAGGCCGTGTTGCAGGTCCCCTCCCTAACCGCAGAGAGGCCTTCCCACCTCTCTCCGGAGCATCATCTCAGGCCCCGGCAGCAGTTCCGGCTGCTCCCAGGGCCCCAGTTCCGCCTGCAGTCGACGTTTCGGCGCCGCCTGCAGTCCCTTCTGTCCCGGCGCCTGCCGGAGCGCCCGGTCCTTCATACGCGGCTGTGGCCGCTACATCAGTCCCGCCTTCCGCTCCTCGGAACCACAAACCAAAGCGCACTCGTCGCCGTCAGCGACAAGTTCCACAGGCCTTGCCTGTAAAACCTCAGCGGGCCCCGCCCGCCCCCAGCCATCAACCTAAGCTCCCAATTGAGCAGACCCCACGTCCGTCCCCGAGCCCTGCGCCATCTGCAACACCGGCCGAGGCCAGCCAGGTCCGTCTTCCGGAATCTCGGGAATCTTCCCGGGCCCCGGTGGACCCCCTGACTGCCTGGGCTGAAACTTTGGTAAACAACATCAGGTCTGCTCCAGATACAACCACGGTTCTCGCCCTGGTGTTTCAATCCCTGTCTACCCTCTTTCCTCTTTTTCCTTTGAATGGCTAGGAGTCTTAGGATCGTTGCGTGGAATGCCCATGGGGTAGTCCCTCGACGATCTGAACTGATGACTTTCGTAACGGAGTACGACGCTGATGTCGTCCTCCTTTTCGAGACTCATCTGGCTCGCTACCATACCTTCAACCTGCCATCTTACATCTGTTTTCGTCAGGATCGTCCCCAACGGCCTGGCTGTCGCCCCTCGGGGGGGACAGCCGTCTTAGTCCACAGGCGGATATCCCACAGGCCACTACCCCCTTTAGATACATCTCTTGTTGAAGGTTGTGCGGTGGCGATAGACGCTGGCGGATCGGAGTTGCGCGTTGTTGCGGCGTATCTCCGGCCCGGCCTGCGGCTACCTCCACCGCCCGAGGAGTGGGACGCTCTCCTCGATCATCCCCTACCAACCATCGTAGCCGGCGACTTAAATGCCAAGCATCCCTCCTGGAACAGCAGAGTAGCCAACGCCTACGGAAAATCTCTGTATCGGTTCGTCTCCGACGACCCGGTACTTCAAGTTATCGGCCCAGAAGACCCTACTCACTTCCCCTTTTCCGGTCATCGACCGGACTTCCTTGACATTGTCATAGCCAAGGACGTGACCCATCACATCCAGGTCTCGTCAGTGTCGGATCTCTCATCCGATCACAATCCCCTTTTTATAACTGCCCGTGAGCTGTCGGCCTCACCCCGACCTCCCGCTCAGACTGTTAGGAGAGTCAACTGGCGCTCCTACCATGATGAGCTCTCACGGCGGTTACCATCACTCCCCGCGGACCCGGTCGTCACTTGTGACGATTTGGATCTCCGAGCCACTCATCTTCAGGAGTTGGTCCAAGGTGTCATGGATCGACACACATATACTCTCGAGGTGAATCATCGTAAATCGGCCTTACCTGCGGACGTACTCCACGCCATCTGGCTACGGCGCAATCTCCGCCGCAGATGGCAAAGAACCCGTGATCCCGGCGTCAAAAGGCGCTTTCAGGCCCAGTCTCTTTACGTCCAGCAGCTACTGCGGGACGTAAACTCTGATCGATGGGACTCATACCTTGAGTCTCTTGAAGTCGACCACGCCTCCGTCTGGAGAGCGGCGAGTAGACTGACCCGCGAGAAGAGAACTCGCAACCCACTTGAAACTCCGAACGGGGTTGTATCTTCATCAGAAGGCAAGGCAGAGGTCTTCGCCGACTGCATGGAGGTGCAATTTACTGTTCACCAAGGCGTCTCGGACCCTGCCCACTCGGCAGAAGTCCGTGACTTCCTATCTGGACATTTTTCACGCCCTCCCGAAATCCCAGCCCTCCCGTTCGACAGGGATGAACTAGTTTCATCTATCTGCCGACTAAATCGCCGTCGCGCCCCCGGTCCTGACCGGATCGGGGCCGCTGCTCTACAAAATCTCCCGGCCTCAGGCGTTGACCTCGTTCTTGAGCTGTTTAACTCCTGTCTCCGGCTACAGTACTTTCCCCGCCTGTGGAAATCAGCCAACATCGTAATGATTCCGAAGCCTCGCAAGCCGCGCATGCTTCCTGAAAGCTATCGTCCAATCTCTCTCTTGCCAGTCATCTCGAAGGTGTTCGAGCGTCTCCTGCTGGCTCGCATCTCGCCGCTGCTAGATGGTTTCATCCGCAGCGAACAGTTCGGGTTTCGCAGAGAGCACTCGACCACGCTTCAATTGGTCCGCGTTGTTACGCACTTGTCAGACGCCACCAACAGGCGAGCGGCTACGGCCGCCGTACTGTTGGACGTGAGCAAGGCCTTCGATAAAGTCTGGCACGAAGGTCTTCTCTTCAAACTTGCCAATTCCCCTCTACCATCGACCATAGTGTTTTTCCTCCGGTCGTATCTCAGCGACCGAACCTTCAGGGTGAGCGTCGACGGGTCCTGTTCTACAGTTCGACCCGTCGCCGCCGGCGTACCACAGGGATCTGTCCTCGGCCCCGTTCTGTACCTTGTGTACACGAACGACCTGCCTGTCTTGCCCGGAGTCACGTTGTCTTTGTTCGCTGACGATGCTATGTATCACTGCAGCTCCCTGTCCCCGCGATTTGCGAGTACAAAGCTGCAGCGTCAGTTGAACCAGCTTCCGGACTGGCTACGGAAATGGCGGGTGACGATCAACACGGAGAAATCCGAGGCGATCTGTTTCACCCGTAAGTCCATCTCCCGATGCCAGCCCCTCTCCCTAGCAGGGAGACCCATCGCCTACAAAGAATCGGTGAAGTATTTAGGCGTTCGACTAGATCGTCGCCTTTGCTTCAACGCCCACGTGACGGAAACCCTTGCCAAGGCTCGCGGCGTCCGAGCCAAATTATCTCCTTTCCTCTCGTGTCGCAGCCGCCTGGCCATGCGCACGAAACTTACCATCTCTCTACTATTTCTCAGGTCTGTATTGACCTATGCGGCACCCGCCTGGTGGTCTCTTTTATCCACCACCAACAGATGTAGGCTGGAAGCTTTCCAGTCCCGAACACTCCGATCCTTGACGGGGTCCCCTTGGTTTGTAAGGAACGACGTGATTCGAAGGGGTCTCCGTGTTCCTACCTTGACTTCCTTTGTCCGGTCGCTGGCTCTAACTCTCTTTGCTAAAGCCTCGACCTCCACCTTCCCGTACCTACGAACCATCAGTGCATCAGAACCACCACCGCCCATTCGGGTCAAGCGCCCTCGGGCGCTTCTTGATGACCCGCCATAACGCCATCCTCTTTAAATTAAATACAAACAAGTAATCATCAGTCCTAGACCAGAGTATTTCACCAAACTGTCCTTCTCTCCTTCCTGTCCACCTCCTAGCACGCTGAGCCGGCTGCTTGTCGCTGTCATCATTCACTGGCACGGAGGCTCTCCGCCTCGCGGGGAGCGACCGACGCCCTCAGGGCGTCTGCTGACTGGACTTGAAACGGGCAACATCTGTTGCTCGAATCGGTACCAGCGGCAGTGCATTAAACAAATAACAGTTATACTCCCCCGCCTTCTCAGTTAACTGGTTGGCGGTTTCCTTTTCCAGTCTTAGGTAACCAGTCGACATGTACCAGCACTATGTTTACTTCTGGCAGCCATTGGACACGATCCAGATGCTGCAATCAAGCCACGGGTGCAAAGACACCCCGCATCCATAATGCAATGCAATCCACCGATGTCTTCGCTGACGCTCAGGCTCATAGGCATCGCTGCCTAGGACGATCCTTGCGAGCCCCCACCAGTGGTAAGCGAGCTTGGATATCGCCTAGGTAAAGAGGCCGGTGGACACCTCTCTTAGTAAGGAGAGGTATCTAACGAAGCCGGTCATTTGCCCAGCTCATAGTAAGCCTGAGCGTTTCAGACCCGCTTGCGATCCGGCTCGGGCCGGACCCTAGGTTCCTGGTTACCGCCGGAGGCAGCCTGGCTGCCTCTGGTCGGCAAACCACCCGCTCGTTGGCGGAAATGCCCGCTCCGGGCGCGTCAACGAGCACGCAGTCGCTCGCCACCTCCATACCCCACACGAGCGATTCGCCGTGTTCTCCGGCTATGGAAGCGGACCAAGTAGTCGATCCCCGGACGTTTCCGCTGCCCGGTGACGAGACCGACGCTTTCGTGGCGGTTGGGCCACGGGGGCGCCCGGTTAAGAAACCGAGGCGGAATCGGTCCTCCTCAACCTCTTCCTCGGCGTCCGCCATGAAAGTTGTCCCCGCCGATGGCGAATCCGGCTCGGGGCCGACTGTGCCCGGCGCTGCCCAAGCACCGCCGGCCACTCGTCGCATCCCGCCCGTGTTCGTTCACGGCGTGAACAACGTCACCGGTTTTTACCGGCGACTCATAGTGGCTCCCGGACTTTCCCCGGCCAGCGTTGACCTGAAGCTCCTTGGGGGCGACACTGTCAAGATCGCTGTCCGCGGAATGAACGAGTACCGCAGCGTCATGGCGTTCGTCGAATCCGCCGACCTGCAATATCATACCTTCACCCCGAAACACGTGAAGCCTCTGTCACTTATCCTCAGAGGCTTGGACGTGAACTCTCCTCTCGAGGAAATCCTCGATGAGTTGCGCGAGCTGGGCTATCCGGTTCGCGCGGTACATCGGGTATTTGCTCCTGCCGGACCAAGGCGTCCAATTCCCCTGGTTCGCATCATGGCCGAGAACAGCGAGGCAGGCGCAAGCCTACTCTCTCTTACGCGGCTTTTTGGTTTCCGCGTAAAAGTGGAAAGAAGCCGCGCTCCCGGGGCTCGGCCTCAGTGCTACAAGTGCCAACGCTTCGGGCACCATTCAGAGACTTGTTCCAACGCTCCGGCGTGCGTGAGGTGCTCTCTACCTCACGCTAGTAAACACTGCGGCCTCGTGGTTCCTTCCGGCGCTTTGTGAATAGCACCGCGGAGCTCTTGGTTTCGTTGACGGCAACTTTCCAGCTTTCCGTCCACGTCGAATACGCATCGAGTGCGCGCTGAAGTCGTGGGATAGCAAAGTCTGCGTTCCGATCGGCGGTATAGACCGCCGTGTTGTCGGCAAACAAAGCCATCTGGACTCCAGGCTCTCTGGGTGCGTCGTTGACATACACGGAGAACAGGAGAGGCCCTAGCACGCTACCTTGAGGTACCCCGGCTGAGATACGTCTCTCGAAAGAGACGTGGTCGTCTATTCGTACGCAGAAAGTCCTCTCCGTCAGAAAGCTAGCAATCAAGCGAAGGTAGCAATCTGGGAGCTGGATTTCGCGGAGCTTGAACAAGAGCCCGTCGTGCCAGACACTATCAAAGGCCTTTTCCACATCTAGGAAACAGGCGACAGTCTGCTCTTTCCGACACCCGGCGTCCGTGATGTATTCCACCAGTCTCATCAGTTGAAGAGTGGTGGAATGCCCCACACGGAAGCCGAACTGTTCGGGGACCAGTACATCGAAATTTCTTAGATGATCTAGTACTCTCCGTTGTACGAGACGTTCGAGGACCTTTGACGTGCCTGACAGTAGACTAATGGGCCGGAGGTTGCCGGGACGGGAAGCGTCCTTTCCCTGCTTCGGGATCACTATAACCGTCGCCTTACGCCATTTCTGGGGAAAATAGGCCCGCGTCGAACAGCGCGACCAAGAAAAGTACTCCTCGCTCCGGGAGTCGAGTAAGAGCGGCGTTCGAGACGCCGTCCGGGCCAGGAGCTTTTCTCGGCACGAGTTCAACGAGCCGATCTGTGACCTCTTCCCTAGTAATGGGTTCGGGCTCCGTAGTGATCGGAAGAGACAGAAAGTCTTCCACTTCGTTCTCGACTTCTTCGTCGAAGTCCCAGTCCATGGGCGGGTTAGGTGCGAACTGTCGCTCAAAACACGCGCCCAAGTACTCGGCCTTCGCCTCCGGGCGAGCCAGGATTTGACCGAAAGGTCCAGCAATGGCCGGGATGCGAGGCCGGCGCCTCTTCCCTACCAACGCCGAAGGTATCCGGTAAGGGCTACTTTCGTCAGATCCGTCCCCTGCCTGGGCCACGGCGAGTTCCCAACAGCGCCTCCGGTAGGCCTGCATTTCACGACGTAAAATGCCGGTCGCCCGGTTGTACGCTGCCTTGTCGGCCGGATCACGGGTCCGCTGCCAGCGTCTCCGGAGGCGATTTCTCTCGCAAGCGAGAGCACTCGTCTCCTCTGGGATCCGCTGCCAGTGGGGCGTGACGCCAGGCTTCATCCTGGAAGACGCGTCGATCGCAGATACGACAGCCTCGTCAAACGCGGCAACTGCCTCGTCGACTTGGCGGAAGGTTTCGAGTGGTCCCGCGTCTGGCAATCGGCGACTTAACGCCGGGCCATAGCGATCCCATTCTACCACCTTCCTGACATCTCTGCGTACGACGTGCTGGGTAGCGACGTGTATCTGGATAGGGAGATGATCGGACGAGAGTTCCGTTAGCGCGGACACATGGACCGGACA
Organism: Magicicada septendecula; assembly: GCA_034769895.1. Taxonomy (NCBI): domain Eukaryota; kingdom Metazoa; phylum Arthropoda; class Insecta; order Hemiptera; family Cicadidae; genus Magicicada; species Magicicada septendecula. The sequence continues at coordinate 113,602,816 of CM068373.1, forward strand.
GTCAATTCCTTGAATCACCGCTATGTCCAAGACATCGGGAGCCGCGTTGCGTTGTGAGGGGTAGAACGTAGGTTGGGTAGGCCCAATCACTTGTATCTTGCGAGAATCGGCAAACCTGCGTAAAGGTTTCCCGTTTGGGGCAGTCAAGCGACTGTTCCAATCGCGATGTTTACAGTTCAGGTCGCCGGCCATGATGACCCTCCTGTGTGCATCGAACGCGACAGCAAGATCGGGGTGGAGGAGCTCTTTTTGCGGCGGTTTATACGCCGCGACCATCTGTACGCAGCCTAGAGTGTTCAACAACTCCACAGCGGTGCCTTCGAGGTGAGTCATTGCAGGCAAGACGACTCGGTGATGCTCGAGATTGAGCCTCACCGCGACGGCAGTACCGCCACCAGCAGTGCCCGGTCTATCGTTTCGATAGCACACATAGTTGGCCAGTCGTAACCGACTCGCAGGAGTCAAGTGGGTCTCATTGAGAAGCACTACATCGGGTTTGAGTCGGGCCAGTAATTCTTGGAGTTCCTGGATCTTGTTGGACAACCCGTTGGCGTTCCAGGAAAGAATCGAGAGATCTCGTTTGAGGACCCGACTCATAGAAGACCTACACAAGTGGCGGCTTCCACCAAGAGCATGAATCTCTCGGTTATGTCGGCAGTCTCCAAGTGGGAGCGGATGGACCTGAAGGTCTGGGCGACTTTGTTGAGATCGAACTCAGCAAGGAAGTCTTTGACGACCTGGTAGTCGTCAGGTACGGTTTCTGAGGCAGATTGCCCGGAGACTGTGTGCGCATAAGAGCGCCGAGGCTTGTCAATCGGGGGATTGGTGGACGCCAGGGGTTTCTTAGGGCCAGGTGTAGCGCCTCTAGCGGAGGTGCTAGGAAGAGGGACAGATGCGATTGCGTCGGACTTCGCGCGCTGCGCAGGCTGTCTGGACTGTGCGGCCGGGTTGGCAGGAGCCCGGGATCTAGCGCCACGGGGCTTTCTATGCCGCTTCTTTTTGCCTGCGTTGGGAAACCGCGGGGGCGGGAGGTCAGGCGAGGCTGCTTCTAAAGCAGGGGCAGGATTCTCCGGTGCTGGGGAGGATTGAGAAGTCTCAGGCTCCACAACCGAGATGTTTTCTGTTGGCTGGGTGGTCTCACTTTTAGAAGTCACGAGGTTACGGCGCTTTTTCGCCATAGGCGGGACAGGGGCCTGTGAAGGAGCCTGAGTTGGAGTTGCCTGAACTGCAGGTGTTTGCTTCGGGCCTTTGGATCCCTTTTGTTGCCTGTTTGAGACTGTGGCGGAAGACACGGCAGTCGTAGCAGGAGGCGCAGGGCCTGGCTGCTCGGTTGCAGGTCACAGTGGTGGCAGGCGCCCTTTCGGCTTTCGCCGCTCGAGCTCCTGCTGAAACACCGGACATGCCCGGTAGTTGGCGGGGTGACTCCTGCCGCAGTTGATGAATCTTTTGAATGCAGGTGCATTGCAAAGTTTACTGGCGTGAGGGAGAGAACGCCTCACGCACGCCGGAGCGTTTGAGCAAGAGTCGGAGTGGTGCCCGATGCGTTGGCACCTGTGACATTGAGGCAGAGCCCCGGGAGCGCGGCTTCTTTCCACTTTTACGCGGAAACCAAAAAGCCGCGTAAGTGAGAGTAGGCTAGTGCCTGCCTCGCTATTCTCCGCCAGGATGCGGACCAGAGGAATTGGACGCCTTGGTCCGGCAGGAGTAAACACCCGTTGGACCGCGCGAACAGGATAGCCCAGCTCGCGCAGCTCATCGAGGATTTCCTCGAGAGGAGATTCCACGTCCAAGCCTCTGAGGATAAACAACAGAGGCTTCACATGTTTGGGCGAGAAGGTGTGGTACTGGAATTGCTGGGATTCAACGTATGCCACGACACTGCGGTACACGTCCATTCCGCGGACAACGATCTTGACTGTATCGCCCTCAAGGAGCTTCAGGTCAACGTTGGCCGGGGAAAGTCCGGGAGCCACTATCAATCGCCGGTAAAAACCGGTGACGTTGTTCACGCCGTGAACGTATACGGGCGGGATGCGACCAGAGGCCGGCGGTGCTTGGGCACCGCCGGACACAGTCGACCCCGGGCCGGATTCGCCATCGGCGGGGACAACTTCCATGGCAGACGCCGAGGAAGAGGTTGAGGAGGATCGATTCTGCCTCGGTTTCTTAACCGGGCGCCCCCGTGGCCCAACCGCCACGAAAGCGTCGGTCTCGTCACCGGGCAGCGGAACCGACCGGGGATCGACTTGTTCCGCTTCCATAAACGGAGAACACGGCGAATCGCTCGTGTGGGGCGGGGCAGTGGCGAGCGACTGCGTGCTCGATGACGCGCCCGAAGCGGGCATTTCCGCCATCGAGCGGGAGGTTCGCCGACCAGAGGCAGCCAGTCTGCCTCCGGCGGTAACCAGGGACCTAGGGTCCGGCCCGAGCCGGATCGCTTGCGGGATTTCTGAAACGCTGAATTTATATGTACAGGTAGCATGGCAGGACAGCTTCAGAAGCCGGTCATTTGCCCAGCTCGTAGTAAGCCTGAGCGTTTCAGAAATCCCGCAAGCGATCCGGCTCGGGCCGGACCCTAGGTCCCTGGTTACCGCCGGAGGCAGCCTGGCTGCCTCTGGTCGGCGAACCTCCCGCTCGATGGCGGAAATGCCCGCTTCGGGCGCGTCATCGAGCACGCAGTCGCTCGCCATTGCCCCGCCCCACACGAGCGATTCGCCGTGTTCTCCGCTTATGGAAGCGGACCAAGTCGATCCCCGGTCGGTTCCGCTGCCCGGTGACGAGACCGACGCTTTCGTGGCGGTTGGGCCACGGGGGCGCCCGGTTAAGAAACCGAGGCAGAATCGATCCTCCTCAACCTCTTCCTCGGCGTCTGCCATGGAAGTTCGAATCCGGCCCGGGGTCGACTGTGTCCGGCGGTGCCCAAGCACCGCCGGCCTCTGGTCGCATCCCGCCCGTATACGTTCACGGCGTGAACAACGTCACCGGTTTTTACCGGCGATTGATAGTGGCTCCCGGACTTTCTCCGGCCAACGTTGACCTGAAGAACCTTGGGGGCGATACAGTCAAGATCGTTGTCCGCGGAATGGACGTGTACCGCAGTGTCGTGGCGTACGTGGAATCCCAGCAATTCCAGTACCACACCTTCTCGCCCAAACACGTGAAGCCTCTGTCGTCTATCCTCAGAAGCTTGGACGTGGAATCTCCTCTCGAGGAAATCCTCGATGAGCTGCGCGAGCTGGGCTATCCTGTTCGCGCGGTCCATCGGGTGTTTACTCCTGCCGGACCAAGGCGTCCAATTCCTCTGGTCCGCATCCTGGCGGAGAATAGCGAGGCAGGCACTAGCCTACTCTCACATACGCGGCTTTTTGGTCTCCGCGTAAAAGTGGAAAGAAGCCGCGCTCCCGGGGCTCTGCCTCAGTGTCACAGGTGCCAACGCATCGGGCACCACTCCGACTCTTGCTCAAACGCTCCGGCGTGCGCGAGGCGTTCTCTCCCTCACGCCAGCAAACTTTGCGATGTACCTGCATTCAAAAGATGCATCAACTGCGGCGGGAGTCACCCTGCCAACTACCGGGTATGTCCGGTGCTTCAGCAGGAGCTCGAGCGGCGAAAGCCGAAAGGGCGCCTGTCACCACCGAGGCATCCGGTAGCTGGTTCCAGACCTGCAACCGAGCAGCCAGGCCCTGCGCCTCCTGCTACGGCTGCCGTGTCTTCCGCCACAGTTTCAAACAGGCAACAAAAGCGATCCAAAGGCCCGAAGCAAACACCTGGAGCACAGGCAACTCCAACTCAGGCTCCTTCACAGGCCCCTGTCCCGCCTATGGCGAAAAAGCGCCGTAACCTCGTGACTTCTAAAAGTGAGACCACCCAGCCAACAGAAAACATCTCGGTTGTGGAGCCTGAGACTTCTCAATCCTCCCCAGCACCGGAAAATCCTGCCCCTGCTTTAAAAGCAGCCTCGCCTGACCTACCGCCCCCGCGGTTTCCCAACGCAGGCAAAAAGAAGCGGCATAGAAAGCCCCGTGGCGCTAGATCCCGGGCTCCTGCCAACCCAGCCGCACAGTCCAGACAGCCTGCGCAGCGCGCGAAGTCCGACGTTATCCCATCTGTCCCTCTTCCTAGCACCTCCGCTAGAGGCGCTACACCTGGCCCTAAGAAACCCCTGGCTTCCACCAATCCCCCGATTGACAAGCCTCGGCGCTCTTATGCGCACACAGTCTCCGGGCAATCTGCCTCAAAAAACCGTACCTGACGACTACCAGGTCGTCAAAGACTTCCTTGCTGAATTCGATCTCAACAAAGTCGCCCAGACCTTCAGGTCCATCCGCTCCCGCTTGGAGACTGCCGACATAACCGAGAGATTCATGCTCTTGGTGGAAGCCGCCACTTGTGTAGGTCTTCTATGAGTCGGGTCCTCAAACGTGATCTCTCAATTCTTTCCTGGAACGCCAACGGGTTGTCCAACAAGATCCAGGAACTCCAAGAATTACTGGCCCGACTCAAACCCGATGTAGTGCTTCTCAATGAGACCCACTTGACTCCTGCGAGTCGGTTACGACTGGCCAACTATGTGTGCTATCGAAACGACAGACCGGGCACTGCTGGTGGCGGTACTGCCGTCGCGGTGAGGCTCACTCTCGAGCATCACCGAGTCGTCTTGCCTGCAATGACTCACCTCGAAGGCACCGCTGTGGAGTTGTTGAACACTCTAGGCGGCGTACAGATGGTCGCGGCGTATAAACCGCCGCAAAAAGAGCTCCTTCACCCCGATCTAGCTGTCGCGTTCGATGCACACAGGAGGGTCATCATGGCCGGCGACCTGAACTGTAAACATCGCGATTGGAACAGTCGCTTGACTGCCCCAAACGGGAAACGTTTACGCAGGTTTGCCGATTCTCGCAGGATACAAGTGATTGGGCCTACCCAACCTACGTTCTACCCCTCACAACGCAACGCGGCTCCCGATGTCTTGGACATAGCGGTGATTCAAGGAATTGACTGTCCGGTCCATGTGTCCGCGCTAACGGAACTCTCGTCCGATCATCTCCCCATCCTGATACACGTCGCTACCCAGCACGTCGTACACAGAGATGTCAGGAAGGTGGTAGAATGGGATCGCTATGGCCCGGCGTTAAGTCGCCGATTGCCAGACGCGGGACCACTCTAAACATTCCGCCAATTCGACGAGGCAGTTGCCGCGTTTGACGAGGCTGTCGTATCTGCGATCGACGCGTCTTCCAGGATGAAGCCTGGCGTCACGCCCCACTGGCAGCGGATCCCAGAGGAGACGAGTGCTCTCGCTTGCGAGAGAAATCGCCTCCGGAGACGCTGGCAGCGGACCCGTGATCCGGCCGACAAGGCAGCGTACAACCGGGCGACCGGCATTTTACGTCGTGAAATGCAGGCCTACCGGAGACGCTGTTGGAAACTCGCCGTGGCCCAGGCAGGGGACGGATCGGACGAAAGTAGCCCTTACCGGATACCTTCGGCGTTGGTAGGGAAGAGGCGCCGGCCTCGCATCCCTGCCATTGCTGGACCTTTCGGTCAAATCCTGGCTCGCCCGGAGGCGAAGGCCGAGTACTTGGGCGCGTGTTTTGAGCGACAGTTCGCACCTAACCCGCCCATGGACGGAGACGAAGGAGTTGAGAACGAAGTGGAAGACTTTCTGTCTCTTCCGATCACTACGGAGCCGGAACCCATTACTAGGGAAGAGGTCACAGATCGGCTCGTTGAACTCGTGCCAAGAAAAGCTCCTGGCCCGGACGGCGTCTCGAACGCCGCTCTTACTCGACTCCCGGAGCGAGGAGTGCTTTTCTTGGTCGCGCTGTTCAACGCGTGTCTTAGACTGGCCTATTTTCCCCAGAAATGGCGTAAGGCGACGGTTATAGTGATCCCGAAGCAGGGAAAGGACGCTGCCCGTCCCGGCAACCTCCGGCCCATTAGTCTACTGTCAGCCACGTCAAAGGTCCTCGAACGTCTCGTACAACGAAGAGTACTAGATCATCTAAGAAATTTCGATGTACTGGTCCCCGAACAGTTCGGCTTCCGTGTGGGGCATTCCACCACTCATCAACTGATGAGACTGGTGGAATACATCACGGACGCCGGGTGTCGGAAAGAGCAGACTGTCGCCTGTTTCCTAGATGTGGAAAAGGCCTTTGATAGTGTCTGGCATGACGGGCTCTTGTTCAAGCTCCGGGAAATCCAGCTCCCAGATTGCTACCTTCGCTTGATTGCTAGCTGTCTGACGGAGAGGACTTTCTGCGTGCGAACAGACGACCACGTCTCTTCCGAGAGACGTATTACAGCCGGGGTACCTCAAGGTAGTGTGCTAGGGCCTCTCCTGTTCTCCGTGTATGTCAACGACGCACCCAGAGAGCCTGGAGTCCAGATGGCTTTGTTTGCCGACGACTCGGCGGTCTATACCGCCGATCGGAACGCAGACTTTGATATCCCACGACTTCAGCGCGCACTCGATGCGTATTCGACGTGGACGGAAAGCTGGAAAGTTGCCGTCAACGAAACCAAGAGCTCCGCGGTGCTATTCACAAAGCGCCGGAAAGAACCACGAGGCCGAGTGAGACTCGGTAGAACGTACTTGCCCTGGTCGAGAGAAGTAAAGTACCTCGGTGTCCACCTTGATCGTCGGCTCACCTGGCGTGTCCACGCTGAGACGATGCGAAAGAAAGCGTCCGCTCGTCTCGCGCAACTGTTTCCGATACTTGCCAACAAGGCTATGACCCGCAAGCTGGGTAAGTTGATCGTCAACGCATACCTGTTGCCGATCATTACCTACGCTCTTCCCGTCTGGGGCTACCTCGCAACCGTTCATAAAAGAAGGTTGCAAAGCGTTCTCGATAGAGGGCTTCGGCTAGCGGCCAAAGTCCCCTATCGGTTTTCTTCTCGTCTCCTGAGAAGAGGACTCGGGTCCGCTCCCTGGATGACACCGCAAGGCGACTTGCACGTAAATTTTACGTCCGAGCTGCGAGGACCCAGACAAACCCACTCATAGCTGGCCTTGGCAAGTACCGACCACGTCCAGGTGATTCTTGGAAACGGCCTCGACAAATACTGTACTAGTCGACCTAGTACGAGCATGTCGTTGTAGCGACCAATAAAAATTAATTAATCAATATTCCGTCTGGGCAGGACCACTAGGCAGGAGCCCCTACCGGAGGCCCGGAACTAGGAACCCATTGGGTCGTCTCACGACGCACAACCCAACAGCTCTGACCTGACAGCTTTAGATTGTGACACGTGGGGTGAGAGGGTGACATTCGACTGCTTACACTCGAAGAAGAAGGAACAGCTCACACAGAACAACCCAGCAGAGGACAGCCTCGACCTCAAGACTGCAATGAAGAGGCCTTCAACTCAAGCCACTGCGGCAGTAAAGAAGAAGCCGCCAGACCAGAACTCACCTCCTCGCCAGCGACAACATCAAGCTGCAGCGATGGAAGTGGACCTACCGCCTTGCCAGCAAGACGACGCCAAGAAGCAGCACACAACTGGGACCTGCCGCACAGTGCCGGTAAGTGTTTTAGGTAGCGCTGTCCAGCTAAACCCGGGGAGTCCGAGAGTAGGACTAACTAATAGAGATGCGGGTTGCGCCGCCACTGTGACGGTGTCACAGTTCGGCCCCCGGGTACCCGCTGGACAAAGGGCCGAGTTAGTCGGCATTAGCCCAGCTGTTAGTGCCCCTAAAGCACTGTACGGCAGCAACGAGCCCCCCGGCCGGCCACTTGGGCCAGTCGGGAACCCTACGACTCGCGCGGGAAGCCCTGCTGAACCCGCGCAAGCTCGTCAGAATAATCGGTCCTTATTAGGGCCGACCAAGCCCGCTAAGGCCGGACCTTCCGGCTGCACGGCCGCCAGTAGGCCAAGCAGCCCTGTACCTCTGCCGGAGTCTGACTCCCCAGACATGGAGACCTCGGCTTCCACCGACTGGGTGGTAGTAGGGCACGGTGGCAAGCCGAGAAAGTCTCCCTCCCTGACCTCCTTGAGTTCGGCTACGGACTCGGCGGCATTCAAAGCCTCCGCTGAGGTTGCGCCTAGTCGCACCTCCGAAGGAGGAATCCCGCCGGTGTTCGTGACGAACGTCAGGGATGTAATCGGCTTCGTTCGCCGACTCCGTAAGGTCGTTGCGCTGGCAGATAACGCATCGGTCAAGCTCCTTGCGAGCGAGACTGTGCGCGTTACCTGCCGCAGTGCATCCGAACACTTCGGAGTTGTCCAGTGGCTGGAACGTGAATCGTTCCAGTTCCACACCTACACACTCAACCGCACCAAGCCTGTAGCCCTCGTCCTTCGGGGCCTGGACATACAGGCGGATCCGCAGGTCGTCCTAGACGAACTGCGCGACGCGGGCTATAAGGTTGTGGGAGCCTCTCGGCTGTACACTACTTATGGCTCGCGTCGCCCACTCCCCCTAATAAGACTCCTGGTAGAGAAGGGCGACTCCTCCCAGGCCTTGTTAGATTTGAAACGGCTTTTCGGGCTCTGCGTGAGCGTAGAGCCCTGCCGTCAGACCGGGCGAATCTCTCAGTGCCACAGGTGCCAGCGGTTCGGCCACAGCAGCTTCGGTTGTCGGAACGCGCCGACCTGCGTCCGCTGTGGAAATGACCACTTGACGCAGGCCTGCGCTGTCCCGGACAACCACCGATACTGTATCAACTGTGGCGGCGCCCATGCTGCTAATAACAGGCGCTGCCCAGTATATAACGAGCAGCTGGACAAGCTCAAGAAACCGGTCCAGCCTAAGCCTCGCAATGTTGTTGTTGCCAAACCAGTCACACCGGCCAAAGCCGCTCAACCTGTGGTCCGGAGACCAGCCCCGAGGTCTGCTCCGGTTCCGAAACCTTCAAGTGCAGTGAGCCCGAGCGAAGCTCCACAGGCCAAACCTACTACCGCACCCCCGGAACCGGAACGCGAAGTTCCACACTACACGCAAGTCCCGCTGCCGGACGATGAGGAAATTGATCCTCCATTGCCGCCGCCACCCAAGCCTAGATTCCCCAGATCGGGCAAGAAAGGTAGGACCCAGGCCAAGAACACGGGCCAGCCTAAACCACCTGCCACTGGACCCAAGCCCGTCCACCAAAAGCCAGAGCGGCCACCCGCTCCAGTACCTGCCCCCAAGGCTTCCACCGTCTCGCCCCGCCGCAGCTATGCAGCTGCCGCCAAGCGTTCTCCCCAGGCCTCATCTTCCGATGATCTCGCCGTCGTATCAGACTTTCTGGCAAGCTACGACTTGCAGAAAGTAGCCCAGACTTTCCTTAAAATCAAGGAACGCTTGGCAACAGCCTCGCCCCAAGATAAGTTCCTCCTCTTGGTGGAAGCCTGCCGTGTTACAGGTCTGTTATGAACGGACAACCACGGCAATCCCTCAAGCGAGACCTCGAGCTCGTGGCGTGGAACGCCAACGGCCTCGCTTCCCGGCATTCTGAGCTCTTAGAGTTCGTTGCCCGTCACAAGCCCGACGTGCTTCTTCTTGGCGAGACGCACCTGACCCCGCATCGTCGTTTCCGACTACCAAACTACGTGTGCCACCGGGACGACCGGTCGGGTCATCCCAGTCTTCGCCATCACCGCGTTGTCCTGCCTCAGCGGCGGAACCTCGAGTGCACCGCGGTCGAGCTCCATTATGCTCTCGGCGGTCTACTCGTGGTTTCCGCTTACAAGCCTCCACAAACGGAGCTCCTGTCGAACGATCTGGAGGCCGTCTTTGGAGCACACAGGAGGGTAGTCCTGGCGGGCGATCTGAACTGTAAGCACCCCGATTGGGGGAGCCGCTTGGCGAACCGAAACGGGACCCGCTTACGCAGGTATGCTGATGCGGCTCGGGTCACAGTCATGGGTCCTACCGGGCCTACATACTATCCCTCGAGGGCTAACTCCCGCCCTGACGTACTGGACATTACCGCGGTCAGGGGCGTTTATTGCCCGGTCCACGTCTCCGTCATTTCGGAACTGTCCTCGGACCATTGCCCTATCAGTGTGCACATAGCTACCCAGCACGCCACCATCCGCGACGAGCGGCGGGTAATCGAGTGGGACCGCTTTGGCCCGGCGTTCAGTCGCCGCCTACCAGAGCATATCCCGCTCGACACTACCCAGCATGTCGACGAGGCAGTTGCCTTATTCGACACAGCCGTAGTCTCGGCGGTAGACGTGTCCTCCCGGATGAAGCCGGGGCTCACGCCCGACTATCAGCGGATCCCCGAAGAGGTGTCTCAGCTCGCTTGCGAGAGGAATCGCCTCCGGAGACGCTGGCAGAGGACCGTGACCCGGCTGACAAGGCTGCGTTCAACAGGGCGTCCGGCAAGTTGCGTCGCGACATGCTGGCGTTCCGTAGACGCAACTGGGAGCTAGCTGTTACACAGATGGATGGCCCTGCCGAGGACCGTAATGTCTGGCGGATTCCCAGTGCCCTAACGGGAAAGCGCAAACGCGCGCCTCTCCCCGCACTGGCCGGACCCGGCGGTCAACCCCTTGGCCGCCCCCTTGAAAAGGCAGAGTTCTTGGCTGACAGTTTAGAGCGTCAGTTCGCTCCCAACCCATCCAAGAACCCGGCCTTCACTGAGCAAATCTGCCGCGAGGTAGAGCGCTTTCTATCGGCCGATATCGCAGTCCAGCCGGAGCCCATCTCCCCGGAGGAGGTCTCTGAGAGGATTGTTCAGCTCAAGCCCCGGAAGGCGCCTGGCCCGGACGGAGTCATGAATTCCGCCCTCCATCGCCTTCCGGAGCGAGGAACCCAGTTCCTCACTGACCTGTTCAATTCATGCCTCAGACTGGCCTATTTTTCGGCGAAATGAAAAACGGCTACCGTCATTGTGATACCTAAGCCGGGAAAGAATTCTTCTCGCGTGGAAAACCTCAGGCCCATCAGCCTCTTGTCCGCGACGTCCAAGGTTTTTGAGCGTCTGATCCAGCGTAGGATCCGCGACCATCTAGAAAGACTAGACGTGCTGATCCCCGAACAGTTCGGCTTTCGTGAGCTGCACTCCTCGACTCATCAGCTGATGAGACTCGTGGAATGCATAACCGAGGCTGGCTGCCAGGGCAAACAGACGACTGCGATCTTCCTAGACGTAGAGAAAGCCTTTGACCGCGTGTGGCACGAGGGTGTCCTGTACAAACTCACGGAAGTCCTTCTCCCAGACTGCTACGTTCACTTGATCGGCAGCTTTCTGCGAGACCGTAGCTTCCGAGTGAGAGTAGACCACGCTCTCTCTTCGGAGAGGCGTATTACCGCTGGCGTCCCTCAGGGAAGTGTCCTTGGGCCTCTCCTGTTCTCGTTGTTTGTCAACGACACGCCCCGAGTTCCTGGAGTGAAATTGTCGCTGTTCGCGGACGACACTGCGGCTTTTGCCTCAGAGCCGAACGCGAGTTATGCGGCAGTTAAGCTCCAGCGCCAACTCGACGCGTATGTCGGGTGGACCGATGACTGGAGAGTTGTCGTTAACGCTTGCAAGAGCGCCGCGGTAATATTCTCGCGAAAACGTAAGCGGCCTCGGCCGCTTAAAGTAGGCCCCGTCGAGGTGCCCTGGACCAATAGCGTCAAGTACCTCGGGCTCCACGTGGATTCCCGACTCACCTGGCGAACCCATGTACAGTACATCCGACAACGCGCTTCGGCGCAACTCAGTAGACTCTGGCCCGTGCTTTCTAATCCGGCAATGACCCCCCGGCTAGGTAAGCTCATAGTCAACACGTACGTGTTGCCCGTGATTACCTACGCCTGTCCTGTTTGGGGATACCTGGCTCGTGGTCATAGAATTACGCTCCAGCGCGTACTGGACCGGGGACTGAAGCTCGCGTGCAAAGTCCCCCGGAGGTACTCTTCTCGTCTTTTGAGGAGAGGACTCGGTGTCCGCTCTCTTGATGACACCGTGAGACGCCTGGCGCGACGATTCTATTTTCGTTCCGACAGAGTGACCCACAATTCCCTCATTGCCGGACTTGGTAAATACACCCCGCGACCAGGTGAGTCCTGGAAGCGACCTCGTTTGCTAGTCCCGGTGGTATAATCCACCAATCGCAGGTCGTTTCAGACCCCCCCCCATAATTAGATAAAAAGTATACAACGAACTCAAACAGACCCAGTGGCAGGAGTCCTTTCTGAGACTCGGGACACTGCACTACTCGCGACCCGCGCGGGCCGCGCAACCCCCAGTTGTGTGGACAGCTTTAGTCTATACCACAGTACTGTGGGCCTGCACGTAGACACCCAAAGTGCAGAAAATTTTATACCACTGATGATGGCAGCCAGTGGAGCTGCCGAAACGTTTGGTTTTGTTTTAAACCAGGGACCACGGCCAAACAGCCCGGATATCTTTCATAATTCAAATGACACCGGCCGTGAAAGCCTAAGGCATAATTTAATTAGAGTTTAAATCACATATACTGTATGATAAAATTATAGATAACACGAACATAGATTACACGCGTCAACATAACAATCGAGAACGATCAAGTAAACTGTGCAGTATGTTGTCAACAAGTGTCAAGTGCGCACTCACATCCGCGTACATTAGTCATACTTGTGGGACATGTGTATGAATATATCTGTGTACTTTTAATATTTTCAACGAAGTTATAATCGACTGATTTTATTATACTCTGATGATGGATTGAAATAATCCGAAACGCGTTAGTACAAGGAGAAAGAAGATAAGCAGTCACAAAGACGGTCAAGTTAAATTATATTTAATAATAACCGTGACGCGGATACCAATACAATGGCTTTAAAAAAAGAATAATATACCCAAGGTACCTAGTATGTCAGAAACACATAAAATGGTTTGTGTATAAGAAACACCAAAAAACGAGCTTTAATTGTTTAAGATATTAATGTGACGAGAGCTGTACTGTTACTGTTTTTGCTGCTTAGTGTAATTAAAAAAGGATTACATGAGTCATACTATCGGCTCAGTTTCTTATTTTTCCTATTATTAAATGTTTTGTGGCAAAGTAGCAGCTAAGTATCATTTACAATATGAAGCAATTACGTGTATTACAGCAAATAGGTGCAATAGAAGAAAAGAGCTTATACTAATGCAATTTTTCTTTGAACCTTCCGTTTTTTCAGAGTTTTTGATTATCCAAGGAGGTCTCGGTCCACATTACCTCGTTTAATCGCGACTCCACTGTATAATAAGAATAGCATTCTAGTATGAGTCGAATACTTGCATATAATAATTATTAAGAAAATTCATGTTAGTTAAGAAAATATTAGGTGTCAGGTAAATAAAATATAATATTGCAACTCGCTAAACCGAAGAATACTTAAATAATGGTAACCTTGAAGAATAGTAATCAAGTGAATATTAATACTTTGAAATTAGTTGTAAAATTGTGTATCAAGCATCTCAATGATATTATATTAGAAACCATAATGTTTATGATCAAATTTCAAATGCCATGTTTGTAATAAGAATGAAATACAGTAAGACCGCGATAATCCGGCACTCGATAGTCCGGCAGACCCGATAGTCCGGCACGCATCAGAAATATAGAGGGTTGCCAGATTTTTTCTCCCTGAGTACTGATTTAAATTTACCGGGTTCCGCAGTTCACGAGTTTGATAGTACGGTACACCGGTCAAATTTATCGTACGTCTGGCAGCACTGCTGCCTCTCACCGGGATCAGCCAGTCGCCATCTTGGCTTCGTGCTAGTGTCACCACGATTCTTTGTTCACGTACGCCTACAGTTACAGTAAATTTTACTTACACTTGCATCAGAGCTGTCCGGTTTTCTTATAAAATGATGTAATAAAATTCATGGTACACTGTATTAAAGTTTAGCTGCGTGTACGGCTGTGAAATAGACTATAGCACAGTGAAAAGTTCATAATGTTTTCTAAACCGAACAAAAGTGCGCCTAAAACACCAAAACGTAAACATGTGACGTTGACAATTCACCAAAAACTGAACATCATAAGAAGACTGGAAAAAGGTGAGAACCGAAACAATATTATGACTGAATTTAATATCGCATCTTCAACTATTTACGACATTAAAAAACAAAAACAACAGTTAGAAAAATTTGTGTCACAATCAGCATCAGTTACAAGTCTAGACATTAGGCAAACTTTAAAAAAACCTAAATTAGACACTCTGGATGAAGTTTTGTATAAATGGTTCAGTGCTAAGAGAGCAGAGGAAAAACCAATAACGGGGCCTATGACAATTGAGAAAGCCAAATTTTTTCAGAAGGAATTAGATTTGCCTGCAGATGAAATTCTTTCATTCTCAAAATGAAATTCTCATGGCTTCATAATTTCAAGGTTCGCCATGGCATACGTAAACTAGACGTTTCTGGAGAGATAAAATCAGCAGATGAGGCTGCTGCAAATGAGTATAAAATAACGTTTCAAAAACTCGTTGATGAACATCAATTGTCCCCAGCTCAAATTTACAACGCTGATGAGACTGGCCTGTTATGGCGGTGTTTACCAAATTCAACCCTAGCGGGAGCTGAGGAGTCCAGCGCAAAGGGGTTTAAGAAGAATAAAGATAGAATAACTATATTAGTGTGTGGAAACGCTTCAGGCAATCATAAACTAACTCCGTTTGTCATTGGAAAGTATAAAAAGCCTAGGCCTCTCAAAAATGTGACACATTTGCCTGTTATTTACGGTGCTCAGAATAATGCCTGGATGACAGCCGAGTTATTTAAAGACTGGTTAATGCATCATTTCGTTCCAGCTGTGAAAGAAAATTTTGAAAAACTAGGGCTAACTAAAGATTCAAAGGCTGTTCTCGTCCTGGACAATTGCCGAGCTCACCCTCCAGAATCTGAACTCGTGTCAGGTAACATTTTTTGCACATACCTTCCTGCCAATGTTACGTCACTAATATAACCCATGGACCAAGGGGTCATACAAAATTTCAAGTGCAAGTACAGAGGAATGTTTGTGTTAGTATAAGAATTTGTAATATACATATATGTAAGTAATATGTAAGATAGCCATTTGAATAGTACAAGGTTCGGCTTGCTGCGACAATCCGGCATCAGCCGAAGTAGTGAATAATATACCCAAGGTACCTAGTATATCATAAACACATAAAATGTTTTGTGTATAAGAAACACAAAAAAACGAGCAAGTACCGTTAGGAAAGCAGGTCGGTGTCCTTCAGAAGACAAAAGATGACACCCTAATATTTATTGCAAATTTAAAAAGTAGTGTCGTTTTGTAACAGCATAACGGCTACGTGCGTAAATTATTCACACGCACTGTTTCAGCCAATGGCGGATAGCGTCAGTCCAGCGCGCGAGAAAATAACGATACAGGAATGCAGAATTTCAAATTCACCGGGGAATATTTCAAACCCTGGCCAATGAAAGTGTCATCAACCAGGACGGTGGTGAGGGAATCAGTAGACAAACTATAAAAAGAGAGAAGCAAGTGAAAAAGAAGGTTTTTTTTAAGTTTAAATTTCAAGACAAGCACGGGAAATCTGCGTTACCCTGTACAAGTATTCAATAATATAATTATAACGGAACATTATACTAGCTTTGTTTAAAACGTATAGATTAGTTCAGTAAAAAAAAGTCGAGAAGGAACAAGTTAAGGTATAAAGAAGAATATTTTATTGGTGCGCGTAAAGTACGTATTATGAAGATATTTCATATGTGCGCGTAAAGTTGAATCAAGAAAGTATATTTATTTTATGTGCGTGACGTTAAGTACAACGCGAGCGTGTGATACAAAGTTAAGAAGTGGTAAATCAATTATGTTTGGTGAAAGTGAAGTGCAATGAGCAACGTTGAATGACCAATCAGAGTCTTTGAATCCTGCAAACAAGTAACAGTATACTATCTTAACAATTCACAACTCTAATATACAAAACATAGAAATGAATGTCTACCATAAGTATAACTCATCTCATTCTCAAAAAACCCACACTTGTTCAGATACTAACAATTCAGTTTATGTGATATGATATGCTAGAAAGGGTATTTAGTAGAATTATTGTATAATCAAGTGAATGAAACAAAATACAGTGGAGTCGCGATTAACCGAGTATCGATTTACAGAGCTTCCGTGTTATCCGAGCTAAACCAAGAAATAATGAAATCTCTATTATTAACTATATTTAATATTACCTTGTGTATCCAGGTACACTGGTGCTCCTCCTTGCAACTTTAATGTTTCTTTAAAAAACTACGCGTTTCGGGACCCATGGTCCCATCATCAGGTTGGTAAAAAACAAGAATCACTCACATGGAGTACGTCAACTTAATAAGATATAAATAAAAATAAAAAGTTTCACTCGCACATACCGCGTGTATGACAACAACACGTACAATATGTATGTCTCTATTATTGTAACTGTATTTCTTACATCGGCACCAGACGCTACGCGACATATTTTAATTGGCATCAGACTGTACACAGCGACCTTGACTGCGTGACTCACACTTCCTACCGTTCCCTGCTCAAGCTCCCTGACCTGAGTTAGTTTGCTGTCAATCGTCGCGTTGTTAAAATATAATCGACTGTGAAGTATCAGTACCTGTGGTTTGTATAAGGTTTCTTGTGATTTGGTTTTACAGTTTCGTTTGGCAGTGGGCGAAAAAAGAAAACGTGTGGTTTTATCACTACAAGATAAGCTCAATGCTATCGAAAGATTAGATCGCGGTGAAACCATTAAAAAAGTGGCAAGTGATTTAGGCGTCCTGGTGAAGTGACTGTCAGAGACTTGAAGAAAAAAGGTGCAAATTGAAGAGTGGGTGTCTCAACGTGCACAAATGACTGGGAACAAAGAAATAAAAACTGTCTCAAAGAAGAGAAAAACAATGAAAAATAGTGAATAGGCATTGCAATTCTTCAATCGCTTCAAAGATAGAGAAGAGGAATTTACAGCAAGCATCGGTTGGCTTGATCGATGGAAAAAGCGGTATGGCGTGAGGCAGTTAAATATTACAGGTGAAATACTGTCAGGTGACGGCGATGCAGTAGATTCCTTTGTTGACAAGCTGGACAACATCATTAAAAAAAACCATCTTGGCCCACAGCAAATTTATAACTGTGATGAAACGGGCTTGAATTTTAAAATGTTGCCCACCAAGACTCTTGCAGCGCAGCAAGAACAGTCAGCTCCTGGCTACAAACGAAGCAAAGAAAGAGTGACAGTTTTGGCATGTGCAAATAAATCTGGTGACCACAAGCTGAAACTCTTGCTAATAGGTAAATCAAAAAAACCAAGAGCGTTCCAAAATGTGAATGTTGACAATGTTCCTGTTAAGTACACTAACCAAAAAAGCGCATGGATGGATTCCTCAATTTTCAAGTCATGGTTTCATGAACAGTTTGTGCCGAGTGTAAAAAGATTTTGTGATGAAAATAATCTGCCCCGTAAGGCACTCTTAATTTTGGACAACGCTCCCACTCATCCCGACGAGTGTGAATTGGTCAGTGGAGATGACATCTGGGCCCTCTTTTTACCTCCCAATGTAACGTCCCTTATTCAGCCCCTAGTACAAGGGGTTTTGGAAAACTTGAAAAGAAACTATCAAAAGAACTACTGAGGCATTTGCTTGATGATTTAGAAAATGGTAAAGAAGTTGTTGAATGTCTGAAACAAGTTAATCTAAAAGATGTGATTTATTGGCTGGCAGAATCATGGGACGATGTGAAAGAATCTACTGTCCTGAAAAGCTGGAAAAACATTTCGCCAAAAAATGATAACACAAACGACGATGAAGAGAATGAAGATGATGTAGAACTAGTGGAACTTTTAAATCAGCTACCAGTTACTGAGGCAGTGACGAATCAAAACGTTAACAACTGGGTGAATGACGATGAACAATGTGAACTATCCGAAGAGGCCATTGTAAATTTGATTACTCAAAATAAAAACAGCGACGATGAAGAAGACGACACTCCTACTGTGGACAATAAGATAAGCCACGCTGATGGCTTAAGTGCAATTGAGAGGGCACTGTTGTATGCCAAGCAACAAGAAGACACATCACCAGCTGACATTCTGGTTCTGCGGCGTTTGCGCAATATGCGGCAAAGAAGAGAGGCAGCGCTATCAAGCAAAAAACTGTTAAAGACTTTTTTAAGAAATTATGAGTTTTAATTGTTTAAGATATTAATGTGACGAGAGCTGTACTGTTACTGTTTTTGCCGCTTAGTGTAATTAAAAAAGGATTACATGAGTCATACTATCGGCTCAGTTTCTTATTTTTCCTATTATCAAATGTTTTGTGGCAAAGTAGCGGCTAAGTATCATTTACAATATGAAGCAATTACGTGTATTACAGCAAATAGGTGCAATAGAAGAAAAGAGCTTATACTAATGCAATTTTTCTTTGAACCTTCCGTTTTTTCCGAGTTTTTGATTATCCGAGGAGGTCTCGGTCCACATTACCTCGTTTAATTGCGACTCCACTGTATAATAAGAATAGTATTCTAGTATGAGTCGAATACTTGCATATAATAATTATTAAGAAAATTCATGTTAGTTAAGAAAATATTATGCTATATGTTAATTAGAGTATTGAATATATATAGGTGTCAGGTGAATAAAATATAATATTGCGACTCGTTAAACCGAAGAATACTTAAATAATGGTAACCTTGAAGAATAGTAATCAAGTGAATATTAATACTTTGAAATTAGTTGTAAAATTGTGTATCAAGCATCTCAATGATATTATATTAGAAACCATAATGTTTATGATCAAATTTCAGATGCCATGTTTGTAATAAGAATGAAATAATATAGAATATTAGTATCTGAACGGAATGAGTTCTCTCTCTCTCCTATGGCACTACAGCCCAAGCCGGGCCCTGGCCTCCACCAATCTCCGCCTCCAATCCACTCTATCCACTGCAACCCTCCTCCAGTTTCCTATCCCCATGTCTCTCGCGTCCTCTGCAACGCCATCTTCCCACCTCTTCCTCGGTCTACCTCTAGGTCTAGTTCCTTCCCATGTACCCAGCAAAGCCCTCTTAGGGTTCCTGCCACCCTCCATTCTCATAACATGTCCGGCCCAACGCAATCTTTGAATTCTTATAAATTTTGAGACTGGTATCTCTTTATATATTTGATACAGTTCGTTGTTGTATCTCAGTCTCCATGAGCCATTTTCTTGTATTGGGCCTATAATGCGTCTGAGGATTTTCCTTTCAAAGGTGTCTACTATGTCGACTGTTTTCTGTGTGATTGCCCATGCCTCACACCCGTAGCATAGCACCGGTCTGATGACAGTCCTATATATTTTCATTTTTGTTTCCCTGTGCACATCCCCAGACCTAAATGATGGCAGCAATGCGAAGTACGCCTTGTTAGCCATGGTGGTCCGTCTTTGGATCTCCGGCTCCTCTGATCCAGTCTTTGCTAGATTCACTCCGAGATACGTGAAATTGTCCACCACCTCAATTGTGTCCTCCTCTATCTCGATGTTGTTATGAACCTGGTCCCTTCTTGTTTGGATAAGCATTTTTGTTTTATCCATATTTATGGCTAGCCCAACTTCCTTGGCTTTGTTTTTAAGCTCTATAAATATTTCTTTAGCTGCCGTGATCCGTCTTGACATGAGAACGGAATGAGTTATTATTTATTAATAAACCCTGAGATACTCTGCTCTGGTGTCCGACCGAATTAATGATTGATATAATAATGAGTGGATGTATTTAGTAACACAGATATTAAAATCTAATTCATAAATATTATAAATCATTATAATTACTGCCCAAACGAAGTGCTGTCTTCAAAATTGTTTAATTTAACACTCCGAACAAAAGGGGTAATCAAGAGGTATTTATAATGCATTTCAATAATAAACTGAATTTGTTGAAATATCACTGCATTGCTCTCCACGCTGCTTTGTGGATCAACACTCCTCTGGGAATAATCAAGGTTTGATATGCTAGAAAGAGGGCATTCTTGATCCTTTGTAAAGGACAATAACTCGTAATACCTGTAAAATAATTAAGAAACCGTCACTCTAGCCCGTCATAATAATAAACTGCTTAAACATATTCAATTCAAATGGACCTCCTAATACAATAAATATTTTATTGGTACTCACCACAGTGTCGGTTTGTGTAATTCATCCTCCCCTTTTCCACTTCTATCAGAGGCATCTACCTTTTTGAGCTCTTTTCGGAAACTAGATCTCAAATTTTGTATTTTATTTTTTATAGCGCTCTGGTCTACAGTTGGAAAAGGATCGCAAAATTGTGCCACTATCTCTTCGTACGCTTTATTTTTAACGTTCTTGTTTGTGTAGTTATCGTTGTTTAACTTCCACAAACAAGGTCGTTGGCGGTACAACTCGATAAGTTGTTCAATTTGGGCATCGGTCCACTCCTTCACCATAATTATTTAAATTTATTACAATTACAACAGGAGAAAAATTTTAATTTTACAAGAGGAGAAAACCCGCAGGACAACTGACGGACTTGGACAGGCCGTGTGTGTTAACAAGGGGGACTGGATCGCCGGTTACGAAATCTGCAGACAAGTGCCTCAAGGCCTCTCTCCCCACTAACGCACAGGTGGGTACTGCGGGTTTTCGTAAATTTCTTGGAAAAATCCGCTCGTGTATGGCCAGCTAATGTGTACAAAAAAAAAATGAAAGGATTAGATGTGGTTAATATGGTTAAGTATCAAAATTACTATGTTAAAAAAATAACGTGCAAACACAAGAAAAATTGGACAGGTAAAGCTACAACTAGTTACACTGAAGGGCAATCCAGCTGACACAGTACTTAAAATTAGAGATGGGCGATCCGCTCGCGAACTGATTCAAAGAACTGGTTCGCTTTACTGAGTGAGCGATCGGTGACTCGAAAAAAAGAGTGATAGCTCTTTGCTCCACGGAACACAAATAGGGAATGATTCACTTGCTCACTCGCTCTTTGCTCCACGGAACACAAATAGGGAATGATTCACTGATTCACTTGCTCACTCGGAGCACCTCTCTCGGCGATCGCCGTTCTCGACCTTGTTTGTTCCTTTCCCACTCCACTCGGCAGTTGGTACTCCCACTCCCACCACTCACCGCTCTCTGACTCTAGTGGTCCCTGGATAATTGAATCATTCGCTCTGCTCTTTGCGCTCAGCTCAGTTTAGTTCGCCATTTAACGTTTACGTTTTTGATTTTGACTTTGCGCTCTCCCTTCAAGTTTCGACTCTTCGATTGCTGTTGTTATACTTATTATAGGTACGTACATTACGTATTATCTTTTTTATTTAATTATATATCAGGAGCTTGGAGGAGCAAGGGCGAATATGAAAATTATGGTGTTGGGAAATCGTGTTTCAAGTTTGTGAATACTCTCAGGATAGAAAGGGTGAATATGTATTTCAGTATTTTAGAACATAGATTCCGATTATTTTACACTTTTATTTATAAATAATTAATTATAAGTAAAATTACAAATAATCTGTTTAAAGGTTAAGTAAAACTCATCAAATAATAATACAACTAATTACAATAATAATGTAAAAACAACAAAATTTTAAGATTATTATAAAATTTAAATTAATCGAATGAAAATTCGAAATGTTGATAACTACTATAGTTAGCAGTAGCACTATGAATTAATATCAAATTCTTAGCAATTACATACTACTGTGTAAAAAATGTAGAATCTAACATATTCCTTGAAATTAAAATTAAATAATGATTAGTATGCATTATAATGATTAGTATGAAAAATCTAAGTGTAAATATAAAAGTGCTAAAAAGGAAAATCAAAGAAAAAATTAGGAACCTTGTTACTGATTAATCAAAAATAAACAGTCTATAATGATATGGACCTTTTCTCTCTCTTTTTTTTTCATTTATTTATTGAATTGTATTATAATACAAACTAAAATTTTGTTGAAATTGAAAAATACTTTATTTTCAATATATTACTATGGTCGGTGAGGTGAAACTCACAATTAGTATTAAGTATATAAATATTAATTCTAAGGACCAACCTATGTACGGGCATTTATGCCCTCTATAGGTCCTTTTTTTTTGTATAATTTTTAATATATGTAAAGGAAAATTAGCAATAAATATTAATATTATTAAAAAAAATAAAATAAAATAAAAAAATTATTGAAAGTATGTTTTAAAAAAAATGAAAGAAAATAAAACACAAAAATAGAAACAATGTACATTTCAGTGGCGAAGCTATTGAGAGGTTTTTGAGGCTTAGCCTACCCAAAAAATAAAGGAAAAAATGAATACGTGAAAAGTTAACGTTTCAGAATTATCGTATTTTATAAGTTCATAACAATTGGTTTACAAAACGCACTCTAAGTGCGCAGTACGAATGGAACTGCCGTCAGGCTATGTGAGGCTTTTTGGCAAAGCCTCTCTCCCACCACCATTTATGACATGCGGCGGGCGTTATGTGTATGTCTGCGGGAGGGGGAGAAAGCTGTTGCGTTGCTGGCCAAGAGGCTAGTCTCCGTCTAGGGCAGTGAGCATGAACGGGTATATCTTCCGTACTTAGTGCAATTAATTATTCACTCTACCAATTCATTTACGTTTAATTTAATTAATTTACGTTCGTTAGTGTTCGTTTTATGTTTTTACTTGTGTGTTACTGTTAGATATTTTTGTGTACAATGGGTGATACTGAGAGAAGATTAACGTCATTATTTAGTGAATTAAACGTGAAACCGTTTTCAAGTTGAAGTTATGAAACAAAGTGTGCCTACAAAGATAGGAGATTGACACCACATTTAGATATTAAAATAGCGGATAGCAGACAAAATAGAAAGTTTCAGTTCTCTTGGTACAAGAAATATCCTTGGCTAACAGGGTGCTCTGAGAAAAATAAATTATACTGTTATACCTGTATTCTGAGTGGGGGCGAAAAAAAATGGTCATCAGCTTCTTATGGTGTCAGTGTAACAAACAATTTTGACAGAAAGGCCGAAAAACATCAGTGTTCAAGAAGGCATCTTCAGAATTGTTAAGAATTGTGTCTGATATTTTAATAATGTAGTGGAATTAAATTGGCCAGGATGGAGAAAATAATGACGAGTAAGCGGACTGTAATTTAATACATTTATTGTGCGTAAATGTTACAAGTTAATTTAGATTTTGAAAGGTTAGCTAAGCCTTCTATGCATCATGATGTCTGGGAAACCACATTAGATCAAAAAATTTTATACATTATAGAAATGAGGCGCAATTATGCAACACTCGAAGATACATGAATGAAATAATTTAGGGCCTAAGGCCTACATAGTAAGTCGCGACATGAAAAGAATTAAGATGACAGCCGAACGCAACAAGCGTAAGTCACGTCTGTTGTGTTCGGACGCTCGGAGCACTGTGTCGTCATGTTTGCCGTTGCAAGCAAATTGGACTATGATCAGATTAGCCAACCTTTCATTCATACAATTCCCACATTAAATACCAACATTATCGTCCATAACTGCCCGCAAAAATCGAACGATTTTTTGTAATACATTTTTAACAATTTATATTATAAAGAAAACACAAACATGTACGTTCTTACTAATAGATATCAACCATCAGTAGTTTAATGTCTTAATTATCGACATTAAAATGTTAGATAACAAAGATTATGACATTACGTTGCTCAGAGATAAACCTTAATGATAATGATAAGGTTAGACAGGCCACAGTTGGCTTGCAAACTGCTTCATACATGAGTATAAATGTGCATGAATTAGCAGAGATGTATGCAATACAAAACATGAAGCTTGATAATGAATGATCTGTGACTCATCCCTTGATGGGGCAGATATAAATTGCAAATATTTATGCAAGTCATGATTAACAGTCCAAGCCAGTCAAGGCCAGCTGATTTATACATAATAGTATTGAATATAAAATGAATAGACAAGATTATTACAAAAAGTTATATGTATATAAAAACATGGATTAAGCATAACGCTGTAGTATAATAATTAAATAGCACATGCTATGCCAAACAATTGCAAAAATGCACAAATAAATTGATATGCGAAAATAGATGATACATTGTTGAATAGTTACAAGTATATAAACGTAATAACATGTATGTCATATTCAAAAATACATGAATAATAATATATGTGCGATACATGATCGTAAAATACAAATACAAAAATATGTGCAAATATATATGCGTGGTGCATAATCATAGACAATAGAAGCGGGTAGAATAATATGTGTTACATAGATATAGGTACAAAATATGTGTTGCATAATTACAAAATACATGAATACAAGGAGTAAAATACAATATAATAGAGCAAGTGACAAATGCAGTAAATGCGTTCATACAAAAATGGAATGCATGTGTTAAGCAATTACAAGTAACACATAAAAATTCATAGAATAGTGAAATAGCAATGCACAAATATCAATAAAAAATGTGCAGCAAATATGCATACATGGATTGTATAGTTCCAAATCCATGTGAATATTATATAACAAAATACATAACATAAGAACCAATACCACCAATAGACATGACACATAAACCACTACCAATAGCAAATATGAATATACAAAGGACGTAGCATATGTCTTACAAAATTATCAATACATGTAAATACAAGAATAAGTAAAGTATACCACAATGACAATATAATAAGTATAAATATAATAACATAATGCATGTTTGTACAATTACAAAATACATGCGAATTTGATATATGAGATACACTATAATGCAATATCAACATATAACATGTTAAAAAATGTTTGTGACAGCACATATCACCATAATTGAAGTCGGCCAAACTATCAAACAATTAAGTAATAAAAAGCTCGTGGCCAAGCAAAACATAACGTTGTGCTAAGTAGTTACATTGACATCGTGTCTAGGCTCCGTCCCGCGCTGGCAACAAACATAACTTGTGAATTGGTCTGCGAAAGGTGCCAACAGGCGTACGAACGTCAACTACCCTAATTAAATTGTCTGGTCCGGGAAATGTGGCTGTGATTACCCCAAATTTCCATGCTAATGGAGGCAAGTTATCTTCGATTAGCAGGACCAGGTCACCAATGGAAAAGTTTTCTTTAGAGAACTTCCATTTGTGACGCTGTTGCAATTGGTGTAGGTAGTCGCGCGACCATGCTTTTCAAATAGCTTGGACAAACTTCTGGAGAAGTTGCCAACGGCCGAGGCGAGAGATGGGAACGTGTGACAAGTCAGGATCAGGTATTACCGTTAATGGTGCACAGATTAAAAAATGGCCAGGGGTAAGTGGCACTGGATCGTTTACATCCGATGAAACGGCAAATAATGGACGTGAGTTTAGACAGGCCTCTACCTGTGACAAAACCGTAGTAAACTCCTCGAACGTGAGTATGGACTTGCCGACAACGTGGCGCAAATGATACTTCAAACTTTTTATACCGCTCTCCCATAGCCCACCAAAATGAGGTGACGATGGAGGAATGAATGACCACTTAATACCATGAGAAGTTGCAAAGGATTGAATTGTTAAGGTGGCATCCTTGTTATGCCAGAGATTGTAAAGGTCATGCAAGACGTTGCGGGCCTTCCTAAAGTTCGTGCCATTGTCAGAATACAATTGGCTAGGTATGCCCCTACGGGCCATGAAGCGACGTAAGGCAGCTATAAACGCATTGGCCGTAAGGTCGGAAACCAATTCCAAATGAATGGCCTTAGTGGCTAAGCAAATGAATAGAGACACATATGACTTGGACAGAGTCCTAGATCTCTGCCCGCCATGACGGATCATGAAGGGACCACCATAATCCACTGCACAGAATAAAAACGGCCTGGAAGGAGTAACCCTGGGAGATGGCAAAACACTAAGCCTTTGAGCTTGATATTTGGTATTAAATCTGAGACATTTTATGTTTCTACGAATGATGGAACGAATCACTATCTTGGCGTTAATGATCCACCAGCATTGACGATGTGAATGATGGACAAGTTGAGCACCAGCGTGGAGAAGTCGAATGTGCTCACTCTCAATTATGAGGCGAGTGATGTGAGCCGAAGGATGCAAGACAGTAGGATGCTTATTATCATAGGGTAGTTGCGACTGCTGTAGACGTCCGCCGACACGTATGATGCCAAACTCGTCAAGAAATGGGTCAAGAGAAGACAGTTTACTCCTAATAGACAGAAGCTCTATTTCGAAGGAAATTAAGCTCAGTAGTGAAATGGATCGACTGGGATTGCTTTATGAAAAAGTTAAGGGTAGAATGAATTTCGGTAGGGGTAAGAACTCCCGAAATTTTCTCTGCCTTTGAGGGTCTAGCATTTTTGATAAATCGAAAGCAATAAGTGTACACGCGGGTCAGTCGGTGCAACGAGGAAAAGTCCTTAGAGAGATCAATAGGTAAGGTAGAAATTAGAGAAAGCTTGGGGGTTTGTTTCTCCTCAACGGAGCATTCAGGAAGCGGCACATTAGAAGGTGAAAAAACATTGGGCTCAGAAGATTGAGATATACAAGTAGGGCCATGCCACCAAAGCGAACAATCGCGCAGAACGTCAGGGTGACATCCTCTAGAAATAATGTCAGCAGGATTATGTTGCGAATCAATATGATGCCATGTGTGGGTTTCAGTGAGACGCTGAATCCCAGCAACACGATTAGCGACGTAAGTCATCCACCTAGAAGACTGAGCATGAATCCAATAAAGAGATACCATGGAATCGGAGTATAGGTGTACGCTATTGACAAAGGAATGGAGAGCAGGGGTGACCTTGAATAGAAGTCGTGATAACAACAAACAAGCACAGAGCTCATTGCGGGGTAATGACACACCTGTCGTAGTGGAGCCACACGCGATTTAGAACACAAAAGGTGACAAGAGGCCATTAAATCTTGATAAATAACTCTAATGTAAATGCAACATCCATAACCCTTTTCAGAGGCATCCGCGAAACCATGTAATTCAACTAGCTTGGGCTCAGACTTGCTGCGTATGGAGCGTGGAACAATAATTTCACCATTTAAATACAACTTATCGCATAATGAACGCCAATACGAATATAATTGCTCAGAAATTGGCTCATCCCAACCAAGATTGCACAACCACAGTTGCTGCATAAACTGTTTATAAAGGAAAACAATTGGACCAATGAGTCCCAATGGGTCGTAGATACCCGCTATAATTGACAGGATTCTCCTCTTAGAAATACTTGACTCAACTGGAAATGACTTGATGTCAAACATGAATGAATCTGCAGAGTTGTTCCAAAGAATGCCCAACGTACGCAATTGCCTTGTTTGTTTAATGGAAGTGATAAATTACTATGCTCAGTGACTACATTTGGTTCATTTGATGCCCATTTATGTAGGGTAAAGCCATATTGACTCAACAACGTACTTAAGTCAGATTTTAACTTGATCAGATTAGAAATGGTGTCTGCACCGGTCAACAAATCATCGACATAAAAATCATTAATTATAGCTGAAGCAGCGTCAGGAAAGGAAGCTTCATTATCCTTACCAATCTGAATAAGGGAGCGAGTTGCCAAGAATGAAGCGCTAGCAGTACCGTAAGTTACAGTTCGCAGCACGAAATGTTTAAATTGTTCAAGCGAAGAATCACGCCATAGAATACGTTGGTAATGACAGTCGTTATCAGAAACTAGAATTTGCCGATACATCTTCTCGATGTCAGCGATTAGAACATAATTGTGTATACGAAATCGCAAAAGAATGGAGAAAAGATCTTGCTGGACATTTGGGCCCACTAACAAAATATCATTGAGAGATAGACAATTGGTAGTTTTAGCAGAACCATCAAAAACGACGCGAAGCTTCGTCGTGGAACTATAATGTTTAAAAACGGCATGATGAGGCAAATAGTAGGTATTTGAAACCTTGGAATCAACAGAACAATCATCAACCAGCGTCATGTGGCCAAGATCCTTATATTCCTGAATAAAATTTGCATCTTCACGCGCAAGCTCAGAATCACGCTTGAACCTGCGTTCTAAACTTAAAAATCTAGCTTCAGCGGTAGCATAGGACTCACCCAGCTGGGCATTATCAGACACGAATGGCAGTGAGACGACAAATCTACCTTCATTGTTACGATCAGTAGACTTAACAAAATGTTCTTCGCAAACTGAATCGTTAATAATGGGTGCATTATCAAGGACGGTTTCAGTCTCCCAAAACTTCTCAAGAGACGCTAGAATTTGATCATCATTGTTTCTTGCCAAGAACGGAACAGCAGGACCCTTTGAATGACAATGCTTAGGCAAATTGCCTGCTAGAATATAGCCTAACTTAGTTTCTTGTATAACAGGAAAGTTAGGACCACGAACATATTTGTTAGCTTGAATCAAGTCTAAATAAAACTGCGCTCCCAACAATATGTCTATGTCAGCTGATACATTAAAATTTGGGTCAGCAAGGAAAATATTATCTGGGATATTAAAATGTTTTACGTCAAAAGATTGTGCTGGAAGTTTGTGGGTCAAAGTAGATAAGACTGCGCATTGAGCATTAAAAGTAAACCTTTGATAACGAGAAACAATACGAACTGATACCAAATTAGTAGCCCAACATGTTGCATTATTAATACCTGAGATTGGTATATTAGATTTAGCTAAGTTAAGTTGCAATTTTTTTGCAAATGATGCAGTACAAAAATTAACTTGAGATCCTGCATCTAGCAATAATCGCGCAAGTTGCTTGTTACCAGCGCGGTCGATGACGAACACGACGGCTGTAGATAAGATAACATTGTTTGCTGATTGCAGTTTAAATGAACAGTAGTTACTACTGCTGGCAGAACTCTGTTTTAACCCATTATTTATATGAAGCAATGTATGGTGTCGTCTGGAACAGATCTTACATGACTGCTTGACCTTGCAATTAGGTGAAAAATGATCTGGTCTCAAACAATTAGTGCAGCATTTATGCTTTAATATAAATTGGCCTCGTTCCGATACGCTCAAATCGCAAAATTTGTCACACATATAAATTGGGTGACTTGCCTTGCAGCATGGGCATGAATAATTATTTGAAATAGAATGGTAGCTTCTAAATACAGTGCTGCCAGCACAGTTTCGTAACTTAGATTTTTCAGACTTATTATTAAATTTTAGAATTGGTTTGTTAAGCTGCTGTCCAGCTTCTATCGGTAACGTGTTTTCTAATAATTGTCTACGGGCATTTAGAAACTGTATAAAACTCTGAAAATTAGGAAGATTTTCAGAATCTATAGATTCTTTCCATAATTTAAATGCGGAATGATCAAGTTTTGTTGACAATAGCTGTATGACAATAAGTTCAAATGAATCCACTGACAATTGCATGGCTGTCAGAGAATTGACAGAAGACGTTATGGTATTTATAAATTCTGCTAAGCTCTGTACAGAGTCCTTGGTTGTAGACTTCACTTCTAATAAATTTTGAATGTAATATTTAGCTAATATGAATTTATTGTCATATCTAGCGGACAGCAAACTTAACGCTATTGAACAATTTTCGTTACAAATAGGCAAAGCCTTGATTAAATCTAGTGGTTCATTTTTGAGAGATGAATATAAGTAATGTAATTTTTGCACTGAAGTTAAGTCAGATCTAGCATGTACCAAGTCTAAAAATATCGAGTAAAAGTGCTGCATTTCGAGAACGTTGCCTGTGAAGCAGGGCAGCCTTATAGGTTTTAACTGAATGTTACTGCTTAATGTTTGAGATTCAGTCTGGATGTTGAAAGTGTCTATTAGTTGTAAAATCTTAGCCTCGGTTGAATATAAAAGCTCTTCAACCTCGACTCTGTCCTCTTGGGCAGCATTTATGTCTTTAGAAATTAGTTCGATCTCAGACTGGACCTCATCATATTTTATTGATAAACTTTTTAAACTTTCTAGTCTCACAGTTAGAAAATGTTTGGTATTGCTATTTTTATCAAAGTTAACTACTGCGGAATTGATTCTCACTATGGCAGACTTTAAGCCGCCTCTCTTTTTAACCAACACTCTTAAGCCTTCTTCCGTCATTTTACGCACCTTTTACTAATGGCGTTGATGTTGTACCTTCGGTGAGATATCTTGCAGCGTTGAGGCCGTGGAGCAGATGGTAGACACGCACGGACTGGATGGATGGCTACTCTCAACTTGAAACTGCTCAAGACCTGGCGTGTAGGCGTTAACATGTGGATTTTTTATGTACTGGTGCTGTCTATGAAGTTGAATCACGACGACGAAAGAAATGTTGAATAAATACCGACACTGTCGGATCAGTGAACATACTGAATCGCCCGTGGTGGCCAGAAATTGGAGTAAAAAAATGATAAGAAGCCGCTTGGTAAGGTATAAAGTTGTGAAAGAAGGTTAAAATGATGAATCCAGGCGCGGAGTGACCAAAAAATGTTAAGAATTGTGTTTGATATTTTAATAATGTAGTGGAATTAAATTGGCCAGAATGGAGAAAATAATGATGAGTAAGCGGACTGTAATTTAATACATTTATTGTGCGTAAATGTTACAAGTTAATTTAGATTTTGAAAGGTTAGCTAAGCCTTCTATGCAACATGTCTGGGAAACAACATTAGATCAAAAAAATGTATACATTATAGAAATGAGGCGCAATTATGCAACACTCGAAGATACATGAATGAAATGATTTAGGGCCTAAGGCCTACATAATAAGTCGCGACATGAAAAGAATTAAGATGACAGCCGAACGCAACAAGCGTAAGTCACGTCTGTTGTGTTCGGACGCTCGGAGCACTGTGTCGTCATGTTTGCCGTTGCAAGCAAACTGGACTATGATCAGATTAGCCAACCTTTCATTCATACAATTCCCACATTAAATACCAACATTATCGTCCAAGAATGAAGAGACATTTTTATTGTTAGGTCGTGGAAGAATTGAACATTCCATTTCTGAAGGCGCTAAGCTTCAAGCCACGAAACAATGAAATTGTGAAGCAAAATAGATTTGTAATTGAGAGACTTATCGATGTTGTGTGCTTCTTAGGTAAACAAGAGCTTGCTTTTAGAGTGCATTTTGAAGATGAAAGTTCCGACAGCAAAGGTAATTATCTTGAATTATTGGAACTTCTCTCCAGACAAGAACAGTTTTTACGTGATCATTTGCAGTGCACTTCCAGTTTTAAAGGTACATCAAGTACAATTCAAAATGAGCTGATTGAATCAGTAACTGACGTAATTAATGAACTCATTAAAGAAGAATTACATTCCTGCGAGTTTGTTAGTGTGCAAGCAGACGAAACCTTTGACGTTTCTTGTAAAACTCAAATGAGCATCATTCTTAGATTCTGTATGCAAAATGGGTCTAAAGAAAGGTTTATTGGTTTCTATGATGTTTCAAAAGACAAAACAGCTGTAGGGTTATCAGAAGTTATTATCCATGAACTTAATGCTCAGGAAATTACTGACAAAATAGTTAGTCAAACCTATGATGAGGCCTCTGTAATGGTAGGAGATCGAGGAGGCGTCCAACAGTTTGTGAAACAGATCTGTCCACGAGCTACATTTTTACATTGTTACGCTCATAAATTGAATCTCGTGTTACTATATTGTTCATAATCAATCAAACAAGTTAGACTTTTCGTTTATAATCTTGCAGCTTTCCATACATTTTTTAGTAAATCCTCAAAAGGAACACAGCTGTTAGAAAATAAAGGATTTAGATTACCACCCGCTGGAATTTCAATTCCCGAGCAGTGCATACAATTTATGCAAAATACAATAAGCTGAAAGATGTTTTCCACACAATTACAGATACCATTGAAGAATGGGATGCAGAGTCATTCAATTGTGCTTCTGGCCTGCTTAATATCTTGAACAAAACACAATTCACTTACCTGCTTTGTCTTTACAAACAAATTTTTGTATATATAGACCATCGTTTTGCACTCCTTCAAAACTAAGTAACATCAGACATAATTATGTGTAATACTGAAATCCAGAAGACCATCGGAGTAATAAAGAATATGAGATCAGAAAATACTGTGAAATCATGTGCTGAAAACTCTAAAAAGATTTGCAACGATTTAAGTATAAGTGAACAAGAATTCGGGTCCTTCACACTTTTAACCTACGAAATTTTGGACACACTGACTGTACAAATGGAAACGCGTTTTGGAGATATTGAAAAGATCAGATTTGTCGAATTGCTGGATCAAAATAGCTTTGGGGGATATAAACTAGATTTTCCTGCAATGAAATTAAACAACCTTCTGTCCAAGTATCCATTTTTCAACACAGAACGATTGGAAAATGAATTAAAGAATATTTATGTAGATGAAGAAAAACATTTACCCCCTGTAGACCTTCTGAAATTCATAACTAGCAATGGTCTTCAAACCATCTATAAAGAAGTGATACGACTTATCAAGTTGGTCTTGACATTTCCTGTTACTACAGCTTCCTCTGAAAAAAGTATGAGCACATTAAAAAGGATAAAAAATTGCCTCCGAAATTCAATGACAAATGAACGATTAAGTTCTCTCAGTACAATCGCCATTGAAAAAAGTTTAGTTAAAGAACTTTCTATGGGTCAGAGTTTCAAGGAACGTGTAATTGATATTTTCGCAACAAAGAAGAATCAACGTGTGGACCTATTGTATAAAAAAATATAAGGTAAGGAAGCATATTTATATTTTATCAGCCTACCCAGTACTTACACATTAGCTTCGCCACTGGTACATTTATGATTAACATACACAAAATGATCGCATCGCCCACTCAATGCGATACAAACAATAGGTAACAGATAAACTGCTGACTACTCAACCACTGAAAACGCATACACAGCAGCAACATATTTCCTGCTGACATATATGGGAAGAATTAGTTAGCACAGACTGAGGTGCAAATCAAATCACCCAACAAACAGAATGCCCTACTGTGTATAAATAGCTGTGAGATTAAAATGTTAGTGGACACGGGTAGTCAACTATTAGTTTTAAACACTGGCTGGATGCAACGAAACAAAAATTATTTTAAAAATACGCCAATATTACCTATCACCAATATGAATATTACAACCGCTACAAATAAGTGAGAAAGAGTTAGATGACAAGCATACATAACAATATACACATGAGGATTTAGAATTAGAGTGTCCAGTAATTATTGTGAATAGACAAATAATACAAATTTTAAATAATTATGATTGTTAGCATTAAAAAAATCTGAAATCAGAGTAAATTATTTTATACTTTTATAACAAAGATTAAAGTTAAATAATAATTAATGAACAAAATCACTTACGCAATTTTCTTGACAATTACTTCCTTAAAAATAATAATGTATAGTATGTTCTTAAACATTATAACTACTGTTCATTATTATAACACAAATTTATTGAAAACGATGAGTGTCATTAAGTTATTTTATTCTTAAATCGCCATACAATGAGTGGACCTTTTGACAATCGACCTGAAACAGACATGCGGACAGACACTTAAGAAAAGCATAATTATTTTTCAATACGAAATGCATAAACGTTTATGATGATTTTGTCTTTCAATAGTTATTTTCCTTTTGTATGTAAGAGAGTTAATTTTTAATTATAATAGAAGAAACATGTCTTTGACAAAAGAAAAATTTTCATTGTCAAATGTCATTCAGTTCGAATGCTGGTTATTTATTATTTAGAAATAAAATGATGAAAAAGAATTCTCGTTTAAAGGACACGATGTTGCTACATTTCTTGAATATAAAAATCCATGTCAAGCTATAATAAAAATTATTCGAGAGGAATGGAGAAAATAAAAACTGCAGTTTCTGATTTTGAACATACCATAAAGAAATGGCTGGATTGTGATTATAAAATTTTGACGGCTTTGAAATCGATATCTACTACTTAGAAACAAAAGAATACCACCAACCTATATCATTATTTAAAAAATTTGAAAAACAAATAGAAAATATTCAAAAGATAATTATTAATTTCTGATTATTTTCTTTTTTGAGCTTTTCCACTGACAGTTAAATTATTTATTATACATTATTTAAGAAATTTAAAAAATAAAAAAAAGTCAATGATGTCGTCTTCATCTGGATCTTCGATTTCTGCAACCTCAAGGCCATTGCCTAATATCGCTTGCTCCAGTACTGATTTATATGGCATAGAAACATAAGGCAGCAAGTCTCTTAGATCCTTCTGTAATGATCCTTTGTAAACACTTCACAATGTGGACAGTAATGTGGTAATTTTCGCATTAATAGGTTGGCTAATCTGTGCTTTCTGATATTGCGCTATCATGTTTATACAACGTTCAACGTCACAGTTGTCCGAGCTACGGCAGGCGGCAGACGTCATACGTTTGCTCGCTTGTTCTGTCATCATTCATTTTTCGTCGTCAGACAATCATTGTAGGCCTTAGGCCACAACATATATTGCATACTAGCAATACATTGCTAACTCGATTTCATGTAATTTGAGTGCCGCGTACTCGCGCCTCAAGTCTGACGACAATCTACGACATTCGTATAGGCCTTAGGCCTTAACATTTCTTGATGTAGTTTGAGTGCCGCACATTTGCGCCTCATCTACCATTTAGCTTTCTTAGCGACACGTTCATTTAAAACTTAAATCTCAACCAGACATAGCCAACCTCAGCGCTCAGAATTTAGTGTACAACAATCTTAATAAATGTATTATACAGTCCACTATCGTCATTATTCTGCATCCTGGCAATAGCACCACAAGCATCATTCTTCCTCAACATAACATTTTTTTTGGTCCTATCGGGCCGCATCTTAACATTTTTTTGGTCCTCCGGGCCGGATTCGTCATTCACCTCTTGCAACATATTCTAGCGGTTTCATCATTTTTCTGCCCCAATTTCTGGCCATCACGGGCGATTCAGCACATTCGCTGATCCGACCGTCTCGGGACTTACTTCAGCATTCCTTTCATCGCAATTGAGCCTCGTGACGACATCATTGCAAGAACATCCATGTGCTACCGTCTACACTCCAGTTTGAGCAGTCATCTCTACGGTCTGTGTGTTTGCTATCTTCTCCACGACTTCGACGCTCCAGGACATCGCATAGCAGGTACCACATCATTAACAGGTGCGTACAATGGCTGAAGAAGGCCTCAAAGTGTTCGTCAGAAAGAGAGGCGGCATAAAGTCTGCCATAGTGCGTATTAATTCGGCTATCATTAGCTTTGATAAAAACACTAACACAAAACATTTTTTAACAGTTAGACTCGAAAGTCTAAAAAGTTTGGCAACAAAATACGATGAGGTACAGTCCGAAATTGAACTCATTGCTAAAGACATAAACGCTGCTCAAGAAGACCGAATTGAGGTTGAAGAGCTGTTATATTCAACAGAAGCCAATATCTTGCAGTTGATAGAAAGCTTCAACGTTCAGACTGTATCTCCCGTATTAACAAGCAACATACAATTAAAACCGATAAGTTTGCCCTGCTTCACAGGTAATATCTTAGAATTGCAGCACTTCTATTCAATATTTCTGGACTTGGTGCACGCCAGATCTGATTTAACCTCAGTGCAGAAATTACACTATTTGTATTCGTCTCTGAAAAATGAGCCGCTAGATTTAATTAAGGCATTACCTATTTGTAACGAAAACTATTCGATAGCGTTGAGTTTGCTGTCCGCTAGATATGACAACAAATTCATACTAGCTAAGTATTATATTCAGAATTTACTTGAAGTAAAGTCAACAGTTAAGGACTCTGTCCAAAGTTTGGCAGAGTTCATAAATACAATAACGTCTTCCGTTAATTCACTGGCGGCCATGCAACTGTCAGTGG
This sequence comes from Magicicada septendecula, assembly GCA_034769895.1. Lineage (NCBI taxonomy): Eukaryota > Metazoa > Arthropoda > Insecta > Hemiptera > Cicadidae > Magicicada > Magicicada septendecula. The sequence continues at coordinate 113,638,514 of CM068373.1, forward strand.
ATTCATTCGAGCTTATCACTGTACAATTATTGTCAGCAAAACTGGACCATACCACGTTTAAATTATGGAAGGAGTCTATAGACCCCGATAATCTTCCTAACTTTCAAGGTTCACTCAGTTTTTAAACGCACGTAGACAGTTGCTAGAAAATACACTGCCTATCGATGCCGGACAGCAGCTCAACAAGTCAACTTTAAGATTCAATAAATCTGACAAACATAAATCACGAAACGCTGCTGGCAGCACTGCATTTAAAAGTTATCACTCAGCGTCAAATAATTATTCATGTTTATGTTGTAAATCTAGTCATCCAATTTACATGTGTGACAAATTTCGTGCGTTAAGCACATCAGAACGAGGGCAATTTATATTAAATCATAAACTCTGTACAAATTGTTTAAGACCAGATCATTTCTCATCTAATTGTAAGATTAAACAATCATGTAAGATCTGCTCAAAACGACACCATACATTGTTGCACATAAACAATGTGTCAAAGCCAGTTTCTGCCAGCAGCAGTAACTACTGTTCACTTAAATTACAATCCACAAATAATATTCTTTTATCAACAGCAATTGTGTTTGTCATCGACCAGGCTGGCAATAGACAACCCGCAAGAGTTCTAACAGATGCGGGGTCACAAATAAATTTTTGTACGGAATCATTTGCCAAGAAATTACGGCTTAACTTGACTAAATCTAACATACCGATAACAGGTATAAATAACACCGCGTGCTGTGCCACTAATCTTGCGTCTATACGCATTATCTCTCGCTATCAAAGATTTAGCTTCGAGGCAAAGTGTGCTGTCTTATCTGCATTAACTCATAAATTAACTCACAATCTTTTGACATAAATCAGTTTAATGTCCCAGATAACGTTTATCTCGCCGATCCACAGTTCAACATATCTGCTGATATCGATATACTTTTAGGAGCGCAATTTTACTTAGATTTAATTTTACCTAACAAATATGAACGGGGTTCTCATTTCCCTACTATACAAGAAATAAAGTTAGGCTATATTCTAGCCGGCAATCTGCCCAAACACTGCCATTATAATGGTCCTGCTGTTTCGTTCCTTACGTCTGTTTCGGTTGGCTGTAAGGTCGGAAACTAATTCCAAATGAATAGCCCTAGTTGCTAGGCAGATGAACAAAGACACGTACGATTTTGACAGAGTCCTAGATTTCTGCCCGCCATGACGAATCATGAAGGGACCACCATAGTCAACTGCGCAGAATAGAAACGGCCGCGAAGGAGTGACTCTGGGAGATGGCAAAATACCAAGCCTCTGAATCTGATGTTTTGGCACTAAACCTGAGGCACTTGACGCATCTACGAATGATAGAGCGAATGACTATCTTGGCGTTAATGATCCACCAACGTTGACGAAGTGAGTGATGCACGAGTTGAGCACCAGCGTGGAGTAGGCGAATGTGTTCGCGTTCAATAATAAGGCGAGTAATATGAGCCGATGGATGCAAGACAATAGGATGCTTATTGTCATAAGGTAGTTGCGACTGCTGTAATCGTCCGCCGACGCGTATTACGCCAGACTCATCAAGAAACGGGTCCAGAGAAGACAACTTACTCCTAATAGAGACAGAAGACCCATTACGAAGACAATTAATCTCGGTAGCGAAGGGGCTCGACTGAGATTGTTTTACGAAAAAATTGAGAGTGGAATGAATTTCAACGGGGGTAAGAGCGCCCGAAATTTTCTCAGCACTGGAGAGTCTAATATTTTTGATGAATCGAAAGCAGTAAGCGTATACACGAGTCAGACGGTGCAACGAAGAAAAGTCCTTAGAAAGATCAATAGCCAGTTTAGACATTAGAGAAAGTTTGGGGGTTTGTTTTTCCTCCGCAGTGAATTCAGAAGGCGACAGATTAGAAGGTAAAAAGGGTGGAAAAAGATTGGACTCGGAAGATTGAGACAAACAAGCGGGACCATGCCACCAAAGCGAGCAATCGCGCAAAACGTCGGGGTGACATCCCCTAGAAATAATATCAGCAGGATTATGTCGAGAATTGATGTGATGCCATGTGTAGGCTTCCGTAAGACGCTGAATCTCGGCAACACGATTAGCGACGGAAGTTTTCCACCTAGAAGACTGGGCATGAATCCAGTAAAGGGGCACCATAGAGGCAGAATAGAGGTGAACACTATTGATAAAGGAATGAAGAGCAGGGGCGACCTTGAATACGAGTCGTGATAACAATAAGCAAGCGCAGAGTTCAATGCGAGGTAATGACACCTGTCGTAGTGGGGATACGCGAGATTTAGAACACAGAAGGTGACAAGAGGCCGATGAATCTTGATAAATGACTCTAATGTAAACGCAACACCCATATCCCCTTTCAGAAGCATCCGAAAACCCATGTAATTCAACTATCCTTGCTTTAGACTTGCAGCGAATAGAACGTGGGACAATGATTTTACTGATCAGACATAATTTATCGCATAATGAATGCCAATGCAAGTGTAATTGCCCGGAGATTGGCTCATCCCAACCAAGATTGCACAGCCAAAGTTGCTGCATAAACTGTTTGTACAGGAAAACAACGGGACCGACGAGTCCGAGTGGATCGTATATGCCTGCGATAATCGATAGGATTTTCCTCTTAGAGATGCTTGATTCAACGGGGAATGATCTGATGTCAAACAAAAATGAATCGGTACTGTTATTCCAGAGAATGCCCAAGGTACGCACATTACCCTGTTTGTTTAAAGGGAGTGATAAATTGTCATGATGGCCTTACGTCGTTTCATGTCCCGTAGGGGCATACCCAGCCAGTTATATTCCGATAATGGCACAAACTTTAGGAAGGCCCGCAATGTTTTGCATGACCTTTACAATCTTTGGCATAATAAGGATGCCACCTCATCAATCCAATCCTTTACGACCTCTCAGGGTATTACATAGTCATTTATTCCGCCCTCATCACCTCATTTTGGTGGTCTTTGAGAGAGCGGTATAAAGAGTTTAAAGTATCACTTGCGCCGCATGGTAGGCAAGTCCTATACTCACCTTCGAGGAGTTTACGACAGTTTTGTTTGTCTCAGATAGAGGCATGTCTAAACTCACGTCCATTATTTGCCGTTTCATCGGATCTAAATGATCCGGTGCCACTTACACCTGGTCATTTTTTGATTTGGGCACCATTAACGGCGATACCTGATCCAGACTTATCTCACATTCCCATCTCTCGTCTTGGACGTTGGCAACTTCTCCAGAAGTTTGTCCAAGTCATTTGGAAAGCTTGGTCTCGCGACTACTTACATCAACTACAACAACGTCACAAATGGAAATTCACCAAAGATAACGTTTCCATTGGTGACCTGGTTTTACTGATTGAGGATAACTTACCTCCATTAGCGTGGAAATTTGGTGTAATTACCGCCACTTTTCCCGGCCCAGACAACTTAATTAGAGTAGTTAACGTTCGCACGCCTACTGGCACCTATCGCAGACCAATCCATAAATTATGTTTGGTCCCTACTAGGGACGAACAGTAAAAAAAAAGGGTTTATTTTCCTTTGTATGTATTTGTAATCTGTAATACATGAATCAGATGTTCAAAGAAGACTTTGTTAGTTATAAGCACCTTTGTTTTTAGCATAAGTTTAATTTGTATATTTTTGATTCAGAAACTGTTTGTTTTATTCAAGCAAGTGTCAGTTTATTTAATATGCAAAGCTTTAATTATTATTTTGTATTTTCGTATATGCAACATTTGATTTATGCCTCATGTCTTTGCTTACTACTGTTTTTATGTAAAAATTTTGGTATAATATTCGCATGGTCTGCAGCTGTACAAACCATGTATTACATTTGTATAACCACATTGTTGTACTTGTCACTTATGCTATTGTGCCTTGTATTTATATATTTGTAATTATCTAAACCAATTTCTATTGTATTTATTATGTATAACTTGTATCTATGTAAAACACATTGTTTTATCCGCATCTACTGTCTATAACCATACGCCACGCCTATATTTTTATATTGTATTTTGTATTGGTATTTGTGTTCATGTATTGCACAATTTAATTACTTATTTTTTGCGTACCGTATCACTTATTATATGATATATAATTACCTTAATATCCACTTTAGTGATACACAGTTTCGTCACTGATGACGCGTTTCGGGACTAAGTCCCATCCTCAGATACATTTAATTAATAAACAAAAATATTAAAATCACGACCATGATACTGGTCAAGTCAAAAATAAATAAAATAAAATAAATTACAAATCGCATGTAATAAGCTTTGCTAACCACGGCTGGAGCTCCCGCATGCGTTCACCCGCAACCGAGATTGTCACGCGACTGGTCAAAGATTAAGACAAACTGATTGCAGTGTCGAACAGGTAATTTGACGCAAAATTTACCTGGTCATTTAATAAACTGTTTTTGGTGTTACTATCTTTTAAAGCTTTATAAATTTCAAATTCCTCCAGACTATCCATCCGTCTACCCTTTTTACAAACATGCAACGCTGTTAAATTTTCTTCGAAACTCGTATATTTATGTCCGCTTGATATTAAATGTTGTGCAAAGTTGGACTTAGTATTACTTGGCTTAGGAATATGTTCTAAAAATCTTTTATAAAAACATCTGCCAGATTGACCGATATAGAACGCATCACAATCATCACATTTTATTTTATATACACCACATTTCTTTTTTAATGGTAATTTGTTTTTGTTTTTGAAATAATTTCCTAAATTATTATTTGTTTTAAATGATAAAATTAAAATTTTAAATTTAATCATTTTAAAATCATTTTTAAATTTTAAAATTTAAATTTAAATTTTATCATTTAAAACAAATAATAATTTAGGAAATTATTTCAAAAACAAAAACAAATTACCATTAAAAAAGAAATGTGGTGTATATAAAATAAAATGTGATGATTGTGATGCGTTCTATATCGGTCAATCTGGCAGATGTTTTTATAAAAGATTTTTAGAACATATTCCTAAGCCAAGTAATACTAAGTCCAACTTTGCACAACATTTAATATCAAGCGGACATAAATATACGAGTTTCGAAGAAAATTTAACAGCGTTGCATGTTTGTAAAAAGGGTAGACGGATGGATAGTCTGGAGGAATTTGAAATTTATAAAGCTTTAAAAGATAGTAACACCAAAAACAGTTTATTAAATGACCAGGTAAATTTTGCGTCAAATTACCTGTTCGACATTGCAATCAGTTTGTCTTAATCTTTGACCAGTCGCGTGACAATCTCGGTTGCGGGTGAACGCAAGCGGGAGCTCCAGCCGTGGTTAGCAAAGCTTATTACATGCGATTTGTAATTTATTTTATTTTATTTATTTTTGACTTGACCAGTATCATGGTCGTGATTTTAATATTTTTGTTTATTAATTAAATGTATCTGAGGATGGGACTTAGTCCCGAAACGCGTCATCAGTGACGAAACTGTGTATCACTAAAGTGGATATTAAGGTAATTATATTGCACAATTATTATTGCTTTAATTATGACATACATGTCATTACACTTTGTGCTTACAATCATTCAACTATGTATAGCTTGTCTTTACATGTATAATTTTATAACAATTTTGTTTGTTCATTGTATTCATACTATTGTATAGGTCTACTGGCCTTATCTGGTTCAAGATAACCATTGTGACTTGCACAAATGTTACAATTTATCGGGCCCATCGTGTGATGAGTCACCGATTACATACAATATATATCGGCAATACATTGCTAATCTTGCATTTATACTCAAATGTATAATCAGTGTATAATCAGGTTGCAAGCCGACTTTGGCCTGTTCAACTCTTATCATCATTCAAGCTTATCTCTAAACAGTTAATGTCATAACTGTTATCTAAGATTCAAACTCAAGGTTCAGTACAACCTACTGAGATTGACTTTATTATTAAGAACTCTGTATTTTTCTATAATAAGTTATTAAAATGTATTAAAAAATCCTTTGATTTTTGCGGGCAGTTATGGACAGTAATGTGGTAATTTTCGCATTAATAGGTTGGCTAATCTGTGCTTTCTGATATTGCGCTATCATGTTTATACAACGTTCAACGTCACAGTTGTCCGAGCTACGGCAGGCGGCAGACGTCATGCGTTTGCTCGCTTGTTCTGTCATCATTCATTTTTCTTGTCGTCAGACAATCATTGTAGGCCTTAGGCCACAACATATATTGCATACTTGCAATACATTAGCAATACATTGCTAACTCGATTTCATGTAATTTGAGTGCCGCGTACTCGCGCCTCAACTCTGACGACAATCTACGACATTCGTATAGGCCTTAGGCCTTAACATTTCTTGATGTAGTTTGAGTGCCGCACATTTGCGCCTCATCTACCATTTAGCTTTCTTAGCGACACGTTCATTTAAAACTTAAATCTCAACCAGACATAGCCAACCTCAGCGCTCAGAATTTAGTGTACAACAATCTTAATAAATGTATTATACAGTCCATTATCGTCATTATTCTGCATCCTGGCAATAGCACCACAAGCATCATTCTTCCTCAACATAACATTTTTTTTGGTCCTATCGGGCCGCATCTTAACACAATGCATAATTTTAATTTTTATGTGTCCAAAATCCTTATCACAACCCATCATTGAATGTCCTGGTACCAAAAAATAGTGACAGATATTTTCAAACTTATTTTTATGAATTAGACGCAAGTACCCCAGAACAACATTTAAATTTTTATTTTGCCCAGGGCAATTATGGCTAAAAATAATTACTGATCTGACTTTAGCTTTGACATAATTTTCAAGATAGTGAGAGATGAAACTTGCTATCTCACAAGATCCATGTTTGCCAACAGTTTCATCCCATACATACATAGTTGATCCTCCAGTTCTGACATTGTGTATGGCAAAGTTATATGTTCAAATTTTTCTCTTGTAGTATTAAGCATTGCGTGTAAGTTTAGGTGTTGGTAAAGCTTGCTGAAGATCTATAGCAACAACGGCGACACTGTTATCTGTATTTTTTCCATAGCTTTTCATTAAGTCTTGGGCCACTTGTTGTTTCTTCAGGTGAAGCTGTAGTTCTATATTCCGTTTTTGAATGTTTGTTGACACAGGATCAGTTTTCTTTAGTTCACTGATTTCCATTTTTAGCTTTGAGCAAGTGTTGCAGTCATCAACGGCTGGAGGCTGGATCCCGATGTTGTATTCATTGACAAATATCTGTCGGTAATAAACCTCAGTAACTGGTTCTTCTTCAGGGTTGTTTTCATCTAACCACTCTTTGTATGCGTTGTAGGCACCCTTAATCGATGAACCTGGGGGCATATACTTTCTGAAGGGACTCTTCGCACGACTGTAGTGGCTAGAGACAGTAGCGAGGGACTCAATATGTTGCTTTAATAGCATTCTTCTATCTTCAGAAATCTTGACTATCGGAGTTGATTTTCCTCTATTATCACTCTCAACTGTACCTGACACAGATTGTTTTGATAATACTACACGTACTCTCTTTTCTTTTATATCATGTATGTTAAGAAATGCTTGACGGCATACAGTTGTTGCTTCCCCATTGACTGTAACAAAATATGAAATCGTTCTTAGTTTCCTGCTTGGTCTGTTTGAAACTGTCGAAACCTTACAGTCATCCCATTTTAGTAGATTTGAGAGATAACTGTTCTGTAAATTATAATCCGTAAGACTCCAAAAATTGGAGAAAATAACTTCAACTAAGTTCATTCCTATTTTTTCGAAACATTTCTGACTACACTTACACGGCTGTCCGATTGAATGAGCAGGAAGTACACGTTTTGTCTTTCTTGAAACATAACTCGCGCCAGAATTTTGTTGTATCTTGCATTTATTAACAATCCAATTTTCTGTATGTTTCTGCCGTTTCCTTGCGTATTTTTACTTTCCATTTTACAAAAAACCACACTCACACTCACTGTTGTAATGGTACTATTATAATAAGACATTAATGGAGTAACAAAGAAATAACGTATGGAGTATAAGAAAGAACAAACTAATCACATCAAAATTAATGACCAAACTTTTCATAGACTTGTATAAGTATGACTAAGCACGGTGGAGAAAGGGCGAACCTGTAACGAGACAAACTGTTGGGATTTATTTTATTCTTTAATAATTGTAAAAAGTAGTAGCCACTCAGGCTGAACAACGTTTTGATCACAAACGCATGACATTGTTGAACACCTTGCGGTCCCCCTCGTACCAGGCCAAGCGAGGTACAAAAGCAATTAAAAGCATCTGGGAATGTGAATGGTCAAAAGGGGTGCGAATTCATGCGCATTCAAGCCAACGGTCACACGATAGAAAGCACGTATAAAGAATTCTTTCCCACCAGGTGCTAGATGACGTAAGCTCCTCGAGATACGCTCCACCAATCCCAACGCAAGTTGCCACACTGAGGATCTGTGGCCATGTTGAAAATCGTCAGTCGACGAAATCCCTCAGACCACGCGGTCAGAAAACAGTGTTTGTGAACAAAATATCCAGTCGGCCAACTAATGTAAAATGTGGTTTTAAAAGTATCTCAAATAATAACGAAGTGAGAAACAAGTGGACATTCAGTAACAACAATGTTAACAGTTTAAAATAATAACGAAGTGAGAAACAAATGGGCATTCTGTAATAACAATGTTAACAGTTTAAAATAATAACGGAGTGAGAAACAAGTGGACATTCAGTGATAACAATGTTAACAGTTTAAAATTATATCAGAGTGACCAATAACAAATTCGAATTGGTGGCGAAAGGATTAACAACGAGGATGAGTAACTTTTGAACTTTTCCTATAGTTTGAATAAATTTTAACATAGTATACAGCTGTTTAAATTCTGATAAAACAAAGAAAAAAGCTATTAATTAAATGGGGATTCAAAGAAGTAGTATATATATATATGTATGTATGGGAGCGTGAAAATTACGTAATGAACAAAACACTGGGTTGCGTTAATTATTTAAGGTATACCGATTATAATGTGTATTTTCAATATTTGGTTTTCTTTTAATATGTTTAGTGATAACATCCTATAATAGGCTATCACAGTATGTCATAATATAATTATATAGAAATACGTAAAAAAAAGAAATGAATGTCATGTTAGAGGAATAAAGTAATGACTTATATGATCTTATAAATATGTACTTGTTTATTTACCTACATGTTTATTGCATTTACCTGTTTTTCTCTGCTAAGTACACCAGACGACACCTTGGTAAATTACGAAAGGTAGCTAATACGAAATTTCAATATTTTAATCACTATTTAAGCTGTAACACTTCAAACCTAAGCAAAAGATCATGCTGACGTGTGGCACCATGCAGTATATTCGCCCTTACTCCTCCAATATTACAGCACTAAGCTTTCAGCTGGTTTTATGCAGTCCATACATTTCAATACTATTTACAAAATACTAAGGGCGAATATAGATGTGATAGTAGTATTACCGAGTACTGAACATGTCAGACAATAGGATTCCTTTAAAAAAAAATCATTTTTTTTTATATTCGCCCTTGCTCCTCCAAGCTCCTGAATATATAAATTAATTTTATGACAAAATGTTAATGAAATTAGTGATTTGAACTGTATTTTGAATGTAACGTAACATTTTGAATAATTATTTTGGAGGATAAGAATAATATTTACATTTATAAATTTATAAATGTTTCCATCTAATGTATTTTTCAATGATGCAGAACAAATGTCAAGCCCATCGCTTAGAAGGACTTTAAGCGATATTTGGTATTTTACCAAATTTGACAAAAAAGCGAAATGCCGATATTGCCAGCAAGTAATTTCATGTTCTTCGGGATCTTCCTCAAACCTTAAAAGGCATTTGAAAGCAAAACACCCGACAGTGCCTTTTGAACGCTCGGGAAGCCGCTCAAGATCGCCGTCAACTAGCAATGAGACCGCAGCAGAAGTGCGGGAAATCCTTTCGCTCGAATCTCCTGCATCGGCTTCTTGTACATCCACCTCGGTTGAAGACCTCCGCCCAGGAGCTGACTTTCGACCTGAATCTGGGCCCAGTTTATCTTTTGCGATGCCTTCGCCCCCGACCACTTTGCAACAACCTTTGAGTAAGTTCATAAACATCATAAAGCCGATAACATTAAATAAAAGCAGATTGTTAGATACTCAACTTTTAAAGATGATTTCCAAAGAGTTTTATCCCTTTTCGACAGTCGAAGACGAGGAATTTAGAAAGTTTGTACATATGCTTTGCCCGAATTATAATATGCCCAGTCGCAAAACTTTGTCTAATTCCTTATTGCCTAGTCTTTTCAATGACTTAATACTGAAAATTAAAAATGAATTGGCCATTGTAAAAGCAGTTTGCCTGACTTCGGACAGGTGGACTAATATTAACAATGTTAGTTTTTATGCGCTTACAGCGCACTTTATAGATGATAATACAAAATTAAAATCGTAATTATTAGAATGCTCAGAATTTGAAGATAGGCATTCCGCGCAGAACATTTCCAATTGGGTCAACGCTGTTGCAAGAAAATTTGACATTCATTTTTAAATTGTCGCAATAGTTACTGACAATGCGGCAAACATGAAATCAGCTGCCGCCATATTAAAACTGCGACACCTACCATGCTTTGCACATTCATTGAATCTTATTGTGCAACACGCTATTGGGTCGTCGATTCAGAAAACTGTTATGTATCATGAACAGTTATGTATTTCAAAAAAAGTTCATTTGCTCAAAGTAAACTTGCCGCAATGCAGACGAATTTATAAAAAGATAAACTGAAACTGAAACAAGACGTTCCGACCAGGTGGAATTCCACCTTTGACATGTTACAAAGATTTTTTTTAATAAAGAAGCAATTATTTCTTCCCTTGCTATATTAGGCGTAAAATCATTTAATCTGACTGATAAAGACTGGGATATTATAAAACAGGCAATAGAGGTTTTAAAAGTTTTCGATGAGGTAACAATAGAAGTGTTGTCAGAACGAACTGTTTCTCTTTCTAAAATGGGAATTTTGATAAGGTTAATATAGTCAAATGAAAACTTACAAAGATAAAAATAAAGGTTATTGTCTTGAAATAAATTTATTAGTCGATGACATACTGAAAGGATTGTCAGAGCGGTTTGGGATTATCTCTCAAAACGAACTAGTTACGCAGTCAACTCTGCTCGATCCTCGTTTCAAGAAACAAGGTTTTGCAGATGACACAAAGTTCTGGGAATGTTACAATAATGTTGTGTCAAAAATCAAAGCCTTGGGTGTACAAGTACAACTTCAAACGTCCCAAACACAGGCACAGCAAGCAGGTCCAACTACGTCGAGTGGGAGTTTTTCCATTTGGGAGGAGTTTGACAAGACAATCAACAATCTTCAAGGAGCATATGACCCGGGATCTGCAGCAATAGTGGAACTTGATAAATATTTAGCTGAGGAATATTTGCCTAGGAATAATGACCCTTTATTGTGGTGGGAATCCCGAAAACTTATATATCCCACGTTGTATCAACTTATTTTAAAAAGATTATGCGTTCCTGCTACTTCAGTGCCATGTGAACGGATCTTCTCCAAAGCAGGCCAAGTGTGTTCCAAAAAAAGAAACCGGCTCTCGTCGGAAAAGTTAACAAACCTTTTATTTATAAATCAAAATCTTGATTAGTTTTTGTAGTATAGGTAATTAGATTTGTAATATTATTTTTGCATTGTATTTTACATAATAAAATAATGTAAACTTAACAAAAGTGAGTTTATTTTTTATCATTTCCCAAATTTATGAACATTTTTTTATTCCAGAATTTCATTGTTAGTTTTATGTAGAAATACATTTTTATGCACTTTTAAAACTACAGTTGAAAGAATGTAATGGAAAATTTTTAGCAGATAAGATACAGGCCAAATGAATTGGCTTAGAAAGGTAAAATCCTTGGGGATTCTCAAAACTACTTTGAAAGAACATAAAACGGAAAATTATTTTATCCCCTTTCAGCTTTCACTTTGTTCTCAAAAGCGGACAGTAGCAGGTAAAATACAAGCAGAATGAATAGAATAAGAAAGGTGAGGTCAAAGGACCCTAAGTAATTTAAAAATTTTTTAAATATCAATTTTAATAAAAAAGATTACCTAATATTTCTAATTTAAGTTGTCAAAATTTTAGAGCAACTTACTAAAAAAAACTCCCAAAAAATGTGTTTAATTTTTGGTTTAAAAATTGTAGAAGTTCACTGGAAAAAAACTGAAAACAAAGTAAGATTCATTCTGAATCCGACCAATGACTGGTGAGCGGTGAGTCACGAAAAAGAGCTAGTTCAGTCTAGGGAGCGAGCGGTTCTGATCCGATCCCTGAAAGGAACGGTTTGCCCACCTCTACTTAAAATATACCATCATAATACTGAAAATATGTGTAACATACTTAGTGTAACCTGTATTTAATTACCTGTTTGTTATCTTCCTCCATAGTTTACACTATACCTACATACAGCGATGACTTGATACGTAGTTTTAAATAGATAGCCTAAATAATGGGAATAACGACCTGTAACTAATATACAGACGGAAACCTATGGTCATTAAACCTAAAACATGTAACCAACAACAAAGTTAATCAACTATAGTAAATATGGAAATGTATGCTTTAATAACTAAAGTAAATTATCCATAAAACGCTACTAGCGTCTACTAGAGTAGAGGTACATTCATACAAATACAAATCGCAAACCAACCTCATTTCAGAAATTTGAAATTAATATGATTATGAAATCAATACTACCAACCGCACCATTTTTTCTGTTAGCGTTCAGTTTGAATAGTTCTGTTTATTATATTAAAAAACTTTTTAGTCTAATCAGAAACTTACAAACGTACATAATTAGCATTACATTTAGAAGAGGGCAGTGAGAAGTGGAGGGATATTCGTAGTCTAGCACATTAAAATGAATATATTACGGGATGTACGGAATCGTAGTGGGGCCCATAAAGCGGAAAAGATCTATTATTTCTTACTTACTTTTGCTATTATTTTCCACAAAGTTATAAAATCTAACAAGTTATGCTAATATGGTGAAGACTCGCTTGTTATTTCTTAAAAATTGTAGTACTAGATAACGCGTCGATATCAAAGTACCTGAGCTTATAGAAGGCATATTCGTACTCTGTGTTTTAGCGAATGGTTTAGCCGCTTTGGCGCGGAAAATTGTCATGGGTATTCTATGTCGAGTGGAATACTTGGTTCAGTTGTTTTGGTATTTGTTTTCGATGTTTTAAATTTACTTTATCGAGGTTGACATAATAGGTTCTGCGGTCATTAACAAAAAATGACAGGTTTACTAGATTTGTGTGAAAAGTATTTTGGTTGTAGAGATTTTTATGAAATACTGAACATACCCAAAGCAGCTACAGAGAAAGATGGTAAGTTCGGATAAAGATGAATATGTTTTTGTTGGAGAACACATACAGTATAAGAAGCATTTGTTGTATCACGTCTTTTAAAGTATGTTTTAATTACATTTAAGTAGTTGTTTACCGATTTATAGGTTAGTTTATTATTTGTAGGTCTTATTAGCTGATGGAGGAGAGTGATCGTGCAACAAGTAGTTTTATCAACTTTTGTGTCTGAACAAAGCGTTGTGAATAGCACGCAAGCTGTGACATGTAAAATGTTCTATAGGCTTAAAATTATGTTCATATAGGAAGATATTTTCATCAGTACACCCAATTTAAAATATAAAAATTTCATATATATATTGTAGATTACTGCTTAAACTACACAGTGGTCGCTTAGACAGAAATGCATTTTTTGATAACTTTTAGTGATGAATGGTTTTATGAGGTATGGTACAAGTCTACTCACAATTATAAAACATTATTTGTGTCCACATTCATCAAAATTTATAATCATCGTAAGGACCTATTACAGACAATACAGAAGTGATTAGTAATATGTATAGAATATTATATCATTTATATAAGAATAATAATATGTGTGATAGTTAATATTATTTACACAATAAATCCTTAATTTAGTAGTGACTGTCGATCAATAAATTTAACGAATGCAGGTTTAGTGAGGATCGGTCAATAAGTATAACACAAATTTTATATTTGACGTTTGGACATACGAACATACGTGGAAGTGGGTTCTCCATAATGACGTTAATCAAGGACCACATACAAAAAAAAATTACCTCAAGATTCTTTCTACTGAGGTCAAGTAATAGCTCGATTTGATGTGAGCATTCCTGCTATAGTGGCTGCAGCAGATTGACTGTATTTTCATATTGAAGTTTTTTTTTTAATATACAGGGATTGATGTCTTTCTTATATCATCATTATTTGGAACTGACATATAAGATATGTAATTAGGCATTGATGACTCCCACATCAGTTATGTCCTTCTATTTTCCTTGGTCTTGTAGAGAGTGCAGTTAGGCCTGACCACTGTCGGAGCCAAGGTAATTTTTTTCCTACCAATCCATTTTTTACCTACTATTCTTTCATGTAGAATGAGTTATTATGGCACATCAGGTCCATGAGGATAGAGGTAAATGAGGATACAAGGGGTCCTCTTTGTATATGTGCAAATTTTCTTTTGATAATCACAAGAACTTGGGGCCATAAGTATGGTGTCACTTCTAGTATGGTTTGCTCAAGAAATTCTCAATAGACGTCTATAGAGCCATATTTCAAAAGCATTAATACGATCTATAGTATTTTGTTTTACTGTCCATGTTTCACATGCATATAGGAGGACGAACCACGTGTAGCATCTACAAACCACATCTGCCTCTCTCTGAGATGGAGGCCCAGTGTTCTGTTAATGAAAAGTGACTGGCCTTCCTCTTCGTATCTGACCCTCTGGCATTACTTCAAGGTACTGCTTTATTTTTCTTGCTTCATTTGCCTACTTGCATGTTCCAACCACTTCAATTGTTTCACCTTCAGCAAATCCATCAGGGAGGGTCATTCCCAAATTTCATCTGCATTGGCTCAGTTTTAATGCAGTCTCTTCTTGTTTTTTACATTATTCGCCTGAAAAACTTCATCTTTGACGATGTTATTCTACTCGCGAGTCTGTCAAGAATAATCCAACTTTCTGCTCCCATACACAGATTTGGTAGGTACACAGATTTAAATATCTGTAGTTTTGCTTTCTTACCTAATACCATTTTTTCTCTGTTTTTTGTTAATTCATTATAAAATTATTTGAAGCTAAAATGTGTAATTATGTATTGTGATATTCTAATCACAATGTAAGAAAATGGTAAGCACTGGAAAATATGACAGAAACATAACTTTAAACATTTTCATCATATTTTGTTATTATTAAGTTTCACACAGAACAATCGATAATTTTATCTGTGAACTATCACTGTTGTTCAGTTATTAAACTAATAACGTACATGCGTAATATGTATGTTCAACACTTTTCTTTAATTACAGTTGTTATAATGTGAGACGTATCAAAATAAGCTTCGAGGCGACTGCGGTATTGCCATGTCGCTTCACTTCACGCCCTCCCCGGCTTTGCCTACGCATAACCAAGTGTAACATGTGACAATGTTGTTGGGCGAGGGGCGGGGAAGAGCTGTTACTATTGCATAACCTCGAAGCTTATTAAATGCTAAGTCCCGCACTATAGTGTCATAAAATGTCTGTTATATTTAAAATGTTATTATAATGTCAAGAATAACTGCCCAATTTAAATAACATTGCTTGTGTTTATTTATTTATTATTTACCAACACTTTATTTATTCATTCTGTACCACAATTTTTGTATATAGGCCTAATACAGTTTGCTTGTTTGGTGTTTACAGTGCGCAAAGCATACCACAAGTTGTCGCTTCAGGTTCACCCTGATAGAGTTGAGGAAGTACAGAAACTGGATGCAACGGAGAAATTCAAAATCCTAGGAAAAATCCATTCTGTATTAAGTGATGCGGAAAAAAGAAAACTATATGATGACACAGGTAACGGTTTTTGTTTATATTATATTGAAATAATTTAGTAGTTATAGCTAAGGGCGTGAAAGAGATGCATCATCCCCTAAGGAAAGTATAGCGTAGAATTTAGGTACCTTTAAAAGTAGCGTGCTTCAGGTGCCAGTCCAGTCCACCAATCTAGGAGCTCCTACTTAAGGCTAAAACATTCTTTAAATTATTACTTCTGTATAGGGAAAACAAAGCAGTTTTAAAGTTTGTGAAGAATATATTACTGTTAACACTTTGACGCCGATGGACGTCAATTGACGTCCTTTGAAAACTTCCGAGAATGCCAATGGACGTCAATTGACGTCTCGAAGTTTCCATATGTATAAAGACGTCCTTGGAGCAGTTTTTAAATTATGTCAGGCCTTGTAGTACCCAAATCGTCCGCTAGATTGCATATACGGTCTCTTTGGTAGGTACAGTTGACATGAAACAGTGTTCGGAAAACTCTTATGTTATTTGGCTAAACACCACTTACGTGTCAAAATGTCAGACAAGTGTTTCTTGTACAAAATTACACCTTTATAAACAATATATATTATAAATATTATGTAATGTATTGTTTAATCCATACCATTTCTAAAAAGTAAAAATAAAATTGCAAGTTTCTGGTAACAACATGTGTTTTGGTCAATTTTTTGTCTTCCAGAAACATCACTTGTTTGAAAAAAATTTTTATAGAAAGTAACCAACATAATGACATACAGTATACGCCATTTTAAAGAAGACACTTAGATCTTCATAAAAACAGGTAGCATATTTTTTTACCATATAGTTTAGAAGATACAACATTTTAAATATATGCAAAAATGGCCCAGCATGGGTGAAGGACCACTATGTTAAGGGCGTGGCATCAAAGTGTTAATTTTATCTTCTCCAAATATTTAAACTAGATTAGGCTGTGTTTAACCTGTTCATTAGCAGGTTACGTCAAGAGTGCATGCATGTGTCAGTGCAAATTTTTTCTGTTGGATGATACCAGTATTACATTATTTCATATATGTTTCATTTCATTTATTTCATAGAATCACTTAATTCATTTGATAAAAGCTCTAAAACACTTTCCTTGTTTAGTATTTTTTTATCATAAAATCACTCACATCTGTGGTTTAATAAAACTTACACATGCTGATATATTTATTCATACTAAAATGTTTCAAAAATTCAGAATAATCATACAACGAACATGCAACACAGTACCAACAATCACCTCTCAGTAAGCAAAACTGGAAGGAAGTCTACATCAGCTGTTTACAACTCATGTACCGGTATTCTTGATAATATTGGTTACAAAGAGGTCCAACAAAATGTACATAGAACGTCATTTAAAATGCCACTGACAGATGGCAGCATGTATACAACCATGGCCGGCTCTAGTAGAAGGCCAGAATATTAAACATGGCACCATTGTGTCTGAGGCCTATAAGCATAATGTAATGAAATAGCTAAAGTGAACATGTTATTTTTTTATTTAATAATTTCATAGCGTTGCTAAAATCATGAGTAGGCCTATTTATAGGTAAATCTAAATTATAGGTCTGTACACATTTAGTACAGTAAACCCTCGATTTAACGGACCTCGGTTTAACGGACTTCAGATTTAATGGACAAAAAAAAATCGACGAAACCGAAACATCGAAGCATGATAATGTTTTTAGGCTTTTGAAACGTATAATGTGCATAAACTGCAGACTCACCTGTTCTGGTGATATTGCTTGGCTATCGCAGTATTCTTTCATTTCTTTTCTTCATAATACAACTATTTCACTAACGACTCGGAACACAATGTTTTTTATGAGTAAAAACATAAAGTTTTACCTTACAACCTGAACCAGTTTTCACTTTTAAAAAGCATCTTCAGAGGTTGCCGCTGGTAGTGCTGTCCGTCCTGTTGTGGGCGACGGAATCGATTTTTGAAAGATCGATGTTGTGTGTGTGAAGTGAGATATGTTCGAGTAATGCGTGTGATTTGAATTGTGTCTGTTCGTTTAGTATGTCGTTTTTATTTGTTTTCGTGCGTTTGTATATTTCCAGTTGTTCTAGAGTGTCTAGTTTTCGGCCTTTTGTGTGTAGAATGTTCATTTTCTTCTTGTTTCTTGTTTGAAACGCGCGAATTTTCTCATCTTCAGTTGTATTTGATGAGAATGAGTATTCATCAAGAATTCATTTAATTCTTCACGATCTCTGTCTTCGCGTTGTCGTTGACACAGGCGTCGCACACGTTCAGTGGAAGACATCACGACTAACACTGAACAATATACACTGATACGCATCTTATTTCACTGTGACTAAATTTATTTATTACTAACATCACCTGGACCATTACATTTTTCGATGACGTTACACATTTTGCATCACGCATTTTGTGGAAAACATCATGTTTTCTATATAACAAATATATTTACTATATAACAAACATTATCATGTTAAAAACGACAGTGACCGAAGATTTCTAGATTGTGGGGAATCGAAAGTGTGGAAAAAATATAGTGTTAACATCACCTGGAGCGTTACATTTTTCGATGACATTACACATTTTGCATCACGCATTTTGTGGAATGACCCCCAGCTTAAAAACAAAAATCACGATTAAGTTTTTGAAGTCCATGGTTGTGATATAAATTTGGCGGTAGTTCATAACCATAGCAACGCATTTTCACTCTTGAATATTTGGCTATCTTCGTGATAATTCGTATGCACGCACGGTTCACGTTTGTACAGCGTTGCATCAGTTTATTCAGAGAACGCAGTGTGTACACTACATGTGTTCCTATAGTACGAACCTTGCACGTGTTAAATAGAGTGTTAACGAGTTTATACTTGCGTTGTTACAGCAAGGTCCAATACTTTATTAGTGAATTACAGCATAAGTATGTCTGGCGTTAAGAAAAAAACGTGTGAATTTGAGTATAAACCAAAAGCTTGAACTAATAAGTAAACTTGAAGGTGGCGCGTCTGTTGCACATGTTTGTGAACTGTACGGCGTAAAGAAACAAACCGTATCAGACATTCAAAAGAATAAAGATAAACTTATTCAGTTTTCGCTAAAGTACAGTGTTGATAGTTCGAAGAATGAGGGAGAAAGAAAACACATTAAATTAGCCAAACACAAACAATTAGAGCAGTGGTTCTTAACCTTTTAGTGATGAGGGACCATTTGACAAAATTTCTGTCTTGCCATGGACCACCAACTGTTTGGAGGTAATATACAGTAAATGTAAACGAATAAAGGGTTGTTCTATCTATAAATAAAACACACATACAATTGTTCAAAGCCAACAGTATTTTAATTTTTTTACGAAAATTGTACATTACAGAGGTAAGTATATTATTTTAATGCGATTTTTGTGACTGCATACTCTTTACTAACTTCTGAATCCTTGGTTCAGTGCTACTCAAAGCCAAACGCATGTCGGCACTGGCATCCAACCGATTTCGGTGCTTATTTTTAATTATCAGAAGCGCCGAGAACCCCTGCTCGCATAGATATGTTGATGAAAATAAAGTTAGGTTACGTATAGCAATTTCTCGAATCTTTGGGAAAGAAATTGCATTTTGGCTCCAAAAATCTTCAAGATTAATTCCTGTCTCGAATGTATCTTACAAGTTACTATCGTGTTGCATTTCAATCACTTCTTCTTGAATTTCATCAGGCACCTCAGAAATGTTGACAATGAAAGGATTGCGGATCAGTTTCCGAATACCTTTGTCCTCGCAGTCAGGAAAATAGCGATTGAATTCACTTTTTAATTTTTTCAAATGGAGTGTAATGTTCTTTTGTATTTCTACTTTAATCTCAGCACATTGTCCGTCAATAATTTGATTCAGTGTATTAAACGCAGAAAAGTTTTCTCTTTCAACTTTGTTGATCCATAGCTTGATTTTAGCGATAAATGCACTGATTTTATATGCATTATTTCATATGCAAATATATTACTCGTGCCTTGCAACTTCAAATTTCCTGACCCTTGCAGTTGAAGGTTCAATTTATTTAGTTGTGCGAAAAAATCGACCAAATAAGCAAAACGTATTTGAAATTTGGACTCACAGAACTGATCTAGCAGCTCTTTGTTCTTCGTTAAAAATATTTGTACTTCCTCTCTCAGTTCGTACAATCTCGACAGCATGTTTCCTTTGGAAAGCCAATGCACTTCCGTGTGGAAAAGCAGAGTTTCTTGTTCAGAGTTCATATCAGAGCACAATTGTTTGAAGAGACGAGTGTTAAGTGCACTGTTTTTAATGAAGTTAACTACATTTATAGCTGTTTTCATCGCAATAGCAAAGCATTCCGGGAGCGTTTTGGCAGCCAATGCTTGACGATGAATAACGCAGTGGGTCGTAATTGCAGATGGATTTTTTGTTTTTATCAACGCTGCAAGACCAGAGCGAGAACCAAGCATAGCAGGAGCACCGTCCGTACAAAACCCCGCAAGCTTTTGCCACATAAGTCCATGTTTCTCCAAATATTGACTTATTACATCCATAACATCTGCACCTTGCGTCGTTGTTTCCAGTTCTTGAGAAAATAGTAACTCCTCTTTAAACTTCTTATTGTCATTCAAAAATCAAATAAATACAAGTAATTGACAACATTGTGAAATGTCGGTAGCATCACATTGTAGCGCAAAATAAGGACTACATTTTATCTTGTCAATAACTTGTTCTTCAATATCATTTGACATTTTTTTAATACGCGACTTCACTGTGTCGTTTGAAAGTGGTATTTCACGAATTTTCTTTTGAGCTTCCTGCCCTAAAAGATCTTCTACAGCTTTAAGCATACAAGGCTTTATTAGAGATTCACCGATTGTGTGTGCTTTTTTGGATTTGGCAATCAATTTTGAAATTTCAAACGATGCAGCTAATGTTTTTTCAGATGTTGCATAACTTGTTCCACTGGGTCCAAGTTTCATTTTTTTCAGATTTATTAGTTTGCCTTCGAAGAATTCTCGTGGACGGTCACAATAATTCGGATGTACGGTCTTTAAATGACGTTCCAACTTTGCCGGTTTTAAAGCATCATTGGCAAGAACAGTTGTGCATATTACGCATTGAGGTCTAGTCTCCCCATTTATTTCTATTGAAGTAAAGCCCAGTCTAATATAATCGTCGTCATACTTTCGTTTCGGTGGCATTTTTCTGAAAACAATAATTATATCATTCCCACCTACTTAGTAACCTATGTACATTAATAATTGAAAGTGGTCACAGAAAAAATACGGATAAAACATACCTAATTTTAATGACAAACCCCTGGAACTGTGGTACAAAGTAAATCGCAATGAAAAAGAAACCTAGCAGATTTGACAATGTGACGTAATATAGTAAAATGTTAAATATGATGTAGTATTCACAGTACCTACTTAGAATTAACGTGTGACAAACAAAACAAACAAGGTTTAGTTTACTTACGTATTAAAATCTGGAGCAGTTACTTACTATAAAGACCTTCGTAGACCAACGATATTTGCCCTTTGCTGTTAAACTTTAAAATTGAAAATAAGCAAGCACTCAGAACAAAACAACGAACGTAGATAGTTGGACTATCACTAACTAGTTCAAACAAAAAGCGAACGGAACAAACCGAATGAGACACTGGCTGCTCGCTGCGCGTGCTACGCACACCACCGCGCACCTCGCCCCGGCCGGCGGCTCCGTCCGTCCGACGACTCATTGTCACTTGTTCTTGTTTAAATTTTTCGGATGGCTTCGCGGACCACTTCGGGTGCTTCCAGGGACCACCAGTGGTCCGCGGACCACTGGTTAAGAACCACTGAATTAGAGGATGCTGTGTACAAATGGTTTATTCAGCAACGTTCTAGTGGCGTCGTTGTTCGTAGTATGGAGTTGCGGGCTGCTGCTGATAAACTGGCGAAACATATGGGCATCCAGTTTCAGGCGTGTGATAGGTGGCTTTGGCGTTTTCGTAAACCGCATGGCATCACAAATAGATCAACATGTGGTGAAGCGCTGAGTGCAGACACTGAACAAGTTGACCCTTTTCGTCAACATATAAAGGAAACGATCGAATCTGAGGGTCTCATTTTGTCTCAGGTCTACAATGCTGATGAGACTGGTCTCTATTTTCGTGCTGTGCCTGAAAATACTCTGGCACACAAACATGAAACTAGCACACCAGGCCGTAAACTCAACAAGGAGCGGATTTCTGCCCTACTGTGTGCGAGTGCTGATGGTTCGCATCGACTTACTCCAGTCATAGTCGGAAACGCAAAGAAACCTCGTGCGACAAAGAACATAATGAACCAGTTGCCAGTCATTTATGAAAGTTCAAAAAATGCTTGGTTTACCTTCAGTATATTTCAGACTGGTATTTTAATCATTTTGTGCCAGAAGTGCGACGTTTTCAAGAAGAGACTATGAAATAGTCTAAGCTAAGATAAACACTTAGTAAAAAATTAACAAACACTAGAGGTTTAATAGTGAACAATAATAATATTTAAGAAAGTTGTTAGGAATAGCATTAATTAAGTAGTAATGAACACTGAGGAGTGATGTTAACTATATTGATTAGAAAAGAATCTTATTGTAAAGTTTAAACGTATATAATAGAATTTAAAGGTGAGAACCCCATGAAAGTGTAATCAGATAGTGTTACCATGGAGTGAAGGCAAAGAGTATTTATAAAATAAGAAGTTTAAAACAATCAATAAACACCCATGTTATAAGGGATGATTATTGAAGTAAGTTCAAAAGAGGTGATGTTGTTTATCACCCAAAAAATAAAATAAAAGGTAATGAATGGTACACCAATATTACATATTAAGTGTTAAATAATTGTTTAAGCAAACTTAGGAATAAGATATGGCTGGTGCAATTATACCAACCATAGAACTAAATGTTGTATTTTATGTGATAAAAAAAATAGTAATTAATAGCCATATTGTTGACATTGGCGGAGTAAATAAGTAAGAAAGGAAAGCAATGTATGACTCAGAAAACGAGAAAACCAGTCAGTAAATAATTAGCAATACATGATGTATAAAATAGTAGTAACATACAAATAACACAAAAACAGAACCAAAACACATCAATAGGTAACAAAACCAGTTATAAGAACAAAATAAAGCATTAGGCTGAAATGAGATGTAATGTATATGAAATAAGTGAAAATCAGTAATGGCTACTTAGGCTTAAGAAATGCCTAACTGTCAAACACCAACAAATACAAATTGTACGAAAATAACCAAGTAATTAACAAATCCAAGGTGAATAACCAACCAAGGATAAATTGTAAATCTTATTAAAAGCAAAATATTAGAATAAGGATTTAAATTAAAAGAGAAATGTAATTAGGAAATATTAAAATAATTGGAAAATTATAAAACATGAAAGAACCCAATCTTGTGGGATACCAAAATAATCTTTGGAAGAAAATACAAATAACAGTGATAATAGTTAATACTTAGGAAGGAAGATAACGGAATGAAAGCAATTAGAAGGTATACAAGGATTTTGAAAAGTATTCAAATTTTGATAATGGATTTTTGCCAAATTAACCAATCAGATTTCATTAGTAACATAGCAAAACATTTCAAATTAACCATAGCAACTGCCGTTAGGTACGGATTTACCATTGAATATCGTGACTCGTAAAGTGACGCTCTTGGAAAACAGAAGTCAAATTTTGAACAACCAAATATTTGATTTAAAATGTTATAAAAGGTAACCAAATTACCAAAAATGAACGGGAAGGAAGCAGACGATGACTGAAACCAGTTAATCGATGTCGAAGACCATTTAAATCCAAAAGAAGTGAATAATTTACTCTGATTAATTTGAAAAAGATGCCAGAATCCCAAACAATTGAAAATTGAATACGATTGCAGCTCCAGTCCTTTCTACCAGACCAACTGCTTGACCCCAGTCTACTAAGTTGTTAAGTATTATTTAAATTACCCAAATTTCCGAAAAAACGCACTTTAAATATTTCTCACTATACTATGAAATATCACTAACTGAATTTATTCTCTTTCAAAGATTAAATAAAAAACTAAGACACTGAAAATTGGTCAGCTTATAAAATTAACCTATTGTTAGTTTACGAACCTTTGAAACACTTTTACTACACTCCAAAAAACCAATTATAGCTACACGTTATAATATTTAAGTAGAAATATTGTAAGGTTGTGTATTTTTATTATTGTAATTGCATCTAATCCTTTTATCGTAATCTTAAGAATCCAGACGATCGAACGAAAATATTTGTATACACCATTACGGTGTATCTGTTACGTTCAGAATCGATACGTCAAAACCCAGAGAAAATTGTCTTAGATTAATGGCCGGTGCAAAATAATATAACAAACCAAATATAACCTGTGTCAATGAAAAAGTAATAACCATTAACTAATAAACCAATACTGTGTGTAACCAAAGTGTTTTATTTTCATTAGGAAAGTGTATTATTAATGTTGTACATTGTAGCGAACAGCTATGAATTGGCGGCTAGCGCTCAAGCAGTAAACACAGCAAACTGCTGGCTTGATTGTAAAAATCGATAAGCGGCGGGACAAGTTTGAATTCTCCACACCGCCTGAGCGGAATCGCCGATAATACTAATTTTTTTAATTGTTTAAAATAAACAATTTGGCGCCACCCGGGATATATACACCCCTAGTGAACCTCAGGTAAGGACTTCGTTACCTGGTTATTCGTACGTTCGCGACGGACTCAAGCAGCGGAAGTTACGTTACCGAGCGACGATGGATTGGTAAGACACAATACACAAATTACACTCTGACACGTTTACACTCTTGCAGAAATAGACGGACAGCGATCCGTAATAAATTGGCGACCAACTGGTGGGACTAGAAGAAAGTGAAATACGAAATTCTAGCGGCGATTACGAAAGGAGATCAAGATGCATACTAGAGGAGTGACGAAAAAATTGGTGAAGGACAAAGAGAGGGAAGAAAATAGAGGGGAAGAAGAGGAAGGAACATCGATTGAAGGAGTGGAGTCAACAATAACAACAACAGAACCAACCAAAGACAAAGAAAGGGAACCACAGGCGGGTGACAGGGAGGAAGCCAGAGGAGGCATGGATTTACAACAATTATGGGAATTGATTAATGAAGATTTTAAGAAACAGAAGGAAGAAACCAATGAAAATTTTAAGAAACGGGAGGAGAAATTCGACAAGAATGAGGAGAGTCTGAAACAGATGAACGATAAATTCGACAGCATGAAAGAAGAAACGAACGACAATTTTCAGAAGCAGAAAGAAGAATTGAGACAAACCATTAACAAAAACAACGAAACCCTCCAACAACAGCTGAAGGAAATCAATGAAAAAACTAAGGAAGAGATGAAGCAGCAGGTGATACAACAATTAAGGGAGTACCGAGAAGAAACCATACAACAGATCATTGAAACGAATGAGAAATTAGAGGAGACGTTGGAGAGACTGGAGACGACCAACGAAACTGTTTCAGAAGTCCGTGAGGAAGTAATCAATAAAATAAACAACCTCAAAGGAGAAAATAAAAGGAGAATTGAGGAATGTCACGAAGAAACAGCCAAAAGATGTGAACAGGTGGACCAGGACATACATCAAGTCCGGGAAGAGAACCAGAAGTAGATAGCAGCTGTACGAACAGACCTGGGAGAAAGAATGGAAGGAGTATACAGCAATCTGAATAAAATCGACAGCAAGGTGGATAAAAATAACCAAAGAATTGATGAGATGCATAGACGGGAAGAGAAATTGCAGGAAGAAGTGGACGCCTGGCGTGACCGGCCATATAACACTAACCATATCATTAGCACTGACAATAGGGATAATAGCACTTACGATCAACTTCCGCAATTATGAGAGAAACCCAATTGAATTCCTGAAAAGGGTGGAAGAGCTGATAGTAAAAAATCGCGAGACCCGATGGACAACGGTGAGGGGAATGCTGGACGAGATGTTCAAAGAAACGTATGACAACTGGTGGACCGCCACAAGACCAGACATCCAGAGCATCCAAGAATTCAAAACCCAATTCAAGGTGAAATACTGTTCTGAATCGACCCAGAACATGGTCCGCAATAACTTAAGGAACGGAAGGTATGAGAGTCAGAACGGACAATCCCTCACATCCTACTTCCTGGGAAAGATCTGCATGGCAAGAAATTTGGAACCCCGCATCCCGGAAGAGTGTCTTGTAATACAATTGTCTTACCATTATGACGACGCAATACAGAAAGCCCGGATGTACGGTCAGGTCAAGACCATTCAGGACATGGCTAGTCTGTTAGAGAGCCATGAGCACGAATGGCAATACCGCAAGAATAGATTCTCGAGCTTCAGGAATAGTAAGGTAAACGAAGGACCATCTTCACCAAACCAACAGGGTGATAACAAGCCACCACAAAACAACCCTAATAATTATCAAGGGAATCAACGTGGTAATAATGCGCCCAGGAACTTTAACCGAAATGGGAACAACAATGGTAATTTTAGAAACAACTACAGGGGTAACTACCCACAGAATGGTCCTAACAATTATTATCGCCCTGGAAACGGTAATAACAACAGCCAAGGATACCGACCGCAAGTGAATTACTTGAGAGGACAAACACAGCGGAGTCCAGGAAGAAACTATTCCCAGGCAAATTACCGACGAGCGTACTATAACCAGGTACCAAACACACGAAGCCACACATTCGAGGAAAATACCGGCAATGATGGAGGTAACATGAACAACCGACAGGAGCCAGTAACGAACCAACAAATGAACACCAATGAAGTCAGGGACAATGAGGCCAGCCCTCATTTAAATGCATAAGGTCAGTGAAAACTGTGAACAGCCCATCACTGGACCAATCTCTTGGGGAATTTAAGACGACAGACAAAAAGCTATAATATATACGAACTATTTAAAAAATATAAGAGACGAGTTGATTGAAGAAAATAATCAACCGATGCCTAGCCGAAACAGTGAAATAGTGTACATAAGTGCCCAAATAAATGGAATCATATCAACCTTAATGATCGACACAGGATCTAACATATCTTTGATCGACCAAGTGGAGTTAAGTAGACTACAGCAGGAAAGTAGTATACCAATACCAACTCTACCAATAAACAATGTAACTATCATCGGTGCTACAGGCAGACAAAACAAAACAGTCAGGAAACAAGTGTCCTTGGAACTTAACAGTAAAGGCTTAACATTCACTATGTCATTTCTTGTTGCCAGCGGCCTGCCATTCTCTATACTTGTTGGGTGTGATGTACTCAGACAATACTCTGCCATAATTGATCTGCGGCAAGGAGAAGTATCACTAAACACTGAACAAGGAATATGGACAACTGATATAGTGAAAGGTAGCAACTTACCTTCAATAACAACCAGCTGCACAATGATACAGAACAATTATTGCCAACAATCACACGGAAGGGTA
This sequence comes from Magicicada septendecula, assembly GCA_034769895.1. NCBI lineage: Eukaryota > Metazoa > Arthropoda > Insecta > Hemiptera > Cicadidae > Magicicada > Magicicada septendecula. The sequence goes on from CM068373.1 coordinate 113,665,911, forward strand.
GTAAATGAATGGAAGGATGAAGAACTATGGTCGAGCAAGCTGGAGGAGATCAGACAATTCCATTGAGAAGGACAAGAGCAACAGATTAGTGTACACCAGGCAGAGGATCTCATAAACATTTACAATAAATATCGACATATTTTTTCTGACGCCCCGGGCAAGGTAAAGGACTACCAATGTAAAATCATATTTAAAGAACCCGTTGATTTTAAGAAAAAATCTTACCCTATTGCCTACTCGCAAAGGAATGCAGTGAGGGCAGAGATCAACCAAATGATGGAAGACGATATAATAGAATTGAGTCAATCACAATATATCAGTCCAATAGTGGCGATACCGAAAAAGGACGGAAAAGTGAGAATATGCCTCGATGCAAGAGAGATCAATAAAATGATCGTAAATGACAGAACATCCCCAGGTGAAATTGAAGAGATTCTAAAGAAGTTCCATGGTACAAAATACATTAGCGCATGGGATACAGTATGTGGATACTGGCAGGTGGAGCTACATCCGAACATAGAAAATACTTAGCTTTTCTGTTCGATGGGAGGAACTATCAGTTCAAAAGACTGCCATTCGGACTGATAAATTCGGTCGCAGTATTTGTTAAGTGTATGGATCAGATATTGGGACAAGAGGTGCTGGATTTTACCACCGTATACGTAGATGACTTGCTGATGACATCATCAGATTGGCAAGAACACTGTGCTAGAGTGGAGATGGTATTAAAAAAGTTATCAGATAACCACATCACCCTTAAGCTGGATAAGTCAAAGTTTATAGCCCGCAAGGTACAATTTTTAGGATTTAATCTAACAGAGGAAGGCATCTCCCCTTCATCAGAAAAAGTTGAAGCGATACAACGATTCCCCACACCTAAAAACAAAAAACAGGTACCTTGGAATCTGCAATTATTATCGGAAATTCCAGGACAATTATTCCAAGTTAACAGCACAATTTAAAAAACAATTATCAACTAAAGATAAATGGACATGGGGAGACGTACAAGATGAAATATTTAAGCAAATAAAAGAAAAGTTTTTAAACACCGTTATTTTACACCATCCAGACTTCAAAAAGTCATTCTTCATGAACTGTGATGCGAGCGACGTGAGTGTAGGTGCTGTATTATATCAGGAAGATGATAAGGGGCAACATATGGTCATAAGCTTTGCAAGTAGGATCTTAAATGGATGTGAAAGGAACTATCACGTCACGGAGAAAGAACTACTTAGTGTTGTGTTCGCCTGCAACAAATTCAGGACTTACATTCTAGGATATACAATAACCGTGAGAAGCGACCATATCATAGATCCATATCATTCCTTAAGCAGTGTAAGCTCAGTCATGGAAGATTAACCCGATGGATTTTATTACTACAAGAATACCATATTAACTGGGAATACATACCAGGGAAGAAAAACACAGCCGCTGATATATTATCCCATATCAACATGCAGCAACAAACTTTCGAGGGAGAGAAAGAACAGTTAGTTAAGGTGTATAACATAATCAAGGATAGAACAGATGTGGAAAAAATAACGCTGGAAATAAGAAGACATCAAGATGTGGACCCAAAAATAATGAGTATCCGGGAGAGAATATTGAAAGAAGAAGAACCCATTGTACAGTATTATAAAGTACACAATGACCTGTTATTCATTAAAGACAACCCTAACTTTGGAGAGTGGAAACTAGTAATCCCGTCTACTGTAGAAGAACAACTGATATTGGACTACCACATTCGGTACAGCCATATGGGTGCCATGAAAGTAATAAAAGCATTAGAGGAACAAGTTTATATAAAGAATATTTATCGAAAGGTGAGCAAAACTATACAAAAATGCAATATTTGCCAAATGGTAAAGTGCAACAATTCGAAAAAAGAGGGTACGATGACACCAATAATATCAAGTCAAAAATTAGAAAGGGTATTCCTTGATATTTGTGGTCCATTTCCTCGCAGTGGAGGAAGACACCGATTTTGATTCATTATAATCATGTTCGATCACTTCACCAAATATACTAAGTTGTACTCCATTAACCGTCCTACCACTAAGAAAATTATTGAGATCATATTAACCAAATTTATACCAGAAGTAGGGAAACCTATGGCAATCATAACCGATCACGGGACTCAATTTAAAGGAACTCGATGGAAAAGCAAACTCTGGGAACATGGTATTAAAACCTACAAAACATCCGTTTATCACCCCAGCAGTAACCCAGCTGAGAGAGTACTTAGAGAAGTGGGTCGAATCCTAAGGACCTACTGCCATGATAAACAAAAGGAATGGCACAATTACCTAAAATCCACTGAAGAATTTATAAATCTGGCTTACCACAACTTCATTGAAGCCACACCATACTCAATGATGTTCAAGCGGCCACCACCTAGAGAGATAAATGATCTGATTCAATTTCCCACAAACACAGAATATCAATTCGAAAAAAGAAAATTGTACAACAGAATCGCAGAGAAAGTAGAGCAACAAAAGAATAAATATTCTAAGAACCAGCAAAATACTATCAAATACCAGATAGGAGAAAGTGTGCTGATAAAAAACAGAGAATTACCCAGATCAATAGAAGGCATTACAAAAAAGTTACTATTATTATACGTGGGACCATCACATGAAACAAGGGCAATAACACTTATGAAATACTAACCCCATCACTAAGAAAATAAAGGGGGTATACAATCAGGCATCAATTAAGAAATATTATGACAGCCAACGCCAAACATGAATGAAAAAACTTAAGGTAAAAAAAAAACCAACCAAATTACTTTGAATAAAAAGATATAACAAGACAAACGGATAAGTTTGCAAAGAAATAATAAAGAAAAGGAAACAAGATGAATTTCAAAATTCAAAAAGTTATGTAAGGCCAACTTACGCAAATATTTCGATAATATATTAGGCAAATTATAAAATGAAGGAATAAAGTTACAAAAAATTCCTAAAAAGTAAGATCAACTTACAATAATCTTTAGTCAACATATGAGGCAAAAAAGTAAAACATACTATAAAGGAATAAGCTACAAAAATTCCTAACTAGTAAGAAACACTAACTTACTATGATATTTAAAAAATTATGAGGAAAAAAAATGATAAATTTCCACAACTATTTAGAAAAATATGGGAAGTAAAATATACAAACCAATGATCAACTATCGGTATGGAGAACCATACATAACTTCCATGTTCTAAGATTTATATTTAAAATCATTTTCAAAATGAAATATTACCATAGAAACTACTTCTTTCTACTTACTGCTTCAGCCTTAACCACAGTACTGTGGTCACTAACGTATACCACCTCACGTTATCGCACTCGATTTTCACTGATGATGGAAGTCGATGGCATTGCCGAAACGTCTGGTTTTGTAGAAAACATTGGACTACGGCCAAACATCCTGGGAAGGAATTTTAACAAAAACTACTTCTTTGTTGCCGATAACGTTGTACACATATATATAAAAAATATGCATAAAATTAATGGCTTGTATAAGTTAATGTTTGATCTCCATTAAGTAGTGCTCAAGTTTCCAAAGTTTTAATATTATGATGTCCATAATTAAAACATCAGAGCAGGTTTAGTGTGTATGAGGGTACACCGTGGACAAAAATTTTCAACATTTCCTATTGAGCGTTGCTTAGAGTAAAGCTGCGAATCTACAGTGTACGTTTCGCAGAACAAACACGCGGAAAAGAAGGAGCGCTCCGAAGTCACTCATGGACCCTCAGCATCTTGCAGATGGTTCATTCCCTAAAGACGAAAATTTTGTCTATGAATCGTTCCTCTGTAAACACGTGTAGTTACACTGCCCAGCAATCCACAGGAAGCAAATCGCTATCCACGCTGGACAATTTTTGGCTTGCACGCGTTATGTTGGTGTGGGTTTCGGCACTTTACATTTAAAAAGCATGCAAATGTAAGAAAATAAACATGAGTGAGGCCAGAAATAACGCGAATTTTGTGTGTGTGTGTGTGTGTGTGTGTGTGTGTGTGTGTGTGTGTGTGTGTGTGTGTTCCCTGCCTTTTTATTGCAGTAATCATAATAATAAAATGGAAACGTAAACATTACATAATTGAGATATGCTTGCCTGCCACGAACGATATATTTTCTCTCATACATGATTTACATTAAAATGAAAAAATTATAATTTTATTGCCTGGCAACAAAATTATTTTATTTTTAACAATTACCATTGTTTGAAAAAGTTTAAATGAATTTTCAAGTACTTTACTGTTGTTAAAACGTAAAAGGTTGCAGGTAAACTACCCCTTCCCCTTAACCGATCTTCACCAAAATCAAAAGGCCTTGAGATCACTACAATTCAGGGATGTATGCAAAAAATTATTTGATTCTGTTTGAATATGCGGCAGTTACCGTTAGTCATAGAAAAAATTACCCTTGTTAAAACATAAAATGTTGCAGGTAAACTACCCTATTCCCTTAACCGATCTTCACCAAAAACAAAAGGTCTTGACAACTCTACAATTCAGGGCTGTATGCAAAACATTATTTGATTCTGTTTGAATTTGCGGCTGTTATTGTTTGCCAAAAAAAAATAACCACAGTACTGTGGTCACTAACGTATACCACCTCACGTTTTCGCACTCGATTTTCACTGATGATGGCAGTCGATGGCACTGCCGAAAAGTCTGGTTTTTCAGAAAACATTGGAGTAAAGCTAAACAGCCCGGGAAGGAATTTTAACAAAGAACTACTTCTTAGGTGCCGATAACGTAGTACACATATACAAAATTCTCCCCTCTCCCTTCAACTATAATTTTCATTTATAGAAAATTACCCCCACCCCATTCACCTAACCTCTTCATTTATAGATATTTCATCTACGTTTCTACAGTGGATTATTATGAGTTTCTTATCAGGATACTTTATTTATCAAAATTAAGTACTTTACTCTTGTTAAAACATAAAACGTCGCAGGTAAAGTACCCCTATCTCTTAACCGATCTTCACCAAAATCAATAGACCTTCAGTCCTCTACAATGCAGGGATGCATGCAAAAAAATATTTGATTCTGTCTGAATGTGCGGCAGTTATCGTTCGTCTTGGAAACATTTCTCTTGTTACAATATAAAATGTTGCAGGTAAACTACCCCTTTCCCTTAACCGATCTTCACCAAAATCAGTAGGCCTTGAGTTCTCTACAATTCAGGAAAAAATGCAAACAATTATTTGATTCTCTATGAATTTACGGCAGTTATCTTTCATAAAAAAAATTACCCTTCTTAAAACATAAAACGTTGCAGGTAAACTACCCCATTCCATTAACCGATCTTCAACAAAATCAACAGACCTTGAGTTCTGTATAATTCAAAAAGGTATGCAAAAGTGTAGTTGATTCTGTTTTAATTTACGGCAGTTATCGTTTGTCATAGAAAAAATTACCCTTGTTAAAGCTTAAAATGTTGCTGGTAAACTACCCCTCTCCCTTAACCGATCTTCAACAAAATCAACAGACCTTGAGTTCTCTTTAATTCAAAAAGGTATGCAAAACATTATTTGAATATGTTTGAATTTGCGGCTGTTATCGTTTGCCATAGAAAAAAATACCCATTATAAAAAAAACGTTGCAGGTAAACTACCCCTTTCCCTTAACCGATCTTCACCAAAACCAACAAGTCTTGAGAACTCTACTATTACAGGTTGATTCTGTTTGAATATGCGGCTGTTATTGTTTGCCATAGAAAAAAATTACCCCTGATAAAAAAACGTTGCAGGTAAACTACTCCTTTCCCTTAACCGATCTTCACCAAAAACAAATAGGTGTTGAGTACTCTACAGTTCAGGGCCGTATGCAAAAAATTATTTGATTCTGTTTGAATTTGCGGCTCTTATCGTTTGCCATAGAAAATACCCTAGTTAAAATATAAAACGTTGCAGGTAAACTACCCCATTCCATTAAACTGATCTTCAACCAAATCAACAGACCTTGAGTTCTGTATAATTCAAAAAGGTATGCAAAAGTGTAGTTGATTCTGTTTTAATTTACGGCAGTTATCGTTCGTCATAGAAAACACTACCCTTGTTAAAACATAATATGTTGCAGATAAACTACCCTATTTTTTTAACCGATCTTCACCGAAACCAACAGGTCTTGAGAACTCTACAATTCTGGGCTGTATGCAGAACATTATTTGATTCTGTTTGAATTTGCGGCAGTTATCTTTCGCAAACAAAAAATTACTTTTCTTAAAACATAAAATGTTGGCTGGTAAACTACCCCTTTTCCTTAACCGATCTTCAACAAAATCAACAGACCTTGAGTTCTCTTTAATTCAAAAAGGTATGCAAAAACGTAGTCGATTCTGTTTGAAATTGCGGCAGTTATCGTTCGTCATATAAAAAATTACCCTTGTTAAAACATAACATGTTGCAGGTAAACTACCCCTTTCCCTTAACCGATCTTCACCAAAACCAATAGATCTTGAGAACTCTATAATTCAGGGGTATATGCCAAAGAGTAGTTGATTCTGTTTGAATTTGCGGCTGTTATCGTTTGCCATAGAAAAAAATTACACTTGTTTAAAAAAAAACTGTTGCAGGTAAACTACCCCTTTCCCTTAACCGATCTTCACCAAAATCAATAGGTCTTGAGTACTCTACAAATCAGGGCTACATGCAAAACATTATTTGATTCTGTTTGAATTTGTGACTCTTATCGTTTGCCATAAAAAATACCCTTTTAAAACATAAAACGTAGCAGGTAAACTACCCCTTTCCCTTAACCGATCTTCACCAAAATCAATAGGTCTTGAGAACTCTACACTTTAGGGCTGTATGCAAATAATCATTTGATTCTGTTTGAATTTGCGGCTTTTTATGTTTGCCATATAAAATACTCTTGTTAAAACATAAAACGTTGCAGGTAAACTACCCCTTTCCCTTAACCGATCTTCACCAAAAACAATAGGTCTTGAGAACTCTACAATTCAGGGCTGTATGCAGAAGAGTAGTTGATTCTGTATGAATTTGTGGCTGTTATCGTTTGCCATAGAAAACAATTACCCTTGATTAAAAAAAAACTGTTGCAGGTAAACTACCCCTTTCCCTCAACCGATCTTCACCAAAAACAATAGGTCATGAGTGCTCTACAAATCAGGGCTGTATGCAAAAAATGATTTGATTCAATTTGAATTTGCGGCTGTTATCGTTTGCCATAGAAAAAAAACTACAGACAGACACACACACAGACACTTTTCGAAAAATGACTTTTTTTCATGTTTTGAGTGTAGTACAATCAGAATCTGCAATAATCTCGAACACGATTTTTTTACCATCACCATACTTCCATTTCCTTAAGGAACATGGAAGTAAAAAACGAAATAAATAAAATAAACATTCTAAGAGTTATAATATGAAATGAGATGAAACAAAGAGTAATAAAAAGTGATTAAAAATGTTAATTGTGTCAATAAAAATCAACGCTTCAAATATTATTAAATGGTATCCATAAAGAAGAATGAAAAAAGAGATGACTCGAACTGAGCAATAATGAAATACAAAAGTAAAAGATTCCCAACAAATATTATTATTATTATTATTAGTCACGAGATGACTGTATTGAAGATTCATTAATTGAGATTGACTGTTGAATAAGTCCGGCAATCATTTAACTGAGCAGGGATGATGTTCCCCTGACCTCAGAAAAAGAGTAGTTTTGAACGACGGAGTTCGGTAAGCCAATAGAGCCCATCCGAATCGATTTCAGCTACAAAGTAGGGATAGTTAGGGAAAATAAGATTTATAAGGAATAATTTATAATAAAAAATCAATAAGCCAGTTCGTAATAAGAGAAAATGATGAAGAAAAGACTCAGAAGAAAGGAAGTAGAAGATACAGAATTAAACATAAAACTGAACAAGAAGCAGGAGAATTTAAGAAGAAAATGATACAATACTATTGATAATTTCATCAAACTTAGAATCACGTTTTATAAAATGATCAATTTTGGTGGAAGGGCATTATATAACATCGCCAAATTCAGATCATATTTGATAACTATAAGTATGTAAGAAATGCTAAAAAGTAATATATTTTAATAAATAAATAATGAAGAGAATAAAAATATAAAATGCAATTAAGAAAGAAGGAGGAAGAATGATAAACTAAAAGTGATTATTAAAGAAACTCACTGACTAGACTGACAGACAAACGACTTTAACCCAACCCCAGAGATTGGCCAGATAAGAACCAAAATAAAAGGAAACAAGATGAGAAGTGAAGGAGAAGAAAAATGAAAATAAAATATCGGTATGGAGACCATACATGACTTCCATATTCTAAGATTTATATTTAAAATCATTTTCAAAATGAAATATTACTATAGAAACTACTTCTTTCTACTTACTGCTTCAGCCTTAACCACAGTACTGTGGTCACTAACGTATACCACCTCACGTTATCGCACTCGATTTTCACTGATGATGGAAGTCGATGGCATTGCCGAAACGTCTGGTTTTGTAGAAAACACTAGACTACGGCCAAACAGCCCGGGAAGGAATTTTAACAAAAACTACTTCTTTGTTGCCGATAACATTGTACACATATATATAAAAAAATGCATAAAATTAATGGCTTGTATAAGTTAATGTTTGATCTCCATTAAGTAGTGCTCAAGTTTCCAAAGTTTTAATATTATGATGTCCGTAATTAAAACATCAGAGCAGGTTTAGTGTGTATGAGGGTACACCGTGGACAAAAATTTTCAACATTTCCTATTGAGCGTTGCTTAGAGTAAAGCTGTGAATCTACAGTGTACGTTTCACAGAACAAACACGCGGAAAAGAAGGAGCGCTCCGAAGTCACTCATGGACCCTCAGCATTTTGCAGAGGGTTCATTCCCTAAAGACGAAAAGTCTGTCTATGAATCGTTCCTCTGTAAACACGTGCAGTTACACTGCCCAGCGATCCACAGGAAGCAAATCGCTATCCACGCTGGACACTTTTTCGGCTTGCACGCGTTATGTTGGTATGGGTTCAGCACTTTCCATTTAAAAAGCGTGCAAATGTAAGAAAATAAACATGAATGAGGCCAGAAATAAAGCGAATTGTGTGTGTGTGTGTGTGTGTGTGTGTGTGTGTGTGTGTGTGTGTGTGTGTGTGTGTGTGTGTCTTCCCTGCCTTTTTATTGCGGTAGTCATAATAATAAAATGGAAACGTAAACAGTACATAACTGAGATATGCTTGCCTGCCACGCACAATATATTTTCTCTTATACATGATTTACATTAAAATGAAAAAATTATAATTTTATTGCCTGGCAACAAAATTATTTTATTTTTAACAATTACCATTGTTTGAAAAAAGTTTAAATGAATTTTCAAGTACTTTACTCTTGTTAAAACGTAATTTTCAAGTACTTTACTCTTGTTAAAACGTAAAAGGTTGCAGGTAAACTACCCCTTCCCCTCAACCGATCTTCACCAAAATCAAAAGGCCTTGAGTACTCTACAATTCAGTGACGTATGCAAAAAATTATTTGATTCTGTTTGAGTATGCGGCAGTTAACGTTTGTCATAGAAAATTACCCTTGATAAAAAACGTTGCAGGTAAACTACCCCTTCCCCTTAACCGATCTTCACCAAAAACAATAGGTCTTGAGTACTCTACAAATCAGGGCTGTATGCTAAAAATTATTTGATTCTGTTTGAATTTGCGGCTGTTATCGTTTGCCATAGAAAATACCCTTGATAAAAAAACGCTGCCGGTAAACTACCCCTTTCCCTTAACCGATCTTCACCAAAAACATTAGGTCTTGAGAACTCTGCAATTTAGGGCTGTGTGCAAATAATCTTTTGATTCTGTTTGAATTTGCGGCTGTTATCGTTTGCCATAGAAAATACCCTTGTTAAAACATAAAACGTTGCAGGTAAACTACCCCTTTCCCTTAACCGATCTTCACCAAAAACAATAGGTTTTGAGAACTCCATAATTCAGGGCTGTATGCGAAACATTATTTGATTCTGTTTGAATTTGTGGCTGTTATCGTTTGCCAAAAAAAAAGAATTACCCTTGATAAACAAAACCGTTGCAGGTAAACTACCCCTTTCCCTCAACCAATCTTCACCAAAAACAATAGGTCGTGAGTACTCTACAAATCAGGGCTGTATGCAAAAAAGTATTTGATTCTGTTTGAATTTGCAGCTGTTATCGTTTGCCATAGAAAAAAATCTACAGACAGACACACACACACAGACACTTTTCGAAAAACGACTTTTTTTCATGTTTTGAGTGTAGTACAATCAGAATCTGCAATAATCTCGAACACGATTTTTTTTGCCATCACCATACTTCCATTTCCTTAAGGAATATGGAAGTAAAAGGGAACAAACCAACTATAAAGGAAATAAAATGAAACAAGGCGAGAAAACACAGACAAGTAGTAGAGAATAGAGAAGGGAGAATTAATACAATCAAATATAATAAAGGAAACCAAACCGGTAAAGAACCAATATAAAAGATAAATGTTAGTATTGAATGAGTGACAAATGTAATTAATCATTGATAAAACCCGGTAAATAAAAATACACTAGCCAAAGAATTAGAAGTATATGTAAGTAAGAAATAGAGAAAGACTTGAAATTAATAAGTGTATATAATATGTGTAAAGAAAGAGAGAGATATTGAGATAGTGAGAAATAAACTGAAAATAACTAAGTGACAAAGAAAAGTAATGATAGGGATTACCCACTAATAAACACTTAAATAAAAAGTTTAAGAAGTGCCCATAGTGAAAGTGAAAAAACCCTAAAGTAAAATGATAGAGAAAAAACACTAAATAAATTATAATAAACACAAGATAATTTAAAAGTGAAAGTGATGAGTAAATAAAAATATTGTCAATGATAGCAATAGGAAAAATAGTGACAGCTAAGATAAACACTTAGTAAAAAATTAACAAACACTAGAGGTTTAATAGTGAACAATAATAATATTTAAGAAAGTTGTTAGGAATAGCATTAATTAAGTAGTAATGAACACTGCAGAGTGATGTTAAAAGAAAAGATTAGAAAAGAATCTTATTGTAAAGTTTAAAAGTATATAATAGATTTTAAAGGTGAGAACCCCATGAAAGTGTAATCAGATAGTGTTACCATGGAGTGAAGGCAAAGAGTATTTATAAAATAAGAAGTTTAAAACAATCAATAAACACCCATGTTATAAGGGATGATTATTGAAGTAAGTTCAAAAGAGGTGATGTTGTTTATCACCCAAAAAATAAAATAAAAGATAATGAATGGTACACCAATATTACATATTAAGTGTTAAATAATTATTATATATATATACACTTTCAACTATGAACTTACTTTCTTTATCACTTCCCCAAACGTTTCGAGGTGATGTGCCTCTTCCTCAGTGGGAGTAAATACTGTATGTCATTTTACAGAATAACGGTTATGGACTATAGGTGTGTGTGGTGGGGGTTGATGGTGGGAGGGAATTGGCGCTGAGGTTAAAATTTTGTGTTTGGATCAGTGTATCGAATAGTGTATGTGATCTATAATGTAATTGTTCATTTAATATGTTGTTTGGTTGTAATGCGTGATATCTGTATATTTCAAATTGTTCAGCTGTGTTTAGTTTTCTACTTTTAGGTAAGTAGTGTAATATTTCCATGTTGTGTTCTATGTTTGTGTAACTGTGGTTTTCGTTTTGTAAATGTGTGGCAAATGTGGAATGTATGTAGTTTGTGGTGAGGACTTTTAATGTTCTGAAAATCTGGAGGAAAAAGATCTTCCCGTCTGGCCGATGTAGAATTGGTGACAATCTACACAAAAAATTTTGTATTAGCAAACTGCTGGCTTGATTGTAAAAATCGATAAGTGGCGGACAAGTTTGAATTCTCCACACCGCCTGAGCGGAATCGCCGATAATACTAATTTTTTAATTGTTTAAAATAAACAATTTGGCGCCACCCGGGATATATACGCCACTAGTGAACCTCAGGTAAGGACTTCGTTAGCTGGTTATTCGTACGTTCGCGACGGACTCAAGCAGCAGAAGTTACGTTACCGAGTGACGATGGATTGGTAAGACACAATACACAAATTACACTCTGGCACGTTTACACTCTTGCAGAAATAGACGGACAGCGATCCGTAATAATATTTGCATGATAGTAATAGTATTAAAATTTCAAGTGTTATAGGCCTATTTGATTTAAATATATCCTCAAAAAACAAAATTTGTGATTTTATGGACTTTCGATTTTACGGACACCCCTCAGCCCCAATTAGTCCGTTAAATGGAGGGTTTACTGTACTATATGTTTAAGTTGAAGAAATTAGTGAATTAGTGTTAGGCCTAATGAATTAATTTTGTTCAAATTATTGAATTCGTGTCATATAAATGAGTCAGTTATTATATTTCGTTAATAATATAACAGTATTTTACATAATAAACTTTTAATTTGCAAAAAATTAAACATTATAAAACTGCTGTTAACCGACAAATAAAAATGATGCGATTTGATTATTGAAATACATAAATTAAGAGATTGTTTAGTCGGCCTCAAATATCAGCGGGTTTCAGTGTTGCCACATTTAATATTCCAGCCTTCTACTAGAGCTGGCCCATGATACAAGTCATAATTAAACCAAACATGTCACTAATGTGTTGCTCCTGTGGCAGTAAATTTGAAGATGTACATAACAGGATAGCCACTGAACAGGTTAAGGGTACAAATGATTGGATCTGATTAGAATATCATGCATGGAATATTTGTGCTTTCATTTGACAAACACATTTTAACTATTGCTGATTTAATTTTAAGAGTCATCTTCAAGTAAGTAGTTCTAAAAACATTTAATACATATAACATAAAGCGTAATCTGTCACAGAGACAAGACTTAGTAACAGCTATTTGTACATAGTTGTCGTCTGTACTAATTCCAATATACATTCAACGATTACTGCATATACAATTATTTGTAAAGATAAAGGGATTATTATATTATGAATATTTTAAATTGTAATATTGTATTTTGTTTTGGAATATTATAACTATGTCTATGTATTTAAGTATAATAATATGTAAGGAATTTAATTATTTTGCTGATGTAAAACAAACTGTCACACACACACATTTACTCATTTAATTGATCTTGTTGTGCTTGATTTTTCTCTATTGTCCGTACACAGGTCCTGATGATGATAATAAATATTGTCAAAACAAATAATGTAAAATTTGTGTTATACGTATTGACTGATCCTTGCTATGCCTTCTATTGTTAAAATTTATTGATCGACGGTCAATACTAAATTAAGGTATACAGATAATTAAGAAATTAAGGGATTAATCAATGTGTACATACGTCAAATACTAAATGTGTACATTGGAGCAGTCAGTGTAGATTTATTTTTATAAATCTTTTTTTAATCAATAAAGCTTATTTACTAAGTCGGACAGTTTCACAACATCTTGGTACCAGTCGTGTATCTAGAATATTGCTTGGGGGGGGGGCAGTCAAGTCAGCTTCCTGCAAACAAAAAACAAGTTAAAACCAATCAACATTACTGCTTTTAAAGTGGTTGAAAAATGTGTGATCCTAAAATGAATCCCATTAAAGTAAACGGTAATAACACAATAAAAATATGCATTATTGAAACATTGTTTACAAAATACTTATTGACTGAATTGATTTCCTATATTTCATATTTCAAATGTATATGCAAATGCTGTGTAATAAACTTCTTTGTGTATTTAAAAAAAAAATACTACTATATTAGTCTACAAAGATCTAAAAAAAGCCTAAAGGAAGGGTCTGGTCCCGTTTGTCCCATCCCACCGTAAATACACTCATGTCCAGTATGTGCACAATTACATCCTTTAATATACTTTCCTGAATGTTTTCTTAAATATGATGTGTAATGGGACATATTCCGACTATAAATAAAAATTTCAGGAACTTTTTATTTTATTGTGACCACAGAAATTATAGTTGTTGCTTGTATAGTTTTCATTAACATACATGATTATTGATGTTAACGATTATTATTGTTCATTATGAATAGTGTATATTGATGAATGAATCAATCGATGATTTTCTACTACTAGTGTTTTGTTCATTATTTACAGGAAGTTTTGATGATGGCGACGGAGGAGCAGACTTTGAGAACATGAACTGGAGTGAATACTGGCGTGCTCTCTTCAAAGAAATAACTATTGAAGACATTAAGAACTATGAGGCAAAATATAAAGGTAACATGGGCGTCAAAAAATTGGTGCTATATTAATATGTTATCCAGCATAAACGTGTGAGAGCATGCGCACGCGTTTGCTTGCCCACCATGATGGCTGTACAGTTGCTGAAATGTTACAGTCATTCTTTGAGTTCTTCTGACTGATAAGTTGGAATGATGAGTCACTTTGCCCATGCTGGTTTGCATGCTTTTTTCCTTCATCAGCATTTTGTTCACTCATTTCTGTCTTGCTCTTTCTGTCTGTGTATTTTTTCTTCATCATCATAATCTTCTTTTCAAGCATTAAGAAAATAATCCTACCCTGGCCTCAAAAGTCATGCTCTAAGTTGGACTGATTGTCTAAAGTCCCTGTCACCATTGTTATTGTCTAGTGGCTGGAATTTGGCTCATTACTTGAATTACCTATTATGTAAACTCTCTTCTGTGATTACCTCCTTCATAATATTTTGGAACAAGGGTTTTTTTTAGGTCTTTCAACAGGGTCTTTAAACCGCCACTCACAGCTTCTGAGAACGATCCCAGATTATAGGGATTAGAAATTTCAAGTGAAAAAATATATTTCGAGCGAAGCAGTCTTAATAGGGGTTTATCTGATAGAAAACGCTCATCACTTAGCAGATTTAAAGATTAGTTACCTAGTATGTAATAGAGGCCCATAGCGTTCTTTTGATTCTGTTTAGCAGGATCAAAACATCTACAGATTAAGATACGATCTTTATTCACAACAGCATTATCTCTGCAGATGATGGTACACAGGTGTGTTGATGCTAATCCAATACCACTTAGGTGTTCGTTAAGACAATCATGGTTGGTTTTCAATTGAATTAGAACAGCATATGATTTTCTTCATACATGCCAAATATTTTTAGCATACTCTGCTATCTTTTCATATTTTTACTCTGCTACAGCCTGTTTGAAGTGTACTTGTCTTTTGTGTACATTTCTTGTTTAGTATTTGACATTATCTGTTTATTTTCATCTTATATGCTGGTTTCTATACTATGGTGCTCTTTTTTCTTTTGCCATGAGGTAAGTCAGTTCATGACCCCGCAGACCAATGTGAGATGGTATTTGATGCCATATGACTATTTTACCATGTGTGAGCTGTTTGTGATTCGTGTATGTGTCTAATTTCACCTTCTTGTTCTGATTTTATTGCGTGGTTATTTATTGCTTAGTTGAAAACTATTCTCCGTGTCTCTTCTCTCATGCAGCCGATAAACGTAGGATACCCATGGAATGCTGGTTTTATCCATCTTGTGCAACCAGTGTTTACATTTAGTTATTATTAACACGTTCCGGGCTATCAGGCAGTGGTCCAATGTTAGAATTAGCAAAAGTTTCAGACACTCCAACGGTGGCCATCTTCAGTGCTGGAAGGACTGAAAATACTGACAAAGGTCTCAGTCAGTAAAATCACAGTACTGTAAACCCTCGATTTAACGGACAGAATTTGACAGACAAAAAAAAGCATGATAATGTTTTTAGGCTTTTGAAATGTATAATGTGCATAAACTGCAGACTCTCCTGTTCTGGCGATATTGCTTGGCTATCGCAGCATTCTTTCGTTTCTTTTCTTCTTGTTTCTTGTTTTGAAACACACAAATTTTCTCATCTTCAGTTGTATTTGATGAGAACGAAGTATTCATAAAGAATTCATTTAATTCTTCACAATTCCTGTCTTTGCGTTGTCGTTGACGCAGGCGTCGCACACGTTCAGTGGAAGACATCACAACGACTAACACTGAACAATATATACTGATATGCATCTTATTTCACTGTGACCAAATTTATTTATTACTAACATCACCTGGAGTGTTACATTTTTCGATGACGTTACACATTTTGCATCACGCATTTTGTGGAAAACATTATCATGTTTTCTATATAATTATATAACAAATATTTACTATATAACAAATATATTTACTATACAACAAACATTATCATGTTAAAAACGACAGTGACGGAAGATTTCTAGACTGTGGGGAATCGAAAGTGTGGAAAAAATATAGTGTTAACATCACCTGGAGCATTACATTTTTCGATGACGTTACACATTTTGCATCACGCATTTTGTGGAATAACCCCAGCCTAAAAACATTATCATGTTAAAAACAAATTTTGAGACGAGAAATATCACGATTATGTTTTTGAAGTCCATAGTTGTGATTTAAATATGGCAGTAGTTCATAACCATAGCAACGCATTTTCACTCTTGAATATTCGGCTATCTTCGTGATAATTCGTATGCACGCGCGGTTCACGTTCGTACAGCATCGTATCAGTTTATTCAGAGAACGCAGCGTGTACACTACATGTTTTCCTATAGAATGAACCTTGCACGTCTTAAATAGAGAGTGTTAACGAGTTTATACTTGCGTTGTTACAGCAAGGGCCATTACTTTATTAGTGAATTACAGCATAAGTATATCTGGCGTTAAGAAAAAACGTGTGAACTTGAGTATAAAGCAAAAGCTTGAACTAATAAGTAAACTTGAAGGTGGCACATCTGTTGCACATGTTTGTGAACTGTACAGCGTAAAGAAACAAACCGTTTCAGACATTCGAAAGAATAAAGATAAACTTATTCAGTTCTCGCTAAAGTACAGTGTTGATAGTTCGAAGAATGAGGGAGAAAGAAAACACATTAAATTAGCCAAACACAAAAAATTAGAGAATGCTGTGTACAAATGGTTTATTCAACAACATTCTAGTGGCGTCGTTGTTCGTAATGTGGAGTTGCGGGCTGCTGCTGATAAACTGGCGAAACATATGGGTATCCAATTTCAGGCGAGTCATGGGTGGCTTTGGCGTTTTCGTAAATGGCATGGCATCACAAATAGAACAGCATGTGGTGAAGCGCTGAGTGCAGACACTGAACAAGTTGAGCCTTTTTGTCAACATATAAAGGAAACGATCAAATCTGAGGGTCTCATTTTGTCTCAGGTCTACAATGCTGATGAGACTGGTCTCTACTTTCGTGCTGTGCCTGCAAATACTCTGGCACACAAACATGAAACTAGCACACCAGGCCGTAAACTCAACAAGGAGCGGATTTCTGCCCTACTGTGTGCGAATGCTGATGGTTTGCATCGACTTACTCCAGTCATAGTTGGAAACGCAAAGAAACCTCGTGCGATAAAGAACATAATGAACCAGTTGCCAGTCATTTATGAAAGTTCAAAACATGCTTGGTTTACCTTCAGTATTTTTTCAGACTGGTTTTTAATCATTTTGTGCCAGAAGTGCGACGTTTTCAAGAAGAGACTATGAAAATTCCATCGCATGCAGTGAAAGCCGTCTTACTACTGGACAATTCACCAGCCCATCGCAACTCCGAGAAGTTAGCAACAACGGAAAAATATAATGCGTCTTCCTCCCTCCGAACACCACTTCAATTTTACAGCCAATGGACCAAGGAGTCATTGTTGCCTGCAAAAAGCTGTACAAGAAGAAGTTTCTTGAAGAGGTGATGGTTGTCTTGGAGGACGAACAAGACCGTGAAAACGACACGAGAGGAGCTAGAACGCTGCAAAATCTGCGTGCATACAATATCAAGTCCGCCATCTTTAATTTTGCTGCCGCATGGAAGGAGATGAAGGAAACAACATTGGCTAATGGGTGGACACAGTTACTGAATGGGACTGAACCAGAGTATGATTTCAGAGGATTTGAAACATCCGATTTCTATGAAACCGTAAAGAAGGCTGGTGAAGAAGTAAACGAGAATGACATAGAACAGTGGCTAAACTTGGACGAGGGTGATCCAGGCTACCAAATCCTGAGTCAGGAAGAGATCGCGGAATCTGTTCTACACGACGATCAAGAAGATGGAGATGATGACGATGAAGAAACATCTGTTACAGGAAGTCCTAAATTATCAGCGATAAGAAACAGCATGGACGAAATTATTGCGTACATAGGGGAGTCTTCAGATCCGGAAGTGTGTGCTTATTATGATCATTTTAGACAGTTTAGATCTTTAATAATAAAGAAGCAACATTCTGGTGGAAAACAACTGACTCTTGATGCTTTTATCCAGAATAAATAAAGGTGTGTACTTAACATATATTTGCATAATATTAATAGTATTAAAATTTCAAGTGTTATAGGCCTATTTGATTTAAATATATCCTCAAAAAACAAAATTTGTGATTCAACGGACTTTCGATTTTACGGACACCCCTCAGCCCCAATTAGTCCGTTACATCGAGGGTTTACTGTACTGTGGCTAAGGCTGGGGGCCCTAATAAGGACCCCATATATATAACTTTTTATAGTCTGCATCAAGTTGTCGCAGACCACCTCCAGCCAATTACAAGAAGGCATGACACTATAGGCTCGCTATGGCACGAGTCCAAATAGTACTTAACAACAGACTTTTACCCCACCGATTCATTGCAATTGCAGCTTGTTTCTGGATCTGCACAGACTCCATATGCAAGCAAGGGCAATTCCCCACCCTTGGTGGCTCTGGACTCTGCCCTCCCCACCTGAAATCCATCGCCTCATTGTTGACCTGGGGGTGAACCAGCATTTCGGCTGGAATTGGAGCTGATTGAACTCCAGGCCAAGGTGGGTATCAGGTGAACGGTAACCAGGGTATTGGTGTCCCTGCCAAGTAGCCGCACTAGGAAACCACCCCTGCCCCAGTAGTCCTGGCCAGTATCCTGTGCCATGAAGCATTGTAGCATGAGGTTAATACACAGGACGCTCCTGCACTGGTGGGAGAGGGCTGTGCAGGGTAATGCCGTGTTGTTGGCTAAACCCCACCAGGTAGGCCCTGGACTACAGGCCAGAGATGGGCTATACCGCTGATTACCAGTGGCTTTTTCCCTTCTGAGAACCCCATCCTGGTGTACGCTGCCTTACAGGAAGTGGCGCTATCTGATTTTTGGTGGTATCAGGACTGATAATCGGGACAAAGCGTATGTCCAGCATTAGGGGAGCAAAACTCAATATCTCGAGTGTGCTGACTGGCCCCCATCGTTTGCGTGTCTCTGGGTATCTACAAGGCCCCCGCTGGACAATGTTGCGTTTTGTGCAGACATTTGTATGTTCACATAATCCAGTGGCTAAGTCCGTTAGTCGTGTAGAGGAGAGGGTTCTAGACCCGCTCATGTATGTATCCGGTGATGGAGAGCGGGGATTTATCCTGGTTCTTTTCGCTGGCTGTTGCTCGCTGTTTAGTAAGTAAAACGAGGTGTGGTATAGGGGCTTGCCCCTGGGGAACGGTTGGGTGTTCGCCACTCACCCGATATTACATATGCAGGCGAGAGAGTATGCACTCACCAAGGACAGGAGCCTCATCTCTCCAAAGAGGATGTGATGGTCAGCATTAGCGACTGCGTGCTCAGCTACAGCAGACTACTCTGGCTGTCTCAGATGACAGCACCAGCATCTTCTTTAAGTCCCAAAATGCTTGATTTTACCCATGTTGACCTTGAAGTTTGTTTGGGTCTTGTTCTCTGTGACTTTCATTTGACACTCTTTGTGTCTTTGTCAAGATTTGTCAGTTTGTCTGCAAAGATGTTCCAACTATCTTATTCAACACATTTTAATATATTTCATGGTACGTTTCTTATTTACTTTGTCTTCAATCTTCTGATTTACTGATTTTGTTATATGTTTGTAAGGATTATATAATTTTTACTTCCATATTCCTTAAGGAATGGAAGTATGGTGATGGCAAAAAAAATCGTGTTCGAGATTATTGCAGATTCTGATTGTACTACACTCAAAACATGAAAATATCGGTATGGAGAACCATACATGACTTCCATATTCTAAGATTTATTTTTAAAATCATTTTTGAAATGAAATATTACCATAGAAACTGCTTCTTTCTACTTACTGCTTCAGCCTTAACCACAGTACTGTGGTCACTAACATATACCACCTCACGTTATCGCACTCGATTTTCACTGATGATGGAAGTAAATGGCATTGCCGAAACGTCTGGTTTTGTAGAAAACATTGGACTACGGCCAAATATCCCGGGAAGGAATTTTAACAAAAAGTACTTCTTTGTTGCCGATAACGTTGTACACATATATATAAAAAATATGCATAAAATTAATGGCTTGTATAAGATAATGATTGATCTCCATTAAGTAGTGCTCAAGTTTCCAAAGTTTTAATATTATGATGTCCGTAATTAAAACATCAGAGCAGGTTTAGTGTGTATGAGGGTTCACCGTGGACAAAAATTTTCAACATTTCCTATTGAGCGTTGGTTAGAATAAATCTGCGAATCTACAGTATACGTTTCACAGAACAAACAAGCGGAAAAGAAGGAGCGCTCCGAAGTCACTCATGGACCCTCAGCATCTTGCAGAGGGTTCATTCCCTAAAGACGAAAAGTCTGTCTATGAATCGTTACTCTGTAAACACGTGCAGTTACACTGCCCAGCGATCCACAGGAAGCAAATCGCTATCCACGTTGGACACTTTTTCGGCTTGCATGCGTTATGTTGGTATGGGTTCGGCACTTTCCATTTAAAAACCGTGCAAATGTAAGAAAATAAACATGAATGAGGCCAGAAATAACGCGAATTGTATGTGTGTGTGTGTGTGTGTGTGTGTGTGTGTGTTCCCTGCCTTTTTATTGCAGTAGTGATAATAATAAAATGGAAACGTAAACAGTACATAACTGAGATATGCTTGCCTGCCACGCACGATATATTTTCTCTTATACATGACTATAGCAGAATACCCGTGCTTCGCTACGGAGTTTCACGTTGTACGTAATGAAAATGTTAGTTTAATTAATAAAGTTTAATTAAAGTAGGCTTCTTAAAAATAAATAGCTGTTGCCCACAACATCGTTCGCGTGGTCTTCAGTTTAATGCGATAATATATTTAGAACAGAATCTATTCTATTGGGTTGCCATAGTAACCAGATCTAATAGTTTTTTAAGACCGTAAAGGACCCCCCAGAGGATCGTATCGAAAAAACACCTGTCCTATGTTGGTTCTCCCGTTGCGTAAAATATTTGTGCCAAGTTTGGTTGAAATCGGTCCAATGGTTTAGGTGGAGACGTGGAAGACCCCAGAGGACCCCCAAAGGATCGTATCGAAAAAAACACTTGTCCTATGTTGGTTCTCCCTTTGCGTAAAATATTTGTGCCAAGTTTGGTTGAAATCGGTCCAGTGATTTAGGAGGCGATGTGGAAGACCCCAAAGAACCCCCGAAAGGACCCCATCGAAAAAACACCTATCCTGTGTTGGTTCTCCCGTTGCATTAAATATTTGTGCCAAGTTTGGTTGAAATCGGTACAGTGGTTTACGAGGAGATGTGGAAGAAACATTCGCGGAGGGTGCGCACAACAACTCACCGAAGTTTCATCGCAGTCGGATGAATGGTATAGGAACGCATACGGGACAAACAAAGAAACATTCATTTTATTTATATATAAGATGTAAACTATACCACTTACTTGACATAAACCGTGATAGCTAAGCTAATGTACAACATATATGTATTAATTATACACATAAATGTTCCTCGATAGACACTCTATCTATTGGCGAAAACTTGAATAAAATCCGTTCAGTACTTCCTGAGATTAGCGATTTCAAACACAGAGAGAAAACGACTTTACTTTATACTATGTACAGATTTACATTAAAATGAAAAAATTATAATTTTATTGCCTGGCAACAAAATTATTTTATTTTTAACAATTACCATTGTTTGAAAAAGTTTAAATGAATTTTCAAGTACTTTACTCTTGTTAAAAAGTAAAAGGTTGCAGGTAAACTGCCCCTTCCCCTTAACCGATCTTCACCAAAATCAAAAGGCCTTGAGTCCTCTACAATTCAGTGACGTATGCAAAAAATTATTTGATTCTGTTTGAATTTGCGGCTGTTATCGTTTGCCATAGAAAATACCCTTGATAAAAAAACGGTGCAGGTAAACTACCCCTTTCCCTTAACCGATCTTCACCAAAAACAATAGGTCTTGAGAACTCTGCAATTTAGGGCTGTATGCAAATAATCTTTTGATTCTGTTTGAATTTGCGGCTGTTATCGTTTGCCATAGGAAATACCCTTGTTAAAACATAAAACGTTACAGGTAAACTACCCGTTTCCCTTAACCGATCTTCACCAAAAACAATAGGTCTTGAGAACTCTACAATTCAGGGCTGTATGCGAAACATTATTTGATTCTGTTTGAATTTTCGGCTGTTATCGTTTGCCAAAAAAAAAAATTTCCCTTGATAAAAAAAACCGTTGCAGGTAAACTACCCCTTTCCCTCAACCGATCTTCACCAAAAACAATAGGTCGTGAGTACTCTACAAATCAGGGCTGTGTGCAAAAAATTATTTGATTCTGTTTGAATTTGCGGTAGTTATCGTTTGCCATAGAAAAAAAATCTACACACAGACAGACACACACACAGACACTTTTCGGAAAACGACTTTTTTTCATGTTTTGAGTGTAGTACAATCAGAATCTGCAATAATCTCGAACACGATTTTTTTTTGCCATCACCATACTTCCATTTCCTTAAGGAATATGGAAGTAAAAAAGTCGTTTTCCGAAAAGTGTGTGTGTGTGTGTGTGTGTGTGTGTGTGTGTGTGTGTGTGTGTGTGTGTGTGTGTGTGTGTGTGTGTGTGTGTGTGTGTGTGTGTGTGTGTGTGTGTGTGTGTGTGTGTGTGTGTGTGTGTGTGTGTGTGTAGATTTTTTTTCTATGGCAAACGATAACTGCCGCAAATTCAAACAGAATCAAATAATTTTTTGCATACAGCCCTGATTTGTAGAGTACTCACGACCTATTGTTTTTGGTGAAGTTCGGTTGAGGGAAAGGGGTAGTTTACCTGTAACGTTTTATGTTTTAACAAGGGTATTTCCTATGGCAAACGATAACAGCCACAAATTCAAACAGAATCAAAAGATTATTTGCATACAGTCCTAAATTGTAGAGTTCTCAAGACCTATTGTTTTTGGTGAAGATCGGTTAAGGGAAAGGGGTAGTTTACCTGCAACGTTTTTTTAACAAGGGTATTTTCTATGGCAAACGATAACAGCCGCAAATTCAAACAGAATCAAAAGATTATTTGCATACAGCCCTGATTTGTAGAGTACTCAAGACCTATTGTTTTTGGTGAAGATCGGTTAAGGGGAAGGGGTAGTTTACCTGCAACGTTTTTTTATCAAGCGTATTTTCTATGGCAAACGATAACAGCCGCAAATTCAAACAGAATCAAATAATTTTTTGCATACGTCCCTGAATTGTAGAGAGCTCTAGGAATTTTGATTTTGGTGAAGATCGGTTAAGTGGAAGGGGGGGTAGTTTACCTGTAACGTTTTACGTTTTAACAAGAGTAAAGTACTTGAAAATTCATTTAAACTTTTTCAAACAATGGTAATTGTTAAAAATAAAATAATTTTGTTGCCAGGCAATAAAATTATAGTTTTTTCATTTATGTATTTTTTTCTCAGTTATGTACTGTTTATGTTTCCATTTTATTATTATGACTACCGCAATGAAAAGGCAGGGAAGACACACACACACAGTTCGCGTTATTTCTGGCCTCATTCATGTTTATTTTCTTACATTTGCACGGTTTTTAAATGGAAAGTGCCGAACCCATACCAACATAACGCATGCAAGCCGAAAAAATGGACATCAATTTGCTTCCTGTGGATCGCTGGGCAGTGTAACTGCACGTATTTACAGAGGAACGATTCATAGACAGACTTTTCGTCTTTAGGGAATTAACCCTCTGCAAGATGCTGAGGGTCCATGAGTGACTTCGGAGCGCTCCTTCTTTTCCGCGTGTTTGTTCTGTGAAACGTACACTTTAGATTCACAGCTTTGCTTTAAGCAACGCTCAATAGGAAATGTTGAAAATTTTTGTCCACGGTGTACCCTCATACACACTAAACCTGCTCTGATGTTTTAATTACGGACATCATAATATTAAAACTTTGGAAACTTGAGCACTACTTAATGGAGATCAATCATTATCTTATACAAGCCATTAATTTTATGCATATTTTTTATATATATGTGTACAACGTTATCGGCAACAAAGAAGTAGTTTTTGTTAAAATTCCTTCCCGGGATATTTGGCCGTAGTCCAATGTTTTCTACAAAACCAGACGTTTCGGCAATGCTGTCGACTTCCATCATCAGTGAAAATTGAGTGCGATAACGTGAGGTGGTATACATTAGTGACCACAGTACTGTGGTTAAGGCTGAAGCAGTAAGTAGAAAGAAGTAGTTTCTATGGTAATATTTCATTTCGAAAATGATTTTAAATATAAATCTTAGAATATGGAAGTCATGTATGGTTCTCCATACCGATTTTTACTATAGTGTATGGAACAAATTGTGTAAGTATAAGGTTTGTCTAAAAAGTCATGAGACTGATTCTATAAAATGAGTTATTGACAATTTAACTACAATACAGTTTTAGTCCAGTCAAAGAAGTTCCTTTACAGAAACAGTGGTTGAAACAGTGCTGGAAGTCTTCAGATATCAATGCTTTTAGCTAGTCTGTTGAATATTCTCCACAGAGCAGCCTTAGAGTTTTCATTTTTAGAAAGTGTAAATACGAGGCATATCCAGAAAGTAAGGTCCATTGAGCAATTGAAAAAACACAAATTAAAGTAAAAAATTTTAATTTTGGCCAGCAATATCTACATACATACATTATTTTTTCAACATAGTCACCACTGACTTCCGTGCACTTTTTATACCGTTGCACTAGCTTTTTTAAACCTGCATCAAAAAAATCTGCTGCCAGTGACTTCAACCAATTTGTCACTCTTGTTAAAGTTCGTCATTGTTTTCAAAGCGCTGAGATTGCAGCCACTGCTTTAAGTGAAGGAACAGGCGGTAGTCATTTGGTGTGAGGTCTGGCTTTAGGCTGGATGGTCAAAAACATTCCATCCAAATTTCTCGATAAAGTCAACAGTTGATCGAGCAGTGTGAGGGCAAGCATTGTCACGTTGCATTGCCTTAAAAGTTTAGTGCATAACACAGCCCAATAATTGTAATCTCCATTTTTATAAAAACACAAAGCTGAACAGTCAAATCTGGTAGGATTAAGAAATTGCCACTTCATGGGGAAAAGATCAGTCTCATTATTTTTCAGATAAACCTCATATGTATGACATCTGCATCAGATAAATTTATTTTTAAAATGTAGGATCTGAGGAAGAAGTGAAGGATGTGAAAAATGCATATCTTCAAAAGAAAGGTGATATGAATCACATTTTTGAGGCAGTTCCATTCACAACAATTAGTGAAGAACCTAGACTGTGTCGGATAATTCAGAAACTCATTGATTCAGGAGAAGTGTCTGCGTATGATGCCTTTGTCAATGAACCAAAAGCAAAAAAAGAACGCAGACGTCGAAAGGTAAATATACACATTGACTACAAAGTTTCTGTAAGCTGTTAGCTTTTAAATAATTTAGAAAAGTTAGACGTATAATCTTTCAGGTTATGTGTTCCTATTCTTTTTTGTGTCAGCAAAAAACATGACAGTTGCCTTATTTAAATGGTATTACCATGTAACTGTTCAAAAAAATAAAAAGAAGGAGAAGAAACGAAATGACTAAGCCCATATTATATGATTTTCTTTTCGACTTACCTTCAAACAGCCAGAAGATTCCCAAGGTCGCCACCACATTTTTTGGAGGAAATGTGGAAACCGTTTCACTTTCCCAAAGAAAACAATTTTGGAAAATTAACAAAAACTCTGTTACAGAAAAAATTCCAGGGCCGTTTAGGCGAACTTACTGACACAGAGAATAGGCTACGGGTAGAGTGTGTATTTAACTAAGCTAACACATTATAATGAGAAATCTGATTTTATTCTACTAAAACACATTGTATCTTTTTTTTAATGTTTAAAAAAAGAAAATATAATTCCAAACAAAAGAAAATCTTCAATGCCAAATCAGTACTTTTTTTAGTGCTTATTACACCCTTTGTTCTATTACTCGCTCTCACACGCTATTGATATCTCATATTCTGTTTGATATTATTTCTTTACTCACATAAAAGTAATTTTATTTAAAAAAAATAATATTCTACATTTGTGGGAATTTGGTTATATCCTTATTTTGTACTTATCTCTTCCGACGGGGAGTCTCCTTGTAGCGGGTCAATTTTTGGGTAATTTTATTTGTAACAGTTAGGGGCATATGTATTTTTATGTATTTCATTTTGGGCGGACTTTTCATAAAATCATTGTGCAACCGAATTCATTTCATTTATAACGGGCCACGTGTTAACAGAACGGTGTTGAGCAAGATTGGTTGAGACAAAGGCGATACGCAATTTCCATTGTGCAACGCAACGAGCAAAGAATTCACCTCCACCAAAATTCTAAGAACTCTGTACTTGTGTGTCAACGCTCAAGCGCAACTACACCCGCACGCGCTCAAAGAACGCTCTCGACAAAAACTCAAGATGGCTAGAGAGGATGATACTCATCGCCTTCTACAAGACGTTCCGGAAAGGCTGTTTAAGTCCCACCCACTTTAATGACGTCCGCCAATGCCTAGATGAGATCACGTACAATGTTAACCAAAAAACCTACATACATCACATAGGACTAAGCTACAGTGACGTAAGATACGATCATGAGGCATTGGAGTTTCCGCCCTGCCTGAGTGTTTTGGAGGGAGGCATGTTGGTAACCCTCTCCCCAGTCGACTAACAACCTACGCTACGCGTGGCCGCCAGCAGTGTTGTGCCCGGGCAAAATTTCCGTATTTCTTCTTAAGTCGGCCGACTAACTAACTATGTGAGTTCCCAAAAACATATACAACAGTGCCTGTAGTGACGATGAATACCGATTGATCGTGATTAAATGCTACACGCTGGAAAAAAGCCGGAGAATGAAAGACTTTGTTAAACGCAAAACGTGGTCGGGTAATACGACGCAACACACGTAATGTTGCACACTAAAGACTTATAACGTTAATTTTACACAACAAGGGGGTGTTTTTATGAGTTTTTATATGAGGGGTTTTTAGAATGTGAGTAGTGCGTGTGCAGGCTGGGCTATTTTAAAATACGTAAGTAGTAGAAGTTAAGTATAGTACGTAAGCTGTAGGAGTTGCACAATTCCTAAAACATGTAAACCTATAAATATGAAATTGGAAGTTTTACAAATGGAAAACTTATGAAGTCAATATTTCTGGTTAATAAACAAAAAAAATAATTTCTCTTCCAAAAAATTGAGAGTTAGTTTCTTTCAAAACCTTAGTTCGTTTTATGTACTGTCATAGTTCGTCGAACGAAATGGGTGTACCTCCACTACTCGATCCGGCCAGATCCAAGTCGTAAGGTAAGTGGGAGTTGTAATTTGAATAAAATAGAATTTTACCAAAAAAAAAAAAAGTTACAATTGATGCCGCGTGACCAGGATTTAAGATAACAAAAAAGTTATTACAACGGCCTACATGTGACAGTACATTGAACGGAATACGGTGGAGAAAGTAAATTGATGTTGTAATATCAGTTTTGAAAAAAGACTGATCATTGGTAGTTGTTACGTAAGACAAAATAGATTAAATAAAAAATGTCTGAAAACACAGAGAAGAGCAGTATAGTAGATTCAATTATGAGTGAGAGTGGCATTGGTTCGATGAACCCGTCACCAAGTGTGAGCGAAGTAAGTCGGTCAAGGCCAACAGCTGAGTTGAGCGTGCAATCAATAGTTAACGATGACCTAACTGGATCAATTATGGTCGATCACGCAGAAGCGAAATCTACCCCAATATTGATTAAATCGAATAAAACGAAAGAGAAAAAATTGTCATTAGACGACCTATTAGATTTTATGAAAGTTAATTTCGATAAACAGAATAATGACCTCAATAACCTCAATAAACGTTTTGATACTAATGACGAGAAATTTGAAATTTTAAGTAACGAATTCAAAGAG
This sequence comes from Magicicada septendecula, assembly GCA_034769895.1. Taxonomy (NCBI): domain Eukaryota; kingdom Metazoa; phylum Arthropoda; class Insecta; order Hemiptera; family Cicadidae; genus Magicicada; species Magicicada septendecula. The sequence continues at coordinate 113,694,076 of CM068373.1, forward strand.
CAGAAAATTAAATGCGAACAGCAGAATATTAAAAATGATATTATTTTTAATGAAATTAAAGAACAGAATATTCTGTTTCAGCAAAATATAAATATAAAATTTGACGAGTTGATAAATAACATACAAGACAAGAATGTATGTCTTGAAAATGTCAATGAAATGACAAGAAATAGTCTGAATAAAGTAGAACAGAGTAAGAATAATACAAACGAAAGTTGTAATGACAATGTTGTGTTAGGTAATGAATTAATAAATAATAATGATGTTAATAATAACGAGAATAATAATGTAGTCGAAAAATTGGTATCTGAGAGTACTAATGAAGTTGTAGCATGTAATTATGAGATGTTAATGTGTGTTAATGAGTTAGAGAGAGAGTGGAAAGAGAGTTATATTACAGGTATGAAACAAGGGGGTAAATTGTTTACGAGGTAGAATGGGGGGTGAAGGAAGACCTTCACGTATATATTGTGTAGACAAGTGGGCTACAAATAATTGTTTTTTGAAGTTTTTTGCTTTTCCTGTAGAAGTCAGGAAAGATTTAATTGAATTTATACCCTCTGTCTGTAATACTTTTGAGAGTGTGATTTGGGGTTATGATGAGAGAGATATAGGGGGAGAATTGTATGTTTGTAAAGAAACAGAAATATATGACTTAAATAGAAAGTATGATGAATGGAAGGAAAGTTTAGAAATATATGTGAATGATAATGACTACAATGATTTAATAAAAATGATTAACCCAATAGTTAAGGAATTTACTGATGGAGACTTGACAAAGATACCTAACGTAGACTGGTTTAACGAGTATGTGAATAAGTTGATTGAAATTAGTTTTTCTGGTTACAACACACAAAACAGTCATTTGTGTGCTGATAAGATTGAACGATGTTATGTAGAACCAAGGTTGATTTGGAACGATGGAGGTTAAACTATTAAAACAATAAAAGACAGTATAAATATTTTGTTTTAATGGTTTTTTGACATGGCAGATTGGGACAGAAGTGTGGAAAAAATGGAATAATAATTAACAAGAGTTGTAAATAAAATCTAGTGAATTTATATGTGTGTATGCAAGATGATTGTTGTGATAATAATATTGAAATATTTGCAATTTAAATAAATAAACCAAATTAATTTTGAAAACAAGTAATCAGAGAATTATAATTGTTGATGGTAATGAATTCTGTATGCTTAATAATTAATTTAATTAAAATAATTTGATATATTTTAAATATTTTAATTGATTAGGTAAATGTTGTATAATTAATTTTTTTGTAAATTCAGCTTGTTTTACGAGATGCAAAGTTGGTAATGAATGATAAATTATTTATTTGAAGCTAATAAATTTTGTGAAATGTTTCAGAGATGATGGTGATTATGTTTTGTGTGTATAGAGGAATTGTAAGTAGAAAAATTTTATAATCATGTATAGTAAAAGCTGTTTACAGGTGTGATTGAGGTGTTAATACAATAGTGAAATTTTAATGCAATCATTGTGTTGAATAAATATAATAATTAAAAAATTTTTTTTTATAAATGAAAAATGATATATAATGACTATTAAATAATAAATTTTGAAAATTTCAAGAAAGTTAAACGGTAAAAGGTTATGAATGGGTTAGACGATTATTGATGTAAATATTATATGATAATGGATACAAGAATATGTAATTTTATTATGTGTATTTTTTTTCTAAGCCAAGAACTAGACGCCTGGCAGGCTAATATAAATAAGCATCAGAATCAGAGAAATGGGAAACAATGAGGTGAGAAGGGAGAATAAATAAAAATAAATATGTATATTCCATGTAATTTGTTCAATTTTAAGATGTATTTTCATTATGTTAGGATATCAGCTGATCAACAATACCATGTCACTGGGATATTTTTTTCAACCAGTGACAGAAGTTTGATAAAATTTGAAAACAATGAAAATTAAGAATTGTTTGTTTTAAATAATAAATGTCAATCTGTTTATTATCTATATTAATATTTTGTTTGTTTTAAATATTTTGTGTTATTACGTTTTGTATTTCAAGTTAGGATATTACAGATGTTCAGTGTTTTCAGAAATCATATATAACATATGTAGGTCAAGGGTTTTGGACTTGACCTAGTTACGATCAGCTGATGAGGTCATACACCTACTAAGCTTGTAGAGTAGGAATTCAATTTTAATTTGTTTGTTTGATTAATTCAAACTAATATTTGAATAATTTTAATAAATGTTATTTAATAAATAAATTTAATAAAATCTTTTACTGAATAAATTTAAATTTTTTTGAATTTTAAAATTTTGAAAATTTTAAATTTTTTTTGTGAAAAAAAAAACTTGATTTTTCGCCTGCCAGCGAGTGACTATTTGAGTAATGATTCTTTTATTATGTGTGTATTAACCATTTTTCTTTTATTGTATTGCATTATATTGGTAGACTATAAGTGATTCTCCTGTTAGAATAAGGATGAGTTTATGTTATTAGAAATGTCTAGATTAAGTCATTTGAAACAAAAATTAGAAAAAAGGAAGAGAATTTTTGATAAAAGATTATTTTTTTTTGAATTTTAAATTTTGTAAATTTATAATAAATTTTAAAAGAAAATTTTTATTTTTAATGTGTTAGGGTATCATGTAACGTGAGTGTGTGTGAGCCCAGTATCTGCTAAAAACAGCCCAGCTTGCAAAAAGGGGATCCATATCGGTTGAGGATCTGGCATAATCGGAGCCAGGAATTGAGAATTTCGGGGGTAGCATGTTAAAAGGCGAGGTGAGCTGTGGTGCGAGTCTGATCGATTTCTCGGTGTTGGGATCTCTTACGGAGAAGTCCAGTGATCTCGTTCAGATGAGTCCATGGTCGCTGAGCCAGGGGGGTCGTGTACCCATGAGATTAAGAACAAGGGGGTTGTTGGCACTAGTTCCTCACCGGTCCTCTTCGGGGTTTATCGATGAGATTTCTTCTGTTGTGAACAGCAGAATTCTCATCGAGGGGGTATTGTAGCGGGTCAATTTTTGGGTAATTTTATTTGTAACAGTTAGGGGCATATGTATTTTTATGTATTTCATTTTGGGCGGACTTTTCATAAAATCATTGTGCAACCGAATTCATTTCATTTATAACGGGCCACGTGTTAACAGAACGGTGTTGAGCAAGATTGGTTGAGACAAAGGCGACACGCAATTTCCATTGTGCAACGCAACGAGCAAAGAATTCACCTCCACCAAAATTCTAAGAACTCTACTTGTGTGTCAACGCTCAAGCGCAACTACACCCGCACGCGCTCAAAGAACGCTCTCGACAAAAACTCAAGATGGCTAGAGAGGATGATACTCATCGCCTTCTACAAGACGTTCCGGAAAGGCTGTTTAAGTCCCACCCACTTTAATGACGTCCGCCAATGCCTAGATGAGATCACGTACAATGTTAACCAAAAAACCTACATACATCACATAGGACTAAGCTACAGTGACGTAAGATACGATCATGAGGCATTGGAGTTTCCGCCCTGCCTGAGTGTTTTGGAGGGAGGCATGTTGGTAACGCTCTCCCCAGTCGACTAACAACCTACGCTACGCGTGGCCGCCAGCAGTGTTGTGCCCGGGCAAAATTTCCGTATTTCTTCTTAAGTCGGCCGACTAACTAACTATGTGAGTTCCCAAAAACATATACAACAGTGCCTGTAGTGACGATGAATACCGATTGATCGTGATTAAATGCTACACGCTGGAAAAAAGCCGGAGAATGAAAGACTTTGTTAAACGCAAAACGTGGTCGGGTAATACGACGCAACACACGTAATGTTGCACACTAAAGACTTATAACGTTAATTTTACACAACAAGGGGGTGTTTTTATATGAGTTTTTATATGAGGGGTTTTTAGAATGTGAGTAGTGCGTGTGCAGGCTGGGCTATTTTAAAATACGTAAGTAGTAGAAGTTAAGTATAGTACGTAAGCTGTAGGAGTTGCACAATTCCTAAAACATGTAAACCTATAAATATGAAATTGGAAGTTTTACAAATGGAAAACTTATGAAGTCAATATTTCTGGTTAATAAACAAAAAAAATAATTTCTCTTCCAAAAAATTGAGAGTTAGTTTCTTTCAAAACCTTAGTTCGTTTTATGTACTGTCACAGTTCGTCGAACGAAATGGGTGTACCTCCACTACTCGATCCGGCCAGATCCAAGTCGTAAGGTAAGTGGGAGTTGTAATTTGAATAAAATAGAATTTTACCAAAAAAAAAAAAAAGTTACATCCTGCTTGTTGCACATTAAGTCGTAATTCGCTTTCCCGACAAAAAATCACAATAATAATGTTCCGAAAGTTCAAATTTATGTTTACACTTTGTTTCTATTTAATTCAAACATTTATTACCATGTTTAAAACTTTTTTTGCAAGAAACTCGGCAGGCCTACCGTAACTGCCCGTGGGCACTAATAGAACACATGTGTACTGTTCGGTTGCTGACTGGAGACTGAGGCGCTTCGCTTTCGTTTCTGCGCCACGATTCAGTTCAACTACGCATTTGAAACCAGTTCATTCCGGACGCCTCCACCCGTCCCTCCTTTGGACTGACGTCATTTGTTTTTCACTTGATCATCACGGCGCCATATTGCCGGCCACTCCTAAACTCTGATTTACTTCGTCTTTGTCAACAAAATGCTTTTTGTGTCATTCACTGTCTGAAAATAGAATTTGTCACATAACGTACTGTTACAACCAATATCATTCCATGTTAAGTGGCCCAATGTGTCCTATATTTAAAAATTAATTTGTTTTTAATTATTTACTTGTCCAGGTTGGTGCAATGTTATCGATCCTTAGCGGCCACGAAAAATTGTATTAATAAGTTCATATATCATACAGTAATGCTTATATAGATACAATAATATTACATATCGAACTACAGGTTGTTAAACAATGAAACAATATACTTATTGGCTAGTAGGACTTAACTATTCGATGTTAGATTAACCATTAACAGTTAAATATTAAAAGGATAAATATTGCCCTATATGACACAAATAATATAAATATACACCATAGAAATATATAATTAATAAATAATAATAAATGAGAGAAACAGTAATAAGAATCTGGACATTTTAGTAATAAGAATCTAAGTTAAACAGTGTAGAAATGACCTAACTTGGTTTCTGTTTACAAAAATGGTGTAGTAGTTATATTTGCAGACAGCTAGCTCCTTTTGAAGAGACATCCATAATCTATCCACTGCAGACTTGTCATTCAGACTTCGTGTAATATCCAAATGGATGTTATACTTAGTGCATAGATGATGGAGAGTGGGGCATACCGTGTCACATCTTGCAGGTAGCTCATTCGTGAAGATGTGTTTTTGTGTGTCACCAGTGTGGGGTTGACACATTCTCTTGTTATGGCCACTTGATTTCTTCTGGACCATGAAATAAATGTGGGTTGTTCCTCAATAGGAACAGCTTAGGTGGTAACTTAAGGCTTTCTTCATTTAAATATTCCAGAAGTTTTGAATAATTTTTTTTTTAATCATTGTGCAAGACTTTATGAGTGATATTAATGGTCGTAGCAATTTTTGCAGCTTCGTCATCAGCCAGTCTGTTGTCCTTTGTTGTGATGTGTGATTGTATCCAACAGAAAATAATTCCTTTGCAGTGTCTAGCTGAAATATCAATGGTTATATGGTTTCTGTCTTGAATAACAGGCTCACTGATCTCATCGTGCTGCAGACTATCTAAAACACTTCTAAAATCTTAGAATGTAATGTACCAACGGATAATGGAATTTTTGATTATATAAAAATAATTATATAAAATAATAATAAAAATGTTTTAATCATTTTGCATATACAGTAAAATATCACTTAAGAGATTTTATGACCCCCCCCCACCAACAGCCTGCCATTACACTAGATGATAAGATGATGAGTGTTCTGCCATTACAGTGAGAGTTCAGAAATAACAGACTTTTGTTTTTTGTTTACTGTTTACAACAATACGAATTAAACACGTCAAGGAAAAATGCAGATACTTGTACATAAAACTCCCCGGATGTTTTCCAGAAAACAATAAAAAAGTATATGAAGTTAGCAGTATGCATGTAAGCTGTTTTTAGACTTACAAAAAGCATTACCAAGATCTGTATAATATAACTTCTGAATTGACACTTGGGAATGTGGCTTTGAAATACAAGACATATTTCAAAAGTAAGAGTTAGTTTTTGAAATAAATGAATTATGTTTACTATTGTTAATTGTATTTTACATTTTTTGTTTTTCTAGTATGAAAAAGAAGCAAGAGAAGCAGAAGAAATTGCAAGAAAAAGACAGAAATCCAGTGAAAACAGCGAGAATGATTTAGCCATGGCAATATTGCAACGACAGAGAGACAGGCAGAACCAGTGTGCATCTTTCTTTGATCATTTGGAGAAGAAATACGGTGGCAGCCCAAAAGGAGGAAAGAAAAAGGCAGGGAAAAAGACAAAGGATTGATGTGAAACATAATCCAAATAAATTTTGTATTCATGTGTCTACTGATGTTTTTTTGTGTATTTAGTTAGATATTTCTGTTTTATTATAATGTTATTGTAATTTATGTATAAACAATGTATACTCTATTATTTCACTCTCCTTATGATAATTTATGTTTGATAGGATTGTATTTCTTGTATTATTAAATGTACACTTAAGTTTTTATTAAAGTGCAATGAATCACCTCATCGTTACCAAGGTGCGCCTGGAGCATTGACACTCCACACTGTTTGCTATCCCAGAGCTTCAATTTTCTTATCCCTCTCTTCTTCTCTGCTAACACTATTCCCTCACCAAACCGTTACCAAAACCTGTATAATATAACTTCTGAATTGACACTTGGGAATGTGGAAAGAATGAGGATTTGGCATTCTTTGAAATACCCATTGAGTGTTGTTTAGTACATCCCTCCTATATCATGTGTGCGTGTGGTGACAAACACACCTTCTTTTTACTTCCACGTTCCATAAGGAAAAAAATCGTGTTCGAGATAAGGGCTGATTCTGATTGTACTACCCTCAAAACATGAAGAAAAGTCATTTTTCGAGAAGTGTGTCTGTATAGATTTTTTTCTATGCCGAACGATAACTGCCATAAATTCAAATAGAATCAAATAATTTTTTGCAAACATCCCTGAATTGTAGAGGATTCAAATATTAAGATTCTTTAGAACTATAATGATTTTGATAACTGCACCACGTTTTTGGATGCGCCAAATATAAGGAATCTTAAAGCTCCACGTTTTTGTGGCATCAGTTATACTTATTATTTTGAAAGAGCTCCACTCAAATTTATATTATTAATTATTACTTGGGCGCCAGAGCAGGAGATCTCAGGTTTGTTTATGAAATAATAACAAACTGTTCAGATACTAATATTTGTATTGTTAGATTCTTATCATTTAATAAATCTGAAACATAATCATTTATATCAACCTTATTCAATAATAACACCAAAATCGTATTAATAATTCTAGTTACGCTTCGTTTTGAATTTATATTATTTAAATAACATTCATAGGAGTTCTTAGTATATTCAATTTACTCCATTAACAAATTTAAATCATCGCTATCAATCAAACACATATATGTGTATATATATATATATCTCAATTCTTAACTGCTACGACTTCTATACTATTCAATATATAATTAATTATTTAATTCATCTATCATTTCAATAATTATTAGTATTGGTTTCTTACTTTACTATATCATAATTCACCCAAACATGTCATCTAGCATAAATTGAATGTTTAGTATCTGAACATCGTGGGTCTTTTTAAAATGAGATGACTTTATTGAGATATTAAAATTATGTTAATTGATTATATTGTAATTTATAAGTGAGATATTGTTACTTGTGGCAGGATTCCTGACAGGCGAATGACGAATTGTATTCTTGCGTTAACTATCACACGACACTTTCACTGATCACGCTTTATTAACTTTCTTTAACCACATCACACGCTCGCGTTATTACTATACGTCACGCACAAATAAATAATATACTTTTGTTGCAAATTACGCGCACAATTTAAATAGCTTCTTGTCCACATGTACTTTCGCGCACATATTTAAATAAAACTTCTTGATGATTGATACTATTAAACCAAGAGAATATTGATTTGAACTTTGAGTAATTTAATTTGCTCACATCGAGTGACGCAGGTCTCACGTGTTTTGCGTGAAATTGTAACTTAGACTCCCCGTTGTGGGCTCCGCGTGTTATTTTTATAGTTTCTTCAATTCTACCCTCACTACATCTTCTGTTGATCATTTCTCATTGGTCTTACATTCAAATATTTGCCGGTATTTTTGAATGTATCCAGTCTGGTGTCGTATCTCTTTCGCGCTCACTACTGACGCTATTGGTGATTGGTTCCCAAAGTGCGGGCGATAATTTTACGCGGTTGTCCGTTACACACCTTAAAAAATGACGCGACTTTCTAAAATCGTCATATTTACTGGCGTGGCATCTTTTGTCTGTTGAAGGACACCGTACCGTTAACCTAACGGTATATAGGCGTTTTTGCTAGTTTTACACTACAAAACAATTTATGCGTTTACGACATGTAGGGTGTCTTAGGTCTATTGTACATATTTTTGCCGGCGTCGGTCTGTCGCACTGCCGAGCCTCTTTAGATTCACTATTCAATTATAATTTTACTTAAAACTACGTACATTTCAATACTTTAATTTATCATATATGGTTATATTTATCATTAATATTTGCTTACTTATTATAGGTATTTACATACATATTAAATTATGATACAGTTATACAGTATCGTTTCAAAGGTCTATCGATTTTGGTGAAGATCGGTTAAGGGGAAGTGGTAGTTTACCTGCAACGCTTTATGTTTCAACAAGAGTAATTATTTCTATGATGAACGATAACTGCCGTAAATTCAAACAGAATCGAATAATTTTTTGCATATGTGCCTGAGCTGTAGAGGACTCAAGGCTTATTGATTTTTGTAAAGATCGGTTAAGGGGAAGGGGTAGTTTACCTGCGATATTTTATGTTTTAACAAGAGTAATTTTTTATAACGAACGATAACTGCCGTAAATTCAAACAGAATCAAATAATTTTTTGCATATGTGCCTGAGTTGTTGAGGACTCAAGGCCTATTGATTTTGGTGAAGATCGGTTAAGGGAAAAGGGTAGTTTACCTCCAACGTTTTTGTTTTAACAAGAGTAAAGTACTTAATTTTCATAAATAAAGTATCCTGAAAAGAAGGTCATAATAATCCACTTTAGAAACGCAGATGAAATATATAGAATATAGAACTTTCACTTGTGAAAACTTACTTGTTTTTCTTTCCGAACGCGTTTCGGCGTAGTGTTCGCCTTCGTCAGCAGTTTGAGACAGACTGGCCAGTAACGTGTAACGGTTTTTGTTTGGAAGGTTTAGTGGGGGTGGTGTGTGGAGGAAGGGGATTGGCGCGGGGATCCAAATTATTGTTAGTTTTATGTATAATTGTGTCAAACAGTGTGTGTGATTTATAGTTTAATTGGTCGTTAAGTATGTTGTTTGGTTGTGTTTTGTAGTGTTTGTATATTCCATATTGTTCTGCTGTGTTAAGTTTTCGACTTTTGGGTAAGTAGTGTAATATCTCAAGATTAGTATCTATGTTGGTGTAGCTGTGGTTTTTTTGTGTGTATGTGTGTGGCAAATGCAGAATGTATATTGTTGTTAGATAAAGCTTTTAGGTGTTCAGAGTAACAAGATGAAAAAGATCTTCCTGTCTGGCCTATATAGAAACTATTGCAATCATTACAATTTAATTTGTAAACACCTGTTTTGTTGTATTTGTCTATGTCCGTGTTTGTATTATTGATGTGTTTTTTTATGGTTTCATCTTCATCTTCATCAACCATCAAAAAACATCAATAATACATTGAGATATTACACTACTTACCCAAAAGTCGAAAACTTAACACAGCAGAACAATATGAAATATACAAACACTACAAAACACAACCAAACAACATACTTAACGACCAATTAAACTATAAATCACACACACTGTTTGATACAATTATACATAAAACTAACAATAATTTGGATCCCCGCGCCAATCCCCTTCCTCCACACACCACCCCCACTAAACCTTCCAAACAAAAACCATTACACGTTACTGGCCAGTCTGTCTCAAACTGCTGACGAAGGCGAACACTACGCCGAAACGCGTTCGGAAAGAAAAACAAGTAAGTTTTCACAAGTGAAAGTTCTATATTATTTAGTACTGTGAAAAAAGAAGATGAACAATCAAAACAACTAAATATATATAAATGAATAGGCTAGTTGAAGGAGGTGAGGGTAATTTTCTATAAATGAAAACGATAGTTGAAGGGGAGGGGATAATTTTTATTTATATGTCATGTGTACTACATTATCCACAACAAAGAAGTTTGTTGTTAAAATTCTTTCCCGGGCTGTTTGGCCATGGTCCAATGTTTTCTACAAAGGTTTTGTAAAATATATGAAAACACTTGGTAAGTTTCACAAATTTTTTAATGAACTCTGACAGCTGTTTCGACTAACTAAGCCATTGTCAAAGAGCGAGTGAATGAAATTACTGAACACAGGATGTTAGTGGAGTGTAGATGGTGAACATCTGTTTAGGGCGTATCTGGAACATCTGTGTTGTGATGGCGAGGGGGGAGGAGTGTGTGCATGAGACAAGGGAAGGTCAGGTGTCTTTAAAAACTAAATACAATCATGAATACAAAATATAAAATTAACTGAACTAAATATAAACTGAATGCAAAATTTAAAATAATGATGAACATTCAAAATAATATAAACTAAACTAAATAACAGATTTTAATAAAAGGGATACACAAAATTCAGTCTGCTCATTGGTTAAATTTTTATTATTTTTTATTGCTTTTTTAATTTGTAAAATTTCTCACAAATCCATTTTTTTACATTTTTGTATGTTGTGGAGTAGTGTTATGTTTTTAACAAAACACATGAAATGAAATGATGATATATAAAAGAGTTAATAAAAATTTCAAATAATAATGTTTATAAGTTTTATACAAATTATTTAAAAGAGAATTGTTTGTTTAATGAATGCTAATAATCCAGGTTAATGTCTATTTGTTTATTATTTTATGTCGAGATGTGTGGGGGTCATAGTGTGTGTGGCAGGGAGGTTATCCAGGGGGGTAACGAATTAGAAATTTGTTGTATTTTAATAATGATGACTCGCCACTAAATAATTTTGTTTTGATTTGAAAAATAGATGCACTACATACTTCCTATATTGTGTTTATTATGTCTTATTGTGTTAATTGCGTGTAGCATGTTAGGAATAAGGATTATAAAAATATAAAAATAAGTTTTCAGTGCGTTTAAAGATTTTCAATAAAAATGAAATAAATTTATGATAGTTAAAATTTTCAATGAGTTATAAGGGATAGAAGTTGGATGATAGTAATTGTTTGAGTAAAACGTTTGAGTCAGTCCAAGTTGAATATATTGGGGTGTCATATTAGATAAAGATTTTGTAAGGGAGTATTAGAGTCGTAAAGGGGGAAGATTATGGTTAAATGCCAAGTTGATAAAGTGAATTATAATGAATAACTAAGAATCACCCAAGTTAAAAAAAATAAATAAATAAAAAAAAAAATTTGGGAAATGAATTAATAAAAGTTAAATTGAGATTAAAAGGGAAAGTTTATAATTTTATATTCGAAGTTGATGATGTAAGGTGTGTAGATTATGTTCAAACTTAAATGTGAATTGTTTATTTTAGGATAATAATAATAATGTGAATGATGAATGTACTATGTTTTCTTATGTATTATTGTGTTTGTTAGTATTTAAGAGAATTTCATGAATAAAAAAAAATATATATATTTTTTAGTGAAAATTGGGTATAAGAGAAATGTGTAATATGGTAATGTTTATTTAAATTCTGATGGGAATCAGAGCAATAATTTTGAATTTTGGGATAAAAGTTAACAAGAGAAAGTAGATAGAATGAGATTATAGAATTCTAAAATGGGTATCATGTTGTGGTTAGGAATTTTAAATATGTTAGAAGTAAGTAAAAAACAAAACCAGTGCTTCTTAACGCAAACCAGCACCGCTAGGGGGAAACAGATCAGTTGGGGATATGGTGTTGTATAAGGCCACTAGTTGATATTTGATTTGTTGTTTCAGAGTTTGGTGATGCTGTGACGGCGATCCTGAGCTGGCCAGCGCGTCAGAGCAGGGGCGTTAAGTATCTGTCTGACTTTATGGTGTTGGGATCTCGAGAGAGAAGTCCAGTAATGTCATTCAGGTGCGGTCACAGTCACCGGACCAAGGGTGAGTTAATTATATATATATTTTTTTGTAAACCATACAGGGGGTTGTGGCGACATATCCTGGCTGATCCCTTTAGCAAGTATGAATGTGTCAATGAGATTTTTTATGCTTCGGCATAAAATATCTCATTGAGGGGGGTATTGTAATGTGGCATTTTGGCCTACCTGGGATAATATAAATAAATTTGTATTTTTTAACAAAGCAAATAACATTTTTTTTCGATAATTGGGAAATACCGTAAACAAAAGGTATATTTATTGTTAGCGACAGTGGTAGCGAAGGTGGTACGACTGATTGAAAATATTGTGTGTGAATTTCTATAACGCAGGAAGCAACAAGCTGAAACTGTGCCAAGGGCAGCCTCAAGGACATACAAACAGTAAACAAATTATGTAACTGAGCATCACCCGATGTTACGTCAGCGCCTTACATAACGAAGAATGTAGGTGTGTCAACGCCAGCAGCTTTGTCACACAGACAGAACAAAGTCAGTCGGAAAACAACATCTATAAGTGTCGGACGCGAGCCGTTTTGTGCGTCCGCCGGCTCGCCGGTTCAGGCGAAGTTTACGTCGCCCGCAAAACAGAAAGAATGTAAATAAATTATTTAAAATATGACTTAAAACTCAAAATTCTTACTAAAAATGTGATTAACAGTTTTCTTTACAATATAACAATTCGGAAATTATGAATTAAAGTGAAAGTGCGCACGTAAAGCAATGTGACGTCTTCTGGACTAGAATTCGGACTCAAGGCAGATAAGTTTTTACCAGGATATACACAGAATTATCAAATTTTATTATTTTTTCAGAAAACCAAAACAGATGGGGCAAACTAAATAAAATAGGAATTTAAGGAGAAAATCTAAAATGGGTTGTATGTGAGCGTGTGTGGGGGTTTTTGTTTAATTATATATTAAACTAGGAAGTGCTGGTTGCGTAATTATTTATATAATAATTAAATTCATTTGATTTGTTGTTTTTATATAATAATTAAATTCATTTGATTTGTTGTTTTTATATAATAATTAAATTCATTTGATTTGTTGTTTTACAATTAGTTAATAATTAATTAAATAATGAATTGTTTTATTAATTGAGCCTCGTGGCCAAATATATTCAAAATAGTATAAAAGAAATTGACGAGATGCGAGTTAGTCGGATAAAATAAAAAGTGTTCGTTAACCACATCAATGTGTGTTGGTCATTTGCGTTCACCTGTTTCTCTCTGCTAATGAGTACACCTGACGAGACCCTGGAAGTTTCACGAAAGGTAGTTAACACAACAAACAACAAAAAAACTGAGCAATATGAATATTTCAACATTAATAATTTTTAATTAACTCGTAATGTTTTAATGTAGAAGTTACACCATTACATTAGAAGTAACACTGTGTACGGCACATGGAGGTTATTTCCAAAAAACTTAACACTGAAATCTTAAAAATATGTGTTAATAAGCTATTTATGAAAAATATTTTTAAAATATTTAATTACCTAAAAATCCGTTCTCTAATAATAACTAACAAATGTTAATTCTACGTCTTCACGTCACTTATACCTGCCAGTGACAGTGATTAGACTGATTAAGAGTAGTACATTTTGTTTGAATACAAACAATACGTTACAATCATTATTTAATTTATGATACTTTTCTTATTTGAATTGCTCTGCCCAACAACAATGCAAGCACCAACATTTCCAAAAAGCAGGTTCTGTTGAAACAACGTTGCAAACGACACTCTGAATAGTGTGGGGTATATTTTTTGAGAAAGTTTAGATTGGCTGCTCTGAAATAAGCCTACAATCTCCCGTGTGTTTAGTTCCGAGGTAGCAACAATGTTGTAAGCGCCTAACGTGCCTTCCCAGTCAGGCGTCATGCTGTCACTTGGTGACGAAAAATGTTTAAACAGTGGAAAAAAAAGGAAGATTTGTGTCTTCGTGGATAAGATAAGAATAAGATAAGAAAAGTTTCGAGGGACTCGGGAAATCCGTACGTATCATCACGGAAGAAGCCAGTACCAGGAAAACTGCCCCCAACTGAGGTAAGCTCAACAACATTGTAACCGCCACCTGTTGCAATGCACTAGCTCAGTGGTTCCCAAAGTGGGGTCCGCGGACGCTTTTTAGGAAAAATAGAGTATACCGTAATTTCCTACGATTTTTTGTAGTTTAACATCTAATTTTGGAATCTTAAAACAATTAGTAGAAAGTTCCAGTATTTTTTTTGGTGCAAACTAATTGTAATTGTAAAAGTAACTTGAAACTAATGGTTTTAATAATCTCTTTAAAGCTGGAAACACATTGCTATCACGTCACGTGAGCTCAGGACTTGCCTTAACCCATGAAATCGCAGTACAGACGATTACAAAATGGCCGGACGAACCGAAAATACACTATGATGAAATAACGCTCTTTAATGAATGATCCATACAATAAATGACCCAATACAGTATATATAAATTACTAATAATTATAATTACTCACCCTTACTCCATGGTAGCAAGTGAAAAAACAAACAAGGAAAATTACGACAAACTCAGAGATATTACTGTATTTGGCAAAAATTTGTCCACGTATCGGAGTGCCTCTTTGGCGTTCCTGCATAAACCATAACCACAATGCATCGTCTACTAATTCGTTATTTGGTTTTTTTAAAGTGCAACGCGTCAAAATCATTTTTTCAGTTTCAATTTGAGTGCAGAACGTCTGAATCGATTTTCTGTTTCGGCACCAGTCATTAACAGTACTCTTGCCTACATTAAACTCTTGGCAAATACTCTGGACCGATCCGCTCTTATCAAGACGCTGAAGGACTTGTTAATTTGTGGTCCATAGTCACAAACGTGTGTTTTTGTTTTGCACTTATGTTGGAAAACGTTTTTATTTACACAGACTGTGTACACAGAGCTCACAACATAAGACATACATCCGCACATGAACAAAAGCGCGAGTCAACTGAGCTACATATATTTTCTGTTTAACAAATTGGGGCCTGTCGCTGGAGGCTCGTCTAGACTGTGTGACTCACTGTATGGCTGGCCGATCCAACCGAGCCCAGACTAGAGGGCGTCTACTGTATTACCAAAAAGGAAAATATTTGACTTTTTTTAAATACAGCAACATTTATTCTTGAGAGTGTAGATGTAAAATGAATAAATGATTAGAGAAGACATATTAGAGGCTGTATTGAATTGTCAGTATAATATGTATTTTTGTTTTTAACTGTATGGCATGCTTTTCGATGTGTATGTGATCAGTTCTGTGGGAGGTTATGAACAAGACATCATGAGTGTTGGTTACAGTTTTGTCTTTTGAAGTGCACATGACTGTCATGCCAATGACCTTTTGAAATTTATCCCGTGAATTTGTTTTATAGTATGTTTTCTTTCACATTTTTGTGCTAGTCTGTTAGTCTGTCAAGTAATGTAGGAGTTTACAAGTTGTCTCCATTTGACCTGGTGTTTGGCGGTTTTTTAATTTCTCCCTAGGATTTTCCCAGACTCTTTGCCTTCTCAAGGATTTTTTTATCCATGTTATCTTTATCTTTATTCACACTACCCTTTGAGAACTTTGTGAGTTCCTTTGTCATAAAATAATTTTTCCTGATTTAGTTCAGCAAAACCCATTCTGAGCTGGTGGTCTGGTCAGGTTACAAACTTACAGTATGCGTATTTTGTGTGGGGATCTGTCTATGAAGACCTGGTTTTTGTGGTAACAGTTTCTGTGACTTGACACAGTCAAGAGAACAGATTTGATGATGGCAGTGAAAATACAGATTTTAGTTTAATTGATTTAATAAAACCATATATTTTTAGCATTCTAAAGCACTTTTTGGTTTTGTATCGAATCCCTTCAATATTGCAATGGGTGTCCCTGTTATAGAACCAACCAATATGATCAGTCAACCAATCAATGTGTATATACACATTTTTTCAACATTTTGAGCATTCTAGATGAAGTTGTTTTGTTTGTGTTTACTTTTAGACCTATTTTCCGAGTTCACTAGTTGCACACATTTTGTTTCCTTTTCCTAGACCTGCATAATCTAGAGTAAATTGCCAAAGGCCGCTTTACTCCTCCAGAAATATGAGTTGCCTTGTGTAGTATGCTAGTGATATACTGAGTAGCAAGTTTCTCACATTAATATATGATCTAATTTTACCATTTTGTGTTATGTATGGCTTGTTTGCAAAAATTTCCTATATTAAAATTTGTTACTGTGACTGTTCAGGGAAGTGGAAAATTTTCTTATCTGGAACTGGCATTGATTGTTACAAACTACACATCAGGGGCATTCAACTTATTTCGCTTATTATCAGGCTTGCCAGGCAGTAGATTCACTGATGAATTGCAGTTGGAATCTTGCCATTCCCCCCCCCCCCCAAATAAAAAGCAATCTGACTCATTCATACTCATAACCAAAGTTTTACTTACCAGTTAATGATATGTCAGGGCTTTTGTTTGGAGCAACACTGCTAAAATACAGTAAAACCTTGACTTTACAAGGCCAGTCTGTAATATCATGAAAACCATAAAACTGAGGTTAAAAGCTTTAAATGAGCAAAGCAAGTTCTCAGTCTTTACTGTTAAGCATTTGTCTGACTATCTGTTTGTGGTATGTCTCAATATACTGTAACTTTTCAGTGCATCAACTGATTTTTGTAAAACTTGGGATGTGTCCATACTTTTACCCTATAGAAGCCGATTGCTTTTTTTTTATTGATCCCCAAAAAAAGTAGGGAGGCCAAAATTATGAGGGGGGTCACAATTACAAAAAAAAAAAAAAATAGCGGAAGTCCATGTAGATGTAGAGTATCAAATTAATGGGAATTTTAACCAAAATATGAATTTAGCTGAATTTTTTAAAATTTCAAAATTCTGGGAAGCCCGGTGGCCAAAAGTGGGTGAAAAGTTTTTAAAAAATCTCAAATCCCTTGTGGGATATCAAATGAAAGAATTTGAATTAAAATCTGAATATAGTGTACAGTTTTGGAAATTTACAAATTTTTGTACCACAAGGTTAAAAAGTGGCATAAAAAATTTTTTAAATTATAAAAAATCCAGCTGGGTGTCACACTAACAGGAATTTTAACACAAATCCAATGTTTTGGAATTTTTAATGTTTATTGTATGATTTCTCTACAATTATTACTGTACTAAACAAAAAATAGTAGGGTAATTTCCCAATAAACCCAACTTTTATATTTTTCTGACTATTGAAAAATTATCTAATATCAAAATTTATCCAATAATAAACTTATATGCTCAAAATAATGAGCAGGTTCTGCAGCTCAGGGAGCATAATAGTTTATTATGTTTTCGTCATATAATTTAATGGAAATGGCCCACTTGAGCAGTTAACCAAATTCATGTGTATAATATAATTGTATAATAAAATATATTAAATGAATCTGGCAGAAAATAATACTAGAGTGTGTCAAACATTAAATGAATTGCTCCGCCCAACAACGTTGCAAGTGCCAAAAATACAATTTTTCAAAAAACGATAAAAACTTTCATGTGTTGTATATATCTTTTGGCTAGTTTTTAGCCGTAATGTTTTGTAACAATTTCGAAAAGAGTATTTTACAGTACCACACAATTGTTCACTTATTTTAAGAAATATAAAACTAACCTCCTTATAGAGCAACAAAGTTGTAAGTGCCTGTCGGTTACAACGTTGTTGCACATCGTACCTACTGATACTATTTGAAACTAGGGATAAAATGAATACAGTTTTCTTAAGTACATATTTCTTTAATGAAACTTACACACACACACACAAAATGTCAACTTAACAGAATAATTTTTTGAGAAAATGAGTATAAACATATTAACCTGGTCATACAAATAAAAACTTTCAAGATAGCTATTAAGACATTAAAGTATGTAAATAAGTATGTTTAACCAAAACAATGTTTATTCACCTCGAAGG
Organism: Magicicada septendecula; assembly: GCA_034769895.1. Lineage (NCBI taxonomy): Eukaryota > Metazoa > Arthropoda > Insecta > Hemiptera > Cicadidae > Magicicada > Magicicada septendecula. Next base: position 113,712,362 of record CM068373.1, read on the forward strand.
TTATTATAAAATTCAACAAATTCCTCAGGAATATATCAGCACATATCTTCCAAGTCAGTTTTCTTGGCCTGTTTAATTGGAAGGCGCTCGCCATACAAGTTGCAAAATCTCGCTACTTCAACTGGTGGAAGGTTTCTCGTGCCCCTTCCCAGAGCTTTCTTAGCAATGCTATGTGTTTTCCATGGCTGGAGCACATTGTGTGACGTTCTGCCGCGTAATGTTGTAAGGTCATCAGAAGCTATTTGATACCAGACCTGTTCAGTAAACTTATAGCTCCCTTTACGCAGAGAATTTTCAACAACACTCAAGTCTTTCTAAGTTTATATTGTGTATCCAGCTCCTTCTTTTGTTAACTGATTTTTTGATTACAAGAATAGCACAAGCATTTTTCAAGTCTTCTTCAAAATCTGATGAACTAATAGAACTGCAGCACTCCATGTTTCACAACTAAGTAGAATTTATTTGCCTTCACAAATGTTCACACGACTTCATGTGTGTTCACATGAGTTTACGTGAAATGATGTAACATGAAGTGATGTGTGTCTGTACTGCGATTTCATGGGTTAAGGCAAGTCCTGAGCTCACGTGACGTGATAGCAATGTGTTTCCAGCTTTAAAGACATTATTAAAACCATTAGTTTCAAGTTACTTTTACAATTACAATTAGTTTGCACCAAAAAAAATACTGGAACTTTCTACTAATTGTTTTAAGATTCCAAAATTAGATGTTAAACTACAAAAAATCGTAGGAAATTACGGTATACTCTATTTTTCCTAAAAAGCGTCCGCGGACCCCACTTTGGGAACCACTGAGCTAGTGCATTGCAACAGGTGGCGGTTACAATGTTGTTGAGCTTACCTCAGTTGGGGGCAGTTTTCCTGGTACTGGCTTCTTCCGTGATGATACGTACGGATTTCCCGAGTCCCTCGAAACTTTTCTTATCTTATTCTTATCTTATCCACGAAGACACAAATCTTCCTTTTTTTTCCACTGTTTAAACATTTTTCGTCACCAAGTGACAGCATGACGCCTGACTGGGAAGGCACGTTAGGCGCTTACAACATTGTTGCTACCTCGGAACTAAACACACGGGAGATTGTAGGCTTATTTCAGAGCAGCCAATCTAAACTTTCTCAAAAAATATACCCCACACTATTCAGAGTGTCGTTTGCAACGTTGTTTCAACAGAACCTGCTTTTTGGAAATGTTGGTGCTTGCATTGTTGTTGGGCAGAGCAATTCAAATAAGAAAAGTATCATAAATTAAATAATGATTGTAACGTATTGTTTGTATTCAAACAAAATGTACTACTCTTAATCAGTCTAATCACTGTCACTGGCAGGTATAAGTGACGTGAAGACGTAGAATTAACATTTGTTAGTTATTATTAGAGAACGGATTTTTAGGTAATTAAATATTTTAAAAATATTTTTCATAAATAGCTTATTAACACATATTTTTAAGATTTCAGTGTTAAGTTTTTTGGAAATAACCTCCATGTGCCGTACACAGTGTTACTTCTAATGTAATGGTGTAACTTCTACATTAAAACATTACGAGTTAATTAAAAATTATTAATATTGAAATATTCATATTGCTCAGTTTTTTTGTTGTTTGTTGTGTTAACTACCTTTCGTGAAACTTCCAGGGTCTCGTCAGGTGTACTCATTAGCAGAGAGAAACAGGTGAACGCAAATGACCAACACACATTGATGTGGTTAACGAACACTTTTTATTTTATCCGACTAACTCGCATCTCGTCAATTTCTTTTATACTATTTTGAATATATTTGGCCACGAGGCTCAATTAATAAAACAATTCATTATTTAATTAATTATTAACTAATTGTAAAACAACAAATCAAATGAATTTAATTATTATATAAAAACAACAAATCAAATGAATTTAATTATTATATAAAAACAACAAATCAAATGAATTTAATTATTATATAAATAATTACGCAACCAGCACTTCCTAGTTTAATATATAATTAAACAAAAACCCCCACACACGCTCACATACAACCCATTTTAGATTTTCCCCTTAAATTCCTATTTTATTTAGTTTGCCCCATCTGTTTTGGTTTTCTGAAAAAATAATAAAATTTGATAATTCTGTGTATATCCTGGTAAAAACTTATCTGCCTTGAGTCCGAATTCTAGTCCAGAAGACGTCACATTGCTTTACGTGCGCACTTTCACTTTAATTCATAATTTCCGAATTGTTATATTGTAAAGAAAACTGTTAATCACATTTTTAGTAAGAATTTTGAGTTTTAAGTCATATTTTAAATAATTTATTCACATTCTTTCTGTTTTGCGGGCGACGTAAACTTCGCCTGAACCGGCGAGCCGGCGGACGCACAAAACGGCTCGCGTCCGACACTTATAGATGTTGTTTTCCGACTGACTTTGTTCTGTCTGTGTGACAAAGCTGCTGGCGTTGACACACCTACATTCTTCGTTATGTAAGGCGCTGACGTAACATCGGGTGATGCTCAGTTACATAATTTGTTTACTGTTTGTATGTCCTTGAGGCTGCCCTTGGCACAGTTTCAGCTTGTTGCTTCCTGCGTTATAGAAATTCACACACAATATTTTCAATCAGTCGTACCACCTTCGCTACCACTGTCGCTAACAATAAATATACCTTTTGTTTACGGTATTTCCCAATTATCGAAAAAAAATGTTATTTGCTTTGTTAAAAAATACAAATTTATTTATATTATCCCAGGTAGGCCAAAATGCCACATTACAATACCCCCCTCAATGAGATATTTTATGCCGAAGCATAAAAAATCTCATTGACACATTCATACTTGCTAAAGGGATCAGCCAGGATATGTCGCCACAACCCCCTGTATGGTTTACAAAAAAATATATATATAATTAACTCACCCTTGGTCCGGTGACTGTGACCGCACCTGAATGACATTACTGGACTTCTCTCTCGAGATCCCAACACCATAAAGTCAGACAGATACTTAACGCCCCTGCTCTGACGCGCTGGCCAGCTCAGGATCGCCGTCACAGCATCACCAAACTCTGAAACAACAAATCAAATATCAACTAGTGGCCTTATACAACACCATATCCCCAACTGATCTGTTTCCCCCTAGCGGTGCTGGTTTGCGTTAAGAAGCACTGGTTTTGTTTTTTACTTACTTCTAACATATTTAAAATTCCTAACCACAACATGATACCCATTTTAGAATTCTATAATCTCATTCTATCTACTTTCTCTTGTTAACTTTTATCCCAAAATTCAAAATTATTGCTCTGATTCCCATCAGAATTTAAATAAACATTACCATATTACACATTTCTCTTATACCCAATTTTCACTAAAAAATATATATATTTTTTTTTATTCATGAAATTCTCTTAAATACTAACAAACACAATAATACATAAGAAAACATAGTACATTCATCATTCACATTATTATTATTATCCTAAAATAAACAATTCACATTTAAGTTTGAACATAATCTACACACCTTACATCATCAACTTCGAATATAAAATTATAAACTTTCCCTTTTAATCTCAATTTAACTTTTATTAATTCATTTCCCAAATTTTTTTTTTTTATTTATTTATTTTTTTTAACTTGGGTGATTCTTAGTTATTCATTATAATTCACTTTATCAACTTGGCATTTAACCATAATCTTCCCCCTTTACGACTCTAATACTCCCTTACAAAATCTTTATCTAATATGACACCCCAATATATTCAACTTGGACTGACTCAAACGTTTTACTCAAACAATTACTATCATCCAACTTCTATCCCTTATAACTCATTGAAAATTTTAACTATCATAAATTTATTTCATTTTTATTGAAAATCTTTAAACGCACTGAAAACTTATTATTATATTTTTATAATCCTTATTCCTAACATGCTACACGCAATTAACACAATAAGACATAATAAACACAATATAGGAAGTATGTAGTGCATCTATTTTTCAAATCAAAACAAAATTATTTAGTGGCGAGTCATCATTATTAAAATACAACAAATTTCTAATTCGTTACTCCCCTGGATAACCTCCCTGCCACACACACTATGACCCCCACACATCTCGACATAAAATAATAAACAAATAGACATTAACCTGGATTATTAGCATTCATTAAACAAACAATTCTCTTTTAAATAATTTGTATAAAACTTATAAACATTATTATTTGAAATTTTTATTAACTCTTTTATATATCATCATTTCATTATTTATCCTTTGCTGTAATTATGTTCCTCAAAATTTTCAAATTTATTATTAATCTATATTTTTAACCATTATGCTATTCCACAAACTAAACCATTTAACATTCATTTATTTATTCATTAATTGTTATTAAATTAAAATCTCATCAAATAGTTTAAATTCATTATAAAAATTCAAACATAACATTCAATCACAATATTTAAACATCTCAAATCATTTACTTCAATTGATTATTAAAACACAACATATTTCAATTATTATCAAAAATTTACAAATCATTAATTATTGTCTTCATAATTATTTTTATTATTTATTTAGACTGCAAAATATTAATAATATTATTATTATTGTCACAACATTTTCTACTACATACACACCTAACATTTCATAATACACACAATTGAATTCACTACCTTATTTACAAATTATTCGTCAATACTGTTCAATTGTTTCACACTTCATATGTCCAAATCTGCAAGGTCATTACCATAAATTGCAATGTTTAAATTGTCCATTCACTGATTTTTATTTCAACCTCCATCATCGTATATATATCGAACATATTTATGACATACATCATTGTTATCCACATACCATTTATTATTATTATAATAAGCCATTAACTTTGTTTCATTCATTATGCCATTATAATTTATAGGGTTATTCCCTATTAATATTTCATAAACCTTGTCAACATAAGTTATTATTGTCCAGTCTCCATCAGTATTATTGGTCAAAGTCAGGTAAGTTATTTTATCATTTTTATATTCCTCTACTATTACATCATGTAAGTTATTATCGTTTACAAAGATATTAGTAAAATATTCATCAATCTCTCTTTCAACAGGTAAGTATTTTATATTGTTTATATTCACCCCTTCTAATCTTTCTCTCAACTCATTATAATTTCTCTTCAACTTATATAATTCTATTTCTCGATCTGCACACAACTCTCTATATAAATCTCTCTCACTCACATTAGTTAATTTCTGATTAATGGTTACATTCAAGTCTTCTCTGACTTTAACTATTTCACGCTCATGTTCTGCTTGTTTATTTTTTAAACTAGTTACATTAATTATAATTGCATCAACTTGTTCAAAGTTACTTCTGAATTCATCATTTATATTTTCTTGTATTTCACTTGCTCGTTTGATTTGTTCACACTCATTAATTATACATTGAACATTACTGTCAATTTTGTCATTTTGCTTTTTAAATTTATCATAAAATTTACTTGTCAATGTGTCAAATTTTTTATTTGTTTCTATCATTTTCTCTTTTTGTTTTTCGTTAATTATTTTTATATCATTTTTCATCTCAGTTTGTATTTTATTTATATCCATAGTGTAGCGTGACAGATGTATGCATAATATTGAATGGCAATTGATCATTAGAATAATGAAGTTATAATATTTAAATTTGGAAGAAAGCATTAAGTTTAATATAAATAGATTAATTCATAGCAACTGTGGAAAGAAATCATTATTATAAAGAAAATACAAGTTCAAATAAAAGGAGTTACTAGTGATGAGTCATCCAAGACCAGTCTCATAACCAAAGGTTTTCAAGGTATAACCCAGGAAGGTAAAAAAGTAAATAACCAAGCAGTACAGAATATGACCAAACCCACAACGAGGGAGAATAAATAGAATAGAAACCCTAAAATAAGCCAAGATCAACCAATACAGGTGGTGTATTTCTGAAATAAAGAAGAAGATGGAGAAGATCCCAAGAAACCTGATGGCATCAAGAAGAAGATGGAGAAGATACCAGTCCCAGAAGGCAGGAGAAAAGAAGACTGATGAAAGAAGAAGAAGGCAGCATCCTGAAGAAGATGTCATGCTCTTATAAAAGACACCCAAATCCCTATATCCCCAAAATAAATATTTAAAAATAAAAGTATAACGAAATAAAAACCACATGTATATAAATTTAAGAGAGAGAAGTGTATAAAGTAAAAGTTGCCTGTGAACTAAGATGAAACAATAATATAGTACCCATGGAACAAATCTCCATTGAAAAAACGCTAACCAATTTATTATGTTAATAAGACTATACGACCATTTAGCATTAACATAATATATAAGTGCAAAGTGAACCAGTGATAGTTTTGGGTATTATAAAAAATGAACCTTGTGTTTCATTCTTGGCAATCACAAACATTGAATGCAATGAAATATGCAATTTTCAATGACTTGAAATGTGTACTGTGACAATATGTTGTTCATAAGACATGAATCTGTTTAAAATAACATTTTGTTTTATATGAAAAAAGAAAAACAGATTTCATAATACTTTTCGAACAATTAATACTATTTATTTATTAATGACAGGGTACAATTCCCAAAGACAATGTGTAAAAGACGGTATAAAAACTGTAGAATCCTACTTATAATAATAGTTAGAAATAAGAATATAAATATAAGGTTTTTATGTATATAATATAAGAATGTTTAAAAATGTTTTAGATATAAGGCCATTTGTTTGGGTCTGATACAACTAACATCAGAACTATAAAAATAGTTACTACTTGTAAATAGTAGAGAGTAATTAAGATGTTAGTTAGTAAAAAACCTTTTTTGTAAGCCATATTTCCATGTTTAGAAATAAGGATTTTGTTGTAAGATGTCTGACTTGAAGACAACCATTTATTTAAAAAAATATTCTTTATTTGGTTTAACTGTTATTTGTATTGTAACCAATACTAATTGTTATTGTGTAATTTGAAAACATGTTTAATTTATAATACTATATGTAAAAGTCACAGAGCGTATCACACATCATATATTGTTTGTAAAGTTTTTGTAAGGAAAAAATGTTAAAAAATCTAGGCCAGAGAATGGAAACTAAACTTCATCAAAACAGAGAAATTGCTCAATTAAATGCAAATAAACAAAAGGGGTTTAGACAAAATAAACTTGAGATCATGCCATATAATTGCACATACCATTTAGAGAGATTTTAATAAATTATATTCAGAATTATAAATAAAAATGAAAATGACTAAACTCAGAAATTTGGACATGGGAGTCATATATTTCAGAATAATGTTTCAGAATACAACTAATTCAATTAATTACCAGAAAATAAGGGAATATGAACCTTTTAATACAATATAGGATTATTAATATTAAATATAACTGATAAAATGGCTGAATTTATATAATGACAGGAAGTAAATTTTGATGTTTTGACTTTTCAGAGTATACCAAACTGAAAGTAAAATTACTATTTTTTGGACAGAAAACACTATAAAACGGCATTATTTAATCTGAAAATAAGCTGAATGAACTGAAAGATTAATTTAAATAACATCTAGTGAATAAAATTGATAAATAACCCAAGTTTAGGTATTTATATAGTGAAATATTAAAGTGTGCACAGGATATGAAAATATATTTGAACAATGTTAAGAATAATATTATATTGGCTAAGAGTTTAATTGAAACTGGAGGAAACAGTTAGTTAATTATTGGTATTTGAACGGTTAACATGACAAACGTTTTGTAACGTGCCTAACCTAACTTATAATGGTCATATAAAGCGAGTGTATAGTACGTTATTGTGAAATCGCGAGTGACTTGTAAAATACTTCTAGAACTCTCATATTATAACAGAAACAATCAAGAAACACTACATAACACTGAACAATACATTTCTACTCCGAAAAACACCACAAAACACCAGAAAACTGAATAATATATTAACCAATTTAGTGTCGGAATTGGGAAAAGTGTTTTGACTTATAATTACACGGATATACTAAATACAACCCAGAAACATTACACTAGGCACTACACAACATTTAACAAGAGATTCGCAGACACCAGAACAGGAATACTACAGGAAAATCTTTTATTTGGAACGTCGAATATACGAATGACATTTTACTAACTTCACGGCAGCCATTTGCAATATTGGTCGTCATCGCCAGGGCAACGCCTCCTAGTTCAACCCAGCTGTTGGTGAAAACAATTATTTTATTTTCAAATTATTATTCAATGTTTGTGTTTAGTAATAATTATTAATTTGATGTAACGTTATACTTTTTAAATATTAGCCCGATTTCTCTGACTTTGATAATAATTGGCTGTTTAAAGAACCGTGTATAATTTTTATATAATATACTTTGTAACTTTTTCGATATCCTGAGAGTCGATAATAATCGATAAGAGTCAAATTGCTATTAATTAATAAAACATTAATATTCTTCAACACTAAATAGTTCTTCATTTCATAAATATTACTAGTTATCACTAATATAATTATAATTAATAATCTATCAGGACTTTACCACCTATAAGTGAAGATAACCTAAAAATAAAAAGGTAAACAAGTATCGATTGGTTTGAAGACAATCTTATGAGTGGTGATAGTTTATTTAAAATATACCAAAACTTTAATAAAATTTTTCAGAAGAGCATTACACTTTTTAAAACTTCACAGCCCTATATTAATTAATTGATTATAATTAATTAATTAATAAAAAGAAGATTTTTTTTTTAATTATTTTTTTTTAATAAACAATTTTTTTTAAATTTTCTTCAAAACAATAATTTTTGTTTTGAAACTTTCGGTGAAGCTGAACATACATTTCTTCATCAACATTACGCTACTCGACCAGTCTTGCTACCATTGGGACTCGACCAGCTGGGAAACTTAAGGAAGTGTTTCAGGCCAGTAAGACGTCGAGAGCCACACCAATTACACACCAATTTAAGAACACACACATCAATCTTTTATATTTTATTACAAATTGGCTAGCCCAAACAGTGGGGCTTGATTACATCGGAGTCTCATACTTCACAATCTCTTATCATCAACACACATCAACCCTATTTATATTATTACAAATTGGCGCACAACTTTAGGGGCTTTAATTAGCGATTGGAAGGCCAATACATTCTGCCCAATCACTAGTTGGAGCTAGGCAACAGCTACAAAGCCAGAGAATTTCAAGGGAAAATGCAACGACGTGCAACATCTAAGAAACGGGCGGCGGAGGCCGAAAAAGAAATAGAAGTCGATATGGACAACAAAGAGGCGACGCCAGTAGAGGTGGAGAGTTCGTTGCCGCCGGTGTTGTCCAAACAACCTGAACAACCAGGGGAACAACCTGAGATGCCTACTCGAACAGAGGAAATCAATGTACGGAAGGAACGGCTAGAACAACCAGGGGAACCTTCACAAACCGAGAACACTGCGACAACCAGAGATGTGAAGTTCCAGGAAACATTGATGAGAATGATGATGGAGATGAAAAAGCAAATGGACGAAAATAATAAGAAATTGGATTCTACGAAGGAAGACTTGAGTAAGAAAATGGGGAGTGATAACCAGTCTTTAAAGGAAGATCTGGGAAATAAAATCGAAAGCACAAACAAGAGGATGGAAGAGAAGATAGAAGAAAACAGCAAGAAGATGGAAGAAAGCAGTAAGAAGATGGAAGAAAATAGCAAGAAGATGGAAGAAAACAGCAAGAAGATGGAAGAAGAGATGGGGAAGAAGTTAGAAGAATTGAAGGAGGACAACCAATCGTTCAAGGAAGAATTCAAATCAACTAAAGAAGAGTTGATTAATAAAATTGAGAACACCAATCAGAAAATCGATGAAACCAGGAAGAAGATAGAGAAGAACAACCGACAGTAGAAGGAAGAATTGAAGGAAGACAACAGGAAGTTGGAAGAGAAGATGGGGGAGAAATTGGAAGAATTGAGAGAGGACAATCAAATTCTAAGAGAAGAGTTAAGGGAGGTAAATCAGGAGAATTTGGACAAACTGGACGAAAGGATGGAATTGTTGCGAGAAGAACTGAATAAAGAAATCACTGTTAACAAAAAAGCGATGAATAAGAAGATGGAAGAAGAAAATATAATGGTCAATCGACAGATTCGAGAGATTGATGGAAAGTGCAACCAGACCGAAAAGGAGGTCCATGAGTTTAAAGAAGTGGTGAACATCAAGTTCACAAATATTGAAGAACATAGTCGTAGGAAGGTAGAAGAACAGAGGAAGGAAAATCAAGAAGAGTTCGGAAAAGTACGCAACCAAGTCACAGAGCGATGTAATGATATACAAGAGACCATGGCCAATATCACCGGTCAGGTGCGACAAAGCCGAGAGGAGATGGAAGCAATAAGAAACAGACCGACTCATTTCACCGGATTACCCGTCAACGAAAGCCGAGAGTGGCTCAATTTCCGGCAATACAAACACAAGCCGATGGAGTTCCTGGCCAGGGTAGAAGAATATTTGACCAAGCATAAAATTACTCAATGGAGCCATAGCAGGGAGATATTCGACGAGTCTTTCCGAGACATAACAGATAATTGGTGGATGGCCAACTGGAGTGAAATTTCCGACTACCAACAGTTCCGGAAAACGTTTAAGGCAAAATACTGGTCTGAGACCACCCAGAACTTGATCCGTGACAATATTTGTAATGGAAGATACAGGTCACAATTAGGTAGCAGTATGACGGCATATTTCTTGGGGAAGGTGTGTATGGCAAAACACCTCGAGCCAGCAATCCCAGAAGAATGTTTAGTGAATAAGATATCGTATCATTATGATGAGGACATTATCAGGGCCCGGAGAGGTAGCCAGATCAAGACGATCCAGGGAATGACCGAGTTACTAGAGGGATACGAGAACGAGGAGTATTATCGGCAGAGCAGGAAGAGAAATGAGAGACCAGAAGCAAGGCCGACTACCTACCCCAATAACGGCAATAACAATACAAGTAACCGGAACCAGCCCAATAATTACGACGGCCCTAACAACCCGCCGCGTAATAACCAGTTTAACGGAGTGAGGAATAATAACCCTTACCCAAATAACAGAAACAATTTTTACAAACATAATAATGTCCCATACAGTCAGAGAAATCCATATCCCAACAATAATGGTGACAGACCTTACCCACCTAACCGAAATTACTATAATAATAATTTTAGTAATAACAACAATAGCAGTAATAATAACCGAGTGTCGCGCCCTAGGGTAAATTTTATAAGAGCAGAAGATCGCGGACCCAGGAGATATTATCAACCGAGGAGGAGCAGCTTCCACGGCGCCGACCGAAGATGGAGGAGTGCGGAACGAGACGGCCCAAGATACGAACAGGAAAGACGAAGTACCAGCCTGGAAGATCTTGGCAGACAACAGAACAGGGCGTTAAACATCAACCAGGGTACAGAACGTCAGGAAACAAACCAGAGTTTCCCGAACGATGCCTCGGTCAATAATAACATAAACACTGACCAAAATACTTTAAACGAGAGGAGGCAGTAATCAACAACGATGACCCGTTACTGCTTATACTTCCTGGGTTAGAAAAGGATGATTTGCAACAAGCAAACAATAATAATAATATCACTATCATAAGTAACCATTATCTGAAAGACATACGAACTGAACTTTTGGAAGAGAACGAGAAGAGTCTCAGCAACAGTAATAATGAGATAATTTATATAACAGCGGAGGTGGAAGGAGTTCCCGCTAAAATAATGATAGACACAGGAGCTAATATTTCAATAATAAACTCCAATGAGTTGGAGAGAATACAGAGTACATGTGGTAAAACTTTGCCAATGTTACCAGTCAACAACATTGTGTTGGTAGGTGCAACTGGCCGCCAGAATAAAACCATTAGGAAGCAAGTTTCCTTAAGTGTCGTTAGCCGTGATATAGCTTTAGACATGGAATTTTTAATCGCCACCGGATTACCATTTGACATCTTAGTCGGTTGCGATATTCTTCGTAGATATTCGGCAGTAATTGATCTTAATTTAAATAAAGTATCACTTTTTCCAGACGGAGTAACATGGACCGCAGATCTGGTAGGAGGCACAACTATACTTCCTAGCCCTATACATCAACAACTTCGGAAAATTAATATTATAAGAAACAGCCCTCTTTCTGAACCCATAATATACAATCATGGAGGAGAGGATTTATGGTCAGTTAAGATACAAGAAATACGGAATTTCCAGTGCGGAAGCAATAACAAGAAAATACCAACACATCTGGCTGATCGTCTAATCGCTATATATGAGAAATACAAGGCGGTGTTTTCTGATGAACCAGGGAAGGTAAAAAACTACCAGTGCCAACTTCGTTTTAAAGAAAACGTAGAGTTTAACCGGAGGTCATATCCAATAGCGCAGTCGCTCAAAGAAGCCGTGAGAACAGAGATAAACAAGATGATAGAAAACGACATAATTGAGATTAGTCAGTCACCTTACACTAGTCCAATTATTGCTGTTCCGAAGAAAGACGGACAAGTCCGGCTCTGTTTAGATGCGCGTGAGTTGAATAAGACAATTGTGAATGACAGAACTTCTCCCGGTGAAATAGAAGAAATCTTAAAGCGTTTTCATGATACTAGATTTATTAGCACCTGGGATACGGTCTGTGGTTATTGGCAGGTAGAGCTGCACCCACAAAGCCGCCAGTATGTAGCGTTCATTTTCGAAGGGCGCAATTACCAGTTCAAGAGACTGCCCTTCGGACTTGTCAATTCTGTCGCCATATTTGTGGCATGCATGGACCAGATTTTGGGACCAGAAGCGCCCCAATTTACCACCGTCTATGTTGACGATTTACTAATTACATCCGGAACCTGGGAGGAGCACTGTTACAGAGTGGAATTTGTACTAAACAAACTAGCGCAGAACAACATAACACTGAAGTTGGAGAAATCCAAGTTCATAGCGCGCGAGGTACAATTCTTAGGTTTCAACCTAGACGACCGAGGTATTACCCCATCAGCAGAGAAAGTGGAGGCAATTCAGAGGTTCCCGCAACCAAGAAACCGGAAACAATTGCAATCTTTCCTCGGACTCTGTAACTATTACAGGAAGTTTCAGAGCCGATATTCCGAGTTGACCGCCAAGTTTCAACCACAGTTATCTGCCAAGAACAAATGGATTTGGGGTGAAGATCAAGATATTACTTTCCGCTTGATAAAAGAGAAGTTTCTGGAGAGTGTCATACTTTGTCACCCAGATTTTAAGAAACCGTTCTTTCTAAACTGTGACGCTAGCGACTTAAGCTTAGGAACGACATTATACCAGGAAGACGAGGAGGGACAACATCTGGTAATAAGCTTCGCTAGTCGCACACTGAACCAGTGCGAAAAGAACTACAGTGTGACAGAAAAGGAATTGTTGAGCGTGGTGTTTGCATGCAGCAAATTCCGGACGTACATTCTCAGATATCAAGTCACGGTACGAACTGATCATAAATCCATCTCGTTCCTTCGTAGGTGCAAGTTGAGTCACGGCCGATTGGCTAGGTGGGTACTCGCCCTACAAGAATATGACCTGAAATGGGAATACATTCCAGGAAAGAAGAACGTGGTAGCGGATGTGTTGTCACGTATAAATCTGGAAGATCAGACTTTCGAGGGGGAGAAGGAGAGCTTGGTAAAAATTTATAACATATTCACGACCAGAGCCGATTTACAAGCTTTGCTAATAAATATTCGAATCCATCAGCAGTCTGATCCTAAGCTGAAAAACATTGTGAGTCGTTTGGAAGCCAATGATGAAACCATTTCTAAATTCTACCACCTTAACAAGGGAATTTTATTCATAAAAACCGCTTTAGACGATGAGACATGGAAGGTGATAATCCCGCACCAAATAGAAAAGGAGGTCATCATCGATTACCATGTCAGGTATGGTCACATGGGAGCGTTAAAAGTGATACAGGCTTTAGAAGAAAACTGTAAGATCAAGAATATCAACCGCAAGGTGAGAACATACATCAAGTCCTGTAAGATCTGCCAATGTGCAAAAGTAAACAATGAAAAGACAGAGGGTATCATGATAACGCAAAACTTTCCATGATAACTTCCAACGCAAAACTGGAAAAAGTGTTTTTGGATATCTGCGGGCCATTTCCCCGTAGCGGTGGTCGGCACAGATATAAATACTTGGTAATCATAATGGATCACTACACCAAGTATATAAAGCTATATCCGGTTAATCGGGCAACAACAGCAAAGGTTTTGGCGGTGATTATTGATTTGTATATCCCAGAGATCAGTAGACCATCTTATATTATTACCGACCATGGTACACAGTTTAAGGGGAGGAGATGGCGAGACACTTTATTAGCACTTGGGGTCAAAACGTATAAGACATCAGTCTACCACCCAAGTAGCAATCCGGCTGAGAGAGTACTGAGAGAAGTGGGTAGGATATTGCGCACGTACTGTCACAACCAACAGAAAAAGTGGCAAGAGTACCTAGCAGCGACAGAAACATTCCTAAATTATGCCCACCATCCAGCTATAGGAATTCCACCATACTCAGCCATGTATGAGAAGCCGACTCCCCGAGGCATTGAACAAATCATTGAATTTCCAACAAACAACAATAGGAAATTCAACCAGTTGAAGTTTTACAATAAGGTAGCAGAAGATCAGGAAAAACGGCAAGCCAAATACCAGAAGGCAATAGGGCGAATTGTAACATATAAAGAGGGTGAAAAAGTCCTCCTAAAAAATAGAGAGCTGCCTAGCACCTTAGAAGGCATAACCAAAAAACTATTATTACTATACACTGGCCCATATGTTGTGGTAAATGATAAGCATAACAATACATATGAGTTGAAGGAAATCGTTTCAGGAAAAATCAAAGGAGTGTACAATCAAGCTTCTATGAAGAAATATTATGAAGAATGAGTTGTGAGTTTAGAACTTTTAATTTAATTAATTTTTTAAAAATTCTAAAATAATGTAAGTACATCTTACAACCTAATATTTTGAGAAGAACATTCTGGAGAATTATAAGAAAAAGGAATTTAGAATTTTGAATTTATATTTAAAAAAAAAAATTCTAAAATATGTAAGTACATCTTACTACAACCTAATAATTTTGGAGAAAAACTTTATGGAAGAAAGAGAAAGAAAAAGAATTTTTTATATATTTTGAAAAAATTCTAAAATATGTAAGAACAACTTACAACCTAATAATTTGAAGAAAAAACTTTATGTAAGAAAGAGAAAGAGAGAGAATTTTGTACTTATTAATTATAAAAATTTAAAATTGAGTAAGTACATCTTACTACAACCTAATAATTTTGGAACAAACTTTATGGAAGAAAGAAAAAGAAAGAATTTTGAATATAACTTATTCTAAAATATGTAAGAACAACTTACAACCTGATGATTTTGGAACAAACTTTATGGAAGAAAGAAAAAGAAAGAATTTTGAATATAACTTCTTATAAAATATGTAAGTACATCTTACTACAACCTGATAATTTAGAACAAAACTTTATGGAAGAAAGAGAAAGAGAGAGAATTTTGAACTTAATTTAAAAAATTTAAAATTAAGCAAGCACAGCTTACTACCACTGAATTATGAGAAAAACATTTTGGAAGAATTAAAAAGAAAGGAATTTTGAAGTTAATGTACAAAAAATTTAAAAATAAAGTAAGACCAACTTACTATAACTAAGTTTATGAGAAAAACTTTATGGTAAATAATTAAGAAGAATTTGAATTTGGAGAAATACCAAAACATTCAGAAATAATAGTAAGATCACATTACTATAAACAATTCTGAATGAAACAGTTCTGGGAATAAATGAATTAAACAGAATTTGAATGTTGATAGAACGTCAGAACTTTGAAACAAGATAAGATCAACATATTACAAGGATTTATGAGAAATAGTTTTCAATTAAATAAAAAGAATAGTTTGAATTTTACATTAAAAATAACCAAGTTCCAAAAAATAATTATGTGTCAATTATAATTGAATTGAGAAGAAAATAAAGTGATTAATTCAGAAAAGAAGAATTAATTTTAATCCAGAATAAATGCTAGACATTCACAATAGCATTTGAAGGAGTAGAGAAGAATAACACAAAAGAGTGTAGTATGCAAGAAAAGAAAAAATTTGGAAGCAAAGAGACTAATTACTTTTGAAAAGATAATGAAAACAGTTAATTAAGAGCAAAGAAGAACAACTCATACCAAACATATGGAGAAGATGATTTTGAACCAATGATAATAATAAGACCTATATGAAATGCAAAGATAAGAAATACCACATGAAATATAATATAAATGAATTAATGTTAATGAATGCGAAGGCGGATTAATAACTTTCTAAGAGAAAGGAAAGAACCAAAATGTTTAAATAAAATGATCAATATAACAACCTGTATATCTAATGTAAAGATACAATGTTAAAAAATTAAATATAATATATTAAGACCATTCAAATAATGAATACGAAAGACTATTTATAAAGACCATGCTAATACTATGAATAACCAGAAGAAAGTATAAAGAGAATTCAGATGAAGAAGAAAGAGAGTTACACTGTAAACAGTAACCAGAATTATTAAAAGAAAGGTTTTCAACCATAATTAAATTAAATATATCAGACAAGTTAAGAGTTTTGAAAAAATATATATGTAATGAGTATAATAATGATTATGAAGATTTATTAAGATAGAAAATGTGAGATAATCTGAGAGACTACGAAGTGGAGAATCCAAAGATATTTTTATTAGTCGAAAATGAGACTACTTTTTATTTATTTATTCGATGACTGACTGAAGATAATTCCAGCAGCATTATGTTTTTGAGCAGGGATGGATATGCCTCTGTACTCAATTTATAGAAGTGGTGTATGGCCAGCAGAGAAGTAGCGTACAGTGCCCCTCTGATCTGCCCCAGCCCACGTGATAGGGAATGTTAGGGAATTAATATCCCAAGGATGCAACACGAAGTTGATAAAGGAAGAAAATGTATTACAATAATAATATATCTCAGAAGACACTAACTATCCGAAAAGGATCAGTAGTAAAACAAATAATTATATATATAAAATTAATTAAACTCTAATTATAAAAAAGTCGATATAAAAATGGAGAAGAAAATGAATTATAAGAAATGATGAAATTATCATAAGAAATTATTTCATCCATAAACATGTCTGAAATAATTACTTCTGGAGGAGAGCAATCTGTAGCGTGACAGATGTATGCATAATATTGAATGGCAATTGATCATTAGAATAATGAAGTTATAATATTTAAATTTGGAAGAAAGCATTAAGTTTAATATAAATAGATTAATTCATAGCAACTGTGGAAAGAAATCATTATTATAAAGAAAATACAAGTTCAAATAAAAGGAGTTACTAGTGATGAGTCATCCAAGACCAGTCTCATAACCAAAGGTTTTCAAGGTATAACCCAGGAAGGTAAAAAAGTAAATAACCAAGCAGTACAGAATATGACCAAACCCACAACGAGGGAGAATAAATAGAATAGAAACCCTAAAATAAGCCAAGATCAACCAATACAGGTGGTGTATTTCTGAAATAAAGAAGAAGATGGAGAAGATCCCAAGAAACCTGATGGCATCAAGAAGAAGATGGAGAAGATACCAGTCCCAGAAGGCAGGAGAAAAGAAGACTGATGAAAGAAGAAGAAGGCAGCATCCTGAAGAAGATGTCATGCTCTTATAAAAGACACCCAAATCCCTATATCCCCAAAATAAATATTTAAAAATAAAAGTATAACGAAATAAAAACCACATGTATATAAATTTAAGAGAGAGAAGTGTATAAAGTAAAAGTTGCCTGTGAACTAAGATGAAACAATAATATAGTACCCATGGAACAAATCTCCATTGAAAAAACGCTAACCAATTTATTATGTTAATAAGACTATACGACCATTTAGCATTAACATAATATATAAGTGCAAAGTGAACCAGTGATAGTTTTGGGTATTATAAAAAATGAACCTTGTGTTTCATTCTTGGCAATCACAAACATTGAATGCAATGAAATATGCAATTTTCAATGACTTGAAATGTGTACTGTGACAATATGTTGTTCATAAGACATGAATCTGTTTAAAATAACATTTTGTTTTATATGAAAAAAGAAAAACAGATTTCATAATACTTTTCGAACAATTAATACTATTTATTTATTAATGACAGGGTACAATTCCCAAAGACAATGTGTAAAAGACGGTATAAAAACTGTAGAATCCTACTTATAATAATAGTTAGAAATAAGAATATAAATATAAGGTTTTTATGTATATAATATAAGAATGTTTAAAAATGTTTTAGATATAAGGCCATTTGTTTGGGTCTGATACAACTAACATCAGAACTATAAAAATAGTTACTACTTGTAAATAGTAGAGAGTAATTAAGATGTTAGTTAGTAAAAAACCTTTTTTGTAAGCCATATTTCCATGTTTAGAAATAAGGATTTTGTTGTAAGATGTCTGACTTGAAGACAACCATTTATTTAAAAAAATATTCTTTATTTGGTTTAACTGTTATTTGTATTGTAACCAATACTAATTGTTATTGTGTAATTTGAAAACATGTTTAATTTATAATACTATATGTAAAAGTCAGAGAGGGTATCACACATCATATATTGTTTGTAAAGTTTTTGTAAGGAAAAAATGTTAAAAAATCTAGGCCAGAGAATGGAAACTAAACTTCATCAAAACAGAGAAATTGCTCAATTAAATGCAAATAAACAAAAGGGGTTTAGACAAAATAAACTTGAGATCATGCCATATAATTGCACATACCATTTAGAGAGATTTTAATAAATTATATTCAGAATTATAAATAAAAATGAAAATGACTAAACTCAGAAATTTGGACATGGGAGTCATATATTTCAGAATAATGTTTCAGAATACAACTAATTCAATTAATTACCAGAAAATAAGGGAATATGAACCTTTTAATACAATATAGGATTATTAATATTAAATATAACTGATAAAATGGCTGAATTTATATAATGACAGGAAGTAAATTTTGATGTTTTGACTTTTCAGAGTATACCAAACTGAAAGTAAAATTACTATTTTTTGGACAGAAAACACTATAAAACGG
Organism: Magicicada septendecula; assembly: GCA_034769895.1. Taxonomy (NCBI): domain Eukaryota; kingdom Metazoa; phylum Arthropoda; class Insecta; order Hemiptera; family Cicadidae; genus Magicicada; species Magicicada septendecula. The sequence continues at coordinate 113,731,514 of CM068373.1, forward strand.
CATTATTTAATCTGAAAATAAGCTGAATGAACTGAAAGATTAATTTAAATAACATCTAGTGAATAAAATTGATAAATAACCCAAGTTTAGGTATTTATATAGTGAAATATTAAAGTGTGCACAGGATATGAAAATATATTTGAACAATGTTAAGAATAATATTATATTGGCTAAGAGTTTAATTGAAACTGGAGGAAACAGTTAGTTAATTATTGGTATTTGAACGGTTAACATGACAAACGTTTTGTAACGTGCCTAACCTAACTTATAATGGTCATATAAAGCGAGTGTATAGTACGTTATTGTGAAATCGCGAGTGACTTGTAAAATACTTCTAGAACTCTCATATTATAACAGAAACAATCAAGAAACACTACATAACACTGAACAATACATTTCTACTCCGAAAAACACCACAAAACACCAGAAAACTGAATAATATATTAACCAATTTAGTGTCGGAATTGGGAAAAGTGTTTTGACTTATAATTACACGGATATACTAAATACAACCCAGAAACATTACACTAGGCACTACACAACATTTAACAAGAGATTCGCAGACACCAGAACAGGAATACTACAGGAAAATCTTTTATTTGGAACGTCGAATATACGAATGACATTTTACTAACTTCACGGCAGCCATTTGCAATATTGGTCGTCATCGCCAGGGCAACGCCTCCTAGTTCAACCCAGCTGTTGGTGAAAACAATTATTTTATTTTCAAATTATTATTCAATGTTTGTGTTTAGTAATAATTATTAATTTGATGTAACGTTATACTTTTTAAATATTAGCCCGATTTCTCTGACTTTGATAATAATTGGCTGTTTAAAGAACCGTGTATAATTTTTATATAATATACTTTGTAACTTTTTCGATATCCTGAGAGTCGATAATAATCGATAAGAGTCAAATTGCTATTAATTAATAAAACATTAATATTCTTCAACACTAAATAGTTCTTCATTTCATAAATATTACTAGTTATCACTAATATAATTATAATTAATAATCTATCAGGACTTTACCACCTATAAGTGAAGATAACCTAAAAATAAAAAGGTAAACAAGTATCGATTGGTTTGAAGACAATCTTATGAGTGGTGATAGTTTATTTAAAATATACCAAAACTTTAATAAAATTTTTCAGAAGAGCATTACACTTTTTAAAACTTCACAGCCCTATATTAATTAATTGATTATAATTAATTAATTAATAAAAAGAAGATTTTTTTTTTTAATTATTTTTTTTTAATAAACAATTTTTTTTAAATTTTCTTCAAAACAATAATTTTTGTTTTGAAACTTTCGGTGAAGCTGAACATACATTTCTTCATCAACATTACGCTACTCGACCAGTCTTGCTACCATTGGGACTCGACCAGCTGGGAAACTTAAGGAAGTGTTTCAGGCCAGTAAGACGTCGAGAGCCACACCAATTACACACCAATTTAAGAACACACACATCAATCTTTTATATTTTATTACAAATTGGCTAGCCCAAACAGTGGGGCTTGATTACATCGGAGTCTCATACTTCACAATCTCTTATCATCAACACACATCAACCCTATTTATATTATTACAAATTGGCGCACAACTTTAGGGGCTTTAATTAGCGATTGGAAGGCCAATACATTCTGCCCAATCACTAGTTGGAGCTAGGCAACAGCTACAAAGCCAGAGAATTTCAAGGGAAAATGCAACGACGTGCAACATCTAAGAAACGGGCGGCGGAGGCCGAAAAAGAAATAGAAGTCGATATGGACAACAAAGAGGCGACGCCAGTAGAGGTGGAGAGTTCGTTGCCGCCGGTGTTGTCCAAACAACCTGAACAACCAGGGGAACAACCTGAGATGCCTACTCGAACAGAGGAAATCAATGTACGGAAGGAACGGCTAGAACAACCAGGGGAACCTTCACAAACCGAGAACACTGCGACAACCAGAGATGTGAAGTTCCAGGAAACATTGATGAGAATGATGATGGAGATGAAAAAGCAAATGGACGAAAATAATAAGAAATTGGATTCTACGAAGGAAGACTTGAGTAAGAAAATGGGGAGTGATAACCAGTCTTTAAAGGAAGATCTGGGAAATAAAATCGAAAGCACAAACAAGAGGATGGAAGAGAAGATAGAAGAAAACAGCAAGAAGATGGAAGAAAGCAGTAAGAAGATGGAAGAAAATAGCAAGAAGATGGAAGAAAACAGCAAGAAGATGGAAGAAGAGATGGGGAAGAAGTTAGAAGAATTGAAGGAGGACAACCAATCGTTCAAGGAAGAATTCAAATCAACTAAAGAAGAGTTGATTAATAAAATTGAGAACACCAATCAGAAAATCGATGAAACCAGGAAGAAGATAGAGAAGAACAACCGACAGTAGAAGGAAGAATTGAAGGAAGACAACAGGAAGTTGGAAGAGAAGATGGGGGAGAAATTGGAAGAATTGAGAGAGGACAATCAAATTCTAAGAGAAGAGTTAAGGGAGGTAAATCAGGAGAATTTGGACAAACTGGACGAAAGGATGGAATTGTTGCGAGAAGAACTGAATAAAGAAATCACTGTTAACAAAAAAGCGATGAATAAGAAGATGGAAGAAGAAAATATAATGGTCAATCGACAGATTCGAGAGATTGATGGAAAGTGCAACCAGACCGAAAAGGAGGTCCATGAGTTTAAAGAAGTGGTGAACATCAAGTTCACAAATATTGAAGAACATAGTCGTAGGAAGGTAGAAGAACAGAGGAAGGAAAATCAAGAAGAGTTCGGAAAAGTACGCAACCAAGTCACAGAGCGATGTAATGATATACAAGAGACCATGGCCAATATCACCGGTCAGGTGCGACAAAGCCGAGAGGAGATGGAAGCAATAAGAAACAGACCGACTCATTTCACCGGATTACCCGTCAACGAAAGCCGAGAGTGGCTCAATTTCCGGCAATACAAACACAAGCCGATGGAGTTCCTGGCCAGGGTAGAAGAATATTTGACCAAGCATAAAATTACTCAATGGAGCCATAGCAGGGAGATATTCGACGAGTCTTTCCGAGACATAACAGATAATTGGTGGATGGCCAACTGGAGTGAAATTTCCGACTACCAACAGTTCCGGAAAACGTTTAAGGCAAAATACTGGTCTGAGACCACCCAGAACTTGATCCGTGACAATATTTGTAATGGAAGATACAGGTCACAATTAGGTAGCAGTATGACGGCATATTTCTTGGGGAAGGTGTGTATGGCAAAACACCTCGAGCCAGCAATCCCAGAAGAATGTTTAGTGAATAAGATATCGTATCATTATGATGAGGACATTATCAGGGCCCGGAGAGGTAGCCAGATCAAGACGATCCAGGGAATGACCGAGTTACTAGAGGGATACGAGAACGAGGAGTATTATCGGCAGAGCAGGAAGAGAAATGAGAGACCAGAAGCAAGGCCGACTACCTACCCCAATAACGGCAATAACAATACAAGTAACCGGAACCAGCCCAATAATTACGACGGCCCTAACAACCCGCCGCGTAATAACCAGTTTAACGGAGTGAGGAATAATAACCCTTACCCAAATAACAGAAACAATTTTTACAAACATAATAATGTCCCATACAGTCAGAGAAATCCATATCCCAACAATAATGGTGACAGACCTTACCCACCTAACCGAAATTACTATAATAATAATTTTAGTAATAACAACAATAGCAGTAATAATAACCGAGTGTCGCGCCCTAGGGTAAATTTTATAAGAGCAGAAGATCGCGGACCCAGGAGATATTATCAACCGAGGAGGAGCAGCTTCCACGGCGCCGACCGAAGATGGAGGAGTGCGGAACGAGACGGCCCAAGATACGAACAGGAAAGACGAAGTACCAGCCTGGAAGATCTTGGCAGACAACAGAACAGGGCGTTAAACATCAACCAGGGTACAGAACGTCAGGAAACAAACCAGAGTTTCCCGAACGATGCCTCGGTCAATAATAACATAAACACTGACCAAAATACTTTAAACGAGAGGAGGCAGTAATCAACAACGATGACCCGTTACTGCTTATACTTCCTGGGTTAGAAAAGGATGATTTGCAACAAGCAAACAATAATAAGAATATCACTATCATAAGTAACCATTATCTGAAAGACATACGAACTGAACTTTTGGAAGAGAACGAGAAGAGTCTCAGCAACAGTAATAATGAGATAATTTATATAACAGCGGAGGTGGAAGGAGTTCCCGCTAAAATAATGATAGACACAGGAGCTAATATTTCAATAATAAACTCCAATGAGTTGGAGAGAATACAGAGTACATGTGGTAAAACTTTGCCAATGTTACCAGTCAACAACATTGTGTTGGTAGGTGCAACTGGCCGCCAGAATAAAACCATTAGGAAGCAAGTTTCCTTAAGTGTCGTTAGCCGTGATATAGCTTTAGACATGGAATTTTTAATCGCCACCGGATTACCATTTGACATCTTAGTCGGTTGCGATATTCTTCGTAGATATTCGGCAGTAATTGATCTTAATTTAAATAAAGTATCACTTTTTCCAGACGGAGTAACATGGACCGCAGATCTGGTAGGAGGCACAACTATACTTCCTAGCCCTATACATCAACAACTTCGGAAAATTAATATTATAAGAAACAGCCCTCTTTCTGAACCCATAATATACAATCATGGAGGAGAGGATTTATGGTCAGTTAAGATACAAGAAATACGGAATTTCCAGTGCGGAAGCAATAACAAGAAAATACCAACACATCTGGCTGATCGTCTAATCGCTATATATGAGAAATACAAGGCGGTGTTTTCTGATGAACCAGGGAAGGTAAAAAACTACCAGTGCCAACTTCGTTTTAAAGAAAACGTAGAGTTTAACCGGAGGTCATATCCAATAGCGCAGTCGCTCAAAGAAGCCGTGAGAACAGAGATAAACAAGATGATAGAAAACGACATAATTGAGATTAGTCAGTCACCTTACACTAGTCCAATTATTGCTGTTCCGAAGAAAGACGGACAAGTCCGGCTCTGTTTAGATGCGCGTGAGTTGAATAAGACAATTGTGAATGACAGAACTTCTCCCGGTGAAATAGAAGAAATCTTAAAGCGTTTTCATGATACTAGATTTATTAGCACCTGGGATACGGTCTGTGGTTATTGGCAGGTAGAGCTGCACCCACAAAGCCGCCAGTATGTAGCGTTCATTTTCGAAGGGCGCAATTACCAGTTCAAGAGACTGCCCTTCGGACTTGTCAATTCTGTCGCCATATTTGTGGCATGCATGGACCAGATTTTGGGACCAGAAGCGCCCCAATTTACCACCGTCTATGTTGACGATTTACTAATTACATCCGGAACCTGGGAGGAGCACTGTTACAGAGTGGAATTTGTACTAAACAAACTAGCGCAGAACAACATAACACTGAAGTTGGAGAAATCCAAGTTCATAGCGCGCGAGGTACAATTCTTAGGTTTCAACCTAGACGACCGAGGTATTACCCCATCAGCAGAGAAAGTGGAGGCAATTCAGAGGTTCCCGCAACCAAGAAACCGGAAACAATTGCAATCTTTCCTCGGACTCTGTAACTATTACAGGAAGTTTCAGAGCCGATATTCCGAGTTGACCGCCAAGTTTCAACCACAGTTATCTGCCAAGAACAAATGGATTTGGGGTGAAGATCAAGATATTACTTTCCGCTTGATAAAAGAGAAGTTTCTGGAGAGTGTCATACTTTGTCACCCAGATTTTAAGAAACCGTTCTTTCTAAACTGTGACGCTAGCGACTTAAGCTTAGGAACGACATTATACCAGGAAGACGAGGAGGGACAACATCTGGTAATAAGCTTCGCTAGTCGCACACTGAACCAGTGCGAAAAGAACTACAGTGTGACAGAAAAGGAATTGTTGAGCGTGGTGTTTGCATGCAGCAAATTCCGGACGTACATTCTCGGATATCAAGTCACGGTACGAACTGATCATAAATCCATCTCGTTCCTTCGTAGGTGCAAGTTGAGTCACGGCCGATTGGCTAGGTGGGTACTCGCCCTACAAGAATATGACCTGAAATGGGAATACATTCCAGGAAAGAAGAACGTGGTAGCGGATGTGTTGTCACGTATAAATCTGGAAGATCAGACTTTCGAGGGGGAGAAGGAGAGCTTGGTAAAAATTTATAACATATTCACGACCAGAGCCGATTTACAAGCTTTGCTAATAAATATTCGAATCCATCAGCAGTCTGATCCTAAGCTGAAAAACATTGTGAGTCGTTTGGAAGCCAATGATGAAACCATTTCTAAATTCTACCACCTTAACAAGGGAATTTTATTCATAAAAACCGCTTTAGACGATGAGACATGGAAGGTGATAATCCCGCACCAAATAGAAAAGGAGGTCATCATCGATTACCATGTCAGGTATGGTCACATGGGAGCGTTAAAAGTGATACAGGCTTTAGAAGAAAACTGTAAGATCAAGAATATCAACCGCAAGGTGAGAACATACATCAAGTCCTGTAAGATCTGCCAATGTGCAAAAGTAAACAATGAAAAGACAGAGGGTATCATGATAACGCAAAACTTTCCATGATAACTTCCAACGCAAAACTGGAAAAAGTGTTTTTGGATATCTGCGGGCCATTTCCCCGTAGCGGTGGTCGGCACAGATATAAATACTTGGTAATCATAATGGATCACTACACCAAGTATATAAAGCTATATCCGGTTAATCGGGCAACAACAGCAAAGGTTTTGGCGGTGATTATTGATTTGTATATCCCAGAGATCAGTAGACCATCTTATATTATTACCGACCATGGTACACAGTTTAAGGGGAGGAGATGGCGAGACACTTTATTAGCACTTGGGGTCAAAACGTATAAGACATCAGTCTACCACCCAAGTAGCAATCCGGCTGAGAGAGTACTGAGAGAAGTGGGTAGGATATTGCGCACGTACTGTCACAACCAACAGAAAAAGTGGCAAGAGTACCTAGCAGCGACAGAAACATTCCTAAATTATGCCCACCATCCAGCTATAGGAATTCCACCATACTCAGCCATGTATGAGAAGCCGACTCCCCGAGGCATTGAACAAATCATTGAATTTCCAACAAACAACAATAGGAAATTCAACCAGTTGAAGTTTTACAATAAGGTAGCAGAAGATCAGGAAAAACGGCAAGCCAAATACCAGAAGGCAATAGGGCGAATTGTAACATATAAAGAGGGTGAAAAAGTCCTCCTAAAAAATAGAGAGCTGCCTAGCACCTTAGAAGGCATAACCAAAAAACTATTATTACTATACACTGGCCCATATGTTGTGGTAAATGATAAGCATAACAATACATATGAGTTGAAGGAAATCGTTTCAGGAAAAATCAAAGGAGTGTACAATCAAGCTTCTATGAAGAAATATTATGAAGAATGAGTTGTGAGTTTAGAACTTTTAATTTAATTAATTTTTTAAAAATTCTAAAATAATGTAAGTACATCTTACAACCTAATATTTTGAGAAGAACATTCTGGAGAATTATAAGAAAAAGGAATTTAGAATTTTGAATTTATATTTAAAAAAAAAAATTCTAAAATATGTAAGTACATCTTACTACAACCTAATAATTTTGGAGAAAAACTTTATGGAAGAAAGAGAAAGAAAAAGAATTTTTTATATATTTTGAAAAAATTCTAAAATATGTAAGAACAACTTACAACCTAATAATTTGAAGAAAAAACTTTATGTAAGAAAGAGAAAGAGAGAGAATTTTGTACTTATTAATTATAAAAATTTAAAATTGAGTAAGTACATCTTACTACAACCTAATAATTTTGGAACAAACTTTATGGAAGAAAGAAAAAGAAAGAATTTTGAATATAACTTATTCTAAAATATGTAAGAACAACTTACAACCTGATGATTTTGGAACAAACTTTATGGAAGAAAGAAAAAGAAAGAATTTTGAATATAACTTCTTATAAAATATGTAAGTACATCTTACTACAACCTGATAATTTAGAACAAAACTTTATGGAAGAAAGAGAAAGAGAGAGAATTTTGAACTTAATTTAAAAAATTTAAAATTAAGCAAGCACAGCTTACTACCACTGAATTATGAGAAAAACATTTTGGAAGAATTAAAAAGAAAGGAATTTTGAAGTTAATGTACAAAAAATTTAAAAATAAAGTAAGACCAACTTACTATAACTAAGTTTATGAGAAAAACTTTATGGTAAATAATTAAGAAGAATTTGAATTTGGAGAAATACCAAAACATTCAGAAATAATAGTAAGATCACATTACTATAAACAATTCTGAATGAAACAGTTCTGGGAATAAATGAATTAAACAGAATTTGAATGTTGATAGAACGTCAGAACTTTGAAACAAGATAAGATCAACATATTACAAGGATTTATGAGAAATAGTTTTCAATTAAATAAAAAGAATAGTTTGAATTTTACATTAAAAATAACCAAGTTCCAAAAAATAATTATGTGTCAATTATAATTGAATTGAGAAGAAAATAAAGTGATTAATTCAGAAAAGAAGAATTAATTTTAATCCAGAATAAATGCTAGACATTCACAATAGCATTTGAAGGAGTAGAGAAGAATAACACAAAAGAGTGTAGTATGCAAGAAAAGAAAAAATTTGGAAGCAAAGAGACTAATTACTTTTGAAAAGATAATGAAAACAGTTAATTAAGAGCAAAGAAGAACAACTCATACCAAACATATGGAGAAGATGATTTTGAACCAATGATAATAATAAGACCTATATGAAATGCAAAGATAAGAAATACCACATGAAATATAATATAAATGAATTAATGTTAATGAATGCGAAGGCGGATTAATAACTTTCTAAGAGAAAGGAAAGAACCAAAATGTTTAAATAAAATGATCAATATAACAACCTGTATATCTAATGTAAAGATACAATGTTAAAAAATTAAATATAATATATTAAGACCATTCAAATAATGAATACGAAAGACTATTTATAAAGACCATGCTAATACTATGAATAACCAGAAGAAAGTATAAAGAGAATTCAGATGAAGAAGAAAGAGAGTTACACTGTAAACAGTAACCAGAATTATTAAAAGAAAGGTTTTCAACCATAATTAAATTAAATATATCAGACAAGTTAAGAGTTTTGAAAAAATATATATGTAATGAGTATAATAATGATTATGAAGATTTATTAAGATAGAAAATGTGAGATAATCTGAGAGACTACGAAGTGGAGAATCCAAAGATATTTTTATTAGTCGAAAATGAGACTACTTTTTATTTATTTATTCGATGACTGACTGAAGATAATTCCAGCAGCATTATGTTTTTGAGCAGGGATGGATATGCCTCTGTACTCAATTTATAGAAGTGGTGTATGGCCAGCAGAGAAGTAGCGTACAGTGCCCCTCTGATCTGCCCCAGCCCACGTGATAGGGAATGTTAGGGAATTAATATCCCAAGGATGCAACACGAAGTTGATAAAGGAAGAAAATGTATTACAATAATAATATATCTCAGAAGACACTAACTATCCGAAAAGGATCAGTAGTAAAACAAATAATTATATATATAAAATTAATTAAACTCTAATTATAAAAAAGTCGATATAAAAATGGAGAAGAAAATGAATTATAAGAAATGATGAAATTATCATAAGAAATTATTTCATCCATAAACATGTCTGAAATAATTACTTCTGGAGGAGAGCAATCTGTAGCGTGACAGATGTATGCATAATATTGAATGGCAATTGATCATTAGAATAATGAAGTTATAATATTTAAATTTGGAAGAAAGCATTAAGTTTAATATAAATAGATTAATTCATAGCAACTGTGGAAAGAAATCATTATTATAAAGAAAATACAAGTTCAAATAAAAGGAGTTACTAGTGATGAGTCATCCAAGACCAGTCTCATAACCAAAGGTTTTCAAGGTATAACCCAGGAAGGTAAAAAAGTAAATAACCAAGCAGTACAGAATATGACCAAACCCACAACGAGGGAGAATAAATAGAATAGAAACCCTAAAATAAGCCAAGATCAACCAATACAGGTGGTGTATTTCTGAAATAAAGAAGAAGATGGAGAAGATCCCAAGAAACCTGATGGCATCAAGAAGAAGATGGAGAAGATACCAGTCCCAGAAGGCAGGAGAAAAGAAGACTGATGAAAGAAGAAGAAGGCAGCATCCTGAAGAAGATGTCATGCTCTTATAAAAGACACCCAAATCCCTATATCCCCAAAATAAATATTTAAAAATAAAAGTATAACGAAATAAAAACCACATGTATATAAATTTAAGAGAGAGAAGTGTATAAAGTAAAAGTTGCCTGTGAACTAAGATGAAACAATAATATAGTACCCATGGAACAAATCTCCATTGAAAAAACGCTAACCAATTTATTATGTTAATAAGACTATACGACCATTTAGCATTAACATAATATATAAGTGCAAAGTGAACCAGTGATAGTTTTGGGTATTATAAAAAATGAACCTTGTGTTTCATTCTTGGCAATCACAAACATTGAATGCAATGAAATATGCAATTTTCAATGACTTGAAATGTGTACTGTGACAATATGTTGTTCATAAGACATGAATCTGTTTAAAATAACATTTTGTTTTATATGAAAAAAGAAAAACAGATTTCATAATACTTTTCGAACAATTAATACTATTTATTTATTAATGACAGGGTACAATTCCCAAAGACAATGTGTAAAAGACGGTATAAAAACTGTAGAATCCTACTTATAATAATAGTTAGAAATAAGAATATAAATATAAGGTTTTTATGTATATAATATAAGAATGTTTAAAAATGTTTTAGATATAAGGCCATTTGTTTGGGTCTGATACAACTAACATCAGAACTATAAAAATAGTTACTACTTGTAAATAGTAGAGAGTAATTAAGATGTTAGTTAGTAAAAAACCTTTTTTGTAAGCCATATTTCCATGTTTAGAAATAAGGATTTTGTTGTAAGATGTCTGACTTGAAGACAACCATTTATTTAAAAAAATATTCTTTATTTGGTTTAACTGTTATTTGTATTGTAACCAATACTAATTGTTATTGTGTAATTTGAAAACATGTTTAATTTATAATACTATATGTAAAAGTCAGAGAGGGTATCACACATCATATATTGTTTGTAAAGTTTTTGTAAGGAAAAAATGTTAAAAAATCTAGGCCAGAGAATGGAAACTAAACTTCATCAAAACAGAGAAATTGCTCAATTAAATGCAAATAAACAAAAGGGGTTTAGACAAAATAAACTTGAGATCATGCCATATAATTGCACATACCATTTAGAGAGATTTTAATAAATTATATTCAGAATTATAAATAAAAATGAAAATGACTAAACTCAGAAATTTGGACATGGGAGTCATATATTTCAGAATAATGTTTCAGAATACAACTAATTCAATTAATTACCAGAAAATAAGGGAATATGAACCTTTTAATACAATATAGGATTATTAATATTAAATATAACTGATAAAATGGCTGAATTTATATAATGACAGGAAGTAAATTTTGATGTTTTGACTTTTCAGAGTATACCAAACTGAAAGTAAAATTACTATTTTTTGGACAGAAAACACTATAAAACGGCATTATTTAATCTGAAAATAAGCTGAATGAACTGAAAGATTAATTTAAATAACATCTAGTGAATAAAATTGATAAATAACCCAAGTTTAGGTATTTATATAGTGAAATATTAAAGTGTGCACAGGATATGAAAATATATTTGAACAATGTTAAGAATAATATTATATTGGCTAAGAGTTTAATTGAAACTGGAGGAAACAGTTAGTTAATTATTGGTATTTGAACGGTTAACATGACAAACGTTTTGTAACGTGCCTAACCTAACTTATAATGGTCATATAAAGCGAGTGTATAGTACGTTATTGTGAAATCGCGAGTGACTTGTAAAATACTTCTAGAACTCTCATATTATAACAGAAACAATCAAGAAACACTACATAACACTGAACAATACATTTCTACTCCGAAAAACACCACAAAACACCAGAAAACTGAATAATATATTAACCAATTTAGTGTCGGAATTGGGAAAAGTGTTTTGACTTATAATTACACGGATATACTAAATACAACCCAGAAACATTACACTAGGCACTACACAACATTTAACAAGAGATTCGCAGACACCAGAACAGGAATACTACAGGAAAATCTTTTATTTGGAACGTCGAATATACGAATGACATTTTACTAACTTCACGGCAGCCATTTGCAATATTGGTCGTCATCGCCAGGGCAACGCCTCCTAGTTCAACCCAGCTGTTGGTGAAAACAATTATTTTATTTTCAAATTATTATTCAATGTTTGTGTTTAGTAATAATTATTAATTTGATGTAACGTTATACTTTTTAAATATTAGCCCGATTTCTCTGACTTTGATAATAATTGGCTGTTTAAAGAACCGTGTATAATTTTTATATAATATACTTTGTAACTTTTTCGATATCCTGAGAGTCGATAATAATCGATAAGAGTCAAATTGCTATTAATTAATAAAACATTAATATTCTTCAACACTAAATAGTTCTTCATTTCATAAATATTACTAGTTATCACTAATATAATTATAATTAATAATCTATCAGGACTTTACCACCTATAAGTGAAGATAACCTAAAAATAAAAAGGTAAACAAGTATCGATTGGTTTGAAGACAATCTTATGAGTGGTGATAGTTTATTTAAAATATACCAAAACTTTAATAAAATTTTTCAGAAGAGCATTACACTTTTTAAAACTTCACAGCCCTATATTAATTAATTGATTATAATTAATTAATTAATAAAAAGAAGATTTTTTTTTAATTATTTTTTTTTAATAAACAATTTTTTTTAAATTTTCTTCAAAACAATAATTTTTGTTTTGAAACTTTCGGTGAAGCTGAACATACATTTCTTCATCAACATTACGCTACTCGACCAGTCTTGCTACCATTGGGACTCGACCAGCTGGGAAACTTAAGGAAGTGTTTCAGGCCAGTAAGACGTCGAGAGCCACACCAATTACACACCAATTTAAGAACACACACATCAATCTTTTATATTTTATTACAAATTGGCTAGCCCAAACAGTGGGGCTTGATTACATCGGAGTCTCATACTTCACAATCTCTTATCATCAACACACATCAACCCTATTTATATTATTACAATAGTCAATTCCTCTCTCACTCCCGCAATAGTCTTATTCTGTTCTTCTAACTTATTGTCTATTTCTCTTAATTTTTGGTCTTGTTTGTTTATTTCTGTTTTCAGCTCTATGTTCCTAGCATTTATTTCTGATTTTATTTCAATCTTAAATTCATTCAAGCTCGTTTTCAGATTATCGTTTTCTGATTTCATCTCATTTTTAAATTCACTTAAACATGTGTTTATATTATTATTTTCTGTTTTCATTTCATTTAAACTCATATTTACGATATTTATTTCTGATTTGATCTCGGTTTTCATTCCTGACATCATCTCCATCATCAATGCTAATTGGTTAAATATATTTACCCCCTTGTCTTTACTACCCCCCGCTACTACAGTTTCGTCTACATCTGTTTCAACACTTTCATCAACAAAATCATTGGTTGTTACCATATGATCTTGCGTAATATTTAAAATAGATTCTTCTATGCTACTTTTACCTAAGTCTGCGTTCTTATTTCCCTCTGCCATTTTCGACCCATTTGTAAACTAATTTAATTTTTTAATTCACAAAGTCACTGTTAGACGGGCGCCATTTAAAATATTACGAGTTAATTAAAAATTATTAATGTTGAAATATTCATATTGCTCAGTTTTTTTGTTGTTTGTTGTGTTAACTACCTTTCATGAAACTTCCAGGGTCTCGTCAGGTGTACTCATTAGCAGAGAGAAACAGGTGAACGCAAATGACCAACACACATTGATGTGGTTAACGAACACTTTTTATTTTATCCGACTAACTCGCATCTCGTCAATTTCTTTTATACTATTTTGAATATATTTGGCCACGAGGCTCAATTAATAAAACAATTCATTATTTAATTAATTATTAACTAATTGTAAAACAACAAATCAAATGAATTTAATTATTATATAAAAACAACAAATCAAATGAATTTAATTATTATATAAATAATTACGCAACCATCACTTCCTAGTTTAATATATAATTAAACAAAAACCCCCACACACGCTCACATACAACCCATTTTAGATTTTCCCCTTAAATTCCTATTTTATTTAGTTTGCCCCATCTGTTTTGGTTTTCTGAAAAAATAATAAAATTTGATAATTCTGTGTATATCCTGGTAAAAACTTATCTGCCTTGAGTCCGAATTCTAGTCCAGAAGACGTCACATTGCTTTACGTGCGCACTTTCACTTTAATTCATAATTTCCGAATTGTTATATTGTAAAGAAAACTGTTAATCACATTTTTAGTAAGAATTTTGAGTTTTAAGTCATATTTTAAATAATTTATTCACATTCTTTCTGTTTTGCGGGCGACGTAAACTTCGCCTGAACCGGCGAGCCGGCGGACGCACAAAACGGCTCGCGTCCGACACTTATAGATGTTGTTTTCCGACTGACTTTGTTTTGTCTGTGTGACAAAGCTGCTGGCGTTGACACACCTACATTCTTCGTTATGTAAGGCGCTGACGTAACATCGGGTGATGTTCAGTTACATAATTTGTTTACTGTTTGTATGTCCTTGAGGCTGCCCTTGGCACAGTTTCAGCTTGTTGCTTCCTGCGTTATAGAAATTCACACACAATATTTTCAATCAGTCGTACCACCTTCGCTACCACTGTCGCTAACAATAAATATACCTTTTGTTTACGGTATTTCCCAATTATCGAAAAAAAATGTTATTTGCTTTGTTAAAAAATACAAATTTATTTATATTATCCCAGGTAGGCCAAAATGCCACATTACAATACCCCCCTCAATGAGATATTTTATGCCGAAGCATAAAAAATCTCATTGACACATTCATACTTGCTAAAGGGATCAGCCAGGATATGTCGCCACAACCCCCTGTATGGTTTACAAAAAAATATATATATAATTAACTCACCCTTGGTCCGGTGACTGTGACCGCACCTGAATGACATTACTGGACTTCTCTCTCGAGATCCCAACACCATAAAGTCAGACAGATACTTAACGCCCCTGCTCTGACGCGCTGGCCAGCTCAGGATCGCCGTCACAGCATCACCAAACTCTGAAACAACAAATCAAATATCAACTAGTGGCCTTATACAACACCATATCCCCAACTGATCTGTTTCCCCCTAGCGGTGCTGGTTTGCGTTAAGAAGCACTGGTTTTGTTTTTTACTTACTTCTAACATATTTAAAATTCCTAACCACAACATGATACCCATTTTAGAATTCTATAATCTCATTCTATCTACTTTCTCTTGTTAACTTTTATCCCAAAATTCAAAATTATTGCTCTGATTCCCATCAGAATTTAAATAAACATTACCATATTACACATTTCTCTTATACCCAATTTTCACTAAAAAATATATATATTTTTTTTTATTCATGAAATTCTCTTAAATACTAACAAACACAATAATACATAAGAAAACATAGTACATTCATCATTCACATTATTATTATTATCCTAAAATAAACAATTCATATTTAAGTTTGAACATAATCTACACACCTTACATCATCAACTTCGAATATAAAATTATAAACTTTCCCTTTTAATCTCAATTTAACTTTTATTAATTCATTTCCCAAATTTTTTTTTTTTTATTTATTTATTTTTTTTAACTTGGGTGATTCTTAGTTATTCATTATAATTCACTTTATCAACTTGGCATTTAACCATAATCTTCCCCCTTTACGACTCTAATACTCCCTTACAAAATCTTTATCTAATATGACACCCCAATATATTCAACTTGGACTGACTCAAACGTTTTACTCAAACAATTACTATCATCCAACTTCTATCCCTTATAACTCATTGAAAATTTTAACTATCATAAATTTATTTCATTTTTATTGAAAATCTTTAAACGCACTGAAAACTTATTATTATATTTTTATAATCCTTATTCCTAACATGCTACACGCAATTAACACAATAAGACATAATAAACACAATATAGGAAGTATGTAGTGCATCTATTTTTCAAATCAAAACAAAATTATTTAGTGGCGAGTCATCATTATTAAAATACAACAAATTTCTAATTCGTTACCCCCCTGGATAACCTCCCTGCCACACACACTATGACCCCCACACATCTCGACATAAAATAATAAACAAATAGACATTAACCTGGATTATTAGCATTCATTAAACAAACAATTCTCTTTTAAATAATTTGTATAAAACTTATAAACATTATTATTTGAAATTTTTATTAACTCTTTTATATATCATCATTTCATTATTTATCCTTTGCTGTAATTATGTTCCTCAAAATTTTCAAATTTATTATTAATCTATATTTTTAACCATTATGCTATTCCACAAACTAAACCATTTAACATTCATTTATTTATTCATTAATTGTTATTAAATTAAAATCTCATCAAATAGTTTAAATTCATTATAAAAATTCAAACATAACATTCAATCACAATATTTAAACATCTCAAATCATTTACTTCAATTGATTATTAAAAAACAACATATTTCAATTATTATCAAAAATTTACAAATCATTAATTATTGTCTTCATAATTATTTTTATTATTTATTTACACTGCAAAATATTAATAATATTATTATTATTGTCACAACATTTTCTACTACGTACACACCTAACATTTCATAATACACACAATTGAATTCACTACCTTATTTACAAATTATTCGTCAATACTGTTCAATTGTTTCACACTTCATATGTCCAAATCTGCAAGGTCATTACCATAAATTGCAATGTTTAAATTGTCCATTCACTGATTTTTATTTCAACCTCCATCATCGTATATATATCGAACATATTTATGACATACATCATTGTTATCCACATACCATTTATTATTATTATAATAAGCCATTAACTTTGTTTCATTCATTATGCCATTATAATTTATAGGGTTATTCCCTATTAATATTTCATAAACCTTGTCAACATAAGTTATTATTGTCCAGTCTCCATCAGTATTATTGGTCAAAGTCAGGTAAGTTATTTTATCATTTTTATATTCCTATACTATTACATCATGTAAGTTATTATCGTTTACAAAGATATTAGTAAAATATTCATCAATCTCTCTTTCAACAGGTAAGTATTTTATATTGTTTATATTCACCCCTTCTAATCTTTCTCTCAACTCATTATAATTTCTCTTCAACTTATATAATTCTATTTCTCGATCTGCACACAACTCTCTATATAAATCTCTCTCACTCACATTAGTTAATTTCTGATTAATGGTTACATTCAAGTCTTCTCTGACTTTAACTATTTCACGCTCATGTTCTGCTTGTTTATTTTTTAAACTAGTTACATTAATTATAATTGCATCAACTTGTTCAAAGTTACTTCTGAATTCATCATTTATATTTTCTTGTATTTCACTTGCTCGTTTGATTTGTTCACACTCATTAATTATACATTGAACATTACTGTCAATTTTGTCATTTTGCTTTTTAAATTTATCATAAAATTTACTTGTCAATGTGTCAAATTTTTTATTTGTTTCTAACATTTTCTCTTTTTGTTTTTCGTTAATTATTTTTATATCATTTTTCATCTCAGTTTGTATTTTATTTATATCCATAGTCAATTCCTCTCTCACTCCCGCAATAGTCTTATTCTGTTCTTCTAACTTATTGTCTATTTCTCTTAATTTTTGGTCTTATTTGTTTATTTCTGTTTTCAGCTCTATGTTCCTAGCATTTATTTCTGATTTTATTTCAATCTTAAATTCATTCAAGCTCGTTTTCAGATTATCGGGGATTTCATCTCATTTTTAAATTCACTTAAACATGTGTTTATATTATTATTTTCTGTTTTCATTTCATTTAAACTCATATTTACGATATTTATTTCTGATTTGATCTCGGTTTTCATTCCTGACATCATCTCCATCATCAATGCTAATTGGTTAAATATATTTACCCCCTTGTCTTTACTACCCCCCGCTACTACAGTTTCGTCTACATCTGTTTCAACACTTTCATCAACAAAATCATTGGTTGTTACCATATGATCTTGCGTAATATTTAAAATAGATTCTTCTACGCTACTTTTACCTAAGTCTGCGTTCTTATTTCCCTCTGCCATTTTCGACCCGTTTGTAAACTAATTTAATTTTTTAATTCACAAAGTCACTGTTAGACGGGCGCCATTTAAAACATTACGAGTTAATTAAAAATTATTAATGTTGAAATATTCATATTGCTCAGTTTTTTTGTTGTTTGTTGTGTTAACTACCTTTCGTGAAACTTCCAGGGTCTCGTTGTAGCGGGTCATTTTTGGGTGTTTTTATTTTTAACCATTTGGGGCATTCTTATATTGTTACTTATTTCGTTTTCGGGCGGACTGGTATAATAAATTTGAAAAAACTGTAATTGTATTGTGCAACGTTATTTAACAAGCAACAGCACGAGGTTGAGAAACAGAGTTTGGAACAAAAGCGACATGCAATTTCAGTGGTGTAACGGCAGAAGAATTTACCTCCACCAAAATTCTAAGAACTCTGGGCATGTGTTTTGACGCCCGTATGCAACTCAGCCGGGCGGGGATCGGCACTGACGCCGTGAGTGACAACGCAGTTGAGACCAACATGGCGCTGGGACGAGAAGTTATTAGTTCTAAGTGACCGGCTACCGGAAAACCAGCGTCAAACTCCGCCTACTGTGAGCGACATCAGCAGAGCAGATGCCAATATCAGCCTCTGGACACACACATATGCCAGTTATAATCCATGCATAAAATGGTTACACGACAGCAGAGGAACAAGGAGCGACGACGAAAACATCGTGGCATTGAAGAACAACTTCCATGCAGGAACAGGTAGATGTACCTGTTACGTTCACAACCACACAGTCGACATTAAGCAGAGACGCCATATAGTCCACGAGGTACAGAGTACCGCTACAGACGCTTACAGTTTCGTTGCGGACCCGGTTGGTCGATTTTCGTAAATGCAATTAATTCAAGAAGACCGACCGGGACCCGAGGCGATAATCAACGGATCTCAGTTACAAAATTGTTGCAAGTGCGAATCGCAAACAGTTAAATTACGGACATTGGAATCGAATCGGGACAAAACACGTGTTCGGCCGGCCACGCGGTAGTGAACAGTTTGTAAATTATAATAACAAGGGGTAAAGTATTAACTTGTGTGAAAGAGTGTGCAATGCTGGGCTGTTCTGTGTTTATGTGTGAAATATATAATTGTTTGTATCTGTATAAAGGATAAGGTAAGCCATAGTCGATAAGGTGCAAGAGTTGCACAACATGTAACACGAAGTTTTATCAATTCAACATTTCTTATTAATAAAAAAATCTAATTTCTCTTCCATATAATTGAGAGGTAAATTCTTTCAATGCCTTATTTCGTTATATGTATCGTCAGAGTTCGTCGAACGAAATGGGTTAGTCCACACTATGCGATCCGGCCAGATCAAGTTGAAAGGTAAGTGGGAGTTGTAATTTGAATAAAATAATTTTACCAAGAAAGATAAAAAAGTTACATCGTCAGGTGTACTCATTAGCAGAGAGAAACAGGTGAACGCAAATGACCAATGAGGTGAGAAGTGAGAATAAATAAAAATAAATATGTATATTCCATGTAATTTGTTCAATTTTAAGATGTGCTTTTATTATGTTAGGATATCAGCTGATCAGCAATACCATGTCACTGGTATAGTGGTTTGTAAAGGTTACAAGTAATTAATGTTTAGTGTACTACAGACATTTTGAAGTAAAGACAAAAAGAATATGAGAAATAAAATAACAATTTATGCAAATTAATAAAAGATAATTCATGGGTGATAAATGTTTTATGGGACATGTAGACCTGTCCAAATTGAATGAAAAGTTGAAATAATGAATATGACGTAATGTTGTTTTTGAGTTGATGTGATATAACAGAATTTGGTGAAATATTGATGTTGACACAGTGGTAATGGAGACTTTATGTAGATTTTGAATGATATATTGTTGTTTTTATAGTTAATGAGGTTATTTTGTGTATTTGTAGTAATGTAATGAGATTGAGATTTTTTGGGGATGGCAATTTTGTATTAGAGGGTAGTGTAATGTAGGAGTCCGCAACAAGGGTTGGGACGGGATAGGAATAGATTTTAGTGAGGAGGGGCCGCCTTAGGTAAAATCCGGGGGCCAAATAAGGGAAATGAGTTTTTGGGAAGGAAACACGTATCCTATGTATACAAAGGGTTAGCGAGTTTTATATATGTAGAGAAGGCGGCGAATTGTGTTAAATGATAAGTTGGGGTTTAGAATGTCCTGATTAGTAGATATTTTTGATAGAGTTGGGTGTCATGGGAGTTGTAGTTGATGAATATTAGAGTCAGAGGGAGAAAGTTTATGTGTATAGAAATATATAGAAATCTCATACAGAAAAACGAGAATAAATAATTTACATCACCCACAGTATATTAAAGTAAGATTGTTGAAAAGAAAGAGGAATTTATAATAAAGAATATATAATTGTTTATTTTTTTCAACCAGTGACAGAATTTTGATAAAATTTGAAAATAATGTAAAGTCAAGAATTGTTTGTTTTAAATAATTTAAATGTCAATCTGTTTATTATTTGTATTAATATTTTGTTTGTTTTAAATATTGTGTTTATTATGTTTTGTATTTCAAGGTAGGATATTGAAAATGTTCAAGGTGTTTTCAGAAATCATACATAACATATGTAGGTCAAGGGTTTTGGACTTGACCTAGTTATGATCAGCTGATGAGTTCATACACCTACTAAGCTTGTGTATAGTAGGAAGCCAATTGTGATTTGTTTGTTTAATTAATTCAAACCAATATTTGAATAGTTTTAATAAATATTTAATAAATAAATTTAATAAAAAAATTTAATGAATAAATTAAAATTTTTTTTTGAATTTTAAAATTTTTGGAAATTTTAAATTTTTTTTGAAAAAAAAAAACTAGATTTTTCGCCTGCCAGCGAATGACTATTTTAGATAATGAGTTTTTATTATGTGTGTATTAACCATGTTGCTTTTATTGTATTGCATTATATTGGTAGACTATAAGGGATTCTCATGCTAGAGTAAGGATGTATTTGTATTATTAGAAATGTTTAGGTTAAGTCATTGAAACAAAAATTAGAAAAAAGAGGAAGAGAATTTTTTGATAAACGATTATTTTTTGAATTTTGAATTTTTTAAATTTTTGATAAATTTTAAAAGAAAGTTTTATTCTTATGTGTTATGGTAATATGTAATGTTAGAGTGTGTGAGCCCAGTATTTGCCAAAGGCAGCCCAGCTTGCAAAAAGGGGAAACATATCGGCGGAGGAGCTGGAATGATTTTAGCCAGGGATTGAGGATTTTTGGGGGTAGTATGTTGAAGGGCGAGGTGGGCTATGGTGCGAGTCTGATCGATTTCTCGGTGTTGGGATCTCTTATGGAGAAGTCCAGTGATCTCGTTCAGATGAGTCCATGGTCGCTGAGCCAGGGGGGTCGTGTACCCATGAGAGTAAGAACCAGGGGGTTGTTGGCACCAGTTCCTCACCGGTCCTCTTCGGGGTTTATCGATGAGATTTCTTCTGTCATGGACAGCAGAATTCTCATCGAGGGGGTATTGTAGCGGGTCATTTTTGGGTGTTTTTATTTTTAACCATTTGGGGCATTCTTATATTGTTACTTATTTCGTTTTCGGGCGGACTGGTATAATAAATTTGAAAAAACTGTAATTGTATTGTGCAACGTTATTTAACAAGCAACAGCACGAGGTTGAGAAACAGAGTTTGGAACAAAAGCGACACGCAATTTCAGTGGTGTAACGGCAGAAGAATTTACCTCCACCAAAATTCTAAGAACTCTGGGCATGTGTTTTGACGCCCGTATGCAACTCAGCCGGGCGGGGATCGGCACTGACGCCGTGAGTGACAACGCAGTTGAGACCAACATGGCGCTGGGACGAGAAGTTATTAGTTCTAAGTGACCGGCTACCGGAAAACCAGCGTCAAACTCCGCCTACTGTGAGCGACATCAGCAGAGCAGATGCCAATATCAGCCTCTGGACACACACATATGCCAGTTATAATCCATGCATAAAATGGTTACACGACAGCAGAGGAACAAGGAGCGACGACGAAAACATCGTGGCATTGAAGAACAACTTCCATGCAGGAACAGGTAGATGTACCTGTTACGTTCACAACCACACAGTCGACATTAAGCAGAGACGCCATATAGTCCACGAGGTACAGAGTACCGCTACAGACGCTTACAGTTTCGTTGCGGACCCGGTTGGTCGATTTTCGTAAATGCAATTAATTCAAGAAGACCGACCGGGACCCGAGGCGATAATCAACGGATCTCAGTTACAAAATTGTTGCAAGTGCGAATCGCAAACAGTTAAATTACGGACATTGGAATCGAATCGGGACAAAACACGTGTTCGGCCGGCCACGCGGTAGTGAACAGTTTGTAAATTATAATAACAAGGGGTAAAGTATTAACTTGTGTGAAAGAGTGTGCAATGCTGGGCTGTTCTGTGTTTATGTGTGAAATATATAATTGTTTGTATCTGTATAAAGGATAAGGTAAGCCATAGTCGATAAGGTGCAAGAGTTGCACAACATGTAACACGAAGTTTTATCAATTCAACATTTCTTATTAATAAAAAAATCTAATTTCTCTTCCATATAATTGAGAGGTAAATTCTTTCAATGCCTTATTTCGTTATATGTATCGTCAGAGTTCGTCGAACGAAATGGGTTAGTCCACACTATGCGATCCGGCCAGATCAAGTTGAAAGGTAAGTGGGAGTTGTAATTTGAATAAAATAATTTTACCAAGAAAGATAAAAAAGTTACATCGTCAGGTGTACTCATTAGCAGAGAGAAACAGGTGAACGCAAATGACCAACACACATTGATGTGGTTAACGAACACTTTTTATTTTATCCGACTAACTCGCATCTCGTCAATTTCTTTTATACTATTTTGAATATATTTGGCCACGAGGCTCAATTAATAAAACAATTCATTATTTAATTAATTATTAACTAATTGTAAAACAACAAATCAAATGAATTTAATTATTATATAAAAACAACAAATCAAATGAATTTAATTATTATATAAAAACAACAAATCAAATGAATTTAATTATTATATAAATAATTACGCAACCAGCACTTCCTAGTTTAATATATAATTAAACAAAAACCCCCACACACGCTCACATACAACCCATTTTAGATTTTCCCCTTAAATTCCTATTTTATTTAGTTTGCCCCATCTGTTTTGGTTTTCTGAAAAAATAATAAAATTTGATAATTCTGTGTATATCCTGGTAAAAACTTATCTGCCTTGAGTCCGAATTCTAGTCCAGAAGACGTCACATTGCTTTACGTGCGCACTTTCACTTTAATTCATAATTTCCGAATTGTTATATTGTAAAGAAAACTGTTAATCACATTTTTAGTAAGAATTTTGAGTTTTAAGTCATATTTTAAATAATTTATTCACATTCTTTCTGTTTTGCGGGCGACGTAAACTTCGCCTGAACCGGCGAGCCGGCGGACGCACAAAACGGCTCGCGTCCGACACTTATAGATGTTGTTTTCCGACTGACTTTGTTTTGTCTGTGTGACAAAGCTGCTGGCGTTGACACACCTACATTCTTCGTTATGTAAGGCGCTGACGTAACATCGGGTGATGCTCAGTTACATAATTTGTTTACTGTTTGTATGTCCTTGAGGCTGCCCTTGGCACAGTTTCAGCTTGTTGCTTCCTGCGTTATAGAAATTCACACACAATATTTTCAATCAGTCGTACCACCTTCGCTAACAATAAATATACCTTTTGTTTACGGTATTTCCCAATTATCGAAAAAAAATGTTATTTGCTTTGTTAAAAAATACAAATTTATTTATATTATCCCAGGTAGGCCAAAATGCCACATTACAACATGCTTCACTTTTGCAAAAGAATGAACCATTATGTTTAGTTCATTCAGTCAAGTGCCTATCATTCATATATATAAATCACGCATTTCGTAGTATTTTATATTCCACCCACATAACTATGGTGTCAGACTAAACACTTGATAGGTTACTGTGGCACATAATTACTCACTGGCTATTATAAATTGACACAGTTTCGTGTTTACGTGGCCCTGTGTAAACATACAAAGAATTTATTTCCCTGTTACCACAGGTAAATATTAAATAACACAACTGATAACACAATAACTCAAAAATACTCCTGGAAATTTTTGTAACAGTTATGTAGTCACAAGGAAGGGTGGGAGACGACTATTCGTTCTGCAAGCGCTAAACCAGCTAATTACCTAATTTGTTGTTGTACATCAGTTATCATGTTACATGATAGTATTCTTGTCATGTCGAGTACACCGCTCACCAGCATGCCAAAGGTAAAATGTGAAAGTGCTCGGTTACAGCAGTACGTTAAAGAATTTAAAGGTATATTCAGTTCAGATAGAAACATATTATATTGCCAGCCTTGTAGAAAATCCATAAAAGCAGATCAATTATTGCAAGTTGTGCACCATCTATCTGGCAATAAACATTTTGCTGTGGCTTCAGATTGTAGTTCGACACAAGTACTTTTAGTGAAACAGGACCCTCCCCTCCTCACATTCGGGACCTACAAAGTGTTGTGAATTTCGTTCAGATTTGTCTGGAGTTTTAATTTCAGTAGACATTCCTCTACACAAAGTAAACAATCCAGCACTTAGAATTTTTCTCGTAAAGTACATCGACTACGATCCTCCAGATGAATCTACATTAAGAAAACACTACCTTCCAAACTGCTATTTAGAAACATTAGAAAATATCACAGCTGTGTGAAAATGAGAAAATATGGGTGTGTTGATGAAACTATGGACTTCGGAAGAAAGTGGGAAATGTAGTTATTGGTCTGCTTAAAAATGATGAAATAGTTTCAGAACTTTCATTTTTGATTGCTTGTAAAGAAATGTCAATAGCAAATCACATTATAGTCACTAGGTTGTTCAACAAAAGTATGCATTTGCTATGGCCAAAGGGTATTAAGTTCGATAATGTAGTACTTTTTATTACCAATGCAACAGAAGCTCTTTGTGTCAGCTGTCTGAAATTAATACATGTTACCTGTGTTGTACATGCTCTACACAGAGTGTGTGAAACTATCTGATCCTAATGTGGACAGATTGGTATCTGGAAAGAAAGTATTTGTTAAATCCCCTACAAGAAGTGATCTTATCAAAAACAAAAATCTTAACCTTCCATTACCACCAGCAGCCATTGTCACTCGCTGGGGGACTTTCTCACGGCCGGTAGCAGGCCACACCCTAAATCCAGATTATCAGTAGTCCCTATGGCAGGAGCTCTTTTGAAGCTCGGAACGTAGTACAAGCCCTTCGTCCCGCACAGCCCCCCTGGAAAGGGGACTTTCTGTAGTGTTATACTATGCAGATAATTTTGATAATGTTAAATTAGTTGACAAATTGGATAGAGTGTCTAGTTTTCGGCCTTTTGTGTGTACGTGTAGAATGTCCATGTTATTGTCAATGTACATGGACATTCTACATGTACACACAAAAGGCCAAAAACTAGACACTTTAGAACAATTGCAAATATACAAACACAAAAACGGCACCCTAAACGAACAGACACAATTCAGATCATACACATTATTCGAACATATCACACCCCACACACACAACATCAATCTTTCAAAAGTCGATACCGTCGCCAAGAACAAGACACGGACAGTGCTCCTAACGGCAGCCACTGAAGAAGCTTTTTAAAAGCGAAAACCGGTTCAGGCTATAAGGTAAAACTTTTACGTTTTTACCTGTAAAAAACATGTTCCGAGTCGGTAGTGAATTAATTATATTTAGTTAAGTCATGGACAACGAAATACAAGGACTTCAAAATCTGTTAAAAGACAAGTATAAGAAATGAGTTTGCATATATTTGTGCTAATTTGAGTTTCTTGTGAGATTCAATAAAAAACAAACACATAACAGAAACTGTTAATGAATTATGTTTTGTTGAGAACAAATCCGTTCTCTTACAGGATAAAAAATGGAAACCTTAAAATATAAATTCAAAGTTGTGTTAGAAAAAAACAGTAGATTTGAAATTGTAAGTGATGTTCTCTTTTTAAATTGCCAGGCTGACCTCATATGACACAGAATGGTTCTTTTCCCAATATCGAGCTTTGTTCCATGATATTGGCAGAGATTTGTAATGGACAATTTAGAGGTGGTGTTTATTGTGCACTGCGACTCCAATTACATTTTCAAGAAGGAACTGTTGAGTTGACTAGCAAGTTTGGTGACTACTTATAAACATTCTTCCTGTTACAACCTGTTTATGTTAAACTAAAAGAAAATATTTTTAACTAATCAACAAATATTTTTTCATTTTTTTAGCACATAATTATACTGTTTATAATCCGTGTTTGTAACCCTAAAAATCTGTTCCCTAGTTATTATAGTAGAAAACATTTCTAATGTTCCCTCCAACATAAGACTTCTAATATGGTCATAGTATTTGCATAGTCCTTAACCTGGCATGCCTCTAATAGCATGTTTAGAGCTTCTCACATATCAAAAAGTTTTTGTTTTGAAATCCCCTCATCCAACCTTGTCACTATAAACAAGAAATAGCTGTTCTTGTAAAATATTATATTAAAATTTGTTTTAAGTTGTTAAAAACTCATCTTAAAAATTAGAAGTTTACAAAATTGGTGTTTTCCTGTAAGTGGAGTCAGTAGCATAACTAGGACCTGCTACTTGGGGGGGGGGGATGAACTTAGCTTGAAGGTTAGACGCCCCTCCATTTTCTTGAGGACAAATGAGAAGTTCAGGATTCTTCTCATATAATTTTATAAACTCTCAAAAGTTTTGCATAAACCAACATGTAGAGTAAAAGTTTAAAAAATAATAGGGTAAAGCGCTCATTTCATACCATTCTGTTTTGCTTAATTGTTATTCAAATTAAAATGAATACATCTCATGCCATTGGGAATCACTTTAATTCTAAATCTGTGTTCTAAATAAATCTTGTTAAAATGAGTCTTTTGTGGTATTTGTTACCCCCATTGGACTTGAGGATGTTGTTCCAAGAATGTTTTAAGCAACTTGTAGTTTGTATTAACATGTTATTTTTTGTGTAAACTCTAGAAATAAAATCTTTTAATTTTTCCACATTAAAACCAAGAATCTGCTAGTTTACCTATGCAAAGACGATGGATTAAACGATAGAGATATTAGACTATAGGAGTCATGACAGACAACCCTGTAAGGGGAGTGTGTCTGGGCAAAATAGGCTCCCCTTTCATTTTCTGAGGCATGAATTGTTTTTTTTAAGCTGCAAATGTATATACTGTTTCCGTTCTTAGCTTAATCCTGATGTAAACAAACCCACGTGTTAAATTTGAAACGCTATTGGTCAGGGGTGTTGACACTCTTCTCACAGTAATGTATTTTGCGCATGTGCAGATTGTTTGTATAGTCATGTGAGAGTTATCTTGTCCCTTAAATAGGGGCACGTCGTATTAAGACTTCCTCCTTATCACTGTATTCTGAATCGTATTGAATTAATATGGAGCCAGTTGAAAGAATATGTTGCCCGCCACAACACAACATCAGCTGTTTGACATAAAAGAATTTATTGAGAAGGCGGTAAATGAAACAATAGCGGCACATAATCAAGTAAGATGATAAGCTATGGGAACTGGCTCTCATTACCGACGTCCGTCGTGGACAATGAACAATCTTATCAATAATAACGCTGACTCAAGTGATGATACAAGTTCAGACACAGATATGCATTGAATTACTCTCTGACAACAACTGATAGCATTCAGTACACTGGTAATTATCACAGCTTCCATTTTCGTTTTAAATAAACTTTACTTTTTTGTTCATTGCATTATTTAAACGGTTAATTAACAAAAGCCATTAACTGGTGTTATAAAAGTTTCACTGTTGGCCTGACACTGTCACACAAATTTTACTTTGGTCAGGACAATTTATTACAACTTACGTGTGTTTATACAGTATCAATATTATATGTACCCTGACTGTACTCCTTCTGACACGCCTCTAATTCAAGTAGCGTTTCAGATGTGCCATGCCTGTTTGTTTACATCAGGATTAAGCTAAGAACGGAAACGGTATACATTATTTACTAAATGTTGAGTATTTGTTGTTGTTAAGAAAATTATAACTTTATTTTATTAATTTACAAATATTGTAAATTTTGCTCGTACATTTATTGATAGGCCTTATTTTAACATACACAACTGGCTTAGAAATAGCTCTGGAGGGGAATTGATCCCTCCCCATAATTAAGCCACTGCGTGGAGTTACATTTGAAACAGACAGTTGTAGAATTATATGTAATGGTCATTGGTGTACAGCAACGCAAATTTGATTTCATCAAGTTAGACGGTAACAAAGAAAGCCAAAAAAATAATGTTTCTGACACATACATACACTTTTCTTTTAATAAAAATATGAATTTCTTTATTAATTTTTTTTGTGTAATTTGTTACAGTAATATCGCTACAAACGTTTACCCACTACCATGATTAGTTCTACGCATACGTACATACAGTAAATATACAAATATGTTGTAGTATATATACATAAATAATATAATAATGCAACAAGTATAATACACAGGTGAAATTTACAATTTTTTTTTGTGTTCGATAATAATCATAATACATAATTATTATTATATATAATATATAATCAGGTTGTACATTATTATTCATAAGTTAGTAGTAAATATAATATGTATATAATAAAAAAAGATCGTTTAAATTTCTATTAATATATGTTATGATAGAAAATAATATATTGTTTCTATTTGTTTGTTATGTGTGTGTGTTTGATAGTCACAAAAAAAAACAACAAAATCGTGTCGACAACAAAGCTAGATGTTAACATCATTTACTAACAACTGGCAGTGACTCCTTCATATTCATATTTATTCTTATTATTACCATATATAATATTCAGTCTAAGTTATATACAATACCTCTTTATACATACATATATATATGATTCCTTATATACTTTACTTGCTTATGGCTAAATTGGGCTTAGCAAACCACAAAATCTGGCTGCACTCGCTAATGAATGAACAGTAACTACTAATGGTAGGGGATGATTAAAGTAAATATTCTGTGTTCTGGAAGGTTAAGAGTATTTTAACTGATAGGTAAGAGGTGGACATTCTACATTAGTTTATACAGACTCATACAGCATATAAGCAGAAGTGGCAACCAAATCTATTAGGCAGATAAGTACTTTGAAGGATGATGATGGTGATAATATCAATTACTATGTCTACGTAAGTAATTGAGGCTTAAAGGGGAGGGGGCGATAGAAACACAGGCTGTGACTAAAGAAAAATACAACTCAGTTTTTCCATCTCAAATCCACTGTCTCCTATGTGTCAGTAGGCCTTGTTACAGTGAAGAGCTCTCTTTAATGGTTGTAATAAACAGACTTTTTGGCAAAGTGGACAAGATGAGGAGATACTGCATGCGGGTGGTCTGGCAGGATGGTATGCTTTAGATGCAGGGTCCACATCTAGAGTGGAGGCAGAGAAATCCCAATTAGGCCAACAACTGCACCTATGGGCTGAGTTATATATGAGTAGACTACCATGGTCAGGCAGAGATGGTATATTGTCAGTCTCTAGGTAAAGACCATCCTGGTGGGAGGATTAGGCAGTGGGTTAACAATCTGCTCCTGTAAAAGATAAATTATCCTGAATCCTGCAAAGTTTTAGATAGGATGGTTGTATAATAATTAAAAAATAAAACAAATAAGATAATTTTTAAAATTAAAGTAAATCCTGGGAAAATTAAAGTAATATGTGGTACAAAGAAACATAAAAAGACACAGAAGATCTCCAGATTATGCAAGAAGACACTGAAGAATGCTGGCCACTTAAAAATAAATTAAGAAATGTCCAAGGTTTTCAGGAAAAATCCAAGAAGAGGACAGGTGTCATCTGGACTGATGAAAGGAGAGGGAGAGACATCGATCAAGAATGAAGGAGATGTGGGAGAGGTGGAAGAGATGGGAGAAGAAGGGAGGAACCAGTTGAACCAAACGTAGTCCACAGTGGCTCATACACAAAAAAAGTAAATCGTCAGGATATTGCTCTGTCCCACTTGGCGGTTTGGACAGACCCATAATTTGATGGCACATGATGAATAATCCCATCCTGTGACAGATTGTAATCCCTAGTCACTCTGGAAGGAAATTTACTGACCAAAGTACAACTGTACACAGTGAAATAATTTATTTATATATGTAAAGTTCAAAAGATGTACCAGGAAGATAAAGTCATCCTTTTTAAGGGAAATAAAAGGATTTACAAAATGTGATATCATATAAAAACAAAGTAATCAGAGGTGAACTAGAAATATATAGTCCTAATGATAAGGTAACAAAAACTATTCAAGCAAATGGAAAGACTTATAAACTGTATAGATGGAGAAAGGCTAATTGTAAAATTACTAAATTATATGTGACATAAGGAAAGAAGTGCATGAAGGCATAAAAAGAGATGAACAATTCAAGTGAAGAAGAAGAGAAGTAGAATCTATAAAACAAATTTTGATCAGATCTGCCAAAAAACATGCAGACTGAGACAAGATGAAAATTTAGACAAAATAATGACTTTTGTAGTTAATTTAAGATTACAGAAATTTGTAAGGGCACGAATTGTCAGCTGAATTCATCACACCTCTGACTTTAGTACACAAGCCTGAAGGGAAAAATTTGAAAGACTTAGAATAGGTTCAGCAGATGGTTTCACTCAGCTACCAGAATAAGACTACAGCTTAAGTTTCAGGGTTAGGATGTAAGCATTTTCCAATTTTAAGTTTTGAGAGTTTTTATGCTTCGGCATAAAACCTCTCATTGGGTTACAAAACTTATAGATGACTGACTGCTTAGGGTAACCGTCTGATGCAAACACTGGTGAAGAAGTGTTCTTACTGTGATTCACACAGAGAGGACTGGGCTGGCAAGCTGTTGCGTAATACGTCTGGCTGGTTGACTGTAGACATCAACAGTCTATAATAACATTGTATGTTGCTGGTTACAATGGGGTACCCCTTGGGTGAATACTAGCTGCTTTGAAATTAACTGATTTAAATATTTACTGTCTCTAACACACAATTCTGTACCATCACAGTTTTAATATTTACACGTTGTCTGTAAGGCATAAGATCAGTATTACAGTAGTAGTTTTTTTGTTTGTTTTACAGATAGTTTAAGAACACACAGTGAGTATTTTAGTGATGTATAATAACATTAAATTTATTATAATTTCTTATCGTTTTGGTATCAGTAATACTTCCATCTATGGTAAATTGTGTAGAAAAAATTTACATTCTGATTAGAGTCCAACACATTACAGTGTACTCTTATTGTTTTATATACCTTTATTTTTTCTTAAAGCAAGTCAGAAAATTGCTAAATTAGCCAAAATAACCATGTCTAACATGTTTTGTGTTTCTGTACAAATAGTTTTTTTTTTTTTTTTTTTGAGAGAGGTACAAAAAACATCAAAATAATGGTGCCAAGAAGGAGAAGATAGATGTGTACATTACCAGTGATTACTGGTTTCAGACAGTCTCTAGGATATTGTAAATGATATATAAATTGTTTATATTAATAATAGATATTGTGATGATATTGTAAATGTTTTGTAAGGAGAAAAATTACAACCGGGAACAGAGCATATCCTGCTTTGAACAAAATCTTGAAGAAGACATTAGTAAGCCATTTCATGAAGTTCAGTTTGTATAAGACCTTAATTAGACCCAGTGTGGCATGTGACAGTGAAACCTGGACCCTTAATAGGTTGGCAATGGATCCACTGGACAGAATCTGTGTTCTAAACAAATTTATTAGAAGTATTCTAGGCCTAACGTGTAAAAATGGGATACTGTGGCAGAGAAACTGTGAATCTTAACAAGTATGAAGTTGTAACATAAACACTGAAAGATTCTATTACACTCTGCCTGCATACAGTCATTGATTTCTATCAAATAAAGTCATAGTTATCATAGAAAGAAAGTAAGTCTTTATTCTTATTCCTAATGAGTAAGTTCTGTACCTAAGTAATATTTGAACATTTAACCAATTAATACATAACATAAGTACAATAAAGTAAAATATTGCATTTTCTCTAACAAAATACTTAAAATTATTAATTACTTATTACTTATATTGTGGCAGTAGTTTGTAGGTATAAATTTGTTTTATAATAAAAGTGTACAATATGACTAAATAAAACTGTCCATTACACTACATTTAATATCCTTTGTTTTATAAACAACCTCAATAACATATGATTATTTCATGTCTTAATAATGCTACTTATCTCCCCGCATCACATTTAGCTGAATGGTACATATTAACTCTGATGTACACATTATTATATTGTAAATGTATGTACATATAGGAAAGAGAAAGAAGAATAATGATGTATGTGTGTGTGTGTGTGTGTTAGTTGTGGCATGAAATAATGTGTTTCATAAAAGCTCTTGAACATAAATGAATTTGTATTTATTTATTGAATTTTAACTATAATACAAAAACATTTTATTTCCAAAATACTTGCAAAACTACAGTCAAATGAATCATATATTAATACAACATGGTCGATATAACCAATTATTAGTTTGTGTTTCATTTTAGAATTATTAATTTTCCTCTTCTCCTATTTCTTCTTCTTCATGCCAAAGTTTTAGGCCTCAGGCCTGTTACTTGTCAATTATCTGTACTTTATAAAATATTTTATACTGTAAAATAGTAACTATGGGTTTTACTTATGAAGTAACAAAAAAACTTCAACTTCATTCTCATTTTGTGTATTTTACATTCACATCAGTATAATTACACAATTTTTGACAACAATAGCTTATGTAAAAAATAATAAAATTGAGTGTAAGTTTAAAATTTTACTGAAATATCTAATTATGTTTTCATGTTTTTAACAGAAGATAGTACAAAAAGAGTTAAGTAATAAGATTAATTTGTTATTATGAAGATTAAGATTGTCTTTACGTGGCAAAGAGAATGTAGGAGTACATGATCGATACCCAGGTTCACCAATAAATACAAATTCATATATAATTTATTAATTATAACATATGATTAAATAATAAATACATACAATTCATGATTATGTTAATTTATCATAATAAATTGTTTTACATAGCGCTTAAACAAAGATAAATACAAACGTTTTGAGCAAAATGGCTTCACTGCACCTTCTCGACCTTAAATCTAAATTTGTTGATAAAAATATAATTTTAACCATAATATATAAATATAAGTAACTATATTATAAATACATAGTAATAATAATAATTATTATTGTTTCCATTTAAAAAAGAATTTAAGTTTTTATTGGATGTATCTGATAGATTTATATTTTCAAAATATAATTTCAAATTATTTTATTTTCCATAAATGTAAAAACGATTGGTTTGTAGTCAGAACCTGATTTATATGTAACAACAGCATCATTAAGGGACAATATTGTGTAACGTATATAAATATGTTAGCCCGAATAGGAATGATTTGAAAGTAGAAATTTGTATGGTCTATGTATTATACGCTTAGGAAAACTTAAACTCCAAAATGCTTTCTATGCTGACTTGGATTTAAGTTACCATGATTAATGCAATCCTATATGATCTAATGAGATATACTCTAACTGGTGCCTTGAGCTTGTCTTCACAAAAATTGTAAATTGTATCTCTGTTAGAAAAATTGTATAAAAAGAGTGAAACTTCCCTATGCCAAGTTTCTATTGATTGTGATACAAATTGTTTTTTATGGTTGCACAAACCTCCAACTGTTAAACTTCACATTAAAGAATTTAATTTGAAAAAATCTTTCTGGCAGATTTCCAAACTGTACCTTTTCCAGTGTTCAAAGAAACAGCCATCTTTCTTTTTCACAAATTAAGCCGGCTATGCACTAACCATCCCTGCTAGACGTCATGACGGACAGCAAGTCAAAAACTACAGTGCGTAGCTTTGACAGCCATCTGCATGTGGTGTATTTTTTGAAGGATGTGCACGACGAAAAATGAGTCCAGCAAGACCATCAGCTCAAGCCGCACGACGTGCAGATGGATCATGTGTAGTGTTGACGGATGTCAAAGAAGCGTGCATCGTGCATGTTTAATCATGCGTAGACTTGCTGTCTATCAAATCATCATTTTGAGCAAGTAGAGTACATGTTTTTAGAGCACATTCGTTTAATAAATATTTACTGTTTAATTTTACTTACATTCATTCTTTAGTTTATATTTAATAAGTAATGATTCAGATAAAATTTCAGTTTAGTTTATTCTTCGTTTACATAATACATTCAAATATCATTAACACTTATTATTTTTAATATTGTTATTATTAATTTGTTTTAATTACAATTCATAATGGGCCATGAAATAACATCAAAATTTATCAAAAAATATAAATTAAATAGATGTCTGTGGGACGTATCCTATTAACGAGAACGTCTGGCACACTGGACGAGTTGCACGAAAGTATGGTGCGCACATCCATTACCAACATCGGGCATGCTGGACAGCGGTGATGGTTAGTGCGTGACCGGCTTTAGACACATTCATGAAAGGGGCAGTAATTTATGTAATAACTGTTAAAAATACTGAAACAAATAATTTGTTCTTTCAAGTTGGACTCTTTGTAATAATGATTTCTTTAGTATTTTAGCAAACTGGAGAATCTGTTATTCAGATACCAATGGCATGATATTTAGTATGTTACTCTTACATTATATTAATACTTTAATGATTTCATTGTAAGTTAAAGGGAATACATTATATGATGCATCCATGGCAACATATTTTCTGTAAATTGGTAATTGACAAAAAATAATACAAATATTAATACTCTAATCTCACACACGTTTTATCAAGTTTTATTTTTGACATCTCCAAACCAATTACTTTATTATTTATATACTACTTATCATTTCAAAAATAGAAGAATTATACATTCACATTAATATAAAGATCCAATTTTTTATCTCATAACTCTTATTACAAACATTGTTCATTTATACGTCATTTTATCACAAGAATAATTTTTAATTTTGCAAGTATAAATTGTTTTATCTAATGCATGTTTCACAGGCTGAATCTGCATCATCAAAGATTCAACAGATCAATGAACAATTGACCTGTGATTAATTGGAACTTGACAAATTGATTAGTATATGATTCTCTGATGTGCATATAGTCTGAAATGTTCAGCAGACAAAAGAAGGCCTACTTGGAGAATAAGTTCAATTATACTTGTTCACATACACGCATAATACTATAAACACTGTAAAGACATCAAGAACAATACCAGATTTACCTGGAAGTGTGTTCAAGTAATGTGATAATATAAAGTCTGTAAAATGAATGGTGGTGGTTGGGACTGACTTTCATCCTCACTAACACACATGCAGCGGATTATACCTGGCCCTTGGTGGCCGCCGTGACTCACATACTGCACATTTCTAAGCACAAGAGCATTTTTTAGTGTGCTAAAAAATTGCAAATTGTTTTTTAATTCTGCGCAAAAGTCTAAGAAAAATGATATTGGTCTTAATTCTAAGATTAAGACTATTGGTAACATGAATAATTTCGGCTGTAGGAAGTAGGATTTATTGTTACTTATGTAGATCTATAATAGTATGTATGTCTAATTTGTGTACATATTTAGTTATTTATATTTTACTGACGATTACCATGTATATTATTGTACGAATACGAAAGAATAAAATGTGAATTTGAGTGTAACAATATTTTATTTTTTTTATTTTTCCACATCAACATTAGTCGCCTGATCAGACTTTTATAGTGTTGAAAAAAGAGATTTGTCACAATTATGTCATGTTTAGACTCATTTTTCTTAAGATTTCGTGGAGGTTACAAAAATGATAATTTCGTTTGGCATTAAAATCAGATTTAAAAAGTTGTAATTATGTAGTGGACGGCACACTTTGCGAATCATACCTGTGGTGAATGGGCCGGCTGTGAGTGTATGTGCGTCAGTGAGGGCACCTCAGGTAGTCTGGCCCGGTCCCAACCGCCACCATTCATTTTACAGACTATAAAAATGTTTACTTCTTATCTGATAGACATGCAAATTCCAGAATGGATCAACTTCAATATTACTCCATTAGTTTTAATAATTCTCAATTATAGAAACACCATTTCTCACATGTAAGTCTATTGAATCAAGTCTCCACAGGCATGTATTAAAATGATGCTGCCATATAAATTATGACAGTGCAGCTGACTTTTGTTACAAAGAGCTGACAGCGTTAAACACTTTTACATTATTCTAATTTTAAAATTATATTTTGTTTACTGTTAAAGAAAGCATGACATTATAACTGATACATTTCAAATACACATTTAATGTGTTAAAATCAACAGTACAGTTTTTCTTTACAACTGTGAAAATTTAATTTTCACAGTAATCATTTAAAATAGTACATACGAGTATTTCTTTATATAAACTCCAAGCAATATACATTTAAATAATAAATATTATATAGGCAGCATTGGCATACAGCTTTGTTTCTCACATCTGTTACAGATAAAATTATTTATTTTATGTACATATTATATTATTTATTTTTAATATATAATAGTAATTCTAATTACAATTTAAGTGTTTTTGTTTTCTAAAAAAAAAAAACAATGTTTTAGAAATGCACTGACATATTTTTTCTGTACTTTCAACAAGGATACAGAAAATAAAGGGAATACATCCAAAGACAAGTAACACACACACACACACACACACACACACACACATTGAAGTTTCAAATAGCAACACATTTTTTAATATTCCTATTTTATCCTGTTGTTTATGACAGAAGTTTAACTTATGAATTTAAAAATATTCTGCCTACTTGAAAGTACAAACAATATAAACTGGTTTTAATACATATAATATGTTCATAATGTAAAATTTATATTTTTGTTCACACAGTATGAGATACCTTACAGGGAATGTCAACATATATATTGATATAAATTTACCAATAAAGGGGTTTAATAGATAAAATAATTGTAAATAGTTCTCCGACAGTATTTATATAAATTGCACAGCTTATAACATTACATTTTATTTCAAAACGTGTGCTGATTTTATGATCATCTTGTGACAACATGTAAATTCATAGATACTCATGCAGATGAAAAGCGAAGGTATTGTAATTTAATTGTTTTTATTAAAACACACAAATAACAACAAATTATATAAATATATACATTATTAAAAACATTATTGTAAAGAGGTTTTAACTTCAAAAGATAAAACAGCAATAGATCAGTGCATTTCTGCAGACACATAAGTTATTATGTATTACTTAATATATTAAACTTTGGGAAGGCTGATAGCCATTTGTAAGGCAGCACTATCATTGAAGAAAAGCGTTCACATCGCTATTTCATACGATTGATAACCAGGTCTGTAACTACTGTCAAAGCTTTCTGATACGGTGATTCGGCGATTGTTCCAGCCAATCGTGCAGCTTCGATGCAGTGCTTACGCGCAAGAAATCTTGTCTGTTCCAAACCTTGTGACTTGTGCACCAGTTCAAAAGCTTTTTCAACGTCTCCTGGTTCCTGGAACCTCCGCATTATCATCGGATTCAGTTCCGGATACTGAAATCATTAGACAATTTTTAATATTAAACTGTTCATGTAATATTAATTTTATACCGTTGTATAAGCTGATAACATTTAACATATAAATTGTACATATGGTAGGGTAAAGTCTTTCCCATGTTTCTATATTTTACTGTACAAAAATTATACGAGTTAAAAACATGGAGTTTGCACCAGTAATAATATCAACTGTTAAAGTTTTTCACTCTTAGAGGTTGCTACGCTAATTAAATATACATACACACAAGAATTTTATTAGTAGTAGCAAAAATGGTTTCCATGCAGGAGAAAGGCCAGTTATGTTAAGAAAGAAAGGTACGTAGTTCTGCAGAAGGTATTGGGTTTGAAACACTTTGTGAAATTTAGAACAGTTCTTGTTCAACTTTCCATAAACATTTGTAAATGAATTACAATGGACAGCCATGTCTTCCAATTTCCCACAACTCAGTTTAGTCTTACAGTTAGTACCCCCTTCAGTTTAGTCTTACAGTTTAGTACAGTATTACTCCCTTCTTAACCATTTCAGTGCTAGTGTGTTACAGAATGTTAAATGTGTTGTGCTTTGGCTCGAGCATAAACCTATCATTGTCAAGCAAACCTTGTTCTTGGCAAAATAAAAAGGAAGTATTTGACTCTTCATGGCTAGAAAGAGTACACTGTTGACACATATTTTAATACAGATAAACTTTGTTAACTTGAATTTGAAGAGAAATTAATTTTTGTTTGTTTGAGGCTTTACAATACAATGAAACAGCATTGTTCCATAAGCTCGATTTATGATAAGCAGAACTTATAGAGTAAAAAGTAATGAATACACTGAGCATTATTGTTTAATCCAGGATTTCCTCTTGGGGGGGGGGTTAGATTTTTGTGAATAATAGATACCTGTAATTTAACAAAGTCATGAAATGATAAAAGGTGACATGTTATGGTATAAATAAAACAAAAAAGTACCAGGAAATCGTGGCAAACTGTCTCCCATCTTCTTCAGACGCTGATTGTGTTAAATGTTTTACGTGAATTTTTTAAAACTTCACCTTAATGAGTACTTATCTGTAAAATTGGTAGTAACTGAAATTAAATGTTTCAGAAATGAATAGAAGATTTCATAAAGTGGCAATATAGCTCTTACAGGATAATTTTCTCTTACATGTATCTTTCCCACCACTTTCTCAATGTTTATCATTCAATACAGCCTGTATTCTGTATTCATCTCCACGACTGGATCTTGAAGTTTTCCAGATAATCTGCCTCTTGTAATGGGTCTAAATTTACCTAAATATTATTGTGTAAATCCATAAATTCTATAACATGTAAAGATGAGGCCCCTTTGAGGTGACGCGATAGCCAGTAAATAATTTCCATGGACAAATATGGTTATGAGATTATAACAAAAATCTATTTATAGCCAGTGACCAACACATCAAGTATTTGTTGACGAAAAACATTTCGCGACGAAGTTAAAAAGTGATGTTAAGATCAGCGAAACTCTTCAATGCTGAGGACGAGACGAATAGTGGGGAGCGGGGTGAAGCAGTTTGAAGACGCACCAAACGGAAATTTGTAACACTGAACGCCAGTCGACCACCATCTTTTGCACTGTGCAGTAGGAATCGCGGGCGCCCGCATAAACAGCATAAGACGTAAATTGAACAATGTGAGGTTTCAACCAGTTTTAGACTTTTCAAAAAGTATAAATAATGTATTAACCAGTGGTAAATAAAATAAACAAACAGTTCGGCCGTAAGATATAAAAGTGTAAAACAGCAAACAGTGCACGCCACGAGGAGACGCCCCAGGTGTCGAACTTCTACGCATCAACAGGAAAGTAGACATTTCAAAATAATTCAAATACTGGCATTTTCATAAATTATAAAGTTGAGCTCAACCAAAAACAAAAAAGTATGTAAATGTGTATGATTGTGTGTGTGTGAAAAATATGCATATAGGCCTAACCAGAAGTGTTGAGTTTGCATAACCTTTTTATATACGTATTCATATTTTGTAATAATTATGGGAAATCAATTTTATGCCTTAAGGCGGAATAAGGGTGTTCATGATCTTTTTATGTTCTCGAAGAAAAATAAATAATGTTATATTTTATTTGATTTGCACATTGTTATTTATATTTGTCAACTGTTCTCTGCCTAAGTACACTAAACGAATGTCTGGATTATACCTTACAGATAAAAAATAATATTAAATTAATAAACAATTACTGAGTAACACTTCAGTTGGTGCCCAAACAGGGACATTGTAAATTAACAGTGAAGTTTACATTATTTACGTTAAAGTTGATTTACAATTTAGTCGAAAAATGGCAGAGAAAGATGCAAATACAAATTTAGATGAAAGTGCAGAGGTAGGATCAGTGTTGAATGTTACACAAGACAGTATGATAACCATGAGTGAAAATGTCGAGAGCGTAGGCGAAATAGTGAATGTAAATGTGGAAGCTGAATGTAGTAGAAATAACGAGGTAAATATATTCAACCAATTAGCGTTGATGATGGAAATGATAAATAATAAGTTTGAACAACAAAATAAGAATAATGATAATTTGAAAGCTGAAATTAAATCAGAAAATAATAATTTAAACACGAGCTTGAATGAGTTTAAAATTGAAATCAAGTCAGAGATAAATGAAGTAAATAATAAACTTGACAAACAAGACGAGAAATTAGGAGACATGAATAACGAATTTGTAAGCATAAGAAGTGAAATAGAAATGAGTAAATTAAGTATGAATAACCAATTTAAAAGTATAAGTGAGAATTTTGATGGAGTGAGTGATAAATTCGTGGAAATAAATACTAAACTAGAGAAACAGAGTAAAACTATTGCGGGAGTGAAAGGTGAAATGACTATAAGTATAAGTAAAATACAAACCGAGATGAAAAATGATATAAAAATAATTAGCGAAAGCAGGATAAGAAACTGCTAGAGACAGACAAAAAATTCGAGGCGTTAACTAGTAGATTTAACGACAAATGTAAAAAACAAAATGACAAAATTGAAGGTAATGTTCAAGGTGTAATTGATGAGTGTGAGCAAATTAAAAAAGCAAATAAGATACAAGAGAATATTAATAATGAATTCAAAAGTAACTTTGAACAAATTGACACAATTAAAACTAGTGTAACTAATTTGAAAAGTAAGCACACAGAACATGAACAAGAAATAATTAAAGTTAGAGAAGATCTAAGCCTAGTGATTAATCAAAAACTAACCAATATGTGTGAGAGAGTGAATGTTGATGATGAATTAGATTATTTCAGTGATGAGGGTAAGGGAGTGAACCCCATAAAATTTTTAAATTCTATAAAGAGTTTTAATAAGTATAATAAAGAAAGCTGGGAAATAAAATTAGTACAAATTTTGAAATATTTTAAAAGGGATGCTAAAATTTGGGCGGACGCTCATAATGATAATTGGGCAGATTTTGATGAGTTTGAACAAGCATTTAAAAATAAATATTGGTCAGAGGAAAAACAAGAGAGTTTATGCAGCACAATAATGGGATGGGGTAGTTTCAATATTAAACATATGAGCATTACGTCGTATGTGACGTGACTATATAGCCAGGTTAAATATTTAGAACCACCAATGCCTTTTTCATCTTTTATAAGGTATGTCAGTAAACATTTACCTAAAGACGTACGATCCACAATTAAAACCCGGGAGTTTACTGATATAGCTGAATTAGAGAAAATCTTAGAAGCTTACCAGAGTATGAAAGAAGAAGAAGACAATAAATATCAATCAATAAATATTAGAGATAGAGAATCGAGACCAATAAATACCGAATTAAGACAACCAGACCATCTTATTAGACGTGATAATAATATGAGTAGATCAGAGGGGGGTGCGTGGTTATGTCCACACCCTAATTGTAGGGCTAGCAATTATAATAGTTCTCGAAATCAGTGTTATAGGTGTCGGGGTCCTAGGGGTGGTGCCCCAGGGAGAGAAGATAATTATAATAGAGGGTTTGACAATGGCGAGTACAATAGAAGGGAAAATTATAGTAACGAGTTTAGAGGTAGTAATAGAGGGAGAGGTTTTACCAGTAATAGGGGAATGCCGGGAGGTTTGAACCACAGAGGGAGAGGGGGATATGTTGGTAACCTAAATGAGACTAGGGGTGTTGAAGCACCTTCTAATAATCAAAACAGTAGAGGGGATCATAGGGGGGTTTACAGCGAACCACCACCTCCAGCACAGTTAAACTAATAAGGACGGTTGAAAAGGAAAGTCCCCAGCCATCTAGAAATCACATAACAATAGAGTCACTTATTACTAATATGCATAACGAATTATCCGATTAAGAAGCAGGTGAGAGTAGCAGTAATTTTAGCATGGCAGAATTCGAAGCCGAAGTGTTTAATTCCAAATACACTTTTCTGGTAGATTCAGGGAGTGAACTGACCGCTATAGATGAGTCATTTTAAGTTTTTGAAAAAATAAAAAATAAAACCATTGAGACAATTCCACAACTACCAGTATTGGGAATTAGTGTTATAGGTGTAACAGGTGTTCGGAGTAAAAAAGTAACTAAGCAAATACTGTTACAGCTAAAAATAAATAAAAACACAATAAATGTACCTTTTTTAGTCATTCCAGGTTTGAATATGGGAGCAATAATGGGTAATGATTTTTTAAACAATTTTAAAGTTGAGTTAAACTATTATACACAGACTATGAAATTAAACAATGACAATAATATAATTGAAATACCATTTATACAAAAAAGAACTGTAGAAATGAAAGCATTAAAAATAATTAGTAAGGGAATTTTAATTTCTGATAACGACATAAATGAATGCAGGCCCTTGATGATTAATTATTGTAATTTAAGGGTAAATAGTCATGAATTATTTGAAACTGAAGATAGTTGGGGTGAAAAAATGAATAAAATCCTATATCAAACTGGGGAATTTAGTTATCAAGATAGGGAGAGAATAGTACAAGTAATAGACATTAGTGTACATAACATCTTCAAGATGTTAGTAGAAGGGATAATAGAAAAATCTACCTCAGGGTTGCCATTGTTACGTTTTATC
The DNA here is from genome assembly GCA_034769895.1 of Magicicada septendecula. NCBI lineage: Eukaryota > Metazoa > Arthropoda > Insecta > Hemiptera > Cicadidae > Magicicada > Magicicada septendecula. Next base: position 113,774,547 of record CM068373.1, read on the forward strand.
TGTTTACCCCCCCTTATATAAGCCCTCTTTTACTTACCTTTTTACGCATTCGCCCGGACTTACAAAAAAACAGAAGATTCCCAACTTATAGGTCGCCACCAATATTTTTAAACAAAAGGACAAATATGGAAACCTTAATACATTTTCCTTATACTATAATAGATAATACTATTCCTTATAACCTTATAATAGATAATCCACCTCACCATATTCCAACCCTTTAGTAGTGGTTACAAAGAAAGACTTATCGATAAGACTATGTTTAGACGCGAGACAGGTAAACAAAATAATTGTTCCAGACAGAGAGTCGCCAGAACCGGTGAGTGAAATTCTACAACGTTTCAATGGGACAAAATATATTACGACATTGGATTTAACGGCTGGATATTGGAAAACAGAACTGGAGGAAGGGTCTCACCAGTATGTGGCATTCCTATATAATGGAAGGAACTATCAATTTTGTAGGTTGCCTTTTGGACTAAACGTAAGTGTTTCAATTTTTATTAAATGTTTAGACTACGTATTAGGGAGAGAGATTTTAGAGTTTACAACGGTTTATGTGGACGACATAGTAATAACTTCACCAGATATTAATACACATTGTGAAAGGTTAGATAGAGTATTAAGTAAATTGCATGAGTATGGCATAACTGTCAAGTTTAAGAAGTCAGAATTTTTAAAAGAACAGGTTAATTTTTTAGGCCACATAATTTCAGCCAAGGGTATCAGTACAGACCCTAAGAAGGTAAAGATAATACAAAATTTTCCAGTACCTAAAAATGTGAAACAATTGCAAAGTTTTTTAGGCCTGTGTAATTATTATAGGCAATTTGTAGACAAATATTCTTACTTAACAGTACAATTGGGGCATTTGTTAAATAAAGGTAATTGGTGGCAATGGAGTTTACAAGAACAAACTGTATTTGAGCTAATAAAAAATATAAATTTTTAAACACAGTCATATTAGCTCATCCTAATTTTATAGAACCATTTTACATACATACCGACGCATCGGACATAGCTTTGGGGGTAGAACTATTTCAGTTAGATGGGGATGGTAACCATGTAGTGATAGTAACGGAAAAGGAGGCGCTATCAATAGTTTTCACCTGTAGAAAATTCAGGACGTATTTGTTAGGAAACAAAGTAATAATAAGATCAGACCATCAAGCCTTAACATTTTTGAAAAACTGTAAACTAATGCATGGTAGGTTAGTGCGTTGGATGTTAATACTACAAGACTATGATTTAACCATAGAGTATTGTAGGGGTAAAGAAAACATAGTAGCTGATGTCCTATCTAGAACTGATTTTGATAATAATACTGAAATAGACATGGCAAATACATATAAAATATTTATAATCAAAGAAGTGGAGGGAGTAGTTATGAAAAAATTAATACATAATCTAGCAACAGAACAAGGAAGAGATACAGAACTTGGTAGAATAATAATAGCCTTAAATCGGATACCCAATATACCTAACAAATGGGAAAAACATTTTAGTTTGTATAATAAACATTTATTTCACCGTACAAATGAACAAGGTGATGATTGGAAATTATGTATTCCTAAGGTTATAATACCTGAAGTAGTGAAACATTGTCATTTGAGGTATGGTCATATAGGTCCTAAGAAATGCAGTGACATATTAAAAGAGTCTTGTAAATTTAATAATATGGAAAAAACTGTGCGTAAAATGTTAAAAGTTTGTGAAATTTGTCAGAAAGCCAAAGTAAATAATCATAAGCAGGAGGGTTTAATGCAACATGTAATACCAGACAGTCCTTTAGCAATAGTTGCCGTCGATTTATATGGCCCGCTACCCAAAAGTCGAGGAGGGGTGAATTATTTATTTGTTGTACTAGATGTTTTTACCAAATTTGTAAAATTGTACCCAATTAAAAAAGCTACATCCTTGGTATTAGCTAGAAAGATAGTCAGTGAATACATTGCTGAAGTAGGTAGACCCAAAATAATATTATCGGATCATGGTTCTCAGTTTACGAGCAACACCTGGAGGGAAACATTAGGTTGGGAAAATATTTTAGTTAAACATACATCAGTGTATCATCCCCAATCAAATCCTAGTAAGCGTGTTATGCGGGAATTAGGGTGTATGTTTAGAACCTTCTGCCACCAAAAACATTCACTGTGGGCCACATCTGTGAACAAAATAGAAGGGTACAGTAACTGTAGCTTACATGAGTCCACTAGTTACAGTCCTCATGAGTTAATGTTTCAGAGAAGGCCACCACGCATAATAGAGGAACTAATAAAATTTCCAACGCGAACTGAGGTACCACATGGGGGAAAACTGGTGATTGCCAAGGAGCGGCTTTTGAGTAAAGCAGAACAGCGGAAAAGAAGACATGATAGGAATTTAACACCCATCCAATATGAGGTAGGGCAACTGGTATTAATAAAAAACCACGATCAATCATCAGCTTTGGACAAAGAGATTAAAAAATTCTTCTTATTATACGACGGTCCCTATGAGGTTAGTGAAGTAAAAATGGAGAATGCTTATGTATTAATAGACCTGAAAATCACTGGTAGGATTACTGGTATCTGGGATATCAGTAATGCCGAATTTTGTGTAACGCTAAAGTAAGGATGGGGGAGAAAGAAAAGAAAAAAGTGTTCACCTCTTCCGCTTCAGTCCTTGTGGACGCAACTGGGCGCTACAGTCCAGGGGGGGGGTAATAGTGTGTGTGGAAGGAGGAGTTTAAAATAAGTTCATAATTTAATAAATTATAACAAATTATGTGATGATGGAGAAGGTGGTTACTAGGTTGTTAGTAACGAAATATTAAAGATTAAAATGAGTTACATCAATAATGTAGAGTATGTAATTAATTTTCTGATGTAAACGAATGATGTGTTGACGAGGAGTATTTTATTTTGATGTATTAAGGAGTAATATGAAGGTACTTAACGATTGTTAAGTAAGTAATTTGTTCTAATGTAGTTGATTTAATGTGTTTTACTCTATATAAGGAGTTTGTTAATTTTGAAATGTGAATGGAATATTTATAATGGAAGGTATTTATACGTGGTAATGGAAATGTTTATTTAAAAGTTGATGGGAATGATCAGAGCGATCATTTTGAATTTTGGGGTAAGAGTTAACTAGAGAAGGTTATACAGAATTTTGTGGCCTTTACAGAATAAGTTACTCACGTCCGTAGCATCCTTTAAGCAGACATGTCACCTGGGTAGTGCTAAATGAGTAACAGCATTAGGCTGCTTCCCAAGGCCTAGACCAAATGAAGCGACACACAAAGAAAGATAAGCAAATCTGCTCTTTTAAGAGCAAAATTGACTCACGGCAAAGTTGCAACATTCTTCATTGGAATGCTGGAGGACTGTTGTGTCAAAAAATGACTGAAATAAAGAAAATAATTAAGGACAGAAACATGGATGTTCTAGTAATTAACGAAGCAAATATAACTGTGGATAACATAAAATATTTCAAAATAAGTCAGTTTACTATATTCGGATTGTACAAAAGTAGGCAAGTGGCCAGTGGTATTCTTGTGGCTGTCAGAAATAGTCTGAGATCCAAATTTAAAATAATAAAAGAAATGAATGAGCAAGACAAGTCGGAAATCATAAAGCTTGAAATCTGGAAAGAAAATAAAAGATTAAATATATATGGAATTTACAGCCCACCCAAAAATAAAAATCTTAATCTGGACAACATAAATCTGCAAGAGAAAACTATAATGGTCGGAGACTTTAATGCAGCATCACCATCCTGGGGATACAACTACATAAATGAGGCAGGAAGGGTCGTGGAGGATCTAATTAGCTCCAGCAATATGGAATTGCTTTACAAAACAACAGACATCCCGACATTCTTACACTATTCAGGGACAACAACTAATCCGGACTTAGCCCTAGCCTCAGCAGATATCAGCGACCACGTTTGTAGAACAGTAATAGAGGACCCAGGATGTGGCCATAGAGCAGTGCACCTCACATACAGCTGGAGATGTAGAGTTCAAAAACAAACTGCAAGAACATCATGGAACTTCAAAAAAGCAAACTGGACAAACTTTGGGGATTACCTGGAAGAAAATATCCATCTGATTGATATAGAGGGTAGACCAGGAGAACTGACCAAACAACTTATCAGTCTAATTCTTTCCTCGGCAAAACAAAACATCCCTAGAGGAAAACCAGTTAAGTACAAGCCATTCTGGACATCACAATTAACAGATTTGAAAAAGGTGGAAAAATCCCAAAATCCTGCTGATGTGAAAGAGTGGCGAAGATATGCGGCAGTATTAAGAAGACAAGTATGCGAAGAAAAACGAAAATCATTCACGACGTTCCTGAACAATCTGAACTACCGCACTGATGCTGCCAAAATTTATAAACATATGAACATGCTAAACAACAAATTACTCAAGTCAAGTCAGAGACCTATCATAATAAATGACACAGAAATCACAAACAACAGAGAGATAGCAGAAAGGTTTAATACATTCTATTCAACACAATATAAGATTGCTGCAGAGACTAAAGTCAATGAGAAGAAACTTAAACTCCAAGAAAGGCATCATAATACAAATGCAACTTCAAACATACGGGAGTTATTTGTCAAAAATTTTACAATGGAAGAATTGAAGGAGGCAATAAAAAAGCTTAAAAATGGCAAACAACCTGGACCAGATAGAGTGCACCCTGAATTTCTCAAGAACCTGAAGCCTGCCACATTAAGTACATTATTAGCAATATATAATAAAATATGGAACTCAACAGAATCTCTCCCTTCAGAGTGGACAAAAGCAACAATTGTTCCCATAATCAAGCATGGCAAACCAGCAGACTCAATAACATCCTATAGACTCATTGCCCTTACATCACAATTGGCAAAGGTGCAGGAACAAATGATAGCAACTATATTAACTATTACTTGGAAAGAGAATGACTGCTTGCCCCAGAACAGGCAGGCTTCAGAACAAATCGATCAACATCACACCAAATAGCCTGTTTAACACAAGAAATTAAAAGTGCATTCAACAGAAAGGAAAGTGTCCTTGCGGTCTTCGTAGACTTTAAGGGCGCATACGATACGGTATGGAGGGACAAACTGATAAATAAAATAAGGCACCTTAACATCACAGAAAACACGTTTAATTGGTTCAAGAGATTTTTGAAACAGCGCTGGATTTCAACAAGATACAACGACAGCCATTCCAAGTACAAACAAGTAAAAATCGGCCTACCACAAGGAGCTGTGAATAGTACATTCCTCTTTAATATTTATATAAATGACTTGGTCAAATGAGTGAAAGTGGTTGAAGGAATACAGACGTGAATGTTTGCCGATGACGTGCTCATCTGGGCCAGGGGATCAAACAAGAAAGGACAGGACATCACTCTACAAAAGAACATGAACAAAGCCCTCCTCAGCCTGCAAAGGTGGGCAGAAGAAAACAACATGCAGATTAATGCAGAACAGTCTGTTTACCAGTACTTCTCATTGAAACAAAGAAACCCTGACTTTTCACTAAAAGTAGGGGAGAACTTCCTACAGAAATCTGAAAATACTCGTTACCTGGCTGTTAACCTGGATAATAAGCTTAACTGGACACACCACATTGACAGCATAACTAAGAAGGTAAACAAACGAACAAACCTTATAAAACGTCTCACCGGAGTATCACAAGAAGTTCTAAACATGACGTATAGAACATACATCAAGCCAGTAATAACTTATGGCAGTGAAGGAACCATCACAAGCACTACTGCAAATGAAGGCAGACTAGAACGTTTGCAGACCAACATCCTAAGACTCATCACAGGTGGCGTTAAATCAACTCCAGTTACAGCATTACAACTATATACAGGCAACAAACCAATAACAAAGGAAATTAAGCAACAGGCAGCACTGCTAAACCTCAGAATTAAATCACTGCCTGAGAAGTCATGGGTTCATGAGAGGATGGAACCACAGAGACTCAAAACGCAAAAGATCTGGCTAAACCAAAGTAGCAACTACCTTCAATACCACAGCATACCAACAGCAGTTAATAAAGTGATCCCCTTGGAAAATCCACTCGACTTTCATAGGTATGAAGTACATCTCAGTCTGATAGAAGATGTTAAGAAGAAGACAAGATCTCCAGAAGAACTAAAACAGATAACGCTAACAACCATCAATGAGAGATTTCCGGAGGAAAACTGGCTACGTGTATACACTGATGGATCTTTGCTGGATAAAGTGGGTTGTGCTGGAGCAGGAGTGTTCTCCTCATTGTTTTCTCACTATATTGCAGTGGGACAAAATAAATCAAGTTATGACGCTGAAGTAGAGGTTATCAAAGTGACATTGCAAAACCACATTTGGAGGCCAAGTTCCTTTTCAAAAGCTGTCCTTTTAGTGGACTCTAAGTCTGCCATCCAGGCAACATTCTCTAATACAGGAGCAACATCCAGGAGCACACTGGAAGCAAGACGACTCACCAGGCAGCTTACAGCACTTAACAAGGAGATAGTTATTCAGTGGATCCCATCTCACATAGGCATCTCGGGAAATGAGACAGCGGACACCTTGGCAAAGCGAGGGACAATGCTCTACCACCGGGAAAGTACCCACGACTTCAGCACCCTAAGAAGACTGATGACAAGGAAAACAAACTCTCGCTTCCTGGAAGAAGCAGGAAACATATCAGAAAGAAAAACATGGTCAGGGATTGAACAGTTATGGAATAACAACTGTAGAAAATCCAGGAAGGAAGCAGTCACCAACTTTAGACTGGAAACTGGCCATGACTGTCTCTCAGCGCATCTCTACAAATTAAAAATTTCCACCACAGAAGAATGTGTATTGTGCAGGAGAGAATACTCAAAAATGAACAAAAATCATCTATTGGAGTGTGTGAAGCTGAACCGGGAAATGCAAGAACTCAGAAATTACAGTGGTCTTTATTGGGAAGCTCGGTACCAAATTGGTTAAATGTACCAAGGGGGAGCCATTGGACTAAGTATTCATCCATATGTAGGAGGAAAAAAAAACTCAGTACTTCTTAACGCAAACCAACACAGCTAAGGGGAACCAGATCAGTTAGGGATATGTTATTATACCAGGCCACTATTTGATATTTTTTGATTTCATGTTTCAGTGCCAAGTGATGCTGTGGCAGCGGTCCTGTGCTGGCCTGCGTGTCAGAGCAGGAGCGTCAAGTGCCGGTCTGGCCTTGCGGTGTTGGGATCTCGAAAGAGAAGTCCAGTAAGGTCATTCAGGTACAGTCACAGTCACTGGACCAGGGGTACGTTAACCACAATTTTGAATAAAATGTAAGGGGGTTGTGGCGACATATCTTGGCTGATCCCTTTAGAAAGTATGTCAATGAGAGCTTTTATGCTTCGGCATAAATCCTCTCATTGGGGGGGGGGGTATTGTAATGGGTCTAAATTTACCTAAATTTTATTGTATAAATCCATAAATTCTATAACATGTAAAGATGAGGCCCCTTTGAGGTGACGCGATAGCCAGTAAATAATTTCCATGGCCATATATGGTTATGAGATTATAACAAAAATCTAGCCAAGTTAAAAAGGTGATGTTAGGATCAGCGAAACTCTTCAATGCTGAGGATGAGACGAATAGTGGGGAGCGGGGTGAAGCAGTTTGAAGACGCACCAAACAGAAATTTGTAACACTGAACGCCAGTCGACCACCATCTTTTGCACTGTGCAGTAGGAATCGCGGGCGCCCGCATAAACAGCATAAGACGTAAATTGAACAATGTGTGATTTCAACCAGTTTTAGACTTTTCAAAAAGTATAAATAATGTATTAACCAGTGATAAAATAAAATAAACAAACAGTTCGGCCGTAAGATATAAAAGTGTAAAACAGCAAACAGTGCACGCCACGAGGAGACGCCCCAGGTGTCGAACTTCTACGCATCAACAGAAAAGTAGACATTTCAAAATAATTCAAATACTGGCTTTTTCATAAATTATAAAGTTGAGCTCAACCAAAATCAAAAAAGTATGTAAATGTGTATGATTGTGTGTGTGTGAAAAATATGCATATAGGCCTAACCAGAAGTGTTGAGTTTGCATAACCTTTTTATATACGTATTCATATTTTGTAATAATTATGGGAAATCAATTTTATGCCTTAAGGCGGAATAAGGGTGTTCATGATCTTTTTTATGTTCTCGAAGAAAAATAAATAATGTTATATTTTATTTGATTTGCGCATTGTTATTTCTATTTGCCAACTGTTCTCTGCCTAAGTATACTAAACGAATGTCTGGATTATACCTTACAGATAAAAAATAATATTAAATTAATAAACAATTACTGAGTAACACTACACTCTGTACATCTGGTAGTCTGTGTCTCTGTTCCATACAGTGTCTGCTCCAGACATAGGTCATTAACAGTCTTTCCCTTATTGAAATATTCAGTTTGGCAATATACAAAATTCAGTATATTTTCTAGCAGAAAGGCATTTTTGTAATTGCAAAATCACTAGCTTTCATTTCTTTTCTGCAAGTGCCATAGTTCATTATTGTGCTACCCTTGGAGTTAAAGTACTCCAGTTCTTCCAGTGTTCACCTATTATTCTTCTATTTTATTATTACATTTTTTTCTGTCTCTACCATTTGCACTGTCTTTTCAGCCATGTATTTCAAAATGCACAGCTGCATTTTCATTAACTGCTCAACTTAATTTCCAATATTTTTTCTAATATTGTCAAGTGATTGTCCTCAGCTTTCTGCTTATGTTCTTCTCTTTGTTGTCTTTCTGCTTCTTCCGCCTTCTATTGTTGTTATTCACTTTGTCGTCTTTCTACTTCTTCCACTTCTTACCATCATTCTTCTATTCATTGTCACTCTGTTCTTCCACCTCCTGTTGGTGTTCTTCTTTTGTTGGTCATGTGTTTAGAATGGCAGCGCTTGGAAAGCTTCCATCATCTTACTGATATCCGTGTTGTAACGTTACATAACCCATGCCCAAATATGATAACACAATCACCCCACTCTAAAGGTCAGAAATGGGTATTATGTACCTAGCTATAGAATACTTTATACTACAGAACACTATAAACAATAACAAAGTGAGATATAGTGTACATAGTGAGAGGGTAAATTGTTAAAAAGGAGCATCTCACAGATTTATACTGTAGATGGAAAAACAATCAATTGTAGCAGTGGACTATATTGCTGCTGACAAATTTTGTATTTTGTTTGCATTTTGTATAATTTGTATTGTGTAGGCCACAAAGGTCGTGTACCTAGGTATAATTTTTGTGTTTAATATAATAATTGTGTTTAAATATAAGATAACCCAGTGTTAGGTATAAAATAATAATAATATAAAATAATACTATGTAAGTAAGATGGCATAGGAAAATAGTTTAGAGTAAGGATACTTCAAGCAAATAATAAATAATAAATAAATACAATTGAAGGAAATTAAAATATTAAAGACCTATGTATAAGCTTAAGAGAAAATAGAAAGAAAAACCTTAGATAAATTAAATTGGATTATAAACAAAATTAAAAAAGGATTATTTTTCTATAAAGAAGAAATAAATTTATAATAATTAATAATACCCTATATACTCAAAAGTATATAGATTCACCAATAAAAAACGATAAAAAATTCTTGGTTACTACGAGTAACCAACTAACAAGATTTGAATTAATTGTTAAAACGATTGGGAAGTGAACGTTTGAAAAAAGTGTAATGCCTATTTAAAATTTGAAAATTTATGAATACTTTCGGAATAAACAGTGCGAAATTCAATAAAAATTGACAAGAGATGTACACCTTCTATTAGAACTTCTTCAAGTAGCACCATCCAAGCCCTTTATTTGAAGAAATTTTGAGAAAACTTAACGACTGGTTCCAGGCCTAGTATCTAGCACTTCGAGATTTTGGTGAGACCATATCCTAGTAAAAATTAACTAAATTACAACTCAACTATAACTTCTAACACTAGAAACAGCACCATATAAGTAAACACTTCAGGAAAAGAGGTGAAACAAACTTTATTATTTTTTGTTAACCAAAAAATCTGCATAACGGATCTCTGTGAATTTTCAGCCGCCATTAAATAATTCCGTGTTTGTAGCAAAGAACATAACCTGTACTCTGGCGGATAAACCCGGAACTACATACTAAAGAAAAAAAACAAATCTAATCTATTTTTTTATGTAAAGTTTGGTATTAAATTATTCATTTCTGACTGTCTCATAGCACAAAGAACTTACAATTAACCCTGGGAAATTAATAAATTAATTCTTTATTGTTTTATATTTTATAAAGGATAAAAATATTTTGTTATACTTTCTATGTTTACCAAATAAGATCGAACTAATGTTGTGTAGACAGGGAGAATTGATTATAACTTTTTCTATTGGGAGAAGATAAAAACAGTGCATTTAATAAATAAATACCATGAATACTTTGTTATAAATAATAAAATGCGTATTATTTTCAGTAAAGGGTAGTTGTTTACAGAGTGTCAGGAGACAAAGAAGAGGACGAACAACCAGAAAATATTACAGACAACTGGTGTTAATTTAACCTCCAATTTGTTTGTAAACGTCAAAATCAGCTGGTCTCATGAGCGGAGAAATTTAAATTAAGTAATTGTATGCCAAGAGGATAATACCTTTTGCACTCTCTCTCGTAACTACGGTCAAACAACTTCATTGAATTCTCCCAAATCACACACACTCGATTTCATTTTTTTGGAACTGTAAACATAAAATATAACGAATTCTGTGACGATCGCAAGAGTGACGATAAGATCTAACGATACTATCCGATTTATCCCGCGAGACGTTACAAGATTGGCGAACCCAACAGTGGGTCTAATAAAATATTTTTTCATTAAACAATTACTGTGACTCTCATTAAAGCGAGATTTTCGAAGGGCAAATAAAACTTAGATTTAATTAACGATAGTACATAAAAAGACTCTGAGAGAGATCTCGTGAGACGTTACAAGATGACGCTAACAACGTGAGGCTAATAAAATAAAGAAATAATTATAGTGACGATCGCAAAAGGTAAAAAAGACTCTGAGAGAGATCCCGCGAGACGTTACAAGATGGCGCTCAACTAAAAAGGGCTTTAATTAGGAAAGAAATTTTGAGATATTCGACAAAATAATATCACAAAAACCTAATTTTCGTCGGCAGCTATGAGAAAACAAGAAATGCATAATACCAGAGGCAGATCGAAGAAGTGGGCAGAAGACAAGAAGAAGGAAGAAGGTGGACAGGAACGAGAAATAGAAGTAGTCACGAACAGTGAAATAGAACAACAGATAGGCGATAAAGAAGAAACTGAAGCAATTATGGACACGGAAAGGAAATGATTGAAGAGGATGCCCAAAGGGATCAACCAGATAAAGCGGAAGCCAGAAGAGAACCAGATTGGCAAGAAATGATGAGGCTAATGATGGAGAAAATAGATGAAAATTTTAAGGAAAACTCAAGGAAACAAAATGAAACCTTGAGCGAAAAATTTTACAAAATAGATGAAAATTTTAGGAAACAGGAGGAAACTTCAAAGGAACAAAACAAACAAACCAATGATAAAATAGATGAAATTCAGGAAAGTTTAGTAAAACAACTAAACGAAAAAATTGAGACCATTCATGGAGATATCAGAGAAACCATGAATGAACAAAACCGTAAAATGGAGAATTTCAATAAGGAGATATGGGAAACTTTCGGGGAGAAGTTTGAAAATGTTAACACACTTAGCCAAAGAGTAGATACATACAAGGAGGAGACAAATAAGCAAATGGACAGTGGTTTCAAGAATTTGAATGAAACATTAGACAGCACTTCAGCAGGTATTAAAGTAAGTCCGAATACAGAAGAGAGCATGAAGGAAATAGAAATTAGGGAATACCAAGGTGTAATAGTATTGGAAAATAAAAATAGCCACAACAAAGAGGATAATCAATACCTGGAAAAGAAGACCAAGAAAATAAGAAAAACATGTAGAAAGAAAATCATAAATACAAGGGAAGAATGGGAGATGATTACAGGTGGATTAATTAATGTATTTAACCTTCCAATTAACGAACAGAGGGAGTTAATTAAGTTTAGATATCAGTTAAATATGTTGACGATTGAAGTGCATCAGAAGATATCAGTCATATCATCAAGAAGGAATATATCATTAAAAAATTTGGTAAATCATCCAGAGGAAAGAGGGAATGGAATGATATTAAAAATGAGTGAATATGTTATGTCAGAGGAGGTACAATACCTGTTAGTTAAAAAGGAACGAACAATGACGGAAGGCCGGTACTTAAATGAAGATTTCATAGCAGCAAAGTGGGAGAGCCAGATGGTAAGGAGATTATCAAGGAGAGAATTAATTCCGAACACCCCAGTAATCCGAGGAAAGGGAGTACCTGAGTTAATGGACCATGGTTAAACTAAACAATAACCAACCAGAAAAAGGGGACTGATTTTCTGATACCGACCAAGCAACCATTGGAAAGAAAAACCCCAAAATTCAAAAAAAGTGTAAGTACAACTTACTTAAGATATTTTGCAACCATTTGATAAAATAAAAAGACAAACCACCAAGAAAAGTAAGAGAACAGATTATTAAATAATAATTATAAATAACTGATTTAAAATGGAATAACAGGAAAAATAATATTTTGATGGTAACAAACAGAAGAAAAAATAAATAAATAAAAACAATTGATGGTAACGTGCTCAAATAAGAAGAATAACGAATAATTCAATGACTACAATGAAACTAAAGATTGATGATAGTTAATACAACTACAATTTAGAATTTCTTGGAGTGGAAAATGATATAGGAAGAAATGATACGGAGAAAATATGTCACAAAAAGGAAAGTTAAAAGGATTTTAAAATAATGCCTATCAATAATGTTATATGCTATTAGTTAATGAAAAAGAAGAAGGAATCAAGAAGAAAAAGAAATATATAATTAAATGCAAACAGCAATAGTATGAAGAATCCCAAAAGTGTTTAGTATTAGTCGCTAATCGACTACTTATAAGTTTCTTATTGTAATGAATTGACCGTAGAAATGTTCCGGCAATAATTTTCCTGAGCAGGGATGATGTTCCCCTGGTCTCAGAAGGTGTAAGGATGGACAGCGGAGTAATGGACCCAAAGTGGCCACCCGAACTGAACCACCGCACAGGATAGGGAAAAATGTTAGGGAAATTGAATATTTAAGGGATAATGATAAAATTGCTGAAAAGAGTGATATTAGATTCCAGAAGTATGAATGAAGAAAACAGAAGAAAGATAGCAGACAGAAGCTTAATTGAGAAAGCGAATTTATAGAAGCAAATAGAAATATAAGTGTTAAAACAAGTTTTTTATGATTAGTGTGACCAGCCCTTATCAAGTAATATGTGAAGGACCAATACCCAGAGAAATTAAATCATTGACGAATATGCCTCCAAGAGAGAGAGAGAGAGAGAGAGAGAGAGTTGAATATAAAATCCAGCTTATTACCATTAACCGAATAACAGGTGTATAAACAATCAGAAAGGAAAAGATATCATGAAGAATAAGGCAAGAATACGAAGATTGAAGAGTTCAACAATTTATTTTAAAACCAGTAAACAAAAATAAATCTGTTCTAGCGGGGGGGGAGGGGGGCTTTATGTAACGTTACATAACCCATGCCCAAATATGATAACACAATCACCCCACTCTAAAGGTCAGAAATGGGTATTATGTACCTAGCTATAGAATACTTTGTACTACAGAACACTATAAACAATAACAAAGTGAGATATAGTGTACATAGTGAGAGGGGAAATTGTTAAAAAGGAGCATCTCACAGATTTATACTGTAGATGGAAAAACAATCAATTGTAGCAGAGGACTATATTGCTGCTGACAAATTTTGTATTTTGTTTGTATTTTGTATAATTTGTATTGTGTAGGCCACAAAGGTTGTGTACCTAGGTATAATTTTTGTGTTTAATATAATAATTGTGTTTAAATATAAGATAACCCAGGGTTAGGTATAAAATAATAATAATATAAAATAATACTATGTAAGTAAGATGGCATAGGAAAATAGTTTAGAGTAAGGATACTTTAAGCAAATAATAAATAATAAATAAATACAATTGAAGGAAATTAAAATATTAAAGACCTATGTATAAGCTTAAGAGAAAATAGAAAGAAAAACCTTAGATAAATTAAATTGGATTATAAACAAAATTAAAAAAGGATTATTTTTCTATAAAGAAGAAATAAATTTATAATAATTAATAATAGCCTATATACTCAAAAGTATATAGATTCACCAATAAAAAACGATAAAAAATTCTTGGTTACTACGAGTAACCAACTAACAAGATTTGAATTAATTGTTAAAACAATTGTGAAGTGAACGTTTGAAAAAAGTGTAATGCCTATTTAAAATTTGAAAATTTATGAATACTTCTGGAATAAACAGTGCGAAATTTAATAAAAATTGACGAGAGATGTACACCTTCTATTAGAACTTCTTCAAGTAGCACCATCCAAGCCCTTTATTTGACGAAATTTTGAGAAAACTTAACGACTGGTTCCAGGCCTAGTATCTAGAACTTCGAGATTTTGGTGAGACCGTATCCTAGTAAAAATTAACTAAATTACAACTCAACTATAACTTCTAACACTAGAAACAGCACCATATAAGTAAACACTTCAGGAAAAGAGGTGAAACAAACTTTATTATTTTTTGTTAACCAAAAATTCTGCATAACGGATCTCTGTGAATTTTCAGCCGCCATTAAATAATTCCGTGTTTGTAGCGAAGAACATAACCTGTACTCTGGCGGATAAACCCGGAACTACATACTAAAGAAAAAAAAACAAATCTAATCTATTTTTTTATATAAAGCTAGGTATTAAATTATTCATTTCTGACCTTCTCATAGCACAAATAACTTACAATTAACCCTGGGAAATTAATAAATTAATTCTTTATTGTTTTATCTATCTATACATAGTATAAAGTAAAGTCGGTCCGTTTTCTCTCTGTGTTTGAAATCGCTAATCTCAGGAAGTACTGAACGGATTTTATTCAAGTTTTTGCCAATAGATAGAGTGTCTATCGAGGAACATTTATGTGTATAATTAATACATATATGTTGTACATTAGCTTAGCTATCACGGTTTATGTCAAGTAAGTGGTATAGTTCACATCTTATATATAAAAATGAATGTTTCTTTGTTTGTCCCGTATGCGTTCCTATACAATTCATCCGATTGCGATGAAACTTCGGTGAGTTGTTGTGCGCACGCCCGCGAAGGTTTCTGTATTTTTTTCGATGGGGTCCTTTGGGGGGTTCTTTGGGGTCTTCCACATCTCCTCCTAAACCACTGGACCGATTTCAACCAAACTTGGCACAAATATTTTACGCAATGGGAGAACCAACATAGGGTAGGTGTTTTTTCGATGGGGTCCTTTTGGGGGTTCTTTGGGGTCTTCCACATCGCCTCCTAAACCACTGGACCGATTTCAACCAAACTTGGCACAAATATTTTACGCAATGGGAAACCAACATAGGATAGGTGTTTTTTCGATGGGGTCCTTTTGGGGGTTCTTTGGGGTCTTCCACATCGCCTCCTAAACCACTGGACCGATTTCAACCAAACTTGGCACAAATATTTTACGCAAAGGGAGAACCAACATAGGACAAGTGTTTTTTTTTATACGATCCTTTGGGGGGTCCTTTGGGGTCTTCCACGTCTCCACCTAAACCATTGGACCGATTTCAACCAAACTTGGCACAAATATTTTACGCAACGGGAGAACCAACATAGGACAGGTGTTTTTTTCGATACGATCCTCTGGGGGGTCCTTTGCGGTCTTAAAAAACTAATAGATCTGGTTACTATGGCAACCCAATAGAATAGATTCTGTTCTAAATATATTATCGCATTAAATTGAAGACCACGCAAACGAAGTTGTGGGCAACAGCTATTTATTTTTAAGAAGCCTACTTTAATTGAACTTTATTAATTAAACTAACATTTTCATTACGTACAATGTGAAACTCCGTAGCGAAGCACGGGTATTCTGCTAGTATTTTATAAAGGATAAAAATATTTTGTTATACTTTCTATGTTTACCAAATAAGATCGAACTAATGTTGTGTTGACAGGGAGAATTGATTATAACTTTTTGTATTGGGAGAAGATAAAAAACAGTGTATTTAATAAATAAATACCATGAATACTTTGTTATAAATAATGAAATGTGTATTATTTTCAGTAGAGGGTAGTTGTTTACAGAGTGTCAGGAGACAAAGAAGAGGACGAACAACCAGAAAATATTACAGACAATTGGTGTTAATTTAACCTCCAATTTGTTTGTAAACGTCAAAATCAGCTGGTCTCATGAGCGGAGAAATTTAAATTAAGTAATTGTATGCCAAGAGGATAATACCTTTTGCACTCTCTCTCCTAACTACGGTCAAACAACTTCATTGAATTCTCCCAAATCACACACACTCGATTTCATTTTTTTGGAACTGTAAACATAAAATATAACGAATTCTGTGAGGATCGCAAGAGTGACGATAAGATCTAACGATACTATCCGATTTATCCCGCGAGACGTTACAAGATTGGCGAACCCAACAGTGGGTCTAATAAAATATTATATCATTAAACAATTACTGTGACTCTCATTAAAGCGAGATTTTCAAAGGGCAAATAAAACTTAGATTTAATTAACGATAGTACATAAAAAGACTCTGAGAGAGATCCCGCGAGACGTTACAAGATGACGCTAACAACGTGAGGCTAATAACATAAAGAAATAATTATAGTGACGATCGCAAAAGGTAAAAAAGACTCTGAGTGAGATCCCGCGAGACGTTACAGTGTTTGAAAATTAATGACCATGTACACTACTCTTTTTTGAAATGTTCTCTGTTTCCACTGTTAAAGGTTGTGTAGCACTTGTGACCCACTGTTACATAGGTCACACAGATCGTCATGTTGTTCAGTGGAAACAGAATAACTGACACTAATGAAGTCACGAATTACAAACTTTAATTAGACACAAACAAAAAATTAAAATCAACAAGGCACTATTATAGAATAATTCAAGTTGAATTTGTCCAACAATAAATGTCACCTTATTACAGTTTTGCACTTATTAACATAACGATCACTTCCAACCAAACCGCCACAATAACTTCAATCCCCACATAAATATTGCCAGTTCTAAACTGAAACTGGGATGCTTCAAAATCCAGTATAAATACCTCTGCCATACTACATTGTAGTATGATGGTGAGCCTGGGTGCTGGTAGAGTAAGTAAACATCTGGAAGGGGCATTGGCATCTTGCGTGACCCAGAACAGTCCACAATGTTATGTAATTCTGCCATGCAGAATGATTTCAAAATGACTAGAACAGTCTTCCACACTCATGTAGACACTCAACGACATGATATTATGTATTTTTCTCAGCGTACCAAATATAATCAACTCTCCTTACTGCAGTTATTAATTAATTTTATATACGTTAACTCTATTTAATATTACCAATTACATAGAAAAATCAGTACTCAGTGGTTTAAATTTAAAAACTGCACTGGTTTATACCTTCTCACACGCAAAGAGAACAGGCGCCGTTGCCAGACCCAGCTTCAGATCCGCAGCTGTTGGTTTGCCCATTGTATCCGACGATGACACAAAGTCCAGTAGATCATCGACCAACTGAAATGCAAGTCCAATATTACGCCCATACTGGAAAGCTATATCTGACAGCTGTTCATCGGCTCCAGCAAGAATTGCCACCTACAACAATCGTGAAAGTCAGCACAGCTTAGAACTACAGGTCATGTTGAAAAATGTAAATAGTTGCATTTATATAGTATTCAGTTTCAGTTTAATATTTCAGTATTTCAGAATAAACTGTATTTAATCGTAGCAGATTCAATGTTTACGAACTGAATGAGATTTTCATGGTCTGCAGAAACCAACATGTCAACTGTAGCACCTGTCTTGAACTGTGCACAGGCTTCACCTATCACTGGTATACAGTTGTTTGATAACAGCAAGCTGCATATTTCGCTTGCCACAAGACAGCATTAGAGCTGCAGTGAGCGGAAGTGAAGCAGACAAGTGATTCCTCGTTGTCAACCTCGCTACTAGTCACTTATGCGCCACATTTATAGCCGAAAATTCTAAAATACAATCTGAAGAATTTCATTTAAGTCAGCTTCACTGATCTAATAAACTTCAATTCTGGTGACATCATTTTCTAAGAACTCTTAGGAAAAGAGGTTATAGACAAACGGAGTCATCAGAAATGAAGTTTCTTAGATCAGTGAAAGGCAGTGTTAGGGGAGATGAGATATGAAATGCAACCATTATACACAAATGAACATTCAATTGTTTGACTACAGGTGGAAACGCATAAAGAAAGATTGAAAGAACAGGTATCCAAAATGCAGAAAGAAAGGATTCCAAAGCTGACCTTGAATTATCACCTGATAGGTAGAAGACCGAGGATTAGATGAATAGACAGGGTGAAGCTGCCTAACCTTGAAAGGGCAGAAGAAAAATAATTTCCTTTGCAAAAATTAAATACAATTGTCTTTTAATATTCTGATCTATAAAAAGGATATCTAATGACAGAAATACTTACTGTAACGAGTTTTAGAAACATCCATGTGGCAACACCACTTTTGAGTTTCTTGATTAGGAATGATTTAATTGAAGCTTCAAGGAATCTGTCAAATTATTAGAAATTTTACTAGCCATATTCACAGTTGAGACAGGACTATATTTTCTTAATTTTAAAAGCAGTGAAAATGTTTTTTCAGTTCACTCAGTGTACAAGGATCCCTGAATCCCCTAGCTATGTTTTCATTCAAGTAACCTTCAATGCCAGGGTGGTACAGAATTCTGGGTACCAGAAAGTTCAGTGAAAGCAGTTTATAAACAGAAGAAGAAAAAAAGGGTTTGTCTCTTCTTACATTTGATATTACACACGTATTTACTATTTTGTAGGTAATTATTTGGTTTTAAATCTTCCAAAATTTGTTAATATTAAAAAATAGACAACTAATTATTTATTTATTTGAAGATAAACATATACAATTATTTTAAGTTGATGTTGGTGACAACACACTGGGTTAGAACTAACAGGCTGAGGACCAGAATATCTAAAAGTAATCTAATTTGAAGAAATGGACCATGGTTTAATATTAATTTAGTTTTGTAGGAACTATTTTACCTGCAAACTGCCACTGATAAATTACAGCACATTTGAAACTTTTATGAGGAAACACTTAGAACGCTGGTGCCAACTGCCCACTTCCCCAGTCAACAGTATACAATTATATAATAAATGATACGGTACGCAAAAAATAAGTAATTGCAACAGTATACAACTGCCACTGAATGCAATGTGTTAGATTAAATTGGATTTTTTTTTGTCACGAAAAATTGTGTTATAAACTATAGTACCGTAGACTGTTGATACAACTAATAGTCTTCTGAAGACTCGGAAGAAGAAAATGAAAATTCATTCTGACAGCATAAAGGTTTAATTGTTTAAACTTTTAAAGCAGTGCCTAAGATGACAAGTGTTAAAGCAGACAGGTGCTGTACACAGTACATTTAACACTTTTGTTAAATGGGTCTATGTCTATCACAGGCTTGACGTACTCATCTGTGCCATGCCCATGAACTATCAATGGTTCAATGGTTGTTCTGTATGGCCAAAAAGGATTATCTACAATTCTTTTGAATGTTAACTGTAATGCTGTGCACTCTATCGACAAACAGAAGCAGTTTTTATTTGCTATAATCAGTGCAAACTGATTTTATTTCAATTAAAATTTTTGATTGTTGTAGTTCAGCCACATAGTGTATCAATAATAAAACTGCTATTCTGCATGTTTGGTGTTTGTATTTATAGGTTACTGTACATAATTTTAAAATAATTGTCAGAATAGCTTACTTCTGCAAGTATAATATTTGAAGTTTTATTAGTATATATAAAAGCCTGATGCATGTTTAACAGAGTAATCTATCTTCAGAGGTTTCAATTTGAATTAACAAATTATTAGTTTTGATTTGATTATAATAAAAACTAATGCCATAACCGATTATATTTCAATTAACATTTTTGATTATTGTAGTTCAGCTACATTCTGTATCAATAATAAACATCAATTTCCAAACATTCAAAATGTTGAATTAATAAAAAACATACAAGAAACATTAAGAATTTCTGCAGAAAAAAACAAATATCTCATGAACATTAAAAATACGCCAAAACTCCTGGTAACAGATATTGTCGAATAGAGATGGAGCAAAAATTTATGTACGGAGAAATAATTCAAGAGAATGGTTTAGAAAAATCTGCTACAGAAGAAAGGATTCATAAGATGGAAAGGGTATATGGTATAACTAAAGATATTTATAATAAAAAGTGCATATCTAAAAAGCGAAAATAAGGCATTACAGTACAGTAGTGAAGCCAGAATGATTATAAGCAAGTGAATGTCTAGCATTGAATTATAATTTAGA
The DNA here is from genome assembly GCA_034769895.1 of Magicicada septendecula. NCBI lineage: Eukaryota > Metazoa > Arthropoda > Insecta > Hemiptera > Cicadidae > Magicicada > Magicicada septendecula. The sequence continues at coordinate 113,795,099 of CM068373.1, forward strand.
CTGTAACGTGTCAAAATTGGGTTATTTTATTTATTGAATTTCTGGGGTATTTGTATTGTATTTTATTTTATTTTATTTTTCGGGGCTTAAAAAATATTGGGCAAACTTGAATTCCTTTGTAACAGACCACGTGTAGAAAACAGTGTTGAAACAAAAGCAAGACGCAGTAATCAGTTGCGAAACCAGGCAGAGAATTTGTACCACCCTCAATTTCTCAGAACTGTGCGTGAATGTGACGGTGCACGCACGCAGTGAAACAAGTATGCACGCTGTTGGGACGCCAAGAGAAACAAACGACGCTGTAAAAAATGGTGCCGGAACGAACAATTTGTGAGATGAACAAGCCGACCTACAGGAAACTTAGCTAAGGACCGCCTACTGTTAGTGACGACGACAGACCAGCAGTGCCTAGAGATCGTCGACACAGTTTGCTGTTATAACCACTATGTTTCATGAATAAAGTCGATAGAACACAGCAAATCAACTTTTAACGGCGACGAAATCCTTTGGCTATGAACAGTAACTTCCTGCCGCTCAACACAGGACGCTGCCCAGTCTTACTCTATACGTGTCGGCCGACACACAGGGCCAAGTAGGCTCTCTACAAAATTTTTTATTTTTACCAGTAATAAAGTGCTATAACAATAAAGATTTGTATGACCGCGGTCAGGTAAAAGTGCAGAACATACCCAGAGATTTTCCGGACACTAAAAAGAAGTATACCAGAACAATGAGTGTGCGCGAAGACCGCGTGGCCGGCGTGGGGGGAATATTATTATAAAAATGTTAAGGGTTGAATAAATTTTGTGTGTGTTTGTGTGCGTGCAAAATATGCAGGCTGGGCAGTCTTTGTGTGTGTGTGAGTAAATAAAATAAGGTAAGCGTTAGTATAAGTTAGAATAATAGTGGTGATCATGTAATAAGCAAAGAATCAATTCTTACGAAAACATTTCATAAGCAGTAAAATTTGTAACAATTTTAAATAATGCTGAATTAAATTAAATTATCAATTCTCTTCATAACAATGTGTAGAGTTAGTTATTTCGATAACCCATGAAACACATGTTTGTATCTAGCGTTCGTACGAAACAATCCTGGACCCAGACAAACGAAACTTTCAAGGTGGGTGGGAGTTGTATTTATGTATTTTATATATTTAGTGGTGTATTTGAATATCACAAATGGCGCCCGAACAGGGACAGTTTTATTAATTAAAAAACTACATTAGTAAAAACCGTACCTACAGAAAAGATACAAACATGTTTTTGGGGTTAGCGGAATAAAATAAAAGGTGTGTTATTCGCATGAAATTGGCTATACAATATCTTATATATTGAATATATTATATGTAAGCACAAGTATCAAGTATAAAAATAAGAATGTCAGATAGCGAAAATAACGTAAATGACACAACTAGTGTCGCAAATCTTGATGAATCAAACATGAGTGATTCTGAAACACATTCGACTCAAAGTGCGAGTCAAAATAAAATAGAAATAAATGTAACAGACCAAAACAATGTAACTGAAGATTCGGGGATTCAAATAACCCCAATTTTGAGTAGGGAGTGTACAACTAATAATGAAGAAGTCAGCTTCACTGACAGTAATGCAGAAATAACTGAATCAAAAATAATGACAGGTGTCGAACATCAATCGACACCTATTTCAGTCAACCAAAATAAGAAGTCCAATGAGGACAATATACTGACACGATTGTATAATATGATGTATAGTAATTTTAGTGAACTAAGAGGCGATTTCAATACAAAATTCAAGGAACAGAAGAGTGACTCGGACGCTAAATTCAATGTATTAAAAAATCAGAATAATGAATTAGATATGAAAGTCAATGTACAGAATAGTAAATTTGATATTATAAATAGTCGTTTTGATGAAATTAATATACAGAACGCTAAGTTTGAGGTTAATATGAATAAGCGTCTAAATGAAATGGATGAACGCTTTGACACTATTAAAGAACAAGTGATAGGTTCAGTAAATGAACGATTAAATAATCATATCATTAATGTAAACAAACAAGTGTCAGAGACAGTCAAAATACAAGTTAATGAGCAAATCCAAGAAATAAAAGACACTTTTGAAAGTAAAATAAATCAGTGTAACGTTGAGAGTGAATATAAATTTAATTATGCAGTAGAGAAAATAGAAGAAGTTAGAGATAACATTAAGACATATGAAACTAATACTAAGGTCAAAATCAATGAAATAGAAAGTAATTGCAAAACAGAGATACAAGCTATACAAAATACAGTAAATACCATAGATAAAAGTAATAAACAATTTGAATATTTAAATAATGATAAATTTGTGTCAATTGAGCAGAGCATAGTTAATGTTAAAGATGAACTGAATATAGCTATAAATGAAAAACTTAATAGGGTTACTGAACAAATAGTCATCACTAAAGATGTGAATAGCGATATTGATTTGGAGTTGTTTAATTGTGAAAACAGGGGGGTACACCCTATGCAGTTTTTGAATAGAGTCAGAGAGTTTAATCAGTTTTGTAGAAGTAGCTGGGAGGTACAATTGTTAAAAATAATGAAGTGTTTTAGAGGGAATTCCGCGGTATGGGCGGAGGTGCATAAAGTAGACTGGGTAAATTATCAGTGTTTTGAGACGGCTTTTAGAGAGAAATATTGGTCGGAGGAGGAACAAAAAATATTACGGAGTAAAATTATGGGACCAGGTAATTTTGGTACCCAAGGGGGTAACGTAACTATGTACGTAATGCGACTATATAATGAGGCAAAATATTTAGAGCCACCGTTACCGTTTCGGTCATTCGTCCGTCATATAAGTAAGCATTTACCGAGAGAAATACAAATTACGTTAATGACTCGAGAGATTATAGAAATCATGGAACTAGAGAAAATATTGGATATTTTTCAGAATATAAGAGAACGGGATATAAGTAGGCGGATAAACACACCAGCATCACATATAAATGGGAATCATAATCAACCCAGGGGAATACCCAACTTTCACCGAGGGGCATGTGGGGGAAATAATGATAATCGAGGCGAGGGTTGGGGGTGTGCCGATTGTAATGTTGATAACTATGCTATAAGAACAACCTGTTTTAGATGCCGCAAACCGAGAGAATGTCAACGCAATGAGGGAACGTACCAGCGACAGAATCAACCGCCGAGAGGAGCTGAGAACACCAGAGGAGCACCGAGGGGAAACGGAAGCGGAACCAGAGGCAGAGGTGGATACAGCCAGGCCGTAGCAGGTCCATCCACGGGAAACTAGAGGAGACAATGGAGAACCGGGCCCGGCCATTGTCGGAGGAGAACCTGGGGGTCCAAGAGGAGCATAACTACCGCAGCAACATAATTATCAGAGACATGGCGGAGGAGTTACTGGAGGAGGACGTTGCACAAATGACAGAAACCAAAACCGGACTGACGGAGGTATACATAACCATAGAAGGTAAGGATTACAAAACATTGATTGATACGGGTAGCGAGATATCAGTAGTTTCAGAGAATGTACTGGGTGAATTACAAAGGGTAAATAAGAATATTCCATCATTACCAGTTGCGGGGGTAACAGTAGTGGGGGTGACGGGAGTACGGAGCAAACGAGTCACTAAACAAGTTCAATTAAACATATATATTAAGGGAATAGAATTTGAGAATGCTTTTCTAGTAGTTAAGGGTTTGAATTTAGACATAATCCTGGGAAATGATTTTTTGGAGAGAAATAAAGCAGTAATTGATTTTAATCAGAGAATAGTGGAATTTAATAAGGGGCATGAACCCATCAGGGTAGACTTTAAGAGGGTGGTAGATAAGGCTAGAGTAGCGGGGGTAAAGATGATACAAAACCGAGTAGGCGAGGGAATTATAGAAACAAGAGTGAATGTGTGTCAAGAGAGTGAGAGCATGGAGAATGATGAGAGAATATGGGAAAATAGGGCAGAAAAATTGTTTAATGAGGGTGGAGTTGTAGAGTGCCCCCAACGACAGGAGTTGTGGGCAGTTATTGAACGTTTTAGAGATGTATTTCCTGAGCTGCCTGGGAAAGCCAGGGACTATGTATGCGAGCTGAAGATTCGAGAGCACTCACCCTACATGCAGAGAAGTTATCCAGTGCCATTTTCGAAGAGGAGAGCCATTCAAGAAGAGTTGGACCGCATGATGGAAGGGGACATCATCGAAAGATCCATATCGCCTTACTCAAATCCATTGGTAGTGGTCATCAAAAAGGATGGAAAGGTAAGATTGTGCTTAGACGCTAGAAAAATTAATCAGATTATAATACCTGACCGGGAATCACCGGAAGCCATGAACGAGATTTTTCAAAAGTTTAGTGGAGTCAGATATATGACGTCTCTAGATTTAACGGCGGGCTACTGGTAAGTCCCATTAGCACCAGAAAGCCGTAAGTTTACTGCATTCCTTTTCAATGGAAAAAACTATCAATTCAAACGCCTACCATTTGGGCTTAACACTAGTGTAGCAAGTTTTATTAAGTGTTTAGACAGGATATTACAACCGAAAGACTTAGATTTTTGGACTGTATATGTTGACGATATACTAATAGCATCAAGAACATTCTCTGAACACGTAGAACACATAGAGTACGTTTTAAATAAATTGCAACAAGGGGGATTAACTGTTAATTGGGAGAAATCAAAATTCCTACAAACTGAGATACATTTTTTAGGATTCATTATCACTCCAGAGGGTATTTTAGCAAACCCAGATAAAGTAGAAGCTATCATACGTTTTCCAGAACCAAAAAATATTAAACCGTTGCAGAGCTTTTTAGGATTATGCAATTTTTATAGAAAGTTCCAGAGAAATTATGCGCATATTACCTCTAAATTAAGTGCTGTTTTACAAAAGAATAAGCAATGGAAATAGGGAGAGGAGGAGAGGATTATTTTCAATGAAATTAAAGAGAAATTTATAGACACAATTATGATGAATCACCCCGATTTTCAGAGAAAATTTTATTTACGGATGCCAGCAACATAGCCCTCAGCGCAGAGCTTTACCAGGAGGGTGAGGATCAGGAGCACAGGACCATCGCTTTCGCCAGCAGAACCTTATTGGCAGCAGAAAAGAACTACACAACTACCGAAAAGGAATTGCTGAGCATCGTTTTTGCTGTAAAGAAATTCCGCACTTACCTGCTTGGAAACCAAACCGTCATCAGGAGCGATCATAAGGCCCTATCATTCCTAAATACATGTAAGCTGACGCATAGCAGATTAACCAGGTGGGTATTAGCTTTACAAGAATATAACTTTTCCTGCGAGTATATAAAGGGGTGAGATAATAAGGTACCAGATACACTTTCTAGAGTAGATGTTGTAGACAATAAAACGGGTAGGGATCTTAAAGAGATAGAAATTTTTAGATTAACCAGAGAAGATAGAATTTTTGGTGAAGAATTAAGTGACATTAAAATTATGCAAAGATCTGATAGTAAACTGGGTAAAGTAATTGTTAGTTTAGAAACAGAGGTAGAGGGATCTGAATATAATAAGCGATTTCAAGTATATCAAGGTATTTTGTTTAAAAAAGTAGATAGTGGGGAGCGTGATTGGAGGTTAGTTATACCCGAGGGATTAATAGATAAAATTGTTTGGGATTGTCATATAAGGTATGGTCATTTTGGGGCGAGGAAGTGTGCTAATGTTTTGAAAGAATCATGTATATTTAAGAATATGGAGAAGAGAGTTAGAAGAGTGTTGAGAGTGTGTGATTTATGTCAGAAATCGAAAGTAGTGAATTATAAAGTAGAGGGGGAGATGAATTACATAAAAGTGGAGAGACCGTTTGATCTAGTTGCGGTTGATTTATATGGACCATTACCCAGTGGTAGAGGGGGTGTATTGTATGTATTTGTAGTTCTAGACACTTTTTCAAAATTTGTGAAATTATATAGCATTAAGAGAGCGACAAGTAAAGTACTCAGTGAAAAAATAGTAAAAGACTACATGATTAATGTTGGAAAACCGAAAATTATATTATCTGACCACGGTCCACAGTTTAGAAGCGGCAAGTGGCGACAGACGCTTGGATGGGAAGGCATCATACCCAAGCATACGGCAGTGTATCATCCTCAGTCGAACCAAGCAGAACGGGTGATGAGAGAGATTGGTAGGATATTTCGGGCGTACTGTCACGCCAAACACACAGAATGGCCATCCTACGTGAAAAAGGTAGAGAAGTGGCTGAATTGTACCACCCATGAGTCCACAGGATTTACGCCACATGAGTTGATCAGGGGGACAAGGCCGCCCAGGATATTGGAGCAACTTTTCGAATACCCACCAGAAGGTCAAATTTTGGACAGGAACATGAAAATTAGATTGGCAAACGAGAACTTACTTACGAGAGGAGAGCGAAGGAAACAGAAACATGATGCTAAGGGTAAGTGGACCAAATATGAGGTAGGTCAGTTAGTGTTAGTAAAAAGGCATGATTTGTCCAGTGCTCAAGATAGAGAAATAAAGAAGTTTTTCTTGTTGTACGAAGGACCATATGAAATTGTAGAAATAAAAATGCAGAATGCATATGTGCTGAGGAACCCAGCGACGCAGGAAATAGTAGGTACTCAAAATGCGACGAATTTAAAATTATATCGGTCACTTTAATTATGTTTATAAATAAGATTTCAAATATTGTTGTATGCTTACAGAAGGGATCCTCCCCCATTTTCGGGCGGTCACGATCTTACCAGTCCTGGCTGTGGAATTCGGAACTCGGAGGCGGGCCATGGTTGGCGGATCTTCCTTCGGGCGGTGAAAACAACGATGGTCCGGCTCCACCAAAATTGGTATAAAGTAGAAAATTAACTACATATTTGAACGGGGAGGGGGACCCCAAAAGGTACGTGACACGCATTATTATTTTTTAATACACTCCAGGTGCAGCGGTCTTGGTGTACCTGTCACGTGCCTGCACTGCCTTAGAGTGTTGTACATAAAGGAGGCTACACCTAAATACAGGGCAGTGCGTACAATTTAACAAATTTTTCAGTGTCAATGGCAAAATTAAAGTTGAGCCATTGACAGTAGTTTTGTTTAAGCCGAAATGAAGAGTTTTGCTGAGAGGCAGATTTGGCGACAGTTCAGACGGCGGGTCTGGAGAAATGAGAGCGGTAAGGGAGAAGAGTTGGGATTGAAGGGGGAGTAATTTCACAAAGCAGATCTGAATTTGTCTCCAGGTTTGCCTCATAGCAAAACACCCTCGTTTCAGGCGGGGTTACTGACCACTAGAATATAAGTTATAAATATAAGTATAAAATGTAAATAAATTTTAGAATTAAGTGACCAAATATAATTGTCAAGTTTTAGTATCAGTGAGCATGGGAACGTTTTAAAAGATGTGAAATGAAGTAAAGACTTGTTGTCAATACAAGAGGTGGGGATAGTTTTGGGGGGCAGATTGGTGCCCAAAGAAGTGACATAACAGTGTAGTGTGGAACTGCAATGGTAGGAGGTTGTAAATTTTGTATTTAATATTTTATGTTAATGAAGGTTAAGCTTACATATAAAGGAGGTTAAAACACCATCCAAACTAATAATGTCATTTAAGTATAAGTTACTAATTTTAGTGTTACAAAAGGTTTTTACTTGTGATTCCCCAACTTTTCGGGCGGTCACGGCCTCACCGAACCCTGACCGTGGAATTGGTTTAGCTTTAACAGCTGTGGTTGGGGCACATTACGTTACGCACTGCTTTAACTGACCATAGCTGTTATCGTTGTCAAGGTGGACTTTGAAATTGACAGGGGGGTTTAAGGGGAATCACCAAACTAGGGAACAGCGGCTACCACTCTGCCCGCATGGGGGCAGCAAGGCCAGGTGGTAGACCCGTTTAAGGGCGGTTAATTATAGACAAGAATATGTTGATATTCAAACGTTAAAATGTAACTGCCGAAACAAAGACACGGAGAGGTCAAACTACTCCAAAAAATGCCATCTTTGTGGAAGCGAAAAGGCGCCACAGTCTTACATAGCTTGCAATAGAGTGTGTGGATGGGAGGTGGCTCAGGTGAGCCACGAATTTAAATTTTATAACATGAAAAATTGCTAACTAAAATTTTGATCCAATAAAAATGCTTGTGCTCTGTTTAAATAACTAACTGCTCATACATTCACTATAAGGTGCTCATTGTATAATTTTTTAAAGGTAATATTGTAGCTTAGCAGTTTAGATATAAGAGTTGATATAAAGTATATGTTTTATATAATTTGTGTATGTTTGCAACCAAGTAAATGATTAAACCGTCTGGCAGGCGGTTAACATAAATTATCAGAATCAGAAAAAGGGGAAACAAGGAGGTGAGAAGTAAGGATAAATAAATAGATATATTTCATGTAATTTGTTCAATTATGAGATGTGTTTTCATTGTGTTAGTAAGATCAGCTGATCAGCAATATAATGTCACTGTATATTGGTTGTAAATGTTCCAGGTAATTAATATTTAATGTAATGTTTCAAAGCATTGCAAATTTTAAATAATGAGAAAAGTAATTTGATAAAGTGAGAAATAAAGTAATAATTTGTGAAACTTAATAAGAGATAGTTTTTGGGTGATAAATATTTTGTGGGACAAGTCGATCTGTCCAAGTTGAAGTCAAAGTTAAAGTTGAAATAGTAGAGATGAAGATAATGTAATGTTGTTTTGAAGTAATCTATATTATAGAGTTTTGAGAAGTATTGATGTTGACACAGTAGTTGTGGAGGAAATATGTAGAGTTTTGAGTGATATATTGATGTTCATAAGTGATGATGTTATTTTGTTGTAGTTGAAGTGAGGTAATAAGATTGAGATTTTGGGGATGGTAATTTTGTAGTAGGGGGTAGTGTAATGTAGGAGTCCGCAACATAATGACAAGTTGGGACGGGATGGGACCGATTTAGTGGGAAAGGGGTCGCCTCAGGTAGAATCCAGGGACCAGATAATGGGAAATGAGCTTTTGGGGGGGGGGGAAACACGTATCCCAAGTACAAAGGGTTAGAGAGTATTTTTTTTTATATCGAGAGAAGGTGGCGATTTGAGTTTAATGATAAGTTGGGGTTTAGAGAGTGTTTTGATAGATATTTTGATAGAGATGGGTGTCATGTTAGTCAAAGTTGTTAGTAGTAGAGTCAAAGGAGCAGAGATTATAAGTATAAGCCTACCAAATGGTAAATTAAATTGTTATAAGTAGTTAGATCACCCACAGTAATGGAGAATAAGATTGTTGAATAAAGAAAGAGATTTATAATGAAAATATATTTTTACTGAAACCAGTGACAAAATTTTGATAGAATTTGGAAATATAAAGTCAGAAAGTGTTTATTTTAAATAATTTGAATGTCAGTTTGATTATTATTTATAGTAATGTTTTGTTATTTTAAAGGTTTTATTTTATTATGTTTTGTGTTTCAAGCTAGGATGTTACAGATGTTGAATATATTTTCAGATAGAACCTGTACATAACGTATGTAGGTCAAGGTTATGGACTTGACCTAGTTTCGATCAGCTGACAGTGAGGTCATATACATACTAAGCTTGTTTAGTATGGAAATCAATTCAACTTTTGTTTTTTGATCAATTTAAACAAATTTTAAATAATTTCTATATGTAAATGAAACATTTTAATAAAGTTAAATTTTTTTCTTTGAATTTTAAAATTTTTTGGAAATATTTTTGAAAAAAAAAAAAAAAAATGATTTTGCGCCTGCCAGCTAATGAATATTTTAAGCTTTGATTATTTTATTGTTTGTGTACTAACCATGTTTATTTTATTGGATTATTTCGTTGAATTGTATTGTTAGACTCTAGATAATCCATGTTAGGTTAAGGATGTTCTTAATTATAAGAAATGTTTAAATCAATTTATTTTAAATAAAAACGGAAATCAGTGAAGAGAATAATTTAAAATTTATACAAAATTTATGAATCGATTTTACCTGAAAACAACCAATGGGTTGTAATTTAAATAACTTTTGAAAAATTTTTCAATTATATAATATGTAATGTCAGTATGTAATGTGAGTGTGTGTGAGCCCACATCCCAGTATCTGCCAAAGGCAGCCCAGCTTACATACAAGGGGAAACATATCGGTGGAGGATCTGGCATAATCTAAGCCAGGGATTGAGGATTTTTGGGGGTAGAATGTTAGAAGGTGAGGTGTGCTGTGGTACTTGTCTGTTCGATTTTTCGGTGTTGGGATCTCTAACGGAGAAGTCCAGTGATCTCGTTCAGATGCGTCCATAGTCGCCGAGCCAGGGGGGTCGTGTACCCATGAAGAGTAAGAACCCGGGGGTTGTTGGCACCAGTCCCTCACCGGTCCTCTTAGGGGTTTTATCAATGAGATTTCTTCTGTTTTGGACAGAAGAATTCTCATTGAGGGGGTATTGTAACGTGTCAAAATTGGGTCATTTTATTTATTGAATTTCTGGGGTATTTGTATTGTATTTTATTTTATTTTATTTTTCGGGGCTTAAAAAATATTGTGCAAACTTTAATTCCTTTGTAACAGACCACGTGTAGAAAACAGTGTTGAAACAAAAGCAAGACGCAGTAATCAGTTGCGAAACCAGGCAGAGAATTTGTACCACCCTCGATTTCTCAGAACTGTGCGTGAATGTGATGGTGCACGCACGCAGTGAAACAAGTATGCGCGCTGTTGGGGCGCCAAGAGAAACAAACGACGCTGTAAAAAATGGCGCCGGAACGAACAATTTGTGAGATGAACAAGCCGACCTACAGGAAACTTAGCTAAGGACCGCCTACTGTTAGTGACGACAGACTAGCAGTGCCTAGAGATCGTCGACTCACTTTGCTGATATAACCACTATGTTTCATGAATAAAGTCGATAGAACACAGCAAATCAACTTTTAACGGCGACGAAATCCTTTGGGTATGAACAGTAACTTCCTGCCTGAGCGGAATGCCAGGAGTTCCTTCCTGTTGAGCACACAGGACGCTGCCCAGTCTTACTCTATACGTGTCGGCCGACACACAGGGCCAAGTAGGCTCTCTACAAAATTTTTTATTTTTACCAGTAATAAAGTGCTATAACAATAAAGATTTGTATGACCGCGGTCAGGTAAAAGTGCAGAACATACCCAGAGATTTCCGGACACTAAAAAGAAGTATACCAGAACAATGAGTGTGCGCGAAGACCGCGTGGCCGGCGTGGGGGAATATTATTATAAAAATGTTAAGGGTTGAATAAATTTTGTGTGTGTTTGTGTGCGTGCAAAATATGCAGGCTGGGCAGTCTTTGTGTGTGTGTGAGTAAATAAAATAAGGTAAGCGTTAGTATAAGTTAGAATAATAGTGGTGATCATGTAATAAGCAAAGAATAAATTCTTACGAAAACATTTCATAAGCAGTAAAATTTGTAACAATTTTAAATAATGCTGAATTAAATTAAATTATCAATTCTCTTCATAACGATGTGTAGAGTTAGTTATTTCGATAACCCATGAAACACATGTTTGTATCTAGCGTTCGTACGAAACAATCCTGGACCCAGACAAACGAAACTTTCAAGGTAGGTGGGAGTTGTATTTATGTATTTTATATATTTAGTGGTGTATTTGAATATCACAAGACAAACTAGAAATATTGGAAAGACGAATTATTAGGAAAATATTAGGCCCACGAAAAACTTCAGAAAGTTGGAAATTAAGAAGTGATGATGAAATATATCAAAGCATAGAAAATATAACAGAAACAATGAGAAAAAGAAGACTATTATTTTTTGGACATTTATATAGAATGGACGGCAATAGGTTAACAAAGCAGATCTTCAAATATCTGTGGGGGAAGAAGTCAATATCAAGTAGGATTAAAGAAGTCCAAAAGGATTTAGAAAAAAATAATATACACGCAGAAGAAGCAATTGAAAGAGAAGTTTTTCAGGCAAAAGCGTTAAAAATGGAAGAAGTCCAGGGTAGGAGAGAGAAAAACGCAGGTTCAAAGTGGACTGAAGACAGGAAGAAGAGACACAGTGAAAAGATAAAAGAATATTGGAGAAAAAGAAAAGAACAAAGAATAAAGAATTGAAATTGGCATGTGGTCCTTAGATGGCCAATAAATAAAAAACATATAAGAAGGTCACAAAATGAATATCTGGGAAAATCTCAATAAATATAAACACAATAATGATCATACACCAATTAAAGAACAAATACAAATAAAAACAAAACCAGGCGATTTATTTAAAATTATAAAATTTTTATAATAAAATATGCAAACACAAAGTATTTTAATATAACATCAAATCAGCTGACCAAATAAACAAACATAACAACAACTGACAATTTAAATCAAACTAAAATCGATAATTCAGTAATATATATTGAAACCTCTGAAGATACAGATTACTCTGTAAAACATGCATCAGGTTTATATATATACAGTAACAAAACTTCAAATATTTACTTGCAGAAAAATTATACGTTTATAATTAACATAGTAAAGCTGCAAGGAACTAAAATAAAACAAGAGCAACTGAAAAAGAAATGATTATTTGAAGTGTATCAATCGCTGGTAAAATATTCTTAGACAATACAAATTGATGAATTTTGTTTTTCAATGATGGCAAAATATAAATGAAATGCCCTTATTTGGTATAAAAATGTTTTTGTAGTAACAAAAAAATTATATAATTTTATTAAAACATATGTTCGACTTTTTTGAAAAATAAAAAACATAGTTTTGTTTGAGTGACAGTAAGCGATGGTTAATTACCGATATGTAAACATGTTTCACACAGTTTCAAAGAGGGAATTCTGTTCATTATTTTGATGTTTAGTTCGTTACCAGTGACTGAAGATTAAATGAATTATTAAATAAATAAAAAAAAAAACACATTAAAAATGCCTAGTTTCCTAGTTATTAGTAGTCTTGTAATAGTCCAGAACTGAAAATGTAATGGTTAAGCTATGAAACACTCATGTAACAAGAAAAAAAGGAAAGTTATATTAAAAATGCTTTTTTATTAAGATAATTTAAAAAAAAAACACAAGGGCTATGTGAAAATTAACATCTCACTGCCCGACATACATAACTGGCTGCCACAGCAGCAAGAAGTTGTAAAAGTATATTTCAAAAAAAGTATAAATTTCAGCTTTACGCTATAACGTTAATAATACGTTTATTTCAGCCCTTTAAAATCATAATTATGTCAGATACACGGAACCGAATAAAATGTCTGATAATTGTATTTTTTAATTTATATATTATAAAATTCAATAAATAAACAACATACATACTGCTATAACGTTTTATTTATTTATTTTTTAATCCTTAGAGGCCTTGAGGGTGGCAAGGAATCGACCGCAAGTCGCCAGACTCCCCACTCCGTTTCTACACAAAATATTAAGCGTACTGAAATACCGTAAGCATTTTCGTCGTCAGCTCTTGGTCCACAACTTTTGTATGCAATAAAATGTTTTTTTTTTTTTTTGTTTTACTTTACCAGTAAGTCGGAGATTAATTCATGAACAGCCCTCATAATAAAGCTTTTTAATGTAACTGATTTGTCCACCTTTGGTTTCTAAACCCGACAGTTTATTTATTGTTTACTAACTGTTCGAAATTTACGTGTCACGCGTGTTTTCAAAAATGGTAAAAATCAAGAATTCTTGATTAAAAAGGTCTAGGCGCCAATGGAAATTCATATCGAAATGGTACACGTGTTAGGAGATGCTGCGCTTTAAAAAACAATGGTTTATAACTGGGCACACGAGTTGAAACGTTGTAATACGAGCATTGAAGATATCCGTGCAGTGAACGCTCAAAAAGTGCAACTATTCCAAATGCGCAGGTTAACTATCACGAACGGTTTATACACACACAGGTCTTGAATTAAAATATGACACACACGCTCGTGTGAGATGCCTATAATCTCAGCAATGTCGTCCACTCTCAACCGCTGATCATCCAACACCGCGTACGAATTTTTTTAGTAATATCTGGAGTTGGAGTCGTTGCGCGTCCTGCAGGGATCGTCTTCAACGCTCGTAATCGATTAAAAAACAATTCACTCATGGCAAAATATTTGATTTTGTCCATTTGTCAAAACAAACGTGATATGTACATTTCGAACAGCTAGTAAAAAATAAATAAATTGAAGGACAGATTTGGAAATTAAGAGCTGTTTACGTGAAATATGAATACAGTACACTCTCTGTAATCCGGCACTGCGGTTGTCCGGCGTTTTCAGGCGGGTGCTGACGAGCGTGTAGGGGGAAACACGTCGCTGACTATAGACGTCAGTCTCATCATTAGTTCATCGCTGTGTACAGAGCCGTTTATTTGCAGTTGTTTCTTTCTTGGTGTAATTATTTGCAGTGCTTACGTAATTTAAGATCGTGAGTGCAAAATCTCGTCACATGCTGAACTCCACGAGTTGCGAAATACATTCGCTGAGAAACTAGTAGACAAAACAGACGATTTGACAACGGACGATGTAAACAAGTGGCTGGCGGGAGACGAAGATGAAAACAACAGTTTATGACAGACGATGAAATAGTCGATGTGATGACCAGAGAAGGTGGAGGAGGAAGAGGGAGAAGCAGCGACAACTGTTCATACAGTAGGTCATGATATGGACGCCTTCATAACTTCTATTAAGTGGGTAGAAGAAAACGGCGTGTCTTTTTGTGAAATTCTCGTGTTGAAAAAACTGAAAGAAAAAGCCTTAAAAGTGTCGTTTTAAGCCAAGAAACAGAAGATACTTGACAGCGTTTTCATTCCAATGGAATAGTACTGTACGTTACTCTGCGACTTTCATTTTTTCCACGTTTGACTAAATTATAAACGTTAAACTAATCTGAATAATTTTAAGAAAAAGCACAAGGTAATTTACTATATTAATCCGATGTTTTAATCAGATGTAAATTTTTTCATGTTTCACTATTATGTACAATATACGCTACTTTTTATCATTTAAATCCGGTTTTCTCTAATAATATCCATTAATCCGGTATTCCCACTGATCCGGCACTACCCTGGTCTCATATCTGCCGCATTAGTGAGAGTGTACTGCATTACAACACAAGAAAAATTTAGATATACCATTAAGCTATGTGTCTTGTCCTACCACGAACTTTTCAACTGACCCTCGTAGATGTTCTTACACTATAGTTAGGCTAAAGCATTCTAACTACGTCAGTCATATGACTGAATTGCAGCTATAGAAAACACCGACTGAGTGCTTATAAACAATAACTAGGGAAAATTTTAGTTTATAGAATACAAGTAATAAAGTGAAACTGACAGATTTGAGAGAATTGGCGATGAGACTGGCAGTTTTACGATACGTCTTGGTCAGGTAGTGTGCGAACCTCTCGTTTTCCGTCTCCTTTGAGCCCAGCTGCATGAATTCACCCTGCACCAGATCGGCTACAATCTGTAACAGTGAGAGGAACATTTTATTTTGGCGTTTTTTCGTGCGCTTTTATGACTTTCATAAACATAACTGTGACGATTTTGATGAATCCTTCCGATGCTCATTATTTTTTTGGCGCTGATATTTGGAAAGTTGCATTACCAATCAAAAAAAATAATTATTTATATACTTTATATTTAAAAACTATTTTTAATAAAGATAATTTAAAAATAGTTTTAATTAACTATTTCTTTTAAATATTAAAAACATTTTTTAATAAAAAAAAAAAACAAATTAAAAAATTAAAAGACAAATTATTTTATGTTTTCAATTAGGCATGTACTTGTTGAAGATACCTGCCCGTGTACACTTTGTAAGCACCAATCAGAAGTAATATACATAATTATTATGGTAGTATAGTTGTGTGCATTTACGTTCAGGAAATTTTAACTAACGGAACGTGCATAACTCTGAAATAACCATTAAAAATTTCACCGTTAGTTAAGTTTAATAATGGTCCAACAAACACAACTGCATACCTGGCTGAGAGAAATGGTAACTGCGTTGTTTCTCAATCGTGCAATCATGATGGACGTTACTGCGAGAATGAAGTCTCCAGCCATCGCAACCTGTGAACACACACACCAATGGATTAACAGTTTGTAACAGTGAATATACAATGAGAACTTTGGTGAATCCCACCGCGATAGTGTTAAACCAATAGTGGCATTTGCAGTACTCATTTGGAGTTGCGATTTCTGACCTTTCACCTCTGAAGATTTTATTTTCTGGATTCATGTCACCTGACTACAAAGCCAGAGGCTCTGGCCTCGATTCCAAGGTGCCTCGTGAAAATCCAGATGTGGAGATCAACTCATCCTGCAATCTATCCTGCAATTAGCAGGCATTTGCCTGCCTAGAATCCCGGAATGGCTGCGGCACAGTTCCGGACACACTAACTTACTTGTGAGCTGTGTGGTTCATGTTGGAGACCTGGAACTCCTAAACTAATTCGATGGTAAAAAAGGACCCATTATTGGTATTAACATATTGCTTGGATTGAAATGCTGCTAATTGAAACACTAAATTATCCTCTTCTTCTTCTTCTTTGTTAAGCTCATAGCCTGTGGCCTCTAAGAACCTCTTTTGTCTGCTGGTCGTACAACTCTTGCCATTTTCTCCAATCTACACGTGGAATAGTAAGACACGAAACGATTCGCGCAGACCGTAGTGGAGACAGGAGAAACAGTGCAGGAAGTGGGGTGAGATAACCAGCCATAACAGACAACCATGTGATACACTATCCATACCGCTGTTTTGAACACAAAACAATTAGTTAGAAAACAAAAGCTACGCATGCGCAATGAGATGTGTTTGTATAATTATTTGTGTCATGTCTAATTATTTTAGCTGTACTTATGTGCTCGTCCCTCGCATACGATCCCATCTGTTTACTCCCGTTACTTACCACAAAGTTTGTATCTCTGTTGTTCCAATACTTGTCACGTCTTGTTTGTGACGGATTATATTAACATCGATCCCAGTACCACTTTGTAAACTCTTACTTTTGGGACTTATCCTATTCTTAAGAATTTATTGCAGCATATAGTGTCGTTTACACATGCAGAAACTTTTGCAACTTTATTGGTTGCTAAAATTCCGCTTCTTGTTACTTGTTATCACAACCGCTAAATGATTGAAAGTGATCAATTACTTGTCTCTACTGTTCCAACTTAGGAGCGTCAGTTGAAAAGCGGACCGACGACATCTGTACCTTAGCGGTCGAACTAAAATTGTTAGTGTATTACAATATTCATATATTTCGTATGAATATCTGTTAATTTTTAAATCTATTTATCAATTTATTCATTGTTTACTATCAATTTGAAATTTATGTCTCACGCGTAATTTGAAAAACTGGGAAAATCAAATATCGTATTGTGATTCTATGTTAAGAAGGTCTAGTTACAATGATAACAAAATGGTAAATGTGTTACGAGATGCTGTGCCATCAGAAACAATGGACTGTAAGTGTACACTCGAGTTTCAAAGTGGTCGTACGAGCATTGAAAATGATCCCCGCAGTAGTCGCTCAAAAAGTACAATAACTCCAGATATAATTACACAAATTTCATACATGGTATTGGAAGACCAGCGATTGAGAGTGGATGACGTTGCTGAGATCACACGAGTGTGTGTATTACAGTCTAAGTTATGAACTTGGAGTGGAAAAACTTTCTGCAAGACGGCTGCCTCATTTGGAGGTGTTGCTTTTTTTAGGCGTCCACAACGAGGATCATATTCAGTGTTCCTACGACCACGTTTAAACTCAAGTGTCCACTTACCCATTATTGTTTTTTTTGAGGCGGGGCATCTACTAACACATTTACTATTTCGATGAGAATTTCCATTGGCGCTACAACTTTTTTTAACAAAGAATCACACCACGATGTTTGATTTTTGCCGTTTTCCATAACACGCGTAAGAGATAATTTTCAAACAGATTGTAAACAACGAATAAATTGACAGATAGATTTGGAAATTAACAGGCGTTCATAGGAAATACAAATCTCGTAAGACACGAAAAATTTTAGTTCTACCGCTAAGCTACAGAGTCGCTCCGCGAACTTTTTAACTGTCCCTCGTGTACATTAATGGTTCCTTGATATTACATTACTGTAATATCTTAAGTCTTACTGAAATAGTATTAAGTCAGACTGCTTATGGAACTCAAAAGCGCTCTTTGAAGATCTTCCTTATTATCTTCAATCAGAGTCGCATCGTCTGCACAACAAACTGTGCTTACTTTATCCGTGCCCATCTTATAACCTCTATTATATTGATTTAGTAATTTCCAAACACACACACACACACACACACACACACACACACACACACACACACACACACACACACACACACACACACACACACACACACACACACACACACACACACACACACACACACACACACACACACACACACACACACACAAGCCCGTGCTATCTTAATTCTTTTGCATCAATTGTCTCTTTTATACTGGAACATTCTTTTTCTTATTTCTTCATTTTTAACCATATCCTGCAATGTAGGCTAAGTGTACAGTATCTTCTCCAGTATTCTATTTCCAAGGCTCGTAATCTTTTCCTCTAAACTGTAGTTTCCCATACTTCAGCCCCATATGTTACAATACTTTCCACTATTGTCTTGTATATTTAAATTTTTGTTTCGGGTCTTAGTTGACTGCTCCATAAAGTGGTATGATAATAATAATTGGAATGGAATGTAGAATAATAGTACGTCTACGCTTAAATAGTTACGGACATGTCTTACACGAATTGCACTGTGGGTCACTGTCCCATGACTTGGAAATTCGGGAACCGCCGCCAGTGTGACTCCTTCGACATTCTTAATTGCTTCCTGTACACTTAATTACAACATGGACAAGCGTTCACTGGGCGCAGGTTTAATTAACGTTACATATCGTATTGCGTAATAAAAATGCCAGCTGTCTGACAGCTGATTAGATTTTGTGCTGGCAGATTTAACGATATCAGCGGGATCGATAGCCGACAAAGTGTTTGAGGAAGCATTTTGCACGCTTTCACATGAGTAAAGTCATAAATTCATTATTTAAATTGGTGTAGAGTACATAAATAGGCAGAAAAATTACGCGAAATAAATAAATAAATAAGTATATGTACAGTACAAGCGAGGAGGTGTTACTTCCCGTCACCGAACGTTAAGTGAAAGTTACCAAACTTTTGGGCGAAACAATTTGATTTACGTTATTCATGAAGTCAATCTTTCTTCTTCTTCATCTAATGGCAACTAGTGATATTATACAACTTGTGTTATATAAGACACGAGTAAAAGTGTATTCATTCACATATATTATCATTTGGAAACGTCAAACGTTGACATTCAATGAAGCAATCAGAGAGAGTCAACGCCGAGACAACTACGCGAATTGTGCCAAATCTTCGGTTTGGAAAGTTTGGTTCCCATTTTGCGGCGTGGTCGCGTGTTTGGCCAGCCCAAGTTCTACACTGAGCACGAAAAACAAACTGACATAAGGTCTGCCGACCAAGTTTGTCTCACAAGTGGACGTGACTTACAGTTTAGCGCCGGCTGTAAAACGCCCGACTAGACACATTACAGGGTTTATACACGTACTTTATGCATTTTACATGACTTAGCAATCTGCACTGCAAAATATTAAAACCATATTTTTGAGCGAGCAAAGAGAGTTCTCAGTTTTAACTCGCCCGTTTGACATTTTTGTCTGTATATTTGGGGTATATCTCGCGATAACATTTGACAACCGATTTTCGTATAACTTGGCATGTGTGTCAATACTTTTACCGAACAGAACCCTAATGTCTTGAAAGACTGGTCCCCCCAAAAAATAGAGTGGCGGGAGGCAACAATGTGATGGGTAAAAATTGGGGAAACATATCGCAAAAGCCCTTGTGGGGTACAAAGAGAATTTCAACTAACAGCTGAATGTAACGTTAAGTTTTGGAAATTTCAAAGTTTTGAGACTCACGGGGCAAAAAACAGATGAACAATTTATAAAAAAAAGTGTATATCAAGCAGGCCGTCAGACTCAGAGGAATCGTAACCCAAATGCGAATGTTTCGAATTTTTAGTGTTTTATGCGTTCGTGTCCTCTACAATTGTTAGATTACTAAAGAAAAGTAGAGTAAATAGAACTTTCGTAATTTTCATAATTGAAAAATTATCTAATATCGAAATTTATGTAATGATAAAGGTACTTCGTTCAAAATAGTGAACGAGTTCTGCTGCGGAGGGAGCTAACTAGTTTTATTACAATATTCAAAGACAATAGACGTAAGGAATTGACGTCGTAAAATAGTGCCTGAACTATATATTCGTAATATAAAAGAACATTCAAAACACAAAGAAGTATTTTCTGAACGAAATGTGTGTGTGTGTGTGTGTGTGTGTGTGTGTGGTGTGTGCATACGTGTTTGTCTATAAAAATATTTTAAAAATCTGATCGTCTGTAACGTTTGAACAGTTACCCTGTAGTTCAGATTTTCTTCTTTTTTGATCATTTCCCTCGTCACTCACGAATAGAACAGACCTGCCTTAAATCGCATTAAACAGGATTATTAGTTACAGAGGACCCCACTACGTGCTCCGCTTATGTTACACCCAACGATAACCCACGAAAAACAACGAGTTAAACGATTATCTTTTGTTTCCGAAAAATGTTACCGAATTAAACAGAATTAAGTGTTCTTCACGACAATGTTAAAAAATAACAATAAAAATAACGTTTTCTCGTACTTTAAAAAATGCATCACAATTCATAGACGGCGTTGATGCCATGACTCCACTTACATCAGACCTCTCGACCGACCATTCATATTGTAATAAGATGTTTACTTGTTGTAAAAATTTAAAGTTTAATTTGAATGTTGTTTAGTGTTAAACGTGTCAAAATGTATGCTCTCAGTCGTGTACGGGTAAACCGTATTCTGCTCTGCTGCATTCAAACGTTGCCGCCTCGCCACCTGATTGGCGTACAGCTATCAGCAGTATGACCCAGCTTGCGTCTCGCTTTAACGCCTTCACTTCAATAATTACTAGTCGTAATTCTAAATTAACTGAATCAAACATACAGCATTGCAGGTTGAGAACCTTTATTAATTCTTTAGAATATTTCACTTGGTTTATTATACATCAAAATTCGTTTTCGGCACCGGCTATTACAATTGTGCAGTTGGTACTTGCTCAGCTCAGTTGTATACAATCAGCCAGTAACGTTAGTTTACAGTAAAAATATCGTTTTTCTCAGGGGTGTAAAGTCCTTTCGGCTACAGAAATATGTACTTACGGCTAACACACACAAAGATATAACAATTCTTAGAACTAATTACATAAATAAATCGATATCTCATTACATTTGACTAAGTAATCACCAATGAAAACTTGTGAAGCAATTTTGGGTTATGTTTCGTTTGCCAAAAGTTCGTTATTAAAAGATTCGTTAATTATTTATCATATTTTACTTTCTTAATAATTTTTAATTGGTTATGGTTAAATAGTGAATTTAAATAAGCATTTATTTTGACTCGAAAATAGTGATCAGTGATTTTGAATTAGTTATATTTAATTCAGACCAAAATTTGTGAATACGCTTTAAGGGATAATGTTTATACTCATCGGTTACTTGTTGCTGAAGATCCTGATGTCGTCTTCTTCGATAGATAACTCCTGGGCTGTCGTCTTCTTCTATGGATAACTCCTGTCGTCTGTTTCCCTCGTCTCGTCACTTCTCCTTGCTGATTCAGGCCACGTATTTCTTCAGTTGGTGTCGTCTTCTTCTTTTAGGAGGTTCCACTGATCTTCATATAGTGTCCGTGGTCGTCTTTCTTCGTCACGGCGTCGCTTCGTCTTCTTTGGATCACTACGGTTTGTTAATTTAATTTTTTATAAATAAAAATTTACGTTCAGGATTCCCTGTACTGTTGTAATTGTCTTCCATTAGTTTTAAATAGTTTTGAAATTACTTGAAGAATAATAATTTAATTTTAATACGAGAGCTACTCGGTCCACTCTCTGGCGTTGGTTAATAATGACTACTGAAAATCTAACGGTTTTTTGGCGTTATTTTTCTTGTTGCTATGGTTACTTAATAAATTATGCTAATTTTTCATTGGTTATTAACTCAGGTTATTGTTAGGATTTATCGTCTTTTTTCGTCTATTTCTACCAAAATATCTTCAACTGAAGATTACTACTTTGTTCTAATAGCTAGAGTCATCACATTAGTACCATTCTTCCTAATTTTTCATGATGAACATTTTGATACCCCTCATGCCTACTTTTGAATAGCTAATTACATTTTTACTATTTTCCCAATTTTATATCTTACATATATTTTATTCAAAATTAGTTGTTAGTCACATATTTTGGTACTATGAATACCCACTTACATGGTTTAATCATTTGGCACGTTCTGCCTTAACTCTGGATTATTATTTGTTCTCAAATTAATAAATTTATGTTCAACAGTTTGGCCTAGAGCCTAGATTCCATTCTACTTCCATCTAACATTTCTTACTAACATTTCTGGTAACTCTAATACAATTTATAAACAAAACAAACAATAAACATCAGTATCCCTAACTCTAATTCTTACTATTAAACATTTCTTTTCAGGTTCTACCCTGAAATAACTTTTAACTGCTGTTATCTGCTTACCCTACAATTTACTCTATGCTATGATTTTCTGAACACTAACAAAACTCTTAATACTTACTTAAAGAAACTCTTATAATACTATTGATAAACTGTTCCTTATATGATATGTCCTATCTACTATTCCCTTCACTTAAATACAGTGTTAGTCCTTCTTAATTTGCTATTCGTTCTAATACCTTAATTCTTATCTTAATATATAATCCTGATATCTTATTACCTAAATTAACAATATTACAATTAGTTCGATCTTACTTACTAGTGCACAGTTTATCACAAATTGTTTATCTGTTTAACATAGTTGGCTTATATAATATTTGGTTCTACACTCCCACTACACTTTTCCTTTCATTAGAAAGTTTCTTTAATTACTACCCTGCTCACTTTGTTTCATTATTCTATACCTATCACTTCACTACTTATTTAGTTTTACACACTTTTGGGCTTATTCACTTGTTTATTCATGGGTTGTCTGATTACTTTAAATCACTGTGTGATTATGGTCATGTATAACTATTTACCTCCAAATCACACTGATCACTTTTGGTCATCATTCTAATATTGCTTTTGTTTTGGGCTCAAAGTATTGTTTATAGCCTTTGGCCATTATTATTACAATTAGTTTGGGGTATGGTTAGCTTCTAACCCCCCTACATTATATTATACAAGTACATTCTTTAAATAACAAGATACATGTGATACTATTATCCTTCATTAATCTTATTGTCCTAGCTACATCTCATATGCTACAGACATCAATTCATTACTAAATTTACAATATTCTGTTCACTTTTTTTTTTGGGATGACTTGATTGTACTTAAACTTCTTCTTCACTGTCTCTTGGTTTTCTTTTGGTTCCTATCCGATCTATTGTGTCAAGTCTGTCGGGTTAATAGTCATTTGTCATTTATTGGGTTACTGGGTTATTGATCTTTAAGTTCATAAGTTTTTGCCTCTTACTCTCATCTTCAGCTGTTTATTTTATAATTAAATACCATTGAATCTTTGCTACCTTATGTCCTGTTACATAATGCATCGCCATCAAAATTGATTATTTTGAAACAAAGATTATTAGATTTTTTCTGAAATCATCAATATTGTTTATTTTATCAAGTTGTTATTATTCAGGAATTCATCCATCGCTACTTCTTCTGTATTCATTCTTTATTAAGTCATGGTTCATAATATAATAATTGGTATTAATTTCTTTCTTTATTATTCCCCTTTATGTTCTATTTCCCTAAAATTTTTCTTCTCTCTCCTTCATATAAATTGGTAATAGTCAGAGGGCACGTGTGGCTCTATTACTCTGCTATCCATTTATACACATTTTGAGTTCAGAGGCCTTGCCTATCTGTTCAATAACATATGTTGGACGTATCTCAACATAAAATCATCACATAATAATATTCATAATAATTATAATAATAGTCGTTCATTTCCGACTCACATAATATTAATACAATAAAACACTTTTGGGATTAATTATTCTTTCTTTCATACAACTCATGACTTTTCATCTCAATAACTTATTAGGATTCCTTTGTTTTAAGCTTGTGGCGATATTTAATAGGCATTTTGTATTGTTTTAAGAGCTTATTCTATATGGTAGTGATTCTATTTGTCATCACTTTAATGCTCATTGATATTTAATTAACATTATAGCTGGTTTTGACTCACTTATATTTTTTCATTGATAGTTCAGTTAATCTGCCAGTGTTATTTTTTATTTGATTGTTTTCGTTTCTTCTTTTGTGAAACATTAATTTCTATTTATCCCCTTTTTGTGATGGGGTTTGTTAATGATGTTATGTAGCGTCATCATTATTTGTGTAATATTTAATTATTTTATATCTCAATTTTTATGATATTTCATTATACATTTCCAAAATTTACATGTGTTTACACATTTTGTTTCACACTTGGTCGTAAGTTTAGCCTTACTTTGTTGTGAATTTAGTTTATCTTTCTTCTAAATTCCCTCTCATTTATAATAATAATGGTTCCAATCAAATACTTATTGTAAGTTGTGCTTACATTACTTTTGAATTTTGATAATAGATACTTACAAAATTCTCTTTACTTTTCTGACACTGGTTCATAATACTTTTTTAAAGAAGACTGGTTATAAGTCCCTTTTATCTTTTTAGTTGTGATTTCACTTATGACATAGGTATTATTTTTATTATCCTTCAATATGAGGTAGGGTATTTATTTTGTTATACAATGGACCCTGTTATATACACTCTTTTTTCTTGTAGGTTAATCTTCTCATTTATATACATTAATTGGTTTGCATGGTCGTTTTACTTAAAATCAGTCCCATCTCTCAGTGTTCCTCCACACTTGGTTTAGCCATGATCCATGATTATATGAGCTGCTCCCGTTTGGATTGCTGTCGTTTTCAGAATGACTTCTGTTTGTGTCCACTTTCTTGCTACTATCTTGTATTTAAATGGTTCTGTCATACCATTTTTACTGGTTTCCATTGCTATCGCAATCATTTCATTGTTTTGTTTATACAACGAATAGGTCAATGCGATTTCCATTGTAGATGCTATCGTTGATACTGGATTATGCATGTCCATTAAGTGTCTTCTCCTTCTTATTCTGTTACACACTATTTTGTAGTGATTCCCTTCTAAAGGTTCTAGTAGGTTCCTTCTGTTATTTCTAAAATTCATCATTTCATTCTGGTCGTTAATTAGTACATTAAACATCTCAAACAGTCCATTCTTCATCATCTCCAATTCTTCTCTGGTATTTATTATTTTCTTTGGATGTATCTTCTTAGTCGTCACCTCCATGATTTGGGTATTCTCCTTGTGGCTGCTATTTTTATTTGCAGGTAATAGTATGCTTTTGTCTTCTTTTAATTCTGTTTCCTTCTTACTATCTTCTGTTTTCGTAATTACCGGTTCCTCAACACTTTTGGAATCCCTGTCTAGTGGTTCACTCCATTTCTTGAGACTCCTCTCCATTGTTTCATTTATCCTTTTAAAATGATTATCAAATAACTCCAAGGTTTTTTGTACCTCTTCTTGTGTGAGCATCATTATTTTCTTCTGTTGTGTGGGTTCTGGCATTTTCTTCGGTTGCTTCACTTCCCTGTCCTCGACTATTTCTTTTTCTAATTGAACATTGGGTTGTTCCAGGTTTTTGTTATTTGGTGGTTCGCTGAACTCTTTTATTTGATTATGTGTCTTCCTCCAATTACACATATCTTCTCTGGATAGCTCGAACATAACCCTTATCCATTCTCTTAGCTCTGTGTTTTCTGTTTGTATTTGTTGTTCCGGTCGTCTTATAGATTGTCTCCATTGGTCATATTCCTCCTGTGTATACTCCTCCGTCACTTGTGCGTATACTCCCGTTCGTTCTTTTTTCATTTGGTTTTCATTTATGTACCAATTCTCCCAATCTTCTATCGTCATTCCTTCCACCTTGCTTACGTTTTCCCCTGGGCTGTTCCGATAGTCTCTTTCTTATTGCACTTAGTGTCCAGCTTCCACACTTCATCATAAATTTCCTTCAATGACATTTGGTCGTTTGGTGTTCCCATTGCATTTGCACGACTCATTTGTGCTCGTTCATGGTCAGTGGTGTTCCTTTCGATGTACTCCATCTCTCTGCTAAACTTTTTAAATAGTGCTGTCATCCATTCTGCATAGCTGACTCGTTTTTCTTCTATCTCCTCTTCCGATCTCTTTGTCTCCTTTTCCGCCTCCTTCTCGTGTTTTGCCGGTTCCATTTCCGTAGTCGCCGCTAGAATCTGTAAAGTTTAAAGGTATGTTTCCTTACCTATTCTAGCCCTACTAGTTGGCGCGCCACTTTGTAATAAAACCCTTTATGGTGTGTGTGGCCGCTACCGTTCAAGCCCCGCGATGGAAGCCACTTTGTAATAAGATGTTTACTTGTTGTAAAAATTTAAAGTTTAATTTGAATGTTGTTTAGTGTTAAACGTGTCAAAATGTATGCTCTCAGTCGTGTACGGGTAAACCGTATTCTGCTCTGCTGCATTCAAACGTTGCCGCCTCGCCACCTGATTGGCGTACAGCTATCAGCAGTATGACCCAGCTTGCGTCTCGCTTTAACGCCTTCACTTCAATAATTACTAGTCGTAATTCTAAATTAACTGAATCAAACATACAGCATTGCAGATTGAGAACCTTTATTAATCCTTTAGAATATTTCACTTGGTTTATTATACATCAAAATTCATTTTCGGCACCGGCTATTACAATTGTGCAGTTGGTACTTGCTCAGCTCAGTTGTATACAATCAGCCAGTAACGTTAGTTTACAGTAAAAATATCGTTTTTCTCAGGGGTGTAAAGTCCTTTCGGCTACAGAAATATGTACTTACGGCTAACACACACAAAGTTATAACAATTCTTAGAACTAATTACATAAATAAATCGATATCTCATTACATTTGACTAAGTAATCACCAATGAAAACTTGTGAAGCAATTTTGGGTTATGTTTCGTTTGCCAAAAGTTCGTTATTAAAAGATTCGTTAATTATTTATCATATTTTAATTTCTTAATAATTTTTAATTGGTTATGGTTAAATAGTGAATTTAAATAAGCATTTATTTTGACTCGAAAATAGTGATCAGTGATTTTGAATTAGTTATATTTAATTCAGACCAAAATTTGTGAATACGCTTTAAGGGATAATGTTTATACTCATCGGTTACTTGTTGCTGAAGATCCTGATGTCGTCTTCTTCGATAGATAACTCCTGGGCTGTCGTCTTCTTCTATGGATAACTCCTGTCGTCTGTTTCCCTCGTCTCGTCACTTCTCCTTGCTGATTCAGGCCACGTATTTCTTCAGTTGGTGTCGTCTTCTTCTTTTAGGAGGTTCCACTGATCTTCATATAGTGTCCGTGGTCGTCTTTCTTCATCACGGCGTCGCTTCGTCTTCTTTGGATCACTACGGTTTGTTAATTTAATTTTTTATAAATAAAAATTTACGTTCAGGATTCCCTGTACTGTTGTAATTGTCTTCCATTAGTTTTAAATAGTTTTGAAATTACTTGAAGAATAATAATTTAATTTTAATACGAGAGCTACTCGGTCCACTCTCTGGCGTTGGTTAATAATGACTACTGAAAATCTAACGGTTTTTTGGCGTTATTTTTCTTGTTGCTATGGTTACTTAATAAATTATGCTAATTTTTCATTGGTTATTAACTCAGGTTATTGTTAGGATTTATCGTCTTTTTTCGTCTATTTCTACCAAAATATCTTCAACTGAAGATTACTACTTTGTTCTAATAGCTAGAGTCATCACATTAGTACCATTCTTCCTAATTTTTCATGATGAACATTTTGATACCCCTCATGCCTACTTTTGAATAGCTAATTACATTTTTACTATTTTCCCAATTTTATATCTTACATATATTTTATTCAAAATTAGTTGTTAGTCACATATTTTGGTACTATGAATACCCACTTACATGGTTTAATCATTTGGCACGTTCTGCCTTAACTCTGGATTATTATTTGTTCTCAAATTAATAAATTTATGTTCAACAGTTTGGCCTAGAGCCTAGATTCCATTCTACTTCCATCTAACATTTCTTACTAACATTTCTGGTAACTCTAATACAATTTATAAACAAAACAAACAATAAACATCAGTATCCCTAACTCTAATTCTTACTATTAAACATTTCTTTTCAGGTTCTACCCTGAAATAACTTTTAACTGCTGTTATCTGCTTACCCTACAATTTACTCTATGCTATGATTTTCTGAACACTAACAAAACTCTTAATACTTACTTAAAGAAACTCTTATAATACTATTGATAAACTGTTCCTTATATGATATGTCCTATCTACTATTCCCTTCACTTAAATACAGTGTTAGTCCTTCTTAATTTGCTATTCGTTCTAATACCTTAATTCTTATCTTAATATATAATCCTGATATCTTATTACCTAAATTAACAATATTACAATTAGTTCGATCTTACTTACTAGTGCACAGTTTATCACAAATTGTTTATCTGTTTAACATAGTTGGCTTATATAATATTTGGTTCTACACTCCCACTACACTTTTCCTTTCATTAGAAAGTTTCTTTAATTACTACCCTGCTCACTTTGTTTCATTATTCTATACCTATCACTTCACTACTTATTTAGTTTTACACACTTTTGGGCTTATTCACTTGTTTATTCATGGGTTGTCTGATTACTTTAAATCACTGTGTGATTATGGTCATGTATAACTATTTACCTCCAAATCACACTGATCACTTTTGGTCATCATTCTAATATTGCTTTTGTTTTGGGCTCAAAGTATTGTTTATAGCCTTTGGCCATTATTATTACAATTAGTTTGGGGTATGGTTAGCTTCTAACCCCCCTACATTATATTATACAAGTACATTCTTTAAATAACAAGATACATGTGATACTATTATCCTTCATTAATCTTATTGTCCTAGCTACATCTCATATGCTACAGACATCAATTCATTACTAAATTTACAATATTCTGTTCACTTTTTTTTTTTGGGATGACTTGATTGTACTTAAACTTCTTCTTCACTGTCTCTTGGTTTTCTTTTGGTTCCTATCCGATCTATTGTGTCAAGTCTGTCGGGTTAATAGTCATTTGTCATTTATTGGGTTACTGGGTTATTGATCTTTAAGTTCATAAGTTTTTGCCTCTTACTCTCATCTTCAGCTGTTTATTTTATAATTAAATACCATTGAATCTTATACAATTTATGTTTATACATATTTTTGATGATGCAAAAGTAATGAAATATATTAAATACTACTACTAAAGAAGTCAAAACACCATGGATTAATTACCATGGTAACAAGTAAATAAACAAAACCTATTTAGCGGCATCGGAACTGTACATTTATCCATTCCTGCAGTATATTTTTGATGGTTTATATAATACGCGATTGTATCGCTATATTACGATGTGGAAAAGAAGAAGTGTACTAATTGTAAATTGTCCTATAGTTAATGGAAAGCGAAAACACGTGTTGTGAGGTTAGGTGACAACGGTTTTTGGGTTTTAGTTTACTGCAGAAATGAATAAACGCCATGGTTGAGGAAAGCATTACGTTTAATGTGTTATACAATGCTTCTAAAACAGTAACACTTAAAATAAAGAATTTAGCGTTTTTGATTTAACAGGTACTTTATAAATATCTCCAAAGGCTTTATAAACGGGTACTTTTAAATCTCCAAAGGCTGTTGCACCAACATAATAATTTAGTACAAGTTAAAATAGTACAAGTGTTGAAAACAGCTTTGGAGAGAATTTGATTAATGAGTACAAAATTGTTATACGAGCTGACAACGCCATATAGACATACGGAATAAAAATTATATTAAAATACTTATTAAAAGTCTAGTATTCGCGTGCGAAGCCGCGGGTAACAGCTAGCAAAACATAATTCTTACAAAAGTTGTTATAAATTGGTTGCTACTTAACGCAAGTTAAACAGTATACAAGCAATCACTCATTTTTGTAAGCGCCATGACTAAGCAACATAAGTGAAGTATTATTAAACAACACTAGTAAAAGCCTTGTAATAACGACCAGCGCTTTCAGTACCTACTTGAACCACCGTTAGCTGAAATCAAAAACTAAGAATTGGTTTTCACTCATTTCTCTTTATAGAAAATACTGCCCAAAGACAATACACAAAGGGAAAGTATTAAATTAGGAATGTTATATTGGCAACTGGACAGTAATGTGGGAATTTCATATTCAAAGGTTGGCTAATCTGTACGCTCTGGCCTCACGCTTGATGCGAACAGGCTAAGACACTGTGCAACGTACGTCGGCGGGCAGCGGCGTAATCGCGTTTGCTGCTTCGACCTGTCATTTCTTCATTTTTATTTGTTGTCGAAACAATTTATGTAGGCCTTAGGCCTTAAAACATTTTCATGTAGTTTTGAGTGTTGCGTACTTGCGCCTCAATTTACCATGTAACATTTTTTACCCGACGTGGTTTTTCAAAATTCAAAATGCGTATCAGACTTAGCCAATCTTACAATTCAACGTAAAATTGTACAACTAAACATCAATAAATGTATTAAATTACAGTCCACGCTCATCATTATTTTCTGCATCCTGGCAAATACATTTACAACATTAACTTCCTAACATTTTTTTGGTCGCTCCGTGCCTGGATTCATCATTTTACCTTCTTTCAACTTATACCAGAGCGGCTTTCATCATTTTTTCCACCTCAATTTCTGGCCATCACGGGGGATTCAGCATGTTCGCTGATCCGACTGTGTCGGGAGTTATTCAGCATTTCTTTCGTCGCCATTGAGCCTCGTGACAACACCACTACAAGACCATCCATGTGTTAACGCCTACACACCAGATTGAGCAGTCATCTATCCAGTCCGTGCGTGTCTGCATCTATTCCACGGCCTCGACGCTCCAGGACATTTCACAGAAGGTACGACATCAACGACATCACTAACAGGTGCGTAGAATGGCGGAAGAAGGCCTCAAAGTGTTGGTTAGAAAGAGAGGCGGTTTAAAGTCTGCCATACTGCGAATCAATTCTGCTATAATTAATTTTGATAAAAGCAGTAACACTAAACATTTTTTAACTGTTAGATTGGAAAGTCTAAAGAGTTTAGCAACAAAATATGATGAGGTACAGTCTGAAATTGAATTAATTTCTAAGGACATAAACGCTGCTCAAGAAGACGGAATTGAAGTTGAAGAACTTTTATATTCAACCGAAGCTAACATCTTGCAATTAATAGAAACTTTCAACGTTCAGACTGAATCTCAAGTATTAACAAGTAATATGCAATTAACACCTATAAGTTTGCCCTGCTTCACAGGCAACATTTTAGAATGGCAGCACTTTTATTCAATATTTCTGGACTTGGTACATGCCAGATCTGATCTAACTTCAGTGCAAAAACTACATTATTTGTATTCATCTCTCAAAAATGAGCCATTAGATCTAATTAAGGCCTTACCTATTTGTAATGAGAACTATTCAATAGCGTTAAGTTTGCTGTCCGCTAGATACGATAAAAAATTCATATTAGCGAAATATTATATTCAAAATTTACTAGAAGTGAAGTCTACAATCAAAGACTGTACAGAGCTTAGCAGAATTTATAAATACAATAACGTCTTCTGTCAATTCGTTGGCAGCTATGCAATTGTCAGTGGATTCATTTGAACTCATTACTGTACAGCTATTGTCAGCAAAACTTGACCATTCCACGTTTAAATTATGGAAGGAGTCTATAGATCCCGATAATCTTCCTAACTTTCAGAGCTTTACACAGTTTTTAAACGCACGTAGACAATTATTAGAAAATACATTACCGATAGACGCTGGACAGCAGCTTAACAAGCCGACTTTAAAATTTAATAATACGTCTGAAAAACATAAATTACGAAACTCTGCTGGCAGCACTGCATTTAAAAGTTATCATTCAACTTCAAATAATTATTTATGCCCATGCTGCAAGGCCAGTCACCCAATTTATATGTGTGACAAATTTCGTGAATTAAGCATATCGGAACGAGGGCAATTTATATTAAATCATAAATGCTGCACTACTTGTTTAAGACCAGATCATTTTTCACCTAATTGTAAGGTCAAACAATCATGTAAGATCTGTTCAAAACGACACCATACATTGCTGCACATAAATAATGTGTCAAAACAAGGTTCTGCCAGCAGCAGTAATTATTGCTCATTTAAGCTTCAATCAGCAAACAATGTTCTCTTGTCGACAGCAGTCGTGTTCGCCATCGACCGTGCTGGTAACAGACAGCTTGCAAGAATTTTGTTAGATGCCGGGTCACAAGTGAACTTTTTTACTGAATCATTTTCTAAAAAATTGCAACTTAACTTGACTGAATCTAATATACCAATTACGGGTATTAATAATGCGACATGTTGTGCCACTAACTTGGCATCTATTCGTATTGTTTCTCGCTATCAAAGGTTCAGCTTTGACGCTACGTGTGCAGTCTTATCTGCATTGACTCATAAACTTCCAGCACAATCTTTCGACATAAATCATTTTAATATCCCAGATAACGTTTTTCTTGCTGACCCACATTTCAACGTATCAGCTGACATAGACATACTTTTATGAGCGCAGTTTTATTTAG
The DNA here is from genome assembly GCA_034769895.1 of Magicicada septendecula. NCBI lineage: Eukaryota > Metazoa > Arthropoda > Insecta > Hemiptera > Cicadidae > Magicicada > Magicicada septendecula. The sequence continues at coordinate 113,827,876 of CM068373.1, forward strand.
ATTTGATTTTAGCTAACAAATATGTACGTGGTCCTAACTTTCCTATTATACAAGAAACAAAGTTAGGCTACATTCTAGCAGGCAATCTGCCCAAACATTGTCATTCTAAGGGTCCTGCTGTTTCGTTCTTGGCAAGAAACAACGACATTCAAATTTTAGCGTCTCTTGAGAAATTTTGGGAGACTGAAACCATCCTTGATAATGCACCCCTTAGTAACGATTCAGTTTGTGAGGAACATTTTGTTAAGTCAACTCATCGCAATGATGAGGGTAGGTTCGTTGTCTCATTACCATTCGGGTCTGATAATCCCCAGTTGGGTGAGTCCTATACCGCTTGTCTGTCTCAATCTTCTGAGCCCAATCCTTTTTCACCTTTCTCACCTTCTAATCTGTCGTTTCCTGAATTCTCTGCGGAGGAGAAACAAACCCCCAAACTCTCTCTAATTTCTACCCTACCTATTGATCTTTCAAAGGACTTTCCTTCATTGCACCGTCTGACTCGCGTGTACGCTTATTGCTTTCGATTCATCAAAAATACTAGACCCTTTAGGGCTGAGAAAATCTCGGGTGTTCTTACCCCCACCGAAATTCATTCTACTCTTAATTTCTTCATAAAGCAATCCCAGTCCATCCACTTCGCTGCTGAGCTTAATTGCCTTCGTAATGGGGCTTCTGTCTCTATTAGGAGTAAGTTGTCTTCTCTGGACCCGTTTCTTGATGAGTTTGGCGTCATACGTGTCGGCGGACGCTTACAGCAGTCGCAACTACCCTATGACAATAAGCATCCTATTGTCTTGCATCCATCGGCTCACATCACTCGCCTTATAATCGAGTGCGAGCATATTCGTCTCCTCCACGCTGGTGCTCAACTTGTCCATCATTCACTTCGTCAACGTTGGTGGATCATTAACGCCAAGATAGTCATTCGTTCCATCATTCGTAGATGCGTCAAATGTCTCAGATTTAACACCAAATATCAGGTTCAAAGGCTTGGTATTTTGCCATCTCCTAGGGTTACTCCTTCGCGGCCGTTTCTATTCTGCGCAGTTGATTATGGTGGTCCCTTCATGATTCGTCATGGCGGGCAGAGATCTAGGACTCTTGTCAAAATCCTACGTGTCTTTGTTCATTTGCTTAGCCACCAGGGCCATTCATTTGGAATTGGTTTCCGACCTTACGGCCAATGCGTTTACAGCTGCCTTATGTCGCTTCATGGCCCGTAGGGGCATACCCAACCAGTTATATTCTGACAATGGCACGAATTTTAGGAAGGCCCGCAACGTTTTGCATGACCTTTACAATCTTTGACATAATAAGGATGCCACCTCATCAATCCAATCCTTTACGAATTCTCATGGTATTAAGTGGTCATTTATTCCGCTCTCGTCACCTCATTTTGGTGGTCTTTGGGAGAGCGGTATAAAGAGTTTAAAGTATCATTTGCGCCGCGTGGTCGGCAAGTCCATACTCACTTTCGAGGAGTTTACTACGGTTTTGTCACAGGTAGAGGCCTGTCTAAACTCACGTCCATTATTTGCCGCTTCATCGGATGTAAACGATCCAGTGCCACTTACCCCTGGCCATTTTTTAATTTGCGCACCATTAACGGCAATACCCGATCCTGACTTATCTCACGTTCCCATCTCTCGTCTTGGACGTTGGGAACTTCTCCAGACGTTTGTCCAAGCCATTTGGAAATCACGGTCTCGCGACTACTTACACCAACTGCAACAACGTCACAAATGGAAATTCGCAAAGGAAAACGTTTCCATTGGTGACCTGGTTTTGCTGATCGAGGATAACTTGCCTCCATTAGCATGGAAATTTGGTGTAATTACCGCCACATTTCCCGGACCAGACAATTTAATCAGAGTAGTTGACGTTCGCACACCTGTTGGCACCTATCGCAGACCAATTCATAAGTTATGTTTGGTGCCAGCGAGGGACGAAAAAGTAAAAAAGAGTTTATTTTCCTTTTAAAATTAAATGTATGTATTTGTCAAACATGTGTTAAATCAAATGTTCTAAGAAGATTTTGTTAGTTATAAGCACCTTTATTTTTAGCATAAGCTTTAATTTGTATATTTTCAATTCAGAAACTGTTTGTTTTACTTAAGCAAGTGTCAATTTGTTTAATATGCAAGGCTTCAATTATTTTTTGTATTTTCGTGTATACAACATTTGATTTATGCGTCATGTCTTTGCTTAGTATTTGTTCTTATGTCATAAATTTTGTTATATAATATTCACATGGTTTTGCAGCTATACAAACCATGTATGCATCTTTCTTGCACATTTTTGTTAATATGTGTGCCATTTTATTACTCTATGAATTTATGTGTTACTTGCAATTGTTCAACACATGCATTACATTTTGTATAAACACATTGCTGTACTTGTCACTTATGCTATTGTGCCTTGTATTCATGTATTTGTAATTATCCAAACCTATTTTTATTGTATTTTATTATGTATAACTTTGTATCTATGTAAAACACATTATTTTACCCGCATTTACTGTCTATAATCATGCGCCACGCACATATTTTTATATTTTGTATTTGTATTTTGCGATCACGTATTGCACAATTATTATTCATGCTTTCAATTATGACATACATATCATTACACTTATGTACTTGCAATTATTCAACAATGTATAATCTGTTTTCACATGTCAATTTATTGTGCATTCCTGCAACTGCCAGGTATAGCATGCACCATTTAATTATTATATTACAGCGTTATGCTAAATCTATGTTTTTACATGTATAATTTTGTAATAATTTTTGTCTATTCATTTTACACTCAATACTATTATGTATAAGTCAACTGGCCTTGACTGGTTTAGGCTGTCAATCATGACTTGCATAAAATATTTGCAATTTGTATCGGGCCCATCATGTGATGAGTCACCGATTATTCATCATCAAACATTGTCAAACTATTCATTATTCATGTTTTATATTGTCTTATATTGTATACATACAACATATATTAGCAATACATTGCTAATTCTTGCATTTATACTCATGTATAAATCAGTTTGTAAGCCAACTGTGGCCTGTTCAACTGTTATCATCATTATTCAGGTTTTATCTCTGAACAGTTTAATGTTATAACTGTTATCTAACATTCAATCTCAATGTTCAAAACAATTTGCTGAGGTTGATATCTATTATTAAGAACGTACATTGTGTTTTCTTATAATAAATTATTAAAATTTATTAAAAAATCTTTTGATTTTTTGCGGGCAGCTATGGACAGTAATGTGGGAATTTCATATTCAAAGGCTGGCTAATCTGTACGCTCTGGCCTCACGCTTGATGCGAACAGGCTAAGACACTGTGCAACGTACGTCGGCGGGCAGCGGACGTAATCGCGTTTGCTGCTTCGACCTGTCATTTCTTCATTTTTATTTGTCGTCGAGACAATTTATGTAGGCCTTAGGCCTTAAAAAACATTTTCATGTAGTTTTGAGTGTTGCGTACTTGCGCCTCAATTTACCATGTAACATTTTTTACCCGACGTGGTTTTTTAAAATTCAAAATGCGTATCAGACTTAGCCAATCTTACAATTCAACGTAAAATTGTACAACTAAACATCAATAAATGTAGTAAATTACAGTCCACGCTCATCATTATTTTCTGCATCCTGGGAAATACATTTACAACATTAACTTCCTAACAGCAACTTTGTATTATGTTGCTTGCGACCTGACGATGGGATAAGTACCGAAAGCGCTGGTCGTTACTGCAAAGCTTATGTAGGGGTTTTAGAAACTGTAAAGTTACAATATTGAAGGCTCATACACTTCACTACATATACTAGCTTTGATCAAAAAGTTCGTGCAATTTTGGAATTTTCACAGCTACAAGTGTGCGATTAAAGAACTGTTTTTTAAGTGATGTTGGTGTTGGTACTCATGCTAGTGGCAATCGTGTAAAATTTTAGCCCTATTTGATGTATAGTTTAGAGTTCACGGCTAATTGAGGTGTATTAGGTTTTTGTGATTATACAATGCAAGATAGAAGAATACGGATTAAATTTTGTGTAAACTGTGAGATAAACTACTCCGTTCTGGTAAACGTGTTCAGAAGGCTTCTGGCGAGACTGCTGTGCGTGAACAAGCGGTTTACAAGCTTCAAAGACTACCGTAAATGAGTTGAAGATCGTGGTTGTCAGAGGAAGATTATGATTTTGTGTTTCTCGAAATTTAATCGCTATGCGCAATAGTAAATAAAGAGTACTATTCGGACATTTTACGCCGTTTGTATGAAGCTGTTTGTAGAAAACAGCAGATTAACGGGAGAATAATTTATAAAAAATCCAGCCCGAAAATGCACCTGGACGCACGTCATTTTCTTGTTATGAATTTTGCCAGGCTACGCAAAAGAAAACGTCATAATGACGGCACGGCAACTACCGTATTCACCAGATGTGTCTCATCGCGATCTTTGCTCCTCCCAGTAGTGATAATTTCCAAGAAAGGTTTCGCGACCGTTGAAGACGTAAAACGAAAATCGCTAAGCGAGCTCAAGGCTGTACCAAAAAGTGCATGCTTGAAATATTTTAAGACTGCAAAACGGCTGGCTTAATCGTGTTACATTCGGCTGAGACTACTTTGAAGGGGGCAGTAACAGTGTCGATAATGAAGGCATAATTTTTAAAATAAACAAGAACTGCATGCAGTTTTTGATCACACCTCGTTAATATTAAATATTACTGAATAAATTATTATTTACTTGTGTTAACAGCGCGCGCGCGCGCGCGCACGCGCACACACACACGCACGCACGCACGCAAGAGTGTATATATTATTATAATTACACCAAAACGATAGTTTAAGTATACATGCGCTATCATGAATGAAACAAGTGTAATCTGTTTTATGCGTTTTATTCTATGCGTTTTTATGAAAAGTATACATTTTATGAAGTTTAGCCGCGATGTAAAAGTATTTATGATTTGTTTGTTATAAAAATTGTTTTGTAAAGCATGAGTACGTTCCTCAGCGATTTCTATTTTACGTCTTCAACAGTCGTCAAATGTTATCCTTTCGTGGTACTTTTCATTACTGCGAAGAGGAAAGGTATCCGAAATTAATCTCATTAAATTAAACAGTAACAACTCGATAAAAATACGTGTTACTGAAACCTTGTTTACAATATACTAATTGATACAATACGTGTTACTGAAACATTGTTTACAATATACTAATTGATACAATACGTGTTACTGAAACATTGTTTACAATACACTAATTGATACAATACGTGTTACTGAAACCTTGTTTACAATATACTAATTGATACAATACGTGTTACTGAAACATTGTTTACAATACACTAATTGATACAATACGTGTTACTGAAACCTTGTTTACAATACACTAATTGATACAATACGTTGTTACTGAAACATTGTTTACAATATACTAATTGATACAATACGTGTTACTGAAACATTGTTTACAATATACTAATTGATACAATACGTGTTACTGAAACATTGTTTACAATATACTAATTGATACAATACGTGTTACTGAAACATTGTTTACAATATACTAATTGATACAATACGTGTTACTGAAACATTGTTTACAATACACTAATTGATACAATACGTGTTACTGAAACCTTGTTTACAATACACTAATTGATACAATACGTTGTTACTGAAACCTTGTTTACAATACACTAATTGATACAATACGTTGTTACTGAAACCTTGTTTACAATATACTAATTGATGCAATACGTGTTACTGAAACATTGTTTACAATATACTAATTGATACAATACGTGTTACTGAAACCTTGTTTACAATATACTAATTGATACAATACGTGTTACTGAAACATTGTTTACAATACACAAATTGATACAATACGTGTTACTGAAACATTGTTTACAATATACTACTTGATACAATACGTGTTACTGAAACCTTGTTTACAATATACTAATTGATACAATACGTGTTACTGAAAAATTGTTTACAATATACTAATTGATACAATACGTGTTACTGAAACCTTGTTTACAATATACTAATTGATACAATACGTGTTACTGAAACATTGTTTACAATATACTAATTGATACAATACGTGTTACTGAAACCTTGTTTACAATATACTAATTGATACAATACGTGTTACTGAAACATTGTTTACAATACACTAATTGATACAATACGTTGTTACTGAAACCTTGTTTACAATACACTAATTGATACAATACGTGTTACTGAAACATTGTTTACAATACACTAATTGTTTACAATATACTAATTGATACAATACGTGTTACTGAAACATTGTTTACAATATACTAATTGATACAATACGTGTTACTGAAACCTTGTTTACAATACACTAATTGATACAATACGTTGTTACTGAAACCTTGTTTACAATACACTAATTGATACAATACGTGTTACTGAAACATTGTTTACAATACACTAATTGATACAATACGTTGTTACTGAAACCTTGTTTACAATATACTAATTGATACAATACGTGTTACTGAAACCTTGTTTACAATACACTAATTGATACATTACATTTAGAAATATTGACTGCAGTTATTTAATAAAAATAAAAAGGTAAACCAAGAAAATGGTATACATTAAAAAGAAAAAAGATACACTGTTTGAAAATGTCTTAGTGAGTTTAATGTCTATTGTTTAGCCATATCGTTAACTACTTCTTCTTTTGCCACTGAACTGATTTTCTCATATTTCATATGTCAAACATATAGGCAGCAAATGCTGTGTAAAAATCTGACCGTATATTTAAAAATGATTTACTATTATATTAGCGCACACAACTGAAAAAAAACCTTTGAAACAGTCAAAAAATTAAGAGATTAACAGAATTCCTCGTTAACTTTTTCCGACCCTCTGGGGAGGATCCGGTCCCGTTCCCCCCCACCTTAAATACGCCCCTGGACATATGTGACAAATACGACGGACGCCGTGTCGCCAAGATACTTTTTTTTAACCTACACCTCTTTAACTAGTAACGACGTGCGTCCTAGTGCATTATCGGGGTACAAGTTCCATAAATTATTCCGCAAGTCTGGCCGAATAGAGTCACACAAGTGGCGTAAACTGCCCGAATTGTACTCTTTGTTCACCGTTGCATCTGGTGATGAAACTTCATGGAACACAAAACCACACTCTTCTCCTGGCTATTAAGACGTTCAACTCATTGAAAACAGTTTTTGAAGCTTTTGTACCAGACTTCCCACAAGCTTTCTGCAACGCTTTCACCACTATAGACCATTTTATCTCATTCTTTACACAAAATTTAATCCACATTCTCCGATCCTGCATTGTAGAATGCCAAAAAAATCTCCTAATTAATCCATTAGCTGGAGTAAATAATGGATCCAATAGGGCTTTAAATTGTCACAAAGCTGTTCATCAATATCACACAAAAATACGTTTTCAATCAGACACTTGTAGTGTGGGAATTAAAAATATCTTTACGCTACAGCTTGCCCTTTGCATGAACTTTTTAATCAAAGCTCGGAATAACACTAATACCGAAACATCACGACTGAACAACGAAGCAAGTTCAGGGACTGTACAAGCGACGGGCAAGCCTGTCAGCCGCCATTACGCCGCGTCCTGAGTTTCTGATGAGCTCCCCCCGTGGGAACAACGATATCTAGGGATTCATAGGAGCGACCTTGGGATTTCCATTAAATAATGTATAATCCGGGGCGAGCGTTCGCCGAGGCCGGGTCCAAGATTCACTTGACACAGTTGGGTTCTGACCGGCGGGCGCTGCCCTGGAAACGGAGGTCCGTACGGTGGCATTCGGGGAATGGACACGTAGGGCATCTCGGATAGTTTGATTAGAAGTTAGGTAGTGAGCTATCAGGCCCAGGGCAAACGTCGGTCCATGAGAGAGTGGAGCTTTCGTTTATGGGTCTTTGCCAAGTAGCACCGTACTGCGATCGCGTAGGTAATCATCGACACGTATATGGTAAAGACAAGTTTGCCTAGGCGGCGAGACACTGAATTGCTGCAAAGCAGGGGGTCCGAGTTGGTATAGGCGACGGGCAGTTTGCGGGCAACTTGCAGGTGAGACGTCTTGAAGTCAAGTGAAGCCCGGGGTCCTTGACACCGGGAGACAAAAGAAGTCGAGTATCACCTATGTAGAGTCTGGGAGGGACCTTCCTGCGTCTGGAGAAGACTACAGCTGTCTCCCTGGCCGCGTTAATGGAGAGTCTCCATTTATCCCCTCACTCACTGAACCATCGGACACTCGACGTTTAATATCGATATTTTATAACCATCGGCCACCCTCAGCTGATAGTATCAGTGGACAACACACACAACTGGTGTCTGGGACACAGGAGCTCGAGTGCACTATAATCTAATCTGCAGCCATTACACACGTTGGGCAGAAGCAGGAGGAATGACCAATAGATTGATATCGAACTAACACTGATTGTATTATCATATTCATATTAGTCATACAGATTGATTACCGTTTCTTGGCTTTGCTTGTACGGTCGCTCGAATAAATTGTATCGTGACTAGACAAAAAGCATCGTTCTTCTGGAGATATTATTTAAACACATTTAAACTGTATTCATTTTTATCGGATAAGTTTGTAAGGAGATCGTTTTGGCTTTCCTACCAAATACAGGATGTTTACTGCTTTCGTAAACTGGATAAACAAACAAGATATCATAATCATCATCAGCAGCAGCACGAATGCATCCCAGTCATTTCAATATCACTTTCTGTAAACAATTTCAGCCCAGTTTACTCCACTAGAGAGCCAGATCATTATACGTTTTGGAATCGTTCTGGTGATGCTTCACCCATCGAAATGTGTTGCCCATATCTATTTGATTTTTTTTATTCTGTAAACGATACTATCTGATCTAGCATTGATGCGTAACCATTCTGTCGCGCCTAGTTGTCACTAGCTCAGTTCTTTCCATGTCTATTTTCAGTCACTCGTCTATCTCGCAGGTTTTGTACAATTCTCATGTTTATTGTAAATTCTCAGTTTCGACTCGACGGTTTGGAATTTCTCTGGGGTTTAACACTTATACGAGTTGTACCCATTTACGCCCAGCGGTGGACGCCAATTTAACATTAAATTTATTTTCTCTTATCTCAGGGTTTATAAAATAAAATGTAGACTTATTCTTATAAATAGTATTTCGATTTATTAACAATTAGTTATGATTGAGTATCATATTTATCATTGACACATGAATTATGTAATCTCTAAACAAAATATCAACATATTCATTTTCATAAATCTTATTTTCATTACTCATATTAATTTCTCTAATAATTCAAATATTTTAATTCTTATTTAAAGACAAAACTTCTAATAATTATTCTCTTAAATTTTAAATACTATAACATAGTTAATTACTGATCTGGATTCATTTAAAATCGGTGCTCATAAATAAATTTAACTTCCATAGCTTCCTAATATTATTTAATTTTGTTTTTTAAGTAAAATTTTATCTTAATTCTTTAATTAATTCGTGTGAGTTCTTTAAGTGAACAGACAGTGGACCTAAGACTATTTATGGCATGATAAGTTTACTTGTGGTATGTATCCAAATCTGGTAGAGGTCATATGGTGCGGTTCGCATGTTGATTGTCTGGCGTAACGGCGATAATTCCCTCCGGATTAGCACATTGTATCGTGGTCTCCCGTGGAGTCTCACAAGACACAGCACAGCACCAAACTTCACTCACTCGGAATTAGTTCGCGTTAGTTGTTATTATAGTTATTCGCTTCCACAGACATTATTGATTATTATTTATCAACTGCGTTATGGTTGGAACTAATGTTATTTACGAGTTTAGTTCGTCTTGTAATGTTACTCGATGATAAAGTTATTGTTGCGTATTTGCAAAACTAAATTACAGCGTTATTTAATTATCATTCGTGTTGTACTAATTCACTTGTATGTCACTAATAAAATTACAGTTCTTTTACCGAAATTGTTTAGTCCGAACTTACTTTTCTAACCATCGTACCGAATTTCTCTAAGTCCCATAATTATTAAATCTCGGTCGCGGACTTACACTCCCGTTTCCGTCAAAATTTTTAGTTAGACTCCTCGAGCGCGCCTTTCTCACGTCCCTATACCGAATTCCGCATTTCTCCCACTAATTTCTGATTTTTTCTACGCTGTGTTCTAATTGGTTCTACTTTACCACCCTCCAGATCTAAAGACCACCTATTTCTCCGAAAGCACCTCTCTGATAGGCTTTAGGATTCCCACCAGATTTCTTCCCTAGGTCACTATACTGAGGTCGTTGTCGCTGCTAGATATTGTAGCAATAAATTCTTGCCTGTCACTTTTTTTGGAGTATACAAAGCAACCCTTAACTTTCTCGTCAAAGTATTGTTTTCTGCACTTGGTCGTTCTAATAGCATCAACTATTGTCGCTTAAGGGCCTCACCAAACTTCCTTTGTATGTCCGTTTCTTTGTCTATGTTTCCATCAAAACATCTTCCTTGAGTTCGGACATTACACCCGAGCTTTCTCTCTTCTCAGTAAGGTCGAAGTCCTGTCGCTGACCGTTTGAGTCTTTCAATAATATATACCATTTTTTGTTTCGCTGTATGCAGCTGGCGTGTATACGTAGTTTGGTCTATTGTTAATACATACATCTGCTCTTCAAATGGGTTCGTTCGCGTTTATACAATTTTTTCTAAGGATTTGAGGTAGTTGTCAAAAGTTAACGTTTCTTAGTATGGAGAGCGATGAACTCTGTCTGCTTTCGTGAGCGCGTTGGGGCTATTACATGATTTTATTGCCTGTCAATCACCTCTGCGTTTCACACAACAATTCCCTGTCACGGCGCTTAATGATACATCTCTACTAAAAATAAGAAATTTTTAAAATTTATGATTTTGGCGTTATAGGGGTATCGTCTATCGTCTTTTAGGGGTATGTCTCACGATAACTTTTGAACGCACCAATGGATTTTCGTGAAACTTGGCACGCGTGTTCATACTTTTACCCTACAGAATACGCGTGTTTTTTCATTGTCTTTGAGAATGATCCTCTCAAAAATAGAAGGGTGGGAGGCAAAAATTTGAGGGGGGAAAATTGTGATAAAATTGCAGAAGCCCTTTGTGGTGTATTAAACGTAGTCTGATAAACAGTATAGTGTTCATCTTCGAAAATTTCAAAACTTTTAACATCAGGGTCCAAAAATTTAGTGAACATTTTGATAAAATCGCAGAAATCGTGTGTGGTTTCAAAATTTTGGGACCCGTGAAAAAAAAATAGATAAAAAATTTTTAAAAATTTGAAAAATTGTGAAAATTCAGCAGGGTGTCTGAATAAAAGGAACTGTAACCCGAATCCGAAGGTTTCTGATTTTTAGTGTCTATTATAGGATTCTGTGCTCTACAACTGTTATATTACTAAAGAAATAGTAGAATAATAGTGATTTTTGTATTTTCCCCAAAAGTGAAAAATTATCTAATATCGAATTTTATATAACAATAAATGCACTTCGTTCAAAACATTGAGAGAGTTCTGTAGCTCAGGGAGCATACTAGTATTTTGTTATGAAAATATAAAACGACAAAAGACCATTCGGTTGTTTCGCTACCTTTGAAATGACTGCAGTGTTTTGCGGCACGTACACGAATCACTACTGTAGTGTTTCCATTAGAAACCGTCGTCGTCTCCAGGTTTACGCAACCGGCGGGCGACTGCAACTATCGCAGCTTTATGCATACAGACTCGGGTTTCAATTGTTTGTTTTCTTATTCACTCACGACTTCGTAAACAAAAGTTGTACGGAAAACACACACACACACACACACACACACACACACACACACACACACACACACACACACACACACACACACACACACACACACACACACACACACACACACACACACACACACACACACACACACACAGTATACTGTCCGTGGTATCGTTTTACAGAAGCGGAAAACTCACTGTTGCGTTTTCCTGACGTCTTGTTGACAGGCCAATATGCCGAACCTTGTTACCAGTAGGCCTAGACATGTTGGGTCACTCTTGACGTCAAAAAATCGGACGGCAATGGAAATTCAAGACAAACTGGCCATGGGAAATAGGTACTACTTTCCTTTGCTGCCTATCCTCAGGTCCAGAAACATTTCTAGAACCTCCAGATTTGTAAAACATTTCCAGATTTACAAAACTGTATAGCGGCCAGTAGTATTATATGGTTCAGAAGCCTGGACCATGACCTCAGCCCAAGATGACATGATCAGATGATGGGAAAGAAAGATTCTGAGGAGGATATATGGAGGTGTACTAGATACTGGAATGTGGCGTATGAGGACCGATCCAGTGGCCGAATTGTACGATCTATACAAGGAACCGGACATCGTCACAGCAATAAAACAAGTCAGGATTAGGTGGGCATATCACGTACAAAGAATGACAGAGGAAATAGTAGTGAAAAAAGTATTCATTGGAGGACCAGGAGGAAGAAGAGAAAGAGGGAGGCCAAGAAAAAGATGGGTGGTGGACGATGTAGATGAAGATATGTGAAGACTGGGGGTCAGAAGGTGGCGAACAGTCGCACAGGATAGAGATGAGTGGAGGCACGTCATTCCGGAGGCCAGAACTCTTCATGAGCTGTAGCGCCGCGGAGTAGTAGTAGCTGTTGTTACCAGTACTGAGAGAATTTTCTGTCTAGTTCGGTAGTTCTGAAGATGGTCTCCGCGCGTGCTACTAAAACTTCAGTTTGAAATAATTTTAATCATAGGCTATTTTAGACAACGACAGGAAGTTGAGGAATGGGAATAAAAATGTTGCGAAAACTAATGTAATGGGAATTTTTAAGGAAACCCCACAGCAAACGTAGTGCAGAAGGAATTGAAACTGGAACGAATGGAATTTTTACATACGTCGGAAGTTCAATTACGTAGAATGGATGCTACAGAGTGGGTGTAAAATGTGGAAATTCCACTAGGAAAAATAACACTGGGTAAAGTAAGATATGTTGTAACTAGTAGAAGAATTAACATTGAGTTCAGAAAGAACTTGGCAGCCCCATGTGCATCTTATATGGAGTATCGTTGTGTATTGATCAGAGAGAGACATTGGTCGACAAGAAAGAAAAAAAATAAAGAATTTGGAAAGCGTCGAATTGTGACTGCAATGAAGGTTAACTGGGACGACAAGATGAGGTATTACGGCGAATAAATACAACGAGAGGAAATTGTTTGTAGCTATTAGAAAGAGCAGAGCAAATTGTATTGGTGCTCACATCTTGAGAAAGGAGTGTTTACAGAAATTAATAATAAAAGGGGAAAGACTGCAAAGAAGAGAAAGGAGGAGGATGAGGATGCTGTGTGCTGGTGGACTTGGCGATGATACGAAATTACAGAGCAGGGGAGAACAGTATTTCGTTACACGCTGACTATGCAGTCCTAATACAACAAACGGAGGATGAGCTGCAGTATTCTGTACATATTTGTTTAAGTATGTACATATCTGTACATACAGTTTAAAGCATATTGCAATGAGCATCACTTAAAAATATCAACGGAGAAAACAAAGATCATGGGTCTGGGGAAAGCATCCAGTCAGATTACAAACTGTTCTTGAAGGTAGGGAACAAGCCTCTGAGTTTAATTACCAAGATTGTGTTATCAGTATTGCGAATAAAACAGGACGCGATGTCACGACGAAATTATCAAAATTTCAGATGATGTGTGGCATCGTACATAGAGCACTAAATAATAAAACAAAGATTTTTTTTAAATTCAGGGTCAAAACGTCCTACGACGTCCAATGACCAACGTCCATTGTTGCCTGTCGTTGAAGTTTTCGTCGTTTAGTCCTCTATCGCTCATTGATCTTCTTATGCCCTCTATCCATGTTTTCTTGGGTCTTCCTTTCTTTCTGTGCTCTCTAGGTATCCATCTAAATTTTTTCTTTGGTAGTCGGTCCTGTCCCATTTTACTTCCATATTCCTTAAGGAATGGAAGTATGGTGATGGCAAAAAAAATCGTGTTCGAGATTATTGCAGATTCTGATTCTACTACACTCAAAACATGAAAAAAAGTCGTTTTCCGAAAAGTGTCTGTGTGTCTGTCTGTCTGTCTGTGTGTCTGTAGATTTTTTTTCTATGGCAAACGATAACTGCCGCAAATTCAAACAGAATCAAACAATTTTTTGCATACAGCCCTGATTTGCAGAGTACTCACGACCTATTGTTTTTGGTGAAGATCGGTTGAGGGAAAGGGGTAGTTTACCTGCAACGGTTTTTTTTTAGCAAGGGTAATTTTGTTTGTTTGGCAAACGATAACAGCCGCAAATTCAAACAGAATCAAATAATGTTTCGCATACAGCCCTGAATTGTAGAGTTCTCAAGATCTGTTGATTTTGGTGAAGATCGGTTAAGGGAAAGGGGTAGTTTACCTGTAACGTTTTATGTTTTAACAAGGGTATTTCCTATGGCAAACGATAACAGCCGCAAATTCAAACAGAATCAAATAATGTTTCGTATACAGCCCTGAATTGTAGAGTTCTCAAGACCTGTTGTTTTTGGTGAAAATCGGTTAAGGGAAAGGGGTAGTTTACCTGTAACGTTTTATGTTTACAAGGGTATTTCCTATGGCAAACGATAACAGCCGCAAATTAAAACAGAATCAAACGATTATTTGCATACAGCCCTAATTTGTAGAGTTCTCAAGACCTATTGTTTTTGGTGAAGATCGGTTAAGGGAAAGGGGTAGTTTACCTGCAACGTTTTTTTAACAAGGGTATTTTCTATGGCAAACGATAACAGCCGCAAATTCAAACAGAATCAAATAATGTTTTGCATACAGCCCTGATTTGTAGAGTACTCAAGACCTATTGTTTTTGGTGAAGATCGGTTGAGGGGAAGGGGTAGTTTACCTGCAACGTTCTTTTTTTATCAAGCGTATTTTCTATGGCAAACGATAACAGCCGCAAATTCAAACAGAATCAAATAATTTTTTGCATACATCCCTGAATTGTAGAGGTCTCAATGACTTTCGATTTTGGTGAAGATCGGTTAAGGGGAAGGGGTAGTTTACCTGCAACCTTTTACGTTTTAACAAGAGTAAAGTACTTGAAAATTTATTTAAACTTTTTGAAACAATGGTAATTGTTAAAAATAAAATAATTTTGTTGCCAGGCAATAAAATTATAATTTTTTCATTTTAATGTAATATAATATTTTTCATTTAATACAGCAATAAAAAGGCAGGTAAGACACAGCCTGGCTGTTTGGCTGAAAATGATTTTAAATATAAATCTTGAGAATATGGAAGTCATGTATGATTCTCCATACCGATATTTTTGTACGTGTCCGTACCAGATTAGTTGTTTTTCAACGCAGTTGATGAGTGTCTTTTGTACGCTCATTTCTTCTTTGATAGTTCCATTTCGTATTCGATCTAGCCTTGGAGTTCTAGCAGCTCGTCTCAAAGCATCCATTTTTGTAGCTTCTAACTTTATTTTTATCTATTCTTTCATTCTCCAGGTTTCGGATCCGTATATCAATTTTGTTTTAACCATAATATCATATATTCTTTTCTTCCTTTCTTTTCCAATTTCTGTGCTCCATAGAATCCCATTAAATGATCTAATTATTTGTTTTGCTTTGTTTCTTCTTGATTTTATTTCACCATCATCTGTTCATTCTTCATTAAAGTTTATTCCTAAGTATTTGTAGCTGTTGCATTTTCTATACGTTGGTTGTTTTCTAAGATTAAATTGTTGTTTCTTCTCCGACACACAATGCTGTGTATTTTCTATGTTCATGAGTAATCCAGAAAGAAGGATTACATTTTACAAAACAATGTCAGTGCATGTGTTCATGTATGGCTACGAATCGTGGGTGCCCACAAAGAACATTATAAACCAAATTCAAAGTTCAGTAAAGAGTTTCCTGAGACGAACAAACGGCTGTACAAGGCGAGGGCTATGACGACATTAGAAATGAACTACAAACGCATATTGTTCATAATCGATACATTCCAGAAGTATCGCCTAGAATGGCCGCAACATCAGGACAGAATGGAGAATAGATGGCTACCTAAAGTAGCATGTAGGTATAGACCCTTTGGATCAAGGGATGTAAACAGACGAAGAGCAAGACGGCGAGATATAGGCCTACTGTGAATACGGAACAGGCAACGTGCCTACTCCGTGTAGTGATGAAGAAGAAGGAGAGAATAGATTAGCTGAATCCACTATTCGGATTGAATCAGCATTGTCGATGACTCGTGAACGGCGTTTTCCCGTAATAAAAAGCTTAAGATCTAGCAGCCAGTTTATGGAAGAGAGAGAAATTGTGGCGGCGGGTCGCCATTACAGCTGAAACGATACGGACTGACGCTAGGCGAATCGTTCTCAATTTCTTGAAATCGACATACGCAACATCATGCTAGTTGTAACGGTTGCTGTGTAGACACGGTGTTTCGATTGAAAGAACTCCTGTGACGCGACGTTTACCTCATGAAAACAAAAGTAACACTATCGAGTCCATCGATTTGTTTCCTTCACCTGTTTCTGGTCACAACATACTTTAGCGAGCGGGTAACACTGGTAGAACAAAACGACTGTCAAGGACGATAGAGATGAGTACAGTCAGGACAATTGTTGGAAAAACGAGACGTGATAAAATACGAAAAAGACAATGGAACGACCAACCGTGTTGACAGGGCAAGCGACGATAGATTAACAAAAATAGTGTGAGAGTCTAGACCGTTGGGAAAACGGAATCCTGGGCGGCCACAGAAAAGATGGACAGGGGATTTGGAACCTACCTCTAGCCAATCCCCTTGATTAGTGAAGAAACCAGGCGATTAAGCCTGTATAAACCAAGAAAAAGATACTTTAAAAGACTGTTCCGTGAAATATTCAAATAAAATATTGGCGCGCGTTATATTGTAAAAGAAGTCTTTTAACGTGATGCATTATAAACTGTTTGGAATTTTAAAGAAAACTGGTTTGAAATGTAAAAAAGAAGAATGATTTTTTTTTATCCGTTTAAGAACCAATACAAGCACTCTGCCTTCGTACGGAAACAGTATTAAGAATGTGTACAAGACTCTTTGGCGCAATGCAGTTAGTCCAACATAATGACTTCTGGACTGGAAAATAGTTTTTTTTTCAGAAACAAGACCCGAAACAAAAATCAAAATATACAAGACAATAGCAGAAAGTACTGTAACATAAGAGATTGAAGTGTGAGAAACTGCGGAACGTATGAGGAAAGCATTAGGAGCCATGGGAATGGGATAGACTAATGAACAAGGTGCTGTAGGCTCACATTGCTGAATAGGGTTAAAAATGAAGAAATAAGAGAAAGAATGAATATATGCTCACGAGTATAAAATTGATGCAAGAAGATTAAGATGGTACGTTCATGTATGTTGTATGGACAATGATAGATGGGCAAAGAAATTATTACAGAGGACCCCTCTTGAAAGAAGGAAAGGAGGGAGGCCACGAAGACTTGGACGTAGTAAAGACACGGAGAAATCTGAAAGAGGATGATTGGAAAGAGCGTAAACTTTGGAAGCTAGGATGCGAAAAACGACTTGAAACGTTGTTTGAAAAAATGAAACACGCGCGCCCGCGCACACACACACACAATATAAAAAACATATACATATATATATACACACACACATAATTGAATATAAAATTTATGTATATGAAATAAATAGTTCCACATGAAACCTAACAATTCCGGCAAACCACCACTGGGGTACAAGCAGATACAAAGACTATCCTAGGAACGCTAAGACGAATGTTATTATAATAATCGAAAAGGGTACATTACAAAAGTTCTCTTCCAAAAAACATATCGGGCCGGTCGTAGTTCCAACTAACGAAAGGTCGATCACTGCCCCAGGGTACGAAAAGTAGTTTTAATGTAAACGACAGCTGATTATCGGCTCTCTCAGAGTTTACGTGGCCAGTATCAGGTGCACAACGCGTGGACCGTGAGTTCAATCACGTCTACGATACAAACTTGCTAGACAATACGACGGGTAGGGCAGGGGAGGGTCGTCTCTACTACGACGTAAATAACGGTCGTTTGGAATGTGGTCCAGACGCGGGCAGCATCACCGTCACAACCCTTCCTTACTTAACTACTGCGACCTTAACAACACAATACTCACTACACACTTACATAACCGGTCTCACCTGTTTGATAACGTTACTGTTCGGTTGCGTCATTCCATACGGAACAAACACACAGATTAAAAATTTGTTTATATGACGTCAAAATCATAATCAAGTCATAATAAATTTTTAATGATTACATCCTAAGTAATTTTTATTCCCTTTTAGCTGTATATAAGGAATGTTCTACAATGTTCTGAGAAAGTAGTTCCAGCAACAAATGTGAAGGCGTTGACATTATTGATAACGACCATGAACATCGTCGTCTTCTTCGTTGTCATCATCAATCAATTTGTAACGATGAGATAGTAATATCTGTTTGTTTTTCTTCACAGAGTTTTTAGTTTTGAGCAAGGAGTCTAAAACGTTTTCATACTAAAAAAAAAACTGAATGCTACGACGGACAGAGATCCAGAAAAGGCTTTTTTTCGTTGAAAATTCCCTGGAGCCGTCAATTTACTTCTTTCAAATCGCAGCGTGTCACGGAGTCCTAGCAATTTCGTTCGTATAACGGAAGTGGCACACCATAAGGAGAGGAATCGCTAAAGACAAAGATTTCATTAATAAGTAGAAATATCAAAAATGAAAAATAAAACTTTTGCTAAACTTGTGTTGCTACCACTAATACTCACTTACACTTCCATGAGCGGCTTTCAAGCCTCTCGGCTCATCTTCAGATGGAAACAACCTATCCATCAGATGGAAACAGAGGTTGTTTCCATCTGAAGAGGAGCCGAGAGGCTTGAAAGCGCTCACGGAAGTGTGAGTATTAGTGGTAGCAACACAAGTTTAGCAAAAGTTAGACTTAACCACTAAATTGTATTTATCGTTTAAGTGAAAAATAAAAGTGAAAAAAGTTTATGAATTTAAAAACATCACTTGGAAACAAAGAAAACTTTCATGGATAAAGAAATAAATAAGAATTATTAAAAAAGTAAAAATGTTTGAAATAGGCTAGAATAAATGAAAAGTTAAGAGGGTATCAATCTGTGATCTGACTAAAAATATACCTCCATGTTAGTATAAATCTTACCTCCATTGAAAATATTACGAAGCAAGAGTAACATAAACAATGAAAAGCGAGTTGAACATTTCATATAAGTTTGGCAAAAAAAAAACGTAAAACTGTTAAATAACAAAAAGGAATCGCTGTTACTTCACTAACATAAAGCGAAAACGGTAATCAAAGTGACGCGAAACGAACTCGTAAATCTAAAACATCGAAATTACATACTGTATCCGTAAAGTCGTCGAGTGACACTACCACTATACCACACGTTCAATGTAGCTTTCAAAAAAGTACTTCCACCGGGTGGCGTAAATGAATCCGAACATAACCTTAGTCGAAAAACGATGTGCCCAGTTCAATTACAGTGACAATTCGAGTTAGGCGTACTGTGTAAATATAGTCAGTCGATAAAAGAATTCCAAAGACTTGCAGAATAACGTCTGCTAAGCTTGAAAACTCCTCTCTGGAGTTCCTTTACCGTTTCTGATATTAACGTGATGTCATCGTCCTCAAACATGAGTACGAGGGTCAATTGAAATGTTCGCGGAGCGACGTCTACAGCTTAGCGGTAGAACTAAAAATTTTCGTGTGTCTTAAGAGTCATATTTCGTTTAAACACCTGATTTCTAATTTTTTTTTTGTCAATTTATTAATTGTTACCAGCTGTTCCAAATTTCCGCGTCACGCGTGTTTTAAAAATGGACAAAACGAGGAATTATTTGTTTAAAAAGGTCTAGCACCAACAGAAATTCCCAATGAAACGGTAAATATGTTAGGAGATCCTACACTTTCAAAAACAATGATTTGTAAGTGGACGCTCGAGTTTGAACGCGGTCGTACGCATATTGAAAATTATCCTCGCGTTGACTCCCAAAAAGCACAAAACTCCAAATGCGGCATCCACCTTGCACAAAAATTTTCACACCAAGTTCTTGAGTTAAAATATGATAGATACAACCATGTGAAACGTCTATGATCTAAAAAATGTCATCCACTATCAATCGCTGACCTTCCAACACCATGAACGGAATTTGTAAAACGATATTTGGAGTTGTGCACTATTTGGACGTTCACTGCGAGGATCACTTTCAATGGTCGTTCGACCGCGTTTAGACTCGAGTGCCCACTTAACAAACCATTGTTTTTTAAGCCTCAGGATCATTTTGTTGTGAATTTTCATTGGGATTAGACCTTACTTAAAAAACAATTCAATCACACAACGATGTTTGATTTTGCCCATTTTCAAAACACGTGTTACACGTAAATTTTGAACAGCTGACGAAACATTGAGTAAATTGGTAGACAGATTTGGAAATTAACATGTTTTTACGCGAGATATTGATCTTACAATAAACGACAAATTTTAGTTCTATCATTAAGCTACGAAAATGTGCTGCGCGAACTTTTCAACTGGCCCTCGTATTCCTACCTGACTCAAAACGATTTTATAGTTTTGGTTCATTGAAAGAAAAACAGTTTTGTTCAGATGAAGAGGCCAGAAGCGGTACAAAATTGGCTGCATACGACAGACAAAGGTTTCTTCTAGCAAGGAAATCATAAGCTCGTTAGCAGGTAGACTAAGCCCCAGAAGTATGAAGGCATTATTTACAAATTTCCTTTACGTAGTGCAAATAAAAATGATGATTTGAAAAATTTTCCTTTACCTTTCGACTTATCCTCTAATATTTTTTTAGACATTAACGACACACAAAAAAAACTACATACGAATGCAAAAGTGAAGAGGTCTCTGCATACCAAGGTCCAAGGAGCGTTTACCTGATTCTGTCGTAACCGGCAGCAGTTGCTGGCCACAAGCCAAGCAAAACTATATTTCTCATATTCATACTTTCATGTATAAGATAAATCAGAGATTCGCTAGTTGACCGTTCAAAGATCGTCTGTGCAAAAGAAATGTGCTATCAGCATACAATTGTGGGCGGCGTTCCGGCTGCTTTCGCAACTTTTCTCTCTGCCATGAGGTAGGCTAAGTTACGCCAAGTACTGCTACACGTCTCTCGGCGCTTACAGCTAAAGTAATTAGACACAAAACGGGTATCTGGCTGCACAGCGTGAAAAGATCTCTTTGCGCATGCGTTGTTTTCGGAGCGATCATTTTGTGTTCAGAAAAGCTGCACGGTTGGTGTGTGCTCACCCCCACTTCCAGCAGTCTTCTCTGCTCCCCGCTACGATCTGGTTTCATTTCATGTCTTACTACTTCAGCTGTACACATTGCACAAATTCCTTGTTACATCTATGGGACCCGACCTTAGAACTTATGTACAGTTCGGTCGATACCGTGCATGTCGAAAGGTTTGACACAATTTATTGTCACCATTCCGATCGTGTAAGGGCATTACAGAAATAACCAGTATGCTCCCTGAGCTGCAGGATTCGCTCACTATTTTAAACGAAGTACATTTATTATTATACAAATTTCACTATCATACAATTTTTCAATTATGGGAAAAATTACAAAATCACGATTCCTCAACTATTTCTTTCATAATTATAACAACTGTGTGACTGAAGAACACACAATCGTACAGTAAACAGTAAAAATTCAAAACATTGGAATTTGGGTTATAATTCTTTTTGTCCTTCGCGATTTTTATACAGTCTTCAAATTTTTTATCTCTTTTTTGGACACAAGGTTCCAAAATTTTGAAATTTCCAAAATATAACACTAGTCAGATACTACTTCAAATTCTCTTTGATTTGACACTGAACATGAATATTTGTGATTTGATCAAAATTTCGCTACGTTTTGGGCCCTGGCGTAAAGAATTTTGAAATTTTCAAAAATTCTCATTATACTCACACTGTAGTTAAAATTCTCTTTATTTTGATACCCCACGTGGACTTTTGCGATTTTTTCACAATTTCGACACCTCAAACGTTTTCCTCCTGCTCCCCTTTTTGAGGGGGTGGGATCAGTCTCAAAAACAATATGTTCCTGTAGGGTAAAAGGAATACAAATGCATTGTATTCCAAGTTTTACAAAAATCGGTTGACGCAGTTAAACGTTATCGTGAGACATACCACACACAGACTAATTGAGAGACAGACAGACAGACATGCAGAAAAATTCCAAACGGTCGAGTCAATTAATTGACAACTCGCTTCGGTCATTCAATTAATACGCTTAGCCATAGGCCTATAATGAGCTTAGCTTTGTCTGAATGTGTATCTATATGTTACACAAATATTAAGTATTACACATTATTATTGTTATTTTTATACTAATAAGATTTTAAAACAAAATACATATTAATGCCATGTGAGCCGGCTCAGTGGTAACGTTCGAGACTCACAATCTTGACGGCTACGCTGGGGTCGTGGGGTCGAGTCGAGATCACGATTCGTCGTCTGCCCTAACCTAACGCTGGGACAAATAATACAGCAGTCTTGTCTGCCATGTCTGAGGCGCGTGCGCGCCCATAGACACACAACTTCGTCTCCACCTTGCTGCCCGCCACTGCATGTGATTACCAGATGGCAAACTCCCTTTGGCAATGTCACGTGAATTATACCAAGGCCAGGGGGTGTAACAGGTGTAACACGCATTTCTAATTCTTGAAGGAAACAATTATGTTAATACGTCAATTAATTATTTCCGTATTCTCTATACACACATTCTGACAATGACAGTAATTTTTGTCGAACCGTCGGCATTAAAGTGTGATGACAATGTTCTGGAACTGGAAAAACATAAGATTAACACTACCATTGTGGTGAATGGGGAATGAAAACAGAGGAGCCTTTGCGTGTCCCAGTAGAGGGAAAATGGAATTGTGTAACGTTGCGGAGAAACGAGACGACAAATTCCAGTGTGAGACAGGATGAAGTTGGAGAAGAAGATACAACATTAATAATGTCTCAAGTGTTTGAACGAGAAATTTATTCAACGAGCAAAGGGCATTCTCAGTTTTAACTCGAACTTTTGGCACCTGGTTGTCTACTGTTCGGGGTTATGCCTCACGAAAACTTTTGAACGAACCAACCGATTTTCGTAAAACTTGGCACGCGTGTCCATACTTTTACCCTACAGAATCCCATTGTTTTGGTGAGACTGATCCCTCCCAAAACTCGGGGGGCGGGAGGCAAAAATGTGAAGAGGTCAAAATTGTGAAACAATCGCAAAAGCCCACGCGGGGTATCAAATTAAAGGAAATCTTAACCACAATATGAGTGTAGCGTTCATTCTTTTAAATTTTAAAATTTATGGATGTCAGGGCCTAAAAAGTGGGTGATAGTATTGATAAAACTTGATACAAACCCCCAAAATTCGTGTGAGGTATCAAATTAAAGAGAATTTGAACTGACATCTAAATGTAGTGTAAAGTTTTGGAAATTTACCAACATTTTTGGACCCCATGCCCTAAAAAGGGAATACGAATTTGAAAAAATTGTGAAAATCCAGCTGGGTGGCACACTAAAAGGAACTATAACCTAAATCCGAATGTTTAGAATTTTTAGTGTTTATTGTATGATTGTGTGGTCCACAATCGTTATATTACTGAAGAAATAGAGGAAAATTGTGACTTGTAATTTATCCCATAACTAAAAAATTATCAGATATCGAATACGCTTATTTATGTAATAATAAATGTACTTCAATCAAAATAGTAAGCGAGTTCTGCAGCTCCGAGAGCATATATATTTATATAGTTATAGTTATATATATTTATATAGTTATAGTTATATATATTTATATAGTTATAGTTATATATATTTATATAGTTATTACATTCCGTACGTATTCATAGACCTACTCATTGTATAAATATTAATCATTACTGTATTCACAAGTCCTAATGGTGACACTAAATTCTGAGGAAACGCCGACACAAATGTTTTAAAACTGAGCGTAGTCAGTGTCCGAACCTCACAATGCCGTTCGTCTCTAGTAGATATCAAAACATCCACTTTTATCAAGCCGTGTACGGCCGACTCTGCATACGTAAGTAGATATATATATGATGATCGTACCCCAATTTTGGGGACATTAACAAATATTTTCTATTTCATACGGAACATGCGCGTACGCACATATTAATGATTTTCGAAAATATGTTTCACGTGTTCCTAAAAATATGTTAGGTGAAGAGAGCTCTAAAAGTGATTGTTTTATGAGTGTTTACTTAGACGTTTCTGTAATTTTTGTTTAGATTATTTTATATTATTTTGTGAAGTTATTAGTATTTTTTAAGATTACTGAATTTATGTAAATTGTATATTTTTATTTTTATTAATGCTAGCTTTAGGAATTTCTTGTAAAATTGTATCTTTTTTATGTAATTTGTTATTGTCCCCCAAATTGGGGTCGGTCCGGCATATTCATATCTACTTACGTATTATTATCGATGTAGACTACCAAAATAGTAGCGAAGAATAGTTCGATATAATCTTATACAGAATGCCGACTGTCAAGTAAGCGTCTTAAACAGCTTTCCAAGCGCTTTATTATCGCATCACTTTGGTGTCTGTTATTTAATTAATTCGTAGAATAATTATGTATTTAAGCTACTTATTATTTATGAAACATGTAACTTGTAATAAACCAGTTTCTATAATATTTAATTCCACATTTTTAAATGCATACACATAATTATAAAATTCTTTTGAGTGGTACGTAAAGACGTCGCGGGTCTGTTATCTCACACACACATACTGGATACTGGAACTGGTACAGTATACTGCACATAGATTGCGCTGAGGGCGCAGTCAACGTTCCGCCGTGGATATACTGAACGCATCCACGGCTGCTGCATAGGAAGGGAATCAAGTAAAATTGTTGCATCGTAAATCTAAAAAAAATTTCTACATACACATTATAATGAGAAAAATTACTGTTTTTGGTGAGCTTAACCGATTTTTAAAATATCCGAAAATACCGTTTAAGAATGCTCAACACTGTGTGTCCAATTTGTGCTAGAAGAAATTTAGTCAAAAATTCCTGCCTATTTTGTGTATTACAGAAGAAAATTTCTATGAATAACTCAAAATTTCTTTCGTTAATTGATGTGACGCTTTTCACAGTTAGTAGTTACCTCCCAAGAATGGATTATAAACAAAATTTTAAGTGAAAACAAGAAGGCTTTCTATAGAAGACGCTATAGAGCAGTGGTTTCCAACTTAGCCGCGTCCGAGGGCCACAGTTAAACTCAGGCGGGCATCGTCATTGGCGATCAATTTCCGACATGTAACGTAAAAATTAAAACGGTATTATTTAACTGAAAATAAGTAAAAATACGTAACTAATGTCTTTAATATGTCTTGCTACATACCTTTAACGGTACAAAATTTATTACGTCAGTATAGTAATGAAGGTATAAGAACAACATTAAAAGTTGTACGTTTACGCTGGAGCCAGTCTTTTACACATTTGTTTTCAAAAAACGTGTCTCATCCGATTAAAAATTAATTAATTTTTTTATTTCGTTGTAAACTAAAGTACACATCTCAGAATACGCCAAAACCCTTCAGGAATATGATAACGGATACTTTTTGATAAACAATAGCAATAAAATACTTACTTAAAACTAAATCAGGATTTATGCAGGCGTGTTCAAAGACATGGCTACAAAATTTTGAACATAGAATTATTTATTTTTCTTCTTCTATCACCAAGATAGTAAAATATTTGCGCCTTCTCTCACCAACTGAAGATGGGTTCTGGAAGATACAAAATAATTATAAACTGGATAAATAAATACACGGTAGTGACATAGTCAGGTTCATGAAGAGCAGAACATTACAATGGTCGCGTAAGACGAATGGATGATAGCGGAACGAAGGAATCGCAGACAGGAAAGTAATGTGCAGAAGAATAGAGGAACACGCAGGAAAAGTTGGATAGATGACGTAGAAGCTGATTTGAGAAGTATGAATGTGAGAGGCTGCAGATGGTCGTGTGGCGAGAGAACGGAATGGAAGAATATCATTCAGCAGGCTAATACCCACACTGGGTTATGATGAAGAAAAAGAATAACTAAAACGCATCCTAATATTCAGTTAATTTTCCTCGTTGTCACTTTATTTTTTATTATGCTACCAAAAAATTTAAGTTCGCCAGCAAATATTCAATATTGTGGTATCTACACCATAACTTGTCAAATCCGCATAATCGACACAATGGAACGAATTAGAACGGCGAAATAGGCTTATTAATACAGACAAGCAAGGAATCGAAGCTTGGAAAGATCAAAGTAGAGATTATCGGATATCTAAAAGCAGGAAAAGGTCAAAGGGACTAATGTTGTGATACAGAAGAAGAGTAAGAAGATATAACAAAAGAAATTTTCATACAAATTACGTATTAAACAAGTAAAAGCGACAGTCAATAAAGTTAATATTATTTGTTTAAGGAATTGTTATTGTTGCGAAGTTATTTTACTGTGGAAAGTAAGTTAATAATAATAACATTTCGTTGTAAACGAGAGCTGAAAGCTACCGGGTCATTATGCAAACAAACTGTTCACGGTTAGCGGTGAATAACTTGGACAAATCAATCAACGTAAGGCTTGAATAACAAAGTTTAGCCGTTATGACGGTGGTGTCGACATCGCTTGCCTATACTCGGAATACAAATTATAAAGTGTGCTCATCTTCTTATGGCGTTACATAACCCAATGCTGTTACAAAACCGCAGTGGAAAATATCAACTGTCCGCGGGCCTGTTTCACTTCTGGCTTTTTTTAATATTATTAAATAATTGAGTGTCCTATAATCGATTGAAGCCTTTCCTTTCTCCTTTTGTCGGGTCGCGGTTGCAACACCGAACATGACGATAATTTTTTCGTCGCCACCGAACTACGCGTTTCTTACAAAACCAGCGAATAAGAGATTAATTTAAAAAAATTTCGTGCCTTTCAGTCTATCCGTAAACCGTACAATAAAATTAACTAACCAAATAAATGTAACATTAGCAACCCAATAAAATCAAAAGTAAACTGAAATATTGAAGGTAGCATGGATGAAAAGGTGATTACGTCTTCAAACGGTGTCATTTGTTCGGCTCTTTCAGTTTTTGAGGACGGCCGACGGTTTTTGTGGTCGAAACGTCAGAATTAAAATTACTCTGCTGGAGACGGTACCGTATGAGGCGTTTTAGAGGCTGAAGTTAATTTGTCAAAATTAATTTTGTTTATCTTTTATTTGTGTTTAATTAAATAACTGATTATTTACTTTAATTGTGTAAGAGTTTACTGTTCAGATACATTATTGAATACATTATGTTCAGAAGTCACAAAATTCTATTACTAATCAAAACCAGGGCAGCAATGGTAAAACCAAGTTATTCTTACTAAATAACTGAATATATAAATATGGAATTTATTGAGAAAAATTGTCTGATAAAAATTTACAAGTCCTTTTGCAATAGAGAGACAAGAAGTCGAAGTTGAGGTAACTAAAAGGGCTCCGTATACATTTTTCTAGGTCAAACTAGTAAATATTTTAAAACTTTTTTGAAATGGGAGCAGTTCTCCGAATTTCACTAGGTGGATACGTAATTTTTGGTCTCTATTGCAAAATAACTTAGTAAAATATTATTATTAGCGGGGGTTCTACAGTCTATGCCGCATCCTGCATTTCGATCGCCATTTCTCTCTATCTTTCTAGTCATCGTCTTTAATAGCTCGATCTCTCATGCTTTTCCTAATTCCTGTTCTCCAATGTGTTGTCAGTCTTCCTTTTCTTCTCCTGTTTTGTTGTGTGTGAGTCAATGCTTTCTTTGGCCATCGCTTCTCCTCCATCCTCATTACGTGACCATACCGTAGCAACTGTCTGGATTCTATTCTTTCTGCTGTTGTAAATATGCGCCCTGTTTTCCTTCTTATATCTTCGTTTCTAACATCTTGCATTCTAGAAATATTACACGCTCTTCTTAAGAAGTTCATTTCCACAGTTTCTATCATCTTTTTCTCTTTATCTGAAAGTTGCCAGCATTCGCAACCATAAGTTAAAATGGGCTTCACAATAGTTGTGTAGATTGTCAGTTTAGTTTGAAGTTTCATTTTCTTCGACCAAAGTAACGAGTTTAGCAAACGAATAGTCTTTTTTCCTTGTTGTATCCTATTTTTGAAGTCATTCTTTGTTGTCAACAAAGAGACTTACTAAAATAACTTAGTTTTTGCAAGACAATTTTTCCCTGTGTAGAAAAGAAAGAAGATTGGCCCTTGGACAGTCTAGCCACCCGGTAGCTACGACCCTTGATAAGTAAGTCCTAACGAAAACTATGCGAGCCGTATACATACATACATCCTTGGCTCTACAGCCCAGATCCAGTCTTGGCCTCCAAAAGAAATTGCCTCCACTTATTCCTGTCCTCAGCCATCCGCCACCAATTCACTGCGCCCAGTTTCCTCGCATCATTGCCGCCCTGGTTCAACCATCTGTTCTTCGGTCTTCCAATCTTCCTTTTTCCTATTGGTTTGTCTTTCATAATCCTTTTTGCCGTACGTTCGTCATCCATTCTCTGAACGTGTCCTCCCCATCTTAATCTATTAATTTTAGCAAATCGGACAACTGTAATGTCATTGTACTTAGCATATTATTCATTACTATATCTCTTTTTCCAAACTCCGTCCTGTTGAATTGGCCCATAAATCTTTCTCAGTACCTTCATTTCAAACACAGCCAGCCTCTGTTCATCAATTTTCTTGAGTACCTAGCACTCAGAGCCATATGTCAATGCAGCCCTTACCAATGTCTTATAAAGCGTGTATACGACACAGAACGTAAGAAAAATCGAAGAAATTAGAAGAATAACAGGGGACTGGTCACGTTTTAAGAGGAGCAAATGAGAGACAGACGTCAAGAAACGCATGTGAACCGACCCATAGAAAAAAACGCCGCCAGAAAGGCCACATTCAGGTAATATAAGAAAGAAATATATTTCTGGAAGAAATAAGAAAACAAGGAAAGTGGAAAATAACCGCACGGAACATGGGAGCCATTGTCAGGGAGGCTAAAAACTTATAGGGGTTGTCTAGTCACACGAAGTAGGGATAAGAAGTAATTTTATACTGTCTGTGTACATAGTTCGGTTTAGTCTATATCACATATCTGTAAAGCTTGCTATGCCGCGATCATTTCCAAACAGTATGTCACGTTCTGTATAACTAAGTACAGGATAGTGCCTTCTGGGTTATGGCTTTATCCAGAAACAACATTACTTTAGACAGAGACAGTGCCGTGATTAGGACCTGCACCTGGGAGGGGGGATGAGACTAGCTTGAAGTTTGGACCCCCCAAACACACTTTCCTTAGGGCAAATAAGAAAATTCAGTATAGGTCCCATATAGTTTTGTAAATTCTATGTGCCCAAAAATTTTGCGTAAAGAAACGTAAAGTGTACAAGGGTTGAAAAAAAAAGAAAAACGCTGAGCTCAAAATATTCTATCTTGACTATCTGTTATTCAAATTAAAGGTAATAAATCTCATTTCATTAGGATCACTTTAATACCAAATTTTTATTCCTAAAAAAGTTTGTATCAGGTTAGTCATTTTAATTACCTGGGTTATGGTATCTCGTATGGAACTGATATTGATTGGGATAGTAAGGTACCGAAATTTAGAGCCATCTGTGGAACGATTCATAGGTACCTGAAAAATAAAACACGGAAGGATACCTGAATGAAATTTTATAAACCTGTGGCTGTCCCCACATTCCTGTATGCTATTAAGACATGGACTCTTGGTAAAAGGGACGTGCAGAGGATTCAGGCAGCCGACATGAAATTTCTAAGAGGGAGGCAAAGTTGTTCTCTATTGGATCGGAGAAGGAACGAGGATATTAGACGTGCTTTAAACATTGTATCATTGCACCGGAAGATTGAAGACCCACACCAGAAGGAGATGGTGTGAACACTTGAATCGCATGCCTGATATCCGTCTACCTGTGGCTGTCTTGGGTTATCACCCTACTGGGAAGAGAGATGTCGGTAGACCGAGGAGGAGATGGGTTCCGGAACAGGTCTAAGTCCTTAGAGTGGTGATGATGATGATGATGAAAAAGTTTGTGAAAGTACGTCTTTTCGAAGATATTTTGAAACCCCGGTTCCATTACCCCTTCGCTCTATAATTTAAAGATATTGTCTGAAGAATGTTTTAAGCAAATTATATTTTGTGTTAAAGTAAGTTATTTTAAATGTAAAATCTATCAATAGATTCTTTTCATTTTTCCGAATTGAAGTCAACAAACTGATAGTTTACACGTAGAAAGACGACGGTACAAACCATAGAGATATTAGACTAGACAAGTCAAGACATAGACAACCTTGTAAGGTGAAGTGTGTCTGGGTGAAAAAGATACAGGTAGATTACTAATACGCCCCGTATTTTTTTTTTTTTGGCGCGTGGATAATTTTTTTTAAGGCTGCAAAAAGTACGATATTTATGAAGTATGAAGTATTGAGCGATTGTCATTATTAAGAAAACTCTATTTTATTAACTTAAACATACGAGTTATAATTTCTTTTATTTCTACAAATATTTTTGAGCTTCATTTTAATACACGCAATTGGTTTAGACTTAGGCCTACGTTAAGTGAGCATGGAATTTTTCTGTAACATCTCTGGGCTCTAATCCCGAATATTTTCTTTTTAATTTAATTTAACATATTAAAACTGGTCTGTAAGACCAACCATCAACTTATCTCTAATACCTCTTAATACTAAATACATATAAGCCAAATTAAGTCCAATGACATCCTTTAGTTAGTTCTGGTGTTCTTAACTAAACACTCTCACCCACACACAATGCTCTGCTTTTATAACACAAAACACTACACAAGTTCAAATGGCTTTGTTCTCTTCAGTCTTCGGAACACGTGTTGATTGTCCAGCAGTTGAAGAACTTCTGGATTTTCGTGGAGGTGAAGCCTTTCTTCATGCTTCTTCGCAAACCTTTTAATCTCTTCTTTAATTGTTGGAATACCTAGATCTCTGTGGATATCGGCGTTTCTAACATACCATGGTGCATTCACCATGGTCCGCAAAACTTTATTTTGGAATGTTTGTATTATCCTGATGTTACTGTCTTTCGCGCACCCCCAGAGTTGAATTCCATACAGCCAGGTGTGTTTAATTATCTGATTATAGATCATAATTTTACTGTAGAAAGACAGGCTGGAATGTTTTCCTATGAGCCATTTATATATTGTCGGAATTTTATGTTAAGTTCCTCATTCTTTTTTACGTGCTCTTTCCATCGCAGTTTGGTATCCAATGTCATACCCAAGTATTTGGCTTTGTTTTCATAAGGAGCTACCGTTCCATTTATGATAAATGATGGAAGATTATTCAATATTTTATTGGTGAAATTAATGTGTGCCGACTTGGCCCGTTTAATTTTTCATTTTTTGGTCCATTCATATATGGTATTGCTAGCTTTCTGCAATAATCGGGTTGAAATAACCTCATCTTGCCCTGGAATCCCGAATATGTAAATTTCTTAACCCATTTAATTGTTATGTTGTTAAGTACATCACTTTTGTTCGTCCTGGATCGCAGCTCTTGAACACTATAACTTTTGTTTGTATAAGGGAACCATGTAGGCCAACGCGTAATTTTTGAAAGATTTATATTTTATCTGTTTTTTTCACTTGTTCAAAAACTATATTCACATTTTTTTTACCTACGACAATTAAAAGTGACCATAAAGTGTACACAGTTTTGCGTTAAGCGCTTGAGCACTTTTAGGTTGTAAACTGTTAGTTTCTATTTCGCACACAATAGGGAATTTTTGTATGTAAGGTTGAACGAGAAGAAGAATGATAGAAAAAAAGAAACAAATAGAAGAAAATGATGAAGACCGACAGTACAATGCAGGATTATTCTAAAGGATCTTTGTCGTGTAGGCCTAACTCTGAGGTAAAAATGACGATAAAGCAGGTTTTCTTAAAAAATGACTTTTCACATTTGCTTCTGTAAAAATAAAAACATGGTTTTTTTTCAAGTTTTAGAGCTAGTTACAGTGTACCTACTGAACTTCAAAAATATTAAGTTAATTAAAAAATATATTTTAACAAAGTAAGTTTTAACATTTATTTTTTGGTTTAGATGATTAAAATATCTTCCCAAATGATGATAGCCCTAACTCAAGTTTGTGTCTTCGACAGTTTTGACAAAAAGGTTTATAAATTTGATTCATTCAGTAGGGGGAAGATAGGCAGGTATTTTTCTTGCCCACGGGGGCCGATTCCAAGCCTCGTGGCGTGTCGACTACGCCGCGGCCACACGTAACACCACAGAAACACGCCTGTATATAAAAATTAATGAATGACGTTGTTTGGGATTTTTTTGGACGCACATAAAAATACCTGTCGCGCGCGCGCGCGTGTGTGTGTGATGCGCGCGCATCGAGAGTTTAGAAACGAGAATCGAGCGCTGAAACGGTGTCATGAGGCCGGCATTCCAGTCGGAGCAGGTGTCTGGCAGCATGAAAGTGGTCTTCCGGCTGTCCGAGCGCGACCGTCCTGTCCCGTTTTATCTTTCTTCCTAATTTGTTTGCCTGCGTACTCTTGGGTAAAAATACTTTTCACTTTTTTTTCTGTGTACAAATTCAAAAAAGGCTGACTTTTAACCAGTTGCTGCGAAGCTACTACTGGTTTGGACATTTGTTGTTGTTTGCTGGTATAGTCTATGCTTTGTGACCTAATTATTACTTAATAATAATAACAAGAAGAAGAAGAAGAATTTATATACGATTCGAAGACACGGAGTCACGGATTAAGTCCTACTTCAGCAACGTTGTAATGGTCGTCCCACACTGTAATGTCCCACAAATTTCTACTACAGGTTAACATCGAAACAAAATGGTTCCCCCTCTTGAACACCTCCTCCCTCTCACCCAATGAACCGCTATAACAGATGAAATAACAAGACATGAAACGGTTCGCGCATGTCGTAGTGGGGGCAGGGAAGGATGTGGGGTGTGAGGTGATCAACCATGACAAGCAACCATGTGATACATCATCCAATCCGCTGGTTTGAACACAAAATAATTTGGCCGAAAACAACGCGTCAAAGCTACGCATGCGCAATGAGATCTTTTGAAAGCGCAACCAGACACCTACGTTTCATGTCTGATTTGTATAGTTGTACTTTTGTCTTCTTCTCTGCACATTTTTCCACCTATAGTAGGCTATAGTACGTAGTTATAGTATGTACTATACTCTGTTAGTACATACTATAAATGTTTCTCAAGGTCGTCTTCAGTTTCTGCAGCTGGTACCAGATTATCCGCAAATAATAGTACGGTGAAAAAGTAGTGTTCATTTGTATTGATCCCTTGTGGAACCGTACGCTGTCCTATGAATATACGTATGTCGACCAGACTTAAGAAATATGAAACCACATGTGGAGTATTTGCAAAAGTAATTTAAAAGTAAAGCCAAATTGAAGAGACAAGTACGTTTATATTACTTTGGCTCCACCAGAAGTACTACACCAGACTGAAACGTGGATGATAACAAAGCCGTCAAACATGAGAGAAGTAATTGTCAGAAGAATTGAACAGCTTTTACAGAAGGCGACAAAAGAAGATCACTATATATTTGAACGAGCGAAGCGAGATAATACATAAAACTATCTTCAGTTTAAACTCATTTGGCATTTGTCTGTCTGTCTATCTGTTGCTTGTGTGTTTGGAGTATGTCTCATGATAACTTTCGAACGCGTCAACCGATTTTCGTAAAACTTCGCGTCCGTGTACATACTTTTACAATAAAGAAATCTATTGTTTTTGACACTGATCCGCCCAAAATTGGGAGGGCGAGACAAATTTTGAAAAAAAAACCCCACGTGAGGTATCAAATTAAAGAGAATTGTAAACAAAATCTGAATATAGTGTCCGTTTTTGAAAATTAAAAAAAAAATTTGGACGTCAGAGCCCAAAAAGAGGATGAAAATTTTGATAAAATCACAAAAATTCATATGAGGTATCAAATTAAACAGACTTTTAACTAACGTCTGAATGTAGTGTTTTTGGAAATTTAAAAACTCTGGGACTACAGGGTCCAAAAAAAAGATTAAAAATTTGAAAAAGTTGTGAAAATCCAACAGGGTGTCAGACTAAAAGGAATTGTAACGCAAATCCGAATGTTTCGAATTTTAGTGTTTATTGTAGGATTTGAGTGCTAAAAAATCGTTATATTACTAAAGAAATAGTAGAGTAATCTGGATTTTGTAATTTTTCCCATAAGTGAAAAATTATATAATATCAAATTTATCCAATAGTAAATGTATTTCGTTCAAAATAGTGAGAGAGTTATGTAGCTCAGGGAGCATACTAGTTAAGTAAAAGCATGAATTATTTTAAATGACTGAAATTAAGGTAATACGAACAATATTAATCATAATGATACATATCCAGTATTAATGTTACTTTGAACTGTCCCTTTATCTGGTTAATGGAAAAAAAAAACAGTGTATTAAGGAATGACAACATACGCTCTACATATTGTGAATAATGGGCGTTTCTTTTTTGTTAGCCACAAAAAAGTGACATGTATAGTAATAGGCAAGGAGTGGCCCTTGAGTTTACTTTCGAGTAAACCTTACTTTCGAGTTTGGTCGTTTTGCAGAGATCTATTCAAAGGACGAGTATTAACAAAAAAAGAATAGGCTACTACTGAAAACACGATTTCTAATGCAAACCGAGTTCTGCCACAAAAAAGAGACATGTAGGCCCAAGGGCCACCCCATGTATAGTAATAGGCCCAAGGGCCACCCCGCCTTACTTTCGAGTTGGGTTTTTCCGCACTTTCCACAAAAAACAGAGTTCTGCTTTATAGTCGTATCACTTTTCACGTGTTGTTTCAGTTGTTATGTTAACCTAACAACAAC
This sequence comes from Magicicada septendecula, assembly GCA_034769895.1. NCBI lineage: Eukaryota > Metazoa > Arthropoda > Insecta > Hemiptera > Cicadidae > Magicicada > Magicicada septendecula. The sequence continues at coordinate 113,862,943 of CM068373.1, forward strand.
TTTTGGAGTCACAGGAACTCTACTATACTATTGCTACAATATTTTTTCCCATTACAAACGACTTACGACACCAACTACAAAAGTCAATCAACTATTTTCCGACTTAAAAAATTAAAATTTGTATAATTCTTTTAACAACATGAAATTATGTGCGATATTCACTAAACATCGAAACCAAACAATCGCATTATCGAAGTATCGAAAAATGACTGCAGGATCAGGTAAAGGTAGAGTACCGTTACTTTTTGTGTGTGCTAAAACAGCGTGTGGTTATATTGGTAAGCCTGACACACGTCACAATCAGCTGGACCCAATAAAATGTATCATCGGCGAACCCGCGACCCGGTAGCGAACTCGACGTGCGTAGAAAGCGGGTTAGGAGAAATTCCAAGGAAGGTCGACTACTACTATGCGCGGCGCTTTCTTCGTCATTCGTCCGCGTGAATCACTCACCACTCATCATTGTTATTGTTGGGCTAAAGGTTGGCGAAGGGTCTCGCTACCTATACAGCAATAAAACTCTGAGAAATAATGCCCACTATATCCGGTAAACCAGTCAGAAATTCGTGATATCTACCAACAATAATATTCTTCGGCCACATAATGAGGATGGACAACGGCAAACTCACACAACGGATTTAAAAATACGTCCGCAAGAATAAGAATGACATCCGTTGGGCACAAAGAATAAAGGACATAAGAGAGATGGGGACCACAAAGGGCACAGTACAGGATAGAACGACTTCTAGAGAGGTGTCACAAAACTTCAAGGGTTTCCAGGAGGAAGACGAGAAGAAAAGAAATAACGTCTGGACGGAAGAGAGAAGGAAAATATAGAGCAAAATTATGAAGAGAGTTATTTGAAAGCAAGATAAGAAACAAAGAAAAACTGAAATTAATGCATTGAGTTATTTTACGCGATCCTTAGACGGCCAAAATCGAAAGAAGAAGAAGAAAGAAGAAGAAGAAGAAGAAGAAGGAGAAGAAGAAGATGATGATAATGATGAAAGTAACAAACATTGTAGCTACGAGTCTACCAGTTGTGAATAGCTATTGGACTATTGGTCTCACAGTGTTGCCACTTCGTGGAAAAAATTCTTTCTCATTACATGTGGCGAAACCTCGTATATTTGTATATGACAATTTATATTTTATGTACGCGGCTTTATCTTTGAATGGCTTATGGTTGTATGTTAATTCTTGTAATTTCTAACACACTTTTATGATTGACATGTCTAAAACGAAATTACAGTGACTGGCGGAGTTTACTGACGACGATGTTCACATACAGCAGGCAGTAGCAAACCACAGCCATAGTTTCTTTCTCTCTATCCTCGTTTCCCTTGTAATGTAACTGGTTTCTCCTTGTGGGTTTCTCACTTTCACTGGCTCTCCGTCTTTCACTCTCTCACAAGCACGCGCGCGCGTACAATACGCAAACACTCGCGCAATCGTATACACACGTAGAGACTTCGGACACTTTTTGCTACAGTTCTTCTTAATATGTAAATTACTTAATGCTATACTACCGTATGATCAAGGCATGTTCATCCTTACATGGGCACGTTCCGAGTACTGTGCAGCGTGGTCATCGTCAGCCATGTTGGTTTTCTGTCTGATGAAGCAACCGAGTGTTGATTGATTGGTCCCAAGAAGATAGACTAGAGCTGGTCACTCCAGCTATTCTTCGGACGTCCGACACATCTTCGTGCCTTTGCCTTACGATTCAACAGTTTTTCTTGCCATTCATTCGGGTACTATTCTCCAACCTTTTTAGCTGATATTCAACAATCCTATCGAGTATATTCACAATATTCAGTTCCTGCCGTATATCTGCATTTTTTCTACAATCTTGAAGAGTATACCATGCCAGATGTCTGAGAAATCTCACTTCGGCCGCTTGAATACGACTCGCCTGGGATACAGTGTCTTCAAGATTGCAGATAAATGCAGATATACGCCAGAAACTGAATAGGATTGTCTAGTATCGGCTAAACTGGTTGGAACATCTTGACTGAATGGGTCACTGCCGCATTACCAAACTGAAAGGACGGAGACGTATTGGACGTCCGAAGAAGCGATGAAGTGACCAGACCTAGTCTGTCTACTTGGGATAGGAACAAACCATTTTTGGCTTAATCTTTGTTGAAGATGATGTCGACGATGAAAAACATGATACAACACCTCATGATTTTGAAAACTGCCTGAGTCCATTAATTTAAAACTGTTTACAAAAAAATACTTTCACGATAATATTAAAAATGAACGCCTAACAAAAGTGCACGTATTGACAATATTAACAAGAAAATTGAAAAGGTTACAGAAACTTTAAAGAAGTTAAAAACAAAATACCTGTTATTCACAGAATACTGATTGCTGGACTTTACCGTTTTCAAAATTCGCGGCAACACTTGTACGATCAAAGTAGCGCATTTTTTATTGTTGCTTTTTACTTCCATGTTCCGTACGGAAACGAAAGTATGGTGATCGCGAAAAAATACTGTTCGAGATAAAAGTTGATTCTGATTGTACTACCCTCAAAACATGAAGAAAAGTCATTTTCCGAAAAGTGTCTGTGTGTGTCTATCTATATGTAGAATTTTTTCTATGGCGAACGATAACTGTCACAAATTAAAACAGAATCAAATAATTTGTTGCATATGTGCTTAATTTGTAGAGGACTCAAGGCCTTTTGATTTTGGTAAAGATCGGTTAAGGGGAAGGGGTAGTTTACCTGCAACGTTTTACGATTTAACAAGAGTAAAGTACTTAATTTTGACAAAGTACTGTATCCCGAAAATAAGGTCGTAATAATCTACTGAAGAAAGGTAGATGAAATATCTATAAATAAAAAGGATAGTTGAAGGGGGAGGGGGTAATTTTGTATAAATGAAAATTATAGCTGAAGGAGGGGAGGGGATAATTTTTTATATGTGTACTACGTTATTGGCAACAAAGAAGTAGTTTCCACGGAAATGTTTCATTTCAATTTGTCAAACATAAAAATCGATTTACAAGGAACACGTTTCTAACTTGTTAGAAATTATCGAACCGAATTCATGTAAATGATTATAGGCTAAATATAAATTTTTGAACATGAAAGTCATATATGGTTCTCCATACTGATATTTTTTTTGTCTGGCCAATATGATTTTTTTTAAACTTTGCATTCCATCGTTAAATGCCATTACAAAAGTGGAAGACGGAACTTTCTGACAGTACTTTTACGTAATATTAACTTCACACACACATACACACATGCGCGCGCGCGCACGTGCGGTAAAATATACAACGTTGAAAGCAAGTATATCGTATCCTGTTTCCGAGAACACGCGAGTACGCAGGGGCGCGCATGCGCATTAATGAAAAGCCAATGAATGGCGAAGAAACTGTATGCAGAGTACGCGTCAGCTGTGCCGATTTCTCCCAGCAACAGTGTCTGATATCCGGCCAGCCTTGACCTAGCTTCCCTCGGTTCCGGTTGTCATCTCTCTCTCTCTCTCTCTCTCTCTCTACCTGTTCATTCGTTCGTTCACACTACTCTACACTATATCCCGTTTGTTTATTACCCCATTTCCTCGCGCCACGCATTACATTCCTCGCATACCACGCGCCACACATAACACGTTTTCACTTATAACGGGTTCGTCAGTCAGTCAGCCCGCCTTTAGTAATAATAATGTTTTCGTGATGCTGTCATCATCCTGCTGGTGGTGCCACACGATTGTCATGGCGCATCGCGACCTTCAGTCAGGCACTGTAGAACCTTGGACTCCCTCCTCAAAGCAGATGATAATGATGTTTTGTCAATTTATTTATTCCATTCGATGGTTGAACCTAACTTTCGGTGGTACGTGAACATTATCAGAAGGTTACGTTCAATGGGTTATTTAGAGTTTGGCTTTATTCAACAAATTACGACTAATCAACAAGTAGTAACAAATTACGACTAATCAACAAGTAGTATCTTTAAATTGGCTGAAAAAACGTGTGATAACATCCTGAAATCAATCCCATTATAGTAAACGGTAATAACGCGGCTTGAAAGAGTAGGAGAGAAAAGGAAAGTACTGGATATCATCAGCGGCAGGTAGAGAAATTGGTTAGGACACTGTGTGCGGCAAACACGTGGTAATATGATGGGAGAAACACTGAAGGGGCTGGTAAACGTAAAGCGGAATATAGGACGGAGGAGAGTCCAGACGATGGACGACCTACGGATGCCATATGATGAAATGAAGCGACTAGCCCAGAATAGGAAAGTATGGACGGAGAATGCCTTGGACAAAAAAAAACATGCTGATTTGTTCTTACTAATCAGCTTGTAGTTTGACAGACAAGCTTATATGTCTTCGTCAGTACCTTTACCTTCCACATTCTCAACTGCATTGCTGTCATAAACCACGTTTCTGAGCCATACCTCTGGTTATACTGTCGTTTTTTGTGTGTATTTATCTTCTTGTTTCTAAAGATGATTACACCACACAAGTCGGTGTTGATAGGATTCAGGAAAATCAATACACCTTTAAGGGCACCCTGTACCATATATCTCGCCTGTGTTAAATTTACCAACTTCATGTACCTTTTCCTCAGGATTGGTTGGGTTTACGTTTTTGAAACTTTTACCGTAACTTTGAGCGTACTTTTATCAGTCAGTTAGCATTTTCTGGTACAAAAAAGTCGAAAATTTTAAATTATTATGAATTGTTTCTATAATATAAACACTAAATTTGGTCCAACGTTTTCCAGAGACATTATTTTTCAAACAATGACCTTTACCTAGAACTTTGAAAAAAATGCTAGTGGTATAAACCAAGCACTGGTAACATGCTGTAAAAATTTCATTACTCTAGAGTTGTTTGTTTTTTCGAACAAGGTACATGAACATGAGAAAATTTAGTTTTCGGCAATGGGTCATTAGAGTTGTGAGACTTGAAGAGGAGTGTATTTGAGAGTTTACGTATAATGAAAGTTCTGAGAGTTAACTGATATCGAATATTAAGTTCCCACTAATTAACCTTTCATTACACTCACTATTACTAACACGTTCATACAATGCTTTATTAGGCGTTATTTTCTTTTCAGAAACATTTTTTGAGGTGTTTGGAGTACATTGTTGTGGTTCACACAATTTCACTTCTTCTTGAATTATACTATTTACACCAGAAGGCGTATTCGAAACGTTTATAATAACTTTTAATCATCTTCCAGATCCTCCTTTCTGTTTTTACAACACTTTTTGAGATCTTGACGAAATTGAATTTTCGTATTATGATATAAACACTGAAATAAATGAACCTATAAAAAATGGCTATTTGTATGTTGCAAGGGATGGAAAAACTCTTATTGTATACATGTTCAACACATTTTCGGAGCAAATTAGGCCTACTGTTGTTTTACATGTAAAAAAAACACTTTAAAATACCACATCAAAAACTGAAAATTGACCTGAACATACAGAGTGACCTGAACATAATACTCGTTTTTGTGTGTAAATGATACAGAAAATCCAACTCGAAGTAAGGCGGGTTACTATACACGTCTCCCTTTTTGTGACGAACTCGCTTTTCGATCTCAGCAGTAAATTTTACACGTGGTATTTTTTGGTCACCAAAATCTGTTTGTGGTTGTCTCTCGTCCTGTACTACATTTGGTATAGTCTCAGAATGTTCACGTATACCATACGTACGGTTATAAAAAAATCCGTAAAGCTATGTATTCTCATTTAATCGCAACGCGTTTGCAAGAAACCCTAATGTTTTCGTTGGCAAGGTTAGGTTCGTTATATTAGGTTTAAATATAATCAAATAGTAATAATATACATCCATTATGAACAACATTTTTCAAGTGTTTACGAATGAAGAAGAAGAAAACGCTTGAACGTCACAACAATGCTTAGTTCAGTCTGCTTCAGTTGCGTTTTTTAAGAGTGGTGAGATTGTCACCAAATGTCAATCTATTATAATAATCGTACGTACTTATTAAATGTTATATTTTGAAAACAATGAGTTTTGTTTTATTTAAATAATAAATTACACCAAAACATTCTTACGTAATTGCCCGCATCAACAGGGGTGCCCACAGCATGGTGCAATGGTGCAAGTCGCACCACTGGATTTTTTGGGAGGGGGATTATTCAACGAAAGCTTTGTAATTTGGGGGGGGGAGATTTCCGCGGAAATCAAACTTTTCCTTTTACTTTTAAATTCCCCTCACGTAGCCTATATTAAATTACCCTCTTATAAGTGTCGTAAATCAAACAAATCAGCGAAGAAAAAGAATGCAATTATCTTGATAAGGCGTAATGTACTACTACTAATTGTATTAGGCCAGGTTTGACCAGGCTTTTACATTTCTCATAATTTAGTTATTGATTAGGCACACAGGAAAACCTTTTGGTATTGATACAAAGAATAACATTAGTTTTTTGATTCCAATAATTGCTTAATGGCCTTTGTTTTTCTAAACTTTTTGGATAAAACCCCAAGATCCCCGTTAACTGGGTGGTATTCCATACCCCTGTATGGTGATCCCCCTACTCACGAAATCAACTTGGGGGATTTCGGAATAATTGGGAATTGCACCATCATGGTCTTTGGGGGGGGGGCACCTCTGCGCATCAACATATTACGTATTTTCGCGACACATTCAGCAATAAAATCATTTACAATTGGTACAGTTCTTCTCCTCCACTCCGTGGTATATCGATACTATCGCGTACTCAAAACATCGAAAACGTAGTGCACGTACGGTTATTGGGAAAGTACCACGAGTTGCTTCGGTCTGATGTTCTTTATCATTGTTTGTACCAAACTGAAACCGTGCATAATTAACGTCATTCAGTGACTTACCTTTTTGTGGTTCCATAGCGCGTTCACGCTGGGCTTTCCTCTCCTGAAATCCGACTGGTCGATCACGTCATCGTGTATGAGCGACGCCGAGTGGATCATTTCCGCTATCAGCGCCACTTGCCTCTGTGTCGGCAGCAGCCCGCTGGAAACCACACACCATACATCATTTCAACTGGCTACAACATCACGGTGGGCGGAGGGGGGAGGGGCGGCGATATAGAAAAACAAAATGTAGGAAAAGTAAACTTTTTTTTACAATATCTGCTTTCAAAATAAATCGAGTTATCCTTTCACAGTTTAAATTATTCTTTAAAAATTATTCTTAAACTTTTGAGTAGGCTGTCACTGCCGGAGTCATAATAATTAAAATAGTTTGTATTATCCGGGCTATTCGGCCGTTGTCGATTGTTTTGTGTGATGTCATTTCTAATTTTCTAGACGTTTCGGCGACCCACCGGAGGCCATCTTCATTGTTTCGCCTCAGTTAGTGGTACCATCCCTTGTTGAATTTTTAAAAACTTTTACTACCGATGAAGGCCTCCAGTAGGTGGTCGAAACGTCTATAAGATTAGAAATGTAAAAAGCAATCGACCCCCCCCCCCAATGCCGCGGATATAATATTAAAACTAATCTTGACATACAAAAGTAAAATAATTCTTCTCCATTACGATAGTGAAAAATATTTTATTCTAGGTATCGTGATGAGCCAGATTTTCATTATTTTCTCCCTCTATGGATCCGCCCCTGACTACATCAGGCTAATGTAAGTAATGAATATAAAAATTATAAGTTCGTAATTACGATGATGACAGTAATTAAAACTGTGGAAATATTGTAAAAAATAATAAATCACCATACTTCCATTTCCTTAAGGAACATGGAAGTAAAAATATACTCTTGTGTTTAAAAATATGAAGTATCATTTATTATTAATAACTTTTCAAATATTAATTAATTTTATAAATAACGAAATTCATGTAGGCCTACCTACATACTGCATTATATTACTATGGTCATCACCACAATCATTATCATCATCGTCGTCGTCGTCGTCGTCGTTATCGTTGTCACCATCATTCATAATATATGATATCATCATTATATCATTCTACAATTCTGTACAGACTTCACAATAATTTTGAACGCAGTGGACAAAATTCTCGTTTCGAGGCTACAAAATTTTCATTAATTTGGCACACGCGCACAACAGTCTCTGTACAGTGTTTCATAGTGTACATCGGCCGAAACAAGCCTGGCGCCATCATTTAAAACGACAGTGTTTGAAAGACAGACATAGCGTGTGACCGGGAGAGAGTACTGTATAGCCACCGTATACCTTTTATGTGGGGGGGGGGGGTATTCTTCCGTTTGCTCTGCGCGTTCCACCGCTCAAGATAGGTTCTACTACAACGTATCAGGGAGTACGGAATGAGAAGACCAACACAATGGAAGAGAACAGTTACTGTACGAGAGGAAGTAAAGACACACAATATAGCTCTCTCGGTATCAAGGATAACTGCCGGTATCAAAGCAAAAACAAAGTACACATAGGAATAAAGAAAAATTGGAAACAGTTGAAATGAATTGTTTCAGAAGAACCTGCGGGTTATCCCGGCGGCTGCACCATGTAAGTAAAGAAGTAATAAGGGAGTTAGCAACGTTAAATAAAATATTAATGTGATATTTTTTGAGCAACGAAGGTTGATGTGGTGGTACGGACACGTAAGCGAGGGATGGGTTAGAAGGTTACGAGAATATTATCCATTCAGTCGCAGAAAAATAGCAGGACTCTAAGAAGTTGGACACGGTATGTGAAGGAGGATATGAGGAGGAGTAATCTACAGAAGACGTATTCGGTAAACAAAAATTACCGAAACGACGGTTACAGACAGCAAAATGACGACGATACGACGGGTCGGATCCACTGCGGCTGGTGAACAGGCTACTAATTGTGGTAACGTTGACTCAAAACGGTAACATCTCGTTGCTGACGGTGCAATCTGATTGGTGTACAGAGGAAGTGTCGAGAATTGCCGCGCACAATTATGAACAAGTCATAACATCCGAGGCTTCTAACTGTCATTCTTTTGGCCGAGGGTGTATCACCAGGTCGTAGGAAAATGAGAAGGCCAACAAAAGGAAGAGAACTGTCCGAGGAGAAGTAAAGGCATGTAGTACAATATGAACTACCACGATACACAATTGATGGTGATAGTCAGGAGGAGAAAACAGGTAAGGGAGAGAGAGAGAGAGAGAGAGAGAGAGAGAGAGAGAGAGAGAGAGAGAGAGAGAGAGAGAGAGAGAGAGAGAGAGAGAGAGAGAGAGGGGGTGAGACAGACAGACAGAGCAGGGAGCCTACGCAGGAGTGATAGTTTAACTCTGAAAGTGTCGGTTGTCTCAATCATGTTACAATACTCACTACCTAAACAGGACCTAGAACACCCAAACTCTTCTTCGGAAGGGTCCAAAATATAAAAAAAACATTTGCCCAAGAGAGGAAACCTCTACAGAAATTGTCATTCCACTATCAAGGTCAAGCAGATGACTGGTAACCAACTGTCGTAAAATGTTACGTACTGCAGTAGCCAACACAGTTTAAAAGTTCTGGACTAATGGTTATCGTAACCGGCGGATGTACCTATTGCCTGAAGAAGAAGAAAGGAAAGATAAGGAGAAGAAGAACTTGGCCTCGTAACATATTACGAAGTACAATAAAGCAAAGTACCAACAATTACAAAGCCTATAATAATATATTTTTTATCTTCAAATCTTCTTGTAAAAGGATATATGCTAACAAATCTTATTTCGAAAACGAAAAACCTTTCATCATCAAAAGAATTAATGGTGATGAAAGAAGATCCTCGCTTTCAACACACGTAGAACGATTTATCTCACCACACACTTGTCTGTAACATTTGAAAATAACCGAAAGAGATGTCTAGGTTTAACTTACACACGCGCGTCCACACACACACACATTGTTAACTGCAGTAGTTCGTCGTCTTCTCATCCTCTAGAACTTAGGCTAACACTCTGTTCCATTCTCAATGGAATTCATCCAATTCATCGTTTAGGGGGGGGGTCTTCCACACTTTCTTCCCCCTTGGACGGCAATCAAGGACTCTCCAAGGAAATCTAGTGGAATTCCATTCTCTCGTCGTGTAACCGCCACTCAAGTTCTGTACCTGACCGGGAGATTTTATCATTTACGCTTTCAGTTATGGCTAGTTCCATTATAATAAGACCACTTCTGATAAGATCTCTCAGGGTACAACCCTTTACAACCCTCAAGAACATCATATCTGCCTCTTGTATTTTAAATGTATCTTCTGCCTTTCCAATCCAAGTTTTGCTACCGTACAGTAGCAGTACATTATAATAATTCAATTACGAATCTTTTCTTATTTTCTACTGCAGTAATTATACCAATAAAACCAGACGCATACTAGTAATTATGCTACAAACGTATGTTTCACTGTTAGACGATGATCCAGCATCGTCAGCGAATATCATAATAAGACACTGTAAAACATAACAGCATCATGTACCGTGGCGTGTGCAGATCATGTCTGTTACAGACTTCATCTTCTCATACGAGAGCTGCAGAGCTCGAGCAATCTCTCCTTTCTTCATCTGATTCCAACACCATTCTCCAGCTACCGCCGTCCCAAACAGCTTTTTCTATAAAGGTTCCATCGCCCACATGCGTAACACAAAATCTGTCGTAGTACTCTGTTCTTTCCGCCACATTTGACATTTTCGATTCTACCCCTTCTTCTTCTTCAGCGGCGCGACAACCCATTACTGAGTCAAGGCCTCCATTAACAGCATCCGCCAGTTGTCCGGTCAAGTGTAGCTGCTCTCCAGTTCCAGGTCTCACGGATATGGCGCACAGCGCACTTCATAATTCACAGCGTCTTCCCAACGTAATTTGGGTCTACCAACTCTCCTGGTACCATAGATCTGAGTCTTTATGGTTATTTCATGCTCCCCCATTCTAATCACATGTCCAGCCCACCTGAGTCTACCAAGTTTTATAATTTTCACAATATCTGGTTCATTCAGAGGAGTGTTCAGTTCTTGGTTGGTCCTTTTCCTCCATTCAGCTCACACACATATTGGACCAAAAATACTGCGGAGGATTTTGCGTTCATGAACCAGCAGGCTTGACTGAGACTATTTAGAAACGGTCCAGGTATCAGAACCACAGGTAAGAACTGGGCGGATCAATGTTTTATACAGAACAGCTAGATGCTCCTGGCAATTGTTCTGCTCTGGAACAGGGGTCTGAGGCCAAAGAAGCACCTATTAGCTGAGGTGATTCTTCGCTTTATTTCTTCTGTCGTTTCCCCATCGGAGTTAACTTGGCATCCTAAATACTCAAAGTTGTTGACTTTTTCAAAGGAATAGATGCCAATTTGGACGTGCTCTCCTTCTCTAGCTTCCTGTCCTGTGACCATGTATTTTGTCTTGCTTTTTCGATTCTACTACTTATGGCAAGTAATTCCCAATTCTCGCCTTATTGTGCCGCTGCTGATTATCTCGTTTCTAGACTAACTCTTCGCAATAAACCTATCTCTTCACCCTGACTTGTTTCAAAAACACACTATTAGTAAGCACATCATGATGATGATGCTTATTATTCTCAGTCGTTTCTTTCTTCACTTCAGCTATCTGTGGTCTGAGATTACACAGCTCCTTTCACTTTCTGGAGTTCTTTGTTCCTCCGTCAGCATTCCTTCATTCTCTTGCTCTTTATTTTTATCATATAAGTTCTCCTTGGTTTCTCTTCGTACAGTTCCTTCAGCTTCAAAAATTTTCTTCTACACACTTCTGTGTTTCTTATATCTTCATTCCTGACTCCATATTTTTCCAGATCCAGACGAACGTCTTTCGTATGAGGTATCAAATTAAAGAGAACTGATATCTGAATGTAGTGTTAAGGTTTGGAAATTTCAAAATTTTTAGGACCCCAGGGCCCAAAAAAAAAGAGATTAAAAATTAGGCGATTTTGTACTATTTCGCATAACCGAAAAATTATACAATACCGAAATTTTCGTAATAATAAATGTACTTCGTTCAAAATGTTGAGCGAGTTCAGCAGCTCAGGTAGATTTCCAGTATTTTATTAACGGAGTCAAGCAGTGTGGTGCAAACTAAATAGGGCATAATGCGATACAAAATATACATTTTAAATAAATATCAACAAGAAGTAAATGTTGAGGTGAACGGAACAGTACGGTACGGGGTACAGTTATGTAGCTGCTCGGCGCAGCGAGGTGCGAGTGTCATGAATATGCATGCGTAGGCTACAGGTATTGTACGGTCTATCAGAACACGTAACTAATTATGTCTTGCGCTGATTGTTTTGTTATGTTAAGCGAATTGGGAGTGTGTCTGTGCGAGACGACTCGAACAATGAGACTACAGTAGTGGGCCCCGACGCGCCGTCTTCGCGCACTTTATCACGCCGCCACTCTGCAACTTTTTGCACATTAATTTATTTATAGGCTACTACCTAAATCTCACAGTAGTTTCTGAAAACAAAGTTTTGACTATGAAAGAGCAATGACTTTACAACTACAATTCTATTTAATTGTAGTATTTGTAAACACTCGGTTACTCACCGTCTTGTGACTTCTTTAAACTTCCAATAACAACGCGTTTCAAGGATAAATCCTCATCATCAGGTTATAAAAACACCAATCCTTCTGGAGAAGTCATTAAAAATTCAAAAATTATTATCAAGCATCACAAAGCACTTCACGCCACGTCGCAACCTGGTGCGCACCACTACACACATCTATTTTAGTGTAGTGGTTGGTGTGTAGTGGTGCGCACCAAGTCGCGACGTGGCGTGAAGTGCTTTGTGATGCTTGATAATAATTTTTGAATTTTTAATGACTTCTCCGGAAGGATTGGTGTTTTTATAACCTGATGATGAGGATTTATCCTTGAAACGCGTTGTTATTGGAAGTTTAAAGAAGTCACAAGACGGTGAGTAACCAACTGTTTACAAATACTACAATTAAATACACGTGACTTTGAGACTATAATATAATGAAACTACAATTCTGTTAATGTACCAATGTCTACGTTAACCCTTTCATGGACTTGCCCTCCACAGAGAACGGTAAATTTTTTACTTACTTAAATCCTCAGGGAATTCTATGTACTGTCAGTGATTGTGTGTATTACAGGGGACGTTGTTGCACGTTAAAACTGCCTCTCAACTCTCTAGCCAAAGAGAATAAAGCATAGAGTCCCTCTGAAGTTGAGAAATTTCATAATCTTTAGAAATCATTGACTTCTTTAATTGGAACTTTTATGTAGCGTTTCCTATGTAACCAACAGTTTACAAAAAAAATATTTATAAATAAGGGATAATTGGAACTCATCAGAAAAAGTTTGTATTTTTAGTTTTGCATCCTGTGACATCTGGTATGACTAAATAAAAAATTGTCCTCACTACAGGACAGTACCGCTGGCGGTTTGACTCCGTTAATAAAATACTAGAAATCCACCTGAGCTGCTGAACTCGCTCAACATTTTGAACGAAGTACATTTATTATTACGAAAATTTCGGTATTATATAATTGGCGGTTATGCGAAATAGTTCAAAATCGCCTAATTTTTAATCTCTTTTTTTGGGTCCATTTGACTCCAAACGTATATGAAAAAAACTTTTAAAAATATGTTTAATTTGTGATACACTTAAAAAAATTTTATAACTGAGAATAAAAACAGCCGCTGAAAGAGTTAATGTTAATGTACATACCAATGTTAGTGTATACACGCCTATACACAGATAAATACATATACGTGTGTGTGTGTGTGTGTACACTACATAGATTCCAAAACGTCCGACGACGTTGTTCGTCGCCCGACTTCCACACCAGTACGTCGTTCCACTGCTCTTTTCTGATACCTTTTTACATCTTTCACGATTTCGTCTGTTCGGTAAACCTCCCCCTCGATCTTATGTCCTCCATGCATTTCACATACTCATACCGAATCGGTTGTTTTCCTTCAATACCAATTATTAAATGACTAAATGACTATCCCGTTCATCTAAGTCTTACTTTTATAAATTTACTTTTTACTTAGCATTTATCATGTTCTCAAAAAGCGATTAAGATTATATGAAACACTGAGCTTCAGAACTCTCTCATTGTTTTGAACGAAGTACATATTTATTATTACATAAATTTTCATATTAGATTATTTTTCAATAACGGTAAAAATTACAAAAATCCCGATTTCTCTACTATTTCTTTAGTAACATAACAATTGTAGAGCACAGTATTACGGTAAACAATAAAAATGTCAAACAATCGGAATTGGATTGCTATTTCTTTTAGTCTGACATACTGCTGGATTTTCTCACAGATGTTAGTTACAATTCTATTTAATATGATATTGACCATGAATTTTTGTGATTTTATCGAAATTCCATTCACTTTTTGGCTATAGTGCCAAAAAATATGAAATTTTAGAAAAATGAACACTATATCAGAATACGGTTGAATTTACTTTAATTTGATGCAAACATGAGTTTTTGTGATTTTTTCAAAATTTTCATTCACGTTTTGAGCCCTGACGTCACAAAATATTTGAAATGTTGAAAAACGAACACTATATTCAGATTTAGGTTAAAAATAACTTTAATTTGGTACCACACATGGGCTTTTGCGATTTTTTCAAAATTTTCCCTCGCATTTTTGCCTGTCACCCCCAGTATTTTTGGAGAAAGCAACCTCAAATTCAATAGGATTCCGTAGGGTTGAAGTATGGACACGCAAGCCAGGTTTTATAAAAAATCGGTTGACGCGTTCAAAAGTAATCGTGAGACATACCCCAAACCGACAGAAGACAGCCAGACAAATGCCAAACGGTCGAGTGAAAACTGAAACTCCCTTCGCATGTTCAATTATTATTTCAAACTTAGAGTACGTTCAGACAATTTCTTGAGTGTAAGGGAGCAATGAGTTCAGAAATACATTTTTATTAATATTTCTATTCATGCCTATATGTATAAACATACATACAAATACAATATATAGAAACATAGGCTATATACACGAGGGTAGGGTGAAAAATTCCGGGCCTGTATAAGAAAAAATCTCTCTCTCTCTCAATTGGCGCTGCAGTTCTTGGAGAGCCTTGGCCTCCTGGACAATCCGCCTCCAGACGTCTCGATCTTCTGCTCTTAGTCTCCACCTTCTTACACCGAGCTGGCGCAGGTCGTCCTCAAGATCATCCAACTGATTGCGAGTTGGTGTACAGTTTTGATAAAACATAACTTTTCTGGGCCGACCCTTCCTTCTTCCACCAGGTCACCCCGTAAAAATTGTCTTTAATGTGGATGTCTCTGACATTCTCTCGATATGTCCTGCTCACCGGATTCTACCTTTCTTAATGTCCGTGACGATATCTCGTTCTCCATAGATTTGCTGGGTTTCTGCATTCGTCCTTATTCTCCATGTTCCTTGGACGTTCACTGCACCAGATATCATTCTGAAGACTTTTCGTTCCCACCTGCGCAACCACTCTTCCTCTGCCACTGTCATTGTCCAAGTTTCGGACCCCTACATGACCACTGGCTTAAGAACTGCTTTTTATAGAGCCGAATCTTGGTTGCTCTGCTTATGTTTTTACATTTAAATATTCCTTGTAGGGAGAAGTAACATCTGTTACCAGCAGATAGGCCTATCCTTTCTTTTATTTCTTCGGCCATAATGTTGTCCTAAGTAAGCCCAGGTATTTAAATTTTTCGACCTTTTGAAATTTGTGCCTTCCAATAACCAGCGGTGCTCTTCTATCTTGCATTTTACTGCCTGTTAATATGTATTTCGTCTTTTCAGTGTTTAGTTTTAGGCCTAAATTTGTTGCAGCCTCCTCTAGACTCGAGAAACCCTCTTTTAGATCTTGTTGGCTTCTTGAGATAATTTAACAGAATCTACATTTAGTATTTAATCTACACTGACAGGAGATAATTTAACAGAATCTACATTTAGTATTTAATCTACACTGACAGCTTTTTTCCAGTAACGTTCCGGAGCGGTCGTGAATGACTCATAAGTTGATTTGTCGAGATCCTGAAAATAGCCATTTACAGGCTTCGCTGACCTGATTTTAGCCGCAAAAATCTTTCCCTACCCAGCTTTTTTTTTGTAATGTTAAGAAGGATATAGAATCTGTAAATCTGTTGGGTGAGGAAGCAATTCGATCCATTAATTATTTGATTTTAGCCAACAATTGGTTGCGAGTTGGTGTACTGTTTTGATAATACATCACTTTTCTTGTTAAATGCAGCCGTTTTTTATTCCCAATATTCTTCCTAAAGACATGAACTTGCTACTGTTCCCAGTTTCCTTCAGTCACTTTCTGTGATTTCGCAAATCTACGCTCCTTACAATGCATTATTTTTATAAGAATTTCACAAATATTACTTTTCCCTGACTTCCTTTCAACTTCCTAGCGCCAAATCATTCTATACAAACAGCCAACCGATCTTCTAGCTTCTGTTATTCACGTTATAAACGCTCTAGCATCCCTGCCTGTTGATCAAAGTCTATTGTAACCTCCGTTGTCGTCATTATGTAATTGAATGCTGTTAGACCTATATTTTAATTTTATTATCACAATTGTTTTGAAAGCAATCCTAAAAACAGTTAGTCTTACCGCGAAATAGTCTCTTACAGAACGTCATAATATGTAACCAATTTACAGTATACACGTTTTGACAGAAAGGAACAATACGGGGGAGACTTTCCCAGCCTCCCAATCGGCTAGATTGGCTAGGGGCCAAATCGGATGCAGAACCAGGAGAAATTTAAAGCAGATTAAAGCGCGGTTTTAATTACTCTTAAGACAAGGCAGCGAAGTGTTTAGCCTCTAGCGAAGTCCAGAATTCCTACACATGTGCAGGACGGATAACAAACAAATGATAATGTGATGTATTTATAATATACACACACTTATTGCTTACTAATGGTACCTATGATCTCAATTTTCTATTGAGTAATTAAATGTGAATATTAGATTTGATTAAATATGAGTAACTAATTGTGGATGTGAGTAATTAAAACTTTATTATAAATCATATGTACGGTACCTTTAGGTTATGAACAATGAATACACGACAATCGAAGACTGGCTAACAAACAGCTTTGCGGAACCCAAGTATAATCGATAATACGTACAATGAACTTTAATTTGGTACGATTATAGTTGTACACTTGACCTGAATCCGTGCGCGCACGTCGATCAAGCTTGGCCCGATCAAGGCTTTTCGCTGATTTGGGAGGGAACATAACTACACCGAATGTACTACTTTGTCCTATCAGAATGGTAACGAAATTAATTCAGGTTACAAAGATGGAATGCTTTCAGTTAGTGCTGGAGGTTAACGAGTTTTGTGAACTCGACTTTCCGATTAATAGTAATTTGCCCTTTATCTTCTTCTTAGCCATCCTCTTCCACCCATCGGGTGTCGAGGTTTTCGAGAGAGCTCTCCACCTCGTCCTGTCCAGTGCCAAAACCTTTGCACGGGCCTGGACTGCTCCTCTGCCTTCTATACTCTTCTTGATGTTGTCCTCCCATTTCGTTCTGGGCCGTCCTCCTTCCTCTTCTTCCTTCTGCTTTTGCTTCCCATGCTCGTCTCGGGTACATTTCCTCATTCATCCTACAGACGTGGCCAAACCAACGCAGTGGCCAGCTCGCTTTCAGTTTTATCATTTAACGAGAATATCTTCAAATTATTCCGAATGTTAACGTTTCTGACCCTATCTGAACGAGTTTTCTTCTCAATTCTCCTGAGGAATAAAGTTCCCTTCTTTTGAGGTAATTTTCAGAATTTGAATACTGTTTTGTGCAAAATATGAGATCAAAAATATTTATTTCAATATGAGTTTTGTTTTAAGGGTAAAATAACTTTCACATAACATCTGATACTACTCGTAAAAGCAAAATTAATCGATGCCCTTTAGGGTACACTAGGTACACAACAATTACGGTACTTTCAATTGAGGCTCAACGCGTTCTGAATATCATGGACCAACAAAACAACTAATGAAGAAGTTTTATGGTAAGTATGTAAGAAGAGTAGTTTTGTAGAAATAGTAAAAGTAAAAGACGGAGCACTTTTATTCTGCGTTAGCTGCAGAGCTCTGTTTGTCTGAAGCACTATGGTCATAGAGGGGAACGTGCACTCAGTAAATACTTCAATAGGCCTAGAGTTCAGTCCATTGACGCCATTAAAGGTAGATGCCCTTATAAAGAGTTGGCGTTGCAAAGAGAGCATATATGAGATCAACAGAAGATCATCTTGGTCTCCATCAATCTTAGGGGTGGGGAGAAGAGGAAGACTCAATAAGGTCGGAATTTAACTTATAATACCAAATTACCCCTGATCACCAAAGGAAGGTTCATTAAAACCCGATACTGAACAAAGTTTCATTTGTCAGTAACCAGGGCAATGCGTTAACGGGTAGTATGCTAGGGAACGGTGGGGAACCTTCGTATCGTCTGCTCAAAATTCCTGTACACTCGAACACAACATTTGGGATCTCCTGACTAGTTTCGGCACTTTCTACACCCTCTGTAGGGTTCTAGCCTCTCTTACAGTGGCTTTTACGTTTATTCCCGTCTTGTGGTGTTAGTTCACAGTTTTTTTTGTTATCTTAGTTCTGCATATTTTTTAATATTGTCTGCACAGGATTTTAAAACGCCCTTTTTCCAATAGGTTGGTTCATATGTACTTTTTTGGTATCTCTCATTTTGCCCTCTTAAAATGAGACCAATTCATCTAATCTACTAGCTGTAATTAAACTTCCAACTGATATTTTCTGTTTTGTTTATCGCCTCGTGATTCTTTTTTTTTACGACTTTGTTTTCAAAACAAAACCCATCAGCTTCTATTGTTGTCTATGTATCGTCGTCCACGCCTGACTCCAACACAGCTCAATTATAAACTCTTAATTTGGCGTTTAATACCTGTAGATGCGAAGAAATAGAAGAAAGCTCTTCTTTATTGTCTTTTTTATCATCCCGAAACAATAAACAACTAAAATGAAAATGAAGAGAACGGAGTTGATAAATAAGAGATTCAGAAGAATTTAGAGGAGAGCTGCTGATAAGAGTTTAAAGGTGAAGGAAAGGATAGTGTTTTGAATCCAAGATTTCCAAACGTGTAAAACTAAAGACGCTGGCAAGTAGGATGCCAAGAGAACTTTACTGTCCAAACACAAACAGGTAAACAAATTTGATTTACAAATTAAAGTGCTCAGAGTGTAACAATTTCTACATAGGCCAGACAGGACGCAGCTTCAAACAAAGATACATTGAACACATAAAAGTATTACACTCCACCACCGAATCCACCTTTGCAAACCATCTCATTAAGGCAGAACACACATTAAGAACAACATGAAAATTCTATACGTACAACATGAAAATTCTACACGTTCACACGAAAGGCCGATAACTAATCTCACACACTCTCGAACAACTAGAAATATAGAAACACAAAAAACGCACAGAACCAACATGTCAAAACAGAAACTGTAAAATATTTCTATCGACGTTTAGACAAGATTATTCTCATCATCAGGACCTGAAAATCGCAAATACAGAAATAAGTAATACACACGTTAATGAGCGTGGAAAATTATTAATTGTATTTAGTAATGTAAAACGCGCGCATAGTATCTATATTAATTATTCTGCATTTCCGTAACAGATTGTAATGATGATAAATTTTTTAGAAACATGGACTACATGGTTTAAAATGTTTTTACCCTACAGAAGCCTTTTGTCCCTCAAAAACTAAGACTAAATAGAGGTTACTAAAATAGAGGGGCGGGAGACAAAAATGTGAGGTGTGAAAACTGTGAAAAAATTGCAGAAGCTCATGTGGTGTATCAAATTAAAGGGAATATTAAACGTAGTCTGAATACGGTATTTTCATTTTTGAAAATGTCAAAACGTTTGGATGTCAGGGCCCAAAAAGTGGGTGAAAAATTTGATAACATCGCAGAAATCATGTGGGTTTAAAAAAAAGAGAATTTTAACTAACATCTGAATATAGTGTTACGTTTTGGGAATTTCAAAATTTTGGGATCCAAGGACCCAAAAAATAGATAAAATATTTTATAATTGTGAAAATTCAGCAGGGTTTCAGCATAAACGGACCTGTAACTTGAATCCGAACGTTCCGAATTTTTCGTGTTTATTGTAGGACTGTGTGCTCTACAACTGTTATATTACTAAGCCACTTTGACACAACAACGTTATTTCCCGGGTGACATGCAAAAACAATAAACAATGAGTAGATTGAACAGTCTCGCAACAAACATGACTGACACGTTAAAACGTTTATACGGAACACGCAATGCATAACAATACAGGACTACGATGAAGATATAGTTTTCCCGAACTATGAACGAGAAGTTATTTAACAATGAGTAGATTGAACAGTCTCGCAACAAACATGACTGACACGTTACAAGCAATGCATAACAATACAGGACTACGATGAAGACATAGTTTTCCCGAACTATCAACGAGAAGTTATTTATAGTGAGTTACAGCAGAGGGCGTTGGTACTGTAGGAATTTCCTAGAACACTGATGTCAGCGATTAGCAGCAGTTTGAGGCGGGAACTCCCAGACGTCTTCGTCGCCAAGGCCGCACACACTCGTGTACTGTAGTATGTGTGACAGGTTCCGTTTGCTAACACCGTAAAACTCTTTCAATAAATCGAACGTTTTCCGACGCGTCAACAACCGGAAGTAAAACCTAGTTTTCCTTCGTTAGGTCACGTGTTTCCACATTAACGGGACGCTAATTTTCATTCTTTCTTTCATTTTTTTAAGAAAAAGAAATCTTTATCTAACGCATACTTTAATCAACTAGTCTTAATTTTTAAGTAACATTTAATTACCGGTACTTAAAATTTTTGTTTTAACTAATCGGTCAATTAAAAGAGAGAAATATATTTTTCCGCCGAAAAAATTTACCCGAATGTCAAATGTCAGATTTTACGAAGCTAGCAGCAAACTATAATACACACACATTGTGTTAAGATCTTCGTTCTCACTTCGTTATAAATCCGACGGACGGTGTGTGCTCGTGCCCAGTACAGCGTGTGTAGCTCGAAGACTGATGATCATGACGGGACGGAGATACCGACATTCCGGCGTCAAAACCTGCCGCTAGCAGCACTTAATTGTGCAGCTCGCTCTATTCACTAGTTGACGTGCTACATAAATAGTTCGGTCTTTTTTTTGAACACATCTCGTAGCCTACATGGAAAATCATTGATTTCAAAATATTCTATCTTGACACTTCGTTACTCAAGTTAAACATGATCTCATTTCGTTAGGATAACTTTAATTCTAAATTTTTATTCTTGTAAATTTTGTGAAAACGAGTCTTCCTGAAGAAGAAGAATTTAATTTAAGGATGCTGTCCCACGAATTTTTAACCACCTTATAGTTCGTGTTAATTTTCGTTGTTTTTTATGCACAATCCAGCAATACAATCTTCTCACATTTTCGACTTAAAGTCAAAAAACTGCTAAGTCTACCTTAGTATTGGACACTTCTCGAACAGCTGGCAAACAATTTTTTGCACTGGAGTTGGCCCCCGATGGTGGCGCCGAAACGTCTGTAACAAACATCATTAGACCTCGGCATAACAGCTCGACTGTCACTAATTGTAACAACGTTAAGGCCGGCCGTGAGAGACTCAGATCAATTTTAAAGTCTGTAAAATGAACTGTGGCGGTTGGGACAGGTCAGACTCTAACACATACGCAGCGGATTATACCTGGCCCTTGGTGGCCGCCGTGACTCACATACTGGACATTCATAAGCGCAAGAGCATTTTTTCTAAAAAATTGCAAAACCGTTATTGTTTTTGAATTCTGCGCAAAATTCTAAGAAAAATGATACCAAACAACAACTATCAACAAGCAATCACTGCCCTTTACAGTCATAATGAGTTCATTATCCTGTTATGAGTAATACTAATAATTATGTACCATTAATTTAAAATGTTAATGTTTAAGTTCGCGTGACTGTGGCTACATTTTCTTACATAATTGTATGCTTAATGAGTTATGCTTATTCTTATTTATTATACAAATATTAATATCACCAATTATAATTGTAGGGTAGTCGCATTCTGTAATATATTCTCAGAATCATTTTAAAAATTATTATAGGTTTGTTTGCATTGACGATAAATGTCATACAAGGAAAGGTTAAAGCTATTATTACTAAGATTAAGACTATTGGTAACATACATAATTTCGGCTGTAGGAAGTAGGATTTATTGTTACTTATGTAGACCTATAATAGTATGTATGTCTAATTTGTGTACATATTTAGTTATTTATATTTTACTGACGATTACCATGTATATTATTGTATGAATACGAAAGAATAAAATTTGAATTTGAGGGTAACAATATTTTATTTTTTTTTATTTTTCCAGGTCAACATTAGTCGCTTGATCAGATTTTTATAGTGTTGAAAACAGAGATTTGTCGCAATTATGTCGTGTTTAGCACATTTTTCTTAACATTTCGTGGAGGTTACAAATACGGTAGGCCTAATTTCGTTTGGCATTAAAATCAAATTTTAAATGTTGTAATTATGTAGTGGACGGCACACTTTGCGAATCATACCCGTGGCGCGCGGGCCGGCTGTGAGTATGCATGCGTCAGTGAGGGCACCTCAGGCAGTCAGAGGCCGGTCCCAACCGCCACCGACCATTTTACAGACTGTAGGACTTAATTATTGGTCATTTTGCAGTGTACAAATAAATTTAACTAAAAATGCCAATGCGGCAATTCGGTATGTCTAGTGTTTATTGTAAGATTGTATTTTTTATTTTTATTTAATTATTACTTTGTTAAAAAAAAAGAGTAATCGAGGTTTCGTAATTTTTTCTGATAATTGAAAACTTATCTAAAAAAAAAATTAATTTAGTTAAAAGTTACAAAATTACCTAAGTGAGTTCTGCAGTTTAGGAGCTTACTAGTTATAGGCCTACATTTTATTATCATGTATCGCATACTATGCATACGAATCAAATGAAGATTCTATAACACATTAACCTCAAATTATTTCTGCAAGTAATAAAGTAGAATAATTGTCACTTGGAAATTGTGAAATACTTGCAAAATGTTTTGATCAACTTTTAAATTGCCCGGAACCGATTCAGAGGTTAGAACTGTCACATTTTTATGAAAATTTAGAAACCTCCGACTATTGGAGAAATTGAAGAAGTAATTAAAACTTTGAAAAATAATAAAGCTAGTGGAGAAGACTCCATATCAGCTGAAATTTTGAAATGGTCTCTACCAAAGATAACAAATTATCTACAATTAATTATTGAAGAAATTTGGAAAACAGAAAAAATCCCAGAAGAATGGAAGGTGGCCTTTATACATCCGCTGCATAAGAAGGGTGATAAGCAAGAGGTTAATAACTACAGAGGAATATCTTTACTTCCAGTTGCGTATAAAATATTTTCAAAGATAGTAGAAAGAGAGTAGAAAAAATTTACAGGCATTGCACAAATGCAATGAACAGAGAAGGGCATTGAAAATGCTTCAACAAATCTAAAAAATATATATATTTATGTTCATTCACCAATCAATTAATTCATTCTTCATTTACCAATGTACAGATAAGTTAAATGTAGTCGCATTCATAAGCGAAGTTTTATATGTGTACTACGTTATTGACAACAAAGAAGTAGTTTCTATGGAAACTCACCGGTTCCCATTTTCGATCATGCACCAGCGGTCGTTTTCAAATGTGCGACACGTCCTTATAAACATTTTCAATGTTAAAACATTGGATAGCCATTTGGGTGAATATCAGGGTGGCTTTAGGAAGGGCAGATCCTGTCCAGAACAAATATTCACTCTGAAGTCAATAATCCGTCACAGGCTACTGAATTCAAATGAGATCGTAGTAACATTTGTTGATTTCAAAAAGCCCTTTGATTCTGTTGATAGAGAAACTATAGATAAAATAATCCGGGAATCTGGTGTTAAATCTAAACTGGCAAATCTAACCCGTGAAATCCTTACGGACACAGTCTCAAAAGTAAAATTCATGGGAGAAATATCTCAACCATTCAAAATAAATACAGGTGTAAGACAGGGTGATGGTTTATCCCCAATTCTTTTATTCTTTTTAACTGTGTCCTGGAGAAAGTAGTGAGAATTTGGAATTAAAAATTAAAGGAATGCAAAATATCACCAATCATGTTGGGGAGAAGGACAAACGTATTGAAATAAACTGTTTAGCATTCGCAGATGACTTTGCAATACTTTCTGAACATCTGACATCTGCAGTAACACAAGTTAATTTTTATAGGACATAGCCAGTAGAACAGGCTTAAGAATTTCTGCAGAAAAAAACAAATTTCTCACAAACATTAAAAACGCGTCAAAATTCCTGGTAACAGATATTGGTCGAATAGAGAGGGTTCGAAAATTTAAGTATCTAGGAGAGATAATTCAAGAGAATGGCTTAGAAAAATCTGCTATAGAAGAAAGGATTCATAAGATGGAAAGGGCATATGGTATAACTAAAGATATTTACAATAAAAAGTGCAATCTAAAAATGCGAAAATAAGGCATTACAATACAGTAGTAAAGCCAGAATGCCTATATGCAAGTGAATGTCTAGCATTGAATTATAATTTAGACAAACTAGAAATATTGGAAAGACGAATTATTAGGAATATATTAGGCCCACGTAAAACGTCAGAAGGTTGGAAATTAAGAAGTAATGTTGAAATATATCAAAGTATAGAAAATATAACAGAAACAATGAGAAAAAGAAGACTATTATTTTTTTGGACATTTATATAGAATGGACGACAATAGGTTGACAAAGAAATCTTCAAATATCTGTGGGGGAAGAAGTCAACATCAAGTTGGATTAAAGCAGTCCAAAAGGATTTAGACAAAAATAATATATATGCAGAAGAAGCAATTGAAGGAGACGTTTTTCGGGCAAAAGTGTTAAAAATGGAGGGAGTCCAGGGCAGGAGAGAGAAAAACGCAGGTTCAAAGTGGACTGAAGACAGGAAGAAGAGACACAGTGAGAAGATGAAGGCATATTGGAAAAAAAGGAAAGAACAAATAGTAAAGAATTGAAATTGGCATGTGGTCCTTAGATGGCCGATACGGAAATAAAGTAGAATAAAATGTGAAGTGTAATTAGATAACCTATTATTGTGAAAAAGAAGTAAGAATATAAAAAGATAGTACGCAGGAGGAGGAGGTGGGGAAGGAGGAAGATGGGAGAAGAAAATGTCAAAACGACATAAATAAGAGCGTGCCGGTAAATAAATTTAACCAGAGAACGGAAACGAGGAGTGCTGTGCTGTGCGTGTAGCCAAATTTAATCACACGTCGCGGCTTCGACGACGCATTCACACACTTAGATGTGATGTGTAAATATACGATCGAATCGGCCTTGTGGCGGCGGCGGCGACGCGCGCTGTTGTTTGATTTAGACAGCCGTGGCTGGGCTGTAAACTTCCAGGTCACGCGCCTGTTATGTAACTTATTGTAATTCAAAATACAAACGACCAACGATACAACTCATGCCAACTTGACACGACTACGGCTCACGGATTATGACAGGTATTTTTTAAACAAACACGCACGATTCGAAAAAAAATATAAGTACACAGGCAGTGGATGTCTCGACACGACGGGAATCTGTGTTCTTCGCCTCTGGTTGCAAAGAGCAGACTTCGCTACGCCGGTTGCGGGACCGATTCCAACATCTACATGTATCTTCACATTTTTGTACGTTCAACTGAGACCATTGGTTTTATGGAGAGGCTCGCATTTGAAAATGTCAACATCCCTATTACGTAAAAAATTTTAATAAAATGGAAACATTAATTTTATAGGCCTATATAGACTACGGAATATATACGTATTCCGTAAATGTCGATTATTTCAAACTGATTTTGTCCGCAGAGACAATGGCAGGAAGTCCCACACAATTAAGAGGCACAATTACAACAAAGGCTTCCGACTGTCATATTTCTGGCTACGGCAGTATTAAATTGTTCGCCACTGCCCGCGCTATTTGCCGTGTGAAATCCTCTGCACTTGAGATCACTCCTTCTTCTTCTACTTCTTCTTCTTCCACTGAAGAAGATCCATTTGTATATGTGTAGTCATTTGTGTATAAAAATATCGTCCAAAAACTAAGACCGATTTTATATCTGCCACTCTGGAGGAAACATCCATCAACGCGTCCGGCAAAACAAGACTCCTGTCAGTAGCAAAACAAGAAAAAATACATACCTGACGAACACACCAAAGAAACAGGACACGCTTTCGATTTCAAAAATACAAAAATCTTGGCACGAACTAACAATAAGAAAATGAGACAGTACAGGGATGAAATAGAAATTTACCGGAAAGGTGAGGCAGCGGTCAACGACAGAAATGAATGTACTAAATTGGCGACAGTTTGGAAATCGGTAACTGACAGTTCTCAAAACAACACACAACAAACGATCACAACACACTCTTACCCACGCTCGAACCCTTCCACGGTAACAATTCCTAGGAATAAAACGCGCTTCGTAGCTAAATCAACACACACACGCGCGCGCGCGCAATCTTCCAAGTACTCACTGAAATTCATAATTTGATTCAATATCAATATTTTTGTTATGTACGCATATTATATGTCTCCCCCCCCCAAATAATTTGAATGGCTTATTTGGTCTGTAGGCGTTTGGCTGGTTATAATCGTTGGGCTGTTAATGCAGAATAAAATCATCGATGTGTAAACAGACACAGAAGCAAGACTACGCGTCATAAATTTTTATCGTTACATGACCTAAGCAACACACTGTTAGCATAATGAAAACTGAACACGATAAGACACTGTGTTAAAATACTCCTCTTATTATCTCTAGTAGTTAAAATCCACCGTTTCACATGTGCCCGTAACCACCATCTCATCATGTCACAACCAGTTAAAATCACTTCCCAATTTCAATACACTAACACCATTTCACATGTGTCCATAGCCAACATCTCATCCTTCCCCATCCATCGTTAAAATCACTTATTAATTACAGTAGACAGGGATTATTTCACATGCTTTCGTAGCCACAAAGTCTTCCAGCCATTTCATCGTTAAAGACACTCGCTAATAAAATCCAGTGACACGTCTGTAACCGCATTCTCGTCTGTTATACCTATCGATACTCACTTTCCAATTACAATCCACCGACACGTTCGTAGCCGCAAGCTCGTCATGTCATATCCACCGTTAAAATCACCTCGCAGTCAAAATTCCCTGTACTATTTCACACACTTCCGTAGCCACAATGTCTTCCAGCCACATCCATCGATAAAATCACTTCCCAATTACAATACATTGACATAATTTCACATGCTCCCGTACCCACAATGTCTTCCAGCCATTTTATCGTTAAAGTCACTCGCTAATTGAAATCCAGTGACATGTCTGTATCCGGATTCTCGCCTGTTATACTTATCGATAAAGTCACTTCCCAATTACAATCCAGTGACACGCACGTATGCCACAATTTCGTCCTGTCATATCCAACACTAAAATCACTTACCAATTACAATCCATTGACACGTTCGCAGCCGCAAACTCGTCCTGCCATACCAGCGTTAAAATCACTTACCAATTACAGGACCACTCAGTCACACGAGTTCGTAATTAAAAGGACAATCTGGTATACGATATAAAAATTACTTAGTAACTTAAATACAATCCAGTAGTTACGAGTCATTGGCCTACATTTTCACAGATACAGTCTCTTGTGCACGCGTCAAAATTACTTCCCAGTTAAAATAATACTGGGAGTTGTCGCTTACTTGAACTGCACTACAGTGGCATAAATCATACCTTGTTTATCACGCTTTTCAACAAATCACACTTACTTTATCCGGATAATAACGTCTAAATTCAGAATCTTATAAGTGAATATGATTCGCCGTCATTTTCACAACTAGATTGCCTAGCTCACAAAGTAGGCCGTATTCATAATCGGTATTCATTGCTCAATCTTGTCCCGCTTTCCTCCCAACTTACGGTTGAGCACTTCCATTGGAAATGTTTCTTGTTGCATAAGGTTCACGTACTTTTTTCACCTTTCTGTCTGTTGTATCTGATCCGCGATTATCATCTCAGTCTCTACGTGTGTGGCCAAAATAAGGTGTCAGCCGCGGGACTCAGTCAGTAACAATACGGCACCTCCACAACAACACTCCCCGCCATCAGTGATGCCAACTCGGTCATGTTCAAAGTCGCTAAATGCCACCCAAAAGACCTCATTTTCAAGTAAAAAACCCCAGATTAAAAATATATTTTATTTAATACTTTGAATTGATTTTTTTACGATTTGTTATTATATCTCTTAAGATCTCTGGCATACATTAATACAATATAATGTTGCATAACGTAATTAGGTAATACATTACAAACTTTTGAACACTTACATCCATCATAATGATCTGATATTTTATGGAAATCAGTACACAGACCTACGTCATGTAGTAGATATTTTGACCCTTACGTATTACAAACCACAGAAATAGACATATGAATATGAATCATATTGCTACAGGCATAATAACTCTTACATATTACAAAATATAGAAACATAAAAACTCCTCCTTGAGAGGCTAACAAAATTAATATTTATTTCCCATATACACAGAAGTCATTACCAATGTGATCTCCCTGTACTTTCCGTCAGCTTTGCAAAAACTCAGTGTACAAAAACTATCGTCAGGTTTTTAATCTAGCATATATTGATGTCCAATAGAATGTTGGTCAAATTATAATTGTAGGCGATATTAACGTTAAAAGCAGGCCATAATTTTGTGCCTAATTTCATTTAAGTCTAGTAAACTTACATCAAAAAGTGCTCCAGGTTAACCCTAAAATGCCTGAACCGACCCCAGAAAAGACGCTAATCCTGAATATAGCCAAAATATAATCTTAAATATTTTTATACGCGATCTTTAAATCCCCTATATTTAGCGACTTTTCCCATAAATTGGTATCACTGCCCACTGTGCTGGTTAAATACCGACGGATTTCTCTGACGGCGGTGAGAACTGTACCACGACTAGAACCCACAGGAATACGCCTGGCAGGTGTACTTGACGAGTACCGGTACGTCGAGCAGTGCGCACTGTTTCGTAGTGTCGTATACTTTATGTAGCCTATTAAGTGCATTCATTCAATTTATTTATTAATTCGGGGTCAAGACGTCCTACGGCGCTGTCCGATGCCTAATCTCCATCGCTGTTTGTCTGTTGTTTCGTCGTTTAGTCCTCTCTCGCTCATCGATCTTATGCATTCATTCATTAATATATATATATATATTTTTTTTTTTAGACGATTTAATTACGGCTGGCGCCGCCTCTCGCATCCTAGCTTCCACTGGCGCCGGTCTAAACAGTCTTGTTCTGTAAGTCCTCTTCCATTCATTGGATCTTCGACATCCATTTTCCATTAATGTTTAGGTCTTCCTTTTTTTCTTCTAGAGGGTGGAGTCCATTCCCATACCTTCCTTGGCCATCTCTCATACGACATTCTTTTTAGGTGTCCAAACCAATTCAGTCTTCTTGCTTCTATTGTCTCTATAATGTCAAGGTCGATTCCCATTGCTTGTCTTATTTCTACATTTCTCACTCTATCTGGTCTTGTTAGTCTACAGCACCTGCGCCAGTAATCCATCTTCATAGCTCTTATTATGGATTTATTTCTTTTATTGATTTCCCACAGTTCTGCTCCATATAGGCCTATACTTTCGACTATAGTTTTGTATATTCTGATTTTACTGTTTTTTGTTATTCGTATGATTAATATAATGACTGTTTTCAAGTCCACCGATACGCCCTCATGACAGTGCGCACGCTTGGCGTGACGAACCGTTCAACTTCCATCTAACTAACTGACATGTCAGTCTGTTTTTGCATCCCCGTTCTTCTTACTTAATGTGGCGGCACAGAGAATATTGAACAAAACGATAGCTGATCGTTAAGTAGTTGTTCTTTACGAAGCTTGGTTACCTTGTATA
This sequence comes from Magicicada septendecula, assembly GCA_034769895.1. Taxonomy (NCBI): domain Eukaryota; kingdom Metazoa; phylum Arthropoda; class Insecta; order Hemiptera; family Cicadidae; genus Magicicada; species Magicicada septendecula. The sequence continues at coordinate 113,892,927 of CM068373.1, forward strand.
TTTCAAACTCCTTTAAGGCATCCAAGTAACGACCTTTACACAGGATCATCTTCTCCGCAAACGGGGGATCGTTTATCAAGTGAAATACAAAATTTAATTTGATTGAATAAATATTTTTTTTGTAGAGATGTTCTTTAAATTTACCTATTAATTTTCTACTAGTTTGTCCCATGTATAATGTATCACAATAATTATTGCATTCGATCTGTATACACCTCAGCAATCGTTGCCTATTTAGCCCTGGGTGTCAATATCCTTTGTAAGTTATTAATATCATGAAATGATATAATGTTGTTTACGGTAAACTGCTCAGGTGGTCTGCAGGTTTGCGGTGCAATCAGGTCAATGATAATTTGAATGATAAAGGTTCAATCAAGTCCGATTTTGCATTGCACTCGATGAATAAAAATCACAATTACACCGGAGAATATGCATTTCTGCAGTAAAGGTCGATACACGGATGCCTTCGACGAGTTTGAAATATACAAGGCAACCAAGCTTCATAAAGAACGACTTAGCGATCGTTTACCGTTTCGTTCAAACATTCTGTATGACGCTGCTTTACGTAAGAATAAGGAGGACGCAAACACAGATTGGCATGTCAGTGAGTTAAGCTGACTTTGCCAATTGCCAGATTGACATGCCATTGAACGGTCCATTGTTACGTCGAGCAGTGCGCAGTGTTTCGTAGTGTCGTGTATGCTATGTTGTGTTTTAGTTTAATCTCCTTCTCCTCTTCAAGGATTATGTTATATAAACCTGTTCCTGGCTTTATAGTTCAGTGCCGCTTTCGGCAATCGATCCTCTGTCATCCTTTGGAGCTGATCCCACCATTGTCTTCTGTAAATTTAAATAATTTCATTTATGCCCCTCACTTCGAGTTCTGCTCTGATATCTTCATTCCTTATTCTATCTTGCAATGTATAATTTAGAGTATTTCGAAGAAACTTCATTTCAGCATCTCTGAATCTTCCCGCTTTCCTTTTTTTGGCACGACCCACGCCTCACACGCATAAATCAACGTGGCTATTGCAGTTGTCTTATAAAATTTAATCCTTGTACTGTGTCGTGTTTTATTTCTAAGATTTCTATGAATAGTACCACAAGTATTCCTAAATTTATTTATCTCCTCTCTGCTACCATATTCAGATTCATAGCTTACTCCACAACCGAGACATTTGAAACGGCCCACATGATCTAAAGTGCTACTGTTTATAACTATCTTAGTCCTCACTGGATATTTACCTTTAAAGGCCATGGTTTTGGTCTCCCTTAATAATTTAAGATTTCGGTTTTGTTTTAGTTTAATAATTTATATAATGACTGTTACGAATTTCACCGACGCGTCCTCACGACAGTATAAGGATTTTTACCACCAGATGATGGAAACTTGTACCCGAAACGTGTCCGAGTCGTACAAGTAACTACTAAGTCGTAAGGCGGATTATATTGAGGTAATTAATTAACTGGGGACCATATACAATGTATCTAGCAGAACTGATTGGTTAGGGCGTGCGGAGAGAACCGATCGGAATGGGAAGCAAAGAGAGAAGATGAGAGGTGAGAGGCAGGTAGGAAGTCGACGGTGCAAGAAGTGGAAGAGGATTTGGAGACGCCTGGCGGGTAGAAGAGGCTAGCGGAGGAGTAGTAAGTCAGGTCCACGCGTTCGGAAGGTTATTATGTCACCTTACCTTAGGTTCAAATGGTAGTTAATCGCTCGTGCCATTAAAAGCGTGACCATCGGCCTGAGCGCTTTGCCTTCACCGTCGAAGTAATACGTCGCTATAGTTTTTAATTCTTCTTGATTTGTATTCCATCGAAGTTCCTGCAAAGTAGAAAAAAAAACTAATGAGAAAACATTCCAATATCAATTACGACGATGAGTGATTAAAGCTGTTTGTTTGTTTGTGTAAAGTGATTCTGTATCAAGTGTTTGGTATTGTTATTAGCGACACGTCCGACATACGGTGAAACCTCATTGTGTCGGAGAAAACATCTGATCTGGCTAAGCAAGCTACATATAATACCCGTCTTTGTTGTTGTCACCGGTAATGTCCTTCAAACGTGTGGATTACCCCAATACGACTAACGTTCATACGACCCCCTAAATAAAGGTATTAACATACGTCTGAGCAGCTATAACATGAAAATGTCTCTGTAGAAGACAAACCTATAGCTTATGTGGGAAAATATTCCTTACGAAATAAAACTGTGTTAGTTAATTGTCACATTTCCGCTATCTTGGCTGTGACATTACTTATGACGTGGCTTATGATGCTGATCATAAGTTGGCCTAGTTTCAGTAAACGTTTGGTAGAATTCGTCAAGCATTGTCAAGGAAAACAAGGATTCAGACTCGACTAAAATTTTATAAGGTAATGATTGTGCCAGTGTTGTTGTACGGTTCTGAAACTTGAGTTACGATGAAGAAACATCAGAGTAGGATACAGACGTCGAAGACGAAGATTGTTGCGTTGAAGGGCTGCACACGAAGAGATAAACTGTACAATGGAAACATACGAGCTGAAAATTTTTAAATATCCAAGAAAGCATCATGGAATATAAATAGAGATGGACTTCTTGTCTGAATGGGATGCTGGATGGCAGGTTACTTGAGAAAGTCTGGCAATTCACACCTATTGGGCAAAGAAGTGGTCCTATAGGGAGACCCTGAAAATGTTGTTGAAGTGGATGTGACATCCTGGGACGGGATTGGAAATGTTTAATCTGTCGCGGACAGGAATAGAACCTCCAGGCTATATATAATCAGTCATTCTCCCTCTAGCTCTCTCAGAATCAGAGTCACTGTGTTTTGGGCGCCAGTAACGCATGTTGCGCGGGACGTCCGACAAAGCTGGACCACAGCACAAACCTTCAGGTGGACCACCGCGGACACATACCTATACCATGATACCCGACGATGATGACCGACGGAACCAGGTGATGATCAACTTGTCTCTCATTTGAAATAAAAAGACAATATTAAGCAAATACAATGATGGCCGAATAAAGAATTTGTAAGACTATAAATAGTTCGTATAAACTGTAAATAATAGAGTTTATGTAAATATTACTAAAAAAGAATAAACAGAATTATCACTGTTGCACACCACTATAGAAAAATTATTCCGATTAGCGGTTTCAAGCTTCTCAGTTCATCGTCAGATCGGAAATAACAACAGAATAAAACTAACTCTTCACACCCCCACCCGCCCCAGTGTCCACACGCACCCCCGCAAACAAGCTATAAGTCAAATGTCTTTTCCCAACCTCCCTGTCACCCCCATCTGTATAGTTACATATTTTTATAGCACATTCCGTGTGTATGTGTGTTGTGTTGTGTTGCGTGCGTGCGTGTGTGTGTACATTCATTTCAAAGCCTAACGTTGTAAAGCCTTTCTCATTCACATTTTTGGGCGCGGTCACTCTCCCTTATTTCAAAAACATCCATATATGCAATTGAATTCTTAATGTTATCTATCCGTCCTCTACCTTTTGTAATGTACACACACACGCGCGCGCGCGCACGCAACACACGGAATGTGCTATCAAAATATGTAACTGTACAGACGGGGGTCACAGGGGTCGGAGGTTGGGAAGGGACATTTGGCTTATAGCTCGTTTGTGTGTGTGTGTGGGGGGGCATTGGGGCGGGGTGTGTGTGAAGAGTTAGTTTTATTCTGTTGTTGTTATTTCCGAACTGACGATGAGCTGAGAAGCTTGAAAGCGCTGATCGGAATAATTTTTCTATAGTGGTGTGCAACAGTGATAATTCTGTTTGTGATTATAACCACTGACACTACTTTCTTAATTAAACTTAAAAAAGAATACAAATTAAGAAATTTTATATGAATTTAATTCAGCATTTAAACTATTCTTTGGGTGAATGTTGTTACTAGGAGGAGGTTTTTTTATTTTTCGAAAAAATATTATATTGTAAGTTGTTAGCTTAACAATTTTAAGTTGTTAAAGTGTCATTTGAATTGTTAATTGTCAGTGGTTTCTTAACGCCTTTCAGTAACCCAATCTAAAGTAAATTTTATTTTTACAAATACGAGATTTGTAATTATAGCTTGTTAATATGATGATTATGTACATGTACAGTTCTGAGAAGGGCCCTTTAAAATCGTTTTTCATATATCTCGTGATTATTTGATTTCACGATACTGTCTCCTCTCTATAAAATTAAGATTTATATGCGTGTCTAATGTTTGAACGTAACTCAAATAAGCTGAAAGACCACAGCCTGTTTGGGCATGTAAATGCATTAGAGATACGTTCAACAGAGAAACCACGCACGCACAAGAACGTAACGTCGCAACATGTATGCACACTAGAATGTAAGCAGATACTGGTACACAGTTCTCAGCAGTGGCGAACATAAAAGGACAGAATAAGGGAATGGCGTTTTTCGCAGACTGTCTACTGTGCGTGTTTGTGTGATGCACCAAATCAGCCACCATAGAATATTAACATTTCAGTACAACGGAATACACAGTTACACAATACAAATAGGTATTTCCGTGGCGATACTAGGTTACGGTGTGGAATCGGTAACGGGTTAACCCAGAAATCAGTGGAGCCAACATTCCGACCATGTTCTCACGCACTCCTCCCTTGTCGTACTTACGCGCAGAACAAATTCGTACTCTGTTGGCTATTCAATAACGTTTCTAGCGAAGATACATGCATTACAATCCATGCGTGCTATAGTGGGAGGCGAAGCGAGTCTTCAGTTTTTAACTCGACCGTCTGGCATTTGTCTCACGATAACTTTTGAATGCGTCAACCGATATTCTTAAAAACTGGCACGCGTGTACATACAATCACCGCCATAGATCCATATTGTTTCTAAGATTGATTCTAACCTAAATAAGCTGGACGTAAATATGTGAGGGGTAGAAATTTTGAAAAAAACGGAACAACCCATGTGGGGTATCAAATTAAAGAGGATTTTAATCAAAATTTGACACTATATTAAATTTATGAAGTTTCAAAATTTCAGGACCAAATATTCAAGAATTTGCGAGTGCATACTTTTACCCTACAAACTCCACATTGTTTTTGAGACTGACCCCCAAAATCAGGGGAAATAAGGGGCAAAAATGTAAGGGGCTCAAAATAGTAAAAAATCGCAAAAATTCTTGTGTTAAATTAAAGTGATTTTTAACCAAAGCCTGAGTAGAATGTTCATTCTTGAAAATTTCCAAAATTTGGTATGCGGAGTCTAAAAAGTGGGGCAAGATTTTTATAGAATCGAAAAAAGCCGGGTGGGTATCAAATTAAATAGTATTTTTTTAACAAAAATATGAATATAGTGTATACTTTTAGAAAGTCAAAATGTTACGACACCAGGGATCAAAAGTTTGAACATTTTTTTTTAATCCAGCCGGTGTCAGGCTAAACCCAAATCCGAATATAGAGTTTATTATGGACATTTTTTCCGTAACTTCAGGAGTACTTTAGTTACGGCTCCCTCTATGAGCCGGCCAACCAGAAACACGTCCTACCTTGCTCATCAACCGTTGATGGAGCTCGCCAAACTTCCTTACCCTTCCGACCCCATAATAACTAGCCAGCCGACATGTCAAACTACTCTAATCTAACCTATTATCTTTTACTCTTTCAAATTACTACCGTCTTTTATTCCTCTATGGTCCTTCCCTTCATTTGCCTTATCCAACGAGCTCTTTGACGCCATTCCCTAACTCGCTAAACACCATCTTTAGCGTTCTTAACATCAGACGCCTCGTCAGTTACAGAACCGCGTACCACGCCCACACCACGACTTGCTCGCTCACTCCTAGCACCTCTGTAACACACATACACACACACACACACACACGCGCGCGCGCGCGAGAGCTCACATCATTCACACATCTCCCTCTCTCTCCACTCGCTGTGCCTGCTTCTTCGTACCGATCTGCCTCTTTCGTTCCTCAATTGCCTTAATCCTATGTCTCCAGCCTCCAGCCCCCAGATCAAATCAAGACTCATCTTCGGAAGACTTTCGAATGTCACGAAAAAGATAAGACACACTAGCAAATGAAAACCATCTTACACGCAGTCATCCTTGAAGACGACGTTTCTAGTTACGGTTGTGAAACGTAAGAGTCGTTTCCTAACAGGTCGTTCATTCGCTCGGTATTGATTCTGGAGATGTTATGATTCTTCTTGGCGGTGAATCAATCCGCAGACACTCGTGAATCGCTCTCTATACGTCTTCTCTTGTCATCACCGAACGGTTGTAATCTCTCTTATCAGCACTCTTCAGTCTTATCTCTAGCTATCTCACATCTGTCGGCACCTGATCCTGCCACACTGTCTGTGGTAATTTTTTTCGGCTATTCTACAGTAGACTCTACGCAGTTACGTTCCACACTGTCGGTTCGAGCCTAAAAAACCTGTGCTTATTTTGTTCGTTTAGGGCCGCCTTAAGACCATGCAAAGCAACTTAATGATTGGCCTTCTTGTTCTGTCAGTACTGGAGCATTCTTTGTCTGGCAGCATCCCTCCTTTCTCCTGACCGCTTCTTCTTGCCGTTAACGTCTTCTTCTTCTCCTCTTCAAGGATTAGATTATATAAACCTGTCCCCCCTCCATCTCATCCTCGGACGACCCACGTCCTGCTGTGGGTACTACAAGTACTTTAAAGTTTTACATGAACAGGTTACTGGCCTGTTACACAACTCCCTACCAGTCGGACCAGAGACTCGTCTGTCAGGGTTACCATACCTTAGCCGAAAGGCCCCTGTTTTGAGGCGCAGGAGATTCGCCCTCATCCTTCTTTTTATGCACAGGATTTGATGGCTTTGTACCAGTTATTCTGATACTGAACGTTTCTTAGTGTTTTCAATGCTCTCCTATCGGCATTAGCACTCTAAGATCCTAAGCCACCTGAAATTAAGAAATTAGAATTTAAAAAGGAAGACACTCTAGCCCTCGATTACTCTAATAGCGTCGGGGTCAGAAAAGAACAAGAGGCAGTCAAGAAAGACTAGACAGAAAAGGCTAAAGGAAGGGATCTCACCCAAGATAAGTTGAATCAAAGTGAGAATCGAGCTAGGGGCCAAAACCGTATCCACAATATGCGGACCCCTGATGTAGCCGTTCACATTTTGCTGGAAACGCTTGAAGTTGACCATTGTGTTTCTATTGTGTCTTGACTCATCTTCATTAGCTGTATAAGAAAAAATATATTCTTCTGTCTCCTTGAACCATTTCAAGCTTGTCTTATAACGTCTGATCAAAAATGTCAAGATTTGTATTGTTACTTAACTGAAATAAATTCTCTTGAGGTTGCTGTAGAACATTCCTCTTATTTTCCTCACGGTGTCTGTAATCTTCTATATCTGACTGTAAATCTCCTCTCGGCTTCTCAGCGTATACTGTCCTTGTGCCCAAGAATTTTTTTTGGATGATTTTCCTTTCTTTCTTTTCTATTTCTATTTCATTTTATTACGCAACCAAACGCATAACTCTTGTTAATCAGACGAGTTGGTCATTACATTTACAAGTCAATTCTTCAACAGATACAATAAAAACCAGTTATGAATATTTGTTTTAAACCCAAACGAACGTTGCGACACCGACAGATGTTTCTTGGTTTACACACAACTTTTGACCTTGATCGAGATAACAAGGTCAAAACACACACTTAGGCCCCAGGAAGAGCAAAGTGGCACCAACCGTTTGTTAGTTTTATCTACTTTTTGTTTTGTTTTTATTAAGATGAAGAAATGCATCTGACAAAGTGGATAGTAATGTTTTAACAAGACGAAAACATTCCTGCACCCAACCAAGGTTTCTCGAGAAGACGCCTCTCTAAAAAGTGGTTCCGATGAACACACTGACACACAGTGAGGTCTTCTGGATTTCGTCACCACTGCACATTCCAAACCACTTGTCATGCACGTGGATATACGGTATTGCTTCATCTAATCTCGGCTTCTTTTGTTTCTAAATAAAAGCTATTCTGTAGAAGAAACGTGATTATTTGGCAATGACACGCGGTAGGCATTAGACGATAATATGTACAGTATACATAATATTATACATATGTATGTATTTAACTAGTACACTTCCTGAGCTGCAGAACTCGCTCACTATTTTGAACGAAGTACATTTATTGTTACATAAATTTATAGGTGTACATATATTACACCTACGAGAAAAATTAGAAAACTAAAAATTTGAAGCATTCGGATTTAGGTTACAATTCCTTTTAGTCTGACTAAAAAAATTTTCAAATTTCTGATTGATTTTTTGGGCTATGGAGTCCTAAAATTTTGAAATGTCCAAAAGTGAACACTACGTTCAGATCGTTAAACTTATGTTTGATATCCCCACATGAATGTTTGCGATTTTATAACGATTTTCACCCACTCTTTGAGCCATGAAATCAAAAAAATTTTAAATTTGCAAAAATAAACACTATATTAAGATTGTGGTTACAATTACTTTTAATTTGAAACCCCACACGGGCTTTTGCGATTTCTTTTTTACAATTTTGACCGCCTCAAATTTTTCTCCCCCTCCTATTTTGTCGGGGATCAATCTAAAAAACAATAAGGTTGTGTAGAGTAAAAGTATGAACATGTATACCATGTTTTACGAAAATCGATTGTTGCGTTCAAAAGTTATCGAGAGACATATACCCTAAAGAGACAGAGACAGACAGCCAATGCCAAACGGTCGAGTTAAAACTGAGAACTCGTCTAACTCCTTCAATAGATAAACACTCATTAAAACAACAATATATTTTTAAATGAGCTACGCCAGTTCTCAACTTTTATGTCGACCGTTATCTGCAAAACCAGCGCACAAGAAGATAACCTGGAACACACCATCGTGAGCTGTAAACGCTTTAGACACGAACGATCTGATTTACTTGCACGCCTAAGTCCCAAGACCGAAAATTCTTTTTTTAGATCCATGTTTTTCGGTATCCAGGCCACTTATATATAATTAGTAAAATAGTTTACCTTTTTCTTGTCCGTCTGGTGGCCTTTTCTCTATATTTAATTCTACGCGTTTCGGGACATATGCCCCATCATCAGGAATATCCCTTCGTGAAGTTCGTCGATCATTAAAATATTAAAAACACTTTATATACAATTTTACACATAACAATAAATATAATATAAACATAAAAAACACACATAAAATCCCCAAACTTGAGACACACGCGATATCGGTGGTGCGCACCACGACATGCTATACTCGACTGCAGTGTTCATGTTGTTATACGTCGTGCACTATGGACCTTGTTCTGTATTCTTATCGCTGTGTCGTATAATAGATTTGACTGGAAATTCAATTGATCGTTAAGGATGACTTCTTCTGTTTTTTTATTTTTGTTAGCCTTATATATTTCGTATTCTTCGATAGCATTCATATAATTTCCTTTTCTGCATATATGGAGGGGTTGAAAGTTCGTTGTGAAATCAGTATAACTATGGTTTTTGTCCATCAGATGGCGCGCGTAATTTGACACTGTTTTACTAAATTCTTTTTTAGGTAAATGTTCTCTGAATCGTTTTTTAAAAGGTCTACCAGTTTGACCAATGTTAAAGCTATCACAGTCATTGCATATTATCTTATAAACGCCCGTCCTGTCCTCAACCGATTTTGAATGTTTAGGTAAGAGTATCTTATTAATGTTATTATTAGTTCGGTAAGCCATTTTTATATTTATCCCACTGAATACTTTGTTTAAAATTTTGGGTAGGGTCTTACCATATTCTGATGCTATATACCTAACTTTATTTCTATTATTTTCTTGTAATTCTATGTTGTTTTCCTTTTTTCTGTGTTTCTTGACTAAATTATCCACAATTGAGCTTTTATAACCATTGGCTTTAGCTATGTATTTGATCGTGTTCAGTTCTTCGTGAAAATCTTTGTCTTCTAATGGTATGGAAAGTAACCTATGTATTAAACTATGATAAGCTGCCATTTTCTGAGAAAAGGGGTGATGTGATTCAGCATTTATCGTGAGATCCGTGGTTGTCGGTTTTCGGTATATTTGATATTGAAATTTTTCATCTAAAAAATGTCTTGTAATTGTCAGGTCGAGGAAGTTAAGTTTATTATTTATCTCCGTCTCAAGTGTGAACTGTATGTTTTTATTGACACTATTCATGTATAATTTCATATTTTCTATTTGTCGTATTGTGCCATTAAAAATTATAAACGTATCATCAACATAACGTGTATATGATATTATTTTCTTGGAAAGTTTATTACGTTATTGAGCAAATATGTATTCTCATAGCGGTTTAAGTATATGTCAGCTAGTAAACCAGATACAGGTGACCCCATGGCTAGACTCTTTTTTTGGATGTAATAATTATTAATAATTTTGGTCAAGTACAACTTCCAGTAAATTAATATGTATCTTCAGTAAATTAATCAACTTCCAGTAAATTCTTTCAACATGTATCAACTTTTAGCCACGAACAATGTCGACAATATAATATAATATACGACACTATATCTAAACTTAATATAAATCTTTAGTTAAATTTTGTCAACTTGCCTTTTGAGTATATTTAGATACGTAAGTTCTATTGTACCTGTTATAGTTTTCATTCTTTAATATTATTGTATTACGAGAATGTAACTCAATTCTATTTGTAATATGCAATGTCACCGTGCTTATGGCTGTACAATCATTTGCTGATGGCAGTTAAAAAAAGTCGACCGTTTGTCTGTCTGTACGTCTCTCGATAACTACTGAATGCATCAACCGATTTTTCATACAACTTAGTACGCATATAAATACATTCACCCCATAGAACGACAGAACCCTGTTGCTTTTGAGACTGATTCTTTCCTAAATAGGGATTGGGACGTAAAAAGGTGAGGAGTGGAAAATCTGAAAAAAATCGCAAATACCCATGTGGAGTAACAAATTAAAGAGAACTTTAAATCAAAATCTGAAAGCACTATATTCCGTTGATCAAATTTTTTAAAATTTTAGGACCAAAATTTCAAAAATTTGAAAAATTGCGAAAGTCCACGCCGACCATAAATTTTATAAATTGTTTGCGTCTCAAAGTTTCTAAGTAAACCAACGTGAAGTATATGGGTTGAAAAATATGGCAAAGCGCTGAAGACAAAATATTCTGTCTTGATTAATTCTTCTTCACTACATGGCTTGGGCTGTAGCCCGTTCCGACTTCACAGAGTCTCTCACCTTTTGGTCTGGTCTTCCACGATTGCTCGTCCCCACTGGCCTATATTCAAACGCTTGTTTAGGAATACGTGTGTCTACCTTGCGTTCCACATGGGACTTCCAATTCTGCCTGTATTCCTTTATTCTCTCCAGAACCATCTGTAACTTCAGGTCTTTCCTTATGTCGTCGTTTCGTAGATGCTTTCTTAAACTACTTCCTCCCTTAACTGCTCTTAAAAATTTCATTTCCGAGGCCTGTATTATTAAAATATCTTTTTGCAGGAGAGTCCATGTTTCACATCCACACATTAAAGAGTCGGCACAGCCACGACTTTATAGAACTTTAGCTGTGTCTCCCTTTGCATTTTATTCTTCAATAGTCGTCTTATTGTTCCACAGGTATAACTAAATTTATTTAACTATCTTTTGAAATCGTTATCCTTCCTATATGAGATATCACATCCCAAATAACTAAAATGTGATACCTGCTCCAAAACACTATTATCAATTACGATTTTTGTTCTTACAGGGTTCTTCACTAGGAAGGCCGTTAGTTTTGTCTTAGCATTAGAGATCTTAAAGTTGTATTTCTGACAGATTGTGTGTAAGGTATGAATAGACCTTTGTAACTCATTTTCACTCGTCTTGATTAATTGTCACTCAAAATAAAGATAGTAAATCTCATGTCGTTAGCAATCACTTTAATTCTAAATTTTTATTCTTAACGAATCTTGTGAGATTGAGTCTTTCTGAAGATACGGTATTTCGAAAAAAAAAACAGTTTTATTACCCCTCGCATTTTAAAAGATCTTATCCCAAGAATGTTTTAAGCAACTTGTACCTACTTTGAATAAAAGTTCGTTATTTTTAATGTAGAATCAACCAATAAAATCTTCTCTTTTTTCATAATGAAAGCCAACAAACATATAGTTTACCCGTGCAAAGACGATGGTTCGTATCAAAGAGATATTATACAAGAAAAGTCATGATATAGACAACCCTGCAAGGGGAAGTGTATCTTGGCGAAAAATAAAAAGGTAGTTGAATAGGCTCTGCCTTGGTTTTCTGGTGTGTAATTGTTATTTTTAAAAAAACTCTAACTTCATTAATTTAGAAATACTGTAATTCCTTTATATATATATATATATATATATATATATATATATATATATAACTCAAAGTCTGAGGATTTTGAATACAAATCCACACCATTTAACCGATTGCCACCAAATTTTGCACAGGTAACCTTTGACACAAGGCGCAATATACTGTCTAACTTGGAACTTTATATTTTACCCCGTTCTCATGATTTACGCCCTTTTAATTATGCCTTTTCGTTGATGCGTATAAAGATGTCAACAACACCATAGACCAGAATTAATTACCATAGTAACAAGTAAATAAACAAATGATATTTAGCGGTATCGGAAATGTACCTTTATCCGTTCCTGCAGTTTTTAATGTTTTTAATATGCGATTGTATCGATATATTTTGTAATTTTGTATACAGATACGTCTATATATTTTGTAATTGTCTTAGACGATTACACAATTTATGATTATACGTATTTCTGATGACGCAATGAATAAGTAATTAAATATATTAAATACTACTAAAGATGTCAACAACATCTTTGACCAGAATAACATGGAGACCAGAATTAATTACCATAGTAACAAATAAATAAACAAAAGCTATTTAGCGGCATCGGAACTGTACATTTATCCATTGCTGCAGTACATTTTCGATGTTTTATATAATATGCGAATGTATCGATATATTACGATGTGGAATGTGTACTAATTGTAAATTGTCCTATTACTTAATGCAAAGCGAAAATACGTGTTGTTTTCATTTGTGAGGTTAGGTGACAATGGTTTTTGGTTTTTAGTTTACTGCTGAAATAAATAAAAGCCATGGTTGAGGAAAACATAACGTTTAATGTGTTATACAATGTTTCTAACGCAGTAACACTTAAAATAAAGAATTAGAATTTAGCGTTTTTGATTTAACAGGTACTTTAAAAATATCTCCAAAGGCTTTCGCTGAAATTTTCAATAGCTCTGGGGGGGGGGGATTGATCCCCTGATCCCTCCCGGTAGTTATGCCACTGTCGCTAACGGATTTGTGTATTGTTTTGTGTTTATAGGAGAGACGTATAAAAACAAACATGGACTAATTCAAATCACTATTTACAGTACGAAAAACTGAAATGAAAGTCGGAGAAGAGTGTAGGGACCATACACCATATACAGAACGGTTCGCTAGAAAGGTAAACAATCCGTATGGGAAACCCTTGGTAGAAAGTAATTTTGTAAAAGTTTTCAATTTTTGCTGCAGCGCGCTCAGTTTCACGTCTGTGAGATCCAGTCAATGCAGTCGTATCCTGACAATTCCAACTATGAAAATCTGATAGATTTCTTCTTGCAACCAAACAAAAGTACGGAAAGGAAGAGCAGCGAAGGCAAGTTTACAAATATGTTTTGAAAAGACGGAAAACGTGAACCTGAACACCAAGGACCAACACTGGTCAATGACATGGTGATATCAAAAGAGCTAAGATATTCAAGTATACATAGGCAAGATTCTGACCGCGAACTTAAACGAGAAGGTAATGATTGAAGAACGGGCAAAAAAGAAGTACACAGCGTTCGGACTAAGATGGAAGGCTTAAAAATCCAGATCACTATCATTCCGATCCAAATTGAGAGATTATCATACCGAACTCAAACTGGAATGCTTCCGTACCGGCAGAGACAATAACTATTAGAGGGCTCGCGGAAATAAAAAAGAAGAAAACAAATTTGTAAGAAATATCATGAGACCCCTCAATCGCAGAAAAAATCTCAGCAAATAAGTTGAAATTTTATTTGAGATCAAACGAAGATCTGTATGAAACGTTTGAGAACATCTCGACCGCCATTAAGAAAAGACGAATGGTTGTCTGTGGACAAATTAGAAGAATGCAACCGCGAAGAATGGCAAATAAGCTCTTCACCTTCTAGGAGAACAGAAAGACACAAGCACTTCTTGCACTTTGGTGACGGTGAAAGATTTTGGGGGGGGGGGTGTTATTTGCGTTTTATTATGAAGCCTATCACGGTCGGAGCCTACATTACTAAAAAACTACTATGTACAGGGCTGGTGGGCCGCGGTCGATTGCTTAAATCTTCGTCTCTGAACGTTTCGGACATGCCTCTGGAGGTCATCTTCAGTAGGACAGAGGGAAAGAAAAAACGTTAGCAAGGATGACAGGCCGAACGCATCTTACAGTTGAGAAGAGGGCAATCCTCAACTGTTTGATTACTTCTCAACTGTGAGGTACGTTCAGTATGTCATCCTTGCCAACGTTTCCGTTCCTTCTTTCTCCGGCTGAAGATGGCCTCCAGAGGTGAGTCCGAAACGTTTAGAGACGAAAATTCAAACAATCGACCACGGCCCACCAGTCCTGTACACAGTAGTTGTAGTAAAGTCGATCCAGGAAAATGTGGAATCAAGGAAGAAGATACAGGAAAAAAGAGCAGTGTTCAGAAAGAAAATTGTAGAATTAAAGAATCTGTCCGAAGGGAAACCGAAGAGGGTATTAGAAAGAAGAACGAGGGAGTTTGAAGCAGAGAAGGAAGTTGTGTAATAGAACCGAGAAAGTAAGGAAGGGTAGATTGCTTCTTGTTAGTCGTAACACTTCATGTAGGAAGCATTATCGTTTCCTTATCGCTGGATCAGTTCCGCTTCACCGACATTACCACGCATTGGTTGAGGACTATGCGAATGGCAGCGTAGCTACTGGTAGAAATGACATAACTATAGGAGTTGCTCCTGGCGGGGGGATGACAGTGGCGTAATTGCCAGACCCGTAATGCGGGGGGGGGGGACCTGCGGACTAGAGAGGCGGCCCGCGCAAACATTTCCTTAAATTTTTTACAGATGGGTACAAACCATTGAACTTAAGTAAAACCAAATTTCTCCGTATGTATTTAACATCAGGACCAAGTAAACTTATATTTTATTAGTATATTAATGTATAGTATAAATTATTTGGTTAACTGCACGAAAGAGCGGTGATACCAGTTGAGAATGCACCGAAGCTAGTAAAGAATTGCATTTTAGTAATATTTTGAAATACAAAGGTTCTGTTTTTGTAAAATAAAATGTCTTTACATCAGAATACTTTTCTTTAATTCCACTGCTGATAGCCTAATTTTAGTCCTACACTAAAATTATTGCAAATTATAAAGTTATAAGCAGATGACAAAAAGTTTTAAAGGCGAAATAGATTTTTGGTTTGTTTAAAAATACGAGACTGATTACTTGAGTATAAAATTTAATAAAATTTGTCTTTTTTTGAGGATGGATATAAATTCAATAAATAAAAAAATTGTAAGTGGTTACTAGCGACATGTCTGATAATCTGATAGCGACATGATTTTTTTACATTGGTCAAAGACATAAAAGGTACCAACTAACAAATGAATCTATTAATTGAAACAGAAGGTATATTGTATTAATTGAGTATACACAATAGAAGAAAGAATAGTTATTCTGTTCACGTTATATAATTAGTAGTTGCCACCGCTATAAGGAGAGCCCGCAAAGTATTCCTGCCGGGGGGGGGGGGGGGGCGAGAAAAGATTTACGAGGGATAAGACTAGCTTGAAGGTTGGACTCACCAATTTGCTCGGTACAAATGTGAATTCACGATTCCTCCCGTATTATATTATGAACACATAAATTCCTTGCGTCTCAAAGTTTTTTTGACTAATCCAACGTGAAGTACACGGGTTGAAAAAATATGAAAAAGCGCCGACTTGAAAATTTGTTTATCTTGATTAATTGTTCAAATTAAAGAGTAATAAATTTCATGTCATTAGGAATCACTTTATTTCAAATCTGTACTTTTAAAAGATGTTGTGAAAATGATTATTCTCATTTGAGAAGGTCTTTGTGAAGGTGTATGTTTAATTACAGCTTCGCACTTTAATTTAACAATTTTGTCCCACAAATATTTTAAGCAAAGTATAGTTCATATTAAAGTATGTTATACTTTACGTTAAATCCAACAATAAAATCTTCTCCGAATTAAAGTCAAGAAACTGCTGGTTTATGTGTGCAAAGGCGACGATTCAACCCGTAGAGATGTTAGACTAGAGGAGTCATGACATAGACAACCCTGTAAGGGGAAGTCCGTTTGGGGAAAAAAATAATGTAGATTAACAGGTTTCGTCTTCGTTTAGCCCGTAATTGTTTTCTTAACTCCACAAATGTTAAGTAACTGCCATTATTAAGAAAATTCAAACTATAATTTATTAATAATATACAAATATTGTAATTACTTTTATTTATACAATTATTTACAATATTATTATTGTAACATACGGAAGTGGCTTAGAAATAGGCCTACTGTAAGTGATTATGCAATTTTGATGAAATTTTCAATAGCTCTGGGGAGGGGGGAGGAGAGGGATCCCTGTGATCCCCCCCCCCGTAATTATGTCACTGACTGATAGAGCCTCAACTGACGACGAGCGCAGACGAAGTGTGTCCCACAAAGTGTGTCTGGTGTTCTGTAATGTCCCTACCCGTCCTTCCATGTCATTTTCAGCCTTTCTGTTCCCTGTGTAAAGGCTTAGGATCTTAAAGTGCCCACTGAGGCTTATAGCTGGATACTGTACATTATCCGTCCAAGCCGGGGTTTCCCAGACATGTTCGCTTGTTCCCATGTATGGAGGAGTACGATCTTTAAGCCTAACTGTCGATGGTACGTGAATATTATTAAACGGTTAGGTGGGACTATTACCATCATTAGAATTTATCACACAACGTTTCGACCATTGAAAAATCTGTGGTTGTCTTCAGGTGTTAAGTTGAACTAGCACATTAAATACAAACTTAAGCCCGCCCGATATTCATTCACTAACAAGCGTGTACTGTCCAAAGAATAAAACACCACTAAGCTACAAAGTTAATCAGAACTATAGAAAGAATATATTAGAAAAAAAAGAACCACTACTTACCCTGTAAGCAGGAACAAAAAAGGAACAAGAAACACTAAGAAGGATTAAAAGAAAGATTGCATGGCGTGTTTAAGGTCCGGTTAAGAAAGATGATGAATGGAGGATAGGAAATAACCAGGAGATAGATGAGCTATTCAAACTTGAGGACATTGAAAGATTTGTAAAGGCTGAACGAATACAATGGTTAGGTCACTTAGAGCGGGTTGAGATGATTAGCGTATGCCAAAGAAAGTGTTGAGGGCACAGGTCCGTTAAAGCAGAAAGAGGGGTCGAACTAGCATAAAATGGTTGGATGATGTGCTGGAAGATCTCGGAAGAATAAATGTGAGGGGTTACGCTGAGATGGCAATGGGCAGGAGACATTGGGTGGAAGAAGAAGAAGAAGAAGAAGAAGAAGAAGAAGAAGAAGAAGAAGAAGAAGAAGAAGAAGAAGAAGAAGAAGACTTACCTCTGTAAGTCCTATCCGTTGTGTGAACTTGCGTCAGTGTGGTTGTGCTTTTTTTCGGTTCTACTTGGAGGGGGGGGCACTGCTTATAGTATCAGTTTAACTTACCACCTGAAGACGACCAAAGGTTGTTTTTAGTGGTCGAAACGTTGAGTCGTAAATTGTAACGATGATAATTGTCCAACCTAACTCTTTCGATGGTGTCCTGGAGTAATCTTTTCCACATCCGGGATTTTATCAATTCCTAAAAAACGGTTAGTAACACTGACCTTGAGGAGCAGAGAGAGAGAGAGAGAGAGAGAGAGAGAGAGAGAGAGAGAGAGAGAGAGAGAGAGAGAGAGAGAGAGTTTTTTATTAACACAAACATAGTCTGACCATTAAAATTCAAAGCCGGAGAAGAGTTGATTTGTAAAACATTTACGTTTTTAAACAATACTCAGACGTTCAATAAAGTAACATAGTAGTTCACTGGTCTGACATCCGTCTTGATCTCCTGTAACCTTCGAGTCTGTTGACCTTGCGGGCAATTTGGCAGATAATGTCAGAAATGGGCCCTTTCAACGCGTGGATGGGTCAATAATGTCCTTGTCTCTGTTCAAAGAATCCGTCAACATGGTAATGTCTATCCGAAGCGTTGGCGGACGTTTCACGCAATTATAACAGTAACACCTGAATCATCAAATATTATAGCTACTCTTAAAATTAATAAAGGTATTCTTCCGCAGATGTTGTATTTGTTAATTAGCCTTATTTATTGTGATAGTGTGGTATTAGAGTGTTTAGGTTTTTCTTGATCGGTCAACTTTTGGAATATTTTTCCGCTTAAAATTCTTGGTTAATAAGGAGAAACCTAATGTGACTGTTACGTGCTTTAACATTTACAATACAATAAAGTAGCTTATGGAAGCGGAAAGCGGCTTGCAGACAGCTGTACCCGTAAAACTACATCAAACCTGCAAGCTACATCAAATCTGCAAGACTTTCGTAATACAGATTTACAGATTGAAGACCAAGATAATGGCTTTTCATGCAGCTGATCCCCGTACGAGCAAAAACTGTTGTAGATGATATTGTTCTGGATCAGGTCAGTAATATTGAATATCTGTTCCAGTATTGAAGTCAGTAATATTGAGTATATTGTTACGACATTACAGAAAAATCTACGTGAATGTTCCAGAGGAATCCGGCTGTAATGTTGTGTGCGTACGTGATTTCAACATGCGTTCGCGAGACTTTGATAGACTCGCCATCCGCGCGCACTGTGTCAAGGCCACAATCAACTGCGTAGTACGTGGAATGTTCTGGATTTTTGGCGAGGTATAAATACACGTTCTCAGCGACGCTCAGTCAGTTTGAGTTGCGATTTATTGGAATGCAGTTCGTAGTATTATAGTTGTCGCGCGATTACTATGTGCGTTCAAGTGGTTAATAGTGTGGCGAGTGTTATGTGTTTTATAATCGTGCGGGACAATTGTAATATAATTGTGTTTTATATTAGTTGACATTTTATTGCGTGTGACAAATTTTATTTGATTTACTGTAAAGAGACTATCTTGTTGATCACAAACTGTTTTATTGTGATAATTAAAGCTGGTGATTAGTGACTTAATTGATGTCTTGTATTTTGCTTTCCACTGTACCATATCACTAGACCGTCGTAACAATATATTACAAACAATGACGTAGTGAATAAGCTACATAAGTCCAACTATATGTGCGGGAGCATCTGGAGAACACAAAAATCAACGAGCAAAGAATCACGCCTGAAGTTCTACAATGTGACGGCCGTCCCCACACTTCTCTACGGGTCTGAGAATTGAACTTTAACGAAATTCCAGGCTAGTTTATTTAAGGGGCCGAAATGAGATTTTTCAGACACGTACAGGACATACGGTTGAATAATCGCAAGAAAAATGCAGATATACGGCCGGAACTGAAGATCATGAGTATACTCGATAGGACTGCCCAACATTGACTAAATTGGTTAGAACATCTTAACCGAATGGATGAGATGTTCATCATTTCACGTTTCAGCTATTTTCCGTTACACGTTGAATGAATTTACTACCCTACGGGCACGAGGTGTACGGGAGTGTGCCGGAGCTCAAAGTGCCGTAAATGAAGTTTTAACTTTAAAAAGAGGAAACGATAATATATAAAGAAATACGGTAAAGCGAGTGTAAGAGATTCTGTAGTTAACCTTGACTCGGCCGAAGGTTAAACTTTCTACATATCCGGTCCAACGGAAAATGGTTTTATTTACGTTTCATTTATATATTGTTTACATATGCTGTGTGTGTGTGTGACTTATTGTAAAGTAATATATACACACACACTTCAACCACTTTTTACGTTTGATTATGTCTTCATATTCTTCTTCACAGTAGCCTTTTGTGGTTTTTACGTTCCGCTGGATGACAACGGTTCATTACCGTCATGATGAATGATGAACGTAATGATGAACATCTCATCCATTCGGTTAAGATGTTCTAACCAATTTATCCAATATTGGGCAGTCCTATCGAGTATACTCATACATTACTTATACCAGACAAATAATATTGTGCTCTTCTGCGCCGTAACTAAAACCTGCTCCCCCCCCGCAAGGGGGGGAGACTATTTTGAAGGCTGGATACCACCTCCATTTTACTCAGGACTAGTAAGAAATTCATGATTCTTCCCAAATTATTTTATACATTCTTTGCGTCTCAAAAGTTTTTTGAGTAAAGCAACGCGAAATACGACGGTTGATAAAATAGGAAGTGACAAAACAGAATAATCACTGTTCCACACCACTATAAAAAATTATTCCGATTAGCGCTTTCAAGCGTCACAGCTCATCGTCAGATCGGAAATAACAATAATAGGGCAAACAACTTCTTCATACCCCCACTTGCCCACCGACCGTACACATTTTCGTAACAATCTATAAGTTAAAATGTCCTTTCTGGCTGGCTATTATTAACTGTTCAGTCACCCATGTCTGTACTGTTACATCCCCTTTCTAGTACATTGTGTGTGTGTGTGTGTGTGTGTGTCCTTTCAATACCTATTGTTGTAAAACCTTTTCATTCACACTTTTAACTGCAATTTAATTTCCTTTTCGGTACAGTTTTACAATGCGTTATATTGTAAAAACCTTCCCTTTTTCTTTCTATGTTCAACGCAGACAACAACTTAGGTAAACGCTCTTTTCGTATTTGTTTTTTAATGTTATCTATCCCCATCTACCTTTTACTTCTTAATTAAATTATAAAATATTTCTTCATTTTCAAATTTAGTTTTAGTATTCATTAAATTACCTAACCCTTTCTCTCTTTCATTCAATAATTTTAACTCCTCTCTAAGCCTTCTTTCGACTGTGTTATTCACTATTTTTTAAATTTCATAGTCTTCTAAAGGGTCAACAAACGTTTAAGGAAAAGTACTGAATTAAAAATATTCTAATTGCTGTTGAAATTAAAGTAACAAATCTCATGTCATTAGGAATCACTTTAATTCTAAATTTGTATTGATAATACGTCTTGTGAGAATGAGCCTTTCTGAAGTTATTTTTAAAAATCCCAGTTTTCGTACACTAACACGAACTATAGGTTGATTAAAACATTCTCGAAAAAACACTCATAAAACTTTTTCTCTGCGAATTTGTATTTAAGGGTGTTTTTCTAAGAATGTTTTAATCAACTCCATAGTTCGTGTTAATGTACGTTATTTTTAATGTAGAATCCAGCAATAGTCTTTATTATTTTTCCGAACTGAGTCAAGACGTGCTAGTTTACCTGTGCAAAGGCGACTGTTAAAACCGTACAGATATTAGAGAGATCATGACATAGACACCTCTGTAAGGGGAAGCGTGTCTAGGCGGAAAAGTTAATGGTAGATTAATAAGGCTCTGCCTTCGTTTTCTGGCAAGTGCGTAATTGTTCTTTTATGGCTGAAAATACGTAAGTTATTTACAAATGTTGAGAGATTGTCATTATTAAGAAAACTATTTTTTAATTTACGAATATTGTAATTCCTTTTCTTTATACGAGGGTCAGCTGAAAAGTTCGCGGAGCAACATCTATAGCTTAGCGATAGAACTAAAATTTTTCGTGTGCTGCAAGCTTTGTATTTGGTGTGAACTCCTGTTAATTTTCAAATCTATCAATTTATTCATTGTTTAGAAGCTGTTTAAAATTGACGTGTCATACGTGTTTTGAAAACGGACAAAATCAAACATCGTGGTGTGATTCTTTGTTAAAAATTGTTTATCGCCAACAGAAATTCAAAACGAAATTGTAAACGTGTCAGGAGATACTGCGACTTCAAAACCAACGGTTTGTAAGTAGGCACTTGAGTTTAAACGTGGTCGTACGAGCACTGAAAATGTGGTCGCACTGGACGCCCAAAAAATGTGGTCGTTTTGGACCTCCAGATGCGGCAGCCATCTTCCACAACGCTTTTTCACACCAAGTATGATGCACACGCTCATATGAGATGTTTATGATTTCAGCAGCGTCATCCACTCCTCAATCTGCGGTCTTCCCACAGCCCATGAAATTTTTTCAATAATGCCATTTTTGTTGCACTTTTTGGACGTCCACTGCTGGGATAGATTTCAGTGCTTGTACGACCACGATTAAACTCGAGTGTGCCCCAACTTACCGTTGTTTCTGAAGGCGCAGCATCTCCTAACACATTTACAATTTCGTTTTCATTTTCCATTGGGGCTAAAACGTTTTTAACAGAGAATTCATCATACCACGATGTTTGATTTTGTGCACTTTAAAAACACGCGTGACAAGAAACTTTCAAACAGCTGGTAAAAGTGAATACATTGAGAGACACATCTGGAAATTAACAGGTGTTCACGCGAAATATACGTCTTGCAGCACACGAAAGATTTGTAGTTCTACCACTGAGCTATAGATGTCGCTCCACGAACTTTTCAACTGACCCTCGTACAGTTATTTATAAGCCTTATTTTAACACACGAAGCTTACTTGCTTAGAACTAGGCCTACGATGACTTCGAATTTCGCTGAAAATTTTAATAGCCCGGGGGGGGATTGATCCCCTGATTCCCCCTCCCCACCGTCATTACGCTGCTGCCAGCAACGGATTTATATATTGTTTCGTGTTTGTAGAACAGACGTATAAAAAAACGCCACTGCTCATCACCAGGTCAAAGCCGTGAAAAAACCCAAACTATTTACTTCGGACTCTAGGCACCTACGAATAATTAGTAAACGCGCAAAAGCTGACAGGTTAAACAATGCGCGGGTCGACAACCGATAAAATGCCGTGGAAGTCGTAACGTACGCACACAAACACACACGCGGACTGTTACACAAGTAGTTACATAAGAACAAGACGATCAGAAGCAGAAGAAGAAAAAGACATGATCGTTCGGTGTCGTCCAGCGTTTGGCAACAGCGTGAGCGGATTAGGAGGAGCTGCGCGGCATTGTTGTGAAACACAGCTGATGAACAGCTGACGATGGTGTCAGCTGAGAGAAAGTATCAATTAAACTAAACAACGATTTCATCAACACAACGAGTGAATGAATCCGCTATCGCGTAATAATACCTACGTATAGATGGGTCTTCTCTGGCTAGAGATAATATTAGTAGTACGGTCCCTGAGCTGTAGAACTCTCTATTTTGAACGAAGTACATTTGTTATTACACAGATTTCGATAATAGATAATTTTTCAATTATGGGAAACATTGCAGAAATTTTTATTAGTTTACTATTTCTTTAGTACGTAGTGTAATAATTCTTTTAGAGCACGGAATCGTACAGTAAACGCTACAAATTTGAAACATTCAGATTTTGGTTGCAATTCCTTTTAGTCCGACATCCTCATGGATAAAAAAAAAATTGTCAAATTTCTGAACGATTTTTTTGGCCCTGTGTCTCAATTATTTTCTCTTGTGTTTGAGTCTCAACATTTTTAAGACCGATATCAGCGGTATCAGGGCCGATAATCGGAACAAAGCGTGCATCCAGCGCCCGGTAGCACGATCCGAGGTTTGTGCTCTTGTAACTTGTAACCGGCGCTGTAGGAGCCTGTACTTCCAGACACACGCGTTGACGTATCCAGTGCGTAGAGAAAAGAACAGGGCTTTTCCTGCTCGTCCCCTGGGAAGCGCATGTGGCGTGTGGGTATGTAAGGAGTCTTCGGAACTGGTATGGGGCTTGCCCTCGAGGTCCTGTGGTAACGCTAGGTCAACCCCCCCCCCAATTACATATTTATTTTGTTTGTATCTGAGTAGTAAGGAATTGTTTCCTAATGAGTATTATATGGAGCATTGCCATGTTTGGTTGTGATACATGAAGTAAATATGAAGGAAAAAAAGACACTTGATAACTTTGAGATATTGTGTTATCGCAAGATGCTAAAAATAAAATGGTCTGACAAAATTACAAATAAAGAGGTGCTGAACAGAACACGCAGTGAGAAGTGTTTGTTGAAAAGCATAATTAGAAGAACGATAGAACTTATTGGACATACACTACGGCATGAAGGACTACTAAAATCGGTAATGGAAGGAACAATAGAAGGTAAAGAACATAAGCGAAGACCAAGGATGCAGTATATAAAGCAATTTATGGAGGATATAAATTGTGAGGAAATGAAGAGGATCGATCACAGTGGAAGATTGCTGCAAACCAATCTTAGGATTGAAGACATAAGAAGAGAGGTCTGAGTAGTGGCCGACGAAACATGGAAACCTGAGTGGTAGTATCTGTTGAGACGTTCCATCGTCTGCGGGACGTCGTGGCGTCGGATGACGAGGAAACGAGTGAGAAATGCGGTCCTGTCGCTGCTGGGTCGTGCTCCGATCTGCCCGTTGTGGACGGGATTCGTTCCAACCCGGTCACCGTTGGGTCAAACTTAGTGTAGAGCGCCAAGCCGTCATGTTACTCTATGGGCGGAACGACTCTGTTTGCTGGAACCTGCATCGCGGTCCTCAGCGTAGCGTAGGGCAAACTCTGCTTACCTCCGCGCGCACTTCAAGGACGATTGCAGACCGCACTATGGGTTAAATCGCGCGCGTGCCATGTCGGCGGCGGAACCAAGGTACCCCGGACCGGAGCTGTACAAGAGTGCCACCGTCTCATTAAAACAAAAGCTTGGGTGGCTATCCAGCGTTTTAAAACCAATGACGGTCTCATTAATGACGTCAACTCTTGACTGAGTACGTTGGCGACACCCAAGTTTTTCACTAAGGGACTACCAAAGCTGGTGCAACAACGATATAATCACTTCCTGTTTGTGGATAACGATTGTATGGAAAAGTAATGTAGGTATGTGTGCGTAACTATGCATACGTTACCGTTAAAGTGTATAATTCAGTTAGTTCATGAAATAACTAGGTATTTAATGAATTACCTGACAATCTTAGGTAAAGTGTCAAATAAATATACTATATCAAACTTTACCTAATTATTCCATGAAATAACTAGTTGTTTTATAAATTAACTGATAATAAGTAGTTAGTCTTTAAAAAATAAATTTAATATTACGGCTAGATTAGTTAAACTGTAATAAAAAATTACACAGTATAATGTAATAGTTCGTGTTTATTTAACTGAATTTTAAGTTTTACAACTTAAAATTATATAAAAAAATTACCATTTCATCCAACACAAATCACATCAAACGTAAAATTAATATTTTATAATGTTTTACTAATTATTCACTAATTTATAAATGTTCTTTTTAATTTGTAATAATGCTTTAAATATAACTATTAAAAAAAATAAAATGTTTAAAAATACTACGAATCTTATTAAATCTTGAAAAACATCCGGAATAGTGCTTGGATTGGCCAATATCACAATACATTTTTAATAATAATAATATAACTTTTTAAAAATTTATAGTTTATATTCGTAATTTTAATTAGGCCTGCAGGTAAAAAAGGTTTACACTGCTTAAAAAATATTACAAAAACTTTATCCAAATTTTTTTATAATTATATTTACTTTATCCAATTTAAAATATAATCAATATTTACATTAATATTACAATAACTACAATAAACCCAATAACTACAAAAAACTTCCTGAATAGCTCTTGGAATTCTAATTTTAAACGAAAAGACGACAGAAATTCCCATTTCAAACTTTAACGATAGTGGATTCGTTATTCTATAAAATAACTAGTTAAATTGTAGAATGCAATAATTTTATACACTTTAACTGATTCAGTTAGGTAATTCACGAAATACCTAGTTATTTTATGAAATAACGGATTACTCAGTTGAACGGTAACATATATAATAAAATATTTTCCCCCAATTTCGTTTTTCTTTACCGCAGATGAGACAATTATCAGAAGTTAAATTTTTCGAATTTTCCTCGTAGATTGATTTTTCTTTATTAAGAATGCTGTCACATAATAATGTTCCCCTGGAACATTTGTAAGCGCGCCCGGGGCGCCTCCGATCCAATATCGCGGTCTGATTCACAATATTTATGGCAGGACGTGTATGTACATTACAAAATCTGGAAGAGATCATCAGAGTTTTCTAGTATTGAGCAAAACCGAGAGCAAACGAGGCAAAGAAAGGTAGAGAGAGAGAGAGAGAGAGAGAGAGAGAGAGAGAGAGAGAGAGAGAGAGAGGGGGGGAGGAGAGCGTGAGGGTATCAATTAAGGTAAACATAAATTTCATCAACACACAATGAGTCGGCAGAGCTGCACACAGAAGGAGGTATTGTTCTGTAAGACAGGTGCCGTTTGCGTTGCATAATATGTACATTACGGCGCGCGTGATTAAACGTGTGTTTCAGCTTACGTAACACACACACACACACACGCACTCGGGGATTAGTTGCGTTAATCTCTTATTTCCCTGTACACTCTTGCTGACGTTGAGTCGGCTCAATCGACGAAGCGTTTTGTGAGTCACATCGAGCCGCAACCGTCCGTTTTAACCTTGTCACGTAAAATAATTGTAATTTTTACTCTCTTCGTTAATTTTTCATGGATAGATTGGCGTTGACGTAAAGATGGAGTCTTTTAGTCTTCTCGCATTTGTCTGAATAGTTACGTTGGTGGCATGTTCTGCACATTATTAGACAACGGCTACACCAACAGCAGAATGACGACGAGAAGACGGTCGGCTTCGTTGAAGGTTACAAGCTCTGCGGTTGATGAATTCTGATTGTGGTAAGGCCGCATCCGTGTGGACGTACTCAATAATGTAATTTTACTAACGGTGCGACCTGATTAGTAGTAAAGGCAGTGTCGGAACAGTGCCACATTTTTAGGAACATAATATTTCTTACATCAACGCTTACCGACTGTCTAGTGTTGTCCGAGGGAGTATTAAAAACGAAGGCAACTGAAAGTCGAATACAGGCTCAAAAAATTAAGTCTGTAAGAAGGACGAAAGAGTATAGTCGTCTGGACAGAGTAAGAAACGAAAATACATGAAAGACTTGAAAATATTCCATCTTCGTGAATGCATTCAGCGGAACAGACAGCAATGGAATGAGCACGCAGGGAGAATGAACGAAGAGAGGCTGGCACAATTAAAGCAAAAAGTTCAGTGGTGGCTAGTACAGGGAGGGCAATGGGCGCAGCCCCCCCCATTAAATTTGTAAATTAAAATTGTCAAAATACTACTGAAAACACAAACACTTTCCTAATGTGGCAGATACTTTTGGGTCGGCTAATAGCGATCACCCGATGTTTTTGGAATGGTCCCGAAGTCAGAGCCCTACCTGTCTGTTTTTAACTGGATGGTCTTGCAGAGAGCAGGGTGAGAAGATGTGTACTCACTTTTAGCTTTCAAATGAAGCTGCAGCCATGTCAGGTAGGCTTTAGCCCACTGACTGATTTCGTCGTTCCATTCATAGAGAACCGGTGTGTTGTTTTCTCTGTCGATGTTCAAGTGCATATATTTTAGCTGTTTCTTTTTATATAGCCTAGTTTTTATTGTGATTTTGTCATATTTTATATGTAAACATAGTGTTGTAGGAATTTATCCTTTATTAGGCTGTGTATTCTGTGTATGTAAGAAAGCGTTCCTTGTCGTACATTTTACACGTAAACGTGGTGTTGTAGATACTTATTCTGTGTAAGGCCTGAACAGGTTTTATTTAATAATAAAAACAATCTAGCATTTAAGTTTAGGAACGTGAACTGCATTAACTTTAGGTTTATAAGTCTTCTTCTGATCCTCTTCAAGGATTAGGTTATAAAAACCTGTTCCGGAACCCATCTCATCCTCGGACGACCCACGTTCCTCCTACTAATGTCTTTATAGTTCAGTGCCGCTTTCGGGAATCGATTCTCTGTCATCCTTTGCAGATGATCCCATCATTGTCTTCTGTAAAATGCAATAATTTCATTTATGTCCTTTACTTCTAGTTCTGCTCTGACACCTTCATTCCTTATTCTATCTTGCAATGTATAATTTAAAGTATTTCGAAGAAACTGCATTTCAGCATGCTGAATCTTGCCGCTTTCCTTTTTTGTCATGACCCACGGGTTATAAGTAATTTCAATTTCAAACACCATATAAATATAGGTAGTTTACAAGGTAGGTCAGATATTAACAATACTTTTAGTACATTTCTACCCAGGTGCTTGTAAATTACAGAAATATAATTTTCTATTTAATAAAAAGAAAAAGGTTCAATTCTGCTTTTATTTTATGATTACAGCCTATAAAGATATAAACCTAGTGGAATGCGAACCATCACACTGCTCCTGCTGCTGTGTTGCTGGGTACAGTAACAGACCAACAATGTGAAGTGTAGATGAAGACGATGAGTAACAACAAAAACATAGTAAGACGATACGTTTGACAGAGAATTCAAAAGAATTTATCATACCAAATTATGAAAATTTGTCGAGTTCTAACTGGATTGTTTGGCATTTGTCTGTCTGTTTGAAGTAGGCCTATGTCTCACGATACTTTTGCACGCATCAACTGATTTTCGTAAAAAAGGGCACGCGTGTCCGCACTTTTAGAAGCTATTGTTTTTGAAATTGATCCCCCCAAAATAAATCCGCTGTGGACGAAAGTAGTGGTAGACGACTACTGTTTGGAGCAAGCAAGGGATTTGCAGTATTTGGGTTGTAATATTTTAACATTACCTGTGGGGTATAGATGGAGATGTGGAGAGTAAATTGAGTAAATTTACATACATCTGTGGGACGACGATTCAACGATTCAAAGAACGTTAAAAAATAGAGTTAGACCAGAAACTAACCAAGAGGAGGAGGAGGAGGAGGAACAGGGGAAAAAGAAGTACGGCATAAGAAAAAATAAGTAAGAAAAAACAGAAGAGAAGAAAATGAACATGAAAAAGGAGGAGGAAAGTCGAAGAAGGAGAAGAGACAAAGAAAAAGAAGAAGAAAAGAAAGAAGAAGAAGAAGGAGGAGGAGGAGGAGGAGGCTGTTACATTCAAAGTATGTAATCTGTAGGTATGCATACTGTCGACCACAAACTAACAGGAAGAGGAGCAGGAGGAACAGGGGAAAAAAGAAGTAAGGAATAAGAAAAAAGAAGTAAAAAAAAACAGAAGAGAAAAAATGAACATGAAAAAGGAGGAGGAAAGACGAAGAAGGAGAAGAGACAAAGAAAAAGAAGAAGGAGAAGGAGGAGCAGAAGAAGAAGAAGAAGAAGAAGAAGAAGAAGAAGAAGAAGAAGAAGAAGAAGAATGTTACATTCAAAGTATGTAATCTGTAGTTTATGCGTGGTCGTTACTGCAGAAACACGTAAACAGAGAGACGTTAGTTAGTTGGGCAAGGCACAAATAATGTCTTCATAATACCTCTGTGGATGGCGTGTCGTGTTGCACAACTGTAGGATTACTCACCTACTGCGGGTTACGACACAAATGCACCGCGACTTTACACGTAATTACGTATAATTGACAGCAATCCAAGAATTTACCAGAATAACGAGCATGTGGCGGCTAGAACGACAACTGTGAACTTACCTACCGCAGACAGACCGTGTGACATGGAAAACTAGTTTGTCAAAATTTCAAATGGCACGGCAAGACCACGCAAACAAATTGCGCCTCCTTTATCTCCCTCTATTCGCTGTCAGGTCCCAAACACAACCGTCCCCGTCGTCTGTATTCAGTGGGGGCAGGGAATCAACCCCCCTCCACAATGCTATTAAAACTTTCAGCGGAATTCGATAATGACTAACGCACGTCTATTTGTAAGTACATAATTGTCCAAACTAGTATTCTCCCTGGAGCTGCAGAACTCGCTCGCTATTTCAACTGAGTACATTTTTTATTATATAAATTTCGATATTAGACAATTTTTCAATTTTAATAAAAATTAGAAAATTCCGATTACTCTACTATTTCTTTAGTAATATACCAATTATAGATCACATAATCATACAATCAACACTAAAAATTAGAAACATTCGGATTTGCGTTACAATTCTTTTTAGTCCTGCTGGATTCCAAATTTTTGATCTCTTTGTTGGGCCATTGTGTCTCAAAATTTACAAATTGTTAAAACTTAGCATTACATTCACATGTTAATTAAAATTCTCTTTAATTTGGTACCGCAGATGAATCTGTTGCTATTTCATAGTAAATGTTCACCCACTTTTTCGACCCTGACACCCCAAAATTTTAAATTTTCAAAAATGAACACTATATTCAGATTTGTGTTTTCACAATTTTGAACTTCACATTTTGGCCTCCTACCCCCTTATTTTTTTGGAGGGGGTAAATCTAAAAAACAATATGGTTCTGTAGGCCAAATGTATGGACACGCAAGCCAGGTTTTATGAAAATCGGTTAATGCATTCAAAAGTTATCGTGAGACATACTCCAAACTTAGTATGGACTTGTAGGAAAATTAAAGAAACCTCTTAGCAAAATATGGTTCAGGTGGTGGTTTACAACTTGAAAATGGTGGTAACACTGAAAAGTACATGACAAGTAGCAGTTCAACAAGTAAACAAGACAAAGTTGGAAGGTCTAAAAGTCAAACGCTGAAAAAAAAAATAGATTTGTACTTTGGTTTTTGTTATTATCTGAAAATCGCTTAGAATGCAACGCAACGCCCCATACAGTGTAACAAGTGAAGACCAAACAACGCTGTATTTAAAACTAAGAGCAGATGCAGCAGTCAGTAATACTTGTGGAAGCACAAACAAATAAACAAACAAACAATATACGATAACAAACAGTAATAATGATAGCAATAACAGTAACAATATCGATAATGCAATATCATTTGACGAAGGTTAAAAACATCATTAACATACATACGTACATAGGTTACAATAAGATGGTATTGGTATTGCATGGTATGCGGAGGTGACATCGAGTGAGCGTCCACAACGTTGCGTTCCACGCAAGCATGCGCGCACACGCCCATCGCCACTGTATCACTTTCACATTCTGGTTAATGGCAAATCTCTCCCTCCCACCCCCTCTCCCTCCACTCGTTGTTTCAGTCTCTCACATTTTCCCTTCTACGCCGAGCAATAATTTAGTTTCTTATTTATACATTTAAATTACGTTCATACACGTATAAACTAAAACAAAAATTCGAACAACTGATTTAGATTATAAGAACCCGTTGTAAACAACTTGGACTGGAGAAAGTGTAGAAACTGTTTCATTCGTATCTCATCCCTTCTCGTTTTCCGTCATTTGCGTTGGAAACAGTATACGTAAAATACATATCGCGAAATATATAAGGAAAAGAGTATAGTAGAAAAAGCCTTAGAGCAGTGGTTCCCAAAGTGAGGTCCACGACAATGTTTAAGAGGGTCCGCAGACACTTTTAAGAATAATTAGACTATACTGTAATTTTCTCCGATTGTTATGCTCTAAAAAATAAATTTTAGAATCTTAAAACAATTAGTAGAAGATTCCAGTATTTTTTGGGGGGGTTCAAACTAACAGTAAATGTAAAAGTAATTTCAAACTAATGGCTTTAATAATGTCTTTAAATCATCTCGTGTAGCAGATCTGTTTGTCAGCCGAACTGACTAGACCACTCTCTTACACTACAAAAAGAAGATTCACTGGCAGAACTTTCAACTGACAGTTCATTAAAATTACAGTTTTCGAAATTACAGCTAGCTGACTTCTGGTTATAGGCCTATGTAATGACTGACTATCCTGAAATAGTAAAAAAATCTTTGAGCCGTTTAACTGTATTTCCCTCTACTTATTTGTGTGATACCACATTCCCCCTGCTCTCGTACTTGAAGTCAAAGTTAAGAAATAAGTTTGATGCCGAGAGTGACTTAACATTGAAATTATGAGACATTAAACCCAATACTGCGGAGCTAATTGTTCAAAAGCAGCTTCATTGTTCGCATTAAACTATGATTGATATCATTAATACTGTATTATAATTTTGCAAGTTAGGGGAATTTTGATTTTAATACGTTTTAAATAAAATGTAAGAGTGTCTATCATATTTATTGTTTGTTTTATTTCAGATCTCAGACGGGGTCCGTGAATTTTTAAATTATTGGGGGGGGGGGGGGTCCGCGGACTGAAAAGTTTGGGAACCACTGCCTTAGAGCCTTTAGTTATATGTATGGTGTCTGCCTTACAGCACCTGTGGCTGCCTTGGGTTATCACCCTACTCGGAAAAGAGATGTCGGTAGGCCGAGGAGGAGATGGGTTCCGGAACAGGTCTAAGGCCTAGTCCTTGGAGTGGTGATGATGATGGAAAAGCGCTGATTTCAAAAATACTCTCTCTTGATTGTTATTCAAATTAAAGATAATAATCAAATGTCATTACGCATCACTTTAATTTTAAATCTGTATTCTCAATAAATCTTTTTAAAATGATTCTTCCTGAAGATATGTATAAAATCCGATTTTGTTACCTCTTCGCGCTTTAATGCTGTACCAAAAATGGTTTATGCCAGTGGTTCCCAAAGTGAGGTCCGCGACATTGTTTCAGCGGGTCCGCAGACACTTTCAAGGAGAAATAGAATATACTGTAATTTTCTACGATTTTTTATGGTCTGAAATCTAAATCTAAATTTTAGAATCTTATAACAATTAGTAGAAGATTCCAGTATTTTTTTTCAAACTACAGTAATTGTAAGTGTAAAAGTAATTTAAAACTAATAGTTTTAATAATGTCTTTAAATCATGTCGTGTAGCAGATCTGTTTGCCAAGCGAACTGACAATTCATTAAAATTACAGTTTTCGCAATTACAGCTAGCTGACTTCTGGTTATATGTAATGACTGACTATCCTAAACTTAGAAAAAAGAGCTTTGAAGTGTTTAACTGTGTTTCCCTCTACTCATCTGTGTGAAACCGCAGTCTCCCTGCTCACATACTTTAAATCAAAATTAAGAAATAAACTTGATTTATAAACATGTTTTTTGGTATCCAAGTCGCGTAAATGTTAATAACTAAAACTTACCTTAATAAACGTCTTGCGACTTCTCCTTATTTTGTCCTGACGCGTTTCAAAACCTAAGGTTTCATCTTCAGAGGATAATCACTCTTCCGTCGTCAAACGTTAAAAATTAATGACACAATGACACACATACACATAATTTACACTACAAACTTAGGCCTTTTCACATTGCACAGTGCGCATTGTATGGAGGTCCAGTTCATACTGTCAAACTTATCAAACTCAGGTCCAAGGTGTATATTTATTAATGTTATCTAGTATTGTCTTGTGTCTCGAACTTAAGAGCTGTATCAAATAAATAATGTGATTTGAAAGATAACTGATCATTTAAAACATTTCCAGGATTGGTTTCAAATGCCTTGTAAATCTCATATTCCTCGAGTGTGTCCATACGACGTCCCTTGGCACAATAATGTAATGGCTTGAAATTAGTGTCAAAATCTGTATACCCATGGTTGGACTCCATGAGGTGACGAGCGTAGTTGGATTTAATACGTTCTAACTTTGTAATTTTGCTCTCAGGCAAATGTTCCCAAACCGCTCTCGAAACCGTCTGCCAGTTTGGCCTATATATATCTTGTTGCAGTCAATACATGATAGCTTGTATACACCTGTTTGTTTCTCTATAGGTATTTTGTCTGTTGATTTAAGCATTTTTTGTAAGTTATTATTGGTACGGAAAGCAATTGGAAGTCAAATTTGTTTAAATTGTTTTTTAAAATAAGCGGCACTATATTTGTATACTCTGCTGATATATATTTCACAATATTAGTGTTTCTATTAATTTTAAGTTTATTTTTATTATTATGTTTGCTTTTTAAATGTTTCTTCAATAGTGTATCTATTAATGTGCTACTGAATCCGTTTCTTGTGGCAACGTATTTTATGGTATTTAATTCATCTTTAAAATCATCTGTTTCCAGTGGTATATTGATTAACCTATTTATAAAGCTATGGAAAGCTGCTTAATTTTTGTGAATACGGGTGGTATGACTCTGCGTTTATAGTCAAATCCGTGGTTGTAGGTTTTCTGTAAATTTTGTATGAAATTTATTTGCCTTCTTTATTATGGTTAGGTCCAAAAAATTAATTTTGTTGTCCTCTTCATGTTCTATTGTAAATTGAATATTATTGTGTACGCTGTTCATATAATTTTTTAATTTCTCTATCTGGCGTGTAGTGCCATAAAATATAATAAAGGTATCGTCGACATAGCGTTTGTATAAGATTATTCTATTTAAATATTTATTGTTATGGGTAAAAAGAACTTCGTTTTCGTAATTGTTTATGAATATGTCAGCTAATAGACCTGAGAGTGGTGAACCCATAGCAAGTCCTTCGCGTTGTGTGAAGTATTTATCATCGAATGTGAAGTAGTTTTGGTCTAATACTACTTTCAGCAGTAAGATTAATTCGTTGATTTCTATTATGCTTAATTTCTTAGCTCTTATTAAGTTATTATTAATAACGGTTAAGGTATCTCGTACAGGTATATTGGTGTACATGTTAATGATGTCTAGCGATAGTAGTTTGTATTGTGGGGAAATTTTAATATCTTTCATGTTGTCTATGAGTTCAAAACAGTTTTTAATGCTGTGATTAGGCTCTATTATTATGTTGTTTTTAATAATTTTAGCTAATTTTTTTAGCTGTTTTGTAAGCGGGTGCCGACGTATAATTTATTAAAGGTCCTATGGGGACGTTCTCCTTGTGTATCTTCGGCAGACCAGTAAACCTAGGTGCCTATTTGAAACCCATAAATGCACAGTAGTAAATAAAACTTTATTAAGAAAATGTTTTACATTACACTTTTTTTTTAATAAAGATGTCAACAACACCATGGAGACCTAAATTAATTACCATATTAACAAGTAAATAAACAAATCCTATTATAAAAAACGCAGCAGGTTGCGTTTCGATGCGGGAGACCTTGAAAACGAAGCAGAGTTGACGACCCGTGCGTTTTTTTCACGTCCGTGTGACCAATTTCATTGCCGCCTGTGTGTTAAATTCAATGCGTTTCCCAACCATACGCGCACGGCCGACAAAAATAAACGCTCGTGTAACCGTACTCTAAGTATCGAAGTGAGTTATTCTGTAAGCCAGCAGTTTGTAATAAATGCCCTACAACATAGACTCTTACAATTTTTGCCAAATTTCGGTTTCAACTTTTGGTCCGATTTCATGTGTTATCTGCCCAAGTGCAGATTTTACTGGGCTAGTCGCTTCATTTCTTGATATGGCACCTGTAGATCGTGGACTCTCCTCCGTCCTATATTCGGCTTTCCGTTTGCCATCCCCTTCAGCATTTCTCCCATCGTATTACCACGTGTTTGCCGCACACAGTGTCCCAACCAATTTCTCTTCCTGCCCTTGAGGATATCCAGTACTCTCATTTCCTCTTCTATTCTTCCAAACACCTCCTCATTCGTTACTCCTTCCTTCCAGGACACCCTTTATATCCTTCTTCACGTCCATATCTCGAAGGCCTGTGTACCTCATCTCCTCTTCTTTCCTCAATGTCCAAGTTTCTGCAACGTACAGGAGCACGGTCCAAACAAAACACTTCACCGTCTTCCTTCTCAGCTTTATGTCTAGCAGCCCGCACAATAATCTTCTCTTTCTATTAATAGGTTCTTTAGCTAAGGCAATTCTGCATTTCCCCACTTGACTATAACATATGTCCTCTCTGCCCAAGTACTGTATTTAAAAACTGTCACTTGTTCAATTTCCTCATTTGCTATTTAATTATGTGCAGTCCTGCTCATTTTACTTATGGCTGTGCTCTTTGTCCTCTTTAAACCGATTTTTATTCCTAACTGTTCACAAGTTCTGTTAAGATCCCTCTTGTCTTTTCCATTTAATATCCTTCCTGCGAGCAACACCATATCGTATGCAAACCTGATGCACTCTATCCTCGTTCCACCGACTCTAACTCCTCCTCTCATGGTAAGATAATTATTTGTTATTTCTAGCAAGGTATATATAAAAGAGGGGTCGAGGAAACTTGGAGAGATAGCACCTTTGCTTCGGGGCTGACTGAGCACTGGTCCTCATAAGTCTCAGGTTTCGAGGAAGCGATAGCGCCCCAATGGAGCCCCTAGCTTCTACAAAGCAAAGACCATGCTGCGTGGTGAAGAGCCACATGCTACACGAGGTGACCCTGTTTTCGGAGAACAGTACCGATCTAGACTGTGAAGTCGCGAAACATCCCTAGTGGAGGGCAGCAGCATCCACCATTATTGGCAAGGGGCCGAAGACGGTAGTAGTCAGATGGGCCCATAGGTGAACATCACCGGACGAAACTGAAGGGCAGTGGTACGGCAGGTGAACTGCGAGGGTGGACAGGATTCTACAGCCGAGGTGAAGCCAGCCTGTCTATGGGAAGAACACCCCAAAATCAAAGTTTCTGGCCTCCAGGTTGGGGGTTGGGCTTAGAATTGATGTCCCTATCCCATAAAATGGTATTGTTACGAAATCAGACGAAGAAATAGCCGGATGGATATCTGGGAAGAGACATAGCAAACGTAAAAAGGACTTGAGAAGTGAATCATGGAATGTTTTGGCATTGTACCAGCCTGGATCTCTGAAAATGCTCCTGGAACAGTTGGATAGCTATAGTCTGGACATCACAGCCATACACGAGATGAGATAGATTGGAGAAGGAATTATAGAGAAGCGACGCCACACAGTATTCTATAGCTGCCACAGAGCTTTATGATGGACTTGATGTGGTCACCTTTATTAAATTAAAAAGATTGGAATGGGGTGGATAAATTGTACGTGCTTGTGAAAGCAGAGTTGTTGGGAAGATGTTTGATGCAAAGCCAGAGGGGAAGTGGAGAGTTGGAAGGCAAAAACTGAGATGGATGGAGGGGGTGAGTCAGGACATCAGGACTCCTGAAATTAGAAACTGGAGGAGTGTTGCTACAAATAGAGAAGAATGGCGAAATTATCTGAAGAAGGCCAGAGCCCACAAACGGGCTGTCGAGCCAATGGTGATGATGATGATATATAAAATAATGTGAGAGACATACAACAGTCGTGCCTTGCACCTTGTCCAATTTTGATTTTCTTCAAAAGTGGAACTATGGTCCGCTATGCCTCTAAAGTTAAAAAAAATATTACAAACGGATTTGGGTTAAAATTCTCTTTGTCTAGTAATAGGTAAGGATAACAAATGTTTTCTTTCCTTAAATCTGACACTTTTTTGGGCCCTCGTGTCCAAAAATTTTGACATTTCCAAAACTGAACACTATTTTCAGATTTAGCTTAAAATTATCTTTAACTTTATCTGTCACATGAACTTTTACGATTTTTTTAAAAAACGTTTTACCTGGTTTACATCTTACATTTGTCTCTTGCCCCCGTCTTTACATTACATTACATTACATTGTAAGACAAATGTCTTACATTTGTCTTTTACACGTCGTGGAGTAAAAGTATGAATACGCATGCCAAGTTTTACAAAATCAGTTGGTGCGTTTAGAAGTTATCGTGAAACATGCCTCATACACAGGTAAGTGCTAAACGGTCGACTTAAAACAGGTACCTCGCTTCGCTCTTTCGATCAGGTACACGGGACTGGCTGTAAGGCTAGACCTTTCCCCGCGAGGTCGCGCTACAAGACAAACGACCCGCACCGCGCCACCCGGACTTCGCGGCACGTTGTGAAGTCAAGACCGTTAACAACGTTTCTTTGGCTAACCTACACACACATACACACGGTTCTCCGCGAGGTGCCAAACGGGACAGAGAAAGCAATGACCTGAGGATGCCTTTACGCATCTGAATTGTAAATAAACGTGTACTAGTAATGCTGCAACTGACATCGGACACTATCACGCAGAATGAGGATGCTTTTTCTTTCTGTTGACCTTGTTTTTCTTGTGTCGTCACTTGGAACCGATCCGTCGTCACCACTTGCGCACCTCACGTGTAGTGGACTGCACTTTATGTTCCTGAAGACGTGTCCTAGTGATAAATTTGTTTCTTGCGTTAGAAATGAACACGATTTCATCTCAGTGTCTCGAAACCTCTTGGTTTCCACGTAATTAGTCATTTAATCATCGTCATCATCTTCAACAAGGACAAACAAAAAACGGATTGTTCCGAGCGCAAGCAGAAAGACTAAAGCTCGTCACTCCAACGCTTCTTCGCACGTCCCACACCTCTCCATTCTTTCGCCTTATAATCTAATAATTGTCTGGGGAAGCGGCAGTCATTCATTCGGTTAAAACGTTCCAACAACTTTATCATTTTCTATTATTTCAAAATAATTTCAATTCTTCTTCTTCACTCCATGGCTTGGACTACAGCCCGTTCCGACTTCACAGAGTCTCTGACCACTTTTTCCAGGGTCTTCCACGATCTCTCGTCCCCACTGACCTATATTCAAACGCTTGTGTAGGAATACGCGTGTCTACCATGCGTTCCACATGGGACTTCCAATCCTGCCTGTATTCCATTATTCTCTCCAGAACCGACTGTAACCTCAGGTATTTCCTTATGTCGTCGTTTCGTAGACGATCTCTCAAACTACATCCCTTAACTGCTCTTAAAAATTTCATTTCCGAGACATGTACTTTTGAAATATCTTTTTGCAGGAGAGTCCAAGTTTCACATCCACACATTAAAAGTCGGCACAGCCACGACCTTATAGAAATTTAGCTGTGTCTCCCTCTGCGTTTTATTCTACAATAGTCGTCTTATTGTTCCAAATGTATACCTAAATTTACTTAACTTTCTCACGATATCGTTATCCTTCCTATGAGATATCACATCCCAAATAATTAAAATGTGATACCTGCTCCAAAACACTATTATCAATTACAATTTTTGTTCTTATAGGGTTCTTCCCTAGGAAGGCCATCACTTTTGTCCTAGTATTTGAGATCTTAAAGTTGTATTTTTGCCAGATTGTATGCAAGGTGTAAATAGACCTTTGTGACTCATAATAGGTGGTCGGTCTAGGGATTGTGTACCCCTAAATCAATGCACGAGGTCCTCCAGGTTGGGTGTTGTGCGAGGGGCTGGTAACCCTTCCATGTAAAATTTAGTTTACTCGAATACTTCAACAGAGAATGAATTTCAATTATTGTGATTCAAATTATCACGTGTAAATAATTGTAGTAACTTTGTTAAGTCACTAAATTCATTTAGAATCGATCCTTTACTTTGTTATAAATTATTGTTACTGAGTTAGTTGGAATATACCTTCAAATACATTTTCCCTATACTGGAGTAATCTAAGTGCGGTACAAAGAAAAATCAAGTAGTCAGAATTTATGGACATATGGGCTGCTTTCCGCTATAACTCGGTTACTTGTTAACAGATTTGAACAAACAAGATGTCGTTGTGTTCACAATGAAAGGCTTAACATTTTACGTAATAAACCATCATTTGATAAAATTAAAATTTACAGCGCAACTAGTTACAAAAAATTAAAGTGGCCCCACTCTGGAACTTGAGAGCACAATATAATCATAGTATTTTTATTTATTAAAGAACAAATTTAAACAAATGTCATTAAGATATTTGTTTAAATAACTTGAGATATTTAAACAAATATCTCTTCTTGATATATTTAAACAGTCCCTCTTCTTGGGATATAAAGTTTTCCTTAAAAAGTCACAAGATGGTGGCCAGACAGAAAACGACACTTTTACGGATTTCAATATAGGAAATTTTTTTCCTTATATTGATGGATAAATACGAACACGTATAGAGAGGATACCTTTTACGTTACACTCTGTATATATTACAAATCAATCGTACGTTTTGAAAAAGGTATATGCCCAGAAATAAAAATTTTTCAGGAAACAAAAAACTGATACCTTATTTATATCAAATATATAATACCAGAAAACCTTTTATTTAAAAAAAATCGAAAAATGTCTAAAATTACTGTGTAAATATTAAAAATCTGGTATAAATAGTTTGTGTAATAGTCACAAATTTAATATGAACTTTTCTCGTTTTACTGTGGTTCATTGTAGTTATCTTTTTTTTCAGCAGCACTGACTCATAGGAGAAGAATATGACTACAGGCGTATTGTTTTACAATGAAGTCATTTATTGTAAGAAACCAACAAAAATTTAAAAACATTAAAATTAGATATACGTGCTCACAAACGAGTTAAATATTTTTTACAGATACTTTATTTAAACTACATTATCATCATCTTAATAAAGTTGCATGTTACCATCGTATTCATTAACAACATGTAATAAACCATTATTATTTGATTTCTCAACAATTACTGATGTAAAGTAACGAAAACTTGGCATATACAGGGTAAGTCAAAAAGTAAAGGCAAATTTTATTTTCCCTGCTGCAATGGATGGCAGCACTGACTGAACAATGACATACCATAACCTCAAAGTTTTTTTGTTCTTTAGCTGTGTTGTTTCAGTGCTCAGCTCCATTCGTAGTGATTTCA
The DNA here is from genome assembly GCA_034769895.1 of Magicicada septendecula. Taxonomy (NCBI): domain Eukaryota; kingdom Metazoa; phylum Arthropoda; class Insecta; order Hemiptera; family Cicadidae; genus Magicicada; species Magicicada septendecula. The sequence continues at coordinate 113,933,389 of CM068373.1, forward strand.
GGGCATTTTATTATGAGTGCCCCGTTGTCCGTGTGCACCAAGGAAGAAATGAGGGGAGTGGTACGTTTTCTGCACTCTGAAGGGACTAAACCTGCGGAGATTATTCGCAGAATGCAGCAGCAGTACGGTGAGAGCTGTCTTAGTGAACGCAAAATTTATGAGTGGATAAATCGCTTTAAAAATGGTCGTGTATCTATCTGCGATGAAGAGCGTGATTCATGATGATCGTCGTGTCAAAATTGATGATATTGCGCATGCGTTGAACATTAGCCACGGTTCAGCAGTTGCAATCATCCACGAATCACTAAATTATCGCAAAGTGTGTGCTCGTTGGGTACCACATCGACTGACAGACCAGCACAAACAGAAACGTTTGGAAATTTCGAAATCACATTTAAGGCGTTTAGAAGAGGAAGGAGAAGAGTTTCTCAGTCGCATAGTAAGCGTTGATGAGACGTGGGTCCATCACTTCGAACCACAGAGTAAGCGGCAGAGTATGGTGTGGAAACATCCATCCTTGCCTACAGCAAAAAAGTTCAAAAGACAAGTTTCTGCAGGAAAGTTGATGATGACAGTGTTTTGGGATATGAAAGGTCCACTTCTAATACATTACACTCCTAAAGGTCAAACAGTGAATAGTGACAGCTACTGTGAGCTACTGCGAGATCTGAAACCCAAAATCAAAACAAAGAGGCGAGGAAAACTTTCAAAAGGTGTGCTTTTGCTTCAGGACAATGCCCGTCCTCATACTGCGGGGAAAACGATTCAGTGCATTCAAGATCTTGGTTTTGAGCTGCTGGAGCATCCGCCGTACAGTCCTGACCTAGCTCCAAGTGATTTTCACCTTTTTGGTCCGATGAAGGAGCACCTGCGTGAATCCAAGTTTTCGTCGGATGACGAGGTTGTGGAGGCGGTGCGCGAGTGGCTGTGCACGATGCCACAAATCTTCTTCCAGGACGGAATTACAAAGTTTGTCAAGAGATGGACCAAGTGCATAGAAGTTGAGGGAGATTATGTAGAGAAATGATGTTACTTGTCATCTTGTTTTCACAATAAAAAGTTCCTTTTTAAAAATTTGCCTTTACTTTTTACTTACCCTCGTACCAACAGATATAACTGAAATATGCTTGAAGTAAATTACTTATATCTCGTTTCCACTGATGTTTGGACTCCGTGATTTATTACTATAGGATGTAAATTCAAAGTCTTACCACGTTCGGACACACTTTTCCGGTTTCAAATTTGCTTTCATAAATCCTCACCCGGAACAAACACATTAGGCCTATTCTTTTTTACTTTTTGTAAGCTATGTAGTGGACACATCCCTTTCTGCCGCCTCACAACGTGGACAGACACGTCCCCTTGTGGACCATTACAAAGATCTTGTATTTAAATTTAAAGCAGTGTTCGTCGATTTTTCTTATTTTTTAAAATACATTATGACGCATCTGTGAACGCAGAACATGGCTGAATGTCTCACGAAACATTCTTTTGGATATATTCCCTTTTTCAAATGGGCGACAGATTAATGCATTATGAAAATTAAGATCCGGGCTATTGAGCCGTGGTCTACTATAGTCATAATTCTGACAGATGTTATTGTCAGACGTTTCGGCCTCACCTCTGGATGCCATCTTCAGTGAAACACGGTTTTTAATACAATTGACACGGTGTTAGCGTCAACTGACAAGGCCTTTACCACAGTACTGTGGTTACTGACGAACACCGTGTCAGTTGTATTAGAAACCTTGTTTCACTGAAGGTGGGCTCCAGAGGTGAGGCTGAAACGTCTGACAACAACATCTGTCAGAATTATGACTATAGTAGACCACGGCCCAACAGTCCGGATCTTAATTTTAATAATTATGAAAATGGGTCTTAGAGGCAATGGCACAGCTTGGAACTCTACAGGCTCTTCCAAGGACCAGCTACTGTGAAAGCAAAGTAATTACACTCGGATGGGTTGGCCATGTTATGAGGACGCATGATGTCGATGACGACCCTACGACTTTTACACGAACTTATATTGGGCTTAGTAAACCAGAGGATATGGCGCCTAGCTACTGAATCCTGTTTCAGGTTAAACTGAGGCAGGAAAGCAATCGCCATTAGATCACGCCTCGTTGACTGCCACACTTAAAAAATAAAAATAAATTTACTGGATCTGTTGTGTAGATTAAAATAATCAACACTATTGTCATCATAATCGTTACACAAAGAAATCGCTTTTCATCTCGTGTTAATCGACCTACTTTTAGCACTAGAAATAATTGTGTTTTATTACAAACCCTATCAGGAACTTTGAATGGCATTAACTTATTATATAATTCTTTATAAGTTTTTCCCAGCTTATCTGTGACAATAATAGAAGTTTTCTAGAAACAAAGGTTATTAAAAAGTTATTATAGTACGTAATCGCGGCGATTATAATTTACTGTGTTAATCAATTAGCACAAAAATCAAGTTAATAATGTATTCATTGTGTGTATGGTCACCAAGTTGCAATGGTTAATCATAATCTGTAATCTGTAATAATGTATGAATAAATCAAGTTTTGAAACGGAGTTAACTAGCTGTCGGTTTTAACTTTCTCTCTGCGTTTCGCAGCTTCTTTGAATAGTCTACAGTGATTTTCATTTGTAAAATAAAATTGGAAAAAGTAAAATTGTAGTAATTCTGCCATCAGACACATTAGTCAGAGCTCATTTCTGTTCCGACTCAGGAAGAAAGAAGGCACAGGATGTTGAATGAATCACTGTGTAGAATTCGCCGCGAAACGTGATGTTTAGATTCTTTCAATGGGAACGTAGAGGTAACAGAAAGCTTCCGGCCTAAGTGAACTGGTTGTCTCGTCATAAGGAAACGCCTGTTAACTAACCGCTTTCATAGAACTGTTTCTATTTTTATCGCAAACCTGTGTATTATGTATTAAGGTAATACCATTAAAATTGTTTGAGAGTTTGAAATTAAATACAATTAATTAGTTCTAGGGCTAAAAATAGGTAGACTGACATGAGACAAATACTGATTTTTTTGTCTAATGATGACGATGGTGACAATAGCGTTGATTAATTTGATCTACACTACAGATCGAGGAAATTTATTTTTATTTTTTATGTGTGGGAGTCAACGAGGCGTGGAGACTAATAAGGATTAGTCGGCCTGCCGCCGCGCAGACCCTTCCGGTCTAGGTAGCTGCCTCAACTTAACCTGAAACAATCTATAGTCTAGAGGTCCAAGGTGCACCTTAAAACAGATGTGCGTTTTTTCGGTCCCCAGGTAGACTCAGCCTGTAGAAATGAGAAGCTGGATGACACTAGAATAATAAAGGGGCGCGACTGAAGCGTGGTGTTGCCCAAACTATCTTCCTCTGTAATGCCAAACGCCTCACATAAGGCAACTTACCTCCTAAACTGCTTAGGCAGTAAAAAAGAAGACTATTATTATTATTATTATTATTAGAAACTTTAAAGATACCTCTACAGTTGCAAGGGTCCAAGCTTCTGATCCACATGTTACCACTGGCCGGTTCAGAGGTCCATTGAGATTCATTTTAGTACGTTTGAAAAATGGACAATACAATTAAATGAACCAAAGAAAGCACACACCACCTTTTCAAAATGCAACGGGACAACACCAACTGAGAGATCAAACAACAAAGCTACCCCGGTAGCCGACTCTATGAAACACTTGGGCATCCACCGAGAGAAACAGCTTACATGGCGCAATCACATTCGGATGAAGAGGAAACAACTGGACACAAGTTTGCAAGCGTTGTTGGCTCCTGGGCAGAAAATCATCACTGTCGATGCGAAATAAGCTGTTGGTTTATAATACCGTCTTCAAGCTTGTGTGTGGGTATACGACTTATAGCTTCGGGGAACTGCTTCCAAATCCAAGATCGCTATAACGGAAAGGTTTCAGACCGAGGTACTGCGTGCCATAAACAAAGCACCGTGATTCGTCATTAACAAAGACACTATAGCGACCTAGAGCTGCCTACAGTCAGTGAAACCATTGGAATGTCAGTGAAAAGATATGTGAAATGGCTTGAAGAATACATAAATCGTCTAGCCATAAATCTGCTACATAACAACCTGCGAGAAAGTGATTAAAATTGACATTACCGCTGGACTTATTTAGACTTTAACACTCTGAATACATTGTACATAATATGTCACGTATAAATACTCATACAGAGAACTAATCATTGGGTATGTCACCCACGTATTCCGCCACCAATTACGCGTATTATTAAGTATTAGCAGACTGCATAAGCAAATATTGCTGAAAATAGGGCGATTTAAGCTTTAAGGTAGTATATGTACATTGGAAATGAGTAAAAAGTTTCTTTTTTAATTAGGTTCAAATTTATGTGAAAATGTTTAGGCCACAGGAGGTCACAGTTCTCCAGGGTGGCTAGGGCTCAGTGTTTTATTTCCTGGTCTTTTTCTTCAACAATTAGTTGCCTTCTTGCGCCACACAAACTTTTAAAGATCTCTTCTTATTTGCTGACTTTATTATCCTGATAAACGTTTGTATTCTGATGTAACGCTAAAAAAAGGTTTAGTAGGTGGGGAGATTATTTTGGATCCGTAGAGGTTCTTGTTGCACGGTAAGCTCGGTTTCCAGCAATTATCGACTCGTTGATTTCGTATGATATCTGGTTTGTATTATACGGATTCGAGCCATACGTTCCCCAAAGGATGGCTACGCGTGAATCACCGTGGGAGAAGATTACAACGGAACGTAGGCTACTTCAACTTTCCCGGCGGTCGACATTGTGGAAAACCTTGGACGGGTCTGCTGTCCAGCGAGTTCGGCCCGCTTGTATGACACACTGACAAAGATAAAGTGAGGAAACAAAGTGTGAACACGACGATAGAACAGCCTAATCAATGAATCGACGGGGTAAACAACACACTTCAAGGTGTTCAACAAACGTCTACGAGACGGACAATGACAGTGACCGACTCGATTCCAGTCCAACCTTATGTTTTCCTTGAAACTAAGCCATAACGCTTGTTATGACCGTGAAAGAAAAATTATGTTTACACCTTATAACATTGTAAGCACCACTGCCTCAGCCACACAGTTGACTGTCGGAAGCCTTTTGCTGTGATAACGTGTTCTCAAAAGTAGCGTACTGCCTATGTACACCAATCAGATTGTACCGTTAGTAAAGATGAGTATCGTGTCGAAACCACGTGGAGCGACGCTGTCACAATCAGTCTCCTTCAATGAATCCGACGGCCCGTCTTGACGTAGTCATTCCCCTATCGATGTAACATTTGTTCTATGACGTGCAGAAACATGTCAACAACGCAACTGTATTCATTAAGATAAAACAAAAGTAGTTACGTCAGGTAACAGTCGCTTTGCTTGGAGACGATAACGGTTTGAATGAATAAACAAACTTTCAGAGGACCCGCAAACGAGCCTTCGAATGAAAAATATATATATTTACGTTTTATTAAGCACAAAAATTACGTATTAGATATCAACCGAGAATATCAACTACGTATTGTTTCCAAAAGAGCCATTACGTTGTAAACTACAGCTACAGGACAAAATTATTGAGCAGGCGTCATCTTTCAGGTATCTTGGCATGCCTGACCTCTTACCATCAAGGTCTACAGGCTCAAGTAAAACATCGAGTGATTAAAGCTTCAAGAATATCAGGTTGCTTCAACAGCGCAATCTGACCAAACCAATTTCTATGAACTGAAGCCAAGGTACTCATGTACAAACAATGGTGCGCCCAATATTGACCTACGCTCCTGTAACGAGAGCTGACACAGCGAAAACAGTAGAAATATTGAATACGACCGAGTCGAAGACCTTAAGAAGGACACTGACCCTGGCACAACTCGATAGGGAGAGAAGTGATAACATAAGGTTCATGCGGGGTTCAAAAAATAAGTGATTGGGTGAAAAGAAGGGTGCCACGCGCAAATGGAGGAGCGACTCGTCAAAATACTTATGAATAATACACCCACCGGTAAGATAAGTAGATGTCGTCCTAAAACAAGATAACGCGACGTTTTGGTAGAAACAGACCCTGGGTCCTACACTAAAGTAGTAGAATAAAGAACATTTTTTAACAACTGTATAAGACAGTTGTTTTTAGGATGTTTATTCTGGTATATGACGGCCTATGAAAATATGGAGGTGGACGGCAACATAATACAGAAAGAGAGAAAATGTACAAAAGTGTAATGAGTAGTAGAAGCAACGAGGAATCAGAGTGTGAAAGAGACATCGGCCGGAGTGAATAGACACCATTTATTCAACCAGCTGTTTTGGTGACATTTTCTGTAAATTTCTACAGCTGCCGTAATTTGTATATTGTGGCATATATACGCGTACAAGCGTAAATCACATTAATTTTATAGGAACTACTTTCTTCTTGTAGGAAATCAAGCAGAAGAAAATGTTGATCAGTTCAAGTACATAGGAAGTCCGCTGTCAAAGGACGCCTAATGCGCCAGTAGAATGAGATTACGGATTGCCATGGCTAAGACTAAAACTCGCTAAGAAGAAATCACTGTTGATCAGCAGTTTGAGCTAGGATTTCCGGAAGAAACTGACTAAGTATTACATTTTAAACGTTGCTCTACGTGCATCGGTAATACGGAGGCTAAACAAAACCGTAAGGAGACGAAATACCTTGAAAGCTTTGCAGTGTATTGCTGAAGAAGAATGTGGGATGTAAAGTGGACAGAGGGGTGACAAATGAAGTGGTCCTAAGAACAGTGGACGAGAAGAGATCAACGGTGAATAGACTTTGTGATAAGAAATCAAACTGGAGAAGAAATGTGAACCTACAATGGTGCAAAATATTTTAATTTTAAAATTCAGTCTTATCCCAGATTAGTATCCGGAGGGGTTTTGGCATCTACTGCGTACACCGGTTGTTATATGGAAAAAAACAGTGCTTTAGATGGTGTATATTAGCAGTGTCACCACGTGCAGCTATTGCCATTAATTCATCTTGTTATTTGAATTAGCAGTCTCTGTAATTCCGACTTTGTCGTGTTTACTTGCAGAACTGCTACTTGTCAGTTCCGGACGAGGCCTTACAGCGTTTCGTGGCTTAGAATTTGGAAATGGTGGAGACACTGAAAGAACTCGTCCGGAACATGACAAGCGGTAGTTCAGCACGTAAAAACGTTGGCAACATGTTGGAATTAAGCCTGTAAAACAAAAAGACATTTGAAGTTTGTTTCACTTCTTAGACTTGTTTTCTCAGAAGTGGTATGAGCATGTTCTTACAAAGGCTCCACACTGTTACAAAATATTCATACAGAAGATGATGAGAAACGTGACAACAGTAAAAAAATCATGAAGTTTGAAGTGAACTGAAAAGACAGGCAGAAACTTTGTGCGGAAACTATATTTTAAACTAAAATTTGTTTTCTATAAGTTAAATAAATATTTTTTGTTCTCATATTAATTTTTCTTACGTATATGTTTATTTAACCTTTCTACGGAGTTATGAAGTTAACTTGAAATGAAATAAATGTAACAAATATTTTAACAAAATTGAAGCAAAAAAGGGCCTATGAAACTGTTTTTTTTTTAAATTTGTATTTTATGAAGTTTCACACAACGTTTAAAATAACGTGCTCACGAAATACAAATGATGTACATTAAGTCATAACATTTCTATGTAAGTTTACAAACTCTGAAAGTCGTTATCTCTAAATATCATTTTTTCAGTTAGGACGTCATACAGTAGGTTACGTTCGGCAGTGGTCTTTGCATCCTTTTTAACTATATTATGCTTTAGCGTTCTGTGATAAGTTCAGCATACCCTTCGAAATTTTTTGTTGTCAACATATCTATCTACGATTTTCTGAGTATCTAAATTATTTACCTGTTCGTATTAAGTTTACATATGAGTTAGAAAGTAATAATTCTCTACAGTTCTTGGATGTGTTAATCATTCGCAATCAGGGTAGTGTGTTTACGGGGCTTACCGCATACGGGACAATATATCCAAAATTTGTCCGACCATCCTGATAGCACAAAAAGAGAGAGTTATTAGAACTTTAAAATCCTGTGTTGACGCCATATGTTCAATGGTGAATATTATAAGAAAGAAATCGATAATATTGTTAGCGACTTTTCGAAGAATGGCTACAGTGAGAGATCTATTAATGACACTCTAGCTATGAGAGAGATCGCTCACGATATAAACAATGAGGCTGTGAAGTGTAGGTTAGTTATTCCGTGTGTTCAGGCCACTTCGAAAAGAATTCGAAGGATCGCAACGAAATATGGACTGCGAACTGCCTTCCATTCCCGTACCACTATATGAAAAGTGCTGTGTACTAACTGCGCCCAAACTACCTTAACTAGAATGTAAAATGTTACATACAGCCTCCCGTGTGAACGTGGATTACGCTATTTTGGCGAAACTTGGAGGTCCTTTTGAGGTACGTCTGGCAGAACACAGAAAGGAAAGACTAACATCTCAATTAGCTGAAGACGTATGGGACAACCAACACAAATCCTGTGGGATCAATTAGGCAGGAAACTAAAACTAATAAACGTAAAATCCTAGAGGCATCTCTTGTGGCTGTAAATGACAATTGTATCAGTCAGCCTAGCAAAGATGTACGCGTATCTAGGACCTGGATCAGGGATTGAAAGATTATGTACGAGGTTTGGTCAAAAAGTTCATGCAGTTCTTGTTTATTTTAAAAATTATGCCTTCATTCATCGACAGTTATACTTAAACTGACCATTTTTTTTTACCTCAAAACGGGACATCGACCTGACTTCGTAATTTTGGGCACAAGCAATAAAAGGCATAATTTAATAAATGTATTTATTTAACTACAAGGTAAAGTTACATCCACTAGAAGTATTGAACATTTTGAACATTTTTAGTTTTCTTATTGAAAATTGAACATTTTTAGTTTTTCTTATATTTTTCGGATGCGCAAATTTGTTTTAATATTGCAGGTGACGATTTTAAATATGTGTGAAACTCTTGGCAAGATTTTCGAACATTAACCTTAATAATTAACATAGCACGGAAACCTGTAATTGAGTTTTCTCTTGTGTCCACAACTTGTTCATCAAAGAAAATACGCGTTCAACCGGCGCATTTGTACTAGGAAGACACAAAATATATTCAATTATAATCTGAAAGGTGGCATGGTTAAGTTTATTGCTTTGAAAATGTTTGAATAATTCCACCCAACGATTTTCTGTAGGAACGTTTTGTTCATTCCATTCGGCAACTTTCTGTGGTGTTACATAGTTAGAAATGAGCGAATATTCATCAAATACTTCCGTGTCTTTATTACAATCTATATGTCCTTTTTCAATCAAGATATCTAGCACTCTTTGAACATCTGACTATTGTGGTACTTTTGTTAAATTTGCCCAATCAAAATCGTCTAACTCTTTCGTAAAATCGGTCCACTGCTCCAAATATTCTCGACTAGTTTTATAAAATTCTGTGGCCTTAGTTTTCACAAAGTTCTCGTCAGTATCTGTGTAGCCGCTTTCCTTCAATTTCACCAATAAACCACGGACTGCATGTGGAAGAAACTGAGCTGTCTCTTTCTGAGACAAATTGTCTTTTAGTTTATTGATTTCACTTGCAGCTTCAATTCCCGAAATATTTTGACCTTCGATCTTTAACACAGCTTGATGAAAACTTGAAGACTGGGCGTGTATAAAATAAAGCCACAATTCTGAGCTAGGATTTTCAAAAAAGTTTTTCATAATAGCAGGGCATTTTTCGATACTCAAGAAATAATCCTTCAGCGGCTGATACATTTTTAACACTCTTTCAACGGCTGGCATCAACGCAAGCCATCTGGTTTTGCTATAGCCTAGCAACTGCTTGTATTCTGTCTCAGACTGTTCACAGAATTCTTTAAGAGTTTCCACTCTAACTGTATAAATGTACAAAAATGAATACAACTTCAAAGTCTACAGGTAAACAATCAGCAGCTGATTTCATTGCGTTGTGTATTATATGAGCTCCGCATCCAACACCTATAATAGTTTTTTGGAGATGTGCTTTTAATTTTGCATAAACATTGTTGACTCCTCGCCTGGCTGAACCCCCAAAGTTACAGTTGGTGTTGTCGCCACAAAACGCCACAACTTTCTCTGTTAAGTTATTTTCTGATAAGACTTTGCTTAAATAATTTACAATGATGTCCGATGTTTCTCCTGGTTGGTCTTGGATATCTAAAAGTTTTACTTGTATTCCTTCGCACGGAAGAAAAGAGTCCAGAGTCCAGTCCAGAGTTGAACGGAGCAGCAGCTAGTCGTGCTCCGGTGGTCGCAGTGTCCGGGTGATACCCGATGACTGCATGTTGCCTTGCTGTTACCTTGGCTAGCGATCTCGCGCTTTGAAAGGAATGGGACCTCCATCAATTTTATTTTGGAGGGACAGGATGTTATGAGTTTACTTGGACCCTGGGACCTCGAAGAGACCCGTGACGGCAGAATGGGGGAGACCTCGAAGACCTTTCGCGTGAGAAGCAGGAATGACCCTCCCACAACGGGTAGGGCGCCCCTAGCCGCTCAGGAAAAGTCGCCGAGGGCTGCCAGGCGGCAATGTCGGCGCACGGGAGAGAGCGTAGGAGGAGGCAGCGTCCACCAGAGGTGGCACTAGGCACACCTAGGGCGAGCGCAGACCCCCCTCTAGTCTGTCGCCGAGCGCCAGCACGGACATGAGAAAGAAGGAAGGAGGAGGAGCGTGAAAATTCTCAAGGTCGGGGGGATGGGGCAGATGTTCTGTAAGTGCTTATGGGGGGTCGTCGAGCAACGCTCGGGGGCGTTTGTGGCGTCTAGGTGGTGGGCCGACGTCTGTGCTTAGTCGACGGATGTGAGGATGGGTCGAGACATAGGCTCGGGAGAATAGTTTGAGGGCTAGGGACCGAACGAATTCGGTAAGTGAAGGAACCTTCAACCCTCGCCTGATGGCATCATTTCTGACAAACCAGGGAGAGTTGGAGATGTAGCGGAGGGTTCGGGATTGGAAAGCTTCCAACCGGGCGACAACGGATGGGCTGAGTAGTACCCAAAAGGCGGGGGCTGCGTAAGTCAGGATTGCCCTAAGAAAGAGCAAGTAGATGGTGAGTTTAGTGCGCACAGGCACTGAACCCCGATGAGAGAGAAAGGGAAATAGTTTGGCTCTGACGCCTCTGGCGCGCTGGAGACTCAGAGAGACATGAGGTGCAAAGCTTAGGCGTCGGTCAAGAGTGACGCCCAAGTACTTTACAGTCCGTTTCCACTCGATTGGGCTCCCTTCAAGGGAGAGGGACTGGCAGCGGGAAGTTAATTTACGAGAAAAGGCGATCGCCTCGGATTTCTCCGCATTGACCGCCATCCTCCACTTCCTTAGCCAGTCCGGAAGTACGGCGAGCTGACGTTGCACCAGGCCAGCTGCGAAATCAAGACTCGCAGAGCTGGCGTGGTACATAGCGTCATCCGCATAGAGCGAGAGAGTGACTCCAGGCTGAACAGGCAGGTCGTTCGTGTACACGAGGTACAGAACGGGGCCAAGGACAGATCCCTGAGGTACGCCTGCGGCGACTGGTCGGACGGATGAGTACGACCCTTCGACGCATACCCTAAAGATACGATCGCACAAGTACGATCGGAGAAAATGAACGAATGAGGCAGGGAGTGGGGAGTGGGCCAGTTTGTAGAGAAGGCCTTCGTGCCAGACTCGATCGAAGGCCTTACTCACGTCGAGCAAGACAGCGACGGAGGACAGATGCTTGTTGTAGGCGTCCGTCAAATGGGTAACAACCCGGACGAGTTGAAGGGTCGTCGAGTGCTCTCTGCGAAAGCCGAACTGCTCCTGCCGAATGAAACCATCCAGCAGAGGCGCGTACCGACCGTGCAGGAGGCGCTCGAGTACCTTCGATATGACTGGCAACAGTGAGATGGGTCGATGGTTTGAGGGGTCAATACGCAGCTTGCGAGGCTTGGGGATCATGATGATTTTCGCACGCTTCCACAGGCTGGGGAAGTAATGAAGCCGGAGACATCCATTGAACAGCTCGTGGACCAAGTTGATGAGGCTAGGGGGAGCGTGTTGTAGCGCCGCCGCTCCGATACGATCATCGCCGGGCGCCCTCTTAGGGCGAAGTCGACCAATAGCCGAGACAACATCGGCCCGGTCGAACGGGTCAGGGATGTCAGCTGGAGGGCGGGAAAAATATCCAGATAGGAAGTCTGCGACCTCGGCCGAGTGGACGGGGTCGCAGACGCCTCCGTGGACGGTGAATTGCTCCTCCATGGTTGCGGCAAAGACTTCAGCTTTGCCGGCCGCGGAGTACACAATGCCGTCCGGTGATCTGAGGGGATGGCGGGTCCTTTTGTCGCCAGTAAGTCGACTCGCAGCCTGCCAGACAGACTCGGGCCGGACTTCAAGAGACTCGAGATACGAGTCCCAACGATGTGCAGTGGCATCAAGCAGAAGCTGCTTGACAAGGTCAGATTGGGCGTTGAGCCTGCGTTTGATAGCAGGATCCCGGGTTTGTTGCCATCTCCGGCGGAGTTGGCGCCGAGTTTGGATGGCGAGGAGCACCTCTTCAGGTAATTGAGACCGGCGATTTGTCTCCGGGACAAGATAGGTGTGTGTGTCCATAGCGGACGTAACGACTTCTTGAAGATAGTCGGCCATACGGTCCGCATCAGCCGTAGAGGCGATGGGGGCCGGGGGGTCAGATGGCACTGTGCGTTGGAGTTCGTCATGATAGGAGCGCCAGTTGACTCTCCGTGGACGAGAGGGGGGTTGGAGAGGTGTGTCCAACAGGGGACGAACAGTGATAAGTACCGGGTCGTGGTCGGACGAGAGGTCCGATACAGCACTGACAGTGATAGGAATGGCCAGGTCCTTGACAATGACAATGTCAAGGACATCCGGAAGGCCCCTAGTGGGCACGTGGGTCGGTGAGTCAGGACCAATAACTGAGACCTGCAGATGACGCTGAACGTAGCTGTAGAGCGAGCGGCCACGCGGGTTCGTGACACGGCTGTTCCAAGAGGGATGCTTGGAGTTGAAGTCTCCGGCAGCTATAGTAGGTAGTTCGTGGTCGAGGAGGGCGTCCCACTCCTCAGGCGGCGGAGGCCCTCCGGGCCCGGGAGGAAGGTACGCCGAAATTAGGCGAACCTCCCGATCCCCGATCCAGAGGGCCACCGCCGTCGTCTCCAAATACCTAGTATCTGGAGGGGGTAAGAGACGATGGGCAATGCGCCTGTGGACGAGAATAGCAGTACCCCCGCTGGGACGAGCGGGGGGTTGTAGCCGGGGCCTATCCGTGCGATATGTAGTGTACGCCGGAAGCTGAAAGGAAGCAGCAGGGGTAAGGAAAGTTTCGGAGAGGAGGATGACATCGAGGTCATATTCAGTGGCAAAGTTAGCCAATTCGGCTCGGCGAGACGGAACACCACACGTGTTCCATGCCACCAGCCGAAGAGGCCTAGACATTGAGAGGCAGGAGAGTCATGAGAGAGGTAAGAATGGTGACTAGCAGAGACTGGACGTCCTTGGCAGCCAAGATTTGGGGGATGAGGGTCTCAACCCAGACACGCAAACGATCAGCAAAGGTCGGATCCGAGGACCCTTCCTCCGCCGATGGCGCCTGCGGCGTGGGCGGGGGCACTCGATACATGATACCATTATCGGGCCGAGGTGTAGTTGTAGGCTGCCGAGGCTCTTGGGGAGCTGGGGCAGATGCTGACTTAGTTGCAGCGGGCTTGTGCTGCGTGAGGATGGTGGTCGATGAGTTTTTCTTCTTTGGCGCGGGTTGCTTTCGCGACGAGGCCAAAGGAGGGAAAGATGCATCGGAGGCGGCGGCTGCCGCGTAACTGAGCGCTCCGGCAGGCGCTGGGCAGGTCGGGGGGACTACAGCGGCTGCAGGCGCAGACGAGGTAGCCGGAACTGGGGCCGCCGGGGCGGCAGATGCAGGGGCTGAGGGTTTCTTGGGGGCAGGTGGGATAGGCTTTTGGGCCTTGGTGATGCGCTTGAGGGCGTCATGATAGTGCTTGCACTGGCGAGAGCTTGCCGGGTGTGGTTCGCGACAGTTTGCACACGTGGCAGTGGCGGTGCGTTCACGAGGACAATCGCCCTTGTGATGACCTTCACCACAACGAATGCAGCGTGTCGGGTAATGGCAATAGATACTGCTGTGTCCGTACCTCTGGCAGTTGTAGCACTGCTTGGGTCCGGGTCGGGACTCGAAAGCTGAAACTTTTACCCGGAGGTAAAAGAGAGAGTCTACTTGGTAAATGGCTTGGAAATTCCCTACCTTGAGGATTTTCACAAGGAAGGCATTTCTGGGAATGCGTCTGCCGGGGGAGAAGAGAGGAGTTACAGAGCTGACAGTAAAGCCCAAAAGTTCAAGGGCGTGCGAGATTGTAGGCTCGGGAACATCGGCGGGGATGCCGACGATCTCGACCTTGAGTTCCCTCTCCTCCGGCAGGGCGTAGGTGTAGTAAGGGATACCACGATCAGTCAGCAGCTTCTGGGCGAGCCGGAAACTGTCGATGGTCGTGGTCTCAATTCTGACGGAGCGGCCACCCTGACAAACTGCAGTCAGGGTATTCGCAGGAGCGGCCCGGTGAAGTCGCCGCATGACCTTATCCCAGTCAGTAGGCCGGTCAAAGATCAGAGGCGGCAACCGCCGAGTCGGGGTAGGTGGTGAGGTGGCCGTAGCGGGTCTATCCGTGGCAGGACCCAGCTGGGAAGACCGCCCGGACCCCGCGGAGTCGCCACTGTTTCGCCGTTTCCGGCTACTCACAGTTTGCCACTCCTCAGTGTCCATGGCACTCGTCCCAGCAGACACTGTCTCGGTTTCGGTTGGTAGAGGTTGCGCCAAAGCGCCAGGTGGGATTTCGTGGCCCTGAGAAGGACCGACGGGAAGGTTGGTTGCGGCCATCGGCGAGGTTAACCTACGCCTAGGCTGGTGAGACTTTACGGATCGCTAGCTGGGTAGTGAGGTATACTACTTAATAGCTACAACACTTACCAGGCAACAGACAGCAGCGGAGAACACCAAAACACCACTAACACCAGAAACTCGAGTTCACCACTGCCCGCACAATTGTAACACACAGCACTAATGATGTTAAACACTATGTGAAAGTTTGAGTGAAATATACTGAATAATAACTGAGATAGAGAGCTCCAGACAAGCTGGAGCCAGCGTTGCACAATGGAAAATTCCACTTGTGTAGAGAAACAAACGAACGCAGCCTACCCTGGCAACAGCTCTAGGTAGACTACGGAAGAAAAAACCGCACCAAAACAGGAAATATCTTCTTGTTACCATGATTGGACACGTCGGTTGAAATTGCAACACAATTTGTTTTACTTAGGTCATTTTGTAAATCGTCTATCGCCGTACGCGCTAATACATTCACTACTATAGCTTCAGTTTTCGTACGCGCGCAACTGAATTTTGGTTCAAAACAAGACTGTATTAATTTCGATGCACAGTCGTTTGATCGAAAACTGTGATTTTCCTGTATTGTGTGATAAGCCGACACGCCTTCTGCAGCGGCCGCGTCCAAATCCTTAGACGTAGGCGTGTCAGATTTCTTGACAAAAGTTAACATCGAAGAACTCGAAGCAGCGGCCCAATCAGCATTTTTATGTTTTTCAGACTTTAAATGTTGTTCAATGTCACTGTTACCGCCATGAGAAACACTAAATTCAGTACACTTGTCACACCTCACATCTGCTGATGAAATTTTTTGTTTTATAAACGGATATTTCGTTTGTAAATTTACATTAAACGTGCACTTGCGTTTCGGCATTTTATTGTAATATACTGCCCAAACAAAAACTTTGTTATTACACTTCAAAATGCAAAAAACTACGTGATAATTAGCGAAAGTAATCGTCAATTGAAAGAGTAAACAAAACAGTGCGGGGCGGTCGCGCTAGGCACTGCGATAATTCATGTGGCATGCGATGAATCATGCCCCCCGTCCGCGCCATCATCATCCCCGCGCGCGCCGCCCCGTTCCATTCCTCGTTCGTTCGGTGAGATTGCCGCCAAAATTTGTATGTAATTTATAACTTTTTGCGCCGGTCAACTGTCGCTGTTTACAATTTTCTGGAAACGGGACATTTTTACGTCCCCGACATGTTCTTGGGGACACCGGGACAGAGTAGTTGAAAGCGGGACAGTCCCGTTCAAAACGGGACGTATGGTCACTTTAGTTATACTATCCCCTTCAAAGCAGTCTCAGTCAAATGTAACACGATTAAGCCAGTCTTGCAGTCTTCAAAATATTTAAATCACGCACTTTTTGGTACAGCATTGAGATTGCATAGCGATTTTCGTTTTACGTCTTCAACGGTCGTGAAACGTTGTCCTTTCGTGGAAATTATCACTATTGTGAGGAGAAAAGTTCGCGTTGGGACATCAGGTGAATACGACAGTTGCCGTGTCATCACTATGACGTTTTCTTTTGCTTAGCCTGGGAAAATTCTTAACAAGCAACGACATTCGTGCAGGCGCATTATCGGGGTGCAATTTTCATAAATTATTTTTCTGTAAATCTGGCCGTTTTCTACGAATAGCTTCATAGAAATGTCTGAATAGTGATCTTTATTTACCACTGCGCCTAGCGAAGAAATTTCGTGGAACACAAAAACATAATCTTCATCTGACAACCATGATCTTCAACTCATTTACGGCAGTCTTTTAAGCTTGTAAACGGCATGTTCACTCACAGGACTCTCGCCCAAACCCTTCTGAACATGTTTACAAGGACAGAGCAGTTTATCTCACAATTTACATAAAATTTAATCCATGTTCTTAAATCTTGGATGACAAAAAAATCGCCTAATACACCTAAGGACGACTTACTCAATTAGCTGTGAAATCTAAACTATGCATCAAATTGGGATAAAAAATTTTAGAAGACTGTCACTAACATGTGTAGCCTACCAGCATCACATAAAAACAACGTTTTAAACGAACACTCGTAGCGGTGGAAATTGCAAAATTGCACGAACTTTTTGATGAAACCTCATATGTCGTGGGGGGCGGGATTAGCTGTGGGTGGGCCCAGGGAGCTAGTTGTGTATTTAAACAGAGCGTTGCTTGTCTCTGACGTTATTTCTCCCCCGCCTTCTCAGTTAACTGGTTGGCGGTTGTCCATTCCTGATATTAGGCACCAGTCGAAGAACCAGACCTAAGTATATCTACAGGCAGCCATTGAGCTCGACTCAGATGCTGCAGTCATGCACCGGGTGCAAAGACGCCCCGCTACTACAATGCTACGCTATGCTACGCTCTCTGACGTTGTTCGTTGTGTGAACTTGCGTCAGCGTGGTTTTGCTTCCCGGTTCTGTTCAGAGGACTTGCAGGGTTAGCAGCTGTTCATTTTTATACAGTTTTTCAGTAGTTGTGTTTAACTTTGTAGCTGGTGGTGGCGGTTTATTCATATATGACTGTTCACGCTTGTTTGTGAATGAGTCTCGCTGAGACCTAAGATTGTATTTAATGTATTAGTTTAATTTACACATGAAGACATACTTTTAGTGGTTGTCGAAACGTTGTGTGGTAAATTTTAACCATGGTAATACTCCGATAACTAAACCACTGTGATAACCTCTATCTGTGTCTCTAACTGAAACTTATAAAAAAAAAACAGAATCGGCTAATTGTGTGGCGATATATTGCCGACCCTGGTTTTTTTACGTATGCAAGACGGCACGGTATGCGGAAGTAGTGTTAATGCGCGCGCGTGCGCGTCCCACCAGAATGGGACTACTGACGACAAGACGCTACATAAATTATTTATACACTTTATGTGCATACATATACTGATGACGGGTACGTGATGTGGTTGACATTATCCAGACGCAGACGAAATCGGACCGATTGGTCCGCGCGCGCGCGCGCGCGCGCTGATAATGCAGGTTTAGTGCTAATGACTGTTTATTAAATGTTATTGTTAATTAATGTACAACGACGCATCTGCGGTTATCAGTGGCATTATTCGATTACTTTACTGTCTCCAGTAGACACGGCGGTTACCGTCGCCATGCGTTTGCGGTCATGTTTACTAGTGGTAAAGTCGCATTCACGTTTTAAATACAGATAAACTGCTCCACAGTTTCCAGACCTTATTCGGAGGCTGCTTTTGGTACTACAAGTATTTTAATATGATTTATAGAAATCTTTGGTTACAATTCATAGAAGTCTTAGAAATAAAACAAGACACAGCACAAGGATTAAATTTTTTTAAGACAATAATTGCAATACCCACATTGAATAACGCGAGTGAGGCGTGGATCATGACAAAAAAGGAATGCGGCAAGATTCAAAGTGCTGAAATGCAGTTTCTTCGAAATACTTTAATTTAAGATTCATTTTAATTAACTATTAACGTAAGTTTTTGAATATAAATACTTTAAATTATACATTGCAAGATGAAATAAGGAATGAGGATATCAGAGCAGAACTCAAAGTAAAGGACATAAATGAAATTATTTCAATTTACAGAAGACAATGGTGGGATCGTCTGCAAAGGATGACAGAGGATCGAATGCCGAAAGCAGCAGGTTTATATAACCTAATCCTTGAAGAAGAAGAAGAAGAAGGAGGAGGAGGAGGAGGAGGAGGAGGAGGAGGAGGAGAAGGAGGAGAAGAAGAAGAAGAAGAAGAAGAAGAAGAAGAAGAAGAAGAAGAAGAAGAAGAAGAAGAAGAAGAAGAAGAAGAAGACAAACTGCTCCAGACAACGGAGCTTACGAGCGAGGGCCAGTTGGAAAGTTCGCGGAGCGACATCTATAGCTTGGCGATGGAACTAAAACGTTTCGTATGTTACAAGATTCATACTTCGTGAAACACCTGCTAATTTCCAAATCTGTTCATCAATTTATTCACTGTGTACATGTTATGTACATGTAACGCGTGTCTTGAAAAGTGGACAATTCCCGCAGTGGTCGGCCAACAATTACAAAAACTCCAAAGCTGCACCAACCGTGTACAAAGTTTTTTCATCCCGTGTTCTTGAATTAAAACGTGATACACATACTCATGTGAGACATCTAAGACTTGTGTATAATTTTAACAAAGCATCCCAGAAATATAACATGAAGATAGCGGAAGAGAAAGTAAAATCAATTACAATTTCACATTACCCATTGAGGTGTAAGCTTGTGATAAATGACAGAATAATAGAACAAGAATAGTAATAGTAGACCTATATAATAATAATAATAATAATAATAGAATAATAATGCAGATAGACTACTCAGGAACAAGGTTTACAAGTAACAATAGGGCAGATGAAGAAATAGAACATCAATTGACGAAAGCAAGAAGAATTGCTGGATGCATGAATAACCTTATATGGAATAATAAATACCTCACACAAGAAGCAAACACTTGGGGTTACAAAAGCCCAATACGTTGAGTAATACCTTATGCATCAGAGACCAAGCCAGATACAGCAACAACTCAAAGAAAACGACAAACTATAGAAATGACTATATTACGGAAGGGAGTACTAGGAAAGACAAGGTACGAAAGGTTGCCAACCAATAGTATAAGAGAAAAGAGAAACGTGTAATGTAACAGATATTGATTCTTGGATTGCGGAAAGAAGAAGGATATGGAATGAACACATATCAAGAATGAATGACAGAAGGCTAGTGGAAAAAGGCAAGAGACAGCCAACCAAACAAGAGGAGCATTGGTCGGCCAAGGAAGAGGTGGAGTGACAGCATGTAGGACCGTTGTAATAGAACAGGACAGAGTCCTAACAAGGAAATTAAAGGAGGAGGAAGAAGAGGAGGAGAAGAAGAAAGAGAAGAAAGAGAAGAAGAAGAAGAAGAAGAAGAAGAAGAAGAAGAAGAAGAAGAAGAAGAATATGTGAGACGTCCATTATCTCTAAAGTGTCAAGTGTCCGTTGCAATCGCCGCCGGTCTTCCAACACCGTGTATGAAATTTTTAAAAGATTTTTAAATGATATTTGCAGTGGTTGCACTTTTTGGGGCGTCCACTGCAGGCATCGTCTTCAATGCTCGCACGGCCACGTTTAAATTCGAGTGCCCAGTTACAAATCATTGTTACTGCAGGCGCGGTATCTCATAACCCCACATTCACCACTTCGTCGTGAATTTTCATTGGCCTTTCACCAATGATATTCCATTGAATTTCCACCTTTTTCAACAAACAATTCAATCGCAGCACGATGTTTGATTTTGTCCATTTTTCAAAAATTCGCGTGACACGTAATTTTCAAACAGCTGGTAAACAATAAATTGGCAAACAGGTTTGAAAATTAACAGGTGTCTACACGAAATATGAGTCTTACAACACACGAAAACTTTTACTTCTACCGCTACGCTAAAGATGGTCGTTCCGCGAACATTTCAACTTACCTTCGTAAACTACTGTGACGTAACCAAACCAAACCGCCGCAGTCGTTTCTTTGCCTCTCCAACCAGTCTCTTTCATTGTCGTCTGTCACAGACACAGTTAACCTTTATCTTCTTCTTCTTCACCTGGTCACATCATCACTGAATTTCGGTCTCCGTCTAGATCCGTTTCCACGTGGTTTGTCCTTTCAAATAATTTTATTTATTCTTTCTCTGTCACCTCTCCATATCACAGGCTCTCAATCTCATGCTCTTTGCTATTTGCTAACACGATAATATCTGGGTCTTTTATAATTCCCTTAGCTCTTCGTTCTTGTAGTTTTTTTTTTAAATTGAATTTTAACTGTATTACAATCTACCCAGATATGTATGCAATTATTCATTGCCATGTATTTGAAAAAGACGTGCAGGATGTGGTTCCAGTAAACCACCTCCATTACAAAGAAGTTCTACAACAAATAGGCCTACACTTTACAGATTACAGATTGTTTTGAAATAGTCATCACAACATAGTTAAATCTGGTTTTTAAACGTTTCGATCTAAGCACGTGATCACCGCTAGACTGAAGCGCCTTGGCGATGACGTTGGGACTGGCGCTTCGTCACTTTATCTCTTCTCTGACTAAACTGTATTACAATCTACCCAGACATGTAAGCAATATTTCATTGCCATATATTTGAAAAATGACGTGCATGTACAAACTTTTTTTAAAGTTTGTAATGAAAACTTAAATTTATTGTTAAATTTTGTTTACTTTAAATCGACAATTTTTATTTTAGATATTAATGGGAGATCATAGGTAGTTGGCTAGTTGTTAAGTAGTAACTACCATGTACATGGAGCTACATGGTAGCGTACTGGCGTAAGACGGTAAAACTAAAAATAGAACAAAACCGTTTCATAGGAAATCGTTCCGTGGGTTTCAACAGTTTCAAAGTTAGCTTATGAACGTACGGAATAAAGGTTTACCCTTTACGTTAGTCGTATTTGGTTTTCATTCAGATTTAGTTTTATGCCTTTTACAGTTATTTTTATTATACTTTTAGCGTTTTTCTCTTTTAACTGTGATAGTGTTACAATATAATTTAAATAGTTTATATTTGAATTTTTAATATCATCGGCATCGTTCATAATTATCCACCCGTTAATTATGCTCCATACCAAAAGTGAATTATGGAAACATTTTGTCAAAAATAGTGACAATAAAACTGGAGTTTCCAACATCGGCTTGAAAACATCGATGTCTTCACTCTTACAACATCCATGTTTTAAAACTGACGTTTCTCTAACACCGATGTGCTCTTCTCGATGTTATCATTGGTGCTCAGCCCTACTGTATAGTACGGGTAGCCTTATTGCAGTTAACTAACCAAGTGTCTTTACTCAAACTAAACAAATTGTACGCGGACAAATTGGACTGACTACATCTCGTACTGCTTGCTGTGAATTAGTCAAAACACACACACACAGACTATGGGTTCATACTAATGATTATTTATTACATGATGATGAATAATAATTAACGTTCGCAGCCTGCGGTTACCAGCGGCATTGTACGCTTACTTTATTATCTTCTGCACATATTGCGGTTATGTTTACAGTGGTAAATCCTCTCTCATGTTTTGCATACTTATAAACAGCTCTCTCACCACGTATTTACTGTGTATCCGGACATAAATACGAAGACTTGTATGCGACGACAGGTCTGTGATTATATAACTTTAGTAAATCATCGTACAGGAACAAACGGTTTTTGCATCGCAAGTCGTTTCGTTCTATGTCGATGCAATGAACGATCTTGCAGAAGAAACCTATGAAAACGTGTTTCACAGATCACTAAGTAACGTACAGTAGACTTCACTTTGTTTGTTTAACGGAATGCGCATCTGCTTTAGTCCTCTTTTACTTTCATCACATTACAAAATCCTGTCTACTTCCTACCACCTCTCGGCTAGATAAAACAGACGCGGGTGTCTGAAGTTTCGTCTTTGATTCGTAATCAGTCGCATATGTAGTTCAAAGTTACGTTTACGCGTTTTCAAACTACATCTCGAAACACAGAAGGACTTGTGTTTTAAATAGCTGTAGCGGTTCGATCTGTTTTTAAATTTTATGTAAATATAAGGTGTTCAATTAATTTTTTGTATCTTCATTATTATAGTCTACTGACATAATAAAGATTGTACCGGACGAAGTAAGATATGTGAAATGTGTAAATTACCTCTTTTTACTTGTTTACAATTAAATACTGCCTGAATGCGCCGGTAGTTTGATTGGGGCTCTCAGGCGCTTTGAGCTGGAAACCACTGGCGCTATTAGGCTATAACGTTTAAGATAGGCAGAGCGAATGAGTTATACCAGAATACCCCCCCCCCCAAATAATGGAGGAACAGATAGCGGATAACAGACGAAAGGGAAGACCAAGAACCCAGTGGCAGAATAACGATCATGAGATTCAGTGTATTTCTCGGCGGGGGGGGGGGGGAGGGGGGAGAAACTGGCACGCGGCCGCAAGACGTAGGGACCGTTGGAGATAAAGGTTTAAGGAATTTATAGTTCAGTACGTGCTATAGTACACAAAAAGAAGTTCACTGAAGCTGCCTGATCCCTGGTAACCAAGAAATATACTATACCGAATGATGCTTCGCTGTCTACACGGGCTTGAAGACGAATACTCTAGAGAAAAAAAATTGACATTTTTATTAAAAAAAAACCGCCTCAGTAGACCAGTGGGTATGGCACCTGGCTACTAATCTAGAGGTCCCGGCCCGCAAGGTGCGTTTTTCAGCCCCCAGGTCGACTCAGCCTGTTGAAAATGAGTATCTGGGGTAACATGCTGGGGATAATAATGGGCGGCTGAAGCGTAGTGCTGGCCACACTGCCTTCCTTGTATGCCGTACGGCTCAGATAAGGCAGCCTACTCTACCTACTCCTAAGCTACTTCGGTGGTACACATGGGAGCCATTATTATTTAAAAAAAAAAAATTGAACAAAGAATTAACTAGAAAAACAAGTTTTATATAAATTTCATATATTTTGTTTTTTGTGCACAATGTTTTATTTACAATTGCCCGTTTTTTCCTGAAGAACGTAGTAGCATAAGCAGCTTCACGAAAGTTCTCTTAAACTAGTTTTTCTGTGCACATTTTTTGCTTCAACGAACAAACAGATTTTTATATCAAATAGGCCCAATATTCCGAATAATTAGCCATATCAGTCGTAATTAACCTTTGGTTTTGTACGCACTTTTCTTGCAAACTATTCTTTTTTTTTAATCTAGTCGGAAATTTGCATAAATAGCGATACTAATCACAACTAAGCGTTAACTTTTTTCCTGTACACATCAATTTTTTTGTAGGCCGGCAAAAAAAGAATTATTTATTGAAATCACTGGTTTGTTTCAATGTTACACAGAAACTGGACGACTCTGTCAAACAGTTTTGATAGAATGACAAGCTGTGCTGCTGTATGTGTAAACACACGTGTTTACGCGAGAAAAACTGAGGTTTTCGCTACAGCTTACCTTGCAGGGGAGTTTAAGAGTCCTATACTGCCCATGTTAAATTGGCAGGTTTTAGGTACATTTTTTTCACAAACGTTTTAAGCTAGAAGATTGAAATTTTGTATGCTTGTTTACTCGTATTATTTGTATTCGCTGTAGTAAAATTATTCTGATACATAAAATAATAAAAACGTTATAAATTTTTACTTTTCAAATCTTTTTTTTGTTTATATTAAATTTCTGACATAAATATTTATTTGAACAAACATTTCTTCACCTAATTAAAATATTTTACTACAGTAGCTTGAGAAGATTACGTATAATATTCAGTAAAAATTTCAACATAATATCTTCATTGGTTCATGAGATAAATGTACCGTAGTGTTAAAAATACAAGGTTTTCGGAAAATCAAGAAAAACAAAGTAGTATACATTTTGTGTGGTTTTACTTCAGTTTACATGCCTTTAAAATGCACCTGGATTGTAGTGGCTGTCTCTGTCTTCCTCAGTTTCAAGTGTTCTCCTTTTCTTGTTAATCCTTGCTTCCTTGGTCATTTCCTTTGCTGATAACTCCACTTTCCGCAACCACTCCTGGTCAGCCTTCTTGAGTGGTTTGAGTGTGTTTACACCATAATCCGTAAAGCCCAGCTGCTTTAACACTTCCAATCGCCCAATATTTCCATCATTAAATGTAATAAGCGTCATAACCCCAACCTCCAATGTTTTCTCCCAACAAATAAATTTCTTGGCACCCTAGTCCACAGTACATTGTTGAACGACTCGTTCACGTTTTGCGTTTTCATATGAAGGCACTTTTTCAGTAGGTCTGGATTGGCCAATGCTCTAAATGTTGGTTTTGTGGCCTCCATTATAATATATACTATAATACATGTAACAATAATTTGTATAAAATTAGCTAGGTATGATAATAAAAGCTCGGCGCAGAACGGAGGTAGGTGTTTGTGGAAGAGCAGCAGGTTCCACTGTGAGCTCGTGCACGGTTGAATGTGGAGCGTGAATATTTGAAAATTGCACGTGCTGCTTTCACAGCTATGTGTCATCACTTGAAGGTAAAACAAAGAAAAATTTATAAAAAAACGTCATCACATAGGGTGACACCAGTACTGAAAAATTCGGGAATTATATGACAAAAATAATGTTTTAAGTGAACTGCTTATTGGCAATAATGGACAGTTTGAAAATTTTTGTCGTATGTCGTCGGAAGATTTTGAACACCTGCGTTTAGGTTTTTTATGAACATGTTTTTTTATTTTTTTATATAATAATATAAAATCCGGTTTTTCTCGGTACAGATCAATCACTTTTTCGATCTCTTGATGTTCCACTCGAAACTCATTTTCAACTTAAATCAAGAAAAAATATACTAAAATCACAGTCAACTAAAATAAGTCAGTACCGCTCAGATTCAGTAAAGGAGAAACATTGTCCAAATAGAACGCACACGAACGAACAGTTTCCTTTGATGTACCGACATTGTCTGGATCACGTTCGTTGGCGCTTGAAGTTGCACAGTATGGCGCAGTTTGCCGTCAGAACAGAAAGTGCCGGGCCACTTTGTTTGGTTTGGCGCAGCGCAGCGCGGCCGGATCGATGCGCTGTCACGCCGAGGTTAATGATTTCCTCAAGGAGGCACTTGGACACCTAGCGGATTTCCGTGCTCAGGACGCCGTTGAGAAGCCGACGGGGTTCGGGCGGGTACATACTACTGAAAACTATTCAATATGTTTTGGGTGAACCGGCTTACCGCTGCGTAGTTCCCTTAAGGATTCGCACGGAGGAGCTTAGGAGCCGTAGTGACGTGGAAGGTAGGCGCAGCTGCTGTAAAGCGTCGGCCGGATCGATGCGCTATCACGCCGACGCGGATGACTCTCGCAAAGTGACACTTGCGAACCTCGCGTTTCTTGTGCTCAGGACGCCGCCGTTGAGCAGCAGGTATCATCAGGAACGGCAAAAATAAATTCATACTAAACGAGAAGCGTGAAGAAATTGCATAATATAGAAAAGTAAGATGTTTAGAGGTGATTAAAGTTCTGTAGGTCTACAATCAACAACAATATATAAATCAACACGTGTAAATGTACAGTATTAAATACATTTTTCAAGCGCGTTGATTATCCATTTGTATATATAATTATTTATTGTTATGGCACAAAGTACAGCTTCGTAGACAGAGTTAAGTACATACACTTGAAACAAACCCACGGTCTTCACTCTCGGCCGTGTAAATTAGCACTTTAGAAAGGTGCAAGTTTCTAACATACAATTGCTATTTTTGAATAACATTTAAAGTTCTTTTCCCATCTTAGGTAGTTTCCAAACTTTACGATCTTTCCAATCATCTTCCTTTAGGTTTTTCTGTGTTAATGGATTCTTTACAGCTTCCATCCAAGTCCCTGTTTTTCTTCATTCAGGAGGGCTCTATTCTAGTAATTTGTTTAGCCATCTACAGACGTATTGCCTATACGGCATACATGCCCGTACCATCTTAATGTTTTTGCATCAATTGTGTCATTTATACTGGTACATCTATTCATTTTTTCTCTTATACCTTCATTTTTAATCCTATCCTGCAACGTAAATCTACAGCACCTTCTCCAGTATCCCATTTCCATGGCTTGTAATCTTTTCCTCATATACTCTATAGTTTACCATACTTCAGCCCCATATGTTACTATACTTTCTAGTACTATCTTATATATTTTAATTTTTGTTTCGGGTCTTAATTGATAGCCCATATAGTGGATGTACTGCATGTTACATGCGCATATAGTCTCGTCGCATGTTAACCTTGTCCTATACGATTTATTATTTCTGCTACACACTGTGCCAGGTTTTGTAACCGCTGGCACCAAGAAGTTTGTCTCTCGCCTTCTAAGGAGAGGACTTGGCGTCCGCTCCTTAGACGACACATTCAGGCGGCTTGCACGCAAATTTTATGCACGTGCGGCGAGGTTCCCAGGCAATCCTCTAGTGACTGGGCTGGGAAGGTACCGTATACGTCCAGGTGATTCGTGGAAACGCCCTCGGTGTATACTACGCTAGCGTAGGCTAGCACAACAGCCGAGAATCGGCCTGCTATAGAGCACACGCCCTACTTGGGCAGGGCCACGAGGCAGGAGCTCCAGAAGGCAGCTCGGAACTCAGATACCGAGCGGTTCGTCTCTGCGACGCACAACCGCAAAGCCCAGAGCGAAAAAAAAGAAGTTTGTGTAAACCGACTCCACGTTCCAACAATTTCTGCATGCATTTCCGGCAACAATATATTGGGTCTTATTTGTATTTATTGTTAAGCCCCATTTCTGATATTCTTCATCTAACTTGATAAGCATATAACAGACGTCATCCTCAACTTCAGCTATAATTATTTGACATCATCGTTATCAACATAACCTTCAGCAAGGATTACGTCAACAATTATTTGTTCCGGTCCCAAGCAGACAGACCAGAGCTGGCCGCTTCACGCTTCTTCGGACGCCCCACACCTGTCAGTGCTTTCGGCTCATTACTCCATAGCTGTTTGGGGATACGACAGTCATCCATTCGGTTAAGATGTTCCAGTCGTTTTAACCGGTATTAGACAATCCCATCATGTATTATCATAATATTCAGCTCATGCCGTACATCGACATTTCTTTTGCGATCTTATCTTGGGAAATCTCACTTCGGCCACCTGAATACGATCGGCCAGGGACTTCGTGAAAGTCCAATTCTCAGACCAATAGAGAAATGTGGGAAGGGCCATCACCTTGTAGAAATTCTTTCCTCGTTGATTTTAGACTTCTCCTGATGGTCCACACACATACGGTTGATAATTATTTGATCGTCCGCGAAATACAAAGTGAACAGTTTTACGTCGCTGATAGCTCTGGTGCGTCGCGCATACGTTGCTTATTGACAGTACACTACATACGCAGTCACAGAACACAGTCATAATACGATGAAAACGTTTAGGCGTAAGTGAAAGTGCTCGCAAAGAACGACGGTACAATGGAAACAAATGACGACACCGGCGACGCGCGCTGAATCCAGACCACAGGCCTGCGTTTGAGCAGACATCTACATGTCAAACGCGCGTAAACACATCGAGATATATTGCTTGGTATGAACTACACAGCGTACGCGTCTCACGTTTAGTTAACAGGGTCCTCAAGCTGTCTCCTCTACACACTTTCAATCTACAGACTGACTTCCTCTTCCACGAATGACAAGAATCATAGTTGACGATTTTAACTAACTGGTCCATGCAGAGTCTTCCATTTGGCACTTGTTTGTCTGTCTGCCTACAATATTTGTTTGGGGTATGTCTTACGATACCGACAACTGCAACGATAGAATGGCCATCATTTTGTGTTTGTAATATTTGTAATTCTGTTATTTTACAAATAAATCTTTATTTTATAGACACAAATGTTCAATAATACCAGTAGTAATAATTAACGAGCAATGTCACAAACTACATTTAGTAAGTACTAAATCTTTAACAATGTACATGTTCAAACCTCTCTACACTAGTTTTCAGCTTAACATATTTTACAAATGTATTTTTACCCATATTGATTTTAATATATGTTCGAATATAACTGCAATTATAATTATATTAAACGATAATTATAGTATCAATATATTAAATTGTAATAATATACTATTTAATGTATTAATGTTTTAAAAAAAAGTGTCAGATACCAGAACTAATAATTCTAAATGTCATCACAGTACAATGAGTTTTATTAAATCAGAATGTTTTGCACATATCTTAATTCTGCTAGTGAGTGAAAAATAATAATAAAAACTTTTAATAGTATACATATTCGAACATTTATACACTCTGTATTCAGATATGATATATTTTTAGACATGTATTGCTATCCGTATTGCTAATTCCAACATATATTCGATTATAACTGCATCTACAATTTTATTATTAAGCAACCTGTATGTATAATTATAATTAAGTGACTATTATAGTATCAGTATATTAATCTGTAAAACGTCATTAATAGTGTTTTCAGAAAATCATAATTATGTGTACCTATTTAAGTATAACAGTATGTGATAATAATAAATATTTTGCACTGTCTCATACACGCTCTCTCTCTCTCTCTCTCACACACACACACACACACACACACACACACACACACACACACACACACACACACACACACAGCTTTCGAATGTCGAATTCATATGAAAGTTCGCACCCAAGGCAATTAAATCGCAGAACCTGTTCGATGACTGTTCGTTACGAGACAATTTTTGTCCTAACTGGCTCGAGTCCCAGGAACGGCGTTGTTTTTGTTTTCTTACTCGAGATTTTAACGCTGCAATTCTTACAGATCTCGCATAGTGTATTCACTGCCATATGAACATCATTTTCCGTTTCTCACTAGGGTTACACCGTCTGCATAAAGCAGTAATGTGGGATCATGCAGCCTTATACCTTCCACGAACGCCATTTTCCATTGATCAAAACATTGTTAATATTAAGAAGGCTTGGAGATATACAACCCTCTTGTGTGAGTCGTTTCTTTGTGTACACGGAATGTTTTTCTTCCCATTAATTGAACGAGCAATGCGAGTCTCATTTTAATCGACCGTTTGACATTTATGTGCCTGTCTATCGATTTGGGGTATGTCACACGATTACCTTTGATAGAGTCAACCGACCTTCGACAAAACGTACCACGCGTGTCCATATTTTTACCCTGCAGAATCCTATTGTTTTTTTAAGACTGATGCCTCCAAAAATACGAGGGGAGGGCAGGAAACAAAATTTGAGGTTTAATTTCTGAAAAAAAAATCGCAAAAGTCTTTACAGGATATCAAATTTAAGGAAATTTTAACCACACTCTGAATAGACTGTTTATTTTTGAAAATTTCAAAACTACTGAATGTCAGAGCCTAAAAAAGTGGGTTAAAATTTTGATGAAACCGCATAAGTCCGCGTGGGGTATCAAACTAAAGAGAATTTCCATGAAAAATTTATATAAAATGCTCACTTTTAAAAATATCTAAATTTTTGGATGCCATGACCCACAAAACGAAACACAAATTTGAAAAAAAAATACAAAAATCAAGTCAGGTATCGGAAAAGTCAATTTTAACCAAAATCCGAATGTAGCGATCGTCACTAATATTTTTTTAATTTTAGGGGCAAAAATGGAACTCAAAATTTTAAGAAAATTGTACAATCATATTTTAGAGATCAAGTATCGAGGAATATTATTCAAAATACACTCTCGGTACCTTAGTAAACTGACTGAATTAATATCTCTCAGTATTCAATTGTCTAATACTGTATGTCCTAAACGGTTAAATTTTAGATATTTGTGCCCCATTGTCTCGGAACGTGCTAAAGACATATGTTTTCTATGGTTTTGTTTACTGAACTAGATTCCTTTAAACCTGAATAATAAACATTATTTATAATTTTTTCCAAAACACAAGCTTTCACAAAATTCTGACGTTAATGTTTAAATAAAATGGAAACTACTTTAACAATTTTAATTATTCTAGATAACGTGTTCACAACATAATGCTAAACTAGCTGTTGGAATCTTATGACTGTATATTCACTATATTCTGAGAAAACGGGTCAAATGTCTAAAAAAATTAAAAATGTTTGAAAATTTATTTTGCTGACATCCCTTAACTTACAAAAAGATATCGCAAGTACATGGCTCCACAGGGTTATATATTAGGTACGCTAATATAGTAGTAGGCCTACACCTTTTTTAAATATATAAACAGGTTTATTATACACAGCATTAGGGTATACGTTTGAAATATGAAATACGCTATGGGAAAACCAATTCAGTCAACAAGTATCTTTCAACAATCTATTAATAACGCGTATTTTTATTGTGATATTACCGTTTACTTTAATGGGGCTGATTTCAAGACGTTATCACGCGTTTTTCGGAAACTTTAAATAATAGCAGAGGAAAGTACCCAAACCCGGGCCCGGTTCCTAATGATACCCTCCTGGCTTACAGCTCTGTACGGTGCTGCTGCCAATAATTGGAAATGTAATAAAGTAGTAGTTCTTTAGATGACCAAAGCCTAGTTGAGCGCTAGTGTCGCCATCTTCATTTGTTGCTGTTCAGTCGGCCATTAGTCAAAACAGTGAATAGGAAAGTTTTTTCAAGTGCTCATTTTCAGTTGCCTGACTTCGCTACTTCATCAGTAAGTCTTTTAACTATTATATTATTTTGAAGGGGACATTACAAGCTATCGGTTTAGGGTAATATAATTTATTTTACTCGACTTGTTAAAATGCTGTCGGCATTTGAAATATAATCACGCCGGTGCCTAACCCGAGCCCCCCAAAGGTTCCTAATCCGGGCCCCCTATTTTGTGTCTTGTAAAACTAAAACGAGTTTCCATGGCGAAAACCAAACCGTTAAGATCATGGTCCTCTGCACACATGGCAAGAGCGATTGATGCTCTCCGTAAAAAGAAGATGGGCTTGAAAAAAGCCAGTAAAACCTACAACGTGCCTAGGGCAACACTGAAAGGCTAGCTAAAGAAAAATATGGGAACCCCTTAGAGGCATCTCAAACAAAAGTTGGTAGGCCACCAGTTTTTTGCAAACAACTTGAGGAGGATCTAGTGAATTATTGTTTAACCATGGAAGCATCATTTTTTGGGCTCACTCGTGTAGACCTGCGAAGGATGGCTGTACAATTAGCTGAAAGAAACAACATAGAACACCCCTTCAAAAACGAGATGGCTGGGAAAAAATGGGAGAGGCTTTTCCTGAAACGCCACAAAAATAAATTATCTGAACGAAAGCCTACCGGGAACGTCCTATGCAAGAGCATTAGGATTCAGGAAAGAAAACACCGATAAATTTTTCAACCTTCTTGAAGAGGTTTATGACAAAAAGAAATACACTGCAGACCGAATTTTCAACGTAGATGAAAGCGGAATTTCTATTGTCCAGTCAAAAGTATCTAAAGTGATTGGTTTGCGTGGGAAAAGACAGGTCGCTGCATTGACATCTGCTGAACGTGGGGCACAACACAATTTTGTTGTGTGCATGAATGCGGCTGGCACTTTTGTTCCCCCTTTAGTAATTTTTCCGAGGAAAAATATGAGTGACCATCTGAAAAAGGGAGCTCCACCAGGAACCATATTTGCAGTTCATCCCTCTGGATAGATACAGGCCAATCTTTTTACAAAGTGGTTCCAACACTTCGTAGCTTTTGTGAAGCCTACGAAAGACAAGCCTGTTCTTCTCGTCTTAGATGGACACTTCACCCACACTTAAAACACAGATTTGATCGACTTGGCCAGACAAAACCATGTTGCAATTGTGTCCCTGCCTCCCCACTCATCTCACAAAATGCAGCCGCTTGACAGGACTTTCATGGGCCCTCTAAAAGCCATGTACAGTGAAGAAATCAGACAGTGGTTATGGCATAGTGACCGGCCTGTTGGTGCGTATGAAGTGATGGAGCTTTTTGGAAAAGCCTACATTAAATGCCTGAAGGCTGAGACTGCAACCAATGGTTTCCGAGTTACAGGGATTTACCCTATTGACAGGAACAGATTTACAGAGTCTGAATACATCGAGGAGGCTAATAAAAAGCAAGAGCCTGCTCTGAAACCTAACAGTTCGAGAGGGCAGGAAGTAGAAGAACAGAGATCAAGAGACAATTGCAGAATATAATCCCAGTGAACACGTCGATGTTGAAATAGACCTGAATAAACCTTCAACATCCACAGCGTCTCTAAATGCTATTCCGTCAACGTCACCTGAAACCTCTCAAGTCAGTTGACGCCCTTGCAGAAAAAACCCTCCAAGCCTAGCTCATCCGAGAAAGAAGAAACATCACAGGGAAAGACTTTTCAGACAAGCCCATTTCAAATCAACCCCATACCAAAAATTAAGAAGAGGGCTTCTACCAGAGGGCGTACAGCGTTGTAGTTCTGCAATCATAACTTCTTCCCCTTACAAATCCGAATTGGAGGATGCTAAAGAAGGTAGGCAGGCTTAAGAAGCTAAGGCCAGTAAACAACCTGCAGACTTAAAGCAGCACGCGGTCGAGATCGTGGATCAAAGTCTCTCCCAAGGCATTTACCGAAAAAGGAGGGATTTAAGAAACATCTAGAGTTCAACAAGAAACAAAAGGAAGAATCCAGCTCCGGTGAAGACTCGAACGACAACATGTCCTCTGGCTCTTCCGAATTGGAAGTTCTACCAGGGGTATCTTCCCTCACAGGTGAAGAAGATGCAGAGTGCATGTTTTGCAGTATAAAATTTTCAGAGGACTCTAAAGAGAACTTTGGGTGATGTGCCTAATGTGTTCACTCTGGGCTCATGTAGAATGTGCGGGGGCGGAAAAAGACACTTACATATGTGACTTTTGTCGCACTTGAATACATATGTGCTTTTCTCATGTATAAGCTGTTACACTTGCTATCTTTGTAAAATTACACGTACGTTCCACCAATTTGCCATTTTTTTCATTTATTTGTACCTATTTCTAAATACTTTTGCGGGGGGGGGGCACATTAGAACCTTTGTTTAAAAATCAACAAAATGTAATGTTTATGAAAACATTTTTTTACTCTTAAAAAAGTTGACCAATAATTTTAAGTAAAATATATACATTTGTAGAACTAAGTAAGGTATATATTGCAAATATTTTGATTTAATTTTGCACAAAATTGGATTTTAAAAATTCTAAAACAAAATGGGGGCCCGGGTTTGGGTACTTTCCTCTAATGTTAGTCTTAACTTTTTGTTTTTATAAAGCCTACCCGACTCCGGACCCCACCCCCCAAGCCAAATTCTAGATACGCTACTGTACGTATATAGGTAGTAACTTCAGAAATGTTCAATGTAAATGATACACCGATGATACACATAAGAGAAACTGTCAATACAGCTCCACCTGACGAAATGTCAGTTCGTGTGAATTAGTATTTAAACTGCATAGAAAATGTGATTATTAGTTAGGCCTCCACAGTTCCAGTATTTATATACCTATTGATACTTGGATTAATACGCGGTTTTTACGAGGTCCCTCGATGAGCGTCTTAACGAGGTTTTACTGTATTACTTTACTTTAAATTTAACGGCTAAGGTTAATAAACAATTTTCATTACTTTCTCCATTTTTTTATACACACTGTGGATTAATCAGCGGCGATCGCGCCACCCATTTCCGCGGATAATCGGGAGTTTACTGCAGTAATATGTGACACACTAGATAATTCAACAAAATATTGACAATAATTGTAGACGCACCTGTCTAATGTCTCTGTACACGTCTTTGAGGTCGTCTTCGAGTAATCTGTACGGGTCGACGTGCGTCTGGTAGTCGGGTAACGATCCCGGTCCCGGTTGCTGTGTAGACATGTAACTGTAGTTTCTTCTCGGCGGCGAAACGTCTGTACATCCTGATGCCGGTGTATTGCCTATGTGAACCTGCAACACACACAACCATACATAAAACATGAGCACCACCTACATAAACTTGAAATACACATAACTACACTATTTCCAAGAAGAATTATCACTGTTGCACACCACTATATAAAAATTATTCCGATTAGCGCTTTCAAGCTTCAAAGCTCATCGTCAGATCGGAATGAACAAATAACCTGAAAACAAACCCTTCAACTTCAAACCACCCCACCCCACCCTGCTCACACACAACAAGCTATAATTCAAATGTCCCTTCCCCACCCTCTGAGCCTTGTCCCTCCATCTGGACAGTTATATATTTTTCTAGCAAATTCCTTGTGTTTCAGTGTTGCGTGTGTGTGTGTGTGTGTATACATTCCTTTTAAACCTACAGTCTTTCTCATCACACATGTGGGCCAGTCATACACCCTTATTTTAAAAACATCCAATTAGTCCTATGCAATTTAATTCTTAATCTTTTCTATCTGTCCTCTATCATTTACTTCTTAATTATGTTATAAAATATTTCTTCATTATCAAATTTAATTTTAGTATTAATTAAATTGTCTAATCCTTTTTCTCTTTCTTTCAATATTTCTAACTCCTGCCTAAGCTTCCTTTCAACTGTGTTATTTACTACTTTTACAATTTTGTAGTCTTCCAAAGGATTAACAAACTTATGGTTGTCTTCTATGAAATGCCTTGCATATAACGAATTCGTTGTTCTATTACCTTCTCCACGTTTGTCGTCAGACAACCTGCATACGAATTTTCGTCCTGTCTCACCTAGGCACACTTTGTTGCAGTCTTTACATTTTAATTTATAAATTCCGCTTTTCTGTAATACTGGGATTTTTTCTATATTTTTATTCCTTATCTTATCAAATACAGTTTTACATTTTTTAATAGCTATATATACTCCTTATTTATTAAAACATTTTATAATTTTTCTAGTATGTGAACCTATGTATGTCAATGACCCTGCATAATTCTTTTGTTCTGGTTATATTTTAACTTTTTGTATGTTAACCCTTTTCATAACTTTATCCACTACGTTGGTGTTATAGTTATTATTCCTTACAATTCCCTTTATCGTTTTTAACTCCCTATTTTTTGATTCGTTCTCTTTTAAACACTTCTGAGCTCTATAACAAAATGAATTGATTGCCGCCATTTTATATCTATAAGGGTGGTAAGACTCTCTTCGAATAATTATATCAGAATACGATTCTTTCCTAAATATCCCAAACTGTAGTTTCTCATTATCTTCAATTTCTATGTTTAAATCTAAGTAATTTATTTTCTTACCTCCTATCTCTTCTTTAAATTGTAAGTTTGTATCCTTATTATTTACCTCATTTATAAACTCACGCACTTCTTCTATGCTTCCTTCCCAAATTACTAATACATCGTCAATGTATCTAATCCATAATTTTATATTGTCATTATACTTAGTGGAACTTATTAATTGCTTTTCAAAATCATTCATGTATATTTTTGCAAAAATAGGGGATAATGAAGGTAATCCTTCATTATATTTTTGCAAGAATAGTGGATAATGAAGGTAATCCTTTTTTCTGTATATAAAACTTGTTATTAAACCTAAAATAGTTCTGATTTACACATTCTTTAATTACTTTAATCAATTTCTTGTGATTCTGCTTGTGATTTTAACCACTAACACAACTTTCTTCATTATACTATTTCCGTTCGTAGTTTAATCCTGATTTAAACAAACAGGCGTATTTAAATAAAATATAAACATAAAATATAAAAGATAAATAAACATATCTAAAACGCTATTTGCTGTTTGCATTAGAGACGTGTCACTCTGACAGAAGCAGTACAGACAGGATACATATAATATCGCTATTCTATAAACACGTGTAAATTGTAATAATTTGTCCTGACCAAAGTAAAATTCGTGGGTCTATTGGAAACCGACAGCGAAATATTTTATAACGCTAGTTAATGGCGTTTTTATTAACCGTTTAAAAATCGCAACAAAACAAAAAAGTGAAGTTTTTTTATTTTAAAACGAAAATAAAAGTTGTGATAATTACTAGCGTAATTATCAATTGCTGTCA
Source organism: Magicicada septendecula (assembly GCA_034769895.1). Lineage (NCBI taxonomy): Eukaryota > Metazoa > Arthropoda > Insecta > Hemiptera > Cicadidae > Magicicada > Magicicada septendecula. The sequence continues at coordinate 113,969,808 of CM068373.1, forward strand.
GAGAGTAATTCAATCCCTTCCATATGTGCGTCGGAGCTTGTACCATCACGTGAGTCAGCGTTATTATTGATAAGACTGTCCACAACGACGTCGGTAATATGGGCCAGTTCCCATAGCTTATCTTCTTCCTTGATTATATGCTCGATACAATGACGCCACTTGACCGCCGTTGTTTCATTTACCTCGTTATCTATCAACTGTTTTATATCAGGTAGCTTATATATACTGTATTATGACGGGCAACGTAGCCTTTTAACTGGCTCCATATTAATTCAATAGGATAAGTATACAGTGAGATTGATTTCCCTCAAAAATAGAGGAGAGGTAGGCAAAAATTCATGCGGGATATCGAATTAACGGAAATATTAATTAAAATCTGAATGTGGTGTTAATTTTGAAAATTTCAAAATTTTGTAACGCAAGGGCCCAAAACGTAAGCGAAAATTGTGATAAAATCACTAATTCCATATGAGGTATCAAATTAAAGAGAATTATTTTAACCGAAATCTGAATACAGTTGCCGATCTAGGAAATTTCAACATTTTCTGGCCCCAGGGCCAACAAAAGAGAAAAAATTGAACAATTATAAAAATCCAGCCGGGTGTCAGAGTATAGGGAATTTTAACACAAATAGGAATGTTTGAAGTTGTTAGCGTTTATTAACGCTGTTATTTTACCACACACAACAATTTATTCATCTTGTTATTCGAATTAGCAATCTCTGTAATTTCAACTTTGTCGTGTTTACTTGCTGAACTGCTACTTGTCATGTTCCGGACGAGGCCTTTCAGTGTTTCCACCATTTTCAAGTCCTAAACAACGACCTTAAAAATCTAGGTTTACAGTCAGCAAGTAAACACAACAAAATTGGAAATAAAAATTTACCTATTCGTTCATGTATGTTATAACATATAAATATATATGTTAATGTAGTTATTTATAGGTCACCAAACGTAAGTGTAACACAACGTAAAAAGGAATTAAACGATTATATACTCGTGTGTGTTTATGTGTGTATGTGCGTGTGTGTGTTAGTGTGTGCATACGGGCTGAATGGAGTTTATAAGACAACATGTAAGACAAGTGGGAGGGAAACCTTCACCTATAGCCGTAATCGAACAAAAAACTAACCTTCAATGACGTCACACGAGATAGAGACAAAATATATAGTACCGATTACGCGAGCTGTTGACCTGTTATCAAAATAAATTATTTTGGCGATTACGATTTAGGGCATAAGTACAACGCGATCTATATTTCGGCTGAAGAGAAAACAAACGTTACTTTCCTCTTCGTATTAAGCGCACCCTCTACAGTAGCAAAACCTTTCTTGCAGAGACACTGAGGACAGATCGCACTGTATCCGAAAAGATGAATAGTACTAGTATTTTCTAAATTGTAAATTATTTTATCGTTAATACTAATTTATAAAAATACACATTTTTTTAAATTTTTGGTAAATCAGTAAAAGACAGGAAAGATAAAAGTCAACTTTCAATTAATATAATTTATAACGTATCTGTCTTCATCATTTCATAACATAAATGCCGCTTATTACAAATTTTTGCAACAAAGAGTAAACAAAAACAATGCAACGCGATACAACATACAATAAAAAGACGCACATTCGGCATGTGTAGTCGGCAGAGTGACAAACATAATTACTTTAATAAGTATAATTTTATTTTAGTGCGGGGTCGAGGGAAATTTGAGAAGCAGTACCTTTCTACCGGGTTGACTGGACGCTGGTCCTCACAAATTCCCAGGCATGGATGAAGTGATGTCAGTTTCCAAAGTAGCCCTCAGCTTTTCTCTAACCAAGACCGTACTGCGTGGTGAAATGCCACATCCTACAAGAGATGCCTGTCGATGTAGAACAGTACGGATCTAGACCGGAAGGTCGATAAATATCCTAGTGGTGGGCAGGAGTAGCCACCAGTACCAAGGTAAGGCGTAAGGGAAATGATCCTTTGGAATATTGCAGGCGTGAAAATAGTTGCATTTGGTCGGCTGTAATACTGCGTACAGCTTCATTGACGTCCTATATTCAAGACAAGGAATATCCACCATCAGTCCAAGGTCACATTATATAAAGTTATGATTAGACCGGTGATAACATGTGGCACCGAGACTTGGACTCTGAACAAACAAGACGCTAACATAGTCAATATTTTGAAAGGAGAATTTTGAGGAGAATACATGGACCAATCCAAGTAAACGGGATATGGAGAATGCGTCACAATGAGGATCTATACAAGCTGTATAAAGACAATGATCTGGCCACCACCATCCGACTGCATAGATTGCAATGGGCAGGATACATCATTAGGATGGAAGACAACCGAATACCTAGGAAGGTACTGTTTAGTCAGATCGAGGGTAGAAGGCCTGTCGGAAGACCCTAGACACGCTGGATTGACGCAGCGGCGAGGGATGCTGATAATTTACTTAAAATAAAACGGTGGACATCGATCGCCAAGGACAGGAAAAATGGAGGCGGATGATTATGGAGGCTAAGGTTCGACTTCGAACTGTGATGCCATAGAAGAAGAAGAAGAATACTGCGTACAGGGAAAACTGGTACCTTTGGTCCGGTAACTCAGCCAGTTTATAGGAGACAACGCAGACATTAAGCCCGACCATCGTCTTACCTTGCGATATGTTAGTAACATTTCCAGCGGACAGAGTAGTTACTAAACTGTCGCAAGAAAGATGTACATTGGAGTGACCAGCTCTAGTCTATCTAATTGGGACCGGAACAAATCATATTTTGATTTAATCCTGGGAAGATGATGATAATTTTATAGCATCATCATCATCATCATCACCAATAACACCGTCGTCGTCAACTCCATGGATCAAACCAAGTTTGGTCGTGTTCCGCTCCCACGTCGACAACTCTACTAGGAGTGGTCATTCCACCGCTTCTGTGGATATTCGATATACCACACGTCTCTATTCTTTAGGCTTATAGTTCAGCAGTTTCTTGGGGACGTGGCAGTACCCACAATAGGTTCAGGTGACACAACCAAGTTTGGTCGTGTTCCGCTCCCACGTCGACAACTCTACTAGGAGTGGTCATTCCACCGCTTCTGTGGATATTCGATATACCACACGTCTCTATTCTTTAGGCTTATAGTTCAGCAGTTGCTTGGGGACGTGGCAGTACCCACAATAGGTTCAGGTGACACAACCAAGTTTGGTCGTGTTCCGCTCCCACGTCGACAACTCTACTAGGAGTGGTCATTCCACCGCTTCTATGGATATTCGATATACCACACGTCTCAATTCTTTCGGCTTATAGTTCAGCAGTTGCTTGGGGACGTGGCAGTACCCACAATAGGTTCAGGTGACACAAACCAAGTTTGGTCGTGTTCCGATCCCACGTCGACAACTCTACTATACTCCGGGCCACCTTTTGAACAGACTAAAGCGGAAGTGATATCGTCGCCTCGTCACACTCGCATTGGTTGCCAAATGAACCGGCCCGCGATTCAAAAGTTGTGCTCTAGCACTACAATACAGCACAGCTGTCAACGTGGTCACCGATTGTAACTTAAGCACATTTAAAAGAATTACTGCATTAACGTATTCGTGTTAGTGGAGTCCCATACCGCCAATTAACGGTTACATCTTTAAATCAATGTACTGAATTAAATAATTGATGTATTAACCACAATTTCACGTGATGTATTAACCTCAAACTGTAACCCACGTGGTCAAGATATTCACAGAGTAAGTGCGGCAGCTCCGCCTTGGCGACAGCATTGCCATAACTCGTGCTGACAGGCGTGCGCCCCCTGCCCCTCTCCTACCATCTGACAACACCGTAGGTGCTGCCCCTTTCACCCGCACCTTCCCCTGGCCTACTCCCTCACTTCCGCTTTAGTCTGCTCAAAAGGTGGCCCGGAGTATAGGAGTGATCACTCCACCGCTTCTGTGGATATTCGATATACCACACGTCTCTATTCTTTCGGCTTATAGTTCAGCAGTTGCTTGGTGACGTGGCAGTACCCACAATAGGTTCAGGTGACACAACCAAGTTTGGTCGTGTTCCGCTCTCACGTCGACAACTCTACTAGGAGTGGTCATTCCACCGCTTCTGTGGATATTCGATATACCACACGTCTCTATTCTTTCGGCTTATAGTTCAGCAGTTGCTTGGGGACGTGGCAGTACCCACAATAGGTTCAGGTGACACAACCAAATTAGCCGACATTGGGTAATTATGCCAAATATAATCATAACATGCAGTTATTGCCGTATTTTATGATCTTGAATTGTATATCCTACCATGGTGTTTGAGGAACCTCATTTCAGCGGCTTAAATATGACTGTCAAAGTACAATTCTTAGACCCATAAAGGCGTATGGAAAGTACCATCACTTTATACAACCTAAGAAGGGTTTCTTTACATGCTGACTTGAGAGCTGTCCGAAATTTTCACTAATTCGGTGCCGATTTTTATAATCGTCAGCCCCACTACACCTGACGATCACGTTATAGCTGTGTTAATGCCATAATTGGCGAATTCGTCCACTGCACAGTGACCTAACGTCAAGACTAATCTCTTCTTCAGTCCGTACCACGCTCGGCATTGCAGTTTGGACTACTAATAAACACACAAGAACAAAATTAATGATAGCGGAGATGGACTTTTGGAGATGTTCGGCAAGAGTATCCAGACATGAGAAAATTAGAAATTAAGTCATTAAGGATAGAATGAAAGTGAGAAATTCAATTGTTGACTTTATCCAAACAAAAAAAAATACAATGGTATGGACCCCACCAGGAAGAAGGAAAACAGGAAGGCCACCTGTCACCTAGATAGAAGAAATTCATACTATATTGAGGGAACGAGGAACTGAAGAAGATCTTTGGATGGACAACCAGCAGTGGAAGATGATAATTCAATCAAATCTGTAATATTTGGTTCCGGAAACAAACCAAGCATTGTACAGCCGGAATAATAATAATAATGTACGCCTATTTTACTTGTCCTGAAGTGCCCATTACTTTGCTCGTACTGATTTTCATCATCACTAACAAGAATTAAACCAAAAATGGTTTGCTCCAGTAACAAACAGGCAGTCTACAGCTGGTTACTCCAACGCTTCTTCGAACGCCACACGCCTCTTCGGTTTATAATTCGACAACTGTTATGCGGATGCGGGAGTCATCAACTGGTTAACATGTTTCAGCCATTTTAGTCAATCACTGGGCAATCCTATCGAGTATACTCATAATATTCCTGCCGTATATCTACATTTCTTCTGCGACCTTGAAGAGTATACGCTCACGTGCCTGAGAAATCTCATTTCGGCCGCTTAAATACGACAGGCCTGTCATTTCGTTAAAGTCCAATTCTCAGGCCCATAGAGAAGTGTCGAGAGGGCCATCATTCTTATAGAAATTTAGACGTGTTTCTTCACTTGTTGATTTTTTAGCTCTCCTGATCGTCCCGGAGGACACATGTTACATATGTTTGGACTTATGTAGCTTACTCGCCATGTCATTGTTTGCAATACAAGATACGTTATAGCCTAGATATTCAAAATTGCTGTCCTGCTTCAGAATACCATCTCCAACAATTTGTGCTCGTATGGGACCAGCTCCATGAAAAGCCGTCACCTTGGTCTGCAATGCGGATATTCGTAATCCGAAATCCTTGCAGATTCGATATAATGACTACTCAGCCATCTGGAAGCTGCTTTCCGAGTTCGACTGATTTTTTATTAGTATAATATTTTACATAAAGAATAGTAAAACAGTGTAGCGTCAACACATGAAACTGCGCAGGCGCGCGCGCGCGCGCACACACACACACAAAATTACAACTGAGGTGTCTACAACGACACTCTCTTTTTAACACGAGTACGGCAACGAAATTTACGTCAAACTGCAAGAGATTTATTACATTAGGCCTATACACATAAAAAACTAACTTTTTCGTTTGCGCGCGCGCGCACACACACACACACACCTAAAGTCGTTATATAAAAACACTATGTTATATAAGAAAATGAAGATTGATGTCACAATATCCGGCGACCAAGAGATAATGCTTTGTCTCTATAACCGGTCGTATATGACAAGTACCAGCTACCTGTACAATCGGGAAGTAACCACGACTGAGACATCATCATCCATGAAGAGTTTCTTCAGCAACTGGTTTTTATCGTAGTCTGTGGATTATTAGGATTAAACGAAATAGTAGGAATAATTAGGAAATATTAGGAATAAGTTAAGTATTACATGCGTATCAAAGAGAAACGCGGGAAGAATGAAGATGAAGAAAAAATACAGATTATAATAATAAAATAATTCGATTTCATAGAAGAGTGAAAGATAGTAATCGTCGTAACGGAATGAGAAACCATAAAGAAGACGAAGATACTACTACTACTACTACTAATAATAATAATCATATAACGCTAAAAAAAAAGTGAAACCATCTGTCCGCGCTTAAAATGACATTGATGTATGGAGAGAAACTATGAGAGGAAGTAGTACAAAAGAGTGTGACATCCTTTAACGTCGATGTGCAGGTGTATGGATGTATCATAAATCTAACAGTGCAGCTGGACGCCAGAGAGTAGTACGATTAGGGTTACCGAGAAGGACACAATAGAGGCGAATTAACTAATTAATAGCTGTTAATTATGTGCAGCTTAATTAACTAATTATGTGCAGCTGGATGCTTGGAGAAATTTAAGGGATTGTTCTGGCTGAAAGGCATAGAAAAACGATAAGAGCTGCAAATTCAAACAGAACAAATAATTTTTTGCATACGGCCCTGATTTGTAGAGTACTCAAGACCTATTGTTTTTGGTGAAGCTCGATTAAGGGAAAGGGGTAGTTTACCACCAACGTTTTTTTTATGAAGGGTAATTTTTGTCTATGGCAAACGATAACAGCCGCAAATTCAAACAGAATCAAATAATGTTTTGAATACAGCCCTGAATTGCAGAGTTGTCAAGACCTGTTGGTTTTGGTGAAGATCGGTTAAGGGAAAGGGGTAGTTTACCTGCAACTTTTTTTTTATCAAGCGTAATTTTTGTCGATGGCAAACGATAACAGCCGAAAATTCAAACAGAATAAAATAATGTTTTGCATACAGCCCAGAATTGTGGAGTTCTCAAGACCTCTTAGTTTTGGTGAAGATCGGTTAAGGGAATAGGGTAGTTTACCTGCAACACTTTATGTTTTAACAAGGGCAATTGTTTCTATGACGAACGATAACTGCCGTAAATTCAAACGGAATCAACTACTCTTTTGCATATCTTTTTGAATTATACAGAACTCAAGGTCTGTTGATTTTGTTGAAGATCGGTTAAGGAAAATGGGTAGTTTACCTGCAACGTTTTATATTTTAACATGGGTATTTTCTATGGCAATCGATAAGAGCCACAAATTCAACCAGAATCAAATAATGTTTTGCATACAGCCCTGAATTGTAGAGTTCTCAAGACCTGTTGGTTTTGGTGAAGATCGGTTAAGGGAAAGGGGTAGTTTACCTGCAAAGTTTTTTTATGAAGGGTAATTTTTTGTATGGCAAACGATAACAGCCGCAAATTCAAACATAATCAAATAATGGTTTGCATACAGCCCTGTATTGTAGAGTTCTCAAGACCTTTTGGTATTGGTGAAGATCGGTTAAGGGAAAGGGGTAGTTTACCTGCAACATTTTATGTTTTAACAAGGGTAATTTTTTCTATGACGAACGATAACTGCCGTAAATTAAAACAGAATCAACTACTTTTTTGCATACCTTTTTGAATTAAAGAGAACTCAGGGTCTGTTGATTTTGTTAAAGATCGGTTAAGGGAAAGGGGTAGTTTACCAGCAACAATTTATGTTTTAAGAAGGGTAATTTTTTTTGACGAAAGATAACTGCCGTAAATTCAAAGAGAATCAAATAAGTTTTTGCATACGTTCCTGAATTGTAGAGGACTCAAGGCCTATTGATTTTGGTGAAGATCGGTTAAGGGGAAGGGGTAGTTTACCTGCAACATTTTATGTTGTAACAAGAGAAATGTTTTCATAACGAACGATAACTGCCGCACATTCAAACAGAATCAAATATTTTTTTGCATGCATCCCTGCATTGTTGAGAACTGAAGGTCTGTTGATTTTGGTGAAGATCTGTTTAGAGAAAGGGGTAGTTTACCTGCAACGTTTTATGTTTTAACAAGAGTAAAGTACTTAATTTTGATAAATAAAGTATCCTGATAAGAAGCTCATAATAATCCTCTGTAGAAACGTAGATGAAATATCTATAAATGAAGAGGTTAGGTGAACGAGGTGGGGGTAATTTTCTATTAATGAAAATTATAGTTGAAGGGGGGGGGAGAATTTTTTATATATTTCGAATATGATTTTAAATATAAATCTTAGAACATGGAAGTCATGTATGGTTATCCATACCGATATTTAAAAATATAACGACGTTTTGGAGCGTGAATAAACAGTAAAGGTGTGTAAACGACGTAAGGTTGTACTGAATCACCGAAGTTTCGTGTTTTGTTAACGAGGAACTTGAAACAGTGAACTTGTCTTGTTGAAACGGATGAACGATGTAGCCACAACCAGTCACACGTTTGTCTTTTCTCATCGGGTCTAAGTTACTTGCAGGTCTATTATTCCTGACCAATAGAACCTACAAATACATGTCTAAAACATTTCGTTATTCCACTGAATTTTTTTTTTCGTATGAGAGACGTTTGGTTCAACTGGTTCCTCCCTTCCTCCTCTTCCATATCTCCTTCATTCTTGATCGATGTCTCTCCCTCTTCGTCAGTTCAGATGGTACCTGTCCTCTTCTTGGGGATTTCCTGAAAACCTTGGGCATTTAAAAATTTTTTAGTGATACGCGTTCTTCAATGTTTTCTTGAGTAGTATGGAGGTCTTCTATGTCTTTTTCTGTTTCTTTGAACCACGTATTGGGCATTTTGAGCTTTCTGAAATAGTTAGAAAGTTTTCCTGTTAGTCTGTCAGGATTCATTCTTTGAATATATCCGTAGAAAGTAAATCAACTTTTTCTAATTACGTCTGTGATTTTCTCAACATGTGTACGCAGCTCATTATTGTGGCTTCTTCTGTACTGTTCTCCTTCTTTTATTGGTCCCAAGATTGTTCTTAATGTTTTCCTTACCGTGACTTGCAATTCCCGGGGCGAATTACTGTTGAGTAATGCCGAAATTTGGCATCAATGGATATTGATTTCTTGTTATATGTATCCATATCATCAATAGTTAAATGGTAAAAAAGTTTTGTCTTATTAACGCGTGCTTTAATGACTTCTTTCTCTGAGACATTTTGTTCAATAACTTCTCAGAGATACTCAAATGTTTCATTATAATTTTTATTTTTTATTCGGGACAACAGTGTGATATTCAATGTGTAATAGTGTAACCCTCTTTTGCTTTCTTCAAGGAATAGGCGAATTGCCTGTTGCGGTCCTGAAGGAAATACATCCCACTCGCCAACCTATTCCATTCTAAACTTAATTGTTCAACAGGCTTGTATTGCCTAACTACCTTATGCAACCTGCAATCCGGCATCCTATTCGGATGAACAGTCCCTTTCTTCCGCAATGCAATTTTGGATGTTAAATATATTCATCTCTTTGCATATGCCTTCCACTATAGAGTCTATGTCTTCGTTACAGATAGCAAGAATGTCATATTCGATGCCCGTATCCTATTCAGATGTTTCTTTACCGGAACAACAACACTGGCACAGCCATTAACTTATAAGATTTTATTCGAGTCTTTTTCCTTGTTTTCATTGATAACGCTTGACGAATTTTTCAACATACTGAGTCAAACTATGATAACATTATGATCCCTCGTCGTAAGTGATATCACAACCAACTCAGCGGACATGTGATACCTGGTCAATACTCTTATTATCCAATACAATCTTTAGCTCGCTAGGGACAGTTGCCCGTAAAAGCAAGTTTTTTTTCTGCACAGAAATCGTATCTATCATCGAATTTGTCTTTACAAAATATTTTGTAAGTACATTTATAAAATTGTAATATAGGCTACTGTATTTTAAACGCTATATGCAGCCTGCCATCTTGTCGGATACTGATTGTACGAGAGACTTTAAATGTGTTCGAATGTCCGGATTTTTGTGTATTCCAAGTGTCCTCAGTTGCTTCTGTGTGTGTATCTGTGGTGTGTGTGTGTGTGTTTGTGTGCAGATTCTGTCACAGGCACACGGAATGTACAGTTTAACGCCAGCTAAGCGGAGAGGTACAGTATTACTAGGCAAGGATGCCACTGTGAGGCGAGGGTGACCGTACTATATACATACATGCGACGAGAATCGAATCCAATACGCGTGGTGTAGTAGACAGCCAACCACACTATCGACTACGCATCATCGCCACGCCGAGTTCAATCTTACACCGTACGACACTTCTCACCTCCTTGCCCACGGTTTGATGTAATATGTAGTCCTTGATAAATTTGGTATTCACCTCTTTCTATTTTGCTGAGGTTGCTCGAACGCAGGTTTCAATGGCCATCTGTCTTTCTTACACTCTACGCATATGTGCATCCTAACCGGTCCACATACATTTCCATTGGCATGGGTACATAACATCTGTTGCCGGCTGTGATAGGCCTAAAACTTGACCTAAAAATTAATTCGAATTTTTTCTTGTACCAAGTCTTCTTTTTAGAGCATTTTCTATCATTCGCTGGGAGAAGAAGAGGGTCCCCCTGTTCAACGGAATCTGACTCTCATTATACTTACACAGAATAAATCAGAACACAAATAATAGAAATTAAAATAATAAAGGCAAACAGAGAAACACATGACTAAACGAACAAAACACAAACAGGTACGTAGTATGTGCTGCACATCAATTCCGAAAACGAACACAGCTGCTAACTGGGCATTTTGCCGGTTTACACAGCGGCAACACATTGGGTGGACGAATGTACAGTTTGTACATTGACAATTAGTACGAGGTCAATGACCATACGCATTAAAACACCGCCGATGTCTGAGCCGGCAACACGAGACGGTGCAAGTGCCCAGAAGTTCGAAAGCAATGCTACGCTTTTCTTCAAGTTTCTTTACTATTATTGTTCAATAACTGAAGTAGGTATTTATTGTGTGATATAATTAATATTATTTTCTCTTATTTCCAGTACTGTTGCCGTCGGCAACAGCGATTACATGGACGCCACGCGACTGTACGTTTGTAATATCTTTAAGGAAATAAGTAAATATAAAGAGTCAAATTTCTGGTTGGTTGGAAAAGCTGTATGTTGTAATTTCTCATTGGGTACTCAGCGGTCTGTAGACTGAGGTTGTAAGAAGTCAGAGATAGAGAGAGAGGGGGAGAAAGCGAGAGAGAGAGAGAGAGAGAGAGAGAGAGAGAGAGAGAGAGAGAGAGAGAGAGAGAGAGAGAGAGAATAAAACACGATGACTCATCACCACCAGAGCTTATGCAACAGCGTAAGAAGTAAAGGGGAACACGACCGAATTGTTATCGACTACTGTTATCACTACTTCAAACACACGTAAATTACATAACAGGATTATGTAAGCCACTAAAATACCTGCTGTCAATTTTTTGCTTCTTAATTACTGCAAGGATCGTGTGTGCCACCTGCGAGAGGAGAGTGTCTGTATAGCAGCCAAACGAGGACAGCGCTCTCGAAGTTGGTCACGGAAGTTGTTACCTCAGATTTTGTTCACGGAATACAGTGAAATCTCGACAGACGGGATTATCGTTAATCGGGGGGGGGATTTAGAACGGGGCGCGGTAGTTCCCTCTCATTTTAACAGGTGTGTAGGCATAAACATCTCATAATTGAATCACATCAATTAGCTCACAACTCATAATTTATCGAAACGACAGGATTTGACAGTACAAAACACAAAGAATACAAAATTATATTAAAACACATAAAAGCATTAAAAATATTAAAAATTAAAAAGCGAAATGTAAAAATAAAAAAATGTACAATAGTTAAGACTAATGTACCTTGTATCCAATACTGTACGTGCAATGTGTGTACGTAAATAAATTCTGCATAACGTCCAAGTTAGTTCGACGAAAATGTAAAATTATGACAACACAAGACGATAATACAGCTACGTTGAGATGACTAGATAACAAAACCCCGTGACACTAACGCGGCAACGATCGAGATGGTTCCAGATACACATTCCAGACGTTTGTTGATTATTCTGCCGGCATTTGGTCTCGCGTTGGTTGGACATCAAACGTCAAAAAATCAGTTGCCAATGGAAATTGAAGACAAACTGGCCATTGGAAACAGGTGCTACTTTTCTTTGCTGCGTATCCTAAAGTCCAGAAACATTTCTAGAACCTCCAAGGTCAAGATTTACAAAACTATATTCCGGCCAGTAGTATTATATGTATTATTTGCTTCAGAAGCCTGGACCATGGCCTCAGCCCAAGAAGATATGATGAGAAGATGGGAAAGAAAGATTCTGAGGAGGATATTATGGAGGTGTACTAGATACTGGAATATGGCGTATGAGGACAAACGCCGAATTGTACGATCTATACAAGAAACCAGAAGGAAGAAAGCAAAAAGGAGGCAAAAAAGAAGATTGGTGGACGATATAGATGAAGATATGAGAAGACTTGGGGTCAGAAGGTGGCGAAGAATCGTACAGGACAGAGAGGAGTGCAGGCACGTCATTCTGGAGGCCAGGGTAGTAGTTGGAATAGTAGTAGTAGTAGTAATAGATGGTCGGATATCGACATAGTTTTCAGGGTGTTTCAATGACTGTAACAACGAAATTTATTCTCGACGCGTCGCCCGCAAAGTGAGATTTTTCTCGAAACTCACCGGGGTATAAACAAGCATCAAGCGGCTGGCCAAGTTCAGTTTGAGACCTGCGATATTAGAGGGCGTTTTGAAGTAACTGTTACTGTAACTTGCGTTTTAGTGTATTACTTAGTGCGATCCTGTTAATAAGGTAACATTTACTGTTTGTTACATTGCTGTGTGTTGAACAATCTGTAACTTGAAGAATTGTATAAGAGCGTTTTGTTTATTTCTAACTGTGGTTAAGGTTGTAATTAGCGGCTTCATCTGGGGTCAGTTATTCTGTGTCCACTGTATAACACGACGATCCGTACTGTCGCCGTAACAATATGCATAGGTCCAACTGTCACAGTCACATATAGATGCGTATTTGGTCGCTTATTGAGCGGAGTAAAGAGTTGCTGGGCACATTTGATCAGCGAGTATTGACGTGAATTTTTTGGTTCAGTTAGGGGTGACGATGGGAGGCGCATCGGGCTGCAGCAACCGTACAAAGAACCCAGCACTGTCGGCTGGATTAGGCTGTTAGAACGCCTAAGATGGACAGGACGTATAGAACGAGCGAGTGACACCCGATATAATGAAGTGATACAAGAAATAATGAAGGAACAGATACGGGGCAGTAGAAGAAATGGAAGACAACGGGCAGGATATCGTTCGCGAACCGCTGATTCTTCCGGAGATTAGAAACACAATTTTTACCCGCTCACATTTTCTCTTCCCGTCACTCTATTTTTGGTGATCAGCCTCAAAAACAATTGGGTTCTGTAGGGTAAAAGTATGGATACACATGCCAAGTTTTACGAAAATCGGTTGATGCGATCAAAAGTTATCGTAAGGCATACCCCAAACAGATAGACAGACAAATGCATCTGTCTTAAAATGGTCGAGTTAAAACCGAGAACTCGCTTTGCTCGTACAATAATAATTAACACAATACTTAACAGTTATGACAGTTTTCAATACTAAACAAATCATAAATTCAGGCTACAGAAAAGATATTTTTGCGTTCCATAGCTGGGTACAGAAAATTATATATGAAAAGAAATAATCTGATAAGAGAGAAACTGAAAGTTGAAGAAGTAAATGGAGTCATCACTAAGTATAGAGAAAGCTGGAAACAACATATTAGCAGAATGGGCAGTGACAGGTTCCCCAAGGTAGTCTTATTGTATCAGCCGAAAGGGAAGAGAAGCCTGGGAAGACCCTAGAAGAGATGGTCCGACCAGTTTGGAGCTGGAGCAGACTAAACAGTAAACCGTGATGACGAAGAAGAAGAAAAGAAGAAGATCATAAACACTTCTAATCACAGATGTGCCACTTACAAGTAAACTTAAAACAAAAATCAAATTCGACTGTATCAGTAACAGTACATGCCTACCAAATAAACTCTGACGTGGTTAAATTACGTTTAAACAGAATGCAGGATGACAATAGTATTAAACAGATTTTTTTTTTAATTTATTAGACAAGTTTTCAAATGTTTATAAGATGGTATCTTAATTTTTTTTAATTTGTTAATGTCAGTACACAAATGATTACAAAACCTGAGATACAAAGCACCAATAAACTTATTATATATTTCCTTATTAAATAAGACTAGTAAAAAAATAACCGTAACATAAATCATTGTCGTTATCTAGTACATCGCAATATTACATCACACTGCTGTGACTGATGTCGAGACGAATACAATACCGTTGTACCGATAATCATTGTACTGAGATTTCATTGAGGTTTGTTTGTTTAGAAAAACTATGGGCTTATTTCTGCAATATTTGTTCGTATTCTTCAAAGTAATTCCCACTAGATTTCTGATAAAAAAATGATGATAATAGACCTGAAATTTTTATTAACGGGTTCATGTTTGAAAGAGTCGATCATTGTAGATATCTGGGTTCAATTGTGGCAGCAAATAGTGATACTACAAATGAAACCTAAAAGGGAATCTAAGCAGCAAACAGATGCTATTTGAACTGTTACAGCGGATAAGTAGACTAATATCAAGAGGAACAAAATGCTCTCTCACTAAAACTTTAATAAGACCAGTCTTGACATGTGGAGCAGCAAAAACACGGACCATCACCAAAGTAAATGAAAGACGTCTTTCAACTTTTGAAAGAAAAAGATATTACTGAAAAATTTATGGTCCAGTAAGTGAAAGGGTTGTATGGCGGATATGTTATAATCAAGAGTTATACGCATTCTATGCAGCTGGACGGAAGAAGAAAGAGAGGCAGGCCAAAGCTGCGATGGATTGATGATACTAGCAATGTTGCCACACTGTTTGGACTGAGGGACTGGAGAGAGCCATCGCGTAAGATCGGGACCGCTGGAGAAGGTCAAGGGTGAGCACTGAGTTCCCACTAGGTGAAGCACACTTATGCAAACGTTTTTACCGACTTAAAACGTTTATAATCTTCAGATCGCATGGCAAATTTTTTGTTATGTCTTCATCGGCTGCGAAAAGTTCATCTTTCACGATTGTTTCTAATCTTGGGGAGAGGAAAAAGTCGCACGGGGCCCTATCCCAGTGTTCCGCTAACTTTTTTTACTCACGGCACACCCCAGACGGGCCTAGACTCAACACGGCACACCAAAATGTCTGTCCCCTCAAAATCATATGAATCTTAATATAATTACGAAATATTACGTCGTTATGTAATCAATTTTTATTATTATTATTATCATCATCATTATTTTTGTTATTATTATTATTATTATAAAACAGGAATAGACTCATGCATTTATTAACATTAATTCACTGTACAAATACGAATTTTAAAGTAAATAACTCTACTCATACCTTCAATGTGATACTTGAGCCTGCTTAGCTGCACACAGACGGCTGATTCGTGGCGGAATCGTTGACAAAGCAAGCCTCATTTCTTCATCGATGGATATGAGTCTCTCTCTCTTTGATGTTTTAATTTCAATCAACGTCGAGAAGCCCAGTTCACACAAATATGTAGTTGAAAATGGTAATAACACATTAACTGCCATCTC
This sequence comes from Magicicada septendecula, assembly GCA_034769895.1. Taxonomy (NCBI): domain Eukaryota; kingdom Metazoa; phylum Arthropoda; class Insecta; order Hemiptera; family Cicadidae; genus Magicicada; species Magicicada septendecula. The sequence goes on from CM068373.1 coordinate 113,985,641, forward strand.
GGAGATAGCCGGGTATTCACTGCTTATTGACAACCAAAATGTTTCCAAAGGCACTTCGAAAAATTTTAATTTCAATGTTCTGTCGCTTTCAAATCTGCCAGTTCCTCTTGTAAGCCTAAATTATTCGGAAGATGTTTCGAATCCATAATGAATGGATCACGAACCCAGTCAAAATCTTCAACACTCTCTCCAAAATATTTTTTGAAATTCTGCTGCAAGAGTACTAAATGTTCTTTAATTAAGTCCATCAACACCTTATTATCGTCAGCAAGGGGCCATACAGTTGGGAACATCTCACACGATCCATTTTCAATTGTCTGTATCTACACATTTAACTTATTAATAAATCCTTGAATCTTATCCATACTAGTTAGAATATTTTCGTTTCTACCTTGCATTTTTCTGTTTAGTTCATTCAAGAGTACGAACATATCGGAAAGATATGACAACTTAGATACCCATTCATCATCTGCAAATAAATCCGCATACTCATGCCCCTCAATAGTCAAAAATGCAAGTACCTCCTCTTTAAGTTCAAACATTCGCGTTAACACTTTACCTCGAGATAACCATCGTACTTCTGTATGTAGCAGAAGTGTAGTGTGCTCTGATCCCATTTCTTGACACAAAACGTTAAAAAGCCGCATATTTAGGGGCCGCGATTTGATGAAGTTCACGACTTTTACTACTTCGTCCATCACAGTTTTCAGAGGAGATGGCAAAGACTTAGCAACAATGGCTTCGCGGTGAATGAGACAATTGTCGGTTCGTAAGTTAGGATTTACTTCGCGTACTTTACCCACGAATCCTTTCACTCGGCCTGTCATAGAAGCGGCTCCGTCTGTACAAAAACTAACGCAATCTTCCCATGTTAATTCATTACGGACCACATATTCATTAGTCGTACGAAATATTTCTTCACCGTTTGCTCGCTCGGGTAGTTCTTTGCAAAAAAAGAAATTAGTTGCAATTACATCCCCATCAACATACCTTATGTAGGAAAGAAGTTGTGCGTGACCGCCAATATCGGTGGACTCGTCGATTTGAAGTGAGAACTTTCGACTGCTCTTTATTTTCTCCTTCATAATGTCTTTGATGTCACTGGACATGTCACTAACTCGGCGGCTGATAGTGTCAGCAGAGAGAGGAATTTTTGAAATTTCAGTACCAGCTTCTAAACCCAGGACTATTTTTAGCATTTCTTTACACGCGGGCATTAACAACGTTTCTGCTATTGTGTGTGGTTTTTTGGCCTTTACGATAAGTTCGGCTACCGACGAAAATAATTCACATCTTTACTTAACAGAGAGGAATGTTTTGTTGACAAATGTTTCAATTTACTGGGAACCATAGCAGCATTACTGAGTTTTTCACCACACACAACACACTCGGGGATTGGGCATGTTTTGTCACCACACCAAAAAAACCCGTAAGATAAATAATTATCACTATATTGCCGGTGAACTACTTTCTGTTTCTTTTTTTTCGGGCTCGATGGTTTCACTATTTGCACTCGAGGACGGACCACTCTGTACAAGGAACTTATCCATATCGAAAAAAAAATAGTTTAATAACACTGTAATAGAAAATAGTAAGACTGGTGTAGCAATCACAATATTCGCACTACTGCAGAGCACAGCTGTGATAGAACTGAACTCAAATACTGTAATTGTTGTCTGACAATGTGTGGGTCCTTCGGCGAAGGAAAAGAGCAATAAAGTTTAAGAAGCGCCGACTAACAGGCACAAATATCAAAACAAGGCAATAAAATAATAAAAGAGAGGGAAATTTTTGCTAATCCCCGCAATTTTAGTTAAAAGCACGTACAGCCAGCCGTACACAAAAGATGCGGTGTTACAAAGAACTCTCTTGAATAGAGTTTAGAACGTTTAGAGTTTTGAACGTAAACTCTATTGTATGATTGGTGCGGGCCGCTAAAAGGCTTGCTAAAAGTCTTACGCGGCTTTCTTTGCGGTGAACACAAAGCTTGCCGCCTGTACCCCATCAAACCGGCCCAATATTTCAGGCGAGAATACAAATAACTTAAGATAAGCAAACTATAACAACAATATTGAGTAAATAAATTACATTTAATTTCTATGAAAATATAATAGTTATCAGCATGTATTAAAGAATAAACAAGCACCTTCTTACTTAAAATCGACAATTAATTTATTACAATAATAGGTAAAAGTTCGCGTCACACCTTTCACCTTGTGACGGCACACTATTGTGCCGCGGCACACCGGTTGCGGAACACTGCCCTATCCGGTATCATATTCTGTGTTATTTTTGACTAAAATTCTTGAACAAACACTGATGTGTGGACTTGTGCATTTTCAAAGCCATAAATTATCCTTCTATAAATATGGACGTTTCCTAAGGATAGGTTCATGCATGTAGTTAAAATGTCTGATTAATATTCTTTATAGATCTAGTGATGACTTCATGGAATTCAACACTACAATCTACGTCTTATTATCACGATCTTCAACTCATTCACGAATGTCTTTATAAAACTATCGTTCACAATAATATGTAAAACAAGTTACTTCTGCCCCCGAAAGTACTGGATAGGGTGAGTAATGCCTTCTGGTATCATTCCTCGATGAAGGGAAATAACCAGACGCAACTCGAAGTGGCGGTGGGGTGGGGGGACACCTACAGGTGGCTAACGCTGCTCTGGAGACAGAATATAAGCTGTCCCTTCTCTACTGGTCAAAAGTAGAGGTTTGGACACCCTCCCTAAAGGCGGATGACCGTTTGTTGGTCTACGGCGTAGGATGTGGGAGGCAAGAAGAAACCACCGCATTAGAGATCCTTATCGGTATAGCGACCAGAGAAACCTGGTCTCTTTAGTCAGGTGAAACGGCCAGTTCATGGGAGACAACGCAGACAGGAAATCGGGCTGGACATTAAGCTCGAAGGTAGACCCCATGCGGTCCCACCATCGTTTTACTCTGCGATACGCTGGTAACATCCCCAGAGGGCATATTACTTACAAAACTCTCTCAACTCAGGTGCAAACCATTTTTGGTTTAATACTTGTTGAAGATGATGGTGATGATGAAGTTACATATTACCGAGTTTTAAAATGTTTTAAAATTACTGAAATGACGGAGATCCGTTTTCTGCATAAAATGTTACGAGAACAGAAGGTCGAGATGTCATGATGTAAGGAGTGACGTTATTGGACACAATTCCAGATATAAAATTATCTGTGTTTTCTCGTTTTCATATCGGCTTCACACAGTGAGATCATTATGTTCGTCATATTGTACTGATCCAACAATCTTGAGAGTTTGCGTTCACGGCGAAACAAGTCTATTTTCACGCGCGCGCGCGCGCACACACACACAAACACACGCACACAAGTGACGTAACTAGGAGCTGCTCCTGGGGAGGGTATGAGACTAACTTTTACAGGGGGTGGAATGAGACCAGGTTGAAGGTTGGACCGCTTCCATTTTCCTCAGGACAAATATAAATTCGTAATTATTTCTTTTTTTATTATTATTATTCCGGCTGTACAATGTATACATTTGTTCCGGAACCAAAGATTACAGAAGTGATTGAATTCTCATCTTCCACTGCTCCTTGTCCATCCAAAGATCTTCTTTAATATAGTAATATAGTTTAATAACGATTTCCCTCAATATATTCTGAATTTCTTCTATCCAGGTGATAGGTGGTTTTCCTCTTTTCCTTCTTCCTGGTGGGGTCCATTCCAAAATTCTTCTCGGCAATCTTTCTTGTGCCATTCTTTTCGTGTATCCATACCGTTGTAATTTTTGTGTTTGGATAAAATTAACAATTAAATTTTTCACATTCATTCTATCTATTTCAAATTAATGACTTCATTTCTAATTTTCTCATGTCTAGATACTGTATTTGATTTTATAAATACGTTTTATAAATTCTTTACTTCTCAAAGTTGTTGCAGTTATTCGGCATCACCACCGCGTATGTCGTTATTATTACTAATCCAAATAATGATGCGTCCATGACGTATCGTATCGGGTTGGTAGTGTAATCTTCTGAGGTTTGTTTGTTGTTGTTTGACGTCACGCCCCCACCTTTTCTTAACGAAACTAATTCAGTACTCAGCCGGTCGACCTTTTTTTGTTCGGTCCGTACTTGTTCCTGAAATACTTGCAAAATTGGAGAGCATTTCGTCATGGAAATTCATTTTTACAAAAATCCGGCAAGAGAACTCTAACAATAAGAACCTAACATTAATCTATACACACCGCTTCCTCTATCCCCCCCCCCCCCCAAAACGACGTGAAGTAATAGTGTTGAAAAAATATGGAAAAGCGCTGGTTCCAAAATATTCAGTCTTGATACATTTTTATTCAAATTAGACTATTAATAAATACCACGTCATTAGGAATCGCGTTCATTCGAAATTTGTATTGGTTACGTATTTTGTGAACGGCTTTTTCCAAAAATATTTAGGAAACACTCAGTTTTATTACCCATCGCACTTTAATTTACGGATGTTGTCCCACGAAAGTTTTCAGCAATTTATAGTTCTTTTTAAGTAAGTTATTTTTTATGTAAAATACTGCAGCAAAATCTAATTTTTCCGAATTAAATTTTTTACGAAACTGATAGTTCACCTGTGCAAAGAGGACGGTTCAAACCACAGAGATATTAGGCTACAGCAGTCACGACACAACTCTGTTAGGGAAAGTGTGTCTGGATGAAAAAGATAAAGATGGATTAATGCTCTGCTTTCGTTTTCTGGTGCATGCGGAATTTTTTTTTTTTTTTTTTTTTTTAATTCCATGTTCCATAAGGAAATAGCGAAAAAAAAATCGTTTTCGAGATAAGGGCTGATTCTGATTGTACTACCCTCAAAACATGAAGAAAAGTCATTTTTCAAAAAGTGTGTGTACAATTTTTTCTATGGCGAACGATAACTGCCGCAAATTCAAATAGAATCAAATAATTTTTTGCAAGTGTATCCGAGTTGTAGAGGATTCAGAGCCTATTGATTTTGGTGAAGATTGGTTAAGAGGAAGGGGTAGTTTACAAGCAACGTTTTATGTTTTAACAAGAGTATAAAGTACTTAATTTTTATAAATAAAGTATCCTGAAAAGAAGGTCATAATAATCCACTGTAGAAAGGTAGAGGAAATATCTATAAATAAAAAGGGTAGTTGAAGGGGGAGGGGGTAGTTTTCTATAAATGAAAATGATAGTTGAAAGGAAAGGGGGATAACTTTTCATGTGTACTACGTTATCGGCTAACAAAGAAGTAATTTGTTGTTAAAATACCTTCCCGGGCTGTTTGGCCGCGGTCCAATGTTTTCTGCAAACCCAACGTTTTGGCAGTCTCATCGTCTGCCATCATCAGTGAAAATCGAGTGCGCTAACTTGAGGTGGTATACGTTAGTGACCACAGTATTGTGGTTAAGGTTGAAGAAAGAAGTAGCTTCTATGGAAATATTTCATTTCGAAAAGGATTTTAAATATACATCTTAGACCATGGAAGTCATGTATGGTTCTCCATACCGATATTTTTTAATGGTTGCAAGTACGAACGTTTCTTACCAAATGTTGAGCGACTGTCGTTATTACGAAACCTCCAATTTTATTTTATTAATTCGCAAATACTGTAATTCGTTTATTTCTACAATTATTTATAAACCTTCTTTTAATACACGCAACTAACTTAGCAACAGGTCTACGTTAAATAATTATCGAAATTCGCTGAAATTGTTAATAGCTCTGGGGGGGGGGGTGATCTCCTGGTACCCATCGCACGCGCGTACACGCACACTCACGTGCAATCATCGTTTGTCGAGGCGAACAGTACTTTAATTAGTTACAGACGTGACTATAGGATTGACGAATCACATACTGCAGAAGTATTTTCGACAATGACGTGAAAGGACGACGAGGTGAGGCAATAGGCAGCAGCAACAGCAGCGGAGAACCAGCCAGCTGGCCACCAGTTGCCCAATGGACAGGTTCGTTGCAGGGGCAGGTCTGGCCGGTGAAAGCAGTCACAACACTTAATGTATGTTTCATAATAACGCCTTAATAAAACGGTAAACAAACAAAAAATAAATATCATTCAATGAATGACTTGCAATTTTCATTCAATGAATGGTACCTCTGGGGGGGGGGTAACACCAATTCACAGATTGTAGTCTCCAACTTGCATACGATGAGTTTCGCAGACGGGGCAGCAACTCAACGAGAAAATTTACGAATCTAAGAAGACGTATGAAATGAAAATAAATGAATGTAAAACGAAAGAGACGAGATAGATATGGGAAAGCAGTAACGGTTTGTTAGAAGAGAAATGTCTTAATAGTTGGTAATAACAATACTATAATCAAACATACGAGTTAATGCTATTCCAGAATTAAAATCCGTTTGGCTGACATACCCGAGCCGGTTGCCATAGCAACACAGCGCATACGTAGTAGCCACGACCATTAAGCGTATCGTTTACACTTTCGTCAATCCCTCGCTATGCACAATGATAATCCGTGTATCAAGACTACTTTGTTGACACGTTTCTGCACATGAATGGGTCTGTTCCACTGAAGGCGATAAGCTTCGGTTGATAAATACTAATTGTGGTAACATGGACACAAAACAGTAATCTCATCTTATTAACGGTGTAATCTGACTGGTGCGCAGGAACAGTTCCGCGACGTGTTCCGGAATTAAGAACTCATTATTACGCCAGTGGCTTCAGAATGTTAATCTTCAGGCCGGGGCAGTACGCCTAATACGTACAAACGGCCCATTTTGTTTATTTCTGTTCCGATAGTGCGTGGCGGGATTCATTCGCTGAACTTTCTCGGGGAGATTCAGCGCTGTGCCCGTCCGACGTCCGGCTGCGTCGTCCCGACCCATCACAGTCGGTATGATGTTGTCACATGGTCAACAACTCCTTCGACCTTCGGGCACACTCAGAGTACTCGAAATGCTGGTAGTTTTCAGATGAGAACGAGCAGGCGGTCGAGACAGGTACATAGTCGATCCATATACGGGCATGCGGCTACCACCATGGAACACAGATGAAGGTATCCATGATTGCATAGCTCTTTAACACCAGCTACGGTCTCATTAATGGCATCAACTCTTGGCTGGGTAGACTTTCGTCTTTTAGCTGACGATAGATTTTCAGTGGCTTGGAATCGTCAAACCATACTGTCTACGAACAAAGCTAAGCTTGCACAGAAAGCTAGTCTAATTTTATTACGTTTCTTCAGGGACATAAAACTTTCTTTGTAAAAAACACTCATTATTTAATTCTTTAATTTATGAACAAATATTACCACTCGATAGTATTTTATTTATGCGTCTTCTGGTGTAAGTCTCGTGTCAGAATTTTTAGTTTCACGCAAGTTACTTAATTTAATATGCTTTTTATTATTATCCCGTAACATAGTTACACATACCCGCAAACGCGCACTCGCCATATACCTACGCATATTTTCGCACTATACTTCACATCACTCCTTTTTTTTACTATCAAAAATTAACTTAAACTAACAAATTTAATATTTATTTACCGTCTTTACTCAGATAAATTTTTCATTGTAACATGCTATCATACGCTTAGAGTTAAAGTACTATTCCTTATGCAAATTGTACCTATTGCAATAAATTTGAGCTGTAGTTATGACAGAAGAGACATAAGTTGGGAATAACGCAGCAGACTGTCTACAATAGAAGATGAAGACATTACTGAATCAATTTCGAAACCTCGACTGATTTTAATAAGCGGCAACTACTGCATATAAAGTTCTGATTTTGTGTAGTATCACAAAAAATAAATAAAAGTCTTGTTAATGTTATTACTATTTATAACATAATACTTCACATTTTACTATTAGTAGATTAGCAATATCATTCGGTTCTATAAGAATTGGACCGACAAGTATAGAACATGAAATACGCGTGGAACCAGTAGCAGAGGATACGACAGAGTAAACCTGTCCCAGATTGTTGTCGTGCACAAAAAGTGGAGACGACGTTAAGAAACTGTGCATCACAGGCAGGTACGTAGGTAGACTTGTCCCAGATTCTCCGTAGTGCGAATTGAAAGTGTGGAGAACAAACGAACGCATCGCTCGCCGCGGCTGCGACACATATATCGACTTTGCCAAGTGCGTCGACACACTGGAATGTGGACGCCAGTTACACAAGAAATCAATTGTCGTCGTCGTGCGCCTTTGTTGGTACGATGATGATCCGAGCACATATGCATAAGAAACGAAAGTTGGTCCAATCGTACGGCATAACCGTTCTGTAAACCGTGTCGGGAACAGTGCCGCAGATTTTTAAATCCAACAGGTTTCACAAATGTAGTCGAAGCATTGTGTATATCAATCATTTATCAAAGCATAGTCTTAAACTGGTACGTGCTGACAGACAAATCACTAGAAACGCATCACTCTATCATCGTACGGAATAAGTATCGGTGTGGACGGCTCAGATTTATCCCCGTGTCAAGATATTTTTACTATCAATGCGATACTTCTTCATAACTCAGAAGTCCACTAAGCATTGTTGTGGTTCGGTAGTCACAAAGTGTTTTCCCAGTGGTTAGAATTCTGACCATGTAGATTACAGTACAGTGTGAGGCAGTACTTATACTATTCTTCTTCTTCTTCTTCCTCTGGCTCTATATCCCTTTATGAGATTTGGCCTTCTCAACAATCCTACACTATTCCCTTCTGTTCTCAACAACAATCTTCCTTCATCTGATCATCCCCATGGTTCGCAGATCCTCCTCAACACACTCCGTCCACCTCTTTCTCGGTCTTCCTGTGGGCCTAGACTCCAAGGGTTTCCATTCTGTGATAGATCTCGTATTTCTGGTCTTCTTCATTGTATAAATATGTCCTAGCCATCTAATTCTCTGTGACTTAATGAACGTTAGTTTGTTTTCGCTGTTTATATTAATATCAAGTTCAAGATTCATGAGAGTCCGCCAAGTGGCCCAAAAATTCTTTTAAATATTTTCCTCTCAGATCGTTTAAGATCTTCTTCATCTTTCTTCTTCACCTTGGTCCATGTCTCACAGCCGTAAGTCACTGCTGATCTTACAAGGCTTTTATGCATTTTCAGTTCCCTTGCTATTATAAGGCTCTGAAATATGATTTGATTTCCATGATTATTATATTGACATAATAAAGATTGCACCGTTAAATATATGTAGTAAGATATGTCAAGTGTGTAAATTACTACTTCTTTCTAATTTGGGGTTAAATACTGCCTTTTTTTTTACGTTATTTCTCGAAAATTAATCACTTATGGCGTGGCCCGCCGGTAAGTCATGAGTTTGAATGCGGCCATCAGGCGTTTTAAGTTGAAAATCACTGCTCTAGACGGTTTATATAATTAATACTGTTATGTTTCGGATAAAATATTAGTTAAAGTTACAATAAGAACAAACTTAATTTTTAGTATTTTTGTGGAATGTATAACCTATATAGTGTTCTGCTCACAGTATTCCGTGAGGTCGGTAGAAATCCAGAAGGCAAGAGATGCGTTGTAGAAAGGATGCCCCCCATTACCTTACCACTACGTTTCAACACATGGTAAACAATCATAGCTCAGTCAATCTAGAGATGAAAAATACGGACACTGTAAACTTACTCGCTCGCTTACACTGGTTTGTAGATATGATAAGCACACTTGCACGAACTGCAGAAAGAGAGAGAGAGAGAGAGAGAGAGAGAGAGAGAGAGAGAGAGAGAGAGAGAGAGAGAGAGAGAGAGAGAGAGAGAGAGAGAGAGAGAGAGATCACGTATCCTGCTCTCTCTTCCTCTTATCAGAATCCACTACCGTATACGTTCATTATTTGCCAAATTGTCTCTTCTTCTTCTTCTTCTTCAAGGATTAGGCTTGCAGCCTGTTCCGCTTCACAGTCTCCGTTTTCTTGGTCTGCCTCTATCTCGTTCTCCAAAAGGCTTATACTGGATTATCTTTTTTGGTAAAAAAAGCCAAATTGTCTTATTAAAATTAAAGCAACACAACAGCTTGTACTGTCTGCTCTTTCCGTTCTTGGTCCATTCCTGATGTAAGCAAACAGGCGTGCCACCTCTGAAATACTATTTAACAAGGGCGTTAACAGTCTTCTGACAGTAGTGTGTTATGCGCATGCGTGAATGTCTGTATAGTCATGTGAGAATTGTCTGACCGAGTGGTATCACTGCGATAAGTGGTTGTTTATTACAGCATTTAGTCGTCTTTGTGTATGATTAATATTACAATTCGAATTTATAATTTCTGTGATGACTGAAATTGATATGGCAAAAAGCTGATATTGTCGCGTGGCTTAATTTTAAAAATATACATTCTGAAGAAAGTTACGTGAAAACTAAACATCTAGAGTTAGCGAAACAAAATGAACACAAAAATTTAAAAAGTTCGTATGCGATAATGCAGAAAAATCGAGGCGTGCGAAGGCTTCCTCCTCTTGTCACTGTATCTATCAAGGAGCCTATCAACTGAGAATACTGTTGAGATTAAATAGGTCGCCTGGGGAATCAAAAAAGAATATAAGCTACATAAACTAGCTGTTACCACAGATTTTTTCATTCTGTTGCGATTTTTGAAACAGTGAATTAAAACGCCATTAACCGGTGTTTATAAACTATTTTATTGTCACTCTGTTACAGTCACACTAGTTTAATTTTGGTCAGAAAGTAAAAATTATCAGAGTTAACTTGTGTTTACAAAGTATCAAGTTTATAGGTACCCTGTCTGTACTGCTTCTGTGAATGTGACTGTGCCTGTCCAATCAAGCAGCAAATAGCGGTTTAGATGTGCCACGACTTTGTTTACATCAATGAATAAACTAAAAACGAAAAAATTGTACACATTTGTTATTCAGTATTTATGTAAAAAATAAAAATTAAATAATGTTGGTTGTGAATACATATCAAACAAAGTTTGTCCACACGCAATAATAATGTCAACTAATAGAGCCCCGCACAATTATAAAACAATAAAACAAAACACTTTGCCACAGTACTTCGAACCTCACTTGAATAATTCGCCTTTTAAACTGACCTCTAAGCGGCAGCTGTCGTTGTTTAAAGAGATAGCACAAGTGTTCCAGAATAATCTATAATACGCGCCAACACTACTCAAAAACACTAAAGAGTGATAGATTGCACCCTTGAACAAATGCGTGACCGGTGAAGTCTGGAACAGCCTCGATGGTTAACGCATGTTAAGGGTCACGTAATTGTCTTTCTTCTCAAAGCAGCAATACGTACGAACACAAACATTACAAAACGTACGCTGGGCTCTGCTGGAATAGCCAAGAAACATGTAGAACGTTTTGTAATGCATCCGTTTAACGGTTACATTACATCGACAAGTGTACTACTTGTCTAAACTTACATAGTGTATATAAATATCATCATCATCATCATGACGCCACAGCACTTGTTGGGCCGTATCCTTCTAGAAGATTCCTCCGATCGTCTCCACCCGTTGCTCGCGTTGCCATCCAACAGTACTCTTTTATATTATCCAAGAATCTTGTTCTTGCTCTTCCTCGCTTGCGCTGATCGAAACGTCTCCCCAACGTTTTGTCTATAATCTAGTAAGGTCCTTGAGCTTCAGAACTCGCTCTCCTGTTTTGAACGGAATACATTAATTATTACATAACTTTGGATATTAGATAATTTTTCAATTATGGAAAAATTACAATAATCCCGATTCCTCTACTGTTTCTTTAGTAATAATGTAACAAGTGTAGCCCACAATTATACCGTAAACACAAAAATATTGAAACATTCCAGTTTGTGTTACAGTTGTTTTTAGTATGACAACCTGCTGGATTTTTTCAATTTTTTCAAATTTGTGATCTCTTTTTTGGGCTGTGAGGTCGCAGAATATTTAAATTTCGAAAACGTATCATTGCTTTCAGATGTTAGTGAAAATTCTCTTTAATTTGACACGTTACACGAATTTTTTGCGATTCTATCAAACTTTTCACCCACTTTTTGGTGGCCTGACGTCAAAAAATGTTTATATTTTCGAAACTTAGCACTACATTCAATGTTAGATAAATTCTCTTTAATTTGAAATCCCACATGAAATTTTTAAAACTAAACGTTATATTGAGATTGTGGTTAAAATTCGCTTTAATCTGATATCCCACACGGGCTTTTGCCATTTTTTCACAATTTAGACTCCTCATAATTTTGCCTCCCCCGTCCTCTAGTTTTCGGGGAATCAATCTCAAAAACAATAAGGTTCTCTAGGGTAAAAGTATGGACACACATGCGAGGTTTTACAAAAATCGGTTGATGGATCCAAACGTTATCGTGAAACATACCGTACACATACAGGCAAACAAATGCCAAACAGTCGAGTTGAAACTGAGAACTTCCTTCGCTCGTTCAACAGAATAGTCAACATGAACCACATGTTCAAGAACTTACGCCGTTAAAACAGAATTATATGAGACATAGTACAGTTGTTGATAAAGTGGTTTATTATATACAAACTCTGTCACGCTGATTTTGTACCGGGGTAATGTCCACCGTTTTTGAATTGATTGCTATTAAGAAAATATTGTTATGTAATTTATATCTGATACTTTTTTGTGGAGCCAAATATTTTCATTGTAAAAAGTTGTGTTTTGAATGATAACGACGATTCAGTGTGGGTTATCGTTCAGGGCAGTAACATAAACGTTTCCCCCGCGCCAATAAGTTTTTGTAAGTCTTATTTAAAACTGTGTAATTGTTTTGAACACGTGTTCACGTTTTGTATTACTGTTGTTTATCAACGGACACCGTCCCGTCCTAAGTACGCGTAGCAAAGAAAGACCACGTGTTATAGGACTGACAGAGATTGTGTATGTGTGTGTGCACGTGCGCGCTCGCATCTTAATGTAGTTGTAGATTCAATCGGGCGTAAATAAAAGTGTTAGAAATATCGCCCAATGACATTTATGTATAAAGTGGGTTAAAAGTCAGTTCCCCAATAATTAATCCATTAATATATATATATATATATATATACACTAATCGATTATTTTTTCACACGTTAGTTTTTTGCACTTTCTTTCACCGTTCTTGAAAAATTATTATTATATTGATTTGAAACTTACGAAGGTCATTCAATGATTAAAAGAGACTGTAGAGCTGTGGTCAGCAACTTTTTACGCGTCCGGCTAGTTCTTATTTGACACAATTTAGTAATGAATATGCCCCCTGAATATGTTACTAGCATATCGTAGGGTAAGGCGTATGGTGGGGCTGCCACCTTCAGGCTTAACGTCCAGCCCGATTTTCTGTCTGGGTGTTCTCCCATAAACTGGCCGTCTTACCAGACCAGAGAGACCAAAGCTAAAGAGGTTTTCCCTGTTTAGTTATTCATAAGGATCTTTAATGTGGAGGTTTCCCCTTGCCTCCCTCATTCTACGTCGTTGACCAATGGAAGATCATCTTTAGGGGCAATTTCTCACCTCAAGGGCAAGAGAGTCCCTTAATCTCTACTTGACAATGACAAGCAGAGTAGAGGCAGCTTATACCGGCTGTCACTCGGCCTCCAGCCGAGCCGAAGGGACGGAGAGGTATGCGACTTCCGAGGAATCGCTAGAGTGACCAGCTCTAGAATTTGCTTGTTTGAGACCGGTCCTTGGTTTAATTCTTGCAGTTGATGATGTGGTTGATGATGTGACGATGAAATAACTAGATAAAAAACGGTTGGTAGGCGGAGTACGATATTTTCATAACTGTAAATTGGCATCCCTGTGATGAGTTCTGATCAGCTGTTTGGCCTATCATTGTTTTGTTTATAACCTCAAATTCTCAATTAACGAATGGCGAGTGCTCTTGAATTTTTGGAATTAGTTGGGCAACGTGCAGTGATCCGTTTTTTGCTTTCCGAAAGTTAAAACCTACAGAACTAAACAATATAGAAAAAGCTGTATGAACTGCGGAACTTTTTTTAGTGGGTAGTTTAAAAATGGTCGAGCTTCAGTGACTGAGGAGCACCTTTCTGGACCTCCAGTTGGGGTTTCAACTTTTTGTGATTTTTTTTTTAGTAGATCAGTGGGGAATAGCCAGTACATACTACTCTGACATTCTTATCGATAAAGTAAATCGGCAGTGATGCGGAAACATCCTGCATTTCAGCGCAAAGACGTCATTCTCCTTCACAATAACACTCGTCCACACACAGTTCAGTTAACACGTGAAACCATCAAATAATTGGCTTGGGAGACTAACTTATCCTCCCTACAATCCAGACCTAGCTCCATCTGATTTCCACTCAAGGAGGCGTTACTTGATACAAAGTTATACAAAAACGATGAGATCAAATAAAATGCCCTAAAATGACTCTGACATCAACATAAAGATTTGTTTGTAGCAGGCATAAAAAAAATTACTCAGAGTGGGGCAAGTGTAGTAATGTTGCTGGGGATTATGTTGAAAAGTACAAAAAGTGTCATACTGATTAAATAAACCGGTTTTCCTCTACAGCTATTTGTCTCTTTAATTATTGAATAACCCTCGTACTTTTATATTTTTACATAGCTGCTTCGGGGAACTGGTAGTACCCACATGACAAGCACTGAGGAAGAAGGTACTGGCAGCCCCCGAAAGAGATCTGCAAATTTAAAAAACTAAGTGCTCTGCAAATAGTGGTTAATATTAATATAGTAAAGTAATTACTATATAAGAATGAACTTTTTTTATACTAATTGTATCAACTGATTGGCAGTAATTGTAAAACCAAAATTTCCCACCTGTTACAGAACGTTGGGGAATTGTAATCAGTATACGAGGGGAATTGTCTTTTAGCTCGTTTGCACGCAACAGTAGGCAATTCCTTCAATAAAGTATTTGGATAGTTTTAAAATGTTGTGTGGAGAATAAACGAACAATTGAACGAATAGGGTGATTAATGGGGTGGCTTCAGACGAATCTTCTTTTGTTTTATTTTTAAGGCTTCTTTGGATCGTTCCACAAATTCTAGTAAATTTTGCTAACTTATTATCACAGCCAGTGTCGTTTTGTTCTTGTATTTATAAGATATAATATTCAATGCATATTATTATATATTCAAACACTTTTTGCTACAGTCTATAAATATTAAATATATTATTGTATTATCAAATAATTATTTACTTCGCACTATGTATTTCGAAATCATTTTACTTCGCAAAAAGTGTTTTTTTTTTTCAATATAAATACACCTGACGTACGTTTTACAGATTGAATCCGCGTCTTCAGAGGTTTCAGTATAAATTAGTGGATAATCGATTTTTGTGATGAAATTATTTTATATAAATAAAATAGTAAAATTTCGAACCAATATCAGTAATTTACATTGAAACTTCTGACGATACATATCTGTCAAAAATTCGTCAGATCTATTTATGATAGACAAAAAAATATACTTACAGAAGAAATTTATTATTTGATAATCTTTTTTTCTTCTTCACGTCACGGAGTAGGCACATTTCGTCTTCAGTTTCACAATATCCCGTATATCTTGCTCTTGTTCTTCCTACGTTCCTTGTTGCAAATGGTCCTATACCTATAGCCTACTTTAGGTAGCAATCTATCCCCCATTCTGTCCAGATGTTGCGACAATTCCAGGGATGTTTCTGAATTCTATACTTTACGAACAACACTTGTAGTTCATTCCTAATTACACCAACGATCTCGCCTTGTACAACCCTTTGTTCGTCTCAGAAAACTAGTTTCTGAACTTCGAATTTGGTTTATAATTTTCCTTGTAGGCACCAACTATTCGCACCCATACATTAACACAGGTACTGCCATTGTTTTCTAAATTTTAATCATTGTTTCTTTCCATATTTTATACTTTAGTGTTCTGTGTATGATGCCACACATCATCTATAAATGACTTCGATAATTTTATAGTGACTTCTCGTCGTGTTTCTTCCCCAATACTGATAACGGAAGCTAGATAATTAAACTTAAACATTTTTAAAAACTGTTCATTGCAGAATAATTTTTGATCTGACTGGATACTTTCCCCCGAAAGCCCTGATCTTTGTTTCCTCCATAAATATTTTTAAATCGTATTGAGACTATTTAATAATATCATCATCATCTTCAAGGATTAAACCAAGGATGGTTTGTTCCGATCTCAAATAGGCAAAGATTAGAGCTGGTCACTCCAGCGCTTCCTCGGACGTCTCACACCTCCCCGTCCCCTCGGCTTATAGTTCCATAGTTGTTTGGGGATGCGGCAGTCATCCATTTGGCAGAGATGTTCCCACCAATTCAGCCGATACTGGGCGATCCTGTCGAGTATACTCATAATATCCAGTTCCTGCCGTATATCTGTGTTTCTTCTATGATCATGGAAAGTATACCCTGCCACGTGCCTGAGTAATCTCATTTCAGCCGCTTGGATGCGATTGGCCTGGCCTTTCGTTAAAGTCCGATTCTCATACCCATAAAGAATTGTGGGAAGAGCCATCACCTTGTAAAATTTTAGGCGTCTTTCTTTACTTGCTGCCTTAAGGGTTCGCCTAATGGTCCCGCACATAAGGTTGAACTTATGCAACTTATTCACAACGTCGTTGCTTGCATTATAAGACACACTGTAGCCCAGGTATTCAAAAGTGATAACTTGTTCCAGGTATTATTATATTATTTAATAATATAATATATAAAACTGCTAGAAGCTTAAACATCAAAAGTTACAAAGAACAGATCAGTATATAGTATTGCTCATTATATGTATAAGTATTACTTCTCTCTTTACGGCGTGCACAAGTTCCGATGATGACAGTAAATTCTGTCGAAGTATCGACATAAATGTTTTAAAATTATGTGTGGTCAGTGACCGAACCCCACAGAACCATGCATCAGTAGACAATCGATCAATGCCCGACTCCGTGTTTTGAAGGTAAGACCCTGTGTTGTGGGTACCAGTGTCAGTGTATCAGAGTCGAGAGGTACACAGTGCCCAGTGCACAGTGGTATGGGACCAGTACGTGTGTACTGTGGACGTTATATGGCGACTGCAAGGCCAAACGTATTACGTTGGTCATATTAAATTCATGTTTCATTTGCATTAAGATGTTCGTGTACGACGCCGTATTTGGCTGGCGTACGGCCTCCACTGTCAGGCAAGTCTTCCTGTCGTGAGCCGCCTGCAGAATCCCAATTGTCTCTGCACACTCAACTTTGTTAAGTAATCTGTGCGTTACAGATTGTCACGTCTCCACCTCCATTGGTTGGCAACTTTCCATCTGGTTTTGTCACACACAGCCCAGTAAAGTGAACTGTAGCCAGCGTCTTCTCAGTTCTCTTTTGAGCAGTATGTTAAAGATGATGATGAGCCTCTGCGCTACCTCCCCTGCAGAGTCCGGACCTCCAACACCACTCATCTTTGTTCTGTGCTTGTGTGCGCCACTGTCTTGCTCCCAGGCAGTGCAGGACTTCTTCAACATCTTCCATCCATCTTTTCCGCGGTCTCCCTCTTCTTCTTCTCCCACCTTGATCCCCATTTAATAGTGTTATGCCATTACAGAACGTTCTACATGTTTCCCGGCTATCCCAGCTGTAATGTTTGTTTGCGTACGTGACACTTAACATGCAAGGCAGTATTACATAACACGGAACATTCTCGTACGTTCGATAGTGTTGTTCGACAAGCTTCTCAACTAGCCCAACGGTGCGCTGAAGTATCCTCTAGAATTTTCAAGCGCTTGTTAAGGACGCATGTTATGGAACTCTGCAGACTATAAATAGCCCACACCTGCCGCTTAGTTTCAGTTTTATGTCGGGCGATTAACACAGTGAGTCTGAAGTGGTGTATTAGTGAAAAGTGATTATAGCGAGGAAATCTTTATAGTTGTCATTATTATTTGTGTGGACAGATTAACTTGAATTATTGTATGAGTTTAATATTGATGAATAACTTGTTCATTTCTAACTGTTAATTGAGATTAATTAAAGGTGGTTATTAGTCACTTAATTGGTGGCTTGTATTTTGTTTTCCACTGTACCATACGACGATCAAGGAGACCGTCGTAACAGTGGTATCGTGGTGTCAGAAGTGGGGTAGAACCGTTAACAGTGGAAAACAGTGGACACTTTTTACAAGACGAGAGTAATTCATAATTAATCGGTAAACAGTAGATGCCAGCCAGGTGATGGAACCTTTCCAAGCGCTGTTGCGGCAGACACAGGAACAACAGGAGGCGGAAGAAACAAAAGAAGAACGCCGAAGAGAACAGGGAAAGAGAAGAACCAGAAAAACGAATGTCCCAGAATGTTCCGCATTATGTAATACTGCCTCGAATGCTAAGTGTCACGTACGCACACAAACGTTACAGCTGGGTTCTGCTGGGATAGCTAAGAACCATGTAGAACGTTCTGTAATTGTGTTAACGTCACAGTTCACACAACTAGGCGCCGGAAGAGAACTGCCGCGCCGGATTGGAAACAAACCTTTTTGATCTAGCCCGTGGAAAAACCTCCGTTGCCCGTACACTGTAAATAGACGGGAAATATTTTTGCCTGCGGTAGCCCATGGCGTTTGGTTTTTAAACGAAAGATCGTACGTGTATGAACAAAATCTTTCACTTGGCGTGTCACCGACCTAGCGTTTCGGGGTTTATCCGTTTGCATCTCATGTGTACAGCCGTGATTAGCCTACTTGGTGAGTTGGTACGATTCGTTACTTTACAGACAGGTTTAAACCACTTCAGTTGTGGATTATAAGAAAAAATACTCTTGCGGATGCAAGACCACTTTACCACTTTATTTAAATTGTAAATATTTCTTCTTTCCTGAATGAGGCTCTCATAGACTAGAATTCGTTTACCACAAAATCCCGATTGGACTTTAATGAAAGGCCAGGTCAGTCGCATCCAAGCGGCTGAAATGAGATTTCTCAGGCACGTGGCAGGGTATACTCTCCATGGTCATAGAAGAAACACAGATATATACGGCAAGAACTGAATATTATGAGTATACTCGACAGGATCGTCCAGTATCGGCTGAATTGGTGGGAACATCTTTGCCGAATGGATGACTGCCGCATCCCCAAACAACTCTGGAACTATAAGCCTAGGGGACGGAGAGGTGTGGGACGTCCGAGGAAGCGCTGGAGTGACCAGCTCTAATCTTTGGTTATTTAAGACCGGAACAAACCATCCTTGGTTTAATCCGTGAAGGTGATGATGACAAATTCCCGATCAGCATTAGTCTACGCTTCAATAAAACTGGACGAGCGTGTCGTATCCGATATTTCTGAAATTTCTGTTGATATTTTCTTCATTGACTTCACGTTCCTGGATGCGTACGGTAAATTTCGTAAGGAACTCTTTGCTCACTTGTCTAATGTCACTCATGTTGCGCAACACGAAACAATTGTCACTGGTAGACCTTTCATTTATGAAGGGCTAAACTGACTCTTCGGGAGTTCGGGAGACCCTCTGTTCCTTTGTCACCTGTCACGTGCCCCGGAGCCTGGAGAGATCCTCGAATGGGGTGTACCCTTTTGAATTTTATAGTCTGTTAAATACCAGGAGCCTACGGAGGGAACAGAGCTGCACGTCTCATATTCCCAGGTGTACCGACCATTTCATCATCAGGCGCTTAGTCAGCGTTTTATGTAGTATTCTCCACGCTCGTGGTGGCCAGGGGTTGTAGCTATGACTGTGCTCCTGAGCCGTCCCTTGTAAAACAACCTTTTTCTTTCTATCTATCACCTCCAGCTGTTCTTACGTGCCCATACCACGCCAATCTTCTCTTTTCATTGTAACTAAGCACGGTTTTTTCTGCTATCATGCTCCTGCTTATTCCATCATTGAAGGTTGTGTACATCACTACAGCTTCGCTACTACAGTAGTCCATTTGCGTTGCTGTTATTTTCTCTTTAAAGTTTTGTTTATGACCCAGTTTTTCATAAGAACTGCTGGCGCGGCTGAGGAGTGAAGTGACTTTAACAAAGACACAACACTACCCCACGTTGTTGTAGATGAAAGAGTTGGGTGAATCCATTCCATTTCCCCTATGGCGTGGGACGCGTCCACTAACAGAAGCGATTTTCCACGTGATTTTTCAAGGTAAAGGACGCGTGTGTTTGTTTATTGTTATCGGTGTTTAAAGCAACAATACGGCAGGACGAGTATTCACTCACGTTTGTCTACAGTTTTTCTAGGGTTTCATTTGTCAGCAGTTTATATCTCGAATATAGTAATCGAGATACAGTGCTATTGGCTGTTTTGATATAGGCAGGGCTAACTGAATTTCTATAGTAACTTAATATAGTAATTTCTATAGTGAAGTTAAGCGAACCCGCTGAATAGTGGTTGAATTTTAAAATTCGAATGTGTTCTGTGATTGAAATGTACCGATCGAATTTAGTACTAGTATTCTCCCTGAGCTGCAGAACTCGCTCACTATTTTCAACGAAGTACAATCATTATTACGTAAGTTTCGATATTAGATAATGGGAAAAATTGACAAACATCCCGATTTTTCTACTATATGTTTAGTAATATAACAATTGTAGAGCACATACTCATACAATAAACACTGATAATTCGAAACATTCAGATTTGCGTTACAGTTCCTTTTAGTCTGAAACCCTGAGGGATTTTCAAATTGTTTATCATTTTCTTGGGCCCTGTGATCCCGAAATTTTCAAATTTCAAAACGTAACATTACACTTAAATGTTATTTAAAATTCTCTTCAACTTAACAGCCCACATGAATTTTTACGATTTTGTCAAAATTTTCACCCTCTTTTTGTTTCCTGACGTCCAAACATTTTTACGACCATTATATTAAATGGTCCTTTAATATAAGGTGGTTAAAATTTCCTTTAATTCTGGTATCCCACATGTGCTTTTGCCATTTTTTCAAATTTGGACCGACTCACATTTTTACATCCAACCTCCCTTTTTTTGCGATGAATATAAAAAAAAATTAGAATTGTGCAGGGTAGAATTATGAATACGCATGCAAAGTTTTACGATAATCGGTTTAGGCGTTCAAAAATTATCATGAGGCATGCTCCAAATAGACAAGTAGACGGACAGACAACTCCCAAAGGTCGAGTCAAAACTGAGAACTTGCTTTGCTCGTTCAAAAACGATTGGTTTCGCCCATCTTCAGAACTAAGTACTCAATGAGTCTATGCCCTGACTGAGGTATGGAGGAAATGCGGTGTCGTAACTCCAG
Source organism: Magicicada septendecula (assembly GCA_034769895.1). Classification (NCBI taxonomy): domain Eukaryota; kingdom Metazoa; phylum Arthropoda; class Insecta; order Hemiptera; family Cicadidae; genus Magicicada; species Magicicada septendecula. The sequence continues at coordinate 114,006,829 of CM068373.1, forward strand.
TGCGACACTGTACGTATTGTAATAACCGGCCTTTAGTCGTCCAACAGTGTAATTGGTGGAAAGCAAACAATAATTGTTTGCACTTACGTAACGCAATTCAGTTTAAACAGCTGTTTTTCTGCGACTGCGCAATACGCAAACTAAGTGTTAACTACCAATAAACGTAGAGCAATTAATACGCATGCGCCGTATTAATTGTAATGTTGCGGTGGTGCAGTCACTTAGTGTCTGTGTCAATTCGGTTGGTTTATATCTTTAGAAAGTGTAGTCATTGGCAACAATGACTTGTGTACCTACACGCTATGGACAAGCATAGTGTTAGCTAGCTCGAAAGTAATGAGTTATGGTGTAATGCAGGCAGGTAGCATTGGCCCTTCTACATGCGAAAGTGACATTTGACTAGTTGCTCACTGGTGAAGATAAAATTCTGGAAACAAGAAAAGATTCCTAAGGGTTTAAATACGGATCCTGTTTGTGGGCTGGATAATATGTTGAAATGTGGTGCTACAGAAAGATGTTGTACAGAGTAGAGCGACTAGGACAATGAAGAAGTCTTCTTCTTCCATCACTGAGTTGGCGAATCGCCTGTTCCGATCCCAAAGCAAATATCGCCAACGTTTCCTAGGTCTTCCCATACGTCTTTACCTAACAGGCTTGTATTGCCAAACTTCCATCATTCTTGCATAGACGACCTACCATCCAGCATTCTATTCTAATGAGCAGACCATCTATCTTAGTTTTACGCAATGCCATCTTGGATATTAAAAGTTTTCAACTCTTTCCTTATGTCTTATTGTCTTTGTAAAGTCTTATTCATTATGTCTTCGTAAAGTCTGTCTCTTCGTGTGCAGCGTTTTAACAGATCGCAAGAATCCCGTCGTCTGTGCTTGTATTCTACTAAGATGTTTCTTCACCGGCACCCAATTTTCAGAACTACACAACAACACAAGCACAGCCGTTACCTTATACAATTTTAGTCGAGTCTCTTTCCTTGTTTTCCTTGGCAGCCAATGATAAAGTTCTTGATAAAATAGGCGATGAAAAGTGAAATATATTGTGAAGTGAAATATATTGCTAAAATACTGCAGGATGGAAATATCAAACAAAGAGACGAACTAATTGGCCATATTAAGCTTCGTTCTTCCAGGACCTTCGAGACCTCCCCTTTGATCTTTCCAAAATGCTGGTAGGGGTAGGAAGACGATGAACCTTGAGCGAGTATAAATAACTTGAGAAACACGGAAGTCCTTGGACGCTGATTTAAGTTCATCGCAATTTTGAAAGCGATTTCCTGAGCATCCTGGTGTGAGGAGAGCCTGGGGAACGTCCGTGGTGTGGACGGATTATAGACTTTGGTCTGGGCACGATAATATCCGATCACATCACCGTCGGTTAGAGTTGCGGGGAAAGGACGGGGCGCTGTTGGCGCATACAGACGGACTCCACCAAGGCCCCTGGGCCTGAAAGGCGGTCTATGGCTACCACTAGTAGACTTTTTCATTTATGAAGGGTCGATCCTTGGTCAGTGGCAGGTGTCCCGTTCTTAGTAAGGGGGCGTCTAAATAGACTCCTCGGGAGACCGTCGGCCCCAGGGGCGGGAATCCTCAATCCCCCTGCCCGCTGTCACGGTCGGTCATGGGCGGGAGGCCTGGAGAGATCTGGACCACTTGGTCATTCTTGGTGGTTTCGAGGTTTGGTGGTTTGTAGTTTCGGCCTCGTGGCATTGCTGCGTGGGTGTCGAATGAGTTATATCCATTAGAATGTTATGGGCTGTTAAATCTTAGATAGTGGATACTCAGAACCCTACTGAGGGAATAGAGCTGCACTTATCATATTCCCAGGAGCACCGACCATTTTATCATCGGCCGCTTTGTCAGCGTTTTTTGTAGTAGACTCCACGCACATAGAAGCCAAGGGTTGTAGCTAGGACTGCGCTCCTGGGTCTTTCCTTGTAAAACAACATTTTTCTTTTTATCTGTCACCTCCAGCTCTTCTTACGTTCCTATCCACGACAATCTTTTATCTTTAATTTAAGTAAGCACGGTTTTTTCTACCTTCGTTCTCCTGCTTATTCCACCATTGACGAAGGTATCCTGTTCACGCCTTAGAGTCTCCAGCTTCGCTTCCAGCAGTCCATTTCCGTTGCTGTTATTTTCTCTTTTTATGATCCAGTTGCCTGTTCCGTAGGCGTACGCCGTTAAACTAGTAAGCTCCCTGAGCTCCAGGAAACTCATTATTATGAACGAAGTACATTTGTTATTTCCAATTAACAATTAAAAAATATATCAGTGAAAAGTGAGGTAATGAGTGAAAAATAGTGATAATCATTAATCATACAGATAAAACTGTGAAGCTTAATGATTAAGTCAATGGTATTAAATGATGTAAACAAAAAAAAAAAATAAATAAAACCACAGCAAGAACCAAGAAAGAAAAAAAATAAATATAAGTAAGAAAACACTGAATAGTGACAGATAAAACTAAATGTGAATGTGAAGGAAATAATTATAAGTTCTAATATTAATTTATTGAAGGTTCTGTGCCTTTTAAGACTTATTGTTTATGTTAAAAGAAAAGGCTTTGACATTGTTTAAGTGTACTGATTTCATGTACATGTTAGTATTCTATGTTATTAATCAACTAACAAACCTGGATAGACAAGGAAAAGAGTTAATAATTGTATACGTTAAACAGTTTTTAATGTTTGTTAAAAGTGAAGTTCACTATTGAAGAATCATCAGAACAACAATCATGGAAACATGACACTAAGTTAAGTTGTTTATAAAGTTTGTTAAGGAAGTACAATAACCAGGGTATAATAAGCATTTTAATCCAATATAATAAAAAAAAGAAAAAATTTGTAATTAAAGATAAGGTATTAAACCAGTAGTACAAATAATAATTGTAACAGAATAAAACAAGGTACTGGAGAGGCAATGTGCCTTAGGAAAATGTTAAACATTAAAATTATTGCCAATCATAATCAACAAAAGATCAAACCAACGTAAATTAATAATGATAAGTTGGAATTGTATAATAGAGTTTATGTTTGTAGCAATCACAAATTATTAGATAATTTAAGGAAGTAGAACATGATTTTGTGAAGGAAAAATGACTAAAATGGCCTATAAAACCTGATTTTATACATCAACAAAAATATCTATTAGTTCATACACACAGGTCATGTTTGGTACCAAATTGATTGTAATTTTACCAGGAAAAACATGATATAAATTAAGTTAAGCTTAATTAAGTAATAGTAAGAAAGTAATTTGTAGTGGAAATTGAAAAATCGGTATGGAGAACCATACATGACTTCCATATTCTAAGATTTATTTTTAAAATCATTTTCGAAATGAAATATTACCATAGAAACTACTTCTTTCTACTTACTGCTTCAGCCTTAACCACAGTACTGTGGTCACTAACATATACCACCTCACGTTATCGCACTCGATTTTCACTGATGATGGAAGTCAATGGCATTGCCGAAACGTCTGGTTTTGTAGAAAACATTGGACTACGGCCAAATATCCCGGGAAGGAATTTTAACAAAAACTACTTCTTTTTTGCCGATAACGTTGTACACATATATATAAAAAATATGCATAAAATTAATGGCTTGTATAAGTTAATGATTGATCTCCATTAAGTAGTGCTCAAGTTTCCAAAGTTTTAATATTATGATGTCCGTAATTAAAACATCAGAGCAGGTTTAGTGTGTATGAGGGTTCACCGTGGACAAAAATTTTCAACATTTCCTATTGAGCGTTGCTTAGAATAAATCTGCGAATCTACAGTGTACGTTTCACAGAACAAACACGCGGAAAAGAAGGAGCGCTCCGAAGTCACTCATGGACCCTCAGCATCTTGCAGAGGGTTCATTCCCTAAAGACGAAAAGTCTGTCTATGAATCGTTCCTCTGTAAACACGTGCAGTTACACTGCCCAGCGATCCACAGGAAGCAAATCGCTATCCACGCTGGACACTTTTTCGGCTTGCATGCGTTATGTTGGTATGGGTTCGGCACTTTCCATTTAAAAACCGTGCAAATGTAAGAAAATAAACATGAATGAGGCCAGAAATAACGCGAATTTTGTGTGTGTGTGTCTTCCCTGCCTTTTTATTGCGGTAGTGATAATAATAAAATGGAAACGTAAACAGTACATAACTGAGATATGCTTGCCTGCCACGCACGATATATTTTCTCTTATACATGACTAGCAGAATACCCGTGCTTCGCTACGGAGCTTCACGTTGTACGTAATGAAAATGTTAGTTTAATTAATAAAGTTTAATTAAAGTAGGCTTCTTAAAAATAAATAGCTGTTGCCCACAACTTCGTTCGCGTGGTCTTCAATTTAATGCGATAATATATTTAGAACAGAATCTATTCTATTGGGTTGCCATAGTAACCAGATCTAATAGTTTTTTAAGACCGCAAAGGACCCCCCAGAGGATCGTATCGAAAAAAAACACCTGTCCTATGTTGGTTCTCCCGTTGCGTAAAATATTTGTGCCAAGTTTGGTTGAAATCGGTCCAATGGTTTAGGTGGAGACGTGGAAGACCCCAAAGGACCCCCCAAAGGATAGTATCGAAAAAACCACTTGTCCTATGTTGGTTCTCCCTTTGCGTAAAATATTTGTGCCAAGTTTGGTTGAAATCGGTCCAGTGGTTTAGGAGGCGATGTGGAAGACCCCAAAGAACCCCCAAAAGGACCCCATCGAAAAAACACCTATCCTATGTTGGTTCTCCCGTTCCGTAAAATATTTGTGCCAAGTTTGGTTGAAATCGGTACAGTGGTTTAGGAGGAGATGTGGAAGAAACCTTCGCGGACGTGCGCACAACAACTCACCGAAGTTTCATCGCAATCGGATGAATGGTATAGGAACCCATACGGGACAAACAAAGAAACATTCATTTTTATATATAAGATGTAAACTATACCACTTACTTGACATAAACCGTGATAGCTAAGCTAATGTACAACATATATGTATTAATTATACCCATAAATGTTCCTCGATAGACACTCTATCTATTGGCGAAAACTTGAACAAAATCCGTTCAGTACTTCCTGAGATTAGCGATATCAAACACAGAGAGAAAACGGACCGACTTTACTTTATATTATGTATAGATTTACATTAAAATGAAAAAATTATAATTTTATTGCCTGGCAACAAAATTATTTTATTTTTAACAATTACCATTGTTTGAAAAAGTTTAAATGAATTTTCAAGTGCTTTACTCTTGTTAAAACGTAAAAGGTTGCAGGTAAACTACCCCTTCCCCTTAACCGATCTTCACCAAAATCAAAAGGCCTTGAGTCCTCTACAATTCAGTGATGTATACAAAAAATTATTTGATTCTGTTTGAATATGCGGCAGTTACCGTTCGTCATAGAAAATTACCCTTGATAAAAAATGTTGCAGGTAAACTACCCCTTCCCCTTAACCGATGTTCACCAAAAACAATAGGTCTTGAGTACTCTACAAATCACGGCAGCATGCAAAAAATTATTTGATTCTGTTTGAATTTGCGGCTGTTATCGTTTGCCATAGAAAATACCCTTGATAAAAAAACGCTGCAGGTAAACTACCCCTTTCCCTTAACCGATCTCCACCAAAAACAATAGGTCTTGAGAACTCTGCAATTTAGGGCTGTATGCAAATAATCTTTTGATTCTGTTTGAATTTGCGGCTGTTATCGTTTGCCATAGAAAATACCCTTGTAAAAACATAAAACGTTGCAGGTAAACTACCCCTTTCCCTTAACCGATCTTCACCAAAAACCATAGGTCTTGAGAACTCCATAATTCAGGGCTGTGTGCGAAACATTATTTGATTCTGTTTGAATTTGCGGCTGTTATCGTTTGCCAAAAAAAAAAAAAATTGCCCTTGATAAAAAAAAATCGTTGCAGGTAAACTACCCCTTTTTCCTCAACCGATCTTCACCAAAAACAATAGGTCGTGAGTACTCTACAAATCAGGGCTGTATGCAAAAAATTATTTGATTCTGTTTGAATTTACGGCTGTTATCGTATGCCATAGAAAAAAAAATCTACTCACAGACACACAGACAGACAGACACACACACAGACACTTTTCGAAAAACAACTTTTTTTCATGTTTTGAGTGTAGTACAATCAGAATCTGCAATAATCTCGAACACGACTTTTTTTGCCATCACCATACTTCCATTTCCTTAAGGAATATGGAAGTAAAAACCAAATAATTTAAATAATGATGATCATGTGACTCTTGACCTCTAATCTATTGACCAATGAGAAACTAGCAAAATTTGGTCAAGACCGTTGCAGAAGTAAGAAATTATATTACTACCATGTTCCATAAGGAAATGGAAGTATGGTGATGGCAAAAAAAATCGTGTTCGAGATAATAGCAGATTCTGATTGTACTACCCTCAAAACATGAAAAAAGTCATTTTTCGAAAAGTGTGTATCTGTAGATTTTTTACTTCCATGTTCCTTAAGGAAATGGAAGTATGGTGATGGCAAAAAAAATCGTGTTCGAGATTATTGCAGATTCTGATTGTACTACACTCAAAACATGAAAAAAAGTAATTTTTCGAAAAGTGCCCTGATTTGTAGATTACTCACGACCTATTGTTTTTGGTGAAGATCGTTGAGGGAAAGGGGTAGTTTACCTGCAACGGTTTTTTTATCAAGGGTAATTTTTTTTCTATGGCAAACGATAACAGCCGCAAATTAAAAAACAATCAAATAATGTTTTGCATATAGCCCTGAATTATAGAGTTCTCAAGACCTATTGTTTTTGGTGAAGATCGGTTAAGGGAAACGTTACCTGCAACGTTTTATGTTTTAAAACGGGAATTTTCTATGGCAAACGATAAGAGCCGCAAATTCAAACAGAATCAAATAATTTTTTGCACACACCCCTGATTTGTAGAGTACTCAAGACCTATTGTTTTTGGTGAAGATCGGTTAAGGGGAAGGGGTAGTTTACCGGCAACGTTTTATGTTTTAAAAGGGTATTTTCTATGGCAAACGATAAGAGCCGCAAATTCAAACAAAATCAAATAATTTTTTGCACACAGTCCTGATTTATAGAGTACTCAAGACCTATTGTTTTTGGTGAAGATCGGTTAACGGGAAAGGGGTAGTTTACCTGCAACGTTTTTCTTATCAAGGGTAATTTTTTTCTATGCCAAACGATAACAGCCGCAAATTAAAACAGAATCAAATAATGTTTCGCATATAGCCCTGAATTATAGAGTTCTCAAGACCTATTGTTTTTGGTGAAGATCGGTTAAGGGAAACGTTACCTGCAACGTTTTATGTTTTAAAAGGGGAATTTTCTATGGCAAACGATAAGAGGCGCAAATTCAAACAGAATCAAATAATTTTTTGCACACACCCCTGATTTGTAGAGTACTCAAGACCTATTGTTTTTGGTGAAGATCGGTTAAGGGGAAGGGGTAGTTTACCGGCAACGTTTTATGTTTTAAAAGGGCATTTTCTATGGCAAACGATAAGAGCCGCAAATTCAAACAAAATCAAATAATTGTTTGCACACAGTCCTGATTTATAGAGTACTCAAGACCTACTGTTTTTGGTGAAGATCGGTTAACGGGAAGGGGTAGTTTACCTGCAACGTTTTTCTTATTAAGGGTAATTTTTTTCTATGGCAAACGATAACAGCCGCAAATTCAAACAGAATCAAATAATGTTTTGGATACAGCCCTGAATTGGGGAGTTCTAAAAATCTGTTGGTTTTGGTGAAGATCGGTTAAGGCAAAGGGGTAGTTTACCGGCAACGTTTTATGTTTTAACAAGGGTAATTTTTTCTATGACGAACGATAACTGCCGTAAATTCAAAGAGAATCAAATAATATTTTGCATACAGTCCTGAGTTGTAGAGTTCTCAAGACTTGTCGTTTTTGGTGAAGATCGGTTGAGGGAAAGGGGTAGTTTACCAGCAACGTTTTATGTTTTAACAAGTGTATTTTCTATGGCAAACGATAAGAGCCGCAAATTCAAACAGAATGAAACAATTTTTTGCATATAGCCCTGCATTGTAGAGTACTCAAGACCTGTTATGTTTGGTGAAGATCGATTAAGGGAAAGGGGTAGTTTACCTGCAACGTTTTTTTTACCAAGGGTAATTTTCTTCTATGGCAAACGATAACAGACGCAAATTCAAACAGAATCAAATAATGTTTTGCATACAGCCCTGAATTGTAGAGTTCTCAAGACCTTTTGGTGTTGGTGAACATCGGTTAAGGGAAATGGGTAGTTTACCTGCAGCATTTTGTTTTAACAAGGGTAATTTCTTTTTATGATGTACGATAACTGCCAAAATTCAAACAGAATGAACTACTTTTTTGCATACCTTTTTGAATTATAGAGAACTCAAGAGGTCTGTTGATTTTGTTGAAGATCGGTTAAGGGAAAGGGGTAGTTTACCAGCAACGTGTTACTTCCATGTTCCTTAAGGAAATGGAAGTATGGTGATGGCAAGATCGTGTTCCAGATTATTGCAGATTCTGATTGTACTACACTCAATACATGAAAAAAAGTCATTTTTCGAAAAGTGTCTGTCTGTCTGTAGATTTTTTTCTATGGCAAACGATAACAGCCGCAAATTCAAACAGAATCAAATAGTTTTTTGCATACAGCCTTTATTTGTAGAGTACTCAGGACCTATTGTTTTTGGTGAAGATCGGTTAAGGGAAAGGGGTAAACGTTCTATATTTTAACAAGGGTATTTTCTATGGCAAACGATAACAGCCGCACATTCAAACAGAAACAAATCATTTTCTGCATACAGCCCTGAATTGTAGAGTTCTCAGGACCTTTTGTTTCTGGTGAAGATCGGTAAAGGGAAAGGGTTAGCTTACCTGCAACGTTTTATGTTTTAAAAGAGTATTTTCTATGGCAAACGATAACAGCCGCAAATTCAAACAGAATAAAATAATGTTTTGCATGCAGCCCTGAATAGTACAGTACTCAAGACCTGTTGTGTTTGGTGAAGATCGGTTAAGGGGAATGGGTAGTTTACACGCAACGTTTTTTATATCAAGGGTAATTTTTTTTTTGGCAAACGATAACTGCCGTAAATTCAAAGAGAATCAAATAATGTTTTGCATACAGCCCTGAATTGTAGAGTTCTCAAAACCTATTGTTTTTGGTGAAGATCGGTTAAGGGAAAGGGGCAGTTTACCAGCAACGTTTTATGTTTTAACAAGGGTATTTTCTATGGCAAACGATAACAGCCGCAAATTCAAACAGAATCAAATAATTTTTTGCATACCGCCCTTATTTGTAGAGTACTCAAGACCTACTGTTTTTGGTGAAGATCGGTTAAGAGAAAGGGGTAGTTTACCCGCAACATTTTTTTTAATCAAGGGTAATTTTTTTTCTATGGCAAACGATAACAGCCGCAAATTCAAACAGAATAAAATAATGTTTTGCATGCAGCCCTGAATAGTACAGTACTCAAGACCTGTTGTGTTTGGTGAAGATCGGTTAAGGGGAATGGGTAGTTTACACGCAACGTTTTTTATATCAAGGGTAATTTTTTTTTGGCAAACGATAACTGCCGTAAATTCAAAGAGAATCAAATAATGTTTTGCATACAGCCCTGAATTGTAGAGTTCTCAAAACCTATTGTTTTTGGTGAAGATCGGTTAAGGGAAAGGGGCAGTTTACCAGCAACGTTTTATGTTTTAACAAGGGTATTTTCTATGGCAAACGATAACAGCCGCAAATTCAAACAGAATCAAATAATTTTTTGCATACCGCCCTTATTTGTAGAGTACTCAAGACCTACTGTTTTTGGTGAAGATCGGTTAAGAGAAAGGGGTAGTTTACCCGCAACATTTTTTTTATCAAGGGTAATTTTTTCTTATGTCAAACGATAACAGCCGCAAATTCAAACAGAATCATATAATGTTTTGCATACTGCCCTGAATAGTAGAGGTCTTAACACCTGTTGGTGTTGGTGAAGATCGGTTAAGGGAAAGGGGTAGTTTACCTGCAACATTTTATGTTTTAACAAGGGTAATTTTTTCTATGACGAACGATAACTGCCGTAAATTCAAACAAAATCAAATAAATGTTTGCACACCTTCTTGAATTATAGAGTACTCAAGGTCTGTTGATTTTGGTGAAGTTCGGTTAAGAGAAAAGGATAGTTTACCTGCAACGTTTTATGTTTTAAAAGGGTAATTTTATTTGTATGACGAATGATAACGGCCGCATATTCAAAGAGAATCAAATATTTTTTGCATACTTTCCTGAAGTTTTAATTACTCAAGGTCTGTTTATTTTGGTGAAGATCGGTTAAGGGAAAGAGGTAGTTTACCTGCAACGTTTTATGTTTTAACAAGGGTAATTTTTTCTATGACGAACGATAACTGCCGTAAATTCAAACAAAATCAAATAAATGTTTGCACACCTTCTTGAATTATAGAGTACTCAAGGTCTGTTGATTTTGGTGAAGATCGGTTAAGGGAAAGGGGTAGTTTACCTGCCACCTTTAATGTTTTAACAAGAGTAATTGTTTCTATAACGAACGATAACTGCCGCACATTCAAAGAGAATCAAATAATTTTTGCATACGTCCCTAAATTGTGCATAACTCAAGGCTTGTTGATTTTGGTGAAGATCGGTTAAGGGAAAGGGGTAGTTTACCTGCAACATTTTATGTTGTAACAAGAAAAATTTTTCATGACGAACGATAACTGCCGTAAATTCAAACAGAATCAAATACTTTTTGTACACTTTCCTGAATTATAGAGTACTCAAGGTTTGTTGATTTTGGTGAAGTTCGGTTAAGAGAAAAGGATAGTTTACCTGCAACGTTTTATGTTTTAAAAGGGTAATTTTATTTGTATGACGAATGATAACGGCCGCATATTCAAAGAGAATCAAATATTTTTTGCATACTTTCCTGAAGTTTTAATTACTCAAGGTCTGTTTATTTTGGTGAAGATCGGTTAAGGGAAAGAGGTAGTTTACCTGCAACGTTTTATGTTTTAACAAGGGTAATTTTTTCTATGACGAACGATAACTGCTGTAAATTCAAAGAGAATCAAATAATTTGTTGCATGCATCCCTGAATTGTAAAGAACTGAAGGGCTATTGATTTTGGTGAAGATCGGTTAAGGGAAAGGGGTAGTTTACCTGCCACCTTTAATGTTTTTAAAAGAGTGTTTCTATGACGAACGATAACTGCCGCACACTCAAACAGAATCAAATAATGTTTTGCATGGATCCCTGAATTGTAGAGGACTCAAGACTATTGATTTTGGTGAAGATCAGTTAAGAGAAAGGGATAGTTTACCGGCAACGTTTTATGTGATAACAAGGTTAATTTTTTCTATGACGAACGATAACTGCCGTAAATTCGAACATAATCAAATAAGTTTTTGCATACGTCCCTAAATTGTAGAAGACTCAAGGCCTATTGATTTTGGTGAAGATCAGTTACGGGGAAAGGGCAGTTTACCTGAAACATTTTTTGTTGTAACAAGAGTAAAGTACTTAATTTTGATAAATAAAGTATCCTGATAAGAAGATCTTAATAATCCACTGTAGAAACGTAGATGAAATATGCATAAATGAAGAGGCTAGTTGAACGGGGTGGGGGCAATTTTCTATAAATGAAAATTATAGTTGAAGGGGGAAGGGAAATTTGTTATATATGTACTGCGTTATCGGCAACAAAGAAGTAGTTTGTTGTTAAAACTCCTTCCTTCCTGGCCTGTTTGGCCGTAGACCAATGTTTTCTGCAAAACCAGACGTTTCGGCAGTGCCATCGACTTCCATCATCGGTGAAAATCGAGTGCGATAACGTGAGGTGGTATACGTTAGTGACCACAGTACTGTGGTTAAGGCTGAAGCAGTAAGTAGAAAGGAGTAGTTTCTATGGAAATATTTCATTTCGAAAATGATTGTAAATATAAATCCTAGAACATGGAAGTCATGTATGGTTCTCCATACCGATATTTATTCTATTGTTAGGAAGCAAAATGTACAGGTCAACTCTGTGAAGCCGGGAGCCAAAGTGTAACAAAGGATCAACTCTGAGAGTGAAAATTAAGAAAATTATATCTAAAACAAAACTAAATTCAAAAATGAAGATAAAGCAAATCTAATAAGTATAAAGCAAGAAGAGAATAAGTAAAGCATAAAACTAAAAGAAATAAAAAAGTGAAAAGCAATATTCATACTCGATATGGTAAGAAAATAACCTTATACTAAAAGCACAGTTTAACACTACACAACACCAAGAATAACTTCACCAACACTTATTAACTACACAATAGTGAAGGAAAACAGAGAATTAACTATAATTACAGTGAAAACTTCAAATAAAATCATTTATTTTAAAAGAAACAGTGACATAAAACTTTCATAGTCTTTGAGGTGAAATCCAAGCGGCCATCTTTGAATTTATTGTCTTCACATCAAACCCTAAGCGGCCATGTTTGTTGACTTTGGACGTGTGAAGTAAATAATTATTGTTCAAATACTTAAACAAAACTAACTTTTGGTATAATAGTAAGTAAGATTTTAGAAACATTGTAAGTATTGTACTTCCTAATAGCATTTTTTACCTTTCATAGCAGTTAAAAATAATCCTATAATTAATATTATAAAATAGAAACAAGATTAATTTTGTTACAATCGACCCGAGATAAAGAGTTGATCCGGGAAACGAATATTTTCGATCTGTGAATCGTACTATTAATTTTCAAAGCAATAATAACCAATAAATACAATTAATGGATTGTAAAGGGAGTTTTATTTGTTAAATAAAAATAGAATAGACGTTTTTTAAGTAAGAAAGGAAGAGTGAATACATTGGTAATTGGAACGCCATCAAAAAGAAGTGAACCAGCAGATAACCTATATGCGACGAGTCGATTTCACAATCGAACTGAATTGACACAAAACATTTCTTTCAATAAAATTTTACCAAACCGGATGAAGAGCAAATCCACATTAATTAATATTTCTTAACCGTTTAATATCGAATCAAATAATTTGAATAACGGAATAAATAAAATAAAAATAAAATATATACAATTAATTGGATTAAAAAAATAAAATAAAAATAAAAATTTTTTTATAAATAAAAACAATTATTTACCGAAGAGGAAAGAAGGAAAACACACACTGAGAAAGAAGATACGTAATAGAATCAGCGCTCCAACGCGGGGCTTTACTAGTAAAAGAACTTTGACGTCTTGAATACAACTCGACACAGAAATAATTGAATAAAAATAATAAAATATTATAAGTAAATACTGAAGATCATCAAGCACATTTTAGAAATATTACAGATTGACACAACTAACTTGTGGCTATTTAACCCATACGATCTAACGTTTGTGGTTTTACAATATATATATTATAACATATTTATATACATTTTACTAATACAAATACACATCTATTTGTGTTTGCGGAGCCCCACGATCTTGCAGCGCCAAATATATGCAACGTATTTATGTGTGTGAATTTTTATATGTACTTTAATTTGTATAGCCCCACGTTCTTTGGGAGCCAAATATGCAACAATACATATATATAAATACATATACATATACACAACTTTAGCGTGACCGGTCTCACGTTCAAGATTGACAAATTATGTAACAATATAACATTTAAATTGGGTTTCAGGTGTAGCTGCAATAAGAACTCTATGTACTTGTAATGGTATTTCCAATTTATTTGATATTATTAAAAATTGTGCACATGGCACTGACTTCGATTTAAAACATTCGTTATTATGCCGTAAGGCTTATGTTATATACATCCTTACTGACTAAATATTCTATTCTACTAATCATTGTATTAAAGAAAAATCTCATTTTCAGACTACTCAGTCAATTAATGTTTTTCAAAATATCAATATTTAAATCTCTTTCTATATATTGTAATGTACTCAAAATATTAATAGTTATTGAATTTATCTTTTGTTTCTCAGTACTGTTTTATCTCAAATACTAATTGTTTTCATTTAAATGCTTTGTATTCATTTTATTTCATATTAATTTGAGCTCTTGTTACGTTAATCGTATTTCTAAAACATCTATGATTTTAATTCTACTTTACAAGAAACATTGGGTCTTACTTTTAAATAAAATAGAAATGTCTTTAATTGTCTTTGAGTTCATTGTACGATTAAGATATAAATAAGTTGTTTATCACCTTATTGTCGTCAATCATACTCGATCATTTTTGATCCATCTGTCGTCCTCGTCTCGCACTCCAGCGTCGGCTGTCTCTCTTCTCCTCTTGTCCAGCGTCGGCTGTCTCTCTTCTCCTCTTGTCCAGCGTCGAATCACTTTCTGGAACTCTCCTCTTGTCCAGCGTCGTATCACTCTCTGGAACTCTCCTCTTGTCCAGCGTCGTATCACTTCTTCTTGTCCAGCGTCGAATCACTCTCTGGAACTCTCCTCGTGCTGTTTCTGACGTCAATGGATCTTCTTATGTACTGCTGTTATTATTTAAAAATGATTGTATTTATAACTTAGTTACATAGTTGTATGTAACTGGAAAATTTAAACTATTTACAAAAAAATAAATACGCCGTGCGGACGGGCATAAGCTCCCGCTGCACCGTGGATGATTTAAGAAAGAGAACCACTGTAGCTTGCGTGTCCTATTTATACCCATGTCTTGGTCGACACCTGCAGTGGTACGAAATCGACATGTCAGAAACTGTCTCTGGATTCAGTTCCCCCACTCTTTGTCAAATTCGCTATTTCTTATATTTCTGCGAATTGCAGAGTCCTGTAAGTATACTTTTATACTTATCTTATAACTATTTTTACAACACACGTTCACTGTAATTTTGGACATTGCAACTTAACGCTTTCGATTTGTACACAGTTATTTCACTATTACACTCGTACGGTGTGGTATTTTCGTACACAGTATTTAGTAAATTTTATTACATTTTATTGTGTTTTTGGATTTTAATTCTTAATTATAGTTTATGAATAATTACGGAAAAACAGTAATTGTGCAATTATTCATCTTGGGGTGGCAAACTCGCCTGCATAGACCTGCGTTCACACACACTAGTAAAATACTGGTGTACACACTTTCAGTTACATTTGTGTGTGTGTGCACGTCGATTCAGGTCGAAACACCTGTTCATATTTTTGTCTGAGCCAAGCTTGCAATCCCTGACATGCTTATTTCTAATATATTATTAATTATTTACAGTTTATTAGGAAAATTTAAATTTTTATATTCAATGCTCAGTACATCACTTATTTGTACTGTCGCATTATCCCCCTGCTTGGTAATAATAAAAAAATTTAATAAATTTATTTTTTAAAATTTTTTTATTATTATTATTACACTTGAAAAAATGTAACAAATAATAAAGAATAATATTCGTCATTTCACCCTTAATTGGAGTGTATACAAATGTCTTACCTCACCTCTTCACACGCTCACTACTCGTGACCTTGTTGTAGGGTGGCTTTAACAAACAGCTGGTCTGACTGGTTTCATTGACCTCGTTGTTTTTATGTGTAGAACTTCCTAAATGACGTTGCGTGGAATTTACCAATTTCTTTCTTCTGTATCTCATCATATACGATGAAAGTGTGTTGTCCTACTCGCTGTCTTAACGTATACGGCCCATTATAAAGTCTGAAGAATTTCTTCGCCGTATTATCACTTCGTTTTCCCACTGGATTGGCTTTGAGTAGTACACTTTCTCCCACGTTGAATTGTTATAGCTTGTGAGTTAGATTAAATCTCTCTACTCTCTTGTTACCTCTTTCTATTATCCGTTGCTTTGCGTATTCAATTTTCACACTTATTGGTACAGGTACATTCTGGTTATTAGGTTTGTTTATATACTTAGTCCAAAATCTGTTTGGCTTCTTCTAATTCCATTGGAGTGTATCCTGTTGCTTCACTATAATTTTCGTTAATGGCTTTTTCAAGAAATGGTAAATATTCTGCCCATTTATTGTGTTGATCATGGCAATATATTCGTAGATATTTACCTAAATCTTTGTTAACTCTCTCAGCAAGGTTTCCTTGAGGATGTCTTATGGATGTGAGTACAGGTTGTATTCCATTTTCCCTTAACGTCCTCTCCCATTTTTCACTTTGGAATTGTACACCTTGATCACTGAGTACCTCCTTCATTTTTCCATATGACGGAATATATTTCTGCAGTAGTATCTTTAGAACAACTTTGGTTGTGGGTCGCATAATTGGGTACAGTCGGACTGCCTTGGAAAACACATCGATACATACCAATATGTGCTTCACACCTCGACTTGATCGCGGTAGTGGTCCCAGAAAATCCACTGCAATTAGCTCTCCTTTGTTCTCCTTCTGTATACTCTGCATTCCTACATATGTGTGTAAATTCGGTCCTTAATTTTACATTATCTTACTCATTCATTCTTACCTTCGCTTATAATCTTCCTTAACTCTTTTCTTAACATGACATTACTTTATCTAATACATTACTTATACAATACATAAACATTCATTACCTTTTATTACATTTCTTTAACATTACCTTTCTGACGCTATTACTTTCTTGAAATACACTTCCGTAACAGAATACTCTTTTAGCTTTGTAGTGTGTCGTATGATCGGTTACAGAGGAACTGTCTTGGAAAACAACGATATTTTTCTCGAAGTCCTTAATCCTAAGTAGTCTCTGCCCTATTGACTTTTCACTCTTGCTTTCTTCTGTGTCCTTGTATCTCCATTAAGTGTTCGCTTGATCAGCCGTTCTAATAATTATGGCAATTATTTCCATTCCTAACCCTTTCTTCATATTAATAACAACAATAACATCTTTTACCATTACTTTCTTAAATATTTCTCTACAATAGCATTCCTTACCATCAATAATACATTTCTTAATTAACCCTTTCTTATATTATTACACATATTATTTCTTATTATTAATAATTAATAGTTACATTATTTTATTTTAAAAATAATTATTCATTACATTCGGGTATTGAGTTCTGAGTTCAGTGTGTAGTTCGATCTTACACCCCTCGTTATAACAATTGTATTGTCCGCCGTCTACCGGACGTATATTGTTCCTTTGTAACATAGTCGCCGTGCTTACCATTGTTCTCACCCTCGTGTAAACAACGTCCGCGTTCCATTGTATTACTGCGACGTTTGTTTTTATCGTAGAAGTCACCTGTTCATACGGCAAGAATTTGTTTCTTAGCTGTGATGAATAACTTCTCTCTCTTCTCTCCGCATGTTCCATAATTCTCTCGTCACTAATGCATTGCGTATATTCAGTCTGCTTGAGGCCCATATAAACAGCTGTCGACTGTTTTTTCATTCGTCGTTTATGATAACCTCTGTAGTTTTTATAATTACAGTTATAATTATCGTTATTATAGTTATCGTTCGCTTTATACTTATCGTGCGTATATCTAACATCATATTTACCACAATTTTGTGTAGTGTTTCGTCTAGACAATTTAATACGTTTCTTGTTAGGCCTACAATGATATTTATCTCCGTAAGTGTAGTGTCTTAAGTGTTTCATATGTGTCATCTTGTGTGACTTACTATTGTGTCTGTGTCTCACACTTGGAATATCACTATTAATAAGGTACGTTTTATTAACCTTAATCTGCTTCTCTTCATTAATGTTAATTACTTTATAATTATCGTTAGTAATTACACACGTATTTTTAACTACTATGGTTTGTTCACCTTCTACTGACGCTATGTGCGTATTTGTGTCGCTAATTTTCTCTTTTGCTACTTCTCTTAGTATTGTATTATATTCTTTTACCTTTTCACCTAATAGTGACTTATCAGTTTTAAATTCTTCTATTTGTCTATCTAATCTAGCACATACATTTTGTCTTATTCCATATTCGTCCATAAGGTTTCCCATCACTTTAATGATTGCCTCCATACTTCCTGATATTGCCATGTCAAAGTATTATTATTAAAATATTTATTTCGTAGTTATTATTTAACAATTATTATTGATAACCGTTCCCTACTTATTTATTTATTTCTGTATTTTTATTAATAGTTATTATTAATATTACAGTTACACCTGTTACATAGACAAATAATATTATTCGTGGGCGCCAGCTGTGTGATTACACAACAATTAACATTACATTCAATTACTGTTTAATATAAATAATAATTACATATTATACATTTTTTATTTAACACACTCTTATATTTCAGAGCAACCATTCAGCTACATAAAAAAATTTTAATAGTTAAATGATGGGGATCGGGCCATACGTTCATGGGCTACAATTTATGTAACAAATTTTTGTACATAAATTTAGGCATGTCATGCCCCACGTCCAGGGCGACAAATATATTTAACGTATTTCTTTTGTTACATTTAATTTCAAATACAAATACACTTCTATTCGTGTTTGCGGAGCCCCACGATCTTGGAGCGCCAAATATATGCAACGTATTTATGTGTGTGAATTTTTATATGTACTTTAATTTGTATAGCCCCACGTTCTTTGGGAGCCAAATATGCAACAATACATATACATATACACAACTTTAGCGTGACCGGTCTCACGTTCAAGATTGACAAATTATGTAACAATATAACATTTAAATTGGGTTTCAGGTGTATCTGCAATAAGAACTCTATGTACTTGTAATGGTATTTCCAATTTATTTGATATTATTAAAAATTGTGCACATGGCACTGACTTCGATTTAAAACATTCGTTATTATTCGTTATTATGCCGTAAGGCTTATGTTATATACATCCTTACTGACTAAATATTCTATTCTACTAATCATTGTATTAAAGAAAAATCTCATTTTCAGACTACTCAGTCAATTAATGTTTTTCAAAATATCAATATTTAAATCTCTTTCTATATATTGTAATGTACTCAAAATATTAATAGTTATTGAATTTATCTTTTGTTTCTCAGTACTGTTTTATCTCAAATACTAATTGTTTTCATTTAAATGCTTTGTATTCATTTTATTTCATATTAATTTGAGCTCTTGTTACGTTAATCGTATTTCTAAAACATCTATGATTTTAATTCTACTTTACAAGAAACATTGGGTCTTACTTTTAAATAAAATAGAAATGTCTTTAATTGTCTTTGAGTTCATTGTACGATTAAGATATAAATAAGTTGTTTATCACCTTATTGTCGTCAATCATACTCGATCATTTTTGATCCATCTGTCGTCCTCGTCTCGCACTCCAGCGTCGGCTGTCTCTCTTCTCCTCTTGTCCAGCGTCGGCTGTCTCTCTTCTCCTCTTGTCCAGCGTCGAATCACTTTCTGGAACTCTCCTCTTGTCCAGCGTCGTATCACTCTCTGGAACTCTCCTCTTGTCCAGCGTCGTATCACTTCTTCTTGTCCAGCGTCGAATCACTCTCTGGAACTCTCCTCGTGCTGTTTCTGACGTCAATAGATCTTCTTATGTACTGCTGTTATTATTTAAAAATGATTGTATTTATAACTTAGTTACATAGTTGTATGTAACTGGAAAATTTAAACTATTTACAAAAAAATAAATACGCCGTGCGGACGGGCATAAGCTCCCGCTGCACCGTGGATGATTTAAGAAAGAGAACCACTGTAGCTTGCGTGTCCTATTTATACCCATGTCTTGGTCGACACCTGCAGTGGTACGAAATCGACATGTCAGAAACTGTCTCTGGATTCAGTTCCCCCACTCTTTGTCAAATTCGCTATTTCTTATATTTCTGCGAATTGCAGAGTCCTGTAAGTATACTTTTATACTTATCTTATAACTATTTTTACAACACACGTTCACTGTAATTTTGGACATTGCAACTTAACGCTTTCGATTTGTACACAGTTATTTCACTATTACACTCGTACGGTGTGGTATTTTCGTACACAGTATTTAGTAAATTTTATTACATTTTATTGTGTTTTTGGATTTTAATTCTTAATTATAGTTTATGAATAATTACGGAAAAACAGTAATTGTGCAATTATTCATCTTGGGGTGGCAAACTCGCCTGCATAGACCTGCGTTCACACACACTAGTAAAATACTGGTGTACACACTTTCAGTTACATTTGTGTGTGTGTGCACGTCGATTCAGGTCGAAACACCTGTTCATATTTTTGTCTGAGCCAAGCTTGCAATCCCTGACATGCTTATTTCTAATATATTATTAATTATTTACAGTTTATTAGGAAAATTTAAATTTTTATATTCAATGCTCAGTACATCACTTATTTGTACTGTCGCAATATATATATATATATATACACACACTGTCGCTTCACAATGAGACTAGCCTGCTTCCACTGTTCTCGCCAGCCTTGTTGCTGCCGATGTTCACGCTATGAAACACTGTACAAGACTATTGTACGCGGGTGCGAAATAAATTAAAATTTTGTTAGTTTCGCAACGATCTCACAACATGCTAACAATGCAGCAGTTCTACAAATACAGGCTAATGGAGAGAGACAACCATGGATTCACTCCTCTTCATCATGGCTGCAAGCTCTTTCAGCAGTATTTGGTTCTCTCCTACGTGAGATATGAGTCGAACAACCTCTTCTATATTCGTCAGAATCAAAGCAAACTTAGAATTCAGAAGTATCAAGGACTTATGGATGCCCTTGCTCAAGATGCAGCTGATCACCAGAGACCGATTGGAAGAGTCTGCATATTGCCTTCGACATTCCACGGCGGTCCAAGGTATATGCAACAAAATTACCAGGACGCCATGGCAATCGTAAACCGGTAAGGAAAACCTGATCTTTTCATCACGTTCACTTGTAATCCAAACTGGCCTCAGATAACAAACGAACTGAAGCCTGGACAAACTCCTCAAGACCGACCAGACTTGGTGGCGAGAGTGTTTCACCTCAAACTCGAAGTTCTTTTAGGCATGCTCAAAGATGGTCATTTTGGGAGATGTCTTGCCCTCATTTACGTTGTCGAGTGGCAAAAACGGGGTCTTCCACATGCCCACATCTTGATGATGCTGAAAAGTGATGACAAAATCAGAGGAAGAGAAATGATGAAGTAGTCTGTGCTGAGATACCTGAAGAGACTGCCGAACCAAATCTTTACAGCATCGTGACCCAGCACATGATTCATGGACCGTGTGGAGAACTTAACCGTGACTGTGTTTGTATGGAACATGGCAAATGCAGGAAGGAGTTTCCAAATAAATTCAACCCTGAGACTCAAGAGAATGTCGACGGCTACCCTCTTTACAGACGAAGAGATGGTAATTCTTTCATGAAGAATGGAGTCAGGATTGACAATCGATGGGTAGTTCCGTACAACAAGTTTCTCCTCAAAGAGTTCAATGCTCACATCAACGTGGAGATTTGTGCCACTGTGAAGGCGACGAAGTATCTTTACAAGTATGTATACAAAGGTCATGATTGCGCAAAGATGGAAATCACCTCCGAAAACAATGAGCATGATGAAATTACTCGATACATTGATGGTAGAATGGTGATGGCTCCGGAAGCGGCTTGGCGACTTCTTGGATTTAAATTGCACTCTCAAAGCCACCACATTGAGAGATTGGCAGTTCATTTACCTCATCAACAGAATGTTACGTTTCTGGAAGGTCAAGAACGTCAGGTATTAGAGAACGCTTCCTCAAAAGATACAACTCTGACTGCATACTGCAAGCTGTGTCAGTCAGAACCTGATGCAAGAGAGCTCCTCTACACAGAAGTCGGAGAATCATATCGATTCGTTAATGGAAAATGGCAAAAACGAGTGCGTCGTTTGGATACAATTTCTCGGATGTACAGCGTCAGCCCTTTGGATCGTGAGCGATATTTCCTGCGACTTCTCCTTCTAAACGTTCGAGGGCCAAAATCGTTTGAGAACCTGAGAACTGTGAATGGCATTACATGTGGAACTTTCGAGGAGACAGCAAGAGCCTTACTGCAGCATCGATCATTGCTTGAAAACGATGAGGAATGGTCGAGATGTCTTGAGGAAGCTTCAAGATATCAGTCGGCAAAATCTCTGAGGGATCTTTTTGCCATCATTCTGGTGTTCTGCAATCCTCAAAATCCTACACCTGTTGAATTATTTGATCGGCATCTGGAAAGTTTAAGCGAGGATTTGAGAAGGGATCACTCGGCTGATGTTTCCAAGGGTAGATGCCTTGCAGAAATCAATGATACCCTGAGACTTCACGGAACGAAGAATTCTGATTTTGGACTTCCTGATCCAGTCTTCCGCGTCGATCAAGATGAAAGTTACGACCAGGAGGAAGAGAAGACACTTGGAGAAGAATGCTATGCCAAATGCAATCGAGAGCAAAGACACGTTGTTGACAGCATTCTGCAAGCCTGTGAAGGAAGAGCAGACAACAAACTCTTTTCTATTGACGGTCCTGGTGGAACTGGCAAAACTTATGTCTACAACACTTTGATGCATATTTTAAGAGGAGACGGAAAGATCGTAATTCCAGTAGCCTCAACAGGAATCGCAGCGACATTGCTGAGAGGTGGAAGGACGGCTCACTCAAGGTTTAAGTTACCGGTACCACTTAACGAAACATCAACATCACTCCTGACCCAAGGCCAAAAAACATATCGCGAGTTGGAGGCTGCCAGCTTGATTATCTGGGACGAAGTAGCGATGGCACAAGGACGCGCTCTTGAAATTCTCGATCTGCTTCTTCGGGATATGATGAAAAGTAAAATTCCATTTGGAGGTAAAATCATTTTGTTGGGCGGAGACTTCAGGCAATGTTTACCTGTTGTTCCAAGAGGAGGTCGAGCAGCAATCGTCGGAGAATCTCTCAAGCGATGCAACCTCTTCTACTCATTCAAAGAATTCAAGCTCACCCAAAATATGAGAGCGGATCGCAACGAGAAAGTATTTTCTGAATGGCTTCTGAAACTTGGAGAAGCCCGTCTGCCACATGCAGAAGTTTTTGGTGACGATAGCTTCCAGATTCCTGAGCCTTGCGTCGCTAAAAAAGATCTGGTGAGCTAATTTTTGGAAACGATCTTGACCCCTCATCCTGTGAGTCATTCAAAAATGTTGCGATCCTGACACCGAGAAATGAAGATTCACTTGAGATGAACGATAAGATTGTCGACAAAATCCGCGGAGAAGCCAAAATTTACAGCAGCATCGACAATATCGAGTGTGATGATCCAGAGAAACAAAATAATTATCCAATGGAGTTCATTAACTCGCAGACTCCTTCAAGAATGCCTCCGCACATACTGAGACTGAAGATAGGATCGATCGTCATGCTGCAGCGTAACTTAAACACAATGAAAG
This sequence comes from Magicicada septendecula, assembly GCA_034769895.1. NCBI lineage: Eukaryota > Metazoa > Arthropoda > Insecta > Hemiptera > Cicadidae > Magicicada > Magicicada septendecula. Next base: position 114,030,122 of record CM068373.1, read on the forward strand.
GATTGTGCAATGGAACACGCCTGATTATCCGAAATATGGGTGAACATATTCTTGATGCCGAAATCCTTACTGGTGATCATGCCGGCGAACGTGTGTTCATTCCTCGGATTAATCTATCTCCAAGCCAAGCTGAGCTTCCATTCCGGCTGAGAAGGCGACAATTTCCTATTAGGCTGTCGTTCGTCATGACAATCAACAAGTCCCAAGGTCAGACCTTTGACAAAATCGGACTTTATATTCCACCTCCAGCTTTTGGACATGGTCAAATTTATGTCTCCTTTTCTCGAGTCAGGCGCTTTGAAGATGTGAAAGTTTTTGTGGCAGATTCCGTGAATCAAGGACAGATTGGCTCCCAAGTCTGGACTCAAAATGTGGTATATCCTGAAGTCCTATAGGTGATTCTGAGATGTAGAATTCCATATCCCTACTAAAATGTAAATATTCAAATGGACTAACTGATATTAATATACTTATGTATACACTATTTGTATTATTCTACACGAATAAACAATTCATGTAATTGTGTTACTGCATGTTTGTAAATATCTACCAAATTATCAAATTTTGATTTTACGTATCAAGGAAACATGAATGATGGACCTAGGCTTCGCACTTCTTGGATATTCATAACTTACAATATAAGAATATTATTAATATAGATGTACCATTAGCAATTTACCAACTCGACAGTTACCACAACAATCATATACAAATATTCGCGTGCGAAGCCGCGGGTACCTGCTAGTGAATTAATAAATCATCCGGAATGCTTATACAGATGCAGTGAAATTACACATTAAACTTGAAGATGCTAAGCGAAGATAAACATTGCAACAAAATACACAGGAACTTGTACGATTTAAAAACTACATTAGATATTAGTTTAAATATTAGCAATTAAGTATTATTATAATGCAAAATACAATGATAAATGTTGCCCTATACAACACAAATATTATAAATACATACCATGGAGATATATAATTATTAAGAATGGGTCTTTTCTAGATTCATAATAGATTGTAAATTGTAGATTGTCCGCTGTAAAGTAAGTCTCTCTTAGCCGACGAGTCACTGCAATCCATTTAGCTCTTAATCAGATCTATTCAAGGAGACTGTACTGTATTTACTTTGGATACCATGTGTGATAATTTTATAAAGTTACGAAAGTTACGAGTGTACGTATGTATTACAGTGCCTTAGTTGTGATCTGTGTTTTGCAACGCAATTATCCAATGCTTTATTAACCTAACTATTAAATCTCTCTCTCTCTCTCTCTCTCTCACACACACACGCACGCACGCACGCACGCGCACGCACACACACACACACACACACACAACATATCATGACCGGTAAACGTTTAAGACTCGTATTGCTCTAGCAAAAACAGTTTCCCAGTTTTATGATCAGCCGTAACTAGTATAATAAATATCAATATACATACTGACGTTTCTAGGTTCGGAAAAGACTGGGCCGTTCAAGAACTTATATGGACTTAACTCGTTATAACACGCGAAAGAAACTCATTATGTAGTTAACAAAATGCCTCCTTTTATAGCTGTTACAGTCTATCACATGCGGATACAAAGTACAGAAAGTAATGTTTCCCACTTTTTGGTTAACTGGGAATTGCGACAGAGTAAACAACTAACCGCTCTTTCGATACTCTGTGAAACAAGTTTTTAGTTCATGAAAGTATAAGTACGGGCGGATTGCATGGACACTTATATGAAAACACCTACTGACGAAAAAAATCTCAGAATAATTAAGAGAAAGATGATAAGAGGCATTGTTGTAGCGGAGATGACAGCAGCAGGAGAACATAGACAGCAAAAAATGAAGAGACGATGCAAAAACAGAGAAAAAGCAATGTAATAATTATTAAACCGCACAGATAATAAGATGGTGTGGCCATATAAATAGACAAGAACAAAATTCAGTGTTGACAAAAATTATGAAACGAAAACCGCACTGAAGATGAGATTAGTGGACGTCACATAGGACTTCAAGATTACGGAAGTGAAGAAGGAGAGGAAGAGTGGCTAAGAAACAAAGTAACTTGTGACGAAAAAACAAAGAGTACGTATTGCATTGAATAAAAGTTTTCTACAACAATTAACACGACTCCACGATACCGTCAATAAGAGAAAAAAGCAATGACGAACGTACGTGGAAGGAGACTTAATGCATAAATATGCCGTGTTCCAACTTCGTCCGTTAAGACTCTATCATCTGTTAAACAATCCATTAAGGACCTAACGGCCGTCAAAATCGCAGGTTAACTTTTAACCAACGGGCGATAGTAAGGAAGCGTATAGAGCTGTAGAACTAATAATTTATGTCGTTCCATATATTTAATCGTTGTACCGTATAATTCTAAAGACGGCCTTAGATTATAAAGGCCGAAACGTCAATAGAAATTGTGACTGTCGGTGTTGGGAGAACAGCTGGAGCAATGGAGCCATTAGGTGCTGACAATGATGCGAGCTGCAAAATGTACAATAGCCTGAAAAAATACGCGAAGATAGAAGTATAGAAGTGTTCTGATATAGAAGAAAACTTGCTGTCAATAATACGAAGTTCAAGTAAAAAGTTCGTCTTAAATGGGTTGTTAAGACTTAAGTAGGATACCTGAAGCTGAGATGCTGTTTTAATGGTACACGAATGACCGTCATAGAAACTACAGAATTTGGTATAACACACTGAGTTAATAATTAGTTATTTTTATTTTTTCTATTTGAAGACCACAGAAAGAGATGGTGTTAACAGTTAATAACAGTAACTGCTCGCGCAAAGACACAGTTAGCACTATACAGCGCGGTATATTGAATCTGAAAACATACAAAAACCTTTACACGGAATTTTCCGTAAAGGCATACTTTTTATAATTATACAATTTTATATTTATGTATTACATTTACAATATCGTTCTGTGGAACGATTCATAAATACCTGAAAAATAGAACATGGAAGGATACCCGAATGAAAACTGTGGCTGTCCCCACATTCCTGTATGCTAATGAGAGATGGAATCTTGGTAAAAGGGACGTGCAGAAGATTCAGGCAGCCGAAATTAAATTTCTAAGACGGACGCAAGGTTCTCTTTTGGATCGGAGAAGAAACTAGGATATTAGACGCGATTTAAACTTGTATCAGAAGATTGAAGACTACAGCAGGAGATGGTGTTAACACTTGAACCGCATGCCTGATATCCGCCTGCCTTGGATTATCACCCTACTGGGAAGAAAGACGTCGGTAGACAGACGAGTAGATGGGTTCCAGAACAGGTCTAGGGCCAAATAATTGGAGTGGTGTTGATGATTTTCTTGTATATAAGTATTACAGCCTGAGAATATTACAGTCGAACGAAGTAGAATTTTATAGGAAAAAGGAAATGTTTAACCGGCCACATCTTCGTCAATTTTCATCGTATAGGAATGGAAAAAAATTGTTGAAAACTTTGTAAGCTTTAAAAAACGACTAACGACTTTTCGCTAAAATATATACTTTTCAATTTTTTTCTCATAAAATCCCATTTTGTCCCTTGTGACTCCTATAAAAACCCTCTTATCCTCGATCCAATTTTCAGCCCCATCGTTTCTTAAAATATAACCTTTGGACAATGACGACTGAAATTGTCACGAAATTTTCTCTTTGACATTCTTAGAGAGAACGCTAGATCCAATACAGGCGAAACAAGTTTGGAAATAAAAACCTTAAGAACATAGGTATGTGGGCAGATCCAGGGAGGGCTGGCTAGAGGATCTATTTAAATGCGGAACAAGCAACAACTTGCCTATGCCGTGATGTGACATGATGGATTTTTCCTTTATATTGCGAAGTTTTGTCCACTTTCCCTGTACTAAAAATGCACGTTGACAAGATGCGACAGGACAAAAATTGCACACCAGATTTTGTGTTACAAACCAAAAGTTAAAAGAGATTTGGAGTCATGTCGTAAGCGACGGCTTTGTAGTGCAGATTGCAGCAGGCGACATTTAGCTTAGTCTTTAACAGAAGAAGAAGAAGAAGAAGAAGAAGAAGAAGAAGAAGAAGAAGAAGAAGAAGAAGAAGAAGAAGAAGAAGAAGAAGAAGAAGAAGAAGAAGAAGAAGAAGAAGAAGAAGAAGAAATTTAATGTATTTAGAACATTTTTACTATGCTCAACGAAATAGTCACGTGACTTTGTTCCATCACAACTTTCCAAGAAAAACAAAATCCTTGGACTGACATGATAACACATAAAAATGAGTGTTAACAACTTTTTAAATGCCCAAATTGTTTTAATAATGGAGTTTCACCGGCGGTATCGAAGGCCGCGGCTTCGATCCCATTAGACAATCATCAGTGGGTCAGGTCATTACTACATAATGAAATGAGAAATACTGGTATACATATGTATTTCGAAACTGGACCAAACGTATATGAAATGTAGTGCAAAAAATGACAAGCTGTTAACAGACCAGAATAAGTATATACTCTCGGAGGTTGAAGAACAATTTATAGCTTTTCAATGCTCCCTCTAACTTTCATGGTTATAATCTCTGATATTACCAGCAACTCGCTCTACTCATCGACTGATCGATAACCTGTCCAATAGACGGGGACGAACTGTTAGATTATCGAGACTGTTGATGGAATATGAGTATAATCTATAATGCAATAGAACAATTCTAGCAAGAAACCTGAAGGCCTACATTTAAAATGACAACAAAAAACGTCATATTTGATGCGTCATTAGCATGTTGTTGATAATGAAACACATGTTGAAAATATAAAAATGATTTAGAAAATGACATTTGGTTAAACAAATGTAATTTATACAGTACACTTAACATTTTATTTATATTGACGACCTGGTAAAGAAATGGAAATATCTGGTGAATCCTGGTATTAAATTATCACGAGACAGAAAGCTGAATGTGCTGTTGTTTGCTGACGACTTGCTTGTACTTCGAAATACAAAGTCTGATTTGCAAACAGTACAATATGAAAATCACTATAAAAAAAAAGGTAATGGCATTTCGAGACAAGGAGCCAATAAGAACAAAAATGTATTGTTCGCTCGATGATTAGTGATCGAATTCTAGAACAGGTGAGCCACTTTAATTATTTAGGAAACCATATTGGCTTTGACAGGAATTATGACATTGATGTTAGGTTGGGTAAGTTTGATCTGTGGGACAATCAACCGTATTCTCAGAAACAAGGTACGTCGAGATACAAAATTAAAGTTATACAAAGTTATGGCAGTCCCTGTACTGTCCTGTGGGTGTGAATTATGGGTTACAACCAAGAAACGAGACAGTAAAATACAGGCTTCGGAAATAGCGTTATTAAGAGGAGTTAAAAGGTGTTCTAAACTCTACCGTATAAAGATTGAGGCTATAAGAGAAGAGTTACGAGTTACAAGTTTTTAACTTGAATAAAAATTAAAAGATTACGGAGCAACAGTGGAAAGAACGCTTAGGAAGAATGTCAGATTCCAGACTGGCCCAACAAGTCTGGAAATACAAACCTGTAGGGCACAGGTGTGTGGGTAGACCCAGGAAGAGTCGCTGGAGGATTTTTGAAGACGGAACAGGCTGCACCTTGCCTATGCCGTGTTGTAAAGATGAATATGATGCTGATGACACTTAATATTTATAAATGACAAAAAATATACACAATATGCTTCTTCTTTCACTGACTCTACAGGTATGGTTCTTCTTTATACAGGTAGCCCTCGCCCTACGCAAAAATCCTCCTCCCCTCCCCTCTATCATTCGCCAATACTTTCCAGCCTCTTACATCCATCGTAGCAAGGTGACGTCGCCAATCCTTCTTTTCCTTGGTCGACGCCGCCTTCGACTTCCACACACTCTTAAACATCATTTATCCTTCATTCGTATCTATCCTTCCACTTCCTCAAAAAGCCACAACAACTACCTTAAGTTTCAGGGTTTCATCAAAAACCTTTCTCATTTTACTAGGATGTAACATGATCCTTACGTTCCATGTTGCTAAAACTAAATCCAAATCGTTGTTCGTTTAAACCGAAATTCCTGCCGTTTATCCGAGGTTGTTATCTTGGATTGACAACGGCTGATTGTATTACAGTGGCGAGATGTTAGCCCGACTCTCGACCTCCAACTCAATGCATTACCTCCGACTCTTCTGTGGGGGGTAACCATACCCTAACCGAAGAGTCTCTCTTTTAAGATGCAGGGAACTCGCCTTTTATCATCTTCCATCGCGCTACCAATATGTCGCCATGCTCTCAGAGGCCGAGCGACTAATTTGATCTTCCAAGACTCATGGAAGTAGGATTTGCTGGCAGAGCTGACCGACTACGCGTGTAGAAGATTCTGTCCAATTTGACAGTAAACAGATTACAATAAACTACTGTTCATTATTATCAAACGGTTCCATTTCTTAACGGAAATTTTTAATTAAATAGGACACATCTCTAAATAAAAAAATTAATCATCAATCGGAAAAATTAATGAAAATTCTTTTCTGTTTTTTTTTTAATACTTCCAATATTTTTTTTTAATATTAGGTACATCACAAAAGGCAAGAGTAAGTAATCTACAAAACGGCAGGTCACTTCCAAAGTAAATAATGAAACTTTATCGCATGTAAACGCAAAAATCGCAATCCACTGTTAGTAATTGCTGCCGCACCTAGCTAATAATCAACGTAACATCACTGGTTTAACTATTCCAAAGCTATTAAAAATTTCAGCGTAATTTCATAAACGTAGGCCCATTTATAAGCCAGTTGCGTGTGTTAAAATACGGATAAATAATACTCATATAAATAATTCCATAATTATATGAGAAGATTCTTAAATATCTCATTTGTCATACAGAAAATGGGGAATCTAGCTTTCAAGTTAGTCTTGTACCTCCCCCCACCCCACCTAGGAGCATCTCCACCAAAAGCCACTGGCGTAACTGACCGTTTTTTAAAGGACTGATAAAATTCCGGACTTGGACAAAAATGCGTCCCCTCCGGACGTTTCCTCTCTCACGTGAAAAGAAGACCTGTCCGTGAAAATCCGGGCGGATGTCACCTGTAAAACAGATCATCGTCTTGACGGAAGCCCAACTTGAGGAAGCTTGCAAGATGGCGCTGTAGCGGACATCGGGGTTTGTTGTAATCTCGTGCAGGTCCCCATACGTCTGCCGTGTTCGTACCCAAACAAGGTACTGTATTTTGTTTTTGTTTTTTATATTGTTTTACGTATTGACCATAAGGGGGGCGAAAATGTAAGGGGTCAAAATTGAGAAAAAATCGCAAAGCCCATTGGGGTATCAAATTAAAGGGAATGTTAACTACAATCTGAATGTAGTGTTCATTTTTTTAAATTTCAAAATATGGATGTTAGGGCCCAAATATTTGGTGACAATTTTGATAAAATCCCTATAATTGGAAAACATCATGTAATATAGAAATTTTTATAACTATAAATGTATCTCATTCAAAACAGTAAGCGAGTTCTGCAGTGCAGGGAGAGTACTAATATGCTTTAATTACAGGCATCGCGCCAAGTAATTTATAACTTCCGTACACGCAGACTCCAATAAAATTCCGCCAACATACCTATAAGCACTTAATTCACACGTTACAAAATGTGAGTGTGTGTATTTGAGTAAATGTTTTATTAAAGAGGGAAATTGCTTTTAACAACGCCTGTAGGTCGTTGTTATAAGTCATAAACCAAACTGGTTTTTTGGTGTAGAGTGGAGACAGAGAGAGGGAGAGGGGGGAGAGGGAGAGAGAGAGAGAGAGAGAGAGAGAGAGAGAGAGAGAGAGAGAGAGAGAGAGAGAGAGAGATATGGCCACAATGAGTCGGCACAGTAACGAGTTACGGTGAAACGCTATAAATCTGGTGTTGCGTAACTCGCGTGGTTTACTGCAGCTTTCAAATCTTAAGTGGTGTCAGCACTATTGTTGTCTCGTTTGATACCTTTACACATCGTTGTCGTCGTCAGCGGAATGTGGTATATTGCGCGTTGTGTTGGTATGTCCATCTGGTCTGCAGTCACAACGGAGAGTAAAATGTTTCCGCAGTGCCGTTTTAAGGTAAAGAAGATGAAATGCAAAAACGAAGATTGAAGAATGCATTTTAAAGGGATTGGCGTACACGTGGAAAATCTTATTCGTCTCCTCCTCAGCCCAGAGGTTGGCGGGCTTCCGTCGACAGTCTCTTTATCACCACATACCTTCTTCCTTCTTTATCACGTCCATACACTCACATCTGGACCTTCCCCTCTCACTACACTCCTCGGCCTGATGAAAAAAAGGAGAGTATAACCTACAATCTAGTCTCATCCTCCCCAGAAGCTAGGTTTACCCCCCTCCCAGAAGTTAGTCACATCCCCCTTCAGGAGCAGCTCCTAGTTACGTCACTACTCGAGAGCATAATTCAGTGGGACTAGGCATACTACAAGGATCTGTAATGCGGTGGTTTCCCCGTTGCCTTCCGCATCCTCTGCCGTTGACCTTCGAGTGGTTTCCGACTTCAAGGACAAGAGAGTGCCCCGCTTTCTACCCGCTCATCCAACCTTCCTAGAGGCTGTTGGCACTTCATAGAAGGTGTCTCCTTATCCCGGAAGATACTCGGTTCATGCGTTCGTTACCCTCTTATTAAAAAACTTTCCAGCCTTTTTATCTCACAGAAGTGAACCTAGGGGTTTCCCTTCTAACAAGTCTATGGCCATAATGACGTTTCCTAGATTATGAGACTAGAGGCTTCAGAGAGAGGGTGTCCATATCTGAAAAGGAATTTGGGTTGAAACAAAAGATAGGCCTACCAGCAAAATAGTACCGGTAGAAACAATATTTTTGGTAGGGCGAAAGATATTCGAAGCTACAACTCATCCAAAACGAAGACATAATAATGGAATTAAATATCTGTGATACGAATGATAAAAAACAAGAAAGTAGGAAAGTGGAAGGAGCACGCCTTACGAGTGAACCCGTAACGAGTAACAAAACTTGGTTGTTAATATAAACCGCAGGGCAGTAAGAGGTAATGTACTAATCGTCTTTCTGTCCGAGATGAACCGGCGCATAACCCCATTCTTGAGACACTGACTGTACGTTTGGGGTCAGACAACTTTACTTGATTAGTTTGCTATCTCTGTAATGCAAAGGATTGCTCGCCTATTAAACAAACAGGCTAGTGGTTAGAAAGCGAAACTAAATGCGTGTAATCTGCATATATTACATTCCGTCTTGTGGGCATATCGCGTGTTGTCTTCCTCAATACAGAGGTGACATAAGTCGTTTGACACTATAAATTGCCACATGCACTGTTTGTTTCATTGTTAAACATCGCACAAGTGATTAAAAAAAGACGTGAAACAACTAAAACAGCTGACTGGAAACGGCAATCCAATAGCGAACCTTGATCCTAACATTTGGTAAACCAAAAACAACGGACCTTGATCCTTAACATTAGGCGAACCAAAACAGAACAATAGCAAGTCAGTTGGTCGTTGTCATGATTAAGCGTTAAATAATTGGTCTCATACGGGAAAACAATAACAACATCGACAACAATAATAACAGAACAATAGGTGCTACTGTTGTTGTTTTAGGACAATGGCAGTCAAGTCTCACATTGATCATTCGATAATTAATTACATGTTCAATTGGCTGTGCTGTCTGATGTTCAATTATCACTTACTTTATCGCATACGTGAACGTTTTGACAGAAACGACTGTGTTTCTATTGAGAGTTGTGTTGGAAGAAGGGGCGCAGTCAAATCTCGATAAGTCGAACTCGTTTAACTAGAAAACTTCGATTATTCGTTTCAGTTTTATTTCTCTTCTCCTTCATAAACAAAAGCTGTTCATCATTATCATCATCGTCACCACTCCACTCCACTAGGCCTTAGATCTGTTCCGGAACCCATCTCCTCCTCGGTCTACCGACATCTCTCTTCCCAGTAGGGTGATAACCCAAGGCAGGCACAGAAGGAGACAAAGGAGATGAAGACCACAGAAGGAGATGGTGTGAACACTTGAATAAAAGTTGTTTAAATAGAAAAAAAATGATCATCGTCTTCCCTCAAGAGTTAGGACAGAGGCCACTGGCCGCGGTTCAGCTCACACTACGGGTACACTTCAGGCAAGGAAAAACCTGTCTGCATTGCATGGCTAACCACGTGCGGTGACGAGCTGCAGGTATATTGTTGTTGTTTGTGTACAAGTGTAGACACCGCTCCGCTTATCTCAGGTTGTAGCTTGTAGCTGACGGGGCTCAATACCCCTGTATGGTAGCAGCGCCCGGAGTAACTCCTCCGATGCAGTCAAGAATCGTATCATCTCAAGGGCGTTAGGTTTTACAAGGTCGTGTGATCGTGGGTCGATGTTCTCCTAATGTTTTTGTAGGTAGATAGAGAGGATCTCTGCAAGTGATGTGCTCTCCTGATCGTTTTTGATGTGACTTAGTGCCGTGAACCAGTGGCGAAGCGCCCGAGTAACAGCGAAGATACCTCCCGGTATATTTAAGGTTCAGATCGTTCAACGCTTCTGCTTCCGGCGCGGCCCCTCTGCCCACACCAGCTGGTGTATCGGGGGCGGGCACTTCATGAAAGAAGGCGAGCACAAACTGACCGAAACCACGAGCGGCTAGGACTGCCATTCAGGGCAGTTTGGGTTCGGTGTATTCATTTTGGTGGGATTGATGTGGTTGGTAGTGGCTTCGTCAGGAAAAGGGCACTACGAAAGAGACTATGGGGCGTCGCCCAGCAAAATGCGGTGTCGCTTTACGATGTGGCATGAGGGATCTTCTTCCCCGGCCAGGTCACGTAGGTGTGGCTGAGTTGAGTCTGCCGCGCGGAAGAAGAGGATCACAGAAAGTCTGAAAACGAACTCTTCCACCCTTGACAGACGGAGACCCTCCGTGGCTCCGTTTGTGGGTTAGTTGAAAACAAAGGAGAGCGTGTTCAATTCGGGCGAAAGCGCTCCTACTTATGTTATGCGCTGTTGGAAAGGAGTGGCCACCACGCGCATTGTGAGTAATGATCTCAGTAGCTGAAGGTACAGTAGACGAATAGTTTTGTGCGCAAGAAGAGGGGATTCCTGCGCAAGATGAGGGGAAAGATCTTAGCTGTAACGACATTGGCTTGTCGGAGTTTTGACAGGACGTTATCTCTGAATCTCAGGCGGTTATCAATAGTCACTCCATAGTTTTCGCCGGCTTTTCCCATGTAAGGTGAGGAGCTGGTATGCGGTTCGTTTGCGCATGCTGCAGATCGCATCGATCACCATTTCACCGCACGATCGCCACGCGCCACTTTCGCAACCAGGGCGGCAGTAGGTCTAGTTGGCGTTGTATCACCGTGCAGGCAAAACCGAGGTTCTGCGAGCTGTAGTGATACAAGGCATCGTCAGCAAAAGGGAAAGAGTGACGTGACGTTATTATATACGGATACGAATGACGTTCGTGTACACTAGATACAGAATGGGCTTATCCAGCCTGACTGTTGAATTAAGTGACTAAGTACTTAAGCTGAACGCACAGCTGGCACGACGGACAAACAGCGTCCACAGCGAAACGAGCTGCTGCCCGTCGTAGCTGAAACATAATACCGTAAACAGCAAGCTCTGAACTATCTGGGAGACACAGTTTAACAATTACAGAGTCTACCTTTTCTTAATACGATCCCCGAAAGGCCGAAATAGTCGCGGGACCGACCTACGAGTTCGATCCACAGGATCTCCCTCACAGGTCTATGGCTTTTTCTTCACCTTCTGGCGGGGCCAGGGGAATACCGCCCCGCCAGGCCAATGGTAAGGCAGGTTGTCGTCACCTGTCTTCGGCTCCACGAACACCAGTCCACTGAGGAGGGGAGGCAAGCGGTCGAGACATGAGCTAACTAGGGTTCAACTGTGTACTTAAATGGGGGTCACGGACTGGCGTGAGAGCCCCGACACAGTTAATGCCCAGGGAAGCACACAGTGGTTACTGTTCACAAGGCGCTGCCTACTAGGAACAAGGATCTACCCGTACTGTCCGCGCGGCGATACGCACATTTCCCAACCATTAGTGCTGAATGAAGGAGTACCCTGTGCTCTAAAGCATTACGTGTCTGGGTGGGGTCTTGGACCAACGGGAAACCACCCGCAATCGGCGGTGTCAACCGACCGTGAGTACCTCCCCCCGGCCACCCGTGCGCCTGTAACGGATGCGTGTTTAGTGTTTCCTCGCCGGCTTTCGATGGACTCAATTACAGACAGGCTAAAAGACAAGAAAATCGGAAGTCGTACGTGAAACCGGAAGACATGACGTGGCACGTATACGTGAACAAGCTCCAAGCCTGGAACCAGCTGATAAGAAGAGTAATGACAGACCATTAACAACGGTCCGATACTAGATGATGTCTAGTAAATTATCAAATTGTAAACTGAAATTATATAGCAGCAGAAGAGAATAAAATCAAAGAGTCCAACAGCAGCTACAAAACTGTGTTCATCCTATGTTAATGATAACACATTCAAGACGTAAATAATAATTAAAAATTGTATTTTATACCTTACATGCATAGGCCATATGTTTGCTCTGGTTTGGCGAACGCTTCACAAGAAGTTGCGTACCTGAAACAAAGAGAAATCGTCTCGTTACGCTACGAGTAAAGTTCGAAAACAAAACCTACACTGTAACACACTCGACATTTATAGCGCACACACAAACCGCAATTAATGTTCAGAACGGCGATGTAAATGTCGTGGTCGCTATGTCAACACGAAGACGACGCGACCGCAAGTTGCGGCAATGACCGCAAGAAGACTTTACACGAGCAACAGCTGAGTTTTTTTTTTTGGTATCGGCTATCTAAGGACCACATGCCAATTTCATTTCCTTATTTTTTTATTTTTCTCCAACATTCTTTCATCTTTTCACTGTGTCTCTTCTTCCTGTCTTCAGTCCACTTTGAACCTGCGTTTTTTTCTCTCCTACCCTGGACTTCTTCCATTTTTAACACTTTTGCCCGAAAAACTTCTCTTTCAATTGCTTCTTCTGCGTGTATATTATTTTTTTCTAAACCCTTTTGGACTTCTTTAATCCAACTTGATGTTGACTTCCTCCCCCACAGATATTTGAAGATTTGCTTTGTCAACCTATTGTCGTCCATTCTATATAAATGTCCAAAAAATAATAGTCTTCTTTTTCTCATTGTTTCCGTTATATTTTCTATACTTTGATATATTTCATCATTACCAACCTTCTGACCTTAATTTCCAACATTCTGAAGTTTTTCGTGGGTCTAATATTTTCATAATAATTGGTCTTTCCAATATTTCTAGTTTGTCTAAATTATAATTCAATGTAATACATTCACTCGCATATAGGCATTCTGCCTTCACTACTGTACTGTAATGCATTATTTTCGCATATTTAGATATGCACTTATTATTGTAAATATCTTTAGTTATACCATATGCCCTTTCCATCTTATGAATCCTTTCTTCTATAGCAGAATTTTCTAAGCCATTCTCTTGAATTATTTCTCCTAGATACTTTTTTCAAACCCTCTCTATTCGACCAATATCTGTTACCAGGAATTTTGGTGCATCTTTAATGTTCGTGAGGAATTTGGTTTCGTGAGAAGTACTTTTATTATTACATAAATTTAGGTATTAGATAATTTTTCAATTACAAAAGTAGAGATTTCTCACAATAATTCGATATACACAAAATATCCGAAACATTCTGACTTGGTTTACAGTTGCTTTTAGTGTGATATCCTGCTGGATTTTCACTTTTTTTTTCAAATATTAGATCTCGTTTTTTCGACACGGCTGTCTCAAAAATTTGATATATTCCGAAACCGAACACTGCATTCAGATGTTAGATGAAACTTTCTTTAATTTGACTCTCTATATCAGTCATAGGCAAACTTTGAATTTACGGGGGCGCACATATAACTAAGGACCAGTCCGATGGGTGCAACCCTCCCCACCTCATCACTCAAAAATACAAAGGTGCAGGGATCAATAGCCGGACGTTACAAATATTAACTGTCGCTTTATAATACCCTTGCGCTTATATTTAACGATGTGGAAAGTAGTGTGTTGGGGAGAATCCTAGGTCACTGACGTCACGATCAGCTGACCGAGGGGTGGTGACGTCACTATCATCTGTTTGTGACGTCACTGTTTCAGTAACGTCACTGGCTGTTTCAATGACGTCATGAGCATCTGATCCTGAGGTCGTTGATCGCCACGTGTCTTCGTGGCTTACGATTCTCACCATGTTGTACCGTAGGCGGGAGGGGGAGGGGTTATGTTGGCGAGTATGTGTATGCTGGTGGTCGGTCATTTCGGTCTCGGTGCTGGGTTCGGGCTCGTGCTGTGGACGAAGCGTCGCTCGCGACTGTCGAGACAAGACTGAACGGTATAGCTAACTAGCCCTGTTTATATAGACGGACAATCCCCCTCTTGTTCTACTATTGAGTGTAACTACACAACATCCTGTCAACACATATTGCACCATACTGTTTCACGGTGATACGATGGAACAGTTCTAACAAATGGATTGCACAACAACGCGTAACTAAGTAAGCAATAAACAGCAACAGATCCAATAAAAAAATCAAACCCGTCCACGAAAGTCATCGAGAGATGTTGCTCCGACCGAGGTCAACGAAACACTGACCCTGTCGACGCCGTGTCACTCGTATAAATGGTGGGTAGCGGTGGAAAGGAACGAGGAAAAAAAACAAACATACAAACAAACGTAAAACTGTAAGAAGTGCATCGTCGCGAATTGTATAACCCCATTATCGAATGAGCCCAAAATAATTTAAAACAAGCAATATTTTATGTAACATAAACAAACCAGTTAGCATCATTTAAGTCATTAACAAATAAATAATAAAAAGAATGAAGCAATAAACAGCAATTTGAGATCACAAAACGTGTATTATGTCATACAAAAGACCTACGTACTCGGAAACATCAATAGAATTGCACGACAACGTGTAAATAATTAAGCAAGAAACAGCAACCGTTCCAATAAAAAAAAAATCAAACCCGTCCACGAACGTCAGCGAGAGATGTTGCTCCGACCGCGGTCAACGAAACACTGACCCCTGTCAACGCTGTGTCATTCGTCTAAACGGTGGGTAGCAGTGGAAGGAACAAGGAGGGGAAAAATAACGTGCATACAAAAAAAACTGTAAGAAGTGCATCGTCGGGAATTGTACAACTCCATTATCGAATGACCATCAATCAAATCGTATACCCTTAAGACTACTAAACCAGTACTCCCTCCCCACAAAAGTTAGTTTCATATAACTATAAACAAAGTAAATGATTCCAGTTGTAAGAAATGCAAAGCTAAAAAATACCGAAACATCTAAAGAAGTGGGTACTGGAACTTAAAATTCTGTTTCTGTACACGTCCGCATTCGAACACAAAATTTACCCCGTTAAAAGTTAGTAATACGTATTACCAACCATTTATAATTAAAAAGATGAAAAATATAAAAATGTAATAAATAATTTTACACACTATAAAAGTAATATATATACAAAAATACAAAAACGTAATGTGAATCAATGTAAATAGGTGGTAGGCCTGTAAAAAGTATAATTAAGAAAAATAATCGTAGATATTACAAACATAATATATACAAAAAATACAAGAATGTAATGACTAAAAATATATACAAAACACGACCGACATGTTGACACCTATACAATTCGACATTACCCCAAACGAAGAACACCGCATATAACTATTTAAAACAAAACGAGGGATTTATACAAAGGCACGTGCCGTCGAAAGAAACAAAAAAACGCTGTAGTGCAACAGAGGGTGAGCGACAGCTACACAATGTCATACTTGCAGAGGGAGGCGGACAAGTGTTTCGTGTGCGAGGGGAGCGAGTCTGTGTGTGTGTGTGTAGACAACCCCAACTCCAATTAGCTCGGCGAACAGGCGAGGTAATAAAAGTGAAGAGATATGTTCTTAGCTATATTAACTAAAATGGTAAAACTGACGTTTAGTACTCGCAGAACAGTCATACTTTCTAGCTGAAAACAATAAAATATGTCAAAGTCGGATGCAACTGACTGAGTGTCATTAACTGTGTTTGTTACAAAACCCATTAAAAAGTATAATCAAGAAAAATAATTTTGAACAGACAAAATGGCCGAGTTCCCTTTCCCACGGTCCATATAATATAGCCACAAGGCTAAGTGTAGCAAGTAATTGAATTTATTTTAATTGAAGATCAGACTTTTCAGCACATTTACTGAGAATAATTTACAACACTTTCTTAATGCATGTTTTCTAAAATGTTATATATTCCAATAATTTAATACTTAAACGTAATATCTGTTAATGCTCCAAACATGTACATACGAGTTATGTCATATCATATTTTTGGTGCTATTAGCAGTTTTGGAAATATAACTTTCTCATCTCTTAACCAAAATATCCATCAAACAATTGGTTTCTATTTACCAAAATTTCAAGCAATATTTAATAATTAATAAAATAATTCTCTGATGCGTTTTTATTTAGAAAATATCTGTAATAATAATGTTACAAACTGTAAAAGATGAAATATTAGCAGTACTATTCAGCGGTGTTGGCCAATTTTTTGTTAAAGAAGAAAGCTTCTAGACTTACCACAACCGGTTGCTGTTCCTGTAAATGCATCCAGGAATTTAGCCCGACGATGTTTGCGCCCGACAACAACACACAGCCACCAAATACAAATCCATTACGCACAAGAATACAAAAAAAAAAAAAAAAGCACAGCGCAAGACGTGTTCACCCTCCGGAGTATTCAAACGTTCTGAGGACGGTATCCGTGCGAACCACACACTTGTTGAAGTCCGAAAAACACATGGCCATCACCTCGTGGGAACGATAAGGAATAACCTAAACAAATGTGAAACACTATGGTGCAACTGACCCCCTGCTGAGCGTGCATGAATGTACAACATGAACAGAGTACTCTGTGTTCCCAACCGGAACAGGGGAATGCAGAAGGATTTATGATGCACCGTGTGGGAGGGTATACTTCACAGACAGACTGTTGAAACAAATACACCGCTCACCTACTAGTTAGACAACGCAGCGTGAGAAACAGAAAAATTACAGTCGTATTGAAGCAATCTTTAGTAAAACAGTAAGGTAGTTTTTAATTATGTTAGTTTCGTTAGTTATGCCCGTAGCGAGAGAGAGAGAGAGAGAGAGAGAGAGAGAGAGAGAGCAAAAAATGAATTCAAAGCTTTAGTCTGTTACAAAGTGTTTGTATAAGGTTGTGTAATAATGTTACCATAATTATTGTATTAAAACTATTGTATTGTTAAAACTATCGTAAAAGTTATCGTATTTCCATAATTATTGTAAAAATCATCGTATCTCCATAATTATCGTACATTAAATATCGTATATCCCATAATTATTGAGCGAGAGAGAGAGAGAGAGAGAGAGATAGAGAGAGAGAGAGAGAGAGAGAGAGTGAGAGACTGCTCTCAAGTGTGGCGCACCCCACTGCACGCATGCGCGCACGCTACAATGCAAGCGACTCCCCGCTGAGCGCGTGTGTGTATAGAACATAAAATTCGTATGCGTTAAAAAATGTTTATAGATTAATCATTCGTTCCGCTGCACTTAACGGTAGTGTAAAGACAATAATATACGCGCATAACCAAGTACCTGTATTTTTGGACCTGACGATGTAAAGTCGGAACAATAGTGTTGTAGTGAAGCAATCTTTAGTAAAACAGTAAGGTAGTTTTTAATTAGCTAATGTTGAAACAACTGTGACAGAGCTGCAATCCATTAGGCCCGTTCCTATTTGTAAGCATCACCTGCGAGATACAGTTTTAAGTTATTTTAAACAAGCTTATCGACAAGTTTTACTGAGGTTGTTAGCATACGTTAAATTCAAGACAGCTAGTAAATATTCTGCAGTTTTGTAAATTATTTGAAACCATGATGACTGCTCCGAAACTATCGAGTACCGAAGTTCTCAGCTTCAGTAGAAGAAACGGATGTTTTATCTAATTCAACGATAGTACACGCACTTTCGCAAACAAAAACCCGGATTCTTATAAAGTGCGACACATGGATAAACATGTATTATTTAGATTCTGTATATATGTAAACGGTTCTGTACAAGAAACCGGAATGTGTGTGTGTTCAACCTCGTTCAGGTATAAGGTTGGATCTCTGGGCAATTTAGATATAGGCTTAGTCGAAAAATTTGTCTAAATCGAGAGAGAAGCAGAAATAGAAACAGAACTGTCAGTCAGTCGGTTCAGTTTTGGGTTGAAGGCAGTATGTTCGGAAAGCCGTGCGCGAGGACAATAGTTATCATATTTAATGTTTTCTACACATTAATATCTGTACAATTGAATTTATTACAGCTAAAAACATTATTTACACTGTACTTGTAATGTAAATATACATGCCTAATAATTGTTATACTTTGTTCTGGAAATATTATTATTTATGTCAGTCAGCTGCAATAATGAAACTCATACAGTCCAAAAAAAGAAATTGTCATACATATTTCTTTTCTTTGTTATTGAACATTACACACAATAACTTTTGATTGAGAGTGAAACTAGTTTCAAGATTTTTAGTGCCTTTTACGAGAAATATTATACAAATATATCAATTTTATCAAAAACATGTGAAAAACTTATTTTTAACTGTTAAAATTAATGTTTTTAAAAAACGGCTCGGAAAAAAAGGTCTTAAGTTACAATAAGGACATCCAGAAATCACAGAAATCAAACAAAAGAAAAAATCTGAGGTGCTTCGACCTTCGATTTAAACTTGGTTCAGGACCCCCGTGATACGTTACCCTCTGGCCCGCTAATCTCTACGTTGAGGAGACAAGAAGAGACGTTTCAGGCACACGACTATTACATGGTTTACTTACCTGCATACATGTTACATGTTAATACATGTTAAGTGGATGTAAGAGCTGGGCTGAACTCCTCGTTCACATGGAGAGTAACTAGACGCACAGCATAGTACTGTGCCGCCTAAGAACTAAATATTAGTAACAAAGAACACAGATACAGTGTCTGTTGAAGTAATGGTCCGAATAACTTATGCATATTCGCTTGAAACCACCAAGTTGAATAATAATGAGAGACAGGTAAGATTGTAGGAATAAAAGTGGGTACCTACGTCCAATACTAAACGGAAAATGTCTGATTATGAGAGAAGGAGGAGAAGAAGGAGGGAAGGTAAGGTGTGGAGAGAGAGAGAGAGAGAGAGAGAGAGAGAGAGAGAGAGAGAGAGAGAGAGAGAGACCTATTGTACACGACAATTAACTGTTTAATGTGGGTCCAATTCTATGACAGAAAACAGGATTTACAAATGGTATAAAGAAAAGATAAAATATGGTGATACTTCAAGCGTAGGATTGCCACTTCATTTTACGAATACACTGTTGAAAACGCATTTACACAAACAGCATTAATAATAGATATTAGTACAAATAATAATAATAATAATAATGGCATGCTTAGACGTGTAGTAATGAAGAAAAAGAGACAGCCAGACATGTGGCCAAGAATTGTAGGAAGAGAGAGAGAGAGAGAGAGAGAGAGAGAGAGAGAGAGAGAGAGAGAGAGAGAGAGAGAGAGAGAGAGAGAGAGAGAGTGAGGGGGGGTAAGAGAGGGAACGATTTGCGTATAACAAATGATAAGTGTGCATCGTAGAGAATAACGCATTCTAATTGACACTTATTACCTTGGAAATCAAGTCAGTTATTAGTGTGCTGTTGTTTGAGAGGAGGGTGAGAGATGCTGTAGAAGCGGTGTGTGTGTGTGTGTTTTTGGGACAGACATGTGTTGGTCATTATTGTTCTTGGACGCTGACGTCTGGATTATGTTAGGTCTCAACGGTACCACTCAAGTCTTCCCACCTTCTTCCATCGATCTTCTTGTTCTACCCCCCTCCCTCCAACTCCACCAACCATCGCTGTTGTTTGTGTTTCGTATACACACACGCAGACTCTTCTCCACTCTTTACTCGTGTTGTTAATTTTGTAACAAGTGCCCTGCTGACGAACATGCCATGTACTATATACACTGCTAACCTATATTGTGATTAGAATTTCAAGTCTTTGCGTACTACCTAATTACCTTTATCACATAAGAGAACTAAATGAATAAAGGTTTAGTTTATTTTGTAATGTAAAGGCATTCTCGACGATGTTTCATTGAGAAGCAACCGAAGAACAAACGGGTCACACAGACAGATCGGCTGTGAAAATATGTACCTTCTGATTCTGTTGTATTTTAAATAACAGGAAACGATTTCTGTTTTACTCGATTTGTCTAAGGGCTTTGATGAGTTGTCAGTCTACACCTTGAGTCTACACCTTTCCAGCGACAATGTTCATCGAATGTCTCTGACGTGTGGCTGAAGACATCAAACATAGAAACACGCCCTTAACGGTCAGGTCGGAGGAGGTAAGATCGGCCCCATTAAAACTGAAACACATTGCAAACAGAAATACCACTGTTGCACACCATTATAGAAAAATTAATCCCATTAGCGCTTTCAAGCTTCACAGCTCAACATTAGATTTGAATAATTTTTCTGTAGTAGTGTGCAACAGTATTATTTCTGTTTATGATTCTAACCACTAACACAACTGTTTTTCTATTTGTATCGGTCATCTGAGGACCACATACCAATTTCAATTCTTTATTCCTTGTTCTTTTCATTTTCTCCAATATTCTTTCATCTTTTCACAATATCTCTTCTTCCTGTCTTCAGGTCACTTTGAACCTGCGTTTTTCACTCCCCCACCCTGGACTCCTTCCATTTTTAACACTTTTGCCTGAATAACTCCTCTTCCAATCGCTTCTTCTGTGTTTATATTATTTTTTCTAACTCCTTTTTGACTTATTTAATACAATTTGAGATTGACTTCTTTCCCCACAGATATTTGAAGATCTGTTTTGTTAACCTATATCGTCCATTCTATATAAATGTCCAAAAAATACTAGTCCTAACACAACTTTATTAACTAAATATTCTGAAACAAATTGGATAAGACACGTAACTCCTTCCAATATACTTCCTGATACACGTAGCTGCGGGTTGTACGGCGAGCGTTAGGCTATCCAGCTTTGGAAAAGATCCACTTATTGGAAACTTCAAAACAAATTTAAAAAAAGTATATTACACGTCCCAAGGTAGGTACAGAAAGGAAGGTAGGTAAAAATGGAAAAGGTACCAAGGAAGGTAGTGAAAATGGGACTAGGTACATAACATCGTACTATGGTAACACCCTACCAAAAAATTTTATACAGCGCGTTTAAAGACGTAAACATTAGGATGGGGTTCCGGACCAGTAACAACGTTGGTAAGATACTTCGACAAAACCCCCCAAAAGCAGTTGAAGACAAGACAGGTGTTTATAAGGTTGTGTGCAGCGACTGTTGTTGTTTCTACATTGGACAAACGGGTAGAGCGTTTAAAACACGCTTTAGAGAACACCTGCCCAAAAAAGATCCTAGCAGAATAACATCAAATTATGCACGTCATCTAGTTGACAATAATCATAATTATACAGACTTTGCAAGTAATTTTCAACCCCTACACATATGCAAGAAGGGAGTGCTGTCGAGGAATTTGAAATATATAAGACATTTAAGGACACAAACACAAAAGAAATCCTCCTAAATGAACAGTTACAGTTTCAGTCAAATTCGCTATACGATACGGCTATACAAATACAGACAAAGTTCACAGTGCGCGGCGAGCAATAACATAGACTCGGCAGTCGACCGTTGTAGTCCGGGATGCGCATCTCGACTTGTACGTGCTCCAAAGTTTAAACGTTTTTATTGTTGATTATGTGTAAGTTATGTTATATGTTTTATGTGTTGATTTTTTTACTTAAATGACGACCTCTGCTGAGTGATACCTGAGGATGGGACATATGTCCCGAAACGCATCGTAATAACGAAGAAAAAATAAAGCCACCAGACGGGAAAATAAGGTAAATACTTTATTCTATCAATATAAATAAGTGGCTTGGACACCGATAAAGATGAATATAAAATTGGAAGCTAGTCAGGCACACACGGTGTATAAATTCCAAAATATCAAGATAAGGTTACTGAAGACGAATTTGCACATAAGATTTAATCAAGAATGCATTAAAAATAATATAATACCAAAATATGCCTCCATAAAGATAAACAAAAAATCGGAGTTTAGTACGAAAATAAAAAGATATGCCGGAATAATGTGGATGAGAGAAGAACTAAAGTATTTGTATAAAAAGAAAACAGTCTTAAATAGAGAACTATATAGGACTCATTTACAGCTGCTCGATAGCGTACATGTAGCTTTACTAGATAACGTATTACAAACCGTCAACAAACACGCGCACGACATACTGAAACATGTTTATCAGAAACAAGTAATAAAACTTCGAACTCTTAAGCACGAACAGATAAAAGAGGACACCATCATATGTAAACACAAGTTCTACGCACGTGTCTCTAACTTGAAACCTATACAGTTTACCTCTGACGAAATAGACATTCTTAACAAAGGGTTGAACTATAATATACCTTATGTCAATAAAGACCACTTAACTCGCGAAATCATTAATGCGGAAACTGCGATAAAAACAATACCAAGCCAGGCACTACAAAATGAAACTCGTGCTATAATTAATAATAAATTAAATAAACTCTTGGGGAACAAAGTAACAAATAATAATAGTGTCTTTAATATAAATCAGAAATACGTGAAAGAAAACAAAATTCTGAAACAATTAGAAACTAAATTGAATAATAATAATGCCCTAGTTACGAAAGCAGATAAAGGTAATACCATTGTCATAACAGACAAAGATGAGTACACGTTAAAAGTTAATGAATTCATAAAAAACAATAATATCACAATGGTACAAATTGACCCAACCGCAGACTTTGTCAAAGTTTTAAATAACAAAATCAACCAGTGTACACACCTGTTTGACGTCTCTACTCGCCGTTCGTTGAAACCCGTTAACGCGGAGGCGCCTCGATTTATTGGCCTACCGAAAATACACAAACCCAGTGTACCAATCAGGCCTCTCATAAACTTTACCACTGCACCGAGTTACGGTGTATGTAAAAAACTTGCGGCAAAAATAAAAAGCAGTGTGAGAATATAGAATAATCACAGTATAAAGAATAACGTTGAGTTTGTTAATAAAATGAAAAACATCACAATACAACCCAACCACAAAATAGCCTCTTTTGACATTGTTGATTTATACACAAATGTCCCTGTAAAGGAAACACTTGCTATCCTTAAAACAAATCTTATTAATACCAGAATATGTAACCAGGAAGAAATTAACGAAATAATCAGGCTGTTAGAAATTATATTAAACCAGAATTATTTTACATTCAATAATAATTATTATATCCAGAGAACAGGTCTGGCCATGGGGTCCCCCTTATCTAGCCTGCTGGCTGATATATACCTAAATTATTATGAGAACAAATATCTGCTCAGTAATAAAAATAAATTCTCCAACAGATTAGTATCGTATACACGATACGTTGATGACACCTTTATAATTTTTAACGGTACATTGCGGCAGATAGAAAATATGAAAAAATACATGAATAACTTAATAAAAACATACAGTTCACCCTTGAAACGGAGGTAAACGGCAAGCTTAACTTTCTCGACTTGACAGTCACAAGACTTAATAGCAACTTCCGATACCAGATATACCGGAAGCCAACTACCACAGATATCACAATAAACGCTGAATCACATCACCCTTTCTCCCAAAAGATGGCGGCATATAACAGTTTCGTGCATAGACTACTGTCCATGCCAATGGAAAAGGAAGACTTTCACGAAGAACTTAACGCAATTAAATATATAGCTAGGGCCAACGGTTACAGTAGCTCAATTATTCACAATCTGATTAAAAAACATCGAAAAAAGGAAGGTAACAAAGAAATACGCGAAGGTAGTGAAAATGGGACTAGGTACATAACATCGTACTTGGATGGGACATATGTCCCGAAACTCGTCGTAAAACGAAGAAAAAATAAAGCCACCAGACGGAAAAATAAGGTAAATACTTTATTCTATCAATCTTCTGGGGTCCCCTTCTTTTCGGGGTTTTTAATATACAGAGTTTTAATTTCACTTTTGTGCTAAATATAAAGATTCTTAATTCTACAGTGTGATTGCGTCTGACAACTGAGTATATCTGCTCGTTTAATTTGTGAAATCAATAATTACTGTTGGGCGCCAGAGCAGAGAACCTCAGGGTTGATCAAATAATGACACTTTCTCGTTCAGATTCTAATAATACTTATATTGATTCTTTCATAATACAGACATGTGAATTAAAATTCTAATACTCCATACTACACATTCTTTATATTGTATCAATTGATTTATCAATTGTCAAGCTGATAATTACTTATTAAAACAAAGGTTACTTGATTCACTAATCTTCAGAATTACAATTGCTCACCATATAAATTGAATTACTAGTTTGCAAAATTGCATTTACTCACACAACATAAATATTTACTCGATATCATTTTAAGGCACATCATAATATTGTATCAACCATTATGAATTTCTTAACACACTAACATATGCGTGCAAATTAGCCTCTTACTTACTTCCAATGGTTACTATGTCTTAATTTATTTGGGACAGACATGTGTTGGTCATTATTGTTCTTGGACGCTAATGTCTGGATTATGTTAGGTCTCAACGGTACCACTCACGTCTTCCCACCTTCTTCCATCGATCTTCTTGTTCTACCCCCCTCCCTCCAACTCCACCAACCATCGCTGTTGTTTGTGTTTCGTATACGCACACTCAGACTCTTCTCCACTCTTTACTCGTGTTGTTAATTTTGTAACAAGTGCCCTGCTGATTGCATTTACTCACACAACATAAATATTTACTCGATATCATTTTAAGGCACATCATAATATTGTATCAACCATTATGAATTTCTTAACATACTAACATTTGCGTGCAAATTAGCCTCTTACTTACTTCCAATGGTTACTATGTCTTAATTTATTTATTATGTTTTGTTATATAGAGACTTAGCTACACATCTACTTATTATTCTTCTTGAGATGTCATAATACATAAATTACTTTGCTTAGGAGCTGAACGAACTGTGGGGTCTTTTAGAATGAGATGAGTTAAGTTTGGTAGACATTAAATACTATGTTTGAAAATAATTGGTTATAAATTGTTATTATAGAATTCTGTTACTTGTTTTGCAGGATTCCTCTGATATGGCTGGTGTTTCCACTTTGATCAATACACTTCACTCCACTAATAAGCACCTTCCATTTATCACTTTTGTAACATACGTTCGCGTTATTCAATCGACGCGCACATAGATATAAATAGACTTCTTGTTCCGTATTTACGCGCACATATTTATAAATATCTTCTTGTTTCGTACTTACGCTCACATAATAAGTATACTTCTTATCTCGTACTTCCGCGCACTAATCTATATGTTGTTTTCCTTTCACGGTACTAATTATTCTTCCGACTCTTTATCTTAACAATTTAGACATTATGTATAAGTTTGGAGTAACGTTGCCGTTATAATTACATTAATGGAGTTATTTACTGAGTGACTTAAGACTCCTACCCCATCAGACTTTGATAGACTCCTTCGACTAGCGACTAGTAGTAGTAGCAGTACTAGTAGCGAATTTTTACCATGTTCTCTTTTTATAGTTTACTTGGAGATACCCTCTCTTCCGTCATAGCTAATTCCTTTCACATTGGTTCTATTTTGAAAATTTCCCCGGTATGTTTGAATATACCCATTCAGACATCATAATTCTTTCGCGCTACATAGTGACGCTACGACTTATTGGTCAATGAGTTCGGGCATGAAGTTTTACCGCGTGGCCGTTTAATTTGCTAAGAACGACGCTACTTTCTAACTTTCATACTTTATGTTGGGGTGAATCCCATTGTGTTTTGAAGGACATCGCCTCGCCTTTCTAACGGGACTTACGCATTTTTTGCTGTTTCGATCATACAAAGCACTTTATGTTTTTATGACATGCAAGGTACAGGCTTCTATTATATTTCTATTTGGCTGGCGACAAACTGTCGGCGCACTGGGCCTCACCCTGTCCCTTCTTATTCTACATATTTTCTTTTTACATACATAACAATTTGTTACTTACTATTACTGTTCATAATTCAATCATACATTATTAATAATTATATATCATATTTGCTTAATTGATAACTTGTAAAGTTATGTTACAACGTACTTCTATCGCCGGAGGAGTTCAGAGATAAAGCACCGCTATTCGTCTTCGATTGTAGCAGACAGGACGAGTCGCTCAAGTCTTCACCGGTCCACGTTCGACTAGAATTTGAGTCCACCGAAAATTTGCCTGCTGAAACCACGGCCTTCTGCATGATACTTCACAATTCGCTCAACGTATACACTCCGCTCTCCAACACTGTGCACAGACGCACTTGATTTCGCTCCCCACTACTACTACCACCATCCGGGGTAGTTGTCTCCCCCCACCACCACCAACAGGAAGTCGAGATTTAAAATGTTACGTCAATAAGTTTTGAAATGCCAACCATGGACTCTTGCTGAATACCCTTGTTGAATGCCCAAGACATTCCCTACATGATACGCTGAGACAATTAATTTACTATCATACCTGGCCTTCAATAGCTCAATGGCTACCGCATAATTATTATGGGTAATTGGGAGAGACTTTATTACATTTAAAGCCTCGTCCCTTAGTGAAGAATGTAAGTAATGCAATTTCTGGATGTCAGTCAGGTCCGTTCTGACGTGTACTAACTCAAAGAACATGTTGTAATAGTGCTGCCAATCAATAATGTTGCCTGAGAAGCAGGGCAATTTAATTGGCTCTAACTGAATAGGGGATGCTTTAATTGGTGTAACTTCAGCTTGATTTAATGTTTTTTTGCTCACCTCTTCTACACGTTCTAAAAAATTTTGCAGCTTACACTCAATAGTGGAGAGATCATCCTATGCCTGAACCCTGTCACTTACTGATGTGAAATCAGATTCATCAGCCTAAATTTGGGTCTGAATTTCATCATACTTCGCGGACAACTCCATCAAGTGACGAAGTTTTATTTTTAAAGCATGGTGATCATTTATTTCATGATCGAAATTGTCCGCGAAGGTGTTTATACGGGATATAGAAGCTTTAATTGTGCCACGTTTTTTAATCAAAGCTTCCACATCAGTCATGATTGAACTGCAAGCTGGTGATCCGAAATCGATAAATAAATGCAGAACAGGTGAACAATTAATGTAATTTGAGTATTTTATCATATTCTGATATAATGCGGCAGCCAGTGAGTGACTTAATCTAATTCCTTATTATAATATGTACTTATTTTTTAAAAAATAGTTATATAAAAATTATTTTGCAAATATTACTGATTTTTAATGTATATGAAATTATATAAGTGAGAAACTATGCGAAATATAAGTTCATAGTCACTTGAATTATGAGAGTCCTCTTCAGGTTTAAGATGGCTCCGTTGCCTGTCGTTTACTTGGCGATCCTGTCCGGCTGGCCTTGGATTGGTGGCGCAAATCTTGTTTCCGCTTGTCGGGTGATATTTTAAGTTGTAGCTCTCTGTGCAGGCTTGAAGTTCTGATTTTCAATGATGAATGACAAGTGACGATGAAGTGGAATATCTTGCGGTATTAGAAATGATGTCTTGTAGCAGCTTGTACGGCCAAGTATGAAGATTTTTTTTTTTGAAAGTTATGAATGTATGCTCACGGCCAGAGCAATTTTACGTTTAAGAAGATTCGGGATTGACCAAAATGTTAATTGGGCCTGTTAAATGAAATATAAATCCGGCCCGGAGGACCAACTCGGGCGTTGAGTTAACTCCCGTTAACAGTTGAGTTAACTCGGGCATGAAGCACGAGAATGCGATAAAAGTTTAAGTAAATAGTACATGTCATTTGAACGTTGTAGTGGGATTAATCTGAGGTCACTGGAAGTGGGCATAATTTGTGAATCGGGCTACGTAGGATGCCGTTTGCGGTGCGAACATCCGCTACGCGCACTAGGGAATCCTGACCCAAATGGACCTGAGTGATTACACCGCGTTTCCACTGCAGGGGGGGGGAATTATCTTCCAAAATAAGGACGAGTTGTCCGGGAGCCAAGTTTTTTGACTGGTGATGCCATCTGTTGCGCTGTTGCAACTGGTGCAAATAATCCCTTGACCACCGCTTCCATATAGAGTGGGTGAATCGTTGCAGCAGCTGCCATCTACCCAAGCGACCAATTTTGATTTCGGAATAGTCAGGTTCCGGGAGTGAAGTGAGTGGAGAACCAACCAAGAAGTGCGCTGGAGTCAAAGGCTCGGGATCACCAGAGTCATTTGAGATGGCGAACAAGGGGCGTGAGTTGAGGCAGGACTCTATTTGAGTTAAAATGGTGTAATATTCTTCAAACGTGAGAATGGTTCTGCCGACAACGCGCCCCAAATGAAACATGACGCTCTTGACTCCACTCTCCCACAGGCCACCGAAATGAGGTGCTGACGGGGGAATAAAGGACCATTTGACTCCTTGGGCACTGGTGAAGTCCTGGGTAGTTTGTTCAAATTCGTTTGAGTGGAGAAGTTTGTATAAGTCGTGAAGTGTACTGCTAGCACGACGAAAATTTGTACAACTGTCAGAAAATATCTGTGAAGGGATGACTCTTCGAGCTATAAAACGTCTTAAGGCTGCTATGAAAGCGTCTGAGGTGAGATCTGAAACTAATTCAAGGTGAATGGCCTTAGTGGCCATGCATATAAATAGAGAAATATAAGCCTTTGAAATCGATTTGGAACGCTGCCCGCCCTGACGTATAAATACAGGACCGGCGTAGTCGACTGCACATTGAGAAAATGGCTTAGAAGGAGTAACTCGGGAAGAGGGTAATTGACCTAATAATTGGCTTGAGACCCTTGGACGGAATCGAAAGCAAGTGATGCGTTTGTGTATTACTGATCGTATGTACGATTTATCATTGATTATCCAGTATTTCTGACGTAGAGAGTACTGTGTCAATTGTACCCCTGCATGGAGTAGACGAAGATGCTCGCCTTCTATGATTAGTTTACTGAGATGAGAATGCGGGTGGAGTACGATTTGGTGTTTGCTATCATAGGTGAGCTGGGAGTGCTGAAGGCGTCTGCCCACGCGTAATATCCCCGTATCGTCCAGAAAGGGGTTAAGTGAAAGAATTTTGCTATTATTAGCGATAGAGCGTTGTGCCTCAAGTTTCTTGCTTTCGATATTAAAATAGGATCGCTGGGACTGACGAATAAAAATCAAAAGTGTGACATGTTGCTCATGGGAAGTTAAAAAAGAAGTGTTTCTGTCAGCTACGGGAAGTCTCGAGTTCCGAATGAATC
This sequence comes from Magicicada septendecula, assembly GCA_034769895.1. Lineage (NCBI taxonomy): Eukaryota > Metazoa > Arthropoda > Insecta > Hemiptera > Cicadidae > Magicicada > Magicicada septendecula. The sequence continues at coordinate 114,059,575 of CM068373.1, forward strand.
GAAGGCAGTAAGAAAATACACGAAGAAGTTTTGAAAGCGAAGAGTAGTTTTCAAAGTAATTAGGCGTAGATAAAGTGGCAACCAGTGTGGTTTGGACTTGTTTACGTTTTTCTTGATCAAGATCGGGATGAGTGCAGGGTGAATGGGCATCGAAAGCACTGGTGGGCCATGATGGTGACTCATTGGACAACCAGGATGGACCATACCACCATTGTGGGTGACAGTGTAAAAAGCGGGGTAGACAACCACGCGATAGGATGTCAGCAGGGTTGTCATGTGAGGAGACATGATGCCAGGTACCCTTTGCAGTGAGTCGCTGTATCTCCGCGACGCGGTTGGAAACAAATACTTTCCATCTGGAAGAGTGCTGGTGAATCCAGTGTAAGGCGATCATTGAGTCGGAGTAAAAATACAATTCGTCAAATTTATAGCTCACAGCGTTCACAACCTTGGAAACCAACTGAGCCAATAAGAGACAGGCGCAAAGTTCAAGTCGGGGTAATGTTACCTGCTTTAAGGGGGCGACTCTAGATTTAGAGCATAATAAGTTTGATGAAATGCTGTGGTTTGAATACACCGTTCGCACATAAATGCAGCACGCGTAACCCTTTACTGAAGCGTCGGCAAACCCATGGAGTTGAAATGAAACAATTTGGGAATTATTTAAATTCTTTACGGATCTTGGAATCTTAAAATAAGTGTCTGATATCAACTGAGCATAAAGTTCTACCCATTGATTAGATAATGAGTCTGACAAGGGGTCGTCCCAACTTGTTCCAGTTAACCACAGTATCTGCATGAAATGTTTGCACCAAAATGTAACCGGTCCAATAAGTCCTAATGGGTCGTAAATTCCGGCGATAACGGATAATACCCTTCTCTTGTTAAATACCTCCACTTCGAAATTTCTTTGAAAACTATATATGAAACTATTATCGTTAATGTCCCATTGAATACCCAAAGTACGTATCGTTTGATTCTTTTAAAGTCAAGGGAAGAGTTGGCGTGTGAAGTTATAATGGTTTGATCATTGGAAAACTACTTGTGCAAAGTAAACCCGTATTGACTTAATAAATTTGTAATATCGACTTCATTTGTGATAAAATGTGTGGGTTATCTGAGCCGGTCATGAGATCGTCCACATAGAAATCGTTTGCGATAGCAGAACAGGCTATAGGGTGTTGAATTTTGTTTTCCTGGGCTATTTGTGCCAACATCTTGTGGCCAGAAATGAAGCACTTGCAGTCCCATATGTGACTGTCCTCAAGGCGTAGTGTTGAAGTTCCCTATGGGGGGCGTCGCGCCAAACAATTCGTTGCAAATTAGAATCCCTGGGAGTAACTAAAATTTGACGGTACATTTTTTCACTGTCCGAAATGAGGACGTATCGGTGCGTTCTAAACCGAGACATAATTGAAAAAAGATCCTACTGGACCGTGGAACCAGCCATTAATGTGTCGTTTAAGGACAAATTATTTGTTGTTTTCGCAGAGCCGTCGAAAACAACTCGCAATTTGGTGGTTATACTAGAGCCTTTAAAAACCGAATGGCGCGGTAAGTAGAAGGTGTATGACTTATTGACTGACAAATCGTAAGAATCAAGCAAAGACATGTGACCCAGAGTTAAATATTCCTGCATGAATTTACTATAGTCTTTATGAAGAGCAGGGTTCTGCTTGAACTTAAGTTCCAGTGATTGAAATCTGCGAATAGCTCCGGGAAGAGAATCGCCCAAACGAGAGTTGTATCCCCTGCGAGGTAGGGACACAACAAATCTACCACTATTATTGCGGAAAGTGTTAGCGATAAAATGACTTTCGCATTCTGAGTCCTCAACTGAGGGAGTACGGACTGCAACGTCCTCCAATTGCCAGAAGTCTTTTAATTGCGATGAAATTGCATTGTTATCTTCGCACGCTATAAATGATGAAACAGGTTTTGTTATGTCGACATTAAAGGGCAGGTTACCAGCGAGGATGAATCCCAATTTTGTCCCATGTATTATGGGAAAGTGTGGGCTGCGGATGAATTTAATAGGTTCAATCAATTGTAAATGGTACTGGGCACCAAGTAATATGTCGATTTGTGAAGAAAAGTTTAGTTGCGGGTCAGCTAAGAATATGTTTTTTGGTATATTTAGGGATGAAATATTAAACGATTCTGCGGGGAGATTATTCGTAATACTGGGAAGCACAGCACAATGCACGTACAGATTGAAATCCTTGTAACGAGAATTCACCCTTACCCTTGTACTAAAGTCAGCTTGACATAGGGAATTGTTTATACCAGTGATGGGTAGTTGAGACTTGGTTAATTTTAGACCCATGCGGCGTGCGAAACTCATGGTACAGAAGTTTGCTTGAGATCCTGAATCTAATAGAATTCTTACTGGATGTTTCCTACCGGCTTGGTCCGTTGTCATGCAGACAGCGGTGGATAACAGAATAGATTTATTTGTTTGTAATTTGAGGGAAAATTGATTGTTGCCCCTGTTTGAAGTGTTACTGCCTGATATGTGAATCATTGTATGATGTCGTTTGGAACATGTCCTACAAGAAAATTTGGAAGGACAGTGTGAGGGCACATGGCCTGGACGCATACAATTTAAACACAGTTTGTATTTAAGTAAAATGTTCTTTCGCTCAAAGGGAGACGTAGCCCCGAATTGTGGGCAATCAGACAGTCTATGTTTACCGCGACACAGCTGACAAATGTTATTGTTGATATTAGTATGAAATGTTGACCTAGTGAGCTCAACGGGTTTAATAGTCTTGCGATAGGGAATCTTACCGCTAACTTGTGTTCTGTTTGCTGAACTGGTTGATGCGCCAACGTTTTGCATTAATTGCCTTCTACTATTTAAAAATTTAATGAAATTGTTGAAATTAGGGAATCGCTCGACGGATAGACTTTCCTTCCATAGTCGACATGTCTGGTTATCGAGTTTCTGAGTTAAATATTGAACAAAAATAATTTCAAAAGTATTTACAGGTAAACTCAATGAATTCAAAGCGTTTATATTTGCGGTGATTTCGTCAATAAATTTTGAAATGCCAACCATGGACTCTTGCTGAATGGACTTCATGCCCAAGACATTCCCTACATGATACGCTGAGACAATTAATTTACTATCATACCTGGCCTTCAATAGCTCAGTGGCTACCGCATAATTATTATAGGTAATTGGGAGAGACTTTATTACATTTAAAGCCTCGTCCCTTAGTGAAGAATGTAAGTAATGCAATTTCTGGATGTCAGTCAGGTCCGTTCTGACGTGTACTAACTCAAAGAACATGTAATAGTGCTGCCAATCAATAATGTTGCCTGAGAAGCAGGGCAATTTAATTGGCTCTAACTGAATAGGGGATGCTTTAATTGGCGTAACTTCAGCTTGATTTAGTATTTTATCGTTCACCTCCTCTACGCGTTCCAACAAATTTTATATACATATTACCGAGTGTTGCATCATCATGTGTCAGTTGAGAGACTGCAGTTGACTGGGAACGTTGTTGTTGTTGTTGTTGTTACTGTGAACGTTGTGACTGTGTTTATTACCTAACAACATGGCTTCGGCAATCGTTGAATTCGAACAGCAGCAGCATCAGCAGCAATCGCGACCGATACACCGACCGGAACATGTCTTGCGCGTACGCGGAATTCACGATGCGTCGAGTGCGGGGTTCGCAAACAGTCTCGTTGCATTGTGTCCGTTCGAGAGTGTTGTCCGCGAGTGTACGGTACCCGCGGCCGCTCATGCTTCCCCGCGGTTCGACACGTACGAGAAAAGAATGAAAACGTTCGTTGGAAAAGAGTGGTCGATCGCGATGTGCGTATGAGCCGAAACGCTGGCCGAAGCGGGTTTGTTTTACACAGGACGTAGCGACCGCACCGTTTTCTTTGCTTGCGGTGGAGGGCTACACATGTGGGAAGGCAACGACGATGCGCGGACGCAACACGCTCGCCATCTTCCGGAATGTCATTACCTATTGTTGAAGAAGGGAAAAAATTGCCTCGATTCCGTAAGAAACGCATTAAGTCATAAACGCAAGCGTGAAGAAGAAGAAGAAGAAGAAGAAGAAGAAGAAGAAGAAGAAGAAGAAGAAGAAGAAGAAGAAGAAGAAGAAGAAGAAGAAGAAGAAGAAGAAGAAGAAGAAGAAGAAGAAGAAGAAGAAGAAGAAGAAGAAGAAGAAGAAGAAGAAGAAGAAGAAGAAGAAGAAGAAGAAGAAGAAGAAGAAGAAGAAGAAGAAGAAGAAGAAGAGCGTACGGAGACCTCTGAGAAACAAGATGAAGAACAACAAATCCGGTGTAAGGTATGTTACACGGAATCCATCGAAGTAGTGCTTCTGCCGTGTCGTCATTTCGTCGCCTGCACGTTGTGTACGTGCACGTCTGCGAAAGTGCCCGTTATGTAGGACCAAAATTCGTGCTTATGTCAGAGCGTTTTTATAAATTATTTATTCGTCTATTTTGTTTCACAATATCGTTAAAAACGTTGCATCATATTTATTTCACAATATTGTTAAAAAATGTTGCATCAAATCATCGTGAAACAGTATGGTGCAATACGTGTTGACAGGATGTTGTGCAATAGTTACACGCAATAGTAGAACAGGGGGGATTGTCCGCCTATATAACACGGGGGTTCGTTCGCTATACCGTTCACTCTTGTGTCGACAGTCGCAAGCGACGCTTCGCAACTAGCAGACTTACTAAGCAAGCAAATTGATTCGTTTATACAGAAATTTGGGAGCGTCACCGTTTACGAATAAGTACGATGTAACGTCTTACAAACGGGTAGGAAGTATCCGATTCGTTCGTTGTAGAATGAGACGACCCGGTACGGACCTTCCCTGGCGGTCGTTATAACGAAGGGAAAGGACGGCACGGGATTACTGAAAGTCTACCTGCCGAAGAGATACTCGAAACTGTTTATGGATGAGGAACTGCAAGGCTTACAACCGGACAAGCTCTATCTACAGTACAATGGACAAAAAGATCGTGTAGCGGACATTAATATTTCAAAATTGTAAATATTGTATGTTTGTATTTTTGTAACACTTATTTATATGTGTCTTTCTTTGATAATACATGTATTAAAAAAACATTATGAGCGTTATTTCCCCCCTCCTCGTTCCTTTACCCCTTCCATCACTACCACCATTAATGCCGGTGACGCGGTGTAGACAGAGCTCAGTGTTTCGTCGACCGTCACCGGTAACGGACGCACGCTTTTACAGGTACGCAATCGAAGTTAATTGAATCGCTCAGTGCTTCATCTCAAAACGACATTCATCGACAAATTTTCAATCGTTAACGTCGATCCAAACACAGAGGATAGCTCGAGCCCGAGGTGAAGCGTTGTGGTGCAATCGACTTGTAGAATTGTTGCATCGTATCACTGTGGTGGTGGTGGTGAAGCGTTATGGCGCAATTCTATTAGTGATGACGTGTAGACAGGTACCTTGGTATGACACAATACACGTTAGTTTTAATATTTTGTATTACTTATTACATGATAGTATTGTCTTATTTTATTTGTTTTTATTTGTGCGCGCGCTTGTGTGTGTGTGTGTGTGTGTGTGTGAGCGGATAACATATTTTATGTTTTATCTTTTAGAATATATATATATATATATATATATAGTGGAAAAACGGTATATATGCGTGTTATTTATCCCCCTCCTCGTTCCTTTCCACCCTTCCACCGCTACCCACCGTTTCGTTTATACGAATGACACGGTGTTGGCAGGGGTCAATGTTTCGTCGACAGCGGTCGGAGCAACATCTCTCGCTGACTTTCGTGGACGGGTTTGGTTTTTTTTTATTGGAAATGTTGCTGTTTCTTGCTTAATTAATTACACGTTATCGTGCAATTCTATTGATATTTCCGAGTAGGTAGGTCTTTTGGTATGACATAATACACGTTTTGTGATCTCAAACTGCTGTTTATTGCTTCATTCTTTTTATTATTTATTTGTTAATGACTTAAATGATGTTACCTGGTGTGTTTATGTTACATAAAATATTGCTTGTTTTAAACTATTTTGGGCTCATTCGATAATGCCCGACGATGCACTTCTTACAGGTTTTTTTTTCGATACGTTATTTTTTCCCCTCTTCGTTCCTTTCCAACGCTACCCACCATTTATACGAGTGACACGGCGTCGACAGGGTCAGTGTTTCGTTGACCGCGGTCGGAGCAACATCTCTCGATGAATTTCGTGGTCGGGTTTGATTTTTACTTCCACGATCGGTTAAGGGAAAGGGGTAGTTTACCTGCAACGTTATACGTTTTAACAAGGGTAATTTTTACTTCCATGTTCCTTAAGGAAATGGAAGTATGGTGATGGCAAAAAAAATCGTGTTCGAGATTATTGCAGATTCTGATTGTACTACAATCAAAACATGAAAAAAAGTCATTTTTCGAAAAGTGACTATGTGTTCTCTGTGTGTGTGTGTGTGTGTAGATTTTTTTCTATGGCAAACGATAACAGTCACAAATTCAAACAGAATCAAATAATTTTTTGCATACAGCCCTTATTTGTAGAGTACTCAAGACCTATTGTTTTGGTGAAGATCAGTTAAGGGAAAGGGGTAGTTTACCGGCAACGGTTTTTTTTAATCAAGAGTAATTTTTTTCTATAGCAAACGATAACAGCCGGAAATACAAACAGAATCAAATAATGTTTTGCATACACCTCTGAATTGTAGAGTTCTCAAGACCTGTTGTTTTTGGTGAAGATCGGTTATGGGAAAGGGGAAGTTTACCTGCAACGTTTTATGTTTTAACAAGGGTATTTTCTATGGCAAACGATAACAGCCGCAAATTCAAACAGAATTAAATAATGTTTTGTACGCAACATTGATTTGTAGAGTACTCAAGACCTATTGTTTTTGGTGAAGATCGGTTAAGGGAAAGGGGTAGTTTACCTGCAACGTTTTATGTTTTAACAAGGGTAATTTTTTCTATGACGAACGATAACTGCCGTAAATTAAAAGAGAATCGAATAATTTTTTGCATACGTTCCTGAATTGTATACGACTCAATACCTATTGAGTTTGGTGAAGATCAGTTAAGAGAAAGGGGTAGTTTACCTGCAACGTTTTATGTGATAACAAGGTTAATTTTTTCTATGACGAACGATAACTGCCGTAAATTCAAACATAATTAAATAGGTTTTTGCATACATCTCTATATTGTAGGGAACTCAAAGCCTGTTGATTTTGGCGAAGATCGGTTAAGAGAAAGGGGTAGTTTACCTGCAAAGTTTTATGTGATAACAAGGTTAATTTTTTCTATGACGAACGATAACTGCCGTAAATTCAAACATAATCAAATAATATTTTGCATACATCTCTATATTGTAGAGAACTCAAGGCCTGTTGATTTTGGTGAAGATCGGTTAAGAGAAAGGTGTAGTTTACCTGCAACATTTTATGTTGTAACAAGAGAAATTTTTTCATAACGAACGATAACTGAAATAAATTCAAACAGAATAAAATATTTATTTACATATATACCTGAGTTGTAGAAGACTCAAGGCCTATTGATTTTGGTGAAGATCGGTTACGGGGAAAGGGTAGTTTACCTGAAACATTTTTTGTTGTAACAAGAGTAAAGTACTTAATTTTGATAAATAAAGTATCCTAATAAGAAGATCTTAATAGTCCACTGTAGAAACGTAGATGAAATATCTATTAATGAAGAGGCTAGTTGAACGGGGTGGGGGTAATTTTCTATAAATGAAAATTATAGTTGAAGGGGGAGGGGATAATTTTTATGTGTACTACGTTATCGGCAACAAAGTAGTAGTTTGTTGTTAAAATTCCTTCCCGGGCTGTTTGGCCGTAGTCCAATGTTTTCTGCAAAACCAGACGTTTCGGCAGTGCCGTCGACTGCCATCATCAGTAAAAATCGAGTGCGATAGCGTGTGGTGGTATACGTTAGAGACCACAGTACTGTGGTTAAGGCTGAAGCAATAAGTGGAAAGAAGTAGTTTGTACGGAAACATTTCATTTCGTAAATGATTTTAAATATAAATCTTAGAACATGGAAGTCATGTATGGTTCTCCATACTGATATTTTATTGGCTCTGTTGTTGTTTATTGCTTACTTAGTTACGCGTTGTTGTGCAATCCACTTGTTAGAACTGTTCCATCGTATCGCCGTGAAACAGTATGGTGCAATACGTGTTGACAGGATGTTGTGTAATCACTCAATAGTAGAACAAGAGGGGGGGATTGTCCGTCTATATAAACAGGGCTCGTTAGCTATACCGTTCAGTCTTGTGTCGACAGTCGCGAGCGACGCTTCGTCCAGAGCCCGAGCTCGAATCCAGCACCGAGACCGCGATGTGCGAGAGCGAGACCGAAATGACCGAGATCGAGACCGAACTGACCGACCACCAGCATACACATACACACCAACAGAACCCCCTCCCCCTCCCATCACCGGTACAACATGGGGAGAATCCTAGGCCACGAAGACACGTGGCGATCAACTGACAGGATCAACGACCTCACGATCACATGCTCATGACGTCACTGAAACAGTCAGTGACGTCACAAACAGCTGATCGTGACGTCACCACCCCTCGGTCACCTGATCGTGACGTCAGTGTCTAGGATTCTCCCCAACACACTACTGTGGAACACCAAATCAAAAAATGCTTTACAGTATTTTTACATAAATTTGTGAACTTTTTCACCTTAGGAGTAGGTCATCAACAATTTGTTATCATGCACACGCACGTTAAAATTAAAAAACATTAAAAAATGGTTAAATAGGAAAACATTTTAATAAAAATAAATTAAAGGACTTACCAGAATAAGACTGTTCATATTGATAAAGTGCACATAAATGTAAAACTTGAAAAAATCAAGTTTCTCTTTTGTGGGAAAGGTGTTTACAGGCTCCGGGCGACAAGCACGACAATCGTATTGGGAGAAGACGTAGGACGGTTCGGTAAATGGCTGGTACTATTTTATGATACAATATTTCGAAGCATGTACAATGCGGGTGCGTTCATTCGTTCAAAAGAAAAGAAAATTACAAATCGGTTCGCGGGCGCAGGGTTGCCGACTCCTGCTCTACATGAATCAAAATTTTCACCCACCATTTTGGTCCTGACTTTAAAAACTTTTGACACTTTCGAAAATGAACACGATGTTCAGAGTCTAGTTTAAATTTCCTTTAATTTGATACCTCCCACTAATTTTGTGACTTTTTCACAATTTTGACCCCTCCCCCACCTATTATTTGTGGAAGGAGTAATCTAAAAAACAATAGGGTTCTGTAGGGTAAAAGTAAGGACACATATGCCAAGTTTTAGGATAATTGACATATCCCAAACAGACATGTCGACAGACAAACGCGCGCGCGCGCACGCACACACACACACACATTCCAAACGGCCGAGCCAAAATTGAGAAAAATACTCACTGCCAACTTCAGAGAAAAAGAGTAAACTCATGGCTTTGAAATTGAAATATCCAGTGACGACTAAGATAACTATGGAGAAGACTATTTTAGAATTGAGCCGTTTCAAATATCTCGGATGTGAAGTAAGCTATGGGTCTTAAGCGGATATAAAAGACAAGACAAATAAATTTAGGAATACTTGTGTAACGACTCGTAGAGATAAAACAAGACACTGCACAAGAATTAAATTTTAAAATACAATTGCAAAGCCCACATTGACGTATGCGAGTGAGGTTGGCGAGATTCGGAGTGCTGAAATTCAGTTTCTTCGAAATATTCCGCGGAACAGAAGAAGCAAATAGTTTTATTTTCCGTACAACGGGACTCGAACTCAAGAACAAATGGTAGACGCGAAACAGGAGAAGACGACTAACCGAGTTGAATAAATATTTAACACTGGCGACAGTAGACATGGTAAACACTGATCTTGTTTTGGTAGCAGTGTAAACAACAAGGAAGTGTGCCATTTCACTAAACACTTTATGTTTACAGTGATTAGAGAGTCGCCTACTACGGCTGCGGCTCACTTCTACACAATCAAGTCATTCAGTAAATACTACCAATTTCTCCTTACTTAACTAAACGACATTTTCTTGTTTATGTTCGTATTATTTACCGCTGGAGTGGCTACGGTTTAATATTTATCTTGTTGGGTCTTACCACCGGGGACAAAAATATAGTCGGTTTTTGAAACCATCAACGTTATGGAAACCAGCGAATGGCTAGGATCTACTACTAGGATTTGTATTTCGGACGATGGTCTAGCGCCACCAGTGTACCTCGAGGGCAAACCTCCATATCAGTTCCGATGACTTCTTTTAATTACCTTTATTTCTACCGATCCACGTAAAAACCACATACGCTGCCTAGGGAAGAACAGGAAACATCCCCGCTCTCCATCCACTGGATACTTCAACGAACAGTTCTGGAACCCTCTCCTCGCACGGAGACTAATGCACTTCGCCGCTATGGCATGAACAACCATGACTGTTTCTAGAAGACATAACGTTACCGATTGGCGGGAGCCTTGTGGAGGCAGCGTCTCGGTACTCGGACATGCGGACGAGGGGGGCCAGCCATCGAATTCGAATCAGGTACACGCTCCTGCAGCGCCGGTTACACAGGTCCGTACCTCGGGTCGCGCTACTGAGCGTTGGGCACACGCTTCATTCCGATTGTTACTTCTGATACCGCCGACAACCAGGTAACCCCGCGCCCCGGAAGGAAGCATATTATGCACCAGGACGGGGGTTTCGTAAGGAGGAGCCACTGGTAATCAGCAGTATAGTTTCAACCCGCAACCTCCCAGAACCGTAGCCTCAGGCCCACCTGGCGGGATTCGGGCACCCACGCGACAACACTTACTGAACGACCCTCCCCTACACCAGAACTGAGGCTTCGCTATGTCAATAGGGTTCACTGCACTTAATGTTCGCTAGGACCACTGGAATTTGGGACCAAGCATCCCTGGCACCCGTTTGCCACACACCTACCTTAGCCCGGCGTCAATCAGTACCAATCCAGCCAAACAACGGTTCATCCCCGGGCCCCAGTGACTACGTACTGGCTTGCTCACTACTTACTCTCCAGTGCAGTTTTCTTCACTTTCCTATAACGTCCTGCTACCACATTCTCAATTTCCTTGTTCCATGATTTTTTTCTTTAGCCGTTCTCTGTACTTCATCCCTTCTAGTTTTCCTTCTGCGATGAGTACCAGGTGTATATTATGTCTTATTAGATGTCGGATCCACTTATTTATTCTGTTAGATTTTATCTGTTTCCATTATTATTACTAGTTACTCATTCAGTTTCTTTTAAGACCTCTTAATTAGATGCTTTCTGGTTCCATGAAATATTCTGCAGCCGTCATCAGTACCAAATCTAAAAGCTTCTGGTCTGTTCTTCTCTCTCTCTCTCTCTCTCTCTTATCAATTGTCCAGGTCTCATTGTTACAGAGCCACACTCCACACAAATCGTTTGACAAACTTTTATCTTGTTCCAATTTATCTTGACACTGTTCAATGTGAGTAGGTTTTTCTTCTTCTTATTGCAGGCAGGTATAGCCGAAGCTGTTCTACATTTAATGCCATGCCTCCTGCGTTTCTTGTATCAGCTGTTACCCTGCTTCCTAAGTACATGAAGGCATTAACCTGCCTCAGTCTGTACCATCGATTCGTATACAAAGCTCTATAACGTCCAACCCATTAACCATAACTTCCTTTTTCTTTGTATTCATTTTCATCTTGTACTCTTTAAAAATTTGGTCCACTATTATCAGATCTACTTTCAGGTCTTCCTCATTCCCCGCTACCACAGCTGTATAATCATCAGATCTACACATACAAATGTCTTCTCCTCCTATCTTCTGACACCCTTAATACCTTCCACTTTTGTTCATCATCATAAGATTATTATACGTATAGTAATGCTGTGTGTTTCTATCGCTCCCCCTGACTACCTACACTGTACTGAGATACACCTTGGTGCTTGGTATTCTGGGCAAAAACGAGCTACTTTCTAGGAAACTAGTCGCTCAGTATTGCTACTTTACAACAGAACAAAACGAAAAAAGAAAACGGATGACGTAATTTTGAACGGAATCCGGAGACATCTGCTCACCGACTCAGGTGAAGCATATTATAGGGAAGAGTAAGCATATGATAGTATAGTATATTAATGTTATGTGAAAAAATAAAGACAATTTAGATATTTGTAAAAATTCAGTATTATTGGAACTCTTAATAACTGTAAATCTAATATAATGTACACTGCACGTGTAAATTCATTAACACTCATATACTTTCATTTTACTAAAGTACATAATAAAAGAGTTTAATAAATTAAGAATTTAATGAGTAACATTATGTTAAAAACTTGAAAATTTCTAATTTTCTGATTTCGAAAGACTACTACTCATAACTTGTCATACTTAAAAAATCATATCTTTTAAATTCAACTTACAATTTGTGAAACTTCATTTATTAAAATTTCATAAAGACAGTAATAAATTATTTTCATGTTTCTAACTTTAATTAGCAAAAAACGTGTTAATCGCTCATTTAAAATCTTCTCCATTTGTATATACAGACCTTAATGCCAATGAATTGACGGCATACACAAGGAAAAAAAAGTAGGTAAATTTACTTGTTAAACTGTAAGATACATAAATATCAAACTATCAACACGAAACTTAAGGACAACGCGACTGGTTACCAAAAGTAAATTTTGTAAACGTTGGTGCTATTCTATTGTACGATAGTGGGAGACAGATTTCTTGACTAACTCTTGTTCTTTTCTGACACCGATGCTATTAGAGTATCGAGGGCTACGGTGTCTTTCATTTTAATTTTTTTATTTACTTGCTGTGAGCTACAGATCAACCTGTAGTAATCCGTTTTAGCCTGATGGTCAAAAACAACACGACGTCTCAGTTAGTAGCGACCACAGACCGTATATTGAATCCTGGAGCAAGGAACATCCTACTCTCCGGGGACAGAAACAGGAGACCAATTGTCCCGAGGTAACGGGGCCGCCATCATTGGGCTAATCGCCAGCATAGTTCTCAGATGATTCCGAGACGAAGTGATAGACATGAGGAGCATATATAGAAGAAGAAAAGTAGAAACTAAATAGACGAATGGCAGAAGGCAAAAGACTGTATAAACGCAAAGGGAAGGAATACGTGGGACAAACAAAAGATGGTCAGACACTTGAAGAAGGAAAGAGATGAATACGTGAATCGTATAGCAAAGACGGCGATAACGAAATCTACTCGTATAAGAAGACAGACGATAGCAGATTACGTAAGACACGTGTATACGCAGGAAGGAAACGTCACTTTCACCGAATACACATTACCAGGAGCCGGCGGCAGGTCAGGTGTCAAACGATCAGAAACGCTTAATGGCAGTTGATTAATAAATTAGCCACAAATCACACACGCAGGCGCGCACGCTTACAATGAATTAAACGTTTTCGTAGAAACACGATGTAGGCCTGTCAGACGACCCAACACGTGGGAGAAAGTCAAGACACCGCCTTGAGGTTTTGAATTCACCATATCACGTGTGTGTGTGTGGTTATTCGAGAAGGTGATAGAACAGTAGCAACCAGAACATGCGATTTTAGATCGCACGCTCAGCAGCAGACGTCATCTTCAGAATCAAAACATCTGTAAGGATACAGAAAGAGACAGAAAATTAAGTACACAGAGTGCTAACTGACCCACAGAAGCGTGCGACAGCATAGCAAGACCACAACTACGGAACGTCTCAAAGGCAGGGATATATTTTCTATTGAGCCATAAAAAAACCTCTGTAGACATTGTAAGAAAAACTGCTGTTTCGGAGGGTTTAAGGGCACTAGTAACCGGCTATGCTTACCATGTTAAATTCACCAATTTTGAGACCTGCAAAAGATAGAAGTTGAAATTTTAGCACGCAAGTTAGCACATTGTACTCTTCAAACGCTGCTACAATTATAAAGATACCTCAATATTTTGATTTTATATAATTTTTTATATTTTGCTCTAAAAATTTGGATACAAAAACCATACTTAATATTTTTCTACGTTTTATTTTTTAATGAAACTACATAATTATTAAAAAAAGACACGGTGTAAAAGAATGAAAAAATAAACTGGTCAGGCAAGGTGACAAACGAAGACAGGTCCCAAGAAGAGTGGACGACAAGACATCAATCCTGAATACGGTACGACATAGGCAAGTGTACTGGATGTCATGGAAGGAACTCCATGCCTTGGAAGAAGAAGAATTCAGCTGCTGGACGACTTAAAGGAGAAAAAAAATATTCTGAACTGAAGGAGGAAGTCAACGATAACGCAAGTCGAAAAGAAAAAAGGAAAATTCGAGGATCGAGCTTGAGGACCTGCCGTGAGGCAGAACATTTAACATTAATAAAAACAGGCGGGCCGCGTACGTGGTGAGAGAGAGAGAGAGAGAGAGAGAGAGAGAGAGAGAGAGAGAGAGAGAGAGAGAGAGAGAGAGAGAGAGAGAGAGAGAGAGAGAGAGAGCTCTGTCTGTTTACCGTACACAGTACACACAGATCTCGTGTAGGTACAGTACGTGTGTCTGGCAGTGAGTAGGTCATAGCGAGCACAGTGGACTGTAGTGTGGGTACCGGTGCCGAGGTAGCCGTAGCCACTGGCCTACTATCCACTAATCGATTGTATCTAGTCACTCCACTTGTTCACGTACGGTGCGAACGTATGAAACCCAACTCAGCAGATATAATACAGCACACTATCCATACGAATTTGATACACACTGATATCACGTACTGGACTCACTTCACACACCTGTACCTGTCTCTGTACCTGTTTGAAGTGAAACGTGTTACTGTTCAAATAGTGTAGACGTCGTATGGAACAAACCTACAAATTCAGTAAATAAGAAGTAAAACAAGTCTTCTACGCGTTTCATACGGAGCTGAAGCGCGGCCGATGACGAAAAGTACAAGAGACACGCATAAAATAAGAACCGTAGAATTGAGAATTGACGCCTAGAATCACAACGACCTGAAACTACATAAGTTCAACTATATTGTGGAACCATCAGGAGAACTCTAAAATAAACGAGTAAAGAAACATGCCTGAAGTTCTACAAGGTGATGAGCTTACCCACACTTCTCTATGGGTTTCAGAATTTAACTTTAACGAAATCCCAGGCCAATCGTATTCATGCGACCGAAATGAGATTTCTCAGCCTCGCGGCAAGGACGTCACATGTGTAGGCTACTCTTCAAGATCGCCGGTAGGAACTGAATATTGTGAGACTACTCAATAGGATTTGTCCAATATCGGCTGAGAGTGTTGGTACACCTTAATCGAATGGACGATTGCCGCATCCCCAAACAACTATTCGATTATAAATCGTAAGGGTAGTGAGGTGTGAGACGCCTGAAGAAACGTTGGAGTGACCAGCTGCAGTCTATACGATTGGGACCGGAACAAAACGTTTTTGGTTTAACCCTTGATGAAGATGATGATGTCTACAACCAACGGGAGAAAGTAGAATATAAAGAAGTGTGTAATCACATTGGATTAATATGATCCATTGAAAAGATCCTAGAAAACAAGGCATTACAATGGAGTTGTGAAGTAAATAGACTGATTGACGGAAGTTGATCCATAAGTATATTTGAGTTGAAGGACGACGTCAGGAAAAGAAAAAAAAGAGGAGCACCAGCTTTGAGTAATGGAACCAGCTTCTTCAAAAACGTTATGGAAGAAAAAGAGGTAACGAATGGTGACTAGCAGTGGCGTAACTACGGGAGGAGGATTAGGGGATCAATCCCTCCACCTGAGAGCTAATAAAAATTTCAGTGAAATTTCGTAACAACTTAAAGTAGATCTATTTCTAAGCCAGCCACGTGTGTTAAAATAAGGCTTATAAATAACTGTATAAAAAGGGAATTACAATATTTGTAAATTAATAAAATAGAGTTTTCTTAATAACTACAATCACGCAACATTTGGTACATAATGTCCGTGTTTTCAGCCTTCCGTATATTTTATGAAATCCATCATGTCTATATAAGTAACGCGATAGTTTCTTGCAGTAATTATTGTATAATATTATAAACATTATCAAATATACTTGCTTCTGTATCATATTTTATCGTTTCAATTCACCTGACGTACGTTTCACTGAATATATCAGTATCTTCAGAGGTTTGTAAATGAATTCATAATATAATTACGAAATGTGTTTATAAAATTATATGGAAAGCATTTCTTGTATGTCCTGAGGAAAATTGGGAATCCAACTTATGAGCTACTCTCACACGCCTCCAGAAGCAAGTCTCCCCCTCCCCCCTAACTTACAAAAAGCTCCTAGTTACGCCAATGATGACTGGAACGTTGACGACGGCTGTAGAAACAAAAGACGGTCCATGTTAGATATAAAGCTGAAGACGAAGAAGAACAACAACAAACCGAAGAAGAAAGGTTCGACGAGTAAGTAGTACAGGTGTAAAGCCGTGCAGGTAGTTTTGGAGGGGGGAGAGAATGGAGTCAAAGCTTTTGTGTGGAGTGCCTCCAACAAGAAGAATCGTACTGTCTCAAGAGCAATAAGCTTGAATGAGGGTGCTATGAGCCAGTGGTGACTTATCCGGAGAAAGAGTGAAGACATCTCCTGATACATTTTAGTAGGGCCAGGTCACGATGCACGGTGCCTTCTATGCGACTACCTTGACCGCCTAGAGGTGGTCGGTCCACTGTTGTCCACTGGAGGGTAACGCCTCACGAAAATGGGCACCACACAACGCCTGCTCGTGGACCACAACCCGTCCAACTAGGACCGTCAGTTAAGGTAGTCCATGTTTTATTCAGTTGTAGGCTGGCGTCGTCCCTCTCAGCACATTCCCACCGAAGCATAAAAAGAAGACACACTGCAACGTCACAAAGGATGTCGTGTCGCTAATGATACATAAGGTGCAACAGACCTGCATGCACGAACCGCAGGATACTGACGTAACCACAAGTGAAGATACGAATTAACACCTCCTTTCTGGTATATCGAATTACTTAAAAAAAAAAGGAAACCGGTTGGAATCAATTATATACGGAAGGTGCTTTCGTACTGCAGTAGACGCGTTTATTTTGACGTCTCCTTATAATGTTTACGTTAGTAAAAGAAATAAACGAATCATTAAGACGGGACTAACGGTTCAGGGACAGAAAGGGTTATGATTTATGATAATAGTTTAATGTCAAATCTAAACATGAAGTTTTAGAAGAAGGAAAATGAAGACTAAAAACAACGAGAATAATTACGTGACGACTTCATAAATAATAAAAACAGTGCAGGGAAGAAGAAGAAGAGGGCTGAAAAAGAAGGGTTACGTGTCGGTTTCATAAACAATAAAGAACAGAGTGCAGAGGCACAGGCGATAATCAGGTATGATTCAGAAAGCGTGACTTGATGAATGAAAATTCATTATTTGTGGCCTGCTGTGGATTTCACTGCCACAAAACGGTAACTGTGATATCATCATCTCTCTCACTCTCTCTCGTCCGCGTTCTGGTGTACGAGAACGCACGTATCTCGGCTACTTCCGTACCGTAAATACAAAGGACAAAAACCCAATATTGAAATTCAACCGTTTGCATATGTAAACTCGGCCCTGATCTGCCAGGAACGCACAATCGTATTCCGGGGCGCCCATCGATTGCGCCCGGTTTAATCTCTAACCCAAAAGTTTTCCACTTCAATGCACACAAACCTATCGACTGCGATAGAGGTAACTTTTGCAGTTAGTTAACACAGACGTATTTCGCGCGTGTACACGCGCGCTCTCTCTCTCTCTCTCTCACTCACTCTTTCTCTCTCCTCAGACGTCTATTCGCTTTATTAACCGAATATAGCATAAAGAAGATAGCGCTGAGTGAACGAGGGAATGTTCTTATAAAAATTTCACGTTTAGGAAGACGACAAGGACATCAGAAGGCTGGACCTGTTGAAAGCAAAAAATACCTCGAGACTCTGAAGCAGTACACCTAGAATACACAACCATGATCCGAGTGAATGCCTGTGCTGAAGAATTATTTCTCACTGTATAAAGAGGAAAGCAGATGACAATAAATTAAAACTAAATACAAAATAAAATATAAACACAAAAATAAAATTAAATAACAATATAGAAAATGAATAAAAAATAAGACAAAACTCAAGACTGTTGTTAACATAGCCTAAGGGGTTCTGTGAAGGTTCTAAACCAACTTGGGTAATTCTTGTTACATGCGTCGTCGGCGCAGGGTGAACGCTGCTAATTTAAAGGCAGTGCTATGTTCTATGTACCTGGACTTTGTACTGTGGACTGTAGTACGTATAGTCCCTGCCCAGGGAAACGGGTTCTAGCATTATGTTACAATGACCTCTCGTTCCTTTTGTCTCTTCTGATTCTGCTTGCAAAGATATTTCAGATTTGCTCAATTCGTTGCGTAGAAAACCTATACAAAACAAATGCAACGGAATTATTCTTTACCAACTATTCGAAGGCAAAACATGAACACTGAAAATATCAGGTTTCAACAAGATGGAGCGTCGAGTCATACGGCAAGAACAACAATAGAGAATAATTATTATTTGGTGTTCTGCCCTAAGGTTGGTCTTCAAATAGTAAAAGCTCTTTTATATTTGGCCTATCGCATGCCAGTCTTTTCGTTTCTTCGTAACACCCTCTAATTTTAATGCTATCTATTAACTTTTTTCTTCTACGCCCTCTTCTTTTTTCTCCCTCCATGGCAGTTGTAAGCAAGCAGTCTCTTCTTAAACAATGACCTAAGCAATTCCTTTTCCTATTTTCTCTTACCTTCAGGATTCTTCTCTCTTCCTCTATTTTATTACAACTTCATCATTCCTTACTTTATCAACCCACATCTCAAATGCTTCTAATATTTTCTCAGATTAATACAATAAATAAAGACAAATAATAAACAAATAATAATAAGAGAATGATAACGACAAATATAAAAAATTATAAATAATTACTTATATTCTCATTTTATTGCCTTCCTAACCCCCCCCCCTGACGAAACGTATACGGTAGCCTTATTTCCTACAGAGGCTTTGTATAACAGCTAACTGAAAGAATATCTGCATAGTAAACGTATCCTGTTATATCATTACTATTTCTAACACTGAGCACTAATCTTCTTGGTATCTAAAACGCTACCTAAAGATAAATATTCAGAACGCACCGTTAAATAAGCGTTCGTGAATTATGTGAATTCCAGATTTGCTACAAACATTCATCTAGACATAATTATAGGTATGTGTCTAAGTAAAATAAACCAATTATCTTTCATTTAAACCAATATCTTACCTCTTTACGCCTGACAAGCGGTAAATCGCTCTTACTCACCTGCAACATACAACACTTACTTTAGATGAGAAACACACCAAGCAGATTGGACGCTAGATAATGTACAGGTAATCAGATTCATTTTCAACGTGCTAATTCTTGCTGTCTCAGATTCAAACGCTACGGTTTCTTTCGTTCCGTCTTTTAATTGTAAATCTACACCTACTAATTCTTCCATGTACTCGAAACAACTTGTTAAATAGAAACGATTGTTCTTTTGTTTAATTTTCATTAAAATGAATCTTAAACAAAATAAATTTACGAAACGTTATGTACTAATGGGAAGATATGGAGTAAAAGAAATAACAGGAGGCCAGACTTGATAGGCAATAACGCAAGGAAACCATCACAAAGCAAACGAAGAGAGATGCCACGTCAAAATCATTACGACAAGAAAAATAAATTATTATTTATTATAAATAATTATTTAGAATTTTTAATAAGCCGAAGGGACGGAGAGGTGTGGGACGTCCGAGGAAGCGCACGAATGACCATCTCTAGACTCTTTGAATGTTTGAGACGGGAACAAAGCATCCTTCGTTTAATCCTTGCAGATGATGATGAATTATTTATAATAATATAATGACCTTATTCGTAAATAAGAAAAAACAATGACCTGCGAGTTCTCCTGATACAGCTCCCCCAGACTACTTTCTCTGGTACTACCTAAACAAAACGTTTACAGAAACAGGCGACAACCAGTTCAAGAGTTTAAGGACAAAATACGGGATGAAACAGAAGATTTAAACTGCCATCCTGGAATGCTTAAAGGGGTCATGGTGAATTTTCGCCAAAGATTGCAGGAACTTATAACGCGCCGTAATGAACTCCTACCACACGATGTAATTTTTTAAAACGAAGATGTGAGTAATAAATGGCAATTGTTAAATACTTTTTGTTTCATCTTTACTTCCATGTTATTTTCCAGCATCTCTTTGTGAGCCTTTGAAAATCGTGAAATCTTGTTGTCGGACCTTATATAAATTAGACACTAAATCTAATACTTACAGTAATTTGTTATTTGATCATCATCCTCACGGTTTAAACCAAGAATGATTTGTACCGGTCTCAAATAGGCAAATATTACAGCTGGTCACTCCAGCACTTCCTCGGACGTCCCACACCTCTCCGTCCCCTCGGCTTATAGTTTTAGCCTATAGTTGTTTTGGGATGCGGCAGCCATCCATTCGGCAAAGATGTTCCCACCAATTCAGCCGATACTGGGCGATCCTGTCGAGTATACTCATAATATTCAATTCCTGCCGTATATCTGTTTCTTCTATGATCATGGAAAGTATACCCTGCCACGTGCCTGAGAAATCTCATTTCAGCCGCTTGAATGCGACTGGCCTGGCCTTTCGTTAAAGTCCAATTCTCAGACCCATAAAGAAGTGTGGGAAGAGCCATCACCTTGTAGAATTTTAGGTGTGTTCCTTTACTTGCTGACTTAAGGGTTCGCCTAATGGTCCCGCACATAAGGTTGAACTTATGCAACTTTGTTATTTGATAATACAAAATATATAATACTTGATATCAAATGTAAAAACGTAATAATATATCTGAAGACTGAAGTCATACTGGAAATGGCTCATCGACAACCTTTTAACGTTTAAGATGTGAGGAATAAGTAGCAAGTATTAAAAATTCTTTTTATTTCATTTTTATTTTCGTGTTATTTTTTAGTATTCTTAAAAAATGAGCCTTAGAATATCGTTACATCCGTTGCCGGACTGCGTACACAACATGGCATTGTTAAAACATCAGTCAGTTGTCTCTTTACGTATTGAATGACGTCGTTTATGGAGTCAACTTGTTTTTTGCTATACGCAAACAAAACGTATGTTATATAACGTAACCTAAAAATAACAGAATGTAAATAAACGTTATGAAGATGTTGTTGATATCTTCCCGTGTTAATAACTTGTGATGGCCACATGTGTGATACGTGGTAATTGACAACAGTAGGGTAAACAGACGACTACTGGGAACTGTCCCTTTATGCGTACCCGCAGGACATTTTCGATGTTTTTACAGCCAGAACGATGTAAATTAAACACTAAGGTCTCGATGCGCAGTAGACAAACACCTCGTTGCGAGGCTAACATAATTTTCATTCACTTCGCGCATGCGCATACCAGTTTTGTTCAATGTTTCACAGCGTGAACATCGGTTGCAACAAGACTGGCGAGAACAACGGAAACATGTCCCTGACGGAGAGGGAAATAATATAGAAGTGAGACTGTGCCGGTGTTTGCATAAACCGGCGTTCGTAGGAAATAAAAGTACGATTTTATAATAATAAATTTCGTTTATGCATTCAATAATGTCGCGCGGGGCAGTGCGATTATCAGTTTCTTCTCTGCTTTGTGGCACCGCCTATCGGCGACCTGTTGGCGACTTGCAGTAGCGAGCGGGTTTGGTTCAGTCGCTGCCTCGCTACCGTTACGAATACAAATCTGCCTACCTCCTCGCGTCAGCAGAGTTTTCTTTCTTGTGGTTTCTTCTCATCTTTAATGGCAAGCTAATAGCTGAAGACCTACCGGTAAGTGCCTTGTATATGTGTATTAATAATTTGGCTGAGAAAGTTTTATATTCTACATTTATTTAATCTCGATGTGAACAGATTAAGAAAGCATGTGGCGTGACCAGATAGAGATTGCTTGGTGTGAAATGTTTAAGTAATTTTAACTTAATACTGCCTGTTAATTGTAATTATTAATTGATTGTTTAGTATTGAACGAGAGATACAAGAAAATTATGTGATTTGTAAAAACAGGGACCTAGTTAGATTGTCTATAAAAAACACGTGGCATGGACCGGAAGTGGTCCCCCTTTTTAAGTAATTTGATGCATTGTAAAATTCTAATACTGCCTACACTTCGTATTTTGTATTTCACAATTGTCCCTAGCTAATAAGCGTAAAAATAATTATGTATTTGCGGGAATTGTGATTGACTGTGAGAACACGTGGTGGATAAACTGGGTGTCTGTTCTGATGTGTTACTTCTGTACATGCCTTATATATGACAAGTGTGTAAGCTTTAGTGAATAGTGCATTAATCTTTCCGATTCTGCAGGGTTCTCGCCTTAGACGGAGATCTGACCAAGCATGATGTGCTGTTACCTTCATCATGCCATGAACCGCTAAAACTTCGTTCTGCGACCGAGGAGGGAGACGTAACTGCCGCAAACAACCATGTAACCGCCCGCATCTTATAAGGTGATATTCACTCATTTATTAATTCAAATCTGACCTGCAGATAACACTATGTGAGGTGTATGTAACACTATCAGATTAACTTTATACAGTGACACAGTTAATTGGGTGTATGTGCCGGCAAGACAATTTCAATGTATCTTTAATATAATAATACCGTTCAAACAAGTATAGTTGTAAACTGGCCAGTGGGAGGGTACCCGGGGTGTTTTTTGTTCTGTATAATGGGTACAAAAGTTGTAGGGGAGACGTTTCTTTAATTAAGTATAGGGGTATGGCTTTCATGATATACCGAACCGGCGGGTTTGGTTTCAATTTTCATTTCATTACTGGGTTTTGCATTTAATTATTTTTTCTGCATACAAGGGCTGGGGTTTTTTTTGTTATTCCGTTTCCGGGTTGTTACTTTTATAAATTTCCACTAAGCAAAAGGTAGGCACCTGTTGGTGCCATATCATGCAGGTTTTTAACAGGTCAGTCTTTGTCAAGTCAAGCATGTCCTGGCGCACTCCTGCGGCCAGGTGAATTCAGTATCTCTTAAAATATATGTATATGTTTATAAAATTAAAATTTTGCCTTTTTAATGAAATTGTACAGGCAGTACTTACATTTTAATTCACGGTTGCATGTGTTGCTGTTATGGTCAAATTGAATTATTTTAAAAGATTTAATTTCTTAATAAAATTGAAGCTTCTTTTTTTCTAATGAACAGATACAGGCTGATATTTGTTCACTGATATTTGTATTTTGTAGATTGTATTGTCGGGCCATTACGTGTCAAACCTGGCTTGCTCAGATCCATCAATGGTTCAGTTGGTAAAATTCATGCAGGCTGTGTGTAGCCTTAATTTGCAATTATGTTTTGATTACGAGCCTGTCAATATTATTAAATCTTTTAAATTTTATTAAACTCGTATGGCCAACCTTTTGAATGATCTATGTTTTATAAGAAACCAAACAGTCTTACTTTTTGCAGAAATAGACAAATGGTATCAATAATTTAAATTGTAATCATAATTGCTATTATGGACCATTAGAAGTGCCTCTCAAGTTTATAATGTATAATTGAAATTGACATGGTATTGTTACCGTTCTTGGGTAATTATGTTGGAGATTCTGAGTAAGCTATAAGCTAGTTGCAGACATTATAAAAATCTATAGTGGGATTTCTTAATGGGTGATATCTGTTCTCAGTTACTAGATACTAGAGGGTTACAGGCATCTTATTTTCTTATATGATGGGGCGATGAAAGGATAATATACAAGTGAAACGCGGGTCGTTTGTGGGGATGATGCGATAGCGCGTTGTAATTGTGATTTTTGAATTATTTGTGATTTTACAGGCTGTTATGTGTTAGGTGGTTGAGTGAGATATATATATGTATGTATGTATATTTTTATAATGTCGAGATTCAAAATATTTGGTATACTAAAGTTTTGTTGAGTTATTATGATGAATTTAAATTGAGGGGAAGATATATATATATATATATATATATATATATGTATGTATGAATAGGTGTATTATGTCCAATTATGTGTTCTATGTCAACTTTATACAAGAAGGGGGATTTAAACAATTTATGGAATTATTGATATTCTGATAGTATGTGATATTTTAATTTGTATGTAATTTCAGACATAATAAATGTTGTTGTTGTTGTTGTTGTTGTTTAACAGCGAGTTTTAATTGCAAGTCGCGTCTCAATGGACCCAGAGCATTTTATTTTATGCTTCTCCTAGGCCTTCTGTCTAGTTTTAAATATTTAGTGGCTCCTCCCTTAAAAAAAAAAAAAAAAAAAAAAAAAAGAGGGGTTACAAATGGTAGCAGAGCGTGGTTCTATCTAGGGTTGAACCTTGGGTCCTTTGGTGTGACGGGGCTTGCAAACTCGGAAACAATTTGGACAACTTGAAACTTAAAAAATTTAGGAAAATGATTAACATATGCAGATATGGTGTCATGTTTAATGTTTTCTATATATTGTAATATAAATAAAAATATTACAAATAAAAATAAAAATAAAACTTAAAATTGATTGGTATGATATATATAATTGATGAACGTTTGTTTTAATAAGCTCCTTCTTTGGAAACGCCAATTTGTAATATTAATAGAAATATTACAAATATAAAAATAAAAATATAATTGAAATTGAAATATATATAGAGAGATATGTGTTGATACGTACTGATATTTTGTTTATCACTGGGTTAGTCTGACTCCTTAAAGTCCCACTGTTAGGCTAGTCAAATTGTAATATAATTTCAAGTGTAATAATAAACAAAATATAAAGATATTGATGATAAGAATATGTTATAATTAGGTGTGTTTGATTGATAAATAATAAATACATCAAACTTTAAAAATTTTGCAAATATTTTTTCTTGTGCTTGTATCGAATTTGACTGAATAATTTAATTTAATTAATTGATAATTAATTAATTATTTGAGTTTGTAAATTCCTCCTATATCTATTCTCTCAATGTGAATTATGTTTTTGCTTAATAAAAAATAATAATAACATTAATAGTAGAAATAAAAACAATGCTGGTAACTGAATACTGATTTGCGTTTATTCATTCAAAATTGTGCGCCAGTCAAACTGCGCATGTCCCAGGCACTGGCTAACATTCGCCACAGTCGGCAGTGAGAAAGATTATCAAATATATTTTTTACAAGTTTAAATTTATGGTTCTTTTAACGAGTCGAAATGGTCAGAGGGCAAGGAACAAGATACATTTAACAGGTATTCTTAAACTAAATGTTAACATCTGAAATAGAACAGAATTATTATTACAATTGTCAATTAGAAAGAAATTATTTAAAATTCGAACCAAGTCGAAGAAATGACGTCACTCTGCTCCAGGTAGCACTGCACCGTCTATGTGAGAAATTCAGCAATGGCCGCCGTCTGCTTGGTTTTAATCTGCTATGACGCCGTTGGAATTGAAGATCTTCTCCCACAGAAATAAAACGATGTTCCCTTTTCCTGCGAAGTGGTGTTGTTCCAAAATATAGTGTTGAATGTCCCCTCGTCGTCTGCGATGTCGAATTCTGGATGGATCTCTTGTGTAGTGTAGTGTTCAAATATGCGTGTTGGTTTTGTGAATTTGTTCCAAAAATTGATCAAAATGGCTGTCGATTTCTGGCGTTAAGTTTTATGGTGTTATTCTGTGTTTTTGGAAACTTGTGAAGTGTTAGACATAGATAAATAATGTTATTTCACTTGTTAGTTCATCTCCGTTACACGCCACATAACCACACTTGGTTTTAATATAAATTATTTGGTTTTCAAAACTCCACTAATACATTTTTCAACTGTTCAGCTTTGCGATTAACAATAGACTAAACGACGCAACGTCGTCGTTTTAGGGCAATTTGTGGTATGTCTTTTTCCTCTTCATATTGTTTAATTATAAAATATCTGTCTAAGACTTGTTTCACTATCTAACTATACATAACAAGTTTTCTTATTTTTTACTGTATTTCCAATATTTCTTAATTTTACATGAATCTAACTATTCAGTAATATTGATTATTTAATTTTACATCTTTTGATATATAGCTGGGTTTGTTTCAAACTCATTTAAGCCCAAAAATTACAATTTTGCATAATAATTGTATGTCCCATATTTTGTACAAATTCAGTGTTTTAAAGGTTTTTATTTGTTTTTTCGGTATAATATTTCCATGGAATACACCTAATAACTCCGTAATTACTTTGTTGTTAATAATTTGGTTATTAAAACATTTCAATATTAATTAATTTGCTGTTTAGTCTGATTTGATTACTATCATAAGCCTATTTTTGACTGTTTCCAAAAGAAGTTAGTTTTCTTTCTTTTGTCATTCTATTTGCTATTAACTGTATCTGTATTAATTATATTTTCAATTTCTGTATTGTATGTATTGAATTCTATTCCTATTACATAGATTAATTCTTTGATAGATAGTTTTTTTTTTGTTTATAGGCCATTCTGTGTTTACAAACATAGTGTCTTGGTGGGTCTGTTTGTACATTATACATGGTTTACTGATTTGAATAAAACTATTACATTTTTATGCCCTACTTGCCTCTCTGACTTACACAATGGAAAATTAAATGACATGATTTTAATTACAATAGAATATCTTGTATCTACTAAACTTTCTTTATACTAATAACATCATTGAACCATAACATGAACATCTTATGCCTAATTTTAACAAAAAACATCTTATTATCCACTATTTTCCATATATTACCTAATTTTAACAAAAACATCTTATTCCTATTATTTTTTCCTGTATCATCAAATGATAACAACATAGCTTATACTAGACATAATTTAATTAGAAAACATAAAAAACTCCTATTACTAGTAACACTGTCAGTCACTAACTGTCTTGTGTATGTATTATTCTTATGAAAACACTTTAACTGTGATAAAAAACCTCGTGTATCTATTTACACCTTACATCTAAAATATTATTTAATTAATAATAAATAATAAACATCTTAATATTAGGCATACCTTCAGTTATGAACTGTCCTTTGGTATTTTTGTCCTCACCATTTATTTAGTTATAATTAAAGAAAACATTTTATATGTAATAGTCCTTCTTATATCTAATTTAAAACTCTTATTACTAGTAATGTTGTCAGTCCTTAGACCGTCTTTCATTTCAATGGTTTTATTATTATTATTCTACACTCATGGTAGTCTTTTTATAATACTTAAACCTCATTGAAGATTTTTTCATAGATTTTTTAACTATGTTTCTCACTGTACACTCTGTAGTTCCTTAATTTTGTTATTTCACTTCACTTTATTGTATTCTACACTCTGGTAGTCTTTTTAGTGAGTTCTACTCTATGGTAGTCTCTTTTGACATATTTTTTGACATGTTACACTTACAACTAATATACAATTTGTTTTTATAGTATTGTATCTTGTAACTTGTTTGGGGTTTACCTATATCGGTTTCAATTTTGTCTCATGGTATTTAATATATGATTAACATTTTGTTTTGGCATATCTCTTCCTGTTTCTGGTCTCTGTGTTGGAATCTTGATATGTTTCGTCCCTTCTTCAAATATCATATAAGTAGTTTCCTTATTAAAATGGTTTCATGACAGATTATTTCCTTTTTTATGGTCCTTCCCTTTTTGTACTGCTTCCCCAATCTACTGGGTATACTGCTGGTTTAACTGGTTTTTTCATAGTAGGTTATTTTAATTAATGGTCTTCTTTATTATCTTCCATTTTTATTAACATTTTATAGACTTAATTATACAGTTTCTAGGGTAATCCTTAAACAATTTATTCTTCTCACTCACTATGGAACTTTCTCTTTTATTCATGTAACATTAATTCAAATGTTTAGTGTGATAATTTTGTTATGTTACAATATATTATGTGAATGTGTAATTGTTAGCCTTTTTGACTTGTGAATCTGGTCCCGCCACGAGGCATGCTTTTTGTTAGAACATTTTTTGAGATGTTGTACTACTCAAGGTCTTAGGCGTTGCATGGGGAGTAGACTGTATTAGTAATTGGATGTCGAATTATAGCGCGTGGGGTTAGCGGGATGCGGTATGGCCCGATCGGAAGTCGGTACCGTCACCGACTGGAGTCATGTTTGAAAATTTTGGGAAAATTGAATGTTGATGTTGAGGATGGTTGTTAAGTACGTGTTTGTGAGATGGCATATGTCGTGATTGGTATTAGGTGTTGTGTATTTCATGTATAGGTTAGTGGTTGGTTGTTCTCTTCGGTGATGTGAACGAGGTTTGGTTCAGGAGTGGGTCAGGTCTCCGCAGCGCTAGGGAACCCGGTGGTCTGCTCGAAGGAAGGATTAGTACTCGAGTTTTTTCTGTTTTGTAAGTCATGTTTGTGTTAGGTATTGTGTTGGGATTTACGTTTTATTGTTGTGTGTTGTGAATTGTGCAATTCTGGCGGCGGTATGTTACCAGAGATTGCCCAACCCCATTTCCGGCGTTCTCCAGAAACTTCCGGTGGTGGATGGAGTAGATGAGGACAAGTTGCTGGTTTTCTTGGACCTTGTCCTGCAGTTGGCGGATTTCCCGGGGGTGTCCGATGGGGACCTCTTGTCCCTTATATACCCGTATTGCCGGGGTTCATTGGCAGGGCTGGTCACCAACACTTTGCGTCGGGACGGCAGTATCGACGCTTTCCATGGGGAGGTGTTGGACTTCTTCATACCCCATCGACGACGTGACCAGTTGAAGTTTAAGTTATTCTATCGTCTACAGGCCAACGGAGAGGCGTTGGGGGGGGGACTTCGTGCACGATATACGGAAAGCTGCCCGGGTATTAAGGTTGGGGTTGCCCGAGACGGAAGTAATACAGGTAATACGAGAAGGGCTGACTCCCCAAGAGAGATCCCGGCTGGTGTTCGCAGATCCTCCACGTTGTTTTGCGGACCTGGACCGGTAGTGTGGGTATGCCAAAAGGGTCCAGGCGAATGACGAGTCCCGGAGAAGAGCTGCTAAAGATGTCCAAGACTCAAGTAGTTTATTAGGAAGAGCTAAAAAGGACAAACATGGTGGTTGGTGGAGAACACAATAGACTGTAAGGAAAACTGAATATTCTGGAAGTAATGGAGGCTACAAGGGGGTGGCAAGTGAGAAGACGGTAACAACGGTTACAGTAGAGAAAACAAATAAGTATGAAATTAACAGGGGAAGAAGAAGTTATATTAGGGAACAAACATCGGCCAATAGGGATCCTGTAGCAAGGAGTTATTCCTATTTGAAAAGAAAAGAAACTATGAACGTTCCAGATGAATTACAAGTGCCTAATAGAGTAGTGGATGAAGAAGGTGAAGAGGAAGAAGAAGAGCGGAATTACTTCGGTGGATCAACACAAAACAACAAGAACACGTCTGTTAACACGGAATTAGAAGACTCAGATAGGACGTCACGGTTGAATCCAGATGCCGCAGAGTTTGTTCCGGTATCTCCATCTCGGTTCATGACGGATCCCGATCCGGTAATATCATCATCGCCTACGCATGGATATGAGAAGTCACTTGATAGTGTAGCTTTACCATCGCAAGTAGAATTTAATTTAGACATTGCACATAGTCCTGGACAGCTGGATTCCAGGGTGGGAAATGTTGAGGACGCTATAGTTGCTGAAAGTGGTGAAGGAGAGGAATCGAAGGAAGAGGCAGAAGAGCGGTCTGCAGATGCTGCACAGGGAAGTATAGTTATAGGTGTTAGGGAGACTGAAGAGTCTGAGTTTGCGGATGGACACGGGGATGTCCATGCTGCAAGTGTGGTTGAAGGAGATAAGGTAGAAGTTGAGGAGGAATTTGGTGGCAGCGTTGTGGAGTGTGCGAGTGAGAATGATGTAGTGTGTGAAGATGTGCAGACGCCTTCTGTATGTAGTGCGGAGGATTCCGAAGAACGGAAAGAAGTTTCATGTGGACCAGATGAGCAACTAGAGGATGAAGATGTGCAGTATTATGATGGTGGTAGTGGACGTGATGGCGATGATGTTGATGATGAAGAAAAT
This sequence comes from Magicicada septendecula, assembly GCA_034769895.1. Taxonomy (NCBI): domain Eukaryota; kingdom Metazoa; phylum Arthropoda; class Insecta; order Hemiptera; family Cicadidae; genus Magicicada; species Magicicada septendecula. The sequence continues at coordinate 114,089,682 of CM068373.1, forward strand.
TTAAATTATGATGATGAACGTGTTGATGAAAAGGAGGATGAAAATGAGATTGGAGAGGAGGTTGGTTGGTGAAGACGTTTGTGAAGGAGCTGGTGACGAGGGTGGTGAAGAAATTGGTGAGGAGCTGGGTGAAGATGCTGTTGAAGATGGATCAGATGAGCAACTGGAAGATGGTGAGGAGGTGCCGTGTCATGATGGTGATTTGGATTATGGGGACGAAATTGTAGAAAAGGTAGAAGAGCATGGTAAGGAAGAAGGAGAAGCAGGGAAGGCAGAATCAGAGGAGTTAGATGATGAGGATAATCCAAATCGGGGTGAAAGTAGTGATGTAAGTTGCCTTGATTCTGATTCAGACGAAACAAATCAGTACAGCTCAACACGAGGTGATTTCTCAGTGAGTGATGTCCGAAAGGAACGTGTACATAAAGTCTGTCATGGAAAGGTGAGAAGAAGCGGGTAGATGTTCCCCACAGTCCCAGTGGTGTTCGTCTACTTCAGGGTTGCGTCCCTGCCCACGCGAGCCTTGGTTTCCTCCATTCATCCTTATTTCCGGAGGGAGCCATGTCCTTACCCTTAGTCCTAGCTATTGACCTTTCAATGATCCTTGCCCTTTTCACCTTCCCGATTTTCCTAACCCTCCCTTGGGGATCATCAGTTTCCCCGTTTGGAGCAGTTATGACGGATTGATAGTGTGGTGTTGTTTCGTTGTGTTCATTGTTGTAGATTGATTTTTGATTATTGTAGGGTCCGAGCCATGCCGCATTCCCCGGTTGATTTCCCTGTTTCTTTGGGTTAAGAGTGTGTTGGATATATGGTGCATTGACTGTTCAGTAGAGAAGTTACCCCTCCCCCCTTTCGTGGTATGGAGATTAACAGCTAAATAAAGAGATGGGATTGATGTTCGCGTGCCCTCGATGCGGTTTTCTCTGCCTGGCGAATCGGGGCCGTCCGCCCTAGCGTAGGGATGTGGACCAGTCATCTGGCAAAGATTGTGAGGCCTTATTTTGCGGCATATGGCTGGTCGGTCCAAGAGGTGGACGAGAGAGTAGTTGGTCACTCACATACCAAGGTTAGTGACACCTTGTTTGGTCCTAGGGACGCGTATGTGAGTGGGACCAGTAGAGGTAGGTGGTGGTCACCAGAGAGGGTGACGTGTTGGGGCGGTCCCGTGGGGTTGGCATAGCGGAGAGGGCTCGCGTGGGGATGGTCGCAGTGGCGTTGAGATTTTCAGTCCTGGGAGGGGGGTCAGAAGTTGTCCTGAGCAGGTATCAAGTTTGGGTCTCAGTTTGTGAGTTGGGAGGCCTTGGGAGGTCAGAACTCAGATCTTGTCTTTCGTCTTTTCTCCTTCTATCTCTTGTCTCTGTATGCTGACCCTGATCAAGTCAGCACGCAGTACCCGCACACTAGGGTGTCCCAAAAAAAATAGAAGTTGTTTTTTTTGAACGCATACCCTTTTAGTTTATTTATACGATGTCAAAACAATTGTAAATAAAATTTCATAAACGTAGGACCTCGGCAACCCGTGCCGACTTGTATTGAAACATGTCAGTACTTGCTAAGTAAGGCGTCACTGAAAACCTTCCATATGTTAATGCGAATTTAGCGAAAAATGTACAATGTACATTGTACAATTGTACATTGTACAAGGTGTGTAAATAAAGCAATGAGACTGATATCTTAGTGTTCGATCGGGCAACACTGGTGACGGGGGGGAACAGGAGGGGAGGCAGGTGAACATGTGATACGCCATCAGTGCGAGCTGGAACTCGCTAGAGTCACGTTGGTTGTCCGTAGCGATTGTTTAGTGAAGCAGGTTTTGCTTGTGCGTTGTGACAATGTGCTAACGCGTCGAAGCCGTCGATGTGTTTGTAATCACTTGTTATTTTGTTAGTAAACGTATTGTTTTCAATCAGTGAACAATGAACATGTCAGTGGAATTACGTAGTTCTAAAAAGGGTATATTTTTAATAGGGGGCGTAATACATCAAATAAAAGGTTCAAAACTGCCCTCTAATGGACAAGTTCTGGCAGTTTTATTTTATAATATCCGTGAAGTGAATTTAACTGTCAATGAAAGTGCAAATCTCACTATTCGCGAATGTATTATCTTTTGGGAAAAGGCGCGTATACCTACCAAATCTTTGCCTAATTGTGTGAAGAAACTAGTGAACCTATATCAAGTTTGGAGGGAGTTACAAAAAAATGCACAAAAAACCCAAAACGTATTTGAGCAGCGCCGGCAAGAGTTTGTCAACAACTTAGATAATTTGTTTGACATTACACACGCCGATGCGCTTCAATTAATGAAAATAAATGAAGACAGAATCTTCTTACAGCAACAGAGAGAGCCAGGTCGGCCTGGTCACTTAGCTGGAGTGGACAAAAAACTGGCTAATAAAGAGGAAAGGGCGCGCCTCAGAACTATTGAAGAAGAAAAGCGACGTGCTACATATTTTTCCACGCCAACTCCTTCGACATCATCTTATGAACCGTTACAAAACGACTCATCTTCTGATTCTAATGAAAATGACATGCATTTAAAAGAAGATTTTCCAACTCTGATCGAGAACATACAACCCGGAACCAGTAAAACAACTATGCGGAAAAATTTCATTACTCCAAAATTAGTAGCAGCGCTAGATAGGTGTCAGTTAAGTATGAGAGATTCAGTGTTTATTCTTGAAGCTACCATTGAGGCACTTGGATATAATACTGATGAATTTCCTATAAGTAAGTCCTCGATTCAAAGAATTCGTACGGAAAAACGGAAAGAGCGTGCGGAAGCCATAAAAGCTAATTTTCAAAACGAGGTACCAGATGTTGTGACTGTTCACTGGGATGGCAAACTGTTGCCTGCTTTAGATGCTCGGAAATCAAAAGAAGAACGTCTTCCGATAGTTATTTCATACGGAAATAAAGAACAACTTATTGCTGTGCCAAGGTTGGGAAGCTCTTCAGGAAGCGGACAGGCGCAGGCTGTTTGGAACGCGATTGTAGACTGGAATCTCGAAGATAAAGTGCAAATTCTTTGTTGTGGTACTACGGCTTCAAATACAGGTCATATCAATGGTGCCTGTGTGCTTCTTGAACAAAAACTTAATAGAGATATGCTTATTTTTGCTTGCCGCCATCACGTGTATGAATTGGTGTTAAAAAGCGTGTTCGAAGTAAAAATCAGTCAAGTGACAACAAATCCTGATATTCCACTCTTCAAAAAGTTCCGAGATAACTGGAAAAGTGTCGATCCAGATAAAATACAGTGCTATAAAGAAAAGCTCGCATTGCACCTGACTGTTTCCGAAATTGACAATCTGCTTGAGTTGTACCGAACTGAACTGACCAAATAAAATAGTCAGAGATGACTGTCGAGAGTTGATAGAGCTTTCTGTGATATTTTTAGGCGGAGATACACAGAGAAAATTTAAAATTCGACCTCCAGGTACCATGCACCCAGCTCGATGGATGGCGAGAGCAATTTATTCCCTAAAAATATCATTACTTAGTGCTCAATTCAAAATTACGAGCAAGGATAAGGCAGCGCTGTTAGACGTTTGCCTGTTCATCGTGACATCCTACCTCAAGCCATGGCTCCAATGTATTTTGGCAGTAAAAGCACCTTACCAAGATTTGTGCTTTTTGAAGTCGATGAAGGCTTACGAAAAAATTGATAAAAGCATCTCAAAAGCAGCTTTACAGAAGATAAGCCAGCATTTATGGTATTTGACTGATGAAGTTTCTGTCTTGTCACTGTTTGACGATGATGTGGATCAAGAAACTAAAGTAAAAATGGTTGAAAATTTAACCAAAGAGAATTTATCAACTCATGGTAAACGTTACATCCCATCGAAGGAAGAACTTTGCGGTCCATTGTATGGTAAGTTAAATAAGTAAATATAGAAGTTGTTTCTTCAGTTTTCTGTTTAGATCCCAATTTTGTTAACTGACTTTCTCTTTTTTTATTTCAGAGAAAAACATCTACCACTTCATTTCAGTCAGAAGCAAGTCACTGTTCGATCGTCTTAAAATTGATGACAGTTTTATCCACGAATGTCCTACTATGTGGTTAAATAATGCTTCGTTTCAAGAAGCCAGAAAGAAGGTTTTTACGTTGAGGGCAGTGAACGATACAGCTGAAAGAGCGGTCAAGTTGATGCAAGACTTTCATGGTTTAATCACGGTTGAGGAGGAACAAAAGCAATTTTTGTTACGTTGCGTATAAGAACACCGGAAGATTTATCCTGACTGCAAAAAGCAAACTTTGAAAAGAAAATTTAAAGAATAATGTTTTTTACATCTTAAACAGTAAATAAACACGATTTGGGCATATTGGTGTTCTATTTACCAAATAAACATTAAGTTCTAGAATCCTTCCATACTAACTCAGAACAAATTTTCATTTCTCATGTTTGGCATCGAGTCGGCACGTGTTATCATAATTCAATTGCAATAATATTTATTATGTGAGTTATTAAGGTCAAACAGAAAAAAATAGAGGGTATGCGTATTTGATTTCGCGAAAAAAAATTTCCCTTATGTCTTGGGACACCCTACCGCACACGTACATAAATACACCCCATGCACACATGCATACACACTACACTTCTTTTTCTTTCCTCTTCCTTCGTTTTCAAACCTGAGCCTCTGTTCTCCCGAGTGCGGTTAAGTTTCTGAGATTTCCCAAGACAGCCAAGAAAGTTGTTGTATTATGACTAGCCAAGAGGCTGTGAGTTAGCTTTTAGGCAACCAGGTTGCCCTTTTAGGGTGGGGGTGTGCCGGTGTTTGCATAACCCGGCGTTCGTAGGAAATAAAAGTACGATTTTATAATAATAAATTTCGTTTATGCATTCAATAATGTCGCGCGGGGCAGTGCGATTATCAGTTTCTTCTCTGTGGCACCGCCTATCGGCGACCTGTTGGCGACTTGCAGTAGCGAGCGGGTTTGGTTCAGTCGCTGCCTCGCTACCGTTACGAATACAAATCTGCCTACCTCCTCGCGTCAGCAGAGTTTTCTTTCTTGTGGTTTCTTCTCATCTTTAATGGCAAGCTAATAGCTGAAGACCTACCGGTAAGTGCCTTGTATATGTGTATTAATAATTTGGCTGAGAAAGTTTTATATTCTACATTTATTTAATCTCGATGTGAACAGATTAAGAAAGCATGTGGCGTGACCAGATAGAGATTGCTTGGTGTGAAATGTTTAAGTAATTTTAACTTAATACTGCCTGTTAATTGTAATTATTAATTGATTATTTAGTATTGAACGAGAGATACAAGAAAATTATGTGATTTGTAAAAACAGGGACCTAGTTAGATTGTCTATAAAAAACACGTGGCATGGACCGGAAGTGGTCCCCCTTTTTAAGTAATTTGATGCATTGTAAAATTCTAATACTGCCTACACTTCGTATTTTGTATTTCACAATTGTCCCTAGCTAATAAGCGTAAAAATAATTATGTATTTGCGGGAATTGTGATTGACTGTGAGAACACGTGGTGGATAAACTGGGTGCCTGTTCTGATGTGTTACTTCTGTACATGCCTTATATATGACAAGTGTGTAAGCTTTAGTGAATAGTGCATTAATCTTTCCGATTCTGCAGGGTTCTCGCCTTAGACGGAGATCTGACCAAGCATGATGTGCTGTTACCTTCATCATGCCATGAACCGCTAAAACTTCGTTCTGCGACCGAGGAGGGAGACGTAACTGCCGCAAACAACCATGTAACCGCCCGCATCTTATAAGGTGATATTCACTCATTTATTAATTCATATCTGACCTGCAGATAACACTATGTGAGGTGTATGTAACACTATCAGATTAACTTTATACAGTGACACAGTTAATTGGGTGTATGTGCCGGCAAGACAATTTCAATGTATCTTTAATATAATAATACCGTTCAAACAAGTATAGTTGTAAACTGGCCAGTGGGAGGGTACCCGGGGTGTTTTTTGTTCTGTATAATGGGTACAAAAGTTGTAGGGGAGACGTTTCTTTAATTAAGTATAGGGGTATGGCTTTCATGATATGCCGAACCGGCGGGTTTGGTTTCAATGTTCATTTCATTACTGGGTTTTGCATTTAATTATTTTTTCTGCATACAAGGGCTGGGGTTTTTTTTGTTATTCCGTTTCCGGGTTGTTACTTTTATAAATTTCCACTAAGCAAAAGGTAGGCACCTGTTGGTGCCATATCATGCAGGTTTTTAACAGGTCAGTCTTTGTCAAGTCAAGCATGTCCTGGTGCACTCCTGCGGCCAGGTGAATTCAGTATCTCTTAAAATATATGTATATGTTTATAAAATTAAAATTTTGCCTTTTTAATGAAATTGTACAGGCAGTACTTTTTAATTCACGGTTGCATGTGTTGCTGTTATGGTCAAATTGAATTGTTTTAAAAGATTTAATTTCTTAATAAAATTGAAGCTTCTTTTTTTCTAATGAACAGATACAGGCTGATATTTGTTCACTGATATTTGTATTTTGTAGATTGTATTGTCGGGCCATTACGTGTCAAACCTGGCTTGCTCAGATCCATCAATGGTTCAGTTGGTAAAATTCATGCAGGCTGTGTGTAGCCTTAATTTGCAATTATGTTTTGATTACGAGCCTGTCAATATTATTAAATCTTTTAAATTTTATTAAACTCGTATGGCCAACCTTTTGAATGATCTATGTTTTATAAGAAACCAAACAGTCTTACTTTTTGCAGAAATAGACAAATGGTATCAATAATTTAAATTGTAATCATAATTGCTATTATGGACCATTAGAAGTGCCTCTCAAGTTTATAATGTATAATTGAAATTGACATGGTATTGTTACCGTTCTTGGGTAATTATGTTGGAGATTCTGAGTAAGCTATAAGCTAGTTGCAGACATTATAAAAATCTATAGTGGGATTTCTTAATGGGTGATATCTGTTCTCAGTTACTAGATACTAGAGGGTTACAGGCATCTTATTTTCTTATATGATGGGGCGATGAAAGGATAATATACAAGCGAAACGCGGGGCGTTTGTGGGGATGATGCGATAGCGCGTTGTAATTGTGATTTTTGAATTATTTGTGATTTTACAGGCTGTTATGTGTTAGGTGGTTGAGTGAGATATATATATATATATATATATATATATATAGTAACGGTACATATAACACCACATCCACCAACGTACCGAAAATTAATTTAAAAGCCACCACTAGTAAAAATATATTAAAAGGTCTAGAATACCACCATGGATACAGAAGAAGAAAGTACCATAAGTTTAAATAAGTGAAACATCATTGAAAAGAAATCACTAGTAAATGCACCAATAAAGAAAAAAAGAAGAATAAAGACGAGACGACTGACATACTTTACCCAATAGATCAGTGAGAAGGACAAAAGACAGCAAAAGAAGAATGAAGAATCAGTGAGGAGAACATGAGAACAAAAGAAGAAAGAAGAATCAGGGAGAAGAACACAACAATAACGACTTCAAGAAAGAAGAAGAAAGAAACAATGTGAAGAAGACAAGTGAAAACCACATCATGTATAAAAATGAATAAGAGTGAGAAAGAGATCAGTGAAGAAGGAAGATATCCAGACCAAACACGAGAACAAGGGAAGGAAATTGAAGTATAACAAACTAACATAAACCTGTGAAAGAATAATTGTATTAAGAAGAAAGAAGAAATGTTAATTAATTACATGATATAAATCCCTAAGTTGTATGGTAAAGTCAACACTGACCACAACTCATTTAATGAATACATTCATTGTCTATGTAAAACACATTATTATAAATAAGGACTAAATATTGTAAATAAAGAGTCACAAGTAAACTGAATAAGGACAAGATAAGTTTATGGTAGCTAAATGATGTGTAGTTATAAAATAAACAGAAGACTAGGTTCCAAAATAATGAATGACCAATTGTACAGTGGGAGTGATGTTAGTACAAACGCACTAATTAACAATAAATAAGACAATTCAAGAGTAAACTGAAGGTGCAATAATAATAACCAATAACCAATGTACAAACATTGAATGAAGACCAGTCAACAAGATTAATGTAGAAATACACAGCCAGCAGCAACACATTACTGCTTACTGAACCTACAACATAACCTAATCTGGGCATCCAGTTTTCAATAAAACTTAATGAAAACTAAATCAAAACAATATTAAACCAAAATGTATTGAGCTAGGAAGTAACTAGATCATATAAGGAATGTTTTGTACACAGTAGATAATAGAATAACTGAATATAAAAGTTATATTTATGTAATCCAAATATGACAATATGCTTGTAATAGCAAAGATACATTATGCAACCAAAATTATGTTATAAACACATTATACAAAGATAGTAACTCAAATAACGACCTGAAGTAAGACAGAATACTGTTCAGATGAACAAATGCAACCAAAATAACTATCTAAATAATCCATATAAATGTAATTACAACAAAACTATTGTAACAGTTAGCTGCAAGTAAAGTTGACAGCTACTAAACCTAGATGATAACAGAATCAAATGCAGAATGAACTGCATCACAATAATAACAATACCATTGTGACTACTTTAATTATCATTTGGAGAATAATCCGAATAATATATGAAGAATACCAAACATACAACAAGGTAACTCCATAAAGGTATGACAAGCCTAATTAATAAAAGATAATTAAGGCACTAAACCAATAATGTAGGGAAAAAGAACACTGCCAGTAGTGACTTAACCCATCAATGTTTAAATATACCATGTTAGAATTTAATTAAATGTTATTATTGCTAGAGAATAAGAAAAACAAAAATGTATAATCATAGGCTTAAGTTCGAATCTATGAAAACGGACATAGTGTTAATATTAAGGCATAGTTTTAAGTGAAAATTGTACAGTAGATTAAGAACAAGTTATTACCATGAAAAATGGAATAAAAACAATATATTATTAATAATTAATGGCTTAATGGACACTAAGTATAAATACCAAGTGCAAATTCAGCAACCCCGAATCAGAAATATATGATGAGGGGATTCAAATTAATCGTCATAAAAAATCATAAACAATGAGGGTAATCACAATGTCATCAGTACAATTATAAGGAAGATATTGGACTTATAAAAATAATTGTATTATGCTGTGCCCTTTCGCGTGGGTATGTCGACCACGAATTTTTAATCTCAACACCAAAAAGTGACGCGTTTGTAAGCGTCTGTTTTGACGAAGCCCACCGGAGATAGACGAATTAAAATAAATTGACCAATCAGAGCATATAAAAAATCCGAGATTCGTCATTCCGACAAAGGAAGCGAAGCCAGTCTGCCACGAAGCGAACTGCATGCTCGTCGTATCTCCAGAAAAACGTGCTTTTGACAGCAACCAGATGTAAACAACGTTAACCTCAAACCGAGAATGTAGGTTATGTCCATTGAAGAAATAGTGCAGTATATTTTTAAGTGAACCTAATTCGGAGTACATGTGCATAGGAGTGAGTGCAGTTCAGTGATAAAATATAATTAATTAATTAATAAAAAAGAAATTTTAATTAATTAAAAAGTTTTAAAAAGAAAGAAGTGTAAACCCTACGAACGACCAGTTACGCAAGTATCAAATACCCACAGCTATTATATTATGATTATATGATAAGAAAGATAACTGAACGCTAATAGCGATTTGAATTAACATACGATAAACAATTAAATATCCTATTCCTAAAGGAAGGGATCTCAAAAATACAAATAAACAATAAGCATTGTATTCGTTATTTAACAGAATGTACAAAATACCCCTAAACAAACAAGAAACTGACAAAGAAAGAAATATAATATACCAAATTGGTTATGAAAATGGATACAATAAAAATACTATGATCAAAATAGAAAATAAAATCAAATACAAAATAAAAACTGAACAATTAAGAATTAATCAAAATGAACAACACATAAATAATAACAACAACAAAAAATGGGCCACATTCACATACATAAATAATAAAATGACAAAACTAACAAAACTATTTAAAAACACAGATATAAAAATAGCATACAAAACTAATAAAAATAAATTACAAATTCTAAACAGCTCACACAACAAAGATAATACAACAACTAATGGTATATACAAAATTGAATGCCAAGATTGCAATAAATGTTACATAGGACAAACAAAAAACAGCTGAAAAAACGTTATTTTGAACACCTAAACGCATACAAAAAAACAGAAATATATAAATCCAATTTAGCCACACATGCAATAAACACAGGACACGAATTCCCAAACATAACCAATGTATCACTAATAAAACATATACCACACAAAGGCACCATAATGAACATTTGGGAAAATTTACAAATATACAAACATAAAACACAAAACAAACTAATACCAGAACAAATACAAATCAATACAAAACATGACACAATATTCAAAGCACTCAACATCGAAAATACACAAAATACAAAAACATATACCACAACCACACACAATAATACAACTTTAAAAGACCAAAGACCAACAAACAACCTTAATAACATCCAGCAGCCAACACACAAATACTTCACCAGAAACAAGATGGCGAAGGCTGAAGATGAGAGAACAGGAATCTCGAAACATGTTCCAAATAGAAAAAACATCTTGAGGTAAATTTAGTATAAATATTAAATGTATTATATACCAGGAAACGGACTGTAGCAGAAAGTGATTGAAATATATATATATATATATATATATATATATATATATATATATGTATGTATGAATAGGTGTATTATGTCCAATTATGTGTTCTACGTCAACTTTATACAAGAAGGGGGATTTAAACAATTTATGGAATTATTGACATTCTGATAGTATGTGATATTTTAATTTGTATGTAATTTCAGACATAATAAATGTTGTTACTGTTGTTTAACAGCGAGTTTTAATTGCAAGTCCCGTCTCACTGGACCCAGCGCATTTTATGCTTCTCCTAGGCCTTCTGTCTAGTTTTAAATATCTAGTGGCTCCTCCCTTAAAAAAAAAATAAAAATAAAAAATAAATAGGGGTTACAAGACAGTGAACGTTATAGCGTCGTCTCCCCTCTCTTCTCTCTAGATAACTTAGCTATACTTGAAAGTGGGGGTAATTCATCCATTGGGTCGGCGCTGATACTGTTCAGGAAAGGCTGGCGGGTCTGTATTATGCGATTGTATCGATATATTACCACGTGAAGAAGAAAAAGTGTGCTAATTGTAAATTGTTCTATTTCTTAATGTAAAGCAAAAATACGTGTTGTTTTCGTTGGGGAGGTAACAATGTTTTTGGGGTTTTTTAGTTTACTGCTGGAATAAATAAAAGCCATGGTTGGGAAAAAACATCACGTTAATGTGTATATACAATGCTTATAACAGAGTAATAAAGAACCTACCGTTTTTAAGTTGACAAGTTAACAAAACTACAACAGGAAATGTAAACTGAAAAATACAAATATTTATGGTAAATGGAAAACACGAAAAACAATGTATTAAGGAATGACAACATACGCTCTACATTTTTGTACATAATAGACGTTTGTTTTGGTTAGCCACAAAACGAGTACTTATTGGAAAACGAATATTACCGAAAAAACGAGTACTGCCACAAAAAAGTGACATGCATAGACAAGGGGTGACCCTTGGGCCACCCGGCCTTACTTTCGAGTTGTTTTCGTAGTTTCCGAAAAAAAGAGTGTTATATTACACACGTATCGTTTTCCATGTGTAATTTCAGTTCTCATGTTAACGTGACATCACCTTTTGGCGTCAGAGGTACGCAGCTACGTAAAATGATATTCGACTATTTCGATAAAAATCGCAAAACAAAAATCCGTTATTCCACAGAAATTAAGAAGCTCTCACAGAAATGATCTTACAAAAGACGATATTTCTTAACAGGGACATCTATAGGAAAAAAAGAACCGATAAACAAATTCTATCTGGACGGAAGAAGGAAAAGAGAACGTAATGTAAGACTGAAAGAATAGTGGAAGGACAGAACAACGAGAAAAAGAGAAACACCATGAAGAAGTTACTTCACGTGGTCCGTAGTTGGCCAAAAGCGAAGAACGAAGAAGAAATGTGTGTGTGTGTGTGTGTGTGTGTGTGTGTGTGTTCAATAAATTCAATAAATATTTGAAGAAAACAAGTTCGATAGAGTAAGCAACTCATGTTCTCTACACTGTTCGATAAGAATACAAATAACAAAAAGCAACATACCGCTCATAGTGATAGCTACAGATTAAACTTTATTTTTATCTAATAAGATACCTCATGGTGTTTTTAAATAAGTCTGTTGTTATCCGGAAACACACACATAGAATCACTAATCAGCGACTGCATGTGAAGTTTTGCTGGCATTAAGTAGTAATACCGTAGCAAGGGCATCCATCGCTTGATTGAACACGCGATATGCTCAGAACACAATCACGGTTAACGCATGTTTACTGGAATGCCAGTCTATGCACGCGTCAGTCACGTCATTAGCGATTGACATATTTATGCAGTAACATTTTAAACTACGTAATACTAGTAAGCTCTCACAGCTTCAGAACTCGCTCAGTATTTGAAACGAAGTAGGTATATTGTTACGACGGCCTAACTGATCCTCGTATATGATATAGTGGAAAACAAAATACAAGACACCAATTAGTCACTAATCACCATCTTTAATTATCACAATTAAACAGTTTGTAATCAACAAGATAGTCTCTTACAACAAATCAAATAAAAATTGTTCAAACGCAATAATAATGTCAACTAATAGAGTCCCGCACAATTATAAAACACAACACTTCGCCACAATACTTCGAATCGCACTGGAATAAATCGCCACTTAAACTGAAATTAAGCGTCACTGAATGCTTGTACAGTATTTATACCCCGCTGAGATTCCAGAATAATCCATACTACGCGTCAACGTTACTAGAAAACACTAGAGCGTAATTGCTTGCCGCCTTGAACACATGCGCGGACCGGTGAAGTCTGGATCTCAGTCTCGGCTACGGACGCGTGACAAGTGTCACGTAATTGTCCTTCATCTAAAGTAGCAGCAATATGTGCGCACACACACATTATAGCTGGGCTCCGCTGGAATAGCCGAGCAACACGTATAATGTTATGTAATGGCGTAACAATATTAATTATTACATGCTTTTGGGAATGTTTCAGGAAACGGTTGACGTTAACAAGAATGATCTTGTCTTGGAGGGGGTCCTCAACAGAGGTTGCGCTATCAGAGTTTATTGCTGGGAGAATTTTAGATGCAACGAAAGTTAAAAAAAAAGACTAATATTGTTTTAAGCAAACTTTAAAAAAAAATCCAACTTAAGCCCAATTCAAATTTATATTTCTGCTACACAGGTTACCAATTTGGCTTTTAAACCTGCTGACAAGTGTCCTGCAATGGTGCTGTCCATTGGCCAGAAACTGGTAAATTTTGTTTTGTGACGTTTGACTGGCAGCCCTGTGCCCACAACAATATCACGCAATCGTCAGCTAATACAAATAGAGTGTCACTGGTTGGTTTGCGCAGTGAAACAATTTCTTTTACGCCCATCTTGTCAATGTGTTTTGAAAACTAGTAAGCTTCCTGAGCTGCAGAACTCGCTCACCATTTTGAACGAAGTACATTCATTCCTCCTCCTACGGCGCTACAGCCCAAGTCGGGCCCTGGCCTCCACCAATCTCCGCCTCCAATCCACTCTATCCACTGCAATCCTCCTCCAGTTTCTTATCCCCATGTCCCTCGCGTCCTCTGCAACACCATCTTCCCACCTCTTCCTCGGTCTGCCTCTAGGTCTCGTTCCCTCCCATGTACCCAGCAAAGCCCTCTTGGTGTTCCTGCCATCCTCCATTCTCATAACATGTCCGGCCCAACGCAATCTTTGTATTCTTATAAATTTTGAGACTGGTATCTCTTTATCTGATACAGTTCATTGTTGTATCTCAGTCTCCATGAGCCATTTTCTTGTATTGGGCCTATAATGCGTCTGAGGATTTTCCTTTCAAAGTACATTCATTACTACGTATAAATTTCGACATTACTTAGTTTTGCAATTATGGGAAAATTACATATACACGATTTCTCTACTATTTCTTTAATAATATAACAATTGTAGGGCACACACTCATACAATAAACACTAAATCCCAACTTTGTCGTGCTTATTTGCTAAACTGCTAAAAGGGTGGACTGCCTTTCAGTGTTTCGTCCTAGGTAGTGATTTAGGACTTGAAAATGGCGGAAACGCTGAAAGGCCTCGTCCAGAACAAGACGTTTAGCAGTTTAGCAAATAAGCACGACGAAGTTGGAGTTACAGACTGGTATTTCAAATAATAAGATTAACAATAAACATTAACATTCGAAACATTCGGATTTGGGTTTTTCTTTGAGTCTGGCAGTCTGCTGGATTTTCACGATTTAAAAAAAAAATTTATTTCTTTTTTGGGCCCCAGGGTCCCAAAATTTTGAAATTTCCAAAACTCAACACTACATTCAGATATTAGTTAAAATTCTCTTTACTTTGATATCTCACATTGATTATTGTGATTTTATCCAAATTTTCACCCACGTTTTGGGTCCTGACGTCCAAAACTTTTGAAATTTCCGATAATGAACACTACAGTATATTGAGATTGAGGTTTAAGTTCACTTTAACTTCATACTCGAGATTTTTGCCTAATTTTGGAGGGATCAATCTCAACAGCAGGGTTCTGTAGGGGTAAAAGTATGGACACCCATGCCAAGTTTGATTTTGTATGTTTAATTTTCACACTTTAGTGTTTAATTTTCATAAATTACATCAACCCTCTTTACTGATACACGAGTCTGTGGTTTAATTTTATTTTTTATTCTCAGTAAACTTACTGTGGGGTCGAATTGTGAACTTCTCAATATTAATTCGACCACTTGGCATTTGTCTATCTGTCTATTTGGGGAATATCTCATGGTAACGTTTGAACGACTGTCTTTTGTCCAGTCGTTGTATCTTCATCGCTTTCTTCGCTATATCTCCTGACAAAGTTTACGGTGTGTTTTACTTTCTTTCGGTTCAGTATACAGTGACCTGTCACAATTGAACGAATGAAACGAAATCTCAGTTTCAACTCGACCGTTTGGCATTGTCTGGTCCATGTGTCTGTTTAGAGTATATCTGACGATAAATTTTGAATACCTCAAGCGATTTTCGTATAACATGCACCCGTGTCCATACTTTTACCCTAGAGCCATATTGTTTATCAGATAGCTCCCCCCAAAAAGATGGGGCGAGAGGCAAAAATTGAGGCGGTAGAAACTGTCAAAAGAATCGTAAAAATTGACGTACGGTATCAAGTTAAAGAGAATTTTAATCAAGATCTGAATATTGTGTACAGTTTTGGAAATTTCAAAATTTTAGGACACGTTAAACTGAGACGTTTTGGACTATTAAAGTTACACTGTATACTCTCTTTCTCTCCCCCCTCTCTCTCTCTCACACACACACACACACAGTAGCGTATTTAGAATTTGGTCTTGAAGGGGGGGGCGGTCGAGTCGGCTGCATACAAAAAAAAAAGTCAAGACTAATATTACAACTTTTACAATGGCTGGAAAACTTGCGATAATATCCAGAAATCAATCCCATTAAAGAAAACGGTACACTAATACCCAATAAAAATACGCGTAATTGAAATATGTTTTACAAGATACCTATTTACTAGACTGATTTTCATACGTCAAATAAATGTATTCGCAAATGATCTGTAACAAACCTGTTTCCGGTCACGTTCGTCCACTCCCGTAAATACGCTCCTGCCTCCATTACAAACAAGCGCTATATCAAATGTGCAGGTTTGTTCGCGATTAAGGCAAGAATCTTCAAAGCTGCGAGGCACAAAGTGACGAGGAAGCCGTCACTGTACCCTGACCAGATGGTCGCATAACAGTGGGGATTTTGACAGTGGTCGGATCTGGCACGGATACAACGTACTACGTGCAGACATCTGCTTATCAGCATTCCCCTGCGCGCGCCGCCGGTTCTCAGAACTGTCGTCACATTTCTGAGCACGTAGTGAATCGATTCATGATTCGGCCTCGCCATTCAATTACATTTAAATTTAAATACAACATAAATATATTTATCTATACAGAGACACATTTTATGTGCACACGTAGTCAATCAGATATGTCAGACAGACGCACAGTTGAAAAAGAAAAAAAATTGTTCTACTACTACAGTCTTGCCAACAAAATACAATTTTTAACTCACTTCTACAAATAGTTTTACTGATTACTATGCTATGTGGGCTGCCAGAACTTGCTCACTTACTGGGCTTTGAACAACGTACATTTACTGTTACATATTTTTACTTCCATGTTCCGTAAGGAAATGGAAGTATGGTGATGGCGAAAAAATCGTGTTCGAGATAAGCGCTGACTCTTATTGTACTACCCTCAAAATTTAAGAAAAGTCATTTTCCGAAAAGTGTCTGTGTGTAGAATTTTCTCTATGGCGGACGATAACTGACGCAAATTCAAACAGAAAAATAATTTTTTGCATGTGTGGCTGAGTTGTAGAGGACTCAAGGCCTACTGATTTTGGTGAAGATCGGTTAAGGAAGAGGAGTAGTTTACCTGCAATGTTTTACGTTTTAACAAGAGTAGAGTAGTTAATTTTGATAAATAAAGTATCCTCAAAAGAAGGTCATAATAATCCACTGTAAAAAGGTAGATGAAATATTTATAAATGAAAAGGGTAGTTAAAAGGGGGGGGGTAATTTTTTCACGTATGGTATTGATTTAATGAGTTTGACGAAATTAAATAAAAATGCATTTAATTTTTTCAAACAACGGTAATTGTTAAAAACAAAATAATTTTGTTGCCAGGCAATAAAATTATAATATTTTTTAATTTAAATCATCTATGCGTGAAGATCATCAACCGCGGCCTAGCAGGTCACAAAATAATTTGTGGCCATATAATTACATAAATATGTAATTAATGCGTGATTATCTGCTTAGTTTATTTTCTTTATAAGAATAAAGTACCTAATTTTTATGGATAAACTGACTCGAAAATAACATTATATTAAACGACTACCACATAATAAGTTTAAGAGTGGGGGATATTTTTTTTAGAAAGTATCGAATTTAATTCAAGTAAACGATTTTAAATATAAATCTTAGAACATGGACGTCATGTGTGGTTCTCCATACCGATTTTTAGAAATTCCTACATTATTTTTCAATTACAGGAAAACCTACAACTATTCCGATTGCTCTACTATTTCTTTAGTAATATAACAATTTAGAGCACACGATCATACAATACACAATAAAAATCCGAACAATTTGGATTTGGATTACAAGTACTTTTAGTCTAACACCTTGCTGGATTTTTACAATTTTTTTTTCAAAATTTTGATCTCTTTTTCAGGTCCCGTGATCCCAAAATTTTGAAATTTCCAAAACTTAACACTGCATTGAGATTTTAATTAAAATTCTCTTTAATTTGGTACCTCACAATAATTTTTGCGAATTCATAAAAATTTGTATCCTTTTTTGGCCTCTGACGACCATAAATTTTAATAATTTTCAAAAATCAACACTATATTCAGACTGTAATTTGAATTTACTTTAATTTGATACACCATATGCGTTCTGTGGATTTTTCTCAATTTCGACCTCTTCAGATTTTTGTCGCCGCCCCTCTATTTATGGAGTGATCAATCTAAAAAACAACAGGTTTCTGTAGGGTAAAAGTGTGGATACGCACGTCCAATTTTATAATAGTCGGTTGACGCGTTCATAAGTTCGCATATCGTGAGACATACTCCAAACACACAGGCAGACAGACAAATGCCAAAGGGTCGAGTTAAAACTGAGAAGTCGCTTCTTCAAATGGTGTCACCTGTAAAACCCTGGCAGGACTATATACGGTAGTATATACCAAATTCAAAACGGGTTACGGACGAGGTGTAATGTTTTAAAGAAAGATCTTCAGAAGGATCTAGAAGCAACGTATGAGAACGGTCTGTGGCAAAGCTGTTTCAATCACGAACTCTACGAAATGTAAGGATAATTCAAACTGGCACGGGAACACTTCACGGGCTGATCCGGGCCATTAATATTAAAAACGTTCTTATAACATACGTCCGAAAACGCTTAGTTTTTAAGTTAAGGCCGATGAAATATTTGGCTTTGATTTTTCCTCTAAAAGTAAAATGAAGACACACTGGAATTCTTGGAACTAAACTTAAGGGGGTAAGTTTTATGGTAACATGGCTTTTGACCTGAAAAATCGAATAAAGCAGGGCCTAGAAATGCGTGTCTAGTAATTAAAAAAATATTGTAAAACAAAAAACTGGCGTCGCACAACGTAAGTTTTTTGGTCTGACGTACAATACTACTACTACTAGCCCACGGCGCTACAGCTGATGAAGAGCCCTGTCCTCCAGAACCAAGGCAGCCTTTCTGTATCCGTAACAAATTTTGTTTTACAGGATAAGGTTGTTAGCCTTACACCAAACCCTCTACTAGGAGGACCAGGAACTTTCATTTCGGGCTATTCTTCCCCTAGAGAGATGCCTTCACCACGGCTCCCAAGCGCTCTCTGCCCGGTCACAGTAGGCTAACTAACTCAGCCCATGTGTGCAGCCGTTGGCCTAATGTAGGCTCCTCCGCCTCCACACTAGATGCACACCCTGCTGCCGATGTACACCATCCTGCCAGGCCAGGATCCAGGTTACCCCCAGACTGCCCTGGCAGGACCCCCTTCTCTCTTCTGCTTGCCGATCCATTTCGCCGAAGGGATTGGTTGGTTGCTCGGTGTAACAGGACCTACCGCCTTGGAGGTGAGAGTGGAGTTGGGGTGGATAGGCTCTTCATTGAAAAGCATGTAATCGCAACCACCCCCTGACGTGCAATAGCCTTGTTAAATAATTAATTAAATCATAAAAATTTTTAAAGAACACGTATAGAAATTTGTTCAATTTGTTTTTTGTTTTATGTATTTTAAGAATAATACTTAAATTCTTTTTAACTAAGATTATCATTTTATAATGTAATTTTATATTCTATTTTGTTTGTATTTTTCTACCAAATTTTAGTCTGTTTTGTTTTTAGTAAAAGTCGAATTTCTCTGACTCGTATTTTTTCTCTACTCACTTTACTTACAGTTTTTTCAAAATTAAATTTTTTACACGTTTCCTTTAAAAACTGGGTGGAACATTTCAACAGAGAGGATGACTGCCGCATCCCCCAACAACTACTAAACCACATTACATTAACCTCTCAGTACATCCACATTCCCTTACCTTAACCACATCCCCCTTCCAGCCTTAACCACAGTACTGTGGTCACTAACGTATACCACATCACGTTAGTATACTCGATTTTCACTGATGATGCCAGTCGATGGCACTGCCGAAACGTCTGGTTTTCAGAAAATATTGGACCACGGCCAAACAGCCCGGGAAGGAATTTTAACAACATTAACTTCCGGCCGTGTAGGCACATTAGAATTACCTTGTGTTCTGAACAAGTTTTCTGCATTTTCTGCAATTTGTGCACGCTCATTGCCATTGTAATCTGGAATATACTAAACAGACTATAACAAAGTTGTGTGTGAAATTAGTATGCTTAGATTCCTACAGAATTACCTCATTAACAGGACCAGAATCGGAGGAAATGTAGCAAATTCAGTAGAAATTTATTAAAATTATCTATCTGGAAAATTACTTTAATGTATCTGGAAATGGATCATCTTAAAACTATCCAATCCGCACTTCAAGAATGACCTAAAATCTCTTCAACTGTTGAATACATCTACTCATCAAAAACTCTTCCAAAACAAAAGGTAATTCGTTTTGGCTTTATCAAGAATGTTCTCTACTCAACTGTGTTCCAAGGGATATTGTAAGCCTAGGTCCTAACTACTGAATTATAAACCGAAGGGACAGAGAGGTGTGGGACGTCCGAAGAAGCGTTGGAGTGACCAGCTCTAGACTCATTGCTTGGGCTCGGTACACACCGACGTTCAGAGTCTTTGTAGATGTCCATATTTCACTCCACTATATCACTACAGGAAGCACTGGAATATGTCCGCAAAGTATTACACTAAGCGGACTTGCACTAAATGTCCGCAAAGTATTACACTAAGCGGACTTGCACTAAATGAGGAATTTGAAGACCAGTTTTGAGACCGAAACAGGAAAATTCATCTAGTCGCTGATCGGCGAAACACCCTACCGCAAGTCGATAACATTCCATTCGCACTCTCAGAATAAGTGAAGGCCTGTTAATAATTTCAGTCTAGCTCTCTGGTTGTGTCACTGACTCCCCACAGACAAACACACAAACAAATCGATCCATCTTAAAACAAACGTGCGACACAACAAATTTACCACCACTTTAGTCAGCATTTGCATATCAATGCCAAAGCTGTGACTATAACAGACGCTTACAATGCATTCACCTACACATACGGTACCATAAATATTCACGTATTGAAACTTCACACACACACACGCGCGCGCACACACCGACTTGCCACTAAGGTCAATGTTTTGACATTATCACGACTCAGCCAGTCAGACATTGTTATTCTAGAGGTATCTGATTTTTTTTTCAACTTTATCACTGTTCTTAGTCGCTGCGTAACGACGCCTTTCGATGTCGCCACCATTTTCAATTCCCACTTAATAGAGTTCCTTGCAAGCAGTCCGACACGTAAGTAAGGTAATGTGGCCAGCAACCCCTTATTAACCCGCTATATTAACAACCGTTTGTACAGACTGAGTCGTTACGTTTTCAAAGAAACGGCAAGTTACATCAGTCTTGACAAATTTTTCAGAATTACGTATTTTCTCCATTAATGAATCAGGATGTTTTTACAGTTCTTAAACTCTTTCATATTAAAAATTGTAATAGAAAGACTATAAATTTAAAGATAAAATCAGTAGAAGATTAAATATGATCTTTGTAAAAAGCTCAGTGTTCCTGTCAACATTAACTGTCTGACAGTAGTAGTACTCCTCGCATTTTGGGTAAGGTAGACAGACGACACAGACAGACGATATACAGGGATTAAACAATATATATAGGTATATAGTTGTCATCAGTTCAAATTTTTGGATAAGTCTGAAAGATTATTGGATAAATAATACAACTTACAGCAAATAACGAAAAACAGAAATTACACTGTTGCACACCACTTTAGAAAAATTACCGATTAATGCTATCGACTTTCACAGCTCATCATGAAACCGGGAATATCTGAATATCATATTTCCGATCTAATGATGAGCTGTGAAGCTTGAAAGCGTTAATCGGGAATTTTTTCTATAGTGGTGTGCAACAGTGTAATTTCTGTTTGTAATTATAACGACTAACACAACTTGATTAATTAAAAAAAAAGTGACGAAAGGCTTAGCGATGATCGGTTAATAAGTATACACATTTTTAACATTATTATTTTTACACTTGTTCGACAATATGTGTTGTCATGATCAGGATTTACAGGATCATCAGGACAATAGAGAAATACTCAAATAGGCCTACATATACAGATCAATTAATTAAGCGAATGTGTTCTCAAATAATGTCACACTTAAATAGATTGACATAATTATAGTATTCCGAAAACATTATTAATACAATATCACAAATTAATCGCTTAATTATAATGATAAATAGAGATTGCTTAGTCGTAATTATAGATTCAGTTGTAATCGAATGTATATTGGATTTGGTGCGGATAGCTGTACATGTATAAAAATATGTAAAAATGTTTTCGGAATATTATAATTATGTTTACCTATAATAGCATGTGAGAATAGTAAATGTTTTACTGACGTAACACACTGTCTCACCGACACACACACACACACACACACACACAAAATAAGTTCAACAAACCGGATAACCCAGAAAGTACTAAAAAAAGTTTCTTTTTTTGGCTAAGATCTATCCAGACATCGTTTCATTTCTTATGTTAACTGGTGAATACCTTTTCGACACTTACTGTGGTTTAATAAAAGACATGCAAAATAAGATCTAAGATACGCTCGAGGATCAGCCCTATGGATCATTTGAAATTCCCGTACACAAGGAGGCAGGTATCCCAATGTGTACTGTACTATCTGTTAAGTTTTCAACAGCAATGTAAAAATTTGACCTAATATTAACATTTCTTGCCAAACAATCTATACCGCCCGAAACTGACCTAAAGAATTCAATGCCACACACGCTTACGGTGCTTCTTCTTCTGCTGCTTCTAAACGAGGACCGGATGTGATTGACAAGGTCGCGGCGCGTGTATAGGCATTGACTTCCGACTGCCAACAAACAGAACACGTACGCTACCAACCAGCCAATCACCGAGTCACTTAGCGTTGCCAAAACGCTACAGACTATACTAAATCTCAAGGATGTTACACGCTTCTCGTACCCTGAATATAAATGTATTCAGTTATAGAACTAGATCTACTAGTTCGGCAATGGAACTACACAAGGTTAAAGAAGTACAAGGGTTACGTATTAAATAACGAAATATAATCTGTTTATGCTGCACTTCACACATTATATCTAAAAGTGAAACTTATGTACAAAGATTGTATATTTTTTAAATATAAATTGTATACATACATACGTATTATAATTGGAATTGGATTAGCCATAAATTCAAGACATAAAATACAGTATAATCATAAAAAATAACTCTTCCACAAATGCATTACAACTGAAACATTTATCATCAAATGAATATTTGAAAGAAGTGTAATAAGAGGTGTAGGCCAGCTTGGATCGAAGATAATATCAGAAGGAGAACACAAATAAATCAAAGTGTATATGAAAAAATAGGAAGAGAGAAGATATTGTAATGATTATTAAGTCGCAGAGAATAAGATGGTTTGGTTATATAAATAGCTAAGACGACATGTGAGTGCCTGAAAGGATAACGAAATGGAAACCACAAGGCACGGAGATCCAGAAGAAGACCGAAGAAAAGACGGGAGGCATGGTTGACAGAGGACTTTACGGTTTGTAGGAGTAACGGGGTGCAGGGAGAGGATGAACGATAAGAAGAGGAAGAAGAAGTGGAGAGGGCTGTTTGACGAGGCTGCGAAACACAGAAACTGGTTAAAGAAAGGACAGAGTAATAGTTAAGTGACTCCGCGGTTTACTACTACTACTACTACCGGTACTATTCATCATTACGCGTATATAAACAAATTGTATAGGTACACTTTGAATGTTTTGACGTGAATAGAACAGTTTTATGACTATCTGAAGTCTTCTTCTTCCCTTCAAGGATTAGGTTATATAAACCTGTTCCGGCACCCATCTCATCCTCGGACGACCCACGTCTCTTCTACCACTGGCTTTATAGTTCAGTGCCGCTTTCGGCAATCGAAATAATTTCATTTATGTCCTCTACTTCGAGTTCTGCTCTGATATCCTCATTCCTTAGTCTATCTTGCAATGTATAATTTTAAGTATTTCGGAGAAACTGCATTTCACCAATCTGAATTTTGCCGCATTCCTTTTTTGTCATGACCTACGCCCCACTCGCATTTGTCAATGTGGGTATTGCAATTGTCTTATAAATTTTAATCCTTGTGCTGTGTCTTGTTGTATTTCGAAGATTTCTATGAATCGTACCACAAATATTCCTAAATTTATTTATATTCTCTTTTATATCATATTCAGATTCATAGTCGACTGCACAGCTAAGATAAAACGGCTCACTTGTTCTAAAGTGCTGTTGTTTATAACTATCTTAGTCCTTACTGGGTACTTTACCTTTAAAGGCCATTGTTAACTATCTGAAGTTAAATACAAATTATTCGAAGTAAATATAAAAATATAAAAAAAGAAACATATCTACAGTAAAAAAATGCATGTGTCTGGTGATTTCTTTATTACGGACAAAGTACGTTTTTTGTGCTTATAGCATCGGAAGTTAGATGGCGTTTTACACTGCTGTTGTAAGAAAAGCTATTTCATATTCAACGGAGGTATTAATTACACGTTTTCCTGACTTTGTTTACTAACAACGTTCTCTTGAACATTATCCTTTAGTGTTTATTAATAAAAATAAGTATTCGTGAATACATACAGCTTCAATAATACAGCGTTCTTTCGCCATGTGGACAACGTTTTGACAGTTTGACGTGATACGAGGGCGTAATTTACAGACTCCAGGAAGACGTTGTCTCAGACTGATCGGTAGACTTCTGCGCTCTCTCTTCGAAGAGACGAATATTCACCGAGGCGGCCTACCGGACCGCCGGTATTTGCAAACGACGCGTTCCGACGTCTTTGGGTGCAGACACAGATTATCCAGCACCAACTCGATGCATATGTTGAGTGGGTCGATACATGGAAGTGTTCCATTAATTCTCCCGATATTTTATCGTGTAAACAAAAGCGCAAGGGGTGCGGAATAGCCTATGTCAGCGATCGCGGAACTATTACAAAGCCTTCGAGAGGACACAACGAGTGCTCTAGTATCTAGTACGATCGTCGTCGTCGTCATCCTTCTTTACGACTTAGGCCTGTTCCAGTCCCAATGGAAGTCATCCTACCATCGCTTACGGCCTTTTCCTACACTTCTCTTTCCCCCTGGATGATAGTCAAGAGCTCTTCTTGAAAATCTAGCTGGATCCATTCTCTCTGCGTGTGACCGTCACTCCGTTTTGTACCACCAGCTCCATTCTAATATGATCATTTCTGATAAGATCTCTCCTGGTACAACCCCTTACAGCCCTAAAGAATCTTATTTCCGCTCCTTGTATTCTAGATATATCTTTGGCCTTTCTAATCCAAGTCTCACTACCATACAGTAGTTGAGGTATGGCAATTACATTATATTTCAATTGCGTCTCTTTTCTCGTTTTCTTCTGTAAATGTTTAATGATACAGCCACAAAGCGACTGGAAGAGGCTTGTTCTGCTTTCAACCTCCTTATCATCTCGGTATGTGATACTGCACCTACCTGAAATCTAGCATCTGTTCTATTGGCGAGTCCTGTATGATAATCTTTGTTCTAATATGATTTGTTCCAGAAAAAGCTATAACTTTTCTTTGGGATAAGGAAATGGTTTGATTGTAATCTGTTAAAATGTTAGTAAGAACGGGATACTATGGGTGGTTTTCTCCTCAATATTCAGAGACAATTACACCACTATTCCGTGCTGAAATTCCACAAGATTGGCTCAGTGCCTTTTAATGTGACCGAGACTTCCCAAGAAAAGACATGAATGGAGATGAGTCGTGACTTTATGGCTATGATCCTGAAACAAAAGCCAGACTCCCCAGTATGGAAGAAAATTATGAATACGACAGACACAGACACCACGCGTTTACGCTGCAGCGTCTCACAATTGATTGAACAGTCCGATACAGTAGTGAACGTTCACGCATGCGCCAAAAGGTCCCGTCTGATGGCTACCGAATTACAAAGCAGTTGCACAACCGGTTTCCGAAATATTAAAAATGTTCGGATACTTTTCGGTCAGATATGGTAATCCAATTTCGTCTTCAATATTAGCGAACACACTTAGCGATTAACTGTAAAATTCTTATATATATATTCTTAGTAATCTAGACGCTATGTGGCAATTCTTACCTAATCTAAGCTGGCATGGTACATTTTGGCTTTCATTTCAGCATGCATACCTGCAACACATTTAATGTGAATTAGTATTTACAACGACCAATACTTTTTATAAATAGCAGTAAGTCTAAAAACATGAACATTTTGTCAAATATTTGCCGATAGATCCTTATATTTTGACTTAACATAATAACTTTCTCTTGGAGTTGTCATTCTTTCGACTGGACTGTACCCTCTCCGCATATACCCGTGGTGCGTGTGTTACGGAGTCTCTCACAGGTATATATGGGACGTACAGTTCAACGCCGGAATCCGAACGGCATAGTTGGGGAGGGCTTATACTCGGCGGATACCTTTCACTGGTTTACCACTGCCTTGCGAGGGGGAACGGTCGTATCAAAATCAGGGCTCAGGCGGGAAACATAATAACTATGTGACATAAAATAACATAATAACCACTGTTATAACATATAAAACATATATACGAGGGCTACTTGCAAAATTCGCGGCCTACCATATAAACGAATGTGTGGCGTTTCTGTTTTTTTACCGCATCGTGGCGCCACGTTCGCCCCCACGAACAGCTGTGAAGCGTCAAGTCGTGTCAAGTCATTGTTGGGGAGAAACAGCTGTATAAATAAGGTTATCTCACAGCAACGCTGAAAATGGAGAAAACTGAACATCAAATTGTTTGTTAAGTAAGGTTTAACCCCAACAGAAATTTGTAATGAGATGAAGAATGTGTTGGACTTTCATTTACTACAGTGAGAAAATGGGCTACTGAATTTAACGTGGTCGTGGAAGTTTGGAAGATGACCCGCGTACTGGGCGTCCGAAAAGTGCCATTACACCAGAAATCTTCAATAAAGTGCACTATATTGTTTTGGAAGATCGCCGTTTGAAGGTGTCTGAAATTGTTAAGCCTGTGGGCATCTCAAATGAAAGGGCACATCACATTGTTACTGAGGAATTAGGTATGAAAAAGCTGTATGCAAGATGGGTGCCGCGTTTGTCGATAAGTGACCGAAAACGCATGCGAATGCAAGCTTCTTAGGAATATTTGGGCCGTTTTAAGAAAAATCCGAAATTTAATGAAGAAAGTTGTGTTAGTGGTTATAATCACAAACAAAATTATTACTGTTGCACACCACTATAGAAAAATTATTCCGATTTGCGCTTTCAAGCTTCTCAGCTCATCGTCACATCGGAATTCTTAATAAATAAAAATCCGAAAGATTTTATCTGTAGATTTTTAACAATCTAGAAAAAAAAACAGTCGAAACAATGGATGCATAGTAATTCGCCGTCTCCAAAAAACGGTAAAATCAATTTTGTCGGCTGGAAAGTGTATGGATTAATGTTTCTGGGATGCTAAGGGGATATTGTTACTAGATTGCCTTGAAAAGGGTCAAACAATAAATGGAGAGTATTACGCTATACGAGGGCCAATTAAATGTAAACATTTGAGAAAAAAGACCAGGTTTAGCAAAGAAGAAGATCATGTTCCATTAGGATAATGCACGCCCTCACATATGCGTTGTGTCCATGGCAAAAATCGCCAAGTTGAAGTACGATCTGTTGCACCAACCGCCTAATTCGCCTGATTTAGCGCCATCTGATTTTCATCTATTTCCAAACCTCAAAACATTTTCGGGGGGAAGCGATTTTCCTCAGATGACGAGCTGAAAGCGGCTGTAAACGGTTATTTTGAGGACCTAGAAGAATCTGACTTCTTCAACGGGTTAAATGACGGGGTAATGACTTGACTGACGCTTCACTGCTGTTCGCGGGGCGAACGTGGCGCCACGATGCGATAAAAAAAAAAAACAGAAACGCCACAAATTCGTTTCTATGGTAGGCCGCGAACTTTTCAAATCACCCTCCTACTGTTACAATAGGCTAGTAACAAATATTATAATATGTTCTTCGTAAGTAAACGACGATGTTTCGTGCAGGATTTGTATGCTGTATATATGTTCTCAGTACTTACTTACTTACAGTACTTATATATGGGCAGTAATAATTACGACTTTAAGTAGGTTTTGCGAATGTTTTGTCGTTGTATTTCAGAGTGACGCACGTTTCACAGAATAAAGCTGCGTCAACTGAGGTTTCTATATGAATTAACGAATAATCAATTTTGTTTCGATTAGAGTAAACTGGTATGCGCTCCCTGAGCAGCAAAACTCGCTCACTATTTTAACGAAGTGCACTTATTATTATATAAATTTCGATATTAGTTAATCTTTCCTAGTTTTAGGTCTTACTCTCACCGTCTACTATAAGATACTCAGTTTTTGAGGTATTTATTTCGAGAACCCATTTCGCATATTCTTCTGCTAGTTTCCTAAGCATATAACTTATATCAATTTCGTCCTCTGCTATTACAGCCTGATCGTCTGCAAAGTGTATTGTAAACATCTTGTCACTTCCAACTGGTACACCCCCGTCCGGCTGTATATTAAAAACTTCAAGTATTTGGGTGTAACAATGACATCGGATGGTGACAGCAACCAAGAAAAAAAAGTAAGATTAGGACAAGCTAAGACAGCAACAAAACAATTAAACAGTCTGCTTTGGAGTCCACAAATAACAAAAAACAATAAAATCAGAATATATAAAACTATAGTTGAAAGTACAGGCCTATATGGAGCAGAACTGTGGGAAATTAATAAAAGAAATACATCCATAATAAGAGCTATGGATATGCATTACTGGCGGAGGTGCTGTAACTAACAAGACTAGATAGAGTAAGAAATGTAGAGATAAGACAAGCGATGGGAATCGACCTTGACATTATAGAAACAATAGAAGCAAGAAGACTGAAGTGGTTTGGACACCTAAAAAGAATGTCGGATGAGAGATGGCCAAGGGAGGTATGGGAATGGACTCCACCCTCTAGAAGAAAAAAGGAAGACATAAACATTCATGGAAAATGGACGTCGAAGACGCAATGAATGCAAGAGGACTTACAGAACAGGACTGTTTAGACCGGCGCCAGTGGAAGCCAGGATGCGAGAGGCGGCGCCAGCCGTATTTAAATCGCATAAAAAAAGATAATCTTTCAATTATGGAAAAAATTACAAAATCCCTATTATTCTAATATTTCTTTAGTAATATAACAATTGTAGAGCCGACAATAATACGATAAACAACAAAAAACCGAAAGATCTGGACTTGGGTTACAATTCCATTTAGTCTGACGCCTTGCTGGATTTTCACAATTCTTGGTAAACATTTTGATCTGTTTTTGTTTTTTTGGGGGGGGGGCCTGGTGTAAAAAATTTTAATATTTCACAAAACAGTACACAGATTATGAATGTGTTTTGGTCAGAGGAATGCTTACGTCAGGCACATTAAGTATGCAAGCGTGACGAACAAATGCAAGGCGAGGGACAGAACCAGTTCATAGCATAAAAACTCAACTAAGTAAGATTTCAAGAAAATCGAATTTTGACATCAGCCGTAGCGCGACATACATTTAGTTTACTGCCAAGAAATTCTGATACTGTGGAGGGTCAGAAACACGTTTCAAATAAATGTCCCTGTCGGACTTCCTCGGTCAGAGACGGATCAACATGGAAGTCGTATTAACAGTTATTTCGCTACAAAATCTATACGTGTTCTGGAAAGTCTAGCGTCAGTCCTTTCTAGATCAGATGACGTGTAGAAACCCACAAGCTGTTGGTTCGGTGAGGCAGCGTATATTGCAATCAAAAGTGAATAGCACAGTTCCTCTTCTGGTAGTAAACATGTCAGACTTTAAAGCGTTCCTGATATGCTGGAATGTTATTTCTGATGTGTGTCTCTCATTGAACTGAACTACGACTAATCAAGTCTGATGACGAAACGGGATACTCTACGTTTAGGTGAGTAGTTACTAGAAAAACGTGAAACAGCGATCTTTGTGAATTCGAAAAACCAATTAGATTGGTCACACTATCGACTTCATTTGTAGTCTGCGATAGTACTCCTAATGTTTAACTAACAGTCAGATTTTAGTTAAAATTCTCTTTAATTTGACACAGTACGTGAATTTTTGCGATTTTGTCACAATTGTCAACCACTTTTGTGGAGTCCGACGTCCACAAAGTTTGGAATTTAAAAAAATAAATACTAAATTCAGATTGTAGTTAAAAGTCTTTGTTATGAAGCGGCCCGTGGGACCAAAAATGTGTTGAATTCCGATCCGAATGGACCAAAATGTGTTGATGTCGGCACGTGTGTACTAAGAATTGTCTATCAGGAAGAATGATGTTTGGGGTGCTATTGCCAGGATGCAGAATGATAACGATAGTGGACTGTATTAATACATTTATTAGGTTTCTGTTTTACACTTAAATCATAGTGTTGAGATTGGCTAAGTCTGAAAGATTTTAATTTTGAAGAAACCGATTCGTAAATGAAGCTACATTTTAGATGAGGCGCAAATGTGTGCCACTCACTTACATTGAGAAACGTTGAGGCCTAAGGCCTAAATAATTGTCGCGACAACAAGAAAGTGAAAAAGACAGAACAGGCAGCAAACGTAATGACGTCCGCTGCCAGCCAAGGCTCGTAGAACTGTGTCGTTGTAAAAACATGATAAGCACGATTTGAAAGCGTACAGATTAGCCAACCTATGAATGCGAAAATTACCATATTACTGTCCATAACTGCCCGCAAAAAATCAAAAGATTTTTTAATACATTTTAATAACTTATTGTAGAAAAATACAGAGTTCTTAATAATAAAGGTCAATCTCAGTAAGTTGTATTGAACCTTGAGTTTGAAATCTTAGATAACAGTTATGGCATTAACTGCTTAGCGATAAGCTTGAGTGATGATAAGAGTTGAGCAGGCCAAGGTCGGCGTGCAACTTGATTTGTGCATGAGTATAAATGCAAAAGTTAGCAATGTATTGCCAATATATATTGTATGTATACAATATTAAACGATATAAGACATGAAAATACATAATTTGACAATGTTTAATGATGAATAATCGGTGACTCATCACATGATGGGCCCGATCAATTGTAACATTTATGCAAGTCATAGTGGTTAGCTTGAACCAGTTAAGGTCAGTAGACCTATACAAAGTATTGAATCTAAAGTGAACGGACAAAGTATTATAAGATTATACATGTAAAGACATAAATTTAGCATGACGCCATATAGTTTGAACGAGGCATGCTATACCTGAAGTTTCAGAAATTTACAATAAATTATTATGTGAAAACAAGCTATACATAGTTGAATGATTGCAAGCACAAAGTGTAATGACATGTATGTCATGATTAAAGCATGGATAATAATTGTGCAATGCGTGATCACAAAATACAAAATGCAATATAAAATACAATATAAAAATAAAAATATAGGCGTGGCGTGTTGTTATAGACAGTAGATGCGAAAAAACAACAATGTGTTTTACATAAATACAAGTTATACATAATAGATACAATAGAAATCGGTTTAGATAATTACAAATATATGAATACAAGGCACAATAGCATAAGTGACAAGTACAACAATGTGGTTATACAAATGTAATACATGTGTTGAACAATTGCGAGAAATACATTCATAGAGTAATAAATATCACACATATTGACAAATGTGCAAGAAAATGCATACATGGTTTGCATAACTGCAGACCATGCGAATATTATGTAACAAATGTTTATATAAAAACAATACCACCAATGACATGACACATAACCCAATACCAATATCAAAATGTAAATGTGTAGGACATAGTATGCCTCACAAATTATTAACATATAAATACAAAAATAGCAAGGTATACCACCATGAAAATATGATAAGTATAGATATAATAGCACAGTGCATGGTTGTAAAATTACAAGTCACATGCAAATTTAGTATAAAAACACGCAATGATGCAAGTTAACATGAAAATGTTGTGATGATACATATCACAATTAAGTTGACCAAATTGTCAGACAATAAGGTAATGAAAGCCAGTGGCCAAGTGAAATAGCATTGTGCTAAATAATTATAGTAACCTTGTGTCTAAGCCTCGTCCCGCGCTGGCAACAAACATAGCTTATGAACTGGTCTCCGTAAAATACCAGTAGGCGTGCGAATGTCTACTACTCTAATTAAGTTGTCTGGGCCGGGAAATGTGGCGGTAATTACATCAAATTTCCACGCTAATGGAGGTAAGTTATCCTCAATCAGTAGTAAAACCAAGTCACCAATGGAAACGTTATCCTTGGCGAATTTCCATTTGTGACGTTGTTGTAATTGATGTAAGTAGTCGCGAGACCAAGCCTTCCAAATGACTTGGAAAAACTTCTGGAGAAGTTGCCAACGTCCAAGACGAGAGATAGAACGTGAGATAAGTCTGGATCAGGTATCGCCGTTAATGGTGCGCAAATCAAAAAATGGCCAGGTGTAAGTGGCACCGGATCATTTACATCCGATCAAATGGCAAATAATGGACGTGAGTTTAGACATGCCTCTATCTGAGACAAAACTGTCGTAAACTCCTCGAAGGTGAGTATAGACTTGCCTACCACGCGGCGCAAACGATACTTTAAACTCTTTATACCGCTCTCCCAAAGACCACCAAAATGAGGTGATGAGGGCGGAATAAATGACCATGAAATACCCTGAGAGGTCGTAAAGGATTTGATTGATGAGGTGGCATCCTTATTATGCCAAAGATTGTAAAGGTCATGTAAAACATTGCGGGCCTTCCTAAAGTTCGTGCCATTATCAGAATATAACTGGCTGGGTATGCCCCTACGGGACATAAAACGACGTAAGGCAGCTATAAACGCGTTGGCTGTAAGGTCGGAAACCAATTCCAAACGAATGGCCCTGGTTGCTAAGCAAATGAACAAAGACACGTACGATTTTGACAGAGTCCTAGATTTCTGCCCGCCATGACGAATCATGAAGGGACCACCATAATCAACTGCGCAGAATAGAAACGGCCGCGAAGGAGTGACTCTAGGAGATGGTAAAATACCAAGCCTCTGAACCTGTTGTTTGGCACTAAACCTGAGGCACTTGACGCATCTACGAATGATGGAGCGAATGACTATCTTGGCGTTAATAATCCACCAAAGTTGACGAAGTGAGTGATGCACGAGTTGAGCACCAGCGTGGAGTAGGCGAATGTGTTCGCGTTCAATAATAAGGCGAGTAATATGAGCCGATGGATGCAAGACAATAGGATGCTTATTGTCATAAGGTAGTTGCGACTGCTGTAAGCGCCCGCCGACACGTATCACGCCAGACTCATCAAGAAACGGGTCCAGAGAAGACAACTTACTCCTAATAGAGACAGAAGACCCATTACGAAGACAATTAATCTCAGCAGCGAAGTGGATCGACTGAGATTGTTTTATGAAAAAATTAAGAGTAGAATGAATTTCAACGGGGGTAAGTGCGCCCGATATTTTCTCAGCACTGGAGAGTCTAATATTTTTGATGAATCGAAAGCAGTAAGCGTATACGCGAGTCAGACGGTGCAACGAAGAAAAGTCCTTAGAAAGATCAATAGCCAGGGTAGACATTAGAGAAAGTTTGGGGGTTTGTTTTTCCTCCGCAGTGAATTCAGAAGAGACAGATTAGAAGGTAAAAAGGGTGGAAAAAGATTGGACTCGGAAGATTGAGACAAACAGGCGGGACCGTGCCACCAAAGCGAACAATCGCGCAAAACGTCGGGGTGACATCCCCTAGAAATAATATCAGCAGGATTATGTCGAGAATTGATGTGATGCCATGTGTAGGCTTCCGTAAGACGCTGAATCTCGGCAACACGATTAGCGACGTAGGTTTTCCACCTCGAAGACTGGGTATGAATCCAGTAAAGGGACACCATAGAGTCAGAATACAGATGAACACTATTAATAAAGGAATGAAGAGCAGGGACGACCTTGAATACGAGTCGCGATAATAACAAACAAGCGCAGAGTTCAATGCGAGGTGAACTGTCGTAGTTGTTCACCAACTACACCTGTCGTAGGGGGGCCACGCGAGATTTAGAACACAGAAGGTGACAAGAGGCCGATGAATCTTGATAAATGACTCTAATGTAAACACAACACCCATATCCCCTTTCAGAAGCATCCGAAAACCCATGTAAATCAACTATCTTTGCTTTAGACTTGCAGCGAGTAGAACGTGGGACAATAATTTTACTGATCAGACATAATTTATCGCATAATGAATGCCAATGCAAGCGTGATTGCCCGGAGATTGGCTCATCCCAACCAAGATTGCACAGCCAGAGTTGCTGCATAAACTGTTTGTACAGGAAAATAATGGGACCGACGAGTCCGAGTGGATCGTATATGCCTGCGATAATCGATAGGATTTTCCTGTTGGAGATGCTTGATTCAACGGGGAATGATTTGATGTCAAACAAAAATGAATCGGTAGTGTTATTCCAGAGAATACCCAAGGTACGCACATTACCCTGTTTGTTTAAAGGGAGTGATAAATTGTCATGATCTGCGACCACATTGGGTTCATTTGATGCCCATTTATGCAGCGTGAGACCGTATTGACTCAACAACGTACCTAAGTCAGATTTCAACTTGGTCAGATCAGAAATGGTGTCTGCACCGGTTAGCAAATCGTCGACATAGAAATCATTGGTTATAGCTGACGCTGCGTCAGGAAAAGAAGCTTCATGATCATTACCAATCTGATTAAGACAGCGAGTAGCCAAAAACGAAGCACTAGCAGTGCCGTATGTTACAGTTCGCAATACAAAGTGTTTAAACTGTTCGAGGGGAGAGTCACGCCACAGAATACGTTGACAATGACAATCCTTCTCAGCTACCAGAATTT
Organism: Magicicada septendecula; assembly: GCA_034769895.1. Taxonomy (NCBI): domain Eukaryota; kingdom Metazoa; phylum Arthropoda; class Insecta; order Hemiptera; family Cicadidae; genus Magicicada; species Magicicada septendecula. Next base: position 114,124,098 of record CM068373.1, read on the forward strand.
GTCGTTACATCTTCTCGATGTCGGCGATGAGAACATAGTTATGCATACGAAATCGCAAAAGAATAGAAAAAAGGTCTTGTTGGACGTTAGGACCTACCAACAAAATGTCACTGAGAGAAAGGCCATTGGTAGTTTTGGACGAACCGTCAAAAACGACGCGAAGTTTTGTCGTAGAACTAGAATGTTTAAAGACGGCATGGTGTGGCAGATAGTAGGTATTTGAAACCCCGGAATTGACAGAGCAATCGTCGACAAGCGTCATGTGGCCAAGATCCTTATACTCCTGAATAAAGTTTGCGTATTCGCGCGCAAGCTTAGAATCACGCATGAACCGTCGTTCTAAACTCAAGAATCTTGCTTCAGCGCTAGCATAGGACTCACCCAACTGGGGATGTCAGACTTAAATGGTAGCGAAACAACGAACCTACCCTCTTGATTGCGAAGAGTAGACTTAACGAAATGCTCCTCACAAGCTGACTCGTTATTAATAGGTGCATTATCAGGGATAGTTTCGGTCTCCCAAAATTTCTCGAGAGACTCCAGAATTTGACTGTCGTTGTTCCTAGCCAGGAACGAAACAGCAGGACCCTTATAACGGCAGTGTTTGGGCAGATTGCCTGCTAGAATGTAGCCTAACTTTGTTTCCTGTATAACAGGAAAATGAGAACCGCGTACGTATTTGTTAGCTAAAATTAAATCTAGGTAAAATTGCGCTCCTAAAAGTATGTCGATGTCAGCTGATATGTTAAAATGTGGATCCGCGAGGAAAACGTTATCTGGAATGTTAAATTGATTTATGTCAAAAGATTGTGCTGGCAGTTTATGGGTTAATGCAGATAAGACCGCACATTTTGCCTCGAAGCTAAATCTTTGATAGCGGGAAATAATGCGTATAGACGCTAGATTAGTGGCACAACACGCGGTATTATTTATACCTGTAATCGGTATGTTAGATTTAGTCAAGTTAAGCCGTAATTTCTTGGCAAATGATTCCGTACAAAAATTTATTTGTGAACCCGCATCCAATAGAACTCTTGCGAGTTGTCTATTGCCAGCCCGGTCGATGACAAACACAATTGCTGTTGATAAAAGAATATTATTTGTAGATTGTAATTTAAGTGAACAATAGTTACTGCTGCTGGCAGAAACTTGTTTTGACACATTGTTTATGTGCAACAATGTATGGTGTCGTTTTGAGCAGATCTTACATGATTGTTTAATCTTACAATAAGATGAGAAATGATCTGGTCTTAAACAATTGGTACAGCATTTATGATTTAATATAAATTGCCCTCGTTCTGATGTGCTTAGTGCACGAAATTTATCACACATGTAAATTGGATGATTACATTTACAGCATAAGCATGAATAATTATTTGACACTGAGTGATAACTTTTAAATGCAGTGCTGCCAGCAGCGTTTCGTGATTTATGTTTGTCAGATTTATTATTGAATCTTAAACTTAGCTTGTTGAGCTGCTGTCCGGCATCGATAGGCAGTGTATTTTCTAACAACTGTATACGTGCGTTTAAAAACTGAGTAAAACCTTGAAAGTTAGGAAGATTATCGGGGTCTATAGACTCCTTCCATAATTTAAACGTGGTATGGTCCAGTTTTGCTGATTGTACAGTGTTAGTGATAATTGTACAGTGATAAGCTCGAATGAATCCACTGACAGTTGCATGGCCGCCAGTGAATTAACGGAAGACGTTATCGTATTTATGAATTCTGCCAAACTTTGGACAGAGTCCTTAATTGTTGACTTTACTTCAAGTAAATTTTGAATATAATACTTAGCTAGTATGAATTTGTTGTCATATCTAGCGGACAGCAAACTCAACGCTATCGAATAGTTTTCGTTACAAATAGGTAATGCCTTAATTAAATCTAGCGGCTCATTTTTCAGAGACGAATACAAATAGTGTAATTTCTGCACTGACGTTAGATCAGATCTGGCATGCACCAAGTCCAGAAATATTGAGTAGAAATGCTGCCATTCTAAGATATTGCCTGTGAAGCAGGGCAAACTTATCGGTTTTAGTTGCATATTGCTTGTTAATACGGGAGATACAGTCTAAAGGTTTCTATCAATTGTAAGATATTGGCTTCTGTTGAATATAACAGCTCTTCGACCTCAACTCGGTCTTCTTGAGCAGCGTTTATGTCTTTAGAAATGAGTTCAATTTCGGACTGTACCTCATCGTATTTTGTTGCCAAGGTTTTTAGACTTTCAAGTCTAACTGTTAAAAAATGTTTGGTGTTAGTGTTTTTGTCAAAGTTAATGATAGCCGAATTAATACGTACTATGGCAGACTTTAAGCCGCCTCTCTTTCTGACCAATACTTTGAGGCCTTCTTCAGCCATTGTACGCACCTGTTAATGATGTGGTACCTGGTATGCGATGTCCTGAAGCGTCGAGGCCGTGGAGAAGATGGCAAACACACAGACCGGAGAGATGACTGCTTAAACTGGAGTATTGAACCTAGCACATGGATGGTCTTGCAGTGATGTCGTCACGAGGCTCAATGGCGACGAAAGAAATGCTGGTTAAGTCCCGACACGGTCGGATCAGCGAATATGCTGAGTCGCCCGTGATGGCCAGAAATTGGGGCAGAAAAATAATGAAAAGGTGAATGACGAATCCAGGCACGGAGCGACCAAAAAAATGTCATGAAGCGGCCCGTGGGACCAAAAATGTGTTGAATTCCGATCCGAGTGGACCAAAATGTGTTGATGTCGGCACGTGTGTACTAAGAATTTTCTATCAGGAAGAATGATGTTTGGGGTGCTATTGCCAGGATGCAGGATGATAACGATAGTGGACTGTATTAATACATTTATTAGGTTTCTGTTTTACACTTAAATCATAGTGTTGAGATTGGCTAAGTCTGAAAGATTTTAATTTTGAAGAAACCGATTCGTAAATGAAGCTACATTTTAGATGAGGCGCAAATGTGTGCCACTCGCTTACATTGAGAAACGTTGAGGCCTAAGGCCTAAATAATTGTCGCGACAACAAGAAAGTGAAAAAGACAGAACAGGCAGCAAACGTAATGACGTCCGCTGCCAGCCAAGGCTCGTAGAACTGTGTCGTTGTAAAAACATGATAAGCACGATTTGAAAGCGTACAGATTAGCCAACCTATGAATGCGAAAATTACCACATTACTGTCCTGTCTTTTAGTCTGATACCCCTAAATGAGCTTATACAATTTTTTCATAATTTTGATCCTCCACATTTTTGCCTCCCACCCCCCTGTTTTGGGGAGGATCAATCTAAAAAAACAATATGGTTCTATAGGGTAAAAGTATGCACACACATAGCAAGTTTTCTACGTAGAAAACTACGTTACAGTTTTGGTCGAATGTTCACAAATATATTTATATGTGCAGTAATAATTACGTCTACAAGTATGTTTTGCTTATTTTTTATCGCTGTATTTCAACCTGACTCACGTTTCACAGAATAAATTTGCATCATCTGAATCGAACGAATTAACGAATAATCGATTTTGTTTCGATTACAATACAAATCCACACCGTTACACCGATTGCCACAAAAGTTTGGACAGGTAACCTTTGACTCACGGCGAAAAACATTGTCTAACTTGGAATTTGATATTCTTCCCCGTTCACACGATTTAGGTCCTTTTAATGTACGACTTTTTTGGCGCGTATAAAGATGTCAACAATACCATGGAGACCAGAATTAATTACCATAGTAACAAGTAAATAAACAAAAGCTATTTAGCGGCATCGGAACTGTACATTTATCCATTCCTGCAGTACATTTTCGATGTTTTATATAATTTGCGATTGTATCGATATATTACGATGTAGAAAAGAATAAATGTAAATTAAAATTAAACCTCCGCTCAACAGTCCGTTAAGGACCAAGGCGTACCGCACGGCTTTTGTGTTAGTGTGACGGTGTATGGCTAGTACTACGCGCCACCAGCCGCTAGTTGCGGTATTCACAGCCAGGAGGCGGCGCTGTTATCTCAGCGCCTACTCAGTTTGCCTCACGACGCTGAGTGCACGCCGTACGGAACCTCCGCCGGGAATTGAACCCGGGACCACGAGCGCATCAATCGCCCGCGTTAGCCACTAGACCACCTGGAGGCTCAAAAGAATAAATGTACTAATTGTAAATTGTCCTATTTCTTAATGCAAAGCGAAAATACGTATTGTTTTCATTTGTGAGGTTAGGTGACAACGGTTTTTGGTTTTTAATTTACTGCTGAAATAAATAAAAGCCATGGTCGAGGAAAACATAACGTTTAATATCATATGCAGTGCTTATAACACAGTAACACTTAGAATAAAGAACCTAACGTTTTTGAGTTAACGGGTACTTTATACATATCTCCAAAGTCTTTATAAACGGGTACCGGTACTTTTAAATCTCCAAAGGCTGTTGCACCAACATAATAATTTAGTACAATTGTTAAAAACAGCTTTAAAGAGAATTTGACTAATGAGTACAAAATTGTTATAGGACCTGACAGAACGCCATATAGACATAGACAATAAAAATTATATTAAACTACTTACTAAAAGTCAAATATTCGTGTGCGAAGCCGCGGGTAACAGCTAGTTATTACATAAATTTCGATATAGGTAATTTTTAAAATTATGGAAAAAATTACAAAAATACCAATTACTCTACTGTTACGTTAGTAATATAAAAATTGTAGAGCTCACAATCATACAATAAACAGTAAAAATTCGAAACATTCTGACTGGGATTACAATTCAATTTTAGTCAGACACTCTTCTGAATTTTCAGAATATTTCCAAATTTTTGGTTTCTTTTTTAATCTTGGTGTCACAAAATTTTGAAGTTTCCAAAACTTAAAACTACATTTAACATGTTGGTTAATATTCTCTTTAATTTGATATCCCACATGAGTTTTTGAGATTTATCAACATTTTCATTCGCGTTTTGGGCCCTGACGTAAAAATTTTTGAAATCTTCAGAAAAGAACACAATATTAAAAGGCAAGAGGCAAATATTTAGAAGGTAAAAATTGTGGACAAAATCGCAAAAGTCTATGTGGGGTGATTGGTGAGCGAGTTGTATAGCTCAGAGAGCCAGTACTAGTAATTTATAATCAACCGAAGCGTCGTCAGTGGTAACCACCATTCGATAAGAATCGTCACACATCCGCCCATACAGAGCACAAACACATTTCCCATTTCACAATGTATCACTCCATTAGCTTGTGCTGTACATTTAATTGTTATGCTTCAAATAAACTGGCAGCGAAGAATGCGCACGTGCACGACGACCTATATATACACGCGCGGTGTGTGTGTGTGTGTATGTGTGTAGCGCCGTTAAATAGTCACGTATGTAGTTTGTACGGCAAGCGAGTGTCTCATGTTGCAGGCTTCCCTACTCAGCTGCTCCTCTCAATGCCACCGACAATATTCACCACTTGTCTTTGTGTTTGTTGTCAGGATTATTTGCTGCAGTGGTTTCCAACATAAACGTGCCTGAGGGCCACAATTAAACACAGGACCCTGTCGGCGGGCCACATCATAACCGATTAATATTGTTGACATGCACCGTAATAATAAAAAAAATGCTGTATTTAATTTGTAAATAACTAAAGATGTAATGTGTACATTTAACATATACCTTCCTACACATATATTTAACGGTACATTCGTGAAATGTCAGTATCGTGTTTATGTCAGTATAATAGTGGAGATATAAGAAAGATATTAAACATCGTATATTTATATAAAAGTCCAAGGAGTTGAAGTGGAGTAAAAGTGCACGGAGAGAGAATTAACATGTTAAGATTTCCAGATGACATTGCAATTACGGGCGAAAGTGAACAGGAGTTAAGCGAACATTTACACATAATGGATGAGGTTTTGAGCAAAGAGTACAATTTAAGAATATATGTTAATAAAACTAAAGTGATTATCTGTAGTAAACACAGACAGTCCAGTATGAATATATTGCTGAATGGGAAAAAGAGGATTTACAGAGTTCACCTACTTAGGAAGTAAAATCACAGAAGACCGAAGAAGTAAAAAAGAAATTCTGAGTAAGATCGGGCAGGCTAAAGTTGCATTTAATAGTAAATGGAAACTACTGATTTCTAAAGAAATAGGCTTGGAAAGCAGAAAGAGGTTCCTGAGTTCCTGAAGATTTACATATAGGGCACAGCTCTATATGGATGTGAGACGCGGACAACTGGAACAGAGAAAAGGAGAAGACTTGAAGCACTGGAAATGTGTTGTTATAGGAAGTTACTGAAAGTAAGGAGGATCGACAAGGTTAGTGATGACATTCTGACTAGAGCTTGAAAAACAAGAAGCTTTTGGGAAAATATTATGAAGCGAAGGGTTGAACTTATTGGCCATATTATGCGTCACGATAAAAAATATCGGTATGGAGAACCATACATGACTTCCATATTCTAAGATTTATATTTAAAATCATTTTCGAAATGAAATATTACCATAGAAACTACTTCTTTCTACTTACTGCTTCAGCCTTAACCACAGTACTGTGGTCACTAACGTATACCACCTCACGTTATCGCACTCGATTTTCACTGATGATGGAAGTCGATGGCATTGCCGAAACGTCTGGTTTTGTAGAAAACATTGGACTACGGCCAAATATTCCGGGAAGGAATTTTAACAAAAACTACTTCTTTGTTGCCGATAACGTTGTACACATATATATAAAAAATATGCATAAAATTAATGGCTTGTATAAGTTAATGATTGATCTCCATTAAGTAGTGCTCAAGTTTCCAAAGTTTTAATATTATGATGTCCATAATTAAAACATCAGAGCAGGTTTAGTGTGAATGAGGGTACACTGTGGACAAAAATTTTCAACATTTCCTATTGAGTGTTGCATAGAGTAAAGCTGCGAATCTACAGTGTATGTTTCACAGAACAAACACGCGAAAAAGAAGGAGCGCTCCGAAGTCACTCATGGACCCTCAGCATCTTGCAGAGGGTTGATTCCCTAAAGACGAAAAGTCTGTCTATGAATCGTTCCTCTGTAAACACGTGCAGTTACACTGCCCAGCGATCCACAGGAAGCAAATTGATGTCCATTTTTTTGGCTTGCACGCGTTATGTTGGTGTGGGTTTCGGCACTTTCCATTTAAAAAGCGTGCAAATGTAAGAAAATAAACATGAGTGAGGCCAGAAATAACGTGAATTGTGTGTGTGTGTGTGTGTGTGTGTGTGTGTGTGTGAGTGTCTTACCTGCCTTTTTATTGCTGTAGGCATAATAATAAAATGGAAACGTAAACATTACATAACTGAGATATGCTTACCTGCCACGAACGATATATTATTTTATACATGGAGGAGTTCAGTGACATACACACGTACAGAAAAATTATATATATAAAGATATTAACTCATACATAATTTACATTAAAATGAAAAAATTATAATTTTATTCCCTGGGAACAAAATTATTTTATTTTTAACAATTACCTTTGTTTGAAAAGTTTAAATGAATTTTCAAGTACTTTACTGTTGTTAAAACGTAAAAGGTTGCAGGTAAACTACCCCTTCCCCTTAACCGATCTTCACCAAAATCAAAAGTCCTTGAGGTCTCTACAATTCAGGGATGTATGCAAAAAATTATTTGATTCTGTTTGAATTTGCAGCTGTTATCATTTGCCATAGAAAATACGCTTGATAAAAAAACGTTGCTGGTAAACTACCCCTTCCCCTTAACCGATCTTCACCAAAAACAATAGGTCTTGAGTACTCTACAAATCAGGGCTGTATGCAAAACATTTGAATTTGCGGCTGTTATCGTTTGCCATAGAAAATACCCTTGATAAAACAAAAAACATGGCTGGTAAACTACCCCTTTCCCTTAAACGATCTTCACCAAAAACAATAGGTCTTTAGTACTCAAGAAATCAGGGCTGTATGCAAAAACTTATTTGATTCCGTTTGAATTTGCGGTTGTTATCGTTTACTATAGAAAAAAATTACCCTTGATAAAAAACCGGTTCAGGTAAACTACCCCTTTCCCTTAACCGATCTTCACCAAAAACGACATGTCTTAGGTACTCTACAATTCAGGCCTGTATGCAAAGAATTATTTGATTTAGTTTGAATTTGCGGCTGTTATCGTTTGCCATAGAAAACACCCTTGATAAAACATAAAACGTTGCTGGTAAACTACCCTATTCCATTAACCGATCTTCACCAAAAACAATAGGTCTTGAGAACTCTACAATTCAGGGATGTATGCAAAACATTAGTTGATTCTTTTTGAATTTACGGCAGTTATCGTTCATCATAGAAAAAATACCCTTGTTAAAACATAAAACGTTGCAGGTAAACTACCCCTTTCCCTTAACCGATCTTCAACAAAATCAACAGACCTTGAGTTCTGTATAATTCAAAAAGGTATGCAGAAGAGTAGTTGATTCTGTTTTCATGTACGGCAGTTATCGTTCGTCAAAAAAAAAATTACCCTTGATAAAACATAAAATGTTGCTGGTAAACAACCCTATTCCCTTAACCGATCTTCACCAAAACCAACAGGTCTTGAGAACTGTACATTTCAGGGCTGTATGCAAAATATTATATGATTCTGTTTGAATTTGCGGCTGTTATCATTTGCCATATAAAATACCCTTGATAAAACAAAAAACGTGTCAGGTAAACTACCCCTTTCCCTTAACCGATCTTCACCAACACCAATAGGTATTGAGAACTCTACAATACAGGGATGTATGCAAAAAATCATTTGATTCTGTTTGAATTTGTGGCTGTTATCGTTTACCATAGAAAACAATTACCCTTGATAAAAAACCGTTGCAGGTAAACTACCCCTTTCCCTTAACCGATCTTCACCAACACCAATAGGTATTGAGAACTCTACAATACAGGGCTGTATGCAAAAAATCATTTGATTCTGTTTGAATTTGTGGCTGTTATCGTTTACCATAGAAAAAAATTACCCTTGATAAAAAACCGTTGCAGGTAAACTACCCCTTTCCCTTAACCGATCTTCACCAAAAACAATAGGTCTTGAGAACTCTACAATTCAGGGCTGTATGTAAAATATTATATGATTTTGTTTGAATTTGCGGCTGTTATCGTTTGCCATACAAAATACCCTTTTAAAACATAAAACGTTGCAGGTAAACTACCCCTTTCCCTTAACTGATCTTTACCAAAATGGACAAATCTTGAGAGCTCTACAATTCAGGGCTGTATGCGAAATATTATTTGATTCTGTTTGAATTTGCGGCTGTTATCGTTTGCCAAACAAACAAAATTACCCTTGATAAAAAAAAACCGTTGCAGGTAAACTACCCCTTTCCCTCAATCGATCTTCACCAAAAACAATAGGTCGCGAGTACTCTATAAATCAGGGCTGTGTGCAAAAAATTATTTGATTCTGTTTGAATTTGCGGCAGTTATCGTTTGCCATAGAAAAAAATCTACAGACACACAGCCAGACACACACACACAGACACTTTTCGGAAAACGACTTTTTTCATGTTTTGAGTGTAGTACAATCAGAATCTGCAATAATCTCGAACACAATTTTTTTTGCCATCACCATACTTCCATTCCTTAAGGAATATGGAAGTAACAATAATAAAAGTTTATAGGTTACATTGACGGGGAAAGACGGGGACTTCGTACGGTATGCTCACCGTTTTGAACGAACACTGATTCGCACATCAACCACCCCACATGGGCTTTGCAATTTTTTTCAAAAATTTTACCTTCTAAATTTTTGCCCCCCCCCCCTATTTTTGGGAGGATCAATCAAAAAAACAATAGGGTTCTACAGGTAAAAGTAATCAGACGCATGACAAGTTTAATACGTAGAAAACTTCGTTACAGATTTGTACTAATGTTCACAAATATATTTATATGTGCAGTAATAATTACGTCTACAAAACGTTCTCCAAAACGTTGGTATACAATATCAAAGATATGGTCTGGACATGTTCGCAGACTGCCAGAAGGAAGACTTCCGAAACAGATTTTGCAATGTAAGCCGGGAGGAAGCAGGCAGCAGGAACAGTTCAGAAATAGCTGGCAGAATGGCACAGATGAAGAGATGAGACGGTGTGGATTGGAAGAGGACATGGGGAACGATAAACATGGATCCCTGTTAGCCGATATAAAGCAGAAGAAATAAGGTGTACAATACTGTTTTAAAATTAAGTGCAGTCAGTACAAAATATTACCGTGTAACCGATTTCGTAGTAGATAAGACTTAATGTTAATCAAAATAGTTTGTCCTATTCTGTTGCATGATGTAGTGGCAGAGATTTCTTGGTTTTCCTCATTACTCAATATGTTTTTGTAACTATTCCTTACGTTACATTTCAACTGAACTTTTCAGTTTTTCGTAGCTTTAATATTTTATATACTTGGGTTATTCTATATTAATTTGTCTTAGTCACTAATTTATATTTTTACAACAGTGTTTTGTAACGTTGTTTAACTTGCCGTAAAATTATTAATTTTTTTAATTTTCGATATTGATTGCGCCTTATATTGAGATACGCGTTAGCTAAGAATCCGACAGTCTTATCAACAGCAGGCACAACATAAAATTCATCAAAGAATTGGAACAGAACAGCGTCCTCATACCGATTTCGACAGACAACTCGGAGAGATTCAATCACCCATTAAAACCTCTTTTTAAATTCCTTAATATAATAGATTTAAAGGTCTTAATAGGCATACTAAGTTGCATAGTTAACTCGCCAACGTATTCTAAACGATAATGTAGAGACTATGTAAAAACAGTCATTTCTAATTTTGTGACCGGAGATTTTAATGCACGGAAAGCAACGAAGGCGTTTGCTTGCCAGCCGTGTGTCTGCTCAAGTGGCGTATGAATGAGTGTGTAAATGCTCTGTCTCTCTCCAAACGATGGCTGACTTCTAGCAGGTGAAGTCTGAACTCGAACTGCCCCGTTGTAGTATTTTACACTCAACATTTCGATCCCATCCCCAGAATCTGGGGTCGTCTTCAGAAGCTGTTGTGATATCTTTCAACCATCACCCACAGTTTCTGAAGACGAACCCAGGTTGTGCGGTTCGAAATATCAAGCGAAAAATACTACGACGGAGACAGTCCGAGTAGAAGATTAATCTCTCTCTCTCTCTCTCTCTCTCTCTCTCCATCTCACGCATACACACACACAATATTAAATACTCTTATACAAAATTTATAAAAAATTTTTGATTTATTATTATGTGTTTGTGTGTAACAATTATATATCCTATAAGAGTTTTATCAAGAGATTAAAAAGTTTCATTTTAAGAGATGAAAAAGATTACGAGCATTTTCAAGTATGCACAAAACTTTCATTTGAAGCATGTGTACACTGTGTCTCAGAAACATGGAATCTGAGAAAATTGGAAAGGAGCTATCTTCAAGCTTTTGAGATGCGGTGGTGGAGGAAGGCCTTAAGAATACCATGGACGGAAAGAGTTGTAATGATAAGGTTTCTTTCTTGAAGAGATGGATGAAAGGAGATTTTAATTCAAAACCATTGCTGAAATGAGAAGCAGTTTGATTGGTCACCTGCTACGCCATTCAAACTGGTTCACAACCTTGATCGAGGGAATGATTGGCGGGGCACTTAAATAGAAGTATATGGATGAGAAAATACGTACGTGAAGATTCAGAACTCTCTTCAGAAGAAATAAATTGCGACATCTGGAAGGGAAGCCGACCAGCCTCTGGTTTGAGGACAAGAAGAATAAGGATATCAAGAAATTACTCTTACTGACCTTGTTTCATCATCATTCAGCATGCCGATCATCATCCATATTGAACAGCTGCCTAGTGAAGTATTTGCGTTTTTGCTTTGTTGTTATTATTGTTTTTGTGGTCGATTTTTGGTGAATAACTTTGATTTTTATTTCCGAAATTTAGTTTAATAGGCCTACAGCCTATACAAATAACAATTTTAAAAACGATTCTTTTAGCACGTAAATTTATACAAAAGGAAAACAAACCGTTTATAGTAGTAATTTAGCAACATACGCTTAAACACAAGACACGAATTGCTGTCATTAATTCCCTGTGAGGTACTAAGGGAAATATGTATCTCACACAGGTATTAACTATATAATGAACTGAAAAATCTTCACAAACTACAAAAAACGAACACAGTGAGTAAAATATTACACAATTGTTAAAGGTACAACACTGGAAACAACCAACCCAAAACCAACCACTCCAGTGCAGCCAATACAATCGTTACTTCACCCCCGGACACGACTCCGGCTGACGATCAGTATACTACATGGCGCTAGAAATACTGGATGTTCAAAAGTAAGAACTATTTTTATATTAATTAATAATACTCTAGTATGAGTTTAATTTATTAGTACATAAAGGAAAGAAACTGTTTCGTCATATCATTATTACCATATGCTCACTCTCATATCCAGTCATCACAAATGATTTCTCTCAACAGTATCACCAGTTCATTTAACCAGATCTTACGTTAGACAACATACTACATGATACTTAATATTAGGAGACATGTTAACCGTCTTAATATTAGGTTGTAAGACATGTTAACCGTGCTATCAGGCGACCATCTTAAGTGGAGTGGGAACAAGGTAGTACAGCCCACTAAAGAATAAACTGAGATTTAGAAAAAGAAATAATAATAAAACTGAGATTATAAATAATTAAGTTAAGTAAGTAAATAAATGAATTGTTTTATACACTTATGCTTTTGGTTTTATTTTAATCTCAATATATTCTTTAGCGGTCTGTCCTACCTTCTTCCGCTCCACTGAAGATGGCCGCTGTTGGTACGGCCGAAACGTCTGGCGTTTCAGGAACTGTGAGTACTAGACTACGGCCGGTTAATGTGTCTTACAACTGTGACATCTCGGGGCGTGAGAGTTTGCGTTCACTTATTAGGATACAGGCAAACCTTTTTCTATTTTAAATCTGTTCTCACTAGGCCCGTTTACGTCTGTGACACTGACCCACAGAAAGCGCAAAATTTCGGCGGAAACGAATAATACCGATATAAAGAAAACAATCTTACGATTTTCGGCGGGACGAAATTGAAATAGAGGGACGTCAAAGGAAGAGCAGACGCAAACAGGAACAGAGATCAATCACCGATCCGATATATCGACCAAGTTAAACGCGCTGACATTAACTACTCAATATCTATAATGGATTACGACGTTCGGAAACGAACGACGACGACAACGACGAAGAAGAAGAAGAATGAGAAGGAGGAGCAGAAGAAAAAGGAGGAGGGGAAGGGGAGGAGGAGCAGGAAAAGAAGAATATGTGTGTGTTCAGATTTTAACCCCTCCTTCCTTTTTTTCATGTGGCGCGACACTCCTCCACTGGGCTCTAACCATGTTCTACATCTTCCCGCAAACATCTCCACTCTGTGCCAATTAATGATACCCACCGCATCCTGCGCTATTCCTTTATTCCTTCTTCCCACACAGTGGCCAATTTGTTGTCGTCCTTGGTATTCTCTCCTCTTCCGTCCTTTCTATACGCCTTACCTATATATGTAAGTCTTTACAATTTGATACAGTCTGGCAGTCTGTGGTCCTTGTAGGCAACTTGAGCTCATCAATAGAGGGTGTTCCCGATGTGTCACTTTCTTCAAATGGCCAATATATCTTTTGTAGAATCTTTCATTCGAAAACTCAAAGCAGTAAGTTATTTAAACTAGGCCCGAGGCCCTAGTTTTTCTAAACATTAGATAAAACGTCGATGGTAATTGGTCTGTGACATTGCTGTCGTTTCGTTTTTCGTTTCGTTTCATCTTCAGAGGGGAGAACAGAATGGAAATTGCACGGCTCACCTTGGACATGATGGCTAGATGCGGATCAATGGGAACACACGTCATGCTCAGCTCGGTTGTTGTTTACCTCGGACCAATCAGACGCGAGCTACAGTCTGAAAAGTTATGCAGGGAAGTTGTCTTCAGTGTGTGCAACATCCTCGTTAATATAGCCTCGGCCATAATGATAACATTCGGAAGCCTTTAATATCATAATGTGTCTTTAATTGAGCAGCACTTCTGGACACTGTCTCTGTGCGCCAAGCAGATTCCATCGTTAGTAAGATGAGAGAGAGATTACAGTTTTGAGTCCACGTTGCCGCAATTAGTATAGGCTACATTATCAACCGCAACTTATCGCCTTCATAGAACTGATCTACTCATCTGAAGAAGCATGTCAACAACGTAACTACAATAGTGCGAGGTAACAAATTAATTACCGGGATAACAGTTGCTTTGATACTGACTGTCAGCCTTCTGAGCGAGGGAGCTATACATATAGTGTAGAACTGGGGCAACTGGGCTACAGTGTGTATTATAATGCAAGCAACGACGTTGTAAATAAGTTGCATAAGTTCAACCTTATGTGCGGGACCGTTAGGCGAACCCTTAAGTCAGCAAGTAAAGGAACACGCCTAAAATTCTACAAGGTGATGGCTCTTCCCACACTTCTTTATGGGTCTGAGAATTGGACGTTAACGAAAGGCCAGGCCAGTCGCATCCAAGCGGCTGAAATGAGATTTCTCAGGCACGTGGCAGGGTATACTCTCTATGGTCACAGAAGAAACGCAGATATACGGCAGGAACTAAATATTATGAGTATACTCGACAGGATCGCCCAGTATCGGCTGAATTGGTGGGAACATCTTTGCGAATGGATGACTGCCGCATCCCCAAACAACTATGGAACTACAAACCGAGGGGACGGAGAGGTGTGGGACGTCCGAGGAAGCGCTGTAGTGACCAGCTCTAACCTTTGCCTATTTGAGAGCGGAACAAACTATCCTTGGTTTAATCCTTGAAAATGATGATGATGATGACTGGGGCAACTGTTCTGAAGATAGCTGTCGCGCATGCCATCTCACCAAAGCGAAATTCCAATCACAAACCACGGCCAATTAGCCCGGGCGTTTTATCTAATTGCCAGAACTCCGAACGTTGTTCATTTGCAACCGAGTACCAATTCGTTCGTTGTGTATAGTGATTGGAAGACACACCTCGGTTTACTCGGTAGTGCGTGCAAATCACTGTGTGTCGGATTGCAAGCGTCACGACGGCAGTGAAAGCGTCCGCATTTCTTGTTGCACTCGTACACCAGTAGTGCATCCGGGTAAATTAACAGTTTGCTCAACTCTCAGTCCGTTTGCTTTCAACCAAAGTAATTTGTAAGGAATGAAATAATAGAGGTATTGCCAGCTGAACGTAATATCCTACACGTTACAAGTTCGTTTACTAACCAACGTTACGGACCTTCTACTTCTTCTCCTCACAAGCTGGTGGCCATGCAATTTCTTCCTATCCGTGGACAGCCTCTTGATCACCACATAGCTTCTTCTTCCTTTAACCTCATCCGTGTACTTCTTCCTGAGCCTTCCCACTACGCCCCTCGATCATTACCTCTGTCAGGGTAGTGAACCAGTTTGAATGGCGTAACGGGTGACCAACCATATTGCTTCTCCTTTCCACAATGGATCCAATCGACATCCAATTTTCACTCACTCTCCATAGAAGCTTCTCATTTGGTACACTTATCGGTCAACGGTAGTCTCCAGCACCACCTCTAAAAAGCTTCAAGGTAGCCTCTTTCTTCGAAGTCCAGATTTCCGAGCCACGTGCGCACATGCTCCAAATGGAACTCTTTATAAATTTCTTCCTGGTTTTAGAGGGACCCTTTTCTGCTCGCCAGAAGAGATATTTTCCTGAAAAATGCCTCTCTTGCAATTCTGTATTTTACGTAACTGGGGCATCTCTCATCGGACATAATGCAGCTCCTAAGATATTTAAAACTTCTAACGTTATGGGCCAGGCAAACCTAGTTTCTTCTCTGGAACCTATTTTGTTATCCAATTTGTTTCTGGTTCGTTGTTTACCAGTGTCCTCTGTTGGCCACAAAAACTGCAATATTCTGTTTGGACATCTGTTTGCAAAGACTAAAGACCTGGATTTTCATGTTAATGGTTTCTGTGACTTCGCAGGTCTGACAGCATATATGAGACGGCAGATTTGACGGTGAGGTCGAAAATATGAATTTCTAGTTGTTTTGATTGTTCATCATCTTTTTTCACAGCAATAAACTTTATAGAATATTAAAACTTTCAACTTGTGAAACTTACTTGTCTTTTCTTGTCGTACGCGTTTCGGCGTGGTGTTCGCCTTCGTCAGCTTTGAGACAGAATGCCATTAACTTGTAACCGGTTTTTATTTTGAAAGGTATAGTGGTGGTGGTGTGTGGAGGAAGGGGATTGGCGCGGGGATCCAAATTATTGTTAGTTTTATGTATAATTGTGTCAAAAAGTGTGTGTGATTTATACTGTAATTGGTCGTTAAGTATGTTGTTTGGTTGTGTTGTGTGGTGTTTGTATATTTTATATTGTTCTGCTGTGTTAAGTTTTCGACCTTTGGGTAAGTAGTGTAATATTTCAAGATTAGTATCTATGTTGGTGTAGCTGTGGTTTTTTGTGTGTATGTGTGTGGCAAACGCGGAATGTATATTGTTTTTGGATAAAGCTTTTAGGTGTTCAGAGTAACGAGATGAAAAAGATCTTCCCGTCTGGCCTATGTAGAAACTAATGCAGTAATTACAATTTAATTTGTAAACACCTGTTTTGTTGTATTTGTCTATGTCCGTGTTTGTATCATTGATGTGTTTTTTGATGGTATTGTTTGTTCTGTATGCTATTTTGTACTTGTGTTTTCTGAACGTGTTGGCGAGTTTGTGTGTGTTGGAGTTACGGTATGTGAGTGTGATGTATTTAGTTTGTAGTGTGTTGTTGGTATTTTGTGTTTTGTTGTTTTTGTTTATGATGTGTTTGTGTAGTTTGTTTATTAAATTAGGGTAGTATACGTTTTTTATTGCTACAGTATGTATTTGATTGTGTTGAGTTCATCATTATAGTCCTGTTTACTTAATGGTATTTTAGTTAGTCTATGGAGCATATGGTTGAAGGCCGCATGTTTATGTTGTGTTGGGTGGTTTGATGTGTTGTGTATAACCATGTCTGTTGTGGTTGGTTTTCTGTATATTTTATACGTGTGTGTATTGTTAGTTTTGTTAATTGTTAGGTCCAGAAAATTTATACTATTGTTTTGTTCAATTTCCAGTGTAAATTTTAGTTTGTGGTGTATTGTGTTTATGTATTTGTGGAAGTTTTCAACCTGTCTTGTATTGCCATTGAATAAAAGTAATATATCGTTTACATACCTGTGCCAATAAATGATTTTGTTGGTGTATTTGTTGTTGTTTATTATGTGGTTTTGTTCTATGTTGTGTACATATATTTCTACCAGTATTCCTGATATGGGGGATCCCATCGGGAGACCGTCTGTTTGTGTGTATATCTTGTTATTGTATGTAAAGTAATTTTGCTCAGTTATTATTTTGGTGAGTGTGATGATCTCATGTATGTGTGTTTCGGGCGTGTTGTTTTGTCTGAGTAAATGTTCTAGTGTTTGTATGGCTTTACTATCACACTCGCATACCATAACTCCAACACACACAAACACAACACACACAAACACACGCATACCATAACTCCAACACACACATTCAGAAAACACAAGTACAAAATAGCATACAGAACAAACAATACCATCAAAAAATACATCAATGATACAAACACACACATAGACAAATACAACAAAACAGGTGTTTACAAATTAAATTGTAATGACTGCAATAGTTTCTACATAGGCCAGACGGGAAGATCTTTTTCATCTCGTTACTCTGAACACCTAAAAGCTTTATCCAACAACAATGTACACTCCGCGTTTGCCACACACATACACACAAAAAACCACAGCTACACCAACACAGATACTAATCTTGAAATATTACACTACTTACCCACAGGTCGAAAACTTAACACAGCAGAACAATATGAAATATACAAACACCACACAACACAACCAAACAACATACTTAACGACCAATTACAGTATAAATCACACACACTTTTTGACACAATTATACATAAAACTAACAATAATTTGGATCCCCGCGCCAATCCCCTTCCTCCACACACCACCACCACTATACCTTTCAGAATAAAAACCGTTACAAGTTAATGGCATTCTGTCTCAAAGCTGACGAAGGCGAACACCACGCCGTAACGCGTACGACAAGAAAAGACAAGTAAGTTTCACAAGCTGAAAGTTTCAATATTGTATACAGATTTGAATTTCTGTATTACCGGAGTATAATATTGATACCCGGATGTTTTCCTTCCTTTTTTTTAGCTTTCCAAATGACTTTCTGGCTTTGAATATCAACTCTTGAACACTACGATCCAGTGCCTACGTTGTTTATACACACTGGTTCAGTGTTTTGAGAGTTTAGGCGAAAATGTTGCAGTTCCACTACAACAGTAGTTAACTTATTTTTATTCTTCTTCTCTCTCAAGCATTAGGCCTTCAGCCTGATGCGGCTCACGTTCCGCCAAACGTCAGAGATAAATCATCCACCTACTGACCACGTATGGTGGCGTGGAAATTTTGTGCGCGAGGAGGAGGGGGACCAGAAGAAAAAGAAGGAGAATAAAAGTAAGAAGAAGAAAAGGGAGGACGAGGAGGAAGAGGAAGCGGAGAGAGCCCACAATAAGCCCAGGTTTTATGACTAAAACAGCTATGAACGATTTTCTGTATGAAAGAGTAAAACCGCATCATGTGACAGAGAATAAGTTCCATGTGCAGTAACCAGCACAAAAGCTTGCGTAGTAGTTCAAACCACTACTACCAACGAGGAGTCTTCTCGTTGGTAGGTGCTCAGACCCCGATATTTGTCATATTAATGGTGCTTAATGAGCTTTATTAATGAACTATGTTAATGCATGATATTAACTGGCTTACATAATGAACCGCCAATAGAAAGAAAGGATTATTATGCGGGTCGCTAGACATGAAACTGAGAAAGAGGATGGTGAAGTATTTTGTTTGCTCCTATACGCGACAGAAACTTAGACACTGAGAAAAAAAGAAGAGACGAGGTTACAGCCCTTCGAAATGAGGACACGGATAAGGATGGAAAGGATTTTATGGAAGGATAGAGCGACAGAAGAGGAGGTGCTTGGAAAAGTAGGCGAAAAAGAAGAGAGTTGGTACACGGACATGAAGAGAAACTGGTTGGGACACTGTACGCGGCAAACACGAGGTAATGTGATGGTAGAAGCACATGACGGGCT
This sequence comes from Magicicada septendecula, assembly GCA_034769895.1. NCBI lineage: Eukaryota > Metazoa > Arthropoda > Insecta > Hemiptera > Cicadidae > Magicicada > Magicicada septendecula. The sequence goes on from CM068373.1 coordinate 114,143,319, forward strand.
GGCAAATGTAAAGCGGAACAGACGGCGAAGGAGATGGACGATCTATCAAGAAATGAAGCGACTAGCCTAGGATAGGAAAGTGTGGAGGAAGACCTGCCCTTGGCCAAAAAACACGTGATGAGGAAGGAAAAACTGCTTTTGACTTCTTATAAGAAGAAAAGGAGTATTAACGACTGGTTTCGAGGACACAAGAAAGGGGAAAAGAGAAGAGGCAGGAAAACGTCAACGATGATGGAGGATGTTAAGAGTGGAGAATCAAACTACAGGCCTGGGACTGAAATACCTCGAGGCAACCGCTGTGTTCGCGACCTGTCGCTCTGTGGAAAACCTTACGATGACCAAGAATGCATGTTACAGTGATGTTTTTTAATTTAAAAATTTTTAATTTCAAAAATGTGTACCTATCATAGTTTCTTGCGAATTCCAACTTTCGTTTTCATTGGCTTTCTGTGTTGCGTGCAAAGCGGATGTGCGAAAACGTAATGGAACATTAGTGCGCGTTCTTCGTGTGCGTATTAGAAATCGAATATTCTTGTGGACGTGCGTGGAAGAATACATAAGCGGAAAAACCCCCCAGCACTGGCACACGGCAAAAATCTAGCTACTTTTGTATGTTGTCGTATTGAGCACATTCTTGAGCGTATGCCTCTCGTCGCACGCATACTGCATTCCTACGAACTGTGACTGCAAATTGAATTGTTATTAGTTTTTAGAAGCATACTGGTAGTGCCTGTAATGTATAATTAATGTGTGGAACTGTTTTTATAGGTTACTGTACGATTTTATATACACACACGAACATAAAAAATCGGTATTTACATTGCATGCTGCTGAAATTAAACCACGTGTACAAAAGACCAATCGCTGCGGATACATGGATAAAAAAACTTGATTGTATTTTGATTAATACACTATCAAGTGTATACTACACTGATATATCGAAAAATAAAGTTAATTTATCAAAAATCTTAATAAACCAATATTAACTTATGGTATATAAACAGCAGAAATGAAATTTCTCAGATCAGTCAAAAGGTGTAATAGACCAGATCATATAAGAAATGAAGAGATACGAAGTGATTTAGATATTTTTGCAGTTAATGAAAGGATTAAAGAATACAGAATAAAATGGATTCAACACATCAATAGAATGGAAGAAAGTAGAATACCGAAGATGACGAAAGATTACAACCCTAGAGGCAGAAAAAAAGTTGGTAGACCTAAGAAAAGGTGGGCTGTGGAATAGGAGCAGGCCGCTAAACCCTAAAACCATTAAGATGATGACGATGATTAACTTATGGTAGTGAGGCGTGAAGCGTGGCAGATAATGACGAATATCCACTTGTTTGAACGAAAGTGTTGCGAAACACATACGGACCGGTAAGAAATGTTGACGGCTCGTAGAGGATCCGGTTGAATCACGAACTCGACCAAATTATAGGCGGTGCTGATGTAGTGCGATATACCACATCATTACGTATCGCCTGGATTGGACATGTTGCGCGACTGGATGCGAGTAGATTTGTAAAAACAGACTTTTGAGTCGAAACCTTCGCAGAAAAGAATGAAGGGTAGACCTAGGAAGAGATTGAGGGGATGACGTGGAGTAAGATCTGAATGAAACTGGAGAGGAATGGGTAAGGAAAGGGCAGAAAGAGGAGGACTGTGGAAAAGGAGAAACCCACAAGGGGTTGTGACTGCCAATTGAAGAAGAAGAAGAAGAAGATTTACATTACCTGTATATACCATATCTACAGTGTCAGTAGCATCACGAGTATGAACAGACTCATTATGCTTTAATACGGTGCTGTAGACAAGCTGTCTTTAAATTATTGCATTCAGACAGTCTTTAAATTTAATTCAACATATCATTATTATGACGGCGAGGTCAGGTTAATTGTATACAGCTAACTCTTTAAGCACGGCATTCACTTGTCATTCCGTACTGTTGGGATCAGCTCAAGGTGGAGTCCATCCACCGCCGTCAGTCAATTGCTGGGGGGGGGGGGCTGCTATAGTCTGCCTGAGATATTATACGGGATAGAGTAATAAGCCAATACAAATTCCTTTACCTATAGTCATTGTCTGTCGGTGACTATTATTTCCATTCGATTTCCTCCTTTGTGACTTTCCAGTAGGATAAATATCCTCTAAGGACGTTACTAGCGTCCTGTTGAGTAAGACCAGTGTGGTATGACTGCTACCTTTGAGCCTCTAGTCCTGTTCTGGGTTGTTTCATTCGAAGACCCACTTCACAGGTTCAGCCGCGCCTGGATGAAAACATTCACCGTTGAAAATATTGATTGAGAAAAGAAGGGAATTTAATTTGGAAACAGACCTCGCCATCACTGACTACGAGAAATAGTTTGATAAAGTTAACAGATCCATTCTGCGGAACACTATGTGTAAAAGGGGTTATCTCTTGTAGACGTTACAAAGAGTTTACACTATCATGCAAGGAAAGTATTGCCTATAGGAGAGGATTTGATAGAGGAGATTTACATTAATCGAGAAGAGCGCCATGGTTGTAGCATTACTCCAAGAATGTTTAATACCTATATAGATGATACCTATATTTATATTGATTGACGAGTTATAGAGTGGATCCAAGAATAAAAGTAAATAACAGAACATACATGAATACAATGCTGTTTGTGTATGATCAAGTCATCATCCAAAAAAATGAATGTGAGCTCCAGAGATCGATGTTCCAATTACAGAGAAAGTTTTTTCGAATACAACATGAAAATGTATGCGCAGAAGACAAAAACTATGACATTTATGGGTAAATATCCCTTGCGACTAAGATTGTTTTGGACAATAGGAGTAAACAGTAGGTGTCACATTTCCGTTGTCTTTGTTATGATATCACTTATGATGCGGATCATGATGTTGTCATAAACTGGCCACGTTTTAGTCAATATATGCTACAAATCGTCAAGCGACATCGAGGAAAACAAGGAAAGAGACTCGAATAAAATGTTCTAATGTAATGGCTGTGGCAGTGTTATTGGATGGTTTTGAAACTTGGGTTCCGTTGAAGAAGCATCTGAGTGGGATTACAGACATCGGAGATGAGATTCCACGTAGAGATAGAGTCTACAATGAAGAGTTACATAGAGAGTTGAACATTTTTAATATCCACGATCGTATTGGAGAAAACAAAGAGAGATGGACTGCTCATCTCAGTAGGACGGCAGATGGCAGGTTGCCTAAGGAAGTTCGGCAATTCAAGCCTTTTGGACAACGAAGTATAGGAAGGTGAAGCAAGCGTTGGTGAAGAGGATGTGTTCCTATGGGACCGGAAGAGGTATCCCTGATGGAAGAAGAGAAGAAGAGTAATAAACGGGAACGTTTTAACATACGTGTATGACGTTTGGAGGCGAGACGCAGCACAAATACCGTTAAGAAGAAGACAATTATATTTATTCCCACTTCTAATGTAAAACAGGCTAATGACTTTAAAGACAGCGGAGTACAGTTGCTCTGTTTTGCGCAACTGGTCTGACAACAACGTCCCACTGATCTGCATCCTTACATAACATCCGACGCCAGCTGATCTGCACATTTTTTGTAACTTTTTGTACTGACTGCCGGTTTCTGCAGCAATTCGAGTCACTACCAGACTTTATAGCGGCGGTCTGCGCTACATAGTACGGGCGTGGCAATATACGTTTACTCTATACGAATAAAGTTGAGTCTAACAGAAAATCAACGTGCAACTACTCAACATGTGTATATAGTAGATAATTTACATTCATATTTTTTCACAATTATTGCTGTTGTATTACAATTATTAATATATAATAATATATTAAATATTAATATTATACCTAATAATTGTTTCTTTCACAGAAAAATATATTTTATTTATATAATTACACTAAAAACTCGTTTATTCGAATCGCGTTTATCCGAAAATCCGGTTTATCCGAAACAATTTTTAGTAAATTTTAAAAATACACAAAAGCATTTTCCTGTCGCTATAATCTATATTTAACAGCGTAGACAAGCGACTCCACGTGATATAAAGTAGAAAGCTTAGGCAAAAAAGTATGATTGTTACCGTACGAACAAGCAATAGGACTGTTCCAGTACTATAGAAACTATCATTTACAGTGCGGTGCCGTTTTATAGTTTATTGTGTCATATTCACTGTAAGTAACGTTTAAATTATTATTATTAAATAAAAATATTATACCTACATATGTATTATTATTTAAATAGAAGTTTCGGTTATTCGAAACGTGCGCGGTCCCATAAAATTCGGATAAACGAGTTTTTAGTGTACACTGTTTCAACAACATTTTAACGGCCATCTTCAATCTTCAGAACATACAAAAAATAATTAATGAAATCTGAAACCAATTTCTTGGCGCCACAAGCCTTTGTGAATCAGTGCCTCCTCAATTGTGCACCAATATTTTTTCAGCGGATTAAAACATTACTCATTTGACTAGTAAAATAATTCAATATTAAACATTGAATCGAATGTTTATTACATGTTGAAAATCCGTATATAACCGTAGGCTTGGATAACTGCCATATAACTCAGAAGTTATCCAAAGATTCCAATTGAAAAACTCGCGATCAATAACCAAAAACTGGTTTTTGTAGAGAGTTTGTAATTAAATAAAAAATATACTCTTGTATAAAAGAAACATATTATTTAATACTCATAATTACACACAGATAAATACACTTACAATTATAAGCAGCCTATATTTTTATATTTCTTTATACGTAACATGTTGAGTTTCTTGCAGGAATTATATTTTTTATCAAATTGCAATTATTTCTGCAAGTAGATTGTACTATTTTTTTGAAGTTTTAGTTAATCTGACGCACGTTTCACTGACTGCATCAGTATCTTCAAAGGTTTCTAATGAATTCAGAAAAAAATTATATTGTTACGACGGTCTACTGATCGTCGTATGGTACAGTGGAAAACAAAATACAAGACACCAATAAAGTCACTAAAAACCAGCTTTACTTATCACAATTAACAGTTTGTAATCAACAAGTTATTCAACAAGATTATTCTCGTACAACAGTTCAAGTTAATCTGTCCACACAAATAATAACGTCAACTATAAAGGATTCCGCATTACAATCACTTTATACACCACTTGAAACGCACTGTGTAAATCGCCTGACAATAACTCGAACCGCACTTGAATAAATCGTCATTTAAACTGAAACTAAGCGTCGCTGAACGCTTATACTTATACACCGCTGAGATTCCAGAATAATCCATAATAGACAACACTAAAGCGTAATTGCTTGCGCCCTTGAACACAGTGCGCGCGGACCGGTATGTTCTAGAATAGTCTCGTTGCGGACGCGTGACAAGTGTCACGTAATTGTCCTTCATCTCAAAGTAGCAGCAATACGCACGCGCGCGCGCACACACACACACACACACACACGTTATAGCCGGCCTCCGCTGGAATAGGCGAGAAACACGTAGAATGTTGTGTAAGGACGTAGCGATATTTATTTTATACAAATATAAGCTTTACGAGTTACTTACAAAAAATATACATAAATAAATACAAATTTAATATTTATGCAGACGACCATACACAGTTTCTCATAATTGATATTTTTGTTTATTTTTTACTGTTTGTGTTTTGTGACGTCTACAAATGAAGAATTTACAAATAACATAATAAGTATAAAAGTTACTTTTCTATGCGTAATTCTTCATATTCCTCTACTTTAGCTTTATTCATCTGTCAGAATGTTTTCAGCACTAAAAACAATACAAAGGTTAATCAATATTATATTTGCTAAAAACATGGGTATTTCTAACCACATGCAAAAACAGGCACAGACAGTATCGATTAATTTCCTATTTTGACAAAATATATGAAACTATTCAAGACATACGGTGTTTAATATTACATACAACCTCATACACTTGTGTTTAAAAACTAAGGGCATCTTTTAAAGAAGTTCTGTTCTATATACAAACCAAAAATCTTTATAAGACGGCTGCACTGCAGTCATCTTATGGAATGCCCTACATGAACTTTTACAAGTTTTCTACATTTTTACTTCCAATTTTGGCACGTGTTGCCCTCAAAGAAAGTCAGAATAAACTACACTAGGACACAGGTTAAAATTCCCTATACTCGGATAGCCGGCACTGATTTTAAATTTTTCAAAATTTTGTACTTTTTGGGGGTCCTGATATCCAAAAATTTGTATATCTCAAAACTAACCACTTTGTTATTAAATTGAGATCCCGGGCTGTTTGGCCGTAGTCCAGAGCTAAATTCCATAGCAAACGTTTCGGCCGTGCCATCGACGGCCATCTTAAGTCCAAATTTGAGTTTGTGCTAACGTAGGGTGTTCACGTTAGAGACTGTGGTAATGGCTAGCAGTCCCGTGAAAGTCACTTGTACTTACAAATTTTCCAAGGACCACTTTTCCAGTAGCTAAATTACTAAATAGAATTTTGAAACACAAAAAACTTTCAGTCAAATGCAATATAAAAATCAGCATCGAAGTCACGGATCAGCTAGAAACGTACAATGTACTAGAAACGCAATGATACAAAATTATAATCTTTCGACTTTTCGAACACGTACCCAAACATTCTCATTGAAGATACTATAAATATTATAATAACAAATAGGTGTCACTGATTTTAAATTGTTTTTATGAATTAAACAATTGGAAAGTTCTGTAAATGTATTAGGCTAAAAATGAACTAAGTACAAGAAAAGTATTTCTAAAGTATCCACCTCGATCTCTCATCATGTCAATAGATTTTCTTTTATCATAAATAGAATTATTTTTAATATTCAAGTAATTCTTGTAATAGTATTTAAACATTTACGATATGCTTGCATTCATTAAAATATTACGCTTAGCTTACATCCCACATATTTGTAGCAGTGGGGAAATTTTGGGTAGTGATTGACCTCACAATGCTGTTTTTTCGTTACACGTTGAATCAGTTTACTGCCCCAGGATCGCGAGGTATACGAGGGCTGCCTTTTAAGTCTTTACAAACGACCACTAGATGGCGCTAGTGAGATGTGACATTATCATTGTTGAAAAATGTGTCATATGTTATTTGTAAAACAATTGCAGCTCAGATATTGGCCGAGTAGTTTGTTTACAGTGAGCGTTTAAAACAAAAGTGTTTGTGAAAATATGGAAATTTCATGTGAAGGTTTTCGTTGGATGATTTTTTACGATTTTAATAAAGGCCTAACTCAACAACAATGCCTCGAATCGTTTCGTACAACTTTTGGTAATCAATCACCATCAGAAAAGACTGTTTACAATTGGTTTGCGGAATTTCGCCGTGGTCGTGCTTCAGTCAGCGATGAATTTCGTGAAGGTCGACCTAAATCGGTGTTGTTCCCAAAAACATCGATGCTGTGCACAACATGATTAAAGAAGATCGGCATGTGACTTAGCGTGAGATAGAGGCATCCTTAGGCATATCGAAAACTGCAGTACATTCGATTTTACATGAACATTTAGCTGTTAAAAAGATCTGTTCCCGATGGATTCCGCATAATTTGACCGAAACTCAAAAACAGGCTCGTGTCAATTGGTGTAAGGAAATGATCCAAAAATTCGACCGAGGAAATGCAAAATCAGTATACAACATCGTAACAGGAGACGAAACTTGGATATATTCGTACGAGCCGGAAACTAAGCAACAATCAACTTTTTGGGTGTTCGAAGATGAACCGAAGCCAACAAAAGTGGTTCGTTCACGAAGCACTTCCAAGAAAATGATCGCTTGTTTCTTTCCTTACACTGGACATGTCGCGACCATTGCTTTAGAGGATCGAAGAACAGTTAATGCTGAATGGTATACAACAATTTGTTTGCCACAAGTCATCGATGAAATCAGGAAACACAACCGAAAACGTCACATCATTCTTCATCACGACAATGCCAGCTCTCACACAGCACGTCAAACAATTGATTATTTGAAGGAGGAAAACATCGAATTAATGTCTCATTGCCCGTATTCACCTGATTTATCGCCAAACGACTTCTTTTTGTTCCCGAATGTCAAACAAAAAATGCGTGGACAGCGATTTTCATCACCTCAAGAAGCTGTTGAATCCTTCCAAAACCATATTTCTGAGGTACCAACATCAGAGTGGAAAAAATGTTTCGAGACTTGGTTCGAACGCATGCAAAAGTGTGTAAATCTCAAAGGCGAATATTTTGAGAAACAATAAAACGATTTGTATCAAAAAATGTTTTTTCTTTCATTGTCTTTGTAAAAACTTAAAAGGTAGCTTATGTACAGCAGTAACCAGGGCAACCTCGAGGTATACGAGGTTCTCACTTCAAAAACATCAGGCTCACAATAAATTGTGTCTGTTTGCTAACAATATTCACACGACAACACAGATAGAAATATAATTTGACTGTATTAACGATTGTGAGTATGACGGAGAGCGAGGAGCGTGAAGAGTGAGAGTGGTATAGGCAACAACAATTTCACTGCCTTGTAACGCCGCCAGCAGCAGAGACCTTCTCTCCATATAACCGACACACGCAGAAACCTGTCTTGACTGTATTTCAAAACTGGATTGGGCAATTTCGATCGCCATTAGCTTTCTCTGTTTCAATGAATTCGTTTAGACCTAGTTACTTTAATACATTTTTAATGGAACTTTATTTCATTGATTTTACTATGTATTAAATCTTCATTACGAAAAACGGGGCTTGACAATAAGTTCTTGAGAAACGGAATACCTGGTGGTGGGAGGAACGGGTAATGATCTAAACTTGAAGGGCAGAGTAATACGTAACACCACAGTATATACAATCTGGGAGTAAAAATTACACACAATGGAGGTTGCAATGATCAAATTATAAATAGAATATGGCAAGCACGAGCTGCCCCGAGACAATTAAACCGTATTCTATGGAATAAAAACATAGCAAAACACAAAATAAGAAACTACAGTATCATCCAAACTCTGGGATATTAGTCAATGAAATAGGGTCACGTATTAGTGCTATGGAAATGGATTTCAGGAGACGATTTTGTGGAAAAACCAGATTGGATAGAGTAAGAAACGCAGACATTCCAGAAGAAATGACCATCGGCATTGATATTATATGCACAACAGACGTATAACGCTTGAAAACGCTCCACTACGTATGGAGAAATAAAATTTACTAAAAATTTTAAATATCTTGGGGAAAACATATCCCGAAACGCCTCAGACAAAGAATCCTTTAAGATAAGGACACTCGAATTAGCAAAGGCCTTTACTCTAACCCGGGAACTGTACGGAAAGAAAAACCTTTCAAGAAGTGCGAAAGTCCGCCATTATAGCACTGTGATCAGGTCGGTGATCATGTATGGAGTGGAAACAACGTGCTTTCAAAATTTGGAACCTCTTCTTAAAACTGAACAAAGAATTCTTCGGAAAATATATGGCCTCAAGAAAACCGAAGATGGGTACAGGCATAGATCCAAAGAAGAGCTGTACAGGGATCTGCACGCGGCTTTCCGAAGGAAAAGACTGAGATTTCTTGGACATATGGTTCGGATGGATCGGTTCAGATTACATAAACAAATTTTCAACTATATCTGACAATTTTCCAGTCTGAACGGATACACCAAACAACCCAAGGAGGAAATGGCGAATCCGGATATCTCTTTGAATGACTGTGTGGACAGAAATACATACAGAAACAAAATTCAAAATCTTGAGGTTTTCTGCGGTGAGAAGAAGACGAGAAAACCTCAAGATGAACAGTGGAAAGGAAGGCGGCGCATAGTGTGCGAATGAGAGCCTTCTGGCAGGAGAAGAAAAGGAAATGATATTCGCGTGGTCCACAGCTGGCCTGTTCGTGTAAAAAAAATTAAAAGCCAAAGTTACTCGTAATCAATGGCATAAGTATGGGGGGGGGGTCAGGGGGTCAACCCCCCAGAGCGATTAAAACTTTTCTGCAAAATTCCATAGTCACTTAACGGAGGCCTATTTATAAGTCAGTGTCTTATAAGGCTTATAAATAACTGTAGAAATAAAAGGAATTACATTTTATTTTTGTAAATTAATAAAATAACTGTCTTAATAATGACTATCACTCAACATCTAGTAAGTAACGGACGTATCTGCAGCAGACTTCATATCAGTTTACTCGAAAACATTGAGACACAAAAGAATTTATAAAATACATTTACAAAATTATATGGAAAGAATCCTGAATTTCTCATTTGTACCGAGAAAAATTGGGAATCCAACCTTCAAGCTAATCTTATTCTCATCCAGAAGCTAGTCTAATACCCCCTCCCACAAGGAGCAATTTCTAGTTACGCCACTGTTCGTAATAATATATTTTTGAAATCTGCTATTTATCGGTTATTTGTATATTTATTTCAACACACACACAATATGTGTGGTGCGTGTTTTGTGTCTGTGTTATACAAAAAAAGAATTCGTCGTACTTCCTTAATACATACTTGCACAGAGATGAATATTTTATAATTAGGCTATTATAGAAAAACGCAAGATAATAGATAAAACACACACGCACAACATATAAATATCCACGCACTGTCATGTATGTTTCTGTTCTTCATTCCAAGTTTACCTTCATGCATATGACCATATGAGTTATTATGCTCTCCATAATGTATATAAGGCGGACACCCATGTTTCTGTGTACGAGTGTGTGTGTGTGTGTGTGTGTGTGTATATAATGTTTAATATTTATAATCACTTTACCTCAAGATATTTTCTCCTTGTTTGGAACATGTTTCGGGAAGCCTTGTGTTCCCATCTTCAGCCTTCCTGATTTTGAGTCTTGTGAAGTATTTGTGTGTTGTGTGTTATATAAAACACAAAACAAACTAATACCTGAACAAATACAAATCAATACAAAACATGACACAATTTTCAAAGCACTCAACATAGAAAATACACAAAATACTAACATACATACCATAATCACACACAATAATACCAATTTAAAGTACCAGAGGCCAACAGGAAACCACAACAACAACCAACCAACGCACAAATACTTCACAAGACTCAAAATCAGGAAGGCTGAAGATGGATGGGAACACAAGGCTTCCCGAAACATGTTCCAAATAAGGAGAAAACATCTTGAGGTAAAGTGATTATAAATATTAAATATATTATATACGTGAAGAAACAGATTGGTAGCAAAAAGTGTTTGAACACACACACACACACACACACACACACACACACCACACATAGTACACAGACTCTCTCTCTTTCTCTATCCTCCTCTTTTCATCATTTTCTCCTGCGAACACACGAAAAAAACGAAACGCATACACATGACTTCCAGGAAAATGGAAGTATTAAATATTATAAAAGTTGGGAAAATCCAATATCTAGGGCACGCAAGTGAGAGAAGAGGATAATACAAACTTCTGCAGTTAATAATAGAAGGAAAAATACAAGGCAGAAGAAGTCGTTGCAGAAGGTAAATTTCCTGGTTGAATAACGCAACCTCAAGCGATTTATTTAGGACAGCTATATCTAAAATGCGAGTTGCCGATACGGTTGCCGACCTTCACAGATGAGACGACAATTGAAGAAGAAAAAAACGCATCGCTTAGTAACACCTCATGTTACGTATTATTACTACAGAAGAACTACTTTCGAAGCGCTAATTGAAGCGTACTGTGATGTTATAGACATTCGCTAAACATGAACACTGTATGATCGAACGGAGATTGAAGGGTAGCATGTTGCGGAACTAGGACTGCTTTGAAAGAATGTAACAGTCTAATTTATCTAATCATCATCATTAGCCTTGGTGCTACAACTCATCACTGTGTCTTGACCTTCTCCAGAAGCCTTCTCCAACGGTCCCGATCTGACGGGATGGTTCTCTAGTTCCTCAGTCCAAACAGTTTGGCATTATTATTAACATTATCAATCCACCGCACCCTCTCTTTCATCTTCCATCCAGCTGCATCGTCAAGACTTTCCTCGGTATATTATCCTCCGCTATCCTCATCAAATGTCCGGCCCAGCTCAACTATGATAACGTAATATATTGTTACGTTGGTCTCCCTGATCGTCGTAAGGTAAGGTGGAAACAAAACACAGACACCAATGAAGTCGCTAACAACCAGCTTTGATCCATCACAAATAACAATATTCGTAATCAACTCGTACAGTAATTCAACTTAAATTTGTCCACACGCAATAATAATGTCAACTATAAAGAATTCCGCACTAATTATAACACACAACCACTTGATATCACTTGACGAATCGCCCAACATAAACTGACTTCCAAGTGGCAACTGTCGCCTATTTATAGTCTGCAGAGTTCCAGACTAATGTTTCAAAATATGCGTCCTTAACAAACATTCGAAAACGCTAGAGAATACTTGAAAGCAGCCTTGGCAGCAAAACGCACCTGCTGGGCCGGTCGAGAAACATGTAGACCGACACTCTCCATTGCTCGAGAACGTTCTGTCACTGCAATATTTTATAATGTCTACATCCCTCAAGAGGGCGTATACTTCTTTATTATAACGTACCTACCCTTTCACGTACTGAAGCACAAATTTTCCTTAATATATTTCTTTCAAAAGTTAAAAGATGTCTTTCATTTACTTTGCTGACGGTCCATTTTCTGATCCATACGTCAAGACTGGTCTTATTAAAGAGGGTATTAAAGACGGGTCTAGTTTTATAGAGAGTGCTTTTTTATCTTGACACTAATCTACTTCTCATCCGCGTTAACAGTCCAAAGTAGCATCTATTTGCTCCTGAGATTTGTTGTTGTATCTCAAGTAATTGTTGCCACTATTGAACCCAGATATCTAAAATGATCGCCTCTTTCAAAGATGTAGCCACTAATACAAATTTCAGATCTATTTATATAATTTTCATAAGTCTTCATATACTTAGTCTTATTCGTATTTTAAACTAAACCCATTCTCTTTACGCTGCGATCCAACGTGAGGAATACCTAATCAGCCATAAGGTCTTATCTGAGTAGTGATAATGAGTTATTATGAAAAGAGGACTCCTCGCTCGTAGGACAGTTCCGCTTTGTAAAATAACAAAAGCAGATCTACCAAGAAACCTCTGCGCTCGAGCGCGTGTGTGTGTGTGTATTATATGTACATTACGAAATGCTTTAAATCCATTAAATTATTTACATTATACGCAAACACGGCCGTCTCGGTGTGTGTTTATAAACGGAATCCGCAGAGACTACTAACCTACTTGTTTGTTGTTACTAGCGCCCGGCCAAACGGTTACGACATCCCGTACGGATGCACGAGTGCGCCAAGTCTACATCCGGTCTGCCAGCGGCCAGTAAAATCTGCATACCTGTTGAAGACCTCAGAGTACCTGCTTCATTCTACATTCAACAAAACACTTTTTCACACTTATAGTACGTCTCTGCTTCTTCTTCTTCTTCAGAGCTTCAGGAATAAAATAGGAATGCCAGTCCGTTTTCAAAATTCTTCATTACCCTTATCATCTTTTTCCAAGTATTCTGGGGCTTATCGGACCAGTTTCGAACCTATCTCCTGCAACTTTTCCCACATGTCAAGGCCGCAACTGGTATTCTGTTGCGGTCCAAGTTTTGCGTCCTTCTCCTCTTCCCAATCAACTTGTGCAAACATTTATTTTTTTTAATTATCTCCTAGTGTCTTTATTTTCACATAGATAAGTTAATGCAATACAGTTTAGTGCATAATTTTTTTAAATCATCAATAGAACGACGCTTCAAGCTTATAACCATTTACCCCCGTCTTTTGGTGCTCTGAAGGGATCCAAGTTTTCACGGTACCCGTAGCTTCATTCCAGTTTCAGTACTCTTTCTGTTCGCGACCAGCTGCCAAAACCATACCACAGGATGGGTCCTATCTCTCTCTCTCTCTCTCTCTCCTTCCTTTACCCCATTTATGGAACCGCGACCTGGGTGGTGAACCAGTTGGAATGCCGTACAGCAGGTAACCATCCGTACTGCTTCTTCTTTCATCAACTAATGCAGGGGTTCCCAACCGGTGGTACGTAAGAAGACCTAGCTAGGAAAAAGTATTTACTTAAATTAAATAAATACAATAAAAATTTGTGTTGAAAACAACAATAAATTTTCATCGGACATGATTTAAAAGAGTTACCCTCATAAAAACACAACCTAAACACTTTGCGGTAATACTTCATTAGATGTCTGCGCTTATCTTATTTAGTTTTCTTTATTTGTGTTTGTTTACGCAGTTTATGCACCGCCTTATCACTTCCTGGAAGGGATTGTATACATAACTAGGAATAATAAGGTATAGCATTCATGTTGTATAAAGATTTTTATTAAGAAAACCCCAATACCTTTCTTTAAACTCCGGTGGTACTCGAAATGAACGCAGAGACCAAAGTGGTACGCGGGTTTGGAAAGGTTGGGAACCACAGAACTCATGGTTCCAATCAGCGTTCTTCTTTCATAAACCCATGAGATGGTGATAAGTGAAAATACGCTTTGTTGGTAGAAATCTTATCTCTATCTCTTCATTCCATGTCCTAGGAATGCACACGTCACTGCTTCTATAATAAAGTTTTGCTAAGGTTGGGCAGATGTTGTTTGACAGTGTTAATTTTATCCACATTTATCGATAGTCTTTTCCTCCTGTCTGCTTCTTTTCAGGTCTATGTGTGTGTGTGTGTGTGTCTTTCTTACAGCTGTATTCGAACGATGATGGATATATCCTCGATATGTGACTTTTCCGTAAGTCCTTAAAGTGAAAAGTTTTCGACCTGACGAAGTTCGAGTTGGTGAGTTCTGACTGTATTGACTAACAAAGTCACAATCCTCACGTTTTTCACAGTACATCCAATAAACTATTAGTATTTTAGGATCCAAGAAACTTAAAATTATCATGTTTTAGTGTTGTTGTTTTTAATCAAATGAAGGTATGTAAAACTCATGTAAACAGTTATCTTGTAATAAGAATTTATAAAATGATGGTCTTGAAAATAAATTTAAAATTGTTATAATTCATTTAATTACTTCTGAATGAAATAACTCATTCGTTTTTCTATTTACTTGCTTTTGAAATATTACAGATATGGGCGATAATGGCCTATAACAATGAATGTCGTTGTGCTAGTTTGATACATAGTTTCAATTTACAATTTGAGAACAACATAACATTAGGCGTATTAGTATTTATTACTCAATGTGTAAAACTGCTTTTAGTTAGTTACATAATTTATTAGTTAATTGCTTATGCTTATAGGAGTTATCACATATTACAAAAACACTGAGGTTCTTCAATAAAGGAATAAAGGAAAGCAAGTTTTCAACATATTAAAAAGTGAAAATGATGTACACAAAACATATTTAGAAGCACATTTTTTGGCTCTAATAGCCTCAGAATCTTTATCTAAGTCAGAACAGTCCACATTTTGGCCTAGTTCATGTTTAATTGATAAGGTAAATTAAAACAAATGTTTATTCACAACAACAACAAAATAGTATCGGGAAATCCGTTTTCTGACATCCCCTCTCCACCAGGACTTGCCGCACTGTGCAAAATGCATGTGTTGTGTCCCCGGTTTGTGCCAATGCATGTGTTGTGCAAATGGTTTGTTGTCAATTTCATTACACAAATTCGACAGGTGCAGCTATTCAGAAAATTCGGTACTTTTTTTTAACACAGCTTGTACAAAACTAACGTATATCTAAAACGTTTCCACACAGAACAATTACAGAAACACCACACGCGTACAGAAGTATCAGTTGTCGTTTCCTCGACCATTTTTATTAGTTGAAATCGGCTTGAATTCTGGTACATTAGGAAACACACTGCGTTAAATTAGGTAAACACGCCGTATCGACTGTTTCAGGAAAATACGAACAAGGCTGTGCAGTGGCAAGTTTTAAAGTAGTCCACACGATGTGGCGAAATGAAAATACTTACACGCGGATTGTACCGTTAATTGTAGTCGTTTCGTAACGGCAGCGTCGCATACAGTATACGTCAACATCCATACCAACTCCACTCATAGCTTAGCGTCCGTTTCTCAATCGTCATTATCAATGGCGAATCTGTTCAACTGATCTGTAATCTCCACGTTGTTCTATCCTGTGCCGCTCTCTTCAGTTGTTCATAATTTCTCCTCACCATCAAATCTGTCGATACACCCTCACTCTCTCCTACCTTCTGTCTTCCGTTCAATTAGTAACTTCTGTACACAAATCGTTCTCAAAATGTAACCAATCTAGTTTGCTTCTTTCTTTCTTATGCTCTTATGATACTACGAGGGTAAGTCAAAAAGTAAAGGCAAATGTTTACAAAGGAACTTTTTATTGTGAAAACAAGATGACAAGTAACATCATTTCTCTACACAATCTCCCTCAAATTCTATCCACTTGGTCCATCTCTTGACAAGCTTCGTAATTCCGTCCTGGAAGAAGATTTTTTGGCATCGTGCACAGCCACTCGCGCACCGCCTCCACAACCTCGTCATCCGATGAAAACTTGGATTCACGCAGGTGCTACTTCATCGGTCCAAAAAGGTGAAAATCACTTGGAGCTAGGTCAGGACTGTAGGGCGGATGCTCCAGCAGCTCAAAACCAAGATCTTGAATGCACTGGATCGTTTTCCCCGCAGTATGAAGACGGGCATTGTCCTGAAGCAAAAGCACACCTTTTGAAAGTTTTCCTCGCCTCTTTGTTTTGATTTTGGGTTTCAGATCTCGCAGTAGCTCACAGTAGCTGTCACTATTCACTGTTTGACCTTTAGGAGTGTAATGAATTAGAAGTGGACCTTTCATATCCCAAAACACTGTCATCATCAACTTTCCTGCAGAAACTTGTCTTTTGAACTTTTTTGCTGTTGGCGAGGATGGATGTTTCCACACCATGCTCTGCCGCTTACTCTGTGGTTCGAAGTGATGGACCCACGTCTCATCAACGGTTACTATGCGACTGACAAACTCTTCTCCTTCCTCTTCTAAACGCCTTAAATGTGATTTCGAAATTTCCAAACGTTTCTGTTTGTGCTGGTCTGTCAGTCGATGTGGTACCCGAGCACACACTTTGCGATAATTTAGTGATTCGTGGATGATTGCAACTGTTGAACCGTGGCTAATGTTCAACGCATGGGCAATATCATCAATTTAGACACGACGATCATCATGAATCATTCGCTCAACTGTCTCGATGTTCTTGTCCGTCTTCGAAGTGGATGGCCTACCTGAACGCTCTTCATCGCAGATAGATACACGACCATTTTTAAAGCGATTTATCCACTCATAAATTTTGTGTTCACTAAGACAGCTCTCACCGTACTGCTGATGCATTCTGCGAATAATCTCCGCAGGTTTAGTCCCTTCAGAGTGCAGAAAACGTACCACTCCCCTCATTTCTTCCTTGGTGCACACGGACAACGGGGCACTCATAACAAAATGCCCTGAAATCACTACGAATGGAGCTGAGCATTGAAACAACACAGCTAAAGAACAAAAAAACTTTGAGGTTATATGTCATTGTTCAGTCAGTGCTGCCATCCATTGCAGCAGGGAAAATAAAATTTGCCTTTACTTTTTGACTTACCCTGTACATCCATACATCCTTGGCTCTACAGCCCATATCGAGCCTTGGCCTGCAAAAGAAATTGCCTCCACTTATTCCTGTCCTCAGCCAGCCGCCACCAATTCACTGCGCCCAGTTTCCACGCATCACTGCCGACCTGGTCCAACCATCCGTTCTTCGGTCTTCCAATCTTCGTTTTTCCTATTGACTTGTGTTTCATAATTATTTTTGCTGTACGTTCGTCGTCCATTATCTGAACGTGTCCTGCCCATCTTAATCTACCGTATTAATTTTGGCAAATCGGACAACTGTAGTATCATTGTACTTAGCACATAATTCATTATTGTTTCTCTTTCTCCAGACTCCGCCCTGTTGAATTGGCCCATATAGACTTCTCAGTATCTTCCTTTCAAACACAGCCAGCCTCTGTTCATAATTTTCTTCAGTACCCAGCACTCAGAGCCTTATGTCAATACAGGCCTTACCAATGTCTTAGTTATTGTTTCTGTGGTGAATAGTCTTGATTTTAAATGTTTATTCAGCTCGTAATAGCTTCTATTAGCAGCCAGAATTCTTCTCTCAATTTCTTTTGTGCAATTATTCTCAGCATCGATATATGTCCCCAGATATACGAATCTTTTTACTCTTTCAAAATTATAGCCATATATTAGTATATTTGAAATATTATCATCATTGCTCTTATGATACTTCTCTCTTTATTTATTCCCTTAAGCACTTCTTCATTTGTTAACTTTTCATTACAACCAATTTTTCCACTTTTCGCTACAACCAGGTTTTAAAGCTTTCCGGATACTTCTTTTCTCTGTTCTGTTCCTAGTCGTCCATGTCCCCGATGAGTACATTACAATGCTAGATATAAAACAGTTTGGAAATCTCTTTCGTAACTTTACTGTATATCAGTTCCTCTTTTAACCAATAGTATTCTTACTCTACTAAACGCTATCTTTCCAAGTGCAATTCTACTTCTAATTCCTCTGTACATCTTCCATTCCAAGTGAATACATATACTCACAAGGTATTTGAATGAATCTATTTATTCCAAATTTTAATCTTCTATTATCACATTTACCTCATTCTTTTCTTTACAGGAAAGTAGCGATTCCTGTTACTTTAGTTTTCATGGCATTAATTTTCACTCCAAACTTTTTTCTTATTAAAACTATTGTAGTGTTCATTGTTTGTAAGTCTTCTTCACTGCTCGCCAGAACTAACTGACAGTCTGCATATTTAATGACCATAATTCATTCTCGCCACATAGGCCTACATGTACACACATGGCTTCTATTGCAATTTTTATCAACCCATGCTGTCTTTACACACGTACATCATGTTTTATCTTAATGATGAGAAGAATTGCAGATGAAAAAGAGCAAGATGAGTGTTAGCATTGGAGAAAGGAAAATAAATTGTTTGAGACAGACTGATAGAATGGTGAGTTTTAATGGACGGGACAGCAACCATACAAAAAATGAAAGAAAAGAATAAGGGTGTTTGAATAAACTTGTAAGCAATAAACAGGTACTCACAAAGAGTGAAGAAAGAACAATTTTTCCATAGTACAGAAGAGACTTGTAAACCGGATTAGACATACTCTGAGCTGTACTTGTTGCTTTGGAGGAACGAGGCTCAGCGCCCGGAGTGACACCTCCGACGACAGCAATAGTGATACTCTTTCCCTCAAGGACGTTTGGTTGTGGATGGGTGGGCTCCTTATGACTTGAGGCCAGTTGGGAGAAGATCTCAGCAAGTGAAGTACTCAGCAGATTGTGGAGTTTGTTCCTCGTTCCCTTGAACCAGCGGTGACGCGCCTGAGATAACAGTGAGGGTCGTGCATCACTGCTCCCTACAGCGCGACTTCCCTGACTCGTGGAGGATGGAAAGCCCACACCAGCTCGTGTATCCGGGGCAGAGGCGTTGCACGTCTGACAGGACCCATTCAATGCAGTCTATGTTTGCTGCGTATGCATAGGTTTACAGGTTTCGTAATGGTTCCCTCAGATGATAGTTCCTACGTAGGAGACTATGGTGGGTTGTCCGGCAGAATTGGGGTCGTTTGACGACCTCATACCCTGGCCAGAAAGCCAGTTGGGGTGGACTGTGTTGCCGCGCGGAAGAAGAGGGTCACAGAAGACAAACTCTTCCACGCTTGATAGACGGAGGCCCAGGGTTACAGGCAACACCATGGTGGCTTGGTGAGGATTCGGAAAGAACAGTTCTGGAACCAGCTTCCGTTACGCACCAACGGAAAGGAGTCCCCCCCCCCACATCGGGGCTGCGTATGTGAATATTGATGCAGTAGCAGGAGATACAGGGTCAAAGAGAGGGGACTCCTGCGATAGATGAGTGGAAACAACTTGTCTCTGACATCGCGGACTTGTCAGAGTTCAGTATGGACGTTGTCTGTCAAGTTTTTGCGACTTTCTGTAGTCAATGGCAAGTACTTCACCGACTTTTTCCAAAAGAATATTCTTTGAGAGCCAATTAGTGTAGTGTTTTTAGTAATTAGTGTTTGTAACGAAAGACTGGAAGCGGAGAAGAAGAAGAAGAAGAAGAAGAAGAAGAAGAAGAAGAAGAAGAAGAAGAAGAAGAAGAAGAAGAAGAAGAAGAGAGAAGGAACGGAGGCCGATTGCTAGGTTAACACCTCATCCGTGTGGTAGACGGGGCTTTTCTGTGTTCCTTTCTTATTTCTTTTTGGCAATTTCTATACCTTTCCTTTCCGTACTAACGTATTACTATACCGCAAACAACACAATAAACCACGTTATTATTGACCGTACGAGAGCAATTCAGGTTAATAATTTTGAATATCTGGGCTATAATGTGTCTTATATTACAAACAATTACGCTACCCAAGTTCAACCATATGTGGGGAGATTACCAGAAGAACTCTACACTCAACGAGTAAAAACACACACCTGACGTTCTACAAGGTGATGGCCGTCCTACACTTCTCCACGGGTCTGAGAAATAGACTTTAACTAAACCCCAAGTCAATGTATTCAAGCGGCCGAAATAAGATGTCTCAGGCACGCGGCAGGACACAGTCTCCAAGATCGTATAAGAAATGCAGATATACGGCAGCAACTGAATATCATGAGTATACTAGATAGGATTGTCCAGTATCGGCTGAAATCGTTGGAACATCTGAATGCATTCTCAAAACAACTATTGAATTATAAGCCGATGGGACGGAGAGGCGTGGGATGTCCGAAAATGCGTTGGAGTGACCCAAATCTAGTCTATCTGCTTGCGACCAGAAAAAAATACTTTTGATTTAATACTTGCTGAAGATGATGATTGACCACGTTACTTTCATCTTTCATCATACTTATGTTGATCGTGATACTTTTTTTACAGGAAATGATTTAGAACTACTTTTCTGACGACAAAACTTAAGGCAGAAGACGTTTCATGAATAGTGCGTAATTATTATAAACTTTCTTCCATGTTACTATTTTTTTTTATGTGAATGCGAATGAACATCTTATGGTTCGTTCTCAGTGTCATGTAAGGTTTTGCCGCGACCAATATTTGTGTGCTTTCGAGGGCCTCGTGTGCAAAAACTATAAGGATAACAGAATATCTAAAACTATGACTGGATAGCCCGTTTCGTCGACTACCGGAAATGGTTTGTCGCGAGCGGAGGGGGGGTTGCGCGGTGATGTCACAGCGCTGCGCGTGGGGGTCTAAATTTGGGCTTGTGTGGGCACGGCGCGCGCTCAGTTCAGTTGTATCTCCGGAACGAGTTGGTCGATTTTAGTGATCGAGGTGTCTACGGAGAGCTGAGAACGTGAGTTAGACGTTAATAACACAAGAAATATAAAATTAACATTGGAACGGAGAAAATATTGAGATATTGTGAAAATGCCGCGTCCTCAGAAGAGAAAGAAGGCTGTAAAATCTGGAACTCCGAACAAAATGCGTGCACCACGACTTACAAATATAGAACGTTATCGGCTACGTCGATTGCAACAAAACGAATTGGAAAAAAGACGCCAGAATTCGAATTTGGATGGTGGAAGTGGAGCACCCAGTACAAGTAGCGAGTGCGTACAACGTTTGGACCAACCTAGCACTTCGTCATCGTGTCGAATGGATTTGGAAAGTGGTGGAATAGACGTAGAAAGCAACGACGATTCCATTGATATGCAGGATGACAATACTGAGACTCGTACGAACGGTAACATCGGTCCGTCAATGGCGCGTTCAGACCTTTCGCTCGATTTGACAAATAAGTATGCTGCATGCGATCGCCACTTTGTGAAAATGTTCTTTGACAATGAATTTGGACTTGGTTGTGATGTTTGTAATCGACTTTGGTTCAAGAAGGATCTTAAGCTCGTTAAAGTTAAACACTGTAACATTTTGCGCAGCGAGTTCCCCGACCAAGTAGTGGAGGCTATGGTAGCATGTGTAAATTGCCGTCGATGCTTGGATACTAATAAAATCCCATCCACGAGTGTGTCTAACGGTTTCAAATATCCTGATCGGCCTAAAACTTTGCCAGTGTTGAGTCCGGTAGAGGAACGGTTGATATCACCTAGGCTGCCTTTCATGCAAATTCGCCGACTTCGACACGAGGGCAGTTATGGCATCATTGGTCAAGTAATAAATGTTCCAGTTGATGTGAACAATATGGTGAAACAATTGCCTCGACAGTTGGACGACGATTATGCGATAAATGTTAACATCAAGAGGAAATTAATGCACAAATCGTCATATTTGAGCGGGTATGTTTGTAAATCCAATGTAATGCAATGGCTGCAGTACTTGGTGAAACAGCCGTTGTACCGTATATATGGAATTACCATCGATGGAACTTTGTTGGACAATATATGTGTCGACAGAATTGACGATGATGGGGATTGTGTAGAAGAGGCACCAGTGTTAGACTCGGATTGCATTGTGGCCAGGCAACATACACTTCTGTGGAACGAGGAGAACTGTCTTGATGTAGCGCCCGGCCAACACAGTATGCCGTTGAATATTGTGTACGATACACACGCCGAGGAATTGTCGTTTCCAAATATTTACTTGGGTATAGATCGTCGCTACAAAGATGGTGTAAGAGTGACTCCTTATATGATGCCCACGAGTGAAATTAGACGTAAAGATCGGCGAGGTGTGACCCCACAACACATCTTGTATATGGCGATGAAAATCTTGAGAATGAGAGTCGTCGAGGGAATGTTTCATACTTTCAAAACGTCCAGCACAGTTAATGTGACTCGTGCTATGTTAAATGATAAGGAGTTCATACGTGATTGCATGGAAAAGAATTTGTCATTTCTTAAATCCATTCCAAATTCGATGCAGTATTGGCAGGATCGTAAGCGTGATTTGTTTGCAATGATGCGCCAGCTTGGGAAGCCTACTGTGTTTCTTACGTTGAGTGCAAATGAAATTCGTTGGCCAGGTTTGCTGTCGGTGTTGCATCGCCTAAGTGATTCGTATAAAGATGTGCAAAATGTTGAGGCACTTAGCAGATCAATGCGGTGTCATTTGGTGAATTAAGATCCAGTTACGTGTTGCATTGTGTTTAACAAACTGGTCGACATTTTGATGAGTATGTTGTGCAGTAAGACAAAGGCGAATCCATTTGGTGATCGGTATCGAGTCGTTGATTACTTTAAGCGCATCGAGTTCCAGCATCGAGGCAGTCCACATGCGCATATACTCTTGTGGTTGAACAATGATCCTAAAGAATCAATCAGTGAAGTTATGCCACGTACAATTGAGTTGATGAATACATTGGCGAGCGTATCGAGGGGAGATTTGCCTGCAGAGATGTACTCCAATCAAACGCACCAGCATACGTTTACTTGTACCAAGCGTGGAGAATCAACGTGTCGCTTTGGAATCCCGTATTGGCCAATGCGAAAGACAACGGTACTGTTGCCGCTCGCTAAAGGTGATTCGAGAAAAGCTACCATGCAGAAATCAGCTGAGCGTTTAAAAACAATACTGGAGCAGAAAGTGTATGACAGTGTTGAAGAATTTCTTGTAGACAACCATTTGACAGAGCGCAAATACCTCGATATAATTCGAGCTTCACTGCGACGGCCGACGATGTTGTTCAAACGTAATATGTCTGAAATCTACACCAATACTTTCAATCCGTGGTTAGCCAGAGTGTTGGGCTCAAATAGTGACTTGCAATTTATACTGGACGAATATAGTTGTGCGACATATTTTGTAGAATATGTTAACAAGGCGAATCGTGGAATAAGTCATTTGCAACGAGAACTCATAAAATTACAAGAAGAGAATCCGGAGTTGGACCTCACCGAGTTAGTACGCAAGATTGGTTTGAAAGTTCTTAATTCGGTCGAAATGTCGGCACAGGAGGCGGCCTGGTATTTGCTTCGTCAATCGATGAGCCATTGTAGTCGTCAAGTTGTGTATATTCCAACGGTGTGGCCACAAGAACGACAACGATCAAGGACATTGAAGCGTCAAATGGACTTGGAAAATTTGGCTGATGATAGTACGGATGTGTGGACCAAAACTAAAATCGAACGTTATGAGGAACGCGATGAATCGTTAAAAGATCTATGCCTCGCTGATTTCATAGCTTGGTATTCTGGAAAGAAGTCAGTACAACAGCAGCCAGACGAATGTGACGATCCAAACGCCGATCAGAATGATGAGGTTCGATTTATCAATAAGAAGCGGTCAGTTCCATGTGTTATACGTTACAGACAATATGATATAAGTGATGTGGTCAATTATAAACGGGAAATGGTTACGCTATACTATCCGTTTCGAAATGAGACAGTTGATATACTCGATCGTAATAGGTTTGTCGAGATCTATGACACCAACGAATCCGCAATTCTTACTAAACGTCGTGAATATGAGTCCAACATAAATATTAAAGAAGTGATGCGAGAAATTCAAGAATTATATATTCATAACGATATAGACGAAAATGCGACAAATGAGGAGCAAAAAAATCGAGATAATTTTGTGAGTAGCGTGTTGAATGATGGCAACCAAGAGAATAACGATGACATCGATGCAGCACAGGCTTCGTCTGTGGGCATATCTGCTGTACGAAAACGATCGAATGTGCTTTCAAAAGAAGACTACTGCAAACTGTTACGCAGTACTAATAAACGCCAGCGAGAATTCATATTGGAAATTATACATCGGATCCATACATTCGGTTCGCCGCCAATCCAAGTGTATCTCACTGGGCCAGCCGGTAGTGGCAAAACTTATGTGTTACGTGTAGCCATGGAGACCTATAATCGATACACTCAACAACACACTACACGACGAGATGCTTACATTGCTTGTGCGTCGACTGGAAAGGCCGCTGTAAATTTGCAGGGTAAGACCGTTCACTCTGTGTTTCGTGTAAGTCTAATGCGAACATCAACTTCATTGCCCCATGAAGCTTTGCAGTGTTTCCGAACTGCCTTCGTTGGAGTAAAATGTGTAATAGTTGACGAAATAAGTATGATTGGGTCCAATGTTTTCAATAAAATCAACTCTAGACTGAATGAAATTACTCTAGACTGAATAAAAGTAGAAATGCACACGGAAGAGGGGCATTTTTCAACAAAAGATTTCTTCTAGCGTCTAGAAACGTGTCCCTGGAAACAAGGAAGAAGTTTAAAAAGAGTTTCGGTTGAGCGATATGCACATATGGTTTGCAAACCTGGACTTGAGGAAAGTGAAGAGGAAGCTCTTGAGATGTGGTCCTGCAGGAGGGCCTTAAGTCTACCATAGACGGAAAGAGTACCTAATGATGAGGTTCTGAGGAGAGTGGGTGAAAGTAGGATGTTGATTGGAAACATTGTGGAAAGGAGAAGTGATATGGTCGGTCACCTGCTACACCAATCAAACTCAAGCTGGTTCATCATCCTGATCGAGGGGCGTAGTGGAAGGTGAAGGCTCAGAATGGAGTATATGGATAAGATAAAAGGAGCAACAAGGTATGTGGTGATTAAAAGACTGTACTCAAGCTTACACAAATTGCTTACTAAAGCTCAAGAAGAAATTGCAAGCTTACCAACCTCTGGGTTGAGAATAACAAGAAGAAGGAAAAGGGATTAACGTGACGATCTACAGATCAACTGCACAGGTGATACTGATATATGTAGAACAGGATGTTGGCAAATGTCGGTCACAAAAAAGAAAAATTTTGAAACTATGTGTATGGATTTTCTCAGAAGAGCGACTGTAACGTCTATGTTGCAGTATATATCTAATAAGGACACTAGGAGTCGCACAAAATGAATTTACACGACGACAATGGACAGATTAGAAACCAGAGGGCTTAATCAGATACGGACAAATAACGACGCTGGCAGAGACTAGATGGCGAAATCAGGCACTAAATTGTGTACCAGCAACGAGGCGGAGTACCAAATAACGACGTTACCATTGGCGGCTGGTGATTCCAAATTTTAGTGGTTGCATGGAGTGGGGGGGGGGGGTTCAAAGAACACATGTAAACAGTAGGCAGACCTACATATCTGCATCATACATAGTCCTGTCATGTGGAAAAAACAGAAAGTTACTGTTTTCCCCATAAAGAGAGCTGCATTAATAATGCAATGACCTCACTTCTATAGGTAGTCTACTTATGCCAGATTCCATGTTTCCACGTAATAATTAATGGTCGCTAAAGGCATCACTGGCTAACTTTGCAGTAATCAAATACTAAATATGCAGTGACAGCCAAAAGTTAAACAGTATCGTGCTCGCTACAAACTACACGTGGTTTGAAAGCACACAGAATCCGTAATTCCAAAAACCACACAGCACCACTAAACAAAGAAAAAAATAATACAATACTTAATACGCATTTAATAATACACGCCTGACTGGCACTATCACAATCACAGTTATACAAAATTATTCATATTTTATAACGTCAAACAACGGATAATGTTTTCCTTCGACTAACGTAAAAACTAAACAGCTGATTTCATGACACAACTAAGGATGCGTTACAACGCTACGACTGGAACGTTGTAACCACCGAGCTTACATATGAAGCATTGGAGTCCTTCCGTATGTTTGTGTAGTAAGCTCTGCCATTTACTCTTCAAGTTGGAATCGGCGTACAGCTACCAGCCTGCGTGCCACATTTGAATTTAACGTGAACTTTGCCGCGTAGAAACTAATACGTTTCCGTTGAAATTGATGACACTCATAAACGCCTAATGTTTCCGTATATTATTTTACAGTTCAGTTATTCTCTATTGGTGGTTGTGCAACGCTGCAACTATAACACCAACCGCCACAGGATGTTATAAAGAGAGTGGGTAAAAGCTGAGTGGAGCCACTGTGAAAGGAGAAGCAATATTGTTGGTCATCTGCTACGCCATTCAAACCGGTTCACCACCGTGATCTAGGAACGTAGTGCGAGGCGAAGGCCCAGGCAGGGTTACGTGGATGGGGTAAAAGAAGTATGGTGTGTGGTGATCAACAGACCGTCTAAGGAAAGAAGGAAATTGAAAGGCCACCAACCTCTGGGTTGAGCAGAAGAAGAGGGAACAAGGCGGACAGAAGGACTAACGTACATAGAGAAAGACAAAGCTAATTGAGGAGAGGATTGGAGGGATAAGACAGGATAGCGGTTGGATTGCAGGACGCCGGCAATGAGAAGCTAGAGAGAGTCTCCTGGACAGGGTGTTTAATTCAAAACTCTTCTTAGTTTTAAAGATTTTTATATAGTTTAATCAAATGAACTAGTAATAACTACAAGATGTATATTGTGACGATACATATCACCACCATACATATAAGAACTGTTAAGGTAAAGAAAACATAGCTAACTAGTACTAGTGTAAATGATAAATGAAAGGAAACTTACTAATAACGGAGTTTAAGCAGAGTATTCTGGTTCCATGCTAAAACAAAACAATGGATGAAGAAAAATAAATGTTAAAGAAATATAATATCGCAATTATGATGAAAATTAGAAGAAGAGAACTTAATAACGTGATAAACCCAATAGATATGGTAAGTGAGAGGTATAAACAAACCCAACGATGAAACAACTAATTAAAATAAAGACATGCAACAAGCAACAAAACAGTGAGGACCACATTAATTACTAAACAACATAAATGCATGAAGAACTAAAAATAAAAAATAATAAAAGAAAATAAACTAAAAACATGTTAATGACCAAGTAAAATATAAATAAAAAGTACTACATAAATTAGTAATAATAATAATAATGAAAGAGAAAAGATCAGAAAGTAGGTAGTTATAGAAAATGCAATACAATGGTATAAATAAGAGTAAGAAATATGTGCATTAGTCTAAGAAAAATTGTAAAAACTTATATTGTAAGGGACTGAAGTGATAAGTGTACAAGGCAGGAAACAGTGATGATCAAAGATCATGTTATAAACCAGTGGGGAAGGGAGAAAGTGAAGTAATGGTCTTATGTATAAACTAATACATACTAAGAACCAGTAAATAGAAGTAGCATGTGTTTTACGGGTTCTGTATACCCAGGATTTATTATGTTATAATTAGTTATTTAAAGGGTTCCTGTATACCCAGGATTTATTATGTTATAATTAGTTATTTAAAGGGTTTTGTATACCCACAGGATTTATTATGTTATAATTAGGTATTTGAAGGGTTTTGTATACCCACAGGATGTTGTTTTATAAGTATGTGTTCAAAGGGTTTTGTATACCCATAATTTTATTATGTTAGAATTATTTGTTAAAAGATTCGTTAATTGTTCAAGAACAGTAGTTGTAAAAGCTGTTCAGAAATGTCAATATCAGGTACATGGTGAAACATCATATTATGTAAAAAATCATTGTAAGGGAATGGTAAAATGCTAAACCTATACGCCAAAAGAGATGAGCTGAACTCAAACAACACTAAAATATCCAAAATAGTCTTAACCAAACCAAATAAAAACAAACAGAAGCCTGACCTTAATGAAACAGGGAAGGTATTGATAAAATTACATGTAAAATTTCCATAATTGTAATAACCAGACGAATAGGGAAAGTAATATTAACACATAAGACAAGCCATTGAACTGAAATGCTGTCAATATTATTGTTATTATAAGAAACTTAGGCATAGGTATTTAAAACTGTAATGTGATATATAATGTAGAAGTATCAACAATTATTGTTAGTAGTAAGTACAACCCTATTAGGACATATTTAAATAGTAAAGAAGGCAATAAGAAAGGTTAAGAAAAAATATGTAAAAGCCTAAAAAACTTAAATTTATAAATGTGCTAAAATAAGTGATACTGGACCGAAATGGGCCACATTCGGTATCAAAATAATTCTATTTTTCCAAACAACAACATCGTATAACCCAAATCTAACTTAATCTAAAAATAAATAAGGAGTAATTTGAGGTGACAGAATTAAAATTTACAGATTTTGAAAAATTAACGTCACGTGACCAGGGTCAAGGAAAATTGGACCAATCAGAGCTCACAAAAGCGTGGTCATAGCCGTTAGCTAAACACATTATTCAAATTAGTCTATTGTTAAAGCTCAAACTGAACGGATGAACTCCATGTAACAGAGAGTCATATTTTGATGAATAACGAAACGTAAAATATAAAGAGATGCGAAAAAACGTAATAAGACAACAAGAAGACCATTAAAAAATTACCGGAGAAAACAATATTAACAGAAGAAACCGAGAAATGAATGATAAAATAATGATCTATTCAACGAACACATGCCAATTATAAAATGCCTAACGTCGAGTGGTGAGAATATTGTTGTAACCTCATAATCAAATAACTTTAACATACGCAACACGAGACTCATCAAAAACACTGTTAATCCAGACACTTGTGAACTTCAACAAACCTTTATTCAATAACATTGTGGGCATAAAACTATTAAAACACTATTTAATTTAAAGTTAGTCGAAGCAGATTTTGGGATGCTTAAACACAAGCCGACGGCCATTTTGATTGAACATTTCCACCATTTCGAGTGATATTTGGAACAGAACAGAGAGTTGTAATACTTTTAACTTACATTATTTTAATTTTATTGATTGTTAAGAATATTAATTAACCAATTGTAATGTACTGTATTTTATCCGCAAGAATTTTCCGATCTTTACTAACAGCTCAAAGAATCCACTACCTGATAAAGAAATAATATAATTTACTTTAAACATTTTGTTGTTCGAGTCGAGCTTGGTGAGCGAGTCGATACGGTCACTATCCCGTTCGATTCACGAACCGTTGAACTGACCCAGATTTTAAATATCATCAAATAAAATAATTTATTAATTTCAAAAGCATTTTTTTTTAAGTGAATTAAGATAAAGGATTTTCAGGCGATAAGTAAGAAGAGGAATACGGCGAAAGTGAACAACATCGAGCAATTAGTAGAAAAAGACCAGATAACCTACAAGACTGAGTCGAATCAGTAATCGATTGCGGAATACGACACAATCCATTCTACTTTTAAAAATTAATTATTTTGGCAACATTTTCAAAACAGTAAACTCAGTGACGACCTGTCTTTCCCTGATTATTTTATTAAATTAAAGTAACTAAAAATAAAATAAAATAAAATTCATTTTGGAAAGGTAGATGAAATATTTATAAATAAAAAAGGGTAGTTAAAGGGGAGGGAGTAATTTTTTCACATTTGGTATTGATTTAATAAGTTTGATGAAAATCGGTATGGAGAACCATATATGACTTCCATGTCATAAAATGTATGTTTAAAATCATTTAAATATTAATTAAATAAGTGGATGCTTGAGTTCTGAAGAAATGACGTATCAGCTGAAATGGTACCCTCTGTCAGGTGGGTTAAGACTATCCTCAACCTTCGTGAGGAAGGACTGTACCTTTGGATAAAAATTTGTAGGTCGAACGAAGAGCTCGCCAAAGGGAGCTCCGATCTGATTCCTGTAATGAAATTGGATTCTCGCAGCGAGTTATCGGCCGAGGGTGAATGATGTCTATAGTATTATCAAAGTCTTTCCTGTCAATACTATACTAGTCTAGTCTTGATTTTTCTTTATTAAAATCGAGTCTTTCTTTCTTTCCATTCGTCTTCTGATTTCCTGAACGACGATTCTGTTCACCCGTATAATTATAAATTTCTCAGCAAAACATTTCTTCCTTAATACGTTTGTGTCTTCTATTTAACACCCACCATTCTGATCCATGTCATAATGCTACATTCCACACAGACTAGTAAATAACTAGCCATCAGGGAGGTCAAAATATTTTCCAGGAGGGGCAAACAATTACATTTTTCATATTTACACACTTCATTTTTACACACATTTACAAACATTTATATATTTTTCATACATACACACATACACATATTATTTCTTTTATGAAATTGCAAAACTGCTACAATTTTTATTGTTTAGACAAAGCTTTTCGTCATCATTGACATCATCAGGTCTTAAACAACGATTAAGATCTGATAAACATCAGGTTGTTTAAGACCTGATGATGTCAGTGATGACGAAAAGCTTTATCTAAACAATAAAAATTGTAGCAGTTTTGCAATTTCATAAAAGAAATAGAAGGATGGCTGCTAATTTAAATAATACGAAGAACATACACATATTAGTTTGTAATTGTCATATCATAATGGACATAAGTAAACAGATTGTATTAATTTATTAAAACATTTATTGCTTCAAAATATGCATAAAATTAATGGCTTCTAAAAGTTAATGTTTGATCTCCATTAAGTAGTGCTCAAGTTTACAAAGTTTTAATATTATGATGTCCGTAATCAAAACATCAGAGCAGGTTTTAGTGCGTATGAGGGTACACCGTGGACAAAAATTTTCAACATTCCCTATGGAGCGTAGCTCAGAGTAAAACTGCGAATCTACAGTGTACGTTTCACATAACAAACACGCGAAAAAGAAGGAGCGCTCCGAAGTATCTCATGGACCCTGAGGATCTTGCAGAGGGTTCATTCCCTAAAGACGAAAAGTCTGCCTATGAATTGTTCCTTTATAAACACGTCCAGTTACACAGGCCAGCGATCCACAGGAAGCAAGTCGCTGTCCACGATGGTTACCTTTTCCGCTTGCACGCGTTGTGATGGTGTGGATTTCGGGACTTTCCATTTAAAAAGCGTGCAAACGTAAGAAAATAAAAATGAGTGAGGCCAGAAATAACGCGAATTGTGTGTGTGCGTGCGTGCGTGTGTGTGTTCTGCCTGCCTTTATATTGCGGTAATCACAATAATAAAACTTTGAAAACGTAAACATTACATAACTGAGACATGCTTGCCTGCCAGGAACGACATATTTTCACTCATACATGATTTAAATTAAAACGAAAAAATTATAATTTTATTGCCTGGAAAACAAATTATTTTATTTTTAACAATTACCATTGTTTGAAAAAGTTTAAATGAATTTTCAAGTAATTTATTTTTGTTAAAACATAAAACGTTGCAGGTAAACTATCCCTTCCCCTTAACCGATCATCACCAAAATCAATAAGACTTGAGTCCTCTACAATTCAGGGCTGTATTGAAAAAATTATTTGGGTTTGTTTGAATTTGCCGCAGTTATCGTTTGCCATAGAAAAAATTATACACACAGGCGCGCGCGCGCGCGCACGCACACACACACACGCACACACTTTTCGAAAAATGATTTTCTTCATGTTTTGAGGGTAGTACAATTAGAATCACCCTTTATCTCGAACACGATTTTTTCACCATCACCATACTTCCATTTCCTTATGGAACATGGAAGTAACAAAAAATGCGTTTAATCTTTTTCAAACAATGGTGATTGTTGAAAATAAAATAATTTCGTTGCCAGGCAATAAAATTATAATTTTTTCATTTTAATTTAAATCATCTATGCGTGAAGTCGCAACCACGGCCCAGCAGGCCACAAAATAATTTGTGGGCACATAATTAGCCTATATAAATATGTAATTAATGCGTGATTATCTACGTAGTTTAGTTTCTTTATAAGAATAAAGTACCTAATTTTTATAGAAAATGTAAGTCGAAAATAACATTATATTAAACAAGTACCCCATAATAACAAAAATATCTATAAATAGTGAAAATAGTTTGAGGGTGGAGGATAATTTTTCAGAAATTATCTAACTCAATTTAAGTAAATGATTTTAAATATAAATCTTAGAACATTGAAGTCATGTATGGTTCTCCATATCGATTTTTTGTTTTCTTTTCGTCAGTCTCATTTACCCGTCAACTGAATTCTGCAACGTAAGCCTTTTGTTTACTTACATATGTAGATCAATAGCTCATGTAACTGTCTTTCACACAGGAATCTCTATTACTACGGTGATACATTATTTTTATGCTGTTTGTATATTTTCGTGCTTCATGATTCTTTTCCTGAAGACGACTAATGATTTATAAATTAAATGTTCAAAAATCTGATCGGTGTTCGCTAGCGTCTTCGATCAAGAAGAAGTTGTCGAAATGGAACAGTCGGAAATGATAATTTGCACAAAGACTTTACATATCTCTGAATATCTATCTAACAACGGAAATAATGAATCAAAACATAGAAGAAGAGTAACGGAGGCGAACAAAGCGTACTTTGCTCTTTCTTTATGTCTAGATCTCGAAATGTCCAAACAATAAAATCTGGAACTACAGAAGTGTAGATCTTAACTCACAACGTGGTAAATTACATATATTCTTTTCAGAAGAAAATTCTAAGAAAGACATTTGGTCCAGAACAGAAGACGGACGTCTGGAAACCTAAGCACAATTTACAATTATTATTTGACTAATGAAAAGAGCTCACCGCATAGAAATTACAAAGACTCCGTTGGACGGGTTATGCTTGAAGACCTAATATTTGAGACGAAGACGCTCAAATATAAAGTGGAAACATGTAGACCGGTTGGATGGCCTAAATCTTCCAAAATGGAAAAGTCACCTTCAATCTGGCAGTTGGAAGAGAGCAGATAAGCATAAAG
This sequence comes from Magicicada septendecula, assembly GCA_034769895.1. NCBI lineage: Eukaryota > Metazoa > Arthropoda > Insecta > Hemiptera > Cicadidae > Magicicada > Magicicada septendecula. The sequence goes on from CM068373.1 coordinate 114,176,825, forward strand.
ACGAATTGGAAGGTAGACCGATGAATGGAGCTCTCAACAAAACAGACGGCTAATGTTCGTTATTCAAATTTAACCTTATACGAAACGACAATGGATGACCCGGCAATCCAACCCAGTTTTCATAATTATTTCGTTATGTTTGGTTATGCGCACAATAACTGACATGCGCAGGCGACACACGGCAGTTTTGTAACAATTAATTGCCCATTGTTGTGCCGTAAACACCTGCGATACTCGTTAAGACACGGCGAAGTTCTAATTACTCTACTGAATGCAAACTGCACTAATTAAATTTAGTAACTTTCATCGCTAACCGAGTTTCGCTGTTTAACAGCTGCCCAACCGAGTAGGTAAAACTCAAAACAGACATAGTTATACATCAACAGAACAACATTCTTTAAAGATTTAACAGTGTTTAGAGGAATATTTGTGTTTAAATTGAAAAATGGACAGTTTGGCATTACTGATTTGATTGTTTAAAATCAGTGTTTTCATAACATCAAATCTGCAAGCTTACTGGATTGCAGACCTCCACATTGAACCAAGGTAAAAGAAATGCAGATATACGGCAACCACTGAATATTATGAGTATACTCGATAGGATTGTCCAGTATCGGCTGAAATGGTTTGAACATCTTAACCATATAAATGGATGACTGCCACTTCCCCAAATAACTATTAAACTATAACCAAAGGGACGGAGAGGCGTGGGACATCAGAAGAATCGCTGGAGCGATCGGCTCTAGTCCATCTTTTTCGGACTAGAACAAACCATTTTTAGCCTAATCCTTGTACAAGATGATTATAATGATAAAAATTGTAGTGTTTTGACTACACCAAACTTCGTACCCGACTTCATCCAAAATATTCAGCTTCTTCTTCAACTGGTTACAGAAGATTTCTCCTGTCTTAATACCAACACCTTCCTACAAGCTTATATACGTTATTCGATCTCTTCTTGGGTCTCCCAACTCTCGTCGTACTACGTGGGTTGTTGTGGGACAAGGGATCTTCACTATTTTGTTCCGAGACATTCTAGTTACCTGTCCACTCTATATGTCCGCGTTTTTCGTTATACATTCCATTATATCAGTTTTTCAACAAATCTCTCTTGTGTTCTCATTGCGCGTTGTGTTCCATCTTGCTTCCCTTACAGTTCTTCTTAGAATTCCGATTTCCAGTATATGCATATCAACTATATAGACGTTTCTGATCTAGACATGTATCAACATAGGTCGTATGCCAAACGGCCGTTTCTCAGATTTAAACAACAAGGAAATGTCTCAGATGAAAAAGAAAGAATAAGAAAAAACAAGAGAAGAATTAGGAGAAGGAGGAGCAGAATAAATACGTTTGTAAAAAGGGCAAACACTAGAACTCGACACAAAAAAATAAAGATTAATTCGGCGTTGAAAAATAAAAACTGGCTGAATTACTAGTTGAAGTTTATATCAAACTTGTAATCGTATTTTCTCCTTTTTCTTTATCAAGAATAATATGCATGCGTACTGTCTACAGCAACGTTTCAGCGTTTGCCAACCTATGGGGCGCGACCCACTGCTGGGCCCCGAGAGAACGTTTGGTGGTTGTTGAAATGTATTTACTGTGCCTTAAAAACATATTACATTTAGTGTTGCATAGAATTCAATATGTTTAATTCGATTAAACGTAAAAGAGGACTTAAAATACTCAATGTTAGGAAAAAAAATGATTATACATTAGATCCTTAATTTCGTACTGACCGTTAATCAATGAATTTTAACGATGAAGGGTTTGCAAGGATCGGTCAAAAAAGTGTAACACTAATTTTAAATTATTTGTGTCGACGTTTCGACAATATTTATTGTCATCATCAGGACAATTGTTGCTGGGTTGTTACGACGCCATACACGCAACAATTGTCCTGATGATGGCAATAAATATTGACGAAACGTCAACACAAATAATGTGAAATTTGTGTTATACTTTTTTGACCGATCCTCACAAACCCATCATCGTTAAAAATCCTTATAAAGTAGGTGAACACCCGTACACGGCTCCCATGCTTATGGGTCCAATGAAGTGTAATATATTTCACGGTAGGTCTCGAACTCGTAAAGATTGAGCGTCACTGATCTACAGGCATTAAATTCCGTCCACTGCTTCCTTAACCTTCAAAAGTACTTCTGTCTTTCGGGTTATAGTTACGAATCAACTTGGATATCTCATCGTCCGGCATACTATTCAGACGGTTCTTCCTCCACAGATTCATAACACTACGTACAAAACAGATTATACAATGAATGGAAAATGTGCCAAGTTCCACTCTAGTGTACTTTTTCGCTGTCTGCCTATTCTCGTCCAGTTAGCTCCAGGGAAGTTCGTTTCTGTTACTCGGTTTCGACTTTCACAAACAATAGGGAAACGATTCGTTTAAGGGCACTCGTAACCGGCTATGCTTACCATGTTAAATTCATCAACTTTGAGACCCATTGCCTCAGAACCTGTAAAAGATATAAGTCTGAAATTCTGACATGCCGATAAGCATTTTATACACTACAAACGCTACTACAGTTATAAAGATATCTAAATTTTCTGATTTTTAATAATTTTTTATGTTCTGCTCTGAAAATTTGGATACAAAAAAGCATAGGCTACTTATAATTTTTTTACGTTTTTATTTTGCAGTGAAACTGTATAGTTCTAGTAGTAGTATAACTGTAGTTATATCTCCATTAACCAAATGGCCACAAACAAATTCAGCTTGATAGTTCACTTGGTTACTGAAACAATGGGTCATTTATCTAAAACAAATAAACACATTTAAAGTTTTTAAAACAGATTTATGTTGTTTTGCATTATTTAAAATAGTCCAGCTCCACACTCGGTGTCTTTATTTATGACCACTTGTTTCTTTAGTTTTTTCTTCATATTTCTAGTTGACTGTCTAACCTTTTTCATCAATTCATCTACTGCTGTCTCTGCCTCATGGATTCCTTGCAAGTCAATTATTTTCATTACCTTAACCATATTTGATCCTCGGTTGATCCCTCGTTTAAGACCTGACACTTACTTATATTACCTTAATTAAAAGTCAACACATCATCTCTGTAAACAAAAAAAACCAAAGTATCCAGTCCAAAAAACATATTTTGTTGGCAAACTATTACAAATCAAATGGTTCAGCAACTCGTTCGCATTCTGTGTACTACCAAGAAGACATATTTTAAACAAATTAGGAGGACTCAGATCAACAAATATTGGCTTTTTGACGGACATTGGTAGTGAGTACTTGTTAAAATTTCCTTTCCAATTGTAAAAACTGGATATCTCTACGATTTGTTATAAGGGAGTTTCAGATTTGTAAAAAATGGTTAAATTACTAACCCTTTTGGGAAAACGTTTCCTTTTTGATTCATAAAAAAATTCACTGTTAGGCGTATTCATATAAATTTAGTATCAAATTACTCAGAAAATAATGAAGAGGAATATCCTGGAGTCCAGATAGATCGACATACTTACCTGAATACGTTACTATTTGCTGACGATAAAATAATAATACAAGAGAGTGAAGATAAATTACAAATGGCAGTGCACCGACTGAATCAAATAAGTCCAGAATATAATCTTAAAATTTCCTTGCATAAGACGAAAGTTATGGCTTTCCAAGGCAAGTATCCCGTTAGGTCGAAAATAATTGTCGACAATAAGCCCATCGAACTTGTATCAAATTTTACGTACTTGGGCTGCGACTCAAGCTACAATTATGACAATGACATGGAAAATAAAATAAATAAGTCCCAGGCAATATGTGGCACAATAAATAGAACATTAAATAACAAAACACGAAAAGACACAAGGATAAAATTTTATAAAACGATGGCTGTACCTGTACTTATGTATGGGAGTGAAAGTTGGATAAATACAAAAAAAAAGACAGCAAAATACAGGCAGCAGAAATGAGATTTTTGAGACGGGTCAAAGGCTGCTCAAGAAGAGATTTAGTAAGAAATAAAGACGTGCGAAATGTATATGTATATACATGTACATGTATGTATGTACATGTATATGCAATAAATGAAAAAATAACTGAATATAAAGAAAGATGGAAACAACACGTAAACAGAATGGGAAATGGGAGAATACCCAAAAAAATACTTAACTACAACCCAAGAGGGAAAAGAGATATAGGAAGACCACGAAAACGGTGGTCGTAAGTTTGTGAGGACGGAACAGGCAAATGCCTTCTTCTATCTGTAGTGTAGAAGAAGAAGATAATGAAGAGTTTTTTAAGACACAAAACAAAAATTCGATTTTTTGGTCGATTTGCAGGTTACGAGTGCCCTTAGTTTTGATAATGTCGACAGAAATGGCGGACGGGATACAGTTCACGTTATAAGAGACACAAAACCGGACTCTGAGAGAGACGCGTATAGCGGGTTACCACTGCCACTACCACCTTCTACGTACCATGTCGCTGACCTACATCACGTCACATACTCTGTACCTGTCCAGTTTACAGTTAATGTCAAATTTTAGACACACACACACACACACACACACACACACACACACACACACACACAAAAGATTCCTAACGCGTTAATGTCAATAACACTATTGGTTCGCGTTCACGTGTGTAACATCTTCTGCCCTTCTTCACCGCTATCATTTTGTCACAATGGACAGCTGTTATAGACTACAAAGACGAACTAAACACGATAAAATATCTAGCAGAATCCAACGGGTACGACAGAACAATAGTCAATAAACTCCTACACAAAACAAACAACAGACAAAGACAGAAAACAACAAATTCATAACACTAACATACGTCAACAACCAAACTGAAAAAATAGCCTACAAATTCAAAAAAGCAGGATACAGAATCGCATACAAAACTACTAACAAAACAGAACACACACTATCAAAACACACACACACAGCACAAAACAAATTCGATCTACCTGGTGTTTACAAACTAAATTGCTCAGACTCCAATAAATTCTACATAGAGCAGACAGGACGTAGCTTCAAACAAAGATACATTGAACACACAAAGGCACTACACTCCACTACAGAATCCACCTTTGCAAACCACCTCATTGAAGCAAACCACACATACAAAAACATCGACAATAACATGGACATTCTACACGTACACACAAAAGGCCGAAAACAAGACACTCTAGAACAATTGGAAATATACAAACACACGAAAACACATAAAAACGACACCCTAAACTAACAGACACAATTCAAATCACACGCATTATTCGAACATATCACACCCCACACACACACTATCGATCTTTCAAAAGTCGATACCGTCGCCAACAACAAGACGGACAGTGGTCCCAGCGGCAGCCTCTGAAGAAGCTTCTTAAAAGCGAAAACCGGTAAGGCTATAAGGTAAAACTTTTACGTGTTTACCCATTAAAAACTTTGTGTTCCGAGTCGGTAGTGAAACAATTATATATAGAAATAATTATAATTGACGCACACACACACAGTGCCTCGTTCTCACTGTTGCCCCAAATTTTGGAAACCCGCGGTAGTTCGAGGAGCCTCGTGAAGACTTACTCGACCGAGAGGCTTGGCGCTACGGGAGCGTTCACGGGCTGCTAGAAGACCACGTGCCAACACTGTACTGAGCAGATCTGCCTACGTCAATATTGAGCGATCATTCTTCAGTTGTGCCATCACCTGACACACACTTCCTAGGAGTGATGGCACAACTGAATATTGATCACTCCACACGTACATTGGATGTTTATACGTTACGTAAGAAATAATAAGAAAGTATTACACATATTTTATAAATGAAAGAGCGAAGCGAGATCTCGGTTTTAACTCGACTGTTTGACATTTGCCTGTCTGTTTATCTGTCTCATGATAACTTATAAACGCACCAACCTAATTTCGTAAAACTTGGCACGAGTGTCCAAAATTTCAGCCTACTGTTTTTGAGATTCATCCTCCAAAAATTAAAATCTTTCATCACTGCTTACAAATTTTACATCGCGTTCAAAACTTTTGTACGGTATGTTTAAAAAAAAAGGTTTATACACTGTTACCAGTATGTATACTTACGAAAAGTATTAGATATAAACCTCCTTACATCTCTGGCAATATACGTAAACTTACAACCTGGGACTTAAAATTTTAATATTTAGTCACTGTGATTACAGATTTAATTAAAAAGCAATGTAGTAGACTGGAATTGTTTATGTTAATTGTATGTTTTACAATTGTTATTACAGGCCTACTGAAAATTGTTGAGTAATCGGTGTTTTCGTAATTTTTTAAAACAATTAAAAAATATATATATTGAAATTTACGTAAAAATAACTGTACTTCGTTCAAAATACTGAGCGAGTTCTGCAGCGCAGGGAGCTTATTAGTAATAATATTAATTCTCATTTTAATTATTCCCGTACTGTCCATTAATAGAGTAAATTTTATTTCAATGATGATAATGATTATGATGATGACAACAAATTTTGTTGGAACCCCGACGCAAATGTTTTAAATATATAGTAGTGTTATTTGTACCACTAATATGTTAGAATACACATGATTTTAAGTTCTGCTCACAATAATAACGACCCGGCTGTGGGGTATGGAAACTTGTTTTTAGTAACCATAATAAAAGTTAAAAATATATCTCTATATCTCTTACCTAACTATGGTCTACTGAGACATAAATGAGGCACTTCTACTCTGAAGAAGAAATTCTCAAAACGAAAATTACCTGTAACAAAAAAGGAAACGAAAACTTTAATAATTGAAATGTACTTATATTAAAGACACTTATATTGAACTAAAATGTAAAGACACCTTTCTCTGTAAGTGCTCGCTAAGGAGTCGTAGGGCGGTTTTCCTCAATACCAGGTCTTGCAGATATCGCGATTTTTCTTACTATAACAATGCTCACCATCACCATCACTATAATCAAGACTTGCATCTTTAGACACCTGAGCCTCAGTGGTAGTCATTCACTTCACTCTTTATTCATCACAGTTTGCATTCCTCTTGCCCTCTTCCGCCAGCATCATTCCTATCCCTCAGCTTCCTCTCCGTCCTGAGGTCCTCCTGTTCCTGTGTCCTGAGGTCATCTTCCTGAGGTGCGCTGCAATCTGATTCTCGCATCACATTTTTGGCCACCTTTGCTCTCCTTACAGTTTTCCTCAACATTCTTATTATTTGAAAATCTTGAATTCACTTCCCTTTCTGTCACCTTCAGGCCGTATATCACTCTCCTCTCAAAAACCCTCAGTCTCCACCGCGTTCGTTACCATCGATCTAATTACTATTCTCTTCATCCTCATTTCACTGGCCCCTCATACCACTGCTTCAGCAATTCAGACTATTCCTAGTTTGAAACCTTCACACGCTTTGTTATCTCCCTAAGATTACTTATAACTATCACAAAGTATAGAATGGGCCAAAGATATGTATACAGTATACAGTACATTTTTTAATGGAATAATGGTAATAAATAATGATACTGAAGTATTAAATAATGGTTTGTTTTCTCGTTAGTCATAACATTTAATTGGTTTTATCTACAGTTCATTGATGGTTCGTCCCAGATACTGGCACTGTGACAGTACTCAGTTGTTTACCACAGTTTAATCGCTTAAGTACAAGAAATGTCCTCCATCAACGTTAAAACAAGCATCCAACCTGTCCGTCCGCGGTCTGAATCAGTGTCCGTAAATGTGTTTGTTATGAACTCTTTTCATTTCGTCCACTGTTTGGGGTAAGCTCTCATAAATCTCAGTTTTCACTATGGCCCAAAAGAAGTGCATTGGTGTAAGTCGAATAAACGTTAGCGGCTAGTCAATGGTGCTTTATCGCCCGATCCAGTGCTGCGGGAAGACGTTACCAATGAACTCGCTGCGTCAAACTTGCCGCTAAAGCGCGTTGATGGGAGGGAGGTATATAAAACGCTTTTCTACCCATGCTGTCACTACCGTCTCGGCATTTTCAGTTTTCCAATACTGCTTTCAAATCCACTTTCATTGTTCTTTACTCAAGTTCCCTGCCATAATTTACAATACAGTAAACTCCCGATTGTACGGAAGCGGTTTATCCGCGTTGCATATTGTTACGATGGTCTCACTGAGTCTATGATACAGTGGAAAACAAAATAAGATACCAATGAAATCACAAATTACCAGCTTTAATGAGTCACAAATAACAATTTATAATCAACAAGATAGTCCTGTACAATAATTCAAGTTAAATTTTTCCACTCCGTATAATAATGTCAAGTAATAGCGTTCCGCACTAAACATAACACAGTAATCACTTTCCACTAATCCACAAACAACAATTCGATCCGCACTAAAGAAATCGCTCACTGAAACTGACTGAAAAAACCAGCCTCTGTCCCTTTTATAGGAAGCGCAGGTGTTCCAGAGTAACTTTCCATCCTTACTGCGGGGTGCCAGCATAATGCGTATTTACAAGTGCTCTCTACGTCTGCTCGACTAGCGGAGAAACAGGTCAAAGGACACTCTTGATTCTTCGAGAGATTTCCATCGTTACAATATTAACCGCGGCAAAACGCTTTTCTATAAACGGAAATAAATTTCAGATGAATATGTTAATTGATCACTAACAGAATGTGGAAATCAATCAATATCAGCTGAATGTGGAACTGATCAATAAAGCTTCTGTTCCACTAATCTAAATGCATCATTTTATGCGCCATTTTTTTAACAGTATTGTTTTAAAATTATGCGAGTCGTATAAAGAGATGTCCCAGGGATAGAGTGTGTCATCGGTCACCGACAGGTTCAGTATTGTTTGTCGCTCGGCAGCTGGCTATCATAAGTCATCTGGCCATGTGTACATTACTGCGACAGTGGGAGCATTTAATTTTCTCAGTAAGGGATGTTTTCTGTATGTCTACCAGTGGCGGCCCGTGCTTAGGTTGCAAGGTTGCACAACCCCCAGGATTTTATGAAATATTATCTTTAGACAAAAATGCAATTTAGTAGCTTCGTAAGATAACTGTGAATCATAATTATACGCTACGGCATGTTTTATGTCCGTGCGTGTCATTTAAAATTGGCGCGACGCTTGGGGGTGCATACACCACCTAGACGCTGGTTCCTTTACGGTAGAATAGCATTCAGCTCGGAAAACAGAGGCTACGTTGATATCTCTGTATGCCAGCGCTATGCTAAGCCCGTGGTGTACTTTGTTCCTGCAAACCTCGTCTGGCTGCGCTAGTACAGCACACGTGGACACGTGGACAGTGAATAGTCGTTCTAAAGCGCTGTGTTTTAAAAACTAAATTTTGAGGTTACGTTTGTAGTGTTACTAGTTTTCGTAATTGTTTGTATATGTTTTGCGTTTGTTTTAGCTGTCATTACGTCTTTGAGACGACGATTATTATATGTTTTGTGAGTGTAGTGTTTAGTGTCTCGTATAGTAATATTTCAGTGAACTGAATGTAAACAATTCAGACTAACTGAAGCTGAGGAAGGAATCTGCTGGTCTCTTACTACTATAAGCTTTAATATTTATTTATTTAGGTGTTTCGTTAACACGTAAAAATACCATTTGTTTTATATTTTGGTGAAGAATTTTCGGCTTGAGCATAATAATTTACAATGAATTCTGTAGTAAATTTAATAGAAACTCCTTTTATTTCAAGGCCTATTGCAGAAAAGATAGAAATTAAAGCATTAGGTACACCAACACCTGATCTTGCAAATATTAATAACAATACCGATGACCAGCAGTGAAGCTGAAAGGTGTTTTTCAACCCTAAAAAGGATAAAAACATTTTTAAGGAACAGCATGTCTCAAGAAAGACTAAATGCCTTAGGTATGCTGTCTATTGAACGGAACTTAATTAATGAAATTCGGGATTTTAACTACCAAGTTATTGACAAATTTCCCCATCAAAAAGAAAGGAGAATGGATTTTCTTTTCAAGTAACCTAATATTTGGTAAGTGTTTGTCATATCTTTTTTATATAGCATTAATTTCATGTTATTTGTTAAACGATATTATGGTATTTTTGTCATTTTCCTATTTACATAAATAATTCTCTTCTATTTACTGCGTACAATTACACAATTACAGTTTTGTATTCTTCATATTATTATTTATATGAACATTCTGTATGTTATTTACTGCTATTTTTTATCTTATTAAACTGATGGCAAATACAGTAATTTTCATAATTGACGTGTGCAACCACCACTTTTTGGAGGCACCGACCGCCACTGATGTCTACGCGGTATGATTGAAAGCCGTTGTACTCTATTAGCTTAGTTAAAGGTTTTAAGCAATTTTAGCTTAGCTTAGATGTGAAAAATTTGATACTGGCGTTGAACGCCACCTATGACTTTTCCCTACAGGTCAGCAGTGACTTCACTGACACACATTTTCCTGACTTTCAATAACAAATGCGTTTGCGGTAATTCACTCGTGAATCTAATTCCTGCTGCTCATGAAAACGTCGGAGAGTTTACTTGGATTTTTTGTGTAGGCCTATATAACGTTTGTACATATATTAACTTCAGTAATACTCAATGTAGATGATACACCGATAATAAACATATAGCTTAATACGAGGTTTTCACGAGGTCCCTTGATGAACGTCTTAACAGGTTTTTACTGTATTGCTTTACTTTAAATAAATAGATGTCATGTCCTTCGTAGGCTTACATGGCCGGAGTCAATGTTGATAAAATTCCTTCCCGGGCTGTTTGACCGTGGTCCATTTTTTCCTACAAAAACAGACGTTTCGGCAGTGCCATCGACTCCCATCATCAGTGTAAAATCGAGTTACGCTAACATAAGGTGATAGACGTTAGTGTCCACAGTCTTAACCACAGTACTGTGGTTACTAACGTACTGTGGTACTGTGGTCACTAACGTCTACCACCTTACGTTAGCGTAACTCGATTTTACATTGATGATGGGAGTCGATGGCACTGCCGAAAAGTCTGTTTTTGTAGAAAACAATGGACCACGGCTAAACAGCCCGCGAAGGAATTTTAAAAACAGATAATGTGTTTTCATTACGTTCTGCCTTTTTTTGTACATACTGTGGATTTTATCCGGGGAATTCGATTATCCGCGGTGAACGCGCCACCCGATTCTGCGAAGAGTTCGGAGTTTACTGTGTATGTAAAGACAATAATTTCAGTATTATTGTTTACCTACTTTTGGGTCACTGTGTACTTAAAAACTCCCCACTTCTTGGTTTCTATACTCTTCTATTTCAGTCACTCTCTTGTCTGGTCCTCTCCCCACTCATAAACTTTGGTTTTGTACATCAGTAAACCGCTTTCATGCGCTTGTTTACCTAGCTCTATTATCATGTCATGAAAATTTGTTAGATGAACCGGTTCGGACCAAAATATGGATAGACAACACATGCATAGAACAAGTAAGACATTTCAACTACCTTGGACGTGACATTACTTATGACCAGTGGCGAAGTTACATGGAGGCAATTGAGCCACTGCCTACCCTAAAAAATTCTGTAGAATAAAAATTATAAATACGTATGAACTACGTAACGTAAAGATTATATATTGTTACTGTGACTTTCGAATTTATTAAGCCGAAACGTGCTTTACTGAGCGACCGCTAGATGGTAACAGGTGAGATTCGGCATAGCTCGTTTAAAGGAATGAGGCAACGTGAACTTGCCTCAGCGTTTTTTGTATACATCGTATGCAAGCAATGTGCTGGCGTGAAAAGGAAGTGCGGGGGACGGGGGATTGTCCCGCGCTGTACACATAGAGCGTTGAGGCATGTCTCACTTCTGTGGTCCAAACAGTTAAGTTAAAGCGCGCTGTGTTGTTTATAAGTGTGTTTATTTTATGCGGTTATTAAAAGTGTGCCTGTTATTCCGCTGAACTAACAAATGATCAAGATTGTTATTTGAATTATTTGTAACATTAAATATATATGTAGAAACTAATCAAGTTTAAAAATTTGAAGTTCAATCAGTTGTATTATTGTGTATGACTTATACAAGGATTGTTCAATAAAAACAAGTTTAGAGCTGTAAAGCATTTTTTATTCAACGATTTTAAAAGAAGTCTCCATTAACATTAAGACATGAGTCCCACTGTTGCACTAATCTGTAGATTCCCTGCTAGTAAAATTCTTAAGGCTGTTTGCGAACCATTCGCTAACAGCAAACTCTACCTCAGCGTCCAATTTGAACCACCGTTTTTTTAGTGATTAATTAAAAAAAAATTTAAGGTAAGATTTTTGCCTACCCATTCATTAACTACTAGCTTCGCCACTGCTTATGACCAAGATAGAGATATAGAAAATAAAGTGACGAACTTCACAAGAATGTGTGGAACGATTTGGAGAACGTTGGGAAATAAACGTAGAAAAGAAACGCAATAAAATTATACAAAACAATGGTTCTGAAATTACTGACGTATGGTTCTGACACTTGGGGCATAAAGAAAACTGATGAACATAAGATACAAACAGCAGAAATGAAATTTCTGAGATCAATTAAAAAGTGATCTTTATAATAAACGAGATCATATAAGAAATGAAGAGATAAGAAGTGATTTAGATATTTTTGCAGTTAATGAAAGGATTAAAGAATACAGAAGAAAATGAATTCAACACATCAATAGAATGGAAGAAAGTAGAATTCCGAAAAATTATAACCCTAGAGGCAGAAGAAGAGATGGTAGACTAAGAAAAGGTGGACTGTGGAATAGGAACAGGTTGCTTAAGCCTAAAATCGTTAAGAAGATGATGATGATGACGATGATGATGATGAAAATTTGTTATACTACATTTAAAAAATGACAAGAAGCCATATAATGTGATCTCCATAATCTAATTTGAAAACAAAACTGTCAAAACACTTTAATGAAATTTGTTTTCTGTAAACGGAGAAGTGATGTAATTTTCTCTCTTTTACTCTGGTATATATACATATATAAATAAATTAATCAATCAATGAACTGTAGGCGAAATTTACAAATATACTGTTTTGTGAAAAAATTCTAATAACCGATACGTGATGCAAGCAAAGGTGGTCTGAAATGGAGACGACCGGAGAACCAGTTTGCGGGATGTGGGTCGATTGTGCTGGCCGCGCGCTGTTGTGTGTCTGTGTGTACGTAAACTCATTGACTTCCCGTGGCTACTCCGATACTGACTGGCGGCGTCCTCTTTGCCTTTCTCTGTTTGTTTGAGTGCCTGTGTGTCTGTCTCTATGTCGCGAGGGCTCCGCTGGGCAGACGTACAACGCTGGGGCAGTTTAATGTGTCTCCGGACGCGGTACGTGACTGTCACTATGTCGCGAGGGCTCTGCCGCGCCGGACGTCAGTGACATCTGACGCTGGCTGTCTTATCATCACTGAGAACCCAACGCGGTCTCAGGTCCGTGAATTTCTTACAGAAGCGTTGAGAAATGAGTCAGTCACCGCTTCCGCTGCTTGAGAAGGTGGAAGCGCACGACAAAATCTGATCAATATTGTTTTCAATATTGAAAAGCATCCTATATACAAAAAGAATAAAATAAGAAGAAACTTCTAAGACGGAGCATATAAGAAGGAGGATAAGACGGTGAACCCAAAACAGGCGGACTTACCTAATCTTAATATGAAGATGAAGAAGAAGGAAGAGGAGGAGAAAAAATAGAAGAGAAGAAGAAGAAGAAGAAGAAGAAGAAGAAGAAGAAGAAGAAGAAGAAGAAGAAGAAGAAGAAGAAGAAGAAGAAGAAGAAGAAGAAGAAGAGGAATACGAAAAAGAAGAAGATGATGATGATGATGAAGGAGAAAAAGAAACATCGATGATACACACAAATATAGTGGAACTTGCTTATAACGAAATTCAAGGGACCGGACAAAGGAGCTCGTTAAAACAGGGTACTCGCTACATCCGAGTTGTCGACTCGCAAGCCTAAATTTTTATACCGTGATTATCGAACACACAACAAAAAAAGTCTACTATAGAAGAGGCTTTGCATAATAAAATTTTGACATGTTTACATTCTACGCTTAAACTTCAAATTTAGATTTTAAACACTTTTTAGACGCTAACATTCTTTGCTGAATATTGGCGTATTGTGCATTCGCGAAATATAGTAAAAGTAACTGTGTAGTAAAAACTTACCAAAAATCAGCCGGCTACCTGGCAAAAACGCAAAACTTTCCATGCCACATGTACAATATTTATTTTTAAATTACAAGAATGCTCACTCTTATTTATTTGTCTTTTTGTTCTTCGTTCTGTCAAAATTATATTTCGCACACAGAACTTAATTAACCTTAAAAACGTCATCTATTTTTGTTTGTTTAGTATTTTTGTATCTGTAGATATCAACGCAGTTTTGTAATTTATTTAACTATTCCACGAATTCACCATTTACATTATTAGTTTCACTAAATTGCGTTGTGTGTCTTAAACGAAGTTTAAAATGGTGTACTGTAACGAACTTTTTTAAACCTTAACCCATGAACAAAGCCTGCGATAAAATGCTCGTTATAACCAAGTCTCTAATGTGTTCGTACTCGTTAAAAGCGAGTTTCATTATCATTACTAAGATACAAAACCAAACAAATCTCGTACTTTTACTGGTTCCATCCGAGTTCTCGTTATTCGCGAGTTCCACTGTAGGCCTATATGGTGTTTACAGATGTCGCTGCTGCGTTCCTCCTCTCACAGACAGTTTCCAATCGCTCTATTTTCCCATTCCCCGTCTTTCTATCGCTTCAGTTTATCTCCCTGACTCCTTCTAGGAACTCCCTCTTCTTCTTCTTCCCAAAGACGTCCAGTTCGTTATCCGACTGTCATCTCCAGCTATTCTTAGCAGTCTTTTCTCTCCACTATACATGAGTACATGTTTTTCTGCCTTCGTCATTATTTTTACTTCATCATTAGAGAAGGATTGTCCATTCTCGAGAGTCCCGTTGCCGTCATTTCACTTCTATACGTTTTGTTTACGACCCACAGTTTTCCGCTCACGGTACGTCACTACACTACGCACCAAGGTGCTGAATATCAGCGCTTTGGTGTGATTCGTAATACGCTATTCTCTTTATCACCTCTGCTTACAAGTGAATGAAGGAGAAGAAAGGAAGAGAGAAGTGAGCGCTAATGATGAATGATGGACGGGGAGAGATAGCGGGAGAGAAAGCGGCGGGAGAGAGTGAGAGACTGACGTGAGAAAGTTTACAATATGTAAGGTATTTGGTCGGTTATTTATGTGGTGAATACGTGTTTAGTTCGCAACAACCGATCCGATACTAATAAAGATACATGTTTTCGAAAGTTTTTGAATTCGTTGATTCTTGAGCTTTTTTTTTTAAACTCTGTCCCACGACTTTTAAGTAGACAATCAATTTAAAAGTAATCCCTCTTTTATTTGACAGTTGAAACTGAAAACATATCTGTGGTCGCTTGTTTTTAATTTTTCAGGAAGTTTGGATTTCACTTTTGTTTTAGTTTTAGACAATGTCGGTTCGCCCACAAAGACACAATCTGTGCCCTATTCTAAATATCTGTGGAACCATTAAGAATTTGTTTACGTTTGTAAGTAATTCTGTGTAGGGGCTTAGTCATTGCCTGTTCTAGTGGAAGGCCGGAATAGTAAACGTGGCAGAGTGTAATAAAATAGCTAAAGTGAACATGTTATATTTTGATTTAATTTCATAGCATTACTAAAATCATGAGTAGGCCGATTTATAGCTAAATCTAAATTGTGGGACTGTGCGCACTTAGTACTATACCGTACGTTTAAGTTGTAGAAATTAGTAAATTAGTGTTAGGCCTAATTAATTAATTTTTTCGAATTGTTGAATTCGTATCATATGAATGAGTTAATTAGTATATTTCTTAAATAATACAACAGTATTTTACATAATAAACCTTTAATTTGCAAAACAATGAAGCATTATAAAACTGCTGTTAACCGGCAATTAAAAATGACGGATTTAGTTATTGAAAGACATAAATAAAGATATCGGCCTCAAATATCAGCTGGTTCCAGTGTTGCCACGTTTAATATTCCGGCCTTCCGCTAGAGCCTGCCATGGCTTAGTCACGCTTAGTGGACCAGCGGGTCTGGGGCCTGGCTTCGATTCCCGGGCGCACCATAAAGTCGAGCTGCGTTTCTCAGCCCCAGTCGAGTCCACCTGTGGAAAAGAGTTGCTGGGATAATATCCTTACGCGGCAGAAGCCTAGTACTGGCCACGCGTATGCCGAACGACTCAGATACAGCAGCCCATCATCACTAACTCCTAGACTGCTTAAACGGTGACAAACGAGCATTAATTTCCATTTGAACATACAAATTATAAAAACAAACTGTTGCCAATATCAATGTCTACGTCTATCAATGCCAATTTATTTTGTAGCGTACATTTGTACTATTGTTTCTAAGATTTGTATCGTAAATGGTTTCCGGTATAGGCCTATATATACATTTCCACTACAAACCACGTGCTATACTTAAATTTCGGTTGTTATTTTACGGAAAATCGTTATTATCCTACGACTCGGATGTGACAACAGTCACATGAGCTATCGTGTGTGCTACCCTAAGTCTGTACATCAATAGTGGTTCAATGGATGTTATCTCTACTTCAGTGGTTGACGTTTTGCATTCTGCGACAAAGGTGAACTCGTTGACTGAACCAAAATCTTGACCACAGATGGTTGGAACCAGCAGAACAGTTTGTACCGATTCATAATACAGACAATATTATTCAGTTTCTTCGTATCGACCGACTAGATATTTCATCATCATTATCTGCACGGATTAAACCAATGATGGGTTGTTCCGGTCTCAAACACGTAAAGTCTAGAGTTGGTCACTCCAGCGCGTCCTAGGACTTCTCCAACCCTTCGGCTTATAGTTCCATAGTTGTTTGGGATGCGGCAGTCATCCATTCGGCAAAGATGTTCCCACCAATTCAGCCGATATTGGGCGATCCTGTCGAGTATACTCATAATATTCAGTACCTGCCGTATATCTGTGTTTCATCTATGATCATGGGGAGTATACCCTGCCACATACCTGAGAATTCTCATTTCAGCCGCTTGGATACGACTGGCCTGACCTTTCGTTAAAGTCCAAATTTCATACCGGGTGCAACTTCTATATTATTTTTATTAAGCAACTTATGGCAATTATATACTTAGAAGTTTAACTTAGGAATATTTGTGAACGATTCATAGAAACCTTAAGAGATAAAACAAGACACAGCACAAAAATTAAATTTTATGAGACAATTGAAATACCCACACTGACGTATGCTAGTGACGTGTGGGTCTTGACGAAAAAGAAATGCGGTAAGATTCACAGTACTGAAATACTGTTTCTTCGAAATGTTTTAAACTACACATTACAAGATATAAGAAAGAATGAGGTCATAAGATCAGAACTAAAAGTAAAAGATATAAATAGAATTACTTCAACATATAGAAGGCAATGGTGTGATCTGTGATCATTTGCAAAGGATGACGGAGGGTCGATTGCCAAATGCGGCGCTGAAATATAAAGACTTTGATCGAAGAGACGCGGGTCGTGGGAGGATGAGACGGGTGCTGGAACAGGTTTATACAAACTACACCTTGTAGTGAAGAATAAGAATAAGACATACAGGTTTTAGAATAAGTTGTTACTAACCAAATAGTCTCGGGCCAGACGACGGAATGTCCACGAAGCTGTTTCTACATGTAACATCTCTACCCGATCATTAGTTTCTACGTGAAGCTGTTTAGTAACACGTCTGCCCGATCTTTCCGATGCCTTTACTTTCGAGACGTGCGAAAACAATATGAAGGTTTCTATATCCGCAAATATTAAGTGTTACGTTCAGCAGTCTGATTAATGGACAATGCTCACCAGGCACTATGAGTAAAAGAAGACTAGACTCAACAACGCGGTCAATACGCACTGTCGACAAACAATAAGTTGATTAAAAATGTGCCCAAGAAGCTCCGAGCAAGCAGTGACTAGATTTAACAATGTTCTCAACAGGCGGTGTCAGCAAACAATTACTAGATGAACTTTGTGCTCAAAAATAGTGAAAGGAATGTCTAGATTAACAATGAGCTCGCTCAAGAAGGACTAAAAACAAAAAAATACCTAGACTAACAATGTGGCCAAGAAGCACCGAGCACGCAGTGACTATATTTAACAGGCAGTGACAGCAAACTATGATTAGTGTGCTCAAGAGGAACTGTTAGCAAACGACGACTAGATTAATAATGTGTTCAACAGGCGGTGTCAGCAAACAATTACTAGATGAACTTTGTGCTCAAAAATAGTGAAAGGAAAGTCTAAATTAACAATGAGCTCGCTCAAGAGGCACTAAAAAGCAGTTAATGACTAGATTAACAATGTGCTCAAGAGGCAGTGGAAGTAAACAATGACTAGATCAACAATGCGGTCAACAGGCACTGTTATTAAACAATAAGTAGATTTAACATTCTACTCAACGGACACGACGTGGATACAACAGCTAGATTTAAAAAATGTAAAGAGTTGAGTAGAGAAGTCACAAGCAAGAAGTTGCATACCTATCACAAACCACAAAGGTTCGGCAAGAGATCGATTCTTCTTCAGTTTAGTAGAAATAAAATTCAAAATAAAAAGTAAAAGTCAATAAAACCAGTCCTATGACGCTGAGACTAATTTTGCTGCAGAAATGTGTGTCAGCTGGAATTTCTCCGCCGCGATGTCTGAATTTAAAATAAACAAGAGTGCGATGTCCCAATTATTACTCTAACTGTCATAATAACTGTACACTGTGATGCGTCAGTTATACACACTGAGGCAGTGGGCGTATGGTCGCACAACTATGACGTCACATAACTTAACGCTCTTTCACACTATTCCACAATTGGTTAGCAGACTCTCTCTCTCTCTCTCTCTCTCTCTCTCTCTCTCTCTCTCTCTCTCTCTCTCTCTCACACACACACACACACACACACACACACACACACACACACACACACACACACACACACACACACAAGCGAACGTGTGTTATCTTGCTGTAATTGTGGTTACATGGCTTCAGCGTGGAGTAAGGCTAAACAGAACCGCTGGCATTACGGTGAGTTGTCTGGATGTCATTTCTGAAAATCTTGTCAAACCAGAGTAAGGACCTCGACTGAGACCTACACCCGCGAAGTAACAGCTAGCGAAGCTCCTCGGGGTTATAGTAATTGTGTTTAGAAGGTAGTTTTTAACGAGTAAACTGATATCTGGGGAGTTCCACAACGACAAGAAGTACGGCTTCGGCACATGTTGAAGTCTTTTGTACCTCCTTAAAATACAAAAAAAAATGTATATCTATAGAAGACATTACATTGAAAAATATTATGAAGGTGCCTGAGAAGAACAAGGGCATATTGACACGAAAGGAATATTTGTAATTTTTTGTCTAAAACATATAAAAACTGAACAGGTACAATAACTGTCATCAAATAACACCAATAGAAGAAACCCGTGCGGCAAGGATATTATGTTTTAGCACTCTTGTGTTCAGACGATTGCGACGGAAAAATAAAGGATTTTTTCCTACATTTATCTAATTCAAACTTTAGATGCAACTTTATTCAGTTTTTACATATAACAAACGATACCTATCATAAGCAACAATAATTAATAATACTTAAATAAATATTATTAGAAACGTCCGTGTCACATAGAAAAGAATTCGGATTCCTTTACCGGATAAAATATAATTAGGCAAAACAGATACAAAATATTACTACCATGGGAAAGTGGACGTCGAGGGGGAAAAACAGAAAAGTTTGACGTAAAGTGCGGAACATTCAAAAGGTCGCTTATGGGTAAAGTAAAAGAGGAAACGGTGATTAAATTTCTGTAAACTATGGCTGCGATCTGTGGGTATGTGGTTTCAACATTCTTTGACTACCGTAACACCTGGGAGATTTCAGTAAACGCGAACAAAACCCAAGTACGCGTCTTCAATTTCACAGGACGAAGCATGAATCACTTCTTCCAAACTCCAATCCGCGTAGGTTCCTCCAACCGTTACGCCGAAGCGTGTTTGCGCAAATGTCTTGGCGTCAAGCATGAATTCTAACTCACGTGGCAGCAACACATCGACCTAGCCCACAGATAAATACGGACTCCAGCGCAACTCTCTGAAGGATCTACTCTGCGTGTTTACGCCGCATATGACGCGTGCACACCCGCGTCGGCTTCGGCTTCATACAAAACAAAAGAAAAAACAAGTTAACATAATCAATATTACTATCATTAAAGAGACTGGAAACGTGTGATAACTTCCTGAAATCAGTCCCGTTAAAGCAAACGGTAATAACACAATAAAAATACGCTTTACTGAAACGTTGTTTGCAAGGTACTTATTAACTGACTTGATTTCCCTATATTTCGTATTTCAAACGAATATGTTAATGCTGTGTAATAAACCTGTTTGTATATTTAAAAAAGCGTTACTACTCTATTAGCGTACACAGCTGAAAAACACAATAAAGAGCGAACGCCTGCCAATACGAATCTTATTTTACAGACTGCCCCAGAGCAACAAAGTCGGCAAGCCGAAAAGGAAACGGATTGAGTCGAACGGACCAAACCTTGTGGAAGAAGAAGAATAAGACGATTAGAAGTCCATCGGTCGAGGTCCGTAGAATATTCAAAACATTAAGTCGAACTTTTTTTATTGAATTTAAGTTGAATTATAATCTCCCGACAAGGGTAGTGAATAATAGTAGCCGAGAAATGACGTGCAGAAGATACTTTCGGTAAAGCACTTCCATTCAGTGGGGTATCCAGAATTTGGGCTTGGGAGGGGGGGGTCCGTGGTCGGGTCGACTTCATACAAAAGAAAAAACTATTTAAGACTAATAAACATTACTATTTTTAAAATGGCTAAAATCAGTCCCATTAAACTAAACGGTAATAACACAATAAAAATACTCAACTATCTATTTCTCAACAGCTATTTCATATTTCAAACAATACGCTGATGCTGTGTAATAAACCTGTTTGTACATTTAAAAAAGAGTTACTACTATATCAGTGTACACAGCTGAAAAAATAATAAAACAGCCTAAAAATTCTTCAACTTTTCCGACCCTCGGGGGGGGGGGGTCCAGTCCGTTCGTTTACCCCGTAAATACGCCCCTACCCCCATTACAAACACGTGCTACATCAGATACACTTTATAAATTACATATTATTTTCAAGTAATCACCACAACCTTATAAAATCTATCCACTGAGCGCCACTGGGACGTTTTAGCCTACGCACTGCACCACGTATTAGTGAGGACGTCAGGATGGTTTTCCTGCCTGTCAATGTAATTGGAGTCGAGTCGCTTTATTCTTCTGCGACTGAAGATCTCTTTGGCTTACTCGGTTGGGCATATACCATGAGGCTTATGTTATGGCTCTCTGTGGCTTTCTTTCAGAAGCGCTAGAGAATTACTCGTGTGCCATAAGTCCAAACAGGGAATCAAAATAATCATAATATTTCTGTCGTCTGAGGCGTCTTAGGTACTGAATATGCTATCAAATACCACAATCGTTTCGACACCAGTGTGTTGAGGAAGAGAGCCATCTGTGTCTCTCTCAAGAGACTGCTTAATAACCTCGTCGACCGTCTTCACATAGAGGCTAGTATGGGCGTCACCATTTCGAAAAGTCGATGTATGTATCTTCAATTTCTCGTTCCCTCTATACAGTCTGAATTTCTTCTATCCAGGTGATAGGTGGTTTTCCTCTTTTCCTTCTTCCTGGTGGGGTCCATTCCATAAATCTCCTTGGCAATCTATCCTGTGCCATTCTTTTCGTGTACACACACCATTGTTTGGATAAACTCAACAACTGATTTTTTCACATTCATTCTGTCCTTAATGAGTCCATTTCTAATTTTCTCACGTCTGGATACTCTTGCCGAATTTCTCTAAAAGTCCATCTCTGCTGTCATTAATTTTGTTTTTGTGTGTTTATTAGTAGTCCAAACTTCTGACCCATACGTCATGATTCTTATAACAATGGTTTTAAATATTTTGGTTTTAGTTTCTGCTGTAATTTGCTTATCCTACAGGATTCCATTTAATGTAGATACAGCCATATTTCCCAAATTAATTCTGGATTGAATTTCATTGTCTTGCTTCCCACTGGCCGTAATATTCACCCCTAAATACTTGTATTCCTCTGTATATGAAATCTTCCCTATGTCTTCCTCCAATATCAAGTCTTGATGAAGGTCACCTATTGCCATGTATTTTGTTTTATTCATATTTACCTTTAGTCCCCCCATTCCTGATATTCCTGTTTCAATTTTTTAGTCATGTACTCAATCTCTTAAAAACCTTGAGCCAAAAGTAATTGGTCATCAGCAAAGTGTAATGAACAAACTCGAATTTTTATTTTCGAATAACATCGTGAAATGACGACTTAAAGAGATACGCGGACGAACTATACACGCTGATGTCCCTGGCCTTGCGGTGTTATTTTCATGTGTTCGGTCCTAAGAAAGAGGCCCCTGCATAGCGAAGATATCATACTAATGAAAAAGTCCAAACTACACCTCGGGAATTAGTACTGAATGTTGGTCGGGAATTTCTCAGCAACGGCATCAAAAAACTCTGTCACGCTACGAGAAGTATTTAAACAACTTTGGGGATTTTGTAGAAAAATAAACCTTCCAATGGTACTGTCGGCTCAACAAAACAATTTTAATAAATATTCGACTTTTTTTCAACACTAGCCCAACTAATGTTTTGACTGACCTTCGTAAAGAATGGTGTGGCCAGATGGAAGAAATTACTACCCATAGACTAGCCAAAGCGTATAAGCTATAAAAAGCAGAACAGATTCAATTCACTAGTCGACTGTCGTCGTACTACGTCCACGGGGCGAACAAGAGTAACCACCGGAGAATGACTGAGTGCATGATGAGGACGATGACGACGATGGCGCGTACACACGCGTACGCGCAAGACCAGCACGAGCTACTGTCTCAGTAACTTACCGTATTAAAACGATCAGTTCTGCTGTTAGTTACCAAAAGCGTTCAGTCTCGTCAACCTGAATGTTGTGTTACCAGCATACCGGTAATTAGGCCTATTTCGCCAGTTTATTTTTTAGCGGGTTTCGCAACGCCTGCGGTGAACCAGTTCGCTCACAACACGCAAACCCATTCCTCTCGGTGTCCAGCTATTTCGTCACTTGATTTTGTCGTACACTCACACACTACGTTGACCGATTATCGTATTAAAATATTTATAAATTTAAATATCAGGCCTTTTGAAACACACTTGGCCTTTGTAGATTTGACAAAAGCTTTTGACAATGTTAAAAGGACATTATTATGGCGAATCCTTGACAGAAGAGGTTACCCTATTTATAGAAATTATAAAAAGCCTTTATGTAGAAACTAGTGTACGACTGGTTATAGGAGGAAGGATGACTGAGGAAATTCCCACTAATAAGGGGGTAAGACAAGGCTGCTGTATATCGCCGAGGTTTTTCCAGATCTTATGTTGACCCAGGGATTTTTCTGAAAGGAATGTTTTTAAACTCTATTTTGTCCACAGATGATACGGTATTAATCCTTGAAAGCGAGGATAAACTACAAAAATCAATGTACACACTAAATCGAATAGCAGATGAATATGGCTTTCAAATATCAGCGGACAAGACTAAAACAATGGCATTCTGAGGGAAGAACTAAGATAGTTATATATGGAAAGATTATGGAACAAGTCCAGCATTTCAATTACTTGGGATGTTACGTTACACATGGGACAGAAATTGATCTGGATGAAAAATTAAACAAATTTAGGAATAACTGTGGAACAATTCACAGATACCTTAAAAATAAAACAAAGAAGGAAACAAGGATAAGGTTTTTTAACACTATATCGGTACCAGTTCTGATGTATGGAGGATGAAGCCAGAGTTATGACAGAAAGAGACAAAGCAAAGATTCAGGCAGCAGATATGAAATTTATACTACTCTGGGCTGATAGAAAGAATGATGTGGATATAAAGACGGAACTGGGAGTCAACCCATTGTTGGAACAACTAAGGAGCAACAAAAAAAGGTGGTGTGAACATTTGGGAAGGATGGCAGGTGACAGGATTCCAGTGTTAGTAATGGAATATAGACCGATGGGGAAGGGAGATGTAGGACGGCCGAGAGCGAAGTGTGTCCCGGAACAGGTTCAGGATAGAGCCTAATCCTTGAGGTTGATGACGATGATGAAAGATTCGGCGCTCTACAAAACATCAAGAAAGCAGGAAGAAAAGAGGAAGAAGAAGGTGATGATAATGTTAATACAATAGGACGCCGGTTATTTGGATGTCCAATTAACTAGAATGCTGTAATTTGCACTAGGCAATCGATAAAATAAATATCTGAACAAATCTAAAACATTCCCGTAATATTATTTTGATTTAACAGGAAATAGTTTTTTTTTTTATTAAGGCCACTTCGGACCGCGTCGCAAATTTTGTTCTTTTCTCTTTCCCCAGTAGGCTTTCATTCTTTCACTTCTCATCTTTCTCTGTTCTTCTGTGATTTCCCCAATTGTCTGTTCAACTTTTCTTCCACCTTGAATTGCTCTGTTATTTTTTTGTACTTACTCTTGTCTTTAATTGTTTCTTCGTTTATATTTGGGATCTGTTCTCATTTCCATCGAAAGTTTAGAGAAATATTTGTAAATTTCTTCATTTGATCTTAATTTGAATTTTAAATCTTTGTGTTTCTTTTGGACCGTAAATTTTTCTTAATATTATTCTTTCTGCTTTTGTATTATTTCTGCTGCGGAAAAGACTCCCAACTATAAACATGCGTCTAAGGCTTCAGGATATATCGCTGTTTTGTAACGTCTTAATTTTGCATTTCGTCTTATGGACGTTTTGTTATAAATGATTCTTCTTAGATGGTACCGGTACGATATTTCCATTTTTGTATTTTTCTTTTCATACTTTCTTTTCCTGTTGCTTTTGGTGCTGTAATTCCTCCCAGGTATTTAAATATTTCACCTTTGGCTTTTCTACTGTTTTCAAAACTAGTCTGCTCTTTGCAGTTTTTAGATACATATTCTGTTTTTTCAAAAGACATTTGTCTGCCCATTTTTGCTGTTCGCCCCACTACTTTTGGGGGATGAGTTTCAGAAAAAAGGGGTCTCGGGATAAGTATGAACATGATAAACCTTCGATCTTTACTTTTAACACTCCCTATAATTGAACAACACACACTTTGTAAGTTAATATTTTCTTTTCTAAGTCAAAATTAAAATTATATATGTGACTCTCAGTATAAACTAATTATACTGTAGTATCGCATCGTATAGTTTGGAACAAAACACAGTTTGAAAAGTACAATTTTGAAGTGAAAATAGCATCTCTCAAAACAGTGCAATAACACTGCTATAGATTGTTTTAAATTGGAAAGACACTAAGTAGATATGAAGGAATACAAATAAACTTTAAATTTTATTTTACAAATTTCCTGATGGAAGTTTTTAATTGAAGAAATACATGTACATGGGGAATACACGTGTTTAGTAGTTAGGTTTTGTGTGACTGATAATGACGATAGGGAGACTTCAGGAAAGACAAGAAAGATAATGAGAGTTCAGGGAGACGATAATGACAAGAAAGATACTTCAGGAAAACGGTTGGATGCCTCAATGGAATTTGGTGGAGTAAGGACATTGGTAAATAGAGAAAATATAATACTTAAAATTCATTAGTTAAAGAGTAGCTAATTATTGCGAAAATTATCTACAACGCTCGTACGACCATGTTTAAATTCGGGTGCCCACTGACTGACCACTGTTTTTAAAGGGACATCACCTCTTAACACAGCACTTCCTTCTGAATTTCCATTCCGCTAACTTTTTTTTAGTAAATAATTCTTGACTTCGTCCGTTTTTCAAAACACGCGTGAGAAGTAAAGTTCGAGCAGCTGGTAAACAATGAATAAATTGACAGATAGATTTGGAAGTTAACAGGCCTTTACAGAAAATACGAATCTTACTACGTACGAAACATTTTAGTTCTACCGCTAAACTATAGAACTTTTCAACGTGCGGTGGAACGAGTAGTTACAGAAACACACATTAAGCTTCGTTCACACGGCGACACTACACCGTGACACTTAATGTCGTGACATTATTAAATTTCCCATTAGTGTCATCGTATGAACAGTTCAGTGCCACACTGTCACGATGCCACGACACTAATGTCACACATCAAAACGTTTTGATATGCGACACCAGTGTCGCGACACTGACATAACCTCCGCGCCCAATTTCACTGTACGAACACCCGATAACAGTGGAAATGTGCCATTACACAGGCCGTAATGATTATACTAATCCGAATGTAGAGTTTTTATTACACGAACAGGCCAGCCGTGGACCACGCGAATATTGTTTCTTCGCGTGCCAGAAGGCCCTCCTTCGCACACTATGCGCCACCTTCCTTTCTACTGTCCACCCCTTTCTCGTCTTCTCACCGCAGAGAACCTCAAGATTTTGAATTTTGTTTCTGTACGTATTTCTATCCACACAATCGTTCAAAGAGATGCCCAGTTTCATCATTTCCTCCTTGAGTTGTTTGATGTATCCGTTCAGACTGGAAAGTTGCCAAATATATTTGAAAATTTATTTATTTAATCTGGACCGATTCATCCGAGCCAAATGTCCAAGCAATCTCAGTCTTTTCCTTCGGGAAGCCGTTTCCAGATCTTCCAGATCCCTATTCAGCTCTTCTTTGGATCTATGGTTGTACCCATCTTCAGTTTTCTTGGGGCCTTAAATTTTCCAAAGAATTCTTTGTTCAATTTTAAAAAGAGGTTCCAAATTTTGAAACCACACTGTATCCACTCCATACATTATCACCGGCCCGATCACAGTGCTACAATGGTAGACTTTCGCATTTCTGGAAAGGTTTTTGTTTCCGCACAGTTCCTGGGTTAGAGTAAAGGCCTTCGCTAATTTGAGTTTCCTTATCTTAAAGTATTCTTTGTCTGAAGCGTTTCGGGATATGTTTTCTTTATAGAGTTTACTATGAACATTATTTTTATTTTAGGGGTACCACTGGCCAAAAATGGAAGTCGACATTTTTTAAAATTGTAAATGCGTGTGGTATAAAATTATGAGGGATTTTATTCAAAATATGAACTCGATATCTTCAGCAAATTTCATAAAATGAGTCCTAATAACTGTCAACACCCACTGCAAAATTTGAACCCTTCAAAAAGCCTGTAAGTCATGTTTGGAAAAAAACTTTTACATATTGTTATCAGTTAGTTAACAAAATATACATAAATAAACAAAAATAAAACGTAAAATAAGAGAAACGACGTATTGCCATCTCGTGGGGTTTCTCAGATAAGGTTAAGTATCAAACACGCAAAGATCTACACTACAGCTTAAAACATTTCAATTTCTTGGATTCGTTGTCCATGACGTGTCCTTTATTAATTAAATATAATTATTTCACTACGACTCGGAACACAAAACTTTTTATGGGTAAAAACGTAAAAGCTTTACCTTACAACCTGAACCGGTTTTCACTTTTGAAAAGCTTCTCCCTTTTGAGAAGCTTTTTAAAAGTGAAAACGGTTCAGGTTGTAAGGTAAAGCTTTTACGTTTTTACCCATAAAAAGTTTTATGTTCCGAGTCGTAGTGAAATAATTATATTTAATTTCAATTTATTAATTTGATTTTATCCAATAATAAATAAATGTATTTTGTTTGAAAATAGTTAACGAGCTCTGCAGACCAGGGAGGTTATTAGTTTACTATGTCGTCATTCAATTTGTTAAAATTTTAAGAGAATTATTTACAATATCGCCGTTTGTGGACACGTTTTATATTCACGACTATAAAAGCGGAAGCAATGATGAAGCAGTTGTAAAAAATGACTGAACTTGAAGCCTGGTGAGCTAAGTGCGACCGATTTGTGGCTCATTTTCAGCAGACTGAAATGTTTAGTGTCAACGACATCAACACTGAAATAAGAAGAATATACCTCGCAAATAAAACATATTATATTATGGATTAAAAAAGCACCTGACATCTAGCTTCATCTCAAGAAGCACGAAATGCAAAATCTACAAAACACTTATCAGGCCAGTGCTGCTGACATGCTTCAGAAACCTGGACAATGACAAAAAATAGCGAGAGACTTCTAGGCTGCTGTGAAAGACGAATTCTAAGAACAATATTTAGAGGCGTACAAGAAAAAGGAATGTGGCGGAGGCGCTATAATTATGAACTATACCGTCTTTACAAAGAGCCGGACATTGTCAGGATAATCAAAGTACACAGGCTACGGTGGGTTGGACAGAAAGAATGGAGGAAGGACAGCCTACGAAACATATTTTCTACCAAAAACCAATGGTTAGTAGAAAAGGGGAAGACCCCGAAGTAGATTCAAAGACCAAATAGAGGAGGACCTCGGAAAGCTGAACATAAGAAACTGGAAAGCCAGGGCATGCAATAGGGAGGAATGGAATCGACTCTTGGAGCAGACCAAGACCCACCAAGAGTTGTAGTGCCACGGTTGATGAGGATGATGATGGCGAAGTGTTCAGTGTCATGACACTACAGCACTGTGAGTGAACAGCTAATGCCGTGACAGCGAATGTCGCGTAATGTCACGACAGTAGTGTCGCCGTGTGAACGAGGCTCTACATTGAAACATTCTGCCCTGTTCTTTATGCAACCGGACACTTAAACAAACGATAATTACACAAATCGAGGCTGTCGCTAAGATACGGCCATCTACGGATACCGCTTGACATCCAGTTTCACTTGACATTTCGGCCTTTGACATCCAAGAGCCGTCCTCAGGATTTCACTGCACAGTAGGCAGTGCTGCGTTTGCGTCATTCTGAACACGAACGTTGATGTGACTACAACCCGAAACGGTAATCTGTATCTTTAAAACTCAAAGTCTGAGGATTTATGGGTACTGAATACAAATTGAATCCACACCGTTACACTGATTGCCACCAAATTTTGAACAGGTAACCTTTGACACAAGGTGAAAAATACTGTCTAACTTGGAATTTGATATTTTGCCCCGTTCGCACGATTTAGGCCGTTTTAATTATGCCTTTTTGTTGACGCGTATAAAGATGTCAGCAACACCATGGACACCAGAATTAATTACCATAGTAACAAGTAAATAAACAAATGATATTTAGCGACATCGGAACTGTACCTTTATCCGTTCCTGCAGTTTTTAATATTTTTAATATGCGATTGTATCGATATATTTTGTAATTTTGTATACAGATACGTCTATATATTTTGTAATTGTCTTAAACGATTATAAAATTTATGCTTATACGTATTTCTGATGATGCAATGAATAAGTAATGAAATATATTAAATACTACTACTAAAGATGTCAACAACACCATGGAGACCAGAATTAATTACCATAGGAACAAATAAATAAACAAAAGCTATTTAGCGGCATCAGAACTGTACATTTATTCATTCCTGCAGTACATTTTCGATGTTTTATATAATATGCGATTGTATCGATATATTACGATGTGGAAAAGAAGAAGTGTACTAATTGTAAATTGTCCTATTACTTAATGCAAAGCGAAAATACGTGTTGTTTTCATTTCTGAGGTTAGGTGACAACGGTTTTTTGTTCTTAGTTTACTGGTGACATAAATAAAATCCATGGTTGAGGAAAACATAACGTTTAATGTGTTATACAATGCTTCTAACACAGTAACACTGAAAATAAAGAATTTAGCGTTTTTTATTTAACAGGTACTTTACAAATATCTCCAAAGGCTTTATAAACGGGTACTTTTAAATCTCCAAAGGCTGTTGCACCAACATAATAATTTAGTACAAGTTAAAATAGTACAAGTGTTGAAAACAGCTTTGGAGAAAATTTGACTTAGTACAAAATTGTTATACGAGCTGACAGAACGCCATATAGACATACACAATAAAAATTACATTAAAAGTCAAAAATTCGCGTGCGAAGTCGCGGGTAACAGCTAGTAAGTCATAAAACAAAGATATACGCGGTACGACAGTTATCTAAGTAAATGAACATCTTGTAAACATGAGTCAGCCACCAATAGTAAGGAAATTTTTAGTTTAAAGAGAAAGAAGGAAAACTGGTGTCACAGATTTACAAACAACTGATGCACTTCAGGCCCACAACTTTGAGGCGTTCTATTCTCTCTTTTAATCCATCATTCGTCCAACTAGTTCACTGCGGTCACCTTTACCTTTACTCACCTTTATGCGGACAGGAATCTTCAGCTCAGCATAACTCGAGAACAGCAGTAATATGACCCGTGTAAGCTAACCGCGTCCCACCACTAAGAGTTTTCCACAAACTTCTCTCTCCATGTCTACAAAATTTCCTCGTTCTTAACCCCGTCTCTTCGCCTGATCTTCCTGTGTTAACATTTCGTAAGAATTAATTCTTCGCCTAACTTGTTTCCCCAAGATCTACACTACGCCTCGCTGCCGCAAAGGGCCAAACTCCACGTAGGCGTAGCTTAGAAATTATTACTTACTACCAGTATTTAAATCTATTTTAATTTGAATCTAACTGAAGGACTTTTGCGATCACAGAAAAAATATTAATGCGAGTTTCGGTCACCTAAACAATCGGCAGCTGTCTTAAGGGTAATTATAAAGCAATACATGTAAAGAAATAAATCATACTCTATTAAGGAGTGATAGAGAGTGAACAAAATAATAATAACAAAAGTTCACATAATATACAATCAAATATTACATAATACGATGAATCGGCGGGGAGTTCCTCTTATTGAGTGCTCTTTGGACGCGAGTTGTGGCGAACCAATAAGAATTTACCTTTCTTCTGATTGGCTGGTTGTGTCAATTGACCTTCGTGCGGACTCCAAACGTTTATCAATATGGTATCAGTATATGTGTCCTACTCACAGCCACTAGCCTTAACCACAACCTTGGTCAGTGTGTTGCAGCCTTCTGCACTGAAGATAGCCGTCGAAGGCACGGACGAAACGTTTGCACTCAACAACCTTGGACCACGACCTTAGAGCCCGGCACGCCGAAGTTCTGATAACACACACATATATATATACATGTGGAACAATTCATAGGACCTCAAAGCTCAAAACGTAAAACTAGGAGAGGAACTTCAAAACTGTTTTCCATCGTTCAATAACGTCGTCCAAATAGATGTTAAAAAGCCTTAAAGAGATACAGCAGCCTTGCCTAACAATTTGTTTGTCTTAACTGGTGTTGTTAATCATTGTATCTTTAAACTTATGTCCATGAACTATTAATAAGTTTCTCTTACGCCCTAGTGTTTGCTGACAAAGCTTTGAAAAACTTCAAACTTGGCCGAGTTAAAACCCGTAAATCAATGACAGTTATTCTCATTTCCAAACCACCAAGGGGCTTAAATTCGGGTTAATAGATTTTTGAAAAATAATGTCAAAAATGGAATAAACTAATTACTGAGGGTTTTATAAGATTTTAAAATCGTAAAGCGTTATAAGTATAAAATTTCTTAGTTATCAAAAACATAAGACTCCACAGGCTATCTGCTTTCAGTTTTCTACATAAATTAAGCGGGATTGAAAATTTTATTTTCAATAAAATTTCAAACCGAATGAAATTTAAAATGTCACACACGCTCGTGCGAAGAACGTGCAGCTGAATTAGCCTAAGTTAATTAAAAGTTGGCCGTTGGTACATGTAGGCCTGGATCGAATCCACGGTTTATGATGTGCAGACGTAACCGCCGGTCAAACGGTAACCCGCGGATCACAATCTACGCGTACTCGCCACAACATCGAGGTCAATTTTACTTTCCACTGAAGTATTTGTCCCACCATACGGTTTAACGACTTCCTACATGTATCGACTACGGATCAGACTGACAGGAAAAACTGTACCGATGATCAGTGAAACGGTAATACACAGATCACAATTTACGACGCAATGCGGTCATTTTAGCTACTTCGCGCTAAAATACTTGCTTTTCCCTTACAGCTTAACGACTTCCTGCAACGAAGATTAACATCTCCGCCGGCTTTACTGTGCACCGCTTGATGCAATTAAAGTGGCCGTCGCGTCGGTTGTTGTATTCACTTCGGGACTTCGGATTTCTACCTTAATAACCACAGATCGTCGTCTTCTTCTCCCTTGAATGGAAGACATAAAATAGTACTCAAATATGTGAGTGATTATTGCATTCTGTCCCAAACACTTTTTCCAGCAACGATCGTATCATTTTAAAGTGGAACCAGCAATAGCTTGGGTGACAGATATAAGCTTTCGATACATAAATACATAACAATGATTCCGACTTTGTAGTGCCTATTCCGATCACAATTAACCACCGGCGGACCGCATCATGAGCGATAAATATTTGACTAATTACTTAAAAATTATAAAGGTAGTATTCAATTATAAATTCAAGCAATTTTTGCTACAGTCTATTACTTGATGGATATATAATTTATTTTGTATTTATTTTTTTGTTACCTCAAGATGTCTTTCCCTTGTTTAGAACATGTTTCGGGAATCCTATTGTTTCCATCCTCAGCCATCTTAATTTTGTATCTTGTTGAGTACTTGTGTTTTGGTTGGTTGTTGTTATGGTTTCCTGTTGGTTTTTGGTATTTTAAATTGGTATTATTGTGTGTGATTGTGGTGTACATATTAGTTTTTTGAGTATTTTCGATACAAATCAATACAAAATATGACACAATTTTCAAAGCACTCAAAATCGAAAATACAGGTCACTGATGATCACATGGTCATTGTGTGCGGCCTCGATACAGTCGATGTTGCTGTTTTTGAGCGAATTACTTGACGCCTCCTCCTTTTGACATTTCTATTTGCAGGTGGACATTCCGGATGTTTTCACGAAGCACACTGTTCTCAAGAATTTCGATTTTCTCTTTATCCGTCTTGTTAGAAAACTACTGTATACGTATGGTAAGAAAATATGAAGGAGATGTATGAAGTTTTGAATGGTAATGGTATTGGACGATCTTATGTTATTAAGAAATTAATAAAGATAAGAGTAATGTGATAAGATGAAGCAGGACTGATGCCAATAATGTACTGAATATAAAAACAGGAAATAAAAAAGTGCAAGATGTGATTCATTTAATTCTGTTAATTAGGGAGTAAAATCACATGAGGCGGAAGAAAGAAGTATGATTAGGATTATACAAGCAAAGAGAGGTTGTTTAATAAGAAACACGCACGTTTATCAATCATGGATTTAAATTTCATTGAAAGATAGCTCTGATGGATTGTAGACATTTGAATTGGAATCTAACTGATAAACTTCTGCCATCAGAGAAAAAATATAAATTCGACGTTTCGGAAGCCCAAACTAAGACGACGTTTCGGCAGTTGTCTTCAGACTAATTATAAACTAATACATGTAATGAAATGAAGTTAGCAAAATAATAATGCTATTAGGGATACATCGTATGCCTAAGCAGTATATTCAAGGTAGCATGCTTAGTCATTCTTAAAATAATATTGTATTATTTATATACTTACTAAAATAGAGTACAGTAATTATTAGAATGGTTGCAGGCCGCCAGTTGAAAATCACTGTTACAACTACGCCCTTTTTAATGTAAGCCAATCATTTCTGTTGTCCTTTACTAATATTTTTTTACAGGATTATTATCACTATTATATGGTACTGGATACGAACTTACAAGTAATATGAATTTTTCACTCGCACAACTTTTCAACATAGAGGACTTGGTGTACACAGCTCAGCCTCTACGGCAACCAGCTTCTCTACGGCTGATGTGCTCGGTGTTCAATGTGAACAGTAACAGATTGGGTAATTTAAATTGATTCCGGTCGGAAGACCAAAAATATGTTACCGCCATAAACTAATAGTAAAATAAATTAAAATGTATTAGCTATTATTGGAGGCCTACATTACAATGAAGGTAGACACACAGACTTTGCTACGTTAAAAATGAAGAGATACAGCTGGACAAAAATGGGGACAAGGCTGGAGAACATTCCGCCTACCCATCGTCTGGGGAAGCAACTCCGCCTGGAACAGCGCAACTGACCACTGATCGCAACTGACCACGGTCCGTCAGTCTGGGGAAGGTAGCCGCGTTGAAACATTGGTCTTTTGTTGCGCTGTTCGAGGCGGAGTTGCTTCCCCAGACGATGGGTAGGCGGAATGTTCTCCAGCACTGTCCCCATTTTTGTCCAGATGTATGTCTTCATTTTTAATATAGCAAAGTCTATGTTCCTATCTTCATTGTACTGTAGGCCACTAATAATAGCGGACCGTGGTCAGTTGCGACTGACCGAGATCGAGACTTACTTGACATAGTGCTCCGACATAATCCGGAGACGCACACTTTATGTGTGACCCTGTACACTCTTTCCTCCAGACTAATCTGCTAATAAACTATCCTTATTTCAGACGTTCCCATTTTTCAACGTCTCTTACATTGATTCAGCAATATTACGTTAAACATACAAACGATATAAGTTTCCGTTCGTACAGAATAATTGTTTTTAAAACGGAAATAATATTGTATAACAGTATTGTTAATACTATAGTGTATTACATTTTCCCAAAAATTCGATTATTTTTGTTTGTTTTCTTATGTCCAATTTATTTAAAAATATTTTGCAGTTATAGAAATACCTGTAGCCTTCTCACTTTGCCCCTCCTCAAAGCTCGTCGGATAGTAAGCAAGCATTTTCGGGCGCTCTTTTTATTAATCGGTTCGCTGTCTGGCTCCTCCTCAGTTTCATCTCCCGCGATGTCTACATCGCTCAAAAATTGTGCTGCTCCGTGTTTTTGAAACCCATTCCATCAAATGGATTCCTGTTTCATATCGGTGAATCTTTCCTAGCGTTTTCTTTTCTAGATCAGATTTTTCCAGCTTCTTGAATGAATTTAATAAGCACGTTTTCGAAAACTCTATTCCACTGAGGCAACGCGTAGAAATGGCGATCGAAATGCGTGATGCGGCATAGACTGTAGGACCCCCGCTAATAATAATAATAATAACAATGAATGTTTTAGTGGATGGTTAGTGAGGATCGGTCAATAATACAACTTTAGTTATTTTGCGTCGACGTTTCGACAATATTTATTGTCATCTTCAGGACCTGTGTATGAAATACAATAGAAATATCAAACATAACGAAACAATTAAATATTTGGGTGAACGTGTTGGTGATGTGAGTGTGTGCGTGCGTATGTATGTATCATTTTTTATGTATCAAAGTTGTATTATTGACCGATCCTCACTAACCATCCACTAAAACATTCACTGATTGACGGTCACTAAAAATTTAAGAAAATAATAACAATAATAATAAAGTCTTTGATTACATTATCATCACCCGCGAAGACGATGAACACACACTCTGTGTGAGTAGATATAGGCTATCTAAAATATATTCGAAAATTATATTAAACCAAAACACAAACAGATACGCACGCTGTAAGTATATTTTGTAATAATTTGTATAGATTGTAGGTTTACATAAAATTAGTTTGTTTTAGAACTACGGAAAAACAGAGTTGGATAAAAATGATCAAAAATGAAAAATATATTGACGCTAGGCGGCGCGGAATGGAATACCAAAGTGTGGAAGGAGGGCAAACAGTCAACTTTCACCCAAAGACGGAGAGAGAGAGGGAGGGAGAGGGGGGAGGGGGCAGTCAGCCGCGCAGCTACAGGGATGACCGACTTCGCCACTGTATCAAGGTCACAGCGCTGGTGTTTTCACTCACTTGCCTCGGCTCACTGCTATTGTGCGTCTTCTGTAACTCTTCCTTCTTCATGGTTAACGGATACGACGGCCGCCGTGAACAATAACCACCACCACCACTCTTCTTCGTGCCGTTGTTGTTGTTCAATTTGAAAACAAAATCTTCTTCGAATCCCTGTTTGTTTCACTTTCGTCGGTCACCTCTCTATGTAAATCTTCTGACACGGAAATCTTCCTGCGCGTTGCCGTCTATTCATCGCCAAACACAATGCAGACTATTTAGTGTATATTAAATACACAAACACATTGTGTTATTCTTCCTTATAAAGTGTGTCAAAACGTATATTGTATTCCTAGATCAATACACTATACACAAACTAGGTATATAGATTCTCAGCATTTATTGTTCTGACAGCGTCACAGAATAGGCAATTTTTTAATAAACACACACGCACACATACACAGAATCTCTCTCTCTTTCAGAACCAATCTTCCTCATCTATACTATCTCTTCTTCTTCTCGTTCCAACAGGGAACAGGCGATTCATCTGTTCCGGTCCCAAAGGAATTACTTCCACACCACCAAAAGCTTCGTAGGTCCTGCTATGCGCCTTTGTCAAAGTATGGTGTGTATTCTGAGACTTTCTAATGCAACCTTCCATCCGCCATCTTAAGTAAGATGAGCAGTCCGTCTCTCCATCTTTCTTTGCTTCCCACAATGCGGTCTTTGCATACGTTTTCATTGCAGAGTCAATCCCTTCATGCGCAGTTATCGGAACTCAAGTTTCAGAATCATACAACATTGGTACGATCATTTTACCTTGTAAAATTTTAGCCGAGTCTCTTTCCTTGAGAAATGAGCTTGAAGAATTGGAACAATTCTTCACCCAGAGACTGAAACTGGGCACGTTATGATCAACATCATGATCTACGTCATAGGCGACGTCGCAACGAAGATAAAGAAAACGTTATACTTTCTATACGTTATTATCTAATACAGTTTTCGTTCGCAGGGGATATTCTTGCACAAAAAAAAAAGCAAAAAACATAAATTACACAAAAACCACAGAGAATGGATGGCAATAGACTTCCGAAATTCGTTTTAAATTATAAACCGAGAGGAAGAAGAAATATTCGGCGATCTACGCAACGACGATGGTACCAACAATCCGAGCCGCAACAAGTCTTCGTGCCCAAAGCTGGAAAACGAAGTAGATCTATGCCTTAATACTTTGGATGTTACGTTAGCAAAGAAGCGCATATTTCGTTTCCCGATTCTGGTTGATATTTCTACACAAGTACTTGTATTAAGAACAGAGCCTAGGGAGGAGATGCTTTATAAACTACATTAAAAATATTTTTAAAAACTACCACATCGAAGACTAAGGCGATTCTTTTCAAGGAGCTGATCCCATTACAGTAAACATTTTTGCTGATAATACTGTTCTAGAGCAGGTCAGTAACTTTGAATATGTGGGCTGTAATGTGTCTTACACTGGAAATAGTGATATGGTGAGGATAAAGACCGTGATATGGTCTGTTCCTGAATGCCACCATACGGACACTTTTCAGGAAGTTCTACCATCGCTGGACAAACAGCGCCCTCGGTCGGTACCCGTCTGTGACAA
This sequence comes from Magicicada septendecula, assembly GCA_034769895.1. NCBI lineage: Eukaryota > Metazoa > Arthropoda > Insecta > Hemiptera > Cicadidae > Magicicada > Magicicada septendecula. Next base: position 114,214,197 of record CM068373.1, read on the forward strand.
GTAAATCCTGGGCCTATCTTCGCCGAAACCTCACACTGAATTAGACATTCCCTAATTGAAACCCCACGGCCCTTAAGAGGCAGTCACCCCTAAAAACCACTTCTTATCGCTGTCCCCGCAGTAAAGAGCTCTGCTGAAACGAGGCATCATGGCGGGCGACAGGCCTATCCGACCCTGAAGTTGTCGCCACTCTCAACTGACACCCTTTTCTCAAAGCTCCTTAATACTATACCAATGTTAATGTCAACGCTACCTAGCTGTATGTTAACGCCGGCCTAAAGGGTGTTTATGGATTACGTGCTTAGTGTCTCTTGAGATAACACCTGACTTTGAAAAGATGCTTTGTCAGTCAATATGTTCTACTTGCAGACGTAACCTAGTAATTTTGATGCGACGTTGTTAGTGCTATTTGCTTCATCACCTGCTTCATATGTTGCATACACCTGTGGTCAGGCTTTGGACTACCTGGTTAGCTTCCAACCTATTGGTAGTTTGCCCATATTTTATTCTATATTCATCTTTAATGCTACTTCTATGTGAACTACATCGAATACATTTACAGCTTGTAAAGTCCCGCCTTTGTCATCTGCGTACGTTAGTACTTTACTTGAATCTGCGTACCTCATGTTTTATTTAGGCCTACCTCTGTTGCAGTATTTTATTCTGTCTCTCCCTTCCCTCCCCCTCCACCTTTAAACCACAAAGATCTGAGTAGGCTGACGTTAACAGACTGCCAGACAGAGAGGTACATACAGCGTAGAAAGTTTTTCCTGGTTGGAGCTGGTCCAAACATTATATGGTGATTTACTGGTTACAAATTAGGCGAAACGCATTCACCTGCGCGTCTGTACGTACAGCCCCGTTACACACACACATACATTCGCTCGCCGTGTACAAGAAAGTAGACTTCTAGTATTTATTCGCACTACTTTCCCGTAAGTCTTCGTTTTGAAGCAAACGACCTCGTGTCTCTGAACATGCGGCAGCGTGTCTGCTCTTTGGCACTGAATCACACATTCACTAAAGTAGGCCTACAAACTCAATGGCGAAGTTACAGATTCCTAAATAATAAACAGTTTTATTCGGTTGAGAATCACTTCTTATTGGTATCATTATGGAAATCAAACGTTTCGTCCGTTCTGTGATCTGGCATCCTCAGCGGTAAAGGTGAGAATGAACAGTTTGACGCGCCAAGTAAATTGTCTTTATTTTGTGTTTTATATCCTCTGTTATAATGTCAAGCGCCCGGTGATGTAACTATGGGGCGGGAATCAAGGGATCGATCACCCACCACTGCTATTATAAATTCAAGCAAATTAATTATTTCATAACCACTTAACGTATACCTGTCTCTAAATCAACTTAAAGATTGGACTCCCGATCGTTTTCCTGGAATGAATGAAAAATTCATGGTTCTTCCCACGTAATTGAATAAATCCTTTGCGTCTCAAGGTTTTTAAGTAAACCAAAGTAAAGTATAAGTGCTGAAACAATACGAAAAATTTCTGATCATAAAATACTCCAATTTAAAGGTATTATTCAAGTTAAAGGTATTCAAAGGTATTTCAGGTTAAAGGTAATAAAGGTTATTATTTCAGGTAGTATTAATAATAAAGTTATTTCAGGTTACTCAAATTAAAGGTAATAATAAAATTTTCTCGTTTTTCTGAATTAAAGTTAAGAGACTGCTAGTTTACCTGTAAAAAGAGAACGGTTCAAACCATAGAGATATGAAACTAGAGAAGTCACGACATAGACAACCTTTCGACAATCGATCATCTGTCATCCTGATCAGTTGATCAGCATCTGTCGGCAGATGATCCCACCATTGTCTTCTGTAAGTTGAAATAATTTCATTTATGTCCTATACTTCCAGTTCTGCTCTGATATCCTCATTCCTCATTCTATCTTGCAATGAATAATTTAAAGTATTTCGAAGAAACTCCATTTCAGGACTCTGAATCTTGCCGCATTCCTTTTTTGTCATGGCCCACGCCTCACTCGCATAAATCAATGTGGGTATTGCAATTGTCTTATAAAATTTAATTCTTGTCCTGCGTCTTGTTTTATTTCTAAGATTTCTATGAATCGTACCATAAATATTCCTAAATTTATTTATCTTGTCTCTTATATCATATATTCAGATTTATAGCCTACTGCACAGCCGAGATATTTGAAGTCGCTCAGCTGTTCTAATGTGCTGTTGTTTATAACTATCTTAGTCCTCACTTGATATTTACCTTCAAAGGCCATGGGGTTTTGGTCTTTTTAACTGAAATCGTCAGTGAGCCACTTCTTGTAATTGAAACATAGCGCTTTGTAAATCATGCTCATTTTCTTGAATAAGAACTATGTAATCCGCATATAGCAGGGAACCCCTACAAATTGATTTGTTAAGCTGTACTCCCGAAGTCACTCTGGATTTCCATGATCTCAACATGTCGTCAATGTATATATTAAACAAGGTTGGAAAAACACAGCCTAACTTCCTTATTCATTGCAATGTCACCTGAGAGCCTACCATTCAGATCCAGGACTACAGGTATACTTTTGTAAAGGATCTTAACTGAATTTATTAAATGTTCTAACGTTTTAAATATTCTAAGTTAATAGGAATATTTCAATCTTTGTATTTCTACAATTATTCATGAGCCTTATTTTAACACGCACAACTGGTTTAGAAATAGGCCTACGTTAAGTGATAACGGAATTTCGCTGACATTAATAATAGCTCTGGGAAGGCGAGATTGATTCCCTGATTAGGCTACGCCAACGGATTGGAGTGAAGAAGGTTATGAAATGTGCACACTCTTTAAGATTTATCTAATTCGCCTAATTTGCTTACAGTCTTGCATACGGCGTGTTTCAAAAGGATGATGCCAAATGGAAACGGTTCGACTCATTAAACTGATGGAAAACTCTCCAATAAACATATATCACCACCTAACGTGCTTCGTTTTCCGATAAAACAAATTTATTACTCCCGAACGAAATTGGATGGAAACTGGAATTTGGTATACTCACAGCTTTTACCATTTCTTCCAAAAATATTATCTTAGAAATTTTTTAAATGGCGGCTGATTGAAATTGTTAATCAAAGTTTCACAAAAATCATTACTTATAACAAAAATATCTTTTTAAGAACTTCCTCCCCGTAGAGGTGTCGTAATGTACTTCGTAGGCTTACACGGCCGGAGTCAATGTTGTTAAAATTCTTTCCCGGGCTGTTTGGCCGTGGTCCATTGTTTTCTGCAAAAACAGACGTTTCGGCAGTGTCATCGACTGCCATTATCAGTGTAAGATCGAGTACGCTAACGTGAAGTGGTATACGTTAGTAACAACAGCACTATGGTTACTAACGGTTGGTGAGGCGCCTTAGGCCAAACCACAGTACTGTAAAATATATAAAAACACTTGGTAAGTTTCACAAATTTTTTAATTAATTCTGACAGCTGTTTCGACTAACTTAAGCCATTGTCAAAGAGCGAGTGAATGAAATTACTGAACACAGGATGTTAGAGTAGTGTAGGTGGTAAACATCTGTTTAGGGCGTATCTGGAACATCTGTGTTGTGATGGCGAGGGGGGGAGTGTGTGCATGAGACAAGGGAAGGTCTGGTGTCTTTAAAAACTAAATACAATCATGAATGCAAAATATAAAATTAACTAAACTAAATATAAACTGAATGCAACAATTTAAAATAATGATGAACATTCAAAATAATATAAAATAAACTAAACTAAATAACAGATTTTAATAAAGGGGATACACAAAATTCAGTCTGTTCATTGGTTAAATTTTTGTTATTTTTATTGCTTTTTTAATTTATAAAATTTCTAACAAATCCATTTTTTACCTTTTTGTATGTTGTGGAGTAGTGTTATGTTTTTTGTGAAACTTACCAAGTGTTTTTATATATTTTACAAAACCTTTGTATTAATATGTTTCACCAAGTGCCCAACGAGTCATCAATTAATATCGTGACCACAGTACTGTGTTCACCAACGTATACCACCTCACGTTAGCGTACTCGATCTTACACTGATGATGGCAGTCGATGACACTCCCGAAACGTCTGTTTTTGCAGAAAACAATGGACCACGGCCAAAGACCCAGTGAAGGAATTTTAACAACAAAAAATATCTTGTTACATAAAAAATTAGGCCTTTCATTCCTAACCCGATGGTACCTTGTTATGGAATTCGGGTAAAAAATAAGGTAGATATTACATTTACATGTATTTTATAACAAAACGTTTGGGCTATTTAGTTTATAGTTGTAATTTGACCTGTTTTGTAATAAACGAAAATTAATATCTCCGTTATTTTTATCCGAGTTCTATAAACAAAGTACTATTGAATTACGAATAGGAGGCTTAATTTTTAATGTAAATGGGGGTATGTTTGTTATGAGTAGTGATTTTTCTGAAATTTAGAATTGAAAATTTCAAATTCTTCAAAATTCAAGCGATTTTCAAAATTTTTAAGATAATACTTCGGTTCGTTTGTAACTAAGTTCTTTTTACTTCCATGTTCCATAAGGAAATGGAAGTATGGTGATGGCGAAAAAAATCGTGTTCGAGATAATTGCAGACTCTGATTGTACTACCCTCAAAACATGAAAAAAAGTCATTTTTCGAAAAGTTTGTGTGTGTGTGTCTGTCTGTGTGTAGATTTTTTTTCTATGGCAAACGATAAGAGCCGCAAATTCAAACAGAATCAACTAATGTTTTCCATACAGCCCTGAATTGTAGAGTGCTCAAGACCTACTATTTTTGGTGAAGATCGGTTAAGGGAAAGGGGTAGTTTACCTGCAACGTTTTATGTTTTAACAAGGGTAATTTTCTTCTATGGCAAACGATAACAGCCGCAAATTCAAACGGAATCAAATAATGTTTTGCATACAGCCCTGAATTGTTGAGTGCTCAAGACCTATTATTTTAGTGAAGATCGGTTAAGGGAAAGGGGTAGTTTACCTGCAACGTTTTATGTTTTAACAAGGGTAATTTTTTCTATGACGAACGATAACTGCCGTAAATTCAAACAGAATCAAATACTTTTTTGCATACCTTCCTGAATTATAGATAACTCAAGGTCTGTTGATTTTGGTGAAGATCGGTTAAGGGAAAGGGGTAGTTTACCTGCACCGTTTTATGTTTTAACAAGGGTAATTTTTTCTATGACGAACGATAACTGCCGTAAATTCAAACATAATCAAATAATTTTTTGCATACATCCCTAAATTGTAGAGATCTCAAGGCCTGTTGATTTTGGTGAAGATCGGTTACGGGAAAGGGGTAGTTTACCTGCAACATTTTATGTTGTAACAAGAGTAAAGTACTTAATTTTGATAAATAAAGTATCCTGATAAGAAGATCTTAATAATCCACTGTAGAAACGTAGATGAAATATCTATAAATGAAGAGGCTAGTTGAACGGGGTGGGGGTAATTTTCTATAAATGAAAATTATAGTTGAAGAGGAGGGGGATAATTTTTATTATATGTGTAGTACGTTATCGGCAACAAAGTAGTAGTTTATTGTTAAAATTCCTTCCCGGGCTGTTTGGCCGTAGTCCAATGTTTTCTGCAAAACCAGACGTTTCGGCAGTGCCGTCGACTGCCATCATCAGTGAAAATCGAGTGCGATAACGTGTGGTGGTATACCTTAGTGACCACAGTACTGTGGTTAAGGCTGAAGCAATAAGTGGAAAGAAGTAGTTTCTATGGAAACATTTCATTTCGTAAATGATTTTAAATATAAATCTTAGAACATGGAAGTCATGTATGGTTCTCTATACCGATAATTTTTTTAAAAATATGCAGGCCCACAGACGGAAAACAAAGCACTTTTCGGCACATATGTTTATTAGACATCCTTCCTTCAGTTCAATGAGCAAATTCATTTTCTGAAGTTTGGCACAATCCTTTGGAAACATCCTGTACGTTGCGTCATTACTACGCACGCAACACTTGTACGTCACAGTTGCATAGAGCGAGTGACTTGTCAGCGGCAAGGTGACCTATCTGTCGTCGACAATTAACGTTTTAATTCGTCTTGTAGCCTTGTGTTTGGGTTTACTAGCAGACATTAGCCGCTGCTGTTTTGCACTTCAGGACAAAACGAATTCGGTGCGAAAACACACACGCACAACAATAGTACCAACGGCCGTTTATTGCAGCACGTAAAACTACGTTTGCCTCCTGAACAAAGTGCAGTATCAGTAATTAACCTCCTTTGTACATGTGCGTGTGTGTGTGTGTGAGCGCTCCCCCACGCATTCCTACGCACAGCACGCATTAACAGGAGAAAGTGTTGCATCCGCGACCGCTTAAAAATACTGAAACAATTCAACAATTTGGTCTGTAAATACGAGCGGAATACTCGAAAGTCCAAATTGAAGACAATTTTGTCTCTTAAAAACTGTGCTGTTTAAACTCCCTTCTTTTCCTAATCAATATTTTAATTCCAAAGTCTCAAAGAATTTAATTTTGAGACACGCCTTGCCTTCATTGACTACGAGAAACCGTTTGATGCACTTAATATGTGCATTCTACGAGACATGTGTAAGTGGGCTTATCCTGACATCTTATAAACGTTATAAAGACCTTTATATTCCCGTACAAGGATAGTACTGTCTAGAAGAGAGGATTTAACAGAAGAGATTTATATTAAGGGAGGCACCCTACTCTAAAAACCACGAAAAATAATAATTTTTAACATATTTTTTTATTATATTATTTTAATCTGTGGTGTTTTCCGGTTATGATAATATATAATAAGTGACCAAAACATTACAGGAACCTCATTTTATTTACCTTCAAAGTTACACCTACATTACAATTATTCCGGCCTGAGTTACAAAATGCCAAAACCTGTACTACTAAGCCTGATAATGTTCCTGAAATAAAACTACATTGATTCGTAATCCTTATAACAAAGGTGAATCATATAAATATAGACTAGTATGAATAACTAGGTTCCATAGGTTGGCTCACACAAAATGCAAACGAGAGCCTAAATATTATGATATGGGCAAAGTGCCCGAACATTCGTAAAGTTTCGAAAAGAACGGTCGAATGTGCTGTTGGAGAATACAACTTTGGGAATTCCATTATGACATCATGTATGAGATAAGCAGGTCTGAAAACTGGAAGATCCAACACAAAAATAATGATGAGGAGGGATAAAAGAAGAGTAAGGCATTCCAAGACGAAGTCAGAGGTTCAAAGAATATCGAAGGAAAATGAGACTCTTAGCTTTGAAACGCGAAGAAGAACTCAAAGAAAAAGAAGGAATAATGTATGGTGCAGAAGAATTTTGATTTAAATTGTAAATATAACAATTGGCGACATGATATTACTTTTTAATTTTGAATAATGGATCTGTTACTAAGCAACATGTACATTTCCTTACGGAAATTATGTTGCATAACATAAGCAATTATGTTCCATAAGGAAATGGAAGTATGGTCATGGCGAAAAAAATCGTGTTCGAGATAAGGGGCTGATTCTGATTGTACTACCCTCAAAACATGAAGAAAAGTAATTTTTCGAAAAGTGTCTGCGTGTATGTCTGTCTGTCTAAGTAGAATTTTTTCTATGGTAAAGGATAACAGCCGCAAATTCAAACAGAATCAAATAATTTTTTCAAACATCCCTGAATTGTACAGAACTCAAGGCCTTTTGATTTTGGTGAAGATCGGTTAAGGGGAAGGGGTAGTTTACCTGCAACCTTTTACGTTTTAACAAGAGTAAAGTACTTGAAAATTCATTTAAACTTTTTCTAACAATGGCAATTGTTAAAAATAAAATAATATTGTTGCCAGGCAATCAAATTATAATTTTTTCATTTTAATTTAAATCATGTATGAGAGAAAGTATATCGTTCGTGGCAGGCAAGCACATCTCAATTACGTAATGTTTACGTTTCCATTTTATTATTATGATTACCACAATACAAAGGCAGGCAAGACACACACACACAGACACACAATTCTCGTTATTTCTAGCCTCACTCATGTTTATTTTCTTACATTTGCAAGCTTTTTAAATGGAAAGTGCCGAAACCCACACCTACACGGCGCGTGCAAACCGAAAAAGTGTCCAGCGTGGACAGCGATTTGCTTCCTGTGGATCGCTGGCTAGTGTAACTGCACGTGTTTACAGAGGAACGGTTCATAGACAGACTTTTCGTCTTTAGGGAATGAACCCTCTGCAAGATGCTCAGGGTCCATGAGTGACTTCGGAGCGCTCCTTCTTTTTCGCGTTTGTTCTGTGAAACGTACACTGTAGATTCGCAGCTTTACTCTGAGCAACGCTCCATAGGGAATGTTGAAAATTTTTTTCCACGGTGTACCCTCATACACACTAAAACCTGCTCTGATGTTTTGATTACGGACATCATAATATCAAACATTAACTTTTATAAGCCATTAATTTCATGCATATTTTGAAGCAATAAATGTTTTAATAAATAAATACAATCTGTGTACTTGTTTCTATTATGATATAGGAATTACAAACTCATATGTGCATAGGCCTATGTGTATGTATAAAAAATATATAAATATTTTTCTCCTCTGGAAAATTGTTTCCCCCTCCTGGAAAATATGGAAAATATTTTGACCTCCCTGATGGCTAGTTATTTACTAGCTCATGTGGAATATAGCGTTATGACATGGATTAGAATGGTGGGTGTTAAACAGAAGACACAAACGTATTAAGAAAGAATTGTTTTGCTGAGAAATTTATAATTATAAGAGTGAACAGAATCGTCGTTCAGGAAATCCGAAGACGAATGGAAAGAAAGACTCTATTTTAAAAAAGAAAAATTACTAGTATAGTATTGACAGGAAAGACTTTGATAACACTATAGCCATCATTCACCCTCAGCCGATAACTCGCAGCGAGAGTCTAATTTCATTACAGGAATCGGATCACAGCTTTCTTTGGCCAGCTCTTCGTTCGACCTACAAATACAAAAGTATTCGTTCGTTATCCAAAAGTAAAGTCCTTCCTCACGAAGGTTGACGATAGTCTTCACCCACCTGACATGGGAGTACCATTTTAGCTGATACGTCATTTCTTCAGAACTCAAGCATCCACTAATTTGATGTTTTGTCACCATATCTAGCTCTGCTTCTTGTCAAATATATATTATAGACACAAACATAGAATTCTGAACCTGTATGTCTTGTTTTCTATCGCAAACAATAACTGTCGCAAATTCAAACAGAATCAAATAATTTTTTGCATATGTGCCCGAATTTAAATATAAATCTTAGAACATGGAAGTCATGTATGGTTCTCCATACCGATATTTTAGTTTTTCCTTGATTTCCTAAATTTTTATTTTACCGTGTTTTCAGTCACAAGAACAGGTCTAACTCAATTTGTAATATACTTAGAGACCTATATATTTTTTTACTTTGTAGGTAATGATTTCATCTACAATACGTAGTATGGATTTAAAGAAATTTTCAGGAAAACTATTTTTAAATAATGACATAAAAATATTGTTAAAAAATATATTTAAATGTACGCCTATATATAATTTTTTACTTCCATGTCAGTAAGGAAATGGAAGTATGGTCATGGCGAAAAAAATCGTGTTCGAGATAAGGGCTGATTCTGATTGTACTACCCTCAAAACATGAAGAAAAGTAATTTTTCGAAAAGTGTCTGTGTGTCCGTGTGTAGAATTTTTTCTATGGCAAACGATAATTGCCGCAAATTCAAACAAAACCAAACAATTTTTTGCATACAGCTCTGAATTGTAGAGGACTCAATGCCTTTTGATTTTGGTGAAGATCGGTTAAGGAGAAGGGGTAGTTTACCTGCAACGTTTTATGTTTTAACATGAGTAAAGTACTTGAAAATTCATTTAAACTTTTTCAAACAATGGCAATTGTTAAAAATAATTTTGTTGCCAGGCAATAATATTATAATTTTTTCATTTTAATTTAAATCATGTATGAGTGAAAATATATCGTTCCTGGCAGGCAAGCATATCTCAATTATGTAATGTTTACGTTTCCAAAGTTTTATTATTGTGATTACAGCAATAATAAGGGAGACAGGACACATACACACAATTCTCGTTATTCTGGCCTCACTCATTTTTTATTTTCTTACGTTTGCAAGCTTTTTAAATGGAAAGTGCCGAAACCCACACCTACACAACGCGTGCAAACCGAAAAAGTGTCCAGCGTGGACAGCGATTTGCTTCCTGTGGATCGCTGGCTAGTGTAACTGCACGTGTTTACAGAGGAACGGTTCATAGACAGACTTTTCGTCTTTAGGGAATGAAAACCCTCTGCAAGATGCTCAGGGTCCATGAGTGACATCGGAGCGCTCCTTCTTTTTCGCGTGTTTGTTCTGTGAAACGTACACTGTAGATTCGCAGCTTTACTCTGAGCAACGCTCCATAGGGAATGTTGAAAATTTTTTTCCACGGTGCACCCTCATACACACTAAAACCTGCTCTGATGTTTTGATTACGGACATCATAATATCAAACATTAACTTTTATAAGCCATTAATTTCATGCATATTTTGAAGCAATAAATGTTTTAATAAATAAATACAATCTGTGTACTTGTTTCTATTATGATATAGGAATTACAAACTCATATGTGCATAGGCCTATGTGTATGTATAAAAAATATATAAATATTTTTCTCCTCTGGAAAATTGTTTCCCCCTCCTGGAAAATATTTTGACCTCCCTGATGGCTAGTTATTTACTAGCTCATGTGGAATATAGCGTTATGACATGGATTAGAATGGTGGGTGTTAAACAGAAGACACAAACGTATTAAGGAAGAAATGTTAGGTTGAGAAATTTGTAATTATACGGGTGAACAGAACCGCCGTTCAGGAAATCAGAAGACAAATGGAAAGAAAGAAGGAAAGACTCGATTTAAAAAAATAAATTTGATTAGTATAGTATTGACAGGAAAGACTTTGGTACCTTCGGCCGATAACTCGGAGCGAGAGTCCAGTTTCATTACAGGAATCAGATTGCAGCTCCCTTTGGCCAGCTCTTCGATCTACAACATTTTAGCCGAAAGTACAGTCCTTCCTCACGAAGTTTGAGGATAGTCTTCACCCACCTGACATGGGGGTACCATTTTAGCTGATACGTCATTTGTTCAGAACTCATGCATCCACTTATTTAATTAATATTTAAATGATTTTAAATGTAAATTTTTGGACATGGAAGTCATGTATACCGATTTTTAAAAGAATGAAACGTCACACTCTAAAACCTATACTAAAGATTGTATGCGTAAAAATGAGCTTCAAAATAAAATAAAAAATATATTCATATCTATCATACAAATTCAGATACATCTGTTATAGTGAATGGCAATTTTTTAAGAAAAACTACCCCCTCGGGGGTAGTGGGATTTAGGGGTGGAAAGTACTGATATAATGTATACTTATCCTAAGGGCTATCATAAAAAAACACTTAAAAAATTTTTCATAAAAAAACACTTAAAAAACTTTTTCATCAATAAGTACAAAAAAATATTTGTTGGGTAGGGTGCCCCCTTAATCAAGAAATGTGCCAAGGCTGTAGCATATTTCCAACACCGTTTAATATCTATGTTGATGACACAGTTAGAGACCGTAAATTAAGAGTGGATCCAGGAATAAAAATACATCATAGAACATACTTGAATACAATGCTCTTTGCGAATGATCAAGTAATACAGTAATTCAAAACAAAGAATGCGAGCTCCAGAAATCGATGTTCCTGTTATAACAAGTCTGTTCGAATTACAACACGAACATTTCTGTACAGAAGACAACAAAAACTATGGCTTTTTTGGGCAAATATCCCTTGCAAGCTAAGATGGTATTGGATAATAAGAGTACAGAGCAGGTGTCACATTTCCGTTATCTTGGCTATACGACACCACTTATGACTTCGACCATGATGTTGATCATAAGTTGGCTATATTTCAGTTAACATGTATGTGCAAACCCTAATAAAATTTTATAAAACAATGGCAATACCTACACTACTGTATGGTTCTGAAACTTGGGTCATAAAGAAAAATGATGAACAGAAGACACAAACAGCAGAAATGAAATTTCTGAGATCGGTTAAACGGTGTAATAGACGAGATCATAATTATAAATGAAGGATATAATTATAAAATGATCATAATAATCCTGATTAGGATACAGGCATCGCAGATGAGATTCTTGCTATATCTTGAAGGCTGCATACGAAGATACAGACTCTACAGTGAAGATATACACATAGAGTTGACAATTATTAATATCATGTAAAGTGGATGTATTTCCTTTTGGACCGCAACACGTGATTCGCCTAGTCCCTGGTAAAAGAAGAAAAACTGCTGTTTCTCTTTCGTTGATAGACCAGTGGGTACGGCACTTGACCTGTAATCTAGAGCCCCAGGTCACACCCACATTATGCAAATAAGTAGTTGTTGTTTTTTCTTTCCCTTCCCTTTTTGCATTTATACTTTACGGTATTCGGTCATCTACACGTCTTCTGATACGTTTTTCTCTCTTACGAACGTATCATTTATATGAAGTTTTCCTCTGATATTTGGCAGAAATCTGATATTACTGCATACTGGATCGGTCCCATCATTTTCTTCCATCCACTTCCAATTCAAATATTTTTGTTTCGGTATATCTGCCTGCTTTCATTCCCAGCAGATGTCCACATCATTGTAGTTATTTCTTTTCTGTTTTACTAGTAAGCTCTTTGAACTCCATAACTTGCTAACCTTGCAGTTTAGCAGCTTTTTTAGGCCAACAATCATCAGCCATTAATTCCATGTGGCCGTACCATAAGTAGGCGCTTCGTATTTACGATGTCTAAAATTGTTTTGTCAACAAGAAGTTGCCTCCTGATATCCTCATCTGAAGCCTGGACACCTCACAAGACTTTCTCCATTAAGTCCAATTCCATTGACTGGAATCTTCAGGAGCTTTTTTACTTATCTCATAAGTTTCATAGCCACAGGTTACCATACTTCCTACGAACGAAGAAGTAATCATCCTTTTGCTTTGTGAGTTATTTCCCTACTTCAAAGCACAGAATTCAGCTGCCCTATCGCTGTTTCCCTTGTTTTATTTTGCAGCTGATACCTTTATCACTTCTGCCATCAGTAGATAGCTCACCACAAGACACTCAAAAACAAAGCACTATTTTGTATAATGCGTGAATCTGTTTTCACATTGGCTTCATCATCTCCAGTAACAAGCTGTTCGGTTTTACAAAATTTATACCGAGGCCTCACGATTCTTGTGAAATTTTAGGATCATGTAACCTGTGTGCTTCCACTACGCCTCCTTAACATTATGACACAAGGGACACCTTATCGGATCTTTAATGGAATTTGTTTCCCGTTGTTTTCTCCTTCCTATACCGCTGGTTTGACAGTTCATCCGTCTTTAGTTTCCATCACAAGGACAAGAGGGTGCCGTATACTTTCATCCGTTCGTTCGCTCTCCTTGGAGGCCGTTGGCACTTGGTAAAAAGAGATCTCCTTATCGCGAGAGATGTTCGGTCCCAGTGAGGTGAATGTCACGATTTTCCATTCACCTTAATGGCATTTTCCGAACTGTCCAGTACTTTTAGGAGAAACGGGAAGGCCCACGTAGGAGTCCATAGATGGGGGTAAAACAAGGAAGATGATATGTGGTGATCAAGAGGCTGTCTAGGGGAAGGAAGAAACTGCAAGCCCACCAACCTCTGGGTCGGGGAGAAGAACCGGAATCCTATCGTCCAGTGCTACAATAACTTGATTATCCGCGAACTGATGCGTGTAGAAATAATCGCAATTTATGAAAATGTCCATTTGACGAGAGTATCTTCCGCGCTTAATTACGACTGCGTGAATATATATTTTAAATAAAGCAGGTATTTTCCATAGGGAAAACCCCCCTATTAACATGTTAATGTTAACAGTGTCCCTAAACACTTAACATTTCGGCGACAGACAACTAAAGTTGACACAGGAATATCACTTCAGCGAAATATTCATGTGAATGCATTGTTTTATGCAGATGACAAAGTAATGATACAGAAAACAGAAGACCAGTTACAGCAGACGATATTATATTTAAGTTCAATAGCATCACACACGACTATGGATTACAGATCTCTGCTACAAAATCTAAAACGATGGCATTTCAGGGCAGGTATCCTATAATAACTAAGATAGTCGTGAATAATCAGATTTTGGATCAGGTTAGTCATTTTAATTACCTGGGCTGTAATATCTCATATGGAACTGATATTAATTGGGATAGTAAGCTAACAAAATTTAGACACCTGTGAACGATTCATAGGTACTTGAAAAGTAAAATACGGAAGGATACCCGAATGAAATTTTATAAAACTGTGGCTGTCCCCATATTCCTGTATGCTAGTGAAACAAGGACTGTTGGTAAAAGGGATGTGCAGAGGATTCAGGCAGCCGAAATGAAATTCCTAAGAGGGACGCAAGGTTGTTCTCTCTTGGATCGGAGAAGGAACGAGGATTTTTGACGCGATTTAAACATTGTATCATTGCACCAGAAGATTGATGACCACAGAAGGAGATGGTGTGGACACTTGCATCGCATGCCTGATATCCGTCTACTACCTATGCTGCCTTGGGAAGAGAGATGTCGATACACAGAGGAGGAGATGGCTTCCGGAACAGGTCTACGGCCTAATCACTGGAGTGATAGTGATGATGATGATGATGATGATGATGATGATGTTAACAATAATATCAATTAAACGTGGTCGGCAACAGGAAAAAGTATTGTTACTATTAAAGGGCACACAGGTTAACATACTCGCCAACTAAGTACGTTAGAAGATTTGACTGTGTTACGTTGAAGGATCTATCGTTAAGCCACAGGTGTGTTGCAACGGACCACGCCGACGTAATGTCAATTAGGACACTATTGAGCAATCGACACGTAGTGTTCTGTTTGCACTGCACTATTATTACCAGACACTAATGGCCGTTAGTGTCACTATCATTAGGTTTCACTATTGGCAAACCTAGCCATTGTTTTCGTACAGTCGCACGCCCTGTTTTTTGTCACTCCTGTCTACGGTATGGGGACCGACGTGTTTAAAAACATAGCCGGAAAAACGTTGACGAAGTTTCTGTCGCGTACGGAAATCTTGGTCAACTCGGTGGCCTGTAAGAATTGAAATAGCGAGAACTTGTTATAATATACTCTCTACATGTTCTTCTTCTACTTAGGAGACTCGTAACGGTTCTGTGATCATTGAATATATTCCTCATGAAAAAATCGGTATGGAGAACCATACACGAGTTCCACGTTCTAATTAATTATAAAATTATTTTTAATATGTAGGCCTACAATCAGAACGAAACCATATATATCAGCATGCTTTTGGTAAAAACGCTGAGAGAGATAATCAAAATACGAATTGTACCTAGTTATTAATATTTTAAAAATAAAGAATTAATTTGATTAAATTAACTTTTACTTAAACAACGCGAAAGAAAGCAAAATCCCGCCCAGCGTTTGTAGCCTATCTGTGAATTTCTGAAACGAAAAATTATTTTGTTTTCGTATCCGTGGTGACATAGCATGGAAAGTTAATATTTTATTTAAATTTTTAAGTTTTCTATCGAATAAATTTATAACTTTAATAGGTACAAAAAGTTACCCCTCCATGTTCAACTACGCTTTTTATTTACAGACACTTCATCTACCTTTCTACAGTGGATTATTATGTCCTCCTTTTCAGGATACTTTATTTATCAAAATTAAGTACTTTACTCTTGCTAAAACGTAAGATGTTGCAGGTAAACTACCCCTCCCCCTTAACCAATCTTCACCAAAATCAATAGGCCTTGAGTCTACTACAACTCGGGCACATATGCAAAATATTATTTTATTCTGTTTGAATTTGCGGCAGTTATCGTTCGCCGCAAAAAAAAATTCTACACACAGACACTTTTCGGAAAATGACTTTTCTTGATATTTTGAGGGTAGTACAATCAGAATCAGCCTTTATCTCGAACACGATTTTTTCGCCATCACCGGACTTCCATTTCCTTACGAAACATGGAAGTAAAAAGGTCGCCAGTCTGTTCCACCGCCCTCGTTTTTTATTCAGACTAGTGATCGGTGACTAGAATAGGAGAGGAAAGAAAATTGCTGAAAGTAATAATGAAAGGGAAAAACGTCTTCGATGGATTGCGTAAAAACTGTCAGCAGGTAAGATGGAAGAAAAGAGAGGACGGAGAAGAGAAGGAACGTTTGAGACGGTGATGGCAACGTCAGGATCTATAAACAGATGAAGACAAATTCACAGGACCTAGAAAAATGGAAAACATCCAATTGAAATTTTGTCGTAGACAGTTTTGCTAAACGGAGATAAATAAACATCTGGTATACCACATGGTCTTTTGTCTCTATTATGTACTCTATCGGAGCAGTAGGGTAACTACGAGGGGGATCAGCGATATCAACGTTTGGTAAATAACGTACGTATTTACAGTCTTAACAAATAATTCCGCACGCACCAGAAAACGAAGGCAGAGCCTTTTAATTTACCTTTACCTTTTTAGGCCCGGACACATTTCCCCTTACAGGGTTGTCCACGTACGTAATCACTCCTCTAGTCTCAATATCACTACGGTTTGAACCACCGTCTACGCACAGGTAAGCTAACAGTTTCTTGACTTTAATTCCGAAATATGAGAAGATTTTTATTGCTGGACTTTACATAAAGGAAAACGTACTTGAACACGAACTATAAGTTGCTTAAGACTTTCTTGAGACAACATACTTAAATCAGGGTGCGAAGGGGTAGTAAAAATTGATTTTTCAAAATCTCTTCAGAAAGTCTCATTTTTCACAATATTTATTAAGAATAAAAATTCTGAATTAAAGTGTTTACTAATGACACGAAATTTATTGTATTTAATTTAAACAACAGTAATCAAGATAAAATATTTCGTAATCAGCGCTTTTCCATAATTTTTCAACCCTTATACTTCACGTTGATTTACTCAAAAACCTTGAGACGCCAAGGGTTTATCGAATTATATGGGATGCACGCTGAATGTCTCATTCGTCCTGAGGAAAGTGGGGGGGGGGGTCTAACCTTCGAGATAGTCTCACCATCCCTCAAGAGCAGCTCCTAGTTACGACACCAATGGGCGGCACATGGTGTCAATATAGATAGCTCCACCGTTCTTACTAGCTGTTTTGTTTACCAAGTTTCAGACACATACACTATACCTGGTCATACTACGAATTCATGTATAGGCCAATGTTTTCACTGTTTTTTCCGTTAGTATATTTTTGTTTTTCCAAATTACATCTCATAAATATTCAGATCATCATTATCGTGCCATTTTAAATGGTTGCCTTTTCAGTTACCTACTCAGATTTCAGTCTTTATTTATATCGACTCTTCAAGGCTTTCAAAACCTCACTGTATTTGCGTTGGTTAACTGAGACGAGGTAAATATTTGCGCCGCTTTGTATTCCAAAAGAGAACTACAGCGGGCGCATTTAAAACACTCCTTTTAATGCACAAACAACGACAAAAAAAGCAATTAGCAGAATACCCAATTATGCTTAACAAACAATATCAACAACAAATATTTGGGTGCCACGATACGTTTGTCAATTTCGGCACGCGTCGCCAAAGTTTGTATGCATTTGTATAGGTATGTACAAAACACAGGCGCACCCGAATTTTTGCGAATTCAGAAAAATTTTGGGAACTTTCTTCAAATTTTCTCTAAGGCTACGTTTGTTGACAGAACAACTGTTTCGCCTGTGCTCTCACCGACAACATTAACAAACAAAAAATAAGGCTAAAAATTAAATTACTGTACTTGGAAAAGACCCATAAGGGGAAGTTCCAACCTCTCAGAGACCGAGGTTTGCGCTGGGCCTGTAAAGCCCATTACCTTACTTCGAACCACATTCTCTACACAGCCCTGAGACACTTTCCAGAAAATTCTAACGCCGCTGTACCCGTATCCAGGGAAACCTCCTCATCAGCCCCCTCGGTCAACACCCATCTGTGCCAGATGAATCTTGGACCCGTCCTCCGCGAGCGCTCATGATACAATATACCATATCCCAAGCAATGACATATTTGCTCCAAAATATGATTGTCTACGACTAACGATCTTCTGCAAATAATACGATTTTTAATTATCTTATAATGCCTTCATTACGTACCGATCTAGGAGTGGATATCCTTCGTTCTAATTAGATGTTTACCTACAAATGCTGTCTTCCTGAATTTTGCTAATCTTGCTAATCTGAATATGACACCGGATATTGGGCTGTCCAAGGAAATTTGGTAATTCAAACATAATGGATAAAAAGAAGTACAGGAAGACCTAGGAAGCGTTGGAGAAGTGTATGTAGTTCCCTTGAGACAGGAACGCCTACTCACTGATGGAGAAAAAGAAGAAGAAAAAGGAGGAGGAGGAGGAGGAGGAGGAGGAGGAGGAGGAGGAGGAGGAGGAGGAGGAGGAGGAGGAGGAGGAGGAGGAGGAGGAGGAGGAGGAGGAGGAGGAGGAGGAGGAGGAGGAGGAGAAGAAGAAGAAGAAGAAGAAGAAGAAGAAGAAGAAGAAGAAGAAGAAGAAGAAGAAGAAGAAGAAGAAGAAGAAGAAGAAGAAGAAGAAGAAGAAGACGACGACGACGATTATGATGAAGAAGAAGAAGAAATGAAACTGGAGGCACCAAAAACGATCCACGCAGAGAACAGCTGTAGATCAATCTACGGGCTGACGTCCAAAGAAGAAAAAGAACATGATAATGACGAAGTATCGAAAATAAAATAAGATACCTGTTGGAAAGTACATTATGCTACATTAAGGTCAATACAAAAATGGCTAAACTCCAAAAATATTGAAAAACCAAAGAAAGGAAATGTCTGCGTGGTGAATCACCCCGTAGTGTGGTAGTTAGTATTCAACGGATAGAGCCGCGGGCACAAGGACGCAAGCCAGTCCAGCGCAGTAGGAAGCGAACGAGCGGCGGATTAGTACGTATACTTTGGCAATAGTGTCAATTACATTAGCGCACGTGATGGGCATTAGCATAGAATGGCCGGCTTCACATTAGCACGATTTTGGAAAACGTGCACAGGCACTGTCAAGGTAACTGTCGTACGTGTCAATGATTCTCTTCAAAGTAGTGAGCAGAATGAGCTGCAGAACTCGCTCGCCGTTTTGAACGAAATACATTTATTATTCGATAAAATCAAATTAACTAGCAAACTCACTAAGCGCAGAACTCACTCGCTGTTTTGAAGTAGGCCTATATATCTGTTACTGGATATATTTCTATATTAGACAATTTTTCACTTATCAGAAAAATTCCGAACATGCTGATTACCCTTTTATTTATTATAGTAACAATTATGGAGCAATCACACAATAAACGCAAGAAATTCCAAACAGTCGAATTTGTGTTAAAATTCCTTTTAGTCTGACAGCTGGCTGGTTTTAATAAGGTTTTAAATTTTAGATCCAATTTTTCCTCCTGGTGTCAAAATATTTCTTAATTTCCAAAACTGTACACTACACCGAGATGTTGGTTAAAATTGTCTTTCACTGTATATCCCACACTGGAATTATCAAACTTTTGCCCCACTTTCTGGATGAAATTTACAAAAATTAACACTACATTCAGATTTTAGTTGAAATTCGATTCAATATGATAAGCTACCACGAATTTTTGCGATTTTATCGCCCACCCCCATTCTTGAGGGGATCGATCTCAAAAACAAAAGGGTTCTGTAGGGTAAAAGTATCGACACGCATGCCAGGTTTTACAAAAATCGGTTGACGCGTTCAGACTTTATCGTG
Organism: Magicicada septendecula; assembly: GCA_034769895.1. Lineage (NCBI taxonomy): Eukaryota > Metazoa > Arthropoda > Insecta > Hemiptera > Cicadidae > Magicicada > Magicicada septendecula. Next base: position 114,234,064 of record CM068373.1, read on the forward strand.
AAACGTACAAAGAGACTGACGGAGAAATGCCAAACTGAGAACAATCGAATTAAAACTGAGAACTCGATCCAAAAACAAGAAAAGTGAAAAACGCTATTTAATAATTTCAGAAACGCAATTTTCAGGTAATTTGAAAAAATTTTCATAAAGTTTAAAAAATGGCTTACAATGTGCGGCCTCAAACAAACGTTCTTAAGTTTTTAAAGTCTCTAAACGAAATTACATCTGTAACAATTGATTTTCTGTCATTAATTTCATCCACACATTTTGAGTATCGCCTTGTTACATTTTTGAGGCCACAAAAAAGGGAAGAGTCTATAACGCCATAAGTACAGAACAACAGCGTTTCAACCCTATGTTTACACAATTTTTTTCATTATTCTGTTTACAGGAATCTTCTTCTTCTATTTCCCAAGCCAGATTTTGGCGGGCTTGTAATTGCTTCTTTTCCGTAGACAGTCTTTTGATCGCCACATAACTTCTTCCTTCTTTTAGCTCATCCACGTACTCCTGACTGGGTCTTCCTCTGCCCCTACGCCTCTCGATTTGGAAGGTGAACCAGTTTAAATGGAACAGCAGGTGGCCAACCATACTGCTTATCCTTTCCACAGTGGTTTCAATCAACGTCCTTTTTTCATCTACTCTCTTCAAAAAACCTCATCATTAGGTACTCTTTCCGTCCACGATATTCTCAAGGCTCTCCTCTAGCACCACATGTCAAAAGCTCGAAGCAGCTCCTCTTTAATTTCCTCAAAGTTCAGGTTTCCAAGCCACATGTGCATATGCTCCAAATGAAAACGTTCATAAATTTCTTCCTGGTTTCCAGGGACACGTGTCTCGACGCCAGAAGAGATCATTTCTTGAAAAATGCTCCTCTTGCTTGTCCAGTTCTACTGTTCACATCACTAGTGCACCTTCCATCTGATGTAATGCAGCTCTCAAGGGATGCAAATCTTAAAGGAACCAACTTGCACTAGCTTTCTACCGTCCAGAAATATTTCAGCTTTCTGTTTTGCAGTTCTGAAACATTTCATGACTTTGTTTTATCTTTATTTGTCATCATGCCGCATTTATCTTTTAGGATTGTGCTCATTTGGTGAAAGCTAAGATATTGCTTTGCAGTCTGTAGATGAGAGGAATGCGCGTATGAAATATGGCAGTCATTTTCTGAAACACAGATGTACCTGTGGAACAATAAGACGACTATTGAAGAATAAAACGCAGAGAGAGACACAGCTAAAGTTCTATAAGGTCGTGGCTGTGCCAACTTTAATGTACGGATGTGAAACTTGGACTCTCCTGCAAAAAGATATTTCAAAAATACAGGCCTCGGAAATGGAAAATTTTAAGAGCAGTTAAGGGATGTAGTTTGAGAAATCGTCTACGAAACGACGACATAAGGAAAGGCCTGAAGTTACAGTCGGTTATGGAGAGAATAAAGGAATACAGGCAGAATTGGAAGTCCCATGTGAAACGCATGGTAGACACGCGTATTTCTAAACAAGCGTTTGAATACAGGCCAGTGGGGACGAGAGATCGTGGAAGACCCTTGGAAAAAATGGTCAGAGACTCTGTGAAGTCGTAACGGACTATAGACCAAGCCATGGAGTGAAGAAGAAGATTTTCTGAAACACTCTGGCCAACAGTATACAACCGCTTGCTGACGTAGCGGAAATGCTGGTATACGGGGTATTTAATGAGGTTAAGTACCTATACGACTATGGAAAGGTCAGTACCTATCAAATTAATATATTTTAATTTTTCAAAGCTGTGCGTCTTCTTGGCATATATACACGCCTAATTCATAGCATTGACCGAGAAACACAATGACGATATGATCATTCATCTTTGTCATTCTTTATGTTGTTAACATTTTTTCATTTTTAGATTTATGTTTTGTTGTGTCTGAGAAAAATTTTTGGACCAGTGCAAAACAACGACGGCTAATGGAGAATACGAAGGAATCATGAAATAAATAATCTAATACATGAAGATGATATAGTAAGGTTTGGAAAGAGTATAAGGATAGCCTGGGTGGGACACACAATGAGAATGAAACAACATAGAATTCCCAGAAAAATTCTAGAATGGAGACCAGTAGTTAGGAGATCAACAGAAAGGCCAAGGATGACGCGGATCGAGGATATCGAGAAGGATCTGAAGAACATGGGGATAAGAAGATATAGAGAAGACTATGTAATGAGAGGGCTGAATGGAGAAAAATCGTTAAAGAGATTAAAGCTCATACTGGATTGTAACGCCAGTTTCTTGTATACATATACAAATAAAGAGGTTACAAATAATATGCAAAGTATCAACGTTCGTTATATGTAACTACAACATCTATGTTGATGATGTAATGGACTGCAGTCGCCTTATAAATCCCCCACATAGAAACTCTTAACCATTTTTTTTCTTTTAATTTTGACTTCCATTTTTGAACCGTCATCCCGCAAAGTTTAAAATGTTTTCTGAAGTGAACACTGCAATCCGGTTTTGGTTAAAAATTCCCTTTGATTTGATATTTGACGTTTTTTTTTCAAAATTTTGACCCCTTCGTATTTGCTTCCCGTCCCCTTATTTGGAAGGAAATACATAAAATAACAGGGGTCCTTGAGTTAAAATATAACACACGGGCTACGTTTTACGAAAACCGTTTGGTGTGTTCAAAATTTATCGTGAGACAGCTAAACAGACTTTGGGACAGCGCCACCACATCTAACATAGCAATCATACAGGGATGCCAATCAACAGTCCTACGTGCTATCGCGAATGCCTCGTGGTATGTATGCAACCACACTTTGCACACAGACTTCCACATTCACGAGCGTCGGGACCAGACACATACAAGACTGCACGACCAACCTGATCCATTGACCATGCCGCTTCTACAGCCCGCAACCAACAGAAGATTAAAAGGCCTTTGACCATCCGACCTTTAAGAACGACGAGGTGACATCGCTGGATGGAACACCTCTTCACGCTATCTAGTTGTACATTTTTTTATGTGTGTACACTAATCAGTAGATTAGCTTAAGCAATGAATATTCTGATTGCTAATAAATAAATAAAAGACAGACAGACAAATGCCAAACGGTCGAGTCAAAACTTACGACTCGCTTCGTTCGATCAAATACACACATGCTGTACCGATGAGTTCCTCATATCCGTCGTCACCTGATCCCGTGGTATGTATCCCAACCACACTTTTCACACAGACTTCCACATTCCATAGGTTCGTGAAGTCATTCCACGAACGTGGCACCAGACACACACAAGACACTACGATCATCGTGACCCGCTGATCATTCCAAATCAACAGGAGAATAAAAACCTTTGGCCATCCGACCTTTATGGACCACGAGGTGACATCGCTGGATGGAACCTCTTTCACGTCGTCTAGTTGTATATGTCTTATGTCTGTACACACTAATCCGCAGATTAGCTTAAACAATGTATATTCTTCGAACGCTTTTGCGGCCGGTGTCACTTGAATTTAAACTATCTGCCGGGCTGTTTGGCCGTGGTCCAAGGTTTTCATTAAAACCAAAGGTTTCAGCAGCACCACTGGCTGCCATCTTCAGTGGATGTATCAAGTAAAACCTAACGCAGGTGTCGCACGTTAGGACCACAGTACTGTGGTTAAAGCTCCTTTAACCACAGTAGCCTTGCAGACTGCTTTAACCATTAACGTACGGCAACCCGCGTTATGTTTGACTCGATACATCCACTGAAAATGGCAGACAGTGGTGCTGCTGAAACGTTTGGATTTAATGAAAACCACGGCCAAACAGCCCTGCAGATAGTTTAAATTCAAATGTATATTCTGATTGTTAATAATTAAGTAAATAAAAGACAGACAAATGGCAAACGGTCGAGTGAAAACTTAAAACTCGCTTCATTCGATCAAAAAACACTTTCTATTACCGATGAGTTCCTCACATCTGTAACCACCTGATCCCGACCGATATGAGTACGTTCCTGTTATATCAAGACTTCATTTTACTTCCATGTTCCATAAGGAAATGGAAGTATGGTGATGGCAAAAAAAAAATCATGTTCGAGAAAACGACTAATTCTGACTGTAGTACCCTCAAAACATGAAGAAAATTTATTTTCCAAAAAGTCTGTGTGTGTGTGTGGTGTGTGTGGAATTTTTTCTTTGGCGAACGCTAACTGCCGCAAATTCAAACAGAATCAAATAATTTTTATTATGTTCCCGAGTTGCATAGGACTTAAGGCCTATTGATTTGGGTGAAGATCGGTTAAGGGGAAGGGGTAGTTTACCTTTCAACGTTTTTATGTTTTAACAAGAGTAATTTTTTCAATGGCGAACGATAACTGCCGCAAATTCAAACAGAATCAAGTATTTTTTTGCATATGTGCCTGAGTTGTAGAGGACTCAAGGCTTATTGATTTTGGTGAAGCTCGGTTAAGGGGAAGGGGTAGTTTACCTGTAACGTTTTATGTTTTAACAAGCGTAAAGTACTTAATTTTGATAAATAAAGTAACCTGAAAAGAAGGTCATAATAATCCGATGTAGAAAGGTAGATGAAATAACTATAAATGAAAAGGGTAGTTGAAGGGGGAGGGGTAATTTCTATAAATGAAAATGATAGCTGAAGGGGGAGGGGATAATTTTTTATATATGCGTACTACGTTATCGGCAACAAAGAAGTAGTTTGTTGTTAAAATTCCTTCCCGGGCTGTTTGGCCGTGGTCCAATGTTTTCTGCAAAACCAGACGTTTCGGCAGTGCCATCGACTGCCATCACCAGTGAAAATCGAGTGCAATAACGTGAGGTGGTATACGTTAGTGACCACAGTACTGTGGTTAAGGCTGAAGCAAGAAGTAAAAAGAAGTAGTTTCTATGGAAATATTTCATTACGAAAATGATTTTAAATATAAATCTTAGAACATGGAAGTCATGTATGGTTCTCCATACCGATTTTTTATTTTCCCTGAAGGCATCTACAACTCTTTACTCATCTCTGATAGCGAGATACACGCCGTCTGTTATTGTAACGCCTCTATCTATCGGCTACCGCTGTCTATTTCTGTCTCACACTCGCCTCCGTATTAGCATAAACAAAGGCCACATGAGATTGAGAAAGAGACACAGAAAGAAAGAGAGAGATAGACGTACGGACGACAAAACAAAACGTGAATACGTAATTTTACACTTTCAATGTCCCGTCCCGTTTGTGTTCCGTAATTAGCGAAAAGGTCTCGGAACACAAACACATACACGCGCGCGCGCACACACGTGAAGTATGGTGTGTAAAAAGTAGGCTACCGCGGTATTGAACACTAATATATGTGTGTATAAGGTCAGAATTGTTATTACGGTCGGTCGGTCGCTTCGTGAAAACACGAAAACAGTAGCAGTGACTGACTGATGCATCCACTGCCTGACTACTTACTGTTTACTTGTAAACAAATACCTCTTGTTACTGTATACGACTACAAGTTTGCGATACATCATTAGACGTGAAATCTGAAATACGACGTCTGATATGTCACTACTATTACTCTTTGAAACTGACACAAACAATGTATAATTTTTTTATTTTGATTTTGTTTAATACTAAAAACTCTCTGAAACATATTGAAATAAACTGTTTGGCATTCGTAGATGACTTTGCTATACTTTCCGAACATCTGACATCTGCAGTAACACAAGTTAATTTTTTAGAGGACGTAGCCAGTAGAACAGGCTTAAGTATTTCTGCAGAAAAAAAAACAAATTTCTCACGAACATTAAAAATGCGCCAAAATTTCTGCTAACAGATATTGGTCGAATAAAGAGGGTTCGAAAATGTAAGTACCTAGGAGAAATAATTCAAGAGAATGGTTTAGAAAAATCTGCTATTGAAGAAAGGATTCATAAGGTGGAAAGGGCATATGGTATAACTAAAGATATTTACAATAAAAAGTGCATATCTAAAAATGCGAAAATAAGGCATTGCATTAGTAACATTAGTAATGTTAAAACATTAGTAAAGGCAGAATGCCTATATGCAAGTGAATGTCTACCACTGAATTATAATTTAGACAAACTAGAAATATTGGAAAGACGTATTATTATGAAAATATTAGGCCCACGAAGAACTTCAGAAGGTTGGAAATTAAGAAGTAACGATGAAATATATCAAAGTATAGAAAATATAACAGAAACAATTAGAAAAAGAAAACTATTGTTTTTTGGACATTTATATAGAATGGACGACAATAGGTTAACAAAGCAGATCTTCAAATATCTGTGGAGGAAGAAGTCAACATCAAGTTGGATTAAAGAAGTCCAAAGGGAGTTAGAAAAAAAAAATATACACGCAGAAGAAGCAATTGAAAGAGAAGTTTTTCGGGCAAAAGTGTTAAAAATCGAAGGAGTTCAGGGTAGGGGAGAGAAAAACGGGGGTTCAAAGTGGACTGAAGACAGGAAGAAGAGACACAGTGAAAAGATGAAAGAATATTGGAGAAAAAGAAAAGAATAAAGAAATGAAATTGGCATGTGGTCCTTAGATAGCCGATACCAAAAAAAAATCTCTCAGCTGCACAACTCGCCCACTATTTTGACCGAAGTACATTTAATGTTAAGTTACATAAGTTTCAATAACAGATACATTTTCTTTATTATCACAAAAAATTACGCACATCTAAATTACAAAACTATGGGAAATTATGGATAGACGAGGGTATCCCAAACACTTGATAGGAGTTACTCAAGTTATTCTATACCAACATACAGTACTAGAATTGTAATAAATACTGGAGAAGGCAAAACTGCACCTACAACAATTAATAGAGGGGTTCGCCAATGGTGTAGCTCATCTCCCAATCTCCCACTCTATTTAATATATATATAGACAATTTTGTGGGACAATGGAAGGAAAAAAATAAACCCCAGAATTAAATTGACACCATCCAGTCAGCGTATCAATACATTGTTATTTGCGGACGATCAGGTTATTATCCAAAAAACAGAAAAAGATCTCCAGTTAGCAGTTTTCCACTTGAGCCAAATATGCAAAGAATGTAATCTTAGAATATGGACCCAGAAAACAAAAGTTATGGCCTTTAGAGGAAAGCATCCGATACGTTCCAAGATAATTATAAACAATCAGGCTATAGAACAGGTATTTCATTTCAATTTTCTAGGGTACGATGTAACTTATGAGTACGACAACGACATCGATATAAAAATAAATTGATTTGAAATAATATGTGGTACTATACACAAAACACTTGGAAATACAAGGAAAGACACCAAGACAAAATTCTATAAAGTAATAGTAACACCTGTTTTAACTTATCTATGGAAGTGAAGCTTGGACGATGACGAGAAATGATGAACGAAGAATACAAACAAGTGAAATGAAGGTCTTGAGGAAAACCAAAGTTGCACCCTTAGAGATCAAATACGAAATGAAGATATAAGAACTGAGCTAAATGTATATTCTTGGCCAGCAGAATAAGGGAAGGACAAATAAAATGGAGGCAGCATATCGAGAGGATGGAAGATATGCTGCTACCTAAACAAGTAACACGATACAGACAACAGGAAAGACGTGGTTTAGATAGACCGAGGAAGAGATGGCTTCAGTGAAGTCGGAACAGGCTGTTAGCCTATACCTTGACGTGGAGGAAAAGAAGAAGACCTAAACTACTCTATTGTTTAACAGACCTAGACGGTCTAATTGTATAAGTAGACAGCAACTATTGCGTTGGTTGCTTACATAAATATATAACCATGACACCTATATGACAAATAATTTAGTCCTAGCTTTTCAGTTTACGTATGTTCACATAGACATCTGTAAGCCTATTTCTACGACTTTTCACAAATGCACGTAAGTAATAACAATATATAAGTTTTTTTTGTAAAATATCTTACAGATTCTTTGACAGCGATCAAAAATTTACAAGGATTGTTGAAAGACCTTAATTCTGTCAAATTATTACAACTACCGAGTTTGTATTTTGAATGAAATCCCTCATAACGTGCCCCTACCACAACCGTATAGACCAGTGGTTCCCAAAGTGGGGTCCGCGGACACTTTTTAGAAAAAATAGAATATGCCATAATTTTCTCCGATTTTTTTTAGTCTAAAATTTGGTTTCAGAATCTTAAAACAATTAATAGAAGATTCCCGTAGTTTTTTTGGTGCAAACTAATTGTAATTGTAAAAGTAATTTCAAACTAATGGCTTTAATAATCTCTTTAATTATGTCGTGTAGCAGATCTGTTTGTCAGTCGAACCGACTAGAGCACGGCATCAACGCATAACTGATCGCGTTGTTTTAGTCCACGTATAAACACTGTATCTCGCGTATAAGCACTGTATCTAAGCATAACGTTTTTCCGTGTAGATGGTTTTACGCCTGAGTAGCTAGATTTCGAAACGTGTGGCTGGGAACATAGAGCAAAGTTAAGAAATAAACGTGATATCGAGAGTGACTTAATATTGAAATTATCAGATATTAAACCTAATATTGCAGAGCTAATTGCTCAAAAGCAGCTTCACTGTTCACATTAAACTATGTTTGATATCATTAATATTATAATTTTGCAAGTTAAGAGAATTTTGATTTTAATACATTTTAATTAAAATATAAGAGCTTGTATGTTTTATTTCATAACTCAGACGGGGTCCGTGAAATTTTTTTGAGGGGGTCTGCGGACTAAAAAGTTTGGGAACCACTGGTATAGACTTTTACAACTTTCTTACAATATTAAACTTCATTTTTGGCCTGTGGTGCCTTTAAGTTAAACTTTCGTAGTGCAAATTCGAATTCGAGTCTCTTTCGTCTGATACCTGTCTGGATTTTACAATTTTTCATTTTGTAATAAAATGAAACAGTTACGATTTCCGTTGTCATAAAATTTTCAAAACTGTACACTATATTCAGATGTTGGTTACAATTGTAAGCACTCAAACACACAATAAGCACTAAAAATTCGAATCATTCGGATTTGGGTTACAATTCCTTTTAGCCTGACAACCTGCTGGATTTTCACATAAAAAAAAATTCTGATCTCTTTTTGAACCCTGGTATCCAAAAACTGGTTTGTTTCCAAAAATCAACACTACATTCAGGTGTTAGTTAAAACTACCTTAATTTTATACCCCATATGAAGTTTTGTGATTTTATCAAAATTTTCACCCAGTTTTTGGCCCGTTCATTTTTTTATTTTCAAAAATGAACATTATATTCAGATTTTAGTTAAAATTCCCTTTAATTTGATACCCCACAAGGGCTTTTGTGATTTTTTCACAGTTTTGACCCCTTCGCATTTTTGCCGCCCGCCCCGCACACTTTTGGTGGGAATCAGTCTCAAAAACAATAGAGTTCTGTCGTGTAACAGTACGGACATACATGCCAACATTTACATAAATCTACTGATACGTTCAAAAGTGAGACATAGACCTACTCCAAAGAGCAGACAGACAATTATTGCCAAACGGTCGAGTTAAAACTGAGAAATCGCTTCGTTCGTTCAACAAGATTTCATAGTGTAACAGACTGCTTCGCCTATACGATGTGCTGAAAGAAACAAAATGTACCTCCCCCGCCGGTATCTCCGCAAAATTTTGGCGTTCCCATTACGCTACGTCAATGCGAAGCATAACTATCATTTTGGACGCGAAGAGTTCCGCAAGCATGCAACACTAAGCAGTCACGAGATGTATTTATAAACGATCGTGGATTTAATAATAAAACAGAAGCATCACGTTCGCCGATATTAACCGATAGGAATCTTTCGACCGAATATGAAGAACGGGATGCAGACCATTTTTGAAAGGTTACTAACCTGAGCGCCCGTATTGAACCGTGTGTAGTTCCGGTGTCTCTATAATTAACATTCGTACAAATTCCGATTAGCGGCCGGACACGCCTCGCTGATTTAGTTCGTTTTAGGAAATGCATATCTGTTCACGCAACCTTTAAAGCAACGGTTACGTCATTGAGTTCAAATAAAGTACAATATTACGATAACATCATCGTTGTTTCCAAACGATCAGGTTATACTGTAATACAATGCAGCGAGCAAAGTTTTATAAGAGCAGTTCACGGCCTATACACGCTACGTACGGGAAACTTATAACGACATCGTCTACATGGATAACCAAAACGGAGGCCTTTTTAGGAATTTATCCGGTAAGCACAAATATCGTGGTAGGCGCGCAGTTAACGGGGTCTGGACACCAAAAATTTTGTAAAATTGTTTTATTTGCAAAAATTGTTCTCTGTTCTTTGCTGTTTAATTTGGTATATAATACGTGGTCAGTACATGACGGTAAGTTTTCTAGAAGAAATATTTTTAAAAAATATCACGATTCAGCGTAACCAACAAGCAACTTCATAAGCATATTACAATTTCGTGCATATGCATATTTAGAAAGCTGGTGGAAATTTATACAGGCTGAAATAAAAGATGAGAAATACAAACAGTGACCACTTTCACCTCCCCATAGGAGCAATTATGGAGATAAAATCCGTCTCCAGAGACTAAAGCTGAACCAGAGCTCTTGAAAGGTAGGCTCATCTCTCGCCTCAGTTTCCCGAAAGTTTTTTCTTTTTTTTTTTAACTTTATGTTAATTTTTCTCACGACCTACAAAAGGTATGAACCTGAAAGTTTTTCAGAGAATCCTATGTAAATACTTTAAATTTTAATACGACGATTTGTATATTTACTAAATGATTTAAAATTTATAAAATATTGTTACGACGGTCTAACTGATCGTCGTATGGTACAGTGGAAAACAAAATACAAGACACCAATGAAGTCACTAATAACCAGCTTTAATTATCACAAATAACAGTTTATAATCAAACTTCTATAATAATCCAAGTTAAACTTGTTCACACGCAATAATAATGTCAAGTAATAGAGACCTGCACAATAATCACTTTTCCCTAATAGCCACTTGAAACGCGCTGAGTAATCGCCCGAAGTAAACTGACTGTCTGTCGCAGGATGCTTATATTTATACCACGCTGAAATGCCAGAATAATCGGTCACTTTCTGGATGATGTGTCGAGCAAACTGCATATTACAGGCGCTCTAGAATCCACTAGAAACCGTGCAAACTGTCTGGCCTTGAACACAGTGCGCCGACCGGTACGGTCTGGATTAGCCTCGATTGTTGACGCATCATAAGAGCCACGTAATTGTCTTTCATCTCAAAGTAGCACCAATATGTACGCGCACACACAGTACAGTTGGGCTCTTCTGGGATAGCCGATATACTTGAAGAACGTTCCGTATTACGTAACAACAATATACCGAAAAAACAATAACAATATTATACCAAAAAATAACAATATTACCAAAAAAAGCAAAGGTAAAAAAAGTACATCTACTAAAACTTTTTTCCAGAACTAAGCAAAATGTCTGAAATTGGGGTAAAGTGTTAAAGTAATAGCTCAATTTAAAATTTAAAAGTAGTAAAGGGTTAAAATTGGAGTAGCTCTATACGTGTGTGTGCAAAATATCATTACTATACCTTTTGCAGAACCTGAAAAAAGATACATGAAAATCGCTTATGTAATATTGGTTAGATTAGGTGTGCCCGGATCCCCTTAATAGAATACTCTCTCATTTTCTGTACTTGGACTGGGATATCTCTTGAAGACATCCGCGGTAATACGAATATATATCAAGCAATATCTGGCACCATACTAAGGTTACTAACAGGGAAAGTAACCCGAGAAACACAGGTTTGACTTGGGTGTAGAATCAATGGTGAAAATTTAAAAGGGTTACAAGGAAAAGCGGAAAACTGATGTAGAACGAATGGCTCCCGGAAAGAATTATGAACTGCAGGGAAGACGGGAAAAGAGTATCCACTGACCGAGCACGAGAAGGTGACGTCAGAACTGGCCACAAGGCCTTGACTTGGGGAAAACGAAGAAAAAGAAGACTACGATAATAATCGTCTTTGCATCGTTCTTCCTTATGTTCCGATGTAAAATCTGCAGTTTTTTCTGTTCAACCATTGTTCTTGTTCGTTTTCCATTTTCGTTTCTGTTCAACCAACATTTCGTTCTCGCATCTTATTTCTAATTTAATATTTTTAATTTTATATTCTACCATTGTACTCTCACTACAGGTTATAGCATACATCATAGGCGTGCGCACACCTTTTTATTACGTGAAGCACCTGTATACTTCAAAAGCACCCCCTTTGTAAAAAATCTTGGTACATTAGTCCAATAAACGCAAGTCATTAAAACTTAATATATTCACAGCGTTGTAGTTGGACTGAAATATGTTGAATTGTTTTTATACAGTGTTGAGAATTTTAACTATATTTACCAATAGTAAAGGTAAATACTACTCACTTTTAAGTCGGACAGTTTGTCATTTTTTCGGCGTGATGGCGGTGAATGCGCCTTGCGATCAAGGTTGTGCAAATCTTCTGTTTCCCCGCTCTTACGCACTCCAGCGCATACTAGTTACAATTTACGAAATGCAAAATACTATTGCGCGGCCAGTGTGTATTAAATAATCGATCGACAATAAGACAGTTGCAACTATATTTTTGTATTTATTTACTGATTTATTTATTTTGTTTATCTGAAGTAATAAATTTTCACTTTTCCCCACGAACTTGTATATATTTTACTGACACGAAACAATTTTTTTTACCAAGCCATTAAAACTGTTTTGCTTTGGCGCACCGGCACACCCGTGCGCACGCCTATGGCATACATGGATGTTCGCGCGAAATAAAAAGGACTGTGAAAACACAACACAAATTAGAAATTGAACCTCAGTAGAAAGTACTGAAAATAAACCAGGATAAGTTACGATATCTCGGCAAGGCAATCAGAACTCTTATTTTCATTTCAATTTTATTCTTCTCTTGTCGACAATTCAATTAATCCTTCTATTAATTTCAATACTGAGTCTTGAGCACTTAAGTATGAGAAAATGATTCGCGTTACGAGACTCACATGGAGATTTACGAAATTTTCAATGTACCAAAAAAATAATTGAAATAGATGATATTCTTCTTCTTCTTTTTCTTTCTCTTCTTCCAACCAAGCATTAAGCTAACAGCCTATGTCGAAGTGATCAATCCACCTCTTTTTTGGGGCTTACATGGGATCTCTGTCCCTACGGTCGATATCTAGACCTATATATAATCTTTGGCATCCTTTCAAAGCCCACTCTTTGTAAATATTGTTCCCAAAATATGTGACATAAAATGTAAAACCATAATTACTGAAATAGACATAAAATTCTTTACCTAAAACTGTGTAATCCTCAATTTTATCTATCATCCAAAATGTGTAATCATCATCACATCCATCGTCGACTACATAATTGTGTCTCTATAATAATTTACGGATGCGATTTTCCGACATCATTATGTCCATTCACGTTTGCTCTGAATTCCTTCATCTTCTCTGCAATGCTTCTATCTCTCTGTTCTCCTTTCATTTTAGTATTACATCACACAATCTCTATCCAAGTATTCAGACAGCAGCAGAGGTAAGGCACGGATCCTCTCTGTCTCCATGCTTGTTTAACTTGTACACCTAGGAAACTACCCGTAGAATAAGGAAAGAAATCAATCTACCTTGGAGTAAAAATCCACGGAGAAAGTTGATATGCTTAGGTTCGCAGATGACATAGCAATGATTGCATAGAGTACATAAGATCTGCAAAGAATTCTTAACAAAAAGGTTCAGGTAATGAAGAGCGAATGGAACATGACCATTGAAGAAGAAAAGCCAAGGTCTAGTGCTTAGTTCAATTGCAGAGAATCCAGTCAGAATAATTCTCAGAAATAATGTCCTCAAGCAAGTGAAACAATACGATTATCTGGGAAGCAAGATTACAAGTGATGGGTGGAGAAGTAAGGAAATTATGAGCAGAACTAATCAGGTAGAAATGACATTTAATAACAAGAACTTCCTCTTCATTTCAAAAAACATCAGTTTAAAGGCAAGGAAGAAATTCTAAAGACGTGTGTGTAATGTTGCTCTGTACAGTTAGCGAATCATGGACAGTAGGAGACGGAGAGAAGAGACCTGATGCTACTGAAGAATCCTCAAGATTAGCTGAAGAGATAATTAATGTCCTTAGAAGAGCTCAGGAAGACAGAGGCTTCCCAGAAAACTTAAAATGTAGCAGAGTCAATACTTCGATATTACGGGCTATTGAAGAGAAAAAATATAAGGGATAACAGAGGAAGGCCCCGTTCAGAGTACATAAGAAAGACTACGGACGATATGAACTACACATCAAACTATGAACTGCAGAGGAAAGCAGAGAAACGAGAGAAATGGCGAGCTGCTAGCAATCAGCCTCTGAACTGCTAACCCAGAAAGAGAATCTGTACCCAGCCAGTGGTCTCTGAAGTCTCATTTCCGCTGTCTTAGCTCTTCTCGTCCGCTGCCAATATCCGGATACCTCACACATACAATAACGTTGGGACAGCTGACAGTTTGTATCTGTTCAAAGGTGTGATTTTGCTCCAAGATAGTCTTCACCTTGGAATGTCATTATTTTGGTTTCACTCGTGGATATTTTCGTGATATACGCTTCTACCACGCTGCTTTTTGTAAGCTGTCCTCCGAAATCTGCAGAGGCTACCTGATGATCAGCAGATAGGAGTATGTTTACACTTTTGTCGTGAATCGTATAACGCACTTTAGCCTGAAATTCCTTTAGCTACTTACAATTTGATGGCCCATTTATTCTTCAACGCCCCCTCCTATTACACCTGAGATCACTAAAGCTACCACAGATGGTTCAAGCGGCCATATTATGGTGTACACTGAACCAAAAGGTCTTTCGTAATCGAGAATACCATTTACAGCGGTTTTCTATATTTATTGCAACGTTCTTGAGGAACTCACTACCACTTGGTCACAAAACTTCAATTCAGCGTGACTCACGGTTGATCCGGTTCATTTTTGGCGCTGTTCCGGTTCGCACAACCATTAAAGTCACATTTACGTCACACACGGTGAATCCAACGCAACTTCAATATTAATGATGGCTAATTGTAATTACGGCTACAACACGATGCATCATCATCAAATAAATAATATTCCTGTCACAACCACGTCCCGAATAATTACCGGTAAATTATAATTATTGTTAGTCGCTGACAACTAGCAATAATGGTGACATTAAATGATGCTACCTGATTCGGGTCAGTGCACATCGTGCGTCATGGGTTCGCAACCGCTTCTGAGTGAATGGTATTTCACGATGTTCATAAAGACTCGAGACGGCTGTGACACAATTGTTGGATTTACTTCATCACACTCATCAACTGTATTCATCTCAACTTTTTCAGGCTTTCAACAAAACAAATAAATACCCGAACAAATGCAAATCAATACAAATCACGCCCAATTAAAAATAAATAAATATTGGAAACAAATACAAAAATTAATATAACAGTGACAATGAGAAAGTAAAATCACGACATGGCAGCAATAACACCTAATTTCAATAACAAGAGTATCCATCAAACCCAACTGCAAAACTATACAATCAACTCCATTACTACAAACCAGCAAATACATAAGATTATAAAACAGTATGGCATACAAATGCATAAGACAATACACAAAACAGAACAAAAACATAACATAGTTAAACATGGAACTCCAATACAACACGGAAATCTGCAACATATACTAGCCATAATGTAAATAAGGTAACAAAGATTCTAAATATAACATAAAAACAGCATAAAAAATTAACAAATACAGCAACATAAAACACCTATATATATGAAATACAATGTTCTAAATGCAATATTATACGTAAGACTAGTCGTGTCACTAGGGGGGAGGTCAGGGGGATCAACTCCCTTCCTTATTGGGTCTGTCAGTCTTTCGACTGGTTTGTACCTTCCCCGCATATACCCGTGGTGCGTGTATAACGGAGTCTCTCACAGGTATATGGGACCTACAGTTTAACGCCGGATCCACAGGTATATGGGACCTACAGTTTAACGCCGGATCCAAACGGCATAGCTGGGGAGGGTTTGTACTAGGCAGGATACCTCTCGCTGGCTTGCCATCGCCTTGCGAGGGGGAACGGTCGTATCTAAATCAGATGGCCCCGGCGGGAATCAAACCCGCGCCGACAGCGTAGCAGCGCCACACGCTAGCCACTACACTCCCTTCCTTAGAGCTATTAAATATTTCAGCGAAATTCTATTGTCACTTAACTTAGGCCTATATCTAAGGAAGCTGCGTGTATTAAAATAAAGCTTATGAATAATTGTAGAAATAAAAGGAATTACAGTAGATTTGTAAATTAATAAATCACAGAGTTTTCATAATAATAATTACTCAACCTTTGATAAATAACATACGTACATTTAACACTAATAAAGCAATTACGTACGCGCCAGAAAACGAAGGCACAGCCTATTAATGCATCTTTATCTTTTTGGCGCAGACGCACTTCTCCCTAGTGCTGTGTATGTCATGACTCCTCTAGTCTAGTATCTCTATGGTTATTAGATGTCTCGTCTTTTCACAGGTACACTAGCAATTTGTAACTTTTAATTTTAAAAATGGGAAGATTTTACTGCTGGATTTTACGTAAAAAAGTAACATCTTTAAACGAACTATCAGTTGATTAAAATAATTGAAACGAGAATGGTATCGAACCGCGTAGAACAGTTGAGAGCTTCTTCCACTCGTCCCCCCCCCCGCAAGTAGACAGGTGTTATCTCAGCCAAGTCCGTGTTCAAGTTTCTTCCAGATTCTTCAAGAGGCCACTTGAAATACGCATTAGCGTCAGCATTAAGTGGCATGTTACGTAATGCGGAACGTTCTCGTGCGTTCGACGGTGTGTCTACAAGCTTCTCGACTAGCCCTGCCGGTGTGTGTTTCTGCCAAGGCCGCGGTGAAATATCCTCTAGAATTTTTGTTAAAGACGCATATTATGGAACCCTGCAGACTACAAATAGCCCATACCTGCCGCTTAGTTTTCATTTTATGTCGGGCGATTTACACAGTGCGTCTCAAGTGGTGTATTAGTAAATAGTGATTATAGTGCGGAATTCTTTATAGTTAACATTATTATTTGTTATTATTATCTGGACAGATTAACCTGAATTATTATACAAGTATAATGTTGAATAACTTGTTGATTACAAACTGTTAATTGTGATAACTAAAGCTGGTTTTTAGTGACTTCATTGGTGTCTTTTATTTTGTTTTCCACTGTACCATACGACGATCAAGGAGACCGTCGTAACAATATTCTTGCATCCTCAAATTAAAGTGCGAAGGAGTATAATAACACTGGAATTTTCAAAATATCTTCAGAAAGACTCAATTTGGCAAGACATATAAAGGATACAAATTCAGAATTAAAGCGATTGCTAATGGCACTAGATTTATTTCCTTTAATTTGAACAACTGATTAAGATTAAATATTTTGAAACCATCACATCTCCATACTTTTTCCAACCCTTACACTTAAGTTGGTTTATTGGAAAATTTTGAGACGAGAAGAAATTACAAAATTATATGGGAAGAATACTGTATCAAGTCTGCCCTCTCATATGGCCTATATGGTTGTTGGATCTGACGGAACACAAAAATTATCGGGACAATCCAGTTATCTGTAAACATATGTCTACCAAGAATATAAGTATTGCACGTTATTCGGCTAAACGAGATCACCAATACAGAATCCTGAAGAAGAACAACTAGAAACCGGTTGATAAAATTGAAAGAAGAAAATGAAGCTTGCTGGGCCATAGCCTTAGAAAGTCGGTGGAAAACATCTCGCGTCTAGCTCATAAGATTCCCGTGGCCGACATTGCGTCTTTCAAAACGATTTTAATGGAAAGTTGGCTTTGGCAACGTGTCATCTGCCATTAGTAACACGTGGCGAAGTTATCGCTTACGATAAAAATGAATTTGATCGATCGAAGACAAAATACCGAACACCTTCCGAACAACACCGTTCCTAATTTGAACTCGTTTAGAACAAACCTTAACAGATCAGAGGAACTTCGTATCTGCTGATTAAATATTAATTTCATCACTCTACCTGATCGCCCATGTGTCACGCCTGTACACCTGTGTATACCTGTAACTACGAGGCTCATTTGAAAAGTTCGCGGAGCGGCATCTATAGTGTAGCGGTAGAACTAACATTTTTAGTGTGTTATAAGATTCATATTTCATGTAAACAGCTGTGAAATTTTCAAATCTATACAGCAATGTATTCATTGTTTATCAGCTGTTTGAAATTTACATGTCACGGGTGTTTTGAGAAATGGACAAAATTAAACATCGTGCTGTGATTGAATTCTTCGTAAAAAAAAAGGTCTAGCGCCAATGGAAATTTACAACGAAATGGAAAATGTGTTAGGTCGTTAGGAGATGCCGCGCCTTCAAAAACAATGGTTTCTAAGTGGGCACTTGAGTTTAAACGTGGTCGTACGAGCATTGAAGATGATCCCTACAGTGGACGCCAAAAAGTGCAACAACTTCGGATATCATTAAAAAAATTTCATACAAAGTTCTGGAAGACCGGCGATTGAGAGTGGGTGACATTGCCGAGACCGTAGAAATCTCACAGAAGCGTGTATATCACATTTTAACTAAAGAATTTGGTATGAAAAAAACTTTGTGCCAGGTGGGTGCCGTATTTGTTATCAAATGACCAAAAGGCAATGAGAACGAAAGTTTCTAAGAAACGTTTAGAGCGTTTTACGAAGAATAGGAGTGATTTTGTTTGTAATTTGGTACTGTGATTTTGTAGGCTCACCACTACACTCCAGAAACGAAACAACAATCAAAAAATGGACTCTAACTCGCGAAAGTGCTCCAAAGAAAGCAAAGGTGATCCCATCAGCAGGAAAGATCATGGCATCGATTTTTTGGGATGGAAAAGGCATTTTTCTAATTGATTATCACAAGAAAGGCCAGTCAATAACCGGAGATCGTATTTATTAATATTCGAAATCGTATTTATTAATTTACAAATATTGTAATTCCACTTCCGCATCTGGCTTATAGAAATTCGCTGACATTTTTAATTCAGGGGGGACTGAGTTACGCCACTGGCTGTTGGCAAATATATCCGCTGAATACCTCTGTCACCGAGGAACAGCACATTGTGAATTACCTTATTAAAGCCCGTCTGCGCGCGCGCGCGCGTGTGTGTGAAATCTGAGACAATAATTGCCGGTTTTTGTGCTAAAAGTGTTTGACAGACAGCCACCTACCACGTTAATAACATGCCGCTTAGTGTTCTTTCCATTTTATTAAAATTGGGACACGACTTTCTCGGCTTAGCGTAGTACAGTGTAGTGGCGTTTCAGAATTGCTAAACCCGAACCCGTTTTAATTGCACACACACACACACACACACACACACACACACACACACACACACACACACACACACACACACACACACACACACACACACACACACACACACACACACACACACACACACACACACACACACACACACACACACACACACACACACACACACACACACACACACACACACACACACACACACACAGAGCTTTCCCTAAAAGGTTACTCAAATCCCCATACATTTCACTTCGTTCTCCAGTAGATCGTTAACCAATATACTCCGTCACGTATAACCAATATATGTTATGTTTTGAATACAATAGGCATAAATTGCTCCCAATTGGGACGCCGATTACCCGGACTGATCTCTGCAAGGTTGAATCCGAGTAATCTGATAATTTTAATATGTTATCAGTTACACATTGGATATCGTTCTATAATTTTAATTAAATTAACGTCCTTAATTAAAAACGATTTTTAAAAATCTGTGTGAAGTGCTGAAAACGCGAAAGACTTGCTAAATGGTCAATCTTGATGTTTCCGAGTCAACATCGTTGATTAACACAGCCATATCGGTAAGAACTAGTTAAAGAACTTAATTAATAAGGTGCCCGGTTAAACATGTAGCGTTATAGCGTTATTTATAAACAGGTGTCTCTGACGTGTTATCTTGTTCTGCCGGAACTATTCTTTTTTATTTCATTTTTATATGACGAATTTATTAAGATTTAAAAGCGTTACTTAATTGTTTTTAAGCAGAATCAATTCACCATGGCATCATACTATTTCTTAAAGTGTACAGTCCATGTGTGTTCTTTTATAATGCAATTTTAGTTTCTTTTATAATCAAATGTATTCTTCTTACAATCAACTTTAGTTTCTTCAGTTTACAAATGTATTAAACTGCAATACTGTATCCGCTATACAACTCCTCGGATGGTCTTTTGACCAGGATTATTACGTTGTACTTTTAAGAATAACTTTGTATTCCGTTTGGATTTGTTTGTCAAGAAAACACTTTTATTATTATTTCTTAATTTCGTAGTGACCGTCAATCAATGAAATATAACGACGAAGGGTTTGCGAGGATCGGTCAAAAAAGTACGCGTATAACACAGATTTTAAATTATTCGTGTCAACATTTCGCCAATATTTATTGTCATCATCAGGACCTGTGTAAAGATCAGTAATTTAAATTGTAATAGTATATAAATTATGGTCTGGAGTATTATAAGTTTCTGGATGTATTTAAGGAAAACAATATGTAATAATGCAATTATTTTGATGATGTAGAAAACAAACTGCTTCAACTCCTTCACACATACGAGCATACACGCACACACTAACATACACAAACACATTCACTCAACTAATTTATCTGTTGTGTTTGATATTTTCTCTTGTATCCGCACTCAGGTCCTGATGATGACAATAAATATTGTCGAAACGTCGACACAAATAATTTAAAATTTGTGTTATACTTTTTTGACCGATCCTCGCAAACCCTTCATCGTAAAAATTTATTATTATTATTATATTAAAAACCACCAATTTTCAACGAATTCAGGCCACTAAGGAAAAGTACACTTTTTTGTAAACTTATAAACTAAACGAATTACCTCTACTTTAATTTACCTAATTCTAATTAATTAAAATTATTTTTGAGGTAACTAAAATCAACTTAACTTGTCAGTGTTTCAGTCAGTTCCCGAACTAACGATATGTCCGGTTCACACATTATTTCCCTGGCTGATGACATGCACATTTTGTCGGCCACGAAAATTGTTTTGCCTTTTACTTGTCGTGTCCAATAAAATAAGATATTATATTATCGTTAATTCATAGTTTCGCGTATTAATTATGGTAACGTAATAAGATACCCGTATGCCTGTAGGTCTCTACACATATTTTTGTGTGCATACAGGAAATGTTACTTAGTTTGTTATGTCAATGCACGATAAGTCAAGTCAGCAAGAAACGTTAATAGTACTTTGGTCTTACTCGAGACTAATTAGTGTGATTTTGGGGCTTGCACGTGTTTTACCAGCAGTGGGGGTCGATAATGAGACCGTATGAAGACACGAGGGGCGACTGATACGTAATGCACAGTCGCGTGTAACTCGCAAATAAAACAAACATGGAATAAAAATACATTTTATTTGATACAAATCTTACGTTTATTTTTCCACGTAGTCACCATTTACAGCTACACATTTCACCCAACGGTGAACCAGTTGTCTCATCCCGTAAATGAAGAATGCCGATGGTCTTTTCTTGATCGACAACCTCACAGCGTCTTTCAGTTCATCATCTGCGGTGAAATGAATACCCTTAATATCCCTCTTTAAATGCGGAAAAAGTGAAAATCGCAGGGCGCCAAAACTGGTGAGTATGGAGGGCACCCAGGGGCCTCACGAGGGCACCCACCGTGAACAGATTTTACGGTAGTCCAGTTCTGCAATATGTCCTACTCGTTCTTTCAATATGCCTACCCGGATGGCGATGCGCTGTTGTGTGATGCGACGGTCGTTTTGAATCAATTCATTCACCTCCATTTGGTGCTTCTCGTCAGTCACAGAAACTGCGAGGTTCATTCTCAATATTCGCTTTACCAGCTTCCGATGCACGAAATTTTATTGCCCACCTACTCACGGTACTTCGATCAACAGTTTCATCGCTATAAACGTCTTTTAGACGACCGTTCACTTTTTCAGCTGTTCAAAATTCAATCACTCCACGTTGTTTTAGATGCGTTGACATAGCTGGCGTAATCGACTCCATAACAATGACGACTGACAGAAAACGAGAAGGAGTTGGTCAACGAGATTTAGGACATTTGTAATACAAGAATGCCGCTACAAGATGTCAGCACGCGTCGTGCCCTACACTGTTTTGTTTTTCCGTTATATGCGACTGTCCATTACTTATCCGCCCCTTGTAAATGTCGGAAAAACTTAAATGCTGAGAATTTGCAAGAATGAAGGAGTCGTTAACATGTTCTTGGAAGGGAAAATTGTAGTGAAAGTGATGTCATATAAGTATTTGGGGAGAGTGGTGAAGTGGAATGCAAAATGTACGGAGAAAATCAAAAGTACGAAATCTATGGGTAAGAGGAAAAACAGTGCTACCATCAAGATTGATTCCGTCTAAGATAAAAAAGTGATTTGCTAAATGTTTTATTTGAAGTGAGGTTTAATGTAACTATGAAACATGGACCATCAAAAAGAATGAAGAAGAGCACGTCGAAATATGGTTGTGGTGAAGAATGATCAAGGCGAAACGACTGACAGAGTGACAAACGATGAAGAACTGATGAGGATAGGAGAGAAAAGAAAGCTGCTGAAAGGAATAAAGGAAGATGAAAACGCCTTGATTGGGAAGTATTGCGTAGAAACCGTGTGCCGCTAATAATCATAGAAGGAACTATGCAAGGAAAGAGAAGAGGCGGATGGAATACTTGATGACGTCAGAAACGGAATAAACTATCGCCAGATGTAGACAAATGCATAGGAACGAGAAAAATGGAGAACATCCAGCTGGAAACGTATCGTAAGACAATCTTACTCGTAAATGTTCCTAGTTTTCGTTAATAATAACAACACTGTTAGAAACATTATTTGACGGGCTGTTAAACCGTGGTCTATCGTTCGTGTTTGCAGACGTTTCGGACCCATCATCGCAGGCCATCGTCAGTGGTACAGTCTCCGCCAATTCACCAATATAGAAACGTCTGTAAACACAAACGATATATCACGGCTTAACAGCGCGACAAATGATGTTTCCAACGTTGTTGACGCGGCCCGAGAGAGACTTGACAATAACAACACTGTATTTCGCTCAGCACAAGCCTTTCTATTATTTTTGACATCGAACGTTTTGCCCATACTACAATGAGGCATCCTCAGTGCCTGAGCTGAGACAGAGCACAAAATCTTAGCCCATCCCCATACATACAGTAAGTCCCGCCCTCCATGTTTTACAACAAAGTATCCCTCCCTGTCCTATAACCACAAAAATAATACAAAAATCGGTATGGAGAACCATACATGACTTCCATGTTCTAAGCTTTAGATTTACAATCACTTTCGAAATGAAATATTTCCATAGACACTACTTCTTTCTTCACCCTAAACCACAGTACTGTGGTCACCAACGTATACCACCTCACGTTAGCGCATTCGATTTTCAATGATGATGGCAGTCGATGGCACTGCCAAAACGTCTGGTTTTGCAGAAAACATTGGACCACGCCCAAACAGCACGGGAAGGAATTTTAACAACAAACTACTTCTTTGTTGCTGATAACGTAGTACACATATAAAATATCGGTATGGAGAACCATACATAATTTCCATGTTCTAAGATGTAGGGTCTATATATAAAATCATTTTCGAAATGAAATATTTCCATAGAAACTATTTCTTTCTTGAACCTTAACCTCAGTACTGTGCTCACTAACGTATACCACCTAAAGTTAGCGCACTCGATTTTCACTCATGATGACAGTCGATGACACTGCCGAAACGTCTGGTTTTGCAGAAAACATTGGAACACGGCCAAACTGCCCGGGAAAGAATTCTAACAACAAAACTACTTCTCTGTTGCCGATAACGTAGTACACATGACAGATAAATAAAAATTTTCCCCTCGCCCTTCAACTATCATTTTCATTTATAGAAAATTACCCCCATCCCCTTCAACTAGCCTTTTCGTTTACAGATATTTGGTATACGTTTCTACAGTGGATTATTACGACCTTCTTTTCAGGATACTTTATGTATCAAAATTAAGTACTTTACTCTTGTTACAACATAAAACGTTGCAGGTAAACTACCCTTTCTACTTAACCGATCTTCACCAAAATCAATAGGCCTCGAGTCCTCTACAACATATGCAAAAAATTATTTGATTCTGTTTGAATTTGCGGCAGTTATCGTTCGCCATAGAAAAAATTCTACACACAGACACTTTTCGGAAAATGACTTTTCTTCATGTTTTGAGGATAGTACAATCAGAATTAACCCGTTATCTCGAACACGATTTTTTTCGGCCATCACCATACTTCCATTTCCTTACGGAACATGGAAGTAAAAATGCGATGTAGGGAACCGAAAAACAGTGTTATATCGTAAGACAGCTTTACTAAACATGAAGACTGTCACCGTAAAGGTAATCGTATGTCGTCGCTTTCATCCAGTCGATTAATCAGTCGTACGTAACACTTTATAAGCTAGACTAGGTGAATGTGTTTTGTCCTACTTATCTCTTGGAAGTCCCACTAACGACCACTTTTGAGGTTCTCGCTCCGCGACCAACTGTCGTCCGCGGACCACCGGTTGGGATGCGGACCCACCGCTTTAGGTTCGTAAATTCCGAATTTGGGAAGTTTTACTGTTAATATTTACATTTGACTACGAATTACCTTTCTCATAACTTCGGCTAAGTTTCTACTGCGGTGACAAGACAGTCTCGCTTGACTCACCTGAAACACAGAAACGAAAAGAAATTGTAGTATTTGTTATGTTTACAAACTACCGGAGCAATAGTAAGGTTTAGTTTTAAATAAGATATACTTTTCTAATTATCGATGTTAGATCTCACGAGTTCTGTTAGAAAGATATGCGAGGACTGAGTAAAAAATAATACACAACACCAAGTGGTTTTCAGGGACGCTAACAATGTCTTCTGTTTGAGGCGGTTAACAGAGAAAGGATTGATACTAATGTTAGGAACCACTTACTGTTTCCGTGTCTCAATCAAACGTACCATTATCGTGCCGAGAAACAAATTATGTTCCAATTTTTTCGTACGTTGTTGCTGAACTGCTGTCTGCTGCTCCGTGCTGAACGACGACGGCTTTCGATGTCACTACCATTATCCAGACTAAAAAGACATTTTGTACTTGACAATGGTGGTGATAACGAAAGGCCTCGTTGAACTAGCAGTTGAGCAACAAATTAAGACAAGCTGGAGCCGTGAAGACTGCTAACTCGAATAAACTCATTGAGAAAGCACTGCTGAAGACTGATGTTAACAGAAAATGTACGTAAAAAAATTATAAAAGAATTCTACGTACGTCACAAGGTGCAGTCTTTTCCCCATCTCATTGAGGATGTCCTCTTTCCATGTCCACTTGGGTCTAATCAGTTTCCGTCGTCTATGTGAAACCAGTGTAGCAACTTTTGAACCAACGATCATCAGGCGCCGGTTTCACGTGGTTGTACAATACGAGACGCTTTGTATTTATGGTGTCAAAAATTGTCTTGTCAACGCGAACGTATGTCCTCATATCTAAATGCACTGAAGCCTGGACACCCCAGAAGACGTTCTCCAGCAGTCTATTTCTTCTGCTTTGGTGTCTTCGGTAGTTTCTTTTATTTATCTGCCAACTTTCAAAGTCATACGTAACTATATTTTCCAAGATGGCAGAGTAAAACGCTTTCTGGTTTTGTGGGTCGTTTTCCCAACCCAAAGCAGACTTCGGCTGCCCTATCACCATTTTCCCTTATTTTATTATGCCTTATCTTCATCACTTGCGGGAAAAGCTAAAAAGGAGACACATCTACGCATAAACTACGTTTAGGACAAAATTTACCCGAAGTTACGTGAAGGGAAAGGAATAGGAGAGAGACTAGTTCGACAAAATTCTAGAGGACATCGTATGCTGTTTGCCCCCTTCCCCCACAACGGGAAGTATTCATCCCGTTAGATGTTAGTCTTCATTACCAATAAATAAAATCAAGCAGTCGGCAGTAGTAGTTTTCTGAATGCGTCCACATAAGACCCACTTAGCGTATATACACAGTAAACAAACACACAAACAAATATATACATTCATTCCAAGTTACAGTACGCTCACATAAAAATTATGTGAAAATCCGGTCTAGATATGTGTGTGTGTGTGTGTGTGCGTGCGTGCGTGCGTGTGTGTGTGTGTGTGTGTGTGTGTGTGTGTGTGTGTGTGTGTGTGAATAGTGAGGAAGTAACCAGTCACCTAGTTGGCGCGACATACCATGTAGGGCAGTATATTTGCTATAGCCTACGGTATACACGCCGGTACCAATCTAAAAGCTTGACCTTGACGACAGCTGGCAAGGACAACAGCTAATAGTCTACTTAAAAATATCGTGCCGTTACTCTATAGGTGACTATTTGCATTACTTTATACCGGATCATATTTTAATAGTTTGCGCTCATTTATAACAAATCTTTGGTATACTTAAATTTATACATTTTCTGAGAAGTAGTTGAATCCTAAGGCTGTATATTATTAATGTAATTGTAAATTTCTTCAAACAGGCATCGAATAAGTACACGAGCGTAAGTATTTTTTCATCCAGCGGGAAACGTTTTTTCCAAAGCGATGACCTATAGTTTTTTTTTTGCTTAACCGTTTTCTGAAAGTCCAAGTAAAATTTTAAGATCACAATCCGAAAAAGTGTTGAGGAAAGGTTTCGAGATATCAAGGATGTAAAGAAAGCGCAGCGGAGCATTAACATTTATTGACAGCGGATGTTTTCAGTTCCAACTGCAAACAACCCGTCCTTCCTTACCCCTCTGTCGGAAATGTTTCAAGGTCAAGCTTTCAAATTGGTACCGGCTTGTATACCTTGACATCCGCCTGCCTGCATGCGTTCAATACAGCGCGTTACTGCCAATACTGGCTGCTGACGAATACGGCTACACACTTTATCTCGTTATAACCGTGTGTTATAAAACCGTTATATAATAAAACAGTCCCCGCGCTTTAGAGCTTTTTATACTATTCTGTAGAATACGAGCTTATTGTCTGGTGTCTCGTATGCGGGACATTTTTAAGTACATCGTTTAATGCGCTCAAATCCCACCGGGTAATACAACTTTTACTTTCATCAAAGTTTTCCATTCGAATTCATCTATGTTTGAAACAAATACGAGTACAGAGGTAATGTTTGGAGGTCGCTAACATCGTCGTCTACCTCAAAAGGATGATTTTTTAAGATTACGCTACACAAATCATACGTTTCCAGAAGGGAAAAATGGAGAAACGTAACATTATTCGTTGCCGATATCACCTACGCTACCCCATGGTGGGGTTACCTTACCGCTATGCAAAGCGTTCTCGCCGGGGGGGGGGGGGGTCTTTGGCTAGCGGCCAAAGTCCCCGACGTCGGTTCCCTTCTCGTTCGTTGAGAAGTGGAATCGGTATACGCTCTTTGGATGACACCGTGCGACGTGCGACTTGCACGTGAATTTTACGTACGAGCGGCAAGGGCCCACAGAACCCCGTCATAGCAGGCCTTGGCCGTACAGGGTACATCCAGGTGATCCTTGGAAACGGTCACGGAAACGTACTACGTGGCTAGTACGAGAATGCCTTTGTAACGGCCCGCAAAAGTGGAAATGTTCCGTTCAGGACCGTACAACACGGTAGGAGCTCGATGCATGGATACCAGTGGATCGTCTCACGATCTGCGCAATCCACACAACCCTGCATCTAACCTATTTCTTATTTATTCGGCGGCCACCGTGTTCCTGCATTTCAACTGCCTCCCCCTGCAACCGAGCAAAGTACGTCTGAGTCGAGGGCAGGACCTGAGTCTCTCCAAACAAGATAGTACTCCTGAGGCTTTTCATTAGACAGCGCATGTTCCGTTATAGCAGACGTCAATGTCGCCTGTGTTCACCTATGTGTATGTTGATGGTGCCGATACTACTGCGGCACTGAAGATGCCCGCCATGGGTACGGACGAAACGTCTGAAAGTGAATATCTACAATTTGGACCACGGCCTAACAGCCGGTAAAACTGTGACACTATAAACACCGGCCTAGAAACCTAACGTTATTTTAATAACAATACCATAGCAATATTTCATCATTCAAACACAATGCCCAGCATACCGTAAATTGTTGATTTTAAAAGCATGTACAGCACAGACAAGTCAATATTCGTCTTTGAATGTTTTCCAACTAACTTGTGGTTCGTTCTACTTCAGGATTCCGTGTCGGTGATCCGGTGTAGCCAGAAAACGTGCAATATATTCTTCGTAAACAAACCCATTTACAATGATCTTTATTTTACCGGTGACAACTTTTGTGTCCTTCCAGATGTCAAATCATATAAGAGGGCAGATTTAACGCTGGGGGTCGAAAAGACAGCTTTTTTTCTTTTTTTTTATACGCGCCGTTCTGAAATCCAGATTTTCTTGCATTTCATACAGTGGCGGCTCGTGTTTCTGACAGTTGGGGGTTCAATGTCTGAATGTTTCTACTAAGATAAGAGCAATTATCCCATTCCAAATAACACACTGGGGTGGGTCGCAACATGAAGAAATAACTGTTGACAACTTTAAGTAGGCCTAATAATATATTAGGTTGAGTTTATGCTATTTGTAAACTGTCCTAAAAACATATACTTTAGTTAAAATAAAATGATAGTTAAATGTTTCTGTTTAATATTTAAAACGGAAAGCGGTCTACAGAGTTTCTTAATTTTTGCATTTATCTCAATACAGAGAGAGATGGGGGGGGGGGAATTTGTTTTTAAAGTAGATTGAACACTATTCATTTTGCCAAACCAATGACCTGAACACAAAAATAAGAAATACCTGAACACAAAAACACCAGCAAGCACTTTGGAGGTTATACACGCTTCTTTCAGGTTAACATTACTATAATTATTTAATGACTACAATAAACACAGTTTATTTTCGTAGTACAAAGATTTCACTATTTTATTTTATTTTAATACTTCACTGCAGAGATTTTCATTGTATACTAAATGAAATAGAGAAATCTGACACAAAACTGAAGGTAAATCATGTGGTAAAAATCACAATAATGGCGAATGGCGGTATTATGAAAAAGTTGACATTCCCGGTCCGGGCGGTTCGTCCCCGTCGGAAATACTCGTCTCTATCGCTAAGCTGGAATGTTAGCGACAGTTCAATGTAATTTTGCGTAATTACAGCGAGTTCCCCCTCCAAAGTCCTCTACATAGTGTAGGAGGTGCTGAGAGCTGCTTTGTACCTCAAGCAGTAGTCGCGAGCTATTCCCTATTAGGCCTACGTGAATCGATTATTGTTCAGTCAACAAGATTCTTTCAAATTTCGTTATTTAAATATGAAACCAATCTTCAACAAATCCTTAAACATATTTAAATTATTTAGCAGGTTCACTGATCCATTGAACCTTATGGACGAGCCGCCACTGATTTCATACGACTTACGAGCTCTTGTACCCTTCACTTAACATTGCAATCGACGTCCGCAGCTCTGTCTATAACAGCTTCCAGGTAAACAGAATGTGAAGTCTCAGTGGGCTGACTTTTTATGTACAAAGTGTTTCCATCTTTTTCTCGGTCGACCTGTTACTTTTTCCTTTTGCTTTGCATATTCTTGCTTTGAAAGGTAATCTATATTTTCCTCCATCCGGTTTTCCTTTATTTTTTCAATTAAATTAACATTTGAAGTTTTTCTCCTATCATTTCTTTCCTTATTATATTTCTTTAGTTGTAACCTTTGACATTTCTTAGAAATCTCATCTCTTGATCTCTTGAGCTTGTATTCTTCATTCTTGTACTTTTGTTCTGGTTCTTCTTTTTCTTTACTGCATGACTTGGGCTACAGCCCGTACCGACTTCACAGAGTCTCTGGCCATTTTTTCCAGGGTCTTCCACAATCTCTTGTCCCCACTGGACTATATTCAAACGCTTGTTTAGGAATACGCGTGTCTACCATGCGTTCCAGATGGGACTTCCAATTCTGCCTGTATTCCTTTATTCTCTCCAGAACCGACTGTAACTTCAGGTCTTTCATTATGTCGTCGTTCCGTAGTGGTCTCTAAAAACTACATCCCTTAATCGTCTTAAAAATTTCATTTCCGAGGCATATATTTTTGAAATATCTTTTCGCAGGAGGGTCCATGTTTCACATGTATACACTAAAGTCGGCCCAGCCACGACCTTATAGAACTTTAGCTGTGTCTCCCTCTGCGTTTTATTTTTCAATAGTCGTCTTATTGTTCCTCAAGTATAACTAAATTTATTTAACTTTCTCTCGATATCGTTATCCTTTCTACATGAAATATCACATCTCAAATAATTAAAATGTGATACCTTCTCCAAAACACTCTTATCAATTACAATTTTTGTTCTTACAGGGTTCTTCCCTAGGAAGGCCATCACTTTTGTCTTAGTATTTGAGATCTTAAGTTGTATTTCTGACAAATTGTATGCACGGTATAAATAGACCTTTCTAACTCATTTTTACTCTTCCCTATAATATAGGGAATTATATTAAATATAATTAATATTCAATATAATTTAATTAACATATACATATTAAATAAACTTGGAAACAGGCTACAACCTTGTCGAACACATGATTTATGGCCACTTCTTGAGATAATCTTCCCTTACCTAAGTCTATACGGATAGTTGTCCCTGCATACAGGCTCTAAATAGCGCGGACAAGGTAAAGTGGAAAAACCCTACGTATTAAAATTTCCCACAACCTACGTCTACACAGTCTGACCAATGCTTTCTCATAATCTATAAAGCCCACATGTGTCTCTAAATTCATAACGCATCTTTTCTCAATTATTTGTTTTACTCAAAAAACATTGTCACTGCAAGATCGTCCAATTCTAAACCACTTTGTTCCTCTAATAAAAGTGCCTCAGCTTTAAAGCACTGATTAAGGATTCGTGAATATAATTTATAACACGTATTTAAGATGTATTTAACATGTACTTTTGTTGTAACCCATATTTCACAGAAGTGTACATAAGGCGCACATAAGCGTCGGTACTGCTAACGTTTCCATTCTCGGTACTGCATTGTCCCTTTTCTTGCTTAATTTTCAACGGCCGACTGTACAGTATATGTTACTAAAAACATTTGAAGATGATCAATACAAACGTGAAATAAAATAGGTGAGACTGTATACCCTGGTTTGCATCAATCTGCCTCAATAAGTTGGACTCTGTTCTCACCACAATTTTCGTATCCTTATAAAACTCTTTGAAACACCTATATAAGATGCTGTGGATAACCATTTGCCTCTACTATCCTCCACGGCCAATTCCCATGGGCTGGACCAAATATCTTCTCTAAACTTTTAAACGCTATTTGCGTTTCCGCATTAGGCTGCAGTTACATTGCATCAGAATTTGTCGTCGTGCGAATTCGTGAGAACTCGCGAGTAACGGTTCGTACGAAATCGTAAGAATAGCATGGAAACACCTCCTTTCCGAAATCGTACGAGTGTTGAGTGGAATACGCTAGAAGGAACGATGGATCCAGCTGATCTTGATTTCTTTTGGACTCTCCTCCCATAAGGTTTCTTGTAGCGGAAAGGCCGAAAAGACGTGAGTGGGTTCAACAATATTTTGAATCGAGAAGTGAGAATGGGGAAATGGGGAATAAAACATGATTGTTTACCTGTTAAGCTCATTACTTCTGTCACTTCCTTCTATAACTTTTTGTTCAATTCTCGGTTGTGGTATTGTTTGCTTTTTCGATCCCACAGTGATAGTCTTTCCTTGACGAGAATGATAAGATTTTTACAATCCATTTGAAGAAGACACACTCCTGGACTTCCAGAGACGGCAAACTTCGTACGAAAACTGATGAAAAACAAATTTTGGTCACATACGGCTAGACGTACGAATTCGTGAGTATTCGTACGCACAGGTCGGAAGCAAACTAACCGCGTCTATGAACAACAATGGGTTTGTTCACTTCTGACGAATTCGCACGAACTCTCACGATTTCGTACGACCACATTTTCTTACGAATTCTGATGCAATGTAACCGCCGCCTTATACTCTCGTCGCCTTGTAATGACCTGACCCCAGGTATAAACATTATCAGCTCACGACCTACTCACCCCTACTCTCCGCAGTTTAAATTCTCACTTACTTAGCTGTAAACCTACCATTTACCGTTTTGACATAGGCCTTCAAGAATGGTTCTCAACGGGTTTGCCGCAAAATTTCTCGGACTTTGTGATATTGTTGGTAAAAATAATTAAAGTAATTTTACTCAATGTTTATTTTGATAAAAAACCTAGAGAAACGTGTGCAAGAGCTTAAATATGTTTATTTTACAGAAGATTTATTGTCATTTTATTGCCAGTTATTAATGAGAAAACTGAAATTGCCGTTTCTTACACTAACGTTCAATTCGTGGGCGGAATTAAAGATAAACACACTTATATTTCCTGTCCAACGGACAGAACGGTCTCGCGTTTCTTGTCGTTTATTTTCGTTAGTGCCGAAAAGCCCCGGTCTCACAAGTCGGTTGTAACAAAAACGTAACAAGGTATTAACTGCTTCCACTGCTATTACTAGGTACTCTTTCTTCGCTTGAAAAGTGGTAGTTCATCGTATTTCAGTCGAAGTCTTCCGTCTGACTGAAGTTCTGCGAGTTGCACTTGTTTCTCCAGAGGGAGGTCGGTGTGCCGAGACTTCCGCATTGTCGTGCCGCGGGAACTCACTACAAAAGATACTGTACCGTGAACAAAAATGGGGTTGGGAACCTCTCGCCTTAACTTTGTAACCGGTACCCAGTAAACTGACACTCCTGTAATTATTATTGCAATCATCTTGACTTTCATCTTTACATAGTGAAGTTACTAAATCCTAATTTCAAAACTTAAAAAAAAATAGCCACACAGCGTTCTTGGTACAAACACATGACACAACAAAACCTTTCAGACGTAACATTTCGTCCCGATGACATTTCGTCTGTAGGAAACGTAAAAAAAATTTGAGTAAGAGACGCAGAGTACAACACCGTGGCTGGCCAGTTGCTTCACCCGCTAGCTAAAGGTCATCGAGTGAAAACCGGTGTTGTTACCCGGGCTGCTGACTACAGCGGTGACACACATTACACAAATATGCGCGCACACTCACTACGGAACATGAGTAGCGCGCGCACGCGGTCAGATACCGCAATCTCCAGTACCACACAGAATTCGAACCATCACAAGGTCGTCTGGTATCCTTTCTCTGGCCGGTCAGTGCACCGCCACCGCCAAACCATGTATCCTTAGCACGATACATGCAGGCTGTAATTTGGCCATAATTGCGGGCGCGATAACAGTTAGTCTTAGGTAACGAATCTGTAATTGCAGACCAATTTTACAGTAGCGCCTAGTCCAACCGAAATAAATTGGGCCAGAGTCACTTAAGAGCATGATTTCGTCGTCGTCATCATCAGCAAGGATTCAACCAAAAATAGTGTGTTCCGATGTCAAGCAGATAGACAACAGCTGGCCATTCCAACGCTACTTCGGATGCCCCACACTTTTCCGTCCTTTCGGCATATAATTCAATAGTTGCTTGGGAATGCAGCAGCCGTCCATTCGGTAAAACACATGCCACCCATTTTAGCCGACACTAAGTAATGCTATCAAGTATAATCATACCATTCAATTCCTGCTGTACACCTGCATTTCTTTTGCAATCTTCAAGAGTATACCTATCCACGTGCCTGAGAAGCCTCATTTCGGCGGCTTGAATACGACCCAATTCTCAGATCCATGTATGGGGTGGGCCACCATCTTGTAGAACTTACGGCGTGTTTCTTTACTCGTTGATTTTTGAGTTCTCCTGATGGTCCCACACATATGGTTGAATTTGTGCAGCTTCTTCACCACTCACTGGCTTG
The DNA here is from genome assembly GCA_034769895.1 of Magicicada septendecula. Classification (NCBI taxonomy): domain Eukaryota; kingdom Metazoa; phylum Arthropoda; class Insecta; order Hemiptera; family Cicadidae; genus Magicicada; species Magicicada septendecula. The sequence continues at coordinate 114,268,060 of CM068373.1, forward strand.
TATTATAGCCAAGATATTCAAAATTATTACCTGCTCCAGAACAGTACCATGTGCAAAAATGTTTGCTCGTCTGGAATCAGCTCCATGAAAAGCGATCACCTTGGTCTTCGATGTGGAGATCTGTAACCCAAAATTCTTGCAGATTCAACTCAAAAAGTGCCCAACCATCTGCAAGTCGCTTTTCGAGTTCAACGGGATAGTCTGGTCATCAGCAAATAACAACGTAACAACTACAGAGTTACCAATCATAAAATGTTCTGAAAGGTATATCTTCCAATTTTGTATGCCATCGCCTGTACACAAATCAAAACCAGAAGGTGACAATGGGTTTCATCGCTTAATTTCTTAGGGTGCAATATATCATATTTTGGAGAGACTGATGTGTGAAATAAGACAGAACGCTTTAATAGGATGAATGGCACTATCAAGCGTACCTTAAGCAATAAAGTTAGGCAAGAGTGTTATTAAAATTTTACAGAAGAAGAAGAAGAAGAAGAAGAAGAAGAAGAAGAAGAAGAAGAAGAAGAAGAAGAAGAAGAGGAAGAGGAAGAGGAGGAAGAGGAAGAGGAAGAGGAAGAGGAAGAGGAAGAGGAAGAAGAAGAAGAAGAAGAAGAAGAAGAAGAAGAAGAAGAAGAAGAAGAAGAAGAAGAAGAAGAAGAAGAAGAAGAAGAAGAAGAAGAAGAAGAGACAATGGTCACACTTATCGTACTTCACAATTGACATCAGACCCGCGTTAGAAGTTGTGCTCGGTCTTACAGTCTAAATTAAGATTTTGTTTTCCACATAAAGACTGTATGGCTCTAAGGTGTTGCGGTATGTCTTTCTTTGCCGTTATTGGCCACAGTCTGCCTCTACAGACGACATGATTTTTCCGATGAAATCCATGGGAGATATTTTCGGTTATTAAAACAAAGCAGAAGGTATATTGTGAAAAGTCAGTCACGCCACGACATACGACAGTTCAAGTACTATTGCGCATATGGATCCACAAGCCTAAGAGGATTCGAACCTCAGACAGTAAAAGTGGAAACGAAAGGACCGTATTATAAATGAGGTCAATAAACTATAGGCCTAAGTTTTCTGCATGTGATAAATCTACTGTATTAAGCACATAATTACAAAACAAGTTACGCAATACAGCCCGACGCGCGCGCGCACACGCACACACTTCTTCCAAAGCGCTACAACCCTGCGTGTGCTTTGGCAGCTTCCTCCACTTCTCGTCTCCACTTACTTGTTCTCCTGCCAAGCTTCTCCAGTTCCCAATTCCCATCCTTCCCCAATCAACTTCCACCTCTTGCAAAAATCGTCTTCCGCCTCACTCCTCTCACTTCACCACGCAGGGTACTACTTTGCTGCCAGTCTCCAGCCATTGCCTCCACATGCTCTAACTACTCAATCCTCCTCGACCTAATAAATCTTACTACATCTCCTTCTCGAAGTACAGTGTTCATCCCTCATTCTACAGATTTTTCCTTCTTTTATATGATCATACATTTTCCTTATTGTTTTCTTTCAGTAAAATAAACGTGCTGGATACAATAAATAATATTCAACAAAATAACGACTCAAAAACATAATTTAATTTCTAGGTAAGTGAATAAAAAGGTTCATTTTCCTCACTTTATACGTCTTTTTTTTCTTTAAAATATATATAGGTACTGAGCTTCCCTCACTATTTTGAACTAAGCACATTTATTATTCTAAAAATTTCGATATTAGAATCATTTAGATAATTTTCCATTTACGAGAAAAATTACAAAAATCCTAATTACTCCATTATTATTTTTTTTTATTTAGTAACATAACAAACGTAGAGCAAACAATCATACAATAAACACTAAAAATTAGAACCATTCGAATACGGGTTACAGTTCCTTTTAGTCTGACACCCTCCTGGATTTTCGCAACTTGAAAAAAAAGTTTGTACTCTTTAATGAGCCTTGGGGTCCAAAAAAATTTAGACATTTTCAAAACTTACCCCAATTCAGATGTTTGTTAAAATTCTCTTTAATTTGATATCCCACATGAATGTTTACGATTTATCAGAATTTTCACCATATTTTGGCCCCTGTCGTCCAAAAATTTTGGAATTTTCAAAAATGAACACTACATTCAGACTGTACTTACAATTTAATTTAATTTGATATCCCACACGGACTCCTGAGATTTTTCTACAATTTTGATCCCATCACACTTCCCCCCTCCTATTATTCAGGGAATCTATCTCAAAAACAGCCCTAGGGTTTCGTAAGGTAAAAGTATGCACACACATGCCAAGTTTTACCAGTCGATGCGTTCAAAAGTTATCGTGGGACATACCCCAAACATATGTAGTACTCACAGACAGACGACGAACGGTCGTGTTAAAACTGAGAAAACGCTTCGCTCGTTCAATAATGAGAGATATTAGGTACGAAAAAAAAACTAGCTGCGGCGTGAAAATGATAAGCCGTCCTGTAACTAAAGTGGGGTTTGTCCGCCACTGACTCCCTCCTACAACACCTATCAAACAGACTTCAATTTTCCGCAAAACATATCTTTGGCATCACAATTGATCGTCCTTGGTTTCCTATCGATGCGCAACTTTCCCAGCCGTCTTAAAGAATTTCAACTTCCTAATCCTGTGCTAATTCTGTGGATCGTTTCCCGATATTACCTTAAACGTACGGATCTTAATGTCGACCATCACCATCAGTAAACGATTTTATTACGGCTGTCATCCCTTTTCGGGTCCTGGCTTCCATCGACGCCGATCCGAACAGTATTCTTGCCTCCTACACTCATGGCGTCTTAAACATTTTCCTTTCAGCAATGTCCAGGCTTTCCTTTTTCATCCAACTGGGTTGCGACCATTCAAATATCTTCTTTGGCCATGTCTTCCTTGACACGCGCTTTAGGTGTCCGAACCAATTTAACATCTTCCCCTCTATCGTTTCTATTATGTCTATGCCAATTCCCATTTCTCTTATATGTCATCATCATGATCACCATCACTCCAAGGACCTGTTCTCTAAGGACTCTAAGGACTCCAAGGCCTTAGACCTGTTCCGGAACCCATCTCCTCCTCGGTCTACGGACATCTCTCTTCCCAGTAGGATGATAACCCAAGGCAGCCACAGGTAGACGGATATCAGGCATGCGATTCAAGTGTTCACACCATCTCCTTCTGTGGCCTTCAGTCTTTGGGTGCAATGACACAATGTTTAAATCGCGTCTAATATCCTCGTTCCTTCTCCGATCCAAGAGAGAACAACCTTGCGTCCCTCTCAGAAATTTCATTTCGGCTGCCTGAATCCTCTGCACGTCCCTTTTACCAAGAGTCCATGTCTCACTTGCATACATGAATGTGAGGACAGCCACAGTTTTATAAAATTTCATTCGGGTATCCTTCAGTGTTTTATTTTTCAAGTACCTGTGAATCGTTCCACAGATGTGTCTAAATTTTGTTAGCTTACTATCCCAATCAATATTAGTTCCGTATGAGATATTACAACCCAGGTAATTAAAATGACTAACCTGATCCAAAATCTGATTATTCACGACTATCTTAGTTCTTATAGGATACCTGGCTTAAAATGTCATCGTTTTAGATTATGTAGCAGAGATCTGTAGCCCATAGTGTTGTATGATGCTAGTGAACGTAAATATCGCCCGCTGTAACTGGTCTTCTGTTTTCTGTATCATTACCTTGTCATCTGCATAAAGCAATCCATTCACATGAATATTTCGCTGAAGCGATATTCCCGAGTCAACTTTAGCTGTCCATCGCCGAAATATGTCGTCCATGTAGATATTAAAAAGTGTCGGTGAAATAGGACACCCTTGTCTCACCACACCTTTATTTGTAGGAATATCTTCTGATAATTTACCATTCAAATTCACAACAACCGCTGTCTTGTAATATAAGCTCCTAAAAGCTTGGAGCGGTTATGAAATTGGATATCCAAGATTAGATCGTGGCCCGTCAGTTCGAAATCACTGGTCTACAGTATCACCCCAATGCTAGATACTATCGTTACAAAGATAACTAAAACAGGGTATTCTTTTCATTTTTACGGAAAATCTGTCTAATATTCAGTAATTACTCTCTCTACCAGTGAATAGCTATATTTACTCGTTCCTTATTTGCTTTGACTTCTTTGTAAAGTAGCGTAGGCCTACAACAAAAATTAATTAACTATAAGAAAAAAGTAAACACCTTCCAGTCACTGGCATTGTTTTGTTAAACACAACCGCTGAACTCTCACTCTCTAACACACTGTATGAGCGTTTAAGGAACCGACACATACGCGCAGGCGCGCGCGCACACACACACAAAAGCGAATGCATACACGTCGTCAAGTGAATTGGAGTGCGCCAAGGAACCGCATTAACAATTCAAATGAAATCTCGCCGGCACTGAGCGTCCGTCGTCCACTTTCTAAAATATTAACGCACGCTGCATTCGTGCACTTCGCCGCCCGCACCACAGATGCGTCTCCTAAATCTTGTTAGCCTCGCCGCCCTCCCTCTCGCACCAGTTGAGTTATCTTTAACTCAACTAAAACTCTATCCCTAACTAATAAAGTACACCACATTAGAGCCATACAAAAGTCTTTATGTGGAAAACGAAATCTTAATTGAGACAGGAAGCTCCTTGAGCGGGACCCCGATCAATTGTGGAGTACGATAAAACTGCCCATTATCACCTTCTATTTTTAATTTATATGTAGACGACGTCATATACAATTGGCAGATAAACCTTTCGCAGCATTTGATGATTGGCAGGTCTGCAGATGACAAATTATTCTGATGACCAGGCTATGCTGTCGAACTCGGAAAGCGGCTTGCAGGTGGCTGCACACTCATTGCATCGAATCTGCAAGGATTTCGGATTACAGATCTACATATTGAAGAGTAAGGTGATGGCTTTTCATGGAGCTGATCCGGACGAGCAAAATTGTTGTAGATGGTAGTGTTCTGGAGCAGGTAAGCGATTTTGAATATCTGGACTATAATGTGTCTTATACTACAAACAACGACGTGGTAAATAAAGTAAAAATTTTCAACCATATGTGTGGGACCATTAAGAGAACTCTAAAATTAACTACTAAAGAAAAACGCCTGAAGTTATACAAGAATCCCTCCCACCACTTCTCTATGTGTCTGACGGTTGGACTTTAACGAATTCTCAGGCCAATTGTATTCAAGATGTCGAAATGAAATGAGATTTTTTCGGCACGTGGCAGGGTGTACAGATCATCATCATCATCATCATCATCACCACCACCACCAAACCTACCATCATTACCAGTAGTTTCTGTCTTTAAAGGATGACACTACTGATAATGTATAAATAGAACGACGTTTCGGATAGCCAAACAATCGGGAGCCGTCTTCAAACGCTACAAAATACTATTAAAACTACAAACTAAAACAAAATAATTAAAATATAATAATCAATACTATTTACTGATCAACGTAATGATACATTAAATATTTATTAATCAATATAATAAAATATTACATGTCACAAAGACTTTCGAGCTTTTCGACGGTGGTGTGACGTCAAAAACAATGTCTACGTTAATGTCTGACGTTTCTACTTCTTAATCGGCCGTCATCATCAAAGTAAGGACCTGATGTCTCAATATTAGCAAGATGGTACTTCAGGTAGCGTCCCTCCTAACTTCATGCCAGCTAATGCGCATTCCAAGTGTTCTCCAGCTGGAACGTACTCTGTAACGTACTTGAGCTCGGCCTTGACTGAGGTACACCTGCTTGACTAAGGAGGGACGGGTGGAGGACGTTCTAGACCAGTGGTTCCCAAACTTTTTAGTCCGCGGACCCCCCAAAAAAAATTAAAAATTTCACGGATCCCGTCTGAGTTATGAAATAAAACAAATAGTAAATATATGATACACTCTTATATTTTAATTAAGATGTATTAAAATCAAAATTCTGTTAACTTGCAAAATTTTAATATTAATGATATCAACATAGTTTAATGTGAACAATGAAGCTGCTTTTAAACAATTAGCTCTGCAATATTAGGTTTAATGTCTGATAATTTCAATATTAAGTCACTCTCGACACTAAGTTTATTTCTTAACTTTGCCAAGCTCGGCTCTATCTTTCCAGCCACACGTGTCGAAATCCAGCTACTTAGGCGTAAAACCAGCTACATGGAAAATGTTTTATATAGATACAGTGCTTGTACGTGGACTACAACAGCGCGATCAGTTCTTCATTGATGCGGCGCTCTAACCAGTTCGCCCAACAAACAGATCTGCTACACATGTTTAAAGACATTATTAAAGCCATTAGTTTGAAATTACTTTTACAATTACAATTAGCTTGAACAAAAACAAAGTACTGGAATCATACATTAATTGTTTTAAGATTCTAAAATTTAGATTTTAGAGCATACAAAATGTGAGAAAATTAAGATAGGCTATATTCTATTTTTCTTAAAATTGTCCGCGGACCCCCTAAAACATTGTCGCGGACCCCATTTTGGGAACCACTGTTCTAGACTGTTCGATACTGCTTTGGTTACAATATGTAAAGTGCGCACTCGACCAGGGATTAATAATATCTTCCAAATACCTGCTCCCTCTCTTTAGGACACCTTCCCCCCTCCCCAAATGAAAAACACCTGTTTGTCTTCAGTACTGTGTACCAGTGTTTTGGAGGTGCTCAGTACGTGAAGGCAAGGTAACAGTTCACACGTAGGAACTTGATGTCATCGTGTAACATAATTTGTAACACAAACGGGTACAGGTACCTCTACCAGCGCCCTAACCCTTCGACTTTTTATAACCACCAATAAAGTGCGCAGATTACATACTTCTTCAATGAGTGGCAACGAAGATAGTTTTGGCCAGCGTTTGGGGCATCCATACCATCCCGTTGTCGGTTCCTGTTCCAGTTCAAACTTCACGTCGTCATTTCTCAATCCCTGTCTTCTTCTTGTAATCACTGCAATACGAGAGAAAGTAACGCATCGACAGGAATTTATACAGTTTCATCTTTGTCTCTTTTCTCGTCTTTTGTTTAATGTTCTTCTAATCTGTACGACACGTTGTGTTAATCTTCTCAATTTTTCCTTTAAACACTTACGTCTGAAAATGATAACAAACTGCAACCCATAAATTTAATCTCATTTACCTGATCGAACTACCTCCATCGTATTTTTGTTTTCAGTTTTAACGTTTCAGTCATTTAACTGGGACTCTCATCTTCTGAACACGACCCCCAGACTCTGGGGGATCGAAACGTTAAAAGTGATAAATTACGATGGAAATAGTACTACGGGGGTGGTGGATTAATCACACATCGTTTAGGAGTTTTAAACAGCAGCATATTAAATTCTTCACAACTAATTTACATGTCCACGAAAAGACCACTAGGTATGGATCCACAAAAAGGCCAGAGACACCGTTTTAATACGAGAGAGATTGTAAAAGTGTGTTTCTTTATAACAGCGTTCTAATCAAACAAAGCACGTTGAAGAATCGCTTCATCGTTGGATATTATCACTTGACCATCTGCGAAAAGACAGCTGTTTGTAATTTTTTAAGTTCGCCAAAATATTTATAGGAGAATAGCATAAATAGTCCCTCAAGCAGGACATAACTCAACCACGCGTTTCTCTTTTTACCCCCCCCCCCCCATGACGCCATTATTAGTTTTATTCTATTTCGCTCATTCCAAGCCAGTCTCTTCCTCTACTCGTTCCATTCTTGTTCTCCCACGAGAATTTAATTTCCAATGACTTCCAATTTAAGATCTTCCTTACCGTGCGTGATTGATCCATTATCTCAACGTAACTTAACCACCCAATTCTTGTCCTTGCCCTTGAGTGAAAAGTACGATGTGTCCATATTTCCTGTGATCTGGCTCAACTCATACGTCATCATTGTTCTCCAAGAACCAACCGCCTCTGGTAGTAGACCATACAATTTTTATGAATTTTCTGTGGAATATATCCCATTCGCCAAGGTTCAGCAATCGATAGTGCAAGGTAACAGCTAAAATGTGGTATCTGAGAAATCTGACGACATACGAGAAATTCTCCTTGACGGATAGAAGATTTTAACATGTGAACGCACCCAACATGTGTGTATGCAGACACAACTACACGAGATTCCAGTACACCATTCGAAGAATAAGAAGAATACGTCACGCACATGTTTCAATTCTCAGAACACACACTGACAAAATGCATCAGCGCGCGAGCGCGAGCGAATACACACACGCGGCCTCCCACACACACACACACACGCGCGCGCGCGCGCGCGCACGCACAAGAACTGTAAGACGTGCACGGAAGCGGCGCGAAGCGGCGCAAGTGCGAGGGCGCTAACACGTAGCGCAAACAATGCAACCTGACCGACTGACACGCTATTTATCGCTTATTTATTTATTTATTGTGTTACACGCTCAGTTAACAGGTTCCACGCACACACACAACATGGTGGCCGCACGGCGGATCAATGTCACGGGCGAATAACAAGGAAAACGTACCATCGTCGTCACGGCCAACCCTCTCGCTCCCAATAACCTCCGGGTTCATTAGCTCCTGCATGCGGTCGTGGAATCAAGATTCCCACGAAACTTTTCACGTCGTATGTTCGATTCCCCGCACAACCCTAACGGGACACTTACAAGAAACCTACCTCACTGGCTCTATGCTTTACTGAATTTGCTGTTTTAACAAGTCACACTGTCCAGCTTCCAAAAACTGTATTTTGTTAGAACTTAAACTTCCCCTAAAGCTATTTAAAAAAAAAATCGGTATGGAGAACCATACATGACTTCCGTCTTCTTGTTAATTATCAAATTATTTTTAATATGTACACGAAAACTCAGAACGAAACCACATATATCAGCACGCCTTTGGTAAAAACACTGAGAAAGATAATCAAAATACGCATTGTACCACCTTGTTAATATTTTAAAAATAAAGAATTAATTTGATTAAATTATCTTTTATTTAAACAACGCGAAAAAAGCGAATAGCGCCCAGCGTTTGTTTACTGTGACTTTCTGAAAACAAAAAATTATTTTGTTTACGTATCCGTGGTTACATAGCATGGAACGATGTCAATTGTTAATATTTTATTGAAATTTTTAAGTTTTCGGTCGAATAAATTCAATACAAAACATTACCCCCTCTCCCTACAACTACCCTTTTCATTTATAGATATTTCATCTACCTTTCTACAGTGGATTATTATGACCTTCTTTTCAGGATACTTTATTTATCAAAATTAAGTACTTTACTCTTGTTAAAACGTAAAACGTTGCAGGTAAACTACCCCTTCCCCTTACCCGATCTTCACCAAAACCAATAGGCCTTGAGTCCTCTACAACTCGGGCACATATACAAAAAATTATTTTATTCTGTTTGAATTTGCGGCAGTTATCGTTCGCCATATAAAAAATTCGACACAGACACACACACACACACACACTTTTCGGAAAATTACTTTTCTTCATGTTTTGAGGGTAGTACAATCAGAATCAGCCCTTATCTCGAACACGATTTTTTTCGCCAGCATCATCATACTTTCATGTCCTTACGAAACATGGAAGTAATAATAAATTTGTTGTTTTCGTCTACGAATGTTTTTATTACTTTTTAAATAAAAATAACATTAATAACAGGAATGATATTAATAATAGTAGTAACAACGACAAAAACAATAATAATAATAAATTCCTTTTCATAACACACTATCATGTCCAGTTGGAGAAGTAAGGGAGGCTGCTAGATTGAGCCAGATGTCACGAGGAAATGAGTGTGGCCAGTACTACCATTCATTCATCCGTGTAGTATTTACCCTTACATGTAACAACCAACAACCAGCACTCGTTTTTACAGGCTGAATTAACCTGCCAACCTGCAAAACGCACTTTAATTTTGTGGTGCTTTCCGAGACTCGAACCAAGATTGACAGCAAAGTACCAGACTTGCTGGTCTGGTAAACGTCCAGACTTCAAACTTTTCACGTTCATGTTCACTTAACGACAAAGCTTAGACTCGCAGCCTGTTCCATTCTTCAGAAGAACCATTGTTTCCTTGACTACTCAAGTATATCTTCTCTCAGATACGATGCACGATCAGTTTAACCAAAATACTATCGTCCAGTCTGTGTATGTATTGGAATCTAATGTCCTTTAACTTGGTTGTTTGACTATGCCCTTGACACAAAATGTTTTTAAATTTCATCTCTTGTGTCCACATTCCTGATCCGATCTCTCAAAGCATAACTTTTCTTATCAAAACGTCCATCTTCACCGACTCCAGACGCTGGACCCATACTGCTGGCACTAACTACTATACAGTTTAACTTCGTTTCGTTCCTCACTTTATTGCGTAGTGTTCATGAAAAGCACCGAATATAGAAGTTTTTCAGTAGGCCTATCATTAATATGTACCCCATATACAGTATATTGTCGTTATTTTATAACACTAATTTTTTCTTAAATGTTTTGTTTAAGATAAAAATATACACCACAGTAATCAGACCTATAGTATCATATGCAAGCGAGATATGGGTATTGAAGTTAGAAGATATGAAAAACCTTGGTGTTTTCGTGAGGAAAATTCTTAGAAGAATTTATGGACCAGTGTAGGACGGAGAGATGTGGAGGATAAGAAAAAATCGTGAGCTAAGAAACCTGTTTTGAGATGCGGACATAGTTGTGAAGGTTCTCCAAAACGGACAGAAGGCAGTGAAGGCTCAAAGGTTGAGATGGTTGGGGCACAAGGTGAGAATGAGAAGTGACCGAGGCCCAAAAATGGCATTGGAAAGGAAGCCGGAGGGAGTAAGGAGGAGAGGATGTCCGAAGAGAAGATGGTATGAAGGTGTGGAAGGCGAGTGGCAGGTTGGAGGAGTAAGGCTGTGGACAGAGAAGAATGGAGGAGAATCGTTGAGCAGGCCATGGTCCTACAAGGACCGTAGTGCCAGAAGAAGAAGACGAATTATTTCTTAAATTTGTTGTTTTCAATCTGTTGAAGAGATCGCTTCCCTATTCCAACGTAATATTTACACACCTGACGTCTACAGCACTGATTTGGGTTCAATTCAGGTCTGTTTTCAATGTCATGTATTGTTTATTGGCATATAGTTAACCTCCTTTTCTAGTTCCTCATCTCAAGGCCAATAGGTATTCTGGATCTGTGCCGTTCATCCGTTCTCCCACGGTCTGCTGATTCGTCATCCCGGGAGGGAAGACTCCTTTTTTACTGTAAGGACGAGGTATCCTAGACGGTTCAACAGCCCTCCTCTCATAGGACAGAGGGTAACCAACACTGGATGGTCCGAAAATATATATATATAACTAACTCTGAAAACCTGTCTTCTTCGTTTTTCAACAGGGGTGCAAGGCACAAATTCCGATAATGCCTCTGTTAACGGAAAAACGCCCAGTTCAGTCCCATCGACATTCCTGATTTTATCCCGCCTACTAACCTCTTTAACTGACTTGTGGAACTTTACTCCTGATTTAATTCCGTGTACTACCATCCTTTGCAACTTGTTTCTGTTTATCGAACTTTCCACAGGTCTTCGTCACTTCGGCTATAATTCAGTAGTTGTTTAGGGATGCGGCAGTCATCCATTCGGTCAAGTCAAACAACCATTTCACCCAATATAGGGGAGTCCTATTCAGTATACTCATCATTTTCTGTTCCTGCCGTATATCTGCATTTCGTCTGCGATCTTGAAGAGTGTAACCTGTCACGAGCCTGAGAAATCGCATTTCGCCCGCTTTGTATATGACGGACCTGGAATTTCGTTAAAGTACAATTCTCATATCCATAGAGAAGTGTGGGGGCGGCCATCACCTTGTAAAACTTAAGGCGTGTTTCTTCACTCGTTGATTGTAGAGTTCTCCTAATGGTCCCCGCACATATGGTTGAACTTTTACAGTTTATTCACCACCTCATTGTTTGTAATGTAAGACATATATACATAATACAAAATTACTGACCTGCTCCAGAACAATACCATCTAAAACAGTTTTTGCTCGAACGGGATAAGCTACATGAAAAGCCACCGCCTTGGTTTTCAATGTGGAGATCTGTAATCCGAAATCCGTGCAGACACTACGTAATGAGTGAGCAGCCATCTGTAAGCCGATTTCCGAATTCGAAAGATAGTCTGGTCATTAGCAATCAGCAACGTGACAATTGAACGGCTACCAACCACAAAATGCTCCGTAAGGTTCATCTGTCAATTGTGTATGACATCGTCTACATATAAATTAAAAATTGAAGGTATTTAATGGTCAGTGTTTTCGTACCCCACAATTGATCAGGACTACACTATGAGTTGTGCTCCGTCTTTCCGCCTCAATTAAGATTTTGTTTTCTTCGTAAACACTTCGTATGGCTCTAATGACGTGCTGCAGGATTATTTGCCCTTTCATTGCCATTATTGTCCACACCACAGGAACATATATCTGTTTGTGTACTGCACTTCCGTTATGGATCCATCATCATCATCATCGTCACTCCAAGGAAGACCCGTTCCTGTGCCTTAGACCTGTTCCGGAATCCATCTCCTCCTCGGTCTACCGACATCTCTCTTCCCAGTAGGGTGATAACCCAAGGCAGCCACAGGTAGACGGATATCAGACATGCGATTCAAGTGTTCACACCATCTCCTTCTGTAGTCTTCAATTCTTTGGTGCAGTGATACAATGTTTAAATCGCGTGTAATATCCTCGTTCCTTCTCTGATCCAAAAGAGAACAACCTTGCGTCTCTCTTAGAAATTTAATTTCGGCTGCCTGAATCCTCTGGACGCCCCTTTTACCAAGAGTCCATGTCTCCCTAGCATACAGGAATGTGGGGCTGCACACATGGGCTAAGTTAGTTAGTCTACTGCGGTCGGGCAGAGAGAGCTCGTCCGGTGAGGCGAAAGCAACTCTCTAGGGGAAGAGCAGCCCGAAATCAAAGTTCCTGGTCCTTCAGCTTAGGGGTTTTACAGTAGACCAGTAACCTGCTTAAGTAAAAATATATGTACTTACACAACTCGTACGAGCCTCGGAAATCGGATGGGAAATACGGCCGTTATGGATCCTCTTGTCATAATTAAAATTATAACTTAGTTACATTTATTTAAATGAATAAATACCATCCATTACCTTCCATAAGTAGTTTATTACTACGCATTATTTTGTCCTCTTATTTATTTCAACAAAACGACACAGTAATGCAGTCTGTTTAAGGTAACTGTCCGTAGTAACAGTCTACCAGTGCTCCACGTGTTATCATCCGGTTAATTGGCGGATTCGACAGCTTCGGCACAGTTATTAACACGTACAATTTATATAACAAGACGTTCACATATTTAGATTACTGTTATATCAAATCAGCTGTTATATCAGCTATCTGATGAAACACATGTCCACAAAGACAGGGATATAAACTGTCAACGTGTTCAATGTATAAAATAAAGTTGCACAACAGTATGTCATGTCCCAGCCAAAGAATTTCAAATGCTGCAGTTATTCAAAAATGCAATCGTCAATTACATTCTCGTTCTTGTTGGATCTTTCTCCAGTGAACTGTTGTTGTCAACAAGTAACGAATTCAAGTATATATATTAAACGTTTAACGTTTTCTTCTCTTACTTGAATTCATAACTGGTCGTCTATCGTCTACAAATAGTAGGGTTGAGATCATTTTAACGACGTTAAGACCAGTGGCGGTTCGTGTTTCTGACAGTGGCGGGTTCAATGTCTGAATGTTTCTACTAAAATAAGAGCAATTATCACATTCCAAATAACACACGGGGTGGGTCGCAACATGAAGAAATAATTGTTGACAACTTTAAGTAGTCCTAATATTAGGTTGTGTTTATGCTATTTGTAAATTGTTCTAAAAACATATAGGCCTAGTTAAAATAAAATGATAGTTAAATGTTTCTGTTTAATATTTGAAACGGGAAGCGGCCTACAGAGTTCCTTAATTTTTGCATTTATCTTCAAGAGAGAGAGAGAGAGAGAGAGAGAGAGAAAATTGGTTTTTAGAATAGACTGAACACTATTCATTTTACCAAACCAATAAACTGAACACAAAAATAAGAAATACCTGAACACAAAAAACACCAGCAAGCACTTTGGAGGTTATAATAACCTTCTATACACGCTTCTTTCAGGTTAACGTTACTATAATTATTTAATGACTACATTAAACACAGTTTATTTTCGGAGTACAAAGATTTCACTATTTTATTTTATTTTAATACTTCACTGCAGAGATTTTCATTGTATACTAAATGAAATAGAGAAATCTGACACAAAACTATGTGAAAATCGTGTGGTAAAAATCATAATAATGGTGAATGGCGGTATAATGAAAAAGTTGACATGCCCGGTCGGGCAGTTCGGCCCCCTTCGGAACTATTCGTCTCTGTCGCTAAGCTGGAATGTTAGCGACAGTTCAATGTAATTTTGCGTATACCGAGTTCCCCCTCCAAAGCTCTCTACATAGTGTAGGAGGTGCTGAGACTGAACCCCGAGCAGTAGTAGAGAGCTATTCCCTATTACGCGAATCGATTATTGTTCAGTCAACACGATTAATCTCACAAATTTCGTTATTTAAATATGAAACCAGTCTCTCAACAAATCCTTAAATATATTTAAGTTATTTAGGAGGTTCACTGAACCACTGAGCCGCCACTGGTTAAGACGTATCGTTTAGGTGTTTGATTTACAATATGTGTGGGATGATTCTACATTGTACGAGAATATACTAGGACCGTGTTCGAATGTCCAAAATACGGGAAAATCTATATTAACATTTAATAATAACAACACTGATCAACACACGTCTTTTTTAACAATTTTTATTACTTTTAACACAAATCGTTTCGTTCATACTACAATGAAGGATCCTCAGTGGCTCGACATAGTATAGGGGAAACACGTTAGGTGTTAAAAGTAATATAAAGACGTGTGTTCAACCAAAAAACAGTGTTGTTATTATTAGGTAACGAAAACCACGAAAGTTTACGAGCAAGATTATATTATTAATTATCTCAAGACGGTTTATTTCCGAGATATTTACAAAGATGAATTATTAGATTATGCGATACAATTCATCCAAATTAGTTATTACTTCTGTGTACCATAAGGAACAAATTTATTATTACTTCCATGTTTCGTAAGGACATGAAAGTATGATGATGCTGGCGAAAAAAATCGTGTTCGAGATAAGGGCTGATTCTGGTTGTACTACCCTCAAAACATAAAGAAAAGTCATTTTTCGAAATGTGCGCGCGTGTGGAATTGTTTCTATGGCAAATGATAACAGCCGCAAATTCAAACAGAATTTTTTGCATACATCCCTGAATTGTAGAGGACTCAAGGCCTATTGATAAGGAGGGGTTGTTAAGGAGAAGGGGTAGTTTAACTGCAACGTTTTATGTTTTAACACGGGTAATTTTTTCTATGAGAAACGATGACAGCCGTACATTCAAACAGAATCAAATAATTTTTGCATATGTGCCTGAGCTATAGAGGACTCAAGGCCTATTGATTTTTGTGAAGATCGGTTACGGGGAAAGGGTGGTTTACCCTGCAACGTTCTGTTTTAACAAGAGCAAAGTTAATTTTGATAAATAAAGTATCATGAAAAGAAGATCATAATAATCCACTGTAGAAACGTAGATGAAATATCTATAAACGTAGAGGCTATTTGAAGGGGGTGGGGGTAATTTTCTATAAATGAAAATGACAGATGAAGGGGGAGGGGATAATTTTTATTTATATGTCTGTGTGCTACGTTATCGGCAACAAAGAAGTAAGTTTGTTGTTAAAATTGCTTCCCGGGCTGTTTGGCCGTGGTCCAATGTTTTCTACAAAACCAGACGTTTCGGCAATGCTATCGACTGCCATCATCAGTGAAAATCGAGTGCGCTAACGTGAGGTGGTATACGTTAGTGACCGCAATAATGTGGTTAAGGCTGAAGAAATAAGTAGTTTCTATGGAAATATTTCATTTCGAAAATGATTTTAAATATAAATCTTAGAACATGGAAGTCATGTATGGTTCTCCATACCGATATTTTAGATTTGTCCTGCCCTTTGTCAATTGCATCATTGAGATTGTTTCTAGGCATTGATTAAATTTGGATAACTGGAGAATAGCAGTTTTGCAACGAGAACGTTTATCATCAGGGGCGCTACAACCTCGGGCGGGAACTGTAGAAGGAGAACTCGCCAACGGTGTCCGTCCGATGCAACTATCCTCCGATTGCGGATTCCTGCCCTTTCTGCGTCCTGCTGAAGTCCATCTCGCCATCTCAGCTTTGGTCTTCCCACTTTCTTTTTGCCATCTTGGTCATACAGGGAAGAGACGCTATTCAGGGGGCCCAACCACGCAACATGACCTGCTCATCTCAGCCGTCCTATAAATGTGAACGTTTACACCTACTGAATTGCAAGAATCCTCCGCTTGCGAGGATGTGGGACAATGGATTTCAAACGAAGCGGTATCATGACCAGTACGACCACGCGAGACATCACGCCGTTGGATTGTTCCCTTTGGTGTTCGATGAAATAGTCGGTTTGTTCTAGTCGTATTAGCAGAAGAACTACACAATCGCATTATGGAAGTTGCAGCAGCTATAAACAATAATTATTTAGTCCTCAAGCTACAAGACGTGCTCGAAAGTTCCCTCGTGCTGAGCGCCCCGTTCAATCATATGCAGACAACAAATAATTTTTTTAACTTTCGGATATACCGCGCCAAAAATGGAATTAAAAATTGTAAAACTCTATGGGAATCTTCTTTAATTATACTATAATAAACCTGCATTCCCCAACTGATGATAAGCCTGAGGAGGAGAAAGATGATTTTTATGACTTGCTGGAGAATGCGTATGCCAGCAGCCCTAGACATGATATAAAAATAATCATAGGTGACTTAAATGCCAAAGTGGGAAGCAGCCATGCTTGTAGTAATATAGGAAAGTATAGTTTACACTCTGAACACTCAGACAATGGTTTCAGACTGTTGAACTTTGCAGTTGGTCAAAATATGATCATAGGAGGGACTTTCTTCGATCACAAAGACATACATAAGGGCACATGGTCCTCTCCAGACGGGAGAAGGGTCAATCAAATAGATCATGTCCTATTGGATGGCCGCCATAAGTCAGACTTACAAGATGTTAGAGTTTACAGAAGTGCCAACATGGATAGCGATCACTATCTCGTAGTTGCAAAACTGAGAGCTAGAATCTCCAATAATAGAAATGAAAAAGGAATAAAGACTGTTAGATACAACACAGAAATACTAAAGGAAGAAGAAATACAACGGAGGTTCGAGGAAGTTACTAATGAGAAAATTAGACAGTGGAGAATTGAATGCCGTGAGGAACAAGATATAGAAAACTACTGGCTTAATCTAAAAAACATATTAGTGACCACGGGAGAAGAAATCGTTGGTTTAAAGAAGAGACATGGGCGAGATGAGTGGTTTGATAAGGAGTGTAAAGAGGCAACTGAATTCAAAAACAAGACATACAAATTAATGATCCAAAGGAAATGCACTAGGGCTGTTCAAGAGGAATACAGGAAGCCCAGGCGCATGGAAAAGAAGATTCATAGAGGAAAAAAGAGGGAGTATATGATGAGACAGATGAAAAAGATAGAGGAATATAAGAGTAAAAGGCTGAGCCGAGATATGTACAGGAAGGTGAATGATATGAGACAGGAATTTCAGCCTAGAACAAATGCCTGTAGGGATAATAATGGTGGCCTTGTGAGTGATACTGCTGGCGTAATCAGGAGATGGACAGAACACTTCGAAGAGTTGCTGGGCTCAGTTGGGAAGGCTTCGATGGAGGCGTCTGAGAATGAAGAGGAAGCAGGAGAATTCGAGGATGATAGAAAGGAGTTGGTGCCATCCTATGACGAGGTGTATGAAGCTCTAGAAAAGCTTAAAAATAACAAGGCAGCAGGTTCCGATGGTTTACCAGGGGAACTATTAAAGAGCGCAGGAGGAGATTTCATAAAGGAATTTGCCCATCACATAGAGCGAATATGGCTGGAGGAGGTAATGCCTGATGAGTGGAACAATGGGGTGGTGTGTTTAATACATAAAAAGGGTGATCCGCTCATATGTAAAAATTATAGGGGCATCTCTCTACTTAATACAGCATACAAGGTATTGTCCAACATCATATTTTCTAGGCTGCTTCCCTATGCTGAGGAAAACATAAAAGAATATCAATGTGGATTCACTAGGAATAGGTCAACAACAGACCAAATATTTACACTAAGGCAACTCCTGGAAAAAACGTTGGAATATGGAGTGGCCACTCACCATCTCTTTGTGGATTTCCAGTCGGCATATGATTCAATCAACCGGAAAATGCTATATAGAGCTATGAAGGAGTTGAATCTAAGTTGGTGCGTATGGTTGGTGTAGTTATATCCAATTCTAAGTGCCAAATCAGAATACAATCAAATCTATCTAACTCCTTAAAAACATTGAATGGGCTGAAACAAGGAGATGCCTTAGCATGTCTGTTGTTCAACATAGCTCTAGAAAAGGTCATCAGGGATTCAGGAATTCAAACTAGCGGACACATATTTCACAAGGAGGTACAGCTTCTGGCCTATGCCGATGACATTGATGTCATAAGTAGGTCTGAGTCTGGCTTAAAGGAAGCCTTTCAGGAACTGGAGTTGTCCGCTAAGGCTATGGGCTTGGTTATAAACCAAAGCAAAACCAAATATATAGTTGTAGGTGCCAACACTCGTACCCTGTCCCTGCGCATTAATGATTATGAATTTGAAAAGGTTCAGGGTTTTCCATATCTCGGGTCATATGTGGACTCTGGAAATGACTCCTCTAGACATTGAAAAACGGATATTATCTGCTAATAGGTGTTACTACGGACTGGTGAAACATTTTAAGTCAAAATTAATAAGTAAAGATACAAAAGCCATCCTATACAAGACCTTGATCAGACCAGTCCTGATGTATGGCTCGGAACGCTGGGTGCTAAAAAAACTAGATGAGCAGAAACTATCCGTGTTTGAGAGGAGGGTACTGAGGAGAATCTATGGCCCTGTTAGAGAAAATGACATTTGGAGGCGACTGCATAATCGAGAGTTGTACGAAAGGTTTAAAGATCTTCCGATCGTGCAACTCATACAAATTAACAGATTGCGTTGGGCTGGTCATGTGCAGAGAATGGCGGAGGATAGAATCCCAAAAAGAGTTATGAATTATTTCCCGATGGGAAGGAGAAGGAAATGAAGACCGCGTACAAGATGGCTGGACCAGGTTGGTAAGGAGGCAGTGAGGATGGGTGCAGCAAACTGGTGGACATTGGCCGGGAGTAGAGACCAGTGGGGAAGATTTCTTTTGGAGGCCAGGGCCCAGACTGGGCTGTAGCGCCGAGGATGTATGTATGTATGATTTATGTAAAACTCTATGTGGGGAGGGAGTCACGTTAGGAGGTCACAAATAATTTATAATATAAACTCGTTACTTTATTAATTTAACAAAATTATTTTATCTCGACACTACTTGGCAATTTTAGGTCACTTTCACAAAGTCTGTAAGCTTTGTTTAAGAAAAAAAAACTTTACATATTCTTATCAGTTATGTATATTTGTGAAAATCATTAGACATAGGCCTAAAGGTATCTATGGAAACATACATAAACTTAACAGATATGAGTAAATTACGCTATTTGTCATTTGTAGTTAGGTATTTAGGTTACAAAATTAACTCAAAAATGTAGTGTTTATAGTATCTGCTTTACAATATTGCTATTCCCAAACAAAATAGTAGAGAAATCAGGGTTATGTGATTTTTCAGAGATAATTCAACAATTATCTAATACTGAAATTTACTTAATAATAAATTATTTCGTTCTGCAGCTCAGCGAATTTACTAGTTTTAATTATTGTTCCTTTGACATTATTTTGTACTTTAATATTTATAACTTCTGATGACGACCGCACATTTTTGGACCGAAACGTCAAGAAAAAAAATGGAAAAATGTCAGAAGGAGGTTTTACCAAATAACTGGCATGATGACTGTTAAAAGAAAGACGTAGAAATATATATATATTGTGACATAGCGAGGCGAAGATCTGCTCTCGGCGCCAGCCGAGACGTGACACGAGAAGGCGAGGCGACCCAATCAAGGATCGGCAGCAGCTTGATTGGCCTCAACGTGACCATCTAACGTGCTCGAGGCGAGCCAACCAGGGACCAGCGGCACTCTGATAGGTTCGTGGCATACGACCTGTCAGGGCATAAAAACAGCGCCGCTAAAAATTTTTGGCGCACTCCATTGGACGTCGTCAAGCCAGCTGGAAGAAAAGGAAGAAGGAAGAATGGAGAACGCAGGAGAAGCAGTGATGGACATCGACTGGGACAGCAGCGGGCTCTACATACCGCTGCCGATAGAAGAGAACCGCAGCACGCCCGGAACAGCGGACGCAGCCGCCGAACATCACAGCGCGGCTCGGGCAGCGTACGCAAATCATTTAGCGTACCCGACAAACGGTCCTTTTAAGGGCCTAAAAAACTATAGTGTGTACGATTGGCGCCATTTGTCCTGTGACAAGTGGCGCCCAACGTGGGGCGACGATCATCTTGCGGATGCAGGATCCAGCCACGCCAGAGAACTACCAGCCGGCACACAAAACAACATGGCGCCCAACAGCTACACCCAGCGGGACACCGGGTTCGAAATAGAGCAAGGCTTTGCGCAATTCGCCGCAGCTCTGAGGTGCACGTTGCCACCGGTGATCACCGCTACATACCATGGCCTCAAGTACGAGGATCCAGAACGATATCTTCAACAGCTAGAGCGACAGCTGCGGGACTACAGAGTCCCACCTGAACAGTGGGCAGATTACGCAGTGCGGCAGCTCCGAGGAGAAGCTGCCACGTGGGCAGAGAGATACACGGGACTGCAGATAAATTGGCCCGAGTTCTGCGACCGCTTCCGGCATCACTTCTGCGGGATGCAACGAGACGCAGAGCTGCTGGCCGAGCTGTACGGACAAACGCAGCGGCAGGAATCGGCGGAAATCTTCATCCTGAGAAAAATCAAGCTGTTTCGCCGTCTGTACCCCGGAGGTGACGAGAGGACGAGCATAGCCATGCTTACACAACAGCTGCAGCCACGCCTTCGACCTGCGCTGAGGTTCCCGCCGCCTATGACTTTAGAGGAACTTTTACAACGGGCAATGAGCATCGAGGCGGACTTGGATCAAGATAGTCGTGCGCGAGGTCGGGATGACTCTGCTGAAAACTCCCTGGATCGAGTAGGGGGGTCGAAGCAGTGTCGATCGGCCTCAAGCACGAAAGAGGAACAAAGATTGAACAGCCTAACGCCCAAGTGCCGCTACTGCCCGGGAAGACACTTCCATCGGGACTGCCCTGTGAAGAACCGGCAGGGAAACGACCAAGCGCCCCGGTAAATAGCCCACCGGGGCGCGTGAACCAACTAGGTGCGGACATACCGCGCATTCCAATAGAGATCGCCGGCCGAAAACTGACCGCAGCCTTGGACTCCGCCGCAAACTACGACTTCGTACGAGCCGGTCTGCTGCCCGGAGGAAGGAAGACGGAGCCCCGAGTTGTCCAGCTAGCGCTACACGGTCAGCAATGTCACTCAACGGCCACCGTCGTCGCAGACATTATAATTGGAAGTCTCGCGACCACCACCAGTCTGCTAGAAGTGCCCGGACTGCAAGAAGAAGTTTTATTGGGCCACCACTGGCTCACGGCCAACCAAGCAGTTGTGGACTACCGACGGGGCTGCCTTCACATTGGCAGCGAGAACCGACAGACGGTCTTCTGGAATGACCGCGCGGAGCCCGAGGAAGAGGACATTGACGAAGCTAGCCTTCAAACGTCAGCAGGTGGCCAACACCATAAACGGCTTCTGGAAATGTTACACCGTCATCGCAGTTTGTTCTCCCGTGGCCCGCTCCGCACTACATCTGCGGCCAAGCACGAGATCCGGCTGATAGAAGGTAGCCAGCCATTCCGGCTCCCAATGTACCGGTACTCCGACGAGAAGAAACGCACCATCCGGGAACAGGTAGAAGAGATGCTGAGGCAGCGTATCATTGAACCGGCCACCTCGCCATACAGCTCTCCGGTGGTGATTGTGAAAAAAAAGGACAGCACACCCCGGTTCTGCGTAGACTTCCGGAGGCTGAACGATCAGACCGAGGATGTGGACTCACCACTGCCGCTGATATACGAAACAATCAAGGACCTCAGCGGGGCCCAAGTCTTCTCGACCCTAGATCTCAAGAGCGGCTACTGGCAAATCCCGCTGGAGGAAGAAGCAAAGAAGTACACAGCATTCTCGGTGCCCGACGGAGGTCGCTACCAGTTCCGGGTGATGTGCTTTGGGCTGAAGAACGCGCCCAGCACCTTCCAACGGCTGATGCAGGATGTTCTCACGGGACTATTACGGGAGTGCTGCCTCGTCTATCTGGACGACATCATTGTCTACTCCCCCGACTGGGAAACGCACCTGCGACACCTGGATCAAGTCTTGGAAAGGCTGCAGATGCACCAGCTGACCTGCTCGCTCAACAAGTGTCACTTCGGCCGGGAAGAAGTCGCCTTTCTGGGCCACGAGATTACTCCGGACGGCAACCTCCCGCAGCAGCAACATCTCAGAGCGATTGAAGACCAGCCGGCCCCCAGCAACAAGAAAGAGCTGCAACGCTTCCTGGGAACCTGCAACTGGCTGCGAGAGTACATCCCCTGCTTCGCCATGATTTCGGAACCGTTAACGGACCTGCTGCGGACAAGAAAGTGGCATTGGGACGACACAACTCAGCGAGCCTTCGAAGAGGTTAAGGCCGCTTTCCGGCAGCCGTTAAAACTCTCACGACCGGATCGAGACTTGCCGATGTTTCTGCAGACCGACGCCAGCCAAAAGGGACTTGGAGCGGTGCTTTATCAATGCACCGAAGCCGGAGAGAGGCGTATCATCTCGTACGCCAGTGCCAAGCTCCACGAGGCGGAGAAGAACTACCACTCCAACGAACTGGAGTGTTTGGCAGTCGTCTGGGCCATCAAGAAATACCGGCCATACTTGGAGGATCGACATTTCACCCTAAGGACCGACAACAAGGCGCTAACTTGGCTGAAGCAGGCGACGGGGCAGAAGACGAAGTACGCTCGCTGGGCTCTACTGATACAGAGCTTCAAATTCACCGTCGTCCACTGCCCGGGCAAGGAGAACGAGTTGCCGGACTTCCTCTCGAGGGAACCTGGGCTTGAAGATACTGCCGGCGTCCAAGAAGAACCACGGATGCAGCCTGAAGAGAGGCCACTTCGCAGTGTTGCGGCAGCTGCACCCCGACTACAAGAAATCACAGCTGTCGGCATCCATCAGGCAGTGCAGGAGGCGCAAGAAGGCGACCAGGAGTGCCAAGCGTGGAGAAACGACCCTGCGGCGGCTACAGCGAGAGGATACCGGGTGGACAACGGCCTGGTTTGGAAGGACAGACGCAACCAGGAACCAGGATTGTACGTGCCGCCGAGTGTCCGCATGGAGGTCATCAGGCACTTCCACGACTTCCCTGAAGCCGGTCATCCGGGGGCCGAAGAAACGTTTCGGGCCATCGGCAAGGACTTCGTCTGGACCGGCCTAACCATTGATGTCCGCAGATACGTCCGGAGTTGCAGAATATGCGCCCTACACAAGCGCGGCGCAAATCCCGAACAGGACCAACAGCGACCTCACCGACCCAGGAGATGTTGGAATACTGTCGCCCTGGACGTCATGGGACCATATCCGCTGACTCGAGCTGGCAACCGGTACATCGTAGTGGTCACGGATATGATGTCGAGATGGGTGGAAGCAAAGGCCGTGCGCAAGGCGGACGCCGACACCATTATCCGCTACCTGGAGGAAGAAGTGTTCCCTCGTTGGGGATACCCAGAGGCGTTGCTCACCGACAACGGAAAGCCGCTCACGGGCCACAAGTGGAAGCAGATGTGCGACAAGCTGCACATACGACCGTGGACTACAGCCAACTACCATCCCAGGGCGAACCCGACCGAGCGGCGCAACGGCGAGATCAAGAAGGCGCTGCGCATCCAGCTCCATGACTGCAAGGACCATGGCGACTGGGACAAGCGTTTGCCGACAATTCTGTTCTCGCTGCGGAATCGTGCAAACGCCGCCACTGGAGTGACACCGAGCGAGCTTCTGCTGGGCAGAGACCTACGCCGACCCGGCGACTGGAGTCGGCCACACGCAGAACAGGACGTCCGGCCAATTGAGGAACGAGAAGAGGCGGCCAGGTCACACCAGACGCAGTATCAGCGGCGGCGGTATCCGGAACGGAGGACACAGGACCCTACACTGGCCGTAGGGCAGCTGGTGTACGTCAAGAGCCACGCCGGACCAGCCAAAGGACGGAGGTACCCTGGATGGGAGCCAGCCTGGGAAGGTCCCTTTAGCGTTGCCGCAACCCTCGGCGGGCAGATTTACACGGTGGAGAAGGACGGACGTCCATACAAGGTTCACCGCCAACGGCTCAAACCCGCCGGAGAAGAACAATGGGCTGGCCACCGGAGAGCATTCAAGACCCGGGGGAGTTGTGACATAGCGAGGCGAAGATCTGCTCTCGGCGCCAGCCGAGACGTGACACGAGAAGGCGAGGCGACCCAATCAAGGATCGGCAGCAGCTTGATTGGCCTCAACGTGACCATCTAACGTGCTCGAGGCGAGCCAACCAGGGACCAGCGGCACTCTGATAGGTTCGTGGCATACGACCTGTCAGGGCATAAAAACAGCGCCGCTAAAAATTTTTGGCGCACTCCATTGGACGTCGTCAAGCCAGCTGGAAGAAAAGGAAGAAGGAAGAATGGAGAACGCAGGAGAAGCAGTGATGGACATCGACTGGGACAGCAGCGGGCTCTACATACCGCTGCCGATAGAAGAGAACCGCAGCACGCCCGGAACAGCGGACGCAGCCGCCGAACATCACAGCGCGGCTCGGGCAGCGTACGCAAATCATTTAGCGTACCCGACAAACGGTCCTTTTAAGGGCCTAAAAAACTATAGTGTGTACGATTGGCGCCATTTGTCCTGTGACAATATATATATATATATATATATATATATATATATAGACGTATATATGTAAGTATTTAGTTATACTCGTATAACAAACACATTATGTAAAAACGCTAATGCGTTTCAAATAACTAAACAATAACGTGAACAGTTATTATTTAATAATCACTTGTAACCGGCATCAACTGTCACTTATAATTGCGGCCCGACATAAACCATTACCGCCGCGCCGTTCTCCTGGTGTGTAGTCCAATCATGAGTCCAATGCAATCAGTCAGCTGTTTCTTCACAGTCAGCTGGTTTTACAAACAGCTTGTTTTACTGTCGTGACTATCCCACGAGATTTGTACAATTTAATGAAACAACTTTGTTGCAGTGATGCTGTTAAACAAAACAAAAGAAAACTGTGAGAACATTAGTTTGATAACCGTTACATACAATACGCGATCTAATGATGTTTAGATAACGTGAGATCGGGCCCGAGTACTGTAGTAAGCCGCGGCACCGAGACCCAATTGTGCGGCTGAAATCACGTAAACGGTATATCACGATTTATAATGGAAGTATACATACTCAGTCGCATTAAGAATGCCAGACGAACTCTGTGTAATTTGAGTAACGTTTGAACATTCAGTTGACACAAAATCGAAAACGTTTAACTCCAGCAATCTTAAATCTGTACTTTAAAATGCATAACAGCACAGGTTTAGTTTTCCTGACTAAACCTCAAGCTACGAACTTCAAGAATTTCTGGTCTCAAACCGAAGAAAAAGTTCATAGAGCCTGGGTCTAAATAATAAACCAAGTTTTACAGCGTAATCAAAACACACACACACACACACACACACACACACACACACACACACACACATGTTCACGTATAATTCCAGGGGACCATAACTCGCTTGACAAAAATGATACCTTCTAGTAACGAAATGTTTCATAAGGTTCACTCAGTAACTAGATATAATACTGAGACATTCTTGACTACATTACGACAAATTTATTATCAAAATATATTGTGGTTATCAGGATCTGTAAGCGGGCGGTGAAAAAATGTTTACATACATGCAATAAATGTTAATATTGTTACGAGAAGCCCAGAACAACCCAGAACATTCTCCGCTCTTCCCCCCGCCAACTGTGGCAGGTGTGCCTAGTCAAGGCCGCGTTCAAGTTTCTTCTAGACTCGTCAAGAGGCCACTTGAGATACGCATTAGCGTTAGCATTAAGTGGCGTGCAAATTAAGGATGGAACGTTAATTCTAGAACTCTGCGCGACCTTAAAAGCAGAGCGTCTGGCGTTGTCAAGGCAGTTACCTGAGCGATTTTTGTTAGCGCGGATCGAGTGTTTGTCAAAGTGAAGAACTATTGTGTTAATACTGTGTGGGGCTCTATTAATTGACATTGTTATTGCGTGTGGACAAATCTAACTGGAATTATTGTACGAGTTGATTACCAACTGTTTAATTGTGATAATTAAAGCTGGTGATTAGTGACTTAATTGGTGTCTTGTATTTAGCTTTCCACTATACCATACAACGATCAGTAGACCGTCGTAACAATATTGTTACGACGGTCTACTCGATCGTCGTAGGTACAGTGGAAACAAAATAATTACAAGACACCAATCAAGTCACTAATCACACCTTTAATTGTTATAGTAAAACAGTTCGTAATTAACAACACAGTGTCTACAAATCAAATGAAAATTGTTCATACGCAATAAAATGTCCACTAATATTAAACTCAACTGTATTACAATTATACCGTCCGAATATAAAACGCAACACTTCACTAATAACTACTTAAACGTACACCGTAATAACTCGAACCGCTCTGTAAATATATCGCACTAATACTCCCGAACCGCACAGTCAAAAATCTCGCATTGAACTGAAAACTAAGGCCGCGACGCGATGTATTTATAGTTACGCTCACACACCAGAAGCTTCCAAACTGCGTCTTATCTCTCGCGAACTACGTAAATTGCTACGGCCTTGACACAGTCCGAGCGCCCGAGCGGAGCCTGGCACAGTCGAGAAAATTCTCGCAAAATGCGTCTAGTAGCACGTACACCACACGCTTACATCGAGATCTTTCTGGCGCATTCGATAAACGCGTAGATTGTTCTGTGCTGTCGTAGCACTGCCCCCTCCTTAAGCCTGTTCGTCCCGAACTGGCAAAGCGTCTCTAAATTTGTATTTAGCCAGGCGATCTAGGTGGACGACCTTGAACTTTCGCTGTCCTTCCTGTTGAATCCGATAAACAACATCGTTAATCCTTTTTTTTACAGTGTAGGGTCCTTCCCAGTTAGACTGAAGCTTAGGTGAGCGACCACGACGGCGCTTTGGATTGAACAACCAGACTTGATCTCCTTCTTGGAAACCCACACTATTGCTGCGAATGTCATACCGAGTTTTCATTTTATCACTGGCAATCTTGAGCCGTCCTCTTACCAAGCGATTCATTTCTCGCAGTTGGTTTTCTAATTGCGAGGAATAGTTCTTTGGCTCTTGGGACTGAGTCTCAGGTGATCCAAACATCAAGTCCCCAGGAAGACGAATCTCCCGCCCAAACACCAATTTTGCTGGAGTCATGCCGGTTGTGTCATGTACTGATGATCTATACGCTATAAGGAATAGTGGTATACGTTGGTCCCAGTCTGTTTGGTTCTCGTCAACAACTTTCGAAAGATGCTGCTCAAGTGTCCTGTTGAATCTCTCAACCATCCCGTCCGACTGAGGATGCAGAGGCGTTGTCCTGGTCTTTCGAATTCCGAGTAGACGGCATAATTCTTTAAACACTCCTGATTCGAAATTTCTCCCTTGATCCGTATGGATTTCCATAGGGGCTCCATAACGGCAACAGAAGTTGTGAACTAACTGCTTTGCCACAGTGGTAACCTCCTGATTTGGAATTGCCTAGGCTTCCACCCACTTCGTAAAGTAGTCACCTACAACCATGATGTACCGGTTTCCATCGTCAGTAACTGGGAATGGTCCAGCAATGTCTATGGCAATTCTCTCGAAAGGTTGTCCAACGTTATACTGTCTCATTTTTCCCCTGCTTCTGGTTTGTGGGCCCTTGCTTGCAGCACATATTTCACACGTCCGAACCCATTCCTCTACGTCGTGGCGAAGATGAAGCCAATAGAATCGCTTCCGTATTTTGTCAAGGGTTTTGTTAACGCCAAGATGGCCTCCAGATGTTCCATCATGCATCTCCTTCAAAACAGACTGCACTTTACTTCGGGGAACTATCAACTGCATGACCACGTCTCGTCCATCTGCACTTTCCCAAGCCTTTTTCAGCAATCCGTTTTCTAAGGTGAGAGATTCCCATTGTGCCCAGTAGCCCTTCAGCACTTCGGAACCATGGCAGATATCTTGCCAATCCGGGCGGCGACCTTCCTCTTTTGCTGTCAAGATCGGTCCAATGTCTTCACCAGTCATCTGTTCTTGTCGACAGTCTTGTGTTGTCCAGCCATCAGCCAGGAAATCTACAGTGATGGCTTGAACATGTTCGCTTGAGTTTTGTTCTTCCTTTCTGTGGCAATGTCGGCAGTCTTCCGGGCATGGTCTTCGTGATAAGCCATCTGCATTACCGTGCAGGCGCCCCCGCCGATGTTGTACCTTGAAGTTGTACTCTTACAGACGTTCGAGCCACCTTGCCAACTGTCCTTCCGGATTTTTAAATCTCAAGAGCCATGCAAGTGCAGCATGGTCGGTACGTAGTGAAAACTCTCTCCCATAGAGGTATTTATGGAAGTGCTCCAAAGCTCTGACAATTGCCAACAACTCTCTTCTTGTAACACAATAATTTCTCTCTGGTTTAGAAAGCGTCTTGCTGTAATACGCTATTACTCGTTCTTCACCGTTCTGCACTTGAGACAAAACTGCTCCTAGACCAGTATTGCTTGCGTCTGTGTCTACGATGTACTTCCCTTCGGAAGCTGGAAAAGCGAGAATTGGCTGCGAACATAACGCAATCTTCAACGTTCTAAATGCTTGTTCACACTCTCTCGACCATTGGAAGTTTCGTTTATTTTCCGTTAACTCATGTAGTGGTTCAGCAATAGTAGCGAAGCCTTTCACAAAACGTCGGTAATATGAGCATAACCCCAGGAAACTCCGAACTTCGTGTTTATTCTTCGGAACTGGCCAGTCTCTTACGGTGTCTACTTTATTAGGATCCATGCTAACGCCCGCTGCCGAAACCAGATGGCCCAAATACTGTACTTCCTTCTGGAATAGAGAACACTTCTTCGGGCTCAGCTTCAGTTGTGCACCGTGAATTCTAGCTAGAACTTCCTTAAGGTTTTCCAAATGATCTTCGAAAGTCTTCCCGATCACTATGACATCGTCTAAGTAAACAAGGCAAGTTTTCCACGTCAGGCCTCGGAGTATCAGGTCCATCAATCTCTCAAATGTTGCCGGTGCATTACAGAGTCCAAATGGCATGACGTTAAATTGGAATAAGCCACTTGGGGTCGAGAAAGCGGTCTTTTCCTTGTCTTCTTGATGAAGACCCACTTGCCAATATCCACTCTTCAGGTCCAATGTGGAAAACCACTGTGCTCCGGACAACGTGTCGAGTGTATCGTCAACGCGAGGTAATGGATAGCAGTCTTTCTTTGTAACGTCATTTAACCTCCGGTAGTCTACGCAGAAACGCAATCCACCATCCTTCTTCGCTACCAGCACTACAGGGGAAGACCAAGCACTTGACGAAGGTTCAATTACTCCCTCTGTCAACATGTCCTGTACTAACCGAGACATCTCCTCTTGTTTAGATAATGTAGGCCTTCGAGGAGGTTGGCGTATCGGTGTTGTGTCCCCGGTATTGATGCGATGTTGCACAAGAGAGGTTCTTACCAGTGACTGTCCCCGAACTGCAAAACAATCTTTGAATTCGTGTAAAAACTGTCCGAGTTCTTTTACCTCACCACTTGAGAGGTCGTTAGAAGATCTGTTCAATAATTCTAGCAGTTCCTCTGGTAATTTAGAAGTATCCGAAGAACTGGGTCTTCGTTGCGTTATTCCGGCTACCCAGGCCACAGGAGCCAATTTGCCTAGGAGCGTATTGCTTTGTAAAGTGATAGCTTGATCCAAAATATTCGCCACTCTAATAGGTACATTTCCGGTTTCGTCAGGTTTTACTAAACTTCTGGCAATTAGTATGCCCGGTGTGCTGACTACCTGGGGTTCGAATATAGAGCACTGATTGCCCCTAGTATCTACCGCAGTTCTAACCATGATGATGTTTTCAGAGTTTGGCGGAACAGTTACGGCCACTTGGTTTATGACGTCCATCGATTTTTCTGCTGTCGTCATTGTTGATAGCATTACCTCTTCGCCTCCGATTCTCAAGACATTGTTTTTGAAGTCGACTATAAATCCGTATGCGTTCATAACGTCCACACCAAGAATTGCTTCATCCACAATGTCTGCAACAAGTACTTGATGATTAAACTCAAGTCTACCGAGGCGTAGGTGTATCTCCACTTTTCCATACACTTTTACAGGCCGTCCAGTAGCTGTTCGCAAGCTGCAAGAGCACCAGATTGGCTTGAGATCTTTTACCACGTCGGGGCGCACAATAGAAACTGTTGCGCCTGTGTCAACTGTAATCGAGGTTGGCCTTTCTTGAACAAATCCGGTAACTACCAAGCTCCCGGTGTTTTTCTGAAGCGTAGAAATTGCGTATTCTCTAGGGGCTTCGTTCCTCCAGTTAGTCAGCACACGCCCCGTTGCACCGACTATTGCTCGTTTCCCTGCTGCTGAATTCTAACCCGACAATCTCGTTGTAGATGTCCAGGTTTCCCACATCGATAACACTTCGGTCTTCCATCATTTCTTATTTTATTCTGTGGCGCCGACCGTCGAGTCTCTGTTCCTTGTTCTTCTTCCTCATCGTCTGTGCCGTCGCGATCTTTTAGCTCGCGCACTTTATGACTTGTCCAACCAGACGCTGATTTGGCGGCCTCAAATTGCAAAGCATGTACCAGGGCGTCCGCACTGTTCTGGTGTCTTGCCATTCGTAACACTTGCTGTAGTTCGTTATCTCGGACACCGGCAGTAAATGTCTGCATCGCAAAACGCGTTCGAAAATCTTCTGGCGCTTCAGGATAGGCCAGTCTAATTAGTCTGTCGATACTTGCTTCAAACTCTTGAAGACTTTCCCCGGAATGCTGTCGCCTTGCTCTCAACTGGGTGCAGTACACGTCTCGCAAATGTTTATCACCATACCGTAATTCCAGAGCTTTTATCAATTCGGCATAGGTGTTCTGGCTGTCAGGTGGCACTTTCTGTAGTAGTTCTGCCGCGGGTCCTTTTAATGCAAGAACAAGTGAAACAGCCTTGTCTTTTTCTGTCCAATTATTTGCGCATGCAGCAGCTTCAAATTGGCGGAGGTACGTTGCCCAGTGAGTGCTTCCGTCAAAGGTTGGAGCTTTGACATGAACTGTCCCTACTGCAGGCAAAGTGACTTTCTCTGTTAACTTATTTTCTGTGTATTTTTCTGTCTTGATCACTGGTACAGTCTGTTCAGAAATTTGTTTTGGTTGAATCTTCATGCACTGTTCAACTTCAATTTTAATTTGTTCTCTTATGTTTGCCATTGAGTTTTCTACTGCAGATATTTTATTTGAAACAGATTCTTCTATAACAGATATTTTTGTAGACATCGATTCTTCAACAGTCAAGACAGATTTTTCTACTTCAGCTATTTTATTTGACATGGATTCTTCTACGTCAGATATTCTGGTAATCTGATTGTTGAGCTCACCTCGTAATTCACCTACGTCACCACGTAGGAGACCCAATTCTGCGGTAGTGTGTTCTTGCAACTGTTTCTGCATAACTTCAAAGAGAGCTTCCGTTTTATCTGCTTCTTGCTTACGTTTTTCATCCTGTCTTTCTTCTGTTTCTAGCATTAGTGCTTTCTGACGTTCCTCAGCTTCTTCTCTTTCTTGTCTTCGTTCTTCTTTTTGTCGTCTTTCTGCTTCTTCCGCCTCGTGTCGTCGTCGTTCTTCTGTCTGCAACAACAGCGCCTGGAAATTTTCCATCATCTGACTGGCATCCATTGTTTTTCGATTAATTACGAATTACACTCGTCTTGTACAAAGTATCCACTGTTTCCACTGTTAACCGTTCTATCCCAGTTCTGACACCACTGTTACGACGGTCTACTCGATCGTCGTAGGTACAGTGGAAACAAAATAATTACAAGACACCAATCAAGTCACTAATCACACCTTTAATTGTTATAGTAAAACAGTTCGTAATTAACAACACAGTGTCTACAAATCAAATGAAAATTGTTCATACGCAATAAAATGTCCACTAATATTAAACTCAACTGTATTACAATTATACCGTCCGAATATAAAACGCAACACTTCACTAATAACTACTTGAACGTACACCGTAATAACTCGAACCGCTCTGTAAATATATCGCACTAATACTCCCGAACCGCACAGTCAAAAATCTCGCATTGAACTGAAAACTAAGGCCGCGACGCGATGTATTTATAGTTACGCTCACACACCAGAAGCTTCCAAACTGCGTCTTATCTCTCGCGAACTACGTAAATTGCTACGGCCTTGACACAGTCCGAGCGCCCGAGCGGAGCCTGGCACAGTCGAGAAAATTCTCGCAAAAAGCGTCCAGTAGCACGTACACCACAGGCTTACATCGAGATCTTTCTGGCGCATTCGATAAACGCGTAGATTGTTCTGTGCTGTCGTAGCAATATTATAACTGTTCTTATTAATGTAAGAATAGTTATACACGTGTAATAGTTACCATTAGTCTTTATGGCGACCTTATACATATTAATTCTGTGTTGCCCAATACAGATCTTGACTATGTCAATAAATTTACATTAACGTTTTACAATTGTGTCTAATTAATGTAACAGAGCCTAACTTCACAGAACCTTTCATTATTTAATCATTCACCATTATCACTAATTTAGATAACTTTGGTATACCAACTGAAAGTACCATTTGTTATAATATTATATATATATATGTATATATTATACATATATGTTATATGTATATTATAATATAACGAATAATTCGATTATTTGTTAACTCATTTCCAAATTTCTGAAGATACTGATACATTCAGTGAAACGTACGATAGATCAATTGAAACGATATAACAATACAATACAACTACTGTATATGCAGAAGTAATTATAATTTTATAATTATACAATAATACTGCAAGAAACTCATCAGTTACTTATGTAGAAATTATGTTTCTTATAAATACAAACCAAACTGAACTGTTACATTAAAATTTTTCAAAATGGCGGCTGATCAAAGTTTTTAATTCAAAATTACACAAAGATAAGTACTTAAAGTAACGGAAATCTTACATTTTTTAATAACAAAACGCGCCAAACAACAACAATAAGAGAAATAGCAGACATTTTCTTATAAAAGAATGTAATATCTCCGTTATTTTTTATGCGAATTCAATAAACAGTGTAGCGTGACAGATGTATGCATAATATTGAATGGCAATTGATCATTAGAATAATGAAGTTATAATATTTAAATTTGGAAGAAAGCATTAAGTTTAATATAAATAGATTAATTCATAGCAACTGTGGAAAGAAATCATCATTAGAAAGAAAATACAAGTTCAAGTAAAAGGAGTTACTAGTGATGAGTCATCCAAGACCAGTATCATAACCAAAGGTTTTCAAGGTATAACCCAGGAAGGTAAAAAAGTAAATAACCAAGCAGTACAGAATATGACCAAACCCACAACGAGGGAGAATAAATAGAATAGAAACCCTAAAATAAGCCAAGATCAACCAATACAGGTGGTGTATTTCTGAAATCAAGAAGAAGATGGAGAAGATCCCAAGAAACCTGATGGCATCAAGAAGAAGATGGAGAAGATACCAGTCCCAGAAGGCAGGAGAAAAGAAGACTGATGAAAGAAGAAGAAGGCAGCATCCTGAAGAAGATGTCATGCTCTTATAAAAGACACCCAAATCCCTATATCCCCAAAATAAATATCTAAAAACAAAAGTATAACGAAATAAAAACCACATGTATATAAATTTAAGAGAGAGAAGTGTATAAAGTAAAAGTTGCCTGTGAACTAAGATGAAACAATAATATAGTACCCATGGAACAAATCTCCATTGAAAAAACGCTAACCAATTTATTATGTTAATAAGACTATACGACCATTTAGCATTAACATAATATATAAGTGCAAAGTGAACCAGTGATAGTTTTGGGTATTATAAAAAATGAACCTTGTGTTTCATTCTTGGCAATCACAAACATTGAATGCAATGAAATATGCATTTTTCAATGACTTAAAATGTGTACTGTGACAATATGTTGTTCATAAGACATGAATCTGTTTAAAATAACATTTTGTTTTACATGAAAAAAAGAAAAACAGATTTCATAGTGCTTTTTGAACGGTTCATACTATTTATTTGTTAATGACAGGGTACAATTCCCCAAAGACAATGTATAAAAAACGGTATAAAAACTGTAGAATCCTACTTATAATAATAGTTAGAAATAAGAATATAAATATAAGGTTTTAATGTATATAGTATAAGAATGTTTAAAAATGTTTTAGATATAAGGCCATTTGTTTGGGTCTGATACAATTAACATCAGAACTATAAAAATAGTTACTACCTGTAAATAGTAGAGAGTAATTAAGATGTTAGTTAGTAAAAAACCTTTTTTGTAAACCATATTTCCATGTTGGAAATGGGGATTTTGTTGCAAAATGTCTGACTTGAAGACAACCATTTATTTAAAAAAAATATTCTTTATTTGTTTTAACTATTATTTGTATTGTAACCAATACTAATTGTTTTTGTGTAATTTGAAAACATGTTTAATTTATAATACTATATGTAAAAGTCAGAGAGGGTATCACACATCATATATTGTTTGTAAAATATTTTGTAAGAAAAATTGTTAAAAAATCATAGGCCAAAAGAATGGAAACCAAACTTCATCAAAACAGAGAAATTAATCATTTAAATGCGAATAAACAAAAGGGGTTTAGACAAAATAAACTTGAGATCATGCCATATAATTGCACATACCATTTAGAGAGATTTTAATAAATATATTCAGAATTATAAATAAAAATGAAAATGACTAAACTCAGAAATTTGGACATGGGAGTCATATATTCCAGAATAATGTTTCAGAATACAACTAATTCAATTAATTACCAGAAAATAAGGGAATAGGAACCTTTTAATACAATATAGGATTATTAATATTAAATATAACTGATAAAATGGCTGAATTTATATAATGACAGGAAGTAAATTTTGATGTTTTGACTTTTCAGAGTATACCAAACTGAAAGTGAAATTACTATTTTTTGGACAGAAAACACTATAAAATGGCATTATTTAATCTGAAAATAACCAGAATGAACTGAAAGATTAATTTAAATCACATCTAGTGAATAAAATTGACAAATAACCAAAGTTTAGGCATTCATATAGTGAAATAGTAAAGTGTACACAGGATGTGAAAAAATATTTGAACAATGTTAAGAATAATATTATATGGGCTAAGAGTTTAATTGAAACTGAAGGAAACAGTTAGTTAATTATTGGTATTTGAATGGTTAACATAAACGAGAGTTTTGTGACGATCTAACCTATTTTACAACGTTAAAGATAAGTGGCGAACAGTACGTTACGGTAAAGTCGAGAGTGAATTATAAAATCTTTCCAGAACATATACATTGTGACAAAAACAATCAAGAAACACTAATTAACACTAAACAATACATTTCTACTCTGAAAAACACCACAAAACACCAGAAAACTGTATAACACATTAACCAAATTAGTGTCGGAATTGGGAAAAGTGTTTTGACTTATAATTACACAGACATACTAAATACAACCCAGAATCACTACACCAGTCACTACACAACATTTAACAAGAGATTTGCAGACACAAGAACAGGAATATTGCCAGAAAATACATTATTTGGAATGCAGCAGGAACGAGCGACATTTTGATCAACTTGACGGCAGCCATCTTTCTTTTGACGATCCGAGTGCCTTCTTTTTGTTCAGCACAGCTGTTTGGTGAAATCAATTATTTTAATTTTTCAAATTATTATTCAATGTTTGTGTTTAGTAATAATTATTCATTTGATGTAACGTTATACTTTTAAATATTAGCCCGATTTCTCTGACTTTGATAATAACTGGCTGTTTAAAGAACCCTGTACGATTTTTATATAATACTTTGTAATTTTTTTCGATATCCTGAGAATCGATATTAATCGATAAGAGTCAATATTGCTATTAATTAATAAAACATTAATACTTTTCAATACTTAATAGTTCTTTATTTCTTCAATAATACTAATTACCAATAATATAATTCTAATTGATAATCTACAAGGAATTTACCACCTATAAGTGAAGATAACCTAAAAAATAAAAAGATAAACAAGTATCGATTGGTTTGAAGACAATCTTATGAGTGGTGATAGTTTATTTAAAATATACCAAAACTTTAATAAAAATTTTCAGAAGAGCATTACACTTTTTTAAACTTCACAGCCCTATATTAATTAATTGATCATAATTAATTAATTAATAAAATTAAAAATTTTTTTAATTTTTTTTTTTTTATAAACATAATTTTTTTTAAATTTCCTTCAAAACAATAATTCTTGTTTTGAAACTTTCTGTGAAGCTGAACATATATATATTTCTTCATCAACTTTACTCTACTCGACCGGTCTTGCTACCATTGGGACTCGACCAGCTGGGAAACTTAAGGAAGTGTTTCAGGCCAGTAAGACGTCGAGAGCCACACCAATTTAAAGAACACACCAATTAAACATATTACATTACAATTTACTTATATTATTACAAATTGGCTAGCCCAAAGAGTGGGGCTTGATTACATCGGAGTCTCACACTCTTCACAGTCTCTTCTTATATCATCAAACAACATTCAATTATTATATTTTATTACAAATTGGCGCACAACTTTAGGGGCTTTAATTAGCGATTGGAAGGCCAATACATTCTGCCCAATCACTAGTTGGAGCTAGGCAACAGCTACAAAGTCAGAGAAAGACAATAAAAAGGGAACAACAACAAGCAAAATGGAAGAACCTACACCAGAAGAAATGGTTGAGATAAGGAAAATGGTCCAACAAATAATGGAGAAACTGGGTGAGATGAACAAGAAACTAGATGACGAGAATAAGGAAATGAGAGAGGACAGATTAAAAAGGGAAGAATTAAGAAAGGAGAAGACCGAAGAAATAAAAAATGATAGCCAACCAGAAACAGAAGATGTACCAAAGGATAAAATGCAGGAACAGGTAATGGTAGTACCTGAAGTTGAACTTAACGGAAACAAGGAAAATATTAAGCAAAGGAAAAGGAGAATGTATCCAAGAAACTTGATAAAAACGAAGGAAGAGTTGGAGATGTTGAACCATGGGTTAATTGGTGGCAATAACATCCCAGTTATCTATGACAAAGACATCATGAATTCCAGGAATTATAGGAGGAGAATCGAAGTAATTTCCAAAATAATTTACCACAAGACAGTAGTGTACCAATGGGAAAGGACCAGAGGTAAACAGAATACGACATGTGGACAAGATCAATATCAGCGCAGAACTGGACAGTGGATGTCAGAAAGATGGAAATGTGATATCGTACCAGACTGTAATGACGGCACAGGTGAATCACCAGAATGTATTCCATTAGCGTGCCATCTAGGACAGTTCCAGGGTACGGTTAGACTAAAATATATTCCGTCAGAGTGGATATGTGATGGTAAACCAGCTTATGGTGTTTCAGATAAACAAATAATAAGTGATAACCCAGATGAAGATCCTCACATATATTTGTCAGGTAACACAAAACATGGACCAGAGAAGTATTGGTGTATACAAAATGATGATAGAGGGAACCAGCCCAGTAATTACGACGGCCCTAACAACCCGCCGCATAATAACCAGTTTATCGGTAATTTTAACGGCGTTAGGAATAACAACCCCTATCCATACAATAGAAACAATTTATACCAACATAATAATGTACCATACAGTCAGAGAAATCCATATCCCAACAATAATGATGACAGACCTTACCAACCTAACCGAAAAGACTATCATGATAAATTTAGTAATAAAAATAATAACAGTAATAATAACAGAGTGTCGCGCCCTAGGGTAAATTTTATAAGAGCAACTGAGATGATGGACCCTGGTTGACACAAATACCACACGACATCAAGAAAAGGGACGGATCATGATAACCGACTACGGCGAAAAACAATGTTGAAGGAGACGAAATAAATATCATTGAAAGGAAATGATACGAAGAATAAACATAGAAACAAAACTGGGTTTTGTGAGTGAAGACTATGTAAGAAAATGAACATGACCAATAAAAATATGAGCAATGCAGTGACATAAAGAAAATCGTCCATCTTCCTGGGTATATAAAAGAAAATTTATGAGAAAAGAAAAAGTGAAGATCAACTTATTAAAATATAAATAATATGGGCCAGTGTAGAGTACAATATAACCCCATATGTTGTGGTAAATGATAAGCATAACAATACATATGAGTTGAAGGAAATCGTTTCAGGAAAAATCAAAGGAGTGTACAATCAAGCTTCTATGAAGAAATATTATGAAGAATGAGTTGTGAGTTTTAGAATTTTTAATTTAATTTTTAAAAAATCCTAAAATAATGTAAGTACATCTTACAACATAATATTTTGAAAAGAACATTCTGGAGAATTATAAGAAAAAGGAATTTAGAATTTTTATATTTAAAAAAAAATTCTAAAATAATGTAAGTACATCTTACAACCTAATATTTTGAAAAGAACATTCTGGAGAATTAAAAGAAAAAGAATTTATAATAATTTTAAAAAAATTCTAAAATAATGTAAGTACATCTTACAACCTAATATTTTGAAAAAAACATTTTGGAGAATTATAAGAAGAAGGAATTTAGAATTTTAATTTTAAAAATTCGAAAATAATGTAAGTACATCTTACAACCTAATATTTTGAGAAGAACATTCTGGAGAATTAAAAGAAGAAGAATTTTTTAATTTAAATTTTAAAATAATGTAAGTACATCTTACAACCTAATATTTTGAGAAGAACATTCTGGAGAATTAAAAGAAGAAGAATTTTTTAATTTAATTTTTAAAAAAATTCTAAAATATGTAAGTACAACTTACAACCTAATAATTTTGGAACAAACTTTATGGAAGAAAGAAAAAGAAAGACTTTTGAATTGAAATATAATTATAAAAATTTAAAATTTAGTAAGAACATCTTACTACCACTAATAATTTTGGAACAAACTTTATGGAAGAAAGAAAAAGAAAGACTTTTGAATTGAATTTATTTATAAAAATTTAAAATTGAGTAAGTACATCTTACTACAACCTGATAATTTAGAAGAACAAAACTTTATGGAAGAAAGAGAAAGAGAGAGAATTTTGAACTTAATTTTACAAAAAATTTAAAAATGAAGTAAGACCAACTACTATAACTAAGTTCTGAATGAAACAATTCTGGGAATAAATGAATTAAACAGAATTTGAATGTTGATAGAACGTCAGTACTTTGAAACAAGATAAGATCAACATATTACAAGGATTTATGAGAAATAGTTTTCAATTAAATAAAAAGAATAGTTTGAATTTACATTAAAACTAACCAAGTTCCAAAAAAATAATT
Organism: Magicicada septendecula; assembly: GCA_034769895.1. NCBI lineage: Eukaryota > Metazoa > Arthropoda > Insecta > Hemiptera > Cicadidae > Magicicada > Magicicada septendecula. The sequence continues at coordinate 114,307,929 of CM068373.1, forward strand.
ATGTGTCAATTATGGTTGAATTGAGAAGAAAATAAAGTGATTAATTCAGAAAGAAGAATTAATTTTAATCCAGAATAAATGCTAGACATTCACAATAGCATTTGAAGGAGTAGAGAAGAATAACAAAAAAGAGTGTAATATGCAAGAAAAGAAAAAATTTGGAAGCAAAGAGACTAATTACCTATGAAACGATAATGAAAACAGTTAAGAGCGAAGAAGAACAACTCATACCAAACAGATGGAGAAGATGATTTCGAACAAATGATAATAATAAGACCTATATGAAATGCAAAGAGAAGAAATACCACATGAAATATAATATAAATGAATTAATGTTAATGAATGCGAAGGCGGATTAATAACTTTCTAAGAGAAAGGAAAGAACCAAAATGTTTAAACAAAATGATCAATATAACAACCTGTATATCTAATGTAAAGATACAATGTTAAAAAATTAAATATAATATATTAAGACCATTCAAATAATGAATACGAAAGACTATTTATAAAGACCATGCTAATACTATGAATAACCAGAAGAAAGTATAAAGAGAATTCAGATGGAGAAGAAAGAGAGTTACACTGTAAACAGTAACCAGAATTGCTAAAAGAAAGGTTTTCAACCATAATTAAATTAAATATATCAGACAAGTTAAGAGTTTTGAAAAAAATATATATGTAATGAGTATAATAATGATTATGAAGATTTATTAAGATAGAAAATGTGAGATAATCTGAGAGACTACGAAGTGGAGAATCCAAAGATATTTTTATTAGTCGAAAATGAGACTACTTTTTATTTATTTATTCGATGACTGACTGAAGATAATTCCAGCAGCATTATGTTTTTGAGCAGGGATGGATATGCCTCTGTACTCAATTTATAGAAGTGGTGTATGGCCAGCAGAGAAGTAGCGTACAGTGCCCCTCTGATCTGCCCCAGCCCACGTGATAGGGAATGTTAGGGAATTAATATCCCAAGGATACAACACGAAGTTGATAAAGGAAGAAAATGTATTACAATAATAATATATCTCAGAAGACACTAACTATCCGAAAAGGATCAGTAGTAAAACAAATAATTATATATATAAAATTAATTAAACTCTAATTATAAAAAAGTCGATATAAAGATGGAGGAGAAAATGAATTATAAGAAATGATGAAATTATCATAAGAAATTATTTCATCCATAAACATGTCTGAAATAATTACTTCTGGAGGGGAGCAATCTGTAGCGTGACAGATGTATGCATAATATTGAATGGCAATTGATCATTAGAATAATGAAGTTATAATATTTAAATTTGGAAGAAAGCATTAAGTTTAATATAAATAGATTAATTCATAGCAACTGTGGAAAGAAATCATTATTAGAAAGAAAATACAAGTTCAAGTAAAAGGAGTTACTAGTGATGAGTCATCCAAGACCAGTATCATAACCAAAGGTTTTCAAGGTATAACCCAGGAAGGTAAAAAAGTAAATAACCAAGCAGTACAGAATATGACCAAACCCACAACGAGGGAGAATAAATAGAATAGAAACCCTAAAATAAGCCAAGATCAACCAATACAGGTGGTGTATTTCTGAAATCAAGAAGAAGATGGAGAAGATCCCAAGAAACCTGATGGCATCAAGAAGAAGATGGAGAAGATACCAGTCCCAGAAGGCAGGAGAAAAGAAGACTGATGAAAGAAGAAGAAGGCAGCATCCTGAAGAAGATGTCATGCTCTTATAAAAGACACCCAAATCCCTATATCCCCAAAATAAATATCTAAAAACAAAAGTATAACGAAATAAAAACCACATGTATATAAATTTAAGAGAGAGAAGTGTATAAAGTAAAAGTTGCCTGTGAACTAAGATGAAACAATAATATAGTACCCATGGAACAAATCTCCATTGAAAAAACGCTAACCAATTTATTATGTTAATAAGACTATACGACCATTTAGCATTAACATAATATATAAGTGCAAAGTGAACCAGTGATAGTTTTGGGTATTATAAAAAATGAACCTTGTGTTTCATTCTTGGCAATCACAAACATTGAATGCAATGAAATATGCATTTTTCAATGACTTAAAATGTGTACTGTGACAATATGTTGTTCATAAGACATGAATCTGTTTAAAATAACATTTTGTTTTACATGAAAAAAAGAAAAACAGATTTCATAGTGCTTTTTGAACGGTTCATACTATTTATTTGTTAATGACAGGGTACAATTCCCCAAAGACAATGTATAAAAAACGGTATAAAAACTGTAGAATCCTACTTATAATAATAGTTAGAAATAAGAATATAAATATAAGGTTTTAATGTATATAGTATAAGAATGTTTAAAAATGTTTTAGATATAAGGCCATTTGTTTGGGTCTGATACAATTAACATCAGAACTATAAAAATAGTTACTACCTGTAAATAGTAGAGAGTAATTAAGATGTTAGTTAGTAAAAAACCTTTTTTGTAAACCATATTTCCATGTTGGAAATGGGGATTTTGTTGCAAAATGTCTGACTTGAAGACAACCATTTATTTAAAAAAAATATTCTTTATTTGTTTTAACTATTATTTGTATTGTAACCAATACTAATTGTTTTTGTGTAATTTGAAAACATGTTTAATTTATAATACTATATGTAAAAGTCAGAGAGGGTATCACACATCATATATTGTTTGTAAAATATTTTGTAAGAAAAATTGTTAAAAAATCATAGGCCAAAAGAATGGAAACCAAACTTCATCAAAACAGAGAAATTAATCATTTAAATGCGAATAAACAAAAGGGGTTTAGACAAAATAAACTTGAGATCATGCCATATAATTGCACATACCATTTAGAGAGATTTTAATAAATATATTCAGAATTATAAATAAAAATGAAAATGACTAAACTCAGAAATTTGGACATGGGAGTCATATATTCCAGAATAATGTTTCAGAATACAACTAATTCAATTAATTACCAGAAAATAAGGGAATAGGAACCTTTTAATACAATATAGGATTATTAATATTAAATATAACTGATAAAATGGCTGAATTTATATAATGACAGGAAGTAAATTTTGATGTTTTGACTTTTCAGAGTATACCAAACTGAAAGTGAAATTACTATTTTTTGGACAGAAAACACTATAAAATGGCATTATTTAATCTGAAAATAACCAGAATGAACTGAAAGATTAATTTAAATCACATCTAGTGAATAAAATTGACAAATAACCAAAGTTTAGGCATTCATATAGTGAAATAGTAAAGTGTACACAGGATGTGAAAAAATATTTGAACAATGTTAAGAATAATATTATATGGGCTAAGAGTTTAATTGAAACTGAAGGAAACAGTTAGTTAATTATTGGTATTTGAATGGTTAACATAAACGAGAGTTTTGTGACGATCTAACCTATTTTACAACGTTAAAGATAAGTGGCGAACAGTACGTTACGGTAAAGTCGAGAGTGAATTATAAAATCTTTCCAGAACATATACATTGTGACAAAAACAATCAAGAAACACTAATTAACACTAAACAATACATTTCTACTCTGAAAAACACCACAAAACACCAGAAAACTGTATAACACATTAACCAAATTAGTGTCGGAATTGGGAAAAGTGTTTTGACTTATAATTACACAGACATACTAAATACAACCCAGAATCACTACACCAGTCACTACACAACATTTAACAAGAGATTTGCAGACACAAGAACAGGAATATTGCCAGAAAATACATTATTTGGAATGCAGCAGGAACGAGCGACATTTTGATCAACTTGACGGCAGCCATCTTTCTTTTGACGATCCGAGTGCCTTCTTTTTGTTCAGCACAGCTGTTTGGTGAAATCAATTATTTTAATTTTTCAAATTATTATTCAATGTTTGTGTTTAGTAATAATTATTCATTTGATGTAACGTTATACTTTTAAATATTAGCCCGATTTCTCTGACTTTGATAATAACTGGCTGTTTAAAGAACCCTGTACGATTTTTATATAATACTTTGTAATTTTTTTCGATATCCTGAGAATCGATATTAATCGATAAGAGTCAATATTGCTATTAATTAATAAAACATTAATACTTTTCAATACTTAATAGTTCTTTATTTCTTCAATAATACTAATTACCAATAATATAATTCTAATTGATAATCTACAAGGAATTTACCACCTATAAGTGAAGATAACCTAAAAAATAAAAAGATAAACAAGTATCGATTGGTTTGAAGACAATCTTATGAGTGGTGATAGTTTATTTAAAATATACCAAAACTTTAATAAAAATTTTCAGAAGAGCATTACACTTTTTTAAACTTCACAGCCCTATATTAATTAATTGATCATAATTAATTAATTAATATAATTAAAAAATTTTTTAATTTTTTTTTTTTTTATAAACATAATTTTTTTTAAATTTCCTTCAAAACAATAATTCTTGTTTTGAAACTTTCTGTGAAGCTGAACATATATATATTTCTTCATCAACTTTACTCTACTCGACCGGTCTTGCTACCATTGGGACTCGACCAGCTGGGAAACTTAAGGAAGTGTTTCAGGCCAGTAAGACGTCGAGAGCCACACCAATTTAAAGAACACACCAATTAAACATATTACATTACAATTTACTTATATTATTACAAATTGGCTAGCCCAAAGAGTGGGGCTTGATTACATCGGAGTCTCACACTCTTCACAGTCTCTTCTTATATCATCAAACAACATTCAATTATTATATTTTATTACAAATTGGCGCACAACTTTAGGGGCTTTAATTAGCGATTGGAAGGCCAATACATTCTGCCCAATCACTAGTTGGAGCTAGGCAACAGCTACAAAGTCAGAGAAAGACAATAAAAAGGGAACAACAACAAGCAAAATGGAAGAACCTACACCAGAAGAAATGGTTGAGATAAGGAAAATGGTCCAACAAATAATGGAGAAACTGGGTGAGATGAACAAGAAACTAGATGACGAGAATAAGGAAATGAGAGAGGACAGATTAAAAAGGGAAGAATTAAGAAAGGAGAAGACCGAAGAAATAAAAAATGATAGCCAACCAGAAACAGAAGATGTACCAAAGGATAAAATGCAGGAACAGGTAATGGTAGTACCTGAAGTTGAACTTAACGGAAACAAGGAAAATATTAAGCAAAGGAAAAGGAGAATGTATCCAAGAAACTTGATAAAAACGAAGGAAGAGTTGGAGATGTTGAACCATGGGTTAATTGGTGGCAATAACATCCCAGTTATCTATGACAAAGACATCATGAATTCCAGGAATTATAGGAGGAGAATCGAAGTAATTTCCAAAATAATTTACCACAAGACAGTAGTGTACCAATGGGAAAGGACCAGAGGTAAACAGAATACGACATGTGGACAAGATCAATATCAGCGCAGAACTGGACAGTGGATGTCAGAAAGATGGAAATGTGATATCGTACCAGACTGTAATGACGGCACAGGTGAATCACCAGAATGTATTCCATTAGCGTGCCATCTAGGACAGTTCCAGGGTACGGTTAGACTAAAATATATTCCGTCAGAGTGGATATGTGATGGTAAACCAGCTTATGGTGTTTCAGATAAACAAATAATAAGTGATAACCCAGATGAAGATCCTCACATATATTTGTCAGGTAACACAAAACATGGACCAGAGAAGTATTGGTGTATACAAAATGATGATAGAGGGAACCAGCCCAGTAATTACGACGGCCCTAACAACCCGCCGCATAATAACCAGTTTATCGGTAATTTTAACGGCGTTAGGAATAACAACCCCTATCCATACAATAGAAACAATTTATACCAACATAATAATGTACCATACAGTCAGAGAAATCCATATCCCAACAATAATGATGACAGACCTTACCAACCTAACCGAAAAGACTATCATGATAAATTTAGTAATAAAAATAATAACAGTAATAATAACAGAGTGTCGCGCCCTAGGGTAAATTTTATAAGAGCAACTGAGATGATGGACCCTGGTTGACACAAATACCACACGACATCAAGAAAAGGGACGGATCATGATAACCGACTACGGCGAAAAACAATGTTGAAGGAGACGAAATAAATATCATTGAAAGGAAATGATACGAAGAATAAACATAGAAACAAAACTGGGTTTTGTGAGTGAAGACTATGTAAGAAAATGAACATGACCAATAAAAATATGAGCAATGCAGTGACATAAAGAAAATCGTCCATCTTCCTGGGTATATAAAAGAAAATTTATGAGAAAAGAAAAAGTGAAGATCAACTTATTAAAATATAAATAATATGGGCCAGTGTAGAGTACAATATAACCCCATATGTTGTGGTAAATGATAAGCATAACAATACATATGAGTTGAAGGAAATCGTTTCAGGAAAAATCAAAGGAGTGTACAATCAAGCTTCTATGAAGAAATATTATGAAGAATGAGTTGTGAGTTTTAGAATTTTTAATTTAATTTTTAAAAAATCCTAAAATAATGTAAGTACATCTTACAACATAATATTTTGAAAAGAACATTCTGGAGAATTATAAGAAAAAGGAATTTAGAATTTTTATATTTAAAAAAAAATTCTAAAATAATGTAAGTACATCTTACAACCTAATATTTTGAAAAGAACATTCTGGAGAATTAAAAGAAAAAGAATTTATAATAATTTTAAAAAAATTCTAAAATAATGTAAGTACATCTTACAACCTAATATTTTGAAAAAAACATTTTGGAGAATTATAAGAAGAAGGAATTTAGAATTTTAATTTTAAAAATTCGAAAATAATGTAAGTACATCTTACAACCTAATATTTTGAGAAGAACATTCTGGAGAATTAAAAGAAGAAGAATTTTTTAATTTAAATTTTAAAATAATGTAAGTACATCTTACAACCTAATATTTTGAGAAGAACATTCTGGAGAATTAAAAGAAGAAGAATTTTTTAATTTAATTTTTAAAAAAATTCTAAAATATGTAAGTACAACTTACAACCTAATAATTTTGGAACAAACTTTATGGAAGAAAGAAAAAGAAAGACTTTTGAATTGAAATATAATTATAAAAATTTAAAATTTAGTAAGAACATCTTACTACCACTAATAATTTTGGAACAAACTTTATGGAAGAAAGAAAAAGAAAGACTTTTGAATTGAATTTATTTATAAAAATTTAAAATTGAGTAAGTACATCTTACTACAACCTGATAATTTAGAACAAAACTTTATGGAAGAAAGAGAAAGAGAGAGAATTTTGAACTTAATTTTACAAAAAATTTAAAAATGAAGTAAGACCAACTTACTATAACTAAGTTCTGAATGAAACAATTCTGGGAATAAATGAATTAAACAGAATTTGAATGTTGATAGAACGTCAGTACTTTGAAACAAGATAAGATCAACATATTACAAGGATTTATGAGAAATAGTTTTCAATTAAATAAAAAGAATAGTTTGAATTTTACATTAAAACTAACCAAGTTCCAAAAAAATAATTATGTGTCAATTATGGTTGAATTGAGAAGAAAATAAAGTGATTAATTCAGAAAAGAAGAATTAATTTTAATCCAGAATAAATGCTAGACATTCACAATAGCATTTGAAGGAGTAGAGAAGAATAACAAAAAAGAGTGTAATATGCAAGAAAAGAAAAAATTTGGAAGCAAAGAGACTAATTACCTATGAAACGATAATGAAAACAGTTAAGAGCGAAGAAGAACAACTCATACCAAACAGATGGAGAAGATGATTTCGAACAAATGATAATAATAAGACCTATATGAAATGCAAAGAGAAGAAATACCACATGAAATATAATATAAATGAATTAATGTTAATGAATGCGAAGGCGGATTAATAACTTTCTAAGAGAAAGGAAAGAACCAAAATGTTTAAACAAAATGATCAATATAACAACCTGTATATCTAATGTAAAGATACAATGTTAAAAAATTAAATATAATATATTAAGACCATTCAAATAATGAATACGAAAGACTATTTATAAAGACCATGCTAATACTATGAATAACCAGAAGAAAGTATAAAGAGAATTCAGATGGAGAAGAAAGAGAGTTACACTGTAAACAGTAACCAGAATTGCTAAAAGAAAGGTTTTCAACCATAATTAAATTAAATATATCAGACAAGTTAAGAGTTTTGAAAAAAATATATATGTAATGAGTATAATAATGATTATGAAGATTTATTAAGATAGAAAATGTGAGATAATCTGAGAGACTACGAAGTGGAGAATCCAAAGATATTTTTATTAGTCGAAAATGAGACTACTTTTTATTTATTTATTCGATGACTGACTGAAGATAATTCCAGCAGCATTATGTTTTTGAGCAGGGATGGATATGCCTCTGTACTCAATTTATAGAAGTGGTGTATGGCCAGCAGAGAAGTAGCGTACAGTGCCCCTCTGATCTGCCCCAGCCCACGTGATAGGGAATGTTAGGGAATTAATATCCCAAGGATACAACACGAAGTTGATAAAGGAAGAAAATGTATTACAATAATAATATATCTCAGAAGACACTAACTATCCGAAAAGGATCAGTAGTAAAACAAATAATTATATATATAAAATTAATTAAACTCTAATTATAAAAAAGTCGATATAAAGATGGAGGAGAAAATGAATTATAAGAAATGATGAAATTATCATAAGAAATTATTTCATCCATAAACATGTCTGAAATAATTACTTCTGGAGGGGAGCAATCTGTAGCGTGACAGATGTATGCATAATATTGAATGGCAATTGATCATTAGAATAATGAAGTTATAATATTTAAATTTGGAAGAAAGCATTAAGTTTAATATAAATAGATTAATTCATAGCAACTGTGGAAAGAAATCATTATTAGAAAGAAAATACAAGTTCAAGTAAAAGGAGTTACTAGTGATGAGTCATCCAAGACCAGTATCATAACCAAAGGTTTTCAAGGTATAACCCAGGAAGGTAAAAAAGTAAATAACCAAGCAGTACAGAATATGACCAAACCCACAACGAGGGAGAATAAATAGAATAGAAACCCTAAAATAAGCCAAGATCAACCAATACAGGTGGTGTATTTCTGAAATCAAGAAGAAGATGGAGAAGATCCCAAGAAACCTGATGGCATCAAGAAGAAGATGGAGAAGATACCAGTCCCAGAAGGCAGGAGAAAAGAAGACTGATGAAAGAAGAAGAAGGCAGCATCCTGAAGAAGATGTCATGCTCTTATAAAAGACACCCAAATCCCTATATCCCCAAAATAAATATCTAAAAACAAAAGTATAACGAAATAAAAACCACATGTATATAAATTTAAGAGAGAGAAGTGTATAAAGTAAAAGTTGCCTGTGAACTAAGATGAAACAATAATATAGTACCCATGGAACAAATCTCCATTGAAAAAACGCTAACCAATTTATTATGTTAATAAGACTATACGACCATTTAGCATTAACATAATATATAAGTGCAAAGTGAACCAGTGATAGTTTTGGGTATTATAAAAAATGAACCTTGTGTTTCATTCTTGGCAATCACAAACATTGAATGCAATGAAATATGCATTTTTCAATGACTTAAAATGTGTACTGTGACAATATGTTGTTCATAAGACATGAATCTGTTTAAAATAACATTTTGTTTTACATGAAAAAAAGAAAAACAGATTTCATAGTGCTTTTTGAACGGTTCATACTATTTATTTGTTAATGACAGGGTACAATTCCCCAAAGACAATGTATAAAAAACGGTATAAAAACTGTAGAATCCTACTTATAATAATAGTTAGAAATAAGAATATAAATATAAGGTTTTAATGTATATAGTATAAGAATGTTTAAAAATGTTTTAGATATAAGGCCATTTGTTTGGGTCTGATACAATTAACATCAGAACTATAAAAATAGTTACTACCTGTAAATAGTAGAGAGTAATTAAGATGTTAGTTAGTAAAAAACCTTTTTTGTAAACCATATTTCCATGTTGGAAATGGGGATTTTGTTGCAAAATGTCTGACTTGAAGACAACCATTTATTTAAAAAAAATATTCTTTATTTGTTTTAACTATTATTTGTATTGTAACCAATACTAATTGTTTTTGTGTAATTTGAAAACATGTTTAATTTATAATACTATATGTAAAAGTCAGAGAGGGTATCACACATCATATATTGTTTGTAAAATATTTTGTAAGAAAAATTGTTAAAAAATCATAGGCCAAAAGAATGGAAACCAAACTTCATCAAAACAGAGAAATTAATCATTTAAATGCGAATAAACAAAAGGGGTTTAGACAAAATAAACTTGAGATCATGCCATATAATTGCACATACCATTTAGAGAGATTTTAATAAATATATTCAGAATTATAAATAAAAATGAAAATGACTAAACTCAGAAATTTGGACATGGGAGTCATATATTCCAGAATAATGTTTCAGAATACAACTAATTCAATTAATTACCAGAAAATAAGGGAATAGGAACCTTTTAATACAATATAGGATTATTAATATTAAATATAACTGATAAAATGGCTGAATTTATATAATGACAGGAAGTAAATTTTGATGTTTTGACTTTTCAGAGTATACCAAACTGAAAGTGAAATTACTATTTTTTGGACAGAAAACACTATAAAATGGCATTATTTAATCTGAAAATAACCAGAATGAACTGAAAGATTAATTTAAATCACATCTAGTGAATAAAATTGACAAATAACCAAAGTTTAGGCATTCATATAGTGAAATAGTAAAGTGTACACAGGATGTGAAAAAATATTTGAACAATGTTAAGAATAATATTATATGGGCTAAGAGTTTAATTGAAACTGAAGGAAACAGTTAGTTAATTATTGGTATTTGAATGGTTAACATAAACGAGAGTTTTGTGACGATCTAACCTATTTTACAACGTTAAAGATAAGTGGCGAACAGTACGTTACGGTAAAGTCGAGAGTGAATTATAAAATCTTTCCAGAACATATACATTGTGACAAAAACAATCAAGAAACACTAATTAACACTAAACAATACATTTCTACTCTGAAAAACACCACAAAACACCAGAAAACTGTATAACACATTAACCAAATTAGTGTCGGAATTGGGAAAAGTGTTTTGACTTATAATTACACAGACATACTAAATACAACCCAGAATCACTACACCAGTCACTACACAACATTTAACAAGAGATTTGCAGACACAAGAACAGGAATATTGCCAGAAAATACATTATTTGGAATGCAGCAGGAACGAGCGACATTTTGATCAACTTGACGGCAGCCATCTTTCTTTTGACGATCCGAGTGCCTTCTTTTTGTTCAGCACAGCTGTTTGGTGAAATCAATTATTTTAATTTTTCAAATTATTATTCAATGTTTGTGTTTAGTAATAATTATTCATTTGATGTAACGTTATACTTTTAAATATTAGCCCGATTTCTCTGACTTTGATAATAACTGGCTGTTTAAAGAACCCTGTACGATTTTTATATAATACTTTGTAATTTTTTTCGATATCCTGAGAATCGATATTAATCGATAAGAGTCAATATTGCTATTAATTAATAAAACATTAATACTTTTCAATACTTAATAGTTCTTTATTTCTTCAATAATACTAATTACCAATAATATAATTCTAATTGATAATCTACAAGGAATTTACCACCTATAAGTGAAGATAACCTAAAAAATAAAAAGATAAACAAGTATCGATTGGTTTGAAGACAATCTTATGAGTGGTGATAGTTTATTTAAAATATACCAAAACTTTAATAAAAATTTTCAGAAGAGCATTACACTTTTTTAAACTTCACAGCCCTATATTAATTAATTGATCATAATTAATTAATTAATATAATTAAAAAATTTTTTAATTTTTTTTTTTTTTATAAACATAATTTTTTTTAAATTTCCTTCAAAACAATAATTCTTGTTTTGAAACTTTCTGTGAAGCTGAACATATATATATTTCTTCATCAACTTTACTCTACTCGACCGGTCTTGCTACCATTGGGACTCGACCAGCTGGGAAACTTAAGGAAGTGTTTCAGGCCAGTAAGACGTCGAGAGCCACACCAATTTAAAGAACACACCAATTAAACATATTACATTACAATTTACTTATATTATTACAAATTGGCTAGCCCAAAGAGTGGGGCTTGATTACATCGGAGTCTCACACTCTTCACAGTCTCTTCTTATATCATCAAACAACATTCAATTATTATATTTTATTACAAATTGGCGCACAACTTTAGGGGCTTTAATTAGCGATTGGAAGGCCAATACATTCTGCCCAATCACTAGTTGGAGCTAGGCAACAGCTACAAAGTCAGAGAAAGACAATAAAAAGGGAACAACAACAAGCAAAATGGAAGAACCTACACCAGAAGAAATGGTTGAGATAAGGAAAATGGTCCAACAAATAATGGAGAAACTGGGTGAGATGAACAAGAAACTAGATGACGAGAATAAGGAAATGAGAGAGGACAGATTAAAAAGGGAAGAATTAAGAAAGGAGAAGACCGAAGAAATAAAAAATGATAGCCAACCAGAAACAGAAGATGTACCAAAGGATAAAATGCAGGAACAGGTAATGGTAGTACCTGAAGTTGAACTTAACGGAAACAAGGAAAATATTAAGCAAAGGAAAAGGAGAATGTATCCAAGAAACTTGATAAAAACGAAGGAAGAGTTGGAGATGTTGAACCATGGGTTAATTGGTGGCAATAACATCCCAGTTATCTATGACAAAGACATCATGAATTCCAGGAATTATAGGAGGAGAATCGAAGTAATTTCCAAAATAATTTACCACAAGACAGTAGTGTACCAATGGGAAAGGACCAGAGGTAAACAGAATACGACATGTGGACAAGATCAATATCAGCGCAGAACTGGACAGTGGATGTCAGAAAGATGGAAATGTGATATCGTACCAGACTGTAATGACGGCACAGGTGAATCACCAGAATGTATTCCATTAGCGTGCCATCTAGGACAGTTCCAGGGTACGGTTAGACTAAAATATATTCCGTCAGAGTGGATATGTGATGGTAAACCAGCTTATGGTGTTTCAGATAAACAAATAATAAGTGATAACCCAGATGAAGATCCTCACATATATTTGTCAGGTAACACAAAACATGGACCAGAGAAGTATTGGTGTATACAAAATGATGATAGAGGGAACCAGCCCAGTAATTACGACGGCCCTAACAACCCGCCGCATAATAACCAGTTTATCGGTAATTTTAACGGCGTTAGGAATAACAACCCCTATCCATACAATAGAAACAATTTATACCAACATAATAATGTACCATACAGTCAGAGAAATCCATATCCCAACAATAATGATGACAGACCTTACCAACCTAACCGAAAAGACTATCATGATAAATTTAGTAATAAAAATAATAACAGTAATAATAACAGAGTGTCGCGCCCTAGGGTAAATTTTATAAGAGCAACTGAGATGATGGACCCTGGTTGACACAAATACCACACGACATCAAGAAAAGGGACGGATCATGATAACCGACTACGGCGAAAAACAATGTTGAAGGAGACGAAATAAATATCATTGAAAGGAAATGATACGAAGAATAAACATAGAAACAAAACTGGGTTTTGTGAGTGAAGACTATGTAAGAAAATGAACATGACCAATAAAAATATGAGCAATGCAGTGACATAAAGAAAATCGTCCATCTTCCTGGGTATATAAAAGAAAATTTATGAGAAAAGAAAAAGTGAAGATCAACTTATTAAAATATAAATAATATGGGCCAGTGTAGAGTACAATATAACCCCATATGTTGTGGTAAATGATAAGCATAACAATACATATGAGTTGAAGGAAATCGTTTCAGGAAAAATCAAAGGAGTGTACAATCAAGCTTCTATGAAGAAATATTATGAAGAATGAGTTGTGAGTTTTAGAATTTTTAATTTAATTTTTAAAAAATCCTAAAATAATGTAAGTACATCTTACAACATAATATTTTGAAAAGAACATTCTGGAGAATTATAAGAAAAAGGAATTTAGAATTTTTATATTTAAAAAAAAATTCTAAAATAATGTAAGTACATCTTACAACCTAATATTTTGAAAAGAACATTCTGGAGAATTAAAAGAAAAAGAATTTATAATAATTTTAAAAAAATTCTAAAATAATGTAAGTACATCTTACAACCTAATATTTTGAAAAAAACATTTTGGAGAATTATAAGAAGAAGGAATTTAGAATTTTAATTTTAAAAATTCGAAAATAATGTAAGTACATCTTACAACCTAATATTTTGAGAAGAACATTCTGGAGAATTAAAAGAAGAAGAATTTTTTAATTTAAATTTTAAAATAATGTAAGTACATCTTACAACCTAATATTTTGAGAAGAACATTCTGGAGAATTAAAAGAAGAAGAATTTTTTAATTTAATTTTAAAAAAATTCTAAAATATGTAAGTACAACTTACAACCTAATAATTTTGGAACAAACTTTATGGAAGAAAGAAAAAGAAAGACTTTTGAATTGAAATATAATTATAAAAATTTAAAATTTAGTAAGAACATCTTACTACCACTAATAATTTTGGAACAAACTTTATGGAAGAAAGAAAAAGAAAGACTTTTGAATTGAATTTATTTATAAAAATTTAAAATTGAGTAAGTACATCTTACTACAACCTGATAATTTAGAACAAAACTTTATGGAAGAAAGAGAAAGAGAGAGAATTTTGAACTTAATTTTACAAAAAATTTAAAAATGAAGTAAGACCAACTTACTATAACTAAGTTCTGAATGAAACAATTCTGGGAATAAATGAATTAAACAGAATTTGAATGTTGATAGAACGTCAGTACTTTGAAACAAGATAAGATCAACATATTACAAGGATTTATGAGAAATAGTTTTCAATTAAATAAAAAGAATAGTTTGAATTTTACATTAAAACTAACCAAGTTCCAAAAAAATAATTATGTGTCAATTATGGTTGAATTGAGAAGAAAATAAAGTGATTAATTCAGAAAAGAAGAATTAATTTTAATCCAGAATAAATGCTAGACATTCACAATAGCATTTGAAGGAGTAGAGAAGAATAACAAAAAAGAGTGTAATATGCAAGAAAAGAAAAAATTTGGAAGCAAAGAGACTAATTACCTATGAAACGATAATGAAAACAGTTAAGAGCGAAGAAGAACAACTCATACCAAACAGATGGAGAAGATGATTTCGAACAAATGATAATAATAAGACCTATATGAAATGCAAAGAGAAGAAATACCACATGAAATATAATATAAATGAATTAATGTTAATGAATGCGAAGGCGGATTAATAACTTTCTAAGAGAAAGGAAAGAACCAAAATGTTTAAACAAAATGATCAATATAACAACCTGTATATCTAATGTAAAGATACAATGTTAAAAAATTAAATATAATATATTAAGACCATTCAAATAATGAATACGAAAGACTATTTATAAAGACCATGCTAATACTATGAATAACCAGAAGAAAGTATAAAGAGAATTCAGATGGAGAAGAAAGAGAGTTACACTGTAAACAGTAACCAGAATTGCTAAAAGAAAGGTTTTCAACCATAATTAAATTAAATATATCAGACAAGTTAAGAGTTTTGAAAAAAATATATATGTAATGAGTATAATAATGATTATGAAGATTTATTAAGATAGAAAATGTGAGATAATCTGAGAGACTACGAAGTGGAGAATCCAAAGATATTTTTATTAGTCGAAAATGAGACTACTTTTTATTTATTTATTCGATGACTGACTGAAGATAATTCCAGCAGCATTATGTTTTTGAGCAGGGATGGATATGCCTCTGTACTCAATTTATAGAAGTGGTGTATGGCCAGCAGAGAAGTAGCGTACAGTGCCCCTCTGATCTGCCCCAGCCCACGTGATAGGGAATGTTAGGGAATTAATATCCCAAGGATACAACACGAAGTTGATAAAGGAAGAAAATGTATTACAATAATAATATATCTCAGAAGACACTAACTATCCGAAAAGGATCAGTAGTAAAACAAATAATTATATATATAAAATTAATTAAACTCTAATTATAAAAAAGTCGATATAAAGATGGAGGAGAAAATGAATGATAAGAAATGATGAAATTATCATAAGAAATTATTTCATCCATAAACATGTCTGAAATAATTACTTCTGGAGGGGAGCAATCTGTAGCGTGACAGATGTATGCATAATATTGAATGGCAATTGATCATTAGAATAATGAAGTTATAATATTTAAATTTGGAAGAAAGCATTAAGTTTAATATAAATAGATTAATTCATAGCAACTGTGGAAAGAAATCATTATTAGAAAGAAAATACAAGTTCAAGTAAAAGGAGTTACTAGTGATGAGTCATCCAAGACCAGTATCATAACCAAAGGTTTTCAAGGTATAACCCAGGAAGGTAAAAAAGTAAATAACCAAGCAGTACAGAATATGACCAAACCCACAACGAGGGAGAATAAATAGAATAGAAACCCTAAAATAAGCCAAGATCAACCAATACAGGTGGTGTATTTCTGAAATCAAGAAGAAGATGGAGAAGATCCCAAGAAACCTGATGGCATCAAGAAGAAGATGGAGAAGATACCAGTCCCAGAAGGCAGGAGAAAAGAAGACTGATGAAAGAAGAAGAAGGCAGCATCCTGAAGAAGATGTCATGCTCTTATAAAAGACACCCAAATCCCTATATCCCCAAAATAAATATCTAAAAACAAAAGTATAACGAAATAAAAACCACATGTATATAAATTTAAGAGAGAGAAGTGTATAAAGTAAAAGTTGCCTGTGAACTAAGATGAAACAATAATATAGTACCCATGGAACAAATCTCCATTGAAAAAACGCTAACCAATTTATTATGTTAATAAGACTATACGACCATTTAGCATTAACATAATATATAAGTGCAAAGTGAACCAGTGATAGTTTTGGGTATTATAAAAAATGAACCTTGTGTTTCATTCTTGGCAATCACAAACATTGAATGCAATGAAATATGCATTTTTCAATGACTTAAAATGTGTACTGTGACAATATGTTGTTCATAAGACATGAATCTGTTTAAAATAACATTTTGTTTTACATGAAAAAAAGAAAAACAGATTTCATAGTGCTTTTTGAACGGTTCATACTATTTATTTGTTAATGACAGGGTACAATTCCCCAAAGACAATGTATAAAAAACGGTATAAAAACTGTAGAATCCTACTTATAATAATAGTTAGAAATAAGAATATAAATATAAGGTTTTAATGTATATAGTATAAGAATGTTTAAAAATGTTTTAGATATAAGGCCATTTGTTTGGGTCTGATACAATTAACATCAGAACTATAAAAATAGTTACTACCTGTAAATAGTAGAGAGTAATTAAGATGTTAGTTAGTAAAAAACCTTTTTTGTAAACCATATTTCCATGTTGGAAATGGGGATTTTGTTGCAAAATGTCTGACTTGAAGACAACCATTTATTTAAAAAAAATATTCTTTATTTGTTTTAACTATTATTTGTATTGTAACCAATACTAATTGTTTTTGTGTAAATTGAAAACATGTTTAATTTATAATACTATATGTAAAAGTCAGAGAGGGTATCACACATCATATATTGTTTGTAAAATATTTTGTAAGAAAAATTGTTAAAAAATCATAGGCCAAAAGAATGGAAACCAAACTTCATCAAAACAGAGAAATTAATCATTTAAATGCGAATAAACAAAAGGGGTTTAGACAAAATAAACTTGAGATCATGCCATATAATTGCACATACCATTTAGAGAGATTTTAATAAATATATTCAGAATTATAAATAAAAATGAAAATGACTAAACTCAGAAATTTGGACATGGGAGTCATATATTCCAGAATAATGTTTCAGAATACAACTAATTCAATTAATTACCAGAAAATAAGGGAATAGGAACCTTTTAATACAATATAGGATTATTAATATTAAATATAACTGATAAAATGGCTGAATTTATATAATGACAGGAAGTAAATTTTGATGTTTTGACTTTTCAGAGTATACCAAACTGAAAGTGAAATTACTATTTTTTGGACAGAAAACACTATAAAATGGCATTATTTAATCTGAAAATAACCAGAATGAACTGAAAGATTAATTTAAATCACATCTAGTGAATAAAATTGACAAATAACCAAAGTTTAGGCATTCATATAGTGAAATAGTAAAGTGTACACAGGATGTGAAAAAATATTTGAACAATGTTAAGAATAATATTATATGGGCTAAGAGTTTAATTGAAACTGAAGGAAACAGTTAGTTAATTATTGGTATTTGAATGGTTAACATAAACGAGAGTTTTGTGACGATCTAACCTATTTTACAACGTTAAAGATAAGTGGCGAACAGTACGTTACGGTAAAGTCGAGAGTGAATTATAAAATCTTTCCAGAACATATACATTGTGACAAAAACAATCAAGAAACACTAATTAACACTAAACAATACATTTCTACTCTGAAAAACACCACAAAACACCAGAAAACTGTATAACACATTAACCAAATTAGTGTCGGAATTGGGAAAAGTGTTTTGACTTATAATTACACAGACATACTAAATACAACCCAGAATCACTACACCAGTCACTACACAACATTTAACAAGAGATTTGCAGACACAAGAACAGGAATATTGCCAGAAAATACATTATTTGGAATGCAGCAGGAACGAGCGACATTTTGATCAACTTGACGGCAGCCATCTTTCTTTTGACGATCCGAGTGCCTTCTTTTTGTTCAGCACAGCTGTTTGGTGAAATCAATTATTTTAATTTTTCAAATTATTATTCAATGTTTGTGTTTAGTAATAATTATTCATTTGATGTAACGTTATACTTTTAAATATTAGCCCGATTTCTCTGACTTTGATAATAACTGGCTGTTTAAAGAACCCTGTACGATTTTTATATAATACTTTGTAATTTTTTTCGATATCCTGAGAATCGATATTAATCGATAAGAGTCAATATTGCTATTAATTAATAAAACATTAATACTTTTCAATACTTAATAGTTCTTTATTTCTTCAATAATACTAATTACCAATAATATAATTCTAATTGATAATCTACAAGGAATTTACCACCTATAAGTGAAGATAACCTAAAAAATAAAAAGATAAACAAGTATCGATTGGTTTGAAGACAATCTTATGAGTGGTGATAGTTTATTTAAAATATACCAAAACTTTAATAAAAATTTTCAGAAGAGCATTACACTTTTTTAAACTTCACAGCCCTATATTAATTAATTGATCATAATTAATTAATTAATAAAATTAAAAATTTTTTTAATTATTTTTTTTTTTATAAACATAATTTTTTTTAAATTTCCTTCAAAACAATAATTCTTGTTTTGAAACTTTCTGTGAAGCTGAACATATATATATTTCTTCATCAACTTTACTCTACTCGACCGGTCTTGCTACCATTGGGACTCGACCAGCTGGGAAACTTAAGGAAGTGTTTCAGGCCAGTAAGACGTCGAGAGCCACACCAATTTAAAGAACACACCAATTAAACATATTACATTACAATTTACTTATATTATTACAAATTGGCTAGCCCAAAGAGTGGGGCTTGATTACATCGGAGTCTCACACTCTTCACAGTCTCTTCTTATATCATCAAACAACATTCAATTATTATATTTTATTACAAATTGGCGCACAACTTTAGGGGCTTTAATTAGCGATTGGAAGGCCAATACATTCTGCCCAATCACTAGTTGGAGCTAGGCAACAGCTACAAAGTCAGAGAAAGACAATAAAAAGGGAACAACAACAAGCAAAATGGAAGAACCTACACCAGAAGAAATGGTTGAGATAAGGAAAATGGTCCAACAAATAATGGAGAAACTGGGTGAGATGAACAAGAAACTAGATGACGAGAATAAGGAAATGAGAGAGGACAGATTAAAAAGGGAAGAATTAAGAAAGGAGAAGACCGAAGAAATAAAAAATGATAGCCAACCAGAAACAGAAGATGTACCAAAGGATAAAATGCAGGAACAGGTAATGGTAGTACCTGAAGTTGAACTTAACGGAAACAAGGAAAATATTAAGCAAAGGAAAAGGAGAATGTATCCAAGAAACTTGATAAAAACGAAGGAAGAGTTGGAGATGTTGAACCATGGGTTAATTGGTGGCAATAACATCCCAGTTATCTATGACAAAGACATCATGAATTCCAGGAATTATAGGAGGAGAATCGAAGTAATTTCCAAAATAATTTACCACAAGACAGTAGTGTACCAATGGGAAAGGACCAGAGGTAAACAGAATACGACATGTGGACAAGATCAATATCAGCGCAGAACTGGACAGTGGATGTCAGAAAGATGGAAATGTGATATCGTACCAGACTGTAATGACGGCACAGGTGAATCACCAGAATGTATTCCATTAGCGTGCCATCTAGGACAGTTCCAGGGTACGGTTAGACTAAAATATATTCCGTCAGAGTGGATATGTGATGGTAAACCAGCTTATGGTGTTTCAGATAAACAAATAATAAGTGATAACCCAGATGAAGATCCTCACATATATTTGTCAGGTAACACAAAACATGGACCAGAGAAGTATTGGTGTATACAAAATGATGATAGAGGGAACCAGCCCAGTAATTACGACGGCCCTAACAACCCGCCGCATAATAACCAGTTTATCGGTAATTTTAACGGCGTTAGGAATAACAACCCCTATCCATACAATAGAAACAATTTATACCAACATAATAATGTGCCATACAGTCAGAGAAATCCATATCCCAACAATAATGATGACAGACCTTACCAAACTAACCGAAAAGACTATCATGATAAATTTAGTAATAAAAATAATAACAGTAATAATAACCGAGTGTCGCGCCCTAAGGTAAATTTTATAAGAGCAACTGAGATGATGGACCCTAGTTGACACAAATACCACACGACATCAAGAAAAGGGACGGATCATGATAACCGACTACGGCGAAAAACAATGTTGAAGGAGACGAAATAAATATCATTGAAAGGAAATGATACGAAGAATAAACATAGAAACAAAACTGGGTTTTGTGAGTGAAGACTATGTAAGAAAATGAACATGACCAATAAAAATATGAGCAATGCAGTGACATAAAGAAAATCGTCCATCTTCCTGGGTATATAAAAGAAAATTTATGAGAAAAGAAAAAGTGAAGATCAACTTATTAAAATATAAATAATATGGGCCAGTGTAGAGTACAATATAACCCCATATGTTGTGGTAAATGATAAGCATAACAATACATATGAGTTGAAGGAAATCGTTTCAGGAAAAATCAAAGGAGTGTACAATCAAGCTTCTATGAAGAAATATTATGAAGAATGAGTTGTGAGTTTTAGAATTTTTAATTTAATTTTTAAAAAATCCTAAAATAATGTAAGTACATCTTACAACATAATATTTTGAAAAGAACATTCTGGAGAATTATAAGAAAAAGGAATTTAGAATTTTTATATTTAAAAAAAAATTCTAAAATAATGTAAGTACATCTTACAACCTAATATTTTGAAAAGAACATTCTGGAGAATTAAAAGAAAAAGAATTTATAATAATTTTAAAAAAATTCTAAAATAATGTAAGTACATCTTACAACCTAATATTTTGAAAAAAACATTTTGGAGAATTATAAGAAGAAGGAATTTAGAATTTTAATTTTAAAAATTCGAAAATAATGTAAGTACATCTTACAACCTAATATTTTGAGAAGAACATTCTGGAGAATTAAAAGAAGAAGAATTTTTTAATTTAAATTTTAAAATAATGTAAGTACATCTTACAACCTAATATTTTGAGAAGAACATTCTGGAGAATTAAAAGAAGAAGAATTTTTTAATTTAATTTTAAAAAAATTCTAAAATATGTAAGTACAACTTACAACCTAATAATTTTGGAACAAACTTTATGGAAGAAAGAAAAAGAAAGACTTTTGAATTGAAATATAATTATAAAAATTTAAAATTTAGTAAGAACATCTTACTACCACTAATAATTTTGGAACAAACTTTATGGAAGAAAGAAAAAGAAAGACTTTTGAATTGAATTTATTTATAAAAATTTAAAATTGAGTAAGTACATCTTACTACAACCTGATAATTTAGAACAAAACTTTATGGAAGAAAGAGAAAGAGAGAGAATTTTGAACTTAATTTTACAAAAAATTTAAAAATGAAGTAAGACCAACTTACTATAACTAAGTTCTGAATGAAACAATTCTGGGAATAAATGAATTAAACAGAATTTGAATGTTGATAGAACGTCAGTACTTTGAAACAAGATAAGATCAACATATTACAAGGATTTATGAGAAATAGTTTTCAATTAAATAAAAAGAATAGTTTGAATTTTACATTAAAACTAACCAAGTTCCAAAAAAATAATTATGTGTCAATTATGGTTGAATTGAGAAGAAAATAAAGTGATTAATTCAGAAAAGAAGAATTAATTTTAATCCAGAATAAATGCTAGACATTCACAATAGCATTTGAAGGAGTAGAGAAGAATAACAAAAAAGAGTGTAATATGCAAGAAAAGAAAAAATTTGGAAGCAAAGAGACTAATTACCTATGAAACGATAATGAAAACAGTTAAGAGCGAAGAAGAACAACTCATACCAAACAGATGGAGAAGATGATTTCGAACAAATGATAATAATAAGACCTATATGAAATGCAAAGAGAAGAAATACCACATGAAATATAATATAAATGAATTAATGTTAATGAATGCGAAGGCGGATTAATAACTTTCTAAGAGAAAGGAAAGAACCAAAATGTTTAAACAAAATGATCAATATAACAACCTGTATATCTAATGTAAAGATACAATGTTAAAAAATTAAATATAATATATTAAGACCATTCAAATAATGAATACGAAAGACTATTTATAAAGACCATGCTAATACTATGAATAACCAGAAGAAAGTATAAAGAGAATTCAGATGGAGAAGAAAGAGAGTTACACTGTAAACAGTAACCAGAATTGCTAAAAGAAAGGTTTTCAACCATAATTAAATTAAATATATCAGACAAGTTAAGAGTTTTGAAAAAAATATATATGTAATGAGTATAATAATGATTATGAAGATTTATTAAGATAGAAAATGTGAGATAATCTGAGAGACTACGAAGTGGAGAATCCAAAGATATTTTTATTAGTCGAAAATGAGACTACTTTTTATTTATTTATTCGATGACTGACTGAAGATAATTCCAGCAGCATTATGTTTTTGAGCAGGGATGGATATGCCTCTGTACTCAATTTATAGAAGTGGTGTATGGCCAGCAGAGAAGTAGCGTACAGTGCCCCTCTGATCTGCCCCAGCCCACGTGATAGGGAATGTTAGGGAATTAATATCCCAAGGATACAACACGAAGTTGATAAAGGAAGAAAATGTATTACAATAATAATATATCTCAGAAGACACTAACTATCCGAAAAGGATCAGTAGTAAAACAAATAATTATATATATAAAATTAATTAAACTCTAATTATAAAAAAGTCGATATAAAGATGGAGGAGAAAATGAATTATAAGAAATGATGAAATTATCATAAGAAATTATTTCATCCATAAACATGTCTGAAATAATTACTTCTGGAGGGGAGCAATCTGTAGCGTGACAGATGTATGCATAATATTGAATGGCAATTGATCATTAGAATAATGAAGTTATAATATTTAAATTTGGAAGAAAGCATTAAGTTTAATATAAATAGATTAATTCATAGCAACTGTGGAAAGAAATCATTATTAGAAAGAAAATACAAGTTCAAGTAAAAGGAGTTACTAGTGATGAGTCATCCAAGACCAGTATCATAACCAAAGGTTTTCAAGGTATAACCCAGGAAGGTAAAAAAGTAAATAACCAAGCAGTACAGAATATGACCAAACCCACAACGAGGGAGAATAAATAGAATAGAAACCCTAAAATAAGCCAAGATCAACCAATACAGGTGGTGTATTTCTGAAATCAAGAAGAAGATGGAGAAGATCCCAAGAAACCTGATGGCATCAAGAAGAAGATGGAGAAGATACCAGTCCCAGAAGGCAGGAGAAAAGAAGACTGATGAAAGAAGAAGAAGGCAGCATCCTGAAGAAGATGTCATGCTCTTATAAAAGACACCCAAATCCCTATATCCCCAAAATAAATATCTAAAAACAAAAGTATAACGAAATAAAAACCACATGTATATAAATTTAAGAGAGAGAAGTGTATAAAGTAAAAGTTGCCTGTGAACTAAGATGAAACAATAATATAGTACCCATGGAACAAATCTCCATTGAAAAAACGCTAACCAATTTATTATGTTAATAAGACTATACGACCATTTAGCATTAACATAATATATAAGTGCAAAGTGAACCAGTGATAGTTTTGGGTATTATAAAAAATGAACCTTGTGTTTCATTCTTGGCAATCACAAACATTGAATGCAATGAAATATGCATTTTTCAATGACTTAAAATGTGTACTGTGACAATATGTTGTTCATAAGACATGAATCTGTTTAAAATAACATTTTGTTTTACATGAAAAAAAGAAAAACAGATTTCATAGTGCTTTTTGAACGGTTCATACTATTTATTTGTTAATGACAGGGTACAATTCCCCAAAGACAATGTATAAAAAACGGTATAAAAACTGTAGAATCCTACTTATAATAATAGTTAGAAATAAGAATATAAATATAAGGTTTTAATGTATATAGTATAAGAATGTTTAAAAATGTTTTAGATATAAGGCCATTTGTTTGGGTCTGATACAATTAACATCAGAACTATAAAAATAGTTACTACCTGTAAATAGTAGAGAGTAATTAAGATGTTAGTTAGTAAAAAACCTTTTTTGTAAACCATATTTCCATGTTGGAAATGGGGATTTTGTTGCAAAATGTCTGACTTGAAGACAACCATTTATTTAAAAAAAATATTCTTTATTTGTTTTAACTATTATTTGTATTGTAACCAATACTAATTGTTTTTGTGTAATTTGAAAACATGTTTAATTTATAATACTATATGTAAAAGTCAGAGAGGGTATCACACATCATATATTGTTTGTAAAATATTTTGTAAGAAAAATTGTTAAAAAATCATAGGCCAAAAGAATGGAAACCAAACTTCATCAAAACAGAGAAATTAATCATTTAAATGCGAATAAACAAAAGGGGTTTAGACAAAATAAACTTGAGATCATGCCATATAATTGCACATACCATTTAGAGAGATTTTAATAAATATATTCAGAATTATAAATAAAAATGAAAATGACTAAACTCAGAAATTTGGACATGGGAGTCATATATTCCAGAATAATGTTTCAGAATACAACTAATTCAATTAATTACCAGAAAATAAGGGAATAGGAACCTTTTAATACAATATAGGATTATTAATATTAAATATAACTGATAAAATGGCTGAATTTATATAATGACAGGAAGTAAATTTTGATGTTTTGACTTTTCAGAGTATACCAAACTGAAAGTGAAATTACTATTTTTTGGACAGAAAACACTATAAAATGGCATTATTTAATCTGAAAATAACCAGAATGAACTGAAAGATTAATTTAAATCACATCTAGTGAATAAAATTGACAAATAACCAAAGTTTAGGCATTCATATAGTGAAATAGTAAAGTGTACACAGGATGTGAAAAAATATTTGAACAATGTTAAGAATAATATTATATGGGCTAAGAGTTTAATTGAAACTGAAGGAAACAGTTAGTTAATTATTGGTATTTGAATGGTTAACATAAACGAGAGTTTTGTGACGATCTAACCTATTTTACAACGTTAAAGATAAGTGGCGAACAGTACGTTACGGTAAAGTCGAGAGTGAATTATAAAATCTTTCCAGAACATATACATTGTGACAAAAACAATCAAGAAACACTAATTAACACTAAACAATACATTTCTACTCTGAAAAACACCACAAAACACCAGAAAACTGTATAACACATTAACCAAATTAGTGTCGGAATTGGGAAAAGTGTTTTGACTTATAATTACACAGACATACTAAATACAACCCAGAATCACTACACCAGTCACTACACAACATTTAACAAGAGATTTGCAGACACAAGAACAGGAATATTGCCAGAAAATACATTATTTGGAATGCAGCAGGAACGAGCGACATTTTGATCAACTTGACGGCAGCCATCTTTCTTTTGACGATCCGAGTGCCTTCTTTTTGTTCAGCACAGCTGTTTGGTGAAATCAATTATTTTAATTTTTCAAATTATTATTCAATGTTTGTGTTTAGTAATAATTATTCATTTGATGTAACGTTATACTTTTAAATATTAGC
Source organism: Magicicada septendecula (assembly GCA_034769895.1). Lineage (NCBI taxonomy): Eukaryota > Metazoa > Arthropoda > Insecta > Hemiptera > Cicadidae > Magicicada > Magicicada septendecula. The sequence continues at coordinate 114,334,386 of CM068373.1, forward strand.
CCGATTTCTCTGACTTTGATAATAACTGGCTGTTTAAAGAACCCTGTATGATTTTTATATAATACTTTGTAATTTTTTTCGATATCCTGAGAATCGATATTAATCGATAAGAGTCAATATTGCTATTAATTAATAAAACATTAATACTTTTCAATACTTAATAGTTCTTTATTTCTTCAATAATACTAATTACCAATAATATAATTCTAATTGATAATCTACAAGGAATTTACCACCTATAAGTGAAGATAACCTAAAAAATAAAAAGATAAACAAGTATCGATTGGTTTGAAGACAATCTTATGAGTGGTGATAGTTTATTTAAAATATACCAAAACTTTAATAAAAATTTTCAGAAGAGCATTACACTTTTTTAAACTTCACAGCCCTATATTAATTAATTGATCATAATTAATTAATTAATAAAATTAAAAAATTTTTTAATTATTTTTTTTTTTTATAAACATAATTTTTTTTAAATTTCCTTCAAAACAATAATTCTTGTTTTGAAACTTTCTGTGAAGCTGAACATATATATATTTCTTCATCAACTTTACTCTACTCGACCGGTCTTGCTACCATTGGGACTCGACCAGCTGGGAAACTTAAGGAAGTGTTTCAGGCCAGTAAGACGTCGAGAGCCACACCAATTTAAAGAACACACCAATTAAACATATTACATTACAATTTACTTATATTATTACAAATTGGCTAGCCCAAAGAGTGGGGCTTGATTACATCGGAGTCTCACACTCTTCACAGTCTCTTCTTATATCATCAAACAACATTCAATTATTATATTTTATTACAAATTGGCGCACAACTTTAGGGGCTTTAATTAGCGATTGGAAGGCCAATACATTCTGCCCAATCACTAGTTGGAGCTAGGCAACAGCTACAAAGTCAGAGAAAGACAATAAAAAGGGAACAACAACAAGCAAAATGGAAGAACCTACACCAGAAGAAATGGTTGAGATAAGGAAAATGGTCCAACAAATAATGGAGAAACTGGGTGAGATGAACAAGAAACTAGATGACGAGAATAAGGAAATGAGAGAGGACAGATTAAAAAGGGAAGAATTAAGAAAGGAGAAGACCGAAGAAATAAAAAATGATAGCCAACCAGAAACAGAAGATGTACCAAAGGATAAAATGCAGGAACAGGTAATGGTAGTACCTGAAGTTGAACTTAACGGAAACAAGGAAAATATTAAGCAAAGGAAAAGGAGAATGTATCCAAGAAACTTGATAAAAACGAAGGAAGAGTTGGAGATGTTGAACCATGGGTTAATTGGTGGCAATAACATCCCAGTTATCTATGACAAAGACATCATGAATTCCAGGAATTATAGGAGGAGAATCGAAGTAATTTCCAAAATAATTTACCACAAGACAGTAGTGTACCAATGGGAAAGGACCAGAGGTAAACAGAATACGACATGTGGACAAGATCAATATCAGCGCAGAACTGGACAGTGGATGTCAGAAAGATGGAAATGTGATATCGTACCAGACTGTAATGACGGCACAGGTGAATCACCAGAATGTATTCCATTAGCGTGCCATCTAGGACAGTTCCAGGGTACGGTTAGACTAAAATATATTCCGTCAGAGTGGATATGTGATGGTAAACCAGCTTATGGTGTTTCAGATAAACAAATAATAAGTGATAACCCAGATGAAGATCCTCACATATATTTTTCAGGTAACACAAAACATGGACCAGAGAAGTATTGGTGTATACAAAATGATGATAGAGGGAACCAGCCCAGTAATTACGACGGCCCTAACAACCCGCCGCATAATAACCAGTTTATCGGTAATTTTAACGGCGTTAGGAATAACAACCCCTATCCATACAATAGAAACAATTTATACCAACATAATAATGTGCCATACAGTCAGAGAAATCCATATCCCAACAATAATGATGACAGACCTTACCAACCTAACCGAAAAGACTATCATGATAAATTTAGTAATAAAAATAATAACAGTAATAATAACCGAGTGTCGCGCCCTAAGGTAAATTTTATAAGAGCAACTGAGATGATGGACCCTGGTTGACACAAATACCACACGACATCAAGAAAAGGGACGGATCATGATAACCGACTACGGCGAAAAACAATGTTGAAGGAGACGAAATAAATATCATTGAAAGGAAATGATACGAAGAATAAACATAGAAACAAAACTGGGTTTTGTGAGTGAAGACTATGTAAGAAAATGAACATGACCAATAAAAATATGAGCAATGCAGTGACATAAAGAAAATCGTCCATCTTCCTGGGTATATAAAAGAAAATTTATGAGAAAAGAAAAAGTGAAGATCAACTTATTAAAATATAAATAATATGGGCCAGTGTAGAGTACAATATAACCCCATATGTTGTGGTAAATGATAAGCATAACAATACATATGAGTTGAAGGAAATCGTTTCAGGAAAAATCAAAGGAGTGTACAATCAAGCTTCTATGAAGAAATATTATGAAGAATGAGTTGTGAGTTTTAGAATTTTTAATTTAATTTTTAAAAAATCCTAAAATAATGTAAGTACATCTTACAACATAATATTTTGAAAAGAACATTCTGGAGAATTATAAGAAAAAGGAATTTAGAATTTTTATATTTAAAAAAAAATTCTAAAATAATGTAAGTACATCTTACAACCTAATATTTTGAAAAGAACATTCTGGAGAATTAAAAGAAAAAGAATTTATAATAATTTTAAAAAAATTCTAAAATAATGTAAGTACATCTTACAACCTAATATTTTGAAAAAAACATTTTGGAGAATTATAAGAAGAAGGAATTTAGAATTTTAATTTTAAAAATTCGAAAATAATGTAAGTACATCTTACAACCTAATATTTTGAGAAGAACATTCTGGAGAATTAAAAGAAGAAGAATTTTTTAATTTAAATTTTAAAATAATGTAAGTACATCTTACAACCTAATATTTTGAGAAGAACATTCTGGAGAATTAAAAGAAGAAGAATTTTTTAATTTAATTTTAAAAAAATTCTAAAATATGTAAGTACAACTTACAACCTAATAATTTTGGAACAAACTTTATGGAAGAAAGAAAAAGAAAGACTTTTGAATTGAAATATAATTATAAAAATTTAAAATTTAGTAAGAACATCTTACTACCACTAATAATTTTGGAACAAACTTTATGGAAGAAAGAAAAAGAAAGACTTTTGAATTGAATTTATTTATAAAAATTTAAAATTGAGTAAGTACATCTTACTACAACCTGATAATTTAGAACAAAACTTTATGGAAGAAAGAGAAAGAGAGAGAATTTTGAACTTAATTTTACAAAAAATTTAAAAATGAAGTAAGACCAACTTACTATAACTAAGTTCTGAATGAAACAATTCTGGGAATAAATGAATTAAACAGAATTTGAATGTTGATAGAACGTCAGTACTTTGAAACAAGATAAGATCAACATATTACAAGGATTTATGAGAAATAGTTTTCAATTAAATAAAAAGAATAGTTTGAATTTTACATTAAAACTAACCAAGTTCCAAAAAAATAATTATGTGTCAATTATGGTTGAATTGAGAAGAAAATAAAGTGATTAATTCAGAAAAGAAGAATTAATTTTAATCCAGAATAAATGCTAGACATTCACAATAGCATTTGAAGGAGTAGAGAAGAATAACAAAAAAGAGTGTAATATGCAAGAAAAGAAAAAATTTGGAAGCAAAGAGACTAATTACCTATGAAACGATAATGAAAACAGTTAAGAGCGAAGAAGAACAACTCATACCAAACAGATGGAGAAGATGATTTCGAACAAATGATAATAATAAGACCTATATGAAATGCAAAGAGAAGAAATACCACATGAAATATAATATAAATGAATTAATGTTAATGAATGCGAAGGCGGATTAATAACTTTCTAAGAGAAAGGAAAGAACCAAAATGTTTAAACAAAATGATCAATATAACAACCTGTATATCTAATGTAAAGATACAATGTTAAAAAATTAAATATAATATATTAAGACCATTCAAATAATGAATACGAAAGACTATTTATAAAGACCATGCTAATACTATGAATAACCAGAAGAAAGTATAAAGAGAATTCAGATGGAGAAGAAAGAGAGTTACACTGTAAACAGTAACCAGAATTGCTAAAAGAAAGGTTTTCAACCATAATTAAATTAAATATATCAGACAAGTTAAGAGTTTTGAAAAAAATATATATGTAATGAGTATAATAATGATTATGAAGATTTATTAAGATAGAAAATGTGAGATAATCTGAGAGACTACGAAGTGGAGAATCCAAAGATATTTTTATTAGTCGAAAATGAGACTACTTTTTATTTATTTATTCGATGACTGACTGAAGATAATTCCAGCAGCATTATGTTTTTGAGCAGGGATGGATATGCCTCTGTACTCATTTTATAGAAGTGGTGTATGGCCAGCAGAGAAGTAGCGTACAGTGCCCCTCTGATCTGCCCCAGCCCACGTGATAGGGAATGTTAGGGAATTAATATCCCAAGGATACAACACGAAGTTGATAAAGGAAGAAAATGTATTACAATAATAATATATCTCAGAAGACACTAACTATCCGAAAAGGATCAGTAGTAAAACAAATAATTATATATATAAAATTAATTAAACTCTAATTATAAAAAAGTCGATATAAAGATGGAGGAGAAAATGAATTATAAGAAATGATGAAATTATCATAAGAAATTATTTCATCCATAAACATGTCTGAAATAATTACTTCTGGAGGGGAGCAATCTGTAGCGTGACAGATGTATGCATAATATTGAATGGCAATTGATCATTAGAATAATGAAGTTATAATATTTAAATTTGGAAGAAAGCATTAAGTTTAATATAAATAGATTAATTCATAGCAACTGTGGAAAGAAATCATTATTAGAAAGAAAATACAAGTTCAAGTAAAAGGAGTTACTAGTGATGAGTCATCCAAGACCAGTATCATAACCAAAGGTTTTCAAGGTATAACCCAGGAAGGTAAAAAAGTAAATAACCAAGCAGTACAGAATATGACCAAACCCACAACGAGGGAGAATAAATAGAATAGAAACCCTAAAATAAGCCAAGATCAACCAATACAGGTGGTGTATTTCTGAAATCAAGAAGAAGATGGAGAAGATCCCAAGAAACCTGATGGCATCAAGAAGAAGATGGAGAAGATACCAGTCCCAGAAGGCAGGAGAAAAGAAGACTGATGAAAGAAGAAGAAGGCAGCATCCTGAAGAAGATGTCATGCTCTTATAAAAGACACCCAAATCCCTATATCCCCAAAATAAATATCTAAAAACAAAAGTATAACGAAATAAAAACCACATGTATATAAATTTAAGAGAGAGAAGTGTATAAAGTAAAAGTTGCCTGTGAACTAAGATGAAACAATAATATAGTACCCATGGAACAAATCTCCATTGAAAAAACGCTAACCAATTTATTATGTTAATAAGACTATACGACCATTTAGCATTAACATAATATATAAGTGCAAAGTGAACCAGTGATAGTTTTGGGTATTATAAAAAATGAACCTTGTGTTTCATTCTTGGCAATCACAAACATTGAATGCAATGAAATATGCATTTTTCAATGACTTAAAATGTGTACTGTGACAATATGTTGTTCATAAGACATGAATCTGTTTAAAATAACATTTTGTTTTACATGAAAAAAAGAAAAACAGATTTCATAGTGCTTTTTGAACGGTTCATACTATTTATTTGTTAATGACAGGGTACAATTCCCCAAAGACAATGTATAAAAAACGGTATAAAAACTGTAGAATCCTACTTATAATAATAGTTAGAAATAAGAATATAAATATAAGGTTTTAATGTATATAGTATAAGAATGTTTAAAAATGTTTTAGATATAAGGCCATTTGTTTGGGTCTGATACAATTAACATCAGAACTATAAAAATAGTTACTACCTGTAAATAGTAGAGAGTAATTAAGATGTTAGTTAGTAAAAAACCTTTTTTGTAAACCATATTTCCATGTTGGAAATGGGGATTTTGTTGCAAAATGTCTGACTTGAAGACAACCATTTATTTAAAAAAAATATTCTTTATTTGTTTTAACTATTATTTGTATTGTAACCAATACTAATTGTTTTTGTGTAATTTGAAAACATGTTTAATTTATAATACTATATGTAAAAGTCAGAGAGGGTATCACACATCATATATTGTTTGTAAAATATTTTGTAAGAAAAATTGTTAAAAAATCATAGGCCAAAAGAATGGAAACCAAACTTCATCAAAACAGAGAAATTAATCATTTAAATGCGAATAAACAAAAGGGGTTTAGACAAAATAAACTTGAGATCATGCCATATAATTGCACATACCATTTAGAGAGATTTTAATAAATATATTCAGAATTATAAATAAAAATGAAAATGACTAAACTCAGAAATTTGGACATGGGAGTCATATATTCCAGAATAATGTTTCAGAATACAACTAATTCAATTAATTACCAGAAAATAAGGGAATAGGAACCTTTTAATACAATATAGGATTATTAATATTAAATATAACTGATAAAATGGCTGAATTTATATAATGACAGGAAGTAAATTTTGATGTTTTGACTTTTCAGAGTATACCAAACTGAAAGTGAAATTACTATTTTTTGGACAGAAAACACTATAAAATGGCATTATTTAATCTGAAAATAACCAGAATGAACTGAAAGATTAATTTAAATCACATCTAGTGAATAAAATTGACAAATAACCAAAGTTTAGGCATTCATATAGTGAAATAGTAAAGTGTACACAGGATGTGAAAAAATATTTGAACAATGTTAAGAATAATATTATACGGGCTAAGAGTTTAATTGAAACTGAAGGAAACAGTTAGTTAATTATTGGTATTTGAATGGTTAACATAAACGAGAGTTTTGTGACGATCTAACCTATTTTACAACGTTAAAGATAAGTGGCGAACAGTGCGTTACGGTAAAGTCGAGAGTGAATTATAAAATCTTTCCAGAACATATACATTGTGACAAAAACAATCAAGAAACACTAATTAACACTAAACAATACATTTCTACTCTGAAAAACACCACAAAACACCAGAAAACTGTATAACACATTAACCAAATTAGTGTCGGAATTGGGAAAAGTGTTTTGACTTATAATTACACAGACATACTAAATACAACCCAGAATCACTACACCAGTCACTACACAACATTTAACAAGAGATTTGCAGACACAAGAACAGGAATATTGCCAGAAAATACATTATTTGGAATGCAGCAGGAACGAGCGACATTTTGATCAACTTGACGGCAGCCATATTTCTTTTGACGATCCGAGTGCCTTCTTTTTGTTCAGCACAGCTGTTTGGTGAAATCAATTATTTTAATTTTTCAAATTATTATTCAATGTTTGTGTTTAGTAATAATTATTCATTTGATGTAACGTTATACTTTTAAATATTAGCCCGATTTCTCTGACTTTGATAATAACTGGCTGTTTAAAGAACCCTGTACGATTTTTATATAATACTTTGTAATTTTTTTCGATATCCTGAGAATCGATATTAATCGATAAGAGTCAATATTGCTATTAATTAATAAAACATTAATACTTTTCAATACTTAATAGTTCTTTATTTCTTCAATAATACTAATTACCAATAATATAATTCTAATTGATAATCTACAAGGAATTTACCACCTATAAGTGAAGATAACCTAAAAAATAAAAAGATAAACAAGTATCGATTGGTTTGAAGACAATCTTATGAGTGGTGATAGTTTATTTAAAATATACCAAAACTTTAATAAAAATTTTCAGAAGAGCATTACACTTTTTTAAACTTCACAGCCCTATATTAATTAATTGATCATAATTAATTAATTAATTAATTAAATTAAAAATTTTTTTAATTATTTTTTTTTTATAAACATAATTTTTTTTAAATTTCCTTCAAAACAATAATTCTTGTTTTGAAACTTTCTGTGAAGCTGAACATATATATATTTCTTCATCAACTTTATTCTACTCGACCGGTCTTGCTACCATTGGGACTCGACCAGCTGGGAAACTTAAGGAAGTGTTTCAGGCCAGTAAGACGTCGAGAGCCACACCAATTTAAAGAACACACCAATTAAACATATTACATTACAATTTACTTATATTATTACAAATTGGCTAGCCCAAAGAGTGGGGCTTGATTACATCGGAGTCTCACACTCTTCACAGTCTCTTCTTATATCATCAAACAACATTCAATTATTATATTTTATTACAAATTGGCGCACAACTTTAGGGGCTTTAATTAGCGATTGGAAGGCCAATACATTCTGCCCAATCACTAGTTGGAGCTAGGCAACAGCTACAAAGTCAGAGAAAGACAATAAAAAGGGAACAACAACAAGCAAAATGGAAGAACCTACACCAGAAGAAATGGTTGAGATAAGGAAAATGTTCCAACAAATAATGGAGAAACTGGGTGAGATGAACAAGAAACTAGATGACGAGAATAAGGAAATGAGAGAGGACAGATTAAAAAGGGAAGAATTAAGAAAGGAGAAGACCGAAGAAATAAAAAATGATAGCCAACCAGAAACAGAAGATGTACCAAAGGATAAAATGCAGGAACAGGTAATGGTAGTACCTGAAGTTGAACTTAACGGAAACAAGGAAAATATTAAGCAAAGGAAAAGGAGAATGTATCCAAGAAACTTGATAAAAACGAAGGAAGAGTTGGAGATGTTGAACCATGGGTTAATTGGTGGCAATAACATCCCAGTTATCTATGACAAAGACATCATGAATTCCAGGAATTATAGGAGGAGAATCGAAGTAATTTCCAAAATAATTTACCACAAGACAGTAGTGTACCAATGGGAAAGGACCAGAGGTAAACAGAATACGACATGTGGACAAGATCAATATCAGCGCAGAACTGGACAGTGGATGTCAGAAAGATGGAAATGTGATATCGTACCAGACTGTAATGACGGCACAGGTGAATCACCAGAATGTATTCCATTAGCGTGCCATCTAGGACAGTTCCAGGGTACGGTTAGACTAAAATATATTCCGTCAGAGTGGATATGTGATGGTAAACCAGCTTATGGTGTTTCAGATAAACAAATAATAAGTGATAACCCAGATGAAGATCCTCACATATATTTGTCAGGTAACACAAAACATGGACCAGAGAAGTATTGGTGTATACAAAATGATGATAGAGGGAACCAGCCCAGTAATTACGACGGCCCTAACAACCCGCCGCATAATAACCAGTTTATCGGTAATTTTAACGGCGTTAGGAATAACAACCCCTATCCATACAATAGAAACAATTTATACCAACATAATAATGTACCATACAGTCAGAGAAATCCATATCCCAACAATAATGATGACAGACCTTACCAACCTAACCGAAAAGACTATCATGATAAATTTAGTAATAAAAATAATAACAGTAATAATAACCGAGTGTCGCGCCCTAAGGTAAATTTTATAAGAGCAACTGAGATGATGGACCCTGGTTGACACAAATACCACACGACATCAAGAAAAGGGACGGATCATGATAACCGACTACGGCGAAAAACAATGTTGAAGGAGACGAAATAAATATCATTGAAAGGAAATGATACGAAGAATAAACATAGAAACAAAACTGGGTTTTGTGAGTGAAGACTATGTAAGAAAATGAACATGACCAATAAAAATATGAGCAATGCAGTGACATAAAGAAAATCGTCCATCTTCCTGGGTATATAAAAGAAAATTTATGAGAAAAGAAAAAGTGAAGATCAACTTATTAAAATATAAATAATATGGGCCAGTGTAGAGTACAATATAACCCCATATGTTGTGGTAAATGATAAGCATAACAATACATATGAGTTGAAGGAAATCGTTTCAGGAAAAATCAAAGGAGTGTACAATCAAGCTTCTATGAAGAAATATTATGAAGAATGAGTTGTGAGTTTTAGAATTTTTAATTTAATTTTTAAAAAATCCTAAAATAATGTAAGTACATCTTACAACATAATATTTTGAAAAGAACATTCTGGAGAATTATAAGAAAAAGGAATTTAGAATTTTTATATTTAAAAAAAAATTCTAAAATAATGTAAGTACATCTTACAACCTAATATTTTGAAAAGAACATTCTGGAGAATTAAAAGAAAAAGAATTTATAATAATTTTAAAAAAATTCTAAAATAATGTAAGTACATCTTACAACCTAATATTTTGAAAAAAACATTTTGGAGAATTATAAGAAGAAGGAATTTAGAATTTTAATTTTAAAAATTCGAAAATAATGTAAGTACATCTTTTGAACAATACTGGTGTTACTACGGAGAAGGTGTATGTGTGTGTGTACATGTGTATTTGGCGCGTATGTGTTATACCTGCCATCACCTGATCGCTACAGGAAACAATCGTGTCTTTGTGTACATGCGTATCTTCGTTGTGGTAGTGTGGTAGTGAGCTCCAGTTCAGATAGGCATAAAATACGAGTAATTAAATACAGTATGTTTATTCAATAAAAATTCGCACAATGACAATACATACAGTAAAGTGAATTATGTAATTTTAAGACATGCGAAATGACACGTGTGGTTACAATTTGAAGGTGAATGGTGAAATTATAACCGAACTATAAACAAATTAGTTAATTATTCAGCTAACTAATACGTGACGAGCAATTAATTAGTATGTAAATAAAGACAAAATTATCCCGAATCTCATAATTCTATTACTTCGCAGATGAATACTACTTATGAGTGTGAAAATACGCAAAAAGTGATGTGTTGAAAACCGTCGCGCAGAACAAGCTTGGACCAAAGCGTACAGGTTTAAGAAGGTTTGTTAAGCAATCTTCGACCTGTCAACTTGCCTTGAGTATAAAACCCCGGCCGACCGAACAGACGCTAAGAATTTGCACACTACACAGGGACACTACGGCAGTTTGCTCAACGACGGATGATACAAGTAGAAACACCGGGATAAGAATCATCATAAGCTTGATGCAGTAATCAAAACGCACACAACGATAACGTCGCCACGGTAACTCAACGTGAAAAAAATATGAACAATTATTATTTTTTGTGTGTAAACAAAGACAGTAAATAAACCGAAATATAAATTATAAATACATAATTGTACATAGTGAAAATACAAAAATTTAATTACTATGGTTAAAGTACGCAATTTTAATATTTGTTTTCTACAACTTTTCTATTTTACTAAAATGAGTGCACAATAACTAGTATTTCTTGAATTAAAGTAAGTGTTATTTTTTATTAAAATGCTGTAAGGAGCCTAAACTTTCTTTTTATAGAATAAATATTTAAATAGTATTTTTATATACGACTTGCAATATTTGAATTAATTTCTTGGATTTCGCTATCCATGACGTCACAACTCTATAATAATCGGCGATTTTAACGCCCACTCGAATAGATGGGGCTACAAAACCGCCAACGGAGCAGGTCGGGCAACAGAAGAACTACTAGACAATTCCAATCTTATCCGACTTAATAGTGACCCAACATTTCTGTCCTTTGCTGGCAGTTTATCGACACCAGACCTGGCCATGGTGCACTCGAACCTTAGCGCCAGAGCAAATCTCAGTCTTGGAGATGCGCACGACGGAAGCGGGCATCGATCACTGATCCTGAAAATCGCACCAAAGAAAAGAGTGCCACCCTACCGACAGATCCCCAGGTGGAATTTCAAGAAGGCCGATTGGAGGCAGTTCTGCAGCATCTCCAACAACACCATTACGGAAAATCTCATAGACGATAATCCAGACAAATCAACCGACAGATTTGTCAACGCCGTCTTACTAGCTGCAAAGACAGCAGTGCCAAGAGGCCAAGTTAAACGTTACAAGCCTTTTTGGAACGCAAAACTGACGGAATTGAAAGCTAACAGAGACAAGGCACGAAGAAAAGCTGAATCAACAAACTTGCAATGCGATTCCATAAATCTTAGGAAAAAAACAAGCACAACTAAAAAGGGCGATCATAACAGAAAAGCGCGAGACATACAGATACTTCGTGGCCTCCCTGGATTTTAGACGAGATGGTATCAAAGCCCACAACTTCATATCAAGCCTCAATAATGAAAAAAAGACGCACAAATGTGAACCAGTACAGGCTAACGGAAAAACATTGACAAATCCTAAAGAAATCGCAGCCGCCCTATGCAAACACTTTTCAGCAGTAAATCAACTGACGCTAAACAGAAATGAAAGGAAAGCTGTAAAACACGGCATACCTACCTGCGCAACCGATACTCAACACCACCTATTCAATGATCCTTTCACCCTGGCCGAACTCGAGCTAGCGATTCACTCTCACAAGAAAGGCAAAGCGGCAGGCGGCAGCCAAAATATTCCCAGAATTCTTAAAGAACCTGGGCGAAAATGCTCGCAAAACACTGCTAAACTTGCAAATCTCACATGGGAAAAACACGTTCCCCACTCATGGAAAAATGCCGAAATTACAGCAGTTCTCAAGAAGGGAAAACCAGCCAATAGCCTCACTAGCTTCAGACCGATTTCACTTACAAGCATCATCTGCAAAATAGTTGAAAAAATGATAGATAAGAGACTGAGACACTACCTGGAAGATGCCGGAGCCATCTCAGACTGCCAAGCTGGCTTCAGGCAGCACCGGTCTACGGTAGACCAAATTGTTAAGCTAACACAAGCGGTAAAGGACGGCTTCCATCGCAAACAATCAACGCCTGCGGTCTTCATAGACAAGCGGCATATGACAAAGTGTGGAGGTCCCTGCTGCTCCGCAAGCTCAGCCAACTACACATCTCAGGCAATATGCGCAAGTGGATAAAGAACTTCCTCGCACAGAGATTCATCCGGACCAGATTCCAAAACGCAGTATCAAACTTCAGACAAGTCAGACAAGGACTACCACAGGGAGCAGTACTTAGCTGCCTCCTCTTCAACGTCATGATTAACGACCTACAACAAGCCATAGAAAGAATGCCCGGAGTGCAATGCCTCCTCTACGCTGATGACGTTGTCATCTGGTCAACAAGTAGCAGCGTTGATGGCCTAGAAGAGACAATGAACAACGTCCTAACGAACATAGCCACGTGGTGTAGAAACAACAAAATGATGCTAAACGCCGAAAAAACAGTATTTGAACTGTTTACCCTATCCACCAAGCCACACCCCATACAACTCACTTATGATAGAACGGAGCTAGCGAGGACATACGACGCAAAATATCTAGGCGTGTACTTCGATTACAAACTAAGCTGGGCCCAACAAATCCAAACAGCAGCGGATAAAGCCCAAAAGCGAAACAATCTACTGAAGCGACTAACTGCGACGAAGTGGGGTGCAACGCAAGAAGTACTCGCCGCAGCTTACAAAACATATGTGCGCCCAGTAATGGAATACGCGTCAGAAGTAACCGCCCTCTCCTCCGAAGCAAATTTAAGAAAATTAGAGGTAGTCCAGAATAATGCACTACGCACCGGTGCAGCAATATCCGCACCAATAACCGCAATGCAGCTACAAAGTGGAGTTGACCCACTACGAGAACGCAGAGAGAAACTAACTTTGAAATTCTGGGAAAGGGCAAAGAGAATCGACCACCGACACTGGGAGAACTACAGGCCCGCATCATCACGCGTGAAGACCCAAACCACCCCACTCACCCATGCTGAGAAAATAAGAGAAAAATATCACATCCAACACGGGCAAGCTGCAAAGCTCTCAACATTCCACGAAATCTTTAGCTTCCTGCCAGCGGGGAAACTCACCCTTATAAATCACACTACTACAAAAGCATTCAGCAATACACACGATTTGAAGTCAGCAGCCTTACAAACGATCCACGAGCTGTACAAAAGAGACATGTGGGTGCACGTATACACCGACGGATCAGCGATGACACAAGCCGCGGGGGCTGGCTACTATGGCCACCTGTTTGAGGGATTTAGCCCGGTAGGATCCAACGCCAGCAAGTTTAACGGAGAAATACTATCAATTCACCACGCAGCGGAAGGGCTTCTTGCAGTCAGCAGTAATCCAACAAGAGTTGTATTCTTCGTAGACTCCCAAGCTGCGATCGTAGCCCTCACCAACAACACGCCCACTGACTGTGCTGCAACTATGGCCGGTAGAAGACTAATGTCCGGAATGATAGAGAGCGGGTGGCATATTACTGGATTAATGGATACCAAGCCACATAGGAATCGAGGGCAACGAACGCGCCGACCAACTCGCCAAACAGGGGGCCAGACTCCCGCAGCCTAGCAATACATCGTTAATGACCGCAAAAAATCTAGTCGAGAGAGTGGTCTCTAAGTGGACCAAAAACTTCTTACGCGAAGCCTGCACGGGAAAGCAATGGGAAAGCTTAGCTCACGACAAACAAATCCCTCGGAATCTCCCAAGAGCAGAAGCAGTCGCCAAATTCAGACTCCTGACCGGCCACGATTATCTACAAGCGCATCTGCATAGGATTGGGCTAGCCGACTCCGACATCTGCCCACTCTGTACCACCAGCAAGATGGACGATCCGCACCTACAGCAGTGCACAGGACTGACGGACGTACAAGACAGACGCGATACATGTCTATACTGGGAGGCTCGTAGGCGAATGGCAGAGATGCCAAGAGCTGGCATTGGATAAAGTAAAGTAAGTAAGCTATCCATGACGTGTCCGTTACTTAACTAAATATAATTAATTCACTACCGACTCGGAACACAAAATTTTTTATGGTTAAAAACCTAAAAGTTTTACCTTATAGCCTGAACCGGTTTGCACTTTTAAAAAGCTTCTTCAGAGACTGCCGTTGGGAGCAAGACTGTCCGTCTTGTTCTTGGTAACGGTATCGACTTTTGAAGGATCGATGTTGTGTGTGTGGGGTGTGATATGTTCGAATAATCCGTGTGATTTGAATTGTATCCGTTCGTTTAGGATGTCGTTTTTATGTGTTTTCGTCTGTTTGTATATTTCCAGTTGTTCTAGAGTGTCTAGTTTTCGGCCTTTAGTGTGTACGTGTAGAATGCCCATGTTGAATGTGTACACGTACACACTAAAGGCCGAAAACTAGACACTCTAGAACACCTTATATAATTTATTATAATTACCTTATATTCGGTCCGCCGTGTGACTTCACAATTTGGTTTACGTCAAAACTTAAACGTTACGCGTTTCGAGGCGTATGCCTCATCATCAGACGTTAAATTTAAAAATTTTGAAACACACACATCACACAAGAAACGTGTTTGTCAAAAATAAAATTGCAGATTATTGGCATATTATGTGCACTTGTTGGGTGCGCACCCGTTCAGGTACTGTCTGCTACTGAACGGATCTTGTTGAGCAGTCCCAAGGCGGTATCATACAGGCGGTTAGATTCAAAGTTCAATTGTTCATTCAGAACAAACTGGCGACTGCTATCATTACTGTATGCATTATAAATTTCAAGCTCTTCCAAGGCATTCATAAATCGGCCCTTGTTGCATATGTGCAATGGCATCAGATTAGACTTAAAGTCTGTATAGTTGTGATTATGTAGGGTCAGATGTCGAGTGTAATTAGATTTTATATAATTGTAATTAAATGTCTTTTTTGGTATGTGTTCCCGGAAGCGTTTATAAAAACCTCTTCCGGTCTGACCGATATAGAAACTGTTGCAATCATTACAGACCAGTTTATAGATACCTGTTTTTTCTTATATGGGTAAGAGCATTTTAGGTCTAAGTATATTTATCAACTTATTATTGGTTCTGAATGACATAGTAAAACCAATATTGTTCATCACTGAAGACAAAATTTTTGGCATAACATACGTGTATTTCACAGATATAAACTTTTTCTGTGTTTCATTATGTGAACGGGGCTTAAGTTGAATGTTAATATGTTTCTTTAATAATTTATCAATGATGGAACTACTGTAACCATTGGAAACTGCGATAAATCTTATAGTATTTAGCTCAGCCTGAAAATCATTATTGTCAAGGGGGACGGTCAGCAATCTGTGGATTAAACTATTATATGCTGCCATTTTTTGTGAATATGGGTGGTGGGAGTCTGCATGTATTGTATGGCTAGTGGCAGTAGACTTCCTATAAATATTGAATTTTAATGTGTCCATTCGTCTAGTGGGGGTCAGGTCTAAAAAGTTGATTGTGTTATCATGCTCAGTCTCTAGGGTAAACTGAATATTCTTGTTGATTCCATTTAAAAAATTTTTGTAGGAGTCAACTTGTCTCAGAGTACCGTCAAAAATAATGACGTGTCATCTACATAACGTGAATAAAATTTTATCTTATTTGTGTATATGTTATTATTTAGTAGATGAGTATTTTCATAGAAATTTAAGTATACATCGGCCAATAGGCCTGAGAGGGGTGAACCCATAGCTAGACCATCATCTTGGCTATAGAATAAACCATGTGAAATAGTTTTGCATTAAAATAACTTTAAGCAAGTCAATCAGCTCATCCATCATCTGTGCACTCATGGAAGCATTATTATGTAAATTGTCCCTCAATAACTGTAAAGTTTCATCGGTTGGAATATTCGTACATAAATCTACTATATCAAATGAGACCAATTTATAATTAATATTGTTAATTATATCGGGAAGCGATTCACATATTCCCTGATAGAAGAAAAAGAGAAGACTCTCGTTCATTGATCCCTCTTTAGTCAATTTCATCATCATCATCATCATCTTCAGGAAGGTTCAAACCAAAAATGGTCAATTCCGGTCTCAAACAGATAGACTAGAGCTGCTCACTCCAACGCTTCTTCGGACGCCCCCCACACTTCTCCGTCCTTTTGGCTTATAATTCCATAGGTGTTTGGGGATGCGGCAGTTATCCATTCGATTAAGATGTTCCAACTATTTTTAGAAGATATATTTTTTAAATCAACTTGCTCAACGATATCTGTGTGTATCTAAGGAACTATGTAGGCCTAAGTATGAACACCTGAGTAGAGAAATATTTGGGACGTGCTGGACTTCATTGGAACAGAATTTGCCGGACTTAGTAGGACCGGTTAACAAAGACGAAAATTGGAAGATTCAGTACAACCATGAGGTATATTATCTACGCAAAGAATCATACCTGGCTCTAGTAGAAGGCCGGAATATTAAACGTACCAACGTCGTGTCTGAGGCCTATAAGCATAGTGTAATAAAATAGCTAAAGTGAAGATGTTATATTTTGATTAAATTTCATAGCATTACTAAAATCATGAGTAGGCCTATTTATAGCTAAATCTAAATTAATCGGTCTGAGTCCACTTCTATACGTTTAAGTTGAAGAAATTAGTGAACTAGTGTTAGGCCCAATGAATTAATTTTGTTCGAATTATTGAATTCGTATCATGTGAATGAGTTAATTATTATATTTCTTAAATAATATAACAGTATTTAACATAACGAACTTTTAATTTGCCAAAAATGAAGAATTATAACACTGCTGTTAACCGGCAATTAAAAATAACGCGATTTGCTTATTGAAATACATAAATTAATAGATCCTCTAGTCTGCCTCAAATATCAGCTGGTTCCAGTGTTGCCACGTTTAATATTCCGGCCGTCTACTAGAGCCGGCCATGACATATCCAATCTTCGGTATAAAGTTGAAGCGTATCCAACGGACGGACGACACCGTCCTAAGAAGGTGACTTGATATCAACGAGGGTGATAAGACCAGTAGAAAAAGTAAGAACACGGTATAAAGACAGTGTGAAAATATCGGTATGGAGTACCATACATGACTTCCATGTTCTAAGATTTATATTTAAAATCATTTTCGAAATGAAATATTTCCATAGAAACTACTTATTTCTTCAGCCTTAACCACAGTACTGTGGTCACTAACGTATACCACCTCACGTTAGAGCACTCGATTTTCACTGATGATGGCAGTCGATAGCACTGCCGAAACGTCTGGTTTTGTAGAAAACATTGGACCACCCCAAACAATCCGGGAAGGAATTTTAACAACAAACTACTTCTTTGTTGCCGATAACGTAGTACACATGACATAAATAAAAATTATCCCCTACCTCTATCATTTTCATTTATAGAAAAATTACCCCCAATCCCTTCAACTAGCCTCTTCATTTATACATATTTCATCTACGTTTCTACAGTGGAGTATTAAGATCTTCTTTTCAGGATACTTTATTTATCAAAATTAAGTATTTTACTCTTGTTAAAACATAAAGCGTTGCAGATAAACTACCCTTTCCCCGTAACCGATCTTCACCAAAATCAAGGCCTTGAGTCCTCTACAATTCACGGACGTATGCAAAAAAATTATTTGATTCTGTTTGAATGTGCGGCAGTTATCGTTCGTCATAGAAAAAAATTACCCTTGTTAAAACATAAAATGTTGCAGGTAAACTACCCCTTCGTTTCTAGGCGGAACCCAGTCTGACGCCTTTTGACCCAACGATCGTCAGGTTTGGTCATACGAGACTTCGAGAGTTTCTTTTATTTACCCCCCCCCCTAGTTTCAGAACCATAGGTGACTATACTTTCTAACATAGCAGCCGCGTTTCTTTTCTTGCCCACATACTACAAACAAGTAGAGCGACAGATAATTACATACAGGGGATGTACGCTACATGTCTTTATGAAGCGGATGCCTGAAATAACAGACGAAAACAATATATATTTTTATAAATACGGAAATTATAAATATATTATGTATCACACAGAAAGAAAAAATTCCAAACGGTTTAGTTAAAACTGAGAACTAGCTTCGCTTATTCGATTATACTAACCCCAAAAATTATAATATTCGTATTACATAACACTATTTAATTAAAATATAATACAATACATTCACTCCAAATTACACAAAATTGTAAATTCGAAAACGTACTAATTTTATTTTGAAATGAGTGGTAAACCGGAGAACAGTATGGGAGCAACATCAGCAAAGCATTATAGTTTTATTGTAATTATATACATAATATTATCCTGTTAACCTAAACGTCACGCAAGATGGAAACTTTACAGTTCGTGAAGAGTATCCGAGAAAATTCCCCAAACGTGATCCTACACACGGAGACTCAGTAAAACAATGGAAAGTATGTAACCTTCCACAAGTTAAAAAGCAGTAAAGCGGCTAATCACCAAACAAATAACAATTACAAAAAACTGTTGTTTAAAAGTATTGTTTTCCTCTACAAAAAAATTTACTGGCCAAAATTTTTGTGCCAAAGCTCCGATATGGGCATTAAAAATTTCATAAAAAGTCAGCAGAAACGTTAGAATAAAATTAAACTCGTTGTCCTGCACCACGAATGTCTTTAGAATAATTTCGGGATTATGATTTCGAATCTTTGGTCATATAAATAATGTCAAATAAAAAAGAAACATTATCCCAATTAATTAATTGTGCTTTAAGAACCATAAGTACAAGCCAACTTTGTAAACTCACTTTCAATTCGATAGATCTATATTTCTCTAGAAATTTAGTAAGATGGTGTTCTCTAGAAAGTGAGGAGTGGGTTGAGGAAGCTGTTGTTTAGTTTTAGAAGGAACACAAGGAGTTGTAGGGATCCAGCGGATGGGTTCGCACCCACCCCCACAACTGCTAAAGGGCGGCTCTGACAGTAAACGTCTTTAGATTCACTAAAAATATCTTTGCGTTTTAACGATTGACACGAATCTAAAAAAAGGAAAAAATAGGGGGAAATAAGAAAATTCGGAAAATTGTATGCAGCAATTCAATGTCCCACCGCCTGGGAAAATTCACAATTACCACTTACGCAGCACCTATATGATCTCAGTATGGTGTTACTTAACAAAGACTCGTAAGCAAAAGCGACAGTTTCTCATTGACCTAGGATTACGCTAGGCGTGCAAAGCTCACGCCAACTTCTAACCTGACTATCGCAGTGTCCTCAGTGTCCTGAACGCCACCATACGGACAATTTCTCGAAAGTTCACCGCCGCTGTACCAGATTCCAGGGCAACCTCCGATCAGCACCCTCGGTCAGAAACCATCTGTGCCAGGAGAATCTTGGATCTACCTTCGGCGAACGCTTACTCTGAATAAGACACTATCAAATTGAAAAACCAAGGCCGTTAGCAGGCCACACCTACAAACCGCCAGATATCACCGGGAGCTCAATGGAAGCTTGGGACACGGCGTAATGGCGGGCGACATGCTTGCCCATCGCTTTCACAGTGCCTGAACTTTTGGAAAGTCGTACAACAGGTAAATTTCCGGTATTTTTACGGAAAAACGGAAAAGTTGGCAGGTCTGTATCATACCTGCTAACAACTGACCTTTGTAGCGAAGTAATCTTGTTGCCAAGTGCAACGGCAAGTATCCATTGCATTGTTATTATCGCGTAGACCGTAGACACGGTACGCAAACTCTAGGTAGGCAACAGCAATCAATAAGTACGTATGTTATCTTGTTGGTCGCGTACTGATGACACTGTATCGCCGTGTTCTTCTTCTCCATCACCTACTCCCTTCTTTCATGAACGCGCGTCTGGCTACCAGAACGGTCTTTCCCCTTCCAGTAATCGATTCATTCCAGTGTTCATTTTCCTCTTCCTCCCCATTGGTTTGTGATGGGCTTCCATGACGAGCTTTGCTATTGTTTTACAACCCAGTATGGGTATTAGCCTCATCAACGATTTTTCTCCATTCAGCCCTATCATTAGACAGTCTTCTCCATCTGCTTATCCTCATATCTTCCTCAACATCCTCGAACCATCTTTTCCCTAGCCTTCCTCTGGATCGCTTACCTACTGGAGATCCATTCAAGAAATTCTGTGTCGTGTAAAATGTTGGAATGTAGCCGTCTTAAATCTGTTCCAGGAAGCTGATATTAATTTAGGCAGTGTGAGGTGACTGAAAATAAATGATAACAAAACCAAATACGTGGAAATGACAAGAACATCACATAAAATACTGAGAACAAATTTTGGACCGGTGCAAAATAACGACGGCTCATGAGAATACGAAGAAATCATGAAATAAATAATCTAATACTCGGAACTGACATAATAAGGTTTATAAAGCGCAGAAGGATAGTCTGGCTGGGACACTCAGTGAGAATGGAACACGACACAGAATTTCTTGAATGGATCTCCAGTAGGTAAGCGATCCAGAGGAAGGCTAGGGAAAAGATGGTTCGAGGATGTTGAGGAAGATATGAGGATAAGCAGATGGAGAAGACTGTCTAATGATAGGGCTGAATGGAGAAAAATCGTTGATGAGGCTAATACCCATACTGGGTTGTAAAACAATAGCAAAGCTCGTCATGGAAGCCCATCACAAACCAATGGGGAGGAAGAGGAAAATGAACACTGGAATGAATCGATTACTGGAAGGGGAAAGACCGTTCTGGTAGCCAGACGCGCGTTCATGAAAGAAGGGAGTAGGTGATGGAGAAGAAGAACACGGCGATACAGTGTCATCAGTACGCGACCAACAAGATAACATACGTACTTATTGATTGCTGTTGCCTACCTAGAGTTTGCGTACCGTGTCTACGGTCTACGCGATAATAACAATGCAATCGATACTTGCCGTTGCACTTGGCAACAAGATTACTTCGCTACAAAGGTCAGTTGTTAGCAGGTATGATACAGACCTGCCAACTTTTCCGTTTTTCCGTAAAAATACCGGAAATTTACCTGTTGTACGACTTTCCAAAAGTTCAGGCACTGTGAAAGCGATGGGCAAGCATGTCGCCCGCCATTACGCCGTGTCCCAAGCTTCCATTGAGCTCCCGGTGATATCTGGCGGTTTGTAGGTGTGGCCTGCTAACGGCCTTGGTTTTTCAATTTGATAGTGTCTTATTCAGAGTAAGCGTTCGCCGAAGGTAGATCCAAGATTCTCCTGGCACAGATGGTTTCTGACCGAGGGTGCTGATCGGAGGTTGCCCTGGAATCTGGTACAGCGGCGGTGAACTTTCGAGAAATTGTCCGTATGGTGGCGTTCAGGACACTGAGGACACTGCGATAGTCAGGTTAGAAGTTGGCGTGAGCTTTGCACGCCTAGCGTAATCCTAGGTCAATGAGAAACTGTCGCTTTTGCTTACGAGTCTTTGTTAAGTAACACCATACTGAGATCATATAGGTGCTGCGTAAGTGGTAATTGTGAATTTTCCCAGGCGGTGGGACATTGAATTGCTGCATACAATTTTCCGAATTTTCTTATTTCCCCCTATTTTTTCCTTTTTTTAGATTCGTGTCAATCGTTAAAACGCAAAGATATTTTTAGTGAATCTAAAGACGTTTACTGTCAGAGCCGCCCTTTAGCAGTTGTGGGGGTGGGTGCGAACCCATCCGCTGGATCCCTACAACTCCTTGTGTTCCTTCTAAAACTAAACAACAGCTTCCTCAACCCACTCCTCACTTTCTAGAGAACACCATCTTACTAAATTTCTAGAGAAATATAGATCTATCGAATTGAAAGTGAGTTTACAAAGTTGGCTTGTACTTATGGTTCTTAAAGCACAATTAATTAATTGGGATAATGTTTCTTTTTTATTTGACATTATTTATATGACCAAAGATTCGAAATCATAATCCCGAAATTATTCTAAAGACATTCGTGGTGCAGGACAACGAGTTTAATTTTATTCTAACGTTTCTGCTGACTTTTTATGAAATTTTTAATGCCCATATCGGAGCTTTGGCACAAAAATTTTGGCCAGTAAATTTTTTTGTAGAGGAAAACAATACTTTTAAACAACAGTTTTTTGTAATTGTTATTTGTTTGGTGATTAGCCGCTTTACTGCTTTTTAACTTGTGGAAGGTTACATACTTTCCATTGTTTTACTGAGTCTCCGTGTGTAGGATCACGTTTGGGGAATTTTCTCGGATACTCTTCACGAACTGTAAAGTTTCCATCTTGCGTGACGTTTAGGTTAACAGGATAATATTATGTATATAATTACAATAAAACTATAATGCTTTGCTGATGTTGCTCCCATACTGTTCTCCGGTTTACCACTCATTTCAAAATAAAATTAGTACGTTTTCGAATTTACAATTTTGTGTAATTTGGAGTGAATGTATTGTATTATATTTTAATTAAATAGTGTTATGTAATACGAATATTATAATTTTTGGGGTTAGTATAATCGAATAAGCGAAGCTAGTTCTCAGTTTTAACTAAACCGTTTGGAATTTTTTCTTTCTGTGTGATACATAATATATTTATAATTTCCGTATTTATAAAAATATATATTGTTTTCGTCTGTTATTTCAGGCATCCGCTTCATAAAGACATGTAGCGTACATCCCCTGTATGTAATTATCTGTCGCTCTACTTGTTTGTAGTATGTGGGCAAGAAAAGAAACGCGGCTGCTATGTTAGAAAGTATAGTCACCTATGGTTCTGAAACTAGGGGGGGGGGGGTAAATAAAAGAAACTCTCGAAGTCTCGTATGACCAAACCTGACGATCGTTGGGTCAAAAGGCGTCAGACTGGGTTCCGCCTAGAAACGAAGGGGTAGTTTACCTGCAACATTTTATGTTTTAACAAGGGTAATTTTTTTCTATGACGAACGATAACTGCCGCACATTCAAACAGAATCAAATAATTTTTTTGCATACGTCCGTGAATTGTAGAGGACTCAAGGCCTTGATTTTGGTGAAGATCGGTTACGGGGAAAGGGTAGTTTATCTGCAACGCTTTATGTTTTAACAAGAGTAAAATACTTAATTTTGATAAATAAAGTATCCTGAAAAGAAGATCTTAATACTCCACTGTAGAAACGTAGATGAAATATGTATAAATGAAGAGGCTAGTTGAAGGGATTGGGGGTAATTTTTCTATAAATGAAAATGATAGAGGTAGGGGATAATTTTTATTTATGTCATGTGTACTACGTTATCGGCAACAAAGAAGTAGTTTGTTGTTAAAATTCCTTCCCGGATTGTTTGGGGTGGTCCAATGTTTTCTACAAAACCAGACGTTTCGGCAGTGCTATCGACTGCCATCATCAGTGAAAATCGAGTGCTCTAACGTGAGGTGGTATACGTTAGTGACCACAGTACTGTGGTTAAGGCTGAAGAAATAAGTAGTTTCTATGGAAATATTTCATTTCGAAAATGATTTTAAATATAAATCTTAGAACATGGAAGTCATGTATGGTACTCCATACCGATATTTTCACACTGTCTTTATACCGTGTTCTTACTTTTTCTACTGGTCTTATCACCCTCGTTGATATCAAGTCACCTTCTTAGGACGGTGTCGTCCGTCCGTTGGATACGCTTCAACTTTATACCGAAGATTGGATATGTCATGGCCGGCTCTAGTAGACGGCCGGAATATTAAACGTGGCAACACTGGAACCAGCTGATATTTGAGGCAGACTAGAGGATCTATTAATTTATGTATTTCAATAAGCAAATCGCGTTATTTTTAATTGCCGGTTAACAGCAGTGTTATAATTCTTCATTTTTGGCAAATTAAAAGTTCGTTATGTTAAATACTGTTATATTATTTAAGAAATATAATAATTAACTCATTCACATGATACGAATTCAATAATTCGAACAAAATTAATTCATTGGGCCTAACACTAGTTCACTAATTTCTTCAACTTAAACGTATAGAAGTGGACTCAGACCGATTAATTTAGATTTAGCTATAAATAGGCCTACTCATGATTTTAGTAATGCTATGAAATTTAATCAAAATATAACATCTTCACTTTAGCTATTTTATTACACTATGCTTATAGGCCTCAGACACGACGTTGGTACGTTTAATATTCCGGCCTTCTACTAGAGCCAGGTATGATTCTTTGCGTAGATAATATACCTCATGGTTGTACTGAATCTTCCAATTTTCGTCTTTGTTAACCGGTCCTACTAAGTCCGGCAAATTCTGTTCCAATGAAGTCCAGCACGTCCCAAATATTTCTCTACTCAGGTGTTCATACTTAGGCCTACATAGTTCCTTAGATACACACAGATATCGTTGAGCAAGTTGATTTAAAAAATATATCTTCTAAAAATAGTTGGAACATCTTAATCGAATGGATAACTGCCGCATCCCCAAACACCTATGGAATTATAAGCCAAAAGGACGGAGAAGTGTGGGGGGCGTCCGAAGAAGCGTTGGAGTGAGCAGCTCTAGTCTATCTGTTTGAGACCGGAATTGACCATTTTTGGTTTGAACCTTCCTGAAGATGATGATGATGATGATGAAATTGACTAAAGAGGGATCAATGAACGAGAGTCTTCTCTTTTTCTTCTATCAGGGAATATGTGAATCGCTTCCCGATATAATTAACAATATTAATTATAAATTGGTCTCATTTGATATAGTAGATTTATGTACGAATATTCCAACCGATGAAACTTTACAGTTATTGAGGGACAATTTACATAATAATGCTTCCATGAGTGCACAGATGATGGATGAGCTGATTGACTTGCTTAAAGTTATTTTAATGCAAAACTATTTCACATGGTTTATTCTATAGCCAAGATGATGGTCTAGCTATGGGTTCACCCCTCTCAGGCCTATTGGCCGATGTATACTTAAATTTCTATGAAAATACTCATCTACTAAATAATAACATATACACAAATAAGATAAAATTTTATTCACGTTATGTAGATGACACGTCATTATTTTTGACGGTACTCTGAGACAAGTTGACTCCTACAAAAATTTTTTAAATGGAATCAACAAGAATATTCAGTTTACCCTAGAGACTGAGCATGATAACACAATCAACTTTTTAGACCTGACCCCCACTAGACGAATGGACACATTAAAATTCAATATTTATAGGAAGTCTACTGCCACTAGCCATACAATACATGCAGACTCCCACCACCCATATTCACAAAAAATGGCAGCATATAATAGTTTAATCCACAGATTGCTGACCGTCCCCCTTGACAATAATGATTTTCAGGCTGAGCTAAATACTATAAGATTTATCGCAGTTTCCAATGGTTACAGTAGTTCCATCATTGATAAATTATTAAAGAAACATATTAACATTCAACTTAAGCCCCGTTCACATAATGAAACACAGAAAAAGTTTATATCTGTGAAATACACGTATGTTATGCCAAAAATTTTGTCTTCAGTGATGAACAATATTGGTTTTACTATGTCATTCAGAACCAATAATAAGTTGATAAATATACTTAGACCTAAAATGCTCTTACCCATATAAGAAAAAACAGGTATCTATAAACTGGTCTGTAATGATTGCAACAGTTTCTATATCGGTCAGACCGGAAGAGGTTTTTATAAACGCTTCCGGGAACACATACCAAAAAAGACATTTAATTACAATTATATAAAATCTAATTACACTCGACATCTGACCCTACATAATCACAACTATACAGACTTTAAGTCTAATCTGATGCCATTGCACATATGCAACAAGGGCCGATTTATGAATGCCTTGGAAGAGCTTGAAATTTATAATGCATACAGTAATGATAGCAGTCGCCAGTTTGTTCTGAATGAACAATTGAACTTTGAATCTAACCGCCTGTATGATACCGCCTTGGGACTGCTCAACAAGATCCGTTCAGTAGCAGACAGTACCTGAACGGGTGCGCACCCAACAAGTGCACATAATATGCCAATAATCTGCAATTTTATTTTTGACAAACACGTTTCTTGTGTGATGTGTGTGTTTCAAAATTTTTAAATTTAACGTCTGATGATGAGGCATACGCCTCGAAACGCGTAACGTTTAAGTTTTGACGTAAACCAAATTGTGAAGTCACACGGCGGACCGAATATAAGGTAATTATAATAAATTATATAAGGTGTTCTAGAGTGTCTAGTTTTCGGCCTTTAGTGTGTACGTGTACACATTCAACATGGGCATTCTACACGTACACACTAAAGGCCGAAAACTAGACACTCTAGAACAACTGGAAATATACAAACAGACGAAAACACATAAAAACGACATCCTAAACGAACGGATACAATTCAAATCACACGGATTATTCGAACATATCACACCCCACACACACAACATCGATCCTTCAAAAGTCGATACCGTTACCAAGAACAAGACGGACAGTCTTGCTCCCAACGGCAGTCTCTGAAGAAGCTTTTTAAAAGTGCAAATCGGTTCAGGCTATAAGGTAAAACTTTTAGGTTTTTAACCATAAAAAATTTTGTGTTCCGAGTCGGTAGTGAATTAATTATATTTAGTTAAGTAACGGACACGTCATGGATAGCTTACTTACTTTACTTTATCCAATGCCAGCTCTTGGCATCTCTGCCATTCGCCTACGAGCCTCCCAGTATAGACATGTATCGCGTCTGTCTTGTACGTCCGTCAGTCCTGTGCACTGCTGTAGGTGCGGATCGTCCATCTTGCTGGTGGTACAGAGTGGGCAGATGTCGGAGTCGGCTAGCCCAATCCTATGCAGATGCGCTTGTAGATAATCGTGGCCGGTCAGGAGTCTGAATTTGGCGACTGCTTCTGCTCTTGGGAGATTCCGAGGGATTTGTTTGTCGTGAGCTAAGCTTTCCCATTGCTTTCCCGTGCAGGCTTCGCGTAAGAAGTTTTTGGTCCACTTAGAGACCACTCTCTCGACTAGATTTTTTGCGGTCATTAACGATGTATTGCTAGGCTGCGGGAGTCTGGCCCCCTGTTTGGCGAGTTGGTCGGCGCGTTCGTTGCCCTCGATTCCTATGTGGCTTGGTATCCATTAATCCAGTAATATGCCACCCGCTCTCTATCATTCCGGACATTAGTCTTCTACCGGCCATAGTTGCAGCACAGTCAGTGGGCGTGTTGTTGGTGAGGGCTACGATCGCAGCTTGGGAGTCTACGAAGAATACAACTCTTGTTGGATTACTGCTGACTGCAAGAAGCCCTTCCGCTGCGTGGTGAATTGATAGTATTTCTCCGTTAAACTTGCTGGCGTTGGATCCTACCGGGCTAAATCCCTCAAACAGGTGGCCATAGTAGCCAGCCCCCGCGGCTTGTGTCATCGCTGATCCGTCGGTGTATACGTGCACCCACATGTCTCTTTTGTACAGCTCGTGGATCGTTTGTAAGGCTGCTGACTTCAAATCGTGTGTATTGCTGAATGCTTTTGTAGTAGTGTGATTTATAAGGGTGAGTTTCCCCGCTGGCAGGAAGCTAAAGATTTCGTGGAATGTTGAGAGCTTTGCAGCTTGCCCGTGTTGGATGTGATATTTTTCTCTTATTTTCTCAGCATGGGTGAGTGGGGTGGTTTGGGTCTTCACGCGTGATGATGCGGGCCTGTAGTTCTCCCAGTGTCGGTGGTCGATTCTCTTTGCCCTTTCCCAGAATTTCAAAGTTAGTTTCTCTCTGCGTTCTCGTAGTGGGTCAACTCCACTTTGTAGCTGCATTGCGGTTATTGGTGCGGATATTGCTGCACCGGTGCGTAGTGCATTATTCTGGACTACCTCTAATTTTCTTAAATTTGCTTCGGAGGAGAGGGCGGTTACTTCTGACGCGTATTCCATTACTGGGCGCACATATGTTTTGTAAGCTGCGGCGAGTACTTCTTGCGTTGCACCCCACTTCGTCGCAGTTAGTCGCTTCAGTAGATTGTTTCGCTTTTGGGCTTTATCCGCTGCTGTTTGGATTTGTTGGGCCCAGCTTAGTTTGTAATCGAAGTACACGCCTAGATATTTTGCGTCGTATGTCCTCGCTAGCTCCGTTCTATCATAAGTGAGTTGTATGGGGTGTGGCTTGGTGGATAGGGTAAACAGTTCAAATACTGTTTTTTCGGCGTTTAGCATCATTTTGTTGTTTCTACACCACGTGGCTATGTTCGTTAGGACGTTGTTCATTGTCTCTTCTAGGCCATCAACGCTGCTACTTGTTGACCAGATGACAACGTCATCAGCGTAGAGGAGGCATTGCACTCCGGGCATTCTTTCTATGGCTTGTTGTAGGTCGTTAATCATGACGTTGAAGAGGAGGCAGCTAAGTACAGCTTCCTGGAACAGATTTAAGACGGCTACATTCCAACTTCATTCTCTCCTAGTTCTTCCAGCCGCTCGTCTCAAAATCTCATTTCACTGCCTTCCAATCTGCTTTTATAAGAGTGAGACTTTCTGTCTAGCCCGAATAGGAAACCTGTTTTCTATACACGCAGCTTTTCTTCTGTAATTTTCTTCCTAGACAGCAACCTTAGATATCTAATGATAAATTTGTGTGAGTGTTTTTTACCGCTGTTTATTTCCTCGTGATCGATTCTGTCTGAGGTGATTATTGTTCCAAGACTTTCAAACTTCTTGACCTGCTGCAACTGTCTTCCTTGCCGGTCAATATTTAGGGGTTTTTCGTCAATTTGCATTACTTTGCTTTTGTCTATCAAAAGTGAGTCTATTAGGGCTCACGTTGGACTGTAGAGCTGAAGAAGGAGAAGAAAAAGGAGGAGGAGGAGCAGAAGAAGACGACGACGAAGAAGAAGGTCGTTTAAATAAACATAAGAAAATCAGACGTGTACTCTAATTAAACTAAAACTCGTATTTTCGACTCCAGCGTCACATCTGTTCTCCCAAACTATTATGGGGAAAATGCAGGCATTTGTAAACAGACGTTTAAAGACAGGCGTTTTGCTTGAAACTGCTTTGTGAGAATGCTGTCAACCATGGAATGGTTTTGTATCTAAATTTATTGATTTGCATAAACCATACGATAGCGTTCCATTATCAACGTGCCGGCCAGTCACACTTCAAGCTGGTGTCAGCACTGCTTATACTAAAGCAGGACGTAACTTTTAAAAGAGATGCGTGAGTGCTGTTTGGGAATAAGCCGTTCCAACACTTTGCAGTAACAAAAGGATTAAGAAGGGTGTTCCATACCATATAGTTTATTCAAAACTATATTAACGCAGCGTTAAGTAGGCGAAGAAGGCACTATAGTGAAATGGGCATTTTAACAAGTGGCAACTATCTCTACACAACCAATGAAGACAAACTGTCAGAAACATCGACGACCCCGCATAAAATGGGAGAAGACATACAGAGAAAGAAGAAAGAACGTGAAGACAATGCACATAATTTATGCTAACGTGCCTGGACAAGCCGGTGCAAATACGCCTTACGTAGGCGGTAAAAGCGTGACCTGACGTGGACAAGAGGTTATGTGTTAACAAAAGTGTAAAGAAGATGATTCGATCCGAGAGGTGAATAAACCCACATAAATGTCAGTTAGAAAGAGAAAGTGCTTCTCAACCGCAGAACCGTGCCGCGACGTGAGAAAATATTAATAACATTACTGCGCTTCTAATTACAGGCATTAACAAAGCGCTGAGATTTTGTTACCACTGGGAAACAAAAAACTGAAACATGTGTACACTAAACTACACCATTATTGTACAGGAAGATGTTTCCAAACTCTGGGAAATGATTCTACATCATGTGCATTAAACTGAAGGAACAGTGTCCACAGAGGCGCGCCAGTAGTGTCCGGCGCCTGTGTGCAGAACTTTAAGTTGGCGCCCCCTACACTCTCCAGCCTCACAATAAAATATCGGTATGGAGAACCATACATGACTTCCATGTTCTAAGATTGATATTTAAAATCATTTTCGAAATGAAATATTTCCATAGAAACCTACTTCTTTCTTCAGCCTTAGTACTGTGGTCACTAACGTATACCACCTCACGTTAGCGCACTCGATTTTCACTGATGATGACAGTCGATGGCACTGCCGAAACGTCTGGTTTTGAAGAAAACATTCGACCACAGCCAAACAGCCCGGGGAGGAATTTTAACAACAAACTTCTTCTTTGTTGCCGATAACGTAGTACACATAAAAAATTATCCCCTCCCCCTTCAACTATCATTTTAATTTATAGAAAATTACCCCGTCCCCCTTCAACTACCCTTTTCATTTATAGATATTTCATCTATCTTTCTACAGTGGATTATTATGACCTTTTCAGGATACTTTATTTATCAAAATTCAGTACTTTACTCTTGTTAAAACGTAAAACGTTGCAGGTAAACTACCCCTTCCCCTTAACCGATCTTCACCAAAATCAATAGGCCTTAAGTCCTTTACAATTCAGGGATGTACCGGTACGCAAAAAATTATTTGATTCTCAGTTTGAATTTGCGGCTGTTATCGTTTGCCATAGAAAAATTCTACACACCCACACACACATATTTTCGAAAAATGACTTTTCTTCATGTTTTGAGGGTAGTACAATCAGAATCAGCCCTTATCTCGAACACGATTTTTTTCGCCAAAGAAGTAAAATTATTGTAAGAGAAAGTATCGTGTTGGAGGCTGAAACTGGTCAACTAACTGAGGAACACCAGGGGTCGATATGGGTATGTAGCGTCGCTGGAAGGAACAAACGAGTGAATGTGTGTGGGTGGCTGACCGCTACCTACGGTGATGATGTAGTATTTAGGCCAGTAGTGGTTGACCTGCACGAACAAACACTACTAATAACAACAATAATGGTGATGCGTGAACAAGAGAATCATCAGTTACGATAATTTTACGTAATAATTAGAGTAAGGCGGGATTCCGTGTACCGGTAAGTACCAGTGGGTTACGCTCTGATAGCGGCTTATAGACTAATTACTACTGCTAACGACGATGATCTCCTCGGCTACTTTGTCTGGTTGCTCAATATTGTTTTTACACACACAATATATGTTATTTTTTAGAATAGATTACTTCTGCACGTATACATTAATTTTAATACAATTTTTGCAATTTTTTAAAAATTTCACTCACATTTTAGGCTCTGGCGTCCAAAACTTTTTAGATTTTTAAAAATCAACACTAAATACATACTTTGATCAAAATTTCCTTTAAATCGATACCTCACATGCACTTCTGTGATTTTCTTCAATATTCTGAACACTTTTTCCTTCCGTCCTTTCATTTTTTTTGGGCATCAACCAAAAAAATAATCGGGTTCTGTAGGGTAAACGCATGGATTCCCATACCAAAAGTCATCGGCAGATGCGTTCAAACGTCATCGCGAGACATACACCAAAAGATAGACAGACAGACAAATGACAAATGGTCGAGTTAAAACTGAGAACTCGATTAGCTCGTTCTGTTACTATAACAGTGATATTATTATTAATTTGTTTTTATACATATATAGTATTTAATACATAATACAACGGTGACAGTAAGGAATCGGCTGTAAGCCTATATAACGGTTGTCTCGTAGAATGACGTAACTTGGAAATTGCATATTATTCTGTGTTTAGAAAGAAAAGAAAACAGCGGTGGCAAATTACAGGACGCGACACGACACTTTCAGCCATTGTGTCGGCTTTCCCAAGTGTGGAAAACTTCCGCGACGCCGTTTGGAAAGCGAATAACTGTGTCTATCTGGAGTGTTCGTGTTCTTAAACAGGATACACAAGCAGTAATTAGTTGCAGCACGTGGTATTCTTAACTGTCATTACAGCGGTTAAAGGATATTTGTTGCAACGAGAAGAAAGGAGAAGAAACTGTAATCCGAATAGGGAATACTGAATACAGTGATACTGAACGAAGGAGCACGGGCGGCAGTTGGTACGGAATTCTCTGTAGCAACGTTCGTATTTTTTAATAGGGATGTTTACCAATCTATACCGTCACAACATGAACCTCAAGTTAGTAATATTCTGGAGACAAATACTGTAAATGTAAATGTAAATATTGTAAATAGTTGAACTACAAAAGTGTAAGAAAGATTATTAAAGTATATTGAAACGGACTGGGTTACGAGTGCATACTAGTAGCTGGTCATGGGGAGGGGATGAGATTAGTTCTTGGGGGATGACACTAGTTTGAACTAGGTGTTCATCTGGAAGCAGCTGCGAAACTACGGGGAGGGGCAATCGAATGTCTTTCTACGAGCTCACCCACCCAAGACAACAGAAAGAAACAAGTACTATGGATGAAAGATGTCCACCAGGACCACGAAAAATGTGAAATCATGGAAGAAGACAGAGGCAACGGAGGTGTGTTTACAAGGGAAACTGCGACGGTTAAGAATCTGTCTGAAGAGAAGCCACCGAGAATCAAAATGATGTTATCAGAAGAAAAATGACCAAGAGCAAACCAGAGAGGAGAGGAATAATTTCCAAATGTGAAGCAAGTTATATAATCGCAGCCCATAAATGGTTGAAACCAAAAACGGAATTGCGGAATAATAACGCTATCTTAATCACAATACATTACAAAACTGAATGAGACAAAAAATCTAATCACGTCAATTTCACCAACGGGAAAATAGAGAACTTACTTATTTTAGTCGATCATCAAATAATTTCATACTAAAATTAGTCAAGTAATTAATCATGACTCTAGATGCTAAGCTTAGATGGAAAGAACGTCACAAGAAAAAACTGGAAGAACTTGGAATAAAATTCAAGAGAATGTGGTGCCTACATGGCAGACGCTCCGAACTGTCGTTGCATAATAAACTTTTATTACATGAACACGTTTTGAAACCGGTGTGGGTTTATGGTGTGCAACTTTAGGGTTGCACAAAGAAATCCAAAAGTGCCAAATAATCCAAAGTGCTTCGCATTATTGTTAATGCACCGTGGTATGAAAGGAACGATGACATCCATCCAGACCTAACGATATCTATGGTTACTGATGTGATCAAACGGTATGCGACTAAATATGAACAAAAGCTTCATAAATATCAAAATACTAAAGTACTACGGCTTCTTGATAATGCTGAACTTGTCCGGCGATTACAGAGACAGAAACCGTTCGAATTAGTGAAGGAAGGTGAAGTGTTTTAAGAAACATCTACGCATCAACGAAGTTATAGCGAGGAGTGCGACAATCGGAGCACATTCTACACACCTAGTTGTTAGAACAAAATTGCTTAATAGTTTGTAACTAGTTACAATATAAATAAATGAAAAAATCGGTATAGAGAACCATACACGAATTCCATGTTCTAAATAATTATAAAATTATTTTTAATATTTACACTCAGAACGAAACTAAATATATCATCATACTTTTAGTAAAAACGCTGAGAAAGATAATCAAAATACCAACTGTACACAGTTGTTAATATTTTAAAAATAAAGAATTAATTTGATTACATTATCTTTTATTTAAACAACGCGAAAGAAAGTGAATACCGCCCAGCGTTTCTAATCTGTGATTTTCTGGAACCGAAAAATTATTTTGTTTACGTATCCGTGGTTACGATATTTTGTTTTCATGGAACGATATCAATTGTTAATATTTTATTGATTTTTTTTAAGTTTTCGGTCGAATAAATTTATAACAACAATACTAAAAATTACCCCCTGCCCCTTCAACTACTATTTCTACAGTGATATGGATATTTCATCTACCTTTCTACAGTGAATTATGACCTACTTTTCAGGATACTTTATTTATCAAAATTAAGTACTTTACTCTTGTTAAAACGTAAAACGTTGCAGGTAAACTACCCCTTCCCTTTAACCGATCTTCACCAAAATCAACACGTCTTGAGTCCTCCACAACTCGGGCACATATGGAAAAAATTATTTGATTCTGTTTGATTTTGTGGCAGTTATTATCGTTCGCCATGAAAAAAATTCTACACACAAGAAACTTTTTGGAAAACGACTTTTCTTCATCTTTTGAGGGTAGTGCAATCAGAATCTCCACGCGAACACGATCTTTTTCGCAATCATCATAAAGAACATGGAAAAAAAGAAAAATACATTACATATTTACAAACAAAAATCTTGTATTCTGTTAAAAATTCTACGTCTTTTAGAACCAAATCTGTACGTTTACTACGAGTAAATCGCTTCCAGTTTTGAGAACGTTAAGTGAGGACTTACTGTACAACAGTGTTTATCCAAAGATTTCTGCAACGTCGCAATAATGACAGTGATTAACGCGGCCGTATCATTGGCTACAGTTTGCTTCCTGGCCCATTGTTACCGACAATGCAAACATTACAACACTGTCCTCCTCATTGTTCCATTGTTGTCATCTCTTTCTCCGACCCTGGACGCTTTGTATGAAATTTACATATAAATATATATAAATCAAGTGCGTGTATGAGTGTGCAGTTATGCATACCTTGTACAACCTCTAAACAAGAAACGTTAATACAACGTTGACGTTAGAAAGGTCACACCGGAGTTTGAACACTACAGTCCACAGCAGTTAAGCTTGCAGTGAGTCTACACAGTCATTAAGAACAATTCGTCTACATGGTTACAACTGACTAATGCGTTACCAGGCATTTTTCTCAATCTATTTTCCCTAAATCGATTTTCCTAACGGTTATGTTTTTCTAATAACTTTTCTAATCTGCTATCCCTAATACTTTTCCCATCTAATTGTATTCTTTGCCTTTTTTACTTCCATGTTCCGTAATGAAATAGAAGTATGGTGATCGCGAAAAAATCGTGTTCGAGATAAGAGCTGATTCTGATTGTAATACCCTCAAAACATGAAGAAAAGTCATTTTCCGAAAAGTGTCTGTGTATGTGTCTGTGTGAAGAATTGTTCTATGGCGAACGATAACTGCCGAAAATTCAAACAGAATTAAATAATTAATTTTTTGCATATGTACCCAAGTTGTAGAGGACTCGAGGCTTATTGATTTTGGTGAAGATCGGTTAAGGGGAAGGGGTAGTTTACCTGCAACGTTTTACGTTTCAACAAGAGTAAAGTACTTAATTTTGATAAATAAAGTATCCTGAAAGAAGGTCATAATAATCCACTTTAGAAAGGTAGATGAAATACATATAAATGAAAAGGGTAGTTGAAGGGGGAGGGGATAAATTTCTATAAATGAAAACGATAGTTCAAGGGGCAGGGGATAATTTTCTATAAGTGTACTACGTTATCGGAACAAAGAAGTAGTTTGTTGTTAAAATTCCTTCCCGGTCTGTTTGGCCGTGGTCGAATGTTTTCTTCAAAACCAGACGTTTCGGCAGTGCCATCGACTGCCATCATCAGTGAAAATCGAGTGCGCTAACGTAAGGTGGTATACGTTAGTGACCCCAGTACTGTGGTTAAGTCTGAAGAAAGAAGTAATTTCTATGGAAATATTTCATTTAGAAAATGATTTTAAATATAAATCTTAGAACGGAAGTCATGTATGGTTCTCCATACCGATATTTTTAATAATATTACGAAAGCCTCTTTTCCCCATCTCGTCGAGGCGTCTTCTTACCATGATCCCGTGAGTCATCCTCGTTTCCCTTTAACCAATCTTCACCAAAATCAATAGGCCTTGAGTCCTCTATAACTCGAGCACATATGGAAAAATTATTTGATTGTGTTTGAATTTGCGGCAGTTATCGTTCACCATAGAAAAAATTCTACACACACACACGCACACACACACACACACACACGCACACACACACACACACACACACACTTTTCAGAAAATGACTTTTCTTCATTTTTGAGGGTAGTACAATCAGAATCAGCCCTTATCTCGAACACGATTTTTTTCGCCATCACCATATTTCCATTACCTTATGGAACATGGAAGTAAAAATCACTTTATAAAAATTATCAGCGAGTACAAGTGAAATACGAAATACATTAATTATAAGTTTATTGAATAAAAATCAGGAATTGCACAAAAAATGTATTAAAAAATAAACATACAAGAAGGGTATAAAAACAAAAACATCAAAAATATTCTGGAAGAAAATAAAATAATTTGTTATTTGTCACCATACAGTCATAAGAATTTTGCGAGAATTCTTAATACAGAACACGGAAAAGGTTAATACAATTAACTTAATGAATAATAATTGTTTTCAAACATTTCCTCCTAGCCTGAAATTTTTGGCCCCTGCGTGCGCCGCACACTTTGCACACTGTGTAGGCGCGTCACACAGTGTCCAATAAACATAGACGAAAAATGCTTCGTCTATGTATGTACTGTACACCTCTACGTGTTAAAGAAGAATTAATTGCTGCTGAACGAAATGAGATGTGGAGTTGAAATTTGGTATACAAAGTACCGTTTACCATTTTTTATGAGTACAAAACACACCAAAGTGTCATCTACAAACTTAGCGGCTAATTACAATTTTTAATTCCAAATTTCACAGAAATCAGTACTTATAACAAAAAATGTCTTATTACATAAAAATTAGCATTTTGTTCGTAATTGTAATAGATTTACAAGTGATGACGGAAAGAACGTTACGAAGACAAAATACAAATGATAATAATCAGTAAAGACCTGTTCAAAGTACATCAACTGCTGATAACAACGCACGCATCGAGCTAGTTAGTCAATATGGGTAATCAGGAACAACAACGAATAATCAGAGGCATAATCGTACTGTTCAACGTGTAAGCGATTACAGGCTAGATCACAAGAACTGTATTTTACAAAAACTGAAAACCCCCGAATCCAAGTGTTGTTACTGTCCAGTGGCGTAAGTATTGTTATGACCAATATGGCTTATGGCATCAATCCTCTAGCTTCCCAATAGGGACCCAAAACAACCTTTTGATTCTGTTTAGTAGGGTCAAGACGTTTTAAGAGACGGTCTTTATTCATGATGGCATTATGCCTACAGATGGTAGACCGATCTGTTGTTGATATCCAATCCTATGCAGGTGTTCACTGCTACATTCATGGCCACTGTTCAGTCGAAACAGAGCAGTAGATTTTTTTTTTTGTATACGCCATAGATTTTAGTACATCGGGCTTTTCAAATTTTTAAGTTTTCATATTTTTCCGTACTGAAGTGTACTAATTTGTTGTATACATTTCTGTTTGTATTATTTCACATCAGTTTATTTATTGTTATTCTCTATGCTCGTTTGTGTACTTAAAACTCGTACTATGGCGTTGCCTTTTTAGCCAAGGGGATAAGCTGCTCATTTCCCTGAAGACCAAAATGAGACGGTATCCACTGCGGAGTGACTGTATTTACATTGGGCTGTTACTGATTTGTGTATGTACCTAATTTCATCTATTTGTTTTAATTTTATTGCACGTCATTCTTGTTTACTGCTGGCCTTTTGAGTACTTGTTTTAAGTCTATTGCTCTGCAGCGATTTCAGCGTCAGAGTTCGTTGATCCTAGTCCAAGTGTCACATAACGAGAGAACAATTCTCATATGAAACATCGGTTCTTGTTGGTAGGCCATCCATATACAATCTGAGCTAAGCGTTTTGTAGATATATCGTGTTAACTGTTTCCAATGATATCCGCAGACGTTTCTGCTGCTGTATTCGAAACTGTTAATGATGTTGATGTTGTAATTTCAGTATAGTTGGACAGGTTTATTGGTACTGGTTTACGGTAGATTTTACAGTGTTTTGAAAGGTTGATCAAAAGATCTTCTGCTTCGGTTTTAAATTATTGTAGAGTTTTTAGTCTACTTTTATCCTCAATTGTATGGGAACCACTTGTGTTTCAGTTCGTCTGCTGTAAATACCTCATACGACTATATTGTTTGAGACTCAATAGGAGAGTTGTCCGTCTCAGCTAGCAATGCTACAATGGCATTGTTTTTTACAGCACCTGTCAGTATACGAAGAATTTTGTTCTGACAAGATTTCAAGACAGATCTAATTTTCTTTCCGGTACTTGATGTTATTTCTCGATCCCTTATTTAAGTATTGGTTTGACGTTTTGTTTAATACTTCCATGCTGCTTCCTCATGTAGGTACTTCCTGCTAATCGCCTTAATACGACGACTTTATTCTACAATTGACCTCCGTTTCGCTGATTTACACAAACTAGTTGCCATAGGGACAAGCGCACGCGCAGTAGCACAAGTAGTGTACGGTTACACGAGCGTTATTTGTCCGGCCCGTGAGTTTTGAAAAACGTACAGTGGTCACACAGGCGGTTAATAATCGGACGGCAGCGTTGTTGTTTATTCACAGTCGATGTGTGACGCGTAGTAGGTCATGGGTTTTGTAGACAAAGTTTGCTCAGCCGTGCTTCTGGTTAGACGTCGAAGGCGTAAGAAGGTTAAGAGATTCTGGATCCACCCTCTACTAAGTGAAAGAGCACACAAAGGAAAATTTCAACTTTTCCATCCCGGAACAACAACACTAGAAACTTCGTCCCGTGCTTTCTGCTTTAAATTTCTGTCATGGTGTTCCCCACTGCTAATCTCATAGATAAAAGGTCTTTTTTCAACGTCAGTGATCAGTAACTCGCTGTCTACATACACATTTTCCATGGCGATGAAAGGTAAAACGCAACTGCACAGAAACGTTCGTGTTACCACCCTCGTGTGCGTTATTCTTGATGTTATGTTTTTAATGTGTTCACTTTTTGTCAGCTTGTTATGTAAGATGTGTGGTGCAGTGCAGTCACATTTATTGATTTGGTTTCCTTATAAGTATATACTGGGGGGGGGGGTCACACTTTTCTATTTTAGTGAAAATATCTTATACACTATTTTATTGGCATTTATTGTCACGTTACTGTCTTCAGCCCATGTGAAACTGTTCTGCTCCTGGGCACAATGGCACTTTAGAATTCTGCAGGTGTCTGAGGATTCGTATGATGCATTGTTCACGTTTCTTCAGTCTTACGATCTATAGAGAGTAAAGTCTCTGCAGTTTGTCTTTTGGAAACAAAATGTCTGGTACAATCGTACAATAAACAACATTCGTTGTGGGAGCGAAACCTGGATCCATTATACTAGTACAGTCCAGTCGGGTGAGATGAGGTTTGTACGAGCAATTCTGAGGGTAACAAGAAGGGTAGACTTCAAAAATCAGATCACCAGGAAGCGCAGTGCAATTTATAATTTAAATAAAAAGATCAAAGAATTTGTAGAAGGGAGAGAAGGACCACAGCTACGATACGATACATGAAACGCCTGCCAAAACAAATCCCATTGTATACGCCCAGAGAACGAGAAATGTTTGGTAGGATGAAATGCGCGTGGGTTGACCAATGAGTCCAAACTAACCAAACGGCCTAATGTTTAAGGAGGAGGAGGAGGAGGAGGAGGAGGAGAGGGGAGAGGGAGAGAGAAGTGATACAGGCAGACAGACAGACAGACAGACCACACTATTAATTTCATTGTGAACTACAATGAACTACTATACACAGTATAATTAAATCCTGTTAAGATTAGTGGCACACCACAATTGCAATGTTATCTTTATTGGTTTGACTGTTAAGATAATTTTGTACAAAGTTTGTATGTAAAGTTCAACTGACGTAAGCATAATCAACACGTTTAATGTTGGCCAGCTGGCGTCTAATGGACATCTGTTAGGTTTTCTGTGCTTTCATACATATATTTGTAATGGCATTGACAGTATCTCTTTGACATACAGTTCAACCCCGTTAGTTAAAAACACTCTTCAAAGAATCGCATCACAGACGGGACAAACACTGCAGACAGATGTCCATATACATTACCGTTATTGACATATTTAATCGCAAAATAATAAGCAAAGACATCGCGTATATTATTCAGCAGTACTGATTATTTCTCTTACTATTACGTATTCGCATCTTGCTTGCGATATAAATTGGTTGAACTCTAACGAGGATCAGGTGAAAAGTTCGCGAAGCGACATCTACAGTGGAACTCACTAATTCGTCTTCCTCTGTTATTCGTCACTCACTCAAGCTTTTTTTCTTTTTCTTTATTAACAACCGAGTAACATATACGCTCTAATTATAGCCGGAGTAAACCAGAAACGCGCTGATTGTGGCCGGAGTTCTAATAATAGGCAAGAGAACGGATTGCGGAAGGTATTGGTTCCGAGAATGGGTATTTCGTACTTTTGTACATGGCACAATTATGTCTTGTGTTGTGCTGTCCTTTTTATAAAATTTGGCACTTTGTGAAAACGATGTGGACACTGAACAATTTTGGAAGACGCGCGCTATAAAGGATGCAATATAATATAAATTATATTATTATAAACGCCTGGCAAAGTGTTTCCGGAAAATACTTTAAAATCTACCTGGAATAAGTTAGGACTTATAAGTTATAAGATAGGACAGCTGAATTACAACCAGCGTCTACAGAACCAGAATGTCTTGACCCCACATCGGAATTGTTAGATATCTGCTAAATCCTACCAGTATTTAACAGTTTGGATGAAGACGACGTCAAAAATTGGTGTGAAATAGACTTAGCGGATGTAGGCTACGAAATGTTTAGTGATGATGAAATTGTTACATACGTATCCACAGAACCTACAGAAGCTAATGATGAACAAGATGACCAGTCAATAAAACCTGCAATCTCTCATAAGGAGACCACTCAATCACTGAATACAACAATCAAGTGGTACGAAGGCCAAGGATGAAGCAGAACTGCCTAAAATAATTGCATTGCGCTCAGTACATAAGTTGGCTCTTGAAAAGTACGGTCGACAGAAAAAAAAAAAAAAAAAAAAAAAAAAAAAAATTACAGATTATTTTCATTATTTTCACAATCATTAAGCAACTTTTTTTGCAATTACAGTGCTTAACTTGTTTGAGTTTGAAAATTTGCAGCAATAAATATGTTCGAGTATAACATTAGCACTATACATTGCTAGTGTTGTAATAAAACATTTTATATTGTCTTTAATGGGTTTGTTTCTTACTCCCTCACTAATTCGTCTATTTCACTCATTCGTCACCCCTTCGGTCCCGTAGGCGACGAATTAGTGAGGTTCAACTGTATAGCTTAGCGGCAGAACTAAAATTTTTCGTGTCTTGTATTTTTCATATTTCCTGCAAACGCCTGTTAATTTCCAAATCTATCTGTCTCAGTTTATTCATTGTTTATCAGGTGTTCGAAATTTATGTGTCACGCTTGTTTTGGACAATGGACAAAATCAAACACTGTGCTGTTATTGAATTGTTTCTTAAAAAAAGGTCTGCTGCCCGTGGAAATTCACAAAGAAATTGTAAATGCGTTACACGTAAATTTCAAATAGCCGATAAACAATGAATAAATTGACACATAGATCTGGAAATTGACAGGTGTTTACAGAAATATGAATCATAAACTCAGAAAAATTTTGGTTCTATAGCTAATCTATAGATGTCCCTCCGCAAACTTTTCAACTGACCATATATCTTACGAATTATTTCTAAACTATTTGATTAAGTTTAGACAACCACAGATTATGTTAGTGGTGAAACGTTGTGTAGTTAATAACGTAGCGATGTAACGTGTAGTTAACGTAACGATGGTGATAGTGCGTGTAAACATTTCAGACAATGTTTAACCGAGGTTATTGCGAATATCATTGACGATTCCACATCAAAGATTGGGCGAAACATCTGGTGTTAATCTACTTCTCTTCTTCTTCTTTTCCTCCTCAAACCGGATGTTGGTGGGCTTGAAATTTCATCCATTCTGAAGACAGTCTCTTAGTCATCACATAACTCCTTCCTCCTTTTATCTCATCCATATACTCATGTCTGGGTCTTCCCCTCCCATTACACATCTCGATCAGGGTGACGAACCAGTTTGAATGGCGTGTAGCGAGTGACCAACCATACTGCTTCTTCTTTCCGCAGTGATTCCAATCAGCGTTCTTCTTTCACCCGCTCTCTTCAAAACCTCACCATTAAGCACTTAAATATCCACGATATCCTTAAAGTCCTCATCCAGCAAACCATCTCAAAGGCTTCAAGGTAGCTGCTCTCAGTTATATATGCTCCAAATAAAAGCCTTTACTTACAGATTTCTTCCTGGTTTCCAGGTCACGTTTCTGGCCGCCGGCAGAGATTGTTTCGTGTTAAAAATAAGGGCTGATTCTGACTATACTACCCCCAAAACATAACGAAAAGTCATTTTCCGAAAAATGTCTGTGTGTAGAATCTTTTCTATGACGAACGATAACTGCCGCAAATTCAAAACATAACAGATAACAGAATCAAATAATTTTTTGTATATGTGCCCGAGTTGTAGAGGACTCAAGGCCTACTGATTCTGGTGAAGATCGGTTAAGGGGAAGAGGCAGTTTACCTGCAACGTTTTACGTTTTAACAAGAGTAGGCCTAAAGTACTTAATTTTGATAAATAAAATATCCTTAAAAGAAAGTTATAATAATCCACTGCAGAAAGGTAGATGAAATATCTATAAATGAAAAGGGTAGTTGAAGGGGGAGGGAGTAATTTTCTACAAATGAAAATGATAGGTGAAGGGGGAGGGGATAATTTTTGTATATGTGTACTACGTTATTGGCAACAAAGAAGTAGTTTCTATGGAAATATTTCATTTCAATTTGTCAAACATAAGACTCGATTTACAAGGAACACACCTAACTTGTTAGAAATTATCGAACCGAATTCAAGTGAATGATTTTAAATATAAATCTTAGAACATGGAAGTCATGTATGGTTCTCCATACCGATATTTACATCACTGATGCATCTCCTATCTGATGTAATGTAGCTCCCCAAATATTTAAAGATATCAAGTTGCACTACCTTTGATTGACAGACTCACAGAACTGCGAACTACTACCTTACCCACCTTTTCCCTGACCTCGACACCTTCCTACATAAGCTCAACCGCCGATGCGCCCGGAACTCTTAGACTTCATCCTTCCATCCAGTCCACTGCATAATCCATTAGCAGACCAACTAGAAGCATCCAAAGGCGCACCTTCCTCGTAAACCGCCTGCTGGCACTTGCGAACGCATCCCCTTCCCCAAACTACAGTAGTCAACATAACGCTTCTATATTACTAACTCCTATCAAAAACTTCTGAACAACCCTATTCCAATCTCCCGACCCCTATTCCCCCACTAACTAGTCCTCCGCCGTTCCCTTGACGCCACATCTGATGCAAATTTCCAACTTATGCGTCCCACATTGTGCTCGTGCATCCCGCTCTAACACTACCGTTTGGCACAAACACACCAATACACACCTCTAACCCCATAGACAGTCAACCACACTACACACACACATACACAATAACATTCATATTCATTTCTCTTCTTCTTGGTGCCTCCACCTTCTCTCAACGAGACCTGACTGCACTGGCTCCCCCCCCCCCAACTTTCTCACCGGCTGTGTCCAATTAGACAAGCCTCAGATAGCACAAAAAACAAGATGGTGTTAATTATAATACCAGTAAAACATAATTAAAAGTCAACCGAAAATAGTGGTATTTTCAAGTCTGATCATATACGAGTCTACGAGTTAAAAAAAAAAAAATAGAAAGTTCTTTTGCGTGCAAACGACATTAATATATCCAACAGCAGCAGCAGCGGTATATATATTGTCGACTGCGAAGTGCGCGTTCACTTTATAAACAAGGAATGATCCTTTCTCTCAGCCAATGCGGAATATTGCATAACGCGCATTATGCAAAACGGGTCAGTAGTATCAACATACATGCTGAGCTGATTATTTTATAAAACAAACAAAATTACAACAATATACCAACCGTTCAGATTTACTGCAATGCCTGGTTGCCCAGTCAAACG
This sequence comes from Magicicada septendecula, assembly GCA_034769895.1. Taxonomy (NCBI): domain Eukaryota; kingdom Metazoa; phylum Arthropoda; class Insecta; order Hemiptera; family Cicadidae; genus Magicicada; species Magicicada septendecula. Next base: position 114,378,809 of record CM068373.1, read on the forward strand.
ATCGTCAGTGCTTGCATATTTTAAAAGATAGGCCTACGCGCGGACCAGTATTTACGCCAGTGGTTTCCAACTTGAAAGCGCCTGAGAGCAACAATTAAACTAAGAAACTTCCGGCGCGCCCGTCATAAGCGTCTGATTTTACTTCCATGTTCCATAAGGAAATGGAAGTATGGTGATGGCGAAAAAATTGTGTTCGAGATAAGGGCTGATTCTGATTGTACTACCCTCAGAACATGAAAAGTCATTTTTCGAAAAGTGTGTGTAGAATTTTTTCTATGCCAAACGATAACTGCCGCAGATTCAAACAGAATCAAATTTTTTTGCATACCTGCCTGAGTTGTAGAGGACTCAAGGTCTATTGATTTTGGTGAAGATCGGTTTAGGGGACGGGGTAGTTTACCTGCAACGTTTTACGTTTTAACAGGAGTAAAGTACTTGAAAATTCATTTAAACTTTTTCAAACAATGGTAATTATTAAAAATAAAATAATTTTGTTGCCAGGCAATAAAATTATAATTTTAATCATGTACGAGTGAAAATATATCGTTCGTGGCAGGCAAACATATCTCAATTATGTAATGTTTACGTTTCCAAAGTTTTATTATTGTGATTACCGCAATAAATAGGTAGGCAGGACACACACACACACAATTCGCGTTATTTCTGGCTTCACTCATGTTTATTTTCTTACGTTTGCACGCTTTTTAAATGGAATGTGCCGAAACCCACACCAACACAACGCGTGCAAGCCGAAAAAGTGTTCAGCGTGGACAGCGATTTGCTTCCTGTGGATCGCTGGCCAGTGTAACTGCATGTGTTTACAGAGGAACGGTTCATAGACAGACTTTTCGTCTTTAGTGAATGAACCCTCTGCAAGATGCTCAGGGTCCATGAGAGACTTTGGAGCGCTCCTTCTTTTCCGCGTGTTTGTTCTGTGAAACGTACACTGTAGATTCCCAGCTTTACTCTGAGCAACGCTCCATAGGGAATGTTCAAAATTTTTGTCCACGGTGTACCCTCATACACACTAAAACCTGCTCTGATGTTTTGATTACGGACATCATAATATTAAAACTTTGGAAACCTGAGTACTGCTTAATGGAGATCATACATTAACTCTTACAACCCATTAATTTATTGCACATTTTGAAGCAATAAATGTTTTAATAAATTAATACAATCTGTGTATTTATTTCCATTATGATATAAGAATTACAAAGTAATATGTGCATGTGTGTATGTATGAAAAACATATAAATATTTTTCTCCTCTGGAAAATTGTTTGCCCCTCCTGGAAAATATTTTGACCTCCGTGATGGCTAGTTACTAGCCTGTGTGGAATATAGCGTTATGACATGGATTAGAATGGTGGGTGTTAAACAGAAGACAAACGTATTAAGGAAGAAATGTTTTGCTAAGAAATTTATAATTATACGGGTGAACAGAATCGTCGTTCAGGAAATCAGAAGACGAATGGAAAAAAGAAAGACTCGATATAAAAAAAGAAAAATTACTAGTATAGTATTGACAGAAAAGACCTTGATAACACTATAGATATGATAGCACTATATTCACCTCGGCCGATAACTCGCAGCGAGAATCCAATTTCATTACAGGAATCAGATCACAGCTCCCTTTGGCCAGCTGTTCGTTCGACCTTCAAACATTTTATCCAAAAGTACAGTCCTTCCTCACGAAGGTTGAGGATAGTCTTCACCCACCTGATATGGGGGCACCATTTTAGCTGATACGTCATTTCTTCAGGACTCAAGCATCCACTTATTTGAAGTTATAATATCTAGCTCTGCTTCTTGTTTACCAAAAACATGCTGATATATTTAGTTTCGTTCTGAGTGTACATATTAAAAATAAATTTATAATTAAAATAAAACTATACATGGAAGTTATGTATAGTTCTCCATACCGATTTTTTGACATAAAATTACAAAAGGCCGTACTTAAATGTAAATAACTAAAAAAATGGTAATTTACACATTCGACATAGGCCTATCTTACTGCATATCCTAAACGGTACAATGTCGATTATGTCAGCATAATAATGAAGATATAAGAAAGGTATTAAACGTTGTATATTTATATAACATCCTCTGTGCGAAAACCGAGGTCGATTGCTCACTTCTCTTATCTCCAATGCGTGTTAATTAAATCTAAGAACTCAGTCAACGGATCTTATCTGTCTGTCGAGTTGTAGTGTGAAAACACTTAAACGTAACTTTGAATAACAGATGTAATTGATTACGAATCAAGGACGAAACATCGAACAAGCGCGTCTGGTTTGTCTAGTCGAGAGATGGAAGGAAGTAGACTGGATCCTATAATTAGATGAAAATAAAAGAGGACCACAGGCGGGGGGGGGGGGTTGAGACCAGTTTGAAGGTTGGGCTCTCCATTTTGCTCAGGACAAATGAGAAATTCAGGATTCTTCCCAAATAATTTTATAAATGCGTTTTATAAATCCTTTACGTCTCAAAGTTATTGAATAAGCCGACGTGAATTATGGTACAAACTCGTACGTTATTTACCAAACGTTGAGTGATTGTCGTTATTAAGAAAACTCTAACTTTATTTTATTGATTTACAAATACGATAATGGGTTTTATTTATACAATTATTTATAACCTTTATTTTAACACGCACAACTGGCTTAGAAATACATTTACGTTAAGCAATTATGGAATTTCGCTGACATTTTTAATAGCTACCTGAAAAATAAAACACGGAAGGATACCCGAATGAAATTTCATATAACTGTGGCTGTCCCCACATTCCTGTACGCTAGTGAGACATGGACACTTGGTAAAAGGGACGTGCAGAGGATTCAGGCAGGTGAAATGAAATTTCTAAGAGGACGCAAGGTTGTTCTCTCTTGGGTCGGAGAAGGAACGAGGATATTAGACGCGATTTAAACATTGTATCATTGCACCAGAAGACTGAAGGCCACAGAAGGAAACGGTGTGAACACTTGAACGCATGCCTGATATCCGTCTACCTGTGGCTGCCTTGGGTTATCACCCTAGTGGGAAGAGAGTATAACGTGTCGGCTACGTTATAACCTAGGGAACCCGAGATAATTGACTCTGGCCAATTATACAGGCTGCCTTCGTTGTAACAAACTGAAAATCAATCAAATCACTATCAATAATTATAAGTACTCTAATAAAAGGAAACTGGGGAGGGAGGTTTGCTGATTTATGCACTCAATTTAGTATGTAGCAAAGATGACATCTCTTTATTTACGTGTGATTAATAATACATTACAAATAAAAATTTTAGCTTACACTGAAATGGTAAGGGGGTTTTCAATATTTAAAATGATAATACAGTTAGTGTATTTACCTCGGATCCGAGTCTCTTTAAACTAGTTAGGAATTTTCAAATTTACTCTACTTCTTTAGTCAATTACATTATTACTTAAAATACCATTAGAAGAATGGTTTCGTTTTGTTGTGCGATGTTCCAAAGCTACATCACAAGAGTTATGTTACAAAGTATGATTTCTGAAATTTCTTATTACAACATTGTTATTCTTAACGCTTAGAGATTGTCATTTAAAGTCTTTTTCTTTTAACATTACTTATATTTAAAAGATACATTATTCACGGAAGACGAGCTTCCACGTCACCTCTAGTTAATCGTTTCAGTCCATGTCCTGCCGCGTGATTCTTCTGTACTCTCTTAATAGTGGGTCGTCATCGTGGTAGTCTTTCCGGTGGAGGTCCTCGGAGTCAACTAATGATGAAGTGGATGTTACGGTGTCATCTAGAATGAAGTAGTCCTGTTTCTCAGTGGTAGTGTAAATGCAGTTGAGGTCTTAGTCTTCACTTTTCACAGTTATTCCCATCACGTTTGTAATAGCACAGTAGTATTTGAGTTTACATATTCGTTACACATTATGACGGAACCCCAAAATAACTTGAACTATATTTTTAATAGGAGATGTCACCTTACACACTTATTTCATTCATTCATATCTTTGTGTTAAAACACACTACATTTTAGTTACATAGATCTCCACACTGTTAGTTGAAGCTAATAACAAAATAAAAAAACATTTTGTGCAGTGCTCCGCTTGGAGCTGTTTACAGATTGACGTCGCATCTCAAGTCCTACATTGTTACAACAGGAAAATTGTAACGACGCGGAGTGAATACTCCGCCATAACATAGTTCCAACTTTTAATTAGTAATACAGTCTTACAGTTCGCCATAATAAACAATCAAGACTTTGCTTGTCTACAGAATTTATTACAACTACTACTAGTGACTTTGAATTATTTATTATTTACATTATAGTTTACAGGTATTTTTATTTAATGCCGGGTCGGTATGCAAGTCGGATCCGGTATACACAGGTCATAGCATGATAATTTAATAAAGGGTTAACAGTTTTTTAACTCTTTCTTTCTCAGTTTTAGTTAATTATTTTAGTTAAATTCCCTTTTTAATACTCATTACTATTACGAGTTTGTTCAGGGGTATTCTTCGGTTTAATAGTGCGATTTAATGGTTTTAACTAACTTCCCATTTTATATTTTTATTATTATTATTTTTTTTTATTTTAAATTTAAATCGTCACAAGAGATGTCGGTAGACCGGGGAGGAGATTGGTTCCGGAACAGGTCTAAGGCCTAGTCCTTGAAGTGGTGATAATGATGATTTTTAATAGCTCTGGAGGGAGGATTGATCCCCTGACCCCCACTACTCACGCGCGCGCGCGCACACACACACACAATACCTATTCCTGTGTATAAAAATCGAGTAGCAAGCAAAAACTGTGTAATAGGGCTATAGCCTAGTGTTTCTGTAAGTAAGTCGCTGTGGAATACATTACTGTACTATAAATATCGTAAACCGAATTGGATACACTGCATTTGAATAAATACACACGCAACCTAAAAAGGACGTAACCTCAAAAACTACTAAAACCTAGGATAACAATTTGAACTACCCCTCAAACACCAGGCAACTAGCAATGCACCAAGCGATTTCGTACTCGCGAGATGCCTATAGTGTACCACAGTTGGAAGTGTTCCTAGTCATACTACTAATTAGCCTAATTATGTAATTCTACTCATATGACTACATTTTTACAGGTACATTTTTTTTTAAATTTTGACATATCATTTATCCCTCTAGTTGGGGGGGGGGGGGGGGGTTATTACCAAAACCCCCTCACTATGACACTGGTAAAATGACATTCTGCTATCCAGGTATATCTGGTAACCAGCCACTGACCTTTCACAAGCGAGTCACATATCGAATATTCCTTCATATATTATAATATATATTATGCGTATATAATTAAGAACACATTGAGTAATCATTATTGCCCAATATCGACTAAAATCGTCAGAACATTTTAACCGAATGGGTTGATTGCCACATCCTGAATAACTACTGAATTATAAGCCAACGTGACAGAGAGGTGTAGGGCGTCCGAAGAATCACCAGCTCTAGTCTATGTCCTTGGAACTGGCACAAACCATTTTTGTTTACTTTTAACTTTTGTTATGATGATAATGACAGAATAATTAATTATATGATTGTTTCTTGAATTATATGCATATTAGCGAGTAATTAAATAAATACTGCAATTAAAAACATTGTAAATAAAACAAAACTATTTATATACATGTATTTATATAGAAACATATGTGTTTTTTTAGAAACACGTACAATATACCAAATGATATATACATTTTCTGTACAGCTTTTTCATCTCATTCAGTATCACAATACCAGTGTACTCAAAATGCATGATAATAGATTGTTAGACTATCTTCAAGGTTATATTAGTAACAACTAGCAAGTTTATCAATTAAAGTGTGAACAGAGAGGTGCCTTTTTGTAACAGTGGAAAGGTCGGGAATACAAACAAAACTAATAAATTTGTGTCACTTATCAAATTAAAAACTCCACCTGGGACTGTCAAAATCCAAAATAACATAACAGAACATTTTATATCATAGAGGGGCTTTGGCAAGGTGATATAATCAAGCCCATTCTATTTCAACATTGCCCTGAACAAAATTATAAAGGAGTTGGTCATATATATGATATGTAATAATGAACAACAGATGGCCACTTATAATGGCAAAATGTCAACAATTACAGTTACAATTGAATCAAAACAATGTAAATCTTACATGAATTAGAAATAAAAATAAACTACAAAATAACATAAAATAAAATAAAATTTGTTTCCTGTGAGTGACAGTCTTTTGACCTTAATGCTCAACAATAAGAAATTTTATTTTATATTATTTTTCAGTTTATTCTTAAGTTTATGTAACATTTACATTGTTATGATACAATTTTAATTGCAATTATTGATATTTTGTCTTATAATTTTTTATTGTAAATTCTTTTGTGTTTTTTAGCATCTGAGGATGATTCCAGATTTGGGGGGGGGGATATATCTCCAAATATTACAATGGAGATAAAGTGAGTTTACCTGATACAAATCACCCAGTCGCTTAGCAGTTTTAAAGAAACGGTGTGGACAAAACTAAATTAAAAATTTATAAAATGAACTTTAATGAATACAAACAACTTGTAATACCAATAACATTGGTACATCACATTCACATTCGGTTAATTAACCCTGACTTCATCTAAAGTATCTATGAAAGTAAATTTTCAATTATACCTGCTCTCAAAAAGACATTTTTCCACATTTGTGAACATCTTCTAAAAACCATGTTTCTCAGAAATTCATAAAGTACGAGGGCTATTTTTATTTCAACCTCCGGTGAGTTGGAAAACCTGATTCTGTTGTCATAGCAACAATCTGATTGTTGATTAATGTTTTTGAGGTTTGTTCTAACCTATAACCACTGGTTTTATAGTTATTTCTTCTATTACTGTGGTGACAACAGTTTAATTATGGCAACTACAATTGAAATTGCCTCCAAGTGTGAGATTCGGTCTGTTATTAGATTTCTTCAAGCTGAATGTCATAGTGCTGCAGAAATTCATCAAAGGTTGTGTAATGTGTATGGAGAAAATGTGATGAGTGATGGTTCAGGATGGTTCGGGAATGGTGTTGAAAATTTAAAGAAGGCCGAATTAATGTTCAATATGAGGGAGAGCGAGGAAGAAAGTCCGTGGCTACTGATGATGTTGTTGAAAGGATAGACAGGATGGTTCGAGAGCACCATCGTTTCACAATTACTGAACTTTCTGGTAATTTTCCTGAAATTTCTAGGTCTGCTCTTTATGATATTCTTACTCAGAAGCTGGTGTATAGGAAACTCTGTGCTCAGTGGGTTCCCAAACAACGCACGACCTCACACAGCTCCACTCACACAAAACCTGCTTCATGAATTTGGTTGGGAAATCCTTGATGACCCACCTTATAGCCCAGACTTGGCACCAAGTGACTACCATTTGTTCACTGACTTGAAAAAGTGGTTAGGTGGGCAGCAGTTTGACTCAAATGATGAGTTAAAGTCCATTGTGGCAGACTGGCTGACTACTCAGGAGCAAACATACTACAACATGGGCATAAAAAAGTTGGTGCCTCGCTATGATAAGTGCCTCAACAATGGTGGTGACTATGTAGGAAAGTAGTTAATATATAAATGAAACTTTTGTATATAATAAATTCATTGATGTCATTCATGTGTCTGTTTATTGGTCTATCGGAGGTTGAAAAACAAATAGCCCTCGTATTAATAAAATAACTTTAGAAAGTTGTTACTGTCATTAAATTGAAACTTCCAAGTTGTGATCACATCAGTATTTCGGATTTTGATTGTAATGAGAGGCAACTGTATTATCCTAAAACTGTATCGGCAAGAGCCTGGTTGACAAACAGAAGCATCATGAGTTAAAATACATACATAAGTAGGTCCACGTCTTCTGCTAATATGAGTCAATCATTTCACTTTTTATTAATATTATTTTATTTTTCAGATTTTTATTTTTTATTATATGCAGGACTACATACTTATACAAATGTTTGTATTTTGAAAATTCTTATTTCAAAATAAATCACACCGGTTGCTATAAATCAAATCAACCAATGATGGTTGCTATCAAAATTTATTTATTTATCATTTTTTCACACAAAGTTGTACTATATTCAGAGAGTTGAAAACAAGCATTCATTAATTTTTTAGATGTTCAGTTTTTTTTTTGAGCGGCATTTTGTATAGGTGCGTTAGCCTATTTCGCACTTTACAAAGGTTTGCTGTAAACTCTGTAGCTCCTTTATTTTTGAAGATATTGATTTCAAACAAAAACCATTTTAAAGAGAATTAAATGTTCAACATTTTATGTCTAGTGCACATTTAAGCCTACTGCACTACAAATACCTTAAACAAATTGTTGAAAGTTAAAGTTTTAAAAACGCAAATCGTCATTTTTTTAAATTAATAATTTTAAAGAAAAAGCTAAGACTCACCTTTAATTTTGTTTAAGATATAGGCTCCATAGTATACTACTTCCTAAAAAAGTTTGATACCTGAGAGTCTCATCCTTTTTTCTTTATGAGTCTTCAAACAAGCGATTTTTCTAAAATCGGCTATATTCAACCTGAAATATCTCAAAAGGGACACACTTGAAAAATTTCAAATTTTCACAAAACAATCTTTATTTATGTAGCAATAAGCGGTTAAAATTTGATCACTGAGACTTTACTAGTTTTTCAGTCACTTTTTTTTTATATGGTGAAATTCGGTTTATTAGCAACTAAACGTATGGTTCATTCTAACAACTAAACTATATGTTAGGTATTAAAACAACAATAAAAGGACTTTCAGTTCAATTGTGCCTGTTGTTTTATTGTAATAATATTTTACTGGGACAAACTAATTCTTAATCATGTTTTTAAGGAAATAATTTTTAAAAAATAAACGCTGTTTTGTCTTATGTAGTTTTTGAGCTTATGCAATTTATAAAGTAGTCTCCTATTTAGCTTACTGTTTAACCCAAATTCAAAAGAATACAAAAAAAATCACCTTTTTTACTCTCTGGGAGTTGAGCAATACACATTCCTCTCAAGTCTCAACTTGTAGCTCAACCAGGTAGCTGCCAATGCATTCAAGTCTGAACTTGTAGACTCCCCACCATCCAACCAACTACTGCATTAGTGATCATTGTAAAAAGCGGTAGAAGGAGAAAAACTGAACACAGATTACAAAGATTTAATAGATTTGCTGGTTTGTAACTCTCAAAATAGTGACTGTATGCTTGATGAATGTCAGTTCTGTCCAGGAAAGGATTTTCTCCTTGAACATTTAGGCAGTGAACTGATGATTTTTCTGATGTCACTTTTAAACAATGGGTTAGTACCAATCGAGCAGAGCTTATCACTCGGTTCATGCCAACTGACGAATTTCTCCAGGACTTAATTGAAAAATTGTTGGCATTGAAAAAACATCACTCCATTTCTAAACCTCAGTCTAATTACTTAAAATAACTGAAAGAAAACTTATCAGAAGATGTTTGTATAACTCTATGTGATTTTGCTGAGAATTTCACTTTCGTGATACAAGACAAAATTCAGAGTTTTCATTGGTCCAATCCTCAAGCAACATTACACCATTATGTGTTTTATTATAAGAAAAATGATGATAAGATTTGCTGCAAGAGTTTATGTGTGATCAGTGACAACTTGGACCACAATACTGCTGCTGTACACACTTTTCAAAAATACTTAGCTGAAGAAGTTAAGAAAGTAGCACCAGCAGTAAAAAAATTGTGTACTTTAGTGATGGTGCCAGCAGCCAATACAAGAATTAAAAAAACTTTACCAACATTTGTCACCATAAAACTGACTTTGGTCTTGATGTTGAGTGGATTTTTTTGCTTCTTCACATGGGAAAAACACATGTGACGGAATTGGTGGTACCACATTTAACAGCTAAGGAAATGTACAGGTTTTGCCTTGAGAATGTATCAGGCATCCATTTTATTTATGTACCATCAGAAAAAGTGGAATCAAACAGCATGAAATTACAGAGGAGATTTGATTCTTGTAAGCAAATTCCACAGACAAGGCATTTCATAGATTTGTACCTCTAACTCAAACAAAAATCATATGTTATATATACTCACAGTCAGGAGAATTTAATGATTGTAGCACTACAGAAATTCCAGAAGAAAGTATATTTTCATTGAAAATAGAAGACACAGTAGCTTGCATTTACGACAAGAACTGGTGGAACAGGATAATTGAAGAAACAAGTGAGGAAAACAACGATCTTTTTATTCACTTTTTTCATCCACATGGCCCCAGAACTTCTTTCAAAATCTCTAAAGATGACACCAATTAGTAAGGTCCTAAGGAAACTAACACCAATAGAGTTCACAACTGCTACAGGTCGAAGCTTCAATATCAACGAAAAATTATGTACAGAAATCAGTCAACTTTTTTCATCAATTACATTTTAAGATTAAAAAAAGAAGGATTAATAGTTGTTTGTGTTTTTGCTTAAAGTGTGAACTGTATAAATAAACATATATACTAGGATAATGTTACTAATGTATTATCTAGATTTACAAAACAGTTTTTATAATATTTGCACATCGCACCACTTCTTGTGATTTCAGTACTTAAAAAAAGTTATAACTCAAAAACTAGTAAAGTCTCAGTGATCAAAATTTAACCACTTGTTATTACACAAATAAAGATTGTTTTGTGAAAATTTGAGATTTTTCAAGTGTGTCCCTTCTGAGATATTTCAGGTTGAATATAGCCGATTTTACAAAAATCGCAATGTTTGAAGACCCATAAAGAAAAAAGCATGAGACTCTCAGGTATAAAACTTTTTCAGGAAGTAGTATACTATGGAGCCTATATCTAGAAAAAAAATTAAAGGTGAGTCTTAGGTTTTTCTTTAAAATTTTTAATTTCAAAAATGACAATTTGCGTTTTTAAAACTTTAACTTTCAACAACTTTCTTAAGGTATTTGTAGTGCAGTAGGCTTAAATGTGCACTGGACATAAAATATTGAACATTTAATTCTCTTCAAAATGGTTTTTGTTTGAAATCAATACCTTCAAAAATAAAGGAGCTACAAAGTTTACCGCAAACCTTTGTAAAGTGCAAAATAGGCTAACGCACCTATACAAAATGGCTGCTCAAAAAAAAACCTAACATCTAAAAAATGAATGAATGCTTGTTTTCTACTCTCTGAATATAGTACAACTTTGTGTAAAAAAATTAAAAAATAATATTTTTTGTCAGCAACCTTTTAATCTGAAATTGGGTGATTTCAAATGGATTGACCCACACATACACACACACTATTAATCTAATAAAAATTACCTAATTTCCTCCATTATAATAATGTTATTGGCCTTTTTAGTTAACAGAACATGACTATTCTGGTTTCCAAATTACGTCCTAAATAAATAAAACATTTAAGAAAAAAGATCAATGTGCAATTTATAAGCACTGTTTACTGCATTAAACACCATAAAAAAATTAGAGTGGACTGTTTACAAACCATCATATACTGAAATTTAATTCGCAAATCAATGCATCATGGTAATTAGATTACATTCATGAGGTTTTTCATTTAAGCAATCTGATATGTCGTATTGGTGTTGTAGTATACTGAAAAGAAGATGCTCTAAATTTGTTGCTAAAGTTGTTTTTGAAGCTAAAGTTCTTTTAAACTATTGTGATTCACCAAACTTGAGCTGCGATTTCGTTCATAATGAATGTTCAGTAAAACATGCACTGGATAAAACATGCATTTCCATACTTATGTAAAATGCAAAAGCCAAACAGTAATTTTCTACTATTAATAACTAGAAACACTCAAAAAGAAAATATGAAAAGAGCCTAATGAATTCAAAAACCTCATTTGAAAAGAAATTTTTCAAAGAAATTTCATGGATTATTAAAAAAGAAAAATACTTAGGCCTAATACTTGAAAACAAAACAGAACGTTGAATGCAAACTCATGACAAAGTATGAATCTGTGACCAAGCTGGAAATATACCTCCATGATAACATAAACATAAAGAAAATATTACTAAGCAATAACATATGCCTAAATAAACAAATATGAGTTAAGGATTTTAAATACTTTTGACCAGAAGAATGTAAAACTGTTAAATAATAAAATGAACCACTGACAAGACTTCACTTCACTAAAAATGATAATTGTAATCAAATTGTCGCAAAACAATCTCATTACCTAACACATCGGAATTACATTGTGAGTTGGTAGTAAAAAAATAACCGCCTGATATTATTGATTTTATAGAAAACAGTTAAGTGCATATGTCAAATGGTTCTGCTCTCAATCATTTGTTTAATGATATAATTCCAATGATACTGAATGGAGATCTTGATGGAAACTTTGCAAGTGAAGAATCAAAACTGTTAGTAGACTTCCTTTAGAAAATGTTTAAATCAACAACAGTTAATAAACCAAATGAACTTATATCACACAGAACTACCGTTAAAGCCACTTTCCATCAGCACTCAATAAATTAGAATTGAAATCATTTATTTACTAATATCAGCTATCACAAAACTAAATTACTGTTTCATTTTTAGAGAATTCTCCTCTGAATGCACTGTAACTGATAATTAACGAAATGACAGTGACATAGAAAGTATTTGTCACGAAAATATGTAAATCAAATAGGCCTACACAAAACATACTTTAATAATATAAAATTGCATTCTTCATTTTTAATCATTAATTCTTCTGATTCAGTTACATCTTTTACCAATACATCCTGTATAAATGCATCTTTCAATTACAAAAGAATAAACCCACAAAAGTTTAAGACATAGGCACAATACTACCAAACAAAATCAGTTTCACTTCAAGCGTGTGGATTCTGTGCACTAGCATACACGTTTTACTAAAACATTAAATTCCATCTCTGCTGTCATTTCCATTTTGAGTTTTACATATGAGGATAAAAAATATGAAGTAGAAAAACCAGAATCCTTATACAAAAGATCTAATAATCATCTCAAAGCATGACACATTTAACAATATTCATAAAATTTTTATGTAACACTATATTCTTACTATGTGTTTGTTAAGAAGAAAAACAGAACTGTAATATACTCATAACAGAAGAACAAATCTATTAAACATAGGTCATATAACGGTACAAGCTTTTCTGATTGTAAAATATTTTAATTTAATAAAAAATATTTATTTAATTAAACAAAAACAAAATCAATAATTGCAAAACATACACCAACCACTGAATACAATTTAAATTAACACCACATAAAGATATTTTAATATTTCTGTGGACCGTACTAAATGAAAACTGAACTACCAGATTTCTCCTTTGACATTCCTCAAAACAGTATCAATCCATTCAATACAAAATATGCATTATATTTTTAAAAGCGTTATAGTGTAAAAATAACAATGTACATCATTATTATTGTTATTATTATAAAAATCATACACATTAAAAAACTTGATATATAACAAATTAAGTCACATCTTATCAAACGTTACAGCTAGGTTTCAGATTTGTTACATTCAAGTGACCCAAAATGTTTATTTGATGATAACAAGTAATTTCTTAATTTCTTTTGAATAAACATACTCATATTTTTTTTAAACAGAGAAAAAATTGAATTAACTGTGTTCTAATAATAAACTATAAAAACAAACATAAAAATAATGAATATAAAAAATATCTATTTCCACACATGTTAACTCAATACAACAATAATCACTCCATTCTATACTATAATCAAGTCCAATACATTGCATCATAGTTTTGGCTATTTGATTATAAAATGCTTTCTGTGACATTAAAACTGCAAATGAACCGTTTGTTTCATTTTTTCAAAATATTATTAAACAATTTTAAAAATTCGTGTACACTGTAAGTAGCAATCTGGGACAATGATAAAATACGTCTCATATATTAGTATTAAATTTTAGTTTATACATTAATTTATTAATTGAATTCTGGAAAGTTGTAAGAATAAGAAATATTAATGTTATTTAATTACAAGATTCTAAGTATCGTTCATATCTAAATTGTAAAACACGAGTACTCCAGTAAAACAAAATTGCTGGATTTTTTTCTTAAGCAAAAGTTGTTACATACCAGCAAACAATCAGGCCACAAATTACAATTTAACTTTTCAAAACTAATTTCCCTCGGCAGCTATGTAGAACACGAGTACGCATGCGTGACTTCTCACTCTCAAGGAGATCACATTAATACCTGAGTATAGAATAACTAAATTCGTTCCACATATCCACTTATGCCTAAAGCAAAATTATTCATTTTCTTTAATTTTCACACTTCTACAAATGTAATTCAAGCTATAGTAAAGGTGATTTTGACTTTTGTAAGTAGTATTAATTTAGTCTTGTCTTTGATTCGAGTTGTCAGCGGTTTGCAAAATTCGTCTGCTACAAAATAGGCTTCACATGATTTGCATCGGTCTGATATCGTGATAAGAACAATCTACCTTAAAATTATCATTCATACAGCGCCGCTGTCTTCGTGCAAAGAGATATTTATAGGTATAAAACCTGAAAACCTTTCGGTGAGAAATATTCAGCACGTCAGTTTGTAACTGCACCTATACTAAGCTAGAACGAAATTCGTATTCACTATCTCATTTTATCGTCCAGAAAAAAGTATTTAAGAATATATTTATCCTTAACAAATTGAAATTTGCCTTCAGTTATTTGTTTTTATTTAATAGCTACACGGAAACATAACTGTTATAACGATAAAATCATTTTAAATAAATATTTTGTTAGCAATTTAGTTCTTCAACTGATTTTGTCCTACTCATGTTATATTATCAGAATTAAGTATCAATGAAGTTAAAAATTATTTCACCTCATTTAAGTAACGACTGACAGTGAATAAAAAATACGGCAAGTGACACAAATAAGACAGAGAAAACAATTAATTAATATTTCAATAAATTAAAATATTTTTGAGCTAACCTGACAGTTGTGTGCAAGACTCCTGGTAAGTGGCTGAATACCAATTTCTTTGATCCTCACAAATGCGGCTGAGGGTTTTCTTCTTACTTGTGTTTTTTGTCCAAGTTGGCACAATTTCTCCACACCACGAGCACAGAGCCTACCCGACCCTACACACGCCATAGTACAGACTGCTATGAGACGGTGGTCACCTAACATGCTTGGCCCAATTG
This sequence comes from Magicicada septendecula, assembly GCA_034769895.1. NCBI lineage: Eukaryota > Metazoa > Arthropoda > Insecta > Hemiptera > Cicadidae > Magicicada > Magicicada septendecula. The sequence continues at coordinate 114,393,960 of CM068373.1, forward strand.
AACAGACACCGCTCAGCTGATTAGTTTGTGTTCAAACACCATTAACTAGAGAGCGCTCTGAGCGCGTTAAAAAAGTATTGTCTTCGGCGAAGCACTGTTAAATTATAACTAATTGAAATTAGGAGGTAAAGAATGTTACTTAAATTAAATTGTTTTCATAGTTATTTTAGCATACAATTATTTTCACATTTAAAAGACCTAGTCTACAATCTACAATAATGTTCAATTGAAATAGTTGTTTCCCACAATAATGATGTAAACGTTATGTTTCACAATGTTGTGCACCCCGAATTTGTTATTTAGTCAAAATATATACAAAACAAACATACCACATCAATGAAGCACATTCTTTTGTAATTGTAAAGTTTTCGAATTTTAATATTTAGAACATTTACTTTGCGAATGTTGGTAGCATGGCGTTCAGCCCAAATTCACATGTATAGGAATGTGCGTGGTGTATTACATATTTGAAAGCCAGTTAACTTGAATAAAATGGCATTACGGTTTCTGATACAAGCCCGACAGGCACTGAGTAATCTTGAAAATTATATTGGTGTATTACTCGGACGACGGTACCCGCCGGGTAAGTATATATTTTGTTTATTTACCAAAGCAAAATATTCTTAGGTTAGGTACTGTTGACTTGAAAATTTCAGATTCTTTGCACACACGATAAGGGTATCTATATATTGTTAATGGAGCTAATATTTTTAGCCCAGATGACACATGGCACAAAAATTGTTACTGAAACTGAGATATTTCAAAGCAGTCAACTTTAAAAGTCTCCATCGAATTTTGATAATAGTCGGCAGTCACAACTTAGGCTCTCCCAGTCAATTGGTAAATTTACTCTGACTAATTTAACCATACGTAAATTATGAGAATAAACACTGATAAATGTTTACTAAAATGTAAACTAGAAAAATAATTTCAGCATACTTTTCCATTCAGTCTTCTGAATACTCTTTCGTGTTTTGTTAGTTTTTTTTTCAGTTAAAGTTTAATAAACAGACAAATAGTTATGAGAAAAAATCGTATGATTTTATCTAAAACCAAAAAAAAAAACGCGATGATAACATGATTTGGCTAAAACCAAAAGATCAGGCGATAATTTATAGCCTATAGTTTGTAACAGCATAAATGTACCACAAAGTTCAAAAATCAATAAATAACTTAAAATTATGTGCACATAAAGAACTAACTTCCTCTCTGAACTCCCATGAATATAAACAAAAACAGATACAAACGTAAACAAACATGCGGAGATTGAAAACTCTTGATAATATTTTCTTAAAATAATTTTCGTCAGTACTGCAATCTGAATGTTTAAACAATCACCAAATGGAGGGACTCAATGGTATTTGAAAAAATATTTTGTAAGAGAAATCATACTCAGAAAATGGTACAGGTTAAGTAAGATTGGTTGGAGAGATTATTTTAACTTTCCGGACAACTTACAGAAAACTATTATTAAAAACGTTTGTAGGGCCTACTAGTAGGAAACTGGTGGCCCCTTTTTAACTAACAAGTACTACAGCTTGGAAACTTTACATAGCCATATTTTCAAAAAAGGTTGATATATTGTGATGAAATTTGATATTTTCTTAATCTGTATGGAGGGTACTTATGTGCCAAATTTCATTAAAATCTAAGATGGTGAGGTAAAATCACTGTGTTGAGTTGATGTGGAATAACCGAATTCCTGATGATCCGAATTGCCCTATAAAGTTGTTACACCAGGTTCTCATCAAAAAGCAGAAACAGGGTAGATACAGATCACGGAAGGAGGACATATATGATCAGATTGATAAAAGATACAGTGGAAGGTCAGAACCCTCTGACTGCTGGTACAAGTGTGGATGGATAAATGGAATACTTTTTTAAATCAGTTCTGAAATTTACATAATGAGCCATACTTGACCCCTTTTGTTTGTTAATTGTGTAAGGTAGTTTTGGTATATTAGGGGTAACAAATAAACAAACTGATTCAACATTATGTTCCGTAGTCGAGAGTTCAGCAAGTAACATAGACTTGCGCCTTCCCAATGTTAACACAAAAGCCAATTGTTCCTTGTTTAGAAAATGTACCTAAACTGTATACCTTTTGTTATACTTTACATTCATTGTAGTCTATTTTGTGACTTAACTTCTTTAGCCTGATGTTTTGTCAGCAGAGGTCCACATCCACAGCTATTAGAAAGCTGCGCTGTAGTCTGCAGTGGTCATAGATCTCAAAGCCAGTAGTTCAAGACTACTTTTTTTTTGCAATTTGCAAATTTACAATCTACATCTATTACACAGTATTAAGTAAATCAGGTGAAAGAGTTAGATTTGTAAGGGAAATATCCGGTGGCGTTGCTGTCTACAGAACGGCGATTTTTAAGTATCTAGCAAATCTTGAGACCAAGTTCTGCAGAGTCTTCTCTCGTTGGGACCATTGTTGTATAGCTGCTCTATTACCTGGTTTTCATAGTCTGCTACTCTGGTTATATTTTGTTGCAATCCTCTTGATTTCGTCCATTATGAAAGGTATTTTTAGGTCGGTGTGAAGTGTGTTATTGCTGACATACCATGGGGCATCCACTAAAGCTCACAGCACTTTCAATTTAAAGCTTTGGATAGTTTTTATTCTTGTAGGTTTGGCACATCCCCATACAGCTGAAGTCCATAAGACCATACAGGTTTGAGCATGGTTCTAACCATGTCGGAGGTTGAGATCTAACTTCTTCGTTTGATCTGTATATGCTGCTGCCAGGTGAACCGTTGATCAAGATGAAGTCAAAGGTATTTAGTTTCAGTCTTCACTGGTACAGGTGGATAGATTTCATGCCGAGTAGTGAATGTGAGCTGCGCAGATTTCATTACATTGATTTTTGTTTGCCATTTCTAGTTCAAGACTAGTTGAAGCTCATAACTATGTCTCGGATTTACTGGAAAAAAATCAAGACATACATGTGCATTTATGCCCTAAAAACACTAGAAAGTATGATCTAAAACTGGTAACCGATGCCCTGAAGAAATAAAGGAATATAAGTTACATTTGTGTAGCCTACATTGTAAATAATTTTTTTTATGAAGAAAGTACGTTTTTTACCATAAATTGTGCTTTGACCTTAAATTCATCTTGATTTTCATTAAATTTACACTGAATGATGATATATATTTTCTGATTCTCAAATTTGAAGGACCTTTGGTTGCTTTGCCAGTAGACCTTTGTCTTCTTCTTCTTCTGTCCTGGAGTAGTTATAGACATCTATAGCAGAGTAGATACTACCGTAATCTTATATACAATTTTAGTTTGGTTTCTGGTCTAATAACTTTACTTTTTAATGTCCTTTGAATCATCCCACAAATGGATCTAAATTTTTTACTTAACTTGTTCACCTTATCTAAGTCTAGACCACACAAAATATTATATCTTTGTGCATCAATTAATTCCTTTCAATTAGAGCAAACATGGAAAATGTTAAAAATCACATGATAATATTAAATAGCTTCAATCCAGTTCAATTTTTTTATACTAGTAATGTCATCAATTTTACAGATTACTGAAAGTGAATTTCCTAGATTTCTTTGAAAAGTAAACTTTTTACTTTTATATTAAGTTTAGCTTTTTATTTTAAACTTGTTCAGATACTTCACTCTTTTACTTCCAATAACTCACATTCATTATCTTTCAGAGGTTCTCGTAATACATTACATATCATAACAACTACTAATCAGCAACGTTGAATTTCTTCAGTCTATGTCATGCTTATGACCCCTGAAATATACTGTACTATTCAGTTTTCATCCTGCCTTAGACTTTAAGCATGTTTGTTATTATTAGTAGTGGGAAAAGGCTAGTTAATAATCCCCTCCCCTCCCCCGCACTCCTCCACATCCTCTCCTCCCCTCCCCTCCTCTCACTACATACTTCCTTCCTTCTTTTATTTCATCCAAGTACTACTCCAGTCTGGGGTTCCCTCACCCACTACACCCTCAGTCATTCCCTCGACAGAGTGGGAACCAGTTTGAATGGTGTAGCAGTTGACCAAACATACTGCTTCTCCTTTCCATAGTGGTTTTAATCAGAATCTTTCTTTAATCCACTACCGCACCACATCCCAAAAGCTTCAAGGAAGCTCCTTTCCAGTTTTCTCAGGGTACAGGTTTCTGAGGGATGTGAGCATATTGTCCAAATGAAATTTTTAATAAATTTCTTCCTGGTTTGTGCCGTGGCTATATATTAAAGGTAAACACCATGGCCTGTTTTAATGTAGGCTAATTCCGTATGTTCAGTGCCTTATCGCCGCTTGTTAGATTGCCCGCGAGCGATACCGGGATTTAGTCAGCCGCCGTGACCTTGATCTGTGACGTCATTTGGTTGGCCGTTTTCCCGGTGCTATGTCAACGAGATCTATTCAGCAGTGTTTTGGATTTTATAATTTCACGCAGCGGTGACTCTCGTCTCTTTCTCTTTCAACTTTGGTACAGTGCGGACAGTGATGCCATGCAGTTCTTAACAGGTATTATGATTCGTTAATCCTATAAAGAGCTTCAGGTGAGCCAGTATTCATGATTTAATTATTAATGTTAATTTAATTGGGGCTCGTGTGTGTGTGTGTGTGTGTGTGTGTGTGTGTGTGTGTGTGTGGCTCTGTGTGTGGCTCTGACTGTCCATGTTCATTCTGGTATGAATAAAACATGTGGTTAAATGATTTAAAGAAATAATGTTAGAGGCAATGAAAACTTAAAACAGAGGAATTAAATGAGTTATAAAGTTATAATTGTAATTGCACTGAAGTCTGGTTGTTAACTGAAATAGTTTGTAAATGTAATTACAGAGACCACGTGCCTGTAAGTCATTGATAATGTGAATTTAAATCTAGAATGTAACCCATGAAAATTTAAACTTGGAATTGTAATGATTTAACTGTGGTGAATCAAAATTTATTATTCAAATTAATAACTTGAAGTATGACCTTTACTGGGGTTAATGGCAGGCATTTGTTGTATTGAAATTTTAGTGGTGTGTGTGTTGGGGGTTGCATGGTGAACAGGATGTGGGGGCGGTATGTTCTCTTTGTCTGAATCGAATATACAAATATAATTTTTACAGGATTCCCCGCATAGTCGGGAGGTGAAAGGGGTCGACGAGATGGGAACATTTCATCTTTTCCCATCCGCAGAGCGGTGCGTAAGGATCCCCAGCACCTCACGCCACGCTAGATTATCACTCACACTCAAACTTGGATGGCAGGAATCTCCTTTCTGTGTTCTCAAAGATCAAGTGGGAACTTTCCTTTTTATTCATCACACACACAATACTCCGCCGGTTACCGTGTAACACACACAGAGAAACTCAGTTCTATAAAATAGACTCATACTTCAGAGTTAACATTGCGTGAACATGTTTTGTGTAGACATGCTAAGTTGTGCATAGTGAGGACTGTGTTATGAAAATGTTATAAGTATTAGTATATTAATCTTTCATGATGTTAAGGGTTACCATTGTCCCCAATGTAGATATTTAATTTTAATTCCTGCAAAAGAAAACCAATTTCAAAATCAACTTATAAAAACCAAACTTTAAGAAAATGTAATACCCAGACAGTACTTGCATCTACCTGTCATGTGACTTGTGATCCTGCGCGTTCAGCTATTTTTCCGGTTCAGTTCATTCTAAATTAAAACTCCTTATGATTTAATTATAATTGTTTGGTTCTGCTTGATTATAGAATATTTATTAAAAATTTATTATTAATTAACAAACTTTCAATGTCTGCTTTACTGTGATCACAGTTGTGATCTTAAGGTTACTTGCCTTTCGTTTTATTACTCCAAGTGCTGGGGACAGATAGATGGAAGTATTTGAACACATTTAAGAAATTATTTTCAAAAATTTAATTATTATCCACTCTTTTAACCGTCAGTTTCTGTTAACTGTCAGTCCGTACTCTATGTACAGTAACCAGATTGCCGCGAAAAACCATCCTCGCTTTACTGCTGAGCGGCGGAGGCGCCGGAGTGGCGCACTATTGTTCTATTGATGAGTCACGTTCTTGGCCCGCCTATTAATAGGCTATAATTATATTTATATTTAATAGCTATCGCACACGTGGTCAGCTTCAGTTGTGGCTGAGAAGCTGTTGTGCTTGGTGCTGTACGTTATTTGTTGCGTAGTGGTTTAATTGTTTCGGCATACGATAGCGACATTCACACCAGTAAGTTTTGTTGTTAAGGTTTCTTTTCTTTTTTGTTTTTGTGCAACAGCTAAAGAATGGCTGAAAAGCGTAAACGGGTCGTGTTAGATCTCAACCAGAAAATTGAGATTATTAAACGTTTGAAAAAAGGTGAAACTCCCACTAGTATTGCTCTCATTTACGGCGTTGGAAGAACCACAGTGAATGACATTAAACGCGATGCTGAAAAAATAGAACAACATGTTTCAAAAATGCAAAACATCGATGGAGATCCTAAGACTCGTAAAACCATGAAATCAGCAAAATATGACCAACTAGACACTGTTATGTATCAATGGTTTATACAAGCACGGAGTCAAGGAATCCCACCTTCAGGCCCCATAATAATGGCCAAGGCGGTTGAAATGAACAAAAAACTTGACGGAGATCCTAATTTTAAAGCAAGCATAGGATGGCTCGATAAGTTTAAGTGTCCCCATGGCATTAGAAACTAGACATTAGTGGTGAAAAACTTAGTGCAAATAGCGCAGTTATTGCCAAGTACAGAGAACAATTTAAAGAGAAAGTGGCCAAATTAAACCTCTTTAGGGAACAAGTGTACAATTGCGACGAAACCGGACTCAATTGGAAAGCTTTACCACAAAAGACATACAAAAGACATTAGCATCACTTTCGGAGACATCAGCCCCAGGTTTTAAAGTCCAAAAAATCGGATCACTTTAATGGTTTGTGCAAATGCCACCGGCAATCACAGGTTACCCCTGCTTGTGATTGGAAAAGCAAAAACACCTCGCGCATTCAAAAATTTTAATTTGAACGCATTGCCTGCTACCTATTACGCTCAAAAGAGTGCTTGGATATCTCAAGAAATTTTTTCCGATTGGTTCCACTGTAATAGTACTCTTACTTACCACATTTTAATTATAATAGAACTTCTCTTACCTTGTGTCGGCCAGAGTCCTTCACACGAACTCGTAGTCTATAAGCGTGACTTAGGGTTATGTGTCGCAATAATTACTCTCATTTACGGTTAACTATTTCAACTTCATTTATTGAACAAGTTGTGTAATATTCACTTTTAGGCATAAAATAATGACATAACTTCCTTTTCAACTAATAATCATAATTCGAAAACAACAGATTTTAATATTTCAGGGTTACACCCCATTTACCAAAGATATACAAAGTGTAGCATTCTTGTTATATTTTTCTTTTTTATATTATATTATACTTAAAGTAAGTAATTACTTAAATTATCAAAAGGCAACCCAGTAATCTGCTCACACACACACACACACTCTCTTGTCTTTACCCCTTTATTTAATTTTAGCGTTTTTATTAGAAATTTTCATATTTGATTTATTTATTTTCGGTTATTTGACTGGCGGCGTCCCTGCAGATCACGTCGCACTCCGTATTTTAGTTCGTCCAGATTGAGTTCTCACTAGTTCACTAAAGTTACTTTGATGTTTCAATTTAATGTTATTTTATCATTTTTTGTTTGCAATTTAGTCACTATTTACCACATTTTAATAAATTTTCGGCTCGCGAGCCTTTTACATTCAACCAGGCGGTTTGATTACTGTAAGACGACAGACACCAAACACAACGTTTTTTCCAAGATGGCCAAAAAGTTCTCTGGAGCGGCTTCTTGCTCCTGATTGGCTAAAAAGCGCCACGTGGCATCTCATGGAGAGCAAGTTTAGTATCATCAGCTGGGTGGCGTACCATAGTCCTAGGGCTCGCAAAAAAATATGTGATTATCACCATGTGCGAGCAAGAATGCGCGCGCTTTGAGACATTCCAGAGCACCTGAAAACGGTGCATGTTGACAGACTTTCTGGACAAACGTGCAACTGGGTGTTCCACAAGTGAACGCCTATGGTCAAAATTGAGGCCCTGTGTGGGTAACTCCTGTGCGTCGCCTTTACAATTAAACTAAAACCCATCATCCAATTCTGTCCCGTTACAATACCCCCCCCCCAGTGAGAGGTTTTCTGCCGAAACAGAAAAACTCTCATTGCTAAACCGTAAGAGGATCAGCGATGATATGGCCCCAACAACCCCCCTGAATTCCTTAATACATCATGGGTAAACTACCCCCCTAGATCGGCGACTATGGCTGCACCTGAATGACATTACTGGTCTTCTCTGTTCAAGATCCCAACACCGTAAAGTCGGACAGGTACTCACCACAGTACCACCTAACCTTGTAACATTCCAAATAAAATCAACAACTAGCCTTATACCATACCAGATCCTCAACCGATATATCTCCCCTTACATACATACTGGATTGCCTTTAGCAAAGTACTGGGTGCGTACACATATTCATTACTAGCTTAAATACAAGATCTCTAAATATTCATCTTTAATCTAATATTCACATAAACATTTCATATTTACTATTTCTTTTATGAAGTTGCTAAACTGCTAAAATTTTTTTATTGTTCAGACAAAGCTTTTCGTCATGACTGACATCATCAGGTCTTAAACAACGTCTGTCAACTGTACGTTGTAGGCTTTTATACTTTAGGCCCCTCCTATTGGTTCTAGCTGCTGCCGCTCTTCACGGGAACTTTGTCTACATTTTTCCGTTAGGCATTTTACTAACGTCCGTCAAATTGTTTTAAGAATCTCCCGTTAATTTCTTCATGTAATATTTTACTTTCTGACTTATAACTGTTTCGTAATCTTTTATTACAGTTCGTAAATTTTAGTGTATTCTTATTGTTTTAATTTTATTTATTGTTTACTATATTTAAAATATTTCTTCATTTGTAAATTCACTTTTATATAGTTTACTAAGTTCTTGCATATAGTGAGTTCGTTATTTTAACGGCTATCGCTCTTCACGGGAACTTCAGCTATATTTTCCGTTAGGCATTTTACCAATGTCCGTCACTTATATTTTATGAATCTCCCGTTATTTTCTTCATGTTACTACCTTATTTTCTTGACTTATAATTTTTTGTATTTGGTGTGTTATTATTTCAATTTATTTTTGTTTATTGTTTAATATATAATAAAATATTTCTTCATTTGTAAAATCCACTTTTATATTCATTAATTTATTCTTATCTTTTTTAACTTTAAGTATTTCTAGTTCTATTAGTTTTCTTTTTTGCGGATTGTTTTCTATTTTGATTATTTCCATATTTTCATTTGGATTTATAAATTTATGGCCTGATTCATTGAAATGTCTTGCATATAGTGAGTTCGTTGTCCTAACCCCTTCTCCTTTTGCATGTTCATTCATTCGAATTTTAAATTTTCTTCCAGTTTCGCCCAGATATATCTTATTACATTCCCCACATTTTAATTTGTATACGCCGCTTTTTTCTGTTAATGGAAGTTCTTCTGTTTTAGCATTTTTTATATATTCGAATACATTTTTTGTTTTCTTTATTCCTATCTGTATTTCGTATTTTTCGAAGCATTTTTGTAACATTTTTTGTTTGATATCCTATATATGTTATTGCTCCTTTATATTTCTTTTCTTCATTTGTTTTTTTTTTCTTTTCTATTTCTTTATTTTCCTCTATTTTCTTAACTATTCTATTAATTATTTTAGGGTTGTAATTATTATTTTTTGCTATTTGTTGTATTTTCTTTAATTCTTTTTGTTTGAGTTCTTCATTTTCTAGATAATTTATAGCTCTATAGCAAAATGAATTTAATGCTGCCATTTTATAATTGACTGGATGATATGATTCTTGTGGAATTATTAAATCTGAGTATGTTTCTTTCCTATATATATCAAATTTGAGTTTGTTATCTTCAGTTTTTATATTGATATCCAGGAAACTAATTTCTAATCCTCCAATTTCTTCTTGAAATTTTATTGGTTTTTCTGTTATTTAATTCTTCCATAAATTTTTTAAATTCATTTACTTCACCTTCCCAAACTATTAGTATGTCATCTACACACCTGATACATTTTTTAATTCTTCTTTTTTTATCTACGTCTTTTAAAATTTTGATTTCAAAGCTATTCATGAATATCTCTGCCATTAATGGTGAAAGCGGTGATCCCATTGGTAATCCATTCTCTTGTATATAAAATTTGTTGTTAAATCTGAAGTAGTTCTGGCTTAGGCATAATTCTAATCCTTCTATTATTTCTTTTTTCCATTCTACATTACTTAATTTGTTTTTCTTTATTATTTGTACTGTTTTTGCTATTGGTATGTCGGTGTACATATCTTTTATATCTAATGACATTAATTTTGTCTTATTTGTTATAGTTATTTCTTTTAATCTTTCTATTACCTTTTTGCTATTTTCTATGCTGTGGATTTCTTCTTTTTCATATGCTCTATTTTGATTCTTTTACTTATTTCTTTTGATATTTTGTATGTTGGCGAATTTATAAATAATACTATAGGTCTTAATGGCATTTCTTTTGTATGTAACTTAATTTGACATCTAAATTTTGGAGCTTCAGGATTATGTTCTATTTTTTGTTTCTTTTGCCATTCTGTTAAAAATGTTGTCTTTTTTGTCAATTTCTTTGTTTGTGCTTGAAATTTACTTGTGTAATCATATTTTATTTCTTTATATGGTCCTTTTTGTATAAATTGTTCTGCTTTTTCGATATAATCTCTTTTGTTCATTACCACTGCTGTTACCTTTATCGGCTTTTATAACTATCAAATTGTTCTCCGTGATTTTCTTTTTTAATTCTCTTATATTTCTTTTTATTTGTTTCATTTTTATTTCTTGCATTTTTGTTTTTCTTACATATTTTTTCTACTATTTCTTTTACTTCACTTCTTAATTGTTTTTTAGTTTCTTCATTTTTTATTTTATCAATTATTTCTTCACATTCTATTATTGTATTTTCTTTATCTATGTTTGTTTTTGTTGCATATTTTAAACTTTTCCCTAATAATTTATGTTCATTTTCTGTAAACTTTGTTTCTGTTAAATTTAATACTTTTTCAGCAAATTTATTCCTTTTATTTCTTGTTCCTTCTATTAATTCCTTGATTTTCTTGTTTAATCTCTCTTCCATTTTTCTTATTTTCTTTTCTATATATTTTTCACCAAACTCTTTTCTCATTTCTTCTATTTCTACATAATTGTAACTTGTATATAATTTTTGATGTAATTGATACATTTCTTTGTTATATTTATTTATTTTACTGTATAAGTTCTTTATTTCAAGTTTTATCCATATTTTTTCTGCCATATTTTTCACTTGGTTTGCTACTTTGCTTTTGTTATTAATTTTAATTTTTCCGTATTTTGGAGTTATTTTATTATTTAAACCAAATTTTCCCTACCGTTTTTTTCACTTTTGCTTTAATTTTTAAATACTTAAAAAATTCCCTTACATTTTTATATTTATCTGCTTGCAATTTGCATGTTTTATTCTTCGTATTGTTTGAATTAGCAGCCATCCTTACTATTTCTTTTATGAAGTTGCTAAACTGCTAAAATTTTTTTATTGTTCAGACAAAGCTTTTCGTCATCACTGACATCATCAGGTCTTAAACAACGTCTGTCAACTGTACATTGTAGGCTTTTATACTTTAGGCCCCTCCACTTATGTCATCGCCCCTCCTATTGGTTCTAGCTGCTGCCGCTCTTCACGGGAACTTTGTCTACATTTTTCCGTTAGGCATTTTACTAATGTCCGTCAAATTGTTTTAAGAATCTCCTGTTAATTTCTTCATGTAATATTTTACTTTCTGACTTATAACTGTTTCGTAATCTTTTATTACAGTTCGTAAATTTTAGTGTATTATTGTTTTAATTTTATTTATTGTTTACTATATTTAAAATATTTCTTCATTTGTAAATTCACTTTTATATAGTTTACTAAGTTCTTGCATATAGTGAGTTCGTTGTTTTAACGGCTATCGCTCTTCACGGGAACTTCAGCTATATTTTCCGTTAGGCATTTTACCAATGTCCTTCACTTATATTTTATGAATCTCCCGTTATTTTCTTCATGTTACTACCTTATTTTCTTGACTTATAATTTTTTGTAACCTTTTACATTTTGTCATTTTTAGTCTGTTATTCTTATTATATCAATTTATTTTTGTTTATTGTTTAATATATAATAAAATATTTCTTCATTTGTAAAATCCACTTTTATATTCATTAATTTATTCTTATCTTCTTTTTTAACTTTAAGTATTTCTAGTTCTTCTATTAGTTTTCTTTTTTGCGGATTGTTTTCTATTTTGATTATTTCCATATTTTTATTTGGATTTATAAATTTATGGCCTGATTCATTGAAATGTCTTGCATATAGTGAGTTCTTTGTTCTAACCCCTTCTCCTTTTGCAGACAAAGTTCCCGTGAAGAGCGGCAGCAGCTAGAACCAATAGGAGGGGCGATGACATAAGGGGAGGGGCCTAAAGTATAAAAGCCTACAACGTACAATTGACAGACATTGTTTAAGACCTGATGATGTCAGTGATGACGAAAAGCTTTGTCTGAACAATAAAAAAATTTTAGCAGTTTAGCAGCTTCATAAAAGAAATAGTAAGGATGGGTGCTAATTCAAACAATACGAAGAATAAAACATGCGAATTGCAAGCAAATAAATATAAAAATGTAAGGGAATCTTTTAAGTATTTAAAAATTAAAGCAAAAGTGAAAAAAACGGTAGGGAAAATTTGGTTCAATAAACAGTGTTTAATTAATAAAATAACTCTAAAATATGCAAAAATTAAAATTAATAACAAAAGCAAAGTAGCAAACCAAGTGAAAAATATGGCGGAAAAAATATGGATAAAACTTGAAATAAAGAACTTATACAGTAAAATACATAAATATAACAAAGAAATGTATCAATTACATCAAAAATTATATACAAGTTACAGTTATGTAGAAATAGAAGAAATGAGAAAAGAGTTTGGTGAAAAATATATAGAAAAGAAAATAAGAAAAATGGAAGAAAGATTAAACAAGAAACTCACGGAATTAATAGAAGGAACAAGAAATAAAAGAAATAAAATTTGCTGAAAAAGTATAAACTTAACAGAAACAAAGTTTACAGAAAATGAACATAAATTATTAGGGAAAAGTTTAAAATATGCAACAAAAACAAACATAGATAAAGAAAATACAATAATAGAATGTGAAGAAATAATTGATAAAATAAAAAATCAAGAAACTAAAAAACAATTAAGAAGTGAAGTAAAAGAAATAGTAGAAAAAAAACAAAAATGCAAGAAATAAAAATGGAACACAAATAAAAAGAAATGTAAGAGAATTAAAAAAGAAAATCATGGAGTACAATTTGATAGTTATAAAAGCCGATAAAGGTAACAGCAGTGGTAATGAACAAAAGAGATTATATCGAAAAAGCAGAACAATTTATACAAAACGGACCATATAAAGAAATAAAATATGATTACACAAGTAAATTTCAAGCACAAACAAAGAAATTGACAAAAAAGACAACATATTTAACAGAATGGCAAAAGAAACAAAAAATAGAACATAATCCTGAAGCTCCAAAATTTAGATGTCAAATTAAGTTACATAAAAAAGAAATGCCATTAAGACCTATAGTATCATTTATAAATTCGCCAACGTACAAAATATCAAAAGAAATAAGTAAAAGAATCAAAATGGCATATGAAAAAGAAGAAATCCACAGCATAGAAAATATCAAAAAGGTAATAGAAAGATTAAAAGAAATAACCATAACAAATAAGACAAAATTAATGTCATTAGATATAAAAGATATGTACACCAACATACCAATAGCAAAAACAGTAGAAATAATAAAGAAAAACAAATTAAGTAATGTAGAATGGAAAAACGAAATAGTAGAAGGATTAGAATTATGCCTAAGCCAGAACTACTTCAGATTTAACAACAAATTTTACATACAAGAGAATGGATTACCAATGGGATCACCGCTTTCACCATTAATGGCAGAGATATTCATGAATAGCTTTGAAATGAAAATTTTAAAAGATGTAGATAAAGAAAGAAGAATTAAAAAAATGGATCAGGTGTGTAGATGACATACTAATAGTTTGGGAAGGTGAAGTAAATGAATTTAAAAAATTTACGGAAGAATTAAATAACATAGAAAAAACAATAAAATTTCAAGAAGAAATTGGAGGATTAGAAATTAATTTCCTGGATATCAATATAAAAATTGAAGATAAACTCAAATTCGATATATATAGGAAAGAAACATACTCAGATTTAATAATTCCACAAGAATCATATCATCCAGTCAATTATAAAATAGCAGCATTAAATTCATTTTGCTATAGAGCTATAAATTATCTAGAAAATGAAGAACTCAAACAAAAAGAATTAAAGAAAATACAACAAATAGCAAAAAATAATAATTACAACCCTAAAATAATTAATAGAATAGTTAAGAAAATAGAGGAAAATAAGAAATAGAAAAGAAAAAAAACAAATGAAGAAAAGAAATATAAAGGAGCAATAACATATATAGGATATCAAACAAAAAAATGCTTCGAAAAATACGAAATACAGATAGGAATAAAGAAAACAAAAAATGTATTTGAATATATAAAAAATGCTAAAACAGAAGAACTTCCATTAACAGAAAAAAGCGGCGTATACAAATTAAAATGTGGAGAATGTAATAAGATATATCTGGGCGAAACTGGAAGAAAATTTAAAATTCGAATGAATGAACATGCAAAAGGAGAAGGGGTTAGAACAACGAACTCACTATATGCAAGACATTTCAATGAATCGGGCCATAAATTTATAAATCCAAATGAAAATATGGAAATAATCAAAATAGAAAACAATCCGCAAAAAAGAAAACTAATAGAAGAACTAGAAATACTGAAAGTTAAAAAAGATAAGAATAAATTAATGAATATAAAAGTGGATTTTACAAATGAAGAAATATTTTATTATATATTAAACAATAAACAAAAATAAATTGAAATAATAAGAATAACACACTAAAAATGACGAAACGTAAAAGGTTACAAAAAATTATAAGTCAAGAAAATAAGGTAGTGACATGAAGAAAATAACTGGAGATTCATAAAATATAAGTGACGGAGATTGGTAAAATTCCTAACGGAAAATATAGCTGAAGTTCCCGTGAAGAGCGATAGCCGTTAAAACAACGAACTCACTATATGCAAGAACTTAGTAAACTATATAAAAGTGAATTTACAAATGAAGAAATATTTTGAATATAGTAAACAATAAATAAAATTAAAACAATAAGAATACACTAAAATTTACGAACTGTAATAAAAGATTACGAAACAGTTATAAGTCAGAAAGTAAAATATTACATGAAGAAATTAACGGGAGATTCTTAAAACAATTTGACGGACGTTAGTAAAATGCCTAACGGAAAAATGTAGACAAAGTTCCCGAGAAGAACGGCAGCAGCTACAACCAGTAGGAGGGGCGATGACATAAGGGGAGGGGCCTAAAGTATAAAAGCCTACAACGAACAGTTGACAGATTTTGTTTAAGACCTGATGATGTCAGTGATGACGAAAAGCTTTGTCTGAACAATAAAAAAATTTTAGCAGTTTAGCAACTTCATAAAAGAAATAGTAAGGATGGCTGGTTATTCAAACAATACGAAGAATTTCATATTTACCTTTAAATAAAATTTACTCCCATTTCTCAACCTTTAATTGTTTGCTTGACGTTACTGTTTCAATCAAATTAAATTATTAAAATTTTGTTCAAGTAGTGAAATAAATCTAAGTCCACTATCAAAGATTCACATTGAAGTTAATTTATATCATCTCTTTCCATTAATTATTTTATTTGCAATTTTCAAAATTCCAAAATCTTTTAAATGAATTTACTTTTCCTTATAACTCCTCTTAACTAGATGCTAACAATCATAATAAACAAAACAAAATAAACAACTTATCTCTATCATAAATTCCATTACCACTACATTTGGTTACAAAACATATACAGCTAACAGAGAACGAAACTGCACTCGGCCTTGTGTGTGCGGTGACAAATTTTTGTTCGAGCTAGAGTGGGGGAAACATGAACCGCACTTGAGTTGTGTTGCCGTGGTGTGTGTTTCAATGGATGTATAGTCGTATCAAAATTTTAGTGGGCGTTAGAAATATAATTTGCATAGTTTTCTTCCTTGTTGTGTTATATATATTTACTTACTTACTTACACTTACTCGTAAGTGTTTAGATACTGTATATGCTTGAGATACTGTATATCTGAAGTATATCGTTATTTACTTAATAGGTAACGTATAAAATGGACGCTAACGTGGAATTCAGAAGTAAATGAAACACAAAACGTTGAGTGGACAAAGCCGGGAAATTATTAGTTGTGTATTGCAGTTTATGCAAAACGAGGCAAAAAAAGGTGTGCCAGTTATACCTTTGGCTAAAGTGCAGGAATGCGTTGCAGCAGCTACTGGTGTAAGTTTACGGACTGTGAAAACGATTGCCGGTGAGTCGTGAAAAATTGAGTGCGGTGGGTCGACATCTTTTTCAACACCTAAAAAGAAATTGAAAAATAGAAATAAAAAAATTGTGCTGGATGACTTTGATCGATATGTTTTATGTAGACTAGTTTTAAATTTTCATATAAATGAAAAGAGGGTGCCAACGATGAAGGCAGTCCACAAACATTTTTGCAGTGATACGGAATATAGAGGTTGTGTAGACACATTACGAAAAGAATTACACATAATGGGATTTAAGTGGGTGAAAACAAAATCAGACCGGAAACTTCTCAAGGAAAGACATGACATAAGACAGATGAGACTGAACTATTTACGCACAATACTGAGGTACAGAGAGGAAAACAAACATTGTTTATATGGACAAGACATATTTACATTCTACTTATACACAAGTAAAGAGCTGGACCGACGATTCAAATGAAGGACTAAAGAAGAAAGCATTTTCCCAATCCCCTTCCTCCACACACCACCCCCACTATACCTTCCAAGTAAAAACTGTTACAAATTAATGGCAGTCTGTCTCAAAGCTGACGAAGGCGAACACCACGCCGAAACGCGTTCGACAAGAAAAGACAAGTAAGTTCACAAGTTGAAAGTTTCATTATTATATGAAGTGTAGTGCTGTGAAAAAAGATGATGAACAATCAAGACGACAAAGAAGAAAGTTACAAAAGGCCAGAAACTAATAATAATCCATGCTGGCGGAGAAAATGGTTTTGTTATTGGTGCTAATTTAACTTGGAAGTTGACATCAACAGGAGATTATCATGATGAGATGAATTACTCTAATTTCAGGAAGTGGGTAGAACAAAAGCTATTAAATGGACTGCCACCAAACAGTGTTCTTGTCATGGATAATGCTCCCTACCACAACAAACAAACTGAAAAATGTCTGACTTCTAATTCCAGGAAAGACGACATGAAAGACTGGCTTACAAAGAAAAACATACAATTTGAAAATTCAATGTTGAAACCCGATTTGTACACATTAATCAAATTATATAAACCAAAATATAAAACGTATGAAATCGACGAGTTATTACACAATCATGGACATTCTGTTCTACGTTTGCCTCCTTACCATCCAGATCTAAACCCCATTGAACTTGTATGGGCTTCTTTCAAAGAATATGTTGCAAAGAGAAATGTTACTTTCAATTTTAATGATGTTAATAATTACTGTAATGATTTTTTCGAAAGTTTTTCAAAAGACGATTGGCTATCTAGGTGCAGGCACGTAATTAAAATAGAAAGAGAATACTGGGAAAAAGAACAACTCTTCGATACTGTAGTGGATGATATTATAATAAATCTAGGTGAAGTCAGTGAAGAAGAATCGGAAGAAGAGAATTCAGATACTGACAGTGATATTTCGGGAGTTCATCCAATGAACGAGTAATTGTCAAGTTTATTTTAATACTTAAAATTGGTGTATTAATTGATTATTAATTATTAATATTATTATTAATGAAAGAGTGAATTGAACTATAACTTCTTTTTTTTATTTAGTAGTGTGGACATATGAAACGGTTTATAGTGTTTAAATTTTTAATTGTTTGATATGGCGAAAGAAAAACAATACATTTCAGCTGGAGGTAAGAACATTTTTATTTTCCTCATGTTGAGTAATATTTACTTGGGTTTCACTTCGTAAATTAGAAATTGTATTTCGCTATATAATTTCCTAAAACTTTACAAGCTCTTACACTATAAAGACATTACGTTCAGCACGGGATAAATAAACTCTGAACACAGTAAATTTTGTACATTGTCAACATGAAACGAGTGTACGTAGATGACGTAGTTTGTAAACTTCGTCCGCCTCACTCACATACTACTACCATCTCACTCACTCCCATCTGCGCAGCTCACGGGCAATTTCGATTCTTTAGCTGTAATATGAACACTCTTAATCAGCTGATACATTATCAACACCACCTCACTTTATATAGTGAACATGAAAACACAACACAATCGGTACTCAAAAAAATTTTTTTTTTTTTTTTTTTTTTTCAAAAGTTAAATGAATTTAAATTCCAAAAACATATATTCTGATAATTAATAAAAAGAAACAAATTATTAAATTAAGTCAATTAATAAAAGAACCTATGAATTAATTACATGAAACATACTATACATTTCACCAGTAATCAGCTGATGTCTTATTCCCAGGTGGATGACCTTACCCTAGGCACACTGAATACAAATAAACATAATTCAGCATAAACATTCGTAAAGAACATAAAACTCATTTCATTAAAATAAACCTTTCATTTGCACCTGAATAAAATTTACAAACATTTCAATTTTAATTTTAATTAAACCTTTAATTATTTCTCATTTGTTGTACCATTATTCTTCACAGAATTCAAATCTATTATTAACATTCATTATATATAACATTTCAACTTCAGATTTTAAGATAACATTTCAAAATAACATCTTACATAAGTTAACTTCCTTCAAACTCATTTAACACCATTATAAGACTTTTACTTTACTTCCAAGTCATTATCAAATTCATACTCACATATGGTCAATCACTCCATCAAATGAACACATCATCACTTGTCATAGACTCAAACTATAAACAATCCTCACCACAAATATAACGTAAAACCATATGTACCTTCTGACATAATAACAATCATACCTTCTGACATAATAACAATCATATGACTCAACAACTAAACATACCTTTTACGTTTACTCATTTGCTGTTTATTATCCAGTTCAAATCTCAGAAAAATCATTTAAATTCATTATCAAAATCTATTTATACAACATTTATTTATTTATTAATTAATTCATCTACAATTTATTTTAATTCAATCAGTTATTTAAACACAACATTACTTTAATTACCTTATTCCAAAACAATTACAGTTCATTTATTACAAACTCTCATTATTTATTTAGTCTAATAAAATATTATTAAATCAATTTCTACTACACACATTGTTTACATAAAATACATTTTACAACACAAACGCAATTAATCTCACTATAAATTTATTTTGAATCTTGTCATTTTTCTGTTTACCACACCTCATTTCATAAGTTAGCCAGGTCATCACCGTAAACTAAAATAATTAAATGTTCATTCACTGTTTGTTTAACCACCATCATCGTAAATTAGCCTTACTTTCACATAACAATTCTCATCTTTACTTACTCTCATTACATTATAATTATTATTGTAATGACCATTATCATTAATTATATCAGCATAGTATTTGACAACGTTATTGCCTCCTATTAATTCATAAAACCCGTCTACATTGGTAATTTTAGTCCAGTCTCGCTTAGTATTTTTGGTTAACATCAGGTAAGTTATATCATCGTATTCATCTACTATATCCATGACAGTACAAGGTAAGTGCTCATCATCTACAGTGGTATCATCAAAATAATCATCAACCCCTACTACAACTGGTAAGTATTTCATATCGTCTATTTTCTCCAGTTCTAACCTCTCTATCAACTCTTTATAACTTCTACTTAACTTAAATACCTCTATCATTCGCTCTCTCGCATAATCACAATACCTGTCACAACACCACTGACCCACTTCACTCCATGCAAAGGGCACAACAAACTTACTAAACCACTTCCTGGCTTTTCCAGGTTTACAAAAAATTAGGGGACTATCTGAAGACACCTTGTCTTCCACATAACTTCTGGAGGAACCTCTGTCCTCATAAAACATTTGTGAAAACTCTGTTTCACCATATACTCGGGGAAAATCTGCCCTTTGCTCACCTAACCTCTCTTCACACACTCTCCCAATCTTTTCAGCACTCGCTAACACTTCGTTACTAAACTCTACTTCAACAAAATCTTCATTATCACTCTCAGTATTAACCCCCTTACTCTTTACTCTCTAGCACCACATTTTTAATTATATCATTGTTATTCTCACTTACCTTTTTAACTACTACTATATTCTCATCACTACTACTTGTCAACCTATTTTTATAACTATCACCTACCTCGTTAATTATTTCTTCGTTATTTTTGTTTATACTGCACTTGCCTATATCTGTACCATTTTCTACCACCCCTACATCCTCATCGTTATACTTAACCCTATTTCTACCACTTACCTGTTTTGATTCACCTTCTGTATTCTCCTTTAATTGACATCTATCTCCTCCCCACTTTTTGTCCATCTCGTCAAACCCCTTGTTAATAACACCCCTTAGTTCATCATACATTGTTTTCAAAAGATTCATCACATCATCCAGTGAATACTCTTTTTCTACCACCACTACACTATCATCATTATCATTAGGCCTATTCACTGCCTTATTATCTACTCCTATCACTTCAACTATCTTACCTTTATCCTCACTATGTTTTTTAATTTCGGCGAATATTCGCCCTTCTTGTTCTTCCATCCGTCTCAAATTATCGTCCAAATTACCCCACTCATCGTCCGTCATTCTATTCGTAATACTTCTAAATTCATACTCCCATTCGTCCCACGCGAAATCTATATCGTTTATTTGTTCCTTAGTCATGTTAATCAAATTTTTCTATTATACCCCGTTATTTTACTCAATAATTACACATATAAATTCACAAACACTCGACACATAAAATCATTATCTCAATATAAACATAAACAAAATAACGCTACCAAAACATAAGCTTCACGTAATTTATACGTACTCCCAAATCACGCTTATATCCACTTGTAGGTGTGGTTTATATAAAATTATTTTTATAAACAGTCCAAGTTCTAGGCGCCAAATGTAATAGTACTCTCTTCAACTAATAATCAGAATTTGAATACAACAGATTTTAATATTTCAGGGTTACACCCCATTTACCAAAGATATACAAAGTGTAGCATTCTTGTTATATTTTTCTTTTTTATATTATATTATACTTAAAGTAAGTAATTACTTAAATTATCAAAAGTCAACCCAGTAATCTGCTCACACACACACACACACTCGTCTTTTACCCCCTTTATTTAATATTAGCGTTTTTATTAGAAATTTTCATATTTGATTTATTTATTTATGGTTACTTGACTGGCGGCATCCCTGCAGATCACGTCGCACTCCGTATTTTAGTTCGTCCAGATTGAGTTCTCACTAGTTCACTAAAGTTACTTTGATGTTTCAATTTAATGTTATTTTATCATTTGGTTGCAATTTAGTCACTATTTACCACATTTTAATAAATTTTCGGCTCACGAGCCTTTTACATTCAACCGGGCGGTTTGATTACTGTAAGACGACAGACACCAAACACAACGTTTTTTCCAAGATGGCCAAAAAGTTCTCTGGAGCGGCTTCTTGCTCCTGATTGGCTAAAAAGCGCCACATGGCATCTCATGGAGAGCGAGTTTAGTACCATCAGCTGGGTGGCGTACCATAGTCCTAGGGCTCGCAAAAAAATACGTGATTATCACCATGTGCGAGCAAGCATGCGCGCGCTTTGAGACATTCCAGAGCACCTGAAAACGGTGCATGTTGACAGACTTTCTGGACAAACGTGCAACTGGGTGTTCCACAAGTGAACGCCTATGGTTAAAATTGAGGCCCTGTGTGGGTAACTCCTGTGCGTCGCCTTTACAATTAAACTAAAACCCATCACCCAATTCTGTCCCATTACACCAAAAAGTGTTTGTGCCACAAGTTAGAGCTCATTTGGATGAAATGCAGTTACCACAGGAAGCATTGCTGCTAATGGACAATGCTCCAGCACATCCCACTTGCGGAATTAAAAGTGATGATGGCAAAATAACATGCCTCTTCCTTCCGGCAAACACAACACCACTAATCCAGCCTATGGACCAGGGCATAATAGAAAACATGAAACATCGTTATAGGAAAGCTTTTATTGGAAGTTTGATTTCATCTGATGATGAAATGTCTGTAAAAGAGTTTTGGAAAACGTACAACATAAAAGATGCAATTTTCAATGTTACTGCTGCATGGGATGATCTTCAAGTGTCAAATCTTAAAAATGGGTAGAATAAGCTCTGGCCTGAAGCTAATGATGGCTAACCTAAGGAAACTGAGAATGTTAGTGTCGACGAAATTGTGCAACTGTGCAATAATGTACCGAATGCTGAAGACATAACACCAGCAGAAGTAACAGAGTGGTTGGGATGTGACAAATTGGACAGAGGCTTTGACATTTTGAACGACGATGAAATTGTTTCCAGTGTGATTGACAACGAAGAAGAAGAAATTGACGAAGACGAGTGTTATATTTTGAATGAAAAAAGTACGTTAAGCCATACAGAACCAGAAACAATGTTATCAAAATGCATTGAGTGGTTTGAGGGTCAAGAAGAGGCAAACGCAACGCAGATACTTCCCCTACGTAAAGTACGGAACATTGCCGCTCAGAAAGCACGAGCCTTGAAGAAAGAAAAGAAAAAGACAGACTATTTTAAAATTTGAATATGCATGTACTCTAGAGCGTAAGTTCATGTAACAATATGTACAGTACATATATTGTACTACATATACTATACGTAATGTAAATTGTATAGTGTTTGTTTGTGTAAAGTAAAATACATGTATGTACAGTGTATTTCCAGTTCGTAAACATGCATTTTTAATCATTCGTTCATATCCAATGGATGGGGGTGGGTGTTGTTTAAGGTTTTTCTGTAATCCGTCTATTCGATTAACCATCACGGTCCCGGCCCGACCCTGACGGTTAATCGAAGTTTCACTGTACTTGTAATAATTTCATGCTGATTAATTGCTCAAGCATTGTGAATGCAAATGAAAAATATTTTTTTTTATTGAAGGTGAAATACTCTGTGTTTGGTAGTTTTATATGTTGTAATTTAATTGTTAGAGATATTTTTGAGATGTTATTGTTGCAATCCAACCACCATGGTGCTTTAAAAAATTGTAATTGATATTCAGCCTTAAGAAAAATTAAAACGAAAAGAATTATAAGTGTAAAAGAATTTGGTCTCAAAATCAAGTGATACATTAATAAAATTTTGTTAATCAAGTGTTCTGTCACGATGGGCTCAGCACATTTTATTTCCATCTAGGCCACGTGTCTAGTTTTAAATATTAATTATTTCCATCTAGGCCACGTGTCTAGTTTTAAATATTAAGTAACCCCCCCACAAAAAAAAAAAAAAAATTTGGGGCGGCGTTTCAGGTTTTCAGGGACAAGTTTCTGGTGACCAGAATAAATCTTTTCATGAAAAATGGCCCTCTTGCTTGTGCAGTTCTACTTTTTCCATGACTGGTGTATCTTCCATCTCATATAATGTAACTCCCATGATGTTTAATAGAAAATAATACCACCATAATATTATTTGTTGTAGTATAAATAATAAATGAAGTCCTGTTGCCCCTCCCCCCCAAAAAAAAAAACTTCAAATTTTGGAAATTGCCAAAAATATTTTTTTTATACAACTTTTTGACTAAAATATTCCCGGCGGAGGCTCCATACGGCGTGCACTCAGCGTCATCAGGCAAACTGAGTAGGCGCTGAGATAACAGCGTCGCCTCCTGGCCGTGAATACCGCAACTAGCGGCTGGTGGCGCGTAGTACTAGCCATACACTGTCGCACTAACACAAAAGCCGCGCGGTACGCCTTGGTCCTTAACGGACTGTGGAGCGGAGGTTTATTTTATTTATTTTGACTAAAATATGACATACTTATAAAAAATGGTTAAAATGTAAAACTTGTGTGACTTTACATTATATGTCTTATAAAGGCCTCAATCTGAGCCTTGCTCATAACATGTTACTATTATGGATATATGTTTTGCTGATTGTGTTGTGCATTCCCCAATACAGAAGCAGTAGGGCACTGATTATCTAGATTCACCTCTGCAACGTTGAATCCAGATATTCAGAAACCTGGATAATTGGATAATTTTTCTCCCTACAAGCATTAGGCCTGCAGTCTGGTATGATTATCACCACCAGAGAGAAATCACCCATTTACTAACAACATGTGGTGGTGAGAAACTGTACGGCGGGGCTATAGTTGTGTGTGTGGGGGGAGGTACAAGTGTGCCTACCTTATCTAGCCCAGGAATTCCAGACAAGCGTGCCGTTTTATTTGTTCCTAGCAGTAAGGGTTGGCAGAAAGTCGTGACCTTAACTCAATCAAGTGACTGCAGCGTAGCTGTTAGGGTTTGAATAATGGTAATATTTTATAATCATGGTAATATTTTATATCATACATAATGAATAACTTTCTGTAATATGTATTAAACATCGTATTGTATTGAACAATAAGAAAACATTTGTAAATTTATTTTTAGTAAAATTAAAAAACTATGTAAAACAAAAAATAATGTAATTACTGTTTGCAATAATTAAAATCGTTATGAAAAATTCTGTTAACTGTGTAAAAAAAAATCAATTCAGGAAAATTAAAAATTGTGGGTAATATATTAGAAAACTTTGTCACACTCAATACGATAATTAAAATCTGATGATACATACATTTAAAAAGACTATTTGTATAGTTATAAAATTGTTCAGCATTTAAAAATAGATTCTTATTAAAGCATGCAATATTGTAAACTTTTCAATAGCCTACATATTTTTCTTTTTCAATTTTCTACTGGTGATTTGAGCGATCTGAATAATCAGTATCCTACTGTATAGGAAAAACATGTGACTGAAAAAAAGACATTAGGAATATGCTGTAAAATGTCCGGACAAAAGTGAAACTCTGTTCATATACCATAGTTGTTGATTTTCTGTTCTCTGTTAAAGATGCATACTGCATTGCAACTGCAAACTCTGTACCCACCACGTGGCCAACAAACACATCAAAAACGTTTTCGTTAGAAGATTTGATGAACGATGCAATCCTATGGGCAGTGCCTAAAAGGAGGCGTACAATAGAGAGACGTTTGATGCGGAAATTTGGTGTTAAGGACCAGATATGGAAGATGATCGGCCCAAAGAAGAACCTGATAATGTGTAACACATGTGGGACACATCATGAATCGGGCTTTTTGTGTCGTAAGTAATTAGCGATGTTCAACACTTTTGTAGTAGAGTACAATTACAGTAATCTAAACTTGTAAATTGGCTTATGCGTTTGGATTATCAATTTGTTTCGATTGTGAAACAGTCAAGTTAACCAGGGTGTAAATTGCCAAAATATACTAATTTAAACAGAAAATCAAAGTCTTATCTTTGTTACATATGTTATACGTTTTATAAAATATGATTTTTATTGTGTATAATAGCCACTCTAACTACATCCAGCCAAAAAGTAGTAACCATTTGAATATTACAGGAACTGGTTGTGCAACTAAATTGTAATTCAGTAGCCAATCAGATGGGGGCTTTTTGAGCATGCATGAACATTCATTAGTCATCTTTTGTATTGGTCTATTCAGTTATCTGTGAGACTGTTGTGAACACTGTTGTCTGTGACCATTGTATTGATTGAATTTGCTGTAGATCAGCAAATTCGTATTACATTTTGCATAAAACTTGAACATTCATCCAAGGAAACTGTGAGAAAGATTAAGAAGACTTTTGAAGAAGACTCAGTGAGTGGTACACAGATAATACGTGGTACAAATGCTTTAAAGTTGGAATATTTTGAAAATGGCCCATCCTCTTGAAGGCCTTTAACAAGCAGAACACCAAAAGTGTTGCATGCGTGTGGGCTGGAATAAATGAAAGTCAGTGATTGACAGCGGAAGAATTTGAAGTAAATCTGGGGATTCCATGGACTTGTATTTCAGAGATTTTGCGGAAGATCTTGGAATGAAATGGCTGCTTGTTATGTATTCATGTCATGGCTGCTGCTGCGAAAGCAAATAGAATTCTGTGCTGAAGTGTACAAGATTTGCTCATACTGCTAACAGTGACTCAGACTTCCTCAAAAAAGGATATAACTAGAAATGAGTTACGAGTTTATGCTGTGACCCCAAAAGATGTAACAGTACATAAAGGCCCGTTATCTTAATTATGGGATTCGAGGGTGTTTCATGATGTTTTATTGTATCAAAGTTAAATAAAGTATGGTTAGGTCCATTGTCCCTATGTAGGAACAAACAACGCATATTCAGTAAGAGGAGAATAATTCCAAGGTCACCGGTGGACGGGCGAAGTCGAGCAGAGATGATGGCGGTGTATATGAAGACGAACTCTTAATAACAATTCTTATTGGTTCAAAAGGCTGTGTCGTCATTAATAAACGACAATGACGCAGAAACAACAGCGTATGAAACAAGGTGTTGGCTGAGAGAACAAAAGACGTCAAATACACTAATACGTACGCAAATTTTGCTTATTACCGGTTCTCAGTTACACACAGCACACCAAAGGGTCAACAGCTCACATCGCTGTTGACTTAGTTTTAATCAGAAGTGTTTTAGACAAATTACTATTCATCATCAAAATGTTACAGTAGAGCTTCAAAGACTCGAAACAACAAGTTATTAGTTAAATATCAAATGTAAACTCAGTGCTAGCAAAACAAATAGACGAGGGACATGCGGCGACCACCTGCCATTCCAGTACGTAGGATCTAACACAAACAGCGGAGCTACCAGCGTCCACATACAGAGAAGTCAAAAGAATTACCATACTTTTATACTAAAATGAGCTCAATAAGAAATAAATCTAATAAAATGTATCTGTGATAGTGTGTGTGAGTGAGAGCATGAGGGAGTGAACGAATGGCCATGACAATAGAATATCAGGGCATTGGTTTGTGGAATATACAAACAGTAAATTAATCACATGTTATTAAAGCTGCAGCTAGAATCAAATTTAAAATAGGATTAAACTTCACCGTAGTGGAAAGTAATGATTAATAAATAGGGCGTAAGAAAATGTAGACGCCATTTTGTTTTGTATTTGTATGTGACGCCATCTTTGGGTTATGATTCAGTATATAAATCTAATTCAGAAAATTAAAAGCAAGTTGATTATATTCAAATGGTAGCCAGAGTTATTATTTCGATTACCTCTATGTGTCTGAATTTCGCTGAGTGTGAATCCTGGCCCTTAAAGAGGAAATTCATGTTGGGTATGAACCACGTGCTCATACCGAAAATGTTATGGTAAGTACATGTGTTTTACTCTATATCAGTAAATGTATAAAAATAAATGTTAGCAAGAGAGAGTAAGACGACAATTGGCGCCCGAACAGGGACTTTATATAAAATAAGCCAGATTCAGAGACAAAGAGAGTAGCGAAATAGTTCATAACCTAATACATAAGAGGTTATGTGGGTTATATTGATAAAAGCATATCAAAGACAAGTGTAATCAAATAGTTATTTTAATATTAGAAAAAAAAAGCTTATAAAAATGGCAGAAAATAATGAAAGCGTAGAGATGAACAACACAGATACACAATCAGTTATATTAAACGAAATAAGTGCCAATTCAACACCTAGAGCAATCGATAATAAGGTGTCATTAGAAGATTTATTTATATTAATTAAAACACAAAATAACCAATTTCAATTATTAAGAGAACAGGTTGATGAAAAATTTGACGAAAAGTTTAACCAGCAGAACAGTAAAGTCGATGACAAATTTAACCAGCAGAATGTTAAATTTAATGTAAAGTTTGACAGTTTTGATACCAAATTAAACGAACTAAAGAAACAAAGTAACTTGCAAAATGTAAAATTAAACCAATTAGATGAGAAATTTGAAGAATTAAAAAATGAAATGCACAAACGAAATTTTGATGTTGACAAGAGAATTAATGAGATAGAGTTAGAGAATAAGAGGGGAGTAGACAAGTTAGAGATAAACAAAGACAATGTAAGTAGGGGAGAGAATTGTAACAATATAAATAAAAGTATGATATTAGAAAATGATTATGTAAACAGGGGTAGCGATAATGAAATTTTATGGGGAATAAAATATGATAATAATGGAATGATAGTGTGTTTTGAAGGGTTGAAGAGAGTGTGTAAAGAGAGTATAATTGTAAAAGAGTTGCAGGGGTTAGATTTTTCCCTTAATGATGAAGTAGGGGGTGATGTACATGTGTTTAGGAAGGACGAGAGTGCCTTCGACGTATATTTGGGAGACATATGGTCTACAAATAAAGTTGTCCTTGGTTTTTTTAGTGCACTTCACAGGCGGTGCAATAGTTGTGAGTTAGTGTCCCCTGCAAATGTAAAAAGAGAGATATATTAAAAGAGAGAGATGTTTTGAAAGTGAGAGGTATTGTGAGAGAAAAAGAGAAGTAGAGATTTTTAAGATATGTAGAGATTATGAAGAGTTTATGGAGAGGTTAGGAGGAGAGATGATATATAATGAATGTAGTAAGTACTTACCTTGTAATAAAACTGAAGTAGTAGGAGATAAGGGAAATAATGACTTTGCGAATTACCTAATTATGACTAATTATACCGAAGGTGACAGGACTATACCGAATGTTGACAAGTTTTATGATATAGTAATGTGGAGTAATCCTGCAGAGTATTACTATGGTATAATGGACAAAATAAATTTAAATAGTTATTATATTACAAAAGATGATATAATGTACTTAATTAAAAATGAGTTATGTATACGTAAGATAAGATTATTATTTGACGATGGAGGCTAATTATTTTATTGTGTTTATGAACATTTAATTATGTGGACAGTGTTTTGAAATGGACTGTTTATGACTGATTTTTGGTAAATAATAAGATGATAATTTGGATTGTATATTTTTGTGTGTTGATGTCAATGTATTTGTGTATTTTATGTATTTTTTGTGTAAACTATGTACTGTGGAATTTTAAATAATTGATAAGGAATTTAAACAATTATGAGATTTAGATTCTAATGGTTAGTAAATGATTACGCATATGATATATTTGGATATTGAGTTGTTTTAGGATTGTAAGATAAGTGATGAATTTTCTAGGGTTATAGTAAGGAGAAATGTTGTAAAAGAATTTGGTAATAATTATAAATAAGGGCATTGGAGTTAGTTAAATAGAGTTAATGGGAGTTAGTGAAAATAAGAATGTTGAGATACAGATAATATATAAAGAGGTGTTAGATATTTTAGGGACACAGTAGTTAGTGATTATATGTAGAGTTGAGTAATGTGAATGGTAATTATATATTGTTGATGATGATATTTTGTGGTAAGGATCCGGTGTAAGGAGTGATCAGCGTGCAGCGTTGTGGCAGGCGGAGCAATTTTGGGTAGAGGAGTGTTTGCCGATATTTGGTGGAGGGCAAATGGTTAGGGATGGATATGGCCAGGTAGGGAACACACATCCTAGTAGAAAAGACGAGCGGTGCCAGAGGTTTTAAATGGGATTAGTGAAGGGGGTTATTATAGAGATATTGGTGTCATAGTATGTTGATGGTTGGTTAGAAGCGGTTAGTAGTAAAAAAGAGGTGAGTAAGGTTAGATTGACAAATGCCAAAATAAGATAGAGAAAATAGTAAATAATAGTCACCCAGACTAATAAGGATGAAAGGTTAGAAAAGGAAAATTCATAGCAGGAAGGTAATGTAACTGGAATGTAATGATAAATTAAAAATTTTTTTTTGTATAGAATCTAATGAATGTTAAATAATAAAAGTTGAAAAGAGTTGATAGTCGTAATGTCTGATAAAGTTTTGATACCAGTTGTTTAAATGTAAATTGTTTAATGTAAATGTAACAATGTAATGTACAATGTTCTGTGATGTTTTTATTATGTTGATGGCCATAGAGTGTGTGGTTAGGAGGTCGCTACAGGGGTAACGACGTTAGCAGATGTTAAAAAGATAGTAGATCTTGAATGTTAAAAAAATAAAGTTAGAAATGGTGTTGAACAAAATATAGTATGATGTCATTGCAAAAAAGAATATAAAATGATTATAAAGTTGAGTAATAGAATTTGAATAATGGACTTGTCTGCCATAGTAGTTGTAGGTTGAATTTTATAGAAATAAATAGGTGATGGTATTTTGGGAATTTTGAAGGAATTGTTTACATGTTATGTTATTTATAGGAATATATATTTTCTCTTATAAGGAAGAGATTGAATATAGTGTTGATTAAAAATCAGTTTTTTTAATTCTTGTTGTTGTTTTGGAGAAATAAATTGAACAAACCAATGGCTCAGACACAAACCAATGCATCTAAAGGGAAACATATCAGTTGTAGATATGGGAGTATATTAGACCACTATTTTAAAATTTGTATTCGATGTTTCAGAGTTTGGTGGTGTTGTGACCGCGGTCCTGAGCTGGCCGGTGCGTCAGAGCAGGAACGTTAAGTGCCTCATGGCCTTATGGTGTTGGGATCTCGCCTGAGAAGTTCAGTAAGGTCAGACAGGTACGATCAGCATCATTGGACCAAGGGTAAGTGATTGTATTATTTTTATATTAACATTACAGGGGGTTGTGGCGACATATCTGGGCTGATCCTTTTAGAAACATATGAATGAGTCAATGAAAGTTTTTATGTCTCGACACAAAACCTTTCATTGAGGGGGTTTGTAACAGTACATAAAGGCCCGTTATCTTAATTATGGGATTTGAGGGTGTTTCATGATGTTTTATTGTATCAAAGTTAAATAAAGTATGGTTAGGTCCATTGTCCCTGTGTAGGAACAAACAACGCATATTCAGTAAGAGGAGAATAATTCCAAGGTCACCGGTGGACGGGCGAAGTCGAGCAGAGATGATGGCGGTGTATGTGAAGACGAATTCTTAATAACAATTCTTATTGGTTCAAAAGGCTGTGTCGTCATTAATAAACGACAATGACGCAGAAACAACAGCGTATGAAACAACACGTTGGCCAAGAGAACAAAAGACGGTGATGTCAAATACACTAATACGTGCGCAAATTTTGCTTATTACCGGTTCTCAGTTGCACACAGCAGACCAAAGGTTCAACAGCTCACATCGCTGTTGACTTAGTTTTAATCAGAAGTGTTTTAGACAAATTACTATTCATCATCAAAATGTAAAGTAGAGCTTCAAAGACTCGAAACAACAAGTTATTATTTAAATATCAAATGTAAACTCAGTGCTAGCAAAACAAATAGACGAGGGACATGTGGCGACCACCTGCCATTCCAGTACGTAGGATCTAACACAAACAGCGGAGCTACCAGCGTCCACATACAGAGAAGTCAAAAGAATTACCATACTTTTATACTAAAATGAGCTCAATAAGAAATAAATCTAATAAAATGTACCTGTGATAGTGTGTGTGAGTGAGAGTATGAGGGAGTGAACGAATGGCCATGACAATAGAATATCAGGGCATTGGTTTGTGGAATATACAAACAGTAAATTAATCACATGTTATTAAAGCTGCAGCTAGAATCAAATTTAAAATAGGATTAAACTTCACCGTAGTGGAAAGTAATGATTAATAAATAGGGCGTAAGAAAATGTAGACGCCATTTTGTTTTGTATTTGTATGTGACGCCATCTTTGGGTTATGATTCAGTATATAAATCTAATTCAGAAAATTAAAAGCAAGTTGATTATATTCAAATGGTAGCCAGAGTTATTATTTCGATTACCTCTATGTGTCTGAATTTCGCTGAGTGTGAATCCTGGCCCTTAAAGAGGAAATTCATGTTGGGTATGAACCACGTGCTCATACCGAAAATGTTATGGTAAGTACATGTGTTTTACTCTATATCAGTAAATGTATAAAAATAAATGTTAGCAAGTGAGAGTAAGACGACAAAGAGAAGACCAGTCTTCCCAGTGTGGATGAAAATTATGAATATGACAGTCACAAACGGCACGTATTTACACAACAGAGTCTGCTAGCTAACCGAATAATACAGAGTGATAATGAATGTTCACACGTTGAGCAATAAGGCTCATCTGAGAGTTACAATGAAGTTGCATAACTGGTTCCCAACCCGGACAATTTTGAAATGTCCGGATACTTTTCGGTCACACCTTGCACAACAACCACTATATTCAGAACTTCTGTAGTACATCTGTATGGAAAATCTATTATGATTTTTCTAACTTTTTCTTTTTTAATATAAAAATGGCTTCATCACATAAATACCTCAGAATAAAATGTATGTGACAATTTACAGACTCCACATATTTAAGATGAAACCTCTTTTGGTTGTAGCAGTATAACTAAATTCAATAGGTTTACAGACAGTAAATTTATACATTTATTTTATTTATATGGTAAACTAGAATAAGTTCATCAACACCCATGTAATAGACAAATGCCATACTCCTAATGTAATTTCTTGTTTTCACTGTCCTCACTAGTAATCATCTCACTGAGATACTTGTTCTCATTTGCAGCGTTGATTCTGAGTATTACTAGTATGCTTCCTGACCTGCAGAACTCGCTCATTATTGTGAACAAAGTACATTTATAATTACATCAATTTCGGTATAGATAATTTTTCAATCACAGGTAAAGTAAGAAAAATCCCGATTAGCTTACTATTTCTTTAGTAATATAACAACTGTAGAGCACACAACCATACAGTAAATACTAAAAATAGAAACAGTCAGACTTACAGGTCTTTTAGTCTGACACCTACTGGATTTTCACAAATTCTTTCTTTTTTTAGGCTCTGGGGACCAAAAATTTTGAAATTTCCAGAACTTAACACTACATTTAGATGTTAGTTAAAAACTTGATATCCACACATGAATTTTCTACCTCACATTCAAAAACTTCAAATTTTTCAAAAATGAACACTATACTCAGAATGTGGATAAAATTCCCTTTAATTTTAATACCCTACATGGGCTTTTGCAATTTTTTCATAATTTTGACCCCCACAGTCTTGCCTCCCCCCTAGTTTTGGAAGGGATTAATCTAAAAAACAATAGGGTTCTGTCGGGTAAAAGTATGTACAAGCATGCCAAGTTTTACAAAAATCTTTAGGTGATGCGTTTAAAAGTTATACCAAGACATATCCCAAATAGACAAATGCCAAATGGTTGAGTTAAAACTGAGAACTTGCTTTGTTCATTCAATAATACTATTTGGGCATCTATTGCAGAGGTATTTACTATTTTCAGTATTGACTTTCATACTGTATTTCCGTCTTCCTTGTCATATGAGAGGATATAAAAAATTCATTTGTAAAAAATGGTGTATTTATTTGTACATGTTGAAACTTCACTATCCTTCAAAGTATTCTCCATTTGAATCTGTACCACCTGTCCAAACGTTTTTCCACTGTTAAAAACATTGTGTAAACTCAGCAGTGTTGATTCCTTTTAATGCTTCTGCTGTTTTATGTATTACCTCTTAAATATCAGCAAAGCATTTTTTCCTTTTGGTGACTTTTTGTTGGAATAAATAAAAAAAAAGTCACACAGGGTGAGATCGGGTTAATATGGAGAATGAGACAAGGGTGTCATCCGTTTTTCAGTAAAAATTGCTTAACTCTCAGCACTGTGTGGGCCGATACAGTGTCATGTTAGACGAACCAATCACGTTTGCCAAAAAGCATGATATAACCTTTTCAAAACTTCCAAATAAATATTTCAGTTGACTGATTGACCCTGGGGACCAAATTCTGATTGCACAATCCCTCTCATATCAAAGAAACAAATGAGTATTTTGTCTTCTAATTTGACTTCATTTGTCATGCTTTCTTGGGACTAGGAGACATGGCAGTTTTCCATTGGCTAGATTGCTTCATTTTCTCTGGGTGGTAACTGTAGCACCAGATACGTCTCCATTTATATGACTTTAGAGGAAGTATCAGGGCCGGCTTCCAGTTGTTCCTTCAAGTATTGCATGCGTCCATGTCTTCCTGACAAGGCACGAATTTCGCTGCAGCTCAACTCATTCCCAAATCCTGTGTTAAAATTCATGTACAGGAACTCCATGGTACCCCAGTCAACTCAACAAATTCATCAGTGGTTTGACAGCAATCTTCTGTTATGGTTAAATGACTTTTCATCAGTCTGGATGATCAAAGGATGTCCAGATCAAGGTTGATCATCATTGACATTTCACCTCATTTGAAATGGAAGGACCATTCATGAACTAGTGTTTTACTCATGGAAACTCATTGTAGGGTGTTTCTAACATAATGACTGTTTCCATTCCATACTTTTCCAAAAAGACATTACATTTCACAGCTGCACATTATTCATGTGAATCAGCCATCACAAATAAGCAAGTAGTTGTACGAATCACTAAAATCACATGCTACTTTCTGCAACAATGCTGACTGGGAGACCATTTCAGAAGGATCTTGCCCTCCTCAAGATAATTGTTTTTTGGTGGGTTACCCCCTTGTGTATTGTAGACCAGTGATTTCCAACTGGTGACCTGCAACATCTTTTTATGTGGGCTGCAACCTTATCTTGGAAAATGAATTTTACAATTACTCTACCGTTATGCTAATGAAATAATTAATACAGTAGAACTCCAGTTATCCGAATCGCCAATTATCCAAATCGATATCAGGAAATGGCATGGAATAAAATTAATGGAATTTCTACAAAACAACAAATCCAGAAAGAAAAAGAAGAGTCAATGAACAAGAAGGAAGAGGAAAAAGAGCAAAAGAAAGTGTCGAAGAAAACGAAGCTGGATCAACTGAAGACATCCAGAAATTGTACAAATTCCTGGCTGTCACGAGTGTGATGTGGACGACATAAACGAGTGGTTGCAGTGCAATTCACTGGACCCTGGATATCAAATTTTGGACGATGATGAAATTATCCAAAGTATAAAACGATGAATCTCAGCAGGTGGACGAAGATGATGACAACGTTGCTTCAGTTGAACTGGAAAAGGAACCTACGGCGATTGAGACATTCACTTGTTTTGACACTGCCTTGAAGTGGATGGAACAGCAACCTCAATGCTACCATGCGCAGCTTCTTGCCGTCAGGTGTTTGCAAAACTCGGCTGCACGGAAACGAGTTTCTACATCAAAACAATTAAATTTGTTTGACATGTTCAACTGAAAAATTATAATTGTGTGAGTATTATTTTTTAATTTTTTTTTTTTGTAGTAAAAGAGAACTTTTTGCAAAACGTATGACCTGGTTTTTATTAAGATACTGTACTCATGTAATAAAAATAAACAAAAGTGATTTTTCAGCAATTTTTGCGTTTTCTTTCATAACATAACCTTTTTCTAATGTTTGTCCCAATTATCCGAATTTCTGCATATCCGAATTACATCTGGGACTCATTAGTTCGGATAAATGGAGTTCTACTGTACCACATCACTGATGTGTACTTGATTCTGAGTATGTGATGCATGAGACTTCCAGATGTTTACTGATCATTACGCACAACAGAGTAGCATAGCATTCTGGACTCTTCTAGATTGTCTGTGTCCCTTCCAGCAGACATTTACTCGTCTACTCTACCAGCACTGAGGGCCACTAGCTTGTTACACTGTAAGGTTGCGGGTGTGTAAATACTGGATTTCGGAGTGGGTAATTTCAGTTGCAGATGGCAATTTATTCAAGTGCAGATCAAAGTATTGTAGTGAAGTGACCATTGTGTTAATTAGTGGAAAACTGTAATTTATTATTGTGTGTTGGACAAATGTAACTTGAATTATTGTACGAGGGTGATTTGAAAAGTTCACGGCCAACCATATAAACGAATGTGTGGCGTTTCTGTTTTTTACTGCATTGTGGCGCCACATTCACCCCACAAACAGCTGTGAAGCGTCAAGTGGGTCAAATCATTATTGTGGAGCAACAGATGTATAAATTAGGTTATCTCACAGCAATGCTGAAAATGGAGAAAACTGAACATCAGATTTTTTGTTAAGAAAGGTTTAACGCCTAAAGAAAATTTTAATGAGATGAGAAGCTGGTGTTGGGTGATGCTAGACCTTCATTTATTACAGTGAAAAAATGGGCTACTGAATTTAAAAATGGTCATGCAAGTTTGGAAGATGACCCACGTACTGGGCGTCTGAAAAGTGCCACTACACCAGAAATTATCAACAAAGTGCACTATTGTTTTGGAAGATCGCCGTTTGAAGATGTCTGAAATTGTCAAGACTGTGGGCATCTCAGATGAAAGGGTACATCACATTCTTACTGAGGAATTAGGTATGAAAAAGCTGTCTGTAAGATGGGTGCCATGTTTGTTGACAAGTGACCAAAAACACATGCGAATGTGAGCTTCTCAGGAATGTTTGGACCGTTTTAAGAAAAATCCAAAAGATTTTATTCGTAGATTTGTAACAACTGATGAAAATTGGGTCCATTACTTCACTCCAGAAACTAAACAACAGTCGAAATAATGGATGCATAGTGATTTGCTGCCTCCAAAAACGGTAAAATCAGTTTTGTTGGGGGAAAGTGTATGGATCCATTTTTCTGGGATGCTAAGGGAATACTGTTACCAGATTGCCTTGAAAAGGGTCAAACGATAAATAGAGAGTATTACGCTAACCTTTTGGTCCAATTAGAAGAATTGGACTTCCTCAACGGGGTAAGTGATGAGGTAATGACAGAGTTTACAGCTTTATAATAAAATAATATTCAATAAACATACACAAAATCCCTTACCTTTATCGGGTCTCAGAGTCTTCATGTGAACTCGTACCTATAAGTGATTTAGGGTTAAGTGTTATTAATAAACTCAACTCTCATTGTATTTGTTAATAAACCCAAATTTTTTATTTAACTTTCTTTATACACTTTTGAATTACTTGCATTCCACTTTTTTTCTTTTCTCAAAACTATTTTTTGTCTTTCTTTTTCATTACATATTAACACTACAAAACAAACATTGAAATTAACTTATTCTATTCGAATATAAATATTTCTTTAAAAGCAACCCAGCAATTGCACATTTATTCATTTAGAGCTCTTGGAAATTAAAATTTTTATATTTACTGTATACTGTTACGTCTTGACGGCGTTCCTGCTGATTTCTTCCATGGTATTTCACTGTTGCGTCAAACTACGTCCTCACTAAATTTTGATCACTGGCGAACTGTTTGAGTTTAAAATCTTCCTTTCTTCTACCGGTCGGACTACATGGTTAAATTTTAGCCAACCCGCGCGCCGACACAATTGCGCGGTTTATATGTTAGGTTGAACTGTCTTGGCCCTACATTCCCATGTAATTTGTGCGGGCGAGGTGAAAACTGTGCCCAGTCGGCGGACGCACACGCTACTTGCGTCCGTCGTCTTGAGATGTTATTTGCCGACTGGCCTTGTTCTCTGCACACACCACGCTAAGGAGTGTATTCGAACGTGTCATTATTGTGGGAACGTTGGCCGAGGTGCGCGCTCATGTGGAGGAACTCGCACCCCTGTTGAAAGTCTGCATTCCAGTGCCAAGTCACACCAGTCTCGAAGATATAGTTGGTTCACAACATTTATTTGGTTGAATAAAATTGAAAAGATTTAATTTACAAATCCCCATAGGTTTGTACCGTTACAATAACCCCCCCCCCTAATGAGAGGTTTTCTGCCGAAACAGAAAAACTCTCATTGCTAAACCCTAAGAGGATCAGTGAGGATATGGCGCCAATAACTTTAATTTCTTAACACATTATGGGTAAACTACCCCCCTAGCTCGGCGACTATGGCTGCATCTGAACGACACTACTGGACTTCTCTGGGCGAGATCCCAACACCATAAAATCGGACAGGCACTCACCACAGTACCACCTAACCTCGTAACATTCTGAATAAAATCAACAACTAGCCTTATACCATACCAGATCCTCAACCGATATATCTTCCCTTACATACATACTGGGTTGCCTTTAGCAAGTACTGGGTGCATACACTTATACATCACTACATTAACCACACTGTCTCCACGTTAATTCTTGATCTAAAATTTACATAAATATTTTATATTTGCTTCTTAAACAAAATTCGATCCCATTTCTCAACTTTTAATCGTTCGCTTTACGTTATTATTTCCAATCAAATTACAGTATTTAAATTTTACTCAACTAGTGAAGTAAATCTTACCAAAGTTACTATTTTAATTTAACTGACATCATTACATTTTAATTACTCATTTCAATTTCAAACTTCAAAATACTTTAACTTGAATTTAAATCTCATTAACTACCTGTTATCATCTATTCAAATACAATTACACATGGTTATAACAGATAACATAAACATCATTTATCAGCTGATACCTTCTCTACCTATAGTGAACATTAAAAATTAAAATAAACTTCTTTACTGCAAAGAACAATTTTTTTTTTTTCAAAAAAAATTTAATTTCCAAAAAAGCTATTTTGCCAATTAATAAAAAGATTTATTCAATCATTTAATTAAATTGATTAACAAAAGAATCTATGAATCAATTATATGAAACATACTACATCTCTAACACCCGTCATCAGCTGATACCTTATGGTCAGGTGAATGACCTTACCCTAGATATACTACATACACTTTACACAAATACACAAATTATACAATATAAAATACACAATACATGTTTATAATTCATACATTCTAACATAATACCACATAATAAAACATAATAAACACCTTCTCTCCTAGAATTAATCTTTTCAAACCAGTAAAGTCATCTATCAAATTATAATATAGAGCGTAACATATTTAAATCAACTATTTCTGAACAAGTTATCTACTGGAAAACGTTAATCATCTGCCATTTTCAGAATATTTCTTAACTCAAAATAAAATCATTTAATTAGCTCATCAGCTCGTCCACATACTTCAGTTTAAGGTTTTAATTCGTTACTACCCTTAGTAACCTCCTTCCACACACACTATGGCCCCCCCTGGACTGTAGCGCCCAGTTGCTTCCACAAGGACTGAAGTTAAGGAGGAGTTTTGTCATCTCCTCCTGTCCTTGCTTCGGCGTTACAAAACATTCGGTACTACTGATGTCCAAGGACACCAGTAATCCTACTAAACTTAGGTATATGCCCTTAAACGGTCTACCATCCCATTCGATGGATAGCCGTTGTTCCATAGTTCTGGTGATTCCCCTGATTTCCCCCCCCCCGGTTAATTTCCTTCGTACAACCTCTTACAACGATAACAAGCTATGGCCAGACTTAGGCAGAATGAGACGCAATGTGTCCTGCCCATAGCCAGTCAAAGCTGAGTCAATTCCACGGTCAGGGTTCGGTGAGGCCATGACCGCCCGAAAGTGGGGAATCACTTTAGTTTATATTACACACAATACAATTACATGTTTAGATTCCTACACACATACATAATCAACATAATAGACATTAACCTTGAACATTAACCTTGCTACCTTAAACTAAACAATTCATCTTTAAATAATTTGTATAGAAAATTATAAACATTACAACTTGAACTTTCTATTAACTCTTTTTATACCAACCTTTAATTATTTATCATTTATTGTGCCATTAAGTTCTCCACAAATTCAAGTTTATTATCAACATTCATTTTACATCACATTTCATTTATTATTACACGTCCACTATGAAATGCTATTTAACATTTTCATCCTTAATTAGTTTGAGTGATTCTCAGTTATCCACAACGATCTCATTTTATCGAATGGGCATTTAAAATATAACGTTACCCACTTCTTCCTTCTAACAATCACTAACAGATTTACATAGGGTGACACCGATCTCTCAAAAATATTTACCTCCATTAATTCTGTACCTCTACTTAAATTATTCTCCAATTATATACCCCCTTTGTACCTAGGATGTGTGTTCCCTTCCCGTATACTCATTCCCTTATTAGTTCCTGGCCCTTTCCCAGGTAACTCCGCCAAACCCCATTTAAAACTATTCACCTCCTGCCACAATGCCTGTCGTTGAGGACTCCTTACCACACCACCCTAACTACAGAATTTCACCATCCTCTATTTACTATCCAATTACATTACTCTCCCTTTCTCTACATACATGTACTCCTGCTACTGTGTCCCTACTACTAGGCCTACCCCGTTTCTGAATTATTTTTATTCCCAAAATTTCTTACTTTCTCTAACACCCATCAAAATTACCTTTGACTGACTTAAATGCCTTATTGAAATAATTATTATCACCCAAACTCTATCTCTTACCACATTTTACATTAATATGGCCACTGAAAATTACACTAGAAAATTCATAACTACCTCAAATTAATTTTGTCATTTAATTTAAAACCTCTTAAACATATTTAAAATTTATTATTAAACATTTTACTTTATTTAAATTGCATTATAAACTTCATACATTACATCGCTCAATTGAATAAACACATGATCCTGTCATAGACACAAAATTATAATCATTCATTACCACAAATATCACGTACAACCATATGTACCTTCTGAAACATAACAATCATATGACTCCACAACTAAACACATTTTACATTTATTCACTTACTATCTATTATCAAGTTTAAATCATATAAAATCATTTAAATTCATTATCAAAATCTCTTTATACAACATTTAAATTAATCAATTAATTCATCTCAAATTATTTAATTCAATCAATTATTTAAAACACAACATTACTTTAATTACAATTCCAAAACAATTACAATTCATTTATTACAAACTCTCATTATTTATTTAATCTGATAAAATATTATTATTATTATTATTAAATCAATTTCTACTACATTCACACATTATTACATAAAATACATTTTACAACACAAACACAATTAATTTCAATATAAATTTATTTACAATTCTTCGTCATTAATTTTCTGTTTACCACACCTCATTTCATAAGTTAGCTAGGTCATCACCATAAACTAAAATAATTAAAATGTCCATTCACTGATTTTTTTATTACCCTCCATCATCATAACCTAGTCTTACTTTTACATAACAATTATCATCTTTAATTACACTCTTATCGTTATTATGATTTATATGACAACCCTTGAATATTAATTTATCCCCTCTATCACAAGAATAATGCACCAGATTATTCTCACCTGTCAACTCATAAAACCCGTTTACTCTGGTATTTTTGGTCCCGTCTCCGTCAGTATTATTGGTCAACATCAGGTAAGTTATTTTATCATATTCCTCCACTATATCAATCACATCATAAGGTGTTTATCCTCTACAACTGTATCATCAAAATAATCATCAATCTTTATTTCACAAGGTAAGCATTTCATATTGTCTATTTTCTCCACTTATAACCTCTCTTTCAACTCTTTATAATGCCTACTTAACGTAAATACTTTATCATTTTCTCTCTCTCTCTCTCTCCAAATATCTCTCATCATCATAACAACTGTCACAACCCCCCTGAACTACTTCACTATATGCAAAGGGCACAACAAAATCCTTATTACACCTCCTGGCTTTACCAGGTAAACCACAAAAAACTAGGGGACCATTTTGAGACACCTTGTCTCCCACACAACCTCTGGAGGAAACTCTGTCCTCATAAAACACTTGTGAAAACTCTGTTTCACCATATCCTTGGGGAAAATCTGCCCTTTGCCCACCTAACCTTTCATCACACTCTCTCAGTATTTCATCAACACTCGCTAACACTTCGTTAGTAACTTCTACT
Source organism: Magicicada septendecula (assembly GCA_034769895.1). Taxonomy (NCBI): domain Eukaryota; kingdom Metazoa; phylum Arthropoda; class Insecta; order Hemiptera; family Cicadidae; genus Magicicada; species Magicicada septendecula. Next base: position 114,436,005 of record CM068373.1, read on the forward strand.
CCAACAAAATCATCACTTTCAATATTAACCACCTTACTCTCTAACACCCCATTTTCAATTATATCATTGTTATCACTTGTTAACTCATTATTAGAATTATCATTGTTACTTACCTTGTCTATCGCCACCTGTTTTGCATTTAAACTAACACCATTACTATTAACACTTGTATCTCCGTTATTTTCATTTATTTTGCACTTACCTATACCTGTTCTCCACTCTCCCATTTTCTCAATATTTCGTTCTAATTCGCTAAATTTACTGGCAAATATCTCATTGGTTTTTTCACAAATCATTAATATCGTTTCTTAATTCATTATTTTGCTTTTTTAATTCATTGAAATTCCCTTCACATTTTAATTTTTGTTCATGTATTTCGCTTTTTAACTCATGGAATTTAACATTCTGTTCATTGAATCTAGCGTCAAAACTACTCTTTTGTTTATCAAATCTAGCGTCAAATTTATTATTTTGTTCATTTAATTTGTCATTCATTTTAGTATTTACTTCATCAGGTTTGGCATTTAAGTTACTACTTATTTCATTAAGCCTACTTTCACTTTTAACATCTTGAGCTTTCATAAAATTGAACAAATCGTCTAACGACACTTTACTGACTGTAGGTGTCGACTTAGCGTTTACTCCGCTCATAATCATTGATTCGGTCTTGCTTAAGTTGGTCTCAGTGAAGCTGACATTCTCGTCATTATTTTTATTACTTTCCCTAGTTAATTTTGGGGTAATTTGAATCCCCGAATCATCTGTGACTTTTAATTCGTCTGTAATACTTAATTCTTTTATTTTATTTTATTAACCCACATTCGGAGTTGAATGAACTCCTAGGTCACTCATGACAGCTGATTCATTAAAATTAATTATTTCACTTATGTTATTTTCATTATTTCCTGCCATTTTTTTAAAATTATGACATCATCTATTTCAACAATCCTTATTTTACATTCATTAAGTATTTTTCACTAGTATAGGTATTACTTACATATAACCTACTCTAACATGACATCGTTTTTCGTAATTTTTTATGCACTCTGCCTCAACCACTAAATCACTTATTCAGGAGTAGACATGGTCTGTACAAACTGTGAATTTGTACAAACTGTGCCTGTTCGGTTGCGCCATTGAGAGTTTACAGCTTTATAATAAAATAATATTCAATAAACATACACAAAATCCCTTACCTTTATCGGGTCTCAGAGTCTTCATGTGAACTCATACCTATAAGTGATTTAGGATTAAGTGTTATTAATAAACTTAACTCTCATTGTATTTGTTAATAAACCCAAATTTTTTATTTAACTTTCTTTATACGCTTTTGAATTACTTGCATTCCATTTTTTTTCTTTTCTCAAAACTATTTTTTGTCTTTCTTTTTCATTACATATTAACACTACAAAACAAACATTGAAATTAACTTATTCTATTCGAATATAAATATTTCTTTAAAAGCAACCCAGCAATTGCACATTCTCACATTTATTCATTTAGAGCTCTTGGAAATTAAAATTTTTATATTTACTGTATACTGTTACGTCTTGACGGCGTTCCTGCTGAACACACGTTGCACTTTTTCCATGGTATTTCACTGTTGCATCAAACTACGTCCTCACTAAATTTTGATCACTGGCGAACTGTTTGAGTTTAAAATCTTCCTTTCTTCTACCGGTCGGACTACATGGTTAAATTTTAGCCGACCCGCGCGCCGACACAATTGCGCGGTTTATATGTTAGGTTGAACTGTCTTGGCCCTACATTCCCATGTAATTTATGTGGGCGAGGTGAAAACTGTGCCCAGTTGGCGGACGCACATGCTACTCGCGTCCGTCGTCTTGAGATGTTATTTGCCGACTGCCCTTGTTGTTCTCTGCACACACCATGCTAAGGAATGTATTCGAACGTGTCATTATTGTGGGAACGTTGGCCGAGGTGCGCGCTCGTGTGGGGGAACTCGCACCCCTGTTGAAAGTCTGCATTCCAGTGCCAAGTCACACCAGTCTCGAAGATATAGTTGGTTCACAACATTTATTTGGTTGAATAAAATTGAAAAGATTTAATTTACAAATCCCCATAGGTTTGTACCGTTACAATAACCCCCCCCCCTAATGAGAGGTTTTCTGCCGAAACAGAAAAACTCTCATTGCTAAACCCTAAGAGGATCAGTGAGGATATGGCGCCAATAACTTTAATTTCTTAACACATTATGGGTAACTACCCCCTAGCTCGGCGACTATGGCTGCATCTGAACGACACTACTGGACTTCTCTGGGCGAGATCCCAACACCATAAAATCGGACAGGCACTCACCACAGTACCACCTAACCTCGTAACATTCTGAATAAAATCAACAACTAGCCTTATACCATACCAGATCCTCAACTGATATATCTCCCCTTACATACATACTGGGTTGCCTTTAGCAAGTACTGGGTGCGTACACTTATACATCACTACATTAACCACACTGTCTCCACATTAATTCTTGATCTAAAATTCACATGATATTTTATATTTGCTTCTTAAACAAAATTCGATTCCATTTCTCAACTTTTAATCGTTCGCTTTACGTTATTATTTCCAATCAAATTACAGTATTTAAATTTTACTCAACTAGTGAAATAAATCTTACCAAAGTTACTATTTTAATTTAACTGACTTCATTACATTTTTTAATTACTCATTTCAATTTCAAACTTCAAAATACTTTAACTTGAATTTAAATCTCATTAACTACCTGTTATCATCTATTCAAATACAATTACACATGGTTATAACAGATAACATAAACATCATTTATCAGCTGATACCTTCTCTACCTATAGTGAACATTAAAAATTAAAATAAACATCTTTACTGCAAAGAACAAATTTTTTTTTCTTTTTCAAAAAAATTTAATTTCCAAAAAAGCTATTTTGCCAATTAATAAAAAGAATTATTCAACCATTTAATTAAATTGATTAACAAAAGAATCTATGAATCAATTATATGAAACATACTACATCTCTAACACCCGTCATCAGCTGATACCTTGTTACGTTCTATTCTTTTTTACTTACCACATACTTACCCGCCACCCTACCTTACCGCTCACAGAAGATTCCAAACTATTTATAGGTCGCCACGATATTTTATGGTTATATATCGAAACCACCTTATAAACACTTTTATTTAATTGCCAGGTTCATTAGGCGAAATTTTCCATACGGGATAGGTGATGTTAATGTGGCGTATTAATGAACTTAACACATGGTTACGCTACTAATTCATTTTATTAAAAATTCATTGCAAGCTTATTTTCTCCTTCACTTATAATTTTCATCAAACTCCTTACTTAAGGTTTTACTTTAAAAACATTCTGTTAAAATTATATTGATTTTACTTCTTTCTCTATTCTTGTTTAATCATGAAACTGCCAAATAATCGTATAACATGTTACTTTTTTCTTTTTCTAGTATCAAAACATATACGTATAAATATATAAAAAACTTCAACTAACTTATTCTAATTTATTACAAAACGACCCAGTTTGCCACACTCACGCATTCATTCAATTTTAATCCCCAATTTATTTAGTTATAATCCCTTTATTCAATGACATAATTAATGTTGGTCGAGGATTACCCAACCGGCGTCGTTCCTCTCGTCGTCATGCGTCGCGTTCTACGTATATGTCCGAAAGATTGTCTTTTTCCACTCACCACATTTTATTTTAGATTCGTTCACTTCACTGGTTTCATTCTGATTTACCGCTTCACTTTTTTATATAATTGTTACCGACACTAATATTACTCATATTAAAATTTAAACGGACCGCATGCGCCCGGTCGGTGAGATTAACTGGGCAGAAGGTTACTCGTGTGCCCCTCTCCACTGTTATTCCAAACGGGAACCCACTGCCTGCTTGTAACAAAACGTTAGTCGACTTCTTACATAGTATGGGCTGTCCAGGTGGGTTAAACGTTGACAAAATTGCACTGCCTTTCGTCACGTCACTCAAGTGGGTGTGATTTTGTCAGACTTCCGGCAGCATCAGACCGCATGGCACAAAACTTTCGTCGTTTCGCCATTTTTCGGTAGTGTTGGTTCAGTCTCTGAGGCGCATAAACTGCGTGCCCATTGGTATTGCGTGTAGTCTGTACGTGACTTAATGCTTAAATACCTTGGAGTTACACCCGGCATCGCATTCCATTGCCCCGACTATGTTCAAAACTTCACATCACTGTTCCTTTGTTCGACGACAATTTTATTTAACATGGGACTGGCCACGCAGATGGAAAATAAATTTATATTTATTTTAATAAAATAAAACCCTCTCCTTTTAGTCCCGTTACAATACCCCCCCCCCCCCAATGAGAGGTCTTTTGTCGAGACAGAAGAACTCTCATTGCTACCCCTAAGAGGATCGGTGAGAATATGGTGCCAACAACCCCCCGTTAATTTCTTAACACATTATGGGTAAACTACCCCCCTAGCTCGGCGACTATGGCTGCACCTGAACGAGATTACTGGACACTCTCACATTTATTCATTTAGAGCTCTTGGAAATTAAAATTTTTATATTTACTGTATACTGTTACGTCTTGACGGCGTTCTTGCTGAACACACGTTGCACTTCTTCCATGGTATTTCACTGTTGCATTAAACTACGTCCTCACTAAATTTTGATCACTGGCGAACTGTTTGAGTTTAAAATCTTCCTTTTTTCTACCGGTCGGACTACATGGTTAAATTTTAGCCGACCCGCGCGCCGACACAATTGCGCGGTTTATATGTTAGGTTGAACTGTCTTGGCCCTACATTCCCATGTAATTTGTGTGGGCGAGGTGAAAACTGTGCCCAGTTGGCGGACGCACACGCTACTCGCGTCCGTCGTCTTGAGATGTTATTTGCCGACTGCCCTTGTTCTCTGCGCACACTGCGCTAAGGAATGTATTCGAACGTGTCATTATTGTGGGAACGTTGGCCGAGGTCCGCGCTCGTGTGGGGGAACTCGCACCCCTGTTGAAAGTCTGCATTCCAGTGCCAAGTCACACCAGTCTCGAAGATATAGTTGGTTCACAACATTTATTTGGTTGAATAAAATTGAAAAGATTTAATTTACAAATCCCAATAGGTTTGTACCGTTACAATAACCCCCCCCCCCCCTAATGAGAGGTTTTCTGCCGAAACAGAAAAATCTCATTGCTAAACCCTAAGAGGATCAGTGAGGATATGGCGACAATAACCCCCTTTAATTTCTTAACACATCATGGGTAACTACCCCCTAGCTCGGCGACTATGGCTGCATCTGAACGACACTACTGGACTTCTCTGGGCGAGATCCCAACACCATAAAATCGGACAGGCACTCACCACAGTACCACCTAACCTCGTAACATTCTGAATAAAATCAACAACTAGCCTTATACCATACCAGATCCTCAACCGATATATCTTCCCTTATATACATACTGGGTTGCCTTTAGCAAGTACTGGGTGTGTACACTTATACATCACTACATTAACCACATTAGCAAACTCTATCTCTTACCACATTTTACATTAATATGACCACTGAAAATTACACTAGAAAATTCATAACTATCAAATTAATTTCATCATTTAATTTAAAATCTCTTAAACACATTTAAAATTTATTATTCAAACATTAAACATTTTACTTTATTTAAATTGCATTATAAACTTCATACATTACATCGCTCAATTGAATAAACACATGATTCCTGTCATAGACACAAAATTATAATCATTCATTACCACAAATATCACGTACAACCATATGTACCTTCTGAAACATAACAATCATATGACTCCACAACTAAACACATTTTACATTTATTCACTTACTATCTATTATCAAGTTTAAATCATATAAAATCATTTAAATTCATTATCAAAATCTCTTTATACAACATTTAAATTAATCGATTAATTCATCTCAAATTATTTAATTCAATCAATTATTTAAAACACAACATTACTTTAATTACAATTCCAAAACAATTACAATTCATTTATTACAAACTCTCATTATTTATTTAATCTGATAAAATATTATTATTATTATTATTATTATTAAATCAATTTCTACTACATTCACACATTATTACATAAAATACATTTTACAACACAAACACAATTAATTTCAATATAAATTTATTTACAATTCTTCGTCATTAATTTTCTGTTTACCACACCTCATTTCATAAGTTAGCTAGGTCATCACCATAAACTAAAATAATTAAAATGTCCATTCACTGATTTTTTTATTACCCTCCATCATCATAACCTAGTCTTACTTTTACATAACAATTATCATCTTTAATTACACTCTTATCGTTATTATGATTTATATGACAACCCTTGAATATTAATTTATCCCCTCTATCACAAGAATAATGCACCAGATTATTCTCACCTGTCAACTCATAAAACCCGTTTACTCTGGTATTTTTGGTCCCGTCTCCGTCAGTATTATTGGTCAACATCAGGTAAGTTATTTTATCATATTCCTCCACTATATCAATCACATCATAAGGTGTTTATCCTCTACAACTGTATCATCAAAATAATCATCAATCTTTATTTCACAAGGTAAGCATTTCATATTGTCTATTTTCTCCACTTATAACCTCTCTTTCAACTCTTTATAATGCCTACTTAACGTAAATACTTTATCATTCTCTCTCTCTCTCTCCAAATATCTCTCATCATCATAACAACTGTCACAACCCCCCTGAACTACTTCACTATATGCAAAGGGCACAACAAAATCCTTATTACACCTCCTGGCTTTACCAGGTAAACCACAAAAAACTAGGGGACCATTTTGAGACACCTTGTCTCCCACACAACCTCTGGAGGAAACTCTGTCCTCATAAAACACTTGTGAAAACTCTGTTTCACCATATCCTTGGGGAAAATCTGCCCTTTGCCCACCTAACCTTTCATCACACTCTCTCAGTATTTCATCAACACTCGCTAACACTTCGTTAGTAACTTCTACTCCAACAAAATCATCACTTTCAATATTAACCACCTTACTCTCTAACACCCCATTTTCAATTATATCATTGTTATCACTTGTTAACTCATTATTAGAATTATCATTGTTACTTACCTTGTCTATCGCCACCTGTTTTGCATTTAAACTAACACCATTACTATTAACACTTGTATCTCCGTTATTTTCATTTATTTTGCACTTACCTATACCTGTTCTCCACTCTCCCATTTTCTCAATATTTCGTTCTAATTCGCTAAATTTACTGGCAAATATCTCATTGGTTTTTTCACAAATCATTAATATCGTTTCTTAATTCATTATTTTGCTTTTTTAATTCATTGAAATTCCCTTCACATTTTAATTTTTGTTCATGTATTTCGCTTTTTAACTCATGGAATTTAACATTCTGTTCATTGAATCTAGCGTCAAAACTACTCTTTTGTTTATCAAATCTAGCGTCAAATTTATTATTTTGTTCATTTAATTTGTCATTCATTTTAGTATTTACTTCATCAGGTTTGGCATTTATGTTACTACTTATTTCATTAAGCCTACTTTCACTTTTAACATCTTGAGCTTTCATAAAATTGAACAAATCGTCTAACGACACTTTACTGACTGTAGGTGTCGACTTAGCGTTTACTCCGCTCATAATCATTGATTCGGTCTTGCTTAAGTTGGTCTCAGTGAAGCTGACATTCTCGTCATTATTTTTATTACTTTCCCTAGTTAATTTTGGGGTAATTTGAATCCCCGAATCATCTGTGACTTTTAATTCGTCTGTAATACTTAATTCTTTTATTTCATTTTATTAACCCACATTCGGAGTTGAATGAACTCCTAGGTCACTCATGACAGCTGATTCATTAAAATTAATTATTTCACTTATGTTATTTTCATTATTTCCTGCCATTTTTTTAAAATTATGACATCATCTATTTCAACAATCCTTATTTTACATTCATTAAGTATTTTTCACTAGTATAGGTATTACTTACATATAACCTACTCTAACATGACATCGTTTTTCGTAATTTTTTATGCACTCTGCCTCAACCACTAAATCACTTATTCAGGAGTAGACATGGTCTGTACAAACTGTGAATTTGTACAAACTGTGCCTGTTCGGTTGCGCCATTGAGAGTTTACAGCTTTATAATAAAATAATATTCAATAAACATACACAAAATCCCTTACCTTTATCGGGTCTCAGAGTCTTCATGTGAACTCATACCTATAAGTGGTTTAGGATTAAGTGTTATTAATAAACTTAACTCTCATTGTATTTGTTAATAAACCCAAATTTTTTATTTAACTTTCTTTATACGCTTTTGAATTACTTGCATTCCATTTTTTTTCTTTCCTCAAAACTATTTTTTGTCTTTCTTTTTCATTACATATTAACACTACAAAACAAACATTGAAATTAACTTATTCTATTCGAATATAAATATTTCTTTAAAAGCAACCCAGCAATTGCACATTCTCACATTTATTCATTTAGAGCTCTTGGAAATTAAAATTTTTATATTTACTGTATACTGTTACGTCTTGACGGCGTTCCTGCTGAACACACGTTGCGCTTTTTCCATGGTATTTCACTGTTGCATCAAACTACGTCCTCACTAAATTTTGATCACTGGCGAACTGTTTGAGTTTAAAATCTTCCTTTCTTCTACCGGTCGGACTACATGGTTAAATTTTAGCCGACCCGCGCGCCGACACAATTGCGCGGTTTATATGTTAGGTTGAACTGTCTTGGCCCTACATTCCCATGTAATTTATGTGGGCGAGGTGAAAACTGTGCCCAGTCGGCGGACGCACATGCTACTCGCGTCCGTCGTCTTGAGATGTTATTTGCCGACTGCCCTTGTTGTTCTCTGCACACACCATGCTAAGGAATGTATTCGAACGTGTCATTATTGTGGGAACGTTGGCCGAGGTGCGCGCTCGTGTGGGGGAACTCGCACCCCTGTTGAAAGTCTGCATTCCAGTGCCAAGTCACACCAGTCTCGAAGATATAGTTGGTTCACAACATTTATTTGGTTGAATAAAATTGAAAAGATTTAATTTACAAATCCCCATAGGTTTGTACCGTTACAATAACCCCCCCCCCCTAATGAGAGGTTTTCTGCCGAAACAGAAAAACTCTCATTGCTAAACCCTAAGAGGATCAGTGAGGATATGGCACCAATAACTTTAATTTCTTAACACATTATGGGTAACTACCCCCTAGCTCGGCGACTATGGCTGCATCTGAACGACACTACTGGACTTCTCTGGGCGAGATCCCAACACCATAAAATCGGACAGGCACTCACCACAGTACCACCTAACCTCGTAACATTCTGAATAAAATCAACAACTAGCCTTATACCATACCAGATCCTCAACTGATATATCTCCCCTTACATACATACTGGGTTGCCTTTAGCAAGTACTGGGTGCGTACACTTATACATCACTACATTAACCACACTGTCTCCACATTAATTCTTGATCTAAAATTCACATGATATTTTATATTTGCTTCTTAAACAAAATTCGATTCCATTTCTCAACTTTTAATCGTTCGCTTTACGTTATTATTTCCAATCAAATTACAGTATTTAAATTTTACTCAACTAGTGAAATAAATCTTACCAAAGTTACTACAGTGGAAATCGTTTAACGCGAAAACGGTTACCACAAAATATCGGTTAACACGAAATACCACTCGGGTACCGATCGCCGTTTGTTATGTACAGTGTATTATTTGTACGGTTAACACGAAAGGTTTACCTGAAAAATATCGGTTAACACGAAAAATTTTTGTTAAAAATAATTTTTTTTTGGCTGGCTTTTAAGTAACTGCATACAAAATAAAGCCACACAAGTACGCCCAAAAGCTTGTTTTCGATGTAACGGAATCCATTCTTCATCTCTCAAAGAGAAAGAGCAGGTAGTGACCATAGTTTGTTTTGTCTACCTGTTTTGTTTTGTCTTCAGTACGAAGTTCTATTTACAGTACGTACTGTATACAGTGTATCGTTGTTTACGAGAAACCATAGCCTCTCCTTCAGCACCAAATGTGTTGTTCATTGACCGCAAATAAACTGTTATCGCTTACATTAACTACCTACTCTATAGGGTGTGGTGAGGTCAGTTCAGTTGTATTCTGTGCGTGTAGCCTACAGTGGTGGTAAAGTTTGCGGTACGGTACCGATAACATTTTATTGTAAAAAATTTACTCAGTTGTGAGGATTAACTGTTTACTTTTTTACTGTACAAACTTCTTAGTCTTTTACAGCCAGTTAAGTGACGTTAAGCGTGTGACGTGTACGTGTTAAGTGAAGTTACGCTTTCGTAAATTACGTTTTTGCAGTCCGGAAGTAAAATGGAGAAGAAAGTGCGTAAACAAAGTGCCCTCTCTTTAGAAAAAAAGTTGAACTCCTCCAAGCTGTTAATGAGGGTATTCGAACTAAAACAGAAATCTGTAAAACATTCGGTATACCAAACTCGACGTTATCCACGATTGACACGGAAAACTTGACACGGAAAATGATAGTGAAAATGTTCCTACCGCTACCGATATGCTTCCATTCTTCGTATTGTTTAAATTAGCAGCCATCCTTACTATTTCTTTTATGAATTTGCTAACTGCTATATTTTTTTATTGTTCGACTAAGCTTTTCGTCATAGACCGACTAAGCTTTTAGGTTGTTTAAGACCTGAAGATGACGAAAAGCTTAGTCGAACAATAAAAAATTATAGCGATATGCTTTCGTTGCTGAGCCGTGTTCGTCGATATTTTGAAGCTAACTCGGAAGGTGAAATGTTTGAACACGTTGATAAATTAGAACAATTTGTTGAAAATAAAATAGTGCAAAATTGTGTGCAAAAGAAAATAACGGATTATTTTAAATAAAGATAAACACGAAAACTACGGTAAAGTTGAAAGACATACAGTAGTCTATAAGAAAACCTAAATCATGGGACTAAATTTAGAACAGCTAATAATAATTTTAAGAAAAATTAACAATAATAAACCATGAGGATAAATAAAAGGTTGTAGGCCTATTTGTTGCATTTTACTAGACAGTACAATAAATAATCTACAGTACACTATTTGTTCACTTCCTCATTTTGTTTCACTTTTTGTTCGCTTAACGCGAAATTCGGTTTACACGAAAAAAATAACTGGTCCCCGTCATTTCGTGTTAACCGATTTCCACTGTATTTTAATTTAACTGACTTCATTACATTTTTTAATTACTCATTTCAATTTCAAACTTCAAAATACTTTAACTTGAATTTAAATCTCATTAACTACCTGTTATCATCTATTCAAATACAATTACACATGGTTATAACAGATAACATAAACATCATTTATCAGCTGATACCTTCTCTACCTATAGTGAACATTAAAAATTAAAATAAACATCTTTACTGCAAAGAACAAATTTTTTTTCTTTTTCAAAAAAATTTAATTTCCAAAAAAGCTATTTTGCCAATTAATAAAAAGAATTATTCAACCATTTAATTAAATTGATTAACAAAAGAATCTATGAATCAATTATATGAACCATACTACATCTCTAACACCCGTCATCAGCTGATACCTTGTTACGTTCTATTCTTTTTTACTTACCACATACTTACCCGCCACCCTACCTTACCGCTCACAGAAGATTCCAAACTATTTATAGGTCGCCACGATATTTTATGGTTATATATCGAAACCACCTTATAAACACTTTTATTTAATTGCCAGGTTCATTAGGCGAAATTTTCCATACGGGATAGGTGATGTTAATGTGGCGTATTAATGAACTTAACACATGGTTACGCTACTAATTCATTTTATTAAAAATTCATTGCAAGCTTATTTTCTCCTTCACTTATAATTTTCATCAAACTCCTTACTTAAGGTTTTACTTTAAAAACATTCTGTTAAAATTATATTGATTTTACTTCTTTCTCTATTCTTGTTTAATCATGAAACTGCCAAATAATCGTATAACATGTTACTTTTTTCTTTTTCTAGTATCAAAACATATACGTATAAATATATAAAAAACTTCAACTAACTTATTCTAATTTATTACAAAACGACCCAGTTTGCCACACTCACGCATTCATTCAATTTTAATCCCCAATTTATTTAGTTATAATCCCTTTATTCAATGACATAATTAATGTTGGTCGAGGATTACCCAACCGGCGTCGTTCCTCTCGTCGTCATGCGTCGCGTTCTACGTATATGTCCGAAAGTTTGTCTTTTTCCACTCACCACATTTTAATAACATATTTATAACATATACGTATAAATATATAAAAAACTTCAACTAACTTATTCTAATTTATTACAAAACGACCCAGTTTGCCACACTCACGCATTCATTCAATTTTAATCCCCAATTTATTTAGTTATAATCCCTTTATTCAATGACATAATTAATGTTGGTCGAGGATTACCCAACCGGCGTCGTTCCTCTCGTCGTCATGCGTCGCGTTCTACGTATATGTCCGAAAGTTTGTCTTTTTCCACTCACCACATTTTATTTTAGATTCGTTCACTTCACTGGTTTCATTCTGATTTACCGCTTCACTTTTTTATATAATTGTTACCGACACTAATATTACTCATATTAAAATTTAAACGGACCGCATGCGCCCGGTCGGTGAGATTAACTGGGCAGAAGGTTACTCGTGTGCCCCTCTCCACTGTTATTCCAAACGGGAACCCACTGCCTGCTTGTAACAAAACGTTAGTCGACTTCTTACATAGTATGGGCTGTCCAGGTGGGTTAAACGTTGACAAAATTGTACTGCCTTTCGTCACGTCACTCAAGTGTGTGTGATTTTGTCAGACTTCCGGCAGCATCAGACCGCATGGCACAAAACTTTCGTCGTTTCGCCATATTTCGGTAGTGTTGGTTCAGTCTCTGAGGCGCATAAACTGCGTGCCCATTGGTATTGCGTGTAGTCTGTACGTGACTTAATGCTTAAATACCTTGGAGTTACACCCGGCATCGCATTCCATTGCCCCGACTATGTTCAAAACTTCACATCACTGTTCCTTTGTTCGACGACAATTTTATTTAACATGGGACTGGCCACGCAGATGGAAAATAAATTTATATTTATTTTAATAAAATAAAACCCTCTCCTTTTAGTCCCGTTACAATACCCCCCCCCCCAATGAGAGGTCTTTTGTCGAGACAGAAGAACTCTCATTGCTACCCCTAAGAGGATCGGTGAGAATATGGTGCCAACAACCCCCCGTTAATTTCTTAACACATTATGGGTAAACTACCCCCCTAGCTCGGCGACTATGGCTGCACCTGAACGAGATTACTGGACACTCTCACATTTATTCATTTAGAGCTCTTGGAAATTAAAATTTTTATATTTACTGTATACTGTTACGTCTTGACGGTGTTCTTGCTGAACACACGTTGCACTTCTTCCATGGTATTTCACTGTTGCATTAAACTACGTCCTCACTAAATTTTGATCACTGGCGAACTGTTTGAGTTTAAAATCTTCCTTTTTTCTACCGGTCGGACTACATGGTTAAATTTTAGCCGACCCGCGCGCCGACATAATTGCGCGGTTTATATGTTAGGTTGAACTGTCTTGGCCCTACATTCCCATGTAATTTGTGTGGGCGAGGTGAAAACTGTGCCCAGTCGGCGGACGCACACGCTACTCGCGTCCGTCGTCTTGAGATGTTATTTGCCGACTGCCCTTGTTCTCTGCGCACACTGCGCTAAGGAATGTATTCGAACGTGTCATTATTGTGGGAACGTTGGCCGAGGTCCGCGCTCGTGTGGGGGAACTCGCACCCCTGTTGAAAGTCTGCATTCCAGTGCCAAGTCACACCAGTCTCGAAGATATAGTTGGTTCACAACATTTATTTGGTTGAATAAAATTGAAAAGATTTAATTTACAAATCCCAATAGGTTTGTACCGTTACAATAACCCCCCCCTAATGAGAGGTTTTCTGCCGAAACAGAAAAATCTCATTGCTAAACCCTAAGAGGATCAGTGAGGATATGGCGACAATAACCCCCTTTAATTTCTTAACACATCATGGGTAACTACCCCCTAGCTCGGCGACTATGGCTGCATCTGAACGACACTACTGGACTTCTCTGGGCGAGATCCCAACACCATAAAATCGGACAGGCACTCACCACAGTACCACCTAACCTCGTAACATTCTGAATAAAATCAACAACTAGCCTTATACCATACCAGATCCTCAACCGATATATCTTCCCTTATATACATACTGGGTTGCCTTTAGCAAGTACTGGGTGCGTACACTTATACATCACTACATTAACCACATTAGCAAACTCTATCTCTTACCACATTTTACATTAATATGACCACTGAAAATTACACTAGAAAATTCATAACTATCAAATTAATTTCATCATTTAATTTAAAATCTCTTAAACACATTTAAAATTTATTATTCAAACATTAAACATTTTACTTTATTTAAATTGCATTATAAACTTCATACATTACATCGCTCAATTGAATAAACACATGATTCCTGTCATAGACACAAAATTATAATCATTCATTATCACAAATATCACGTATAACCATATGTACCTTCTGAAACATAACAATCATATGACTCCACAACTAAACACATTTTACATTTATTCACTTACTATCTATTATCAAGTTTAAATCATATAAAATCATTTAAATTCATTATCAAAATCTCTTTATACAACATTTAAATTAATCAATTAATTCATCTCAAATTATTTAATTCAATCAATTATTTAAAACACAACATTACTTTAATTACAATTCCAAAACAATTACAATTCATTTATTACAAACTCTCATTATTTATTTAATCTGATAAAATATTATTATTATTATTATTATTAAATCAATTTCTACTACATTCACACATTATTACATAAAATACATTTTACAACACAAACACAATTAATTTCAATATAAATTTATTTACAATTCTTCGTCATTAATTTTCTGTTTACCACACCTCATTTCATAAGTTAGCTAGGTCATCACCATAAACTAAAATAATTAAAATGTCCATTCACTGATTTTTTTATTACCCTCCATCATCATAACCTAGTCTTACTTTTACATAACAATTATCATCTTTAATTACACTCTTATCGTTATTATGATTTATATGACAACCCTTGAATATTAATTTATCCCCTCTATCACAAGAATAATGCACCAGATTATTCTCACCTGTCAACTCATAACACCCGTTTACTCTGGTATTTTTGGTCCCGTCTCCATCAGTATTATTGGTCAACATCAGGTAAGTTATTTTCTCATATTCCTCCACTATATCAATCACATCATAAGGTAAGTGTTTATCCTCTACAACTGTATCATCAAAATAATCATCAATCTTTATTTCACAAGGTAAGCATTTCATATTGTCTATTTTCTCCACTTCTAACCTCTCTTTCAGCTCTTTATAACTCCTACTTAACGTAAATACCTTTATCATTCTCTCTCTCTCTCTCTCTCTCTCTCTCTCTCTCCAAATATCTCTTATCATCATAACACCTGTCACAACCCCCCTGAACTACTTCACTATATGCAAAGGGCACAACAAAATCCTTATTACACCTCCTGGCTTTACCAGGTAAACCACAAAAAACTAGGGGACCATTTTGAGACACCTTGTCTCCCACACAACCTCTGGAGGAAACTCTGTCCTCATAAAACACTTGTGAAAACTCTGTTTCACCATATCCTTGGGGAAAATCTGCCCTTTGCCCACCTAACCTTTCATCACACTCTCACTATTTCATCAACACTCTGTGACGTGTAGCGAGGCGAAGATCTGCTCTCGGCGCCAGCCGAGACTTGACACGAGAAGGCGAGGTGAGCCAATCAGGGATCAGCAGCACTCTGATAGGTTCATGGCACACGACCTGTCAGGGCATAAAAAGAGCGCCGCTAGAATTTATGGCGCACTACATTGGACGCCTTGAAGCCAGCCGGAAGAAGGAAGAATGGAGGGCACAGGAGAGCCAGTGTTGGAAGTTGACTGGGACAGCAGCGGGCTCTACATACCGCTGCTGAAAGAAGAGGACAGCAGTACGCCCAGAACAGCGGATGCAGCCGCCGAACATCACAGCGCCGCTCGGGCGGCATACGCAAATGATGTAGCGTCCTTGACAAACTGTCCTTTTAAGGACCACAAAAACGATAGTGTGTACGATTGGCGCCATTTGTCCTGTGACAAGTGGCGTCCAACGTGGGGCGACGATCATCTTGCGGATGCAAGATCCAGCCAAACCAGAGAGCTACCAGCCGGCACACAAAACAACATGGCGCCCAACAGCTACACCCAGCGGGACACCAGGTTCGAGGTAGAGCAAGGCTTTGCGCAATTCGCAGCAGCTCTGAGGTGCACGTTGCCACCGGTGATCACCGCTACATACCATGGCCTCAAGTACGAGGATCCAGAACGATATCTTCGACAGCTGCGGGACTACAGAGTCCCACCTGAACAGTGGGCAGATTACGCAGTTCGGCAGCTCCGAGGAGAAGCTGCCACATGGGCAGAGAGATACACGGGATTGCAGATAAATTGGCCCGAGTTCTGCGACCGCTTCCGGCTTCACTTCTGCGGGATGCAACGAGATGCAGAGCTGCTGGCCGAGCTGTACGGACAAACGCAGCGGCAGGAATCGGCGGAAATCTTCATCCTGAGAAAAATCAAGCTTTTTCGCCGACTGTACCCCGGAGGTGACGAGAGGACGAGCATAGCCATGCTTACACAACAGCTGCAGCCACGCCTTCGACCCGCGCTGAGGTTCCCGCCACCTACGATTTTAGAGGAACTTTTGTAATGGGCAATGAGCATCGAGGCGGACTTGGATCAAGATAGTTGTGCGCGAGGTCGGGATGACTCTGCTGAAAACTCCCTGGATCGAGTAGGGGGGGTCGAAGCAGTGTCGATCGGCCTCAAGCACGAAAGAGGAACAAAGAATGAACAGCCTAACGCCCAAGTGCCGCTACTGCCCGGGAAGACACTTCCATCGGGACTGCCCTGTGAAGAACCGGCAGGGAAACGACCAAGCGCCCCGGTAAATAGCCCACCGGGCACGTGAACCAACTAGGTGCGGACATACCGTGCATTCCAATAGAGATTGCCGGCCGAAAACTGACCGCAGCCTTGGACTCCGCCGCAAACTACGACTTCGTACGAGCCGGTCTGCTGCCCGGAGGAAGGAAGACGGAGCCCCGAGTTGTCCAGCTAGCGCTACACGGTCAGCAATGTCACTCAACGGTCGCCGTCATTGCAGACATTATAATTGGAAGTCTCGCTACCACCACCAGTCTGCTAGAAGTACCCGGACTGCAAGAAGAAGTTTTACTGGGCCACCACTTGCTCATGGCCAACCAAGCATTTGTGGACTACCGACGGGGCTGCCTTCACATTGGCAGCGAGAACCGACAGACGGTCTTCTGGAATGACCGCACGGAGCCCGAGGAAGAGGACATTGAGGAAGCTAGCCTTCAAACGTCAGCAGGAGGCCAACACCATAAACGGCTTCTGGAAATGTTACACCGTCATCGCAGTTTGTTCTCCCGTGGCCCGCTCCGCACCACATCTGCGGCTAAGCACGAGATCCGGCTGAAAGAAGGTAGCCAGCCATTCCGGCTCCCAATGTACCGGTACTCCGACGAGAAGAAACGCACCATCCGGGAACAGGTAGAAGAGATGCTGAGGCAGCGTATCATTGAACCGGCCACCTCGCCATACAGCTCTCCGGTGGTGATTGTGAAGAAGAAGGACAGCACACCCCGGTTCTGCGTGGACTTCCGGAGGCTGAACGATCAGACCGAGGATGTGGACTCACCACTGCCACTGATATACGAAACAATCAAGGACCTCAGCGGGGCCAAAGTCTTCTCGACCCTAGATCTGAAGAGCAGCTACTGGCAAATCCCACTGGAGGAAGAAGCAAAGAAATACACAGCATTCTCGGTGTCCAACGGAGGTCGCTACCAGTTCCGGGTGATGTGCTTTAGGCTGAAGAACACGCCCAGCACCTTCCAACGGCTGATGCAGGATGTTCTCACGGGACTATTACGGGAGTGCTGCCTCGTCTATCTGGACGACATCATTGTCTACTCCCCCGACTGGGAATCGCACCTGCGACACCTGGATCAAGTCTTGGAAAGGCTGCAGATGCATCAGCTGACCTGCTCGCTCAACAAGTGTCACTTCGGCCGGGAAGAAGTCGCCTTTCTGGGCCACGAGATTACTCCGGACGGCAACCTCCCGCAGCAGCAACATCTCAGAGCGATCGGAGACCAGCCAGCCCCCAGCAACAAGAAAGAGCTGCAACGCTTCCTGGGAACCTGCAACTGGGTGCGAGAGTACATCCCCTGCTTCGCCATGATTTCGGAACTGTTAACGGACCTGCTGCGGACAAGAAAGTGGCATTGGGACAACACAACTCAGCGAGCCTTCGAAGAGGTTAAGGCCGCTTTCCGGCAGCCGTTAAAACTCTCATGACCGGATCGAGACTTGCAGACCGGATCAATGTTTTGCAGACCGACGCCAGCCAAAAGGGACTTGGAGCGGTGCTTTATCAATGCACTGAAGCCGGAGAGAGGCGTTATCATCTCGTACGCCAGTGCCAAGCTCCACGAGGCGGAGAAGAACTACCACTCCAACGAACTGGAGTGCTTGGCAGTCGTCTGGGCCATCAAGAAATACTGGCCATACTTGGAGGATCGCCATTTCACCCTGAGGACCGACAACAAGGCGCTAACCTGGCTGAAGCAGGTGACCGGGCAGAAGACAAAGTACACTCGCTGGGCTCTACTGATACAGAGCTTCAAATTCACCATCGTCCACTGCCCGGGCAAGGAAAACGAGTTGCCGGACTTTCTCTCGAGGGAACCTGGGCTTGAAGATACCGCCGGCGTCCAAGAAGAACTACGGATGCAGCCAGAAGAAAGGCCACTTCGCAGCGTTGGGGCAGCTGCACCGCGACTACAAGAAATCACGGCTGTCGGCATCCATCAGGCAGTGCAGGAGGCGCAAGAAGGCGACCAGGAGTGCCAAGCATTGAGAAGTGACCCTGCGGCGGCTACAGCGAGAGGATACCGGGTAGACAAGGGCCTGGTTTGGAAGGACAGACCCAACCAGGAACCAGGATTGTATGTGCCGCCGAGTGTCCGCATGGAGGTCATCAGGCACTTCCACGACTCCCCTGAAGCCGGTCATCCGGGGGCCGAAGAAACGTTTCGGGCCATCGGCAAGGACTTCGTCTGGACCGGCCTAACCATTGATGTCCGCAGATACGTCCGGAGTTGCACAATATGCGCCCTACACAAGCGCGGCGGAAATCCCGAACAGGACCAACAGCGACCTCACCGACCCAGGAGATGTTGGAATACTGTCGCCCTGGACATCATGGGACCATATCCGCTGACTCGAGCTGGCAACTGCTACATCGTAGTGGTCATGGATATGATGTCGAGATGGGTGGAAGCAAAGGCCATGCGGAAGGCGGACGCCGACACCATTATCCGCTACCTGGAGGAAGAAATGTTCCCTCGTTGGGGATACCCAGAGGCGTTGCTCACCGACAACGGGAAGCCGCTCACGGGCCACAAGTGGAAGCAGATGTGCGACAAGCTGCACATACGACCGTGGACTACAGCCAACTACCATCCCAGGGCAAACTCAACCGAGTGGCGCAACGGCGAGATCAAGAAGGCGCTGCGGATCCAGCTCCATCACTGCAAGGACCATGTCGACTGGGACAAGCGTTTGCCGGCGGTTCTATTCTCGCTGCGGAATCGTGCAAACGCCACCACTGGAGTGACACCGAGCGAGCTTCTGCTGGGCAGAGACTTACGCCGACCCGGCGACTGGAGCCGACCACACGCGGAACAGGACGTCCGGCCAATTGAGGAACGAGAAGAGGCAGCCAAGTCACACCAGACGCAGTATCAGTAGCGGCGGTATCCGGAACAGAGGACACAGGACCCTACACTGGCCGTAGGGCAGCTGGTGTACGTCAAGAGCCACGCCGGACCAGCCAAAGGACCGCGGTACCCTGGATGGGAGCCAGCCTGGGAAAGTCCCTTTAGCATTGCCGCAACCCTCGGCGGGCAGATTTACACAGTGGAGAAGGACGGACGCCCATACAAGGTTCACCGCCAATGGCTCAAACCCGCCGGAGAAGAACAATGGGCTGGCCACCGGAGAGCATTCAAGACCCGGGGGAGTTGTGACGTAGCGAGGCGAAGATCTGCTCTTGGCGCCAGCCGAAACTTGACACGAGAAGGCGAGGCGAGCCAATCAGGGATCAGCAGCACTGTGATAGGTTCATGGCACACGACCTGTCAGGGCATAAAAAGAGCGCCACTATAATTTTTGGCGTACTCCATTGGACGCCTTGAAGCCAGCCGGAAGAAGAGGAAGAATGGAGAGCACAGGAGAGCCAATGTTGGAAATCGACTGGGAAAGCAGCGGGCTCTACATACCGCTGCTGAAAGAAGAGGACAGCAGTACGCCTGGAACAGCGGACGCAGCCACCGGACATCACAGCGCGGCTCGGGCGGCGTATGCAAATGATGTAGCGTCCTCGACAAACGGTCCTTTTAAGGACCACAAAAACGATAGTGTGTAGGATTGGCGCCATTTGTCCTGTGACAACTCGCTAACACTTCGTTATTAACTTGTACTCCAACAAAATCATCACTTTCAATATTAATCACCTTACTCTCTAACACCCCATTTTTAATTATATCATTGTTATCACTTGTTAACTCATTATTAGAATTATCATTATTACTTACCTTGTCTATCGCCACCTGTTTTGCATTTAAACTAACACCATTACTATTAACACTTGTATCTCCGTTATTTTCATTTATTTTGCACTTACCTATACCTGTTCTCCACTCTCCCATTTTCTCAATATTTCGTTCTAATTCGTTAAATTTACTGGCATATATCTCATTGGTTTTTTCACAACGCTTATTAATTTCATTAATATCGTTTTTTAATTCATTATTTTGCTTTTTTAATTCATTGAAATTCCCTTCACATTTTAATTTTTGTTCATGTATTTCGCTTTTTTACTCATGGAATTTAACATTCTGTTCATCGAATCTAGCGTCAAAACTACTCTTTTGTTTATCAAATCTAGCATCAAATTTATTATTTTGTTCATTTAATTTGTCATTCATTTTAGTTTATACTTCATCAAGTTTGGCATTTAAGTTACTACTTATTTCATTAAGCCTACTTTCACTTTTAACATCCTGAGCTTCCATAAAATTGAACAAATCGTCTAACGACACTTTACTGACTGTAGGTGTTGACTTAGCGTTTACTCCGCTCATAATCATTGATTCGGTCTCGCTTAAGTTGGTCTCAGTGAAGCTGACATTCTCGTCATTATTTTTATTACTTTCCCTAGTTAATTTTGGGGTTATTTGAATCCCCGAATCATCTGTGACTTTTAATTCGTCTGTAATACTTAATTCTTTTATTTTATTTTCTTGACCCACATTCGAAGTTGAATGAACTCCTAGGTCACTCATGACAGCTGATTCATTAAAATTAATTATTTCACTTATATTATTTTCATTATTTCCTGCCATTTTTTTTAAATTATGAAATTATCATCTATTTCAACAATACTTATTTTACATTCATTAAGTATTATTCACTAGTATAGGTATTACTTACGTATAACCTACTCTAACATGACATCGTTTTTCGTAATTTTTTACGCACTCTGCCTCAACCACTAAATCACTTATTCACGAGTAGACATGGTCTGTACAAACTGTGAATTTGTACAAACTGTGCCTGTTCGGTTGCGCCATTGAGAGTTTACAGCTTTATAATAAAATAATATTCAATAAACATACACAAAATCCCTTACCTTTATCGGGTCTCAGAGTCTTCATGTGAACTCGTACCTATAAGTGATTTAGGGTTGTGTTATTAATAAACTCAACTCTCATTGTATTTGTTAATAAACCCAAATTTTTTATTTAACTTTCTTTATACGCTTTTGAATTTACTTGCATTCCATTTTTTTTCTTTTCTCAAAACTATTTTTTGTCTTTCTTTTTCATTACATATTAACACTACAAAACAAACATTGAAATTAACTTATTCTATTCGAATATAAATATTTCTTTAAAAGCAACCCAGCAATTGCATATTCTCACATTTATTCATTTAGAGCTCTTGGAAATTAAAATTTTTATATTTACTGTATACTGTTACGTCTTGACGGCGTTCCTGCTGAACACACGTTGCACTTCTTCCATGGTATTTCACTGTTGCATCAAACTACGTCCTCACTAAATTTTGATCACTGGCGAACTGTTTGAGTTTAAAATCTTCCTTTTTTCTACTGGTCGGACTACATGGTTAAATTTTAGCCGACCCGCGCGCCAACACAATTGCGCGGTTTATATGTTAGGTTGAACTGTCTTGGCCCTACATTCCCATGTAATTTGTGCGGGCGAGGTGAAAACTGTGTCCAGTCAGTGGACGCACACGCTACTCGCGTCCGTCGTCTTGAGATGTTATTTGCCGACTGCCCTTGTTCTCTGCGCACACCGCGCTAAGGAACGTATTCGAACGTGTTATTATTGTGGGAACGTTGGCCGAGGTGTGCGCTCGTGTGGGGGAACTCGCACCCCTGTTGAAAGTCTGCATTCCAGTGCCAAGTCACACCAGTCTCAAAGATATAGTTGGTTCACAACATTTATTTGGTTGAATAAAATTGAAAAGATTTAATTTACAAATCCCCATAGGTTTGTACCATTACATGACTTGATGCTTCACAGCTGTTCGGGGGGCGAACATGGCGCCACAATGCAGTAAAAAACAGAAATGCCACACATTCATTTCTATTGAGGCCACGAACGTTTTAAATTGCCCTCGTATAGGAGTGTTGTTGCTTTATAACTGCCATTGTTGTGTAATTAAAGTTTGTAATTAGCGACTTCATAGGTGTCGGTTATTCTGTTTCCCTGTACCTGTGTGACCATCATAACACTATTTACTTTAATAAGCAAATGAATAATAAAATATTATTTTAACTGAAAGTGGTCTTGCAGAAGAAACCTATGAAAAAAATGTTTCATTGATTCACTATCAAACGCACATTAAATTTCACTTTGTTTAATGAAATGTGTGGTGGCTCTAGGCCTCCTATTTTCATCATCTTACAAGACCCAGTCTATTTCCTTCCATCCCTTGGCTAGACAAAAGGACGTACTTGTCTGATGTTTTCTTCTTGATTTGTAATGTTTGAAAGTACATACTTATGTGAAAGCATGTTCTCCACAGTGAAGTTAATCAAGACGCATGGTAGAAGTTTCCTCAAAGATTGTTAACTGTTTCAACTGTAGATTCTTATCTACTGAGATTATCAACTACTCAGCTCGGTGTGGTCATTCCTGCTTTAGTGGATGTAGCAGATCCTCAATTTTTATGTTAAAGATATTATGTAAATATATAATGTTTAATATCTTTCTTGTATCTTCATGATTATATTGACAAAATAAAGATTGTACTGTTAAAGATATGTAGTAAGATGCATTAAATGAGTAAATTTACCTCTTTTTACTTTTTTACAATTAAGGAAATTTTTACATAATTGCCTTGTGTTGTCGGGAATTGATTGCTTATGATGCAGCCGGTGGTAGGTTCCTGAGTTTAATTGTGCCCCTCAGATGCTTTTAGTTGGAAACCGGGTATCCTGTGCCACCGTACCTGATTATCAATAATAAGATGCTTCTGTGTATAAATAATAACAAAGTATATAATATATATGAATTTATTTTAATACTTGTGTTGTTGTTTGTGTGTCAGCTGCTTGTTACAAGAAAGTCCAGGAGGAAACAAAACAGATGCAGGATGCAATACAGGCAGAGCTAGGCTTGAGCCCCATCGAGAAAGAGGTTGTCGTGCTGTATGACGGGGAAAAGGAAGGATTTACTGAAGAATTCTATGAGGTAAACTATTTGGGTATAACAATACTTGTAATATTATAATCTTGCTCTGTGTTTAAAAAGTCATATTATTGTCCAGCAAGTAACCTTCAGTACTGCAGCTGAATAAGTGTTGACTCTCCAATTAGTTACTGATATACATTCTTTTAGTTTTTCAGTTGCATTCATTATAGTATTCCTATACAGTGTGTTGCATTGTGTAAAGTACTGGCTGTCACACATTTGTGGGCATAGAACACAATAAAATATTCGTTTACCCGTATACTTCACAGTTCTTCTGAAAAGTGGCAGATCTAGTTTTTTTTTTTTTTTAAACAGAACTAACCACTTTTTCATCTGGCGATAGAGTCTAATATATGGCTTGCTTTTTTTTTTACCACACTGAATTTAGGAATGCATATTCATTGTTATTTTTCTATATTTTATTTAATGTTATGTTTTGTTTTAATATATTTTGTACATTCGATGGAAAATTTTAATAATTTTTCAGTCATTATTAACAGTTCTGTAATGGGTCTAAATTTATTTAAATATTATTGTGCAATTTCGTAAATTCTATAACATGTAAAGATGGGGCCTCTTTTGAGGTGACCCAGAGTCTGCAGTAAATGAGTCAGTCAGTTTCATGGCCTTATATGGTCATGGTTGAATTGTTAATTTAATAGAAAATCTATTTATAGCCAGTGATTAATTCCGCCAGCATGTTGTTGACGGGTAACAGGAAATTACAAATTGAAGAAGTGAAACGCAACCCAGCGGAATATTATATATCTATAGGTGAGATGTGTAGCGGGGAGCAGGGTGAAACAGTGTGCGACGTACAGCATGGAAAGTTTTGTAATACAAAAGTTAGTCGACATTTACTTCTCGCTGTATACAGCAGCAGTCGCGGGCACCCGCATAAACAGCATAAGACGTAATTTGAACAATGTGAGATTTCAACCAGTTTTAGACTTTTCAGAAAGTACAAATAATGTATTAACCAGTGATAAATAAAATAAACAAACAATTCGGCTGTAAGATATAAAAGTGTAAAACAGCAAACAGTGCATGCCATGTGGTGAAATTCGACGCAACGTAATTCAGGGAAGTAGAACATTTCAAACATCTTAAATACTGGCTTTTCACCAAAGTTTTTAAGTTGAGCTCAACCAAAACCAAAAAATAAATAAATGTAGAAGTGTGAAAGTGTGTGTAATTGATTGAATGTAAAAATATAGGCCTAAAAAAGAAGTGTTGAGTTTGCTAAATTTGATATACGTATTTTATTAATAATTATTTTTACGCTTTAAAGCAAAATAAGTGTGTTCATAATCTTTTCTATGTTTTCAAGAGAACGTAACTAATGTTCTATTTTACTCGAAACACGTATTGTGTTAATCGTATTTGCATGTTCTTTGCAAATTAGACTCTATCACAGGGACAAATTTAATTACTTAATTACTAAGTAACATTGCGTATGGCGTATGGTTGCTTGTATTTGCTATAATAAATAAATACTGTTATATTTAGGCTACTTGATTTGTGTATTGTTATTTGTATTTGCACACCGTTCTCTGCCAAAGTACACTAAACGAATTCCTGGATTATACCTTACAGATTATACTTTATATTTAAATAATAGTAATTTCAGCAAATAAATAACGTGTAATTCTTCATATGACGCCCTCACAGGGACAAAATTTAATTAAGAATTAGCCAGTAATTCTTCAGTTCCAAGAACAAGGAACATTACAGATCATTTGTACTGATGTATATCATCGTACATATTGTAGATTATTTGCATTCCTTTTTAATATAATTCATATACAATAGACTTTTATACTTTACATGAGTTTTTAGTATTACATTTACATTTTCCATAATTGTAATTTCTAAATCTGCAGTCTCCACATTTGTTTTTGTAACCTTGCCGTGCTTCAAATCGTTTCACAACGACAGTACATTTTGGTTTACAAAATTGAAAAATCTGTACTAATGATGTAATTTGTTGTGTGTTTTTGTAAACATTGAGTCTGTTTTCCAATTTTGTCCATACACATCCATAAGCTTAAAAAAAATGTAAAAAATTACGACAAACTTTCTTACTTTGACAAAACTGTTTGTACATAAACTAACTAATATGCGTATCTCATTGAATCTTACTTGAATAGACAAAGGCCACCTCTGCAGTTCTGTTCTTGAAGACCTTGTCACATATTTGTGTCCTGTCCATCTACACAAAAGACCAACGTCCTGTCTCTCTCAAGTATGACAAACTAAGCCACTCCTGTAGTATCTTCTTGAAACATCTCCTTATGCCTATAGTGTTTACCAAAGTCTTTTCTCCTTAATTCTGCACAAAATATTCTTTTTACTTACTAACATATAAAATTACGAACAAGTTAGTAACTTGAAAATAAGTTTTCTAGTATTGTGCCAAGATTTAAAATTGTACTAATTTGAATTAAATATAATTGTTTTAGTGCTACCTTGTGGTCATATGATTGAAATGATAATGCTAATGTGGTCTGTGGGTCTCTTTCTTTTAGGTCATCATCATCCATTACAAGGGTAAACTCAAAAATGGTTTGTCCCAGTCCCAAGTAGATAACTGGGTCACTCTAGCACTTCTTCAGGGTTCCACATCTCTCCATCATTTCAGCTAATAAGTCAATAGTCATTTGACAATGCGACAGTTATCCATTCAGTTAAGATTTGCTAACCAATTTAGCTGATTTTTTCTTCTAGGCCTTAAATGAAAAGGTTGCCAACCTCTGCAGAACTCATGGATGCTGTTTGTGTACACCAGATAATCATCTTTGAACATTGACATGAACGGACATAACAAAAGACTTACACCCACTTAAAAGTATAGCATATGGCGATTACAGATGAGAGTACATGATAACCATTTGCTACATCACTCACACACTACCTCATTTTATCTGTACTATATCATATATGCTTCACAATAACACTTACGTGCTTCTGATGTTCTTGTCAGCCTTGTCACACTCAGTGTATGCGCTATAAAATATTGTACAAGACTGCTCTGCACATGTCCCAAATGAAAGAGAATTTTGTTTGCCATGCAATAAGGTGTTTGTCCACTATGCATCTGAAACTCACAGCTCAAAAGCAATCATCATGTTGCTGTCACCTTAGCCAGTTGCTACAATTTTTTCACTGACAGAGTCACTTTCAATGGAATATAATTAAATTCAATATTGTTTCAGTGATCGAATTTTTCTAATTAGCTGTTGCTTGGAGTGATTTCTGCAGATCGAAGTTGTACATAATTTGTAGCTTTTACTTGGAGAATTTTAACTAATTGGTGGTATTTGTGACTTCCCACACCCATATGGAGCAAGTCTAATGATTTAAACAATAAGGCCGCAATAGTCACTTATCTTGCACCTTCAGAAGATTCCAAAAAACCCAAAAGCCCTGGCTGCCACCACATTTTGTCAGGCGGAATGTGGAAACCATAACACGTCCCCATGAAAACAACTTAAATACCCAAATTTCCACTTAAAAGTATTTCCCAGATTCGCTTAGGCGAACTCGTTGAGCACAGGTTAGGTTAAGGCGAGGTGACGTTAGAAATAACGTAACTTATATACATAGTTAGGTAAATAAGCCCTAACTTATTATCATTTGCTATTGTTGGTTTTGTTAAACAGAAATCATTACATTGCAACACGACTATTATTCAAATTGATCATATTAAGTATATGAATTTACCAAAGACTGAAATTTGTTACAAAAAAATAAAAAATAATAACTGAAATTTATAACAAACATTAACCCATAACTTTGTATACAACCCAAAAAATGAACATTAACCTATAATAAGGTAACGTATTTTGTGGTGCAGTTGCCTTCAACACATTACCGTCCGTGCTGTTTAGTGTCCAAATTGCAAGTAACTACTGGTTGGCATTACTCACTACATTCCCGCACTAAACTGTTTTTTCTGGCTCTTCTGTGGAAAACTTAACAGGTGTGACATCTTTCATCTGATGCAAGACTCCTTAAGCGTGTGAAAATGTGTTTTCAGCATGCATACTTACTAGAAACTCCGCACTTTCCCATATCCAAAGTCACACACATGCGGCTCAATGTTTTGTTTCATACACAAAAATCTGTCTTTTTTACTATGTTATATAAAATCTCCCATTATTATTATTATTGGCTCCTTCAGTCTTTCGACTGGTTTGTACCCTCCCTGCATATACCCGTGGTGTGTGTTACGGAGTCTCTCACAGGTATATGGGACGTACAGTTTAACGCGGGATCCGAACGGCATAGTTGGGGAGGGTTTATACTAGGCAGGATACCTCTTGCTGGTTTGCCATCGCCTTGCGAGGGGGGCCGGTCGTATCTAAATCAGATGGCCCTAGCGGGAATTGAACCCACACCGACCACTCCCAGTACACAAGTTAAATTGTAACTGAATAGTTTTCCTTAACTGTTTTTTTTTTCTAGCTTTTGTTTGATCCTTAGTTTTATTTCACTTATGCCTCCAACTTTCTTTGATTTTACACTACAAAGCAGTGTGTCACACAGTCCATTGTAGGTCACAGACAACAAAAGATTCTGTGGTATATCAGCAAGAGATGAGGCGCAGAACAGAGATGCACATTGTTAAACACAGAAGGGCCTGGTCTGTGAACTGGAACAATCATAGAAGTCAGCTTTAAAACCCATTGTAATATACAGAAGTGAGGCCTGGATGTTGGATTAAGTGACGGGGAAAGAAAGATATTGCAAAAGATTTATGGTGCCAGGAGGGTTGGAGACAGATGGAGAATATATACATACGAAGCGCTAAGATACTTTTGGGGGAGCTAGATATTGTAGACTTTGGATGGGGGTAGATATTGTTACTGAGATCAAAAGATATTTGGTGGGAAAGCCATGAACAGCCGGATGATGGATAAATAGAGCTATGAAGAAATTTTAAAATGGCTGTCCAGGTCGGAGAATAAGAAGAGGGAGACCATGAAAAAGATGGGTCGAATATGTGAAGGAAGACCTGAAATGCCTGGGAGTAAGGCAGTGGTGCAGACTAGCACAGAACAGAGATGAGTGGTGTTGGAGGCCGGGCCTACAAGGATCATGTAACGCTGAGGATTGTAAAGAAATTAACTAATTTAATAAATATACACTGCCAGAATCTTACCTACCTTATGCGATCTGCCTTGCATAACTTACCTTTTTCAAACACCATCAGAAATTCACAGGGCCGCCACCAATATCTTTAAAAGGATAGATATGGAAACCTATGTACACTTTACCTTAATTAAAACACTTGAACAATTTTGCTATCTGACCCCCCTTAATTCAGAATATCCCTGATTCGTTAGACGAGTTTTTCAGCACAAAGTATAGGAAATGGTTACAGGCGAAATGACTAAGCCTAACACATGTTTATTCTCTTTTGAACAAATCTCATTTATTTAATTTTAATATTCATTTATTTCTTTTCTTTAATAATTAGAAAACATAAAACTACGTAAACAATATCTGCAAGGAAACTTGCAGTTAACAAAATGATTTACATTATAAAACCGGAAATATAGGATTTAAGCTACATGAATGAAGAACAACAATCTCTCTTTACAGTGTTGTCCAGACCTGATTTATTGTCTCTGTCTATATTTTGTCTTTGTTGTTACTAATCACTAATGTTTTATTTAAATTGCTTTTTGAAAAACTAATATATAAACATACGAAGTAAATCTTTATTTGTCTTTAGTGTAGTGTGTTGTTTACATGTTCTTAAGTAAATGTTTTACTTTCTAAAAACCACTCTTCTGTGACCTTTCAGCTTCTAATGCATTAGTTGTTTGGTGATACAGCAGTCATCCAATCATTTAAGGTGTTCAAACCATTTAAGCCGACATTGGGCAATCCTATTGAGTTTACTCATAATATTCAGTTAATTCAATAATATCTGTATCTCTTCTGCGATCTTGAACCATAATATCCTCCCACGTTCCTGAGAAATCTCATTTCGGCTGTTTGGATAAGACTGTGTAACGGTACAGAATGGGTGATAAAGAAGTTTCTATGATGCATTTTTATCACTTTTCTTCCCATAGCTCAGAAAATTGAAGAAGAAATTGTTGCTATAAAAAAATTGATAGGGCCAAAGTCATAAAGAACTTGTCTAGCATCCAAACTCCTACAGATGAATTTGTTGCAGATAATCCTGGGATTGACCACTGTTCATCAATTTATGTGAATTTGAGGGAAGCATTAAAAAAAGGTATATCTGAAAAAATAATAAAAATTTTTGTACTTGTCCTTTTCAGACTTCAGACTGAGAGCTCCAACTGACTGCTTGTTGTTACCGGGTATGTCCTGTCGATTGCGTACATGCAGGGTGTTTGCGAGGTTATATAGCTGCATCTCATTGGCTGATTTAAAGTGGCATATGGTCCTCGGGCGAGATAAACACAAGTACTGTGGTTCACACAAACTTGGGCAACGCTGATTAAAATCATGAGTGTGACTATTTCGTAATCCCGTCTAGACGGACTGACGCCAAACACTAACACAGACGAAGTTTCACAACAAATTTTGCACATGTGGATTAGAAAGAGGGGTTCCCTACAGTTTGAAATTTATTACATTTATTGAATAAAACAATGCCCAGGAGTTGTACCATCTCTCAATTGTCATCGCCTTTTGAAATTAGCGAGTATTTGCCAGAGTTACTGGGTAATGTATAAGAACAAGCACTTATTATCAAGTGATTCTAGTAGAATATTATTAAGCTTACACACACACACACATGTTAATAAACTTCTCTTTTGTTATTTTTTTTTTATATTTTAGTAGTGACTTACCTTGTAACTCAATACACACTTGTTCTGTTTACATCTGGTATACACACGTGGCGTTGTTGCCACCATGACTTTTTCTTACAAGGGTCCAGGGTCGTATTAAGCGAACATAGCAAAAACAGTTTGGGCGTTTGAAATAATGAGTCGAACAACATTTGGCTTAAACAAAACTTGTGGTTTAATATTCTGAATGCCTCAATTATTAAAATACAAAACAAAATGGAGTCGTAATCATATATATAATCAAAATGGTGGCGACGTATTTCCGCCGTATTAACTATACATCAATCTCAATTATTCAGATCTTTTATCTTCATTATTTAATCTCTAATCGAGTACATTTTCTAATCTACTGAAGTTATCAATTGTTTCAAGTTATTACGTTCTTATATTATAACACAAACCAACGCCTCGTGGCTTCGCCTGTTTGTGCCGGCATGCTTTCACACATACACACTCTCTCTCTCTCCCCATCCAGTAAATTAACGGTACATTTTTAAATTTAGAATTTTTAGCTCAATTAATGAAAGGTATTTATATAAATTTCGACTTTCCTGAAAACTTGGAGTCTTGCAGCTCCTCATCAGACGTTCTCCATTTTCCAGCAGGTGTTTGCCGAACTTTACTGTTTTATGTCTGTTCTTTTACTGCACTGATGTTACGTTACATTTTATACTATGCTTGTTCACTGATTGTACTTGGTTACATTTTTGATTACATTGTATACTTTAAAACACTTTTGCTGGCGATAATGTGCCAGCGAATTTTATAACGTGCTACTCCACTGAAGGTAGTTTGCAGACTGGGACAGACATATTGGTGTAAATTTGCCAGGTGGAAGGGATAATTCGTCATCAACCTATTGTTCACGGCTGATGACGGCACTGTTTTACATCTCAGTTGTTTCCGTCTCTCGTATTTATTATGACGTTTTAGCATTGTCCGTTTGTTGTTTCGTATCCATAGGTGTCATTCGGCACGTACACCAGTGACCTTGACGTCGAGTCGTTCTGGCAAACTGCGTAGTATGATATATGTTGGAAATCCTAACCTCATGTCGTTTAATACATTAAATCACAATAAAATTGTATTTGCATGTACCTACAAATTCCTACACGGACTTATGTACCATTACAAAACCCCCTCAATGAGAGGTTTTATGTCGAAACATAAAAACTCTCATCGACTCATTCACACTTTCTAAAGGGATCAGCCCGGATATGTCGCCGCAACCCCCTGTACTGTTTATATAAAAAAGAATATCAATAACTTACCCTTGGTCCAATGATCGTGACAGTACCTGCCTGACCTTACTGGACTTCTCTTGCGAGATCCCAACACCGCAAGGCCATCCAGGCACTTGACGTTCCTGCTCTGACGCGCTGGCCAGCTCAGGACCGCCGTCACAGCATCACTAAACTCTGAAACATCGAATACAAAAAATTAACTAGTGGCCTTGTATAATCCCATACCCACAACTGATATGTCTCCCCTCAGCTGCATTGGTTTATGTTAACAGGCATTGGTTTTCTTAATTACTAATTTCTCAAATACCAAACAAACAAGATTTACGACAGAATGTCTCTTTCTCCTTTTTACATTCCTACATTTACCAAAATCTTGACTCCAGTCAATAATATTTCAACTCTTTTCACCACAAGAAAAATATACTCTTATACTAAGATAACAACACGTAAAATAATTCCTTAGGTTTCCTAAAATCAACAACAATTATCTATATCTATTATATAGAATTCAAAGCACAACTTCATTATGGCAAACAATCTAACTACTTAAATTTCATTGATCAGTTTTCCTGATTTTAATACTTCTTTAAAGCAGCATCATAATTACCTTTTAGGCTCAACACCAATGTTAACACCATATATTTTATCTTAATATTTGTTTAACGTTACTACCCCTATTGCAGCCTCCTCGCCACACACACTATGACCCCCCCTGGACTGTGGCGTCCAGTTGCTTCCACAAGGACTGAATTTGTGGAGGAATTTTGGCATCTCCTGTCCTTGCTTCGGCTTTACATTTTTTAAATTGCCAGATATCATATCTGAATGTTACATAGTTATACCCTTAAAACGGGTCTATCACCTGTTTTGCTGTTCCTACTCGAACAAGGTGATAGCCGCTGTTCCATAGTTCCGGGGATTTCCCCTAAGTGGCCCCCCGTTAATTTCAACTTTCACCAATTTTCAGGACAACCAACCATGATCAGTGTTACAATTGCTGCCCACAGCTGGCTGTCGTCCAAAACCATGATTGTGCTGGTAAGACAGTAATCGCCCGAAAAGGTGGGGAAATCATCTTCATTAGCATGTTTACACTCTAACATCATTTATACACTGTACGGTTAAGAATCATATATAATATAAAATTATATCAAAGTTGTACAGTGTATGTACGCCGACTTCGGCCTCCGATGATGGCAACGTATTTGTGTGTTACTCATCAACCCATAACGCTATCTACAGTGGCACATGCTACCACGGTAATAGCTTACCTATATCTAAACTTATGTCTTTCTACTTTTGCAGTCTCTACAGTCCACAATTGATTTACACTTCTAATAACACCAAACAACCCCCAAAATCACCCTTTAATCTTGTATAGTAACATAACATAACATAATGTACATGAACAATATCATTGCTATATTCAACCAAACAATTCACATTTAAATAATTTGTATAAAATTATAAACATTACTATTATCATTTCCCTCAACTCTTTATATCAAACTTTTAATTATTCGTTATTGTACCCTTTAATTCTATAAAATTTCACATTTATTATTAACATTCATGTTACCTCATATTTCATTTCTGATTACCATCTCTACTATGAATTCTCTATTTAACATTTCACATTTTGATCCTTGAAATTACCCTAGAAAATTCATCACTTCCCTACTAACAATAATGTAACTTAATATCCAAACATATCATGTTCAATCATCTACTATTCCTTAGATAATCTAAATCTCATAAAATCATTGAACTTCATTATCAAATCTCTTTTATACAACAATAATTAATTAATCTTCAATTATTTAATTCAAACAATTTAACAACACAAAGTTACTTTAATTATCTTAGACTTCACAATTATTCTCATTATTTATTTAGTCAAAAAAAATGTTATACTTTATTATTAAATCAATAAATTTTTTTTTTTTTTTATTAAATCAATTCCACTATAAATTCCTATTACATACATGGTTTACACAACATATAATATACAACATAATGTAATACACAAATACACATTGACATTAACACACAAAAGAATATACAATCCAACTTATTCTTTGTTATCATTGACCACAACTCGTTTCATAAGACAATCCATTTCAAAACCACACTGTTCACATAGTTAAATGTTCATACACAATAAAACACTTATCCACCATCATCAAATAATAATCTTACTTTTACATAAAATTTATTGTCTTTAATTACCATCCTATCATTATTACTATTTACATAAAAACCCTTGCATATTAAAATTTTCCCTCTATCATAAGAATAATGCACCAGATTATTCTCCCCTATTAACTCATAAAATCCGTTTACTCTGGTATTTTTGGTCTTGTCTCCGTCAGTATTTTTTGTTAACATAAGGTACGTTCTATCATCATATTCCTCCACTATATCAATTACATCATAATGTAAGTGTTTATTATCTACAACAGTATCATCAAAATCATCAGTATCTATTTCACAAGGTAAGTCAATCTGCTCACCTCTCTCAATATCTAAACTCTGCACTAACATTTCATAACCTCTATTAATCTCAAAAATCTCTATCTCTCTCTTTCTCTCTCTCTCTCTCTCTCTCATCACAATACCTCTCTCTCTCAAAATATCTCTCACCATAACACCAAGTCACACTCTCTCTCTCAATATATGCAGGGGACACTACTACTTTATTGTTGCACCACCTATCAGGTGCACAAAAAATCCAGGGACGGCTATTTGCAGACCTTGTGTCTTCCAAATACGCTCGTGAAGCCTTTTCTTCACCCCCAACTACAACATCACGGGAAAAATTTACCCCCTGCAACCCCTCTACCTGTATACTCTTTCTCCACTTTCTCTCTGACTCATCAACACACACTAACATTCCATCATTATGTTCTACTCCCTCTAAAATTTCATCAGTACTCTCAATATTAACCACTTTATTCTCTAATACCCCGTTTTTAATTATATTATTATAATTCTCACCCCTACTTACTTTATTGTCTGTATTTACGTTTAATTTGTCTGTTTCTCCACTATTCTCTACTCCCATTTTAATCTCTATTTGCTTATCTACTTTCTTCATTTTCAATTTATCGATAATGTCGTCTACTCTCGCAATTTGTTTATCAAAATTAACTTTTTGTTTCTTGATTTCGTTTTTCACTTCATCAAATTTTACATTCTGTTCATTAAATTTCTCATCGAAATTATTAAATTTCTCATCAAAATTATCAAACTTTGCACATTGTGCATTGAATTTCTTATCCAAATTATCAAACTTTTCGTTTAACTTTACACTCTGTTCATCAAAATGCAATTTCATCATCTTTATCATGTCATTATCTTCAGCCATTTTAGTCGGGACCGGCGTTGAGTGAATTCCTTCACTCATGATTTGCGACTCAGTCACACTTATTTGGCTTTCATTTACAGTGTCAGTGAGGCTGACATTCTCGTAATTGTTTGCCATTTTGAGAAAAAAATTTTGTTTCTTTCAAACTGTTGCTCTATATATATCTAACCTAACAACAACATAACCTAACAATCGTAATACATTATTTACGTGTTATGCTATACATTAATCCAACACCCATTCTGTTTCTGCTTGCTGGCTTATTTATATAAATGAAATTTTATATAAAGTCACTAGTTCGGGCAGCCATTATTAATAAACTTTTTTTTTTTTTTTTTTTTTTTAAGTGAAACTTCTTTATCGACGTATGAGGGAAATTTTATAGCAATGTAAAAAAAAATCGTCACGATTTTCGGTTACGCGCCATGTTGTTTTTTTTTATCAAAGTTCAGTATAGTGACGTAAAGAATAATATATTAGTTTGAAAGTGATAAAATAAAAAGACTTATTATTTGTTATGTGAGAGCAAATGAGAGTTTTCATAAAAATTCAAGTAAACGTCGGCGAATAGACGAGAGAGAGGTGAACCCATGGCCAATCCATCATCCTCAATGAAAAATTGGTTATTGAAAGCAAAGTAATTCAAATTCAAGTGAATTTATAGTAAACGTGAGAGTGATTATATATTTCGTTTGATAAATCCAACACGTGAGCGTGATTTTAATATTTATTTGAGGTTAACCTCACTTTTTGATTGTAAGTATCAGTAAATGTATATAAATCTATTAAAATTAGCAAGTATTAAAAATCCATCACGTGAGCGTGATTTTAATATTTATTTGAGGTTAACCTCACTTTTTGATTGTAATTACTCATATTATTTGTATGCATGTCTATAATAATAAAATAGCTTTAATTTAATACGGAACAAATTTTTTTTCTTAAGCTTTATCTACCCAATTTCTGTGAAGTTGTAAATAGTAGAAAAATGATATGTCATAAAGAAGTTTCACTTCTTACCTGTGTACTCTGGTACACACACATATTTTTATTTTTAGTAGTGACTTACCTTGTAACTCAATACACACTTGTTCTGTTTACATCTGGTATACACACGTGGCGTTGTTGCCACCATGACTTTTTCTTATAAGGGTCCAGGGTCGTATTAAGCGAACATAGCAAAAACAGTTTGGGCGTTTGAAATAATGAGTCGAACAACATTTGGCTTAAACAAAACTTGTGGTTTAATATTCTGAATGCCTCAATTATTAAAATACAAAACAAAATGGAGTCGTAATCATATATATAATCAAAATGGCGGCGACGTATTTCCGCCGTATTAACTATACATCAATCTCAATTATTCAGATCTTTTATCTTCATTATTTAATCTCTAATCGAGTACATTTTCTAATCTACTGAAGTTATCAATTGTTTCAAGTTATTACGTTCTTATATTATAACACAAACCAACGCCTCGTGGCTTTGCCTGTTTGTGCCGGCATGCTTTCACACATACACACTCTCTCTCTCTCCCCATCCAGTAAATTAACGGTACATTTTTTAATTTAGAATTTTGAGCTCAATTAATGAAAGGTATTTATATAAATTTCGACTTTCCTGAAAACTTGGAGTCTTGCAGTTCCTCGTCAGACGTTCTCCATTTGCCAGCAGGTGTTTGCCGAACTTTACTGTTTTATGTCTGTTCTTTTACTGCACTGATGTTACGTTACATTTTATACTATGCTTGTTCACTGATTATACTTGGTTACATTTTTGATTACATTTTATACTTTAAAACACTTTTGCTGGCGATAATTTGCCAGCGACTTTTATAACGTGCTACTGCACTGAAGGTAGTTTGCAGACTGGGACAGACATATTGGTGTAAATTCACCAGGTGGAAGGGATAATTCGTCATCAACCTATTGTTCACGGCTGATGACGGCACTGTTTTACATCTCAGTTGTTTCCGTCTCTCGTATTTATTATGACGTTTTAGCATTGTCCGTTTGTCGTTTCGTATGCATAGGTGTCATTCGGCACGTACACCAGTGACCTTGACGTCGAGTCGTTCTGGCAAACTGCGTAGTATGATATATGTTGGAAATCCTAACCTCATGTCGTTTAATACATTAAATCACAATAAAATTGTATTTGCATGTACCTACAAATTCCTACACCGACTTATGTACCGTTATACACACACACACATTTATATGTATACACACATACACACATTTATTCCAGTTAATAATCAGGCTACTGGTTATTTGGGCCAGCCACTTTATTGGGACAGTATTCAAAATACAAAATCACAACAGGGTTACACACAGAATGTTTTTTCATCTCATAGTTCTGCCCTGCTGATTATTCAGTACAGTAATGTCTCAGTTTTTCTCTTATTAAACCTTTTTTTTTAATATGTAATTTACCCGAATAGACCAGTGAGGTCAACAAACCACAATACATTGTTAACAGCTACTCGACAACGTGTATATGGTTTTGGACTTTCGGTGTTTGTCCTTGGCGACATAACACATGCCAACTACAGGCACCAAAATCCCCTTGAGAAGAATGTTATAAAGTTTTTGATAAAATGCTCTACTAACTCGCATTTAGTGAGATTTTGATGTTTTAGAATAAAAATGCATGGGGAATTTGTCACTTTACAAATTGTATTCATTATTTATCTTTATCTATACCATTATACATCAAGAGTACTCTACTCCAGTACCGTTACACAGGTAGAGAAAGGTCACCCGAACTCGGTCTTTTGAATCTATGGTAAAATTCTATGTAATTTCATCAGCTTTCCATACTGTGCCCCTAAACTACATTTGTTTGTTACCGTATTCAAACAGCAGTTGAAAGTGTTAAACTGTATATGATATGGCTTCATGTGGCTTAATCATAATAAACTGTTCTGTATTAAAATACTGTAACGAGCCCAGTAAACTGTATTTTAGTTTACATTTCAAAGATATTAAATTCGTTATCA
The DNA here is from genome assembly GCA_034769895.1 of Magicicada septendecula. Lineage (NCBI taxonomy): Eukaryota > Metazoa > Arthropoda > Insecta > Hemiptera > Cicadidae > Magicicada > Magicicada septendecula. The sequence continues at coordinate 114,474,505 of CM068373.1, forward strand.
TTTATTTTCATTCCATTGTTGCCGCCTTGATGTGAAATGTATATAAATATAACAGATAATGTTTGTAAATGTTATATCAACTTTGAATTAATTTTTTATGCCCATGTAGGATTACTCATTTACTAAAAAATAAATCGACCATTCTTCATACAAAATAGTATAGGAAATGAAGGTCGACAGCTGTGCAAGCTTGTGAGCTATGCAGTGTGTTACATTAAGATTAATGGTAAGTAGTAAGTGTTACAAAGCATAGTGGTAAGTGGGTAGAGTCTTTATCTGACTTATTTTTTTTATTATGGTACTTTTTTCATTCAAAAAAAAAAACCCATCGACAACATAAAACATCGAGCACAAAACATACATCGATGTTAAAAAAACATCGGCTCCAATAAATCGATGTTAAAAACATTGATGTTTTGAAAACATTGACATCATCGATTTCGCATCCCTATGACCAACGCCCAACAGCTACACAGTTGGGGAGCAGTCATCAAACAGTTCAAATCAACTCATCATAGTGAATAAACTTTATAACAGTGGCCTCGGAAATTTCGGTAGGTCGAAGCAAAAATGGTAGCCTTGACCTACCGAAACGTATTGAAACATCAGTGAAGAATACAATAAAGAAACAGTGAGCGTGATATAAGATGAATTCTTAAATTAAAGTAATTAGAACAGAGTAAGTGGTGTTTTAAGTGAAAGTGCACGGGAAGATGGCAGAACAAGTGGAATAGCAAGAAAAGTTATTAAGTACAGTGAATGCATTGGCCAGCAAGTTTTTGAATTTTAAAACAGTAAAGTGCTTAGTAAAAGGGGGGTAAAAAGTATATATAGTAATTGTAAAGAGTGAGAGAGTGTATGTGAGGGAAAAGGGGAGCAATAATTAAAGTACTGGTTTCTAGCTAAAAGTAGTTGTTAAAAGAATTTTGGTTAAATAAGTTTGTTTCTAATTGTTAAGAAAGAGTAAAAGAGAAAGAAGGGAATATTGCATTGTGAATAAAATAAGATTTGGTTTAATATAAAAAATGTGTTAGAGTAAGTTTGTAACGGTACAGAATTGTGGGCTACAATAGTTTCAATTTCAATCCAGTTTTAATTTTTAATTGTCAGCATTCACCTGTGAGGTGCCCCAGTGCAACATACAATGTTAGCATAAACAATGATGTCTAGGCAGCCAGACTAGACATATTACGTAATAGCCCCAGCAGCAGTCTTTGTGAATCACAGTAGGCAATTTGTCATCATAGTGTCAGCATCAGACAGAAGCAGCATACAGTGCATTATTAAAAAGTGTGGCCTCGGGCAGTTATGGTAGGCCGAAATTAAAGTAGGCCTATCATGTGCAACAATATAGCGCGGCCAGAAAATTGAACTATCTAAGTGCTCGAGTACTTTTACGTCGGCCGACTTAATAATAAAACATGTGGAGATATTAGTGAGATACAGTAAACTAATTATAAACAGTTGTGTGAGTGTGTCAAATAAGTGGAATAGCGAGAAAAGAAGCACAGTGAATACATTGGCCAGTAAGTTGTTGAATTTTAAAACAAGAAAGCACTTAGTAAGAGGGGGATAAAAACTATATGTAGTAATTGTAAAGAGTGAGAGGGTGTGTGTGAGTGATAAGGGGAGCATTAATCAATCAGAGTACTGGTTCCTAGCTAAAGGTACGTAGTTATTCAAAGAATCTTGATTAAATATGTTTGTTTCTAGTTGTTGAGAAGAGGGGAGATATTGTGAATAAAATAAGATTTTGTCTTAATATAAAACATGTGGTAGATTAAGTTATTACGCCATAACCATTTCCTATTCTGTGCTGAAAACCTCGCCTAACGTTCTTTGGGATTTTTCTGAGATTTAAGGGTGGTCAGATAGCGGGATTATGTTACAATTTTTATAAGGGCAAGAGTGTTTAAGTTTACATATTCATCTAAAAAATATGTTGGCGACCTGGGCAATAATAAGGTAAGTTTTGTAAAGGGGAATATGACGGTAAGTGAAATTCTGGCAGCAGTGAGCAGTAAGTATTATTATAATACTGGACTCTTCTGATGGTAATATTTGAAAAAATGGTAAAAATCAGTACCTTTACATTGGCGACCCTGCCAGGATGTTCGTATAAACATTATATGAACTAGACCTGTTTTGAGGCACAGCAAATAGGTTGTGGTAACGGCATATTAGTAAAATTTTGAATTATTACATAGATTTATGTTTTGGTAGCATAACATGTTTGGGAAATTATTGTTTATGTTTATATGTGGATAACGAGTTTAGGTGTAGAGTATTTTAATTGGGTGTGCAATTATTGTGTATTGAAGGGTTGGAATGTTATAAAGGGGTATTATATAAAATTTGAATAATCATGGCGGATGTAAGAGAAACCGTTGAAAATAAGGGAATATGGGCTGACATGTTGAACCTTTTGAACACAATAGAGGAGAATTATGATAAGTGTCTTACAAAACCTCACAATGGTTGTCACGAGTTAAAAACAAGAGTAGATGAAACGGCGGAAGGGATAGATATAAAAAATAGAGTAGTCGTGGAGGATGTAAGAGAAACCGTAGAAAATAAGGGAATATGGGCTGACATGTTGAACCTTTTGAACACAGTAGAGGAGAATTATGATAAGCGTCTTACGAAACCTCACAAGGGTCGCGAAGAGTTAAAAACAAGAGTAGATGAAACGGCAGAAAGGATAGATAAGGAGTTTGATAAATTAAAGGATGGATTAAAGGATGTTTTTGCCAAACCATGTAAGCTACTCAAAAATAAAGAAAGTGACCTAAACCAGGTGAGTAGTTCTAATAGTGGAGGTAATAATGATGATACTTTTTACAAACAACAGTGTTAGTTTAAGTGCGGTGAAGATAAAAAATGAGGTAAGTGAAGTTAGAACAAATGATAATCCGAATGGGGTTAGTTTAAATACAAACAAGGAAGTAACAGTTAACAAGGTAAGTAATTACTGTAAAACAAGTGGGAATTATAATGGAGGAATAATTACGAATAGTAATGGTAATAGTTTAAATGCAAATCAGGTGATGAATTATAAGGTAAGTGGCAGGGTCAAAATAAGTAATGATGAAACATTATTGAATAAAAATATTGGTGATATATTAAATAATAAAAATTATCTTGTTGTTGCATCCTCTTCGTTCACTATTAATTTAATAATATATATAATACTTTCACTTATGAGCTTACTATTGTTACTTCCCAAACGTTTCAAGATGTCGTTTCTCTTCTTCAGTGGGTTGAGTACTAACTGTCGATTACAGAATAACCGTTACGGAATGGAGTGTGTGGTGGGGGTTGATGGTAGGAAGGGATTGGCGCTGAGGTTCGAATTATGTGTGTGGATCAGTGTGTCAAATAGTGTATGTGATTTGTAATGTATCTGTTCATTTAATATGTTGTTTGGTTGTAGTGTGTGATATCTGTATATTTCAAATTGTTCAGCTGTGTTTAGTTTTCTACTTTTTGGTAAGTAGTGTAATATTTCCATGTTGTGTTCTATGTTTGTGTAGCTGTGGTTTTCGTTATGTAAATGTGTGGCAAATGTGGAATGTATGTAGTTTGTGGTGAGGGCTTTTAAATGTTCAGAAAACCTGGAAGAAAAAGATCTTCCCGTCTGGCCGATGTAGAATTGTTGACAATCATTGCAACTTAATTTGTAAACCCCTGTTTTGCTGTATGTGTCAATGTCTTTGTTAGTATTGTTTATGTGTTTTTTAATGGTGTTGTTGGTTCTGTAAGCTACTTTATAATTTTGTTTCCTAAATGTGTTTGCAATTTTATGTGTATTGGAATTGTAGTATGTGAGTGTTATGTATTTACTGGGTTGTGTGCTGTTGGTCAGATGTGTTTTACTTTTTGTGTTGAGGATTCGTTTGTGTAGTTTATTTATTAATTCAGGGTTGTATCCGTTTTTGACTGCTATGTATTTAATTGTGTTTAATTCATCTTGGTAGTCATGTGTGTTTAGGGGTATTGACGTGAGCCTATGGAGCATGTAGTTGAAAGCTGCATGTTTGTGTTGAGTTGGGTGGTTGGATGTGTTGTGTATGACCATGTCTGATGTGGTGGGGTTTCTGTATATTTTGTATGTGTGTGTGTTGTTTGTTTTGGTGATTGTAAGGTCTAAAAAGTTTATGCTGTTGTTTAATTCTACTTCAAGTGTGAATTTTAATTTATGGTGAAAATTTCCACAAATACATTAACACTTTACACCATAAATTAAAATTCACACTTGAAGTAGAATTAAACAACAGCATAAACTTTTTAGACCTTACAATCACCAAAACAAACAACACACACACATACAAAATATACAGAAAACCCACCACATCAGACATGGTCATACACAACACATCCAACCACCCAACTCAACACAAACATGCAGCTTTCAACTACATGCTCCATAGGCTCACGTCAATACCCCTAAACACACATGACTACCAAGATGAATTAAACACAATTAAATACATAGCAGTCAAAAACGGATACAACCCTGAATTAATAAATAAACTACACAAACGAATCCTCAACACAAAAAGTAAAACACATCTGACCAACAGCACACAACCCAGTAAATACATAACACTCACATACTACAATTCCAATACACATAAAATTGCAAACACATTTAGGAAACAAAATTATAAAGTAGCTTACAGAACCAACAACACCATTAAAAAACACATAAACAATACTAACAAAGACATTGACACATACAGCAAAACAGGGGTTTACAAATTAAGTTGCAATGATTGTCAACAATTCTACATCGGCCAGACGGGAAGATCTTTTTCTTCCAGGTTTTCTGAACATTTAAAAGCCCTCACCACAAACTACATACATTCCACATTTGCCACACATTTACATAACGAAAACCACAGCTACACAAACATAGAACACAACATGGAAATATTACACTACTTACCAAAAAGTAGAAAACTAAACACAGCTGAACAATTTGAAATATACAGATATCACACACTACAACCAAACAACATATTAAATGAACAGATACATTACAAATCACATACACTATTTGACACACTGATCCACACACATAATTCGAACCTCAGCGCCAATCCCTTCCTACCATCAACCCCCACCACACACTCCATTCCGTAACAGTTATTCTGTAATCGACAGTTAGTACTCAACCCACTGAAGAAGAGAAACAACATCTTGAAACGTTTGGGAAGTAACAATAGTAAGTTCATAAGTGAAAGTATTATATATATTATTAAATTAAATAATAGTGGTAATAATGTTGTTAATAATGGTAAAGGAATAATAAACAATGTGAGTAGTTGTGATAGTGGAGATAATAATAAGGATGATACTTTTACAAATAACTGTGTTACTTTAAGTGCAGTGGAGACAAAAAACGAGGTAAGTGAGGTCAATACGAATAATAATATTCGGGAAGAGGTTAGTTTAAATGTAAAACAGGTGGCCGTAAAAATGGTGAGTAATAATGTTAGTTGTGATGACGTTAACAAGAGTGAGATATTTTTCTTTAAAAATATTTGTGATATATTGTGTAATAGTAATAGTGAAAATAAGAGTAGAAAGTTAGTTGGTGTTAGCCACGGAGTAATGATTAGTATTGATGAGTTGTAGAAAGAATGGAGAGATAATTTAAAGGGTGAACAGGGGGCAAATTTTTATGGGGTTAAATGTGAAACAGAGTTTTCACAAGTTGTTTATGGGGATAAGAGTTCCTCACTAGGACATTTGGGCGACAATGGGTCGGCAAACAGTCAAATAAGTTGTTTGTGTTTATCTGGTAGAGCCAGATGGTGTTTAAATAATTTAGTGGTGTTGCCCTCTGTGTGGAGTGAGAATATGAAATGGTGTGGTATTGAAAGTGATTATGAGCGAGATAGAGTGATAGAGGTATTCAGGTTAAGTAGAGATTATGTAGGGTTTGTAAGGGAAATAAATATTGAGAGAAATGATTATATTGTAAACAACGTAGACTTACTTTGTTCAGTAGTAAACAATGACAATGATTATATTGATGATGAATATGTACCGGTGGGGAGAGTTAGTGTACTGGTAATAGCAGACAATTGTGATAATAACGTAATTTACCTGGGAATAACAAAAATTACTGACGGAGATTTGATAAAAAATACTAATGTAGACTTGATTTATGATAAGGTAATAATAGGGGGTAACCCTAGGTATTATTATTTTGGTACAATGGAAAAAATAAATTTTTATGGTTATTACACAAAAAATAGCCATATGATGTGTATACATGAAATTGAACAATGTTATGTGCAGAAAAGATTAATTTTTGATGATGGGGGTTGAGAAATACTGATGAACATTTAATTATTTGAGTCCATGGCAAAATTACTTGGCTGATTTAGGTAATGAAGTGTGGTAAATAATAAAAACTATGACAAAAATTTGTAAATAAATGTGTTAGTGTTAAATGTATTGTGTAAATATTATTTTGTTGTCATGTATATAATAGCTTATGTGTAACACATGTTTGTAATAAGAAGGAAAGGTATAATAATAAATAATAACATTTTATTTTACTAAAATAATGAACAAGAGGTACGAAGGAATTTTATTTTGAACTGTGTGTTTATATTAAAAGTGTTTTAAATAATGTAATTAAAGAAACTGTTTTGATTGGAGTTAATTTAAAAATGTAAATTTTATTAATGAAGCAAAATCAATTTTGATATGAATTGTAACAGACAGTAATTAAGTAAAACGTCCAGACTAACAAGATTTATAGAAACAAAAAATTGAAGGGAGTACATGTGTCAGTAGTGTTGTAATCAGAATGTTGAGACTGAGTTGGTGTTTATAAAATAAGTTTTGCAGACCATTGTTGATGTAAACAGGTATGTTTACAGGTTGATGTTTATAGTCATGCTGTAGTTGACGACAACAAGAATGTTGTGTTTTGATGAATCAGTGCCACGAGTAAAACCTTATTATGAAACTAAAGAAAGAAGTCAATTTTGTGCAGATAATATAATAATGAGGTAATTACTGCAACTTACAGTTTTGAGGAATTAAATTAAATTAAATTGGTAATTAAATTACTTGAAAAGGTGAATTTTAATAATGAATTTAAACTCATTTTGATCTGAATTTTGACTGTAGTCATAAAATAAATAATAATTGATGAAAGAAATGCGAATTGAATAGAGTTTTATTCAATCGGAAATTTGAGATAAAATTATCAGGTTCACAAATTTCATTTAAAATTCAAAGGTAATGATGTATTTTGTTTGAAGTATGTATCATAGTAGGGTGCTATTATTGTATTTTATGTAATGTAATTTGTGATTTTTGGTGGGCGATGGTATATGTATATAATTTGTAGGGGATATGTGTACTAGCTGTAAGTATACAGACAGAAGTTTATATAACCAAAATTACGCAACCAGTACTTTGAGAAAGTCAACCAGTACTTTATTAATGAGCCAGTACGGCTAAGAGGAAACCAATCAGTTGTGGGTATGGAGTGATGGAAGGCCATTTGTTAATCTTTTAATTGGATGTTATAGAGTCAGGCGATACTGTGGCGGGTATCGGCCCGATCTTATGGTGTTGGGATCTCGTACAGAGAAGTCCAGTAAGGTCGGATGGGTGCTGCCGCAGTCACCGGACTAAGGGGGGTAAGTACCCATGATTTTAGTAGAGAGTTAAGGAGGGTTGCGGCGCCATATTTTCACTGATCCTCTTAGGTTTTAGGCAATGAGAGTTTGTATGCTTCGGCCTACAACCTCTCATTGGGGGGGGGGGGTATTGTAACGGTACAGAATTGTGGGCTACAATAGTTTCAATTTCAATCCAGTTTTAATTTTTAATTGTCAGCATTCACCTGTGAGGTGCCCCAGTGCAACATACAATGTTAGCATAAACAATGATGTCTAGACAGCCAGACTAGACGTATTACGTAATAGCCCCAGCAGCAGTCTTTGTGAATCACAGTAGGCAGATTGTCATCATAGTGTCAGCATCAGACAGAAGCAGCATACAGTGCATTATTAAAAAGTGTGGCCTCGGGCAGTTACGGTAGGCCGAAATTAAAGTAGGCCTATCATGTGCAACAATATAGCGCGGCCAGAAAATTGAACTATCTAAGTGCTCGAGTACTTTTACGTCGGCCGACTTAATAATAAAACATGTGGAGATATTAGTGAGATACAGTAAACTAATTATAAACAGTTGTGTGAGTGCGTCAAATAAGTGGAATAGCGAGAAAAGAAGCACAGTGAATACATTGGCCAGTAAGTTGTTGAATTTTAAAACAATAAAGCACTTAGTAAGAGGGGGATAAAAACTATATGTAGTAATTGTAAAGAGTGAGAGGGTGTGTGTGAGTGATAAGGGGAGCATTAATCAATCAAAGTACTGGTTCCTAGCTAAAGGTACGTAGTTATTCAAAGAATCTTGATTAAATATGTTTGTTTCTAGTTGTTGAGAAGAGGGGAGATATTGTGAATAAAATAAGATTTTGTCTTAATATAAAACATGTGGTAGATTAAGTTATTACGCCATAACCATTTCCTATTCTGTGCTGAAAACCTCGCCTAACGTTCTTTGGGATTTTTCTGAGATTTAAGGGTGGTCAGATAGCGGGATTATGTTACAATTTTTATAAGGGCAAGAGTGTTTAAGTTTACATATTCATCTAAAAAATATGTTGGCTACCTGGGCAATAATAAGGTAAGTTTTGTAAAGGGGAATATGACGGTAAGTGAAATTCTGGCAGCAGTGAGCAGTAAGTATTATTATAATACTAGAATCTTCTGATGGTAATATTTGAAAAAAATGGTAAAAATCAGTACCTTTACAAGTTATTACGTCATAACCATTTCCTATTCTGTGCTGAGAACCTCGTGTAACGTTCTGGGGATTTTTCTGAGTTTAAGGGTGGTCAGATAGCGGGGTTATTAAAGTTTTTATAAGGGAAAGAGTGTAAAGGTTTCGATATTAAACCATAAAATATCGTGGCGACCTGGGCAGTTTAAAAGGTAAGTTCAAAGTATTATGAAAGTAAGTAATATTCTGGCAGCAGTGAGTTTATTATTATTATTGTATTTATTAATGTAAAAGGTTTAGACCGTTACAGTGGCACCACTGCCAGGATATTCGTATAAATATTATACGAATTAGACCTGTTTTGAGGCACAGAAAATAGGTTGTGGTAATGGCGTATGTGTGAATAATTATTGTAGTTTTTATAAAGGGCTATTATATAATAAAATTTCGTAAGTATGGCCGAGGTACCGAAAAACGGGGTAGGTCTATCATGGGCCGATCTAATGAATTATTCGAATAAACGTTTTGATAAACAAAGCGCGATGTTAGATGACATGATTAATAATATGAATAAACTTAATAAAGGAATAATTAACGAGGTAAGTAAAAATGATAGTAATCACAATATCACAAGTAATAATGGTGACAATTGAAAACGTAGTGATAGAGAGTGGTACATTGAATAATGATGGCGATACGTTTACAAACAACAGTGTTAGTTTAAGTGCAGTGGAGATAAAAAACGAGGTAGGTGAGGTGAATACAAGTGATAATCAGAAAGAGGTTAGTTTAAGTGCAAACAAGGTGATAATTGACAAGGTAAGTGGAAATAATAGTGACAACTATAATTATAAGGGGGAAAGAATTACTAATCATAATGTGGTTAGTTTAAATGCAAAACTGGTGGCAGTAAACAAGGTGAGTAATAACGTTAGTTATGATGATGTTAACAAGAGTGAAATAACATGGAATACAAATAATGGTGAGACAGTGATAAATAGTGGTAGTGAGATTGAAAGTAGAAAGTTATTTGGCGTTAGTAATGGAGTAATGATAAGTACTGATGAGTTGGAGAAAGAATGGAGAGATAGTTTAAATGTAGAGAGTGTGAACAGAGGGCAAAATATTCCCGCGATGTTGGTGAAGCAGAGACTTCACGAATGTTTTGGAGGACGAGAGTTCCTCGATGGTTTTTGTAGAAGATAAAAGAGCTTCAAAATGTTCCTTGGTTTTTAGTGTATCTGGTAAAGCCAGACGGTGTTCTAATAATATGGTATTGCCCTCTGTGTGGAGTGAGAATGTGAAATTGGGCTGGGAAAGTGAGTATAAAGAGAGAAATAGAGTGATAGAGATATTTACGTTGAATAGAGGTTATAAAGGATTAGTTAATGAGAGAATTATGATAAATAATAGAGACTTACCTTGTGTAGTATCAAACAATGATTATATTGAGGTTGATAATAATAAACACTTACCTGTGGTGGGGGTTAGCGCATTAGTAACAGCTGACAACTATAGTGATGAAAATATAAACGATTTAATGGTGACAAATGATACCGAAGGAGACTTAACCATACCCGATGTAGACATGACATATGATAAAATAATAAAGGGGGATAACCCTGGGAATTATTATTATGGTAAAATGGATAAAAAAGATTTAAATGGTTATTACACAAATGATAGCCATATGATGTGTGTAAACGAGAATGAAAATTGTTATGTGAAAATCAGATTAATTTTCGACGATGGGGGTTAGAGAGATAGTGAATGAACAGTTAATTATTTCAGTTAATGGGAATTACTTGGCTGACTTATGCAATGAAGTGTGGTAAACAATAAAATGATGACGAAAATTTGTAAATAAATTTGTATTGTATTTATTTGTGTTGAAGGTATTGTGTTAAGGTTATGTTGATATTCTGGTAGTGCATCAGCTGATATGCTGTTAACATGTATATTGTTTGTTTTGTGTGACTAATGTTTACAGTCATGCTGGAGTTGACAACAACAATATTGTTTTATTTTGATGAATAACTTGCTATAAATAAATGTTGTTCTGAAATAAAATAATGCAAGAGGTAATTAAATTGAGTTAACTTTTTGTGAACAATATAATGAAGTAACTGAGTGTTTTGGTTGTAATGTAGTTAAAATTTATGTGAGAGTATTTTATTAATGTAGAATCATTTTGAATGATGTAATTACCGTAACTTAGTGTTTTGAGAAAAGGAAGAAATTAAATTTGAGTAGGAATTAAATTAATTTGAAAATTTTGGGTAATGAACTTAAATTTATTTTTTTTTGGATTGTGTAATGTAGATGTTTAACAGAAAAGTAAAGGAAAAGTGATAATGAAAAGTAAACAGTTAGAATGTTGATTTAATGTCGGTGTTACCTGTAATATGTATTCCTACAGTAAGGTTGTTATGATTTATTTGTATTTTATGTAATCAATTTGCAATTTGTGCGAGGAATAATGTTTTGTCAGGGGAGAAAAGTACCAGTATATAATTTGTATGGAATTTATATGTATTAGATGAAAGTATACAGTAAGTTTATGTTGCCATTAGCAAATTAAATAAGTAACCAGTACTTTGAGAAAAGTCAACCAGTACTTTGCTAACAATGAACCAGTATGACTAAGAGGATACGAATCAGTTGGGGATATGGAATAATGGAAGGCCGTTTAGTGATATTTTGATTGAATGTTTCAGAGTCAGGTGATACTGTGGTGACGTGCCTGTCTGATTTTATGGTGTTGGGATCTCGAGCGAGAAGTCCAGTAAGGTCGGATAGGTGCCACCACAGCCACCAGACTAGGGGCGTAAGTACCCATGATTTTAGTAAAGAGTTAACGGGGGTTGCGGCGCTATATCCTCACTGATCCTCTTAGGTTTTATGCAATGAGAGTTTTTATGCTTCGGCATAAAACCTCTCATTGGGGGGGTATTGTAACGGTACAGAATGGGTGATAAAGAAGTTTAAGAAATATTAATTCAACTATTGTACAACCTTTGGGGAACCTCTGTTTAACCAAGAGACATGTAAGTTTATTATGAAACTTCAGACTGTTTATGTCTAGACAGCCCGGCTAGACGAGTTACACAATCGTTTGCAACTCATGCTGCCTGTGAATTACAGTAAAACATAATTACCACAAGCCAGTCGTCATCAGGAGGCAACAGCTGCAGGAGTGGTTGGGCCAGTTTAAACCAGCCAATCAGAGGAGGCGCTACACAACACACATATGTTGGCGGGCAGCCTGACCAATGCCCAGCAGCTACACAGTTGGGGAGCAGTCATCAAACAGTTCAAATCAACTCATCATAGTGAATAAACTTTATAACAGTGGCCTCGGAAATTTCGGTAGGTCGAAGCGGAAATGGTAGCCTAGACCTACCAAAACGTATTGAAACATCAATGAAGAATACGATAAAGAAACAGTGAGCGTGATATAAGACGAATTCTTAAATTAAAGTAATTAGAACAGGGTAAATGTGTTTTAAGTGAAAGTGCACGGGAAGATGGCAGAACAAGTGGAATAGCGAGAAACGTTAAGTACAGTGAATGCATTGGCCAGCAAGTTTTTCAATTTTAAAACAGTAAAGCGCTTAGTAAAAGGGGAGTAAAAAGTATATATAGTAATTGTAAAGAGTGAGAGAGTGTATGTGAGGGAAAAGGGGAGCAATAATTAATCAAAGTATTTGTTTCTAGCTAAAAGTAGTTGTTAAAAGAATTTTGGTTAAGTAAGTTTGTTTCTAATTGTTAAGAAAGAGTAAAAGAGAAAGAAGGGAATATTGCATTGTGAATAAAATAAGATTTGGTTTAATATAAAAAAATGTGTTAGAGTAAGTTATTACGTCATAACCATTTCCTATTCTGTGCTGAAAACCTCGTCTAACGTTCTGGGGAGTTTTCTGAGTTTAAGGGTGGTCAGATAGCAGGATTATTAAAGTTTTTATAAGGGAAAGAGTGTAAAGGTTTCGATATTACCATAAAATATCGTGGCGACCTGGGCAGTTTAAAAGGTAAGTTCAAAGTATTATGAAAGTAAGTAATATTCTGGCACCAGTGAGTTTTAGTATTATAATGGTATTATTATATAATGGTAAAAAGTATTATACCGTTACAACTGGCCTTGGATTTCATTAAAGTCCAATTCTCAGATCCGTAGAGAAGTGTGGAGAGAGCCATCACCTTGTAGAACTTCAGGTGTCTTTCTGTAGTACTCTTTGATTTTAAATTTATCCTGATGTTGTTTGAAACAAATAAAAAAAATAAAATTGTCACATATCTAAATAAACAGTACTAAGTATTAACAGTAACAGTAAGTAAGTATTAACATCCATGAATTTTACTGAAAATGTTTTTGTTTTTCAGGGTAAAAGGATAGTAGAAATGAAGAAAGTACGGCCCGCATGGTTTAGTAAGAATCTCTTGCAGAAGACTACAGCGCAACCATCTACAAGCAAGGATGTCAAACCAACAGAACTAGCATAAAATATTATTCATTAAATAGTATTGAACGATGTTTCCGCATGGTAACGTCAGAGCGAAATAGATGTTTGCATTCTGTGGAAGATTCAGCATGGCAAGGAACGTTATAGTTTGATATCCTGCAGAGTTTCTTGAGAAACGATGGTGGCAATATTGACTTATCGATGATTTTCAAGTACTAATTGCATCTGTCTTAATAAAGAGATGGTAAAAGATAACAAATATTGTTGTATAAAATATTGTATTATGGTATGGAAATTTATAAATTAAAGTTGTAATTGTTATAACGTTGTTTTAACTAAAACTTTATGAACAAATATCTTGTCCCTCCTTTGGCTTTATCCCAAATGAAGTTTCCCATCTATAGCCACGTACTTCTTTAGACTGAACTCTGTGTTCCTGAGAGGATTGTAAAATAGAGAGAGAGAGAGAGAGAGAGAGAGAGAGAGTAGACACCCGCACATGCATGCGTATTGGTATAAACAAACCAACGACTACTGAGAAATATGATTCACATTACATTATGAAAATCACTCAATGCTCACTTACCTCTCATCTAAAAAAAAATGTTTCTTCCAGATTCCTGAAAACTTTTAATTTGCACAAGGTACTTGTAACTCGTCATTACCATTTCTGGTTTTTCAATTAACACTTTTCTTTTACTTCTATATTTCTCCAATTCAATCTGACACTTTTAAACACTTGTGTTAATGATTCAGTGCCCTATGGGAAATGGATTCTTTCTTTCACAATAGGTAAGAGTTTTTTAACAGTGGGGATAACATTGTGATTTTTATTTTTTTTTTTAACTGAACAGTATTTCTTACTACACACTTATCGAAATCATCAAGAAAATGTTTCCTTTTGTCACATTTTTTAGACAGTGTGAAGAGTTTTCCTTCTGGACTACATTTCCGTTGCTTTCTCAGAACGAAGCCTTCTTTTTATTACAGTAATACGCATCTCATTTTGCACTTTGTTGCTTGAATCGGTGGGTATGTCAGTAGGTTTCATTGTTTTTCTTCATCACATTTTTCAATTATATTACTAATTATTTTGCAACCTTTACTGTGAACAATGAAACTTCATTTCCTTTCTTTCAATGACCCTTAAAGAGACACTTAGTAGACAGCTACAAATAACAGGATAATTCACTCACTAACTAAAAGTACACTAATCCTAAATGATAGTTCACAAATTCATATTGTTAATGTTACTATAACACAACTACTCAAAAAGTACTAAGTTGTAAACACAAAACCAATAATATGTAGTCTTTGAACGCACTTAATACTAGCATCGGTGTACACTTTATTAAAGAAGCACTAAAAGAAAAAGGACACTCAGTCAGAAACATAATCAACATTCGACACAGAGTCGAGAAAACACCCATCCCTCTCTTCTTTGTTGATCTTGAACCTGCAGCAAACAATAAACAAATATATAACCTAAGGTCTTTAGGTAACATGCAGATTACTGTAGAACCACCTCGGAGAAAAAACTTCATAATACAGTGCACTCGTCAGTCATACGGTCACAGTAAGACGTACTGTAGAAAACCTTTGCAGCGTGTCAAGTGCGGAGGTGAACACAACTCCGCAACTTGTTCCAAATCTAAGGATACACCAGCCACATGTGCATTATGCGATGGTCTTCATATAGCTAATTATAAAGGCTGTGAAGTTTGTCAAAATCTGCAGGCCAGAAAAAGCCCTATACCTAACACCACACCTAGAAGAACCACTTCAATGTTTAGGACTATGAACATGGAACAGAACATGAATACCTGTAACGTCTCTTTTCCTACTTACGCTCAAATTGCAGGACTACAGCGACACTCAGAATCCTCGCCCCCTTATGACAGCAATCTCAAACAGACAGCAAATGAGGACATCACTCTTTCACACTTCCTGACAAAATTTGAGACTATGTTCAGTCAACTCATGCAGCAAAATAGCGTCATGCTTAATCTCCTTACAAGACTTGTCAATAAACTTTCTAATTAATAATGAATAACAATTACAGGATTGGATTATGGAATGCCAATGGACTCTCTCAACGCACCCTAGAACTCAGAGCTTTTCTTATTGACAACAGGTTAGACATAATGATTATATCTGAGACACATTTCACAGACAGAAGCCATATTAGGATTCCAGGATTTACTGTTTATGATATCCAACATCCTGACGGTACAGCTCTTGGCGGAACCGCTCTGTTAATCCGAAACAATATAAAACATTATCGCTTCTCTAAAGTCAAAACTGCTCACATACAGGCGACAAACGTTTTAATTGAATATCAAAGAGGCCCTCTAATTGTTTCTGCAGTCTACTGTCCCCCAAAACAGAATCAATGAAATCAGCTCCTTTCTTAGAACTCTTGGTGCACATTTTATGGTGGGAGATGACTTTAATGCAAAACACCCGCAGTGGGGTTCGAGATTAGCTAATCCAAGAGGTAGAATTTTATATAACGTCATTAGACAAGAATCCCTGTCCTTTCTGTCCATTGGTCAACCAACCTATTGGCCTTCTGATACAAATAAAATACCTGACCTCATTGATATCTTTTTAATACGAGGCTTGTCTCATAAATACTACAAAGTTGAATCTTGCCTTGATTTGTCCTCTGACCACACTCCAATTATTGCCACTATTAGCAATACTATAATTGAGTCTGAAAGTCTACCAACACTCACAAATCGTAATACTGACTGGGACTACTTTAGAGAGCTTATAAATGATAATATCTCGCTAGAAGTTCCACTCCACATGCCTGCTGAATTGAATGCGGCTGTAAATTATCTCACCAGTACTTTTCAAAAATCAGCCTGGGAAGCTACACCTTGCAATACGGCGAAGAATAAGCATTTAAACTTCCTCTGGTTGTCCGAAAGAAATTAGCTGAGAAGCGTAGATTGCGACGAATTTGGCAGCAGACTCACATCCGGATGATAAAAGAAAGTGGAATTCTGCGGCCAGAAAATTAAAACGATTGTCAGAAAATTTAAAGAATGAAGGGATTCAGGATTATCTAGAAAATCTGTCACCTAACGATGAAACTATATAAATTACTTCATTTATTAATAAACTCTTACCTTTGGGTTCCTCTCCAAGGTTTTACAGACGAACACAGCTGCAGAAAGGATTATCTGGATTTGAGTTATACAATAATTACACTAACACCAAAATTTTCAGATTATAACAAATTATTTTTCTTTTTTATTTAGTACTCATAATACAACAGGGTATTGCATTGTTTATGGCTCTACCTTTTCGTGCTGTTACCGATAAATTGTAAGTAATTATTAATCAAAACTAGTATACATCCAAAAAAACTTTCCTTAACGACTTCTAAATAGTACCGTACTATATAGTAAAGAATTGACTATAATGATTTCTATTAAAGAACCCATACGTAATTTATCTGTTCCCTTAGAGATCTCATTTTACGGGATATTTTTATTTAAAATAATAGAAATTGACATAAAATTATAATTTGTTTTGGGCCATTTAATTATGTGCTTTCGCTTGTACGTAACTGCCCATAGTCCAGTTCGTAGCACTGCCTGTTGAGATGCTTTCTTAGTTCGCACACACTCCCGCAACAGTTTATAATGAGTTCACTGATTAATTATAATTCAATTTTCACTGATTTGATTTAATGTCTTCACATGTGTTAATATTAGGTCGTACACTTAAATCCGCTACATTGTTTACACTTTTGATAGTTATTTAAATAGATAGGCCGGCCTTATCTTCGGCCTATCTTACACACCCAAGGCCACGGTTTTTCTTTTAATGAACTGTATGCTGATTTTCTGGCCGCGCGACCATGAGTTGCAATAGAACTGCCTCATTACTGCACTAAGGCGGTAATACACGGATTTCAGGCTGGTCACGTGATCGTCAGTCTGCGCTCCAATTGGTGCTTTTTAAAAGGCGCTATAAGACAGGCATAGGTTTAGCAACATTAGGCCGCCTGGTGCAATACATGACTTGGCGTTATTTTCTCCGTGATTCACGGCTGACGCAAAACTGTGTGTTGTTTCATAATCTGTCTGGACTGTTTGAGTGCGGAGACAAAACACAGACGTTTTGTTTTGTAATAAACACTGCATACGTAGTTGATGAAATCGAGGTTCTAAAAAGGTGAGCAATGACTACATGGGGAATACAATTTTTTAAAATATTACCTTGGCCCTACAATTCTGTACCGTTACAATACCCCCCAATGAGAGATTGTACGCCGAAGCATACAAACTCTCATTGCCTAAAACCTAAGAGGATCAGTGAGGATATGGCGCCGCAACCTCTCTACTAAAATCATGGGTACTTACCCCCCAGTCTGGCGACTGTGGCAGCACCCATCCGATCTTACTGGACTTCTCTGCTCGAGATCCCAACACCATAAGCTCGGACCGATACCCGCCACAGTATCACCAGACTCTGAAACATCCAATTAAAATTAACAAAAAGCTTTCCATTATACCATATCCACTACTGATTCGTTTCCTCTTAGCCGTACTGGTTCATTATCAGCAAAGTACTGGTTCATTTTTATTACAAAATATAACGTACGTCTGACTACATTGTAATATAACTTCTAAATTGTCCATCGGTTACTTTGATTAATTTGAATTTATCAAGTTCATTTAATTTGAATAATCATACGCATACACTATCACAATGACTCATCTTCAACAAGTTACATTGGTTTCGCTCAACAATATAGCTTGGCCCTAGAAGATACAATGTTAACAGAACAGTATAAGTTTACAGTATCCTAGACTTAGTTCCAGACAAATTAAATAATGTTCCCAGTACAATATTACCCATCCAAAATAACACATTAATTATACAAAATCGCATTAAATCACAACAATTATAAATAAGAAATACAAGTTATATCCTTAACTATATATATATATATATATATATATGTACATACATATAGAATAGTTTTTTTTTACAGTCAAAATTCAAATCAAAATAAATTTAAATTCATTATTAAATTAGTCCAAAGCCAACTCAAATTTAATTTTTTACTTTAATTTTGTTCAATACAATTTCAGTTACTTTAGTTACATTTTTCAAAATGATTCTCCATTGACATGAAAAATTACCTTCATTACTTCACATCTGGCATTTCTTTTTTTTTCATAATAGAATATGCTCATAGCACTGATTTATCAAACTACAACATTCTTGTTGTTGTCAACTCAAGCATGAAACAAACATCAACCTGTAAACATACCTGTTTACATCAACAGTTGTATGCCAGACTGGTTTCATAAACACTAACTCAGTCTCAACATTTTTGATTACAACACCACTAAATACTTCCTTCAATTTTTTAGCTTCTATAAATCTTTTTTCGTTGACCTATTAATCACTTGCTGTTTATTACACTTCAAATCACAATTAATTTGACTTCATTAATAAAATTGACCTTTTTAAATTACTTTAATAACCTTCACTCAAAACAATTTAGCTTTAGTTACAATATTTAAAACACTTTTTTAATTTAAATACACAATTCAAAATAAAATTCCTTAATACCTCCTGTTAATTATTACTGTTAATTAACAAAATAAAATATTATTATTAAAATCAATTTCTACTACATGCACACATGGTTTACATAAAACATTTTACAATACACACACAATTAATTTCACTATAAATTTATTTACAATCTTGTATCATTATTTTTCAGTTTACCACACCTCATTTCCTAGATTAGCAAGGTCAGAACCATAAACTAAAATGTTTAAAATGTCCATTCACCGATTTTTTTAATCAACCTCCATCATCGTATAATAGTCTGATTTTTATATAATAATTATCGTCCTTACTCACACTCATTACACTATTATTATTATTATAACTACTTTCGTTAATTACTGAAACCCCACTTTAACTTAAGCAGTTAAAAAAAAGATTATTTTTTTTGAGAAAATTTTTGGAAATTTTTTTTTTGTAAAGAGGGGCCACAAGTTAATTATAACTAGGCTTAGGCCTAGAGAAGCCAAAAATGCGCTGGATCCAGTGAGACGGGACTTGCAATGAAAACTCAAGAATTAAACAATTAACAAATCCTTTTTATTATTCTATCTCAGTAAACAATTAATAATAAAATAAATAAACCCAACAGTAATCTATAATTCCCTTAAATGTACACACAAATATACATACATAACATGTTCCACGATACAAATACATTATACAATACAATATACATAAAGGTCTCTTGCCACGCCCTTTTTATATTACCCTCATGGTGTATATAAATTCTTACTTTTTCTTTATAGTTATCCCTGTTAGGATTACAAATTTATTTTTGTATTAGCCCCATGGTGTGGGTTGATTACACATCAGGTGTATAAGAGAATGCTTAAGCATACAGTAGTCCCCAGGACATAATAAAATTCAAAACTAAGTGGCTAAGTGCCTAATGCAGTTACACCATACTGCACTTCTGGGCTCTATTATAGTGAGAAATAAAAAATATTTAAACAATGAACGCCCCCCAGTTATCATAAATAATTTAAAGACTTTATATACACTGAAACATTGCCAAATAATAAAAATAGAAATACTGCATAATATTATAACCCTATGAAAAAAATACACTTGGCACAGAGACGGACATGTTAATAGCTTGATGATTCATCTTTCAACTTGTCTCAACAAACAAGTTGAAAGGTGTTTCGACATGCATTCCTTCTGGTTGAAAATGCACCTACCTCCCCAGTAATTTTTTTATACAAATGAATTAAACTGATTTTTAAATTAAGAAAATATATATATATTATAACAGCACCAAATATTAACTATTTGGGGTTATATGTTTACCGCATACTGAAAGCATATTTAAATAAAATGTAACAGTCAAAACTCCATTTGAATGTAGAGCATTGAAAATAATGCTTTGAAAAGCAACGCACACGTGGTCATTATGTAATCAGTTCGCTGTACAAGGAAGCGACCACACCCAAACTGTTAATTATTAATATCTCGGAAACGAATAAATAAAGGCGAAATCCAATATAGCCAAAATGTTTGCCGAGATATTAATAACGACGTGTGCAAAATTGATGCAATATAATTAACAAATGAAAGGGTTAATTAAATTAATTGAGTAACTTCTGTAAAAATAGAGTTACAGTAATGAGATTTTAGTATGTTATAAAGATAATAATTTCTGACAGATTGTATATTTTAGATTTCACACAACTTGGTTTGCAACCAAGTTATTGCAAAATTAAATAAGCACAGGATATCCGCAGCGGCAAATTGGTTCCGCCGGATAATTATATTAGATAATAATATCAATTCTCCGTCTGTGGGAACCTAACTTCATTCTCACGGACCAAGGGAATTCAAAATTTTATGTGGTAGGGAGAGTGTGCCAACCAATGAAATCATTTCACGCGAGCCCCGGCCAGTGCGGTGTTTTCTGGTTGAAACCTCACTCTTCTGTCAGTACTCACGAAGTTAAGACGTAGTCCTTCGATCGTCTAGTAACCAAAGTGGTGAAGATCAACAAGAAGACTCTACGTGGTCAACACACACGCAATTACGAACACACTAAGTACAGATCATCTGTTTAGCTCGTAATTGTTGCGTAAAGGCGAGATACTCTTCAGTACATCAACCAAGCTTATTGTGTACTACCAGTTAGTCATAAGCACGCAAGAGATCCACCAGACTTCAAGACCAGACTTCAAGAATACAGCAGAGAGGCCGTCTAAATTATTGGTGAACAGCTGACGAGCAGAGCGACCACCCGAACGAAGCACACACACACACGCTGACGTGCAACGTGCGAACCGACGAGGGACAGGAAGCAGTTCCAGCGGACAGCAGCAGACGTTAAAATATTCACAAACAGCAAGGAAGCAGAGTGTTGCCGAATTTTGAACTCCACGACCGAATCCAGCAGTTCTAAGCAGATTACTTTCTCTAACCAAGGACTCGAATCGACGAGGGACAAATTGGGACGACATCCTCTTCAGTAACAGGAAAGCAAAATCCACTTATTTATTTTTCAGATCAAATTTTCTATTTTTCAATTAAAACATTGTAATTCAAATAATTCAGGTGCCAAACAAAAAGCAAAGACTCTAGTAATTAAAAAGTAAATTCGTTGTGATAATCTGTATAGCAGTTTAAGGCTTTAGTAAGTTATAGTTAAGAAATAGAAGTAGTATAAAAGCGCTATACAAATCTTAACTGACAATCTAATCTTAGATCATACTGCAGTATATCAGAAGTAGAATCACTAGAAATGAAATAACGTGAACTAGACTGTCACGTCTAATTTATTTTAATTAATTATTCTAATTAATTTCAGAGTTTTATATTTTGTTGCATGAACACTTAGATTCAATTTAATTAAATAAATTTAATTAAATTCAAATCAATTAATAAATTAAAATTTAAATTGCAATTAACTCGCCAAAGAACGAGTTCAGTTCCTTTCAACTATTGACCAATCGAAAAACATTGATTCATTGTTTACACGGTAAGAAATTCATAAAATAATAACCATTCTATTCTTGTGTGTTGTTGGTGTAATAAACAACGTTTTATTACCCCATATAACAGTGTTTTATTGTTGTACGATAAAGCCTACCAGTCTCACAAAACTCTCCCCCTTTAAAGTAACCTATTTTGTGTGTTGTTGTAATAATTTGAGATTACTAGCTTGCGAACTTCAAATCCAAAATCCACACGCCCTAGTCGGAAGAATCTGCAAGATCAGACAGCAGGTAGGTACTCACACACAACACGACATAACAATAACGCATAGAAGTAGAGTTATAAATGGCGCTCCAATCTCGTGGGGCTCGAGAAAATTAATTAAAACCAATTTAAATTTAATTTTCACTTTAAAACAAACTTTGCTGTTTTAACTCGTAAAACAGCTGGCGACCAACTAAACAATTCCCCAAAGAGTTTTGTGACTGGTGTTCGTACAGCAGTAAAGTTATTGTGTGTATTTGAAACTGTTCTGTATATTTTAAATTGTTTTATATTTGAAATTGTTGTGTATTTAAAATGGATATGGATAAAATACTTAAACAAATACAACAAATGAACGAAAATATGAACGCGAAATTTGAGAAAACAAATGCCGAATTAACCGCTAAAATAGACGCGAAATTTGAACAGAGTGCAGCCAAAGCTGAGCTAAATATCGCAGAATTAACTTCTAAAATCGAGGCACAAAAAGTTAGTCTAACCGAGAAATTAGATCAAAGCAACGCTGACATAAACGCCGAGATTAAGCAAAGTAATAAAGAAAGTAGTAAAGAATTAACTGCGAAAATAGACGAAAGCGTAAACGAGTTGACCGCTAAAGTCACCGAAATCGCGGAAAGCAATGCAAAAATCGCGGAGAGTAATAAAGAGCTAACCGCGAGAGTCGCAGAGATCGGTGAAAGAGTAAATACGGTCGATACTAAAATCAATGAACGGTTTAAGGTTTTTGAGACCACCATGCAAAAATCGTTTATTGAACAAGTAACACGTATGGAGGGCCGGTTCAAGGATCACATAAGCCGTTGCGAGAAGCAAACCCTAGACGTTTCTAGGAAGGTCGAATCCCTAGAGGTAAAGATTCACGCGGACGTGACCGAAACGCAACGACGAGTAGATAAATTAGACGCTTCAATTGTAGAGACGCGATCTAACATTGACTCTAATAAAGAGAGTGTTTTACAAACGTTAAACGACGAGATTTTGAAAGTACGACAGGAGGTACGAAGGAGATCTGCTCCTAATATTTTGGTACAAGGTCCTGTCGACGAGAAAAATCGCGTGTATTTTACGGGGGAAAATAACGAAAACCCCATTGAATTTTTATTAGCGTGTGAGAGTGAAATGGCTAGAGTAGGTTCCCGACTAGAAGATCAAGACAAAATACAGTGGGTGGTTAACGCGATGCGTGATTCGGCGCGTAAGTGGTATAACATTGTACGCGATAGAGTGTCCACATACGCGGAGTTCAAACAAAAATTTGAAAGCCGGTACTGGAACTCGCATACCCAACGACTTCTGCGCAATGAACTGGAATATGGCCGATTTGATAAGAAAATGGGTATTACCGCCGAAAATTATATAATCCAGCAGGTCGAACGCGCGAAGCATTTAACCCCAGCATTTGCGGAGATTGACATAGTCACGAAGCTTGCCTACCATTTTAATCATAATATTAGAGTAGCTGTATTTACGCAGGGGATTCGCACGGTAGACGAACTCCTCATTCTAGTGTCCCAAAGTGAGACGGTTTTTGATTTTGGTGGGTGGCGTTATAATCCCGATTTTCGCCGAAATAATGAAGGGCAGAATACGCGACTACAGTACCATCAGCAAACGGATCAAAAACCGAGTACCAGTTCTACTCCACCCCAAACACCGTCAAAACAGCCAAATAAAACCTTTGAGTACAAGGGAAAACAAAATTTTGGTAGACCAAAGGGGCAGGGCAAGGGCAACGACGGGGCACAAATTAGAGCGATTCAAACGGTCGAATTAGCCAAAGCTGATACAACTAAAAAAGACAGCGACTCCCAGGGCAATAAAAACTCGAACAATAAATCGAAAAATTACCAAGCTACAAAAAACGTGCCAAAATGCGCATCCAGCAAGGACGCGCTATAAATTCGGCAAAATTGTGTAAATATAAGCATGTTAATTATAAGGATTATATATTGTGTGAAATGTGTACTTTTAATTATGTAACTTGTGTGCCAGTTAATAATGTGTTCCCACCGGATGTCAGGGATTCGTTGCTAGAATCCGGTCCCACGCGACAAAGGCCCGTGAGCGCGGCGTGTCCGGTGTTACACGCCTTTGTCAATAGCGTTCCCACACGGATTTTGTTGGATACTGGTAGCGTCGTTTCCGGCGTCAGTGAAAGGTTCCTGCGTACCAATAAAAAATATTTTCGTACGGCCCCATCACTCCCAATCAATCAATTTTATATACGAACCGCTACCGATACAAAAGAAAAAATTGACACTCAATACTATCTAACTATCATGCTAGACGAAGTGCAATTTGAAGTGTGTGTAGTGGGTATAAACAATTTAATATGTGATATGTTATTGGGGGTAGATGTATTAGAACAAATACGTGCGGAAATTAACACCAGTGAACACTTATTAAAATGTACCATTGACAATGTTAGTTACACTTTTAAATTGAACACACAGACGCACACACAAAACCATGGTGACCCAATTAAAATCACACGGCCACCAAAACAAGTAATTCATTATAAAGGATGTGAAGAGGGGGAGACCACCTTAGATTCCCGAACTGAATGGAGATTGTCGTCGCTGCAAGAAGAATTCAGCGATATCTTCAGTGAAGAACATTCAATCTCATCAGTGTATGAACACAGAATCCACCTCACAGAGCCGGAGAAGTTCATAAGGAGAATCTACCAGGTCCCTATAAAATACCAGGCTGAGGTCCAGCAGGAGATACAGCGGATGTTGGAGGAAGATATTATAGAGAGATCCAATAGCAGCTTCCTCAACCCACTGCTAGTCGTCCGCAAGAAGACTGGAGAAATCCGACTCTGCCTGGATATGAGGAACTTAAACAGTCTAGTAGAGAAAGAGTTTGACTGCGCACCGACAGCGGAGGACCTCTTCATTAAATGTGAAGGAGCCAGGTACCTCACGAAGCTAGATCTAACAGCAAGCTTCTGGCAGGTCCCGCTGTGTGAGCAAGATCGTAAGTATACAGCATTTATATTCAATAACAAATGCTATCAGCACAAGGTGGTACCTTTTGGCCTTAGCACGAGTCTCGCTGCGATTGTAAGATGCCTCGAGAGAGCTCTAGGACCTGAGGTAGACCCATACACTGTAATATTCGTTGATGACATCCTCGTCATATCCCGCACGTTGGAGGAACACTTCGAGCACCTGCGGAGCGTCTTCCAGAAGCTGAGGTTAGCAAACATCAAGCTCAAGCTACACAAGTGCGAGTTTGTAAAGTCCCAAATGAAGTTCCTGGGACATATAATCTCAGCTACAGGTATCAGTACGGACCCAGAGAAGCTCAGAAGTATTGTGGAGTTCCCGGTGCCCAAGAACCTCAAAGCACTGCGAGCATTCCTTGGACTCACGGGATATTACAGGAAATTTACCAGCAAATACGCCGAATATACAGTCCCGTTGCTACAGCTGGTACGCAAAAATATAAAGTGGAAATGGGGTTCTGAACAGAACGATGCGTTTGAGAGGGTTAAGGGCCTGTTCCAATCTAATTTACAATTGTTCCATCCACAGCAGGGTAGGAAGTACGTAATGTACACTGACGCTAGCGAGTACGCTATCGGCGCCGTGTTGCATCAAGAAGACGAACAAGGTAGTCTTCATGTTGTAGCATACGCCAATAGAACGCTCAAAGGCGCTGAGTTGCACTATTGCACTTCCGAGAAAGAAATACTCGCCATAATAAACGCACTCAGAAAATTCAGACACTACCTATACGGTACCCATTTCGAGATCCACACTGATAATCAGGCGTTATCGTTTATATTAAAATGTCGATTAGCAAATTCCCGACTAACACGATGGGTGTTAGCCATTCAGGAGTACTCATTCACTATTAAATATTGCAAAGGATCAGAGAATACCACCGCAGACACTCTAAGTAGATATCCGCCCGTAGAAAAGGAGGAGGTATATGAAGCAGCTGACGACGAGTTGAGAGTGTTAAATATGCAATACACGGTCGCGCCTGAAGCTACTAATATGCTACAGAACTTAGGACGCGAGCAGGACGATAACCTCGCACTCCTTGCTAAAAAGCTAATGTTAGCAGCTCACCCAAATCCTCACTATCTTATACAAGACAATATATTGTATAAATTGTTACAGGGCGAATGGAAAGTGGTATTGTCTCCAGCGATGCTTGCGTGTGTAACACAATCTTTACATATAAAAATGGCGCACGCATCTCCTGTAAAATGTGTCAAAATATTGCAGGAGGATTTTACAATTACCAACATGTACCGTAGGGTAAAGAAATTGCTAAAAACATGTTATCCATGCCAGACAGCGAAAGTACCAAACTTGCACACTTACGTTCCCATGGCCAATGTGATAACGGAAGGTAAGGGACAGATGATCGCCATCGACTTTCTGGGACCATTACCCAAGGCTACCAGAAATCTAAAACACATGGTAGTTTGCGTCGATGTGTTTACTAAAAAAGTTAGCCTTTATGCGATCCCTAGGCCCACCACAAAGTCCGTTTTAAATATTATACTTAATAAGTATATCCCACAACATGGACCAATAAGGAACGTACTTAGTGACAAGGGAAAGCAATTCCAAAACAAACACTGGGCAGCCACCCTGGAACGTAACGGTATCAAAGCAGTCCTAACCTCGATACGACGACCACAGGGAAACCTTGCCGAAAGGGTGAATCTGGAAATCGGTAAAATGTTCCGTATCTATTGCTATAAGGAACAAAGTAAATGGCCCGAGTTCTTACCATTCTTCGAAAAGGCAATAAATGAGAGTTATCACGATACCACGGAATACACACCAGCAGAATTAGACTCTGGAACCACGCCAGAGAGGTTTTGGAATAATTATTTAAGTAGGCCAAAGACTTATAATCTACCTCTGCCGGTGCAATGTAAAAATCAACTTGTGAGGGAAAGAATAGTTGAAAAAGGGCGAAAAAGGGCAGACAAATTTAATACGACTCATAAACTAACGAACTTTGTAGTAGGTGAGAAAGTACTGCTCAAGGCGAATCCTGTAGGCCGAAGAGACATAAATGTGGCCGCCAAGTTTTTTCGTTTATATAATGGTCCCTATCTGTTGGCTCAACAACTCGCGCCTCACACGTTTATCGTTACGACGCTCGACCGAACGAAAATGATCGGTAAATACCATGCGAGCTCTTTGAGAAAATACTTTGAGTAGCATGGCGTTCCAAAGCGTGTCGCGACGAAATAATAAGACTTTAAAAAAATAAATAGTATTTAGAGTTAATAATAATTGTATTATAATAATTAAAATTAAATAAGTAATTTGTGTTTTATAATATTATTAATAATAATTGTAGATAGCTTGTGTATTAATAATAATGTTTTCCTATCGCGATAAATAATAGGCGGGTAGAACTGAGCGAGCACACAGCAGGAAATAGTTACGTCACGCGATAACCTGCTGACCGACATTTGAAAAGTAGGTCAAGCAATTAGCCGCGCGACGGGCGATAACGGTTGTAAATACTGTCAGCAAATTCTTTTGTGCGTGTGCCACTGTTTACAAACAAAGATACTAGCCGTTATAAAAACATTAATACACAGGTAATTTCAAATGTAATATTATTAACAAGAGTATGTAGAATTAAGTTGTATGTAATGAAATAATATTAACACACATGTATGTTTTTCTTTTGAATAAGTAATACAAGGTATAGGTAATAAGTATAGTGATTACAGAATATGTGTGTAATGATTAAGAAAAAAAAAATAACTGTAATTATTACATTCATTTTTTTTTAAAGCGGGTGTGGGAATATATAACAGCACCAAATATTAACTATTTGGGGTTATATGTTTACCGCATACTGAAAGCATATTTAAATAAAATGTAACAGTCAAAACTCCATTTGAATGTAGAGCATTGAAAATAATGCTTTGAAAAGCAACGCACACGTGGTCATTATGTAATCAGTTCGCTGTACAAGGAAGCGACCACACCCAAACTGTTAATTATTAATATCTCGGAAACGAATAAATAAAGGCGAAATCCAATATAGCCAAAATGTTTGCCGAGATATTAATAACGACGTGTGCAAAATTGATGCAATATAATTAACAAATGAAAGGGTTAATTAAATTAATTGAATAACTTCTGTAAAAATAGAGTTACAGTAATGAGATTTTAGTATGTTATAAAGATAATAATTTCTGACAGATTGTATATTTTAGATTTCACACAACTTGGTTTGCAACCAAGTTATTGCAAAATTAAATAAGCACAGGATATCCGCAGCGGCAAATTGGTTCCGCCGGATAATTATATTAGATAATAATATCAATTCTCCGTCTGTGGGAACCTAACTTCATTCTCACGGACCAAGGGAATTCAAAATTTTATGTGGTAGGGAGAGTGTGCCAACCAATGAAATCATTTCACGCGAGCCCCGGCCAGTGCGGTGTTTTCTGGTTGAAACCTCACTCTTCTGTCAGTACTCACGAAGTTAAGACGTAGTACTTCGATCGTCTAGTAACCAAAGTGGTGAAGATCAACAAGAAGACTCTACGTGGTCAACACACACGCAATTACGAACACACTAAGTACAGATCATCTGTATAGCTCGTAATTGTTGCGTAAAGGCGAGATACTCTTCAGTACATCAACCAAGCTTATTGTGTACTACCAGTTAGTCATAAGCACGCAAGAGATCCACCAGACTTCAAGACCAGACTTCAAGAATACAGCAGAGAGGCCGTCTAAATTATTGGTGAACAGCTGACGAGCAGAGCGACCACCCGAACGAAGCACACACACACACGCTGACGTGCAACGTGCGAACCGACGAGGGACAGGAAGCAGTTCCAGCGGACAGCAGCAGACGTTAAAATATTCACAAACAGCAAGGAAGCAGAGTGTTGCCGAATTTTGAACTCCACGACCGAATCCAGCAGTTCTAAGCAGATTACTTTCTCTAACCAAGGACTCGAATCGACGAGGGACAAATTGGGACGACATCCTCTTCAGTAACAGGAAAGCAAAATCCACTTATTTATTTTTCAGATCAAATTTTCTATTTTTCAATTAAAACATTGTAATTCAAATAATTCAGGTGCCAAACAAAAAGCAAAGACTCTAGTAATTAAAAAGTAAATTCGTTGTGATAATCTGTATAGCAGTTTAAGGCTTTAGTAAGTTATAGTTAAGAAATAGAAGTAGTATAAAAGCGCTATACAAATCTTAACTGACAATCTAATCTTAGATCATACTGCAGTATATCAGAAGTAGAATCACTAGAAATGAAATAACGTGAACTAGACTGTCACGTCTAATTTATTTTAATTAATTATTCTAATTAATTTCAGAGTTTTATATTTTGTTGCATGAACACTTAGATTCAATTTAATTAAATAAATTTAATTAAATTCAAATCAATTAATAAATTAAAATTTAAATTGCAATTAACTCGCCAAAGAACGAGTTCAGTTCCTTTCAACTATTGACCAATCGAAAAACATTGATTCATTGTTTACACGGTAAGAAATTCATAAAATAATAACCATTCTATTCTTGTGTGTTGTTGGTGTAATAAACAACGTTTTATTACCCCATATAACAGTGTTTTATTGTTGTACGATAAAGCCTACCAGTCTCACAAAACTCTCCCCCTTTAAAGTAACCTATTTTGTGTGTTGTTGTAATAATTTGAGATTACTAGCTTGCGAACTTCAAATCCAAAATCCACACGCCCTAGTCGGAAGAATCTGCAAGATCAGACAGCAGGTAGGTACTCACACACAACACGACATAACAATAACGCATAGAAGTAGAGTTATAAATGGCGCTCCAATCTCGTGGGGCTCGAGAAAATTAATTAAAACCAATTTAAATTTAATTTTCACTTTAAAACAAACTTTGCTGTTTTAACTCGTAAAACAGCTGGCGTCCAACTAAACAATTCCCCAAAGAGTTTTGTGACTGGTGTTCGTACAGCAGTAAAGTTATTGTGTGTATTTGAAACTGTTCTGTATATTTTAAATTGTTTTATATTTGAAATTGTTGTGTATTTAAAATGGATATGGATAAAATACTTAAACAAATACAACAAATGAACGAAAATATGAACGCGAAATTTGAGAAAACAAATGCCGAATTAACCGCTAAAATAGACGCGAAATTTGAACAGAGTGCAGCCAAAGCTGAGCTAAATATCGCAGAATTAACTTCTAAAATCGAGGCACAAAAAGTTAGTCTAACCGAGAAATTAGATCAAAGCAACGCTGACATAAACGCCGAGATTAAGCAAAGTAATAAAGAAAGTAGTAAAGAATTAACTGCGAAAATAGACGAAGGCGTAAACGAGTTGACCGCTAAAGTCACCGAAATCGCGGAAAGCAATGCAAAAATCGCGGAGAGTAATAAAGAGCTAACCGCGAGAGTCGCAGAGATCGGTGAAAGAGTAAATACGGTCGATACTAAAATCAATGAACGGTTTAAGGTTTTTGAGACCACCATGCAAAAATCGTTTATTGAACAAGTAACACGTATGGAGGGCCGGTTCAAGGATCACATAAGCCGTTGCGAGAAGCAAACCCTAGACGTTTCTAGGAAGGTCGAATCCCTAGAGGTAAAGATTCACGCGGACGTGACCGAAACGCAACGACGAGTAGATAAATTAGACGCTTCAATTGTAGAGACGCGATCTAACATTGACTCTAATAAAGAGAGTGTTTTACAAACGTTAAACGACGAGATTTTGAAAGTACGACAGGAGGTACGAAGGAGATCTGCTCCTAATATTTTGGTACAAGGTCCTGTCGACGAGAAAAATCGCGTGTATTTTACGGGGGAAAATAACGAAAACCCCATTGAATTTTATTAGCGTGTGAGAGTGAAATGGCTAGAGTAGGTTCCCGACTAGAAGATCAAGACAAAATACAGTGGGTGGTTAACTCGATGCGTGATTCGGCGCGTAAGTGGTATAACATTGTACGCGATGGAGTGTCCACATACGCGGAGTTCAAACAAAAATTTGAAAGCCGGTACTGGAACTCGCATACCCAACGACTTCTGCGCAATGAACTGGAATATGGCCGATTTGATAAGAAAATGGGTATTACCGCCGAAAATTATATAATCCAGCAGGTCGAACGCGCGAAGCATTTAACCCCAGCATTTGCGGAGATTGACATAGTCACGAAGCTTGCCTACCATTTTAATCATAATATTAGAGTAGCTGTATTTACGCAGGGGATTCGCACGGTAGACGAACTCCTCATTCTAGTGTCCCAAAGTGAGACGGTTTTTGATTTTGGTGGGTGGCGTTATAATCCCGATTTTCGCCGAAATAATGAAGGGCAGAATACGCGACTACAGTACCATCAGCAAACGGATCAAAAACCGAGTACCAGTTCTACTCCACCCCAAACACCGTCAAAACAGCCAAATAAAACCTTTGAGTACAAGGGAAAACAAAATTTTGGTAGACCAAAGGGGCAGGGTAAGGGCAACGACGGGGCACAAATTAGAGCGATTCAAACGGTCGAATTAGCCAAAGCTGATACAACTAAAAAAGACAGCGACTCCCAGGGCAATAAAAACTCGAACAATAAATCGAAAAATTACCAAGCTACAAAAAACGTGCCAAAATGCGCATCCAGCAAGGACGCGCTATAAATTCGGCAAAATTGTGTAAATATAAGCATGTTAATTATAAGGATTATATATTGTGTGAAATGTGTACTTTTAATTATGTAACTTGTGTGCCAGTTAATAATGTGTTCCCACCGGATGTCAGGGATTCGTTGCTAGAATCCGGTCCCACGCGACAAAGGCCCGTGAGCGCGGCGTGTCCGGTGTTACACGCCTTTGTCAATAGCGTTCCCACACGGATTTTGTTGGATACTGGTAGCGTCGTTTCCGGCGTCAGTGAAAGGTTCCTGCGTACCAATAAAAAATATTTTCGTACGGCCCCATCACTCCCAATCAATCAATTTTATATACGAACCGCTACCGATACAAAAGAAAAAATTGACACTCAATACTATCTAACTATCATGCTAGACGAAGTGCAATTTGAAGTGTGTGTAGTGGGTATAAACAATTTAATATGTGATATGTTATTGGGGGTAGATGTATTAGAACAAATACGTGCGGAAATTAACACCAGTGAACACTTATTAAAATGTACCATTGACAATGTTAGTTACACTTTTAAATTGAACACACAGACGCACACACAAAACCATGGTGACCCAATTAAAATCACACGGCCACCAAAACAAGTAATTCATTATAAAGGATGTGAAGAGGGGGAGACCACCTTAGATTCCCGAACTGAATGGAGATTGTCGTCGCTGCAAGAAGAATTCAGCGATATCTTCAGTGAAGAACATTCAATCTCATCAGTGTATGAACACAGAATCCACCTCACAGAGCCGGAGAAGTTCATAAGGAGAATCTACCAGGTCCCTATAAAATACCAGGCTGAGGTCCAGCAGGAGATACAGCGGATGTTGGAGGAAGATATTATAGAGAGATCCAATAGCAGCTTCCTCAACCCACTGCTAGTCGTCCGCAAGAAGACTGGAGAAATCCGACTCTGCCTGGATATGAGGAACTTAAACAGTCTAGTAGAGAAAGAGTTTGACTGCGCACCGACAGCGGAGGACCTCTTCATTAAATGTGAAGGAGCCAGGTACCTCACGAAGCTAGATCTAACAGCAAGCTTCTGGCAGGTCCCGCTGTGTGAGCAAGATCGTAAGTATACAGCATTTATATTCAATAACAAATGCTATCAGCACAAGGTGGTACCTTTTGGCCTTAGCACGAGTCTCGCTGCGATTGTAAGATGCCTCGAGAGAGCTCTAGGACCTGAGGTAGACCCATACACTGTAATATTCGTTGATGACATCCTCGTCATATCCCGCACGTTGGAGGAACACTTCGAGCACCTGCGGAGCGTCTTCCAGAAGCTGAGGTTAGCAAACATCAAGCTCAAGCTACACAAGTGCGAGTTTGTAAAGTCCCAAATGAAGTTCCTGGGACATATAATCTCAGCTACAGGTATCAGTACGGACCCAGAGAAGCTCAGAAGTATTGTGGAGTTCCCGGTGCCCAAGAACCTCAAAGCACTGCGAGCATTCCTTGGACTCACGGGATATTACAGGAAATTTACCAGCAAATACGCCGAATATACAGTCCCGTTGCTACAGCTGGTACGCAAAAATATAAAGTGGAAATGGGGTTCTGAACAGAACGATGCGTTTGAGAGGGTTAAGGGCCTGTTCCAATCTAATTTACAATTGTTCCATCCACAGCAGGGTAGGAAGTACGTAATGTACACTGACGCTAGCGAGTACGCTATCGGCGCCGTGTTGCATCAAGAAGACGAACAAGGTAGTCTTCATGTTGTAGCATACGCCAATAGAACGCTCAAAGGCGCTGAGTTGCACTATTGCACTTCCGAGAAAGAAATACTCGCCATAATAAACGCACTCAGAAAATTCAGACACTACCTATACGGTACCCATTTCGAGATCCACACTGATAATCAGGCGTTATCGTTTATATTAAAATGTCGATTAGCAAATTCCCGACTAACACGATGGGTGTTAGCCATTCAGGAGTACTCATTCACTATTAAATATTGCAAAGGATCAGAGAATACCACCGCAGACACTCTAAGTAGATATCCGCCCGTAGAAAAGGAGGAGGTATATGAAGCAGCTGACGACGAGTTGAGAGTGTTAAATATGCAATACACGGTCGCGCCTGAAGCTACTAATATGCTACAGAACTTAGGACGCGAGCAGGACGATAACCTCGCACTCCTTGCTAAAAAGCTAATGTTAGCAGCTCACCCAAATCCTCACTATCTTATACAAGACAATATATTGTATAAATTGTTACAGGGCGAATGGAAAGTGGTATTGTCTCCAGCGATGCTTGCGTGTGTAACACAATCTTTACATATAAAAATGGCGCACGCATCTCCTGTAAAATGTGTCAAAATATTGCAGGAGGATTTTACAATTACCAACATGTACCGTAGGGTAAAGAAATTGCTAAAAACATGTTATCCATGCCAGACAGCGAAAGTACCAAACTTGCACACTTACGTTCCCATGGCCAATGTGATAACGGAAGGTAAGGGACAGATGATCGCCATCGACTTTCTGGGACCATTACCCAAGGCTACCAGAAATCTAAAACACATGGTAGTTTGCGTCGATGTGTTTACTAAAAAAGTTAGCCTTTATGCGATCCCTAGGCCCACCACAAAGTCCGTTTTAAATATTATACTTAATAAGTATATCCCACAACATGGACCAATAAGGAACGTACTTAGTGACAAGGGAAAGCAATTCCAAAACAAACACTGGGCAGCCACCCTGGAACGTAACGGTATCAAAGCAGTCCTAACCTCGATACGACGACCACAGGGAAACCTTGCCGAAAGGGTGAATCGGGAAATCGGTAAAATGTTCCGTATCTATTGCTATAAGGAACAAAGTAAATGGCCCGAGTTCTTACCATTCTTCGAAAAGGCAATAAATGAGAGTTATCACGATACCACGGAATACACACCAGCAGAATTAGACTCTGGAACCACGCCAGAGAGGTTTTGGAATAATTATTTAAGTAGGCCAAAGACTTATAATCTACCTCTGCCGGTGCAATGTAAAAATCAACTTGTGAGGGAAAGAATAGTTGAAAAAGGGCGAAAAAGGGCAGACAAATTTAATACGACTCATAAACTAACGAACTTTGTAGTAGGTGAGAAAGTACTGCTCAAGGCGAATCCTGTAGGCCGAAGAGACATAAATGTGGCCGCCAAGTTTTTTCGTTTATATAATGGTCCCTATCTGTTGGCTCAACAACTCGCGCCTCACACGTTTATCGTTACGACGCTCGACCGAACGAAAATGATCGGTAAATACCATGCGAGCTCTTTGAGAAAATACTTTGAGTAGCATGGCGTTCCAAAGCGTGTCGCGACGAAATAATAAGACTTTAAAAAAATAAATAGTATTTAGAGTTAATAATAATTGTATTATAATAATTAAAATTAAATAAGTAATTTGTGTTTTATAATATTATTAATAATAATTGTAGATAGCTTGTGTATTAATAATAATGTTTTCCTATCGCGATAAATAATAGGCGGGTAGAACTGAGCGAGCACACAGCAGGAAATAGTTACGTCACGCGATAACCTGCTGACCGACATTTGAAAAGTAGGTCAAGCAATTAGCCGCGCGACGGGCGATAACGGTTGTAAATACTGTCAGCAAATTCTTTTGTGCGTGTGCCACTGTTTACAAACAAAGATACTAGCCGTTATAAAAACATTAATACACAGGTAATTTCAAATGTAATATTATTAACAAGAGTATGTAGAATTAAGTTGTATGTAATGAAATAATATTAACACACATGTATGTTTTTCTTTTGAATAAGTAATACAAGGTATAGGTAATAAGTATAGTGATTACAGAATATGTGTGTAATGATTAAGAAAAAAAAAATAACTAATTATTACATTCATTTTTTTTTAAAGCGGGTGTGGGAATATATAACAGCACCAAATATTAACTATTTGGGGTTATATGTTTACCGCATACTGAAAGCATATTTAAATAAAATGTAACAGTCAAAACTCCATTTGAATGTAGAGCATTGAAAATAATGCTTTGAAAAGCAACGCACACGTGGTCATTATGTAATCAGTTCGCTGTACAAGGAAGCGACCACACCCAAACTGTTAATTATTAATATCTCGGAAACGAATAAATAAAGGCGAAATCCAATATAGCCAAAATGTTTGCCGAGATATTAATAACGACGTGTGCAAAATTGATGCAATATAATTAACAAATGAAAGGGTTAATTAAATTAATTGAATAACTTCTGTAAAAATAGAGTTACAGTAATGAGATTTTAGTATGTTATAAAGATAATAATTTCTGACAGATTGTATATTTTAGATTTCACACAACTTGGTTTGCAACCAAGTTATTGCAAAATTAAATAAGCACAGGATATCCGCAGCGGCAAATTGGTTCCGCCGGATAATTATATTAGATAATAATATCAATTCTCCGTCTGTGGGAACCTAACTTCATTCTCACGGACCAAGGGAATTCAAAATTTTATGTGGTAGGGAGAGTGTGCCAACCAATGAAATCATTTCACGCGAGCCCCGGCCAGTGCGGTGTTTTCTGGTTGAAACCTCACTCTTCTGTCAGTACTCACGAAGTTAAGACGTAGTCCTTCGATCGTCTAGTAACCAAAGTGGTGAAGATCAACAAGAAGACTCTACGTGGTCAACACACACGCAATTACGAACACACTAAGTACAGATCATCTGTATAGCTCGTAATTGTTGCGTAAAGGCGAGATACTCTTCAGTACATCAACCAAGCTTATTGTGTACTACCAGTTAGTCATAAGCACGCAAGAGATCCACCAGACTTCAAGACCAGACTTCAAGAATACAGCAGAGAGGCCGTCTAAATTATTGGTGAACAGCTGACGAGCAGAGCGACCACCCGAACGAAGCACACACACACACGCTGACGTGCAACGTGCGAACCGACGAGGGACAGGAAGCAGTTCCAGCGGACAGCAGCAGACGTTAAAATATTCACAAACAGCAAGGAAGCAGAGTGTTGCCGAATTTTGAACTCCACGACCGAATCCAGCAGTTCTAAGCAGATTACTTTCTCTAACCAAGGACTCGAATCGACGAGGGACAAATTGGGACGACATCCTCTTCAGTAACAGGAAAGCAAAATCCACTTATTTATTTTTCAGATCAAATTTTCTATTTTTCAATTAAAACATTGTAATTCAAATAATTCAGGTGCCAAACAAAAAGCAAAGACTCTAGTAATTAAAAAGTAAATTCGTTGTGATAATCTGTATAGCAGTTTAAGGCTTTAGTAAGTTATAGTTAAGAAATAGAAGTAGTATAAAAGCGCTATACAAATCTTAACTGACAATCTAATCTTAGATCATACTGCAGTATATCAGAAGTAGAATCACTAGAAATGAAATAACGTGAACTAGACTGTCACGTCTAATTTATTTTAATTAATTATTCTAATTAATTTCAGAGTTTTATATTTGGTTGCATGAACACTTAGATTCAATTTAATTAAATAAATTTAATTAAATTCAAATCAATTAATAAATTAAAATTTAAATTGCAATTAACTCGCCAAAGAACGAGTTCAGTTCCTTTCAACTATTGACCAATCGAAAAACATTGATTCATTGTTTACACGGTAAGAAATTCATAAAATAATAACCATTCTATTCTTGTGTGTTGTTGGTGTAATAAACAACGTTTTATTACCCCATATAACAGTGTTTTATTGTTGTACGATAAAGCCTACCAGTCTCACAAAACTCTCCCCCTTTAAAGTAACCTATTTTGTGTGTTGTTGTAATAATTTGAGATTACTAGCTTGCGAACTTCAAATCCAAAATCCACACGCCCTAGTCGGAAGAATCTGCAAGATCAGACAGCAGGTAGGTACTCACACACAACACGACATAACAATAACGCATAGAAGTAGAGTTATAAATGGCGCTCCAATCTCGTGGGGCTCGAGAAAATTAATTAAAACCAATTTAAATTTAATTTTCACTTTAAAACAAACTTTGCTGTTTTAACTCGTAAAACAGCTGGCGTCCAACTAAACAATTCCCCAAAGAGTTTTGTGACTGGTGTTCGTACAGCAGTAAAGTTATTGTGTGTATTTGAAACTGTTCTGTATATTTTAAATTGTTTTATATTTGAAATTGTTGTGTATTTAAAATGGATATGGATAAAATACTTAAACAAATACAACAAATGAACGAAAATATGAACGCGAAATTTGAGAAAACAAATGCCGAATTAACCGCTAAAATAGACGCGAAATTTGAACAGAGTGCAGCCAAAGCTGAGCTAAATATCGCAGAACTAACTTCTAAAATCGAGGCACAAAAAGTTAGTCTAACCGAGAAATTAGATCAAAGCAACGCTGACATAAACGCCGAGATTAAGCAAAGTAATAAAGAAAGTAGTAAAGAATTAACTGTGAAAATAGACGAAGGCGTAAACGAGTTGACCGCTAAAGTCACCGAAATCGCGGAAAGCAATGCAAAAATCGCGGAGAGTAATAAAGAGCTAACCGCGAGAGTCGCAGAGATCGGTGAAAGAGTAAATACGGTCGATACTAAAATCAATGAACGGTTTAAGGTTTTTGAGGCCACCATGCAAAAATCGTTTATTGAACAAGTAACACGTATGGAGGGCCGGTTCAAGGATCACATAAGCCGTTGCGAGAAGCAAACCCTAGACGTTTCTAGGAAGGTCGAATCCCTAGAGGTAAAGATTCACGCGGACGTGACCGAAACGCAACGACGAGTAGATAAATTAGACGCTTCAATTGTAGAGACGCGATCTAACATTGACTCTAATAAAGAGAGTGTTTTACAAACGTTAAACGACGAGATTTTGAAAGTACGACAGGAGGTACGAAGGAGATCTGCTCCTAATATTTTGGTACAAGGTCCTGTCGACGAGAAAAATCGCGTGTGTTTTACGGGGGAAAATAACGAAAACCCCATTGAATTTTTATTAGCGTGTGAGAGTGAAATGGCTAGAGTAGGTTCCCGACTAGAAGATCAAGACAAAATACAGTGGGTGGTAACGCGATGCGTGATTCGGCGCGTAAGTGGTATAACATTGTATGCGATAGAGTGTCCACATACGCGGAGTTCAAACAAAAATTTGAAAGCCGGTACTGGAACTCGCATACCCAACGACTTCTGCGCAGTGAACTGGAATATGGCCGATTTGATAAGAAAATGGGTATTACCGCCGAAAATTATATAATCCAGCAGGTCGAACGCGCGAAGCATTTAACCCCAGCATTTGCGGAGATTGACATAGTCACGAAGCTTGCCTACCATTTTAATCATAATATTAGAGTAGCTGTATTTACGCAGGGGATTCGCACGGTAGACGAACTCCTCATTCTAGTGTCCCAAAGTGAGACGGTTTTTGATTTTGGTGGGTGGCGTTATAATCCCGATTTTCGCCGAAATAATGAAGGGCAGAATACGCGACTACAGTACCATCAGCAAACGGATCAAAAACCGAGTACCAGTTCTACTCCACCCCAAACACCGTCAAAACAGCCAAATAAAACCTTTGAGTACAAGGGAAAACAAAATTTTGGTAGACCAAAGGGGCAGGGTAAGGGCAACGACGGGGCACAAATTAGAGCGATTCAAACGGTCGAATTAGCCAAAGCTGATACAACTAAAAAAGACAGCGACTCCCAGGGCAATAAAAACTCGAACAATAAATCGAAAAATTACCAAGCTACAAAAAACGTGCCAAAATGCACATCCAGCAAGGACGCGCTATAAATTCGGCAAAATTGTGTAAATATAAGCATGTTAATTATAAGGATTATATATTGTGTGAAATGTGTACTTTTAATTATGTAACTTGTGTGCCAGTTAATAATGTGTTCCCACCGGATGTCAGGGATTCGTTGCTAGAATCCGGTCCCACGCGACAAAGGCCCGTGAGCGCGGCGTGTCCGGTGTTACACGCCTTTGTCAATAGCGTTCCCACACGGATTTTGTTGGATACTGGTAGCGTCGTTTCCGGCGTCAGTGAAAGGTTCCTGCGTACCAATAAAAAATATTTTCGTACGGCCCCATCACTCCCAATCAATCAATTTTATATACGAACCGCTACCGATACAAAAGAAAAAATTGACACTCAATACTATCTAACTATCATGCTAGACGAAGTGCAATTTGAAGTGTGTGTAGTGGGTATAAACAATTTAATATGTGATATGTTATTGGGGGTAGATGTATTAGAACAAATACGTGCGGAAATTAACACCAGTGAACACTTATTAAAATGTACCATTGACAATGTTAGTTACACTTTTAAATTGAACACACAGACGCACACACAAAACCATGGTGACCCAATTAAAATCACACGGCCACCAAAACAAGTAATTCATTATAAAGGATGTGAAGAGGGGGAGACCACCTTAGATTCCCGAACTGAATGGAGATTGTCGTCGCTGCAAGAAGAATTCAGCGATATCTTCAGTGAAGAACATTCAATCTCATCAGTGTATGAACACAGAATCCACCTCACAGAGCCGGAGAAGTTCATAAGGAGAATCTACCAGGTCCCTATAAAATACCAGGCTGAGGTCCAGCAGGAGATACAGCGGATGTTGGAGGAAGATATTATAGAGAGATCCAATAGCAGCTTCCTCAACCCACTGCTAGTCGTCCGCAAGAAGACTGGAGAAATCCGACTCTGCCTGGATATGAGGAACTTAAACAGTCTAGTAGAGAAAGAGTTTGACTGCGCACCGACAGCGGAGGACCTCTTCATTAAATGTGAAGGAGCCAGGTACCTCACGAAGCTAGATCTAACAGCAAGCTTCTGGCAGGTCCCGCTGTGTGAGCAAGATCGTAAGTATACAGCATTTATATTCAATAACAAATGCTATCAGCACAAGGTGGTACCTTTTGGCCTTAGCACGAGTCTCGCTGCGATTGTAAGATGCCTCGAGAGAGCTCTAGGACCTGAGGTAGACCCATACACTGTAATATTCGTTGATGACATACTCGTCATATCCCGCACGTTGGAGGAACACTTCGAGCACCTGCGGAGCGTCTTCCAGAAGCTGAGGTTAGCAAACATCAAACTCAAGATACACAAGTGCGAGTTTGTAAAGTCCCAAATGAAGTTCCTGGGACATATAATCTCAGCTACAGGTATCAGTACGGACCCAGAGAAGCTCAGAAGTATTGTGGAGTTCCCGGTGCCCAAGAACCTCAAAGCACTGCGAGCATTCCTTGGACTCACGGGATATTACAGGAAATTTACCAGCAAATACGCCGAATATACAGTCCCGTTGCTACAGCTGGTACGCAAAAATATAAAGTGGAAATGGGGTTCTGAACAGAACGATGCGTTTGAGAGGGTTAAGGGCCTGTTCCAATCTAATTTACAATTGTTCCATCCACAGCAGGGTAGGAAGTACGTAATGTACACTGACGCTAGCGAGTACGCTATCGGCGCCGTGTTGCATCAAGAAGACGAACAAGGTAGTCTTCATGTTGTAGCATACGCCAATAGAACGCTCAAAAGCGCTGAGTTGCACTATTGCACTTCCGAGAAAGAAATACTCGCCATAATAAACGCACTCAGAAAATTCAGACACTACCTATACGGTACCCATTTCGAGATCCACACTGATAATCAGGCGTTATCGTTTATATTAAAATGTCGATTAGCAAATTCCCGACTAACACGATGGGTGTTAGCCATTCAGGAGTACTCATTCACTATTAAATATTGCAAAGGATCAGAGAATACCACCGCAGACACTCTAAGTAGATATCCGCCCGTAGAAAAGGAGGAGGTATATGAAGCAGCTGACGACGAGTTGAGAGTGTTAAATATGCAATACACGGTCGCGCCTGAAGCTACTAATATGCTACAGAACTTAGGACGCGAGCAGGACGATAACCTCGCACTCCTTGCTAAAAAGCTAATGTTAGCAGCTCACCCAAATCCTCACTATCTTATACAAGACAATATATTGTATAAATTGTTACAGGGCGAATGGAAAGTGGTATTGTCTCCAGCGATGCTTGCGTGTGTAACACAATCTTTACATATAAAAATGGCGCACGCATCTCCTGTAAAATGTGTCAAAATATTGCAGGAGGATTTTACAATTACCAACATGTACCGTAGGGTAAAGAAATTGCTAAAAACATGTTATCCATGCCAGACAGCGAAAGTACCAAACTTGCACACTTACGTTCCCATGGCCAATGTGATAACGGAAGGTAAGGGACAGATGATCGCCATCGACTTTCTGGGACCATTACCCAAGGCTACCAGAAATCTAAAACACATGGTAGTTTGCGTCGATGTGTTTACTAAAAAAGTTAGCCTTTATGCGATCCCTAGGCCCACCACAAAGTCCGTTTTAAATATTATACTTAATAAGTATATCCCACAACATGGACCAATAAGGAACGTACTTAGTGACAAGGGAAAGCAATTCCAAAACAAACACTGGGCAGCCACCCTGGAACGTAACGGTATCAAAGCAGTCCTAACCTCGATACGACGACCACAGGGAAACCTTGCCGAAAGGGTGAATCGGGAAATCGGTAAAATGTTCCGTATCTATTGCTATAAGGAACAAAGTAAATGGCCCGAGTTCTTACCATTCTTCGAAAAGGCAATAAATGAGAGTTATCACGATACCACGGAATACACACCAGCAGAATTAGACTCTGGAACCACGCCAGAGAGGTTTTGGAATAATTATTTAAGTAGGCCAAAGACTTATAATCTACCTCTGCCGGTGCAATGTAAAAATCAACTTGTGAGGGAAAGAATAGTTGAAAAAGGGCGAAAAAGGGCAGACAAATTTAATACGACTCATAAACTAACGAACTTTGTAGTAGGTGAGAAAGTACTGCTCAAGGCGAATCCTGTAGGCCGAAGAGACATAAATGTGGCCGCCAAGTTTTTTCGTTTATATAATGGTCCCTATCTGTTGGCTCAACAACTCGCGCCTCACACGTTTATCGTTACGACGCTCGACCGAACGAAAATGATCGGTAAATACCATGCGAGCTCTTTGAGAAAATACTTTGAGTAGCATGGCGTTCCAAAGCGTGTCGCGACGAAATAATAAGACTTTAAAAAAATAAATAGTATTTAGAGTTAATAATAATTGTATTATAATAATTAAAATTAAATAAGTAATTTGTGTTTTATAATATTATTAATAATAATTGTAGATAGCTTGTGTATTAATAATAATGTTTTCCTATCGCGATAAATAATAGGCGGGTAGAACTGAGCGAGCACACAGCAGGAAATAGTTACGTCACGCGATAACCTGCTGACCGACATTTGAAAAGTAGGTCAAGCAATTAGCCGCGCGACGGGCGATAACGGTTGTAAATACTGTCAGCAAATTCTTTTGTGCGTGTGCCACTGTTTACAAACAAAGATACTAGCCGTTATAAAAACATTAATACACAGGTAATTTCAAATGTAATATTATTAACAAGAGTATGTAGAATTAAGTTGTATGTAATGAAATAATATTAACACACATGTATGTTTTTCTTTTGAATAAGTAATACAAGGTATAGGTAATAAGTATAGTGATTACAGAATATGTGTGTAATGATTAAGAAAAAAAAAATAACTAATTATTACATTCATTTTTTTTTAAAGCGGGTGTGGGAATATATAACAGCACCAAATATTAACTATTTGGGGTTATATGTTTACCGCATACTGAAAGCATATTTAAATAAAATGTAACAGTCAAAACTCCATTTGAATGTAGAGCATTGAAAATAATGCTTTGAAAAGCAACGCACACGTGGTCATTATGTAATCAGTTCGCTGTACAAGGAAGCGACCACACCCAAACTGTTAATTATTAATATCTCGGAAACGAATAAATAAAGGCGAAATCCAATATAGCCAAAATGTTTGCCGAGATATTAATAACGACGTGTGCAAAATTGATGCAATATAATTAACAAATGAAAGGGTTAATTAAATTAATTGAATAACTTCTGTAAAAATAGAGTTACAGTAATGAGATTTTAGTATGTTATAAAGATAATAATTTCTGACAGATTGTATATTTTAGATTTCACACAACTTGGTTTGCAACCAAGTTATTGCAAAATTAAATAAGCA
This sequence comes from Magicicada septendecula, assembly GCA_034769895.1. Classification (NCBI taxonomy): domain Eukaryota; kingdom Metazoa; phylum Arthropoda; class Insecta; order Hemiptera; family Cicadidae; genus Magicicada; species Magicicada septendecula. The sequence continues at coordinate 114,518,373 of CM068373.1, forward strand.
CAGGATATCCGCAGCGGCAAATTGGTTCCGCCGGATAATTATATTAGATAATAATATCAATTCTCCGTCTGTGGGAACCTAACTTCATTCTCACGGACCAAGGGAATTCAAAATTTTATGTGGTAGGGAGAGTGTGCCAACCAATGAAATCATTTCACGCGAGCCCCGGCCAGTGCGGTGTTTTCTGGTTGAAACCTCACTCTTCTGTCAGTACTCACGAAGTTAAGACGTAGTCCTTCGATCGTCTAGTAACCAAAGTGGTGAAGATCAACAAGAAGACTCTACGTGGTCAACACACACGCAATTACGAACACACTAAGTACAGATCATCTGTATAGCTCGTAATTGTTGCGTAAAGGCGAGATACTCTTCAGTACATCAACCAAGCTTATTGTGTACTACCAGTTAGTCATAAGCACGCAAGAGATCCACCAGACTTCAAGACCAGACTTCAAGAATACAGCAGAGAGGCCGTCTAAATTATTGGTGAACAGCTGACGAGCAGAGCGACCACCCGAACGAAGCACACACACACACGCTGACGTGCAACGTGCGAACCGACGAGGGACAGGAAGCAGTTCCAGCGGACAGCAGCAGACGTTAAAATATTCACAAACAGCAAGGAAGCAGAGTGTTGCCGAATTTTGAACTCCACGACCGAATCCAGCAGTTCTAAGCAGATTACTTTCTCTAACCAAGGACTCGAATCGACGAGGGACAAATTGGGACGACATCCTCTTCAGTAACAGGAAAGCAAAATCCACTTATTTATTTTTCAGATCAAATTTTCTATTTTTCAATTAAAACATTGTAATTCAAATAATTCAGGTGCCAAACAAAAAGCAAAGACTCTAGTAATTAAAAAGTAAATTCGTTGTGATAATCTGTATAGCAGTTTAAGGCTTTAGTAAGTTATAGTTAAGAAATAGAAGTAGTATAAAAGCGCTATACAAATCTTAACTGACAATCTAATCTTAGATCATACTGCAGTATATCAGAAGTAGAATCACTAGAAATGAAATAACGTGAACTAGACTGTCACGTCTAATTTATTTTAATTAATTATTCTAATTAATTTCAGAGTTTTATATTTGGTTGCATGAACACTTAGATTCAATTTAATTAAATAAATTTAATTAAATTCAAATCAATTAATAAATTAAAATTTAAATTGCAATTAACTCGCCAAAGAACGAGTTCAGTTCCTTTCAACTATTGACCAATCGAAAAACATTGATTCATTGTTTACACGGTAAGAAATTCATAAAATAATAACCATTCTATTCTTGTGTGTTGTTGGTGTAATAAACAACGTTTTATTACCCCATATAACAGTGTTTTATTGTTGTACGATAAAGCCTACCAGTCTCACAAAACTCTCCCCCTTTAAAGTAACCTATTTTGTGTGTTGTTGTAATAATTTGAGATTACTAGCTTGCGAACTTCAAATCCAAAATCCACACGCCCTAGTCGGAAGAATCTGCAAGATCAGACAGCAGGTAGGTACTCACACACAACACGACATAACAATAACGCATAGAAGTAGAGTTATAAATGGCGCTCCAATCTCGTGGGGCTCGAGAAAATTAATTAAAACCAATTTAAATTTAATTTTCACTTTAAAACAAACTTTGCTGTTTTAACTCGTAAAACAGCTGGCGTCCAACTAAACAATTCCCCAAAGAGTTTTGTGACTGGTGTTCGTACAGCAGTAAAGTTATTGTGTGTATTTGAAACTGTTCTGTATATTTTAAATTGTTTTATATTTGAAATTGTTGTGTATTTAAAATGGATATGGATAAAATACTTAAACAAATACAACAAATGAACGAAAATATGAACGCGAAATTTGAGAAAACAAATGCCGAATTAACCGCTAAAATAGACGCGAAATTTGAACAGAGTGCAGCCAAAGCTGAGCTAAATATCGCAGAACTAACTTCTAAAATCGAGGCACAAAAAGTTAGTCTAACCGAGAAATTAGATCAAAGCAACGCTGACATAAACGCCGAGATTAAGCAAAGTAATAAAGAAAGTAGTAAAGAATTAACTGTGAAAATAGACGAAGGCGTAAACGAGTTGACCGCTAAAGTCACCGAAATCGCGGAAAGCAATGCAAAAATCGCGGAGAGTAATAAAGAGCTAACCGCGAGAGTCGCAGAGATCGGTGAAAGAGTAAATACGGTCGATACTAAAATCAATGAACGGTTTAAGGTTTTTGAGACCACCATGCAAAAATCGTTTATTGAACAAGTAACACGTATGGAGGGCCGGTTCAAGGATCACATAAGCCGTTGCGAGAAGCAAACCCTAGACGTTTCTAGGAAGGTCGAATCCCTAGAGGTAAAGATTCACGCGGACGTGACCGAAACGCAACGACGAGTAGATAAATTAGACGCTTCAATTGTAGAGACGCGATCTAACATTGACTCTAATAAAGAGAGTGTTTTACAAACGTTAAACGACGAGATTTTGAAAGTACGACAGGAGGTACGAAGGAGATCTGCTCCTAATATTTTGGTACAAGGTCCTGTCGACGAGAAAAATCGCGTGTGTTTTACGGGGGAAAATAACGAAAACCCCATTGAATTTTTATTAGCGTGTGAGAGTGAAATGGCTAGAGTAGGTTCCCGACTAGAAGATCAAGACAAAATACAGTGGGTGGTAACGCGATGCGTGATTCGGCGCGTAAGTGGTATAACATTGTACGCGATAGAGTGTCCACATACGCGGAGTTCAAACAAAAATTTGAAAGCCGGTACTGGAACTCGCATACCCAACGACTTCTGCGCAGTGAACTGGAATATGGCCGATTTGATAAGAAAATGGGTATTACCGCCGAAAATTATATAATCCAGCAGGTCGAACGCGCGAAGCATTTAACCCCAGCATTTGCGGAGATTGACATAGTCACGAAGCTTGCCTACCATTTTAATCATAATATTAGAGTAGCTGTATTTACGCAGGGGATTCGCACGGTAGACGAACTCCTCATTCTAGTGTCCCAAAGTGAGACGGTTTTTGATTTTGGTGGGTGGCGTTATAATCCCGATTTTCGCCGAAATAATGAAGGGCAGAATACGCGACTACAGTACCATCAGCAAACGGATCAAAAACCGAGTACCAGTTCTACTCCACCCCAAACACCGTCAAAACAGCCAAATAAAACCTTTGAGTACAAGGGAAAACAAAATTTTGGTAGACCAAAGGGGCAGGGTAAGGGCAACGACGGGGCACAAATTAGAGCGATTCAAACGGTCGAATTAGCCAAAGCTGATACAACTAAAAAAGACAGCGACTCCCAGGGCAATAAAAACTCGAACAATAAATCGAAAAATTACCAAGCTACAAAAAACGTGCCAAAATGCACATCCAGCAAGGACGCGCTATAAATTCGGCAAAATTGTGTAAATATAAGCATGTTAATTATAAGGATTATATATTGTGTGAAATGTGTACTTTTAATTATGTAACTTGTGTGCCAGTTAATAATGTGTTCCCACCGGATGTCAGGGATTCGTTGCTAGAATCCGGTCCCACGCGACAAAGGCCCGTGAGCGCGGCGTGTCCGGTGTTACACGCCTTTGTCAATAGCGTTCCCACACGGATTTTGTTGGATACTGGTAGCGTCGTTTCCGGCGTCAGTGAAAGGTTCCTGCGTACCAATAAAAAATATTTTCGTACGGCCCCATCACTCCCAATCAATCAATTTTATATACGAACCGCTACCGATACAAAAGAAAAAATTGACACTCAATACTATCTAACTATCATGCTAGACGAAGTGCAATTTGAAGTGTGTGTAGTGGGTATAAACAATTTAATATGTGATATGTTATTGGGGGTAGATGTATTAGAACAAATACGTGCGGAAATTAACACCAGTGAACACTTATTAAAATGTACCATTGACAATGTTAGTTACACTTTTAAATTGAACACACAGACGCACACACAAAACCATGGTGACCCAATTAAAATCACACGGCCACCAAAACAAGTAATTCATTATAAAGGATGTGAAGAGGGGGAGACCACCTTAGATTCCCGAACTGAATGGAGATTGTCGTCGCTGCAAGAAGAATTCAGCGATATCTTCAGTGAAGAACATTCAATCTCATCAGTGTATGAACACAGAATCCACCTCACAGAGCCGGAGAAGTTCATAAGGAGAATCTACCAGGTCCCTATAAAATACCAGGCTGAGGTCCAGCAGGAGATACAGCGGATGTTGGAGGAAGATATTATAGAGAGATCCAATAGCAGCTTCCTCAACCCACTGCTAGTCGTCCGCAAGAAGACTGGAGAAATCCGACTCTGCCTGGATATGAGGAACTTAAACAGTCTAGTAGAGAAAGAGTTTGACTGCGCACCGACAGCGGAGGACCTCTTCATTAAATGTGAAGGAGCCAGGTACCTCACGAAGCTAGATCTAACAGCAAGCTTCTGGCAGGTCCCGCTGTGTGAGCAAGATCGTAAGTATACAGCATTTATATTCAATAACAAATGCTATCAGCACAAGGTGGTACCTTTTGGCCTTAGCACGAGTCTCGCTGCGATTGTAAGATGCCTCGAGAGAGCTCTAGGACCTGAGGTAGACCCATACACTGTAATATTCGTTGATGACATACTCGTCATATCCCGCACGTTGGAGGAACACTTCGAGCACCTGCGGAGCGTCTTCCAGAAGCTGAGGTTAGCAAACATCAAACTCAAGATACACAAGTGCGAGTTTGTAAAGTCCCAAATGAAGTTCCTGGGACATATAATCTCAGCTACAGGTATCAGTACGGACCCAGAGAAGCTCAGAAGTATTGTGGAGTTCCCGGTGCCCAAGAACCTCAAAGCACTGCGAGCATTCCTTGGACTCACGGGATATTACAGGAAATTTACCAGCAAATACGCCGAATATACAGTCCCGTTGCTACAGCTGGTACGCAAAAATATAAAGTGGAAATGGGGTTCTGAACAGAACGATGCGTTTGAGAGGGTTAAGGGCCTGTTCCAATCTAATTTACAATTGTTCCATCCACAGCAGGGTAGGAAGTACGTAATGTACACTGACGCTAGCGAGTACGCTATCGGCGCCGTGTTGCATCAAGAAGACGAACAAGGTAGTCTTCATGTTGTAGCATACGCCAATAGAACGCTCAAAGGCGCTGAGTTGCACTATTGCACTTCCGAGAAAGAAATACTCGCCATAATAAACGCACTCAGAAAATTCAGACACTACCTATACGGTACCCATTTCGAGATCCACACTGATAATCAGGCGTTATCGTTTATATTAAAATGTCGATTAGCAAATTCCCGACTAACACGATGGGTGTTAGCCATTCAGGAGTACTCATTCACTATTAAATATTGCAAAGGATCAGAGAATACCACCGCAGACACTCTAAGTAGATATCCGCCCGTAGAAAAGGAGGAGGTATATGAAGCAGCTGACGACGAGTTGAGAGTGTTAAATATGCAATACACGGTCGCGCCTGAAGCTACTAATATGCTACAGAACTTAGGACGCGAGCAGGACGATAACCTCGCACTCCTTGCTAAAAAGCTAATGTTAGCAGCTCACCCAAATCCTCACTATCTTATACAAGACAATATATTGTATAAATTGTTACAGGGCGAATGGAAAGTGGTATTGTCTCCAGCAATGCTTGCGTGTGTAACACAATCTTTACATATAAAAATGGCGCACGCATCTCCTGTAAAATGTGTCAAAATATTGCAGGAGGATTTTACAATTACCAACATGTACCGTAGGGTAAAGAAATTGCTAAAAACATGTTATCCATGCCAGACAGCGAAAGTACCAAACTTGCACACTTACGTTCCCATGGCCAATGTGATAACGGAAGGTAAGGGACAGATGATCGCCATCGACTTTCTGGGACCATTACCCAAGGCTACCAGAAATCTAAAACACATGGTAGTTTGCGTCGATGTGTTTACTAAAAAAGTTAGCCTTTATGCGATCCCTAGGCCCACCACAAAGTCCGTTTTAAATATTATACTTAATAAGTATATCCCACAACATGGACCAATAAGGAACGTACTTAGTGACAAGGGAAAGCAATTCCAAAACAAACACTGGGCAGCCACCCTGGAACGTAACGGTATCAAAGCAGTCCTAACCTCGGTACGACGACCAGAGGGAAACCTTGCCGAAAGGGTGAATCGGGAAATCGGTAAAATGTTCCGTATCTATTGCTATAAGGAACAAAGTAAATGGCCCGAGTTCTTACCATTCTTCGAAAAGGCAATAAATGAGAGTTATCACGATACCACGGAATACACACCAGCAGAATTAGACTCTGGAACCACGCCAGAGAGGTTTTGGAATAATTATTTAAGTAGGCCAAAGACTTATAATCTACCTCTGCCGGTGCAATGTAAAAATCAACTTGTGAGGGAAAGAATAGTTGAAAAAGGGCGAAAAAGGGCAGACAAATTTAATACGACTCATAAACTAACGAACTTTGTAGTAGGTGAGAAAGTACTGCTCAAGGCGAATCCTGTAGGCCGAAGAGACATAAATGTGGCCGCCAAGTTTTTTCGTTTATATAATGGTCCCTATCTGTTGGCTCAACAACTCGCGCCTCACACGTTTATCGTTACGACGCTCGACCGAACGAAAATGATCGGTAAATACCATGCGAGCTCTTTGAGAAAATACTTTGAGTAGCATGGCGTTCCAAAGCGTGTCGCGACGAAATAATAAGACTTTAAAAAAATAAATAGTATTTAGAGTTAATAATAATTGTATTATAATAATTAAAATTAAATAAGTAATTTGTGTTTTATAATATTATTAATAATAATTGTAGATAGCTTGTGTATTAATAATAATGTTTTCCTATCGCGATAAATAATAGGCGGGTAGAACTGAGCGAGCACACAGCAGGAAATAGTTACGTCACGCGATAACCTGCTGACCGACATTTGAAAAGTAGGTCAAGCAATTAGCCGCGCGACGGGCGATAACGGTTGTAAATACTGTCAGCAAATTCTTTTGTGCGTGTGCCACTGTTTACAAACAAAGATACTAGCCGTTATAAAAACATTAATACACAGGTAATTTCAAATGTAATATTATTAACAAGAGTATGTAGAATTAAGTTGTATGTAATGAAATAATATTAACACACATGTATGTTTTTCTTTTGAATAAGTAATACAAGGTATAGGTAATAAGTATAGTGATTACAGAATATGTGTGTAATGATTAAGAAAAAAAAATAACTGTAATTATTACATTCATTTTTTTTTAAAGCGGGTGTGGGAATATATAACAGCACCAAATATTAACTATTTGGGGTTATATGTTTACCGCATACTGAAAGCATATTTAAATAAAATGTAACAGTCAAAACTCCATTTGAATGTAGAGCATTGAAAATAATGCTTTGAAAAGCAACGCACACGTGGTCATTATGTAATCAGTTCGCTGTACAAGGAAGCGACCACACCCAAACTGTTAATTATTAATATCTCGGAAACGAATAAATAAAGGCGAAATCCAATATAGCCAAAATGTTTGCCGAGATATTAATAACGACGTGTGCAAAATTGATGCAATATAATTAACAAATGAAAGGGTTAATTAAATTAATTGAATAACTTCTGTAAAAATAGAGTTACAGTAATGAGATTTTAGTATGTTATAAAGATAATAATTTCTGACAGATTGTATATTTTAGATTTCACACAACTTGGTTTGCAACCAAGTTATTGCAAAATTAAATAAGCACAGGATATCCGCAGCGGCAAATTGGTTCCGCCGGATAATTATATTAGATAATAATATCAATTCTCCGTCTGTGGGAACCTAACTTCATTCTCACGGACCAAGGGAATTCAAAATTTTATGTGGTAGGGAGAGTGTGCCAACCAATGAAATCATTTCACGCGAGCCCCGGCCAGTGCGGTGTTTTCTGGTTGAAACCTCACTCTTCTGTCAGTACTCACGAAGTTAAGACGTAGTCCTTCGATCGTCTAGTAACCAAAGTGGTGAAGATCAACAAGAAGACTCTACGTGGTCAACACACACGCAATTACGAACACACTAAGTACAGATCATCTGTATAGCTCGTAATTGTTGCGTAAAGGCGAGATACTCTTCAGTACATCAACCAAGCTTATTGTGTACTACCAGTTAGTCATAAGCACGCAAGAGATCCACCAGACTTCAAGACCAGACTTCAAGAATACAGCAGAGAGGCCGTCTAAATTATTGGTGAACAGCTGACGAGCAGAGCGACCACCCGAACGAAGCACACACACACACACGCTGACGTGCAACGTGCGAACCGACGAGGGACAGGAAGCAGTTCCAGCGGACAGCAGCAGACGTTAAAATATTCACAAACAGCAAGGAAGCAGAGTGTTGCCGAATTTTGAACTCCACGACCGAATCCAGCAGTTCTAAGCAGATTACTTTCTCTAACCAAGGACTCGAATCGACGAGGGACAAATTGGGACGACATCCTCTTCAGTAACAGGAAAGCAAAATCCACTTATTTATTTTTCAGATCAAATTTTCTATTTTTCAATTAAAACATTGTAATTCAAATAATTCAGGTGCCAAACAAAAAGCAAAGACTCTAGTAATTAAAAAGTAAATTCGTTGTGATAATCTGTATAGCAGTTTAAGGCTTTAGTAAGTTATAGTTAAGAAATAGAAGTAGTATAAAAGCGCTATACAAATCTTAACTGACAATCTAATCTTAGATCATACTGCAGTATATCAGAAGTAGAATCACTAGAAATGAAATAACGTGAACTAGACTGTCACGTCTAATTTATTTTAATTAATTATTCTAATTAATTTCAGAGTTTTATATTTTGTTGCATGAACACTTAGATTCAATTTAATTAAATAAATTTAATTAAATTCAAATCAATTAATAAATTAAAATTTAAATTGCAATTAACTCGCCAAAGAACGAGTTCAGTTCCTTTCAACTATTGACCAATCGAAAAACATTGATTCATTGTTTACACGGTAAGAAATTCATAAAATAATAACCATTCTATTCTTGTGTGTTGTTGGTGTAATAAACAACGTTTTATTACCCCATATAACAGTGTTTTATTGTTGTACGATAAAGCCTACCAGTCTCACAAAACTCTCCCCCTTTAAAGTAACCTATTTTGTGTGTTGTTGTAATAATTTGAGATTACTAGCTTGCGAACTTCAAATCCAAAATCCACACGCCCTAGTCGGAAGAATCTGCAAGATCAGACAGCAGGTAGGTACTCACACACAACACGACATAACAATAACGCATAGAAGTAGAGTTATAAATGGCGCTCCAATCTCGTGGGGCTCGAGAAAATTAATTAAAACCAATTTAAATTTAATTTTCACTTTAAAACAAACTTTGCTGTTTTAACTCGTAAAACAGCTGGCGTCCAACTAAACAATTCCCCAAAGAGTTTTGTGACTGGTGTTCGTACAGCAGTAAAGTTATTGTGTGTATTTGAAACTGTTCTGTATATTTTAAATTGTTTTATATTTGAAATTGTTGTGTATTTAAAATGGATATGGATAAAATACTTAAACAAATACAACAAATGAACGAAAATATGAACGCGAAATTTGAGAAAACAAATGCCGAATTAACCGCTAAAATAGACGCGAAATTTGAACAGAGTGCAGCCAAAGCTGAGCTAAATATCGCAGAATTAACTTCTAAAATCGAGGCACAAAAAGTTAGTCTAACCGAGAAATTAGATCAAAGCAACGCTGACATAAACGCCGAGATTAAGCAAAGTAATAAAGAAAGTAGTAAAGAATTAACTGCGAAAATAGACGAAGGCGTAAACGAGTTGACCGCTAAAGTCACCGAAATCGCGGAAAGCAATGCAAAAATCGCGGAGAGTAATAAAGAGCTAACCGCGAGAGTCGCAGAGATCGGTGAAAGAGTAAATACGGTCGATACTAAAATCAATGAACGGTTTAAGGTTTTTGAGACCACCATGCAAAAATCGTTTATTGAACAAGTAACACGTATGGAGGGCCGGTTCAAGGATCACATAAGCCGTTGCGAGAAGCAAACCCTAGACGTTTCTAGGAAGGTCGAATCCCTAGAGGTAAAGATTCACGCGGACGTGACCGAAACGCAACGACGAGTAGATAAATTAGACGCTTCAATTGTAGAGACGCGATCTAACATTGACTCTAATAAAGAGAGTGTTTTACAAACGTTAAACGACGAGATTTTGAAAGTACGACAGGAGGTACGAAGGAGATCTGCTCCTAATATTTTGGTACAAGGTCCTGTCGACGAGAAAAATCGCGTGTATTTTACGGGGGAAAATAACGAAAACCCCATTGAATTTTTATTAGCGTGTGAGAGTGAAATGGCTAGAGTAGGTTCCCGACTAGAAGATCAAGACAAAATACAGTGGGTGGTTAACGCGATGCGTGATTCGGCGCGTAAGTGGTATAACATTGTACGCGATAGAGTGTCCACATACGCGGAGTTCAAACAAAAATTTGAAAGCCGGTACTGGAACTCGCATACCCAACGACTTCTGCGCAGTGAACTGGAATATGGCCGATTTGATAAGAAAATGGGTATTACCGCCGAAAATTATATAATCCAGCAGGTCGAACGCGCGAAGCATTTAACCCCAGCATTTGCGGAGATTGACATAGTCACGAAGCTTGCCTACCATTTTAATCATAATATTAGAGTAGCTGTATTTACGCAGGGGATTCGCACGGTAGACGAACTCCTCATTCTAGTGTCCCAAAGTGAGACGGTTTTTGATTTTGGTGGGTGGCGTTATAATCCCGATTTTCGCCGAAATAATGAAGGGCAGAATACGCGACTACAGTACCATCAGCAAACGGATCAAAAACCGAGTACCAGTTCTACTCCAACCCAAACACCGTCAAAACAGCCAAATAAAACCTTTGAGTACAAGGGAAAACAAAATTTTGGTAGACCAAAGGGGCAGGGTAAGGGCAACGACGGGGCACAAATTAGAGCGATTCAAACGGTCGAATTAGCCAAAGCTGATACAACTAAAAAAGACAGCGACTCCCAGGGCAATAAAAACTCGAACAATAAATCGAAAAATTACCAAGCTACAAAAAACGTGCCAAAATGCGCATCCAGCAAGGACGCGCTATAAATTCGGCAAAATTGTGTAAATATAAGCATGTTAATTATAAGGATTATATATTGTGTGAAATGTGTACTTTTAATTATGTAACTTGTGTGCCAGTTAATAATGTGTTCCCACCGGATGTCGGGGATTCGTTGCTAGAATTCGGTCCCACGCGACAAAGGCCCGTGAGCGCGGCGTGTCCGGTGTTACACGCCTTTGTCAATAGCGTTCCCACACGGATTTTGTTGGATACTGGTAGCGTCGTTTCCGGCGTCAGTGAAAGGTTCCTGCGTACCAATAAAAAATATTTTCGTACGGCCCCATCACTCCCAATCAATCAATTTTATATACGAACCGCTACCGATACAAAAGAAAAAATTGACACTCAATACTATCTAACTATCATGCTAGACGAAGTGCAATTTGAAGTGTGTGTAGTGGGTATAAACAATTTAATATGTGATATGTTATTGGGGGTAGATGTATTAGAACAAATACGTGCGGAAATTAACACCAGTGAACACTTATTAAAATGTACCATTGACAATGTTAGTTACACTTTTAAATTGAACACACAGACGCACACACAAAACCATGGTGACCCAATTAAAATCACACGGCCACCAAAACAAGTAATTCATTATAAAGGATGTGAAGAGGGGGAGACCACCTTAGATTCCCGAACTGAATGGAGATTGTCGTCGCTGCAAGAAGAATTCAGCGATATCTTCAGTGAAGAACATTCAATCTCATCAGTGTATGAACACAGAATCCACCTCACAGAGCCGGAGAAGTTCATAAGGAGAATCTACCAGGTCCCTATAAAATACCAGGCTGAGGTCCAGCAGGAGATACAGCGGATGTTGGAGGAAGATATTATAGAGAGATCCAATAGCAGCTTCCTCAACCCACTGCTAGTCGTCCGCAAGAAGACTGGAGAAATCCGACTCTGCCTGGATATGAGGAACTTAAACAGTCTAGTAGAGAAAGAGTTTGACTGCGCACCGACAGCGGAGGACCTCTTCATTAAATGTGAAGGAGCCAGGTACCTCACGCAGCTAGATCTAACAGCAAGCTTCTGGCAGGTCCCGCTGTGTGAGCAAGATCGTAAGTATACAGCATTTATATTCAATAACAAATGCTATCAGCACAAGGTGGTACCTTTTGGCCTTAGCACGAGTCTCGCTGCGATTGTAAGATGCCTCGAGAGAGCTCTAGGACCTGAGGTAGACCCATACACTGTAATATTCGTTGATGACATACTCGTCATACCCCGCACGTTGGAGGAACACTTCGAGCACCTGCGGAGCGTCTTCCAGAAGCTGAGGTTAGCAAACATCAAGCTCAAGATACACAAGTGCGAGTTTGTAAAGTCCCAAATGAAGTTCCTGGGACATATAATCTCAGCTACAGGTATCAGTACGGACCCAGAGAAGCTCAGAAGTATTGTGGAGTTCCCGGTGCCCAAGAACCTCAAAGCACTGCGAGCATTCCTTGGACTCACGGGATATTACAGGAAATTTACCAGCAAATACGCCGAATATACAGTCCCGTTGCTACAGCTGGTACGCAAAAATATAAAGTGGAAATGGGGTTCTGAACAGAACGATGCGTTTGAGAGGGTTAAGGGCCTGTTCCAATCTAATTTACAATTGTTCCATCCACAGCAGGGTAGGAAGTACGTAATGTACACTGACGCTAGCGAGTACGCTATCGGCGCCGTGTTGCATCAAGAAGACGAACAAGGTAGTCTTCATGTTGTAGCATACGCCAATAGAACGCTCAAAGGCGCTGAGTTGCACTATTGCACTTCCGAGAAAGAAATACTCGCCATAATAAACGCACTCAGAAAATTCAGACACTACCTATACGGTACCCATTTCGAGATCCACACTGATAATCAGGCGTTATCGTTTATATTAAAATGTCGATTAGCAAATTCCCGACTAACACGATGGGTGTTAGCCATTCAGGAGTACTCATTCACTATTAAATATTGCAAAGGATCAGAGAATACCACCGCAGACACTCTAAGTAGATATCCGCCCGTAGAAAAGGAGGAGGTATATGAAGCAGCTGACGACGAGTTGAGAGTGTTAAATATGCAATACACGGTCGCGCCTGAAGCTACTAATATGCTACAGAACTTAGGACGCGAGCAGGACGATAACCTCGCACTCCTTGCTAAAAAGCTAATGTTAGCAGCTCACCCAAATCCTCACTATCTTATACAAGACAATATATTGTATAAATTGTTACAGGGCGAATGGAAAGTGGTATTGTCTCCAGCAATGCTTGCGTGTGTAACACAATCTTTACATATAAAAATGGCGCACGCATCTCCTGTAAAATGTGTCAAAATATTGCAGGAGGATTTTACAATTACCAACATGTACCGTAGGGTAAAGAAATTGCTAAAAACATGTTATCCATGCCAGACAGCGAAAGTACCAAACTTGCACACTTACGTTCCCATGGCCAATGTGATAACGGAAGGTAAGGGACAGATGATCGCCATCGACTTTCTGGGACCATTACCCAAGGCTACCAGAAATCTAAAACACATGGTAGTTTGCGTCGATGTGTTTACTAAAAAAGTTAGCCTTTATGCGATCCCTAGGCCCACCACAAAGTCCGTTTTAAATATTATACTTAATAAGTATATCCCACAACATGGACCAATAAGGAACGTACTTAGTGACAAGGGAAAGCAATTCCAAAACAAACACTGGGCAGCCACCCTGGAACGTAACGGTATCAAAGCAGTCCTAACCTCGGTACGACGACCAGAGGGAAACCTTGCCGAAAGGGTGAATCGGGAAATCGGTAAAATGTTCCGTATCTATTGCTATAAGGAACAAAGTAAATGGCCCGAGTTCTTACCATTCTTCGAAAAGGCAATAAATGAGAGTTATCACGATACCACGGAATACAAACCAGCAGAATTAGACTCTGGAACCACGCCAGAGAGGTTTTGGAATAATTATTTAAGTAGGCCAAAGACTTATAATCTACCTCTGCCGGTGCAATGTAAAAATCAACTTGTGAGGGAAAGAATAGTTGAAAAAGGGCGAAAAAGGGCAGACAAATTTAATACGACTCATAAACTAACGAACTTTGTAGTAGGTGAGAAAGTACTGCTCAAGGCGAATCCTGTAGGCCGAAGAGACATAAATGTGGCCGCCAAGTTTTTTCGTTTATATAATGGTCCCTATCTGTTGGCTCAACAACTCGCGCCTCACACGTTTATCGTTACGACGCTCGACCGAACGAAAATGATCGGTAAATACCATGCGAGCTCTTTGAGAAAATACTTTGAGTAGCATGGCGTTCCAAAGCGTGTCGCGACGAAATAATAAGACTTTAAAAAAAATAAATAGTATTTAGAGTTAATAATAATTGTATTATAATAATTAAAATTAAATAAGTAATTTGTGTTTTATAATATTATTAATAATAATTGTAGATAGCTTGTGTATTAATAATAATGTTTTCCTATCGCGATAAATAATAGGCGGGTAGAACTGAGCGAGCACACAGCAGGAAATAGTTACGTCACGCGATAACCTGCTGACCGACATTTGAAAAGTAGGTCAAGCAATTAGCCGCGCGACGGGCGATAACGGTTGTAAATACTGTCAGCAAATTCTTTTGTGCGTGTGCCACTGTTTACAAACAAAGATACTAGCCGTTATAAAAACATTAATACACAGGTAATTTCAAATGTAATATTATTAACAAGAGTATGTAGAATTAAGTTGTATGTAATGAAATAATATTAACACACATGTATGTTTTTCTTTTGAATAAGTAATACAAGGTATAGGTAATAAGTATAGTGATTACAGAATATGTGTGTAATGATTAAGAAAAAAAAATAACTGTAATTATTACATTCATTTTTTTTTAAAGCGGGTGTGGGAATATATAACAGCACCAAATATTAACTATTTGGGGTTATATGTTTACCGCATACTGAAAGCATATTTAAATAAAATGTAACAGTCAAAACTCCATTTGAATGTAGAGCATTGAAAATAATGCTTTGAAAAGCAACGCACACGTGGTCATTATGTAATCAGTTCGCTGTACAAGGAAGCGACCACACCCAAACTGTTAATTATTAATATCTCGGAAACGAATAAATAAAGGCGAAATCCAATATAGCCAAAATGTTTGCCGAGATATTAATAACGACGTGTGCAAAATTGATGCAATATAATTAACAAATGAAAGGGTTAATTAAATTAATTGAATAACTTCTGTAAAAATAGAGTTACAGTAATGAGATTTTAGTATGTTATAAAGATAATAATTTCTGACAGATTGTATATTTTAGATTTCACACAACTTGGTTTGCAACCAAGTTATTGCAAAATTAAATAAGCACAGGATATCCGCAGCGGCAAATTGGTTCCGCCGGATAATTATATTAGATAATAATATCAATTCTCCGTCTGTGGGAACCTAACTTCATTCTCACGGACCAAGGGAATTCAAAATTTTATGTGGTAGGGAGAGTGTGCCAACCAATGAAATCATTTCACGCGAGCCCCGGCCAGTGCGGTGTTTTCTGGTTGAAACCTCACTCTTCTGTCAGTACTCACGAAGTTAAGACGTAGTCCTTCGATCGTCTAGTAACCAAAGTGGTGAAGATCAACAAGAAGACTCTACGTGGTCAACACACACGCAATTACGAACACACTAAGTACAGATCATCTGTATAGCTCGTAATTGTTGCGTAAAGGCGAGATACTCTTCAGTACATCAACCAAGCTTATTGTGTACTACCAGTTAGTCATAAGCACGCAAGAGATCCACCAGACTTCAAGACCAGACTTCAAGAATACAGCAGAGAGGCCGTCTAAATTATTGGTGAACAGCTGACGAGCAGAGCGACCACCCGAACGAAGCACACACACACACACGCTGACGTGCAACGTGCGAACCGACGAGGGACAGGAAGCAGTTCCAGCGGACAGCAGCAGACGTTAAAATATTCACAAACAGCAAGGAAGCAGAGTGTTGCCGAATTTTGAACTCCACGACCGAATCCAGCAGTTCTAAGCAGATTACTTTCTCTAACCAAGGACTCGAATCGACGAGGGACAAATTGGGACGACATCCTCTTCAGTAACAGGAAAGCAAAATCCACTTATTTATTTTTCAGATCAAATTTTCTATTTTTCAATTAAAACATTGTAATTCAAATAATTCAGGTGCCAAACAAAAAGCAAAGACTCTAATAATTAAAAAGTAAATTCGTTGTGATAATCTGTATAGCAGTTTAAGGCTTTAGTAAGTTATAGTTAAGAAATAGAAGTAGTATAAAAGCGCTATACAAATCTTAACTGACAATCTAATCTTAGATCATACTGCAGTATATCAGAAGTAGAATCACTAGAAATGAAATAACGTGAACTAGACTGTCACGTCTAATTTATTTTAATTAATTATTCTAATTAATTTCAGAGTTTTATATTTTGTTGCATGAACACTTAGATTCAATTTAATTAAATAAATTTAATTAAATTCAAATCAATTAATAAATTAAAATTTAAATTGCAATTAACTCGCCAAAGAACGAGTTCAGTTCCTTTCAACTATTGACCAATCGAAAAACATTGATTCATTGTTTACACGGTAAGAAATTCATAAAATAATAACCATTCTATTCTTGTGTGTTGTTGGTGTAATAAACAACGTTTTATTACCCCATATAACAGTGTTTTATTGTTGTACGATAAAGCCTACCAGTCTCACAAAACTCTCCCCCTTTAAAGTAACCTATTTTGTGTGTTGTTGTAATAATTTGAGATTACTAGCTTGCGAACTTCAAATCCAAAATCCACACGCCCTAGTCGGAAGAATCTGCAAGATCAGACAGCAGGTAGGTACTCACACACAACACGACATAACAATAACGCATAGAAGTAGAGTTATAAATGGCGCTCCAATCTCGTGGGGCTCGAGAAAATTAATTAAAACCAATTTAAATTTAATTTTCACTTTAAAACAAACTTTGCTGTTTTAACTCGTAAAACAGCTGGCGTCCAACTAAACAATTCCCCAAAGAGTTTTGTGACTGGTGTTCGTACAGCAGTAAAGTTATTGTGTGTATTTGAAACTGTTCTGTATATTTTAAATTGTTTTATATTTGAAATTGTTGTGTATTTAAAATGGATATGGATAAAATACTTAAACAAATACAACAAATGAACGAAAATATGAACGCGAAATTTGAGAAAACAAATGCCGAATTAACCGCTAAAATAGACGCGAAATTTGAACAGAGTGCAGCCAAAGCTGAGCTAAATATCGCAGAATTAACTTCTAAAATCGAGGCACAAAAAGTTAGTCTAACCGAGAAATTAGATCAAAGCAACGCTGACATAAACGCCGAGATTAAGCAAAGTAATAAAGAAAGTAGTAAAGAATTAACTGCGAAAATAGACGAAGGCGTAAACGAGTTGACCGCTAAAGTCACCGAAATCGCGGAAAGCAATGCAAAAATCGCGGAGAGTAATAAAGAGCTAACCGCGAGAGTCGCAGAGATCGGTGAAAGAGTAAATACGGTCGATACTAAAATCAATGAACGGTTTAAGGTTTTTGAGACCACCATGCAAAAATCGTTTATTGAACAAGTAACACGTATGGAGGGCCGGTTCAAGGATCACATAAGCCGTTGCGAGAAGCAAACCCTAGACGTTTCTAGGAAGGTCGAATCCCTAGAGGTAAAGATTCACGCGGACGTGACCGAAACGCAACGACGAGTAGATAAATTAGACGCTTCAATTGTAGAGACGCGATCTAACATTGACTCTAATAAAGAGAGTGTTTTACAAACGTTAAACGACGAGATTTTGAAAGTACGACAGGAGGTACGAAGGAGATCTGCTCCTAATATTTTGGTACAAGGTCCTGTCGACGAGAAAAATCGCGTGTATTTTACGGGGGAAAATAACGAAAACCCCATTGAATTTTTATTAGCGTGTGAGAGTGAAATGGCTAGAGTAGGTTCCCGACTAGAAGATCAAGACAAAATACAGTGGGTGGTTAACGCGATGCGTGATTCGGCGCGTAAGTGGTATAACATTGTACGCGATAGAGTGTCCACATACGCGGAGTTCAAACAAAAATTTGAAAGCCGGTACTGGAACTCGCATACCCAACGACTTCTGCGCAGTGAACTGGAATATGGCCGATTTGATAAGAAAATGGGTATTACCGCCGAAAATTATATAATCCAGCAGGTCGAACGCGCGAAGCATTTAACCCCAGCATTTGCGGAGATTGACATAGTCACGAAGCTTGCCTACCATTTTAATCATAATATTAGAGTAGCTGTATTTACGCAGGGGATTCGCACGGTAGACGAACTCCTCATTCTAGTGTCCCAAAGTGAGACGGTTTTTGATTTTGGTGGGTGGCGTTATAATCCCGATTTTCACCGAAATAATGAAGGGCAGAATACGCGACTACAGTACCATCAGCAAACGGATCAAAAACCGAGTACCAGTTCTACTCCACCCCAAACACCGTCAAAACAGCCAAATAAAACCTTTGAGTACAAGGGAAAACAAAATTTTGGTAGACCAAAGGGGCAGGGTAAGGGCAACGACGGGGCACAAATTAGAGCGATTCAAACGGTCGAATTAGCCAAAGCTGATACAACTAAAAAAGACAGCGACTCCCAGGGCAATAAAAACTCGAACAATAAATCGAAAAATTACCAAGCTACAAAAAACGTGCCAAAATGCGCATCCAGCAAGGACGCGCTATAAATTCGGCAAAATTGTGTAAATATAAGCATGTTAATTATAAGGATTATATATTGTGTGAAATGTGTACTTTTAATTATGTAACTTGTGTGCCAGTTAATAATGTGTTCCCACCGGATGTCGGGGATTCGTTGCTAGAATTCGGTTCCACGCGACAAAGGCCCGTGAGCGCGGCGTGTCCGGTGTTACACGCCTTTGTCAATAGCGTTCCCACACGGATTTTGTTGGATACTGGTAGCGTTGTTTCCGGCGTCAGTGAAAGGTTCCTGCGTACCAATAAAAAATATTTTCGTACGGCCCCATCACTCCCAATCAATCAATTTTATATACGAACCGCTACCGATACAAAAGAAAAAATTGACACTCAATACTATCTAACTATCATGCTAGACGAAGTGCAATTTGAAGTGTGTGTAGTGGGTATAAAAAATTTAATATGTGATATGTTATTGGGGGTAGATGTATTAGAACAAATACGTGCGGAAATTAACACCAGTGAACACTTATTAAAATGTACCATTGACAATGTTAGTTACACTTTTAAATTGAACACACAGACGCACACACAAAACCATGGTGACCCAATTAAAATCACACGGCCACCAAAACAAGTAATTCATTATAAAGGATGTGAAGAGGGGGAGACCACCTTAGATTCCCGAACTGAATGGAGATTGTCGTCGCTGCAAGAAGAATTCAGCGATATCTTCAGTGAAGAACATTCAATCTCATCAGTGTATGAACACAGAATCCACCTCACAGAGCCGGAGAAGTTCATAAGGAGAATCTACCAGGTCCCTATAAAATACCAGGCTGAGGTCCAGCAGGAGATACAGCGGATGTTGGAGGAAGATATTATAGAGAGATCCAATAGCAGCTTCCTCAACCCACTGCTAGTCGTCCGCAAGAAGACTGGAGAAATCCGACTCTGCCTGGATATGAGGAACTTAAACAGTCTAGTAGAGAAAGAGTTTGACTGCGCACCGACAGCGGAGGACCTCTTCATTAAATGTGAAGGAGCCAGGTACCTCACGCAGCTAGATCTAACAGCAAGCTTCTGGCAGGTCCCGCTGTGTGAGCAAGATCGTAAGTATACAGCATTTATATTCAATAACAAATGCTATCAGCACAAGGTGGTACCTTTTGGCCTTAGCACGAGTCTCGCTGCGATTGTAAGATGCCTCGAGAGAGCTCTAGGACCTGAGGTAGACCCATACACTGTAATATTCGTTGATGACATACTCGTCATATCCCGCACGTTGGAGGAACACTTCGAGCACCTGCGGAGCGTCTTCCAGAAGCTGAGGTTAGCAAACATCAAGCTCAAGATACACAAGTGCGAGTTTGTAAAGTCCCAAATGAAGTTCCTGGGACATATAATCTCAGCTACAGGTATCAGTACGGACCCAGAGAAGCTCAGAAGTATTGTGGAGTTCCCGGTGCCCAAGAACCTCAAAGCACTGCGAGCATTCCTTGGACTCACGGGATATTACAGGAAATTTACCAGCAAATACGCCGAATATACAGTCCCGTTGCTACAGCTGGTACGCAAAAATATAAAGTGGAAATGGGGTTCTGAACAGAACGATGCGTTTGAGAGGGTTAAGGGCCTGTTCCAATCTAATTTACAATTGTTCCATCCACAGCAGGGTAGGAAGTACGTAATGTACACTGACGCTAGCGAGTACGCTATCGGCGCCGTGTTGCATCAAGAAGACGAACAAGGTAGTCTTCATGTTGTAGCATACGCCAATAGAACGCTCAAAGGCGCTGAGTTGCACTATTGCACTTCCGAGAAAGAAATACTCGCCATAATAAACGCACTCAGAAAATTCAGACACTACCTATACGGTACCCATTTCGAGATCCACACTGATAATCAGGCGTTATCGTTTATATTAAAATGTCGATTAGCAAATTCCCGACTAACACGATGGGTGTTAGCCATTCAGGAGTACTCATTCACTATTAAATATTGCAAAGGATCAGAGAATACCACCGCAGACACTCTAAGTAGATATCCGCCCGTAGAAAAGGAGGAGGTATATGAAGCAGCTGACGACGAGTTGAGAGTGTTAAATATGCAATACACGGTCGCGCCTGAAGCTACTAATATGCTACAGAACTTAGGACGCGAGCAGGACGATAACCTCGCACTCCTTGCTAAAAAGCTAATGTTAGCAGCTCACCCAAATCCTCACTATCTTATACAAGACAATATATTGTATAAATTGTTACAGGGCGAATGGAAAGTGGTATTGTCTCCAGCAATGCTTGCGTGTGTAACACAATCTTTACATATAAAAATGGCGCACGCATCTCCTGTAAAATGTGTCAAAATATTGCAGGAGGATTTTACAATTACCAACATGTACCGTAGGGTAAAGAAATTGCTAAAAACATGTTATCCATGCCAGACAGCGAAAGTACCAAACTTGCACACTTACGTTCCCATGGCCAATGTGATAACGGAAGGTAAGGGACAGATGATCGCCATCGACTTTCTGGGACCATTACCCAAGGCTACCAGAAATCTAAAACACATGGTAGTTTGCGTCGATGTGTTTACTAAAAAAGTTAGCCTTTATGCGATCCCTAGGCCCACCACAAAGTCCGTTTTAAATATTATACTTAATAAGTATGTCCCACAACATGGACCAATAAGGAACGTACTTAGTGACAAGGGAAAGCAATTCCAAAACAAACACTGGGCAGCCACCCTGGAACGTAACGGTATCAAAGCAGTCCTAACCTCGGTACGACGACCAGAGGGAAACCTTGCCGAAAGGGTGAATCGGGAAATCGGTAAAATGTTCCGTATCTATTGCTATAAGGAACAAAGTAAATGGCCCGAGTTCTTACCATTCTTCGAAAAGGCAATAAATGAGAGTTATCACGATACCACGGAATACACACCAGCAGAATTAGACTCTGGAACCACGCCAGAGAGGTTTTGGAATAATTTTTTAAG
This sequence comes from Magicicada septendecula, assembly GCA_034769895.1. Lineage (NCBI taxonomy): Eukaryota > Metazoa > Arthropoda > Insecta > Hemiptera > Cicadidae > Magicicada > Magicicada septendecula. Next base: position 114,540,252 of record CM068373.1, read on the forward strand.
TAGGCCAAAGACTTATAATCTACCTCTGCCGGTGCAATGTAAAAATCAACTTGTGAGGGAAAGAATAGTTGAAAAAGGGCGAAAAAGGGCAGACAAATTTAATACGACTCATAATCTAACGAACTTTGTAGTAGGTGAGAAAGTACTGCTCAAGGCGAATCCTGTAGGCCGAAGAGACATAAATGTGGCCGCCAAGTTTTTTCGTTTATATAATGGTCCCTATCTGTTGGCTCAACAACTCGCGCCTCACACGTTTATCGTTACGACGCTCGACCGAACGAAAATGATCGGTAAATACCATGCGAGCTCTTTGAGAAAATACTTTGAGTAGCATGGCGTTCCAAAGCGTGTCGCGACGAAATAATAAGACTTTAAAAAAATAAATAGTATTTAGAGTTAATAATAATTGTATTATAATAATTAAAATTAAATAAGTAATTTGTGTTTTATAATATTATTAATAATAATTGTAGATAGCTTGTGTATTAATAATAATGTTTTCCTATCGCGATAAATAATAGGCGGGTAGAACTGAGCGAGCACACAGCAGGAAATAGTTACGTCACGCGATAACCTGCTGACCGACATTTGAAAAGTAGGTCAAGCAATTAGCCGCGCGACGGGCGATAACGGTTGTAAATACTGTCAGCAAATTCTTTTGTGCGTGTGCCACTGTTTACAAACAAAGATACTAGCCGTTATAAAAACATTAATACACAGGTAATTTCAAATGTAATATTATTAACAAGAGTATGTAGAATTAAGTTGTATGTAATGAAATAATATTAACACACATGTATGTTTTTCTTTTGAATAAGTAATACAAGGTATAGGTAATAAGTATAGTGATTACAGAATATGTGTGTAATGATTAAGAAAAAAAAAATAACTGTAATTATTACATTCATTTTTTTTAAAGCGGGTGTGGGAATATATAACAGCACCAAATATTAACTATTTGGGGTTATATGTTTACCGCATACTGAAAGCATATTTAAATAAAATGTAACAGTCAAAACTCCATTTGAATGTAGAGCATTGAAAATAATGCTTTGAAAAGCAACGCACACGTGGTCATTATGTAATCAGTTCGCTGTACAAGGAAGCGACCACACCCAAACTGTTAATTATTAATATCTCGGAAACGAATAAATAAAGGCGAAATCCAATATAGCCAAAATGTTTGCCGAGATATTAATAACGACGTGTGCAAAATTGATGCAATATAATTAACAAATGAAAGGGTTAATTAAATTAATTGAATAACTTCTGTAAAAATAGAGTTACAGTAATGAGATTTTAGTATGTTATAAAGATAATAATTTCTGACAGATTGTATATTTTAGATTTCACACAACTTGGTTTGCAACCAAGTTATTGCAAAATTAAATAAGCACAGGATATCCGCAGCGGCAAATTGGTTCCGCCGGATAATTATATTAGATAATAATATCAATTCTCCGTCTGTGGGAACCTAACTTCATTCTCACGGACCAAGGGAATTCAAAATTTTATGTGGTAGGGAGAGTGTGCCAACCAATGAAATCATTTCACGCGAGCCCCGGCCAGTGCGGTGTTTTCTGGTTGAAACCTCACTCTTCTGTCAGTACTCACGAAGTTAAGACGTAGTCCTTCGATCGTCTAGTAACCAAAGTGGTGAAGATCAACAAGAAGACTCTACGTGGTCAACACACACGCAATTACGAACACACTAAGTACAGATCATCTGTATAGCTCGTAATTGTTGCGTAAAGGCGAGATACTCTTCAGTACATCAACCAAGCTTATTGTGTACTACCAGTTAGTCATAAGCACGCAAGAGATCCACCAGACTTCAAGACCAGACTTCAAGAATACAGCAGAGAGGCCGTCTAAATTATTGGTGAACAGCTGACGAGCAGAGCGACCACCCGAACGAAGCACACACACACACGCTGACGTGCAACGTGCGAACCGACGAGGGACAGGAAGCAGTTCCAGCGGACAGCAGCAGACGTTAAAATATTCACAAACAGCAAGGAAGCAGAGTGTTGCCGAATTTTGAACTCCACGACCGAATCCAGCAGTTCTAAGCAGATTACTTTCTCTAACCAAGGACTCGAATCGACGAGGGACAAATTGGGACGACATCCTCTTCAGTAACAGGAAAGCAAAATCCACTTATTTATTTTTCAGATCAAATTTTCTATTTTTCAATTAAAACATTGTAATTCAAATAATTCAGGTGCCAAACAAAAAGCAAAGACTCTAGTAATTAAAAAGTAAATTCGTTGTGATAATCTGTATAGCAGTTTAAGGCTTTAGTAAGTTATAGTTAAGAAATAGAAGTAGTATAAAAGCGCTATACAAATCTTAACTGACAATCTAATCTTAGATCATACTGCAGTATATCAGAAGTAGAATCACTAGAAATGAAATAACGTGAACTAGACTGTCACGTCTAATTTATTTTAATTAATTATTCTAATTAATTTCAGAGTTTTATATTTTGTTGCATGAACACTTAGATTCAATTTAATTAAATAAATTTAATTAAATTCAAATCAATTAATAAATTAAAATTTAAATTGCAATTAACTCGCCAAAGAACGAGTTCAGTTCCTTTCAACTATTGACCAATCGAAAAACATTGATTCATTGTTTACACGGTAAGAAATTCATAAAATAATAACCATTCTATTCTTGTGTGTTGTTGGTGTAATAAACAACGTTTTATTACCCCATATAACAGTGTTTTATTGTTGTACGATAAAGCCTACCAGTCTCACAAAACTCTCCCCCTTTAAAGTAACCTATTTTGTGTGTTGTTGTAATAATTTGAGATTACTAGCTTGCGAACTTCAAATCCAAAATCCACACGCCCTAGTCGGAAGAATCTGCAAGATCAGACAGCAGGTAGGTACTCACACACAACACGACATAACAATAACGCATAGAAGTAGAGTTATAAATGGCGCTCCAATCTCGTGGGGCTCGAGAAAATTAATTAAAACCAATTTAAATTTAATTTTCACTTTAAAACAAACTTTGCTGTTTTAACTCGTAAAACAGCTGGCGTCCAACTAAACAATTCCCCAAAGAGTTTTGTGACTGGTGTTCGTACAGCAGTAAAGTTATTGTGTGTATTTGAAACTGTTCTGTATATTTTAAATTGTTTTATATTTGAAATTGTTGTGTATTTAAAATGGATATGGATAAAATACTTAAACAAATACAACAAATGAACGAAAATATGAACGCGAAATTTGAGAAAACAAATGCCGAATTAACCGCTAAAATAGACGCGAAATTTGAACAGAGTGCAGCCAAAGCTGAGCTAAATATCGCAGAATTAACTTCTAAAATCGAGGCACAAAAAGTTAGTCTAACCGAGAAATTAGATCAAAGCAACGCTGACATAAACGCCGAGATTAAGCAAAGTAATAAAGAAAGTAGTAAAGAATTAACTGCGAAAATAGACGAAGGCGTAAACGAGTTGACCGCTAAAGTCACCGAAATCGCGGAAAGCAATGCAAAAATCGCGGAGAGTAATAAAGAGCTAACCGCGAGAGTCGCAGAGATCGGTGAAAGAGTAAATACGGTCGATACTAAAATCAATGAACGGTTTAAGGTTTTTGAGACCACCATGCAAAAATCGTTTATTGAACAAGTAACACGTATGGAGGGCCGGTTCAAGGATCACATAAGCCGTTGCGAGAAGCAAACCCTAGACGTTTCTAGGAAGGTCGAATCCCTAGAGGTAAAGATTCACGCGGACGTGACCGAAACGCAACGACGAGTAGATAAATTAGACGCTTCAATTGTAGAGACGCGATCTAACATTGACTCTAATAAAGAGAGTGTTTTACAAACGTTAAACGACGAGATTTTGAAAGTACGACAGGAGGTACGAAGGAGATCTGCTCCTAATATTTTGGTACAAGGTCCTGTCGACGAGAAAAATCGCGTGTATTTTACGGGGGAAAATAACGAAAACCCCATTGAATTTTTATTAGCGTGTGAGAGTGAAATGGCTAGAGTAGGTTCCCGACTAGAAGATCAAGACAAAATACAGTGGGTGGTTAACGCGATGCGTGATTCGGCGCGTAAGTGGTATAACATTGTACGCGATAGAGTGTCCACATACGCGGAGTTCAAACAAAAATTTGAAAGCCGGTACTGGAACTCGCATACCCAACGACTTCTGCGCAGTGAACTGGAATATGGCCGATTTGATAAGAAAATGGGTATTACCGCCGAAAATTATATAATCCAGCAGGTCGAACGCGCGAAGCATTTAACCCCAGCATTTGCGGAGATTGACATAGTCACGAAGCTTGCCTACCATTTTAATCATAATATTAGAGTAGCTGTATTTACGCAGGGGATTCGCACGGTAGACGAACTCCTCATTCTAGTGTCCCAAAGTGAGACGGTTTTTGATTTTGGTGGGTGGCGTTATAATCCCGATTTTCGCCGAAATAATGAAGGGCAGAATACGCGACTACAGTACCATCAGCAAACGGATCAAAAACCGAGTACCAGTTCTACTCCACCCCAAACACCGTCAAAACAGCCAAATAAAACCTTTGAGTACAAGGGAAAACAAAATTTTGGTAGACCAAAGGGGCAGGGTAAGGGCAACGACGGGGCACAAATTAGAGCGATTCAAACGGTCGAATTAGCCAAAGCTGATACAACTAAAAAAGACAGCGACTCCCAGGGCAATAAAAACTCGAACAATAAATCGAAAAATTACCAAGCTACAAAAAACGTGCCAAAATGCGCATCCAGCAAGGACGCGCTATAAATTCGGCAAAATTGTGTAAATATAAGCATGTTAATTATAAGGATTATATATTGTGTGAAATGTGTACTTTTAATTATGTAACTTGTGTGCCAGTTAATAATGTGTTCCCACCGGATGTCAGGGATTCGTTGCTAGAATCCGGTCCCACGCGACAAAGGCCCGTGAGCGCGGCGTGTCCGGTGTTACACGCCTTTGTCAATAGCGTTCCCACACGGATTTTGTTGGATACTCATGCCAGTCTCTGAGCTGACAATTTTACTAGAAATATACTGAAATTTACAATTAATTTAGCACCCAGTCCACACACTAAACTGTTCCATCAATTGGGGATCTAAATAAATGTTTAAAACTTGAAATGTTGTAGTTGATAGATATATATAACTGGTCACTGGGTATGATTGAGTGTTGACTCTATGTGTAATTAATAATTGGTTTTGTATCACCTGATTTCATCCATGAAGGGTTTTTTATTTATTGAGGTGACATCTCGTGGCCGACATTTTAGGTGTTCGTGTGGTCGTCCAAATTCCTCCGGTAGCGAGTAGAGCTTAAGATGTTCATCGTTCAGCCATGTAGTAGGTCTTTTTTCTCGTCTACATCGGTGAACCCGCAGTCGTTTATAGATTTATCTATACATAGTGAGAAGGTCTGTAGTTGTTGGAATCTTCATTTCTCTACCGGAGAAAAAAAATGGCGTGACCGTCAGCCACGAGGTATTTTGTTAGACCAAAATTAAATGGAAGTCTGCGTCTTCCTCGTTTGCCTACTGCATCCTTCGCCAGAAAGCAGCACTGGTGTTTTCATACTGCGGCAAGGCGGCAGGTGCCGACACCGATCACGCAGTGTAAAATAGAATTCGGTAGGGCATATTTTCACGGGTAGGGTGCAGCACTAATTACCGCATTAAATTCTGTACTGCCTATAACGTTTTCTTGACTTTTAATTACTGAAGGTTTGCCGCTCTATATTAGAACGGCACACCCTCACCCCAAAAGGGCAACATAGTTGCCCCAACATTAAAGGCCAGGAGAGTACCCTGCAGTGTACCTCTCCTCAAAACAAACCGGCGGACGTCGTGGTTAGGTTGGCTCAGCTGAGCTTGCTCTCAGGAGAACAGATTCTCAGAAGGAAAACGAAAGAGACGAAAGAAGATATGTATAATGTAAGTGTGCGGGTGCTGCACGCTGACCTGATCAGGGTCAGCCCACAGCAAAAGAGAGAGACAGCTAAAAGAGTAATGAAAGATTACGGATCCGGAGACTTCCGACCTCCTGAGGCTCGCCCCCTACGCCAGAACACGACTTCCACCTTAAACAAGGACATCCGTCCTATCTTTACGGGGACTAACCCTCTTCGAACGTTTTCGATAACCCTCGACAACGTTTCAGTTTTGAAATGTGGCTTATCACCATTTTTTTTGTTTGTCTCCCGGTACGCCCAGCCGGGCCGTCACCGGTGACGTGAATCCTAGGATACGGTATGGCCCCGACCAACGGTAGCATAGCTTCGCAGCACGTTTGTCAGCGGCTGAGCTGAGTGGGTGGCTTTGGCAATAGACCCAGTCACCAATCCGGAAGGGGTTTGGAATACGCCCCTGATTATAACGCCGACGGACCCGCTCGTGCGCTCGCAGCAAATTCTTCCGAGCCACTTTCCATCTCTCCGCAGTTTTATAATTGGGCTCCCGCGGCAGAAGATCTTCGATATCCCACAGGTTGGTCAACGGGAGTGCGGGCGAGAATCCAAACAGAATTTCAAAGGGCACGGCCTGATGACTATCGTGTCTGGCCGTGTTGAAAGCTAATTGTAACCACTTCAAATTCTGATCCCAGGTGGTTTGTTGCTCAGCATGATAAGCAATCAAGGCGGACCGGAGATTCCGATTGAATCTCTCCGCATGGGACGGTTGTGGGTAATAAGGGGAAGTGGTTACGTGTTTGATGCCACTGGCGAAACACATACGCCTGAATTCACTCGAAATAAATTGCGGGCCATTGTCTGAAACAATGATGGTCGGAAGACCGAAATGCTGAAATACATGGTTCTGTAGAGCGTTGATGGTCAAACGAGCGGTTGCCTGCCGTAAGGGCAGTAGCCAGGCAAACTTTGAAAAAGCATCTACACAAACAAGCAGGTAAGCATTACCTGACTTGCTACGGGGGAACGGCCCCACGTAGTCAATAAACAACTTTTCCATTCGTCTGCTCGCCACCTCAGATGATAACAACCCTAGTTTGGTGTTCTGGGCAGGCTTGCTCAAGCCACAAAGATGACAGCTCTTAACCCTTGTCGCGATGTCCCTATCCATGCCCTTCCAGATAAAATGTTTCCTAATACTGGAAATGGTCTTCGAAATTCCCTTGTGGCCTCCGATTGGGGAATCATGGTAATAGCTGAAGACCATGGGCACTAATTTGCTAGGCAGCACGATTTTAGGTGCTCGTCCTTTTCTCTCTCGACAACAGAGGACTCCCTTGGACAAGAAATAAGGGGCCTGTACGTTACCCTCCTTGATATTTTGGATGACTGGACCCAGCACTTCGTCGTTAAATGATGGGGTAACACATCAGTGAAGGCTAATGGAAAATCTAGAAGAACGGGACAGGGTTGCTCAGCTTGGGCATCACTGGGTTGGGAAAACATTCGGGACAAGGCATCTGCAACCACATTCTGAGATCCCCTGATGTGTTGCACTGTGAACTTAAATGATGAGATTTTCACCACCCATCTACCGATTTTACCCAGTTGCCGGGGATGAGCCAGAAGCCATGAGAGAGCCTGATTGTCGGTCTCGAGCAGGAACTCAGCATGTTCCAGGAAACGCCTGAACTTGTCTAGAGCGTACACAACAGCTAAACACTCTAGCTCATAAACGGATGATTTACGTTCTTGCTGGGTCAACGTCCGGGAGATAAAAGCCACAGGCTGCCTAGCGTCGTCTATAACTTGGGAGAGAACCGCCCCGAGCGCAACCGAACTCGCGTCCGTCTGCAGTATGAACGATTTCGAAAAGTCGGGCATCCGCAACACTGGTGGGGAAATGATGGCTTCCTTTAATGTAGCGAAAGCCTTCTGTTGGTTTTCCCCCCATGTAAACTTTGCCCCCTTCTTCCTCAGTTCATTCAAGGGAGCGGCAATTTCAGCGATGTTCGGTATGAAACGCCGGTAAAAATTTATCATACCGACGAATCTCGCTATGCCCTTCGCATCCCTAGGGGGAGGAAAGTCACGGATGCCCTGTGTCCTCTCTGGGTCTACCGTCACGCCCTTGTGTGAAACTAGATGGCCCAAGAAAGAAATACTCTCTTGGGCGAAACGAACCTTTTCGGGATTGACAGTGAGGCCAGCCTCTCTTAAGCGACCCAACACCTCTCTTAAATGCCCTAGATGATCTTCGAAAGTCTCGCTGTATACTAAAAGATCGTCGAGATAATTAAATACGAAACGGAATTTCACATCGTGAAAAACCGTATCGAGAAGGCGAGTAAGTGTCTGGGCCCCCACAGCCAAACCCATGGGAACCCTTGTGTACTGGTACAAATTCCAGGGTACACAAAAAGCCGTATATGGTCTACTTTCTTTGGCAAGAGGTATCTGATGATAGGCCGCGTTCAGATCGATAATAGTATAAAATCTGGCCCCACTGAACCAATCAAAGGCCGAATGTAAATCTGGGAGGGGAACAGAATCCACCTCTATATTGGCGTTCAACTTCCGGTAATCAATCACCATTCTTTGTTTTCCCCCAGGCTTTGGCACTAAAAATGCTGGACTGGCATAGCTGGAATGAGAAGGTTCAATTACCCCTTGTTGCAACAATTCTTGAACCTTCTCTCGCAGAATGGTCATCTTTGGAGGAGCAAACTTGTAAGGGTGTGACCTTACTATTTTCGAATCGGTAAGTCGAATTTTGTATTCCAGCAGGTGTGTGAGTCCCAAAGTAGGAGTTAACACCTCGGGAAATTCCTCACACAAATAGTCTAAGGCCGTCTGCTGGGATGGAGTGAGATGATCTCGTGCGGAATCGGGACAAGCTACTTCTTGGATACCCGGCTTGGCGCCCTGGTACCCAAGGAACGGAATTAAAACTTCCCGATTGAATTTAAAAAAACATTGGTGCGCTTGGATGTCCAGCACGAGACCACTTTTTGCGATGAAATCCAATGATTTGAAGACCAATGATGCAATCCACTCCCAGAGCAGGAGAAACCAGAAAAGGCCACACCCAAGAAAACCCATCGATTTTGATTTTAAAGGTAGTAACCCGGGAGATAGGCAAGATTTCCCGGGATGCAGTCCAGCATATTGCAGATTTCAAGGTCCGTATATACCCGAGATGAGATGATGGATCGGGCTGAACCGGAGTCAACTAAGGCTCTGAGCTGACCCCCCTTTACCTCGAGCGGCAGAAAGGGACATACAGAAAGTTGTTGCGAGGTAGCGGACTGGACCTTGATGTTAGAAGATTTGGATTTTAACAACTGCCTGGAGGTCGTCGGAAGTTGAACAGAATTAGAGCGGGGGGAAGACATCCTCCGAAATATCTTCCCCTGTCTACCTAGTTTTTTGGTGCTGGTCGCGCGCGCCCTCGCGTGCAATTTCTCGCCACGTGTCCCGGGCGGTTACAATTATAGCAAATCACGGCTTTCGATTGCTCGCGATTTCGAGCTGGCTGGGCCTGTCGGGGGAAGATAGGCTCTCGGGACCCTTCCGATCTCTGTGGTCTTGGTTCGGCTCCTCTACTATCTCCTCTCGCATGGTCGGTCATCTGCATGGCCTCCGTCATGACGCAGAGCTGGTCCAGGTAAGCAAACCACTGTGGCCGCTGGGCAAAAACTAGTCGCAGACGGTCGTCGGCAGAGACGCCGTCGAGAATGTGTTGTACCACTTCTTCCTCCGACATGCCCATTCCCAGTATACGAGCTACTTCGCGTATTCTTTGCACGTATTGGGCCAATGTTTCGCCCCGCGCCTGGACTCTATAAAAGTGACGATGGCGCAATTGCTCCATCAATCTACTAGGGATGAACGCCCTCAGCACCACCCGGTGGAACTTGTCCACACCTTCTTTGCGTCGCATCACCTCCGCCACCCTGTCAGCCATGGTACCGCGACAGTAGGGGAAGATGAGCTCGAGCACCGTTCTCTCCAACATGCCCGGGTAGTCCTTCAACTCGAAGACGGTTTTAAAAAAAGGTATGAGTTTGTCCGCCTCCAGTCCATCTACGACTGGAAGTTGTTGTATAATGTGGGCAAGTGGGTTGGGCAGTTTATTGTACGTCGCCGCCCCCAAACCAGTTTGCACCGGATCTACGTCTCTGTACGAAGAAGTATTCACGGCTGAGACCACGGACTCCTCAGCAACCGGAACCGGAGTGGATGCTCTTACAGGTTGTGACCCCTGGAGGGTCGAGGTAATCTCTTGAATTCTCTCGGGTATATTATATGGCGGCACAAGTTCACCGCCTTGGGCTTGTAAATTCTGCAGCCGAAGAATTACGTGCTGCATACGTTGCCGGATCCGCCGGACACCGAGAGAGCATCCCGGTCCCTCCTCCAAACTTTCGACGGAGTGAGCTAACTCCCGCAGCTCATCCCACTTCTCCGTACAACACTCCCACTCACTCTCGGGGTCGGTAATAGTGACCCTAGGGAGCGCATCACCCGCGGCCAGCGCTTCTCGGAGCTGCCGCCGTAAAATTGGTACATTGCCACGAGGTTCTTTGCCCCGGGCCCGGAGCTCGAACTCAAGTTCCTCCCGCAAAAACAATTCAGGATTAAGTGTACTCATCTTCACTTCGCGGTCGGCACACACAAACACACAACTTTAAAACTAATTCTAACTAATACCGGAATCTGAAAAACTCAAGTACTATATCTTCCATTAAGTAGACTGCGGGTCCACCTACCGATGCGAGAAACCAGCCCACTACCTGAACTGCTCTCACTCTTTTACACCAGACAAAAGGAACGCGACACACACACAACACGAAAAAAAAACACCGACCAACGAAAATTTATTTTAACAATTTCTCATGTTACTTCGGCTACCATTTATGGGAAGACCGACTGCCGATCGGGCCATACCGCATAATTTAAAAAACAACACCTCCCCAAATATGGGCAAGGTAATACTCCAACCAACCAAGCACCGAACTGCGATAAGTCCCTTTTCCCCAGGGATTTCCCCTTCTAAAATTTCTCACCACGTGGCACTATTCACTCTTCCAGGCGGGCAAGTACATATACATATATCTCAAAACCTTAAAGCTAACAAAATATTTTCAACTTTAGATATAGGGCCTTTTAAAATTTTTTCTAAGTTCTATTTGAACTTAACATTGTGGGAGTTCCAAAATGTTTCCTAAGTTTGCAAGCCCCGTCACACCCACAGGACCCACGGGTTGACCCTAATCGTAACCGCGCTCTGCTACCAAATGAAACCCCACTTTAACTTAAGCAGTTAAAAAAAAGATTATTTTTTTTGAGAAAATTTTTTGAAATTTTTTTTTTGTAAAGAGGGGCCACAAGTTAATTATAACTAGGCTTAGGCCTAGAGAAGCCAAAAATGCGCTGGATCCAGTGAGACGGGACTTGCAATGAAAACTCAAGAATTAAACAATTAACAAATCCTTTTTATTATTCTATCTCAGTAAACAATTAATAATAAAATAAATAAACCCAACAGTAATCTATAATTCCCTTAAATGTACACACAAATATACATACATAACATGTTCCACGATACAAATACATTATACAATACAATATACATAAAGGTCTCTTGCCACGCCCTTTTTATATTACCCTCATGGTGTATATAAATTCTTACTTTTTCTTTATAGTTATCCCTTTTAGGATTACAAATTTATTTTTGTATTAGCCTCATGGTGTGGGTTGATTACACATCAGGTGTATAAGAGAATGCTTAAGCATACAGTAGTCCCCAGGACATAATAAAATTCAAAACTAAGTGGCTAAGTGCCTAATGCAGTTACACCATACTGCACTTCTGGGCTCTATTATAGTGAGAAATAAAAAATATTTAAACAATGAACGCCCCCCAGTTATCATAAATAATTTAAAGACTTTATATACACTGAAACATTGCCAAATAATAAAAATAGAAATATAGCATAATATTATAACCCTATGAAAAAAATACACTTGGCACAGAGACGGACATGTTAATAGCTTGATGATTCATCTTTCAACTTGTCTCAACAAACAAGTTGAAAGGTGTTTCGACATGCATTCCTTCTGGTTGAAACTTGTTGAAAATGCACCTACCTCCCCAGTAATTTTTTTATACAAATGAATTAAACTGATTTTTAAATTAAGAAAAAATATATATATATATATATACTACTGAATTGAACACGATAATTACTAATAGCAAGAATGACTTAAAATCTGTAAAGAAACCCCTATAATGAAATAAGTGGAAACCTATGTTGAATGTTGCATTGTAATCATGCCAGTCTCTGAGCTGACAATTTTACTAGAAATATACTGAAATTTACAATTAATTTAGCACCCAGTCCACACACTAAACTGTTCCATCAATTGGGGATCTAAATAAATGTTTAAAACTTGAAATGTTGTAGTTGATAGATATATATAACTGGTCACTGGGTATGATTGAGTGTTGACTCTATGTGTAATTAATAATTGGTTTTGTATCACCTGATTTCATCCATGAAGGGTTTTTTATTTATTGAGGTGACATCTTGTGGCCGACATTTTAGGTGTTCGTGTGGTCGTCCAAATTCCTCCGGTAGCGAGTAGAGCTTAAGATGTTCATCGTTCGGCCATGTAGTAGGTCTTTTTTCTCGTCTACATCGGTGAACCCGCAGTCGTTTATAGATTTATCTATACATAGTGAGAAGGTCTGTAGTTGTTGGAATCTTCATTTCTCTACCGGAGAAAAAATGGCGTGACCGTCAGCCACGAGGTATTTTGTTAGACCAAAATTAAATGGAAGTCTGCGTCTTCCTCGTTTGCCTACTGCATCCTTCGCCAGAAAGCAGCACTGGTGTTTTCATACTGCGGCAAGGCGGCAGGTGCCGACACCGATCACGCAGTGTAAAATAGAATTCGGTAGGGCATATTTTCACGGGTAGGGTGCAGCACTAATTACCGCATTAAATTCTGTACTGCCTATAACGTTTTCTTGACTTTTAATTACTGAAGATTTGCCGCTCTGTATTAGAACGGCACATTACATCAACACAATAATGAACTACATTTTTGTCTACCATTAATTAATAAAACCGGTCTACATTGGTGCTCTTAGTTCTGTCTCCGTCAGTAATTTTGTTCAACATACGGTAAGTTATTTTATCATCATATTCATTTACTATATAAATTACATCAAATAAGCGTTTATCGTCTACAGCAGTATTATTAAAATAACTATCAATCTCTATTTTGCAAGGTAAGTATTTCATATAGTTTGTTTTCTCCCATCCTAATCTCTCTATCAACTCTTTATAACCTCTATCTAACTTAAATACTTGCATCTCACCATCTACACACAACTCTTTCTCTAAACATCTCTCACTCCATGCAGAGGGTACTGCTACATTACAACATTTCCTGATTTCTCCAGGAACAATACAAAAATTCAAAAAACAATTACTGGTAGACCACTTATCTACCCAGTCCGTTCGTGAAGATCTTTCTTCACCCCCCTTAACACCATGAAAAAATTTTACCCTCTGCCACCCCTTTACTTGTACGCTCTCTTCATACTCTCTCTCGAACTGATCAACATTTGTTTCTACCCCTTTGCAACCCATTACTCTCTCACTCTCAGAATTGTAATTAACCTCATTACCATCACTCTCTGATGCCACATTTTCAATTACATTGCCACTTTCAACATCATTATTACCGCTTATGAACTCTTTATTATAACTGTTGTTACTACTACAAACATTACTACTGTTAATTATTCCTTCGCTACTTTTCGTTATGTTACTACCGCTGTTACTTACAAAGCTTTCTAATTTGTCATTTACTATAATTATTTGGTGTCCAAGTTCTTTTTGGTTAGATTCTAACATTTTTGTTTTACCGTCTACCACACATACACGCTCTCTAAACTCATCTGTTTTTCTTTTCGTTTCACTACATATTTCATTAATTCGCTCATCGAGCTGTTGTATTAGCCTAACATTTATTTCATTTAGTTTATTATCAATATTCTTTTGTGACTCAGTCACTTTTATATTTATTTCATTGAATTTGACATAAAACTTATTATTCTGTTCATTTAATTTGCTGTCATTAATATCAAAGCGTTTATATAATGCACCAAAGTTGTTTTCACATTTTGTATTTTGTTCATTTAAATCACTGCTTAATTTATCAAACTTTTTATCAAAATTACTTTGCTGTGCCTGGAAACTTCTTTTTATAAAGTTAAATAGATCATCTATTGACAATTCTCTTTCTTTTATTCTGGTCGCTACGGGAGTAGATTTTGCTCCCGCCTCACTAATTACTACGGATTGTGTTATATTGTTTTCATCTATTCGGCTTGGAGTTATCTCCAGCCCCGAATCATTCACTACAACTGATTCAATTGAAATGTTTTATTGTACCGTAATTGGCGTTAAGCCACCTCCTGACTCACTCGTAACTACCGAGTTGGTCAGATTCATTTTATTCTCTACATTTTCCATCTTTGTCAATTAATTTGAATACACAATAAACTGTCTACACAATTATAGATCTCTTGAATTAACTATATAAAACTTCATTAAACATTTATTTTTGTTTACAAACACGCCCCCACTCCCAACTAACCCGTTCTGCAGCTTAATTAGGCCTGATCTGTGTGATTAAAATAAATCACACAAATCGTCCAAATATTTCGGGCGCCAGTGAAACAATATAAATTACTTCATTTATTAATAAACTCTTACCTTTGGGTTCCTCTCCAAGGTTTTACAGACAAACACAGCTGCAGAAAGGATTATCTGGATTTGAGTTATACAATAATTACACTAACACTAAAATTTTCAGATTATAACAAATTATTTTTCTTTTTTATTTAGTACTCATAATACAACAGGGTATTGCATTGTTTATGGCTCTACTTTTTCGTGCTGTTACCGATAAATTGTAAGTAATTATTAATCAAAACTAGTATACATCCAAAAAAAAACTTTCCTTAACAACTTCTAAATAGTACCGTACTATATAGTAAAGAATTTACTATAATGAATTCTATTTAATGAACCAATACGTAATTTATCTGTTCCCTTAGAGATCTCATTTTATGGGATATTTTTATTTAAAATAATAGAAATTGACATAAAATTATAAATTGTTTTGGGCCATTTAATTATGTGCTTTCGCTTGTACTTAACTGCCCATAGTCCAGTTCGTAGCACTGCCTGTTGAGATGCTTTCTTAGTTCGCACACACTCCCGCAACTGTTTATAATGAGTTCACTGATTAATTATAATTCAATTTTCACTGATTTGTTTAATGTCTTCACATGTTTAATATTAGGTCGTACACTTAAATCCGCTACATTGTTTACACTTTTGATAGTTATTTAAATAGATAGGCCGGCCTTATTTTCGGCCTATCTTACACACCCGAGGCCACGGATTTTCTTTTAATGAACTGTATGCTGATTTTCTGGCCGCGCGACCATGAGTTGCAATAGAACTGTCTCATTACTGCGCTAAGGCGGTAATACACGGATTTCAGGCTGGTCACGTGATCGTCAGTCTGCGCTCCAATTGGTGCTTTTTAAAAGGCGCTATAAGACAGGCATAGGTTTAGCAACATTAGGCCGCCTGGTGCAATACATGACTTGGCGTTATTTTCTCCGTGATTCACGGCTGACGCAAAACTATGTGTTGTTTCATAATCTGTTTGGACTGTTTGAGTGCGGAGACAAAACACAGACATTTTGTTTTGTAATAAACACTGCATACGTAGTTGATAAAATCGAGGTTCTAAAAAAGTGAACAATGACTACATGGGGAATACAATTTTTTAAAATATTACCTTGGCCCTACAATTCTGTACCGTTACAACAAAAGTACTGATTATTCCTTGTGGAAGGCTATTAAACGATTAAAAAGGCCACAATTACAAATACCACCAATGCATAAACCAGATGGTAGCTGGGCACGAAGCAATACAGAGAAATCCCAGATTTTTGCCAAACATTTGGTCCACGTTTTTCAACCTGAAGCCAGCAAGGACGTCTCTTTCGATGAAGAGGTACAAAGATATTTACACTCCCCGCTCCAACTGACTCTACCTATTAAGCCTTTTAAGGTTAAGGAAATCAAGGAAATAATCATGTATAATTTGAAAAGTAAAAAGGCTCTCGGCATTGATTTGCTATTGGGGAAAGTTCTAAAGGAGCTGCCTCACAAAGGCGTTGTACTAATAACATACATTTTCAACAACATACTCAGACTTGAATACTTTCCTCTTCTCTGGAAATCTGCTCAAGTAATCATGGTCTTAAAACCTGGTAAAAACCCTCAAGAGCCCTCTTCTTATCGACCCATAAGCCTTCTACCGATACTTGGTAAGATCTTTGAGAAGCTGTTTGTAAAACGACTTATGCCAACAATTGTAGAAAACAACCTAATTCCGGATCACCAATTTGGCTTTCGAGAAAAGCACTCTACAGTAGATCAAATACACAGTCTAACTAATGTTATCAATAAATCGTTGGAATCGAAGATGTTCTGCTCAGGTGTGTTTCTCGACGTTTCCCAGGCATTTGACAAAGTCTGGCATCTTGGACTCTTATACAAAATAAAGAAAAATCTGCCACATAATTGTTACCGTATTCTACATTCCTACTTAGTGGGCAGAGTGTTTCAAGTCAAGTACTCGGATGCTACTTCTCCTCTATTACCAGTGGGGTCAGGTGTTCCACAGGGTAGTGTCCTGGGTCCTCTGCTCTACCTCCTGTTCACCTCGGACTTACCGTCAGCAAGTGAAACCACTGTTGCTACCTACGCCGATGACACAGCAACCCTAGCGACACACTCCGACCCCTCAATAGCATCTCTTATACTACAAGAATCATTAAACAGCGTTCAGTTATGGCTTGATGAATGGCGCATAAAAATCAATTCATCCAAGTCAGTCCACGTTACCTTCACCACACGTAAGGCAAACTGCCCTCCAGTAACAATTAACGGTCAACCAGTACCGCAAGCTGAAAGTGCTAAGTACCTTGGGATGCATTTGGACAGGAGACTAACATGGGAAAAAACATATAACATCTAAGAAGATTGAACTTAATCACAAGGTCAGAAACATCTACTGGCTGATAGGAAGAAAATCACGGTTAAGTCTCGTCAACAAACTATTGATCTATAAAGCAGTTCTTAAACCGGTATGGACTTATGGTATTCAACTTTGGGGTATTGCTAGTACAAGTAATATTGAGATTATCCAGCGCTTTCAGTCCAAAACTTTAAGATCAATAGTCGACGCTCCATGGTTTGTCTCCAATAACTCTATACACCGCGACCTCAAAGTTCCAACCGTGAGAGAAGAAATCATGCACCTCTGCAGGACTCACATCTCCAAACTAGAACAGCATCCTAACCACCTGGCAATTAATTTGTTAGACAACAGTCAAGATATTTATAGACTAAAAAGGCACAGACTATTAGACTTACCATTCAGGTTTAACTAATAATGTATTTTCTGTATTGTACTGTCTGTGATATCTGTTCTGTATGTTTTTGTATTTGTGTCATTAATAAGTGTTAATGTCAACCTGTATATGTGCCTTATGGGCCCAGTGTTTAACATCTGAACTTATTGTATCATGCCAGAAGGAAGTGGAAGTGATTGTTGATTAACACACTCTTGTGGATATTTATATTTTTAATTATCATATTTAACATGTACTCACCATGCGATTCGATGCAGCATCCGGTTCGCCACGTGGTTCTATAACCAACATTAATTTTCTTATCTGGGTCCAAGGTATCGTTAAGCGAGAGACAGAAACAGTTGGGATTGTCGAAATAATGATTCGCACACCATGTATATACAACAAAACTTTAGTTTTAATATTTCTCAAGTATCATCATCAACGTTACAAAATACAAAATCAAAATGGAGTCTTATACCCCAACAAGATGGCGGCTTTACAGTTCCGCTCCACTAGTTATTAATCACTTTTCATTATTTCTTTTTGACATGTCATTAGACACAAGAACATTTAATATACTGCAGTTTTGATTGAAATTATTTACTCAGTTTCATATTATATTTTAAAACATAAACCAATGCCTCGGTTTGGTAAATGCCGGCATTCTCTCTCACACTCTCTCATTACATATTTTATCAAAGGTACATTTTTCTTTTCTTTATTATAATTTTAAGCTTGATTTTATAAAAGAATATTACTGTAAATTTGACTTTCCTGAATTAGTGGGAGTGTTTCAGCTCAGACGTTCTCCATAGTAGGCCCGGTGTTCGGCGTACTTAGATGGTCGGTGTACTCTCCAGTTTTGTCTGTCCTCTGTGCACTGAATTTACATTATGCTGTTTATTGCATTATGAACACTGTCTAGTTGTAATTACATTTTACTTATTATTCAAAAAAAAAAAACACTTTGGCTGGCAGAACTACGCCAGCAAAATCTTAGCGTGTTAACGCCATGAAGGTATTCTGCAGACTGAGAACGACATTTTGTCGTAAAATCGACAGGTGGAGGGGATTAATCGCCATTAATCCTTTGTCTGACACAGATGACGGCATTGTTCCACGTCATTGTGGTTACGTTTGTCGTATTGTATTATGATGTTTCAGCATTGTCGAACAGTGCAGTATGCAAATATGTGTTATTCTGCACGTACGCCATGACCTTGGAGTCGAGTTGTACAGACGAATTGCGTCGTGTGTAATGCATTGGGGAAAATTCAACCTAACCATTTTTAAATATATAGCAACACAATAAAATTATTTCTCCAGTACCAATGAATCCTAAGACGGATTTTTGTACTGTCACAAAAACCCCCTCAATGAGAGGTTTTATGTCGAAACATAGAAACTCTCATTAACTCATTCACACCTTCTAAAGGGATCAGCCCAGATATGGCGCCACAACCCCCTGTAGTGTTTACATAAAAAAGGAATACAATAACTCACCCTTGGTCCAAAGATGATGACAGTACCTGCATGACCTTACTGTACTTCTCAGGTGAGATCCCAACACCGCAAGGCCATTTAGGCATTCGACGTTCCTGCTCTGACACGCTGGCCAGCTCAGGACCGCCATCACAGCATCACCAAACGCTGAAACATTTAGTACAAAATCTAAAAATATTGGCCTTGTATAATCCCATATCCATAACTGATATGTCTCCCCTTAGCTACATTGCTTTATGCTCAGAGCCATTGGTTTTCTTACCCCCAAGTTTCAAATAACAAACATTACTATCTTTACCCAAACTGGACTCCCGTCAACACTACTTTACCTTTTCCACCACAAAAGAAAAAAAATATATTCTTATACTAAAATAACACGTAAAACAATTTCTTAAATTTTCAAAAGCAACAACAACTATCTATTTCTATCATATAAAATTCAAAACATAACTTTTATCATGGCAAACCAACTAACTTTTAAAATTCTATCTATCAGCTTTCCTGATTTCAATATTTCTTTGCTACAGAATCAGAAAATTATATTTTCAGTAACTAACTTAATTAAAACACTTTGATATGTTTTAAATATTTTGATTGATTATTTAAATGTTGTATAATTAACTTTTCTAATGAATTTAAATTATTCTACGAGATTTGTGAATTTGGTAATTAAATGATAAGTTGTTTGATTTAAACTAACATGTTTGTTAAATGTTTCAGAGGTTATGTGAAAGTAGTGGTGTGGTATATGTTTTGTGTATGTCATTTTAAATGGACTGTAAGTATAAAAAATTTTATAATATCAGTCAGCTATAATCAAAATGTTTACAGGTGTAACTCAGATGAAAAGATTTTAATTTTATAATGAGATGATTTGAAATAATTGTGTTAAATAAAAATGATAATCAAAAAATTTAATAATAACTGAAGGATGATATATAATAATTATTAATAAAAAATTTGAAAATTTTAAGGTGATGAATGAGTGAAATGATTAATGATTGATGAAGATGTTACGTTATAAGGTATATAAAATTTTTTTAAGATTTAGTGATTAAGGTGCTATCGCTGGGGTGGCCTGTGCCCTAGTAGATAGTGGAATGGGTTGGGGGTAACAGAGAGTGTTACCTCCATCGGAGGCCAACATGGCGACAATGTGCGGCACATTTTTTTTGGTACAAATTTAATTTGTACACTGATAGACGTTCGTGTCGCACATACTAATGACGATGTAGAACAGGTGTTGAAATGAAATTAGATTTCCCCGACTTTTCGGGCGATTACTGCCTTACCAGCACTAATCGTGGCTTTGGCTAGCGGTTAGCTATGGTCATACCAAGTCCCTTGACCATAGCTGACTTGAAATTGGTATATAATAGAAATTAAATGGGGGGCGATATTAGGGGAAATCCAGGAACTATGGAACAGCAGCTGCCACTCTGTCCGCATGGGGACAGCATAGCCAGGTGGTAGACCCGTTTTAAGGGCGTTTAAATATTTACCAAGGGTATGTTGATATCCAAAACGTTGAAATGTAACTGCCGAAGCAAAGACCAAATGCCAAATTCCTCCAAATATGCAGTCTTTGTGGAAGCGAAAAGGCGCTACAGTCTTACACAAATTGCAATAGCGTGTGTGGATGGGAGGTGGCTCAGATGAGCCACGAATTTAAATTTATAACATAAAAATTGCTAACTCTAATTTTGATCTAATAAAAATGCTTGTGTTCCGTTTAAATAACTAGATGCTCATACATTCACTATAAGGTGTTCATTCTATATTTTTAAATGTAGTATTTTATTGTAGTAGGGTAGATATAAGAATTGATAAAACGTATATGTTTTGTATGATTTGTGTATTTTGAAACCAAGTAGATAACTAAACCGACTGGCAGGCGGTTAACATAAATTATCAGAATCAGAAAAAGGGGAAACATTGATGGTAGATGTAAGTATTGATAAGCAAATGTATTTAATGTAATTGCACAATTTTTGGAAGGTGCCTTCACTTTATTAAGAATATCAGCTGATCGGTAGTAAAGGGTCACTGTAAAATTGTTAAAAATGTTCAAAATAATTAATATTAAAAAATAATGTTTTAATGTGTTAAAGATATTGTTTTAAATAATGAGAAAAGAGATCTTGGGTGATGAATATTTTTGTGGGACATATAGATCGGTCCAAGCCAAAGTTAAAGGGTTAGTATAGAGAAAAATATTGTTTTGAGTTAATGTAATGTTGTTGTGAGTTAATGTTATAGAATTGAGAAGTATTGATGTTGACACAGTAGTTATGGGGAATACCTGTAGAGTTTTGAGGGATATATTGATGTTTATAATTGATGATGTTATTTTGTTGTAGTTGAAGTAAGGTAATAAGATTGAGATTTTGGGGATGGTAATTTTGTAATAGGGGGTAGTGTAATGTGGGAGTCCGCAACATAAGGGTTGGGACGGGATGGGACCGATTTAGGGGGGAGGGTCGCCTTAGGTAGAATCCAGGGACCAGATTAAGGAAATGAGCTTTTTGGAGAGGGGAAACACTTATCCTAGGTACAAAGGGTTAGAGAGTATTTTTTTATATATGGAGAGAAGGTGGCGAATTGAGTTTAATAATAAGTTGGGTTTAGAGATTGTTTTGATAGATATTTTGATAGAGATGGGTGTCATGCTAGTTAAAGTTGATGAGTATTAGTCAGAGGGGTAGAGATTATAAGTGTAAGCCTACCAAGTGGTAAATTAAATTGTTATAAGTATTTAAATCACCCACAGTAATGGAGAATGAGATTGTTAAGTGAAGAAAGTTATAACAAGAATATAAAATTTTTAAGTAAAACCAGTGACCACTTTGTGATAGAATTTGGAAATGTAAAGTTATAAAGTGTTTATTTTAATAATTTAAATGTCAATTTGATTATTATTTATAATGATGTTTTGTTGTTTTAAATGTGTTATTTTATTATGTTTTTGTGTTTTAAGAGAGAATTTTACAGATGTTAAGGTATTCACAGATGTAACTGGTACATAACGTATGTAGGTCAAGGTTCTGGATTTGACCTAGTTTTGATCAGCTGATAGTGAGGTCATATACTGGGCATGTTTAGCAAGGAAGTTAATCCAACTTTTGTTTGTAGCTGATTTAAATAATTTCAATATGAAAAGAAAAATGTTTTAAGAAAGTTAAATTTTTTGGAATTTAAGTTTTTTTTTGGAAATTTTGAATTTAAAATTTTCTTTGAAAAAAAAAATTTTCTTGATCTTGCGCCTGCCAGATAATGGATATTTTTAAACTTCGATTATTTTATTGTTTGTGTACTAACCATGTTTATTATTATTGAATTATTTTATTGAATTGTATTGTTAGACTCTAGGTAATCACATGTTAGGCTAAGGATGTTTTTTATTTTTAAGAAGTGTTCCATTGATGTAAATTTTGATAACAAAAAACAAAAACCAATGAAGAGAATAATTCAAAAGAGATACAAAATTTGTGATTTGATTTTAAATGAAAACAACCAGTGAGTTGTAATTTAAGTAAATTTTCAAAGAATTCTTCAATTTTCAGTATGTAATGTAAGTGTGTGCGTGAGCCCAGTATCTGCTAAAGGCAGCCCAGCTTGCATATAAGGGGAAACATATCGGTGGAGGATCTGGCATGATCTAAGCCAGGGATTGAGGATTTTTGGGGTAGCATGATAGAAGGTGAGGTGCGCTGTGGTGCGTGTCTGTTCGATTTTTCGGTGTTGGGATCTCACACAGGGAAGTCCAGTGATCTCGTTCAGATGCGTCCATGGTCGCCGAGCCAGGGGGGTCGTGTACCCATGAAGTGTAAGAACAGAAGGGGGTTGTTGGCACCAGTTCCTCACCGGTCCTCTTATGGGTTTATCAATGAGATTTCTTCTGTTTTGACAGAAGATCTCTCATTGAGGGGGTATTGTAACGGTCCGAATTTATGGGGTATTTTATTTTATTTCATTTTCAGGGATTTATAAATGTATTGTGAAAATTTTATTTCAAAACGGTGACCAGAACACGTGGTGAATGGAACAGTTTATAACAAAGGCAAGACGTAATAGCATTGTGCAATCAGTATCGAGGTATGCAGCCACCTCAGTTTTCCAAGAACTGTGCGAGCATGTGACCGTGCGCTCGGACCCATCATACGAGCATGTGCGCGGGCGGGGATGCGAAGCAGATCAACCGACGCTATCAAAAATGGCGCAGAGACGAAGTTTTGCGAGACCTACAATCCGTGCTGAAGGAAGTGAGACTTAAGGTCCGCCTCTTTTGTGACATCAAGCCAGAAGCGCCTAAATATCGTCGGCGCACACTACAGAAAAAACCACTATGTATCATGCACATAGTCGCTCAACTGCAACGACTCAACAATGAGCGTCGACGAAATTCGTTCGGCCGGGCATCAATATCCGTCCACAGGAAATAAGTGAGTCGACTTATAGCCGCGGCGTCGGCCAGACGCGCGCCAAGACTCGTGGGCCCCAAGAATCTTGTAAAGTTTATTTGAAAGTAATAATTTTACATCTCTAAGTAAACCAGTATCTAAGAAGGGAATACGTGGAATGAGAGCAAAATGTAAAAGCAGTGAACTATCAAACGTTTGTGACCGAGTGCGGGAATATTACGGGGACGCGCCACATGGTTGACAGCGACGCTATGGAAACAAGTAACTGTATTCTAATCAATTTTATTACCAAGGCCTAATTCAAATAAATGTAGGGGTTTTATAAATTTGAATGAAAGAGAGAGTGAGCACGCTGGGCTGTATAGGTTAAGATAAAGGTTATATTTAGAAATAAAACATACGTAGATGTATACATTTCAAAATTTGTTTTTTGTGTTTTGTTAATAATTGGTGGATTTCCGTAAGAAAAACATCACTTTCGTAACATAAAAATGTATTAGACTAAGTTATTTCGTCATTACCACTTTCTCATTTCTGTGCTGCAAGATTCGTCTAAACGTTCCGGGGATCTTCTGAATTATTATTGGGGGTGGTTAGATTGCTAAATTGTCCCTTGTTTTATTAAGGTGGAGTATAAAGGTTTTCGATATTTTAACCTATTAAAAAATAATCGTGGCGACTCTGGTCTTCTGATAAAATTTTAATACCAGGTAAGTAGTTGGAGAAAGCTTGCAGGTAAGTTCTGGCAGTATTTTATGTATTTATAAATTTCGACATATTTTATTACATTACAATTTTAAAATCACACTATTCACATATATCAATGTTCATAACACAATAAAACAATTTATCCGCCATCATCAAATAATAATCTTATCTTAGGTCTACATACATAGTTTATCATTGAATACATTATGTTAGTATCATAAATGTACAGACTATTCAATTTTTTATAATTTTCCACAATCATATAATTTGTCATGATCGGGTATGGTCGTGTCACCTTTAGTATTGTCTGTCACACTCCAGTAAGTCATATTATCATCTTTTATAACATCATCTACTGCTCCTATATCTGCTTTAATGCAAGGTAAAATTTCAATATAATCACACACCATCTCTACACCCAACCTTTCCACAAATTCTCTATAATTCCTATCCACCTTAAAAATCTCTATCTCTCCCTTTCTCTTTCTCTCATCACAATATCTCTCTCTCTCTCTCTCTCTCTCTCTCTCTCTCTCTCTCTCTCTCTCTCTCTCTCTCTCTCTCTCTCTCTCTCTCTCTCTCTCTCTCTCTCTCTCTCTCAAAATATCTCTCACAATAACACCAAGCTACACACTCTCTCTCAATATATACAGGGGACACTAACTCATAATTACTGCACCACCTATGAAGTGCACAAAAAATCCAGGGAACTCTATTTGCAGACCTTTTGTCTTCCAAATACTCACGTGAAGCCATTTCTTCACCCCCAACTACAACATTACGGGAAAAATTTACCCCCTGCAACCCCTTTACATGTTATAACGTCTCCCTCCCTCACGTCTGTCAACCGTGCGCTTTTCGCGTCTTTCTTCGTTACAAAAATTTGTTATCTTTGGTGTTATATGCCTTCAAAATCGAGTGTGTGTGATTATGAAAGAATATTGAATGTTTTTCTTAAATTTCTTTGTATTAAATCAATACCGTTGTTTGAAAGTAGGTAGAAGAGAGAGTAAAGAGAGTCAAAGAGAATTACTCTCTTTGTATACGATTGGGTAATTCAAATTTTTTCCGCTCATGGCATCAGCTGTTTTCTCCTTTTACGAACCCATTTGAGGTTAAATGACTTCAAATAGTACGTAATAATTTCTTGATGTCCGGACTGATTCCCTTTCTCTTCTCGATTTTCTTATTACCTGTAACCAACTACCATCTACTAGAAATAATACACAGTTTATTATTTAAACGCAAGGCATTCCTTGAATTTATTTAATATTTACGGGACATTATAGTCTCCCAAAACATGAATTGACAATCGATTACTTCATAAATCACAGAGTTACTTCGATCTTAAGTTTACGAACATATATCACATAACAAATATTTTTTATTACAGTTTTAATAAAGAGAAAGAAATAAGTAATTAATTTCCCAGGGTTATTTAAGGTTCTTTGAACTTTGAGGAAGTCGGAAATGCATTTGGGTCTGTATCAAACTTTACATAAAATTATTTTAAAATTTGTATAATCTGTATCATTCAGTTGATTTTTGGACCACTAGAGTGCAGGCTACGTTTCTTCACTGACAAAACGAACATTTAGAGTAATGGCTGCCGGAATGTTATTAACAAGACCACGTTTTGCTGTTTTTTGGTTAATTAAAATAAAGTTTATGTTCACCTTGTTTTCAGATGAATTTAAAGAGATGGTGCTGTTTCTAGTGTTCTAGATTTATAGTTGAGGTGTAATTTAGTTAAATTTTAAAAGGAAGCGATCTCACCCAACGATGTTGAATTTCTGTAAACTAGGCTCGAAAGTGGATAGCTGACTTTACAATTTCCATCAATTTGTTGGCGTGAATTATTCTGTTCCAAGGATGTCTAGGATGTAGTGGATATCACTCATTAAATTTATTAATTTTGTAATGGTTAGTTCCGAATAGTAGTTATACTTTTCTTAATTTTTACAGGACATTACATTTGTTTCAACTTCTCACATTGAATACCATTTTAACAATCAATCAATTTCTTGTTAGCTAGTTACTCCTAGTAACCAATAAATTGATGGTTTTTTATTGGCTACCCTAGGTACCGTTTTTTGGTAAATAGGCTAGTATATAATATTTTTATTTCTTTTCTTGCCTTTAAAAATACTCCTTTACAAACCTTAGTTATTATTAATTTTAATTTATATAAGATTTTTCTTCATGGATTT
The DNA here is from genome assembly GCA_034769895.1 of Magicicada septendecula. NCBI lineage: Eukaryota > Metazoa > Arthropoda > Insecta > Hemiptera > Cicadidae > Magicicada > Magicicada septendecula. The sequence goes on from CM068373.1 coordinate 114,566,541, forward strand.
ATTTAAGCTTGGCTGCAGGCATTTCATTATTTAATGATTTTTTAATTAAGTTTATTTATTACTTATAATTCATTGAAGGTATCCTTACTCTATACTACTTTATTTTCCCTTCCATCTTTTTAGTATAGTTTTAATTGGCCTTTATTATTATTTTATATATAACCCTGGATTATTTTACATCTAAACAAAATAATTATGGTAAACAAAAATATTAATTCTAATTCTAATGCCTTTGTGGCCTACACAATACAAAATTACAACTTGTTAACAGTAATACAGTTTATTGCTATCATACTGCTTCTTTCATCTCCAACACAAATTTGTGAAAAGCTCTTTTTAAATATTAGACACTTTCACCGATCATTCTATGTTCCACTTTGTAGACTGCACTTTTATGGTTACACTTAGTGTTGTTCACCGTGGTTTTAGAGTACAAAGGTTCTCATAGTTTGATACATAATCCCCATTTCTGACTTTTAAAAATGGGTGATTACTGGTTTTTCTCTGGTGATTATATTATCATATTTATTTATTTCTCATATTTGGGCAGGGGTTATGTAACGTTACATAAAGCTCCCCCACTAGAACAGATTTATTTTTTATTTACTTTTTTAAAAATAATCGTTGAATTCTTCAATCTTCTCCTTCCTTTATTAATCTTCATTATATCTCTTTACCAGGTTCATAACAACATCGAGATAGAGGAGGACACAATTGAGGTGGTGGACAATTTCACGTATCTCGGAGTGAATCTAGCAAAGACTGGATCAGAGGAGCCGGAGATCCAAAGACGGATCACCATGGCTAACAAGGCGTACTTCGCATTGCTGCCATCATTTAGGTCTGGGGATGTGCACAGGGAAACAAAAATGAAAATATATAGGACTGTCATCAGACCGGTGCTATGCTACGGGTGTGAGGCATGGGCAATCACACAGAAAACAGTCGACATAGTAGACACCTTTGAAAGGAAAATCCTCAGACGCATTATAGGCCCAATACAAGATAATGGCTCATGGAGACTGAGATACAACAACGAACTGTATCAAATATATAAAGAGGTACCAGTCTCAAAATTTATAAGAATTCAAAGATTGCGTTGGGCCGGACATGTTATGAGAATGGAGGATGGCAGGAACCCTAAGAGGGCTTTGCTGGGTACATGGGAGGGAACGAGACCTAGAGGTAGACCGAGGAAGAGGTGGGAAGATGGCGTTGCAGAGGACGCGAGAGACATGGGGATAAGAAACTGGAGGAGGGTTGCAGTGGATAGAGTGGATTGGAGGCGGAGATTGGTGGAGGCCAGGGCCCGACTTGGGCTGTAGCGCCATAGGAGAGAGATATCTCTTTATTTCGGCTTGATTATATTCCCTTTTTATTTTGTTTAATGGTAATAGGCTTGATTTCATACTCAACTCTCTCTCTCCTGGATGAAAATTCATTAATTATATAATTTCTCATGGTGATGGTTTTTCAAACATCCCTTGATAAGGACTGGTCACGCTAATCAATAAAAACTTGTTTTAACACTCATATTTCTATTTACTTTTATAAATGTGCTTTCTCAATTGAGCTTCTGTCTGCTATCTTCCTTCTGTCTTCTTCATACTTCTGGAATCTGATATCAATCTTCTCAGCTGTTTTATTATCCCTTAAGTATTCAATTTCCCTAACATTTTTTCCCTATCCTGTGCGGTGGTTTAGTTTGGGTGGCCACTTTTGGGTCCATTACTCTGCTGTCTATCCTTACACCTTCTGAGACCAGAGGGACGTACCGTCTGCTCAGGAAAATGATTGCTGGAACATTTCTACAGTCAATTCATTATAATAAAAAACTTACAAGTAGTCGATTGGCGACTAAAAATAAATACTTTTAGGATTCTTCACGCTGTTGCTGTTTGCATTTAATTATATATTTCTTTTTCTTCTTGATTCCTTCTTCTTTTTCAGTAACTAATTTCAGATAACATTATTGATAGGCATTATTTTTAAATCCTTTTGACTTTCCTTCTTGTGACAGATGAAACAATATAAGTTAATTCAATATTAAACTCTTACCTTACGGTTCTATTCCAGAGTCGTACAGACGAACACAGCTGCAGATAGGTTATTTAGGAAGGACGGTAAAATATAAATACACAGTTTATGTTAAAACAAATTGCTTCTGGTTTATTGAACAAGTTAATTATTTCGTTTTAGACTACTTTCATAACAATTAAAGTTCTAATTGCTTTTCTGGTATATTGTTGTATTAAGAATGCATGAAATAATTGACAAATAACATAAAATCACACAGATCAACAAATGGAATCTTTCTTAATTCTAACCTAGTACAAATTATACCTTTTTTGTATGAACCAATACGTTTATATCTTTTCCCCTTACTATTTTCTTTTATAGAGCTCTTTAAACTTTTATTTGATAATATTAGAAAATTTTTCTTGAGATGCTTGAAATCTTTAATTAATAGTCTGTTTATTGGTACTTAACCAAATCCTGAGAAGTTCTCGCTGCTTTCACCACCACCACATGTAAATTACCCTTTCCTCGAGCACTTCGCACTTCAATGTTTCACACATTTACACGTCTTTCACATTCCGTATTGGGTAGTTTTAAAACCGTAATCTCTCCTTAACTTCCTCCATAATCACATTCTGAATACCATTTATCTCTACTCATAACCTAACATAGCAGGTACCATAAAATAATAATTTAACCTTTTGATTACATGACTTATATTTTAAAATATTTTCACAAATTATTTAATTATTTTTTCCTCTAACTACCCGTGAATGGGTTATATCTTATATGTACAGAATAATGGTCTATCGGGATGCGATTGAAGACGAACAGAACCCCTACATCAATGACGGTGAATAACCACCCTCTTGCAGACCTCAAATCCTTGTCTGCCCCCTATTTCTAAAAATAACAAACAAACCACAACCACTAATCTACGACCCCATCCCGGTAGACCATAATTCTATTAGGCTATACAGAAAATTTGTTATCTTAGTTTGTTTACTCATCCACAAAACTTCTTCACTACCTACCTATTAAGTGATGAGTTTACAATTCACGAATAACACCAGTTTTTTAAATTTGAGGATTACCTTAATGTATTATTTGGAATTAAGACAATCAAAGGTCCGAAAGGGTGTGCCAATTTATGTACCTATTGTTCTGTTTTTTTCTACAGGGAGGGTTTGGAATATAGGGAAGATGAAAAAGGACAAGGATCATTAAAAGGTTAAGAGCTAGGACTGAAGGTAAGGACAAGGCTCCCTCCAAAAACAAGGGTAAATGGAGAAAATCAAAGCTCGCGTGGGCAGGGGCGCGTCCCTGAAGTAGACGAACCCCTCTGGGACAAGTGGGGAACATCTACCCGCTACTACTTACTGTTTTATATAAAATTCCTAATTTTATCGTTATATAGTTTATTACAATTACCAAATTTATTTTATTATTTTATTTTAACCAATACTTTTTTAAATTGGTGGTGTTATTGGGTACCCACTATTTCCCCCGTCTTTTGGTTTCGTAAAACGTAAGCGTTATCCATTTTAATTTCGACTACTTCATACGGTCCTTTATACAACAAAAAGAATTTTTTAATCTCTTTATCTTGTGCACTTGATAAATCGTGTCTTCTCACTAATACCAACTGACCTACCTCGTACTTAGTCCACTTACCTTTAGCATCATGAAGCCGTTTTCTTCTGTCTCCCTTAGTTAATAAATTTTCATTGGCGAGTTTAAGTTTTACTTCCAGATCTCGGGTGTTGTTCTCCGGTGGGAAGTTGAACAGTTGTTCCAGAATCCTAGGTGGACGTGTTCCCTTGACTAACTCATATGGTGTGAACCCCGTTGATTCATGGGTGGTACAATTTAACCATTCTTCAATTCTCCCCACATATGCTGGCCATTCACTGTGCTTAGCATGGCAATACGCCCGAAACATTCTCCCTAATTCTCGCATAACCCTTTCGGCCTGGTTCGACTGAGGATGGTATACCGCCGTGTGTTTAGGGATAATGCCTTCCCAGCCCAAAGTTTGTCACCATATTCCGCTAATAAATTGGGGTCCATGATCGGATAGTATTATTTTGGGTTTTCCGGTTTTAATCATATAATCCTTTGTTATTTTTTCACTTAATACTTTACTGGTTGCCGTCTTTACACTGTATAATCTTACAAATTTCGTGAATGTATCTAATACCACAAAAATATACATTACGTGTCCCCTTCCCTTTGGTAGAGGACCAAACAAATCCACCGCAACTAAATCAAAAGGCTTTTCGACTTTAATGCACCTCATTTCTCCCTCTAATCGGTAATTAACTACTTTTGACTTTTGGCATAAATCGCACCCCCGGAGTAAAGTTCTAACCCTCTGTTCCATATTTTTAAATAAACATGATTCTTTTAATACATTTACACACTTCCTAGCACCGAAATGCCCGTACCGAAAATGACAGTCCCATATTATCTTGTCTACCAACCCTTCCGGTATAACTAACCTCCAATCCCGCTCTCCCCCCTCTACTTTCTTAAACAAACTCCCTTGATAAATCTGAAAATAACGGCTATACCCTAACTCATCTGAATCAGACTCTAAACTAGTTATTATTTTATTCAATTTAGTATCTGTCCTCTGCATGCTATTAATATCGTTCAATTCTTCCCCAAACAATCTATCTTCCCTACTAAGTCTAAAAATTTCTATTTCTTTTATATCCCTCCCTGTTCTCATTCCCTCTGTATCTACCCTGGATAAAGTGTCGGGTATTTTGTTTTCCACCCCCTTTATATTCTTCCAACTAAAATTATACTCTTGTAAAGCTAGCACCCACCTGGTTATCCTGCTGTGTGTCAACTTACAGGTGTTTAAAAAAGATAATGCCTTGTGGTCAGTCCGGATGATAGTGGAATTTCCCAACAGATGTAACCCCTCTTTCCACTTTGTGCCTTTTTTTTTGCTTTATAAAAAAAATATATTTTTTTTTTTTTTTTTTGAAAGAGAGGCCACTAGTTATTTAGAACTAGGCAAGAGCCTAGAGAAGCCAAAAATGCGCTGGGTCCAGTATGACGGGACTTGCAAATGAAACTCTGCTTTAAGACAACAATAACAAGTTTTATTAGCATTATTTCTCTTGTACAATTAATTCGCCTGAGGTGTAAATATAACAATACGCTTGATATAAATTATTCTGAACACATTAATAATTCAGTTTAAGTAAGGCCATTGCAATTCCTCCCATGTACATATATATATATATATATATATATCTCTCTGGTTACTTAAATTATATAAATAAACACCATATATCGGGCAACATCCTATAAATTATATAAATTCCCCCCCCTTAAATAACACTTAACACTAACATCACATATTGAAACATAGAGACACATATACCCATAATATCATCACAATAAAATCATGTTCGACCTGGCAGACAGGCAGTATTTCTATAAAGCCCCAAAAACTGCAATCATAAAAATTTAAACTTCCAGCCACAGTTGGAATTAATCATATCAAACCACAACCCCTTTACTCCATTAAAATGAAACCCAAAAACAAATTATTTTAAAACCGAAAAGATAATAATGACTAATAACTGCAAGATGATAGTGGCCTGGCAGCCATATGAATTTATAACATCTAAGAAATTGCACATTATAAGTATATGAAAATCTTTAAGTTTCTTTGAACTGCATACAAGTGGTAAAAACCCTTATCACCTAAGTTTAAACAATTGGCATAATTTTCCAAAATGTTAATTCTTGTGTTACAAATATAGATGTATCCATGTATAAGGAATTCATTCTTTAATGATAATGATTTAATTCAACAGACAGGTCCAGCAAGCAAGTCAGAACCACAGAAAAAAAATAAAATTTTAATGTCAGACATCTGTGTATAAATAATTTTAAAATAACAGCATGTTGTATTCTGGCAGCTGTGGAAGTGTGCCAGCATGTGCCAGACCAGGTCAGACAGGTATCCGGCCTGCATAAAACTGTATCAACGTGTGCCTAACTTGTGCCAAAAAAAACCCATGTGAATTTTACCCCTGAAAACAGCCTGAAAAACGAAACCCCCAGCCCTTAAATGTTAAAAAAAAATAAGAATAATATATGAACCCCGTCCTGAACCAGCCGGAACAGAACCAATAAACACATGACTTAAATTTAGATTGTAAGTATACTAAGTCTAAGGCCTTTAAAAAAAAAATTATGAAGAAAGCCAAAATGAGCTCTGGGACGCTCCCCCAGTGCAGCACACAATTACAAGAATAGTACGTTAGAGTTATGGAATAATTTCATAATAGTTCAAATAATATCCATAATGAATGTCCTGTTGACACACACTTGAACGGACTGTCTAGCGGCGTAAGCACATGGTTTAAAAAGGAAAACGATTAGTAACACAGATGAGCTGCGGGCCAGGCCAACAAAAAATAATAAAAGTTTATATCACCCAACGCCGTAGCTAGAAAAAATTTTCGGGGGGGGTTGTTTGGTTACCGATAGTTTTGGGGAGTATGGATATTCTTCTAGGAGTAGGAGTCAGACCTCCCAGATGCCCAGGAGTTTCCACTGGAAATAGGTATATTATTAAAAACATACAGCAAACTCTCGATTATCTAGGCTAATCACTGGACAAATGCGCACGGATAGCTAAAAACACGGATAATGCGAGTTTGTGCTTTTTAATGCACAACGAAACTTTTAATAATAGGGAACATACAATACTGTTTGAAAATGCAATAATTTCAAACATTTAACACATTCAATTATCACTGTTATCAATAAGGTAAGCCGAAATAAAAATTGTTTACGTCTATTGTTGGTAAAACACTTGAGGTACAAAAACTATACAAGACGTCAATTAGCCATGACTGTTATCACAGAACAGCAAAAAAGAACTGCTATACAGTACATTGTTTGGTGTTTAATTCTTGAACAAAGCATGCCGCCAGGTCACTTGCAGACGAGAGAGCGCTCGAATTCCAAGCGCGCAGTTCACATTATTCAAAATGCCGTGACGAAAATAAAGGAAATAAAATAATACAATAAACCTCGGCGATGCACAGATAACCAACAAACCGGATAATCAGCACACGGATAATCGAGTTTGCTGTACGTCTTTTCGTGTTTTTAGCAAAAACATTAATTTTATTTGCAGAGTATAGGCTGCTGTTAAAAGGTTTATATTAAATTTGTTACAGCAGTGGCATTAATGCATTGCAACAGTCTCAAAATCTTCAAAGAGACAAACTTATAAAACAAAGCCCAATCTTCTATCTTTTTTCGATCCAAATTTATTTATGACTTCATCTGTTGAAATGTCCCTGTTTCTGTGCATGGACATCAACGCTAATCCACTGAGGCGACTCTGTCCACAAGAGTTTCTCAAGTAGGTTCAGTCTTCTTAATGTGGAAAAGGTATGTTCAGGTGTACAAGTGGTAACTGGCAAAGTGGAGAATATATTTAACAGAATGAAGATATTCGGGTAAAACTCCTCGGTACATTCTCCTAAAGCTTCGATAGCACAGGATGGGCGGTCAGTCTCATCCCTCTTCTCCCAAAAAATTCTCCATAGGTCAAACTCTGATAGTAACAGATCTAAATTAACTTTGTTTTGGTACAACTTCAAGCTTTCAGTGTCTAAAAAAGTAGTAGGCTTACAGCAAACGGATGGTAAAAGAGAGTTTAAATTTGCAAATACTTCTTTGTAATCAAGAAATCTTATTTTTAGCTGATTGTTAAAATCATCGAGAAGTGGAATGGCCATAGAGATGCGAAAATACTTTTCTGGGTCTTCCGTTTGTATGTTACAACGGTTACGTTGTGATGGAGTTAAACGGGGAAGCGTGATTTCTCCGCCAACATTAGCTAGTAAGAATTTTGCAGACTTGTATATAATGGAGAATTCACACTCAATATTCATGCGAATATTCTGAAAGAGGTCAACAATATTTTGAACGTGATCAGTTGCTGATTTCAAATCACAGAGAGGTGACTGCAATACCTTACACAAAGTCAAGGTATAAGAAAACACTTTGGCTAAGAAACAGAGACTAAGAATAAACTCCCCATTAAGCAGAGCTGTTACTAAAGATGAGGCTTTGGATGAGGTATCCATGTCTGGATCATCGCTTAAATCTTCTAACGTAGTGAGAATGGGTTTGAAAAGGTCCTTGAATTTGAAAAGACTGCTATGATTTTCAACCCATCTGGTCTCGCACATGGATGTTAAAGTTTTCCACTGGGAGTCAGATTTATTTGATTGCAATACACTCATTCTTTTAGGAGAGCTCTTCAAAAAAGTGATCGTAGTCTTAACTGTACCAACACAGTTTCTTACACTTTGTAAATTGCACGAGTGGCATAAAGCTAGATTTAACGAGTGGGAACAGCAATGGACATACAGAGCTTCTGGATAATCTTTTCTGATTAGTGCTTGCACGCCTTTGAATGATCCTTTCATCACAGAGGCACCATCATAGCCTTGCCCAACTATCATTTTGCAATCCAAACCAAGATCTTCCAAATATGAAGTTATATTCCTAGCTATATCTTGTCCGGTAGTATGATGAAGACGAACAAAGCCTAAGAAGTCCTCTTTTGACACATAATAATTATCTTCTTTTTTTGTATATCGTACACAGAGAGATAGCTGTTCATGTCCAGCAATGTCTGCAGTTTCATCTACTAAAATGGAGAACATATTGGCTTCAGTTATATCATTGACAATTTGCTTCTGAATAATTTCCCCACATATCTGAATAAGATCGTTCTGGACTGTTGGACTCATGTAAGAGGCATTTAAAGACATACTCCCTGTGTGATTGATCAATTTTCGGTCACCACATAGTATTCTCATCCTTAATAAAGCCCTAATATTGCATCATTATGAAAAGGCTCTTCATCTTTTAGCGATATGGGTCCTGAATCTTTAGTTCCCCTGAGAGCAAGTTCTTGTCGACCACAAAACTTGATAGTTTCAACTATGGAAAATAACTTGTCTCGATTTTCTTTTACCTGTTTCTTCCTTGTTGAATCAATGATGTTTCTTATGTCACGGTTAGGCTCTTTGGAGACACTTAAGAAGTTGCTCCCTGAAATCATTGCTTCTTTATGGTATGTATTGGATTCATGACTTTTAAATAATTCTAAAGCATCTTTCCAATTTTTATAGGGTTCTTTGACTAACGATTTCAATTTCTGATGACCACCTTTACCAGCTGTATCTTTTCAGAATAGCACACAATATTTACACAGAGCCCCGTCAGTTTTTGTGTAGGCAAGCCAGGGAAAACGATGTAGCCACTATCTTTGAAATCTTAGATTTCTTTTCCCACTAGGTGGGAATTCAAATTCCATTTTAGGAACCCAGGGATTTTTCAGAACATTTAGTTTGGTTTCCCGATCAATTTTATCACCGGGAGTGTGCACATATTTTCCTATGTCAACATTATGCCAAATATCATGCTCAGGATTTGTTTGTGAATTTACAGTAGGATAAAAGTCGAATTCTGATATTATTTTTTCATTTACAGTAGAAGTACTTGCAACAGGCTCTGCAGATTCTTTGGGCTCTATGTCACTGGTTTTCTTAGCCTTGGCGAGAAAGTTCTTTATCGACAGTTGTGAGCCTGGACGTTTAGCCATTATAGTTTAACGTCTCCTAAAAATAAATAAAAGAAACTAGAAAAAATAATTTCGCATGGTAGAGAGCATTGTTGAAAATGATTCCATAGTATTTGTATTCCACGAAGGTGTAAAAGTTGTTTTTTATATCGACGGTGTTTTGGTAAAAGGCTGTAACCCTTATATTTTTGCTGTCATTATCTGACATTACTGACTTTTATTCTAATTCCATACACTCCCATCATGTAAAACTTTCCATACTGCATTACTCTATGTTTGAACATTATTATCATTATAAAATTAATTCCGTTTTTTTTATAAAAGTTTAATAAGTTACCTTATTGTCTTGTATGGTGTCAATAGTGAGGCTTACAGCATTATTGCCCGAAAACCTGGTTCAACTGTGTGTAGTTTCGGTTAAGAAAAAGGCATCAAGTGGGTTACATCTAAGGAGTGCTGCCTATGTACTGATTAGTAAAATGCTGTAACCCACATTTTTTACCTTAAATGTAATTTCTAAACATTTTAAGTACACTTTATGTATGAAATAACATAACAAATGTGTGTAATAAAACCATAGGCAATAACCTGAAAAGTTTCAAATATTATGTGCACTATGCTTTTTGTCTCTCCTGAAAAATAAATTTTATAAATTAGGGTTACAGCATTTTACCAAAACACAGTCGATATATTTTGCATGTCACAACTCGCCACTGCTTAAGAGTGTAATCAATTAAATGAATTAACTATACTTCCGGGATCAAAAATCCTATCAATAAGATTCTTAATTAAATTAAGCATTCAAGAACTTTTTTTATGTAATTACAAATCTTTATAACCTACGGAGGAAATTCGTAAAATTAATAGTCATAACCCCAGTTCTAATTAAATATAATACAAAAAATATAATACTAGGCCTATACATTGATATCTCTAGCACAACTGTGTGACATGTAGACTAGACATATAATGGAAAGACTCGTAAAAATGCAAACATTTTACTTACTTCTTACTTTATGTCTCTTTCTTGTACGTCCCTCTACAACTAAAGCAAGCACAATAATTCACTAATTTACTGAAGATGAAGAGCACGTCATTACCAAATGGCAACACACAAACTGTAACCCACGTGGTCAAGATATTCACAGAGTAAGTTCGGCACCTTCACTTTCCATTGTTTGAAGGTCGGCGGCCAACAATGATGAGGGCTGTCAAGTGTTAGCCACGTGGTTTTCCAAGAAACTATGGTTTCCTTCTTACAAAGGCAGCTATGTACTCATGGAAGGAAAAAACGCACAGTTTGCTTTTTGTAGATGCAGTTCCAGAAACACAAAATAACTGAATTATTGCACAGTTCCTTTTTTATAAGAGCATTTTTCATTATATTTTTATTTACGTTTGTTTTTATCCTAAAAAATTCTATTTTTACCTCAACATTTCGGGGGGGGGTTCTAACCCCCTAACCCCCCCGCTGGCTACGGCCTTGATATCACCTCAATTGCATGAGTAGTGTTGCATCTTACAGCTGGTCAGCAAGCTCCCTCCTCAGAACAGGTGAGTGTTGGATGGTTCATGACTGGTGAAGGCGTCAGTACACCAGCTGAGGCCAAATCTCCGTCTGGGTGCGAGAACCCGGGAAGTCTTGAAAATTAGCCTGCCATCAGGACGAGAAGAAAATTACCCAATTATTGACTGTCCAAGGTCGGGAGCTTGTTCATTCCTTCAAAGTCTGCGTCGAACTGAACGTTACATCAGTAACCTAACGGACACCCAACCGCGCCACGAGATGGCGCGGGCTGTCTAACAGTGCCGTCCAGATATCGGCGCTATAACCGACATTAATACCCGATATTATTATTAACCAAAATTTATTATACCTTCACTTGCCGGGTTATGCAAACACCGGCACAGACAATGCTTAGCAATTCCTTCTCAGTTGTTGTGTAGTTTCTTTCAGCAGCGAACAACGTCCGGCTGGCGAAAGCGATAGTATGATGTTCTTTGTTGTCATCTTCCTGGTACAACTCAGCACCTAAACAATATTACTGGCATCCGTCTGTAAATAAAATGTGCGTTCAAAATTAGGGTGATTCATCATGATCATGTTCATAAAATGGTCCTTTATCTCATTAAACGCGTCTCGTTCTTTTTCCCCCCATTTCCACTGTTTATTCTTTTGTAGCACTTCACTCAACTTTGAAGTTATCTGGGCATAGTTTTTCTGGAATTTTCTATAAAAATTACATAGCCCTAAAAAACTTTGTAACTGCTTGATATTTATGGGTTCCGGAAATTTTAAAATTGATTCTACCTTCTCTGGGTTAGCTTTTATCCCGTCTGGAGTAATTATGAAACCTAAAAAATGTATTTCTTTCTGTAAGAATTTAGATTTCTCCCAGTTGACAGTCAACCCCCCTTTACGCAGTTTATCTAATACGTACTCTAAATGTTCCACATGTTCGGAAAATGTGCGTGATGCTATCAATATATCGTCTACATAAATGGTTAAAAAATCTAAATTTTGTGGCTGTAGAATTTCATCTAGACATTTTATAAAGCTGGCCACACTGGTATTCAGTCCAAAAGGCAACCGTTTAAATTGGTAATTCTTTCCATTGAACAGGAATGCTGTATATTTCCTACTTTCACATGCTAACGGGACTTGCCAGTACCCCGCAGTTAAATCTAATGAGGTCATGTATTTAACTCCACTGAATTTTTGAAATATTTCATTTATTGCTTCGGGTGATTCCCGGTCCGGGATAATTATTGGATTAATCTTGCGGGCGTCTAAACATAGTCTGACTCGACCGTCTTTTTTAATGACTACTACTAGCGGGTTAGAATATGGTGATACTGATCTCTCTATTATATCCCCCTCTAACATCTTGTCTAATTCCGCCTGAACCGCTCTTCTCTTTGAATAGGGTACCAGATAGCTTCTTTGTACATAGGGTGCGTGTTCCCTTACCTTTAATTCACATTCATAATTTCTTGCCCTCCCTGGTATATCGGCAAACACTTCTCGAAAACCCTCTATTACCCGCCACAACGCTTTCCGTTGAGAACTCCCTATGTCACCCCCTCACTACAAAATTTCCCCGCTCTATCCTCCCAAATTCGTTCATTTATATTACCCCCTAACTCTCCCTCTCTACATGCACATGCATTAACTTCCGTTTCTACTTTACTAGCCCTATTTAATATCATCTTAACTCTCGAAATTCTCACTTTATCTACTACCCGCTCAAAACTAATCTCAACTGGTTTACCTTCATTATTAAGTACTAACAACCGCTTCTTAAAATCAATTATCGCCTTATGCTTTATCAAAAAATCATTCCCCAAAATAACTTCCAAATTTAGTCCCCGTACTACTAAGAATGTATTATCATACTCTACTCCATTAATTACCATATTCAAATGTACTTGTTTAGTTACCCTTTTACTCCTGACCCCGGTAATACCTACAATGGTCACCCCCGCTACTGGCAAAAATGGGATATTCTTGTTTGTTTGTTTCTTGCAAACTCTCTAATATGTGTTCGGAAATAACAGAAATTTCACTACCTGTGTCTACTAAAGTTTTTATTTCCTTACCAACAATTCTTACCTCGGTCAGTCCGGTTTCTGGTCTTGCTGTCTCTACGTCATCCTCCTCCATCAGTTCCTTGGACAGGTCAGTGCGGATGATGTTACTTATATAGTCGTTGTTGTCTTGGGTCCCGCAGTCCTTTGTCGACAATGGTGGGGTCCCTTCACCCACTGTCCTTGCTAGTTTTCCGTCTGAGTGGTTCCACGGGCTGGAGTGTACCCCCACGGCCTCTGTTAGCAGTTCCACTGCTTCCCGGTGCTCCTTGGTTGGTGCTCTCTCCTCTCTGCGGTTGATTGTTTTAGTTATGCTCAGTGTTGCTTCATTGACAATTCCTTTCTTTATGGCACCTATAACAGGTCGTTCTGCTGCCATAGTTCTCGCAATGACACTCTCCACATCGCCAGTCCTCTTGTCTATTGTTATTATTATTACCTCATACATTACCTCATAATGTTTTGGAAAATGTCTAGTATTTGCTCTAGTTCGTTTATATCTTCCACTTCCCGCGTCATTAAATAATCTGAATTTCTCTCGGGAAGTGTTTACTTATGTACCGTAAAAACGATCGGAACGGTAACGGGGGCTCTAAGTATTTCACCTCATTATATAACCGCATCACGTACAGGGTCACATTATCCCCCTGGGCCCCAAAATTACCTTTTCCCATAATCTTACTACCTAACCCCTCTTGCTCCTCCTCCGACCAGTATTTACTTCGGAAGGCACTCTCAAAACTTGGATAATCTCCCCATTCTACTTTATGTACTTCTGCCCACACTGCAGAGCTCCCTTTGAAACATTTCATTATTTTTAACAACTTAACCTCCCAATTACTGTTACAAAACTGATTATACTCTTTTACTCTATTTAGAAATTGCATGGGGTGTACCCCCCTATTCTCACAACTAAATAATTCTAGCTCAATGTCGTTATTTATTTCTCGCGTTATTAATATTCGTTCCGCGACACTGTTTAATTTTTTATTTATCTCCCCACTTAACTCATCTTTGGTATTGGTCAATTTTTGTTCGATCAAGTTAAACTTGTTATTTGTTACGCGTTCGGATTGAATGCTGGCCTCGTTTACCATTTCTACCGTGTCTTTTAATAACTGTATTTCGGACTTATTACTATTTGCCGTTTTGTTAATCCTACTGTCAATATTCTCATTAATTTCTACAATTTTATTTGCAAAAGTTAATTGGCATTCACTTATTTTATACTCCATATCAGCGCTGTATTCATTTATTTTACTTTCACAATTGCTTTCTATTTCACTACATTGTTCCCTAACTTGTACTTTAATCTCCTCTACTACTTGTGCATTTACATAGCTTAGTTTAATTTCTATACTTTCTTTGAATTAATTAATTTGTGCTTTAACTGACTACTACTTGTTCTTGAATAACACTACATCGTTCATCTATATCGTTTATACGTTTATCAATATTAAAGTTTTGTAGTTTCATTTTATTAATATCGCTCTTTATGTCATCAAATTTATGGTCATTTATATCAAAACGTTTATTTAATTTATCGAATTGACTTAGTAAAATACTCATCATATCGTCATCGAATCTATTACATTTTACTGAGGTTGGGGTTAATTGAACCCCAGAGTCCTCTATGTCAGTTGACTTACTTAATTCTCTATTTTGAACTAAGATTGGGGTCGAATGGACCTCCATGTCCTCATGACCGTTGATTCGGTCAAACTATTTTCTTTATTGATATTTGTATCAACTTTATTTTCTGTATTAACTTCGGTTAAGTCAGTTATGCTGACTTCATCATCGTTATTTTTCATTTTATATGGTGTTTTTTACATATACTATTATACACTTTAACTTACACAACAATCCTTTACAACATCGCCCTCACTCCCAAATACCCCGTTCTGCAGCTTAATGAGGCCTGGCGAATGTAATAAAAATTACACTCGCCGTTCCTGTTTCGGGGGCCAATGAAACAATATAAGTTAATTCAATATTAAACTCTTACCTTAGGGTTCTATTCCAGAGTCGTACAGACGAACACAGTTGCAGATAGGTTATTTAGGAAGGACGGTAAAATATAAATACACAGTTTATGTTAAAACAAATTGCTTCTGGTTTATTCAACAAGTTAATTATTTCGTTTTAGACTACTTTCATAACAATTAAAGTTCTAATTGCTTTTCTGGTATATTGTTGTATTAAGAATGCATGAAATAATTGACAAATAACATAAAATCACACAGATCAACAAATGGAATTTTTCTTAATTCTAACCTAGTACAAATTATACCTTTTTTGTATGAACCAATACGTTTATATCTTTTCCCCTTACTATTTTCTTTTATAGAGCTCTTTAAACTTTTATTTGATAATATTAGAAAATTTTGCTTGAGATGCTTGAAATCTTTAATTAATAGTCTGTTTATTGGTACTTAACCAAATCCTGAGAAGTTCTCGCTGCTTTCACCACCACCACATGTAAATTACCCTTTCCTCGAGCACTTCGCACTTCAATGTTTCACACATTTACACGTCTTTCACATTCCGTATTGGGTAGTTTTAAAACCGTATTCACCAGGTTACTATTTTTTGTTTAATTAAGTTCTCTCTGATTTGTTTAATGGTTCCACATTATAAATATAAGATAAAGTCAGCCGACGTAATTTTACTCGCACTTGGATGTTTTATAGGCTGGCCGCGCGGCCATGAGTTGCAATGGAAGTGAACTGTTACTGTGCTAAGGCAGAAAAACACGGAGTTCGTCTGGTCACGTGATTGTCAGTCTGCGCTCCAATTGGTGCTTTTTAAAAGGCGCTATAACACAGGCATAACGTTTAGCAACATATTGCCGCGTGGTGCAATATGACTTGACATTATTTTCTCCGTGATTCACGGCTGATGCAAAACTGTAGGTTATTTCATAATCTGTCTGGATGGTTTGGGTGCGGAGACAAAACACAGACGTTTTGTTTTGTAATAAACACTGCATACTTGGTTGACTAAGTCGAGGTTCCAAAAAGGTGAACGCTGGCTACATAGGGAATACACTTGATTTAAAAATTTGTTTTTCATACAATTCTGTACTGTTACACAGATGTTCTTCATATCATTTCTTCCTATATCATTTTCAACTCCAAGAAATTCTAAATTGTAGTTGTATTAATTATTATCATTCTTTAGCTTCATTGTAGTCATTAAATTATTCGTTATTCTTCTTATTTTACCTTCGTATCTAAGCACATTACCATTAATTGTTTTTATTTATTTCTTTATTCTTCTTTTTGTTCCCATCAAAATATTATTTTTTTCTATTATTTCAGTTTAAATCAGTTATTTATAAATAATTATGTAATAATCTGTTCTTACATTAAATCATATTGTCTCGAAATATTTTAAGTAAGTTGTCCTTACGTGCTTTTTGAATTTTGGGGTTTTATTATATTTAATATTATTTGGTTCCTTCTTTCCAATGGGTTGCTTGGTCGGTATACTTAAAATCAGTCCCCTTTTTCTGGTTGATTATTATTTAGTTTAACCATGGTCCATAAACTCAGTAACTCCTCTTCCTCGGATTACTGGGGTGTTCGGAATTACTTCTCTCCTCGATAATCTCCTTATCATCTGGCTCTCCCACTTTGCTGCTACGAAACCTTCATTTAAGTCCCGGTCTCCCATCATAGTTCGTTCCTTTTTAACTAACAGGTATTGTACTTCCTCTAACATAACATAGTCACTCATATTTAATACCATTTCATTCCCTTTTACCTCTGGATTATTTACCAAATATTTGAATGGTATATTCCGTCTTGAAGATATGACTGATATCGTCTGATACCCTTCAACCGTCGACATATTTAATTAAGATCTAAACTTAATTAACTCCCTTTGTTCATTAATTGGAAGGTTAAATACCTTAATTAATCCACCTCTAATCATCTCCAATTCTTCTCTTGTATTTATTAATTTCTTTCTACATGTTTTTCTTATTTTCTTAGTCTTCTTTTCCAGGTATTTATTATCCTCTTTGCTGTTCTTATTTTTATTCTCAGATAATATTACACCTTGGTATTCTCTAATTTCTATTTCCTTCCTGCTCTCTTCTGTTTTCGGACTTACTTTAATGCTTTCTGAAGTTCTGTCTAGTGTTTCATCCAAATTCTTGAAACCACTGTCCATTGTTTCCTCTAACTTTCTGAAACTTTCATCCAATTTCTTATTTGTCTCCCCCTTGTATTCATCTGCTTTTTGGCTAAGTGTTTTACTGATCATTTCAATCTTCTCATGAATTTGCCTTATATTTTTATTATTTTCTTCAAATGTTGTGTTCATATATTCCCTTTGTCCGTTAATAGTTTCTCTCAATTCGTGGTATTGTTCTCTATTTTTTCGTTTAGTTGTTTTACTAATCCTCCTGAATACTGTCTATTTTCTCATTGGTTTGCTTGTTATTTTCCTCCTGTTTACTAAAATTTTCATCTATTTTATTAAATTTTTTGCTCAAGGTTTCATTTTGTTTCCTTGAGTTTTCATCTATTTTGTCAAATTTTTCAGCCATAAATTTCATTATTTCTTGCCAATTTGGTTATCTGCTGGCTTCCGCTTTTCCCCCGCCTGTTGCTCTTTTTCCGTTTTTATAACTACTTCGGTTTCTTCTTTATCACCCGTCGGTTGTTCCATTTCACTGTCCGTGACTATTTCTATTTCTTGTTCCTGTCCACCTTCTTCCTTCTCCGTGTCTTCTGCCCTATTCTTTGATCTGCCTCTGGTATTATGCATTTCTTGTCTTCTCATAGTTGCCGACAAAAATTAGGTTTTTTGTTATATTAATTTGTGTATATCTCAAAATTCCTTCCTAATTCAAGCCCTTTAAGTTGAGCGCCATCTTGTAACGTCTCCCTCCCTCACGTCTGTCGACCATGCGCTTTGGAATCGTCACTTGTACTATTTAATGAAATTCTATTTTTTATTTGCCCCACGTTGTTAGCGTCATCTTGTAACGTCTCCCTCCCTCACGTCCATCGACCGTGCGCTTTTCGCGTCTTTCTTCGTTACAATAATTTGTTATCTTTGGTGTTATATGCCTTCAAAATCGAGTGTGTGTGATTATGAAAGAATATTGAATGTTTTTCTTAAATTTCTTTGTATTAAATCAATACCGTTGTTTGAAAGTAGGTAGAAGAGAGAGTAAAGAGAGTCAAAGAGAATTACTCTCTTTGTATACGATCAGGTAATTCAAATTTTTTCCGCTCGTGGCATCAGCTTTCTCCTTTTACGAACCCATTTGAGGTTAAATGACGTCAAATAGTACGTAATAATTTCTTGATGTCCGGACTGATTCCCTTTCTCTTCTCGATTTTCTTATTACCTGTAACCAACTACCATCTACTAGAAATAATACACAGTTTATTATTTAAACGCAAGGCATTCCTTGAATTTATTTAATATTTACGGAACATTATAGTCTCCCAAAACATGAATTGACAATCGATTACTTCATAAATCACAGAGTTACTTCTAATCTTAAGTTTACGAACATATATCACATAACAAATTTTATTACAGTTTTAATAAAGAGAAAGAAATAAGTAATTAATTTCCCAGGGTTATTTAAGGTTCTTTGAACTTTGAGGAAGTCAGAAATGCATTTGGGTCTGTATCAAACTTTACATAAAATTATTTTAAAATTTGTATAATCTGTATCATTCAGTTGATTTTTGGACCACTAGAGTGCAGGCTACGTTTCTTCACTGACAAAACGAACATTTAGAGTAATGGCTGCCGGAATGTTATTAACAAGACCACGTTTTGCTGTTTTTTGGTTAATTAAAATAAAGTTTATGTTCACCTTGTTTTCAGATGAATTTAAAGAGATGGTGCTGTTTCTAGTGTTCTAGATTTATAGTTGAGGTGTAATTTAGTTAAATTTTAAAAGGAAGCGATCTCACCCAACGATGTTGAATTTCTGTAGACTAGGCTCGAAAGTGGATAGCTGACTTTACAATTTCCATCAATTTGTTGGCGTGAATTATTCTGTTCCAAGGATGTCTAGGATGTAGTGGATATCACTCATTAAATTTATTAATTTTGTAATGGTTAGTTCCGAATAGTAGTTATACTTTTCTTAATTTTTACAGGACATTACATTTGTTTCAACTTCTCACATTGAATACCATTTTAACAATCAATCAATTTCTTGTTAGCTAGTTACTCCTAGTAACCAATAAATTGATGGTTTTTTATTGGCTACCCTAGGTACCGTTTTTTGGTAAATAGGCTAGTATATAATATTTTTATTTCTTTTCTTGCCTTTAAAAATACTCCTTTACAAATCTTAGTTATTATTAATTTTAATTTATATAAGATTTTTCTTCATGGATTTATTTAAGCTTGGCTGCAGGCATTTCATTATTTAATGATTTTTTAATTAAGTTTATTTATTACTTATAATTCATTGAAGGTATCCTTACTCTATACTACTTTATTTTCCCTTCCATCTTTTTAGTATAGTTTTAATTGGCCTTTATTATTATTTTATATATAACCCTGGATTATTTTACATCTAAACAAAATAATTATGGTAAACAAAAATATTAATTCTGATTCTAATGCCTTTGTGGCCTACACAATACAAAATTACAACTTGTTAACAGTAATACAGTTTATTGCTATCATACTGCTTCTTTCATCTCCAACACAAATTTGTGAAAAGCTCTTTTTAAATATTAGACACTTTCACCGATCATTCTATGTTCCACTTTGTAGACTGCACTTTTATGGTTACACTTAGTGTTGTTCACAGTGGTTTTAGAGTACAAAGGTTCTCATAGTTTGATACATAATCCCCATTTCTGACTTTTAAAAATGGGTGATTACTGGTTTTTCTCTGGTGATTATATTATCATATTTATTTATTTATCATATTTGGGCAGGGGTTATGTAACGTTACAATGTATATTCTTTCTCCACTTTCTCTCTAATTCATCAACACTTTTTATCATTTCATTATCAAATTCTACTCCCTCTAAAATTTTATTATCACTATCAATATTCACACAATTATTTTCTAACACCATATTTTTAATTCTATTATCATAATTCTCACCACTACCTTTACTTACCTTGTCGTCTTTATTTTCATTTAATTTATTTGACTCTCTACTATTTTCTACCCCCATTTTACTCTCGTAATTTTCGTCTACTTTATTCTTTTGTTTATCAAACTTCTCATTTCGTTTCTTGATTTCATTTTTTATGTCATTGAACTTTTCATCAAATTGGTTAAATTTTTTATCAAAATTTTCAAACCTTACATTTTGCTCATGAAATTTATCGTTAAAATTATTTTTGATTTCTCCAATCTCATTTTTTTGTTCATTGTTCTGTTCTTTCAATTCGTTAAATTTCTCATCAAATTTATTATTCTGTATATTAAAAAGCATTTGCATCATTCTCATCATTTCATTATCTTCAGTCCTTTTACTCGTGACTGGTGTTGAGTGAACTCCTTCACTCATTATTTTTGATTCAGTCATACTCGTTTGGCTTTCATTTACAGTGAGGTTGATATTTTCATTGTCGTTTGCCATTTTAAATAGAGAGAAAAGAAAATTCTACTTCTTTTACTGTTACTTTATATCTCCTTTAACCTAATAACAACATAACCTAACAATCATAATATTATGTTTACGTGTTATGTTATATACCATTATATACCCACTCTGTTTCTGTACTCTGGCTTATTTATATAAAAATAATTTTTATATAAAGTCACAGTTTGGGCTGCCATTGTTGATTAACATACTCTTGTGGATATTTGTATTTTTAATTATCATATTTAACATGTACTCACCATGCGGTTCGATGCAACATCCGGTTCGCCACGTGGTTCTATAACCAACATTAATTTTCTTATCTGGGTCCAAGGTATTGTTAAGCGAGAGACAGAAACAGTGGGATTGTCGAAATAATGATTCGCACACCATGTATATACAACAAAACTTTAGTTTTAATATTTCTCAAGTATCATCATCAACGTTACAAAATCAAAATGGAGTCTTATACCCCAACAAGATGGCGGCTTTACAGTTCCGCTCCACTAGTTATTAATCACTTTTCATTATTTCTTTCTGACATGTCATTAGACACAAGAACATTTAATATACTGCAGTTTTGATTGAAATTATTTACTCAGTTTCATATTATATTTTAAAACATAAACCAATGCCTCGGTTTGGTAAATGCCGGCATTCTCTCTCACGCTCTCTCATTACATATTTTATCAAAGGTACATTTTTCTTTTCTTTATTATAATTTTAAGCTCGATTTTATAAAAGAATATTACTGTAAATTTGACTTTCCTGAATTAGTGGGAGTGTTTCAGCTCAGATGTTCTCCATAGTAGGCCCGGTGTTCAGCGTACTTAGATGGTCGGTGTACTCTCCAGTTTTGTCTGTCCTCTGTGCACTGAATTTACATTACGCTGTTTATTGCATTATGAACACTGTCTAGTTGTAATTACATTTTACTTATTATTCAAAAAAAAAAACACTTTGGCTGGCAGAACTACGCCAGCGAAATCTTAGCGTGTTAATGCCATGAAGGTATTCTGCAGACTGAGAACGACATTTTTTCGTAAAATCGACAGGTGGAGGGGATTAATCGCCATTAATCCTTTGTCTGACACAGATGACGGCATTGTTCCACGTCATTGTGGTTACGTTTGTCGTATTGTATTATGACGTTTCAGCATTGTCGAACAGTGCAGTATGCAAATATGTGTTATTCTGCATGTATGCCATGACCTTGGAGTCGAGTTGTACAGACGAATTGCGTCGTGTGTAATACATTGGGGAAAGTTCAACCTAACCATTTTTAAATATATAGAAACACAATAAAATTATTTCTCCAGTACCAATGAATCCTAAGACGGACTTTTGTACCGTCACATGATTTTTGTTCATTTGTTTACATGTTTTATCATTTAGTTTTGTATTTTGTGTACCTATTTAATCTATTATCAGAAGAGCTGTCAATGGTCAGCTCTTCATAATCCTGTATGTGTGTCAGCCAATTTGTTAAATGTTCGCTTAGTCAACAGATTACAGATCTCCAATAAAATTAAAAAAAAAAGTAAAATTACAAAGTGTAATGTATGATTGCCTTTGTGATTGGATGCCTGTGTGACATGCAGCTGTCATGAATCTTTGGCCTTGACAAACTAACACAAACACACACTCATACTTTCCTCTCCGTCAGAGACACAGAGTTCAGTGTCATGCAGTACTGATCCACCTTCTGCTTTTTAGTATAATATTCTAGTAAACTATGAACCAAGGGCGACTTCGTAATTAGTACTGTAGAGCTGGAGAACCCCCAGCTGTATTGCATACTAGACATAAAAAGTTGCAGTTTATGTTATTCAGACATTGTATTGCTTTAGACTGAACTGTATTTTCATCATAGTACACTTAATTTCTACTAACTGATTACACAATGTGCTCACACTAACACTTGTTAACTGTAGCACACATTCGAGTCTGAATGAGTCTTGCCTGTACCTACTATACAATTGTTTGATAACAGGAAGCCAGAATTTTTGCTCGCCTGTAAGACAGACTAGGAGCTGCAATATGTGCAACTCATAATACATTTTCCCTAGTAGTTGCTACCTCCCTTCCATTCTTTAATACTACTTCAGCCAAAAGGGTGACAGTCTTTGATGTAATCATTTGTTTTTAAAAGTGTGTGGGCTTTGGCACTTCTGGACGGGGCTCTGTACATCAATCAGATTGCACCATTATTAAGATGAGATTTTGAGTCGTTGCTGCGAGTTGTGACAATTAGTACTTTTGTCAACTGCAGATTATCACCTTCAGTGGCGCCGACCCATTGTGTCATCATCATTCTGGTCAGTGTGGCTCTAGTTTAATCATGTGCAGAAGTATGTCAACAAGATAACTACACTGATGCAAGATTTAAAAAAAATTACGACTGTTTCAAGTTGCTTTGATGCCAAAAAGTAAACTTAAATGAGTGAGCTATACCTGCTGTAACCACCAATGTTGCCAACTCAGTCCTGTTGCTAAAACTCTCTAAATGCCACCTGAAAAGACTAATTTTTCAAATAAATAGTACACTTCAAAAAATATATTATTTAGCCTACTGTTTTCAATTATTTATAAAAATTTGCTATTACATTTTTCATAATCTCTAGCATAGATAAATAAAATATTTATTTTGGAACAACTACGTCCATACAAGTGAACTGATATATGGAACTCAATATGTATCTATAATATAAAAATAATTTTTAAAAATGTACAAACATATATTGTAAGGAAGGTGAATTTCCCATTATGGACCAAATAAATACAGTTGTATCTGTAGAATTTCTGAACATACATGGGATGTTATTTTCTAACAATAAGATCCCCTTTGTAAATTACACTACCTCCTGTTACTTGACAGTATTATAATTGTTCCACATGAACCAACACCAGAGCAGAAACACACTGTATAAATCCGTGTGCGACAGTTGGAATCCGTAGTACGTCATGTGATGGACATTTTAACTCTTCCATATTATATAGCACAGAAACAGTTGTGAAACATGTTACATTTGAATCATGTTCATACTATTACAAAATATAGAAATAGAGTAACAAAACTTACATTTATACATCATGTAATCACCTTCACTGCCATATTCCACCACTGTTGACGATGAATTAGTGTTTAGAATTCTGTACATGAGTATGCAGCATCAATTTTATGATGCTCATTTGGCTGAAGCTCCTCGCAATTTCTGTGTTTCAATGAAGAAGACTTAAAACTTTGCCCACAAGAGACTACAGTCTCCCCCCCCCCATATGGTTTGTACCTAAAGAAACTTTATATGAATGCATTTCAACCCAAAAATCCACTGAATTAGCAGTATTGCACCATTTTATGAAACTAATGTTCCACCACTGATTTTCAGTGCACTCAGTAACTTTTTGTTTACATCTAAACAGTTTAGCTATTTCAACAATAGGTTCTTTGACAGTTTTAAGGGCATCACTTATTGAAAATAATTGGAAAACCTGTTTCTCAATTATAAGCTAAATTTAATTTGTTAATGCATACTTTTCAAATAAGATTTTAATTTTAAGGGTTCAGTAAAATTTCACAAAGCTTGCGAGGCTAATAAAGTTTTTATTCATTTTGCACACGCACAGTAGTCTTTGCAGAGTAACTGAAGTGATCCATATCAGTCATGGATGTGTGCATGAGTGTTTGTGAACAGTTACTCATATACTCGTTACTGCATACAATATTAATTAAATTTATATACCTCTGATCATGCTGATTTAATCAGTGAATCATGCATAAGGTGATAATCCAATATAATTTTACTTGCAGAAATAGTTAATGTTTGAAGAACTGTTCATAGTATAAAAACCCGCAAGAAATACTTGAGAGTTACTTGCAAAATAAATATTATTTAAGTGGAAGGAATTCTTTTATTCAATCAAGTTCCTAAACTGGTACAGTAGAACCTCATTATAACGGACTAGTTGGGTCTAAAGGTTGTCTGTTGTAATGAAAGTCCGTTATATAACAAATAAGTCTTGTTAGGTCGTATTTACATCAATAAAACTCGGTAAATTAGTATAAAACATGTTTATTTTTACTTGACATCATTTTACATAGCATACATGACAAATGAGATTATACTGTTCACATTTACATTATAGACCAGAATTGAAACTTTATATACATTCTATTGTTTTATTCTCTTGAACAAGAAGGGCCTGGTTCATTATTATTCATTAGGTTATTACTACTAACATTAACTGGTTTGAAAAAAGTATTGATTTTTTGTTGTGTTTGTTTGTTATTTATTTCGTTGGTCAGTAACTGACGAAGATGCCGCAAATGTTCATAGTAAGCAAACACATTTTCATTTTTTGATTGTTCAACATATTCAATGACAAAATTTAAATGATATTTCACTTCACTCACTTTTATTGTTGCCTGAGTATTATCTTCCTCTTGTAAGTCTTCCTCCTCGTCCTCCGAAGAGTCTTCTTTCTCAGTGACACTGCCAACAATCTCCTCTTCAGTCAACAAGTGGAATCCAGGGTCATCTTCATCTTCTTCAAGCCAGGTCTCCACGTCTTCCAATAAAACTTCTTCTTCCCCTCCTCTTTGCAAAGTTTCACGGAAATCTTCTTTCTCACAATTTTCTATTTCTAAACATGCTTCTTCATTCTTTAACAGTTTTTTCCATGAGTTCACCAAAGTAGTTGGTTTAATTTCTTTTACAGCATCAGCAAAGTCGTGAATCATAGATCGAATGTTGTAGGCCTTCAAGTTTTGAAGAGTCTTTCGGCCCCTTCTATCTTCTTCAGCAGCGGATGGCTTATCAACTTCTAAGATTTCATTGAGAAATTTTTTTCTATAAACCCGCTTGGCAGTATAAATTACTCCTTGGTCCATGGGCTGAAACACGGATGTTGTGTTTGGAAGCAGGAACTTACACTTTATCTTCTTGTCTCGACTGCAGAGTTTGTCAACATCAGCGTGGGTTGGTGCGTTATCCAAAAGAACCAAAGCTTTTATTTTTTCTTTTGGACTGTTCAAAATTTCCATTTGGTGGTTTATAATTGCTGGCACAGCTTTCTTATGAAACCAATCACTTGTTATTTCAGTTGTAAACCACCCATTTCGGGAACTATAATAGTGAACTGGTAAATTGTCCATCACATTTTTAAGTGCCCTTGGTTTTTTGCTTTTACCAACGATAGCAGGTTTAAGTATATGAGTGCCGTCTGCATTTGCACACAACAAAACTGACACATGCTCCTTGCTGACTTTTCTACCAGGCGTAGTTTTTTCGGCTTTTGAAGCTTGTGTATTGTCAGGTAGAGTTCTCCAAAACAAACCTGTCTCATCAAAGTTATAAATTTGGCTCAACTGATAACCTTCTTTTTTAATCAAATCGTCTAATTCATTTATAAAAGGCTCAACAGCTTCAAAGTCTGCGCTAAGAATTTCCCCACTGATCTTCTTGTTTGAAAAGTTGTGATGGCGACGAAACCTAAATAGCCAACCAGAGCTCACTTTAAACTGTTCAAGTCCCATCTGTTTGGAGAGTCTTTCGGCAGCCGCTTGAATTTCAATTCCTCTAACAGCCATTCCACATGAACGAAGCTGAGAGAACCACTTGTAGACTGCATTATCCAGTGTTGCCATAGAAGGCAGCCGCATACGCTTAGCTGCACTCTTCTCCTTTTCTACATTGAACTTGAGAACAAAGTTACGAATGTCATTTTTTGATTTTTTAATGTCCGATACGGTTTGTTTTGCGATTTCATACTCACGACAAATGCTAGAAACAGACGCTCCTTTTTCTAATTTTTCTATAATGGAGAGTTTATCTTGAAGACTGAGCGCCTTACGCTTCCGTTTCTGTCCTACACTTGGCTTACTTAACGACATGAATTGAATAAATTAAAAAAAGTTATAGGCAGGACGTGTGACTGTGCGTGACAAGCAACTGAACAATACTGACCAGTAGTGGTGGGAGTGAAAATATACCTGGCTAAGGTGTTAACCTTTCTTTGTTTTCAACTCCCTTTCTCTTACCATTCAAACAAACAGTTTCCTGTATTTGTTGTTATTATCTCAACAGTTAATTCTCAAACAAGTTAATTCAATGGTGGATTGGGGTTGGGTTTTAACTTTCAACGATTTATACCTGACAAGGGTGTTTGTCTCTGAAAACTGTCATTCGGCACTGGCGGGCGGACGTGAGTCATTCCGGTGCATTGACATAGTTACTAGGGGGTGGGGGTACGACGTAAAAGACGTGTCCGTTGTAAAAGAAGTCCGTAGTAACGGGATCCATTATAACGAGGTTCTACTGTATACAGAAATGTTTAATAGAACATTATTAAATTATGATTGTAGATGAAATTAACGTTAAACACATTATGTTTGTACCAGATTTCATTTAGGTATGGTATATCAAACAAATAGCCCAGAATGTTCCCTAAAATACGTGAACTGACCCCAGAAATGTCTCTAATCCAAAATATGAATTTTTTTCCCAATACATCTTCAATTGCTGGTAAGCACATGGTCCACAAGGAAAGGGAACAAGCAGCTTATTTCTCAGTTACCCTCTGTGACTGTGAGGGTAGAAATTTATCTCCGCCAAATGGAGTTTGAAATTAACGTCGTGTGACTGTGAGAAGAGCATCTGAAGTCTATATTTGTCTGAAATTTTGCACTAATGTACACAAATGATAAATAATTAGTTTTGCCCATGAGTTGTCACTAATAATATGAATGTGTGTGTAGTATTAATTCCATTTCCAACTTAAGTTTGTTTGGAACTAGGCCCATTTCCTTAACTGGAGAGTTTAATAATTAATATGCCCCCTGGGTATGTTACTAGCATATTGCAGGATAAGACGGTGAGGCTGTGACCTGGTTTAACGTCCAAACCAATTTTCTGTCTGGGTTGTCTCCTATAAACAGGCTGTCTTATCAGCCTACAGAGAGCAGTTTTCCCTGTTTGAGTTACCAATGAGGATCTTTAATGTGGTGGTTTCTCCTTGTCTCCCACATCTTATGCCATTGACCAGCAAAGCGTCATACGGCTTTAGGATCAAGACCCCTAGCATCCACTTGTTGACTAGTAGAGGAGGGGCAGCTTATACCAGCCATCACTTAGTCTCCAGAAACTTGTTAGCCAGCTATAGGTGTTTCCAGTCCCCACTACTTGGAGGTGCAGCCAGATATTTCCTTTCGTTGACAAATGACACTATCAGGTATTACTCGCACTCTCCAGTACTCTGGGGGACAATTTTGAATATCTAGGTTATAATGTGTTTTATATTACAGACAATGGCATAGTGAATAAGCACCAAGTTCAACCATATCTGCGGGACCATCACATAACTCTAAAATCAATGAGTAAAGAAACATGCCTGAAGTTCTACAGGGTGACGGCCCTCCCCACACTTCTCTATGGGCCTGAGAATTGGACTTCAACAAAATCCCAAGCCAGTCATATTCAAGTGGCCAAAGTGCAGATATTCGGCAGGAACTGAATATTACAAATATATTTGCTAGGACTGCCCAACACTGGCTAAAATGATCGAAAAACATTAATTGAATGCCACATACCCAAACAACTAATTATTAAGCCTAAATCATGGAAAGGTGTTGGGCATCTTAAGAAGCATTGGAGTGACCAGCTCTAGTCTATCTGCTTGGGACCAGAACAAACCAATTTTGATTTACGTTCAATCCTTGTTGAAGGTGATTATGATGACTAGGTCCATTCCTGAATAAACAAAACCTCTCCCATTTTGTATATTGTACATTACTTCTATGTTCTATAGTCAACTCTTCTTGGGTACCATGCACTTGTTTCATCTCTTGTATATGTAATTTATTAATCATTAGGCAATGCCCAATACATTGGAAGGTTGAACTAACACTGTATTAGGAAAGCTGTAATTGTACCCATCCATTTAATGTTCACCACTATGTAGTAATAAGAAAAGCTGAAGGCACATGAACAAAATGTTTACACACAAGAGGAATAGCGATGTAGAGGGGGGGTCATTCTGAGATGAGAGAAGGCAATTATTGTGTACAATAAATGCCAGGGCCCCAGAACTTATGGGTTTACCCAAAATACATAAAGAAGATATGCCAATACGCCCGGTTGTAAATTACACGACTACCCCTGGTTATAGGACGGCTAAAAGATTAGTAAAAATCATAAAAGAGAACATTGACATAGTAAATAACTACAGCATAAAAAACAGCTACGATCTCGTTGAAAAAATTAAAACTATTAAATCAGCACCACATTATAGGTTGGCTTCATTTGACATAACTAATCTGTACACCAATGTGCCGGTAGATGAGACAATGACAATTCTCAGAAATAGCTTAATTAATACAAATAGGTTAGGTAGAAATGAAATTGATGAACTTATGCAATTGCTAAAAACAATACCCAAACAAAATTATTTCTCTTATGATAATGAGTATTTCATGCAGGAGGATGGTCTGGCAATGGGGTCACCTTTATCGGGAATTTTAGCGGACCTATACTTGAACCACTTTGAGAATACATTTTTAATGTCTAGTCTTAATAAACAGCGAGACAACATTAAAATTTACGTACGCTACGTTGACGACACTTTTATGATATTCAATGGAACGAGTAGACAAATAGAAAATTTGAAAGGATATATGAACAGCATAAACATGAAAATCCAATTTACCCTAGAAATGGAGAATAATAGCTGCCTGAACTTTCTTGATCTCACTATCAGCAAATATAATGACCGTTTTAGATTCAAAATTTATAGAAAGCCCACCACCAAGTAGAGGGAAAATGCCGGTTCAAACCCACAAAGGAATGCCGCCTTCTTAAAAAACACTAAAAAAACACTAAAAAACATGATCTCAGAGATGACGCCGCCACCGCTGGACCCGCAGCATCCCGATGGACCACAGCACCGCGAATTTCCGCGAATAAATTTT